>CM060937.1:184682391-189482391 GCA_030765085.1 Allium cepa | reverse complement strand
TAATGAAATTTTTAGATGTAAACTTATAATTTTATTTAGCTTGAAATATATAATTTAAATAATGTAATAAAATATAAACACTTTAAAATTTTAATTTAATAAAATATTCAATATGGTTTAAAAAGATTTATTTTAAAATTTAATTTAATATAATAAATACAGAATTTTATAATATTTTAATAGATAAAGGTTTGGGTAAGGGATTTTAGAAATTGGTAAAAGTTTTGTAAGGAATTTAAAAAAGTTTATAAGAGATTTTATAATGGATTTTACAAAAAATTTATAAAGGATTTATAATTGTTTTATAATGGAGTCATAAAGGTTTTAAAGAATTTTATAAAGGAACTTGTATAAAAGGTATTTGCAAGCATTTTAAAGGAATTTGCGTAGAAATTTATGAAGGGGGAAGAGTTAAAAACTGTTTTTCAATTTATAAATGGCTTTATAAATGGTTTTAAAGCATAAAAATAGTTATAAATGGTTTAAGAGAGATTTATAAATTATTTTTGAAATTGATCGAAAGAACTCGGTATTTATGAATATATCTATACTTTTGGAGTAAGTATATGGATATCTAGATATGAAGGTATAAACTGTTTTCTGGATTTATTATTGAAATTGTTTTATAAAATGGCCACGGTGTGAAATAAGTGTTTGGTTGTTAAAGAGACCGGGGTCGGATATTGTCATACTCTCTGCCAATTCCGAAACTAATTTAACAATTGTGCATGTGGTGGAGAATCTAGAATGAAGTAGGATGGTTTGACGAATGCTACTGGAATGAAGTAAGAAAACAATGATGGATAGCCTTGACTTTTTGGTTATGATTAAAATGACTAAAACAAGAGCCACGCCGGGCCAAGTTGGGTCTCTCCCCCTATCGGGCACATTTCTTCAAAACTATATCTGTTAATTTGTGATTTGATTGGTGCCCACCCCTCGATTTTTTATTATGGGTTTGTGTCTCGGGGTGGGCGGTAGTAGCTGCTCTGCATTACCACCAGTCCGGATCCACAAAACGGTATAATCCAACCATGGGCATTGCCTCGCGTGCCTTGTAATATTTATCCTGGTCGAGCCTATTACGACTTTGTTTTGTATCGTACCCATGGAGTGCTCACTGAGTAAACCACTATTTTGGTGGATTTTTCAATATCTATATAGACTACGGTATTTATATTATAATTGCATATTGTATTATATATGTAGATAGTTTAATGAATCCTTAGGAGATGGAATCCCAAACATCTCTTAAGTTATTGCACACATGTTAGGCACTAGGAGATGTAAAATCCCATAAACATCTATGAAGCCGTTACACTCATATTTACTTATTTTGATTTAAATTACATAAGATCCCTTAGTTCTGACTCGAGTGTTTTGTCTTTTCATTACGCTCGGATCTGCTCGAGCTTTTCAGTATTGAAGACATTATTCTTGAGGACGAAGACGAAGTTTGGTATTATATTTTATTATTATTCCACTATATCATATTGTTCCGCTACATTATTTATTTATTTCTATTGTATGATAACACAGATATATTGTTAATGTGTAATCAAATGTTATTTGTAAAACAGCTTCACGAATTGTTTATTTGATTATCATATATTTTGTCACTCCATTGTGAGATTTTGTGTTTTGTTTTTTCTTTTCTCTTATTTTCTTATTTACCCCATTAACAATCCTCCATTTTGAATGGTTTGAGTTGACGTATGTAGTTTATTGTCTATTTAAACTATCCAAAAAGTTGGGTCGTTATAGGATTAACTCCTCCAACATTTCCAACAACTCTAGCAGCTACTCCTGCTTGCATCATATTGATGAAAAACTGATGCATTGCCCCCATATCCACTGGTAGATTTTCAGCACCCATATTTGCATCAGCATTTCGGTTAGAATTAGCCTGTCAGCCTTGGTTCCTCTTGATATTAGGTTGGACATTTCTGTTAGTTATTGTGCTTCCTCCATTGAGATTTCCTCTTCCGTTTCCTGCTTCCATATTGTTTTCTCGTAAACCTGCATAAGAGCCTTAGTAAGATACAGAAGAACGGTCTAAGAGAGAGGGGAACATGTATTACTATATATATATATATATATATATATATATCAAATACAAGTAAGTTACTATAGCGTTATCCCAAACCCCGATCTTATTTTCTAATTCATTTGATTATGCTTGAAAATCTTTTAGGTTTGAATTTTTTTTAAGTTTCATAAATCTATGCCCTGTTACCAACTTGTAACAACCTCCATTTGGAGGCCCAAAATTAACGGTTGCGGATGCTGCAGTCATCTATAGTTATTAATCCTCAACGACCAAAAATGGTAATGTTAGATACATTAATATAACATAAACACATGGATATGAATTTTTTTTCAACTTAGCGGATAACTTTCTCGTTCCATTTCTAAACATTTCAAATTCATTACATAATCCCATTAGGAGAACCATGTTCAAAGAAAATATATTTATTACAACATACGCCAAAAGTGACATATGAAGATGCCCCTTTGGACGATCAGAGTATATATAGGCAATTAAACAACTTTGTCTTTACAGCGATTCAAAATAAAGAGAACACAAATAGCTATCATACCTCCTACACATCTCTAGAAGCTTATTCGTCTAAAGAGGTACTTGAAAACCTTAACTCTCAAACTAAGAAAAATAAATTGAGTACTGAAATTTTAAGGGGAAAATATAAATTTTAAGTCAGACATAAAGCCTGGTACGAATAATAATCTACCATTTCAAACCATTTAGATATCTAGTGTGACCAAGCTGCTTAGCTGATCAGGTTTTCCCCTTGTTAGTATCCTAAAACTTCATAAAACCATATACTATGTGCCTACATCCACAATGGATAAAACATAACAATTTGAAATATTACGATGATGAAAGTCTATATGATGGATCGTGTAGTGTATATATGCAAGTATATGTGACAAACTATATGATGTAACTAATATAAAATTAATCTAATAAAATATAATTTAAGCACACTAGAATTTTATACTGGTACGGATCTCCCGTCCTACATCCAGTCCCGAAGCTCCTCTTCGGAATTCGACTATTAAACACCCTCACTTCGCCCAGAGGAATAGGCTTGGTTACAAAAGCTTGTTCTTGTCAAGTGTGTGTTCTATAACACGAATATTGACTATTAAGTACAAATGCTTCCAATATATATATATATATATAGAGGATATTGAAAGAATTATGCATATATGGAAGAGTGGAATACAAATATATGATTGCTAGAGATCAAGAATATATTAGAGTAAAAGAGTAGAGAGCACAAGTAAGTAAGGTAGGATCTTCTCTTGGATTCTTGATGCTATTTATAATGGTAGAGAGATTCCTTGAGTAGTTGCATCCATTAACAAGTGTTCTATGATCGCTTCTGATGGTGATGAAGAGTTGCAGCGAGAAAGTGTCTTTTCAATTGTGGTAGTTGTAATTTAAATATCAATACCCGAATTCAGTTTCAGATGTCTGGAATAAGTCTCAGACATCTGGCTCTATATTTTTGTATATAATAGCTTTTCAAATGTCTGAGTACATTAACCAGACGTCTGATTTTGTCTGATTTGTAAACCATAGAATTCAATCAGACGTCTGGCTAGTGCACTCAGACGTCTGATCTTGTGTATGTTGCTTTTCTTGTGTCTGTGTCATTGCTTTTTTGATTCTAACGACTTGTAGCCTCTTGATACGTTCTTTGAGTCTTGTTCTTGTCTCTTTAATGATGTTACTTTAGCAATTACCTACGAATAGAAATATATATACATATTTCATTTCCATTGTATATTTGTCGTCATCGAAACCATGGAATTAATTTCCTAACAATCTCCTCATTTTTTATGATGGCAACTATTCATTGTACTTATATATAAATTATAAATCTCCCCCTGAATATGTGCTTATTCTTAATGTTTTATAATTACACTTATATTTCTCCCCCTTTGGCATTATCAAAAAAGAATAATTTAACCAATCGTCAAACGCAAAAGGAAAATTTCATTAATAATTCGAAAGTGATTGCATACATAGATTTTGTCGATTTTACAAAAGTTGAAATCCCAAAATCCTAAAATCTATGATTCCTTTGGAGAAGCTTTATCTTGATCATCTTCCTTTATTTCTTCTTTTTCAGAAGTGCTAGCCATTGTAGGAGATGTCAAAGCTTGCTTGAGAGGTTCGTCCTCAGAAAGTTTGGAATGTTTTGCGGGAGGAGAAGGTACTAGGGTTGGCTAATCATCGGAAGGTGGTATCAGACCGCGAACCCATTGTAGTACTTCTTTGATAACCGACAAGACAGTCGAAAGAGATTCTTCAACTGTGGCTAGGCGTGTAGCAAATGATGTTTCGAAGTTGTCAATCCGCTTAGCCACAAGTTTTTGATTTTGAGATAATATATGTTGATTTCGAAGGGTGAGATCTCGAGCACTTTCATTTGGATTTTTATCCGTTCGAGTCTCCATAATCTCATCTTGTCCTGGACAATCAAATGGTGCAGGAGGAGGTGGAGTTGCTTCTTGATGTCATTCCTCCTCTTGAGATGTTCGATGTGTGGTTAAGGTGGAGGCTCAACTCGTCTAGATTGACGACTGTGCATCCAATCTTTGAAGGATATAAGTTCTGGGGGAATCTCAGGTAGGTGCATAAGTGAGAAAATTTTGGTGGAAGCATATTTTGGTGAGATTTCTTCGAAGATTGATAGGTAGGACGGGATGTTATGTGCACGAAGAAGTCTCATAATGTATGTTGGGCAAATAATTGATGGCCGTGAACGAGTCCAAAAATGTTTGAGCTCGTCAAAAATGAATTTGGCCCAATTCACCCTTGTTCCACTAAATAAAGCATAGAGGGCTTTGTGCTCTAACTCGGTTATTTGCTCATGGCTTCCAATATATGGAACTATGGTATTGATTATCATTCGAGTAAGTAGTCGAGCTTTTGGACGTAGATATTTAGAGGAAAATTTTGGCATTTCATCTTCCCAAATTTGATGCGTTATACAATTTCTCGTCTTAAAGCGCACATCGGGAACGTTGTATAAATCTTCGCCCATGTCAGAGCATCCTAGGGTTCTACCTATTATGCCAAGAGTTAGTCTAATAGTGTTGCCATACACGCTAGACCAGAGCCAGTTATCTTCATCTTCAGTGTTCCACGTTGAAGTGCTATCCAAATTCGCATAGAATAGAAATATCGGTAATTGATCGATTTGGATGTCATTAGGAGTGAATGAAATCAAGGTTTCTAACCTGGCATTCTCACACATTTCATCTAAATCATACATTGGAAATTTAAGTAGATTATAGAATGGACCTGTGTGAAGCTATTTCTTTTGTATATCTTCATACCTCTAGATTGAATGTGGTGCTCTATTCATCCATCTTTCAATTTGATCATTCGAGCAAACTTGAGGATTTGAAGATGATGTTGGTTGATCTTGTTTTCTTTTGGAAATCTTGGGATTCTTAGTTCGAGGAGGCATTGCGATTTGCTTACGTAAAGATGAAGTTTTTGAGAGAAAAATCATCACTAGGGGAATCGGAACTTTGAAAATTTTGAGATGAAAGAAAATATGATGTTATTTGGACTAATTTAAAGAGTCGATTAAATTTCAGACGTCTGGAATCTAAATCAGACGTCTGATTGGCCCTAAATTGAGTACAGCAGATTAATTCAGACGTCTGAGTTTTGGGTTAGACGTCTGGTTTGATCGAATTGTAAAATTTTATAGGCAGAGAGTTTTATCAGACGTTTGGGTTAAAAATCAGACGTCTGAAATAGTTCAATTTTATAAAACTTTGTGGTAGAGAACTAATTCAGATGTCTGGGTCGAATTTCAGACGTCTGAAAATTTTTGATTTTTATTTCGAGGAGACAGAACAAATTTTCAGACGTTTGGAGGGTATATCAGATGTCTGACATATGCACATTGCTTAAAAATTAGACGTATATCAGAGTGTCAGACGTCTGAGGTCCATATCCAAACGTCTAAAATAGGCAGTTTTTCTAAAAATAGCCTAAAATTTGATGGTTTTGCTTATTTTTCAATTCTCTATTTTAAAAAAAAAATTATTTGTGTGAAATAACAAATAAACATAGATACATATAATAACAAATATAATTTATTTAGAAGGCGATGGAGTTTTATGATCTCCTGACTTGTTATCCTTCCATGGTTTAAGTGGACCATATATTTCCTCGTTCGTGAGTTATTGGAGAGACAGAAAATCGTCTTGGTGAAGGGTCCGAAAGAGTACGATACGAAGACGAGGGATCCAAAGAACTACAAGGTTTTGGAAGTGGTTCATGGACATCTTTCTTCCTTGACGTAGAAAACTTCATTGTTACTTGCTCCAAAAAGTTTAGCCGTCGTGCTGTTACTTTTTGTTCAAAATATAGTTCTTGTTGTAGATCTATTTGTTGTTTCTGATAGTGATGAATTTTATCAATTTTCTCCTTTGTGTTAGGAGAGACAAACAGAGTTCTTTTGGTCTTCTTGCTATCGATAGTAAATCCCGTGTGATATGAGGACCACCTCTTCATCGGTTCCTTCTATGGTGTAGGTGTAGGAAGCCGTTGTGGTGTATCAGCCGGGCTACCCGTTGTAGGAGTCGAGATGGATATATAAGAGTTCTCAGAATACATGGCTATATTTTGTTTCTTGAAGAGAATATGAATTGTGTGTACATAGTTATTCTTGTTATATAACTGTTTATATATAAGTTGAAAAAATTATTTATAGAAAAACTAACTATCTAAAAAAATAAAGGTTTAGAAGTTATTAATTATAATTTGTGGATAGTAAAATAAATGACTATTCATAGCCTAAATGAAGTAGTGATTATTTAAGAGAGAAGATCATGAAGTGAGGAAATCCCTAAATTCCATCGGAGTTTAATAAAATTTTGTTCATTTAGTGGTTTTGTAAAGATGTCTGCTACTTGATTTTCGGTATTTACGTATTCTAATGAAATAGTTCCATTTTCAACATTATCTCATAAAAAACGATGCCATATATCTATATGCTTAGTTCGTAAATGAGTGATAGGGTTTTTTGATAAATTTATAGCACTTGTGTTATCACAATATATTGGAGATTTGTTGATAATTTTGCCAAAATCTGCAAGTGTTTGTTGTATGTATATCACTTGTGCACATGCTAGAGCTGCGGAGATATATTCGGCTTCGCAAGTAGACAAAGAAACACAATTTTTCTTTTTGCTAAACCATGAAACTAATGATTGTCCGATAAAGTGACATGTTCCACTAGTACTCTTACGATCTGTTCTACATCCACCGAAATCTATATCGCTATATGAAACTAGTTCAAACGATGATCCTTTAGGGTAAAACAAATCATAATCTCTAGTACTATATAGATAACGTAAAATACGCGTAACAGCTCTTCGATGAGAATCTTTTGCTTTTGCTTGAAATCGAGCACAAAGACATACACTCATCATAATATCGGGGCGACTAGCCGTCAAATAAAGTAAAGAACCAATCATGCTACGATATAATTTTTCATCAAAATCTTTTCTGTTATCATCCTTTTCTAAGTGAACAGTGGTACTCATTAGTGTTGCTTTGCTCGAAGTTTTATCTATTTCAAAATGACGTAATAGATCGTTACAATATTTTTCTTGATAAATAAAAATTCCATTTTCAAGTTGTTTTATTTGTAATCCTAAGAAGAAATTTAATTCTCTCATATGTGACATTTCAAATTCGTTTTTCATAAATTTTGAAAATTGATTACATAGATTTTCGTTGGTTGAACAAAAAATGATATCATCAACCTAAATTTGTACAACTAAAATATCATTAATTTCTCTTTTAATAAATAAAGTTGTGTCTATTTTGCCTATTTGAAAACCAGATGTAATTAAATGATCTTTAAGACATTCGTAACATGCTTGTGGAGCTTGTTTTAATCCATATAATGCTTTGTGTAATTTAAAAACATGATCGGGATATTTTTCGTGAACAAATAATGGAGGTTGTTCTACATATACATTTTCTTTAATAAAACTATTTAAAAAGGAACTTTTGGCATCCATTTGAAATAGTTTAAAATTGCGATGAGTTGCAAAGGCGAGTAATGTACGAATGGCCTCTAATCTAGCTACTGGAGCAAATGTTTCGTCATAATCGATACCTTCTTCTTGATTATAGCCTTGAGCAACTAAACATGCTTTATTTCTAACAATATTTCCATTCTCGTCTGCTTTGTTTTTAAATACCCATTTTGTTCCTATAACCGATTGTTCTTTAGGTCTTGGTACTAATTTCCAAACATTACTACGTTCGAATTGATTTAATTCTTCTTGCATAGCGATTATCTAAAAATTATCGTCTGAAGTTTCTTTATAATTTTTTGGCTCAAAATTTGACACGAATGTTATATGGATTATTTGATTAAGTTGATTTCTAGTTACTCTAGAATTAAGATCTCTAATGATATTATCTTTTGGATGATTCTTAAGAATTCTAAGGGATGATATCAAAGTGTTATTTTGCACATTTGTTTCATTATTAATAGAATTTGTTAGTGGAATAATTTCTTCTTCATCATTAGTATGATGATTAAAAAGATTTTCATCGAACGAAACATGTAAACTTTCTTCAATTGTATTATTTCGTTTGTTAAAAATTCTATATGCTTTGCTACGATCCGAATATCCAACAAAGATACCTTCATCAGCCTTCGGGTCAAATTTTCCTAAGCTATCTTTTGTATTTAATATAAAACATTTTGAACCAAAAGTTTTAAAACATGATACTCTAGGTTTTCTTCCAAAAAATAATTCAAAACAATTTTGTTTAGTCATAGGACGTATAGTTACTCGATTCAACACATAACACGCTATAGTAATAGCTTCTGCCCAAAAGTGTTTTGGTAGACCACTACTATCTAATAATGTTCATGCGCATTCTTGTAATGTTCGATTTTTTATTTCTACGACACCATTTTGTTGAGGTGTGTGAGGAAAAGAAAAATTATGACTTATTCCTTTCTTATTGCAAAAATTAGTAAATAGATCATTTTCGAATTCTCCTCCATGATCACTTCGAATATTTTTAATTTTCAAGTCCATTTGTGTTTTAGTTCTTTTAGCAAATATCTTAAACATACCAAAAGTATGTCTTTTATATTTTAAAAACAAAGTCCATGTATATCTCGAAAAATCAACAACTATTACGAAAACATATTTGTTGTGATTTATAGATCGTATTTGTGTTGGACCAAATAAATCTAAATGTAATAATTCTAATGGTTGTTTTGTAGAAATATTATTTTTAGATTTAAAAGAGCCTTTCTTTAGTTTTCCAATTTGAGAATCATCACATAAATTTTCTACTTTGTAATTTATTTTAGGTAGACCTCTAACTAGCTCATATTTTGCGAATTTATTAATATTTTTAAAATTGATATGACAAAATCGTTTATGCTATAACCATGGATCATCATGTTTGGCGGTTAAACATAAATTTGAATTTTTATTTATATTCATGTTTAATACAATTTTTGTTTCTAAAACCATCAAATACAAATTGTTTGTTATTATCGAAAATATTACATCTATCTTTTTCGAAATTTATTTGAAAACCTTTATCGCATAATTGACTAATATTTGGGAGGTTGTGTTTTAAAATTTCTACTAATAAAACATTTGAAATAATAGGAGAGTTAGAAATACCAGAGTTGATGACTTCTCCAATGCCCATGACATATCCTTTTAAGTTATCTCCAAAGGTTACCGTTCCACCATCGACGTGTGCTATATTTGATAACATTTTTGAATTTCCGGTCATATGCTTAGAACATCGGCTATCTAGTATCAATTTCTTCTTATTTTTTATTTTGGGTACGTGCAAAATAAAAGATGTTTTAATTGGTATCCATATATTTTGTTAGGGTCCTAATTGTTAGGCGAAGGTAGCCATACCCAAGATGATTAGGTACCTTTATAAATATAATTTTTTATTATAGACTACATTCTCTAAGAAATTATTAATATGTTTCTGTCTAATCAAATTATTATCTGTCTTAGGAATCAAAATTTTCATATTTTTTGTATTCATATTAGACATAGGTAATCTTTTAGTTTTTTTTATAACTTAAGATTTTAGCATCAGTCCATGTGTTCATAGCAGTAGTAGGTGCTTCATATTTACCTTATGTGGCTGACCAAATTTCTAAACCATTAGCTTTCATAAAAATTCTCATACGTGTTGACCGATATGCATAGTTAGATCCATTAAAAAGTGGGGGTCGTGCTGTGGATTGTCCTTCTTGAAAAATTCTTGCCATATTAAAGTGATTCAAAAACGTGTTACTGTTCTTTGATCAAACCTCGCTCTGATACCAATTGAAAGTCTATATGATGGATCGTGTAGTGTACATATGCAAGTATATGTGACTAACTATATGATGTAACTAATATAAAATTAATCTAGCAAAATATAGACTAAGCACACTAGAATTTTATACTGGATCGGACCACCCATCCTACGTCTAGTCCCGAAGCTCCTCTTCGGAATTCGACTATTAAATACCCTCACTTCGCCCGGAGGAATAGGCTTGGTTACAAAAGCTTGTTCTTGTCAAGTGTGTGTTCTATAACACGATATTGACTATTAAGTTCAAATGCTTCCAATATATATATCTAGAGGATATTGAAATAATTATGTGTATATGGAAGAGTGGAATACAAATATATGATTGCTGGAGATCAAGAATATATTAGAGTAAAAGAGTAGAGACCACAAGTAAGAAAGGTAGGATCTTCTCTTAGATTTTTGATGCTATTTATAATGGTAGAGAGATTCCTTGAGTAGTTGCATTCATTAACAAGTGTTCTATGATTGCTTCTGATGGTGATGGAGAGTTGCAGCGACGAGAAACGAAAGTGTCTTTTCAATTGTGGCAGTTGTAATTTAAATATCAATACGCTAAATTTCAAACGTCTGGAATAAGTCTCAGATGTCTGGCTCTATTTTTTTTTATATAGTAGCTTTTCAAACATCTGAGTACATTAACCAGACGTCTGATTCTGTCTGATTTGTGAACTAGAGGATTCAATCAAACGTCTGACTAGTGCACTCAGACGTCTGATCTTGTGCATGTTGCTTTTCTTGCGTCTGTGTCATTGCTCTTCTGATTCTATCGACTTGTAGCCTCTTGATATGTTTTTTGAGTCTTGTTCTTGTCTCTTTAGTGATGTTACTTTAGCAATTACCTGTGAATAGAAATATATGTGCATATTTGATTTCCATTGTATAGTTGTCGTCATCGAAACAATAGAATTGATTTCCTAATGGATGATATGCATACAAGTTAAGCATTCTTGATTTCACATCCCTTATTTAATGGACTACCAGTCATATTTATAGTTTTAGGGTCACTATTAACCAATTAGTTTTCATGGGATGGCCAATAACTTATTTAATACTTATGGACTCCCTGTCCAGTTTCATAGTTTTCATGAGCTTATTATTAACCTGTTTAAATTTATGAACTCCCAATCATATTTCATAGTTTTTATGGGATCACTAAAAACCTAGTGGCCCCTATCAATAACATCATTATTTCATGGGTTCTTCCTAAACCTATTGATAATTCTAATAACTTCACTCTTATCCTAGTTTTCGTTGTCTGATTAGGAACCTATTGACATCTATCAAAAACTTAATCTGGATATAGTTTTCATGGGCTCACTACAAACCTATTGGCCCCTGCCAATAACTCAATCTAATTATAGTTTTCATCGGTTTACTATAAAACCGTTTCCCTAACAACTTCTTTTATATATAGTTTTCATGGGTTTGCTATAAACATGTCTCCCTTTAACTTACTTGATCAATATTTTAGCATCCTATATTCTGGTCTTCCTGGCCACTTGGATGCATTTCTACTCATTCAAGAATTAACTTAATTTATATTCACTGCTGAATCAACCTAGCTGGTTGTTCTGCATTTCTCCAAAATACAGTTACGGGTCCATTACAATGTGAATATATAAATAAATAAAGAAGCAAATAATAACTTAGCTGATTCCTTTAACCCACTAAACAAGGAAAACTTCTTCAAAAACCCCATACTTAAAATCATTTCAAGGCTCTTTATTTATGCCATGGTTTTTCTTTAAAATGAGATTGAGTTATTTTTTCTGAAAAACCAAGCCTTTCAAAACCTTGAATCATTACTTTTGAAAACTCCGGATAACCTCCTTCGAAAGCATTGAAAACTTATTTTCAAAACAGTAAATTTATACCTTTCGAAACTCTTTAATCATCTCTTTTAAAACCAAAATTTCGAAAGTATTAAAACATTACTTAATAATACTTAGAAAATAGCTTCGAAACCAATGAAAGTACTCATTTCGAAACCTTTGGGTTTACTCAAAACATATTTTGGGTCAAGTGAATATATACGAAAGTATCTCTTTCGAAACCTTGATTCTTTATATAAAATTGTCTGGGAAATTTTTATGGCGTTGACACCATTCTTTCGAAAGCTTTAAAACATTTAAGTAAAACATTGCAGGTTAGCATCGAAACCCGCATTCAAAGTCATTGCCTTTGAAACCCTTGAACCTTTTCGAAAGCATTTTGGAAGTGACTTAACATAAGTTTATAAAATTGGCTACCCTTCGAAAATATTGATGACTTCGATATACTCGAAAGGAAAAAGGACGGAAATAGGGCTTCGATTAGGTTGGAACCACCATTTTTGAAAGCATTGTTTTATAAACAAGGGACTCATTCGAAAGCTCATACTTAAAAATGAAAGATGGCAACCCTCTTCGAAAGCTATTTAGAAAACCCCTTCGATAGTTATTGTTTCGACTCCTTTGAAAACTTTAGTAAAACAAAGGCATGTTCTTAACATTTAAAAGCAAAGAAAATGTTTCGTTCCTATTGGAAGCTATGTTTCGACACTATGTCTTCCGCCTTTCTCCAATCCACTACGTACCAATATTAATACATTGTGTATTGGTTTTGGCTTTGTGGGGTTTCTACTTGATTAAAGGTGGGAGCATAAGGTCGAAAGGTGCGTCTAAAAGAGATGGAACCCACTTTTCTGGGTAAAACCGATTTATTGCTAGTTAAAGCAAATACTTTCTAACTAATCTGCCTACCTATGAACATGTGATTTATTGCCACTGCTTTTCCAATTATTTATAAAAATAACTGCTACTTAATCTCAGATCTAAAGCAAGAATAATTTAACAAATAATCTCTTCCATTGAGTAAAACAATTAAATCATTTAGGTTCTCCTTTTAAAATAATTTAATTCTCACAGTAAATCACTTAAGAAATATCCCCAAAAATCACAGAAATTTACTTTTAAATGTTATCTAACATTTTCAAATTTCAGACCCAAATCCTCAATATAATTTCTAAAATAAATTTCTAAACACAATTAACCATATTTTCCTTTGAAACTTCATAATTAACTCTCCATAACTTGAAAAATTGTAAAAATTGAAATCCATCTCCAAAATTATATTTTACATAACATTTAATTTTTCCATGGCATTCAATAATCATTTCAATCGATTTTACTCTTAAAACCGTATAAAATCATATTTAAACAATCTTGTTTAAATCTAACATGTAATGAACCAAGCATATCGGCATCCAAATTATCATAAAAACGGATTTAATCTTAAATCCAAAAACATATTATTATATAAAAAAATAGAGATTATTGAGATTATTATTCACCTTGATTAGGATAAGAAAATTGAATTGAGATAAATTTTCCCTAGCTTGAATCCTAAGCTTTAGTTGAATTTCTTTTCTCCTTCTAGTAATGGCCGACTCCCCTCTTATATTTTACGTTTTATGTTTTGTAAAAATGAGAAAATGAATGTGAAAGGTTTGAGGAACGCAAATATATAAGGGTTATGGTAATAGGGTGTGGCTATTTCCCAATATGCCCTTGTGCAATTTAATCAGCTTACAAACCATTCTTAAGCTCATTTAATTTATTAAACTAGGCCTTCTTATTGTTTATTTAAATCTCAATCTATTTATCAATCTAATTCTTACATTATTCTATTCAATTTATCTAATTAAATCTCCTGAATAATGTTATCAAAAAAAAGGGGTGTTACAGACAAGGTCTGAGGCATGAGTTGGAAGGTTTACGTCCACAAGAATGCTTCTTAATTAGAGTATCCTACTTCTTAGCTAAACACCATTTCCAGCTAGTCTCGTGGGTGAATCGATATACCTTTCTCAAGTCACCTTAACTAGTGACATTTAAAGATAAGTATTTATATATAATGATTTATTACTCATGATTATGAACACATTCATAACTGTGATCGGTTAAACGGTTACTCCTATATATTTCTTATAATATGTGTAAAATGTGATATTTAACATTTAATTATAAATATCCACATACAATAGAAATAGAACAAAAAACATACTTTCATTAAGAACAAGATTCATGTGTAAGAGTTAAATATATATATATACATATATGTATATATGTATATATTTATATAAACAAAACTGTATAATTGCCCTTAGGGCATACAATTAACTCTATTAGTGCAAACTTTGATACTATTGTTGGATCAAGTGCATTGACAATTAGGCAAAAATGTGGCAAATCATATAAAAATTCTTTTTATTAATTATTACACTAGATTTTTATTTGTATTACCTTGAATAGTTTCGTAATATTGAATCATATTTATTTTTGTCACGATGTTAAGAGAATTTTATGTTTTAAATTTAATATAACCTAATTTTAATTTGATTATTTCAATTTATAATTAAAATGTTTATTTTTTATGTTACATTGTTAAATTAAAATCTATGTTTATGTATATTTTATTTTGAATAATATTTTCATACAAGAGTTAAGTTATATAAAAATTGCCTAATTACCTATATGACACACCCTTAACACTATTAGGGTGGAATCAATAAATTTTTAAGACGTGAAGTTGAAAAGATATTATGGTATTTGAATCAAGTTGGAGTGTTAAATTTTTATGATTCAACTATATATCAAATACATTAAGGACTACTAGCTCAAGTGGCATGTAATATGGCACTGTATGTCAAGGCCCCAAAGGTTATGCGTTCGAGTTCTAAGACATCAAAATTAGTGCCTTGCTTGAATGAAGTATCACTATTATTGTAAAAAAAATTATTAAATACACAAAGAAAAGAAATTAATTAATTAATTCAATTAACCAATTAAATTTGATTAGGTTATATGTGGAAAGAAGAAAGAAAATGACAAATTATAAAAGTTATGAAAATCAAGATCTAACATTACCTGTTTGCATTAAAATCAAATCATGAAAAATGAAAAGGATTCAAGACAATTGGACAATTAATTTAGTTCGTCTCTTCGAGTGCTTTCCTCACAACCACTCTTTTATAAAAAAGATAAAAAATAAAAAATAAAAACGTCATCTCCAAGAAATTCTTTTGTCTTGTGTAAGGCGGTTCATCTTTATATTGATGTGTGAGAATTAACCATTACCCCTTTTTTAACAAGCCTTAAATTTTACAATCAAATCAAGTAAAGGTTTTAAGTGTAATCAAGTCTTATTGGGAAATTTTGCCATAAGGGCCTTTTTTCATTCAACAATAAGTTTCCAGGACATGGGATTAAAGAAATTATTTTCCAGGACAAAATTTTAAACACGTGACGTCGCTTCACGTGTACTCGCCCATTCCTTCATTTCGTCTCCTGCTTCCACTTATTTCATTCAATTGTTTTCTTCTGTTTTTCACGATTCTAACCGAAATTAAAAACCAGGGCTTCTCGATCTCTGATCATTTCAATCATTTGAAACCTTACTCTTAATCATCTTCAAAACTAGCTACAAATATTTCCATCTACACGAATTAGATCTCAAGCAGAAAATCTATCAACAAACGATTTTCAACGTCTTCACGAATACCACGACTTCGATTAATCAATTACTCAACAAGTAAGTTTTCTTTTTGATCCGAAACCCTACTTCCAATCTAAAAACTTACTTTCATGCAAATGTTTTAGGTTCATGATAAACCCTACTTAATTATTGATGTATGATTGTTTTTGTAATTAAAGTAAGGTTTTTGTTGTTTTGTGATGATTTAACGTAATCTAAATCTGTTTGATTAATCATACGTATATATTCAGTGGTAATTGTCATTTTTTTAACAGCTTAAAAGGATAAAGCGTTTATCTTTTGGTCTAAATGAATTTATTACATATTAAACCTTAGTAATATTTGATAATTACTGATACATGTTAAACGTATTTTTTGTTTGTAACAACCCGCATATTTTACGATTGAGTATTTAAATATTTTATTTAAATATTTTATCGTTAGTCGGATTATAGTCCGAAAAGTTACTTTTTGCATACGGTTGAATTAGGACTCGAGACCATTCCATTGAGTTCAAAACGCCATTTGCGACCTTTTTGAGTATAAACTTTGATATGTTGGGAGTTAGTGGAATTTTGCCACTTTTTCACTTAGGGCTTTGGTTTGGGTTAAGCCCGTTTACCACACTTATTAGCTCAGTCCCAACCCTCTCCTCTTCATTACTTCATTTCTAATTTCTAACATTCAAGCTTCAATGAAAATGGAGAGTGGAATGGGAAATTAAAATTTCAAAACCCTAGTTCCATTAGCAAATCCAACATCTAACTCCAAATCCAAAGAGAAGCTATTGGTAAGCATCATCTTCTTCTTCTCCAACTCATTCTCCTTTCAATTTTTAGAAATTCCTAAACCTAACTTTTGGAATGTTCTTCTTTTGAGCTAAGGTTCAAGCTCATTTGGGTTGTGTTGAAGTGTGGTTGATTCTTCCTTTGCTTTCAAGCTTCTCCTTCATTGATTTTGTGAAAAGGTGAGATTTTTATCTCACATCTTTGTCTATAACTATCTTTGATTGTTGGGTATGAATTCCTAAAACTCAATCATGTGCATTTGATTTGGATTTGGATTGGTTTTGTAAATATTCCAATTTTTGGTATTTTGAAGTCAAATGTTTAAAAATCATAGCTTTGTTGTTTGATCATGCTTTTGGTGATGCATCGAGGAGCATATAGGGTCGGGTAGTCGATTGGCATAAACTCTTAGTGCCGTTGCTCGAACGATTGCAATTTGGTCGAGATTGGCCCTCGTTTAGATAGGCTGGGAAGTGCTGGAAACAGGTTCCTGTCGACCAAACCCAGTAGGCCGGTCGACCGACCTGCTACCAGAACACTTCTTTGTTTCTGGTCCGGTCGACTGAACTCAGCGGTCGACCGACCTGCTCCTGTTTCCCTGTTTTGCCTATTTATGCTCATTTTGCTTTGCTTTTCCAATCTTTAATCGATTCTTCTTCTCCGATTGTTGTTATCACCTTTGTCGACTTTGATAACTTATATTTTTGGAATTTTTGGGTGTTTCCACTTTGATGGATTCGGTATCGATTTCTTTGGATTTTTATTCACGTCTTCGAATGTGAATTTTAGTGATTGATTGTTCCTACAATCATTTTTGTGATTTGTCACTTCAAAATATAAAGGTTTTCAATACTAGCAGTAAATATCAAAATTCTTTCATCAAAACATTTTCAACACTATTTTATTACAAAGCTCGTTTCTTAAACCGTTTTCCAATCTACTGGCATATACAAACCTTTACCTCATTCGTATGAGAAATCTAATTAAATGGCTTAGTAAAACAAGTGGTATGAAACGCTTGCGTTTACTTCGTCGGTTAATTCTTGGACTTGTTCGATTGAATCTCTTGTGACAATTTTCGAGTGGAAATCTACAATCTGTTCGTAAATATTTAAGTTAAGCTAGTGGTTATGGGACATGAAGCTAAACTCATATATTTACTAGCTTAGTGTAATTTACACTCTTCGATCAATGATGATCATTTTGTGATTTAGACTAGCAATGTGCGATGTCTCTTTGTCTGCGAGGGAGACTAAACCCCTTTTTAGTGGAGCATCGGCTTGGTGGGGTAACGACCCATGGTCTTCGGGCCGTTTTAGTGGAGCTTCGGCTCATGGTCTTCGGGCCGTTTTAGTGGAGCCTCGACTCAAAATTAATGGTTAGCAACCATGGAATAGCTTTCCGTTTTGTGATACACGTGTTGGTGAGTTTTCATGCTCCTGTTCTAGTGACAGGCCTCTTTCCCCTTTTTGTGATTTCTGGATTTCTATTGATTGATTTCTAGAATTTGTGTTTCACCAATTTTTGTGATTTACATTGATAAGCTTTATCATTATTTATGCATTGGTGAATTTGTGTGTCATTAACTTTTGTGATTAGCATTGATATAATTGTCAATATTTATGGTTTGGTGAATAAAAATAACGAGTATGAAAATCATTTTTATCTTTGAGAAGATTCTTGTGATATTGATTAATCTCTTGTTGATTTTCAATTACATACTTATCACAGTATGGCTTTATGGTTATCTTACGTTTTTGTCATAACTCTTATTCTATATCATTTTATCTGATATTTATAGTTAGACTGATCCGTTTATTATTTTCTTATTAAATAATACTCGGGTCAGACCGAGATGTTACAGGTGCTTCCACTTGACTCCACTTCTGGTGTTTACTATTCTGACTTTTGCCTAACTACTTAGATCAGTAGTTCATTTTGTTGTATACATTTGAGATATAGACTCTATGATGTATACTTATTCTCTTGTGTAGCACTTGTAACTATTCTTTTGTGATACTGTGGATCTTGGTTGACCACTACTCTGATATACACTTTCATGTGTAATATTCATATCTGTTTCCGCCTTTGAGATATGAATTATCTGTGACTGATTTAAGTTATGTTTATTTCTATATTTGTTTCCGAAGATATTATAGCCACTGTGTAGTAGCTTTGAGTTTGTGTCGGTATGTCGGATTTCCTCCTGAGATGAAATGCATGTTATATTTTATCTGGCATATCGGTGCTCGCACAAAGCGATTGCACGGATGGTCGCTCCTCAACAGCCTTATTCTCCGCGCTAGTTGACGGCATTACCCCGTAGTGTCATTGGCCAGCGTGGGCATAGAGGTGGGGCGTCGCATTGTTTTTCTTATGATTTGAAGTTATTATGATAAATGCATTTAACTTTTCACATACATGATTCAATTACAAGATAAAGCCTAGACAAATCTTCATAGTTACTGCTGCATATGATTTAAGTTCATTTAAGTTCTTACACAACAAGTAGTAAAATGTTTTTACTCATGAATCACTTAAGATGTATATGGTTACTACTGCAATTTGTGCTCATGAATAACTTAAGATGTAAATTTTCTTTCATTTTTTCTATAAATGTTTTTGCTACATAATGAACTCTAATTAATTTTTCATTATAATTGGTTTTTTGGAAGCTTTTGTATAGAACTTCATGTTTTTTTTGTTCTTTAAATTTTTAGTTAGTATAACCTGTATTCTCTAGCCATATTTACCCTTTAATGTAAAAAAGATAAAGACATTTATCTTTTATTTTAAATGATATAATTACAAGTTAAGTCCTATTTATATTAAAAACTTACTGCTATATCCTAAACATCTTTCTTGTTTTTATGATGATTCAAATTTATTACGCAAGATGTACAATTGATTTTAACTCCAACTAGAAAAGATAAAAGCATATATCTTTTAATATTATGAATTCTTATAGTTAAGGGGAATTTCATTGTAAGGGCCTATTACCATCAACTAATTATTTTGTAGGACACATGTTCAAAATAAGTCCCAAAGAAGTTAGTCTTATATTCGGAATGTCATTACTGGAGAGGACTTATTTCCTATTCCAGCTTCTAACAAAGATTCTACCATGGAAAGTTTCTCCGATTTTTTAAGTGCTAATTTCAATGAAAAAGATATAATAAGCCAAAAAACAGTGACAAAAAGATTGAATACAATGATAGAAGAGGAAAAAGGACATGAAGATTTAGTGAAGCTGTTGTTATTGCTACTTGTCATAGCTTTCCTTTTCCCCGACAATCAGAGCTATATGCAATAGAGTTTTTTTGGCTAAATTGTTAAATTTAAAAAAAATGAACTCAATCTCTTGGCCGTAAGAAATTTGTGAAAACGTTTTACGAAATGTCCAGAAGTATCATGCTGATTCAAGAAGTACACCGCGTTGTAGTATGGTGTTATTGCTATGCTTTCATAATTTTCACTAATATAAATATACTGAAATTTATGTTTATTACAAAAATACAAAACCATTTATCTTTTTCTTGTAGTATTGGTTCTGTGAAAGAAAACAAATATTAATGAAAAAGAAGATCTTCAAGACAAAATCCCAAGAATGAGATAATGGGATTTATCGAAATTGAAAGATATCGATCTAACTGAAGTTGATAATAACAAGGTATGCTAGTTTTTTGTTCTTTTTTTAAACTGTTCATTTAATACTTCTAATTTTTTTCATGTATAACAAATTTCACAACCAAACATTTGCATAAATATCATTTCCAAAATCCTATTTTACTAAAGTAATAAAAAAGATAAGAATACTTCTCCTTTTTTACAGCATAATTCTTTTATAATGATGTACATTAATACTTCTAATTTTCTAATAATTGAACAACATCGCGTGTCAAAATTTATCTAAAAATATTTTCCTTTCAGATTCTGAATTTTTTTTCAAGTATAAAAGAAGAAGAGAAGGAACTTTTGACAAAGAAAATCGACACAATTGAGGAGGAAGAGGCAAACACAACACAAAAAGAAAATTTGATGAGCACCAAGTATTAGAAAATCTGAGAAAATCTACCAAACAATACGCCAGTGGCTTTCAAGACTTAGAGTTAAAAGTTACTTTTCTGATGGAGGAGATGAAAACGGTTAATCAACAGTTAATGAAGAGAGAAGGCTAAGAGAAATTGCCGAACAAAGAATCAAAAATCTTGAATTGAAATTGGAATGGAGGACAATTTGAAGGCCTAAAATTTAGAGAAAGAAAATGATGTTTAAGAAGAAGTCAATTTGAAGGAGAATAATGAGCTTGAAAACGGTAAAAATAAATAGTTGGTTTGGTTCACCTAAACAAATCTGTTGATTTTCCAACTTTTAATTTTTTGCAAACTCAAGAGTATATCAGAGAAGATGAGATAGGAAAAAATCTAAAACCACACAACTTAGAAGTACCTGTTGAGAATGGTATTGTCGTGCAAGATGTAGTCCTCAAAACCAATCCAGAAACTGCTATTATTGCGAAAGATTTTGTCCCCAAACAAACCACAAAAAAAGATGAAACATTAAGAAATGTCCTCTTCTGAAGTATCACAGTGATAAACAAATAAGGAGTGTCAAAATGCTCTTCAAGATTTTAGGAGGAAACAAGTAAGTATCTTAACTACTTTTCACTGCATTTAGTTAAACATAATTTTACTCCAATAATATACTCATTAAGATATTATATGGTAAGAATGTACACCTAAAAAAAATTTATGTCTATAAATTCATACAAAATTGAAAAAGATAAAACAATTTATATTTATTTTTTTAGTGATAAGACTTTTAGTTGCTATGAGGAAACTATTAACTACATTTAATTATTAACAACAATGGCATTCTCCAGTGATGAAGCATTCAGTTGCTACGATGAAAACTCAACCGTCATTACAAAATCTATGCTCGAAAAACTTCTTTTTAGCGGATGTATTATTGGTCAGGTAATAAAAATAATTTATATTGTGCTTAATCATAAGTTCTACACTTTATCCATTTTTTTATATACAGGTAATAGATTGCGTTTTGGTTTAGAAAAGCAAAATCATTCAATGATAGTTCTAGCATAGTATATGTGAACACGACGATGGCAGTAAGTAAACCATAATCCCAATTAAAATATTGCATTACAAAACATATTTTCTCAAAAAACATTTAAACAGAAATGTGCAACGGATGCAAACTTCGAAATATCAAACAAGAACTGTTTGTACCTTTTATACAAAAGGCACTTAAAGATCGATTTTGTTGCAACATATTCTTTCCTATTCATGGGAATGAACATTGGAGCTAGTTAGAGCTAGTAGTTGATTCATGTCAAAGGAATCACTATTACTCATTATACTTAACAATAAGATCAAAAGCTGTAGAAATGGACATTCAAAATATGCTATAAACGTGGTAAGTAAATATACAGACAAAGTAAAAAAGATAAAAACATTTATCTTTATTGTAAAAAATTGATAATTCTTTTTTTCTTCCAGAATTCAGCTGTCAACAAGATAAACGAAGAACTTCAAAAGGCTGGGGAGAAAACAATTTTGAGGAGTTCTACACTGATAAAAAAATATTGATTGTGCACAACAAAGCAATGGGTAATATTAATTAAATTTTGTTTATATGAAAATTCATGTTACACAATACGTATCTTCCCGTTACTGCCAGTTACAAACTGTTATCCAGATAAACACACATTTTATTACAATTTATTATCAAAATTTATATTGCAAGAAAATATAGTCTACAAGACCATACCCGATAATCATTACAATTATCAGAGTAGAATTGCATGTGTTTTAATCTTATTCCTCATGCTGGATAAAACTGAAAGTCTATCCCATTTCGGTCTATTTTCATCTATAATATTTTTCTTTAGCATTTGTTTGGTGCTGCTCCAAAAAGCAACATCCCTTCTCAATATATAAATCAAATTACCACCTTGAAACTAGGGATAGAACCAAATACATGTCAATTCACCAAATAGAGACTATAACTTATTCACATACAGTTTTGTAATGACGTAGAAATTTTTATTTTAATTCATTATCATAATGAAGAAAAGATAATATGTTTGATCATTATATTTCAAGTATACTAAAATTCAGAAATACAGGTATGATAGTGGAGTTTTTGTCATGACGTTCATAGAAAAGCTAAGCAAAGGAATGGACACAACAACAAAAATCACACTTAAAGAAGTCGAAGCTTTAGAGCAGAAGCAGGTGCAAATATTCCATCTGATGAACCATATTACTGGAATCTTGAAAAATTGTGCAGCTTAGCTTCTGCTACAAAAATTACAAACTTACAATACTCACAAAGAAATGCTTGCTATCAAATGTTGTGTTTATGATGAATTTGTTAACTATTTATTAAAATATATGGAACTGTGTTGTTCATACTAACTTTACGTAATGTAAATAAATTTACCGATCAATTCAATAGTCAATTGTAATGACTGATATTAACTACAATGTAATTACGTGGCTGATGTAAAGAATGATGAATGAATGATGTATTTGTAACGAGTGATGTAATGCTTGAGGTAATGATGAATTTAGAATGGCTGGTTTGTTTC
The DNA here is from genome assembly GCA_030765085.1 of Allium cepa. Taxonomy (NCBI): domain Eukaryota; kingdom Viridiplantae; phylum Streptophyta; class Magnoliopsida; order Asparagales; family Amaryllidaceae; genus Allium; species Allium cepa. The sequence goes on along the minus strand of CM060937.1, from coordinate 189,459,050 downwards.
TAAAGAAATGTTAAAAACATAAATGCATTATCTTTATCGTGACAACCAAATATATTGGTGCATTTTTACTATATTTTGGTGCAATGTCAGTTTTACTGTATATCACTTGATAGTGTTATGGAATTTGGTGTTGTAGATGCTGGTGTTTGAATGGAGCAATATGGATGTCAATGGCAGTTGGTTGGATTGCTATGGTTTGCTGTTGTGGTCGGGGTTGGCTGTTAAATGGTCTGGGATGAGGAAATTAAAGAGTGATTTCGATGATAAAATATATAATGAGCAAATGAATGGGAGAATTTCTGATGTGATGGAAATGAAGTAGCAGTTTGTAGTCAATGGTCTTTGGTTGCTGCGATGTGGAGGGGTTTCTTTAGCGATATGGGTTCGGATGTTTGGTAAGGGTATTAAATGGTGGAGGTGCTGAATTGAAGTTAAAATGTGTAGAAATGTGTTTAGTTCTGACGTGGGTTCGGATGTTCAAGAGAATGCTCGTATATCAAATACATACACAAGGGATATCAGTGCAACATGCACAACCAACGAATCCAAATATAACCCAAAAATCTAATTATTAATCATATATGGTTGATCCAAACGCCAATATTATTCCTCTACTTTTTGATACTTAAGACAATCCACGGAGTTCCACCCAACAGCCTTTACTGCATCTCATCCAAGCAAAACAAAGCATCACTACCATCACTCAAAAGACAACTGCATTGCCATAATTCATCAGAATACTTTTAATATTCATCAACATTAACAACTACTTAAAATCATAGCTAAACATAGCAAGAAAATAAAAGCGAAGTACAAGAATCTTTTTAAAAAACTGGCTAAAACAAAAGTTGCAGAATTTAAATCACAGCCAAACACTAACAGTTGCTTAAAATCATAGCTAAACACAGCAGAAAAAAAGATAAATACAATATCTTTTTAAAAAAATGCAGAACATTAACAATCATCACATATACAAGAAAAAAAGAAGATAAATACAATTATCTTTTTTAAATACTAATAAAAATTAACAATCATCACAAACATATAACCAACAATTCAACCATCCCTAATCATTCAACTAACATTCACAAAATACATTGAATCAGTATATAATCATTATTCTGAAAATGATGTTCATAGAATTTTAGATGCAATGTCGTCTCCACCAATAGCTTTATGGCCTACGACCTATCCCTCACATGTTCAACCTGCATCCTTTCTTGCTTTTCCTGAGTCATGCTTTACAACAGTTCTTTGCATCATGCTCACCATATTTGCACCTTTACGGATGTCTCTACAACAGTAGCCTATCAAATTGCTCCATCTATCATCTATGCACCTTCACCCTGAAGATCCCCATGCTGCATTATTATATAGGGCATTGAAAAGTAGCTTGCCCCTGCTTCCTTATCCAGGATAGGTGGAAGACACCCAAATTGAAGCTCTCGGCTCCAGATCATGTGCAACACTCCGCTATTGAACGTCTCTCCCTTTCTTCAAATAAAACTATCTAGGAGGTTTGTTGTATCCACTTCTTTAGGCCTGGAAGAAGACCTTTTTGCCGTCCCATCATTGGGGCTACATGCTTGTTGGTTGCTTTCACTGCTCTCACTCATATGTGTGCCAACTTCCACTCATGTCAGTCATGAACCATCAACTGCTACCACACATGCTGTTACAAAGTCCTACAAGTCTTGTTTGTTTCACCGTTGGCACACTAGCACATTCTAACCAGCTCTTGCTCTCTACTCGCTCTCTCTTGCTTGGCAATTCAATCATCTTCTGCATATTTTTGTTCTAATTATTATTATTCTGTACATGTAAATCTTCAACTTTTTCATTATCAACCATCCATGCCTTCATGTAGTGCATGCAAGCTTCAGCAAATGCAGATAACCTTTTTATCTATATTAGCAGTATCCAAAGAAAACCTAAAACTACAATTGTTTTTGCTGAAATCAAAAACAACCAGAATAGATGCTGCAGCACTGAGAAAAACGATAAAAAGATTTATCACTATACAAAAATAGAAAAAAACCAAAATATTAAATAAAAACATTCTGTACCTTTTATTGTCAATATTATCCATCTTCCTATAGCCAAGCTAACAGACTGGTAGAAAAAAAATAACCCAGCTTGTTCCTATAGCCAAAATAAAATAAATAAAATGTATAAACACTAAAAGTGAAAATTTAAATCCTAAGAAAATATAACCTACCCAGTAATACCGAAATAGAAATTGAAATCAGCAATATAGAAAGATTATAAGACTGATATTAAGTTTGAAATATGGACGACATTATAAATATGATATTAAGATTGAGAGGGAGATAGAGATTGAAATCGAGATACAGATTGATAATAGCATACAGGAAGATCTAGATTGAGAGATGTGTAAATACATTTATGTTGTAATCTTAACTTCAGTACTTCATTAAAATCAGTACCTTCATTAAAATCATACAGGAATTTGATTTCAGAAGCAACCAATGCCTAATTTTTTGCAAAAAAAATCAACGAGCGCTTTGATTGCACAAGAAACGACGGCCTAATTTTGCCTAATTTCCATGAGCATAAGATTTCAGAAGATACGAACGACGTTTGAGAAGATGAAGATGCGTGCCGTCTAGATATTTGTCCTGGAAAATAATAATTTCAAATCCGTGTGCTAGAAAAAAATTGGGCCGTATAATTAGGCCCTTCACACCAATTTCCACTTGCAGAAATTGATTACTCAATTTACAATTATAGGTTAGTCTTGTTACTTTTTTTACCTATAATTTTTTTGGAGTCTCCCTGAATTGTACATTTTGTTGAAAGCATTGGTAATTATGTCCGTGAATATAAGCAATTTGTCAAATCATGTTAAATCTTCGTATTCTCTAATTTTTTTTATTTTTTGCTTGATGATGTTGTTACATTTTGGTGATACAAAATCACAAATAGAAGGAAATAAATATGCAAAAGAAAGAAAGAGAAGATTTTGTTTCCACTAATTAATAGGCATATTTGAGTGTTTATTTCTCTCTCTAATTGGCTAATCAAGTTGTTTTTTGCCATCTAATGTTAACTTGGGCATTAAATAATTGATTATATAAATAGAGGCTAGAAGAGAGGGTAAAAGTGTGGTGGAAAGTTTATTTGCTAATTTTCTCTTCTTCATCTTTGTTCTTTTTCTCCAATAATTTTAGCCATAGAGATATTTGCTCCCTTTCTCAATTTGGTTATTGATTCAATGATATTTCGTTTACTTTAGCTTTATTCTATTAACTGTAAACAAAATTTTGGTGAAACAACAAAGTGAGTAGTTGGGTGGAATATTTTGTGTTATTGCATTTTGATTTCAATTCCATCTTGTTTTCTAACCAAGTTATCGCTTTGTGATTTGGGTGACAATGATCCATTGATAAAACCTTCCACAAAGCGCTACCATTTTCATAACAGTTGGGTATCAAAGCACAGATCATCGCAAAGCTTAGAGTAATTTTGGTTTGAAAAATTATTGATGTCAGATATGATTTCGTTTTCAAAGATGACTATCTTGGATGGAAAAAATTGGGGTATTTGGAAGCCTAAAATGGAGGATGTTTTGTACCTCAATGATCTTCATGATCCAATTGATGGAGATGGAAAGAAATCCTCTGACGTAGATGAGGGAAAATAAAAGAAGATGGATAAGAAGACGATTGCTTTGATTCGTTAGTATCTTGATGATTCAGTTTTCCATCATGTGGCTAGTTGTGAATCCGCGAAGGCTTTGTGGGACAAATTGATATCTTTGTATGAGTCAAAGAGTGCTACTAGTAAGGCTTTTCTGGTTCGAAAGTTGGTATAACTGAGACTAAATGAAGAGAAGTCTGTTGCAGAGCATTTGAATGAATTTCAAGATGTAATAAATCAATTGGCAAATATCAAGGTCAATTTTGACGATGAGTTGCAGGCTCTTTTATTAGTGAGTTCGCTTTCAAAAAGTTGAGAAACTTTGGTTGTTTCATTGAGTAATTCCAATGCTAATAGAACTATCTCCCTAGAAACTGTTCGAAGCAGTCTTTTGAATGATGAGTCTAGAAAAAAAGGGCTAGGTATGAAATCAATTCAAAGTGAGGCTATGGTGGCAAGGGACTCGAAGGAAGATACCGATTGGAAGAAGGACGCTAAGGGTAAAGGTGTTATCACTTGTCATTATTGTAATAAGAAAGGTCACATACGCAGCAAGTGTTATGCTTATAAAAAAGATCAGAAAAAGGTTGCATATGGTGATACTAGTATTGATGCACATGTAGGTTTTGCTGAAGGTCCCGATGTGATGCTTCCTGTGATGTCTTCTTTAGTGAAAATAAGCCTTGGAAGATGGATTCGGAAGCCAGTTTTCACATTTGTAGAGATGTGAATTATTTTTCTTCTTATGAGAAGAGTGTCGGCAAGATTAGGACAGCCAGTGGAAAAGAGCTACCGATTTGTGGTATTGGATCTATTTGGTTTCGTTTGCATGATGGTATGGTTAGAGAAGTCTCTGGAGTGAGACATGTACCACTTGTTCGCATAATCTTATTTCTCTTGATCAGTTGGATCGCTATGGTTGCAATTATGAGACTCGGGGTGGAGTTTTGAGAGTGAAGAAAGGTGGTCGTGTAAGGATGAGAGGAGTATTAGAAGAATGAAATCTTTATAGCTTGGTTGGTTCTATAATCGACAATGGAAAGTGAATGACGGTTGAAGGACCTAGTCCACAACATGGTGAAGAGGTTAATGTGGTCACAGTTTATGATTCTAGCATTGAGGATCATATTTTAGACAAGGGTCTTCATGTGTATGATGCTCGAGGGAACGGTGGTGATTGGGTAAGATCGAGTGATAGACGAGTGTCGAATTGCAAAATCCATAAAGACAAGACAGAGATCTTTGTGGTATTACAAACGTTTTTGATATCGGATTTGTGTGGTGCACCTCATGTGGGAGATGCATCACTTGCAGACGGTGATTGAGGTTTGTAATTTAGTGTGGCTGAGATATGGGGATTTGTGATAGATCTAAATATGACATGCTTGATATGTTGGAGATATGTGATTTTGCATCAAGGTGGATTTTGTATCATTCTAATTAATGGGCATATTCGAGTATGTTTATTTTTCTTTTTAGTTGGTTAATCAAATTATTTTTTGTCATCTGATGTTAACTTGGGCATTAAGTAATTGATTATATAAATAGAGACCAGAAGAGGAGGTAAAAGTGTGGTGGAAAATCTATTTTTTAATTTTATCTTCTTCATCTTTGTTCTTTTTCTCCAATAAATTTAGCCATATAGATATTTGCTCATTTTCTCAATTTGATTACTGATTCAATGTTATTTTGTTTACTTTGGGTTTGTTCTATTAATTGTAAACAAAATTTTGATGAATCAATAAAGTTGATGGTTGGGTGAAATATTTTGTGTTATTGCGTTTTGATTTCAATTCCGTCTTGTTTTCAATCCAAGTTATCTCTTTGTGATTTGGATGACAAATATCCGTTGATGAAAACTTCCGCAAAGCGCTACTATTTTCATAACAACCATTGTTAATTAAATAGTTGTTGGTAATTAATTGATAAGGTAAATCTTTCGAGTATTCTCCATGTAAGCCTTAGTTTGCACAACAGTTTACTTACCTTCATTGGAATTTGGTCGTCCAGCCATTGAAACCATTACAAGAATTGGTCAAGTAATTTGGGGTAGCCAGTGTAGTTTAAAATTTTAATCCAAAATGTATTTATAATGAGAGATCAAACCGACAAAATAGGCATTCAGACTTGCAAGTCCAAAAGCAAAATCACCAAGATTTACCGTCAATGTTCACCAAAATTATGAGAAATCTTGCACGTCTATTGAAATTTAAGAGGTGAATTGTATTTATTCAGGTACCACTTGTGCAAGGAAGAACAACAGAGAGTGAAGTGGCACCATAATTTGTTACCTTAACCAAATAAACTTACTTTTTTATTTCATAAACTTTAGGTTCATTTTCTCTTCAAGTTGTGTTGAAAATGCAGTTGAACGGCTTATTGTACATACTGATAAAACATTGAGGACCAAAAAGACACAAGGTTTTGCCAGGTGCACTAATGTAAAAAGAAACGATAGTGGCAGACTGGCTTAAGTAGCATATGAAGATAGATTTGCATTTATAGAAAACAGGTCACATAAGTAATAATTACTGAAAATGTTTGGATAACGTGCTCTTGCCATATTTGAGTAAATATTTCAACATTTAAATTATATTCTTAGATATCATTACAAGTTATGCCACTGAAAGAAGCATAGCTGCAGATAAAGGTGGTGATCGAAGTCCCTCTATATGTATAACATATTTGTTTAGAAATACGTGTACAATATTAACTACTAAACTATGTTATTGTCGACTGTCAGCATAGTGCTAATTAGTTGATGAAACACTTTGAATTCAAAGAAAATATGAAGTCAAATTAGTTGAATGAGGATCTGAATGCTGATAAACATAAATATGTTAGCTCAAAAAATAAAACTAGAAATTCAAAATAATGTTCCAGAAAAATACTTGAATTTGAAAGTTGAGTGCCACCTAGAGTTCCCCCAAACACTTCAGTATTGATCTACGACCCACAAAATGAGGATGAGACTGCTGAAGTGCTCGAAGGAATTCCAAGACACAACCAACCATGTAAGGCTAAAGTCAAACATAAGTAACTAAATGATTTCTGTAGCAGATTAAGCCTATAAGCACTAAACCTACTTAGCAGGTTTTGGTGAAACAAATGTTATAAAATCCTCCGGTTATTTATAATACACTCCGAAGTTCTATCTGCGAAATGCAACATCAGTGCAAACATGCAAAATATAAGTCTAAGTTCTGTAAACCAAATGAACCTAGACGTAATTCGAGCATTGGTTTTCTACCTTTTTTTGCTAGAATATTCCAATCCATTGAGTGTTGACGTATCTTTCAAGTAAAAGGCATACATAATTTTAATTATTCCTTGCACAGATATCACAGAAGTAATTATTTAGTAAAAAGATACAATGTTCTTCATGGGCACACAAGCATCTTTTAGATTATCTATGAATGCTTATAATGCAAACAGGCAGGAAGAAGGCCAAATTCACTACGAATATAACTCCATTTCTAACGTACAGAGAGGGATCCTTGCAATGAAAATCAAATAAGAGTAATATATTCTTATCTATTTAAATTTTTTTTTAAATAACACGGAAATGGTTCGATCGGTGGAAGAAAATGATAAATTGCCCAAGCATTGTTGTAGCTGACAAACTAAGGAAACATTGCAAATGCGAAGGTTGAGCTGGAAAAATAGATGTATGGTTGGATGACTCTGACAGTTCCATCCAGCACTTCAGTGTGTTTTATATATAATGCTGAAGTGTTTGGGGGAACTCTTGGCGTCATTTAACAGTCGGTGAAACGATGCAGATCACTTGAAAGAAAATAATTCAAATCAATTGCTGGACCAACCTTACACCAATGCAGCATTTGTTGTTCCACAGGATTTGTTTTTCCCCTGCATTTCAATCCTGTCTTCTCAAATAATTTATGTTTTTTGAAAATTATGGATGATATATTTATCCTTTTTGTTGTAGTTTTGGAATATATAAGCATAGATTGTGATTTGTAAGTCCAAATTGATGATAATTCTTTCAGTTGATGGTCAGACAAACATTTGGCTTTAATTTAGAATTTCTTTGTACAATGCATGTGAAAGTCCAATTTTTCAATTTCACTTTTAAGCACAAATCACACACGCCCGCCTTTATTAACTGGAAAATTATAAGTAAACCAGGACGATCCCGTGCTACAACACGGATGTCGTCCAATTAACATTATTTATAGTTTTTCGCTTTTCAATGATAGTCAAAATTTGTAATTGGAGGATGCAAGTAATTTGAATTTGTTATATCTGACGAGATGCTACTTGAAGGAGCATATTAGTGGTCAGTTTTGTTTTTGTGTACGTGTGTGTATATATCGCATCCTGGCTTTTCATATTATCAAATTGTGCCAGTTCAGTTTTAGATAGCTACAATCATCAGAATCAGCTGAAGAAGAAGCAAACTTATTTAAATAGTTTGAGTCTGATGGGAAAGCATATATCATAGCAGAAAATTTTGCCTGCTATTCATTTTTGTGTCTCACTCATCTGATCTATACCTTCGTAGTTAATATCACACATAAGGTCGATGTTATTACTAACCTGTACCGCTGCATCATACTTGAATATGACGATACCATTCCTGCACAAATTAACGCTCTGTAATACGTAGATCGGCACACGGTTATAACTACAAAGCGTGACATGTGCTATATTGTGTAACTGTGACGACCCGCCTTTCATTCCACAGAAAGTCGTATCATCATTTAAAAAGAAATAGGTAGAAAAAGAATAGATAGAAACAAAGAAAGAAACAACCATCTTCAGATTCTCACAGCGGAAACTGAATAAAATATAATATTTCACATAGATATTACGTAGTCATTATACATATCAGAGTTACACAGTTACACAACATCATCATATTAGACAGTTGTGAAGACCCGTCTATCCATTACATTCCAAAATACAATAAGCAAAAGACATCAATACACGGAAAAAGATAGATATATGGATACGGTAGGACTCCCGCTTCAAGCTTTTCCAAAATTCGTCAAGCTAAACCTGATCACTTGGATACTCATAAAAATTTGATTACGCAAGTGTTTAAGAAAACAGAAATAAACTCCGGGTCAGATATGGGTCTGGTGTGAGTAAACGGTTAAGTTGTTTAACTTGAAAAACCTTTGAAATAAAAGGTATCTCGTAAGACTCTCCGCAAATAAATATAGACTAGTTTTTCCCTTACGATAACCAAAATATTTGATAGGACATCCAGTTATATTATAATAGTGTTTGGGGTTTTCAAATAAATATTCACAAAGCTGAAATTGTTTCATTATTAAATTCCAGCATACAAGCCATAAAGTGGGTTCTACAATCAAAACCATAAAGGACGCGTAGGGAGAATGGATTCCATACAATGACAGGAATACTGGGGTACCGCCCGTCAAAGTCGCTACAAGATTAAACGGTTATTCCAACGGCTCGGAGCCGTTGGCGGCCTTTGGAATAAAATCAACGCTTTCCAACGGTTTCCAATAGATCCAACGGCCATTTTCCAAAGGAATTTCCAACGGCCGCCAACGGTTTGTGGCCGTTGGAAACCTTTACAAGTCATTTGAAAAAAATGTTCAATAGGCCGTTGGAAACTATTGGAAATCTGGATTTATTTTGCTGTACAACAGCAAGCCTATTCACCTTCCAGCCACACCATTTCCAATCCATTTCATATCCAATACATTTCCAATAAATTTCCAATCCATTCCACACATACATATATCAATATCAATATAAACAACACACATAAATCAATTAAACATCAATATAAACAAACCAAACCATTCAAACATCATAAACCATACCATCAACGTAAATACCATCAAAACGTGTTAACAAACCACATACATACCATCAAAATATCATTCTCACCCACTCCGTATCAATATATACAACATTAAAATACATAATAACCATCTTCAAGTCAATATATACATCGTTCAAATACAAACACTAAAAAATATACCTCCTCAAGCATCTTCGTCGTCGCCTCCGGAAGCACCAAACGACGAAGGAAATGTATCATGATTCTGCACATACTCCGCAAGCTTTTGATTCAGCTGCTCTATCTATACAGCTCGTAGACGATTCTCTTCCTGTAGCTGCTCAATCATAGCTCTAAGCTCCTTAATTTCTTCTTTGTCTTGGGCCTTTGAGCTTGTCGAGCCTGCAAATAGAAATAATAGCAAAAGGGTTGTCTCAACATATAAAATATTAAAACACTATATATCTAAACGTTAATTTGTTGTACATATGTAAAAGGATTAATTACCGATACGTTCCCGAAGCCATAACGTCTACTGCGCTGCGTCGGATCCATAACAGCATCAAATATATTATCTTGTTCCTCCTGTGTCAACTCATCACGACTAGACTGCTGAAGCGCATAAGCTCGTGCCTCCTGTAATCTTGACTATAATGAAAAAAAACAATTTCAGTTGAAAAATAGTAGAATGTAATTTTTTATTTTACATAACTAGTAATTAATAAACTTATCGATGTAAGTATTAGAAATTAAAAAACGCATACATATGCCTCAGTTACCCTATCCTGATCACCCCATTGATATATGATTTTGCCAGACTCGTCTACATGCCTAAATGTGTGGGTGTGAGCAAATAAGTCCACTAAGCCAACGGGATGTCCATAAGCTCTTTCCTGCAATTGATAATTTAGATAATTTAACTCTACATAACTAATTACTGAACTTATCAATATACAAATGTGATAATAAATAAATTTACCAAATCTTCGCGGTGATGCTGGAAAGATTTGGAGCCTCCACGATGAGTTACTGGATTCATGCTCCTGTTTGCTGAGTTCCTTTGTGACTCTTCCTGCAAATTTACAATGAATAATTATTTATTAAACGTTAAAAAAATTACTGAGATTCATTATAGATTTCCCTTGAACTCCTCAGAGTTCCACCAGTCAATCCACTTATCTCATACAGCCACGATCATCCACTTTGGTTTCTTCCCCACTCTTTTAATCTCTGACATCTTCTCCCTATAGTTCTTAGCGATCTTTGAGTTTCAGTGTCGCTGAACTAAGTTGATGTCAGACTCTTACAAATCTACTGCGCCCTGTACAATGAGAAAATATTACTAATTATTTGTTTGTATTTAATTAATCATTTTGTAAAGCGGTATAAACTTACTAGAAAATCATGCCAAATGGTCTCTCTCACATCATCGGAGATCTTGCTCCACTTAGGCTAGCAGTCGCTCATCCTGCTCATATACGCCTGCTTAGAAATATTCAGAACCACTTTAGATGGCTCCAACTCAAACCCACTGCGTTAAATATAAAATAGAACTTTAGACAATTATAGGTATATCATGTACAACAAATTAAATTGCTATGCTGCTAATTATGATACTTACGCCTGATCAGCCTTTGGCTGTAAGTAAACGACTGGACGAGCTGGTGGCTCACCACTACTCTCTCCAATATGCTGGGAAGATCCACGTCGCCGAGAGCCAGAACCAGAGCCAGACATAATATACCTGCCATATACATACATATACAATTCATAATAATTATGATATGACGAACCATTAAAAAATGTAATACAATATGCTACAAATGTGTCATGTTGTGTGTATGTGTTGAGTGTGTGAGTATACAAATGTGAGCATTATTAATCAGAGATAAATGTAATGTGAATAATTGTAAAAATTACCGGATATTACTCAGTCGTCATCGTCGTTTATTGATTCAGACTCGGTTTCGTGTTCTATGTCGTTTTCCTCTACACTCTCAAATGCTTCGGCTAATACATTTGTCTCATCATTTAAAGATCCAAAATCAGTTTAATCGTCTGTAATTGCTATTTCAACATTTTTCTCCCGATCTGCTTGATAGGCTTGTTCGTTTGGAATATTCTGTCCATCGAACGTAAATCTTGCTTTGGTTTTAAAAACCGCAGACCAATCTGTTTTATCCCTTTTTAGAGATGAATAAGGGGCATAATAAGCTTGTAGGGCTTGTTTGGCTGGTATAAAAGGGTCGTACTTTTGATAACGTGAGGTGTGTTTAATTTCTATAAGATTATAATTTGGATGCACGTTAGTACCAGAACCAGGAACATTGCTGAACCAGTTGCATCTAAACAAATAAACATCCTCCACAGGTCTTGTAAAATATGTCAACTGCAAAATCTGAGTTAACACGCCATAAAAATCATTTATATGATTATTAGGATCATCACTTCCTTTAACAAATACACCAGTATTGTTTGTTAATTTTTCAGCACCGTATTCTTTGGTGTTGAATTTATATCCATTAACAAAAAATATTGGATACGTTTTAACTTTTCTTTTCGGTCCAAACGCCAAATGTTTCAGTTCTTCATCGAGCACATTATTTGTGGGATCAGAAACATATTTCGAAAACCAAGTACTGAAATCTTTGCTTAAATCGCCGCTTGGATTTTGTGATTCAAAAATACTGCAAACACAAACATGATATATTACATTATTATTTATTTACACGTGTAGTATTAAATTTAACAAAACTTGAAAGGTGATAATTACCTAACAAATGGTGCAACTTTAGGACAATTAAGAAGAATATATGTGTGTGCTACATGGTAATCTTTATCATCTAGCCATACTTCCACACATTTTCCAGCATGTCGGCCATGTTGTTTAAAAATAGATAATATTGATTCAGAAGAAGAATTTTGTTCAACGGCCTCATCATCACATGGAACACTTACAAATGATAAGTTCACATGATCATTAAAATATGAGAGAAAAAGAAAGAAGCTTCTTCTTTGATATATGATTTGCAAATAGAACCTTCAACTCAAGCTTTTTGTCTCGCTTTTTTTTTAAATGATTTAAGTACCTAATAAAAAATATTTCGGTTAAGCATTAACTTCTATTTAAAATTAAATTAACATTTACATACTCAGTATAGTAACATACCTTTCGAACGGATACATCCACCCTTATTGCATAGGACCTCGAAGACGTGCTTCATATGAAAGATGAATAGGTAAATGCTCCATTACGTTAAAGAAACCCGGAGGAAATATTTTCTCCAGTTTGTAGAGCAGTATAGGAATTTCTTCTTCAAGTTTAAGTAGATGGTTAACTTTTAATGTAGTTGAACAAAGCTCCTTGTAAAATAAACTAAGTTCTGTTATTACCATCCAAACTTTTACCTGTAACAATTCTTTGAAAGCGATGGGTAACAAATTTTCCATGATTACATGACAATCATGGCTTTTCGTTCCACTCAGTCTTCCATTTTTATAGTCGACACATCTACGAAGATTAGAGGAAATTCCATCAGGAAATCGTAATCCTTCTACCCATTTTAACAGTACTTTAACTTGGTTGATGTCTAGTTCGTAGCTTGCTTTGGGATTTTTACTGTCATTGGACTTCGTATGAAGCTCAGGATGATTGCATATTTCCTCTATATCATGTCTAGATTTCAAATTGTCCTTAGTCTTGCCCTTCACATTCAAAACTGTATAAAATAGATTATCAAATACGGTTTTTTCGTTATGCATCATGTCAATGTTATGACGGATTAAGAGATTTTTTCAATAAGGCAATTCCCAGAATATACTTTGTTTGCACCAATTATGAAACGTCGATTTACCTTGAATTTCAATTTGTTGTCCGGTCTCATGTATCTTTGGATAATCTTTTACAAGTTCATATATATCCTCGCTTGACCAAACCGTTGTGGTCGTAGAGTCACATGCCTATTAGCTATGAAATTTTTTTTGCCTCTTCTAAAAGGGTGATTAATATGAAGAAAACATCGATGACAATCAAACCATGAAATTTTCTTCCCATGCGGTAAGGAAAATGCTCGTGTTTCTTCCATGCAATAAGGACAAGCAAAACGACCGGACGTACTTCAACCCGAAAGCATTGCATATGTGGGAAAGTCGCTAATAGTCCATAATAGAGAAGCGAACATCCGAAATTTTTTCTTTTTTGATATGTCCTATGTTTCAACTCCTTTATACCATAATATTTTCAACTCTTCGATTAACGGTTGTAAGTAAACATCAATGCTCTGTGTCGGATCATTAGGGCCAGGGACGACAATTATGAGAAACATATATGGAGTTTTCATACACATCCACGGGGGTAGATTGTAAGGTGTGATTATTATAGGTCAAGATGAATATTTAAAACCAAACTGAGAAAACTGTGAGAAATCGTCTGTACATAAACCTAGTCTAACGTTGCGGCTATCTGCTGCGATATCGGGATATTTTTTGTCAAAATATTTCCACGCTTCTCCATCGGATGGGTTTGTCAACGTATCTTCTTGAGGTGTTCTCACACTGTGCCATCTCATATGATGCGCTGTTATAGATGATGCATATAACCGTTGAAGTCTAAGGGTGATGGGTAAATAATGCATATGCTTGTACGGAACTTCTTTTCCCTTCTTTTTCCTCGGTTTGTATCTTTCTTGATTACATATTTTACAGTTTCTAAGATTGATGTCTTCTTTCCAATACAACATGCAACCCTTCAAACATGTATCTATTTTTGATATGGCAAACCGAAAGATGACATATGTTTTTTTACTTCATAATAATTTTTGCACATTAAATTATCGGGTGGCATATGACGTTTAGCAGCTGAACAACAGCCGTAAATCCAGCTTATATAAGGTTGTATTTTGATTTTATTGCAATGTATTATACAGTTACCGATAATTGAGAGCCGCTTAAACATCCATTCCAAAGGTTTTTTTTAGCATGATCCAATAAATCATATACTTTTTTAGCTCCAATATTTGGTTCCTCTTCGACGTTAACATCGCCTTTATCAATTTCAATGGTAGGGAACATTGATCGTGCTGCATCTTCGACCATATGTTCTATGAGATTCGTACTAACTTCACCACTAATGACCTCCACTGACTGTTTTTGATTATTAGGGGCTACAATTTCTCCATGACGATTCCACAGCAAATAATTAGGTACGAAACCGTATTGGCGCAAATGAACCTTAAATATATTCGGTACTAATAGTTCAACAATTTGCATCTACTACATGGACAACGAATTTCTTCATCGTTTGCAATATTACTTATAGCAAATTCGATGAACACTTGTACCCTTTTTAGAAAATGTTCACTTATTGTGCTATTAATTTCCCTTCTTTGATACATCCAGCTCTGATCATTAAAGAATTGATCATTTTTCCTACTTGAGAACCTATGATAAAGTTAAAAAATTATAAATCGTTCGTTTTATATTTTGTTTAAATTTTATTTACTGATCTAGTAAACTTGTACTAAATTTTATATTTTTTCTACAAACTTCATTTTAAATAAACAACTATTGATTCATTGCCACTTATGTTTCTTCTTTGATGGTCGATCATCCTACTTCCCATTACAGATACAATAGTAATTATATTTCGTAAATCATATCATTTTAAACGATTTCATAAAATTTTGGCAGCATTTTCCCAGTGTTCCTTGTATCGTACACAAATGCGTATACACAAGGAACGTAAAGGAAATGCCATCGAAATTTTGTGAACCGTTTAAAGTAATATGATTGACGAAATATAATTACTTTATAGTGTTTGTATCTTGTCCAATACAGGGAAAAATCCGACAAATGGTGTATCAGATGATTAGAGTTGTCCGTTTTGTAGAAAAAATGAATATCCCTAAAACGATCATATACAACACTTGTCAGACGAGGCCAAATATATCTAAGGATTTAAATATTTGTTTATATTAAATTTAAATATATAACTCGTTTAATTAATATTGGTTTATATTTTACCGTTTTATTACATAAGAACTAAATTCATTTATACACAAAATTTGTACACAAAATTCATTTATTACAAATTCATTTGTACACTAAATCAATTCGCGTGTTCGCACAAATACAAAACTCGTGTTCGCACAAATGCAATATCCGTTCTAACAGCTTCCAAATGCAATAAAGTCTATTATCCACATACGTTTAATATACTAACCAAATCAACATAAACTAATGCAATATCCTAAATTACAAAATTTTCAATCGGTTATAATAACTTGTTCATTATGGTATAATAGTTGCAATTAGGGGATAACATGATGTAATATGCATACACTAACAAGTAGGAATCAATCACAATTCGAATTAAATCCTAAATCAAAAAAACCTAAATATTAGGTTTAGCAAAATTACCGATTTGGCAAGCTAGAAGGGTGGAGATGGGCTGGAGCAGCTTCTAGATGGCGTCAGAGGTGGTTGGGATGGTGTTTGGGCCGGCGGTAGCAGGTTGGAGGTGGTGGAATGGAGGAATTGGGGGAAAATTGTGAAGGGGAAGATGATAATGAGCTGAAGATTGGTTCTCTGGAAAATAAGTAGGAAATTTTCCAACGGCTTCCAACGGCCGCGAACGGCGTATTTCCAACGGTTTCCAACGGCTTCAGACGGTTATGTCAAAATCCAACGAGCTGTTGGAAGCTATTAGAAATGCCGTTGGAGGCCGTTGGAAATTGGGCGTTGTAATACACTGTAGTTCTAGTAGTGAGTACGTGTTTTAGATCACCGTACCGAGGATCTATCCTGATTCCCTGCATCACAAAGCCGGAGCTACCCCTTATTGGATAGTCCGAATAAGACAAGCCAGAGGTTGTGGCCAAACAACCGCCCACACAGCCGAATAAAAGGGACCTCTAGACGGGAAAATCTGTAATGGCCTGCAAATCCATACCCCTTGAGTCAATGCTATTTTACATCAATCAACTCAAGATAAATAGAAACACGAACCATTTGGGTTAAAGAAGAAGAGGTAGAAGAAGAAAGTAGAGACGACATCAGAATCTAACCATCGTAGTGGAATAAAATATAGTAGATAATAACATATCTTTACACAAAAGAAAACTATATCTGTTTTATATATACATCATCGGAATACATCATCAGAGTTCAACAACATCAATAACATACAACTGGACAGTCATATAAACTTATCCTCAAAACCGAATACACAACGGAATAATAATCAAGTACGGAAGTACGTATCGCCATCCAGCTCGTCTTCTGAGCTCCATAGCATCCTTTCCTGTATTCTATAATACTTGGTCTGACCCAAGCATTATAGTTAAATAACACCCGAGTCAGTCTGGAATACCAGCGTAAGAAAACCATACTCAACTTGATTATTAAAGTTTCAATATCCTTTGAAAACAAAAGCATCTCGTAAGACCACGCCACAAATAAACATGTTGGGTTTTTACCTTACGATAGCCAAAACACTTTTTATTAAAATCCTCTGATATTATAATAGCGTCCATAGAAAGTAAAATAGAATCTAGCTGAAATGCTTGCATCTCACGTTTCAGCAATAGTTTGGCACAATCAAAACCGTACAGGCGCGTAGGGAGAATGGATTTCCAACTAATGACTAGGCACTGGGGTACCACCTGTCACAGTACGTGGCCTAGATAACCGTACCAAGGATTACTCCCAATCCCCTGCAACACAAGACCAGGACTTCCCCTTACTGGATAATCCCGAGTAAGATCGCCCCACGGTTGGGATCAACAACCGCACCACTAAGCCGAATAAAAGGGACATCTAGACAGGGATGACCTCACCCTAATGGGCGCTACCCATCTAGCCTTGCTGCATAACCCCTGATTTTCAGTCATTCCCGATTGATGAGGCTTGAGGCTAAGCGTTACCTTAAGAGAACTCATCTCTTAGAATGCTCATCGTCCACCTGACGATGTTCTGAAAGCATTCAATCTATACAAGTCCGTCCCGGGTTCAAACGAAACCGAAGACACTACTCCTACTACATCCATTTTGGAATCACCTCAGGATTAGTAGCGACTAGCCCTTGCACTTCACTGCTCCATCTTCGACTCCGAACTCTTATTTTCCACACGAAAACGTACAAACCGGATCGAAGTGGTTTTCGAGAAATTAATCCCTATCCCGATCTCTTTGAAACGATCAGCGCATTGGCCAATATTGATAGTCGGTGATTTAACTATCAATTAACATTCACAAACATCCATCAAACATAATAATTTCTCCTAAATTACTTATTAACCCCAAAATATCTTTGCAAGATATATTTCCATTTTCAAACCTTTTTGAAAACAGTTTTCCAACCCTACTCTTCTCATGGAATGAATTTCCAAATATTTATTTCCACTGAAAACACCAGACACAAAACTTAAGATTTTGAAAATAATTTAAAACACTTTATTATAAAATATACTTTAACATTTAAATTGAAAACTACTTCAATACTTTATTAAAATATATACTTTAGGAATATTTAAAATGAGGTTACTTTATAAAATTAGATTTTCTCCTTTAAAAACAAAATATCCAGTCACCTTTAAATAATTACTACGATAATAGATTTGAAAAATACTTACTTCAGAATTTAAACATTTAGAAATAATAAATTTTCTAAAACATGCTTTTTAAAACAACATAACTTATATTTAAAAATTTACATTGAAAACGTACTTGGCTATGCACGGAAATACCCTTCTCTTTCTATCTTTAAAATAAATCACTGTTTATTTTTAAACAAATTTTCCCATTCTTTTAATAAATTCCCATCGTGAATTTATTCTTTCAAATATCCACTGATATATATTACTTCACTTTTATAAACTCAGTTTATAAATTTCTTAGTCTCAACTCCCCTTTTAAAATTCCGATTCCAAACACTTAGATCAATCTCCAAATTGATTCCCAATTTACTCTATTTGAAATAAATTTCTTTACCAACTCAATTCATTTCAAAATCCATTATTTTCAGACTTTATTCCTTAATTATGATTTAAAATCTTTTAACTGAAAACACCAATTTCAGATTTTTTCCCCAAATTCCTTCTTTATTTTTTTTCAATAATTTAAATCTTAAATTTAAAATAACGCTTTATTCCTTAAAATAATAACACTTTAGTTTAAAATTCATTATCTTCCTGTTTATTAAAAATCCCTTTTTCATACATGGAATTTATTTATTAAAATTTTAAAATCACTTTTATTCTTTCCCAATTCATTCTTAAATTCATTCAAATTCTCTATAATTATTTCACTTACAAATTCTCTTCTTTTATTTTCTTTTCAAAAATCCAATTCTATATATTTTGATAACTCAGTGTACCGAAATATATTCAAGTAAACCATAGCATTAAATATTCCAATTATCAATAATATTCATCACAGAATATCAAATATTCATAACACAGAATATTAAACAATATAAATAATTTTGAGGAATCCAGTTGGATTCCTCCAACCTGTTTCTTGCATCCATAGATGTTAGCACAATACCAATTCCACTTCGAGGTGGAATATCGCGGTATATGGGTTTGTATAATATCATCCGCTATTATACGGCGCATAGGGTCTCATCCGCTATATAATGCGGGAAATCAACCACTCCAATATAAACTATGTACTACTGTATATAATATAGCACATCAAATTAGTTCAAACATTCTACAATTATTTAAATTTAACCATTTAAATTTAAATTTAACCATTTAAATTTAAATTTAAATTAAAACCCAGACGAGTGAGATTAACTCACCTTTTTCCTAGTTGTAGTCTACTTCATCCTCAACTCGATTCTCGCGATTAATGACCTTGTATAATTATTATACGACTTATTAACATCTGAGAGAATCTATAAAAATTTACCATTTAATAAATTTAGTTGACGAACAATTTAATTTAAACTAGTCATTTATATTTATTTATTGTTTTTTTAAAAAAATTTGATATTAACAAATTTTTCTTTTAATAAATTATCTTTAGTAACTAAATAATTTATATAGATTTAAAAATCTAATTTTATATTAACTTTTTAATATTCAAAATCCTTATATATATACATTTTCCTAATCTTATATATATATATATATATATATATACATATATAAAATAAATTAAAAACAAATTTGCCTTCGAAATGCTTTACTGTAAAACAGGAAAATATTTTTATATACCCTTGAACATTTTATTTTCTACTTCCAGTAAATAAATAAATAAATAACTAAATAAAATTTGTGAAATATGCCTTACAGCCCTAAAAGAACCCAAACTCCTTCCTCCAATCGTCACTCATCGAGCCGAGCCTATCTCCAATCTGCAGTCACGACTATGCCCTTCCTAGAATTTGCGCGAACCTCCTCACCATCGTGAAAACTCAGCTAACCTTGTGACCCTTCTATTGCCTCGGCGCTGTCGCACCCCCTTTCAAAACGAGCATACCTCATCCTTAGTTGAAGTCGAAGCTGCAAACTTCCATATCTCAACAAGCCCTCCCTAACCTCACGTGGTTCGCTTTTCACCCATAACGGTCACAACCCCAAGCCCTAATCGCGACCGGCCTCAGATACTACGAAACCCTAGACTCGACGTGTCTTCCCTTCAAGTCGTCGCGCGCGAGCTCCAGGTTTCGAACGATTCAAGAACGCGTCGCCCCTCTTTTTTTCAAAGTTGAGTTTCGATTTCTCTTTTTTTTTTTTCTTTTTTTTCCACTGATATGAAGAGGGGAAAGAGGTACACGGGGTTTTGATTCTATGATACGCGTCTTTTTTTTCGATTTGCTTTAAACAGAGGGAGCGGCCATTTTTTTATTTTCGAATTGAAGGAGGGGAAAAAGAAATCACGATTTGCTTTTGCAAAAGAAAGGGGGAGGGTACGCGAATTATAACTGAGGGGATGGCATGTTAGGGAAGATGAGAAACAGTGATTTGAGTTGAATAAAGCTGTCGTGAAAATCTTCCTTGACCAGACAGCTATATAAATTATTTAAATATTAAATTTAAACCGTCTCGATAATTGCAACTTAAAATTTTGACATCCTATCGAGACATGCCGCTAGGCGTTTATAATGTTATACCCCTATTTCGAACGCAATGAAATAGGTTTCGAGTCCTAATTCGATCGTATGGAGAAGATAGCCTTTTGGACTAGTTACTATATTGAATTTTCGATATAGATTTAAGCGCGTTTATATGTCGTACGCTCACATAACAACTCCAAACACTACGAAAATTTAAATCCAATAATAATATAATATTATGGATCTAATGGAACTAGTTTCGTCGAATTCCGAGACTGTGTCTCGGAAGGCTATTTTTAGATATCAATTTAAACGATAAATTTTCAAAACTGAACAAAACATTCTCAAATTCAATTTTGACACTTTTACTATTTTCAGTACTATCAATATAAATCTTACAAGCCTTTAAAATATTTTTAACAAGCTTGAAATTCAAGATTTAATATTTTATTCAATGTTCAATTATTGAATTGAATAATTATATTGTTCAACAAATTGCTGTACTACATTCTAAATACATAAATCCATGTTTTGTTTCCATTTCAAAACCAATTTGTAATTCAATTTCTATATTTAAAACTATTTAAGTATTCCAGATTCAACGTTGAAAAATCCGGGTCGTTACAAAATCTTATCCTACTTGGGTGCTACCCACTTAGCCTTGCGTGCACCTCCCATGTTTT
Source organism: Allium cepa (assembly GCA_030765085.1). Classification (NCBI taxonomy): domain Eukaryota; kingdom Viridiplantae; phylum Streptophyta; class Magnoliopsida; order Asparagales; family Amaryllidaceae; genus Allium; species Allium cepa. The sequence continues at coordinate 189,437,863 of CM060937.1, read as the reverse complement.
AGCCATTCCCGGTTGATGAGGCTTGAGGCTACGATTACCTTTTAAGAACACATATCTTGGAATGCTCATCATCCTCTATTGACAATGGTCTGACGCATTCATCCATATAAGTTTGTTTCGGGTTCGAACGAAACTAAAGGCACCATCTCGTTACACTCATTCTGGAATCACCCTCAGTGTTAATGACAATAGCCCTTGCACTCTTAAACTTCATCTCGATCTTCACTTGAGATTTCACGACCTATCGTTTAACTTGGATCGATGTGGTTTTTGGATAATCAAATCCGATATCCGATCCCGGTCTCATCGAAATCCAAACGCCCTTTTAAAGATCAAGTTTTTTAAGGCTTAAACAATTTAATTCTAATCAAAACATTGAATTCACACAGCATTCATCACAGTTGAATAACATACATTTATCACATCTATATCCAAAGTATATCACATTCAGAATATTATAGGTTATCATACTATAAATATCAATCAATTCGAACATTATACACAATTAATTATCCATAAGCAGGACTTTATTAATCCATACTATAATTAATTTAATTAACTCAAATTAAACTAATTACTTAAGAATTAATCACCTAACCCTGCTTAATTAATCATCAATTAATTACAAACCATTTAATTAATTAATCATTCTTTAATTACCTTTAATTAATCTTTAATTACTGATTAGTTAACCTTTAATTATTAATTAATAAACCTTAATTGTCTATTAATAAAACTTAACTACTAATTAATTAATCCTTAATTAAAAGTTAATTAATCCTTTATTACCAATTAATTAATCTCTAATTACTTAATTAATTAATTAATTTTTATTTACTTAATTAATTGATCTTTAATTACAAACTAATTAATCTTTAATTAATTAACTATAACCCTTAATTATTAATTAATTAATCCCTAATCATTAATTAATTAATTTTTAATCATTTATTAATTAAATTAATCAATTACTCTTTAGTTACTTTATTAATTTAATTAATCATAAATCATTAAAACCTTAATTAACTTTTAAGATACCATTTATCTTATTAATTTCTTAATTATCATTAACATATTTAAAACATTTTATCCTTTTAATTAACACTTAATTACATTTCTAAATTAAGTTTAAAATAACTTTAAAAAATTTAGCTTAACAAATCCAAGTTAAACAAATTATATAATTTTCTTAAATTAATTATCTAAAAACATTTATTATATAAAGAATAGATTTAAGAAATAGTTTAAAACTAGATTCATTTTAAATTTTAAAACTTGCTTATTTTTAAATTTTAAAACTGCTAAGTTTTTTACTTCGGGTTCGACCCGATTCTCTCCCGAGTCCAACCCCGAGTACTTCTCTTTTTTTTTTATATAAAAAAAACTTGTTAAAACTTAAATTTGTCAACATGTTAATAACTCTCACGTTCCTACTCGAATACGAACCCAAGCAATCCTCTCCTTTTCCCGAGTTTCCACCCGAGTATGCTTCTCCTCCTTCCATGAGCACAACATCACTAACACAACCAAGCACAAGTGTACATGCATAGATCACCGGAGCCATTTCGATCATCGTCGATACTCCCCACATGTCGGCGACCATCTCCACACAACGACTGACCACCTAAAACATCGAATCTAACTCAAAAACGAAATCTAGCTATCAGGCACAACTGGAGCAAAACTGATCGACCCAAATCCTCCTCTCCATGACAACTCCAACCACCAAAGATCATGAATCTCTGACCACAACTTCGTCGAAGACCCATGCTTCCATCTCCCAAGCTGCGATGAAACCCGATGCTCTAGAGACGACGCAGCGATCCCATTTCCCGACCTCAACCAATTTGGGTTTTAAACCCTATTTCGACCCAAAGCCGCCACCACGGTGGATAATAAATCCACCTGACATTTTTCTCTAGCTCGCCAACATCATAGCAACCTCCAACAGAGGCCCCGACGACCCCGAGTCCCCCAATCACCGGGAAAGCCTCAAAACCCATTTCATGTTCAACCTCGATCTCCTCACTCGATACAACACTATAAATCGTGATTTAACTTTTAAAAATCATGATTTCCAAAGACGATTCAGATTATATGTCTGAATCAGAGAATCAAAATGTTTGGATTCAACATGTTTTAAATTTTTTACTGTCTTTTCTATTTTCCAGCTAATATCACACTTATTAATAGTTAAAAATATTTTTAAATCCTAGTTTAGGTTTAAACAAAAACAACTTGTTTGAATTCCTAAGCCTATCAGAGTTTTGATGAGGAGATTTTAAATTTCTACTTTGTTTTGAACCCTGTAAATAAGAACAGGGGAACAGACATGCAGATATACTTTCATACAAGAATCACACTTATATATAGAAGCAAAGCATAATTTATTCCAGGAAATTCACATGCAACAGATTATCATTGACTTAAGCTTTTAAAAAGAATGTTTACTCACCAATTGATGTTTGGACAGACAGGGTTTGAATCTGGAAATCACTTTCAAATCTGAAGCTTAGTTGTAACGATCTTGCTTTTTAAACTAAAATGAAGTTGCTTTGATTGCTTGATGATCTTTGAAACTGGAAATCTTTGTTGTTGAGATGATCTAAGCTTTAAAAACTGAGATGATCTTGTTCTGATTTATCTAGTTGAATTTGCTGTTTGAATTAATTTTCTGGTTTGAAAATGTTTACATGCCTTAAGTTTTCTTTGTTTTGAAATGAAGATAGACAAAGATTGAAAGAGAGAGTGTAGCTAGGTATATTTATAACTTAATTTATGATTTGGAAAAGTAAAAAATAAATAAAAAGAGAATGGTGATACTTGTTTAATTTGGTAACATTTGTCATTTACATAAGCTAATTAACTTACATTTGTTAAATTATATACATTTAACTTACATGTGTTATTATGCATGTATTTATTTATTTTTAAATGTTTTTATAAAACTTTTTTATTTAATTTCCTATTTAGTAAATACATTTCTTAATTTATATAAATAAAATCCTTTAAAGAAAATAATATAAAACAAATTATATACTAATAAAAATTACATATATATATATATATATATATAATATTTTTAAAACCAAATTATTTTAAGATATCTATCTTTTGAATTTCAAATTCAAATTCAAATCAACTCATATATATACATACATTTATAACAACACATAATTTGTTTGTTTGAAAAATAATAATTCTATTTAAAGTCTTATAAATACACACATAAACATAAACAATCCATTATTATTTGTTTTAAAAGAATAATCTGTCAATTTTTTAAATAATTTATAAAAGAGATTATCACATTTTAATTGCTTGAAATTTCCGGGATATCACAGTAACCTATTGGACTACAATACTTCAACTTGTTCCCCTGAGCAACCACTATATATGCAAAACATGATATTGTTGAAAAGTTAGGTTTTCGGGGAAACGTGGATGCTTAGAAAATGGAATAAGATCAAATATCAACTCATGTTCAGAGTTCAGACTATCGGATAATATCTCTAAAGACATTTAATTATCTTGATCGGCTGGAGCACAGTTTAAGAACACTTGATTATTATTTTTTGTTTGAGGCATTAAGGTTAAAGAAATGTTTTCTCAGAGAAAAAGTCGCAAAGAACATACAAAATATTCAAGATTGAGAGATAAGGCATCAGTAATACAACAGCATTATGATAAATCTCAAGAATTGTAGCAACCGCATCAATATACCAACTATAGTAAATCATCAAAATTGATGACAACAATTGAACAAATACATTGTCATCATACAATTTCGTGTGAACTTTGATAAATCAGAATGGTGACTGGAATGAGTAGAATTGCATATATTGCAGTCAACAATATGTTTGGTAATCCTTTTTTGAAATGTTCTTTTGTTTTAATATTTTCCTGTTGCAATCAACGCCTCCTATTCTGAAAACATGTGAGGAACCATAGCTAAATTAGTCAGCATGTCACAAAAACCTTTTGCAGACTTGTATTTGATAATATGCCGGAATTCTCTAATCTTTGCTTCGGTTGGACCTATTATGTAGGTTTTATATAGCAAAGAATCTGGGCAAATTAACAGTTGTGCATTATTAACATGGAGCCACTGAGAATAATTCAAAATCCAGGTGAAAAAGAGCAGTAGCGTGCCTAAGTCGAAGTAAGGAGTGGAACATGTAACGCGTTGCAAGCATGGTAGAGCGGTAAACCACCTTGTCAACACTATCATAGCAATAAGAAACAAAGGCAATCACTTTTTTTTCTATATACCGTAGCGAAATGATTTAAACACTGTGGAGTTAAATGTAGCAAATGGTTGAATTGGTATCTAAAAATATAATTTTTTTTTTCAAACATATAGCGAACTCAGTATCTTGTGTATCATCACTTTTTTTCCATGTAATGTATTAGACAGAAATTTGGAAACACGTAGCATACAGAAGTTTGATAATCAAGCCTTATAAGTTTATGTGGTCAGTCTAGAGAATTGCATTAGAATTGAGCAGTATTGATCTGTGTGCCATGAATATATGGATACGAATTGACCCTTCTAAATCACATTAGAACCGAACAATATTAATTCACATATTTAAGTTTTGTAGACCGACCATTAATCACTCTATACAGAGGAATTTAAGTTCTCTAAACTTCAACTGTGACATATTAGCCCTGATAAAAAAAATTCATTTATTTGTGTTGAGTACCTAATTACCCATACCTTCAGTAGAATAGTACAAACTTTTTTAATAAAAAAATTAAAGCAAGCACAAGGAATACAAATCACACACATACAGATACATACGTGAACACACACATATATATAGAAGGGGTTTCGCTATACTTCACCTCACCCCTCTTATTTTACATTCTAAACAATTCAAAACTGAACTAAAATTTTGTAGATAAGTTTTGACGTGACTCAAGACAATCTCTATACAATTTAACTTAATTTAAATAAACCTAACATGTTCAAAATCATGTTTCAAATAACCGATTAAAATAGGATATTGTTATTGATACTCCAAAAATTGTTAAGGGGATGTCATTTTTAAAAAAATTATTTTTACTAAGGAAAGTACAAAAAAAAGATAGCCTCCTCTTAACATTAAATTATAGCATTACCAAATTACCCTTTTTTACCCTTTTTCCCCTAATTTTTTTTCTTCCTACTGTAGTCATCTTTTTTTTCCTCCTTAATCAAAATCATTAGTCTATAATCATGAAGAAATCAAGTTTTAATGATATTTTGATTGATTTGAATGAATCCAAAATGGATGTGAATGTTTGTATAGCTGTTATGTGTTATTGCTGTCATGTGTTGCAAAGATTTTTGTTTGAATGAATCAAATTTTTATGAACATTTGATGAACACTTTAATATGTCATGTGTTATTGCTATCTGTATTAGTATGTATTTGTTTTCGATAAGTACGTCCGAATTTAATGACTATACTCGAAAGTACATCACCGAAACTACTATTATACATTGCTCACTAACATATTGTACAGTTCTTCGGAATCTACATATCGCCTGAACTAATTTTCTTCGTTATGGGGTCACTGCTCCCGAAAGTTTAGCCAATTTTCGATAATGTCTTGCCGAATTAAATTACCGTTGTCAAAACCCAATCACCGAAACTGCTTGTACACGTTGGTTACTCAAAAATCATTTATTATTTCGGTGCCTGCTTTTCGCCTGAACTAATTTTCTTTGATACGTGGTCACCATTCTCGAAAGATTTCGTTTTTACGGTATAATGCCACCGAAACTGCTACTATATATTGCTAACAGACATTTACATTTTCAGTCCATTCACAATGTCATTTCCACACACATATTAACAAGTTTAATACCGTAGACATGAATAAATAATCGTAAAAAACAAAGAGTACCTACAATAACCGAAGACAAAAACATAAATAGACAACCATATTTGATAAATGCACATAAGTTCAACAACACAAACAACACATGGCTCGCCAAAGTAAACGCACAAATAACACATAGTAACCAAAATACACAAGGTCACCATCACAAAAACTACAAACATTCCAAAATATATTAAGTTGCAATCCCAACAACAACGCATACTTCGTTTGCATTCTCTTCCTCTTCAATTTCATGCGACGATTCACCTTCATTTTCATTCTCCTCCTCTTGATCCTTTCCCAGAACATAAGCTACATCACCATCCTCTTGTCGCCTAACTTCCTCTTCATTTCCATGCAATGATTCACCCTCCACAGCAAACTCATCAATACGTTTTTTCATTCGTTCCAACTCTTATTTCTTGTGATTTGAAGCGGCTTGAGGAATACGGGTGGTTGACGATGAAGTTGCAGCTTTTTTGCTAAATTAAAAAAAAATTATAATGCTAAGGGTATGAATTCGATAATACACCACCGAAGTAAATTGATTCCTTCGATAAATAGTCCCCAAATTACATTATCTGCTACATGTATAAAATCGACAGCATACTCCCAAACAAAATTCATTTATTCGGTAATCAGTCGTCGAATTGCCTCTTAAAAGTACTATGAGTATTAAATCGATACGTATATAACCGAACTAAATTTAGTAATTCGGCAATCAATGACCGAATTTCCCTACCTAGTTAAAAATGCAATAAACGACACTAGAGCATCGAACTAAAGCAACAATGATGAAAATCGAAGTGATGTCGCCGAAAATAGTCGCGGTAGCAAAGAAGATGAAAATCGAAACAATGGATGAAGAAGAACAAACCATGCTACCACCTTCTCCATAAGCTTCGGATCTGGACGAGTTGAACGCGTACAATTTTTGGTTCTAACCATTTTTTTCACAATTGTTGTAATTAGCTTAAAAGCTGTAGTAGAGTAAAAAAGTTTTAAACGAGAACGACTTGAAAGGTAAATGTGGAAATGAGGTAAATCTGAAGGGGGATAGAAAGGAAAAGTATATTTTACCTTTTTATGTTTGTGTACCCCTTTTATCAATTTTAATTTTTATGGACTGAAATTTAAAAATAAACTCCCCTAACAATTTTTGGAGTGTAACGACCCGTAAATTTTCGATAATTAAAATAGCTAAATTAATAAGTTTTCGTGATTTAGTGTTAGAAAAAAATTGTAAGTCGTTTGAAATAATAATAATTAGAATGAATTGCAACAATAATTATCCAAGTAACGATAAATAAAAGCTACTTAGTGAATGCCTTTGAAACGAAAAGTTGAATAAGATAATAAATGTTGAATTCATTGGGTAAAATAGAGTAATTGATTGATAAGTAAAATCTATTGAAAATCAAATATGGAATATTGAACACGTAAAGTGTTTAAATTAAATATTTAAAACTTATTGAATGATTGAATAACTGTAAAATAAAGATAGTGTTCTAAATTGTGAATTGGTTTTAAAGGTTGATTCGTATAAATTCAATTTCAATATTTCAAAAGATAATGAATTATGGGATAATCGAAATTGTTTAAATTAAGTATTTGGAAATTATTGAACAATTTAATAATGGGGATTTCAATAACGGTATAATGGAAATAGTTGTTCTATAAATTTAACTCGTTTCAAAAGTTAAATTTTATTAGTTCGTTTGAATATTTCAAAGGATAGTGGTTTAAGAATAATCAAATTTGTTAAATTTAATATTACGAATGGTTGAATAAATTAAATTTCGAATTTGATATGATTAATTTGATATTGAAATTTAATATATGAAATAGAGTGAATATTTGAAATTTGATTTAATATGATTCAAATTGGTTTCCAAAATGAATGTAAGTCACATTTGGATTTTAATAGAGTTAATAAGATTTTAAAATTGGAATTTATTGGATAAATTGAGTAACGGGTTTAATATGATTAAAAATGATTTGTAAAATTTTATTTTATCATATTAGAGTTATAGTGATGTTACAGAACTTTTAAAACTGAATTTAAAATTTATTTGTGAAAATTGAATATTTTAATATTTAGTTATCGACTGAAAATAGCCAATTTTCGAACAGTCTCAGAATTGGACGAAACTAGTTCTATTGGATCCGTAATAGTTAGTTATTACCGGATTTCAATTTTCGTGTCAATCGGAGTTATCGTTTGAGCGTGGCAGCTCGAAACGCATCGAATTGTTTTTAATTTAAATTTGGCGAGTGAAAATAACCATTTTTCAAAAAGTCTCGGATTTCGACGAAACCAGTTTCATCGGATCCGTAATGTGATATTATTGTAAGGTTTCAAATTTCAAGTCAATTGGATTTACCGTTTGTCCGGTACGAATTAAAACGCCTAGAAATCGATTTAAATCGGTTTAATTTAAATCGAACGTTTTCAGCCATAACTCGCACATACTTCCGAATTAGCTTCCGAAACCTGTTCCATTGTGTCCGGAACGCGGGGTAAACCTTAGAAACGCTGGTTACGGCGCCTAAATCGGGGTTCGGAATTTCCGGATGAATAGTGTCGAACGAAACTCTATAAATACACCCACCATCTTCATAATTTTATAAAAAAATAACAAAACCCTAACCCTAATACTTGCTAGCCGCCACTTATACATGAATGGCCAGAAATTAGCTTCATTCATCTCTCAATCTCTCTCAATCTACAAAGGATTAGAAGAAGTGTTCAACACGAAAAAGGTAGAGCATGAAGAGAGCTTGAAATCCATACGGATATGATCTTGGTTGGAGCGACATGGAGTGAGAGAAAGGGGGCCGTTTGCATCAGTTTTTGCACGCGAAACGAGGCACTACAGTGGGCCGAGCTCCACCATAGGGGGGCCGAAGGTAGCTCAGGTTTGGGGCTTCGCGTTGGCGTTGGTTTGATCGAGTTTCGTTGAGTATTGGTGTTGCAATGTTTAACCCTAGTTCTTGTGTCATGGGTTCAAGTGCGCGTGCTCCTTCCTGTAGCCGTGCGTGAGGAGATGAAAGAGGGAGATGGAGGTGGGACGTTAGATCTACAATGGACGGCCAAGATCTGCTTGGTATAAGAATTTGTAAATTTAGTTAATATAAAATCGTGTAAACTTGTAAAAATCATATCTTTTTCATACGAGGTCGGATTCGGACGAAACTTTTTGCGTTGGAATCGTATCGACGAGGACTACGCAATGGAACTGGATTGGAATCATTTGGAGCTAGAGAAAATTTTGAGTTAAGTCGAACGTCGTTCGATTTGATTTAAAATCGAAAAATCAAGGTGAGTGTTTTATAACGCTCACACTGTACTAAATATCTTTATGCTAGTTAAATTGACATTATGAAGTGATATGAATTTTATTTGTCGTTGTTTGATATAAATTTAATTGTCATATAGCTTGTTATTTGAATTAACCGCTGAAAAATTTAATTGACAGTTAAATTGAAATTAAAATTGAATGGCGATTAAATTACCTGACATTGATAACTATGAAACTGCCATGAATTGTATTGTTTATTGGATGATGTATTTTGATAGATGTTATTAGTTGATATTTGAATGTTTGGATGTTTATTTGCTTATATATATCCTGTTATGCATACATATGATACTGTGATTTAATTTAAGTGGTATATTCATCCCTGACATCTAATTGAGATAAATAACTACTTGGCCATAGGATAGAAAATTATATACGGACACCGAATTGGCTAAATTAATAAAATTTTAAATCGTCGATTTGAAATTTATTTAAGGGTTGAATTTAAAGTTATAAATAGAAATAAATTTATAGAAATCGAATTCATCGGGAAATTGAGTTTGGAATGTTGAAATAAATTTTGGTAAAAGGAAATTGTAAATAATAAAAGTTGAGACTTTGAAATTTAAAAATTGGGATTTGATTGAATTTCGAAAATTGATTTGTTTAAAGATTTAGCCTTAATTCGAGTTTTGAATATTTCTAAGTAAAAGCGATATAAAAAGATATTTTGAAATTGAGCTTGAAATTGAATCATATTTGTAATTGGGTTTCAAACTTGAATATTGATGGAAAATTTTGTTAAGTATTATAAATGGATATTTTGAAATTCAAGCTAAAAATTGATATAAATTGAAATTGAATAAATTAAAGGTGAATGAAAAATTGAATTAATTAAAGCGAATATGAAATTGAAATTGAGTTAATCGAAAGTGAATAAAAAAAATGAAATTGAATCAATCGGAAGTGAATATAAACATTTAAATTGAAATAATTGAAAGTGAATATAACATTGAATAAATTTGAATCAAAGTTGACATTGATTCGAATTGAAATCGAAGTTGAATCGGTAGAATGGAAATTGAAATTAATTTTGAATTGGGAAGTTATAAATTGAAATGGGTTGGTTTTGAAGCTGTTTTATTTTGTTTTCCAAATTTCTCTGCTATATAAACCATTTTGAATACTTAAACTATATTAATCTATTTTAAATCTACTTAACCCAATTTAAATTATTTTAAACTAAATTTATCTATTTCAAATCCATTTTAAGATTTTAAAGTATTTTAACTATTTTAATTATTTAAAACTACTTTTAAACTACTTAAAACTATTTTTCTAAAATTCTAAGCTGGTCAATAAGGTGAAATGTTTATATTTAAATCTTGAATTTAAATACGAATTGAGTTAAATGAAGTTGCAACCTAAATCGAAATTCGAAATGATTTTGAAATCGAAATGAGATATTGATGCGAAAATGAATTTGAAGCGAAATCTTACATTTGAATAGATACGATGATATTTGAAATAGATTTGATTTTTGAAGCGAATATGATATTTTGATATCAATTATGTATCGATTTGAATATAAAAGAGCCAACGGTGTAATAATACGTAGTTATTAAAGAGACCGGGATCGGATATGGACATACTCTCTGTCGATACCGAAAACCACTTTAATAACTATTATACGCGGAGTGTTGATCCAGAATGAAGTGGATGGTTTGGTGAACGCGTTGACTGAAGAAAGAGAACGATATTGGATGACCCCTGACATGACTAAAACAGGAGCCGCGCCGGGCCATTGAGGTTCGCCACCTCTAGCGGACACGCTTCTTCGATACCATTTCTATTACATTTGTGATGCGATTTGGGTGCACCCCTTGATTTGGGAGTGTTGTTTCGCGGTGTTGGGGTAGCTGCTGGCTATGCCCAACATCAGTCCGGACCACGCAACTACTAGTATCCTAGTTGGTATTGCCTCATGTACCTTGTCATACTGATTATCCTATTCGCGACCACTACGTTTTGATTTGTACCTTGAGTATATGGATTGCCCTCTGGTGACTTCCGGTTTTGGGGAAACTACGGTCTTGTATATGCTTTTGGGAATATAAAATGTGTTAAGGGGGATTATGGTAACGCCTTAACGCTATTTTGATACTTTATATTACTGATAGACATTATCTACTTAGCGTATATTACTACATAGTAGATAGTTTAACGGATCCTTGAGAGATGGAAAATCCCGTAACATCTCTTGAGTTATTGCACGCACGTTGACACTGGATATGAGATGTCAAACCCCGTAAACATCTCTGACGCCGTTACACTCATATTTATTTACGATTGATTTAACTTTCATAAGGATATTTTAGTCCTGACTCGAGTGTTCTGTCTTTTCATTACGCTCGGGTCAGTCCTGAGTTTTCAGTTTAGGTTGAAGATCATTTCCTTGGAGGACGGAGACGAAGATTTGGTATATTATCTACTACTATTATATTCATTCCATTCCGCTGCATTGTTGTATGATATTTGTTGTGTATGTAACTCTGATAAATGTTGTATAATAATAATCAAATGTATTCATTTCAAATGTATTCATTTAATTAACAGCTTCATGAACTGTTATTTTATTATTATACTTTAGCCTTCCGCTGTGAGATTCTGTGTTGTTTCATTTCCTTTATTTCCCTTCCTTTTCTTTTCTTAATTACCCCAATAACTATCTGCCCTTTTAATGGTTTGGAATCGACATGGGTATTTGATCGTCGGTTTAAACTGTCCAAAAAGGCGGGTCGTTACAGTTGGTATCAGAGCTTTGGTTTAGCGATAAACCTTGGCTCTAGTGGGGAATAACTCATTGAAATAGAGGTAAACTATATGAATGAGTTGAGTGTATATGAGAGAGCGTACTTGTTATTTGATATAAAATGGTTTTATATTGTGTTACTTTGTTCCGTTGAGTATTTATGGATTCTGGTCGATACTTGGGACGCCAAGGCGTCGATAGGAATTTCTAAACACTCGAATAGGACAAACCAACACAATATTGTTTTGGAATATATTTTATATAAAAGAATTATTCGAATATTTATTCATTTTGATTGAATTGATTGTTAGGAGATGATAATATTAGATGATTATCGTTATTATTTGATCAGTCAATATTTATAACAATTGATTAAATAACAATGGATTTAGGAAAATGAAATCTTATAAACACAATTGATAATGAATATAAATGAATTTTAACTTGGATTTGAGAACTTAAATTCCGGTGTTTGAAATTGACTTACAAGAATTTGAAAAATATAATACGAGTATTATATGATAGTATAATTGAGTTGAAATTGTTTTCGAAGGATTTTTTTTTTATGATAAGTGTTATATTCCCTTCTCTTGACGATAGAAGATGATTTCGGTGATGAGTGCACGCATCATCGACGTTTATTTTCGAGAGTCCGAGTGGGGGAGACCACTTAATAGCTTGTCTAAACCTTGTTTGATTCAAATTTCATTTTATTTTGTATTCTCTATAGTATGATTTGATATATAAATTATATAAGTATATATTATTTCAAAACTTGATTTGAAATGAAACTGGGATTGAAATTCTTAAGTCCTTTAATAATTAATGATTTCTTTTAAATGATTGAAATGAATTTAGACTTGAATCATTAAGGAACTTCTGAATTGTGAAATGAGAAATGAACCTAAGAGCTAAGTGAAAATATCAATTGAAGTAGAAATCCTTAGAATTAGGAAATTATGAACTTAAAATAAAATTGAAACTGTAAAACTCGCATAGTATTAAATTTCATTCTATAGCATAGATATAACTTACCAAAATATTTAAGAAGTTCAAAAATGTTATATGAATTGTTAATTGGATAATATACAAGTATAGGTTTGAATAATAAAATATGCATTTAATTAATGGTTTGCAAATATAAATAAAATTGTTAGTAAATAATTAGAATTTAAATTAACATTTAAAGGTGATTCACAATTATGTTAATATAAAATGGAAATACTATATGTGAATGTAAATGTGAAATTAAATTATAGTGAAATTTAAGTAATGACTTAAGAATTAATTAATTGAAATTTCAACTTTAAATGAAAAGAAGTTGTATGTTGTTTAACTACATTCTATTTGCATAACTATAACTTACCAAATACTTAAAAGGTTTAAAATGCTAATAAGGATAAGTAGAGAAATAATATACCAATGTGAGAGTGAATAATAAAATGTGAAGATCTATTTGATAGTTGTAAATATAAAAGAAATTTAAGCGGTAAAATAAATGATATATATAAGTGAATGAATAAAATTTAAACTTAATGAAATATAGAATTGGTAAATGGAAACTAATTAAATTTGAATATAACTAAATGTCTATAAGCTTGGAAGTGTATGAAATTAAAATTGACATGGAAATGTATAATTGATTTAGTGTAGATTTTGGATGGATGTCAATGTTTGATATGCGTTGGTTGTTAGATGGATGATAATTGATTAAGTAGAATTCATTGGTGTTAATGGAATTGAATAAACGGAATAAAATTTTTAAAAAAAAAAAAAATTAACTTCAAATTTGAAGCAAAGTGAAATTAAATATAATTGAATTCAATTTAAATTGAAGCAAATTGACTTGAATTAAAAATGTGAATGAAACAAACTTGAATAAATCGGAAACATATTGAATGTAAACCTATTGTGTGGATGAATAAGAAAATAAATGGCTTTGTGTTTATGATTGTTCTTTAGAAAATTTGATGTTTTGATGGTTTGTACTTTGAAATAATAAAAGCAAAATTTTGGAAGAAAAAAAAAATCCAAAATGGTCCAATACATGCTGAAAATAAAACAACCATAACTTTTAAATGGCTAAATGGAATTTGGCGATTTTGGACTTTTCGGAAAGCTTAGAAACTATAGCACAACTTTTATTTAGAGTGTCTTGAGAAATTCCTTCGTCTACTAGGTTAAAAACTTGAATGTTACTCGCTGGCCTGTGTAAAATAGGTAAAAATCTGTAGTATACATCTTTAGTATTTTCGCCATATCTTTTGACTGGTTTATCGGATTTTGATGATCTTGCCCTTTCTGGAAAGCTAAGAACTTAAGTTAAAACTTTTGTTTTAAGTGTTTTGTGTTTTCATGTCGTTTAGAAGGTCGGAAATATAGGTGAACGTCGCGGACCTGCGCAAACACTGCCCAGGCTGAGGCGTATACTCTAAGTAAAACAGCCATAACTTTTGAACGGATGATCCGAATTCGATGATTTTGGACATTCCGGAAAGCCTGAAATGAATGCAACAACTTTTGTTTAGATTCTGTTGTCAAATTTTACCGTTTAGATGACCTAAAGCTAAAATTTGTTTGCTGTCCAGAAATTGAAATCTCAGTTTTGAAGCTAAATATGTTATATATATGTTGTGTAGGCTAAGTATAGTGATCTATCTTTATATGCATGGTTCTAACTTAGTTATTGAGCATTTTAGTAGGTAGCAAAGGGGATGCGCTTCGTTGTGGGGCTCGCTTCTACGCTAAACGCATAATGTAAGTAAAATGCTAATAAATGCTAAATAAAAGGTACGTTTACGGTTTTATATGATATTGGTGATATTTATATGTTGTTTCCCCACATATGGGATGCCTCATCATTGAGATGAGATGTATATTTGTGATATATATGCTATTATATTTTTTCCGATCGAGCCGCGCAAAGGAGACTCTGCCGAAATTTTCCGTAAAATCCGGGTGTTAGAAAAATTTTCAAGTTTTAAAAAATTTTATAACTTGTTTTGAGTACTAACTTTTAAAGTTAGGAAGCCGTTCGGAGTAACTTAGTGGAAGCGTAGTTATGACTTTATAAATGGAATTTCATTGTTTATAAGTGGATAATTTTGAATAAAATATATCAAATGTTGAATTCTTTACTTAGTTCCTTTCTCTTCTTTTTCCTTTTCGGGGACGAAAAGTTTTGAGTGGGGGAGAGTGTAACGACCCGTAAATTTTCGATAATTAAAATAGCTAAATTAATAAGTTTTCGTGATTTAGTGTTAGAAAAAAATTGTAAGTCGTTTGAAATAATAATAATTAGAATGAATTGCAACAATAATTATCCAAGTAACGATAAATAAAAGCTACTTAGTGAATGCCTTTGAAACGAAAAGTTGAATAAGATAATAAATGTTGAATTCATTGGGTAAAATAGAGTAATTGATTGATAAGTAAAATCTATTGAAAATCAAATATGGAATATTGAACACGTAAAGTGTTTAAATTAAATATTTAAAACTTATTGAATGATTGAATAACTGTAAAATAAAGATAGTGTTCTAAATTGTGAATTGGTTTTAAAGGTTGATTCGTATAAATTCAATTTCAATATTTCAAAAGATAATGAATTATGGGATAATCGAAATTGTTTAAATTAAGTATTTGGAAATTATTGAACAATTTAATAATGGGGATTTCAATAACGGTATAATGGAAATAGTTGTTCTATAAATTTAACTCGTTTCAAAAGTTAAATTTTATTAGTTCGTTTGAATATTTCAAAGGATAGTGGTTTAAGAATAATCAAATTTGTTAAATTTAATATTACGAATGGTTGAATAAATTAAATTTCGAATTTGATATGATTAATTTGATATTGAAATTTAATATATGAAATAGAGTGAATATTTGAAATTTGATTTAATATGATTCAAATTGGTTTCCAAAATGAATGTAAGTCACATTTGGATTTTAATAGAGTTAATAAGATTTTAAAATTGGAATTTATTGGATAAATTGAGTAACGGGTTTAATATGATTAAAAATGATTTGTAAAATTTTATTTTATCATATTAGAGTTATAGTGATGTTACAGAACTTTTAAAACTGAATTTAAAATTTATTTGTGAAAATTGAATATTTTAATATTTAGTTATCGACTGAAAATAGCCAATTTTCGAACAGTCTCAGAATTGGACGAAACTAGTTCTATTGGATCCGTAATAGTTAGTTATTACCGGATTTCAATTTTCGTGTCAATCGGAGTTATCGTTTGAGCGTGGCAGCTCGAAACGCATCGAATTGTTTTTAATTTAAATTTGGCGAGTGAAAATAACCATTTTTCAAAAAGTCTCGGATTTCGACGAAACCAGTTTCATCGGATCCGTAATGTGATATTATTGTAAGGTTTCAAATTTCAAGTCAATTGGATTTACCGTTTGTCCGGTACGAATTAAAACGCCTAGAAATCGATTTAAATCGGTTTAATTTAAATCGAACGTTTTCAGCCATAACTCGCACATACTTCCGAATTAGCTTCCGAAACCTGTTCCATTGTGTCCGGAACGCGGGGTAAACCTTAGAAACGCTGGTTACGGCGCCTAAATCGGGGTTCGGAATTTCCGGATGAATAGTGTCGAACGAAACTCTATAAATACACCCACCATCTTCATAATTTTATAAAAAAATAACAAAACCCTAACCCTAATACTTGCTAGCCGCCACTTATACATGAATGGCCAGAAATTAGCTTCATTCATCTCTCAATCTCTCTCAATCTACAAAGGATTAGAAGAAGTGTTCAACACGAAAAAGGTAGAGCATGAAGAGAGCTTGAAATCCATACGGATATGATCTTGGTTGGAGCGACATGGAGTGAGAGAAAGGGGGCCGTTTGCATCAGTTTTTGCACGCGAAACGAGGCACTACAGTGGGCCGAGCTCCACCATAGGGGGGCCGAAGGTAGCTCAGGTTTGGGGCTTCGCGTTGGCGTTGGTTTGATCGAGTTTCGTTGAGTATTGGTGTTGCAATGTTTAACCCTAGTTCTTGTGTCATGGGTTCAAGTGCGCGTGCTCCTTCCTGTAGCCGTGCGTGAGGAGATGAAAGAGGGAGATGGAGGTGGGACGTTAGATCTACAATGGACGGCCAAGATCTGCTTGGTATAAGAATTTGTAAATTTAGTTAATATAAAATCGTGTAAACTTGTAAAAATCATATCTTTTTCATACGAGGTCGGATTCGGACGAAACTTTTTGCGTTGGAATCGTATCGACGAGGACTACGCAATGGAACTGGATTGGAATCATTTGGAGCTAGAGAAAATTTTGAGTTAAGTCGAACGTCGTTCGATTTGATTTAAAATCGAAAAATCAAGGTGAGTGTTTTATAACGCTCACACTGTACTAAATATCTTTATGCTAGTTAAATTGACATTATGAAGTGATATGAATTTTATTTGTCGTTGTTTGATATAAATTTAATTGTCATATAGCTTGTTATTTGAATTAACCGCTGAAAAATTTAATTGACAGTTAAATTGAAATTAAAATTGAATGGCGATTAAATTACCTGACATTGATAACTATGAAACTGCCATGAATTGTATTGTTTATTGGATGATGTATTTTGATAGATGTTATTAGTTGATATTTGAATGTTTGGATGTTTATTTGCTTATATATATCCTGTTATGCATACATATGATACTGTGATTTAATTTAAGTGGTATATTCATCCCTGACATCTAATTGAGATAAATAACTACTTGGCCATAGGATAGAAAATTATATACGGACACCGAATTGGCTAAATTAATAAAATTTTAAATCGTCGATTTGAAATTTATTTAAGGGTTGAATTTAAAGTTATAAATAGAAATAAATTTATAGAAATCGAATTCATCGGGAAATTGAGTTTGGAATGTTGAAATAAATTTTGGTAAAAGGAAATTGTAAATAATAAAAGTTGAGACTTTGAAATTTAAAAATTGGGATTTGATTGAATTTCGAAAATTGATTTGTTTAAAGATTTAGCCTTAATTCGAGTTTTGAATATTTCTAAGTAAAAGCGATATAAAAAGATATTTTGAAATTGAGCTTGAAATTGAATCATATTTGTAATTGGGTTTCAAACTTGAATATTGATGGAAAATTTTGTTAAGTATTATAAATGGATATTTTGAAATTCAAGCTAAAAATTGATATAAATTGAAATTGAATAAATTAAAGGTGAATGAAAAATTGAATTAATTAAAGCGAATATGAAATTGAAATTGAGTTAATCGAAAGTGAATAAAAAAAATGAAATTGAATCAATCGGAAGTGAATATAAACATTTAAATTGAAATAATTGAAAGTGAATATAACATTGAATAAATTTGAATCAAAGTTGACATTGATTCGAATTGAAATCGAAGTTGAATCGGTAGAATGGAAATTGAAATTAATTTTGAATTGGGAAGTTATAAATTGAAATGGGTTGGTTTTGAAGCTGTTTTATTTTGTTTTCCAAATTTCTCTGCTATATAAACCATTTTGAATACTTAAACTATATTAATCTATTTTAAATCTACTTAACCCAATTTAAATTATTTTAAACTAAATTTATCTATTTCAAATCCATTTTAAGATTTTAAAGTATTTTAACTATTTTAATTATTTAAAACTACTTTTAAACTACTTAAAACTATTTTTCTAAAATTCTAAGCTGGTCAATAAGGTGAAATGTTTATATTTAAATCTTGAATTTAAATACGAATTGAGTTAAATGAAGTTGCAACCTAAATCGAAATTCGAAATGATTTTGAAATCGAAATGAGATATTGATGCGAAAATGAATTTGAAGCGAAATCTTACATTTGAATAGATACGATGATATTTGAAATAGATTTGATTTTTGAAGCGAATATGATATTTTGATATCAATTATGTATCGATTTGAATATAAAAGAGCCAACGGTGTAATAATACGTAGTTATTAAAGAGACCGGGATCGGATATGGACATACTCTCTGTCGATACCGAAAACCACTTTAATAACTATTATACGCGGAGTGTTGATCCAGAATGAAGTGGATGGTTTGGTGAACGCGTTGACTGAAGAAAGAGAACGATATTGGATGACCCCTGACATGACTAAAACAGGAGCCGCGCCGGGCCATTGAGGTTCGCCACCTCTAGCGGACACGCTTCTTCGATACCATTTCTATTACATTTGTGATGCGATTTGGGTGCACCCCTTGATTTGGGAGTGTTGTTTCGCGGTGTTGGGGTAGCTGCTGGCTATGCCCAACATCAGTCCGGACCACGCAACTACTAGTATCCTAGTTGGTATTGCCTCATGTACCTTGTCATACTGATTATCCTATTCGCGACCACTACGTTTTGATTTGTACCTTGAGTATATGGATTGCCCTCTGGTGACTTCCGGTTTTGGGGAAACTACGGTCTTGTATATGCTTTTGGGAATATAAAATGTGTTAAGGGGGATTATGGTAACGCCTTAACGCTATTTTGATACTTTATATTACTGATAGACATTATCTACTTAGCGTATATTACTACATAGTAGATAGTTTAACGGATCCTTGAGAGATGGAAAATCCCGTAACATCTCTTGAGTTATTGCACGCACGTTGACACTGGATATGAGATGTCAAACCCCGTAAACATCTCTGACGCCGTTACACTCATATTTATTTACGATTGATTTAACTTTCATAAGGATATTTTAGTCCTGACTCGAGTGTTCTGTCTTTTCATTACGCTCGGGTCAGTCCTGAGTTTTCAGTTTAGGTTGAAGATCATTTCCTTGGAGGACGGAGACGAAGATTTGGTATATTATCTACTACTATTATATTCATTCCATTCCGCTGCATTGTTGTATGATATTTGTTGTGTATGTAACTCTGATAAATGTTGTATAATAATAATCAAATGTATTCATTTCAAATGTATTCATTTAATTAACAGCTTCATGAACTGTTATTTTATTATTATACTTTAGCCTTCCGCTGTGAGATTCTGTGTTGTTTCATTTCCTTTATTTCCCTTCCTTTTCTTTTCTTAATTACCCCAATAACTATCTGCCCTTTTAATGGTTTGGAATCGACATGGGTATTTGATCGTCGGTTTAAACTGTCCAAAAAGGCGGGTCGTTACATGGAGAGTCAGTAACAATGCTCTTAAACTAAACATTTTAGCGGTTGATATTCGACTTAATATTTCGAATTTTTTAGGATATTCGAAATAAACTAATTTTTTGTGCACATGATGTTCGTGGTGTAGATTGTGCATTAAGTTTCATTTGATCTAGACTTATGTAGCATCGAAAACCGTTAGGTGTAGAATGAGGTGTAACGGACCTAACCCTTATTTGATAATTACAACAAAAACCAAGGACATTTTATTGTTTAACCTTTTGCATTCTTTATTAATGTAAAAACGTTTTTATGGGATGCTTATTTATTGTGTTTGATAGGTTTAAAACTAGGAACAATTTGCATTTACTTCATTCTCGCATTTTCTTTCTTCTTGGAAAATGAAGGCAAATTCTGTTACAATCTGAGTGTTTACTTAGTAGCCCTCTAAAAATAAAATAAAAATCTGTAAACCTAAAAAATAACTTAGTAGCCC
The DNA here is from genome assembly GCA_030765085.1 of Allium cepa. NCBI lineage: Eukaryota > Viridiplantae > Streptophyta > Magnoliopsida > Asparagales > Amaryllidaceae > Allium > Allium cepa. The sequence continues at coordinate 189,417,267 of CM060937.1, read as the reverse complement.
CTATCATTTTCAAAACCACCATTCCCATCATGTTCTCGAATAAAAAAAACATGCTCATGCATCTTCCTCTACTGTCAAATCAGAAAAGTCCCTAACGTGAATTATCACCAATCCCCGTAATTGACAGCTTACGATTGTACTTGCAAAAAATTAAAAACTTTTCAATTTTTTTTTTGAATTACCTGCTCTTATTGCATTAACAACTCATTCTCCTCTTCAAAATCCATCAGCTAGTTTTGAAAAATTGAACGTTTTCTTCATTGATTTAGAAACTAGGGTTTTGAAGAAGCCGCGGCGTAGACACTAAGAAACTGACGTAAGAAGATAATGAAATTGAGAAGAAAGAAAGTACGCATCTTTCTAAGGGTATTTTAGTCTTTAAAAATTTATTTATTTGGGGGAGGGGCTAATAAGTAATTATCCGTGTTGAAATAAGATTTTTCAAAAAAGAATAAGAGAAGTTGCCTTCTCTGTCACCATTGATGTACGTTTGTAAGAACCAATGTATGTAATCTTTAGAAATGCAATGTCAGACAAACATCCATACAAGTTGTTCAGCAACAGGACAAATCGAAGGTACTCTCCTACCGCATCTTGTCGTAAAATTCCTAGGATTGATAGCGAATATTACGTGCATTGGATATTTCATAATGAAGAGACTACTCTACTGGATGTATATTGGGATTTTAACCCCAAATGATCAACAAGCAGTCCTCCACCATGAAAATCCTGAATTCAGTATCATTACAACCAACCTGCACAATCGTCACATATACGTCGGTCCGAAGTGGTTTCAGATAAACTGATCTTGATCTCTTTGCTCCAACAATGCAAAAACGTTTCTCAACCTCACAAAGAAATTAAGTCTCATATACTTATCACGTCTCCAACTTTCAACTTGCTATCCTTCGGTTAAGAAGGAAGCTCGATAGATTGGAGTACTACTCAACAAATCAACATTCTCAACACAAATGATGACCGAGCCTACACAGAAGGCTACGTACTAAGTGTACAACTAAATAGTTCCCACATCAAGTCGAGGAACTAAAATGGCCAAATTTGATAGTTGATTATTTAACTATCCAAGCAAACAAAAAAAATTTTAGCACCATAAGAAATTACTAGACCCTTTTAACTAATATTTTATCAATTAAAACATTTGCCAAATATTTACTTCAAATTGTCTTTAAAAATATATAATCTCAAAACCATTTCAATATTGAAAAACATTTCCATATACTTTTTTAATAATAAGTAATTCATAATTCTCTTTATTTTCAACACTTAGAAAACATTACATATACTTAAATCATGATTAAGTATATATTTTATTCTTTATGGAAAACATTCTCTTAAACATATTTATTTCGGTCAAAATGAATGTTGCGTAAAACGTTGTTACAACAACCAAAAATACTAGCATAGGGATTCGAAAATTAGATAGATATATAAATCCCATATACTCTACAAAACATTTCCTTCGAAAATCATTTACTATAACAAAAAGGTTATAGTCCATCATTTCCTTATTTCTCGAAAACGTCTATTACAACAATGAACGTTGAAATCTATGCATTCGATACTTAACATATTTTAAAACATCTTTAACAATTTAACTCTATTTAAAAGAACACTTTCCATAAATATCCATTTTATTAATAGATTGTTCACTGTCCAAAATCGTGAATGCAATTCTCTTACCAAATTCATTACTATTGCACATTTAATTTAAAGGATTATCCACTGTCCAAAATCGTGGATATAATTCATTTACCAAAGCAATTCCTCTACACATTTATTAAATGATTATCCACTGTCCAAAATCGTGAATATATCTCCTTTAATCAATATATCTCCTTTAATAATTCCATTACTTTAATTTATAAAATATCAATTTTATAAATCTTATATATAAACCGTTTATGATATTTAAACTATTTTCAAAATAGTTAACTCCATATTTCAAAAAATCACATTTTAATATACTTAACAAAAATCATAATTTTTATAACATAAAAATTATATTTTTTTATTTAAAATAAATTCATTTCCTTAACAATTCAAAATTAACAAAACATCTATTTTCAAAATCACTTTAACATCCTTTTTATTTTGAAACCACCACTTTAACATTTTTAAATTATCAAAAAAGCCAATGCTGCAACAACACTAAATACATCAATTATGGCATTCAAAACATCATATATCACATGATAACAGCATATACATCAATATCTGTAAATAAAATTAACAGTAGCAAGAAATCTAGTTGGATCCCTTCAACCTGTCGCCTGCAACAGATATACATATGAGAATATGTATACAATGACTGCTATGAGGCAGACGCGCGTATAAAGTGTCATCCGCTCATACACGGAAACGTACAGAGTCTCATCTGCTCCAATAGGTAGGAATACATCCAAATACCAATTAATATATATATCATATATCACTTAAAAAATCATCAATCAGCATAAAATAAACTTATTTTCACTTATATAAAAGTATTAATGAGTCGGAAAGAGTGAGTTGTACTCACATTGGTTCCAATAACAGTTGTAGTGTTTTATTCCAAATAAAATTAAACGAGCGTTTAATTTTACCCAAAATTTACACTTGCTCCAATCAAATCCAAACCCACTCTAAAATGTAGTGCGCGTTAATACGAACCCAACGCAACTTGTTTCGTCAAAAACGCACCTTGTATAAAGAAGTTATAGCATTTGAAAGATTTTACAAATTTATATATATAAATTTACAATTTCTTTTTTTATTTTATTTTAAAACCTAGCTCGAATCCTAGCCATCCATTTCTCTACCTCAGATCTAGGCCACCGCTCCACTTGTTCCCCTTCCCTCGTTTTATCAAGCGTTCGAATAAACCCAATCGACCGCCGTTTATATTTGAATTTTCGAGATCACCACCTTCGTCGATGTGATGATCCACCACCATCAAAACATGCGCCATAGCCTCACGCACCTACGACTTGAATTTAGACGAGGTCGACCCTCTATTCGCCTCTAAAATTGTACATGATTACAGCCAAAACGCATTCAATTTGTTGATGATCCGCTCAATTAAATTCGATCACAACTGACAAGATTGAAGATCGCACAATGCTCTTCAACTTTGTAGTTGGATGTTTTTGATGAAAGTTGATGGATCAGAAGAGATCGAGGGAAGAAAATCATGCATTTCTAGCCATTCAATATCAAGGTGGCGGCTAGCCTTAGCTTTTTTAGGGTTTTGGCAAAATGAAGAAAAAGGTGGTCTTATATAGAAAATTTCACGACACTATACACCCGAAAAATTTTCGAACCCCAAACGAAGCGTGCCGTCTGGCGTTTATAATCTTTTCCCCTTATTTCGAACATAATGGAATATATATCGAGAGCCAATTCGATTATACTTGAAAGATAGATTTTCGAATCGACTACTTGAATTTAAAATTCATTTAAACAAATTTCTTTGCGTCCCAGCTTGCCACGATTAAACCGTAAATCCGATTGACATGAAATTTGAAATTCTACAATAATATTATATTACGCATCCAATGAAACTGGTTTCGTCGAAATCTAAGATTGTATGAAAAATTACTATTTCTACACGCTAATTAAATATTAAAATATTCAGTCTTTGCAATTTAACTATTAATTCAATTTTAAAATTTTACTAACATCATTCTAATTGAAATAGAATTTATATCAAATTTATAAATCGTTTTCATTCACATTAAATTCAAATTTCAATTATTTCTGCAATTTCAAATATTAAATTAACAATTAAATTATCCTATTAAATTTTTATATTCGAGATATAAGTTGTTTAGCTTATAAATTAACTTATGAATATTTAAAATTAATTAAATATACAAATTTCAAATGACTAAAGTTCTGGGTCATCACAATTGTAGGGAAGAAAATTGCAGTATTCGAAAATAGGGATGTAATTTATATCATTTTTATGAGGATGATGTTTTGGGTATTAAGTTTGATTTTAGGGATGTGTCCCTTATTTTTACTTAAATAAAATGGTGAATACTGAAAGTAAGAAGAGACATATTTATTAAGGATGTCTATAAATTAAAGGGAATAAGTAATGTTTAAGTATCCCATAATATATTTCAAAATGAGATATTAATGTTTGTAGACAAACATAGTCATATGATCTTGAATATGAAAATCCTTTGGATCTAACCATTAGGTCTCTCTAAACCTAAAATAGCAAGCTAGATCTGACCTTGAGTTCAACCCTTAAAACTTGCTGTTAAAAATCAATGGCTCCTAGAAAAATTGGAAGATCAAAAATGACGGTTGCTAGAATTGAAGGAGCACTAGCTGGTGGTAATGAAGAAAATCTTACTAATTGGTAGCTAGAAATTAACCGGCATACCCGGATCATCTGCTATATAGGAGATGGTTACAGAGTTGAATTCAATAAGATGACGCAGGAACCTAACCAAAAGTTAGTGGATAGTCATAAGATTCTATTAGATAGGTTGGATGCTTGCATAGCACTACCGACCCAATAACACAGAGAACTAGGTGGAATAAAAGGGAAGTTTCACCTCCTAGATTTGAAGAAGTAAATTCGTCTGTTTCTGGTCAAAATAGGCGAAGTGAAAGACAAAAACCGAAGGAAGTAGTTGTTGGTGCACTGGAGGGAGAAGATGAAAGGGAGTTGCTCCCCCCCCCAAAAGGAGACCATTTGGTGCCGACCACAATCAAGTCGATGCTGAGATCAACACCGAAGGACATGAGGGACAAGAAATCAAGGATGTGGATTTGTCAAACTCAGAGCATGACCTACAACATGATGTTGATGATTACGGACTAGACGTCGAAGTTAATTGAGTTGGAGTTCAAACAGCTACAACAGAACCAACCAAGCGTTAACAGAAAACCAGGGTAGTGGTTTTTCTACAGACCGAAGAGTCGGGACATCAGTGGGCATACCGAGATCATTTGCAGAGTCAAACACTCATCGCAGCCCCTAGTACTAGATTCTTGGAATACCATGCTGTAACAACCCACATATTTTACGATTGAATATTTAAATATTTTATTTTAATATTTTATCGTTAGTCGGATTTTAGTCCGAAATTTTACTTTTTGCATACAGCCGAATTAGGACTCGAAACCACTTCCATTGGGTCCAAAACGCCGGTTGTAATCTTTTTGAGTATAAACTTTGATATGTTTGGAGTTAGTGGAATTTTGCTACTTTTTCACTTTGGGCTTAGGGTTTAGTTTAGCCCATTAGCCTAAACTATTAACTCTAGCTCAACCCCCTTCCCTTCATAACTTTACTTTCATTTCCTAACACTCAAGCTTCATCAAAAATGGAGGAAGGAATGGGAAATTAAAACTCCAAGCTCAAGTTCATTTGCAAATCCAACATCTAACTCCAAATCAAAGAGAAGCCATTGATTCTTCCTTTGCTTTCAAGCTTCATCTTCATTGATTTTGTGTAAAGGTGAGATTTTTATCTCACATCTTTGTTTATAACTATCTTTGATTGTTAGGTATGAATTCCTAACACTTATTCATGTGCATTTGCTTTTGGTTTGGATTGAGTTGGTGAAAATTCCAATTTTTAGTGTTTTGGGTTCGAATGTTTAAAAATCCAATCTTTGATGTTTAAACACGTTTTGGTGATGCATCGAGGAGCCAATACGACTGGGTAGCCAATGGACGTATTCCCCTAGCGTTCGTGCTCGATCGGTTGCAATTTGAGAGAGTTTTTGCACTTCAAACCCTTAGGTCGCTCGGCCTGCACATGGATGATTCTCGGCCTATAGATTAAGTCGGCCTGCATTTAGGTCGCTCCCCTATACGTCGCGCTATGCTTAGGTCGTCGCTCGGCCTTGTGTCCTTTAGGTTGTTAGGTCGCTCGGCCTTCTTTTACCCCTTAGATCGTTAGGTCGCTAGGCCTTCTTTACCCCTTAGGTCGTTAGGTCGCTCGGCCTTCTTCACACACGCCTTAGGTCATTAGGTCGTTGCTCGGCCTTCTTCTACCCCTTAGGTCATTTCGTGTTAGGCCGCTCACCTCCTTAAGCCGCGAGCTCTTAGGTCGCTCGGCTATATATTAGGTCGCTCTTCTAGGTCGCGCCACTTGGTCGCACTACTTTGGTCGGCCCGCCTTATCTTGCAACCACTTGGGTCGCAACCCCTTAGGTCGCTCGGCCACGTTATGCCGTTAGCTCATGAGGTCGTTTTCCCCCTAGGTCGCTCGACCATGTTAGGTTGCTTTTTCTGTTAGGTCGCACGCTCGTCCGTTAGGTCGTTCCACCCATAGGTCGCGCCATGCTTTAATTCACGCCATGCCTTAGGTCGCGCCATGTTAAGTTGCTCTATTAGGCCGTGTGCTATTTCCATAGCCGTTGATTTCTTGTGTTGACTTATGTTAAGTCGTAAGTCGTGACTGTTAAGTCGCAAGGGTATTTCCACTTTGATGGATTTGGAATCGAATTCTTTGGATTTTTATTCACGACTTCGAATGTGAATTTTTGTGTTTTATTGTTTCTACGATCATTTTTGTGATTTGTCACTTCATCTTACTCGTACGAGAAATCTAATTAAACTGCTTCGTAAAACAAATGGTATGAAACACTTGTGTTTATTTCACTGGTTAATTCTTAGACTTGTTCGATTGGATCACTCAATTTTCGAGTGGAGATCTACAATTTGTTTGTAAATATTTAAGTTAAGCTAGTGGTTATGGGACATGAAGCTAAGCTTATATATTTACTAGCTTACTGTAACTGACACTTTTTGATGATCGCTGATGATCATTTTTGTGATTTAGACTAGCAAATGTGCGATGTCTCTTTGTCTACGAGGGAGACTAAACCCCGTTTCTGTGGTGCTTCGGCTCAATTTGGTGGGGTAGCGACCCATGGTCTTCGGGATGTTTTATGGAGATTCGGCTCAAAATTAATGGTTAGCAACCATGAAATAGCGTTCCATTTTTTGATACACGTGTTGGTGAGTTTTCATGCTCCCGTTTTGTGATAGGCCTCTCCCCTTTTTGTGATTTTTGGATTTCCATTGATGATTTCTGGAATTTGTGTTTTCGCCAATTTTCGTAATTTACATTGGTAAGTTTTATCAATATTTGTGCATTGGTGAATTTGTGTTCCATTAACTTTTGTGATTGGCATTGATATTATTGTCAATATTTATGGTTTGGTGAATATAAATAAAGAGTATGACATTCGTTTTTGATCTTTGAGAAGATTCTTGTGATATTGATTAATCTCTTGTTGATTTTCAATTACATACTTATCATAGTATGGCTTTATGGTTATCATATGTTTATGTCATATCTCTTATCCTATATCATTTTTTCTGATATTTATAGCTAGACTGATCTGTTTATTATTTTCTTATTAAATAATACTCAGATCAGACCGAGATGTTACAGGTGTTTCTGCTTGACTTCACATCTGGGATTATCACCCTGACTTTTGGCTAACTACTTAGATTAGTAGTTTTTGGTTGTACGCATTTGAGATATAGACTCATTGATGTATCCATATTCTTTTGTCTAGCACTTGTAGCTATTATTTTGTGATATTGTGGATCTTGTTTGACCACTACTATGATGTACACTTTCATGTGTTATATATTCATATCTATTTCCGCCTTTGTGATATGGATGTCTGTGACTGATTTGTTTTATGTTTATTCTATATTTGTTTTAGAATAATATATATAGCCACTGTGTAGTAGCTTTGAGTTTGTATCGGTATGTCGGATTTCCTCCTGAAACCAAATGCATGTTGTACTATCTGACATATCGGTGCTCGCACAAAGCAATTACACGGATGGTTGCTCCTCAACAGCCTTATTCTCCACGCTAGTTGACGGCATTACATCGTAGTCTTCTAGGCTAGAGTGGGTATAGAGGTGGGGCGTCACAGCTTGGTATCAGAGCCAATCTTCGGAACAATGTAGAATATTCTAGCAAAGATCATCGTCCTAAGTCCATCTTAGGAGTCGTGCTTTAGGATTTAATTCGAGTTCTCGTACCGATTCGTCCTATTTTCTTTATGATTCCTTGTCTATCTATCAAGATTGCTTGATATCCATTTGGTGAATAACCTTATCCTTCTTCTTTCTTTCTTTTAAAAGGAAGAGAAATGGTTAGACCTGGCCGTCCCAACGCCGGTCAATCTCGTGCTACTCCCCAAGATGGAGTATTTATGTCTGCCCAGCAGCTTCTTGATCTAGTAAGGAATGCTCAAGCAGCCGGATCTAATCCGGAGTCTACTCACCCTAGGTCTGGATTTGCATGTTTGTGCAGCGATTATACCAATTTGGGTGGCAAGCCATTCAAAGGTTCTGAAAGTATTACTGAAGTCCAGACTTGGCTGAGATCGTGCGATCGAATCTTTTCTCGCATGAATCTTATTGATCTTCACCTTGTTCAAGTGGCCTCTAGTATGCTCCAAGAAAGAGCATTAGATTAGTATGAGCTTCTGATTTCTGAAATAAATGAAGTGGATCTTACTTAGGAGAAATTCCGGGAACGCTTCGAATTAAAATTTGTGCCAGAAGCTGAGAAGGTGACTTTGGCTCGCCGTTTCATTGACCTCGTTCAACGTGAATCCTCTGTGATAGACTATGTCGCATCATTCGAGTCACTTTCTAAATATGGGGTCGAATACATAAACACCCCATTGGAGAAGAACCAAAGATTTGTCTATGGCTTGAATAAAAATCTCAAGAAGCCATTACTTCTAAAATTAGAAGTTTCTTTTGATCAGCTCATTGATATCGCTCTTCGACTTGAAGAGGCAAATAGGGAGAGTGATGTTGAAGTTATGGGTGCCAAACCAAACTTCAACAACAAGAAAAGGCCTAATAAGTTCAAGGGTCCTTATCCCAACAATAAGAAAGAGAAGCAAGCCTCTCCGGCAACTAAGACTTCTACCTCAAGTAGTCGGAAATGCTACAACTGTGGTTCTAAGGACCATTATGCGAACAAGCGTTCAAAGCCTCGTGCTTGTCGCTATTGCAAAAGCCCGGATCATTATTTATCTTTTTGTCCCAAACTTCAAAATAGGAAGGAGAGAAAGCTTAATGTTGCCCAAACCCCTGGCAACACATCTCGTGGTAAAGGTATTTCTCATTCTATCCTTGATGGCATTATTTTATTTCGTGATCATCCTATTCGAGTTCTTTTTGATACGGGTGCGTCCCATTCTTTTATTTCAAAAGAACTTGTTGATACTCTTTCATTGGATGTTTTGTGTTTAATGACTTCTTTGAGAATTGCGAATCCGGTTGGTGGATCCGCAACAATCAGTTTATTGTGTAAAGATGTGGAGATTATTTTGTGTGATTTTTCTTTCTGAGCCGATTTGCATGTTATGCGCTACTTAGGCTTTGGAATGATTTTGGGAATGGATTGGCTTAATCGCTATGAAGCCCAAATCCTATGTCCTGAGCGGACTATTCATCTTCGACATCCTCAATCTGTTAAGCAGATTTCTATTGACCTTAAAGATTCAGATTCCAGCTTAATTGTATCTTTATATTCTTTAAATCCTCATAATGACGATAATGATGACGAGGAGGGTATTATTTCTCTTATTCACGTTGTTCGTGAATTTTCCGACGTATTTGAGCCCGTTGTAGGATTACCACCAAAGCGAGCAATTGAGTTCAAAATTAATCTCATCCCTGGAGCTCAACCTGTCACTCGTCCTCCTTATCGCATGTCCAATAAAGAAAATGAGGAGATGCGCAAACAATTATCCGGATTGGTGACAAAGCAATTTATTCGCTCTGGTTCCTCGCCTTGGGGAGCTTCGGCTATTTTTGTGAAGAAATCCGATGGTACACTTAGGCTTTGCGTTGACTACCGCAAGCTTAATGAACTTACTATCAAGAATAAATATCCTTTACCTCGGATTGATGATCTATTCGATCAACTTAGTGGTGCTAGAGTCTTTTCACAATTAGACTTAGCTACCGGTTTTCATCAGCTTCGCATTGCAGAGGATAGTATTCCTTTGACATCGTTCCGTACTCGTTATGGATCTTATTAATGGCTTGTTATGCCATTTGGTTTAACGAATGCTCCGGCTTATTTCGTTGACCTTATGAATAGAGTTTTCAAAGACTTCCTCGATCGATTTGTTCTCATCTTTATTGATGATATTCTTGTGTATTCTAAAACCGAGTAGGAGCATGAAAAGCATCTTCGTATTGTGTTGGAAACTCTTAGGAGCAATCAGTTGAAAGCAAAATTTTCTAAATGCCACTTTTGGCAATCTCGTGTGAAGTTTCTCGGTCATATTGTTTCCGAATCCGGAATTTCTGTGGATCCTTCAAAGATTGAAGCGATTCAAAATTGGAAGAGGCTGGAGAGTGTGACGGAAATTCGTAGTTTCCTTGGATTGGCAGGTTATTACCGCCATTTCATAAAGGACTTTTCCAAAATTTCTGTGCCTCTTACTAGCTTGACAAAGAAGGGAGTTAAATACATTTGGTTAGACAAATGTGAAGCTTCTCTTCAGAAATTAAAAGAACTCCTTTTCGATGCTCCTATTCTTGTTATTCCCGAGGGGAATCAAGATTTTATTGTTTATACCGATGCTAATTGCGTTGGTTTGGGTGTCGTTCTTATGCAAAGAGAACTTGTTATTGCTTATGCTTCTAGGCAATTGAAGCCAGCCGAGACTAGATATGCCACTCATGATTTAGAGCTCGCGGCTATTGTTTTTGCCCTTCGTATTTGGCGTCATTATCTTTTGGGAGAAAAGTTTATTCTTTACACCGATCATAAATCTTTGAAGTATCTATTTTCTCAAAAGGAACTTAATTTGCATCAACAACGCTGGCTCTTCTTGGCCAAAATCTTAGGGATAAAATTGATATTGAAAGACTTTGATATTGATTCTCGTGGCGGTATTCGAAAATTTGGTAGACTTATCGTGCCAAATATTAGTAATCTTCGTAAAGACATTTTAGAAGATTCACATTGTTCTAAATTTACCATTCATCCCGGTAGTAGTAAAATGTACGCGGACATGAAGCGACTTTATTATTGGGAGGGAATGAAATCTGATATTGCTAACTTTGTTAAGTGTTGCATGACTTGCCAACTCATTAAGGTCGAACATCAAATGCCCAATGGGTTATTGCAACCTTTAGAAATTCCAATTTGGAAGTGGGAACAAATCTCCATGGATTTAATAGACGGCCTTCTCCGTTCTCGTTCGGGTCATGATATCTTGTGGGTGATAGTCGATAGACTTACTAAATCCGCCCATTTTATTCCCGTTCGGTCCAATCGAACCGTTCCTCTCTTGGCCAAACTCTTTATTAAAGAAATTGTAAAATTGCATGGAGTTCCTTCTTCTATTGTTAGTGATCGTGATCCATTGTTTACTAGTGCATTTTGGAAGAGTCTTCAAAAAGCTTTGGGAACGAAGCTTAATTTTAGCACCGCTTATAATCCCCAGTCCGATGGACAAACTGAGCGTGTGAATCGGAAGATCTTCGTGCATGTGTTCTTGATTTTGGTGGAAGTTGGGAAGATCATATTTCTCTTGTTGAGTTTTCCTATAATAATAGCTTCCAATCTAGTATTGTTATGGCACCTTTTGAGGCACTTTATGGAAGGCCATGTCGATCTCCTTCTTGTTGGCATGAGGCCGGCGAGAAGCTGGTTTTAGGTCCAGATTTTATTCGTGAATCCACAGTAAAGATTGACCTTATTCGTCATAGGATGAAAGAAGCCCAGAGTAGACAAAAATCCTATGTCGATAACCGGAGAAGGAAATTAGAATTTTCTATGGGAGATCTTGTGTTTATTCGTGTTTCACCTATGAACGGTGTTGTACATTTCAGTCGATCGGGAAAGTTAGCGCCTCGATATATTGGGTCATTTCCTATCACCGAACGTATTAGTTCCGTGGCTTATCGCCTTTTATTACCGGCTCAGTTTTCTGCTATTCATGACGTGTTTCACGTTTCTCAATTGCGGAAGTGCCTTCGAGATTTCGATTCTATTCTTGAGCCCGGTGTTGTGGAAGAAATTGAAGTTTCACCTAATTTAACTTATGAGCAACATTCTATTTGTATTATTGCTTCGGAGGTCAAGCGCCTTCGAAATAAAGATGTTCCACTTGTTAATGTTCAATGGTCCTCAAATCCTAAGGATTGCTCTTGGGAATCTAGAGAGTTCATCGAGCGAACACATCCGGACTTACTTTCCTGTGCTCTTTGAGGTGAATTTCTTATTTCAAATTTCTTCTGTGTTGATATGCTTTCATGGTTGTTACCTTATATTTTCTTCTTAAATATTGCGAGGACGCGATTTCTTTAAGGAGGGGAATCTGTAACAACCCGCATATTTTACGATTGAATATTTAAATATTTTATTTTAATATTTTATCATTAGCCGGATTTTAGTCCGAAAATTTACTTTTTGCATACGGTCGAATTAGGATGCGGTACCACTTCCATTGGGTCCAAAACGTCGTTTGCAATCTTTTTGAGTATAAACTTTGATATGTTTGGAGTTAGTGGAATTTTGCTACTTTTTGCACTTTGGGCTTTGGGTTTAGTTTAGCCCATTAGCCTAAACTATTAACTCTAGCTCAACCCCCTTCCCTTCATAACTTTACTTTCATTTCCTAACACTCAAGCTTCATCAAAAATGGAGGAAGGAATGGGAAATTAAAACTCCAAGCTCAAGTTCATTTGCAAATCCAACATCTCCAAATTCAAAGAGAAGCCATTGATTCTTCCTTTTCTTTCAAGCTTCGTCTTCATTGATTTTGTGTAAAGATGAGATTTTTATCTCACATCTTTGTCTATAACTATCTTTGATTGTTAGGTATGAATTCCTAACATTTATTCATGTTCATTTGCTTTTGGTTTGGATTGAGTTGGTGAAAATCCCAATTTTTAGTGTTTTGGGTTCAAATCTTTAAAAATCCAATCTTTGACGTTTAAACACGTTTTTGGTGATGCATCGAGGAGCCAATATGACCGGGTAGCCGATGGGCGTAATCCCCTAGCGTTCGTGCTCGATCGGTTGCAATTTGAGAGAGTTTTTGCACTTCAAACCCCTAGGTCGCTCGGCCTGCACATGGATGATTCTCGGCCTGCAGATTAGGTCGGCCTGCATTTAGGTCGCTCCCCTATAGGTCGCGCTATGCTTAGGTCGTTGCTCGGCCTTGTGTCCTTTAGGTCGTTAGGTCGCTCGGCCTTCTTTTACCCCTTAGGTCATTAGGTCGCTAGGCCTTCTTTTACCCCTTAGGTCGTTAGGTCGCTCGGCCTTCTTCTCATACGCCTTAGGTCGTTAGGTCGTTGCTCGGCCTTCTTCTACCCCTTAGGTCGTTTTGTGTTAGGCCGCTGACCTACTTAAGCCGCGAGCTCTTAGGTCGCTCGGCTATATATTAGGTCGCTCCTCTAGGTCGCGCCACTTGGTCGCACTACTTTGGTCGGCCTGCCTTATCTTGCAACCACTTGGGTCGCAACCCCTTGGGTCGCTACGGCCACGTTATGTCGTTAGCTCACTAGATCGTTTTCCCCCTTAGGTCGCTCGGCCATGTTAGGTTGCTTGTTCTGTTAGGTCGCGCGCTCGGGCATTAGGTCGTTCCACCCATAAGTCACGCCATATTAGGTCGCGCTATGCTTTAAGTCACGCCATGCCTTAGGTCGCTCCATGTTAAGTTGCTCTGTTTGGCTGTATGCTATTTCTTGAGCCGCTGATTTCTTGTGTTGACTTATGTTAAGTCGTAAGTCGTGGCTGTTAAGTCGCAAGGGTATTTCCACTTTGATGGATTTGGAATCGAATTCTTTGAATTTTTATTCACGACTTCGAATGTGAATTTTTGTGATTTATTGTTTCTACAATCATTTTTGTGATTTGTCACTTCATCTCGCTCGTACGAGAAGTCTAATTTAATGGCTTAGTAAAACAAATGGTATGAAATGCTTGTGTTTACTTCGCTGATTAATTCTTGGACTTGTTCGATTGAATCTCTTGTGACAATTTTCGAGTGGAGATCTACAATTTGTTCGTAAATATTTAAGTTAAGCTAGTGGTTATGGGACATGAAGCTAAGCTTATATATTTACTAGCTTACTGTAATTGACACTTTTTGATGATCGTTGATGATCATTTTTGTGATTTAGACTAGCAAATGTGCGATGTCTCTTTGTCTACGAGGGAGACTAAACCCCGTTTCCGTGGAGCTTCGGCTCAATTTAGTAGGGCAGCGACCCATGGTCTTCGGGTCGTTTTGTGGAGCTTCGGCTCAAATTAATGGTTAGCAACCATGGAATAGCGTTCCATTTTGTGATACACGTGTTGGTGAGTTTTCATGCTCCCGTTTTGTGATAGGCCTCCCCCCTTTTTGTGATTTCTGGATTTCCATTGATGATATCTGGAATTTGTGTTTTCACCAATTTTCGTGATTTACATTGATAAGTTTTTATCAATATTTGTGCATTGGTGAATTTGTGTGTCGTTAACTTTTGTGATTGGCATTGATATTATTGTCAATATTTATGGTTTGGTGAATATAAATAAAGAGTATGACATTCTTTTTTGATCTTTGAGAAGATTCTTGTGATATTGATTAATCTCTTGTTGATTTTCAATTACATACTTATCACAATATGGCTTTATGGTTATCATATGTTTATGTCATATCTCTTATCCTATATCATTTTATCTGATATTTATAGCTAGACTGATCCGTTTATTATTTTCTTATTAAATAATACTCGGGTCAGACCGAGATGTTTCAGGTGTTTCTGCTTGACTTCACATCAAGGATTATCACCCTGACTTTTGGCTAACTACTTAGATTAGTAGTTTTTGGTTGTATACATTTGAGATATAGACTCATTGATGTATCCATATTCTTTTGTCTAGCACTTGTAGCTATTCTTTTGTGATATTGTGGATCTTGTTTGACCACTACTCTGATGTACACTTTCATGAGTTATATATTCATATCTATTTCCGTCTTTGTGATATGGATATCTGTGACTGATTTGTGTTATGTTTATTTCTATATTTGTTTTCGAAGAATGTATATAGCCACTGTGTAGTAGCTTTGAGTTTGTATCGGTATGTCGGATTTCCTCCTGAAACCAAATGTTTGTTGTACTATCTGACATATCGGTGCTCGCACAAAGCAATTACACGGATGGTCGCTCCTCAACAGCCTTATTCTCCACGCTAGTTGGTGACATTACACCGTAGTGTTCTTGGCTAGAGTGGGTATAGAGGTGAGGTGTCATACATGCCAGTGAGGAATATATAGTGGACATGGTAAGTAGTTGGTTGAGGAAAGAAAAAGTAGAAAGAATGAGGGTTTCGATTCAGCACCAACAGAACTCCGTTTATGGAAAATATTTGAAAAGAAGAGTATCCTAGGAAGTTTACGATGCCAATGATACTATACAGGACAACTGATCCTAGGAAACATTTACTTTACTATGAATGGCACATGGATGGTGCTCCGAAGATAGATGTTGTTTCATGTAGATGTTTCCATATCTTTTTGGAAGTAGTTGCATCGATTTGATTCATTAGGATCATGCTAAAATCCATATCAACTTTTGATGAGTTGGCTAGGATGTTCTTGGAGTAGTTCCATCTCCATGCTGCATTACCTAAGGATGTGATGTCTTTGTCGAGTATGTCTCAAGGACCTAAGGAATCGCTAAAAATTTCTTGAATCGGTTTGATATTGCTGTTACAGAAGTAAATGATCCAAAGGAGGATCTAGTATTTATGACGTTATTTTGTGGCATACTCCCAAACACGAATTTTGGTAGATGGCTAAAAATTAGGTAACTAATAATTATGGAAGAATTGCACCGAAAGGCTAATCAGTTTCTACGATTGGAAGAGGCAAATATAGCTGCATGAAAAGATGATAATGGACTATCAAAGAAAGTTATCCAAAAAATGAGGCGATTAAACAAATCGGAGAAAGCTCTGGAAATGTAGGGTGAATGTTGGAAATTATAGCAATCAAAAGAAAAGGAATCAAGGTCCTGGCGGTAGGTGCAATGAAAACAAGAAACACCCGAGGAATATGAAATCAGAAGACTACACGCCCTTAAATGATATACGAGAAAACATATACCTTGCTACTCAAGGAACGTAATAAAATAGAAGATCGCTTATGAAGGAGGTGACCAAGCAGGAAAGGCACTCCGGAAAGTTCTATCATTTTCATGAAACTCATGGACACAACACGAACGAGTGTCGACGTTTGAGGGATCTCATTGAAGGACCGATAAGGAAGAACATGTTATAATAGTACATTATATAGTCACATAAAGGTGGTCAAGCTGCTAGACCCCAAAGACCACTTGCTTGAGGGGGTCAGTGTGGACCAAGTGGAGAAGGCCCTAAGTGAAAAGATTAAAGGCTGGTTATCAATATGATAATTGGAGGACCTTATCTAGTAGAGAAAAATTGGAGGAAAATGGAGCGGTACATGAGCTTGCAAAATCAAGTTCCATTGGAGGATTTCTTTATTATGGGAGATACTGCTTTGGCTAAGCAGCAGACAGTGATAATAGATGATGTTGTGTTCAGGAATAGAAATCTTGATAGAGTCTAAGAGCCAATTTCTGATCCCTTGGTAATGATGGCAAGTATAGGATAAGCAACAGTAAGTCAAGTCTTGGTGGATATTGGAAGTTTCATAAACATACTATTTAGAAGAACATTCATTCAAATGAAAATCAACATGAAGGTGATTACATCTTGTAAACAAAAATCCAAGTGTTTACAGTTGAAGCAAAACAATCAATCAGGGCATTAATGTACCAGTGGAGTTAGGTGAAGGAGATCATAGGATAGTCTAGATTCAAAAATTTGTTATTTTGGATGAATACTCGATATACAAAGCCATTTTGGGCCGATTGGCACCTGCTAATTTTAGAAAAGCACCGGCCCTTGGTGTCTAATGATGAAGTACCTATGGAGAATGAGGTTAAATCGATAAGAGGAGACCATAACACGGGAAAGGAATGTCATATCACAGAGCCAAGGGAAGCAATGTGATGGAGAAAGGTAAGAATGTAGAGAGGGGTCTCCGCATTAAAAATCTACAAGCATAAAACCTAAAGCACGGACCCTGGCTTGGGAACCATACCAAGATCAATAAGCCTATGGATATCATAAAGAATCAGGGACAGTGCGACCAGGGCTAGTGGAGCCAACGGTCACATGGATGATCCTACATAGGTTCTAAAGATTGGTCTCGGCTCATTTTAATCTAAGGAAGGAATTGGTTGATTTCCTCTAAGGAAACTTTGATGTGTTTTCTTGGTGCATTGAGACATGTGCGGGATATCATTGGAGATAGTGTGTCATGCACTAAATATTGATTTAAAGTTTACATCGATTAAGTAGAAAAGGTGCGGTCTGGGTCCGGAGCGATCCACTGCACTGACGGAAGAACTGGATAAGCTGATGGCAAACTATTTCATCCTCGATGTTGAATACCCAGAATGGGTATCTAATGTTGTATTGGTCAGGAAATCAAACTAAAAATGGTGTACATGTGTCGATTACTCAAATCTGAACACGTTGAAGGATAGCTTCCCTGTACCCAAGATTAACCAACTGGTAGACGGAACCACGGTTCGTGAGTTACTCTTGTTCATTGATGCTTATGAAGCTTATAACCAAATTACAGTGCATATATTGGATCAGGAGAATACTAGTTTTATAATGGATTAGGGCTATACTGCTAGTGAGAAATGCTTTTTGGTTTGGAGCCACATACCAAAGATCAGTGAATTCTATGTTTAAGAATGAAATCAGACAAATGATGAAGGTATACGTAGATGACATTCTTGTGAAGTCATGAGTATCATGGAACCATTTGGATGACCTTCTAGAGATATTCAAGGTTTTACGAAAGTATGAAATGAAGCCAAATCCTTTAGAAAATTTTCAGGATAGCATCGAAAAAATCTTAGGATTTATTGTCAATGCAAGGGGCATCGAGGCCAATCCAAAGAAAATTAATGCCTTGAGGAATGTAACCGACTCGACCATGAAGAAAAAATTACAAAGCTTGAATGGAAAGATCGTTGCCTTGAGTCAGTTCATCTCAAAGGCAATGGACAATTGTATATCTTTCCTCAATGCCCATAAGAAGGGTAGGAAATGTTTTCAGTGGAATCGGGATTGTCAGTATGCCATCGAGGAGTTGTTGAGGCATATAGAGACACCACCAGTCATATCTAAACCGTTGGATGGGAAGGATTTATTTCTTTATTTTGGCAGTGTCTTCTCACTCATTGAGTGCAACACTAGTACATGAGGAGGCGAGAATACATAGAACGTTTACTATATCAACAAAAGGTTTATTAGAGCTGAAAGAACTGCTTGATGTTAGAAAAACTCACGTATTGCTTGCTGATTACGTATAGGAACCTGCATCCATATTTCTAGGTTTATCCAATAAATGTACTAGCAGATCAGCCTCTGAAGTGGTATTATACCAATCCGGGACCTCGGGAAGGTTGCTAAAATAGAACATAGAGTTGAGCCGGTGTGTTATCACTTACCATCCAAGGAGCGCAATAAACGGGTTAGTGAATTCTAGCGAACTATGATACCTGGCCTAAGGCCTAGGTTATTAAATTAATTGTATATATATAGTTATATATGGATGTTTGAAAAAAAATTAAAGCAAGCACTAGGAATACAAATACACAGTGATACATATGTGTACATACATATACATACATACATACGTACGTATATACATATATATATATACACATACATATATGTATAGAGAGAGAAGGGTTTCGCTACACCTCATCTACACCCCTCTTTTTTTACAATTTAACAACTCAAAACTAAAATAAAATTTTGTAGATATGTTCTTACGTGACTCAAGACGATCTCTATACAATTTGAATTAATTTGCATAATCCTAACATGTTCAAAATCATGTTTCAAATAATTGATTAAATAAACGTTTTAGCGATTGATATTCGATTTAACATTTCAAATTGATTAGGAGCTTCGAAATGAACTAATTTTTCGTGCACATGATGCTCGTAGTGTAGATTGAACATTAAGTTTCATTTGATATAGAATTATGTAGCATAAAAAATGTAGGATGTAGAATGAGATGTATCGAACCTAACCCTTATTGGATAATTACAACAAAAACTAAGTCTTTTTATTTTTGACCTTTTGCATTCTTTATTACTGTAAAAATATTTTTATTGGATGCATATTTACTACGTTTGTGTAAAGGTCCGCAAATACGTACCCCTTTTAAGCTTGCAACATGCACAACAATTCAGCCAAAGAGGAACAAACTTACGAATCTTTAGGGTTTACAAAAGAAGAAGGTAGAAGAAGAAGATATAGAAACAATAACATAATCTCACATTTCACAGTGGAACAACATATAATATATCAATGAATAATCTTTAAAACAAAAGAACTATATTTGTTTTACATCACAACATCATCAGAGTACAACTTACATAGCACACAACTGGACAATTATATGAACTTGTCCTTACAATTGAATACGCAGCAGAAAGGATAATAGTATACGGAAGTACGCCTCGCCATCCAGCTTGAACTCCAGATCTCCACGGCATTTTTCTGACTTCGCTCAAAAAAAAAATTGCTAACCTAACTCTAGTGATGCAGCTCAAGCTAGAAGAGAAGAGATAAGTCGTACACGACTTAAGGAGGAGTTAAGCCGTCCACGACTTAAGATGGAAGATATAGGTCGTTCCTGACCTAAGGAGTCACGTGGGGAGAGATGCGAGTTAATGAAGAAGATTTAAGTCATTTCCGACCTAACTGGAGACCAGAGGGGAAGTTGTACCGAGTTAACGACCTAACTCTAACAGGTTATGACTTAACTTAGTTGGGTCATTGGAAGGTGCCGCTCCTTCAAGAATCTTTAAGTCGGTCATGTATGTAAAGGTGATGTAATAAGTGTTGAGTCGTGTACGTTGAGTCTTGGCCGACATATGATGAGTCGTTAGGTCGTATACGACCTAAGTGTTGTGATGAGTCTGTATTTCTTTAAGCCGTGTGTTTAAGTCGTCTACGACTTAAGTGTTGAGTCGCTGTGTTGTACCTATGTTAGGTCATGAGTCGGTGAAGCTTTGAGTCGTGTGTGTTGTAAAGAGGTTGGGTCGCTCTTGTGATAAGTCGGTGCCGACTTAAGGAGTCGTAAGTCGTATACGACTTAAGGGTCAGGGTGTGAAACTTCTATAAATAGCGAGCGTGTTGTAACATTTTAGGGGTTGATTTTTTGAATAAAATTCTTATTTGATTGCTGTGAGCTTTCATCTTAAATTGGTAGTTGAGTGTAATCTCCTATCTCCACTTTCGGCTAATCGAGTGCGCTCGATTCAACGATTGTTGAAGCCAATTCACGGTATCAAGTGCGCTTGATCAACGTTTGAAGAATTGTAGATCTTCTTTCACGGTATCGTGCGCGATCAACGTGTCGAAGATAGCTAGAATTCGGTATCTTTGTGATCAACGAATTTGGGCGTTTCAGTATCTTCTATCCACCGTTTGCTACTTTCATCGATCTATATCGTTTTGTTATTATCCGCTGCGTCAGTTTGGTATCAGAGCTAGACTTAGCCAATCATAGCTAAGCCGAGTCTTGGAGCCAAAAAGTTTGAAGTTGGTGTTCATCGTGTTCATCTTGAAGTTGCAACAAGTTAGAAGCTTTCGATCCTTTCATTTTGGATCAAAGTGTGGAAGTTGTTTGAATTTGATTTCTGTTGAAGTGTTGAGGCCGAGCCAAGTTGAGTTGGAGCCGTGCTTGTTTGACTTGTGTTGAAGATTTTTGAAGTATTTGTTGAAGTGTTGTGAAGTTCGATCATGCCGCCAAGGAGAGCAAATCGTCATCAAAATGTTGAAGCATTGTATAGAAGAGAAGAAGCCGAGCAAATGGAACAACGCATTAATGAGAAATTTGATGAAGGTATTGGAAAGTTAGAGAAGTTGATGAATGATTTGAATCAAAATCAAAGGAGGAGATCACCAATCTCGAACCATGGAGGAAATAGAGTTTCACCATCGGTTACGGAAGCGAGGAGGGTATCGCCGCAATCTTTTAAAGACAGAAGAGAAACATCAATTTCATCAAGGGGAGATCACCATGACTATGGACATGAAGAGAGAAGAACTCCACGTGAGTTTGAAGATGAGCCATATAGAGATGAAGAGAGACATAGTAGAAGAGACATGCGTGATCAAAGGGATGTTGATGGTCGTGATCGATATAGACATACATTTGATTTTAATGAAGAGGGTGATAGAGCTAGCATTCATTATCGAGATCGAGACCAAGTTCGAAATTCATACCGGGATGTAGATGATGATCGTCGATGGGAATCGGGTATGAAGATGGAAATTCCAGAGTTCAAGGGTGGAATGGTTGCAGAAGAATTTCTTGATTGGTTGTCTAATGTTGAAGAGATTTTTTACTTTAAAGAAGTTCCTGAGCATAGAAGAGTGAAGTTGGTTGCTACTAGGTTGAGGGGGAGAGCTTTAGCATGGTGGCAGCAAACTAATCTTACACGGGAGAGAATGGGAAAGTCAAAGATTGAATCTTGGGATAAGATGAAGAAACTGATGAAAGCTACATTTTTACCTTACAATTATCAATCACTTATGTATCAAAGGTTGTAGAATCTGAGGCAAGGGACGAAAACTGTTAATGATTATGCTGATGAATTTTATCAACTGATTGCTCGAAATGACATTATGGAAACGGAGGAACAATTGACTGCTAGATTTGTTGGAGGGTTGAGGATGCAGATTCAAGATATGGTGAATATGTTTGATCCTAGATCTGTAGCAGAAGCACATCAGAAGGCGTTGGCTTGGGAGAAGCAGGGAAGGCGTGGAGGTGGTGTGTTTACTAATTCCAACAATCAAGTGAAGGGTGTTAGTGGAAGCTCTAATGTTGCCAAATCTATCAGTAAACCAGTTGTGAATGAAGTTGCGAAGACAAAGGTCAACAATAGTTTCAAGTGTTACAATTGTCAGGAAGTGGGTCATAAGAGTAATGAATGTCCGAAGCCGAAGAAACGAACTATGATTGCTGAAGTTGAAGGTGAGGATGTTGGTGAAGGTTATCCTAGTCCAGTTGAGGAGGAAGAACAGGATGTCGCGTCAGGAGATTAAGGATGTAATTTAATGATGAGGAGGTCTTGTTTAATACCGAAGCAAGAAGAAGAAGCTAGTTGGTTGAGGAGTAACATCTTTCAGTCAACATGCACTATTCTGGGAAAGGTTTGTAAATTTGTGATTGACGCTGGAAGTTGTGACAATATTATTTCTACTGAAGCTGTGAAGAAGTTGAAGTTGAAGACGGAGAAACACCCTAATCCTTACTAGTTAGCGTGGCTGAGAAAAGGAGGAGAGGTGAAGGTGGATAGGCGAGTTCGAGTTCCATTTTCTATTGGGAAGAAATATAAAGACGAGATTTGGTGTGATGTGGTTGAGATGGATGTTTGTCACTTACTTTTGGGAAGACCATGGCAGTATGATCGAGCAGTACAACATGACGGTCGGACCAATAGCTACAGCTTTATGTTTGAAGGTGTTAAGATCATTTTGGTTCCAAAGAAGAGACAACAAGAAGAAAGCAAGTCAGAAGAGATTGAGGAGCTGAAAACTTTGTTGACTATGAAGGAATTTATTGAAGAAGTAGAAGAGAGTCCAGAGGTATTTTTGTTGATTGGACGTGAACCTACTGAATCCGTTGAAATCCCAGAGGAAGTAAATCCGGTATTGGAAGAATTCAGTGATGTGTTTCCTGAAGAGTTACCAACGGAGTTGCCACCGTTGAGGGATATTCAACATCAGATTGATCTTGTGCCAGGGGCAGTATTACCACACAGACCACATTACAGGATGAGTCCTAAGGAGCATGAAGAACTGAGACGGCAGGTGGAGGAGTTGTTAGAACAGGGGCGTGTTCAGGAGAGCTTGAGTCCTTGTGCAGTGCCAGCTTTATTGGTGCCAAAGAAGGATGGTTCGTGGAGAATGTGTACTGACAGTCGGGCTCTAAACAAGATCACTGTGAGGTACAGATTTCCTATACCGAGGTTTGATGATTTGATAGATCAGTTGAGTGGAGCTGCTGTGTTTTCAAAGATTGACTTGAAGAGTGGATACCATCAAATTCGTATTAAACCGGGTGATGAATGGAAGACTGCTTTCAAAACCAGGGAAGGCTTATACGAATGGTTGGTTATGCCGTTTGGTTTATCGAATGCACCAAGTACTTTTATGAGAGTGATGAACCAGATTTTCAGACCATACATTGGGAAGTTTGTGGTCGTTTACTTTGATGATATTTTGATCTACAGTGGGAGTATGGAAAAGCATGTCCAGCATTTGCGTGAAGTATTGTTGATTGTACGGCAGGAGAAATTTTATGCTGCAACGAAAAAGTGTGTGTTCATGACGCACAGTGTTTTGTTTCTAGGATACGTTCTATCGAAAGAAGGAATTCAAGTGGATGAAAGTAAAGTAGAGGCTGTCAGGAGTTGGACACAACCCAAGACAATTACTGAAGTGAGAAGTTTTCATGGATTGGTATCTTTCTATCGAAGATTCATTCCACATTTTAGTAGTGTGATGGCACCAGTAACGGATTGCATGAAAGAAAAGAAGTTTGAGTGGACAGAAGAAGCAGGGGTTGCTTTTGAGAAGATCAAGGCACTATTGACGACAGCACCAATTCTAGTTTTACCGGATTTTCAGTTGTTGTTTGAATTACATACTGATGCATCGAAGGTTGGGGTTGGTGGAGTTTTGAGTCAGAAAGGAAGACCAGTTGCTTATTTCAGTGAGAAATTGTCTGGAGCTAAATTGAGATATAGCACTTATGATGTTGCGTTTTACGCAATTGTTCAAGCTGTGAAGCACTGGAGGCATTATCTGTTTCAGAAGGAGTTTGTTCTTTATACGGATCATGAAGCTTTGAAGCATTTGCAAGGGCAGGACAAGATTTCAGCTAGGCATGCTTCATGGGTCGCGTATCTGCAGCAGTTTACTTTTGTTGTGAAGCACAAATCTGGGGTAACAAATCGTGTAGCTGATGCTTTGAGTAGGAGGAGTCATTTATTGACGACAATGAAAGTTGAGGTGACAGACTTTGAATTATTGCCAGAGCAGATTGAAGAAGATCCTTACTTTATGAAAGTTGTTGAAAAGGTCAAGGAGGGAAGTGCTAATGAATTTGTGTTGATGGATGGTTTTCTGTTTAAAGGAAATCGTTTATGCGTACCGGATTGTAGTTTGAGAATGAAGATTATAAAGGAGCTACATGAAGAAGGTCATGTGGGTAGAGATCGTACTTTGCAGTTAATTTCTCAATCTTATTTTTGGCCGTCAATGAGGAAAGAGGTTGAAAGGTTTGTGCGTAGATGTCATGTTTGTCAGGTTTCGAAAGGGACGGCTACAAATGCGGGATTGTATATGCCATTACCTGTTCCTACAAAACGGTAGACATTAGCATGGATTTCGTGTTGGGTTTGTCGAGAACTCAAAGGGGGAATGACTCTATATATGTTGTGGTGGATCGTTTCTCGAAGATGGTACATTTTATTGCTTGTAAGAAGACGACGGATGTTGTTCATGTTGCTCAGTTATTTTTCAAGGAGATCTATCGACTTCATGGATTGCTAGAATCTATTGTGTCGGATAGGGATACTCGTTTCCAGAGTCACTTTTGGTTAAGTTTGTGGAAGATGGTGGGAACAAAGTTGAACTTTAGCAGCGCTTATCATCCGCAAACAAATGGACAGACAGAAGTTGTTAACAGATCATGGGGAAATTTATTGCGATGTCTTGTGAAGGACAATCTGAAGAGTTGGGACATGAAATTATGCCAAGCAGAGTTTGCTCATAATCATGCAATGAATCGTAGTACGGGGTTCAGTCCATTTCAGATTGTATATTCAAATTTACCAAGGGGACCGTTGGACCTAACGATAGTGCCACAACCGAAGGGGATGGTTAAACGAGCTGTAGACTTTGTTGATGAGTTGACTGAATGTCATAAAATCGTTCAGGAGCGATTGGAGAAAGCAAATGAGAAGTATAAGCGAACTGCAGATTTGAAGCGACGAAGTGTTGAATTTAACAAAGGTGATTTGGTTTATGCTGTGTTAACCAAGAACCGTTTTCCAGTGGGCGCTTATAACAAGTTGAAAGCCAGAAAAATTGGTCCTGTAAAAGTTGTGAAACGGATTAATGAAAATGCTTATAAGTTGAAGCTGCCGGAGGATGTGTACACTTCTGACGTGTTCAATGTTAAGCATCTTGTACCATATTATGGAGATGGACAATCTGATGTGAAAGAATTTACAAATTCGAGGATGAATTTCTCTCAACCAGGGGAGGATGATGCAGCTCAAGCTAGAAGAGAAGAGATAACTCGTACACGACTTAAGGAGGAGTTAAGTCGTCCACGACTTAAGATGGAAGATATAGGTCGTTCCCGACCTAAGGAGTCACGTGGGGAGAGATGCGAGTTAATGAAGAAGATTTAAGTCGTTTCCGACCTAACTGGAGACCAGAGGGGAAGTTGTACCGAGTTAACGACCTAACTCTAACAGGTTACGACTTAACTTAGTTGGGTCATTGGAAGGTGCCGCTCCTTCAAGAATCTTTAAGTCGGTCATGTATGTAAAGGTGATGTAATAAGTGTTGAGTCGTGTACGTTGAGTCGTGGCCGACATATGATGAGTCATTAGGTTGTATACGACCTAAGTGTTGTGATGAGTCTGTATTTCTTTAAGCCGTGTGTTTAAGTCGTCTACGACTTAAGTGTTGAGTCGCTGTGTTGTACCTATGTTAGGTCATGAGTCGGTGAAGCTTTGAGTCGTGTGTGTTGTAAAGAGGTTGGGTCGCTCTTGTGATAAGTCGGTGCCGACTTAAGGAGTCGTAAGTCGTATACGACTTAAGGGTCAGGGTGTGAAACTTCTATAAATAGCGAGTGTGTTGTAACTTTTTAGGGGTTGATTTTTTGAATAAAATTCTTGTTTAATTGATGTGTGCTTTCATCTTAAATTGGTAGTTGAATGTAATCTCCTATCTCCACTTTCGGTTAATCGAGTGCGCTCGATTCAACGATTGTTGAAGCCAATTCACGGTATCAAGTGCGCTTGATCAACGTTTGAAGAATTGTAGATCTTCTTTCATGGTATCGTGCGCGATCAACGTGTCGAAGATAGCTAGAATTCGGTATCCTTGTGATCAACGAATTTGGGCGTTTCAGTATCCTCAATCCACCATTTGCAACTTTCATCGATCTATATCGTTTTGTTAGTATCCGCTGCGTCATCTAGGCTGCCCGTGTGGAAATTTGTGGGCACTCAGAGTTTAGAAAGGGAACAATAAACTCCAGGTCAGTCATGGGACTGGTGTGAGATCTTAAAAACAGTTATTTTCACAAAGAAAATAAAAAGAAATCCGCTATGCTTTCGAAAATGAAACTACCATAAGGCCTCCCGCCACACACACAATGCAAACACACACTTGGAGGAGATTTCTCCTTATGACAGTCAGAAATGCTTAATACACAAAATTCTTTCGATATTATTATTAGTGCATAGTGCAGAAAACATTTTGAAAATATAATATTAATCCTAGCCAACATACGACGTTTTGTCGTATGCCTACCATAGCTACCATGTTCAATAGCAGGTTACCGCCATATTCCATGGCAGGTTATACAACTAAAACCGTACAGGGCGCGTATTGTTTCTTTGGATTTCCAACAAATGGTCAGGCTAAGGAACTTCGTACACCGAAATGGGTACGCCTCTGGAAGGATGCCCCTAAGAACCTAACCGGATCTCTGCTGACACAAGGCCGAGTTACCACACGCTTCTGGGTGCAATGAAGCTGTAACTTGATAACTCCACACAAAAAAGTATGCCATCCCCGGTCGTTAAAGTCCTTTATCCGAGGATCCTCAACCACAAAGCAACAACCGCAAAGTATAATAATTTGCAGCATCATCATAGATAAAATATATGGGTTCCATACCATGATATCACCTATTATCCAGAAGAAAATGGACATACCCTAGGGGCGCGACCCCTAAAAAACCTTGCCGCAACATCCCTGTTTCGACCATTTCCGGGCTGTGAGGCTCGACGAAGTCTCGTCCACAAAGCTATGCTTTTCACAGAAGCCATGCTTCGATCAACAAATGATCAACAGCACTTCATATGCCACATTACCAAATTGGGAATGTATCACTAGTAACCATCAACTACATAACATCTGAACTCGAACGTCTCAGAGAAGGGTGTTAAGCTAAGAGAATAAATTCTCCGCCACCAACAGAAATGTATTTGATAGAAACCAGCTTTACATCTCAAATTGTAACGTCAGACACACATCCATACAAGTCTGTTCCGGGTTCGAATAGAACCGAAGGCACTTTCGAAGAAGCCCTTGAAATCCGGGTATTCACAATCCCGATCGGACTTCCCACCACTTAAGGAATCTCTATACCGTAGCTACTCAGTGTAGAGACAATCGATAGGTCATCCTATCATTCTCGCAAATACCCAGTCTTCACCACCGGTCTTCAAATGTAATCCCATTTCGTCATATCATTATTCGGGATGGGTTATATGAAACAAAGTCCTCTCCCGGCTAATCCGAATAACGAGCGCTTATCTTCAAAGATAAGTGTTCATTCAGATTTCAACAAATCACAACAATTTCCACTTTGATCTTTTAATAAAAGATCTATCACAATCACAAAGGTTCGATGTGGTTTTCGGATATCCACTTGGAATCCGACCCCCGGTCGCATCGAAATTCAAACGCCATTTAAAGGCAAATATTGATAGTCAGTTATTTAACTATCAATCAACATTCACAACAATTACCAGATTTAAATAATTTTTCCAAATTATTATTTTCAAAATATCTTCGCAGGATATATTTTTAACACTTCATCACTTTGAAAATCAAATTTCAAATCGATTTTCCATCCTTTGAAACAAGTTTCAAATCTTTTCCACACTTTAAAAATAAACCAATGTTTATTTTAAAACCAATTTCCCTTTCCCTTATAAATTTCCATTGTGATATTACATTTCTAAATGTCAACTGATATACAATTTTAAATCGATTTTCCAACATTCACTTTGAAACATCAAATCAAATTCCAAATTGATTTCTAAATTTATTTTCAAAACACGAAATCAATTTCCCTTCGAACACCAAATCAATTTTCATATTGATTTCCAAAATTTATTTCAATTACCAAATCAATTCCAATTTGATTTCCAAAATTGCTTCAAACACCAAATTAATTACAAGTTGGTTTCCCAAGGATTTTTTTCAGATACCAAGTCAATTTTCCAAATTGATTTCAAAATTTATTTCAACTCCAAATTAAATCCCTAATTTAATTTCTAAATTTATTTCCTTTTTGAAATAAATTCCTTTATCTCTTTCAAATATTCAAAATCCGTATTTTAAATAAATTCTTCAACCTTTAAATAATATTACTCGAAATCCATTTATTAAGCCTTTTCCTCATATTTTGGAATTTTATTCAATAGGATTAAAAATAACACTTTATACTTTTAAAATTCCTTCTTTTAAATTTATCCAATTCTCAAAAATAAAGTTTACTTTAAACTTTCAACTTGAATTTTCAAAAATCAAATTTTTATTTATTTCCGGTATCCAACGGTACCAAAAATATATTCGGCTAAACTATAGCCTTCAACAGATTCAATCACAAATATAATCACAGAGATTATAAATAATCAACATACAACATATGAAAAAAATTCAAATGTTTTGAAGAATCCAGTTGGATCCCTCTAACCCGTTTCCCTGCATCCACAGACGTTAGCACAACAATTAAATACCCATTCCACTTCGAGGTGAAATATCGCGATATATGGGATTTATAAAAATATCATCCGCTATTATGCGGTGCAATAGGGTCTCATCCGCTATATAATGCGGGAAATCAATCACCCAATATATAATATATGCTACTATATATATAACATCATCCAGTGAATAATTATTATAAATCAATCACCCAAGCAGACAGATAATCAATTTTTACTATCATAATTCAATCATCAATCAATAACAGAAATTTTCAATTATTAAATTTTTTGAGTGAGAAGATCTCACCTTTGCCTTTATTTCGCAATCCATTTCCTTCCCAGTTATTTCTTCATGATTTAAAACCTTGTAATAATTATATGATTTTTTTTAATATTTGGATAAATCGAAAAAAATAAATTATCTTTTATTATTTTAATTTAACTAATGATTCAAATTTAAACTAATAATTTCCTTTTGAAATTACATATACACTTGTAAAAATAAATTATACATTTCAAAAATCTAACTTTTATAAATTCTTCAAATACATCAAAATCCCTATATTATTTTTCCAAAATATTATATGTACATATTTACTGTCAGTCTACATATATACATCTATCAATTTGATTTAAACAGAATTATTTTACCTCTACTGTAAAAAAAAAATTCTGTAATAAACTGCTTCATCACTTTCTATTGTTATTCTTTATTTTTATTTTATTTTCTTCCAAAGGAAAAGGAAAAATACTGTTAACGTAATTCATTGATTGACAAAAATTAATTACCCAAATTATCGGGTCGACTAGCAGCAACCATCGTTGACCGCTCTCCCCTTCCCCTCCGGCCACCGTCGCCGCCAACATCCCTCCTTCTCAAATCCCCTTTCCCGACCGCTATGACCTCAAATTTTGCTTTCACCGCTGCCTGCCACCTCGTGCTCCACGACCGCGTATGCGAAACACCAAACAGACAAAACCCTAACCGCGCTTGCCCCACGAGCTCCCCCAACCGCTGACCATACGACCTTGCTCGATGCATACGAATTCGCGATGCCATAGGATGCGGCCATACCCTAATTCCAATCAAACTGGGTTCGAATTAGAATCAAGGAACTCAATTCAATTTTTTTTTTCTTTTTTTCCGTTTTTTATTCAAAGCTGCCATTTTCGCGATTCAAATGTGAAGAAGCGGCTTCCTTGATTTTTTACTGAATCGAGCAGAAAAATGAAGGAACGAATTTTTTTTAAACGTTGGCTTATCCATTTTCTTTTTTTCTCGGCTGTATGTTTGAAAGGAGGAGATGTAAGTTTATAATAGGAGGTAGCGTGCTTGAATAAGAAGAAGGGGACAAGATTTAACGTGCCTGCACACTAGCTATAGTGCTTGAACAGGAGACAAAAGCCGATGTTGGAAAAAACTTTGATGTGAATAAAATTTCAACTGATGTTGACTAGTATTTAAATACTCAATTTAAATTTAAATTCAAACCGTTCGATAAATGCAACTAAAAACTTGACCACCTATCGAGGCGTGCCGCTAGGCGTATGTAATGTTATATCCCTATTCCGAACGCAATGGAAAAGGTTCCGAGTCCAAATTTGTTCGTATGGAGAAGATAGCTATTTGGACCCGCTATTTAATTAAATTTCAATATACATTTCAGTGCGTTTGCTCTTCGTACGGCCAAACGATCACTCCAAACACTACGAAAATTGAAATCCGATAATAATACAATATTACGGATCCAATGGAACTGGTTTCGTCGAAATACAAGACTGTGCCTCGGAAGGATATTTTTAAATATCGATTTAAACGATAAGTTTTCAAAACTGAACAAATCATTCCCAAGTTCAATTTTGAAGCTTCCATTATCTTCAGTATCATCAATATAAATTTTCTAAGCCCTGAAAATATTCTTAATCGGCATAAAATTGAAAATTCAAATTTTTACCCATCATTAATAAATCAAATTCAATAATTTAATTGCCAAATTCATATTTATATTTTGAAATTCAAGTTAAGCTAACCTCCAAATATTTAAAATCAATTAAATATTCCATTTCAAATGTTAAAAATTTCAGGGTCGTCACATCTTTCCCCCCTTAAAAGAATTTCGTCCTGAAATTATGAGTTAAGAAGAACGATCCTCACCCATTTAATATTTTCCAAACCAAGCAGTTTTATCAACTTTCCAAAACAAATCTTTTTATCAAAGATCCATTATCATGGTTTAGCGAAGTTAAGATGATTTATTAAAGTGTTAGGTTAAATGAATATTGGTAGGAAGTTAAATGATTTGGCTAACGGTGAGTGCTCAATTTAAAGTTAAATAATCCTTATAACTATTTTAATATATCCATTAAAACCATTGAATAAATTATCTGAATGTTTGATAACGTGAATGAAAAATTAGTTGATTATATAATTGTTTATGTTATTGATAATTTGTTTGATAAATGATAAGAGAAATGATTAGTAATTAACCATAGTTAATTCAATGTAAATTAAATCCATAAAAATGTATATATGGAAATTATTTAGCCTCTTAATGATTTCAAAATATTTAAAAAGATTGAAAATGATATTATAATAATATAATATGAAATGAAAAAGAAAATGAGTTTGTAATAATGAAAATATTGCTTTAAATGAGTTAAAATAGTTTAAATATGATTTAAAACAAATTCGAAGTGTTTCAGACAAGTTCCGAAACAATTCGCAAAATTGGTTTAAATCGAGCTCATCGCGTAGCGAAAGTTCGTAAATTTCAACCCGTAACTTCAAATTAATGTAGAGAATGATTTATAGGTCATATTTTCTCCAAAAAAATTATATGGTCCGCAATGATAATAGTTTTCCAACGAAGAAAGAAAATCAAGATTTAATCAAGTATATTTTGAAATATGTCCAGAACAATTTTTAAAAACATCGTGGTTTTGCAGCTTAGAATCCAAAAAAGGATTTCTTTATAAATAATATTTTTAAATGATTAAAAATATGAAATAAATTTGATAAATCTATTAAAATTAAAAGAGATTTGGAATGGAAAATATGAATTTTCAAATATTAAAATGGTAAATCAAATAAGCGTATATAACACTTTCCGCAGCACTTTTATGCTGCAAATTCTATAACTTTTGAATATGAGCTTAAACGTTACAATATTTCCTACAATCAATTTTGAATGTTTTTGAAAGAAAAATTAAGCTTTTAAAAGGTAATTTGGAATCTTATAATCAATTCCGAAATAAAGCTAATAACTGAGTATGCGAAAATGACTGGCACATTTGTCTCGCCTATGAGATATGGAAAGATAAAACAAGGTGTTTAACTAAGGTTAGAGATGGAGAAACCAGTGCTCTGAACTTATCTGGCCTATATTTTCTCTTTTTAGGTAAGGGGTAGAATAGATCAAAAGGAAAGCCGAACGCTCTAAAAGATCATATTTAAGTTTTTCTAAGGTAAGAGAAAAGAAACAAATTCTTTGGATGCTAATTAACCACTAAACACCTTTTGTTCGATGATTGGTATGAAGGAACCGGGATCGGATTTGGGTGAGTCCTATCCGAAAATCCCTTCAAACTAATTTTCGAAATAAAACATATTGAAGACAAAGATAACTGAAGATGAAGATCTTCATGATGTAGGATTACTTGCCATCAGTCCTCGGAGGTGAAATTTACCATATCTAAGGTGGAAGTAGTGATCTGTTACGAATCTTTGATTTGCAAGAATATGACTTGAAGTTAAGAAAGAAATCTTTGATTAAGATTTAATGAATGATTTGGGAATATTTTCCCTAAGTTAAAAGTTATAACTTGAATCTAAGAAATCATTGATTACGATTAAAAGAATGATTTGGAAAGGTTTTCCTAGGTAAAAGAGAAAATGATTTGGAATTATTCCTGGATTTAGGAAAGGTTTAATAAATCAAATGATTTTATAAATGAGGCTTAATGATTCCATATACATTTGAAAAGAAAATGGGATAACATGAAAAGAATATATCTAAGAAAGATATTTAATTTAAACAAAAGATAAAGTAATTAATTGATGATTGATACACACATATGAACTTAACATCTTTTAAAGCGATGATTGGCTTCGAAGGAACCAGGGTCGGATTTGGATGATTTCTATCTGAAAACCACTTCGAACCAATGTATACGTTCGAAAGTGAAGATATGTTCAAAATCATGATTAGTGAAGATCAAGGATCTTCATAGCATGAGGACTGCTTGTTGACGTGCTTTGGGTTGCTCCCATTATATTGTTATTTATAGCAGTGGTCTCCTCGTTGTGGAGATTTTTTTTTTGATTGCAAGGGCTTCTCGCCTCGTAATGGTCGAGGAAAGTGCCTTTGTTTTTTGTTCAGTCGCAAAACGAACTTGTATGGATGAATGTCTGAAATTGCTTTTCTGAGACACAACGTTCGACTTTTACAAATGTACATCTGCTTGGTGGCAGAGAAGGCAACTTCTCTTAGCTTAACACCCTTCTCTGAGACATATGAGCTTAGAGGTTGTATACTTGTGGAAGTCAAATAGTGATCAAAGGAATGGAAGTGTAGCATTCAAAGTGGAAGCGATTATGATCAAATTTTGGTTTTGTACGAAAAGCGTGGATTTGAAGAAACTGATCGTAGCCTCGCGAGCCTCACACCCCTGTTATGATGGGATTCTATGTGGTCAGGTGTATGCTCGCATTTCGGATGGTAGTGATTTGGGTTATCATATGTTCTGAGCCCTTGGTACCAGATACATCTGGGCCTTATGGCAGAGATGTTCAAAGTTCGAGTCCTCGGATGTTATTCACTAATTGTGTCTCCTTTTAGCCATTTGTGTTGTTGTATAATGGCGTTGTGTCTTGGACGTATGTCGTGGATACAGATTGATCTTTTCAGTAGTTTCCTATCATGTTGGAAATCCAATCCCAATACGAGATTTACGATTTTGATTATAGTCCCAAAATAGCTATAATTACCTACAAACATTTCAGCTACCCGTTTTGGTATATTTTTTTTCGTTCGGTATATTCCGTTGACGTAGTCCGGATATATTACCTTAGACTTAGTCCAGATATTGATACCTTATTTGAATAAGTTTATCTGAAAAGTGTTTTCAAAGAAATGTCATTAAAAATAATATCAAGTGCATTTTGGTATAAAAATGTTTTGGTTATCAGAAGGTAAAAACCCATCTGTACTTATTTGTGGTCGTGGTCTTATTAGATACCCTTCTTTTCAAAGGTTTTGATAGCATCGTCATGATCTATGCATTAAAATTTCGAGTATCTCACGTTGTTTTATCAAGCCTGATCCGGGTTTTTTAAATACTCGGGTCAGATCCTAGTAGTTTCAGGTTGAGTTGAAGACGATTGGTGTTTCCAAAGGAGAGCGGGAGATCTTCATCATCGTATGGACGTATTCTATTATCCGCTACATCTATTCCATTTGTTTGTTGTATTCAGCATTTGTAAGAACATAGGTTTATAACTGTCCAGGCTAAATTTAGGTTAGACTCCGATATTGTATTTTAAAATTTTCCGCTGTAAAGATTATTATTGAAATAATATTTGTTATCCTATTCGTGTGAAATTTTATTCTGTCTTCATTTTCTTTCTACACTTAATGATCCGCTTATTCGTACAATTTGAGTTGGACATATATGGTTTATTATCAATTCAAAGAGTACGGAAAAACAGGCCGTTACATTTGGTATAAGAGCTGAAGGTTAAGCGAGAACCTTGGCTTTGGTGGGATAAAGAGTCATCAGAGATAGTGCTAGTAATACCCTAGGATGTATGACTCATTAATGATATGGTTAGAATACCCTAGAATGAGTTTGAGTGTATTATATATGCGTGTATTTGTTAGTTACTAATAGGTTGTTTTGTATTGATTTATCTGTTGGGTGATTTATGGATTCTGATCGATGCGCCTAATCACTGTTATCATGAGGGTTCCTAAACATTTAAACAAGGCGAACCGACACACTGATTTTGAAAAAATTGGTAAATGAAATAGTTTTACCTAAGATTATATTTTGATTATAAAGTATATATTTTGAAAAGTTATATAGCAAGAAATCAGGATTAGTGAAATTATATATGAACATCTTGTGATCAGAATTTCGCAATTTGACTATAAGATGTTTCATAAAGATAATCGATAAGTAAGAAATTTGATAAGGTTATTAAGATCTTTACCACTTATTCCAAAATAATAAATTAAAAATGATAATGTTAAGTTACTATCAAAAATTGATCAATTGTTTGATTTAAAAGTTTAAGTACAAATAACTTGTGAATTAAGTTTCACGATTTGACTATAAGGTGTTTGATAATAAGATTTGTTTAAGGAATAAACACATAAGATAAAAATGTATTTAAATGATTGTGTAAAAAGATAAATATAAAAGGAATGAGAATTTAGATCCGAGTAATTTAAAAGAATTATGGTAGTTTAAATGAAGTTAATTAATATATGATAAAATGAATTTATAAGATAGGTTTTATAAAGTTATCTCTAAAGGATTTTGAAAATGGTATTATTTCAAATAAAAAGAGGTATTTATGATAACTATTTCGATTGACTCGAGAATAACCTAAAAATGGGCAAGTGATGTGTTTGGATGGAAAACACTTCTCTTAAGTATTACTCTTCTTGTTAAGAGGATATATGAAACTATTGGTAATACCCAGTTCCTTGGCATTGTTTTGGAGTTACTCGATCTATATTCTTAAGTTAAAGAAATAATGTGAATCTTTAACTGATAAATTGATTAGTAATCCTGATAAAAGTTTTTAAACCAAATATAAATTGGGATTGCTAATTGATAAGATAAAACAAAATTCTTGATGATTTTGGATAGTCGAAAATTTTCGAATCATGCCTAACTCAGAGCTAAGAAATTTGTGAAAACTTTTGGTAAAAGATTGTGAAATACTTTGAGTGAATGAAATAAGTTAATGATAATTTATAAATCTGATTTATAAAGGAAAAAAAAAGATTTAGGAGTTAGGAGTATGAGGATTTGAATATGGGTGGTTTTAAAAAAAATTCAAAGCTAGAAAAATAATAACAATAACTCTTTAAAACGGAAATTATAAATCGAAAAATGTTTTATTAATGAATTCCATCATTAATTGAGGATTTGAACTTAAGTCATTAAAATATGATTGATTTATATAAGCTATAAGATGTAATAAACTTATGTAATAGTTTTACGAAACGATTCATAAATAATATTTGTGTTAAAGGAAATATAATAGTTAAAGGATTGTAGGTAAAAAAATATAATAAAGATAAAGTATCTTGTGAGTGAAAAATAATTTCTTTAGAATATTTTCCTTTAATAAAAATATTTGAAAATAAATAATTAAAGAGATTACATAAAGAAGCACCTTTGTAAAATGTATGAACTTAAGATAAAAGTTTTTGAAAGACAATAAATACATATGTTATACGTTGATCATTTCAAATTTTGATCTAAGATTCAAATATGGGACTTTGAGGTGTTTATACTGGTCTAAAAAAGGATTTATCACTCGATTCTTGATGACGAACATTGATTAGGGTTTATGGTTAGGTACTTGATTTTTCTATCATTGTAATAACCCAGATTTTTGGACATCCGGTAACTGGATAATTAACTGGTTTATTCAATTTAACAGATAAAAATTCTGATAATGAATGATATCTGGTTATGTAAGTGAATTTGAAAATATAATAAAAATTGGATTTTTAATCTCTGGATAAATATTTGATAATCTTCTAATATAATTACTTAAAATTTGACAAATTATCTTTTGAAATAGATAATAATGGTTATTTATATTTATATATATATTTGGGTATAAGAAGATTTTAAATAGAAATATTATTATTTTCAAACAAACTGAATCTGTGTTTGTTTAAATAAATATATTTGTGTGAGTTGGTTTCAAATTGGATTTTAAATTATATTTGTTTTTGAATTTGAATTTAAATTTGGAATTCAAAAGATAGATATATATATATCTTAAATATATTTTGGATTTTTAAAATAAATTATATATGATTCTATTTAGAATATAGTTTTTTTATATTATTTTCTTTTAAAGGATTTATATATATAAATTAAGAAGTGTATTTAGAAATTAGGAAATTAAATATATATATATATAACTCAAATTGGATTTTAAATTATATTTGTTTTTGAATTTGAATTTAAATTTAGAATTCAAAAGATAGATATATATATATCTTAAATATATTTTGGATTTTTAAAATAAATTATATATGATTCTATTTAGAATATAGTTTATTTTATATTATTTTCTTTTAAAGGATTTATATATATAAATTAAGAAGTGTATTTAGAAATTAGGAAATTAAATATATATATATATATATATATATATATATATAAATCATTTTTTTCATACAAAGACACATGTAAGGTTAATAACATATTAAATAACAAGTGTAAATATGTTATTATGGAATTAAACAAGTGTTAACTATTATAACATAGAATTGAACAAGTGCCAACTTATTTTATTTTTCTTTTCTTAAAGTTGTATATTTTTCAAATAAGAAATGTGTAAACCAGGATATTCTAAAACACAATTTTTTTTATACAATCCTGAGAAACCAAATTCAAAGTAAAAAATCAAAACCTGGAGATCAAAGAATCTTCAGCCTGGAAAATCCAAAGCAAATCTGAACCCAACAAATTTATACAAATATGAAAACCCAAAGAAAAGTAAATCATCTCAGATTCAAACAAACAAACCTGAAAGCAAAATTGAAAATCGAAACCAGAAGAGTAATCAAAGCAAAAGTAAGCAAAGTTCAAGCCTGAAATTTCAGATCATTTCAATTAAAACATCAAAGTTCCAGACAAAAAAAAGCCTGTCCTCTGTTCTTTCTATCCGGTGAGTAAACAATTAAGGTTTGTTTTAAATTGATGCATGTGATGTTTCTAGTCTGTTGGAGATGGGATAATTATTTTCAAGTGACTAAACTTACATTTTGGGTTTAACTTCTACAACTCAAAAAAAAGTCAATATGTTATGTTTATTTGGAAACTTTTAAACATCAATTTTTTTTAAAATCAATATCTCTTTATGTGTTTTGTTTTAAGCCACGATTTCAAGATGAAAACTATTTGTTTCCTGACGAAGTTTAATCTAAAAATCGTCTCGAGATCTAGTATGAAGTATTTGGGAAGAGAGCCTCGTTTTTACAGTGGAAACTTTAAAGTTGACAAAACTCTAACATGGAAATTTCAACTTTTACTTATATGAATGGATTTTCCATGGAAAATGACGATTTTTAAATATGAATTCAAAAGGTTTAGTGAAGTATTGTAGGAATTTTTAGTTGAACGGATCTGGGTCAAAGGCCAAATTTCGGCGATGGGTCGTGATGGAGCTTTGGACACAGACGAAGCCTGGAAAAAT
Organism: Allium cepa; assembly: GCA_030765085.1. NCBI lineage: Eukaryota > Viridiplantae > Streptophyta > Magnoliopsida > Asparagales > Amaryllidaceae > Allium > Allium cepa. The sequence goes on along the minus strand of CM060937.1, from coordinate 189,378,911 downwards.
GATGAAGTGGAATCCGGTGGGGTGAGGCATGGAATTTAGGGAAGTTTAGGGTTTAAGGCTTTGGTTTTGTGCTTGTGAGTATCGAGCTGGTGGTGGAATAAGGGTAAGGGTAGGGTCATGCACACGGGGGAAAGAAGAAGGTGTAGTAAAGCCTCTGGTGAAATGAGATGAACTCCAGTGGTCGGAGATGTTAGGATAAGGTGGAAGAGGGGAGATCAGTTTGTTCCAGTTTTTGGTTGAATGATCGTTTTTCGAATGAAAGGATCTGAGCACGATCCAGGTGTGGAGGTGGGTTCAGGCGATAATGGGTGGTTTACCAAGACAACCGACGGTAGGTGAAAGTTGATCGAAGTTGGGTGGATGTGCACGGGTCAGTGCATAGAGCTTCGTGCATGGGAAGAACAAAGAATTACTGGAAGAAGTAAAGAGAGGCTCGGGAAAGTAGTTTTTCGTTCCGGGTTGCTATAGTGATTGCATCGGGTCGGACTCATGAAGCTTTAAGTTAATTAACAGGTTTACTTTAAATAAAATTGAGAAGAAGTTTACGTGAGTTGGGTTGGGCCTAGCCCGTGTTCTTTTTCTAACAGATTAGAGTTAAGGGAATGTAATCAAAGCTTAAGTATGTGATTTAATATTATTTTTTTACTTAAATAAATGGAAAAATAGATAAAGTAATTTCATGGTCTTAATTGAACCTTTAACTTAGGTTAAAATTGATGTTGATGTGGTTAAGTCGAAATAACTATATTTATGCCAATTATTTAGCTAATTACAAACGTTATTAGATAAGAATTAACATTGTAATTAGGTAATTGAAAAGATAAATTTTTTAAACTTTAATTTAATTAAGTAATTTTATATGATAATTAATTAATTCTGATAATTAATTAAAATAGTAATTAATTAAGGACAACTAAGAAGGTTGTATGTATTTAATTAAGATAAATGTTTATCTTAAATTAGTTAAGGTTTAACGATAATTATTGAATGTAATTAATTAAAAGAATAAATAATTAATGAATTAATCATCAAGGTAAATTAATGGAGATTAATTACTTAAGGAAGTAATTAACGATTAATTACTTAGTGTAATTAATTAAAGGATTGATTAATTAATGAAATTAATTAAGAGTTGGTTAATTAATGAGTGTGGTTAATTAAAGGATAATTAATCAATGTAAGTGATTATAAGATAATTAATTTGAGTAATTAATTAAGGATACTTACTGTAAATGGTTAAGGATAATTAATTTATGAAATTAATTAAAGGCTAATTACTTAATGTAATTAACGTATAATTAATCAAGGATGATTAATTAAGATGAATAATTATTGGATGATTAATTAATTTGTTTGTAGTTAATTAATAAGCAGGATATAAAAGTAATTGAAGTAATTAATTTAATTCATTTGTGGTTAATTAAATTAATTAGAGATGGTGTAGTTGATTAATCTTGCTTATGAATGATTGAATATTGTTGTATGCTTTAGATTTGTTGATATCTCTGGTATGTGATGTGTGATGTTATGTGTTATAACAGTGACATCCCGTATTCAAAGTTTGAATTGTATTTCATTTGAATAACTTGGGTTAAGATGATATAGGATTCGAAGGAACCGGGGTCGGGTATCAGTAATACACGAAACCAATTCGATTAGTAAACTAAATTATTTATTAATTTGGATATGTGAAATTATACAGGCTGGAATGGAATGAATTGAGTAACATGGACATTTAACCTGAGACTGATGTGTGTGATAAAAGTTGACTATCAGAACTCGTAGAAAGTACGAGTTACCCTGATAATTCACTTAAGATATATAGCTTGGTATTTCATATTATATGGGTTTAATCACGCTGGTTTTCAGCATGATCCGAGTGTTACTTTGATGTAATGCTCGGATCATACAGAGTATTATAGATTTTCAGATTAGAACATTCTGGAGATCAGGAGGCGAACTGGGTGGCAGGGACATATGGTGTGCATTCCGTTGTGATATATTATAGTTGTTTGTGACAGGTTGATTGTATCTGTCTAGTGTGTTATGTATATGTTGTAACTCTGATGTATTGATGTAAATAACTGATACAGTTTCCCTTGTATAACTGTTATTATTTGATATTATATTTTAATCCGCTGCGAATGTGAGAATATGAGTTTTGAGTGTTTTTGTTTCTTCTTTTCCTTCTATCACTTTTCTTCTTTTCCTAACTATCTGGAATTTTCGAGATCGAAAATTCCGGGTCGTTACATTTGGTATCAAAGCTGAAGGTTAAACGAGAACCTTGGCTCTGGTGGGTGTACTCATTAAGGATAGGGTCAGTGCTACCCTAGAATGAGTTGGGTGTGTGTGTATATATGAGAGCGTACTTGTTATTTTCTTTTATAAAGATTTTAAAATGGTTTTAATGAATGATTTTTATAAAAGCTTATATTTTATATATAAAGCAATACTTGTTTTTTGGATATTGAAATTGAATAAGAATTTAAGTGGTAAATATATATCCAAACGGGAATTGAATAAAATGAACTATAAAAATAAGATGGATTAAAATTGGTTTCAAACCAGAATATGGAATGATTGTTGTGTTTAATAATAAAATGTGTATTAATGAGTAAGCAAAATGAAATGTTTTAGGGAAGTAAAACATTTAGGTGAGAATGACTTATAAATTAGAATTGAAGATGATCTAAATTGTGAAGTGTAAATGTGGGTCCAGAATTTGGAAATTGTTTCAAAGTAATGAAGAAATAATAAATTTGAATGAAGGGTCCTGTTTTAAACAAGAATTGTTTGAAAATTTAAAGGAATTTGTTTTGAATTTAGAACCAAAGGTGGTTTAAAATTTAAAGTAAAAGGAATTTGCGTTTTCAGCATTGCGTTTTGGATTTTCCTCGGAATGTTATGTAAACACCCAAAGCGATATAAGTCTTTGAACTTATAAGTAAGAAAGAATATTGATAGAAATTTAAAATAGAAATTCAAATTAAGTAAAGTTAATAGGATTGTTTAAACTGAATTAAATTAAACTCAGAAGAAGTTAAATAAGTATAGAATAAACAACCTGACTTGAAAATTTCAAGATAAAATTGAGATTTAACTTGGAAAGTTAAAAGGTTAATTTGAATAGGGAGTGTGTGTGATCTCAAAATGGGTTTGAGATCTAAAAATTTGAATTGGATGCTATGGATGGGTGTTTTAAATAAACTGGATGTTCATTTATCATAATATCATCCAGTTATTATCAATAATTTTGAAATTGTGAATTGTGTAGTTTAAAATGAATCAAGAAATGGATTGGAATAATATGTATATCCATTGCTGATATAAATGGAAAACAATATCACTTTGAATTTAAGATTTAAATATTCAAAAGGAACTTGGAAATTTAAATTGTTAAGGATTGGTTTCAAAATTGAAATTGGGTAATAAATTGGATTTTAAAGATTAAATTGTTTAAAAAGGGTTTGAATTATTATTTGAACCTAGAAATAAATTTATGTGGAAGTAAAGAAAATTTAAAATGGAATTTGATTTGAATTTGGAAAGAATCGAGGTTAATTCAACTTGAATTGGGATTAATTCAAACTGGAATTGAAATGAATTGAAATTCGAAATTGGTTCAATTTGAAATTTATTTGAATAAATTGAGATTGAAAACGAAGCGGAATAAAGTTAAATTTGGAGTGGGAATTGAAGTTGTTTAAATTGGTTTGAGATTGAATCAATGTTAAGAGGAAGTGGAAATTTAAAATTGAGTTGATTGGAATAAAGATTGGGTAGTGGAACAGTTTGACTCTGAACTATTTTCAAACAAATTATTTTAATGTATGCCTTCTTAAATATATTTTTCCAATCTATTTACTATATACAATCTTTCTTTTTAAAACCAAACTATTTATACTTATTTTACAATTATTTTGGGATTATATAACTATTTTACAACTGTTTTATAAACTAATTACTATTTTACAACTATTTTGCAATTGCCTAAATATGCTATAACTACTTAACTATTTTCCAAACTAATTTACAGTTACGTAACTATTTTACTGCTATTTTACAATCAATAATTATTTTTTCCACTACTTATCTATTTTAAACTTTTTAAATTATTTTCTAAATTTAAACTGGTCAGAGTGCAAACTGTTTAGATTAATTACCAATAGAGATAAGGATTAAAGTGATAATCCAAATGGAATTGAAACAATTATGAATAAGTGGATAGAAATTATAGTGAATATGAATAGAAAAGGGAATTGATTTGGTTAATATTCAATGAGGATAGATACGTAGGATGTACGTATATTATTCTATTCGCATAACGATTTGATCCAGATTCGGCACTGAATTTCGAGATATTATGTCGATCCGAGTTGGGATTTTTCACTCGATTTTCGACGGCGAACCTGGATGTGCATTATTGATTGATTCTGGATATTATTTATCATAGTTAGGCTATGCATGGAGAATGACGGTTTATGATCAAGAAACTAGATCTGAGTCCGCACTAGGAAGTCGGGTGGACGATACTAGTTCGGAAGTGAAATTGTGTGATCGAGTGAGCGATCAGATTGATATAGTGTACGAATGATATGTGTACATCGTACGGGTTTGAATGAAATTGATATTGAAAATTGTGGATGAGAACTGTAAAATGATTTTTGAAATGAAAAATATATTTTGTGAAATATATGATGAAATAAGGTGGAAGTTGGATATTTCTATGATTAGAAATCCTTTTATAGAGAAGTAATATGGTTAATAATTTTATAAAGGAATGATCAAATTTGAATATTTGATTTGGAGTAAACAAAGTTATATATCTTTGTATATATAATTGATAAACTCCTCTTGTTGAATCTATTGCCAGAAGAAAAGGGTTTTTGGAAATATTTGAAGTATAAAAAGGGAATTTATGCAAGTTTGAAGTGATCCAAAGATTTTCAAAGTTATATATATATATATATATATATATATATATATATATATACATACATACATACATATATGAAGGTTCTTATGAGAATAATTTTGAGGAAAGGTTTTTGGAACCTATGGATTTGGAAAGGCTTTTAATTTTTAGAGAAAAATCAATTTTGGAAATTTGGAAAGCCTAGATGAGAATTATCGATTTTGGGATAATCGATTTTTTGAAAAGGAGATTTATATGGGATTCATACTAGGTGTATGATTTGGAAGATACTATATGTATATAATATAAAGTGTTTTGAAAATGGCTCTGGAGAAAAGGCGCTCCCTGGAATGAACTTTTCAGGAGTACCATAGGTTAGTACTGCCTTGAGCCTCAAAGGAGGATGTTCTAAAGTGGATTATGTGAGGAAGTCTGGAAAATTGAAGTTCCTGAGGATTATTGGGTAGCAAAAGTCAAGAGTGCTGATGCCTACAGAGGCATTTAGGTTATACTGTGACAACAGTGTAACTCGATGTCGCTGCGATCTACTGTGGACCATAGCGGAAATCGTGTGGAGTTGAGTGTCAACGGTCTACGTTTGATTTTGCCAGGAAGGCAACGTAACATCGGTAGACTGCGATCTACGGTCGAGTGGAGTGGAGAAGTTTCATTCTTTTGGCAGCAAAATTCGAGGGCGCTGATACTTACAGTTATATGGGTTTTTGCTGTAATATCAACGTAACCCTTGATGTAGCTGCGATCTATAACAGGTTCCATGGCGTAATTGAGGGGCGCGGAGTGCCTACTATTATCTATGGATTTTGCCGGGATGGCAATGTAACCATCGGGTTAACTACGATCGTGGATAGAGGTAATGATTTCCAGAGCATTCTCGCTAAAGATATTTCCTCTATTTCAAATTTTTTTTCTATATTTTCAGTAAAATATATTTTTCACGTATTTTCACTGGGTGTTAAAAATGGGTCTGCTAAGTACTTATAAATTTTCAGTCCTACGCCTGATCAACGTATGACCGAATTTCTATAAGAATAAGGATGGACTTGTTAAAACATCGAGTTATAAAAGTATTTTTATAAAAAATATTTTGGTAATATATAGATTTTAAGGAAGTATAAAAATAATCAAAGAAAATTTATCTGATTTTAAGCATTTTAATAAATTCTGGCTTCGTTCCTTTTCGAGGACGAAAAGATTCAGAGGGGGGAGGAATGTAATAACACGGATTTTTGGACACCGGTTCTGGATAATTAACTGGTTTATTCAATTTAATAGATAAAAATTCTGATAATGAATATCTGGTTATGTAAGTGAATTTGAAAATATAATAAAAATTGGATTTTTAATCTCTGAATAAATATTTGATAATCTCCTAATATAATTATTAAAATTTGACAAATTATCTTTTGAAACAGATAATAATGGTTGTTTATATATATATATATATATATATATATATATATATATATATATGGATACAAGAAGATTTTAAATAGAAATATTATTATTTTCAAGCAAATTGAATCTGTTCTTATTTAACTAAATATATTTGTGTGAGTTGATTTCAAATTGGATTTTAAATTGTATTTATTTTTGAATTTGAATTTAAATTTGGAATTCAAAAGATATATATATATATATATATACATATCTTAAATATATTTTGGATTTTTAAAATATATTATATATGATTCTATTTAGAATATAGTTTGTTTTATATTATTTTCTTTTAAAGGATTATATATATAAGTTAAGAAATGTATTTATAAATTAGGAAATTAAATATAAATATATATTTATATAAAATCATTTTTATCATACAAAGACACATGTAAGGTTAATAACATATTGAATAACAAATGAAAATATGTTATTATGGAATTAAACAAGTGTTAACTATTATAACATAGAATTGAACAAGTGTCAATTTATTTTATTTTTCTTTTCTTAAAGTTGTATATTTGTCAAATGAGAAATATATAAACTAGGATATTCTAAAACCAAATTTTTTTTTATACAATCCTGAGAAACCAAATTCAAAGTAAAAATCAAAACCTGGAGATCAAAGCATCTTCAGCCAGGAAAACCCAAAGCAAATATGAACCCAACAAATTTATACAAATCTGAAACCCAAAGCAAAGCAAACCATCTCAGATTCAAACAAACAAACCTGAAAGCAAAATTGAAAATCAAAACCAGAAGAGTAATCAAAGCAAAAGTAAGCGAAGTTTAAGCCTGAAGTTTCAGATCATTTCAATTAAAACATCGAAGTTCCAGAGGAAAAATAAGCATGTCCACTGTTCTTTCTATCCGGTGAGTTAACAATTAAGTTTGTTTTAAATTGATGCATGTGATGTTTCTAGTCAGTAGGAGATGGGATAATTATTTGCAAGTGAGTAAACTTACATTTTGGGTTTAACTTCTATAACTCAAGAAAAGAAGTCACTGTGTTATGTTTATTTGGAAATTGTTAAACATCAATTTTTTTAAAAATCAACATCTCTTTATGTGTTTTGTTTTAAGCCACGATTTTAAGATGAAAACTATTTGTTTCCGGATAAAGTTTAATCTAAAAATCGTCTCGAGATCTAGTATGGTATTTGAGAAGAGAGCCTTGCTTTTACAGTGGAAACTTTAAAATTGATAAAATTCAAACATGGAAATTTTGACTTTTACTTGTATGAATGGATTTGCCATGGAAAATGACGATTATTAAATATGAATTCGAAAGGTTTAGTGAAGTATCGAGTAGGAAATTGTTAGTTGAATGGATCTAGGTCAAAGGCCAAATTTTGACGATGGGTTGGGTTTCGATGCAGGTCGATGGGTCGTGATGGAGCTTTGGACATAGACGAAGCCTGCAAAAAATGGCGAGGTGGACTCCGGTGGGGTAAGGCATTGAATTTGGGGAATTTTAGGGTTAAGGCTTTGGTTTTGTGCTTGTGAGTCTCGAGCTGGTGGTGGAATAAGGGTAAGGGTAGGGTTGTGCGCATGGGAGAAAGAAGAAGGAGGAAGGTGCAGTGAAGCCTCTGGTGAAATGAGATGAACTCCGATGGTCGGAGATGTTAGGATAAGGTGGAAGAGGGGAGATCGGTTCGTTCTAGTTTTTGGTTGAATGATTATTTTTCGAATGAAGGGATATGAGCACGATCCAAGGGTGGAGATGGGTTCAGGCGATCAAGGGTGGTTTGCCAAGACAGTCGGCGGCAGGTGAAAGTTGATCGGAGTTGGGTGGATGTGCACGGGTCAGTGCACTGAGCTTCGTGCCCGGTAAGAAGAAAGAATTACTAGAATAAGTAAAGAGAGGCTCGGGAAAGTTGTGTTTCGTTCTGGGTTACTATAGTGATTGCATCGGGTCGGACTCATGAAGTTTTAAGTTAATTAACAGGTTTACTTTAAATAAAATAGAGAGCAAGTTTACGTGAGTTGGGTTGGGCCTGGGCCATGTTCTCTTTCTTATAGATTAGAGTTAAGGGAATGTAATCAAAGCTTAAGTTGTGATTTAATTTTTTTTACCTTAAATAAATCGAAAAATAGATAAAGTAATTTCAAGGTCTTGATTGAACCTTTAACTTAGGTTAAAATTGATGTTGATGTAGTTAAGTCGAAATAACTATATTTATGCCAATTATTTAGCTAATTACAAAGGTTATTAGATAAGAATTAACATTGTAATTAGGTAATTTGTAAGATAAATGTTTTAAACTTTAATTTATTTAAAGTCCTAAGTGATTGTAAATAACAATTAATTAATTCCGACAATTAATTAAAATAGTAATTAATTAAGGACAATTAAGAAGGTTGTAAGTAATTAATTAAGATAAATGTTTATCTTAAATTAATTAAGGTTTTAAGGATAATTATTGAATGTAATTAATTAAAAGAATAATTACTTAATGAATTAATCATCAAGGTATATTAATGGAGATTAATTACTTGAGGGAAGTAATTAAGGATTAATTACTTAGTGTAATTAATTAAAGGATTGATTAATTAATGAATCTAATTAAGGTTTAGTTAATTAATGAGTGTGATTAATTAAAGGATAATTAATCAATGTAAGTGATTATAAGATAATTAACTTGAGTAATTAATTAAGGATAATTACTTTAAATGGTTAAGGATAATTAATTTGTGAAATTAATTAAAGGCTAATTACTTAATGTAATTAAAGTATGATTAATCAAGGATTATTAATTAAGATGGATAATTATTGGATGATTAATTAATTGGTTTGTAGTTAATTAATAAGAAGGATATAAAAGTAATTGAAGTAATTAATTTAATTCATTTGTGGTTAATTAAATTAATTAGAGATGGTGTAGTTGATTAATCTTGCTTATGAATGATTGAATGTTGGTGTATGCCTTAGATTTGTTGATATCTCTGGTATGTGATGTGTGATGTTATATGTTATAACAGTGACATCCTGTATTTAAAGTTTGAATTATATTTCATTTGAATAACTTGGGTTAAGATGATATCGGATTCGAAGGAACCGTGGTCGGGTATCAGTAATACCGGAAACCACTTCGATTAGTAAACTAAATTATTTATAAATTTGGATATGTGAAATTATACAGGCCGGAATGTAACGAATTGAGTAATATGGACATTTAACCTGAGACTGATGTGTGTGATAAAAATTGACTATAAAAACCTGTAGAAAGTACGAGTTACCCTGATAATTCAATTAAGATATATAGCTTGGTATTTCGTATTATATGGGTTTACTTAAGCTGGTTTCCAGCCTGACCCGGGTGTTACTTTGATGTAATGCTCGGGTCAGACTGAGTATTACACATTTTCAGATTAGAACGTTCTGGAGATCAGGAGGCGAGATGGATGGCAGGGACGTATGGTGTGTGAGAAATGCGGAATATAGATCTTAAGGCTAGGATTAACACTAGAGGGGGTGAATAGTGTTTAAAGAATTTACTAAATCTTTTTGTGTTTTTATTAATGTGAACACAAGTGTATGCAATATTCAAACACAGATATGATCACAAAAAAAATGCAGATGCAGAAATAAAGTAAAAGCAGTAAAGGAAAGAACACATCGGATTTTATACTAGTTTGGAGTTACCCTACATCCAGTCCCGCACACAAGTACGGATTTCCTTTCAAAAGAAATTGTACAATTACACCCTCGATTTCAAGGCTACGAGGTACACCCTCCAGATTCACAATCCTCTGGTAGAGGTACTTGATTTCCCGGGCAACAAGTCCATCCAATTGATTTCCAAGGCTACAATCACACCTTTCCTCGCTTGATTGATTTCCAAGGCTACAATCATACCTTTTCTTGCTAAATTGATTACAAAGAAGTCTATAACTCTGAATAGCACTGAGGATATTGTTGAGATAGTGATAGAGAATCAAACCAAAAATGATCTAGTTAGATTCAATGTTGATTTCGGCAGTAATGGTAAGAATGTGTATATAGAAATGTGGAAGAAGAAGAGAAGTGAAAACCAGAAAAAATATGATTAAAAATTCGTTGAAAACAGCCCCTATTTATAGAAGAACAACAGTCATGTCCATTCATGAAGGGATATGACGAATAGACACTTCTTTTGAAATTCAAGTTTTTGAAATCAACTGACACTATGTCGACATGGGTAACTTTGGTGTTTTGGTGTTTTGTTTTTCTTTGAAAATAACTTTTATCTTATATAAAAACTATTTTAAACTCTTATAAATCTACTTAACTATAGTTAAAATACATAAATAAATATAGAGAATAATATTTTGGTATATATAAAATTTTACTATAATTTTATATTTAAATCTAAGAATAAATATTAAAAGTTAAATATATTATTATTAAAAGATAGTTTAAAACTAAGGATAATTTGATTTTGCTAAAGATTATTTTGAGGCTAAAAGTATTTTTAAAACCAGGATAGATGTTTTTGATTCTTTTAAAAGGATGGTTTTGAAATCATTTTGAAAACATGATATAATTTTGTAAAAACATTTTGAATAAAAGGTTAGCGGATACAAAAAGTTGTTTTATTAGATTTTTCGTAGGTTCCATCCTACTTATGATTCCATCCCTTTAACAGGCTCGAAGTGGATTCCATTCCATGAATAAATTGGATTTTAAGATGCCAGTGCTTTTCTAGGAGTTTTAACAAAATTCCTAATTAAATTACTTATTCTTGAAATATGGAACTCTTGATATTCTTGATACACATGAGTCTTCAATCTTGATATCATGAATCTCTATATTGTACAATCTTCATTCTTGGTACCTGCACGGTTAAATCCTGCATATACATATATTTCTAAACTATAATGTTAGTATTTATATATTATAATCTTATTCTAAGGTTGTTGTCATCAAAACCATCATCTTAAGGACTAACTTGGTGTGCATTCCACTGTGATATATTATAGTTGTCTGGGACAGGTTGATTGTATCTGTCTAGTGTGTTATGTATATGCTGTAACTCTGATGTACTGATGTAAATAACTGATACAGTTTCCCTTGTACAACTGTTATTATTTGATATTATATTTTGATCTGCTGTGAATGTGAGAATATTAGTTTTTAGTGTTTTTGTTTCTTATTTTCCTTCTATCTCTTTTCTTCTTTTCCTAACTATCTGGAATTTTTAGGATCGAAAATTCCGGGTCATTACAATCATAGTTGAGAGTTATGCAAGGAAAGCAAAGTTTTCTGAGCAAAGAGCCCGATTAAAGTCCGCACTAGAGGATCGGGAGATCGATACTAGTTTGAAAATAAAATTGTGTATTACAATACGAGATCGAATAAGATAATTCATGATGATCTGTGTACATTATATGGAATTAAGTTTAAAGATAAATGTTTTAGGCAAACTTTTGTTTTGGGTAATTTCGAGGACGGAATTCTTTTAAGTATGGGAGAATGTAACGACCCAGCATTTGACCGCTTTAAAATATACAATTTAAAGTGATTTTAAATATAAATTAGTTAAGATTATATGATTTAAACAATATTAGACATGATTTGGAAAGAGAAGTATACACGAAAATAGTAACATTTGCCTATATCGACAAAAGTGACAAAATGCTGATTTCAAAAAGTATGTTTCAATGATTAAATAAATTATTTTAATTTATTATAAGTTTTTATATTTTTAAATAACATTATACAAATTTATTTTTAAATTTGGTTCACATAAATAAATAGTTTAACTAAAACGTCAAAATATGACTGTAAAACATTTTGTTGAAAATCAACGTTTTGTCGATTAAAAGTTGTCGCATCTTTATTTTCTTAAAGGAACATTTATTCGAATAGTATAAGTATTAATTAATTCACTAATCATGTTTATTTTTACTAAACAAACTTAGAAAATTGTAGAATATAATTAATAAAAAGTAAGCACAAAATGACAAACATGTCATTTCAAAGCAAAACGTAAACATCAAATCAAACCAAACATAATTATTTTATTCCTTACTTACTTCTTAAGTGAAATTGACATAAAGTAATAATTTGAAATGCGATGTTAAGTGTTGAAAAAGTAAGGTTGCTTGAAAATTAAGTAAAGGGTATTTTGGTCTTTTTACAAAAAATTTAATCAAAACTTTTTCTATAAATAAGCATCCACTTTCTCACTTTGTTACACTTCTTCTTCTTCCCTTTCCAAGCTATTCTTCCACTGTCTAATGGCTTCTTCTCTTCTATTTCCTTACTAGCTTTTTCAAAACCATATCAAACAAAGTCAAAACTCCACCAAACTTTTTCAAAGACCTTAGAATATCACCGAAACATGGTTTAACATCTAAGAAGTGAAGAAATGATGGAGCAAGGGGAGGATGAAGGTAAGGCCGAGCTTATGGGTGTTATTGGAAGGTTTGGTCGAGAGCAAAGAAGAAAAGACTTATGGTCGAGAGCAAGTGGAAGTAAAGTGATGGCTGGGCAATAGAAAGTGAGATAGAGTTGTTAGGTGATGGTTTAATGAAGTTAAGATGATTTAGTGAAGTGTTGGATTAAATGAATGTTGAAAGGAAGTTAAGCGGTTTGGCTAAAGGTGAGTACTCAATTTAAAGTTAAATCATCCTTATAACTATTTTAATATGTCCATTAAAACCCTTGAATAAATTATTTGAATGTTTGATAACTTGGATGCAAAATTTATTGATTATATGATTGTTTATGTTGTTGATAACTTTTTTGATAAATGATAGGAGAAATGATTAGTAATTAACCATAGTTAATTCAATGGAAATTAAATCCATACAAATGTATGTACGGAAATTATTTAGCCTCTTAATGGTTTCAAAATATTTTAAAAGATTTAAAATGATATTATAATAATATAATATTATAATGTGAAATGAAAACTGAATTTGTAATAATGACAATATTGTTTTAAATTAGTTAAAATAGTTTAAATATGATTTGAAACAAATTCAAAGTGTTTCGGAAAAGTTCAAAAGCAATTCACAAAATTGGTCAAACTCGAGCTCGTCGCGTAGCGATAGTTCATAAATTTCGACCCGTAACTTCAAATTAACGTAGAGAATGATTTATAAGTCGAATTTCTTCCAAAAAAATTGTTTGGTTCATGATCATAATGGTTTTCCAATGAAGAAGGAAAATCAAGATTTCATCAAGTAGATTTTGAAATATGTCCAAAACAATTTTCTAAAAGCATTGCGGTTTTGCAGTTCGAGATCCAAAAAGGGATTTTTTTGTAAATGATAATTTTAAATGCGTAAAAACATGAAATAAATTTGATAAATTTATTAAAATGGTTTAAAAGAGATTTGGAATGGAAAATATGAATTTTCAAATATTAAAAAGTTGTTTAAATCAAATAGCACTTTCCGTAGCGCTTTTATGTTGTGAATTCTAAATTTTTTGAATATGATTTTAAATGTAATGATATTTCTTAGAATCAATTATGAATATTTTTAAAAGGAAAATTAAGCTTTTAAAAGATAATTTGGAATCTTATAATCAATTCCAAAATAAAGAAATAACTGAGCATGCAGAAACGACTAGTACATTTGTCCCGCTTGTGAGATCTGGGAAGATAAAACAAAGTGTTCAACTAAGATTAGTGATGGAGCAACCAGTGCCCTGAACATACCTGGCCTATGTTTACTCTTTTTTGGCGAGGGGTGGAATAGATCGAAAGGAAAGCCCGAATGCTCTAAAAGATCATATTTAAGTTTTTCCAAGATAAGAGAAAAGAAACAAATTCTTTGAATTCTAATTAACCATTAAACACCTTTTATTCGATGATTGTATGAAGGAACCGGGATCGGATGTGGGTGATACCTATCCGAAGAACCGCGATCGGATTTGGGTGATTCCTATCCGAAAACTCCGTCAAACTAATTTTCGAATTAAAACATATTGAAGGAAAAGATCATTGAAGACGAAGATCTTCATGATGTAGGATTACTTACCGTTGGTCCCTAGAGGTGAAATTTACCATATCTAAGATGGTAGTAGAGCTCTGTTATGAATTTTTTTGATTTGCAAGAATATGTTTTGACGTTAAGAAAGAAATCTTTGATTAAGATTTAATGAATGATCTGGAAATATTTTCCCTAAGTTGAAAGTTATAACTTGAATATAAAAATCTTTGATTACGATTAAAAGAATTATTTGGAAAGGTTATCCTAAATCAAAGAGAAAATAATTTGGAATTATTCCAGGATTTAAGAAAGGTTTAATAAATCAAATGATTTGACAAACGAGGCTTAATTATTCAATATACATTTGAAAAGAAAATTGAATAACTTGAAAAGAATATATCTAAGAAAGTTATTTGATTTAAATAAAAGATGAAGTAATTGATTGATGATTTATACACACATATGAACTAAATATCTTTTAAAGCGTTGATTGACTTCGAAGGAATTTGTGTCGGATTTGGATGATTGCTATCCGAAAACCACTTCGAACCAACGTCTATGTTTGAAAGTGAAGAGATGTTCAGGATGATGATTATTGAAGACCGATGATTTTTATAGCGTGAGGACTGCTTGTTGACATGCTCTGGGTCACTCCCACTATAGAGTTACTTATCACAGTGGTCTCCTCTTTATGCATTTTTTTGGATTGCAAGGGCTTCTCACCTAGTAATGGCCGAGGAAAGTAACTTTGTTTTCGTTCAGTCCCAGAATGAACTTGTATGGACGAACGTCTGACATTGCATTTTTGAGGCACAACGTTTGACTTTTACAAATGTACATCTGCTTTGTGGCAGAGAAGACAACTTCTCTTTGCTTAACACCATTCTCTGAGACATACGAGCTCATAGGTTTTATGCTTGTGGGAGTCAAATAGTGGTCAAAGGAATAGCAGTGTGGCATTCAAAGTGGAACCTATTATGATCAAAGCGTGGTTTTTATGAAAAGCGTGGCTTTGAAGAAATTGATCGTAGCCTGGCGAACCTCACACCCCGATTATGATAGGTTCTATGTGGTCATATGTATGCTCGCATTTCAGATAGTTGTGATTTAGGTTATCATATTTCTGAGCCCTAGGTGCCAGATACATCTGGGCCTTATGGTAGGGATGCACGAAGTCTGAGCCCTTGGATGTTATTCGTAGATTGTATCTTCTTTTAGCTATTTGTGTTGTTGTATAACAGCGTTTGAGTCTTGGACGTAAGTCGTGGATACAAATTGATCTTCCCACTAGCTTCCTATCATGTTTGTAATCCAATCCCAATACGAGATTTAAGGTTTTGATTGTAGTCCTAAAATAGCTGTAATGACTTGCAAACATTTCAACTGCCCCTTTTTGGTGTCATATATTCTATTTGGTATGTTCTGTTGACCTAGTTCGGATATATTACCTTAGACTTAATATGGGTATTGATAACTTATTTGAATAAGTTTATTTGATAAAAAATTTCAAAGGAATGTCATTAAAAATAATATCAAATGTATTTTGGTATAAAAGTGTTTTTGGTTATCATAAGGTAAAACTCGTCCGTACTTATGTGTGGTTGTGGCCTTATGAGATATCCTTCTTTTCAAAGGTTTTGATAGCATCGTTATGATTTATGCATCTAAAATTTCGAGTATCTCACGCTGGTTTATCAAGCCTGATCCGTGTATTTTTAATACTCGTGTCAGATTCGAGTAGTTTCAAGTTGAGTTGAAGACTGTTGGAGTTTTCAGGGGAGAGCTGGAGATCTTCATCATCGCATGGACGTATTCTATTATCCGCTACATCTATTGCATTTGTTTTGTTGTTTTCAGGATTTGTAAGGATAGGGTTTATAACTATCCAGGCTAAATCTTGGTTAGACTCTGATATTGTATTTTAAAATTTTCCGCTATAAAGATTATTATTGAAATAATATATGGTATTCCATTCATGTGAGATTCTGTTCTATCTTCATTTTCTTTCTGTCCTTAATGATCCGCTTGATCTTACAATTAGAGTTGGACATGTGTGGTTTAATGTCGATTCAAAGGGTACGAACAACAGGCCATTACAGTTCTCCGAATCGCTATTTTAACGTCTCGATTATAATATAAGATTTTCAATTTTCAATTATTCACTTTTAAATCCAATTTTAAATATTAATAATCTTCATTGTTTTTTAAATAAAATTTTCATCAACTTTCGATATAATTTTCAATCTTGTTAAATTCAAAATTCAATTAATCAATTAATTTCCAATGTTAAATACAAACAATTTAATTGTCCAATATTCAAAAAAATTCAATATTAGATTTTTAATGAATTTTAGTTATCAATCGATTGCTTTATTTACATCTAATGAATTAATTTTTTATTTAATCCAACTATTGATTTTGAACACATTCAATACATCGCATTGCCTTTCAATACTTGTTATTACTTAAATCTTCGTAATTAATTTATTTCAAAATTTTATTCAAGTCCATATCCAATAACTTACATTCAAAATCATTGAATTTTATTTTTAACCATTTTTATTTAATAATTACATTAAATTTAATAATTTAAAATAGCTAGAAATACGAGTCCTTATATTCTTCCTCACTTTGAACTTTTCGTCCTTGAAAAGACGTTAAGTAAAGAATTTAACATTTGATATATTTTAAAAAATAATCAACTTATAAAACATAAAATCCATTAGAAAACTTTTATTACGTTTCTACTATGCTACTTCAATCGGCTTACGGAAAATATAAGTTAGTTATCAAATAAGCTACAAAATTCTAAAACTTCAAAAAAATTCTAACACTTGGATTTACAGAAAATTTCGACAAGGTCTCCATTTCGCGGCTTGATCCAAACAACAACAAAATGCCTCTACGGGCCCGAAACCAACAAAATAAAACAAAAGCCAAGTGGCTCCATTATAAAACTATCAAATCCAATGACAAAATAAACATGTACCTTTTTTTATCGGGTAGTCCAAACTTTTTTGGGTTTTAAGTACCTGCATCTTATTTACCAATGATATCGATCACATAATTTAAATCATTTCATATTTTGCATTTTCAATATTTTATTTACTTAGGCCCGTATGATGTGCATATATCATACGTGCACAATATCAAATCAGGTCACTCACTCGATCACACAATTTCACTTTCGAACTAGTATCGTTGAAACGACTCACTAGTGCAGACTTAGATCTAGTTTCTTGACCAGAACCGTCATTCTCCTTATATAGCCATATATTATGATAGAGAATTCTAGAATCAAATCAAAAATACATATCCAGGGTTCACCGTCAAGAATCGAGTGAAAAAAAATACTAACACGGATCGATATGAACTATCTTGAAATTCTTCGCTCGAATCTGGATCGAATCGTTAGGAGAATAAGATAATATACATACAACTTACATATTAACTTTCAGTAGATTTCTGTCCAATTAATCAATATTAAATTTCATTTACTTACCATTAATTCATTTACAACCAACTATTCATAATCCATTATTCATATCCCTTAATTGCTTAGTATATCCAGTTCTTTGCATAGCATATTCTTTAATACTATCATTTCTCAAACATCATTCTATAAATTTTCTTACTTAAGTTCATTTTAAACATTCTGTACAGTTTAATTAAATTCAATTTCATTTTCCAATTGATTCTTAGTTACACCCATTCCTTTTCATTCACATTTATTTTCATAATTTCCTTTAATTACAAATTTATTTGTGAAACATTTTATTAATCATTACTTTAGTTTATAATCATTCTATAAAAGTCATATATAAGAAGTTGGACTTTATCTAAGTTTATAATTTTCTTAAAATTTACAAATTAAATTTCATAATTTCTTTGCAAATTTATATTTAATTCAATAGCCAATTTACAAAGATATTACTTAATTCATTTGTCTACATTCTTAGTTCCACTTACTTATTCCATTTAGTCATTAATCATTACATAATATACTAATTAGATACATACCACTTATTTTTACAAGTTAATTTCCATTTATATACATTTTAATTACTTTTAAGTTCGTTTACTTATATAATATCCTATCACATATCCCAATCATTGTTTTAACTTACAACATTTGGTAAGTCTTATTATATGTTATTAAAATGCAATTTGGTATTATACAAATCAATCTGATTTATTTTTCTTAATTAGAATGTTCACTCTTTTAACTTGTTAAAATTTCTTTACTTTTAAATTCCCTCTAAAGTTTCTTAAAACATTGAGTTTAGATTTTCTTAATTCTCTTATTTTATAAGTTCCGTTTATTCAAATATTTCATTTCATCCAAATAATTTAGAGATTATTAATTAACAGAACTTAAAAATTCAAACACCGGGTTCATTTCAAATCATTTGAAATAAGTACGTTTATTATATCTTTTATATATCAAATCATACTTTTGGAGCTTAAACCAAAATTCTTTTATTAAAGTAATTTCGAAGCAAAGCTTCTCAAAAGTCTCCCCACTTTGAGACTAGAAAATGAACTTCGATGATGCTGCGCAGTCATCAACGAAATTATTTCCCAAAGATAGAAGAGGGGATTACTGAATTCATTCCTTTTAAATCCTTTTAAAATATCCTCAATAAATATTTTTCAACTAATACCTATCTTTTTCAAAACTTTGAAAACCATTTTCAAAAATTCCCAGGTATTAGATTCAAAACTTCTCAATTTAAATCCATTTTAATTAATTAGTCACATTCTTAAATTATACATACAAATTTCGCTTTCTTTAAACATTTCACAAATGTTTTATCATTGTTATCTTATAATAATCATCTGTTATTAAGGCAGAACAACCAATTAATGATAATAATCAATATTATTATTCCTGAAAACCAAAAACACTATATATACCATAATAATTTTTGAAAATTATTCCTTTGTACATAAAATATAATCAGGGTAAAATTATTTCATTTACCCACTTCCAAAATAATACTATGTCGAATTATTTTGTTCAAGTGTTTAGAGATCCCTATCAATAACGTTAATTACTCGTGTTGACCAAAATCCATAAGCCGCTCAACAAATCAACCAACAAAATATAGAACAATTTTTTTATATTCACTAACAAATACGCACTCATATCTATTAATACACTCAAACTGATTCTAGGATACTATTGACCCTATCTCTAATGAGTTACCCCCACAAAGATAAGTTTATCGCTAAACCAAAGCTCTGGTACCAACTGTTAAGGCCCATATTTTCGTTTCCTTTGAGTAGACAATAAATCACGCGTGTCCAACTCATATTGAATGAAAATATGAATCTTTAGGGGTTAAATAAGAAAAATAAGAAAAAAGAAGAAACAAATACAGAATCTCGCAATGAAATGATAAAATTTTATAATCAAATAAATAGTTCATGAAGCTGTTTATACAATACGTTTTATTATAATCTATACAACATTCATCAGAGTTATATTATATATATATATATCGAAGAAAAATAAATAATGCAGTAGACGACATGATGCAGGGATAATAATAGTAATAATAATGCTAAGTCTTCGTCTTCGTCCTCCAGAATAAATCTTCAATAATCTAGAAAAAAACTCAAGACTGACCCGAGCATAATAAAAAGACAAAACAATCAAGTCAGGATTAAAATATCCTTATGTAAGTCAAATCAATATCGCATAAACATGAATGTAATGGCGTCAGAGATGTTTACGAGTTTTCACATCTCGTATCCTGTGTATATGATGCATGCAATTACTCAAAATACGTTACGGGATTTTCCATCTCTTAAGGATCTGTCAAAATATTTATATGCAGTAGCATATGCGATATATATAATGTCTAGTCAGTAAAATAAATATTAAAATAGCATTAAGGCTTTACATTGATCACCCTTAACACGTTTTTAAGCATTGGCGTACAGTTTGTGTTTGACACCACCAGTAGCATGTCGGTAGTCAGGGATGCGCCATGATACGACAACACTAAATCAAAATTGTATGGGTCTCGTATAGTGATAAAGTATGACAAGGCATGTGAGGCAATGCCCAAGGTTGGATGCTACCAATTCAGGTCATAGGGCTAGTGAAAACGCATCATAGCCATGACCGCCCACCGCATCCATCCATCCTATATCGAGTCAAAGGGAGGCTATTCCAAATCAAGGTGCGCCAATTGAAACAAACAATAAGAGTAATAATATGGACCGAGTCCAAGAAAATCGAAGAACGGATGTCCGCTAGGGGTAGCTAGCCCGCTTGGCCCTATCAAGCTGTCCTGTTTTAGTCATTTCAAATTGGCACAAGTGTCGGGGTCTATTTATCACCGTTCTCTTTCTTCAATCCAGAAATCATCATCGTATCCAACCACTTCATTTTGGATTATCACCTCGTTTATATAGTTGTCAAAGTGGTTCTTGTATCGACAAAGAGTATGCCTATATCCGACCCCGGTCTGTTTAACAACCAAACATCGTTTTTCACACCGTTTGGTACTTTTACATTTCAAAAACAGTACACACTTGATATCAAAATATCATACTCGCTTCAAAATTAAATCCACTTTGGAATCATCACATTTGCTCAAAATATAACATGTCAATTAAAATCATGTTCGTCTTAATATCTCGGTTTCGATTCCAAAAAAATTCAAAATTTCAGTTTAGACTATAACTTCATTTTAACCCATTTCGCACTTAAATTCACGATTTAATTTTAAACGTTTCACCCTTTTCACCAGTTTGAATTTTTGTTTAGAAAATAGTTTAAATAGTTTTAAATAATTAAAATAGTTAAAAATAGTGTAAATAGTTAAAATTGTTAAAAATAGTTTAGATATTAAAATGGTTTATGTAGTAAAATAATTTGGAAAGCCAAAATAATTTAACTATTTAAAGAATGTAGATTTTAAATAGTATATACTAAAATAATATATTTGAAAATAGTTTCAAAGTCAAACCAATTCAATTCCAATTTCCCAATTCTAGTCAATTCTAATTTCCATTCAATCGATTCAATTTCGATTTCAATCCAAGTCAATTTCAACTTCGGTCCACAATAATTCAATTTTGATTTCAATTCCAATTTGAAACCATTTCAATTCAATTCTCAATTTTAAACCATTTTGTTTTACATCAATTCCAAATTCAATTTTCAAAATATCGATTTAAAACACTTGATCAAATTTACCTTCAACATTCAATTTTAAATCCAATTTTCAAATATAATTCAGTTCTAAGCTCAATTTCGAAACATCATTTTATACCACTTTTACTTAGCAATATTCAAAGTTCGAGTAAAAATCCAATCTTTTAAAAACAAATCAATTTATGAAATTCAATCAAATTTCAATTATAACTTCAAAATCTCAACTTCAATTATTTAAACCATTTCGATTATCAAACTAAAACTATAATCTTTCAAGCTCAAGTTCGAAAATAATTCAATTTCTATAAATTCGATTTTTATTTCTTTTAAACAAAATCATTCAAATAATTTCAAATCAAAGTTTTGAAAATCATTTAATTTAACTAATCCAGTATCCGTATATAATTTTCTATTTTATGGCTAAGTGATCAGTTATTCAATTTAATTTCAGGGATGGATATCTATTGATTTTTCCATAATTAAGAATCTCTCCTCTCCATCAATTCTTGAACAAGGAGTCGGACTGATTCTTTGGTAGCTACCTCACCTTCTGGGTGGAATTGCCACAACATCAGCACTCGTTGTATCTGGTTTGGTATTGCTATGCACATGACTTTAAGAGTCACGATGATATTACCGAGGAGCATCTTTGTTCGAATATTTTTGAAATCGATGAATTTCATTTTTCCAGATGGATTCTTTATGTATCATTTCAATCCAAATTAAATGCCATAGGTATATATCATTTCAACTTATTTCTTAATTCATTCGAAATAATTCAATTTATAGTTTGTATATTGTAAATAATATACAAGGTGATATTAGGATATATCAGAATAAATAAACATCCAATCATCCAAATATCAATAAATTGGCATCCATTACAATCAATCATCCAAACAATCAAAATAATTCACAATAGTTTCATTTATTAATATCGGGTGATTTACTGGTACTTAAATTTCAATTTCAAATCTAACTATCAATTTTAATTTCTAACAGTTAATTCAAATGACAACTAAATTTTATCAGAAATGACCAATAAATTCATATCACTTCATAAATTCAAATTTAACTAGCATAAAATATTCTAGTACATTGTGAGCATTATAAAACACTCACCTTAAGTTTTCAATTTTAAATCAAATCGAATGACATTTGATTTAACTTAAAATTTTACCTAGCTCCAAATGACTCCAAATTAGTTCCATGACGTAGTGCTCATCGCCATGATTCCTACGCCGCTTGTTTTGTCTAATTCCCACCTCGTCTGACCAAGATATGATATTTACAAGTTTATACGATTTAATATATAATTAAATTACTAATTTCTTATTAATTTTGAACCTAAGAGCAATTTGGCCGTTGATTTCAAACAAGCAGATCTGGGCCACCCATCCCTTTCTTCTTTCCTTCATCTCCTTCTAGGTCATGTACGCATGCAACTACCGATCATCGTCCTCGTTCAACCCATAGCCGCTTCCCTCCACTCATATAGTTGACAATCAGGAGCCACCAAATCGAAGCTCCACCTCCATCGCACCAACGCCAGAAGACCATACGCTTCATACTTCACCAGCGCCTAGAATTTCATGCATGAAAGTCGAGCCAACGCGGCCAAATTTGGCCCTCTACACGAATTACGATCCCAAACGTATACATGCATAGCCCTCGATGTCCTCTCCAACTTTTGTGTAGAGATCGAAGTGTAAATGTCGATGAATAAGGAGAAATCAGAGGAGGAAAATGGGAGCGTTTAGAACTGGCGACTAGGAGAATCTCTCGGGTTAGGCTGAGGAATACGTATATATATATATACACGTGTAAACATATTATTTTATTATTATTTTCAACCTTTTTCGGATGAAATCCAAACGAAGCATGTCGCTATGCATTTATATTATTTTACCCTTATTCCGAACACAATGGAACAAGTTTCAGAGCCTAATTTGATCATGTATGGAAGATAGCTTTTTGAACCCCATTATTATATTAAAGTTTCGATATTAAATTGAACGCGTTTCTTTCCTGCTCGACCAAATGATAACTCCAAACGCAGCGAAATTTGAAATTCGATAATAACACACTATTATAGATCCAATGGAACTGGTTTCGTCGAAATCCGAGACTGTGCCCTGGATCGCTATTTTAACGTCTCGATTATAGTATAAAATTTCCAATTTCTAATTATTCACTTTTAAGTCCAATTTGAAATATTAACAATTTTTATTGCTGTTTAAATAAAATTTCATCGACTTTCGATATCAATTTCAATCATATTAAATTAAGATTTCAATTATTCAATTAATTTCCAATACTAAATTTAAACAATTTAATTGTCCGATATTCAAAAAAATTCAATATTAGATTTTTAATTAATTTTGTTATCAATCAATTATTTATTTACATTTAATGAATTCAACATTTATCATTTAATCCAACCATTGATTGTCAACACATTCAATATATAGCTTCGCCTCTCAATACTTGTTCTTACTTAAATCTTCAAAATTAGTTTATTTCAAAATTTTATTCAAGTTAATATCCAATAACTTACATTCAAAATCATTGAATTTTTATTTTTGAACCATTTTTATTTAATAATTACATTAAATTTAAAAATTTAAAATAGCTAAAAACGCAGGTCGTAACACACACTCAGATTTATTCTAGGGTATTAGTAACCATATCTCTAATGAGTTTACCCAAATAGGCTAAGGTATCTCTTAAAAAAACTCTGATACCAACTGTGATGAAACAACTTTTTGGATAGTTTAAATTGACAATAAACAACACATGTCAAACTCAGACCATTCAAAAGGTAGATTATCAATGAGGTTTAACAAAAAATAAAAGGAAAAAATGAAAACAAAACATAGAATCTCACAACAGAATGACAAAATATAATAATCAAATAAACAGTTCATGAAGCTCTTTTACAAATAACATTTGATTGCACTTTTAAAATACAATCAGAGTTATACATACGGCAAGTATAATAGGACAATGCAACGGAACAACATGATGAAGTGGAATAAATATAATAAATAGTGTACCAATCTCCGTCTTCATCCACTAAAAATAAAATGGTCTACAATTCGCTGAAAAGCTCAGACTGACCCAAGCATAATGAATAGACAAAACATTCAGATCAGAACTAAAATATTCTCATGTAAGTCAAATCAATATCACGTAGAAAATGCATGTAATGGCGTTGGAGATTTTACAGGACTTTCATCTCCTATTCGGTGTATAACATGCATAAAATAACTTAAAAGATGTTATGGGATTTTTCCATCTCCTAAGGATTCGTCAAACTATCTATATGTTGTACTATACGCTATATATGTAGTTTATATCAGTAAAGTATAATATTAAAAATAGCGTTAAGGCTTTACCCATATCCCCCTTAACACATTTTATATAAGCATCGTAGTCTATATAGTACGGTAATCTCTACCGTTAGCTAGTGGGCTATCAGCGAGCACTCCATAGGTATGACACAGACCAAAATCGTAGTGGGCTCGATAAGGCATATGACGAGGCATGCGAGGCAATGCCCAGGTTAGGATTCTACTGTTTGCATTCCCAGATTGGTGGTAACACATAACAGCTACTACGTCCTACCTCGAGACATACTCCCATAATCAAATCGAGGGTGGCTACTGATCAGTCATAAAGTAATAGATATAGTATCGAAGAAGCTTATTCGATAGGGGGAGCGACCTCACTTGACCCGGTATAGTTCTTGTTTTAGTCTTATCAAGCTGACATGAAGGTCAGGGCTAAATTCTTACCTCATACTAGTAGCGTTCGCCAAACCATCCTACTTCATTTTGAGTTATCCAACACGTGCACAGTTGTTAAAGTGGTTTCGAAATTGGTAGAGAGTATGACAATACTTGACTTTGGTCTCTTTAACAACCAAAGGCATATTTGCACACAGTTGTAATTTTATAAAACATTTTTAATACTAAATCCAGAAAAAAAATTATACCTTCATATCAAGATATCCATGTACTTATTCCGAAAGTATAAATATATTCATAAATGCAGAGGAAGATTTCTTTCAATCAGTTTCGAAAATAATTTATAAATCTCTCTTAAACCATTTATAAACTATTTACATGCTTTAGAACCATTTATAAAGCTATTTATAAATTCCAAAACAATTTATAACTCTTTCCCTTTTCATAAACATTTATGCAAATTCCAATAAAATGGTTCCAAATCCCTTTATACATGTTTTTTTTATAAAACCCTCTATGAAATCATAAAAAACCTTATAAACTCCTTTATAAAACCATTATAAAAATCCTTTATAAATATCTTTTATATAATCCCTTACAAAACATTTATAAATTCCTTACAAAACCTTTTACAAAATTCTAAAATCTTTTACAAAAATCTTTTGTCTAATAAAGTTATAATAAAAGTCTATATTTATTATCTTAAATTAAATTATAAATAAATCTTTAAAACTATATTGAATATTTTATTTAATTAAAGTTTTAAAGTTTTTTATTAAGTTACATTTTTTTGGAAAAAAGGTACTTTATTAACAAAGAAAAGGCATATATTTCAATGATATGCCTCGTTAAAACCTAGAAATCCCCCGAACCTAGATGGGTGCCTTACCAATGAAAGGAGTACATATCGTGTCCATATATTAATAGTACAACAATAAATAGTAGTCCATTATCAAATAGATGGAGGAGTAAAGACAGAGAAAAATATACTCAAAACCATCCACACAAAAAAACTTGGAGTAACGCAACAAAATAAAAAAGAAGAAAATTACAAGACACATGGTACAAACACATAGGAGCAAACAGGGAAAATATCATGATGTAAGAAATGCAAACAACACCGAGGAGGAGAGAGAAATCATCTTCAAGTGACTTTACTAAAAAACTAGATCTGATAAATGGAGACAGTTGCTCCCTCAACAATGGTGGAAAAATCAGCGCTTATCACATAAAGTGGAGAAATTTAGCACCAGGACGGAGATAAAATCAACTTCAAATTCAGGGTGGTCGGAAATCCTGAGTTTGGTCAGTTGCAATCCCGAAGTTTAGTAAGATAAGTTAAATTCTCTGCTTGAATTCTTCGAATCTAATTTCCTTTGCATTAAGTATTTGCAATCTTGAACTGTTAGCATGGTTCTGACTTGAATTGAGAGTTCTATACCTTTAAAGATTCTTGAGCTGCGTTCGCACCAAATGTGCCATATAAGTGTAGTAAAAGCAATATTTTTGAAGCCGTTAAATAATTGATCAATTATTTGATGTTGAATCAAAATTTATAATTGTTGGTTGATACCGTAGGAATGTCCAGTGTTAATTTGAAGCTTTTGCATAATTATCTCTAAAACTTGTCTAGAATAGTTGCAGTGAAAAAATAGGTGGTTCTGTCTTCAGCATGATTTGCACAGAGCACACACGAAGTCTCTATTCCACTGTTCCACTTCCTGATTTTATCATTTGTGTTAAGTCTATTTAAAATTGCCAACAACGAACAAGTTGACATTTTAGGAGCACAATTGTTGTTCCAAATGATTTTGGTCCAATTCAATACTGTGTATTTGTTTCTAATTTGTTCCAAGCTGAGTTGATGTTGAAATGCCCATTGTTACCAGGAATCCAAAAGTAAAAATCTTTTTGCTCGTGATTGTGAATTTTTATTTCATGCACTGTCTTGTGAAGATGAGTAGGAATAGTTCTAATTATTCTTTCTATTCATTACCTGAAAAAGTGTGAAACTTTCCCGTTGATAATACCTAAAACAATCATGCGGTTCCAGCCACATTTGTCCACCAATGAAGTGCCATTAATCCATGGGTCTAACCACAATTCTATATTATCCCCATTGGCCATTTTCCTATCAATAAGACCTTTACACCATTGTCTAGCCTTTAATAGTAAATTCCATGTGTAAAATGCACTGTTAATTAAGACAATAGTCCAAAATTTTGTATTTTTACGGTATTTATTGCACATCCACTTAGCCCAAAGGGAATCAGCTTGAAGAAATTTTCGTACCATTTTGATTGCAATTTCTTTTGACATATCATCAAATTTTCTAAACGCCCAGGCCTCCCTGTTGATTTGGTTTACAAACATCAATCCAACTCATCTTGTGCACCTTAGATTTCCATATAAAATTAGCATATGATTCTTTGAATTACTTCCATAGGAATTTGAGTGAACTGTAACCAACATTGTAATATAGGATGTATAACAGATTTTAATAATTCGATTCTGCCACTAATGATGAGCATTTTGTGTTCCAATGGCTAAGTTTCTTATTGATTTTGTCAATTAAATTTCAAAGATCTTTGGATTTGAGTTTGTTTTTTGACAGTGGAATACCAAGATATATCATAGGTATGTTACCAATATTGAAGTTTAATAAATCTGCAATCTACTATTTATTTTTGGCCCCTTTACTGAAGAACAAGGTGGACTTGTTTTTGTTTAAATTTAAACCAACAACAAGTTTCAAATCCTGAAACACTTTCAGAATGCATTTTGTATTTTTTGTAATGGCTTTTTCCATTGTACTCATCTGCATATAATAAATGTGTGATCACTGGTTCAACTTTATAAATAGGATTAATGTTACCTTCCATCATTTCTACATCAAGATTAATAGCTACAAATTCCATAGCTATTGAGAATAACTAAGGCAAAAGAGGGTCACCTTGCCTTAATCCCCTTGAACTTTTAATAAACCGAAAGGGGTATCCATCTATAAGCACCGAGAAAGAGGGAGTAGAAATACATTCATAAGTAAGGTTAGCAAACAACATCGGAAACCCCATGGAAATCAACATATGGTGAATAAATTCTCTTCTGATTTTGTCGTAAGCTTTATGAAAATAAATTCTCAGGCAAAAATTGTTGTAATTTTTCTTATTGAATCATCTAATTATTTCATTTGTAAACAAGGAATTCTCTGTAATAATTCTTCCCGGAATGAAAGCATTTTGATTGTAAGAAATAAGGTCATCCATATAAGGTTTTGGTCGATTGCAAAGAAGATCGGCTAAAATTTTTTTAGGAGACATTACAAAAGGAAATTGGCCTATAATCTAACATGTGAGTGGCATCTGCCTTTTTAGGAATAAGGTAGATGAAACAATGAATAATTTCTTTTATAATTTTGCCAAATTGAAGAATACTATTCATAACACTCTAAATTTCATGTTTGAGATTTTCCCAGTCGATTTGTAAAATTTTGAATTTAATTCATCTGGTCCAGGAGTGCTGTTGTCGTTAATTTAGAAAACTGCAATTTTAACTTCCTCTAATTTGAAAGGCTTGCATATATTGCTCCTTGCATTTTCTAAGAGGATTCTCTTACACACAGTGTCTGGAAATTAGGTTGAGACTTGAGGAGGTGGAAACAAATTAGTGAAGTAATTTATTGTTCATTAGGAAATTTTTCTGATGTTGAAATCCATACCCCATTAGAGTTCATTAAAAATTTACTTCTTCTATTAGGCTTCATGTAATTTATTTTATTATAAAAGATGTTGGTAGGCCTGTCACCTTTGACCGAAAAGTT
Organism: Allium cepa; assembly: GCA_030765085.1. NCBI lineage: Eukaryota > Viridiplantae > Streptophyta > Magnoliopsida > Asparagales > Amaryllidaceae > Allium > Allium cepa. Next base: position 189,349,869 of record CM060937.1, on the reverse strand, counting down.
TTGTTTCATTTTCTCTCATTTTCTATTGCAACAGATTTCACAAGAGAAATTAGCTGAGTGTTTTTCAGAGAATGCTGCTTAATCAGATTTTCACTTGAAGGATTATGAACTATTTGCTTATATAAATCATTAGCCTCTTCATTCATATTGTCAATCATTGCACTAATGTTAAGTTTCTCATTCTTCCAGGTCTTCAAACCAATTTTAGTCGCTTTGAATCTGCAAAGTAATATATGAAGAGGATTTTCATAAAAAGCTTGAGTCGGAGCATTTTGGAGGGAAGAGTGATAATCCGATTGGAGATGCCACGAATTGCAGTATTTAAAAGGTATTCTCGTATCCTTATTTTTATGAGACATGAAAATGATATTAATAGTAGCATGATCTCTTAAGGAATGGTACCCAAAATGAATCCCAATTTAACTGAACCTATCAATCCATAGCTCACTAATGAACACACGATAAAATTTACTATGAATCGAAAAATTATGCCCTCCTCTCTAAGTAAAATAACTGCCAATTAAATCTGGCTATGCTAGTTTCAATAAGGCAATGCAATGTATAAATGATGGATCACTCGTCGAGTTATACAAACCATTATTTATTCTATCTTTAGATGATAGGATAGAATTAAAATCCCCCATCACAACCCAAGGAAGTTTAAAAAAAATAGATTGCTTGGTAAGATAATTCCACAAATCTAGATGCAGCACCTCATCGTTAAAAGCATACACAATAGTGCATAGTATACTAACACCACTAGCATTGTGCAAAATACATGATATAAATTGATCATTAGTATGTAAGATGATATTAGACCAATGAGATGTATCCCACATAATTAAAATTCTACTTTTTTGGCTATTTGAAACATTGTGAGAATTGTAGAATATGCTAGTATGTGATTTTTATTTAATGATAATAAACATATATATATATATATTTGTTATTGTACTATTACCATAATTAAAAAAATATTTGTTGAATAAAATAAATAACATAGAATTTATATTTAAACAAATATTTTATTTAAACAAATATATTAGAGTACAAAATTGAGTTCTCGCCACATTTATACATTTTTTACAATTACGATTACAGCACAAATTTCAATTTACAATTTTGACCTCACTACATATACTCACTCAACACTCAAATGTGCGTTTTGGAAATATTATTTGCCTCAGTTATTTGGGTTGTTCGTCATCATTTTTATTTTTAATTCATCTTACACGAACAGCTTGTGATATGCATAGTGTATCACTGTGCATGCCACAAGCTCATGCATACCAATATGCAACTGCTTGATAAAACTATAAGGACATGCGAGCACAAGGTCAAACCCAAGCCGAGGCCAGATTCAACGCAGGTGCAATACAAAATAAAAATACAATGGTCAAGTACGAGAGTCAACGGTAAGCCAACATGAATAAAGATTCAATACAATGGCCGGACTCAAATGTACAAAATCAGTCCAACTAAACCAGAATTCAAAACAAAATGTTCAAGCACTTCAACAGAGAGTACAATGCAAGTCTAACAAGGATTGGAACCAACCAGACTAGAGATGTAGATTAATATGAAGACTTGACCAAACAAGACTATCAATGGAACAAGAAACTGAACCAGACCAGTCGAAGCAAACAATGTACATCAGACACAGCTAAACCAACCACATACAACATGCCAACATACATGATGTACATGTGAAGCAACTCAACATGACTCAAGTGCAATCAAAATGAAGTTTATCCAAAATACAAAACATGAAGCTTCAGACCACATGACTACAACTCAAAGCAACATGAATACATATGCTCATATGGTCCGAGCAACATCAACAATGCAATTTGATACACAACAAGGCCAGTGCACAATCAAGTAAATAGAATCAAAACAACAAGTCAAGACTACAAATGTATAAAGAGTAACAACCATGAAAAATCAAAGAAATCAAGCAGTCAAAACTGCTAGTGGTTACAAACTCAAGTGAACAAGAGACTCAATCAAAAGTGCACATGAATTAGTATGAAACATCAATGTCCATATGCACATATATGCCCAGACTTCCAGTGAACCAGACTCCAATGGAACCAAATATGCATGTGTGGAATACAACATCAGTAATAACAAGAAATGGCATGAGAATCCAACCAAAACAGTGACAATGAACCAGTGTGCATGAATCAAATCTAGGTGGACAAAGAAATATATATATATATATATATATATATATATATATATATATATAGCCTAGACCAACATGAACACAGCAACAAGCTTATATGAAACAAAGTGGATAGGCAGAACAATTATACACAAATATACATACATATATGTATGTATAAACATGTTTATATGTGAAGAGTTATTAATAGTAGGAGTGCGAACGAGAACTAGGGAGGAGAACGCAAAGCAAATCATGCTGCAGCAGTAAAATAACAAATTTTGAATGTATTCCAATAAAGTTAAAGCCGATAACATGAACTGAACAAGTCGAAATTGCAGAAATTATCTCAAAAATTAAAACACCAAAATCATAGGAACCGACCCAAAGCAACTTCGATCACGTGAACAAATCAAGAAAGAAAAGAACGCAAAGCAATTCAAATATATTAGAGATGGAACAAGTCAAAAATCATCAAATTGTTCGGTCGAAAATCAATGGATGAGCATAACAACGTGACAAATTAAAAAAGAAATATAAAAACATAATTTTCTGGAATTTATCCCTAAAAATTACCCCATATCATCATCGGCATATGCATTGTAGTTCAAGCATCATAAAACATAGAAATCAAAGTAAAAATCATATACCAGTATAATTCGAACTCGATCCAATTGAAGCCACCGAGAGAAACTCAAAGCCAGGAGCGATTGAGAAAGAAATTCAACAAAGAATCATCATCTCAATCGATCAATATCACAATCGGCACTTCAAACTTCAACAACCCTAATTTCATATCGCAAGTGACAAAAGGAATAATATGGACTAAAAGTGATATGGGCCGAAGTAAAAGAGAATAAAGGGAGTGTCTTCATCTTAATTATCTAGTTGGACCGTGCTTATTAAAATTGTTTGGGATTCAATTATTAATTAGGGTTCTTGTTTTGTTTTTAAGTTTAACTTTTTATTTTCAATTTGTAATTTTCCTTTAAATTTGTGAAACTCTAGTGGTGTAACTAGGTTACGAACTACGGTGGTGTAGTTCGAAAACTCGCTACTCAATGGTTGAGTTGTAGTAGGGTTTTGAGCATAGAGTTAAGTTAGTCATTAGCGAGTGTCGTATGTTTATGTTTGCAAGCATCTGACTACTTAATTTCTAGTAGAAACCTTGGGGGCAGCACGTAGGCAGTGTTTTGCCAAAGCTGGGTAAATTTGTGCGTGATCTCTGCTGCATTAATATCTATGATTGTTTTTATTTCCGCATTAATTTTTATTTTTATTAGTATCACCCTATTCACCACCCTCTAGGATGAAAACGATCCTACAAGTGGTATCAAAGCGAGGAATAAAAGCCAATTTTTGTTTTTAAATTTTGATTTTTTAAATGGTTTCTTTTAACAATGCTTTTGCTAAGAGTCAGTCCATAGTTAGGCCACCCATGTTCACTGGTGAATATGGATATTGGAAAACCAGAATGAAATTTTTTTTGAAAACCATTAATACTTGGAATATTATTGAAACGGGATATAGGACGCCAACAATTATGATAGATAATCAAGAAGTTGAAAATCCTATGGATCAATGGATAGATCTAGAAAATAAATTGCAAAATGCTAATGCTAAAGCTATGAATTCTATTATTTGTTCATTAGATCAAATTGAATTTAATCGTATCTCACATTGTTTAATTGTATAAGGATGTGGCATATGCTTCAGTGACTCACGAAGGAAGCTCCCAAGTCAAAGAATCTCGCCTTGCCATGCTTAGTAGCGCATACAAGAACTTCACAATGGCCAATGATGAAAATGTCAAAGAGATGTGTGGAAGACTTTCTAATCTCATACACAAACCAAAAGCTCGGAAAACCATACACAGAATTGGAAATAGTCCGAAAAATCCTCAGAGTCTTTCCACGAAATTTTGAAGCGAAAGTTACTGCCATTCAGGAATCAAAGGATTTGAAACAAGTTAAAGTTGAAGAACTCATTGGAAATCTCAACACTTATGAGCTAGAAATGAAATTCAAGAAAGAACGTGAAGGAGGTAATACTCGAAAGAAATCGATAGCTCTTAAAGGAACAACTGAAAGTGAAGACGGTGATGATGGTGCAGCAAAACTGGCACTAATAATAAAGCGATTCAAAAGGTGGAACTGCAGATATGGAAATCCAGCCAAAAATCAACAACTGAATAGCAGAATCATCAAAGTTCTAAACAACTCAAAAAAAGAAAATCATTTGCCATAAGTGTAATAAACCGGGTGATATCAAGTCAGATTGTCCTCAAAATCAAGTCAACAAAGGAAAGAAACCGAAAAGGAGAAGTTTTTCCACAAATTGGGAAGAAAGTGATGAAGATGAAAATGAAAGCACTGGCAGCGAGTGTGAAAAAGCAAATCTGTGTCTTGTAGGAGAAACAAGTGACAGCAATGATGGTGAGCCCAGCAAGATATCAAAACTTTCTCACGCACAATTACTTACATATTTTCATGAAGTAAATGGATGTTTTGAAAGATTTAGAGTAAAATAAGCTAAAATAAAATCATAAAGAGATAGTTTGGTAGAACTAAATAAGTAGCTTGATCTACTGGTTAAAAATTATAGAAATAAGAGCCCTAAGTGTGATAAGTGTCCATCAATAGAAGAGGAAATAAAAAAATCAGAAACTAGAATTGAATGACTTGAAAATGAAATTATAATTTCAAAAGAAAGTGAAAATACTAAAAGATAAAATTCTATTAAAAAGTGCACTCTGTTATTGAATGAAAATTAACCTCTTAAATCACAAGTCCAACAATTGCCTACAACTTTAGGAAAATTCTTCAAAGGAGAACGATCATTAAATATGCTATTAGGGAAACAAACTATTAATACTATTAGACAAGGACTTGGGTATACTCAATCTATTAAGAGTAGAAGTAAAACTAAATGCATGATTTATGGAATCAATCAAAACAAGCGCTGGTATAGACCCAAACACACGAAAACAATACCAATTTGGTTCCTAAAGGCATGAATGTAAAATCTCTTAGAATTAAACAAACTTGGGTGCCAAAGGGACAAACATAGACTGTCTTGGTTCTACACAAACTTGTTTTTTATCATCTTCTGTCATTAACAATCATGGACTTATAAAAACAAATAGGTTACTAAATTCTTTTCTTGTGTAAGTATGTTGGCAGGCTAAGGAACAACACAATAGTACCTGGATTCAGGCTGTTCCAGGCACATGATATACGACAAATCAAAGTTCCTTAGCCTAGAGAAGTACAAAGGTGGCAGAGACAATGGATAATAATGAGAAATGTAAAATTATTGGTAAAGGTAAAGCACGTAACGGTACATTTACATTAAATGATGTATTGTATGTTGAAAATCTGCACTATAATCTAATTTCAATCAGCCAGTTTTGTGATAAGGGAATGAATGTTGTTTTTGACTCTGACTTGTGCAAAATTATTGACTGATCATCAAAAGAAATATTGTTTTCAGGTAAAAAGAAAGGTAATATATACACTCTGTCTTTTTATGATCTCACTCTTTCAAAATATTTGATAGCTAAGGATGTAGAAGTAAACTTATGGCATAGACGATTAGAACATGCTAATATGAATCTGTTAAACAAATTGAAAAAAATGACTTGGTAAGAGGTTTATCATATCATGATTTCAAAATAGAAAATCTATGTAAAGCATGTACTATGGAAAAACTTTATAAAAAAAATCATCTTTTCATGCCAAGACATTGTACTTCTAGAGTCCTTGAACTAGTTCATATGGATCTGTCTGGACCTAACGATATTTCAAGTTTAGATGGTAAGAAATATTGTTTTGTATTGGTCGACAATTACTCAAGATACACGTGGGTATATTTCTTAGCTAAGAAATTAGAAATTTTCTCATACTTCACTAAATTCACAAAATTAGTTCAAAATGAAAAAGGGGTTTCTATTATTTCGCTAAGAAGTAATCATGACGGAGAATTTGAAAATTATGAATTTGAAATTTTTTGTCATGAAAATGGATTTAAACATGAATTCTCTGCCCCACGTATTGCACAACAAAATGGGGTAGTCGAGAGAAAGAATCAAACATTACAAGAGTTGGCTAGATCTATGATAACTGAGTATGAATTACCCTTGTTCTTTTGGACAGAGGCGGTAAATACAGCCTATTATGTAATGAATAGAGTTATGATTAGACCAATTCTTAAGAAAACACCATATGAGCTATGGTTCAACAATAAGCCAAATATTGCATATTTCAAAGTTTTTGGCTTCCCTTGTTTTATTCTCAATACAGGTTATCAATTGGGAAATTTGAGCCAAAAGCTGACGAAGGCATGTTCATGGGATATTCTTTTAGAAGCAAAGCCTATATAGTATACAACAAAAGGACGAGAACAATCATGGAGTCAATCATTGTGAAATTTGGTGAAGGCATTGATGATTGAACAAGGAAATAATCAAAAGCAATGTCGAAGAGGAGAACGAAAAAGATGAAAGTGAAAATCTAAAAGAAATTCCAACCACGAAAGAAGTACAAAGAAATCTGGAACCTCAGAGATTGAAATTCAAAGTAGTTTATCCTCCAGAATTGGTATTAGGTAACCCTACCATAGGTATTCAAACTCGTTCCTCCTTTAGAAATTTATGTGATTTGTGCCTATATAGTGGATTTATTTTAGAAATTGAACCCAAAGACATAGATACAGCTCTCAATGATGAAAAATGGTTTATGGCTATGCAAGAAGAGATGAATCAATTTGAACGAAATAATGTATGGATTCTAGTACCTAGACCTAATGATTATCCAGTTGTAGGAACCAAATGTATTTTTAAAAATAAATTTGATGAATCTAGTAATGTGATTCGGAACAAAGCTAGGTTAATTGCTAAAGGTTATAATCAAATTGAAGGAATTGGCTTTGATTAAACTTTTGTACTGGTAGCCAGAATAGAATCCATTATAATAGCGTTAGCTTTTGCTTGTTATGAAGGATTTAAACTAAGACAAATGTATATTAAAAGTTCATTTTTGAACGAAATTTTGGAAGGAGATGTATTCGTTGAACAACCTGAAGGATTTGAAAGTCATGAATACCCTAACCATGTATATAAAATTGAGAAAGCTCTATATGGATTAGCCCTTAGGGCTTGGTATGAATGTCTTATCACCTATCTCCTTGAAAATGGGTTCAAAAAGGGCTGTATAGACACCACAGCATTTTTATTGCATGAAAATGATGACCTTCTGATTGTTCAAATATATGTTGATGATATTATTTATGGTGCCACTAACAACCTTTTGTATGAGAAATTTGAAAAGTCATGCAGGAAAAGTTTGAAATAAGTTTGGTAGGAGAGTTGAAATTCTTTTTAGGATTTCAAATCAAACAATACAAAAAAGGTATGTTCATCTCCCAAACAAAATATATCAGAGAGCTTGTCAACAAATTTGGATTGAAAGATGCTAAACCTGCAAAAACTCCCATGATCATAATAATTAAACTTGACAAGGATGAAAAAGGTAAGGTAGTTGATCAAAAGAAATATTGAGGTATGATTGGATCACTTCTTTATCTTACTGCTTCCATACCTGACATTATGTTTACTGTTTGTTTATGTGCACGATTTCAATCAAATCTAAAAGAATCTCATTTAAAAGCTGTCAAAAGATTATAAGATATCTGTTGCACACCTCATGCTTTGGTCTATGGTATCCAACTAATGATAACTTTGAGTTAAAAGGGTGTTCAGATGTAGACTATGCTGGAAGTCTAGTTGATAGAAAAAGTACCGGTGGAACGTGTTTTATGTTAGGACATTCGTTAGTTACATGGTCAAGTTGAAAACAGAATTGTATTGCATTATCTACCACCGAGCCAGAATATACTGCTCTAAGCGGTTGCTCTGCTCAAATTTTATGGATCATACAAACTTTGCAAGACTATTGTCTAAATTTTAAACGAGTTCTACTTTTGTGTGGTAGCTGCAATTGATCTCACAATTAATCCTGTACATCATTCTCGCACCAAGCATATAGATGTTAGACATCATTTCATTAGAGATCACATTTCCAAACAAAATATCTGAATACATTTCATTCCAGTTGATTCTCAATTGGCAGACATTTTTACAAAACCCCTTCTAGAAACAAGTTTTTGTCAACTTCGTCTCAGTTTAGGCATTTAGAAATTTGATTTTATATTTTTTATTTGATCTTAAATGCCTATGTTGACTAATCTGACTCCCTATTGATTGTTAAAAAGATAAATAGTGACTAAATTTTTTTATTAGTGTTGATACTAAACATACATTACTACTATAGACAGTATATTTATTAAATTTCTTTAGAAATTTAAACAGAATTTGTAATAACTTTGATTGGTAAAAATTCCATGACCATCTCTATTTCTATCATATTTCTAACGACCATCACTCATCAAAATCCAATAGTTTATGTCAAAATGTGTATTTTAAACGAAAAATTAGTCATTTTTTTGAATTAATTAGCAAATGAAAACATCCAAAGTATTCACTCATTTAAAAGTCCTCACGGTTATGCATGAGTGAATTACTTGGAATCTTTGATTATGTGCTTCCATGCTCATTTAAAAGTCCTCATGGTTATGCATGTACGGAACAGATGTCATAATTGATTATTAAATAGACAGGTTGATTCTAATCCCATTTAAAAGTCATTACGATAATGCGTGGTTAGAAGATACTTGAAATACATTTTTTTTTAAAATTGAGAATACTATTAATCTCATTTAAGATTCCTAATATGCAAGGTTAGTAAGTATTCAATTTCTTGTTATAAGTATGCCACAAATAGACACAACTATATAATTTTATACACCGTCATTACCCCTATTACTCTAAAGTGGAATATGTGCCTAACAGAGTATTTATGATTTTTGTTTGATTTTTTGTTGAAATGTAATATATATACTTGATTAGGTATTAATGTTGTATTAATGTCTATCACTTTATCTCTATTTTATAACACTAACAAATAGGGGAGAGAGAAGTTAAGATTCTGGCAAATAAATCAAGTCATATTTTTATTTGCATATTCCCATCTAGGTTCGTTTGCATATATTTATTTATTTTCATGCATAGGTGAAGGGGGAGCTTTGGTGTAGAGGGAGCATTCAAATAGGGGGAGCAAATGGAATTCATCAAAATCAAATATATTTAATAGAGCTAAAATCTTAATATATGTTTGTTATCATCAAAAAGGGGAGATTGTAGAATATGCTAGTATATGATTTTTGTTTGATGATAATAAACATATATATATTTGTTATTGTACTATTACCATAGTTAAATAAAGGTGTCTTCATCTTAATTAACATATATATACAACTGGCAAAAGGAACGACATGGACTAAAAGCGACATGGGGCGAAGTAAAAGAGAGTAAAGGGAGTGTCTTCATCTTAATTATCTAGTTGGGCCGTGCTTATTAAAATTGTTTGGGCTTCAATAATTAACTAGGTTTTTTTTGTTTTTAAGTTTAGTGTTTTATTTTCAATTTGTAATTTTCCATTCAATTTGTGGAACTCTAGTAGTGTAACTAGGTTACGAACTACGATGGTGTAGTATGAGAATTTGCAACTCGATGGTTGAGTGTGGTAGGGTTTTGAGCATAGAGTTAGGTTAGTCATTAGTGAGTGTTGCAAGTTTAGGTGTGTAAGCATCTGACTACTTAATTTCTAGTAGAAACCTTGGAGGCAGCACGTAGGCAGGGTTTTGTCGAAGATTGGTAAATTTGTATGTGATCTCTACTGCATTATTATCTATGATTTTTTTTATTTCTGCATTAGTATTTATTATTACTATAATCATCCTATTCACCCCCCCGGGTGAAAACGATCCTCCAAGAATATTTTGCATTTATTATCAGTTTTAGCCATAAACCTGTCTATGATGTCCTTTGACAACTTATTTCCACATATACCCAGAAAAGAAAACTTATTATTATTTAACAGACGGAGGATTTCCATCTACTTAGTTAGGGCAGTCATGCCTCGGATGTTCCAAAAAAGGAACTCCATCTATAAATTATTACTTTGGCTACTACTGTCACCAGGGGGTGTAGCAGACCGCAAAGTCTTATGTTTTTTGATTTTTTTTTTTTGTTCTTTCCTTTTAGTTGATTAACTAAAAGGGTCCAGGTCGGGTATTCTACAACATCCTTTGTGAAAGTAGCTTTAAATTCAAATGGAGCTTCCTCTAGTCGTGTTTTTCGAGTGGTTCTAGTTCTATTCTTTTGTTGAGGAGCAGGACTCTGATCGGCTAATGTGCACGTAAATGTGCATATTTTTACCACCATATTTATTCTTTTTAAATTAAATAAATGATCATATTGGATATTTTAACTTGTTTTAACCAAAATTCATATTAATTCCAAATTGTCACATATCCACCTTCATAAAGGGGCACAATGGTCATTTGTGTGTATATATTTCTTTGAGAAAAATTAATTGAAAATTTATATATATATTTTTGTAGGAATTTGGTCTCAAATAGGAGTGGTTTCATGAAGGAATATGCATGCACAAAGAATATAAAGCAATGAAGATGGAAATAATTCAAAGTGAAGATCATGGAGGACCCTACCTACCCACCACCTTAATGTACAAATTAGAGGCTAATGTACATGCTTATGGAATTAATAGCTTCATGTACACTTAAATAATGATTAGTAGAAGCTAATGATTACTTGGCCTCCACACTTTCTCAAGGGTAGTTTGGTCATTCCCCAAATTATGGATTAGGGTTTCATGCATGTATAAATAACCCCTTATGTTTCATGTAACCCCTCTTTTACTTAGTCTCACTTCATTAGTTTAGGATCAAAATAAAAGACAAGTTCTATTTCTCTTTTCCATGGCTACTTAGCCATTTTTACTTTATGTATTTTTCCTTTTTTCTATGCAATGTTAATTAGTGCTCTCTTTCTTTTACATGCTTCTTTTGTTTATTTACTTTCATGTTAGTAGTGCAGATTTATTTTTCATGCAAGTAGAATAGTTTTGTTTCTTTACTTTTCTCTCTTTTTCTTTTTCTTTCATTCATGTTGCAAGCTATATTTGTTGTTTTGATAACAAATATGAGAGGCTAATCCCTTCAATTTAGACGTAATGAAGCCTCTAATCATGTAGCTTCAATATTTTAATAACTATAGCTCTCTTTTGTGCTTAATGACAATGCTTGAAGTGGTTTAATTTGTTGTTGTTTTTTTGAATTTGATAGCCTATATTGTTAACACCAAATATGCTATACTTAAATAATCACTAACACAGATGCCTCTTCATAAAAATATGATTATGGCATAAGAAAGTTATTTGAAATTCAAATTTGATGGCCTATGTTTCTAATTAATAGTTAATAGGTCATACTTAAAATAGATTTCATTTTCAACTTTGTTGTCATTTTCATTGGAGTTAATAAGTGGTTTAAAGGTTGTGTTATAGTTTGATGGCTTATGTTGAGCTAATTAATAGCAAAAATGAGCCATACTTATGATAAAAACATCATTTAAATTCACTTATGACCAAAAAAGAGAGATCATAATTTCATAATTTGTTGAACTATATGATCTAGAGAGCGGAATTATCTCTAAATTGTCATTTAACTCTCATATTTTTATCACTTTCTTTTTGACATTTTTCTTATTTTCTAGCTAATCACACTCTTCAACTTTGGTTTAATTTGATTGAATAGAATTTTAAAATCATCAATTCCGTGCGGATTGACACGTATTCGCCACTTGCTACATTCGTACACCGTGCGCTTGCGGTTATTTTTAAATTTAAATTTTTCGACGATTTTCTAATTCCATAGAATTTCCGTCGATTAACAAGTTTTTAGCCACGTTGCCGAGGAGTTGTTTTGATTTTGATTTTCTATTCCTCGAATTATTTTTGTTTGATTTTGTGTGTTTTTACTTTGTGTGTTTGCATTAAAAAAAATTGTGTGTTTGTGTGATATTTGATTGCATTTTAGTTTTGTGTATTGTTTGTTAGTTGTTTTGAATTAAAAAAAATTATACACAATTGCATTTGAAAAAAAGAAAATAGTTTCATTCGATTTCATTTTCCAATTTCATTTTACAATTTACAGTCCATTTACAATATAATAAAAAAAAACTGTTACATTGCCTTGTCACATTCACTTCTCTGTTGTCTGTTTTCATAACTTCCTCTGCAAACATAACTTCTCTCTAAACAATATATTTCACATCCCCTCACTGCTGCCCTCCTCCACCATCCCTGGTTCTGCCTTGCACCATCCCAACGTTCAAACATCTCCATCACTTCCTACAACACTCACTTAACAACCCACAACCAAGCAGCCGACTCCTCCTTCGACCATCATTGACTTCTACAACATTCAACTTCCATCCAACATTCAACTTCTGTATAACAACTTCTTCACCACATTACTTTAACACCATCACCTCCTTATCTCTTTGCTTCGACATCAACAAATTGCCATCAAAACTGCCATCAACAAACTACACTCGCTCCTCTGCCACCCTCACACACCATCCCTACCAATACATCCTCCACTGCCAACAACTTCACCCAACATTGCATTGCCATACAACTCTAATCACAGCAGTATACTACATCTCTGCTCCTCCCTTACTTCATCCCTGTACAGTGCCAAACCACCACCATTTACTCACAACTACTTCAACCTACTTTCCCATTCACAATCATCGCAGTCACCACCAATTTCAACTTCATCTCTGAGATCAAGTACAGCCACGCCGAACCAAACCACCAGTTCCATAACTGCCTGCAAGTTCACCGCAACCCACTCACGTTCATCTCTGACCGAAAAATCTACAAAAAAAAATTGCAGCAGCATCAATCTCCTCCATCAACTTCAAGCTTGCCGTCCAAACATTCAATTCGAACAAAACACAAACCTTTGACCCGAACACCTCCAAATACCCAATCACCGAGAAAAAAGAAGAAGCCAAAACTTCATCCAAACCTCTGACCATTCAACCGCCTACTGCGCACAATTCCACCATCTCCCCTTCTCAGCAACTCATGTCAATCACAACCATCAATTCAAGAATTACAGCAATCCAGTTGCCAATCCAAAGCAATCGCAACCTAAATCAACACTTCGAATTCATCACCCAACGCGAACGTGAATTCAATTTGAACGAGTTGAGAATTTTGTTTGATAATTTGGAAATTTGTTGCATTTCTCTGTAAAAAAACGGGGGGTTTGATAGTTGAAAGTGTTTAACTGTATCGACAAAGTTATTTGGATTGTGGGCTTTTGTACAGGCGGGCTTGAGAATTTTCATGGTCTAATAAAAACAAGTTGGTTTTCATTTTTCTTTTTCTTTTTCATTTGGTTTGGTGTAGTTATAAAAAAAAGCAATTTTTTATTTTTTTTTCATTTTGGTTTCATTTGTTTTATGTTAGTTTCAATTCTATCTTTTCAATTGTTTTAGTCTCTTTTTTGATATTTAAAAAAAACAAGTTTTTTTTACTTCTTTTGATTTGATTCATTTTGATTCTCCTTTGTTTTAGTTACTTTTTTGGTATTTAAAAATAAAACTTGTATATATCTTGTTTTAATTTTCAAGTTGTCAAAGCAGAAAATCAAGAGGAGTTGCTTGCTTCGTTAGCCAAAATAAATTGCTCTGCTGCTAGCTCAAAAAAAATTCTGCTTTCATTTCAGTTATATTTGAATTACATTGTTAGTTGCTTGCATTTGCATCTATTTTTTTTAAACAAAAATTCATTCGTAGTTCCATTGTTAATACACGTTTAATTTCTGTTTTGCATTTCATTCCAGATTTTGATTAATAATAACAGTTAGACATCGATGACACTTAATTGTATATTAACAATTTGTCTTCTTTGAAAAATTCAATTTCTTGGTGTCTAGGCTACGGCAGAGTAATAACCATTTATAAATATACGGTGATTCGTAAATATTATAGTGGTTGTTCCTCTGAAGATACTTAAACCTTCGGCTGCATTGGTACGGTGATTCATGGTGCACCGATAAATCCTGTCCGTTACCTGGCCGAGAACTATCTTGTTGATTTAAGACAATTTGTGATTACACAATTTTGGGATAACTTAGGATAAATCATTTGTAATTAACCCTTGCATTCATTTAGTTGCGTTAGTTCATGCATATTTAAAAAAAATTCAAAATACAAAACTAAAAAAACTATAAATTTTTCTTTTCCCTTGAAATTTTTAAATCATTTTTCCTTTGAAATTTCAAGAATCCAAAAAAAATTAAAAACCAAAATCCAAAAAAAAATTATCATAAAACATTTCCAAAAACAAAGAAAAAATTTGAAAAAAACAAAACAAAAATCAATTTCCCTTTTGAAAAATAAATTTTATTTGTAAATTTTTTCCTTTAAATAAAAAATCCAAACATATTCTTGAAAATGCCTGAATTTCCATATTCATTTGAATTTTACAATAGTTGTGAAAATCAATATGATCCATATGATTTCACTTCAAATTCGTACGGATATTTTAACGACAACTATTCTTTAAACGATTCAAATTTTGGACAACAATCTTTTCAAAATGATGAGCAACCCTCAAATGTCGAAAATAGCATTTTATCTTTACTTGAACTCTCTAAACAGCAAAATCACAGTATAAACGATTTGTGTAACTCAAATTTGTGCAATAGTTCAAGTCAAAATAATCAAAATTTGATTTCACTTTAAAATTCAAATGATTTCGATTATAACCCATGCCAATTCAATTTCGAGCTTCAAAATGACTTTCAAAATCGAGATGAAAATGTGAACCAATTTTCAAATAATTTTGGATGTGGAAATAGTTTCAATAAAGATACGATTGAAAACTTTCGTTATCAACAAATTCAAAATGAATATTTTCAAATTAACATTCATGAATTTGATTTGTTGACCAAATGGAAAAAGATAATGAGGATTATTACTTGAAAACTACAAAACTTTTCGTGAAAATCATAATCAAATCTCGACTTGCGAAGAATCAAATAATAATCCATCGTTTATCGAAATTGACAATTCTTGTTCTCAACGAGTCCAAATCGAAAAAATTTAAATTAATAATTACAAATTTGACTGACCAAATAAATGAAATTTACAATGATCACACGAATTTGTTGTTTGAAAAATTTATGAAACAACGTGATAAACAAAATCAAATCCCAACATGTGACAATTAAATGATAATCCATCTTTTACCCAAATCGATGATTTTCAACCAGCAACTTTTGAAACTGAAAATAACAATCTTAATGAAGTTGTTGAAAACACGGTAATTGAGTTGGATTTCCATTCTTTTGAGGATGTGGAACCAAATGTAAAATTCGATCTTTCTTTTCTCGATTTCGAAAATTTGAATACACCAACTTTGGATTATGAACTTGAGATATGTAATAAAGTTGTTGATAATCCAATAAAGGAAGACGAATTTAATGAACATGAATTTTATGAAATTTCCGAAGACGACAAATAAATTTAACATTAATTACTTTTAAATTCTAAATTAAAATTTAACAGTTTTCATCATTCTTGATTACACCGAAATTTATAATCTTTTACAATACAGATTTCCATGTTAAATCCAATATTTAAATATTACATTAATCACCGCATTCAATTACAAATGTGATAAATCCATTCATGATAATTTAAATTCCAAACAAAATCTTTTATTTTGATTTAAATTCTTATATTAATCACCATTACCTTATGAATTAATTTAACATAAGTTTCTGTCTTATTATTTTCATCACTATACATTTAACGTCTTTCTGATGTTTAACTGCAATATTTAATTATTAAATTTCATTGATTTTTTCAAAACCGAATAAAATTAATGAGATGACAAATAAATCAATTGTTATACATTAATAATCCAACATATTCCTTTATTTATTATATACAAACAAAAGCTAATAAATTTGCATGCTAATTAATTTATTTGGCATTCAAATCAACAGAGAAATCAGTATAATTATAGAAAGAATACCGAAGAAGATACTTACCACTGCATTGGAACAAGAAAAAAAATTATTGGCGACGTTGAGGAAGATGGAGTTGAGCGGACGAACTCGATTAATGAACTGGCAGCCGCCATGACCTAAATAGGAAAGTAAAGTTGCGAATGATTGTTTGTCTATAACTTGTGTCAGCACTTCTATTGTAATATTCATTATGAAGCCTAGTATTTTCTATGGGCCGTAAAGCCTAGTTTGAAATCAAATTAACCCAATTTCAAAAAAAAAAATTATTTGATATTCTATAATAAACCTATTTCAATTAATAATATAGAATTTCAACATTAAATCCAACCATTAATTTATTCCTAGTTTACAATATTAATTTCAAAAATCTCATTTAATTTAATATTTTTAAATTATCAAAAAAGGGTCGTTACACGTTAACAGAAAACCAGGGTAGTGGTTTTCCCAAAGACTAGAGAGCCGAGACACCAACGGGCACACTGAGATCGTTTGCAGAACCAAACATTTAGTGCATCCCCTCATACTCGATCTTTGGAATACCATGCCAACGAGGAATATCAGTGGACCTACTAAGAAGTTGGTCAAGTAAAGCAAAAGTAGAAAGAATAAGGATTTCGGTTCCGCACCAAGCAGAATTCCATTTATGGAAAATATTTCAAGAGAAGAGTATCCTAGGAAGTTTATGATGCCAATGATACCATACGGGACAACTAATCCTAGGAAACACTTACTTTAATATGAATGGTACATGGATAGCGTTCTGAAGATGGATGTTGCTCGATGTAGATGTTTCCATATCTTTTTGGAAGTAGTTGCGTCGATATGGTTCATTAGGATCATGCTAAAATGCATATCAACTTTTGATGAGTTGGCTAGGAAGTTCTTGGAGAAGTTCCATCTCCATGCTGCATGACCTAAGGATGTGATGTCTTTGTCGAGTATATCTCAAGGACCTAAGGAATCACTAAAAAGGTTCTTGAATCGATTTATTATTGCTGTTACAGAAGTAAATGATTCAAAGGAGGGTCTGGTATTTATGACATTGGTTTAGGGGCATACTCCCAAACATATTTTCAATAGATGACTGAAAATGAAGCAACCAATGATTATGGAAGAATTCCACTGAAAGGCTAATCAGTTTCTATGATTGGAAGAGGCCGATATAGCTGCAGGAAAAG
Organism: Allium cepa; assembly: GCA_030765085.1. NCBI lineage: Eukaryota > Viridiplantae > Streptophyta > Magnoliopsida > Asparagales > Amaryllidaceae > Allium > Allium cepa. The sequence continues at coordinate 189,332,490 of CM060937.1, read as the reverse complement.
ATAATGATGGACTATTAAAGAAAGTTATAAAAACAATGTGGCGATTAAAAAAATTAGAGAAAGCTCTGAAAACGTAATGGTTAAAGTTGGAAATTCTGGCAATCAAAAGAAAAGGAAACAAGGCCCTAGCAGTAGGCGCAATGAAAAAAAGTAACGCCCGAGGAATATGAAACTAGAAGACTACGCACCCTGAAAAGATATAATATAAAAAATATACCTTGCTACTCAAGGAATGTAATAATATAGAACACCGCTCCTGAAGGAGGTGACCAAGCGGGAAAGTCATTCCGGAAACTTTTATCGTTTCCATGGAACTCATGGATACAACACGAATGAGTGCCGACATTTGATGGATCTTATTGAAGAACTGATAAGGAAGAACATGCTCAAATAGTACGTTATAAATTCATAGGAAGGTGGTCAAGCCGCGAGACCCCAAGGGCCACCTTCTTGAAGGGGTCAGTGCGGACCAAGTAGAGTAGGCCCAAGTGAAATGATGGAAGGCTGGTTATCAACTGGAGGACCTCATCTAGCAGAGAAAAGCTGGAAGAAAATGGAGCGGTACGCGAGCTCGCTAAAGAAAGTGCCATAGGAGGATTGTTTTGCCGTATGAGATAGTGCTCCGGTTAAGCAGTAGAGAGTGATAATGGATGATGTTGTGTTCTGGAATACAGATCCTGATAGATTATAAGAGCCAACTTTCGATCTCATGGTAATAATAGCAGGTATAGGATCTGTAACAGTAAGTTGGATCTTGGTGAATAATTGAAGTTCCATAAACATACTATTCAGAAGAACATTCGATCAAATGAAGATTAACATGAAGGTGATTACATCTTATAAAACTAAAATGCAAGTGTATACAGTCGAAGTGAAACAACCAATCGGGACGATAGATCCACTTGTGGAGTTGGGTAAAGGAGATCATAGGATAGTCTAGATTCAGAAATTTGTTATTTTGGATGAAAACTCGGCATACAATTCCATTTTGGGATGATCGACACTTGCTAATTTTAGAATAGAACTGGCCCCTTGGTGTCTAATGATGAAGTTCCCCATGGAGAATGGAGTTAAATCAATAAGAGGAGACCATAACACAGGAAGGGAGTGTTATATCGCAGAGCTGAGGGAAGCAAAGCGATGGGAGAAATGTAAGAATGTGGAGGGGGCTCTCCACATTCAAGATTCGCAAGCATAACAACTAAAGCATGACCCCTAGCTTGAGAACCATAATAGGATCAACAAGCCTATGGATCCCAGGAAGAATCAAGGAAAGTGCGAGCAGGGCAGCTGGAGCCGATGGTAAACATTCTGATTGACATTGACGATCCTGCATAGGTCCTAAAGATTGGTCTCATATTGGTGTTAATCTAAGAAAGGAATTGGTTAATTTACTTTAAGGGAACTTTGATTGTTTACTTGGACGCATTTGGACATGTGCGGGATATCACTGGAGATAGCGTGTCATGCACTAAATATCGATTCACAGTTTACACTGGTCAAACAGAAAAGGCATAGTCTGGGTCCGTAGCGATCCACTACACTGAAGGAAGAAGTGGATAAGTTGATGATAAACTATTTCATCCTTGATGCTCAATACCCGTAATGGGTATCTAATGCCGTGTTGGTCAGGAAATCAAACGGAAAATGGTGTACATGTGTCGATTACTCAAATCCGAAAAAGGCATGTGGAAGGATAGCTTCCATGCACCCATGATTAACCAACTGGTAGGCGGAACCATGATTCTTAAGTTACTCTCGTTCGTGGATGCTTATTCAGGTTATAACCAAATTCCAAAGCGTATATCGGATCGGAAGAATACTAGCTTTATAATGGATTTGGGGCTATACTGCTGCCGAGTAATGCTCTTTGGTTTGGAGCCATATACCAAAGATTGATGAATTCCATGTTTAAGAATGAAATTAGATAGATGATGGAGGTATATGTGGATGAAATTCTTTTGAAGTCATGAGTATCACAGAACCATTTGGATGACCTTCCGGAGATGTTCGATGTTTTAAGAAATATGGAATGAAGCCGAATGCATTAGAATTTTCTTCCGGGGTAGCATCGGAAAAAATCTTGGGATTTATTGTTAATGCAAGGACATCGAGGCTAATCCAAAGCAGATAAATGCCATATGGAACGTAATTGACTCCACTATAAAGAAACATTTACAAAGCTTGAATGGAAAGATCGCTGCCTTGAGTTAGCTCATCTCAAAGGCAACAGACAAATGCATACCTTTCTTTGATGCCCTTAAGAAGGGTAGGAATTTTTTTGAGTGGAATCGAGATTGTCACCTTAATATCGAGGAGTTGTTGAGGCATATAGAGTCGCCACCTGTCTTATCCAGACCGTTGGACGGGGAGGATTTATTTGTTTGTTTTGCAGTGTCCGCTCACTCATTGAGTACACCACTAGTACATTAGGAGGCAAGAATCCATAAAATGTTTACTATATCAACAAAGGGTTTACTAGAGCCGAAAATAACTACTTAAAATTAGAAAAACGCATATATTTCTTACTGATTATGTCTAGGAAGCTGCATCCATATTTCTAGGTTTATCCAATCTATGTATTGACAGATCAGCCTCTGAAGTAGGTATTATACCAATCCGAGACTTTGGGAAGGTTGCTAAAATGGAACATAGAGTTGAGCCAGTGCGGTATCACTTACCATCTGAGGAGAGAAATAAAACGGGTTATTGAATTCTAGCGCAGTATGACCCATAGCCTAAGGCCTAAGTTATTGAATTAATTGTGTGTGTGTATATATATATAGTTATATATGGATGTTTGTATAAATAAAGAAACTGGTTTCCTAGATTTACGATTCTTAGACGTTGCATGACCGGTTTGTTATGTGTGCAAGCAACAAGGCCTAGGCACTATTTATTCGGTAAGGTCAATTACCGACATAGGTGATTCTATCTCAAATCGTGCTACGGGAGGTTCTATGATTCTTGTGCACATTAATGATGATGTTAGAGGAAATGTATGGCTCAACACTAGTGAGAGTTCCTTAATATGCACAGCGATGCAAATGTCATATTGCATAATTAATGGATCCCAACATGGTGTGATAAGAGGCGTTACATTACCATTAAGAGGTGGACATGGATGCAGTAGAAGCCTTCGGCACGAGTCGGAATTGAGGAACCTTTTAATGCATAAATATAATATGCGTAGTTATAATTTGGAAATGTAGTCCCAGTATGGATGTTGTAGGTAATCCTATGTTGGAGTAGTTCCAGTAGTTATTAGCTAATCAATGGTTCGTCTTAAGGTTCGATTAGTTGTTCGATCCTAAGTGTAAGCCTTCATAAGATGTTAGTGTAGGTGTATTGAGAAATATACCCCTTAGATTAATGAAACTTGCCTTAGTAAGTAATTCACAAACACCAGTAGAGTACCCTAGGTCACATAGAGTATTCATGAAGGTAATTGCATGTGATCGCCATATATTAAAGATGTCACCACTCACTAAACTTTTTTCTAACCTATTTCTTTCCTTCTTTTTTCCTTCACCATAAGATGGCATGACAGTAGGTGATAAGCCTAAAGAGTAGTACTTAGAGAGACAAGCTTGACATTGGAGTTACATTTTATTTTCCATTACTCTTCGTATACCTATTTATCATACTTATTACTTATCAGACTTTACGCTATATTGTTGTGTACTCTAGATTATGACTACGTACTGTTTTGAGACTGTGTTTTCTGAGATATTTTTTAGGATGGATGTTTTCAGTAATTATATTTATCGCCTTCTACTGTGAGATCTGAAAGTATTGAATGTCTTGGATTTGTTATACATTACTAGCCTTTGCAATGACTAAAAACCTGATAGCTCATACTTATTTACATCGATGCAAGTGAGAAAGTCACCTTAGGCTTTGGATCGGTGTGTCAGGAGATGCGGGTTGTCATAAAGATTTTCCCAATTCATTTCTAAAATAGTGAAATAACCGTACATATATGTAAGTTGGCTAGGTAAGCTTATATGATGTAACACCCCTAATTATAGTTTTAATATTATTCAGGAGATTTAATTAGATACGTTAAATAGAATAATGTAGTGGGATAAGGAGAGTGAGATTTGATAATTAAATTAGGTCGTGCCTTAATAAATCAAGTAATAAGATTGTTTTAAAACTTGAAAATGAAAAGAATAAATGAGAAGGGAAAATTAGTAATAAAATCTTAGTTCATACCCTAAAACCTTCCTCCCTCTCATCCATTTTCCTTTTCGAAACACACTAGTAAAAACAACAATCAAGGTCAGCCGTAACTAAGGAAGAAAGAAGGGGGAATCAAGGAATTCAACATAGAAAAAGCTTAGGGAAACTAAACTCCATCAAATCTCAATCTCATCAACCAATTTAAGGTGAATAATAGTTAACTATTAGTATTACTTGTGTTTGAATTCGTTTATGGATAATTTTCGAATTATTCTTGGTTATTTTGCCATGTTGTGGATCTATGATCATTGTTTGGGTAGAATAATGATTTATGTAATATTTATGAAATTATTTAAATGGGTTTTTAGGGTAAAACCTAGGTTTTTTATCTCTAATTGATTTGGTATTCTATTAAGCTGTATAAAACACTATTTTGGAGATGTGGTTTTAATTTCATAATTTTCCAAGTTAAAACGGTTATTTATGAATTTCCTAAGGAGGAAATAGTGTATATTTCGGGTTTTAGTTATGAAAAATAATTAAATAAGTATTTTGGTCCTTAAATTTTTATATATGAAAGAATATGTCAATTTTGATTTATTATGGTTTTTGGTGATTTTTCCCAAGTAATTGTTGAATTACGACGAATTTATTATGTTGGATAAACATTTAAATAATTAATTAGTTAAGGAAATTAATTAATTAAGTTGTTATATGTTTTTTGGAAGGTAAACTTTGTTTCGATAAATTCTAAAAATTAAATTTTAAGTTTTGGTTCCAACCAATCATATTTGGACAAAAAATAAGTTTGGGTAAAAAGAAATTGATTTTATAAGAAATAAAAAAGTTTTAAAATGATCACAACAATGCCACTGACATGTGGCATCCTCATGATGTTCAGCATTAATAGCAGTGCCACTTTACAGTTGTAAGCGATATCAGAATTGGCGCAATTGACATGAAGCAATGCATGTGATATTTATACCATAAGTAAGTGATGCATTGGGTCATTCATCTGACGTCATCGTTATGGGAATACCGTAACTCGTCGGTATATGAGATATTGATGTCATGAGTTTTTAGTGCCGACATTATACGCTTTATGGCATAATAGTCGAAGTGCCTATCTTTGGCATCCAAAAATTCATGCCATAAGTATTGCTTTCGACATAAGGTTTTGATGTTAGGGTTTATCAATATTGGCATCCTATATTTCATTGTTTTGGCAACAATGTCACATGGCTTTAGTGCCATATTTCTGTTACGTCGACACTATGGCCTTATAGACTGAATTTCATGTTTCTATGTTAGCCAAAGCTTTGTTTTAAAGGCGGGGTAGCCTATATCTCATGTAAGTCGACAACCTTATATTTCAAGATGAAATATTTATATACTTAAGATAATTTAAGTTTTGTTTTCTAATTTTGAATCGAGTTTTGACATTGTTATTGCAACATAAATTCCGTAGGTCTTAAATTTTTCTATATTAAAGGCGGTAAGCCATATGCTTCATGCTTTTGACATTACTCATTGGGGTTACCAATGTTTTATATTTCTATATGCCATAAATTTATGAATTCGACATTATTCATTAGAGACACTAATGTGTATTATATTTGACTTGTCATTATTTTATTATGATTCCAACATCACATATATTGGGGATGCTAATGTGTACTATTACGACATGCTATAAGTTTATGGGTTTGTCAACCTAATTATGAATACCAATAAACATATATTGGATGCATGAATGAATAATGTATAATATGCTTTAAAATTGATAAGTGATGGGTTCATAGTCATCCTAGGAAAAATATGGAATGTGTGATGGATAGTCTACATAATGCCAGAGATTGATTGTCTCTATATGGTCAATGAAAGGTTCATAGTCATCCTAGGAAAACTATGATATGTGTGATGGACAGTCCACAGAGTTTAGAATGAATGAAACGTGTGTGATGGATAGTCCACATAATTTAGATACTTAAACCATATGTGATGGGCAATATATATGGTAGGGGATAGATATTCCATACATTGTACACATGTGAGATGAGTAGTCAATATAAATGTAAGACGAATAGTCATTTGTAGTTAAGACAGATAGTCAGATGGAATTGTGATGGATAGTCAAATAAATTGGGATAGGTAGTTAATTGTATGTTGCATGATTATAAATGATTGTTTACTATGTTCTAACCATTGTAGATGTAGAAGCACAGTATATAATTAATATGTTTTGGTTGAGATACTAGTAAGGGAAAAACTCGTTCCGCATAGTAGCGTGATATTGCTAGATATCTATTTTAGTTCGAGATTGTAGGTTATTATTCACAATAGACTATTTGTCTGACTCAAGGTTTTTTTTTTTCCCTTAAACCTTCGGATGCTGATCATTTGAGTAAACTGGGAGTAGAGGTTTAGGTTTTCCAGTTTAACGAATAAGCTTTCGGAGACGTGCAGGAGGAAGATAGCTATATCAGGAGTTTCATTTAAATCTGTTATGTAGTTCATTTTTCTTGAATGGATTTAATGGCAAATTGTATAATTGTCAAGTATTAAACTTTGGTCAACCAATGGGGCATCTTCATAAGTTGCTTTCGGAGTATTTTGTAATAATTATATTTTTTTTGAACGTGGGATTGTGAATGGGATTATGTAATGAATACGATATTTTATTTTGCAATGAAATATGAAAGTTTATTAATGAATCGAGTTCTGAAAATTTCATATTTATGTTCTTCTGGTGTTATATATGTTTAGTATAACCACATTTTGTCATCGAAAATTAATACTATGGATGATTACAGTTCTGTAGAGTTTAAATTCAGGACTCAAAATAAGGGATGTTACATATGAGCTTTATGACCTTAACCTATTAATGCACTTTGTTGGTAAGTTGTGCCAAGCATAAAGATAGTGGTTTATATTAAAGTTGAATAACTGCGCTCATACCTTATTTATATCATAAATATATATGTGGTTTATAACTTTATACATTGGAACCATAGAACAGCTTGGCCAATATGTAATTTTTGTAAACATCAATTGGTAACTAAGAAAGATATTTAACTAACACCAACAAATGCAACCTTGAAACATAATATAATTTTTCAAAATATTACGGTCCGCAAATAAACTGTTTTCCACAATCACTGACACAGTATGAGGAATTAAATTTTGGAGAAAAGAAAGACTTGTGTTAGTAAATGAAAAAATAGTAGTAATAACAAACCAATATGAGGTTCCCATCTTCAAGTTCGTATAAATAATGTGCCACCTCTATGTTGATAAATGCATGATCGTACCTCACCTCTAGTCCTCTTGGGATTTCCTCTAATAGTGAATTTGTCAATAGCAGTAAATTGGCCATATATTGGCAGTTGCCCCAGTAAGTCACGGATCAAGAATTGGTGAAAGTTGCCTAAAAACAACCCTTCTCTCTAACAATGCAACTCATGTTTATAGGTATTTAGAATTCTATAAATGTTAAAGAGGACGCCAGCTTATTTACACTAGATTTAATACAGATTTATATGTAGAAAATGCAGAGCATTGAGCCAGATTGTAAACTACGAGAGAACCAAATATAAACACAATTTAAATAAAAAAGATCGACCAACGCCACGTATATCTTTTGTTTAATAATAGTTGTAATAGTTTTGGTGTCACACTTTTTTGGTGTCAGCGTAAACTATCAAAAATGCTTCTAATATCAAAACTTAATATAACTTAAAAATACGATCTAACAATTAAATTTCTTTTACAAATTTAAAATGTTCGTCTACAAATATCATCTAATCTAAATATAACTAAAAAAATAGGATCTAACAAATAAAATAGTTTAACAAATTTAAAACATCCATCAATTAATACCGTCAAATCTTAATATTACTTACAAATAGGATCTAACAAATAAATTAATAATTAATACTATAACAAAAATTCAAACTTTAAAAATAAAATTAATATTGCAACTTAGAAATAAAGTTTAAACTAACAAAAATGATTTCGTGTTAAACATACACAATTTGCATCAAAACAATTCACGCGCGAAGTACGTGTCGTAACGCTCGTTTCAATAATTATAGTACACAAAAAAGGTGAACGGATGCTACTACAATGTAAAAGAGCCAATTTGAAACTTTTGGTTAAATGTATATAAAGATAAATGCAATATAAATATTTATAAAGGCAACAACAATTAAAAATATATTTAACATTCATACATGCATGGATCTCTATTGCAATTTTCAACTAGCTGAAGTGATAGATTGATAGCATAAATGCGTATATTATTTTGAAATTATGATATGAATATTTTTTTAGTATAACAAAACAATGTTTCTAAATAGCCCTATGCATAATTCTTTTCCAAGAACATTAAAACCATAATCATGTTCACTAGGGAAGTCCACAAGCATGACGCAACGGAACGGATCTGGGTATATACCCAGATTTGAACCCTACTCGTCCACACTTCTCGTAAAAAATAATATATGAGAATCAAAGATGTCATAAGTTGAAGCAGACAAACACAACTTAAATTTCTTTAATAGTTTACCGGTCCATCGGATTTTCTTTAAGTATAATTCAAAATAAATGTTCACCAATGAGTAATAACAATAACTAAGGGCATGTACCGTGGAAAGAAAACTGCAGTTATTCAAATATAAATGACAAGAAAACTAAAGTTCAATGAATCAAGTAGAAAAGAAGAATGAAAAGGTGACACGAAAATAAGATTTTGCTTCAGTTAACTATTTAAGAACATGTAGAAATTGTTGTATAACAATACTTCTTCTAATGAATCTGTTGACGTGAGTAAATGCAATATAAGCATCCATAAATTAAAGGTAATTTACAACAAACCATAAAAAAGTTCCTAAATATATTCTAGCACATTCCTATCACATAAAATAATATGAGCAAAGTATATTTTTCTTGTACCAGTCACACACTCTTTGTTTTGGTAGGAATATCCTGTAAATTTTGTACATATACCTATCATTTCCATGTATAACAATTACTGTACAAAAAAACATGTGAATTGGTAAGTACTATAAATCAAAGAACAGTACAAATTTATTTATATGAGCAATAATACCTTGTAGAATAAATCAAATCAATTTTATATTGTGAATAACATTAATTAGTTCATAGGAGGTAACTACCTAACTTGGCATCATAATTAATTCAGTGGTCACTAAAAACGATCTCTGAATCTAAATAATCTAATCCACACATTCAACACTTTTTCTAAGCTAAGGGAAATATATAATTAGCATTCCAAACTAAGGAAGTACCATGTTGTTATGTTTATCTTCCTCAATTAGGCTCTGCGATAATACCATAGGTTTTATATCGCTCACCTTTCTTTAGACGTTAATACTCACAAAGACAAGAATATCTCGGTATAGGTAAGCAATCAAATTGACGCTTAAAGAGTAGTAAACTATAAATGGTTGAATTCAGACATGATGAATTAGGATATCCATATTATGGTAATTAATAAAAGTCAAGCCAATTATTTCTCTTATGTAAATTTTCTTAGATACAATTCAAAAATATAAATTCTATTAGTTTCTATATTTTTCAGAGAATACAATTCATCATTAACATCCCATAATTGATTGATCGAATTTCCAAAATTTCTATATTAGTGGCTAAATCGTTCTAGAGTTAAAATGTCCACTATGCAGTTTTATTAAAGGCAAAGAACTCAAAATTAAGGTAAATATCTCATGCGACACGAACTTAAAAGGATAAAAGAGATTAGCATTATATTTGGTCAAAATTAGACAAATTAAGCATGATGACACAATTTTTTTTTTTACAGTAATTATCAAAATATTTTAGTGGCGTAAAGTTTAGATCAATGATACTTAATTTACCAATATCCACGTGTCCAAATACTAAATATCCTTTGATAAAATAGCACATTATAAATATTTATAATAATTAATTTACCAAATATTGTCATTGTCCCTTTATATAAATGATCTGCGACCACTTTGATTGTATATATTATAAGTCAACGAATTTTTTTTTTACCTAATTGTCCACAAAAATTGCACCAAAACTTTGATGCAAAGATAATAATAGGTTCGAAGATATAAAGTGAACCTAAATGAGGTAAAATATTGATCAAAGCAGAAAATCAAATAGCTAGAAATACCTAAATGCCTTCAATTACAAGTGGCGAATGTGGCAACAATAAAGAGGGAAGAGTCCAAAATCAATGGAGAGAACAGAGAAGAAACATGTGAGACCGTGAAGAATTATGATGAAATCTTGGATTTGTTAAATGGAAATAGTGAACCAAAAGCAAAGGAATTTTACCTCAAATGGAGATAGTGAAGCGATTGCACAAAGTAGCTAACTATCATGCATTATTCAGAAGCCAACATGGATAAGAAACATGAATTGGAAAATGAGGAAAAGCAATTGGATAAAAATCCTAGCTATTTTCTGTGCGATTAGAGCGTATGATCCTGACATTTCCACTTACAAATACATGTGTTAATACCATAATAAGTTCACGGAGAAATTGGATGGGGCTTTAAAGCTAAGAAAGCTGTACTAGCTAATAATAGTATAGCGCGTATGTTCTATTAAAACAATGAAAAAAAACTCAGACCAAAAAACTTAATTAACTAATGTATGTTATAAAATAATGAAAGCACAAGCGATTACAGAGAGAACAATTTTATCCATACAGAGATCAGTTGTCATTTTCATTGCATTAGCACCTTTATATAAAGGTCCAGGAGCTTGGGAAAGAACTAATCCCACGATGTAGGACTAAATTCAAAACAGTATATAGCATATTCACTATTTATATTTACATATATTATAACACTCCCCCTTGAATATGCGTCTTCAAAATCTTGAATTCTCCGATAACTTGAAATTGTCCCTTTGTAACGTGTATGATGATTGCTCCCCCTCATTGTTATCTTGCTTGCATTTATTCGTTCAGTCAATCTAGATATTGTCCGTTGCCTCATTAAAAACCTCTGTTTGGAAAACTCAATGGGAAAAAACGTTGAACGAGGAAAAGAGTGCAACTTGTAAAATCATATTAAAAATGATATTTTTTCTAAAGGATTTAATACTTCGGGATCAAAACAATGTCTCATTAAAACCTTACTAAGAAAAACCACATGGGAAAAATCTTAGTGAAGGAAAAAGAGTACAATATAGTATGAGATATTTCAATAATTTACAGATTCAAATAGACTTTCATACTTCTTGATCAATATAATACTTCATTAAAAACCTTACAAAGGAAAACCCAATGGGAAAAACCTTAGTCAAGGGTAAAAATACAATTTAACTTAAATAACATATTTGAGATGTTATTTCTTGAAAAGACGTTTGATTCTTCTAGATCAAGAAAATGCCTCGTTAAAACCTTAGTAAGAAAAACTCAGTGGGAAAAATCTTAAATAAGGAAAAAGAGTACATTGTAACTTATTTTCAAATGTTACTGGAGAGTCGATACTTCTAGATCAAAATAATGCTTCATTAAAACCTTACTAATAAAAACCCAGTGGGAAAAATCTTAGTTAAGGAAAAAGAGTGTATTATAAAATACTTATAAATGTTCCCCCTGATTTAAAATTTTTCTCCGAATTCATATTCGTCATTCGATAACTCAAATTGGTTATAGATACTTCTGGATCTATAAATATGAATCTCATTAATAATACAATTTATTAATAGTTTCTTTCGATACAATCAAATTTTCTAAGATTGTTTCTTCCAAATATGGTTTGCATTTTATGCATTTTGTATGCTACTTTTATGAAAAACACTTCAAAAAGCATGTTTTAGTAAATATATTATTTCTAAGTAAATATTTTCTTTTAATCTATTATAGTAGTACTTATTTTAAAATGACTTGGTATTTGTTTTAAAAAGAGAAAATCTAGTTTTATATTTTATAAAGTAGTCTCATTTTAAAGTATATATTTTAGTAAAGTATTAAAGTAATTTTTGATTTAAATGTCTTAAAGGATAAGTTAAAATAAAGAGTTTTAAATTATTTTCGAAATCTAAATGTGCTTGGTTGTTTCCAGTGAAAATTAATATTTGGAAATTCTTTCCAATGGGAAGAGAATGATTTGAAAACTGTTTTCAAAGGATTGAAAATAGAAATATATCTTGTGAAGATATTTTGAGATAAATAAATAATGTGAAAAAAATTATTTATTTGTTGTTGGTTGTTTGAGAATATTAATTGATAGTTAAATCACCGACTATCAATATTGGACAAATGCGTTGATCGTTTCGAAGGGTCCGGGATCGACATTTATTTCTCGAAAACCACTTCGATCCGGTTTGTACGTTTCGTATAAACGATTTTGGATTCGAAGATGGAGCAGTGAAGTGTAAGGGCTAGTCGCTACTAATCCTGAGGATATTTCCAAAATGGATGTAGTAGGAATAGTGCCTTCGGTTCCGTTCGAGCCCGGGACAGACTTGTATGGATGAATGCTTGTGAAACATCGTCAGGTGGACGATGGACATTCTAAAGGATATATTCTAAAGGGTAACGCTTAGGCTCAAGTCTCATCAAATGGGAATGGTTGAAAATCAGGAGATATGCAGCAAGGCTTCGTGGGTAGCCCCCACTGGAGGGTGAGGTCATCCCTGTCTAGATGTCCCTTTATTTCGGCTTAGTGGGCGGTTGCTGATCCCAACCGCGGGGTGATCTTGCTCGGGACTGTCCAGTAAGGGATGGTTCCGGTCTTGTGTTGCAGGGGAGTTAGGGTGGCTCCTCGGTACGCTGATCTAGACCAGGTACTGTGACAGGGTGTACCCCGGTGCCTAGCCATTAGTTGGAATCCATTTTCCATACGCGCCCGTACGGTTTTGATTGTGCCCAACTATTGCTGAAACGTGAGATGCAAGCATTTCAGCTAGATTCTATTTACTTTCTATAGACACTATTATAATATCAGAGGACTTTAATAAAAATGTTTTAGCTATCGTAAGGTAAAAACCCGACATGTTTATTTGTGGCGTGGTCTTACGAGATGCTTTTGTTTTCAAAGGATTTTTGAAACTTTAATAATCAATTGGGTGTGATTTTCTCACGCTGATATTCCAGACTGACTCGGGTATTATTTAACCGTAATGCTCGGGTTAGACCGAGTATTATAGGATACAGGATTTGATGCTGTGGAGTTCAGAAGACGAGCAAGATGACGATACGTACTACCGTACTTGTATATATAGACATATTCCGCTGTGTTGAGTTGTTATGTATCCATTTGTATGTTATTGATGTGTGATGTGATTGATGTACTCTGATGATGTAATATGTATAAACAGATATATTTGATTTCGAGTAAAGATTATTTATTATCTATTATATTTTATTCCGCTGCGATGGTTAGATTCTGTTGTTGTTTTCTATTCTCTTCTTCTACCTCTTCTTCTTTAACCTAAATGGTTCGTATTTCTGTACAACTTGAGTTGATTGTTGTAGAATAGTGTTGACTCAAGGGGTACGGATATGCGGGCTGTTACATTAGGGATACTCATTCTAGGGTATACTTCACCCTATCTCTAGTGAGTTACCTAATGTGTTATACTCCAAAAGCTAAAGTTTCAACCTTCAGCTCTGATACTAATTATAACGACCCTAACTCGACCTTCGAAAATCAGCACCAAATACATCACTCATATTTAAATGCCGCATATTCAAACGCCGAATCTGGTTCGCCGAAGCTTATAACACATTGAGTACAACAACATAGCGGAAGAAATAAATAATATTATTGATATACAACATTTGATACAATAGAATATCAATATAAATCAAAGCTAGAATATAACAGCGGAAAGATAATCTTCGACAGAGGAACACCGATATTATTTTCAAAAGGAAGAAGGATAGAAATCCTAACAACTCAATCACTAAAGCCAAAGCTCCAAAGACTCCAAGCTCCAAATCGAAAGCTCGAACCACCAATCATGTATCCAAATGCGAAGCGAGAAACTCCCCATCACGTTGTATTAAGAAAACTAGGTAATTCCAGAATGAAGCAAATGTGGTCGCCAAGATCCAAAGGCTTCAAAGATATCGACTCTATATCTATTATTTGATTATCTGAAAATCCCAACTCTAGACTGCCCGTGTGGAAAATTTATGGGCACCCAGAGTTTAGGGAGGGAACAATAAACTCTAGGTTAGTCATGGGACTGGCATGAGCAAACAAAAAAATTTATTTTTAAAACAAACAACAAAAGAAGTAAAAAAATCCGCAATGCTTTTTGGAAAACGAAACTACCATAAGGCCTCCCACCACACACACAATGCAAACACAGAATTGGAGGAGATTTCTCATTATGATAGTCAAACATGCTTGATACGACAAAACCTTTTGATATTATTATTAGTACATAGTGCAGAAAATATTTTGAAAATAAAATATTAATCTTAGCCAGCATAGACATTTCGCACTTATGCCTACTATAGCTACCATGTTCAATAGCAGGTTATACAACTAAAACCGTACAAGGCTCGTATTGTTTTGTTCGGATTTCCAACAATGGTCACGCAAAGGAACTTCCCACACCGAATGGGACGCCTCTGGAGGGACGCCCCCGAGAACCTAACCGGATCTCTGCCAACACAAGGCTGGGTTACCCCTGCCCGGAAGTAACTACTGACACGAGCATGCCATCCCTCGGTCGTCACCAACCATTATCCGAGATATCTCTACACCAACAACCACAAAGCAATAAGTTTGCAGCAACCACATAGGTAAATATCTGGGCTCCATACCATGATACCACCTTTTATCCAGAAGAAAATGGACATTCCCTCAAGGGGCGCTACGCCCAAATAACCTTGCTGCAACGATTCCTGTTTTAACCATTACTGGGTTGTGAGGCTCGATGAAGTCTCATCCACAAAGCTACGCTTTACACAAAAGCCATGCTTCGATCAACAAATGATTGGCAGCACTTCGTATGCCACATTAGCAAATGGGAATGCATCACTAGTAAATAACAACTACATGACCTTTGAGCTCATACGTCTCAGAGAAGGGTGTTAAGCTAAGAGAATAAATTCTCCGCCACCAACAAAATTGTATTTGATGGAAACCAGTTTTACAACTCAAAGTGTAATGTCAGACACAGATCCATACAAGTCTATTCTGGATTCGAACATAACCGAAGGCGCTTCAAAAAGAAGCCCTTGCAATTCGGGTATCCTCAATCCCGATCGGACTCCCCATCACCTATGGAGATCTCTATACCGGAGCAACTCGGTGCAGATTCATTCGACGGATTATCCTATCGTTCTCGATAACACTGGGTCTTCACCACCGTCTTCAAATGCTATCCATCTCGTCGTATCACTATTCGAAATGGGTATATGACACAAAGTCCTCTCCGGGCTAAACCGGATAGTGAGCGCTTAATTTAAAAAGCGTATGGATATTGGGATCTTAGTTAAGTCACAACTTAAAGCCCAAAACCTTTCTTTCAAATGATTTAAACAAATTACCATTTCCAAATCTTTTAAACAAAAAGATTCACTTCACAAAGCGCACCAATTCTTTCACAAAGATTCATTCACAATATTTTCACAAAAGATCTATCTTTGAGATCCTCTTTTGTTTGAAAAAAAAGTTCACCAAATAATTCACAAAGATTCCTTCATAGCTTTCGAAACAATTCCATTTCAAACCTTTTATACAAAAGGTACACCTTCAAAATCCTCTTAAATCTCAAAACAAGGTTCAACCATCTTTCACAAAGATTCATTCATAGCTTTTAAAACTATTTCAATTCCATTTTGAACTTGAAATCTTTCAACAAAAATTGGGAATCCTTTCTTTATATGAAAGCTATTACTATTTAAAAACAAAGGTTTCCGTTTCGAAAAAATCCGATTACATTTGCGCAAGTTAAAGCCCTTCTAGTCTATAAACACATTTATAACTTGTATAATCTTTTCAAACAACAATTTCCAAACGTAGAATTCAATTTCAAATTTTGAATTTAAATTCAAATCAAACTATTAAATTTCAAAACTCTATCCAGTTATTCAAAATAACTTTTATCTTTAAAAACTCTCATTCAAAAGCTTTTCATATTTAACCCAATTCCATTTCCAAAACCATTTGGATTCAAAATTCAACTTTAAAACCATTTCATTAAATTCAAATATCTGCGACTTAACCAATTTCCTCGTGCGATCCATATTTGTGTGTGTATGGTGTAGTCCAGGGGTTTTACACAATAGTGCACAACATCAATCATCACATATTCAATCATATCAATATCGGTAAGCGGTGTATTCCGATAACTCTTATCTCCATTCACATATTCACAGATAAATAATATAAATTTATCACAGATAAATAAATTGCATTCATCACAGATAAATAAACTACATTTATCACAGCTCAAATCAAAACAGAGCATCACACATCAGGAATATCAAACAATTCAACATTCAATAGAATTTAAACATCCATAAGTGAAGTTAATTAATCATTTGTTTTATTGAAACCAGATTTATCACTAATCCAGGTTGATTAACATTAATTAATTACAAATTATTTTTATTTAATTAACCTTTAATAATAGATTTATTATCCTTTAATTTATCAATTAATTAACCTTAGTTAATAGATAATCAACCTTTAACTATTAAATAATTAACCTTTAATTATTTAATTATTCCTTAATTAATTACTCTTAATAAATTACATAAATTACTTATTCTGAATTAATTAGCATAAGTGATTATCCTAATCACACAAATTAATTACATTGGGTAATTATTATTATTTTTATCACTTGATAGAACAGCTTTAATTATTAATTAATTACTTAATTAAGTAATTATCTTTAAGTAATAAATTACCTTTTAAATACTTATTGTTAATTAATCAACCTTTAATTAGTAATTAACCTTTAATTACTTTCATCTAGTAATTAAGCTTTAAGAAATTAATTATCTTTAGTTTAGTTTCATAAAGCTATTAGCTTTTAAATCAATTACACAAAGTAATTGTACTTACTTAATCACTTAATTACATCCTTTAAGACTTATTAAATAAAACAAATTATCCTTAACAATAGTTAAATTTTAAAAACCTTTAATCTTTGAAACAAAATCTTTATCAATCCATAAATCAACTTAGATCTTTTAGTTAATTAAATAAAACATTTGGTCTTCATGATTAACTCCTTAATTTCTACATTAAGTTTTATTTAAAAATAAACCTTTGAAAAATAAGGTTCTATAAAACTTTAAAACATTTTAAAATTTAAAAGTCTGAAAACAAGTTTGTTTAAAAATCTGAAACCTGAACACTATCAAAATCATCCTGAGTTAAATACTAAAAAACCCTAGCATACCAATCAAAATCACCGAGTCACTCACGGTTCCTGCTACTTCGAGACATTCACAAAATCAACTCGAGTTCAACCTGAGCTTCCCTCATCTTCTTCCATAATTTCTAAAACAGCCAGACATAAATGTGCACGGTGCACATGCATGATCAACTAAGCCACCTCCGATCATCATCGCGATCACCCATGAGTCACCTACAACTTCACCAATGACCTCTATAACTCGGATCGACGAAATGACATTGAATTCAAATTTGAACAGATCCTCGTTTTTCTGAAACCCATTCGATCGACCAAAATTTTCTCACGCGATCACCATCGATCGACTACCACCATGCCGTCGCAACCAGAGCTTCACTACATGACTACAAATCAATCCCCCCCGGTCCGATCGACCATAATGCTTCCTCGTCAACGAATTCAGTTCTAAAATGACAGTAACCCAAAACTTTCCCTTAAACCCTAAACCACCAAAGTACGGCTACCATGACAATCTGGAATTCAAACTTCTATATTTCTGATGGTCCCCTATCCACAAGCTTTCTTCTCCAGCAAAGACGTCATTCCATTTGTAGCCGATCGTCCGGAATTGACAAAAACCCAATTCTGATCAACTCAAATTTTCACATAAATTATAAGCTTAAAATTTCTCGAATGATTATCAAAAATCATGATTTTGGAATACGAATACATCCCTATAATTCAATCTCGAAATCCAGACATTTGATTTTGGATTTATTTTTGATTTTCTACTGTTATTTCTTATTCTTGCAAAAAATTATCAATATAAAACTTGAATTTATTTTTAACATTGATATCCTATTTCAATTATCTTTCCTTTAGATATCGTAACCTAAAAACAATTAAGTAAGAAACAATTGAATTTTTATTTAAGGGTCGGGACCTGTAAATCAACAGATCATAGGTATATATACATATACCCAGACGTACATACACACATATACCTTATATTTACATACATGCAACATAGGATCAATCATGTAAACTTATTTCCAAGTTATCAATCTTATACATCACCACAGATATAGATAAGCACAAAGAACTGGATTTGAAAACGGAGTTTACTCACCTGTTTGGAAGAACAGAGGACCTGGTTATATGATGTTGAGTTTGTTGTTTGATCTGGAAATGATGATTTGTGCTAAAGCTTTGAATTTGTTTGATTTTTGAACTGCTTCAGGTTTGAATTCTTGCTTTTTATTTGAGTTGCCAGGTTTTGATTTCTTCATTTCCAGGCTTGAATTTTTTTGAAATCTTGCTTACTGCCTTCAGATTTGTTTTAATCTGATTTTGGATTTAAATCAGAAGCTTGCATTTGATTCTATATTGAATTGCACTTTTGATTTTCTTTTGTTTGGTTTTGAATTAGCTTCCAAGTTTTGAGAACTTTTTTTTTAAAACTTAAAGAAATTGTTGAACTAAAAAAATGAGCAACCCGATTTCTCACTAAACATGTTATTGTATTAAAATTTTTAAAAGAAAAACAAGTTGCCACTTGTAATCATACGTTAACACTTGTATTTGCATGATTTTGATTATTTACACTTGTTAATTTCTTGCATCTTTATGTTTAAATCCTCCTTTAAATAATTTTATGAATTTTTGTTTTTAAACCCTTGTGTAATAAATTATTACATATACACAAACAGAAATTAAAAAGGAAATTTAACCATTTAATTAATCTCATTATATATATTTACAAACCAAATTTAATTCAAGCAATTTTAAAAAGAAAATATATAAATTTTTCTTAAATCTTATTTTAATCAAATCTACATATACATTCCTATGTTACACATATACTTTTTTCCTTTTAATTATATTTATACAATTTAAAGAAAAATGATTTTTAGAACTAATTATACATTGATAAGTAATCACATATATTTTTATATATATAAGAATTTAACTTTAAATGACCTTTTGAAAATTTATTATATTAAATTCTAAATATCAATTTCAAATAAAAATGCATGTTTAATATAGTTAGAAAAAAAAATTTCTTATTAATTTCAAAATGTAAATTTTAAATTAATTTTTTTATTATCGAATTTCAAATTAAAAATTCTATTTAAAATCATATTCATACACATTTATATTAATAAACAAATAAATATCTATTTAATTTGGAAAATACCAAATTAATTCACAATTTAATTTCCAAAAAAATTAAACAAATTACCAATTTAAATTCGATTTAAAACCGGGATCGTTACAATAAACGACCAAGGGTGTTTAGGTAATTTACTTTGTTCTTGCTTATAAATACCTCTTTCATTCCTTCAATTTTCCATTATCTTCCTTCTACCATTTCATTCTCATATCTAATCCAAATTAGACTTTTTTTCAAGTATTATAAAATTTCAGTGGCTACAACTTTCATGTGTATCACTTCTTCAAATTTTGAGCTTAAACATGTCCAACTCTCATTTCTTTGAAGAGAATTTTCTGACCCAGATTTTCATGTCCAACTTCTTATTTTGACTATATCTCCCTCAAAAGAGATCCAAATTGAGTAATTCTTTCTTTAAAATTGAATAGATATGAATTTTCAAGAACTTTTATATTGACAACTTTCGCGAATTCCATGAGTTACTCATCCAGAAATCAGTTAAAAGAAGACCAATTTTCGAATTGGATTTTTTATGAATTCGATGATAATCTAAACCCCCTCCACATATCAAGGCCGACCCCCACCACCTTTGGACTGTGTGCACATACTTTGGCCAAACCATAAAGCCACCACAAGGCCACCAAAACTTGTGCTTACCAAAGTTCAAGCATGGATCTAGGCTCGGTTCAAAAGCTAGGGAAGTTCGAGTCATTTTGGTAGCTTTTGTGTGAATATAACCCATGAATTAATTTAAAAGTTCTAATTTTAAATATGGGGCTTAACTTGATAATAAATATTGATATTTGGTTGTCAAGTATGTTGGAAGTTTGGTTTAGACAATACTGAACGTTGTTGTATGTGATTGGAAGTTAGACTTGAAATGAAATCTAGTGTTGAAGTGAGTTTGAAAGCTATGATATTGGTTTATAGTTGTTGCTTATGCCTATTGTTATGGCATATGCTTATATGTATGAGATTATATACGTGATGTATGTGCTAAGAAAGTTAGCATTTTGACTCGTTAAATACGACATCGAGATCCTTTGGTTTAAATTTGTTTTCTAACTTTACTTCTAGAAATGTTTCATAAAAGTTTTAAAAACCTTACCTTTGTTTTCTAAAACTTTATTCAACGTTTATAAAGTAGTTTAAATATGAAAGAAAGAGTTTTAAAAGTGATTTAGAGTCAAAAAAAGAATTTTTGAAATTTCATGTCATATAGTGATAGTCATTATAAATGTAGTTCGTGAAAAATAAAATCTTTTCGAATTAAAAATGTTTTAACTTAAGTATCTTTTTGAAAAGTGTTTTCAAACATATTTTAAATATTTAAAAGAAATTATAATTTAACTAAGTAATTATTTATTTATTTATTTAATGATTATTTAATAAATTAAGTAAGGTAATTAGTACTTAATCGTTAACTAAGTTAGGGTAATAAATACTTAGTTATTTTTAAGTAAGTTAATTATAAATTGTCAATTAATAAAGAGTTAACTATTATTGAATTAATTATTTAGAGATTAATCTTTATATATTTAAGTTTAATTAAATTATTTATTTGAGTAGGGTTATATTATTAATTAATTGCTGATTATGTTAAATTTAAGTTAAGATGTAATTAAAACTTAATTATGATTTAATTATTTTAAATAAAGATTAATTTATTTAAGTTTTAATTCAGGAATATTTAATTAATTATTTATGATTAATTAGTAATTAAGGGTTTAAATTATTATTTTATAATTAATTAAGATTAATTATGGTGTAATTATTTATTTTAAAAGGATAATTATTATTTATTATTTAATTATCAATTAAAGTATTAATTATTATTAAGTGAAGGGTTTAATTGCCATTAAAGTTTTATACAAAAGTTTTAAAGTTTTAAACTACTATAATTCCAAAGATCGGTTTTGTTTTAAAGTAACTTTTTTTTAAAGAATATTTTTAATCTAAAGGGATTTTTTTGTCGACTACCCTTAAGTAATCCCCATTAAATATGAAACCCAAGGAAATTTGTTTAGCATAATAAAATAGCGTTATGCTAATTAATTTATATTGGACATTTGTTTGGTAGTACAAATAACATTTTAGCCATAATTTCTTAAATATATTATGTTGACATCTGTTTAAGCAGAATGCTATTATATTAACTTGGACATGTGTTTAGCAGAACAAATCCTCATCTACTATTATAGTAACTTAGACATCTTACCTACTTGTTGGTTTGTCTGTTGTTGACTAATTCCCTTATACATATCTATTTGTTATGTAAATACCCATGCTATAACTTGAAAAGTAAACTTAATTAAAAGAGAACCATTGCAGTCAATAAACTTCCTTTTGATTTTAAGATCAGTGATACTATTAACAATGGTTTCAAATTAAGTAATGACTTTAGTAAAGACGTTTTAAATGATCATTTTTTTTATCAAAAGGACTTTATTAAATGATTTTATTAAAGGGGTTTTATTTTAAATAAGGAATATTTATAAGAAAGTTTTATAAATGATTTTGGATATTTATAAAGGAAGTTTATAAATAATTTTGGAGATTTACAAAGAGATATATAATGTATTTGATATTTATAAAAGAGTTTTGTAGATTTAAATTGATGATTTATAAGAGTTTTGTAAATGGGTTTGGAATTTAAGTAAAGAAGCTTCATAAATAAAAGAGATTTATTAAGAGGATTTATAGAAGCAAATTTATAAAAGGATTTGAGATTGGATTTCCTTTGACTAACCTTCTTAACTAGGGTGACATCGACATTCATTCCACACTTAACACCCAAGGATTTGAGATCATCTTTATCTCTTATTTTAATAATATTTTGTTTTGATCCTTTAATATGATTTAGAAATAAGAAATCTTTCACAAATTCTTTGCGGATATACTTATGTTAGTTAGATAAGTATAAGAATGTTTTGATAAATACTTTTGAAAAGAATTTTAATAAATGAAAGATTTAGTTTAAGGCTTAGTGGTTTCTATGAGTAATTAAATCTTTGAATTGGTCGTTTCTTATTTATTTGATAGTTCAATAACCGACTATCAAATTTGGACCAAAATATAACTCCAGAAATATCTAGGAGAAACATGTGAGTTATATGCCACAGTCATATTTAATGATGTTGTATTGAGCGTATAAATCTTGTTTTGTTCTCCTATGAAAATGATAGGAAGATCCATCCACTTAAACGATTAGGGGTTGATTCCTGCTCCTATGTATTGTCTAACTATTTCCAAAAGAACTAAGGTTGAGTTTACCGGAACTATCGAAAGTTTTTTCAAAGAGATCGAGATCGGATAGTATAAATTATCCGAAAACTACTTCGATCCAACTCAAGTGTTTTGAACTGAAGATATCTTGAAGATGATTGAAGAAGAAGCTTTTGAAGTGCAAGGGCTACTTACTACTAATCCTGAGGGTGATTCCAAAATGGATGTAGTAGAGGTAATGCCTGCGGTTTCATTCAGACCCAGAATGAACTTGTAAGGATGAATGCTGGCACTGCATTGCTACGAGGAGGGCAGTGTTAGCATTCCAAGATGGTTTGTTACATAAAAATTAATCATAGCTTCAAGCCCCAAGCCTCATCAACTCGGGAATGACTAAAATCAGAGGATGTGCTTCAAGGCTATGTGGTTCACTACCATTAGGGTATTGTCATCATCCAATCCAGATCGATATTATAGATCATGTATGGTCGGGGTCTGTTTAGGTTGTTGATCCTAACCAAGGTGATGATATATTCGGTACTATCCATTAAGGGGTAGGGCCGGTCTTGACTCACAGGGAGTCCATGTGAGGCTCTCGGTGTATTTTATCTATGCTACGTGGTACCCAGTGTCTTTTCATCGTATGGAATCCAATCTCCAATACGAGCCATTACGATTTTGATTGTGCCCAACTTTGTTGGATGTGATATGCAAGCATTTTAGCTATTTTATATATTTACTTTGAATCCTTTGATATTATTATAATATCACTAAATTTTATGTAAAAGTGTTTTGGTTATCGTAAGGTACAAACAAGTCTGTGTCTATGAGCGGCATGGTCTTAGGAGATACCTTTGATTTTAAAAGAGTTTACAAGTTATAATAAATTGATTCCTTGTGATTTGAGTTTCCCATGCTGGTTTTACTAGACTAATCCAAGCATAGTTTTTCTTATAATGCTCTTGTCAGCTCGAGAGTATTTTCCAGATTTAGTTGGATCCTTTGGAGCTTTCAGGTGATGAGCTGGATTCTCCAAGATATATTCATGTACCATATATTCTTCTGTTGTTTCATTTGTTTTAATTTTGTCTGTATCAATCATCAATTGTAAGGATGGGTTGTTATAACTGTCTAAGCTGATAATAGGTTAATGCACTCTAATAATGTGTATAATAAAGATATTTCTTTTTTTATGACTTGTTCATATTATATATTGCTCATTACGTTTTGTGGGATTCAGTTCTTTCTTTTTCTATCTTTCACCCTTAATGACTTATCTTTCGAACACTTAAATGATCGGCACATGAATACCGAGGATGTAACAAGTGCCCTCTTTAGGTATAAGAAAGGCAGACCATTACATTTGGTATCATAACTTAGGTTGAGTGAACACCTAGGCTTTAGTGGGGTAAACTCATTTGAGATAGGAGAACCGAGACCTTAGAATGAGTTTGAGTGTATAAATATGAGATTGCGTATTTGTTAGCGCTATAAAATGTTTTATACTGTGTTGATTTATCGATTGAGCGGTTATGAATTCTGGTCGATGCAGAGGGGACAACTGTATCGATAGGGGTTTCTAAACACTTAAACTAGGCAAATCGACATAATATGGTTTTAAATGGTTAAATGTAATAATTTTACCTAAATTATATTTTATATATAAATGGATAATTTTCAAAAATCAAATATAGTTATATATAATGTGATTATTGTTAGGAGTTGAAAATATTTAATTATTATCATATAGGGTTTGATTAGTCATGACATCCAATTTTGAGAATGGATTGTTATCTGATTTATTGGTAGTTTTCCCTTTTCCACCATAATTTGGGTAGATAGAATTTGTGGGATCATTGAAATGAACACCTTGTGAATTGAGTTTCACTATTTGACTATAAGGCATTCGATGATAATGTTGGGTCAAAAAAATTGAATTTAATAAAAGGATGTTTATTAAAAATAAAGGAAACATATTTTAAAAATGAATATTTGAGGAAAAATTTATATACAGTAATTTATAAATCATAATTATAAAATATATTTTGAAAATAAGATGGATTTTCAAAGAATCTAAATCCCAATGACTTTGATAAATTTTATAATGGAATTTTGGAAATAAAAGTAATAACTTTACTAAAAGTACTTTAAATTATAAATATTTTGAAAAAGAATTTAGGAGTAAGATTTTTCTTTGGAAGTTCGGGAACTGAATCTCGATCTATTTTGTGATGATCTGAATAATCTTCTAATGTGACTATCGAATGTTTGCTTAGGGAGATATGATAGTGCACTTAGTAAATTATTCTCTTTGTTATTGTACGATCGAAACAAGTTCAACCGAATGAATCCAAAGCAAGTGGACAATAAATATTTTGTTAGCTGAAATATATGTGTATGTAGTATTGTTTCAAAAAAAGGATTTGAAAATTAGAAGTATTTTTATAATTACTAGTTCAAGTGATTCGAAAGTGACTTAAAATGGGCAGGAAATCTGTTCGGATGGTAAACACATCTCTTGAGTATTACCCTTCTTGGTAATTGGATTTATGATATTATTCGGTAGTACCCAGTTCCTTGATATCATTTTGGAGTTACTTGGACTATATGTATATCTTTTAAAGTTAAAAATAAAGTATCATTTCAAAAGGAGTTTTAAAATAAAAATCAAGTATTTGGCTACTAAGTTTCGAAATAATAAGACATTTTGATTAAAGAATGGGTAAAGAAATGAAGTTTTAAAACTGAATTAAGTTAATAAGTAGGTTTAATAAACTATGTTTTATTGAACCTTGTCCTTTTATTTTAACATCTAGAAGTGAAAATTATTTGATGTTATTGGACTGGCTAATAAACATATTTACCTTAAGAGGTGTCTAGAAAAGAAGTGGACTCCAAGACGGAGTTTGGATGCAAGCATCATACTCTCCTTAGCTGCTTACCAGATCGATTGTGTAAAGAAGTTCGACTCAGTTTTAAGACCCCAAATAATTTTGGATCTACATCTGAATAGTTAAAAACTAAAAAGAATTAAAAATTTGATGTTTTGTATGTATACTCTTAGGATGTAGAAGAGTATTATGCAAGTAATAAATTTAATTGATTAATGAAAAGGATTTTATAAATCAAGTTGTATCATTTGAAAATGTTTGAACTTAAATTGGAATTGTTATGAAATATTTTCACAAATATTTTGGGAAGGATAGAAAGTAGTTGGATAGTGAGAACCCGTAGATGACTACGTACGCGGTACGTGGATCATTTTCACCTTTTCACGTAATTCTTGGTCCAAGACTCGCGTACATGACTTAAGGTGTTTCACACCATTCCGAAGAAAGATTTATCACTCGATTATTAACATCGCACACTTAGTGAGGGTTCTTAATATGGAACCAAATGTTTTCTATCATAGTATATGGCTATGTGAGGAAAACGGAGGTTTCTAATTAAGAAGCCCGATCGAAGTCCGCACTAGAAAGTCGGGTAAGCGATACTTGTTCGGAAGTAAAGCAATGCATTCGAGTGATTGACCAAATCATATTTTTGGTATAAGAATGAACTAGGTACATCATATAGACAAATGTATAGTATTCTCGATTGTTTTGTTACTTTTGTGTTTTGGGTCTAGGGCCGTGGTAAAATTTCGGTGTCGAAATTCTTTTAAGGGGGAGAGAGTAACGACCCAGAATTTCACCACTTTGATTTGCGAATATTAGCTAATTTTAAATATATTCACATAATGTATTTTATAATTAAAATAAAATCGCTATAAATAATAAATAGTTATGGTGAAATTGTTTTTCAAATTTGTTTACAAAAATAACTAGTTCGAAGAAAAATCGAAAATGTGACTGGAATTTGTTTTCTGAATTTTTGCCTTTTTGTCGACTAAAAGTTATCAGAATGTCATACACTTTATTGTATAATATAACACACACATTTATAAATTATTTAGGATATATATATATATATATATATATATATGCATTAGTATATGTACATATGTTTTTGTACTTAGGTATATAAGATTTAAAATATAAATTTAGTAAAAAGAACGTGTCACATCATAGGCAAACATAAGCATTTTGTACTAAAAACATGCTTAAACATGTCGGAGCTTGGAAAAGGAGAGGGGACATGAGTGTGGGATGAGGTGCACGAAGGTAAAGTGGAATGGTGATGTGGCGAGAGGAGGTGGAGGGTAAAGGAACAAGGGTGTTTAGGTAATTTACTTGTTCTTGCTTATAAATACCCCTATCATTTCTTCAATTTTGCCCTCTCTTACTTCTGCCATGTCTTTCTCACATCTTATCCAAATGGAGATTTTTTATTTTTCAAATAAAATGGAATTTCAGTACGTACAACTTTCATGTGTAGCACTCCTTCAAATATTGAACTTAACCATATCCAAATCTCATTTCTTTTTAGAGAATTTTTCGACCTAGATTTTCAAGTCTAAAAATACCTCTTCTTACTTTAACCGTATGTAACGACCCATAAATTTTAATTTGTTTTAATAACGTATTTAACTGAAATTTTGTGAAATTTTAGATAATAATATTTGAAATATAAATTTGATATTCGGATTACGTCTAATTAAACATAACAAATGGTAAATTTTCATCAGATAGTATGGAAGTTTAATTTTTGTGTAATTTTATTTATATTTAATTCCGTTAAAATTTGATGATAAATAAATATTTTCCAAACCTGAATATTTTTATATAATAAATTTGTAAATCATCTTTTGAGTGAGACGTCATATTTCATTTCTCCAAATTTTGACTGCTATTGCTCCGTTTATCTTATTTCTGGTAAATTAGCAGCATTTTTTCGATACCGATTATCGACTTTTGATTGGATTATCGTACAACTATTATCTGTATACTGTTTTGATTGTATCGTCATGCTGATCTCTATGGTATATTCAATTCTATGTTTTGAAGTCCGGTACACAGCGAAATCCGCGAAACTGGTAACCGTATCGGTATCGGATCCATGACCTTTTGTTTTCTTTTGCGTGTCCAACTTTTAACCGTGTAGTCCAAGCAAATAATTAATTGCTTCAAAATTTAGCCGAATCAAGACTTGTGACCGTTGCTCTCTCCTATATTGAAATGCTCGCCCATTCATTTCTCTTTTCCCTTTTCTCGGTTCTGTCTCTTCAAATTAAAAATTATATATCAGATGCAACTTATATTGCATATCATCTTCCATTTTTCAAATTGCTCCTCTCTCCTATTCTATTTACCTTCATCATTCACCAGCGGCTTCAACAAGCCCCACAACCAACCCACATCCTTTCCCCTCAACTTCCAATTTCCCTTCCACCTGCCGAGCTCGCTCATCCTCTCCAGTGACGGCCACGCCTTCTTAGGCCGAGAACCCAAGATCTGAGTCCCCTCCTCTCTGGCCATAGCGGCTCCAACATGCCACCTCCACCTCTCCTCGGTTCGGCCGCCACTGCCTCATCCTCCACCAGCATGCTTCCAACCCGGTACTTCCCTCTCTTCCTCCCTCCAACAGCAGTGAGCACCCCTCGTCTCCAAGCCGAACAAACCCACGGCTTGACCTTCTTTGCATCTTCCTCTTCTATGTGAGTTTATATATATAGATAATATATTATTTCATTTAATATTTTGAAATGATTTTTAAAATAATGATATATAGGAAGTTGAATATATATATAGTGTTTTCTATGAGTAGTTATATATATATATATAATTTTGAATATAAAGGTTAGTGTACACATATTTTATATTACCTATTTCATATTTTACTAACATGTTGTTTGTTTGTATGAGATATACATGGCTTATATATACATCTGCATATGGATATGTTTACAAATTTCTATATATTTATCAAATTTTGCCTACTATTAGTTACACATATATGTGTCGTATAAAATGTTACTTACAATATTTATTGTAATAAGGAGTATTATATATATATATATATTATCATTTTCATTTGCTCGTTTTAGAAAAGAGATTTTTATGTATAAAATCTATATTTTGTTAGTTTGTACATCACTAAGTTACAGTAATATATATATAAGTTACATCATTTTGTATAAGGGTATGTTTTATATATAGTTTTAGTTATAGTTTGCAAGTGGTATGTGATGTTAGTATGAAAGCAAGTTTATATATTCACTTGTATTTTAGAGGTTGCATATATCACTTTGTCTGCTGTCAACATTCTGTAAGTTTTGTGTGGTCGGTTTATATATATATATATATATATATATATATATATATATATATATATTAGTTGATATGTATTGGTTTATGTAAATTATGTATTCTGTTAGTTATCTAAGCCTTTATATATTTTTATATACAGAGTTATATGTTTGTTTTGGGTTTCAAAGTATATTACATTATAAAGGTATTGTTTTATATTATGTCAAATTGTGTGTGCGTATGGGTTGCTAGTATTTTTTTTAGTGGATATATTTTAAGTAAAACAACAATATTTTATTTTGTTGTTTAAAAGGTATAAATTTTGGCTGTTATATATATAAATATAAACCATAACACTGGTTTTTGCAACTGTAATTACCTAATGCCGACACCTCCTTTTCATTGCCTGGTATACATATATTTTTATGATTGATACGCATCACACAAATGGTATTGGACAGTGGTTTGGAAAGATATTCTTGTATATTATCTGGTATATGTTCGTATAAACTTAGGGTAGTATTATATATATCGATTTTAATAAAAATTATATGTACGTAAATAGGTTTGGGTTTGTGTTCATGTGCCAGTACCTCGCGTAGGCAAGTTTATACATGATATATATATAGTATGTGTTGGACCGTACACATGTATTAACTTTTTTATGGGTTACAACATGTATATGTTGGACTTTATATTGATTCTTTTATATAAATATTGATTTTAATGTATGTTTATATATACTAGTAGACATTAATTTGGTTTTTCAACTTTATATAAGTTACAATTATCGTTTTTTTAAATAGTATGTATATAATCCATTTATATCAAAACTGATTTGATTTGTTCTCATCAACTCCCATTTATCAACTCTATTCATTGAATTCGTGAATATCAACTCTATTCATTGAATTCGTGCAGTCCTTGCTTTGCTTTGAGATTCGTGCCTGGATTCGTAGCTTATTTCTTTGTCAAATCTATCTAGCCTCGAAAAGTGAGCAATCATTCACGATTAACGTTCTTATATTTATTAGATTTGACTTCAATTGAAATAGCAATTGGAAATATGCTGCTGTTAATTAGTTACATTGTTATATATATGTTATTATATATATCTGATCACCTATGGCATCTAACACCAGTTTCTATTATTTATATTGATGATATATGCATGTTATATTACTATCATATATGTTATCACTCTGCAAGTTCCCTGTTAGTATAGAATTCCCTATGGGTTGAAATGATAAATCCAAGCGATTTTCATTTAATTGAATTTGGGATTGTGGGTTGCAATGATATATACCCATATATATTTAAATTACGGATTGAAATGATAGATATTCGTATCACTTGATCGTAGGATAGAAAATTATATACAGACACCATTGGTCCATATATAAATATTTTGAAAATGATTTCTATGGTTTTGAAAGGAAATATATATGGTTTTATTTAATATTGAAAATATTTTTGTATATAAATAAGTTTTAATATAAAGTAGATTTAATAATAAGCTTTAATTTAATAAAGTTTGATTTAATTAATATGTAATATGTTTAAGTATGTATTTAGAAAAAATTATTTTAAAAATAGATTTTATAAGTTAAGGTTAGGTAGATTTGAAATTGACTTGAAATGGTATTTTAATGAAGAATTTTATTTAATTAAATCGATTCGAAACTTATTGAATTTGAGTTTTAAGGATATGATTTTATAACTTGATTTTGATTTAAGTGATTTAATGAATATTTCACGTTTAAATAAATTGAAGGAAATATTTAGTAAAAATGTAATTTAAGGTCATTTAAATAATATTGAATTTATCCAGTGAATATTTCAAAGACTAAATAATAATAAAGTTAAATGAAGATCTGTATGAAACTGTAAATTTAGCTTTGAAAATGTTGAGAATTTAAAGCCTTGAAATATATTGAAATTTAAATGGTTTATTTTATGGTTCAAATCTGTATTTGAAATCGATATAATTTGAATTTGTTTATTTAGAAAGTGAATTGAACTGAAATTGATAAATTGGGATTGAATTAAATTTGAATTTGGACTTCGAGTTGATTTGAATCAATTTGTGAAATTTAAGAAAATTATAAATATTGTACTTTATAAATTATTTAATATATACACACACACACACACTATTTTAGTATAAAACTAATTTTTAATATAAACTAATTATTAGTTTATGTACTAATTATTTTAATATATACTAATTTATTTTATATACTATTGTTAAACTGTTTAAGTGGTGGACGTTATGATTTCAAAGTTATTGTTTTCCAAAGAATTATGATTTCAAAGTGTTTTGGGTTTCGAAAGTGTTGTTACTTTGAAAGTGCAGTAATTTGGAAATAGATATATTTGAAATGGAAATGATATTTTGGTTTTGAAGTATAAATTATTTTGAAATGACCATGGCGTTATAACGATGTTTGGTTGCTAATAGCATATATTTCTATATAGTAGGTAGTTCTATGGATTCTTAGAGGATGGTTATCCCAAACATCCTTTGAGTTACTTGTATTTCAGTTGATATTTCACTTGAGTTGAATTTATTGATATAAGAATGTTAATCCTGACTTGAATGTTTGTGTTTTGCTTTACGCTCGGGTCAGACTGAGCGATACAGCATTTGAGACTCACTTTTGGAGTTTGAGCTTTGCTTGGAGATCCAACTATCGATTCAGCTTTCAACTTTTCCAGTTGATTTGTTCAGAGATGTCATCATTTTGTATTTGAAACTTCACTGTATTTGAGATATCATGTTTTATTTTATTTCAAAGTCTGCTGTGTATATAGTAGCTTCATGAACTACTATTTATCTCTTCCACTGCATTATTATTATATTACTCTGTGTCTGTGATTCTGTGATTGATTTATTTACTGTATATGTCGACTTTTTCCAAATTTAAATTAACAATCTGATACCTTGATTCAAGTCCGACATGTGTGGATGCGAATGGTTGAAAATACTGATTTGTTACAGTTGGTATCAGAGCTTTGGTTTTAGGCAAAACTTCGCATATGTAGTAGGTTTAATTACAGAATTACTCTCGTTCGTGCTTGAATCTCTTCCTCTTTGATTTGGTTTCCTTTGAATTTTGGAACACTCCCTCTCGTTCTGGTATCCATTCTTGTCTCACCATATTTGTATTCTTTTCATTTCGGAGCATCCCATAACTCCGCTTGGAATGATCTCTATAAAAATCGGCGACCCCGCCAGTCTTTGAATGATTTGTAAAGGGGTGAAACTCCTTTATAATTGGCATTGATTCACAGGAGATTTATATACCCTCTGTTTAGATGCTGCTATCTCGTGCTATGGCGAATTCTATCTCTGGCGATCGAATGTCGATTTTCCTTAGAATTCTGCATCGATCATATTCCTGAAGTCACGGTTGACCCGATTAAGGTCGCCCACGATTTATATATGTATTTTCATCTTCTATTTTGTAATTTAATTATCTCATCTTCGTTCAAGCCTATCTTCGAATCAAAATTCTATTTGATTAGAGTTCCTTTAATTTGAATCCCTATCTTTTTTTTAAAATCCATTCTTGAATCATCCTCCAAAAAATAGCGTTTGTTTGTATTTTAGAAACTATTTTATATATCAAAATTATTATTATGATAAGAATGATTATATTCTATATATAAAAGTGAAATTTTTTTCAATAAGGATTATATACCTTCTAAAAACTAAAATTTGAAGTTTCGAAAGGATTTGAAATTTTGAAAATTATATAAGAAATTAATTTATATAAAAATGATTTATAACTGAAGGGTTTTAAATTTGGAATTTGAGAAATTGAACTCTGGTATTTTGAAACTGGTTTTAGGATTTTGAAAATATATAATAGTATGATTTGAAAGTATTTTCCGAATAAGAAACGTTTCAAATGACTTCAAATGAGTTCCTATGATTTCGAAGAAATTTCAAAGATGTTTTCAAGAAAATAGAAGTCCAGAACTCACTTATGTCACTGGAGAATAATTTCAGTGATGAGTGCACGCATCATCGACATTGATTTTCGAGTTTCAGAGTGTGGGTGAGGCCATTTTAGTAGCTTTGCTATGCGATTGATTTTGTGAAACCAAATTTTTGATTTCAAATTCCGAATTATGATTTAATATTCGAAAGATATATGTATATATATTTGAAACGATTTAAAGTGAGCCCGGTGTTCAGTCCTCGAGTTTCGGATTCGATTTGGTATAACTCTATCTATTGAAATTGATTTACTGATTTTTTGCTGATTTCCAACTCTTGGATTTGGAAATTTAATTTCTCCGACTATTTTGAATGTTCGAACACTTCCAAATCGAGGTTTAGTTTTCAAAGCTAAGTAATTTCAAAAAGTATAAATTATTTGATAAAGTATAT
The DNA here is from genome assembly GCA_030765085.1 of Allium cepa. Classification (NCBI taxonomy): domain Eukaryota; kingdom Viridiplantae; phylum Streptophyta; class Magnoliopsida; order Asparagales; family Amaryllidaceae; genus Allium; species Allium cepa. Next base: position 189,298,967 of record CM060937.1, on the reverse strand, counting down.
AAGTTTAGTTTTTAATTTTTAAGTACGAAGTAATATGATTTAAATAATTTGAAACTTTTTTGTTAAGTAAATGAATAAGACTATTTTGAATTATACTAATATGAAATTTACTTTTGAAATGTTTTAAATAAAATTTAGTTTTAATTTTTTTTAACTTAGTAACATCTTTTATAAAACTATATATATATATATATATATATATATATATATATAGAATAATAATTTTCAGAAGGTAAATAGGATTTTTCAAATAGAAATAAATAGTTTAAAGGTTTTAACGGGATGGCTATAAATTTCTTAATCATTTTGGGTATAATTGATCTTGAGAAAAATGTTTGGTTTCGAAAATAGATTGGAATTTAAAACCCAGTATTTATATGATGATTTGGAAATGAATTTGTTTGAGCTAAATTATGTTGGTTCGGAAGCTGGGATTAATTTCTAAACCTATTATTTTGGAAACTTTGAAATTGAAGATATTTAATTTGGAAGAAATAATTTGGTGAAATCATATATGATTTTGAAACTGAACTGATATTGAAACGAATGGAAATTGAGAACCTTATTTTACTAAATACTCGATTTGGGAGTTATCGAACTTATATAAAATTGATTTGTATAAGTATGAAGTTGATTCAAAAACTATTGATTTGGAAAAGTACTAAATTTGAAAAGCGAAGTCTTACATAATCGAAGTCTATATAAGTGTGATTTGATATACTAATGATTTTGGAAAGTATTAAATTTGAAAATGAAATCTTATATATAATTGACTTTATATAAGTATGATATTTGAAATTGATTTGAAAGGATATATATGATACGTATTTTTGAAGTAAAGATATGGAAAGTGCCTTCTGCTTGATATCCTCTTTGTGGCCACATTTTGTATTCATTCTATTGATATTATTCTCTCTGATTTGGGTTTTTCGAATACAATGCTCTAGTGTCCTTCGAATTCCATGGCATTACCCATGGTCTTACGAACTCGACTGCATAGCGTAATTCGCAAGGCAGTTATTTTTTAAAAGGTACGGATGTTTCCTAGGGGATCCAGGTGTAATCATTGTGTATCTGCGATCTATGGTTGTTTTATTAGCGTAATCCGCTAAGCAGAGATTACTTAAAGGGTACAGATGTTTCCTGGAGGATCTAGGCGTAACCATTGTGTATCCGGTCTATAAGTTTTTCTATTACCGTGGCGGTATCCGCAAGGCAGAAATTGCTTAAAGGGTACGAATGCTTCCTGGAGGATCCAGCGTTGTAACGTTTTGGGATTTTCGACTCACGAAAGTCGACATTAATGCGTCCACTGTATCAACTGCCGAACAATCAAATGCCTAAAAACCGTACCGTTAGGGTTAAAGAAGAAGAGGTAGAAGAAGAAAGAAAGAAGAAACAACAGAAACAATATCAAAATCTCACAATCGCAACGGAACAACATATAATATATCAATGAATAATCTTTAAAACAAAGAATCGTATCAGTTATTACATTACATCACATTACATTACATTACATTACCAGAGTTTACAACAACAAACAGCAGAAAAGAAATACTATATACAAATTGATACGTCATGCCATCCAGCCCGCCTCCAGATCTATACAGCAACTCATGAATTTCAGAATGACCTGATAACCTGACTCTAGACTGCCTATGTGGAAATTGGTGGGCACCCAGAGTTTAGGAAGAAAACAACAAACTCCAGGTCAGTCATGGGACTGGTGTGAGAACTTAAAACAGTTTATCTTAAAAAAAACTAAGAAATTAATAAATTTTAAAACAGATCTGCAATGCTTTTAGAAAATGAGACTACCATAAGGCCTCCCGCACGCACACACAATGCAAACGCATAATTGGAGGAGATTTCTCCTTATGATAGTTAAATATACTTGATACGCAAATTTATTTTCAATATTATTATTATAAGTGCAAAGCATAGGAAAACATATCGAAAGTATAATATAAATCTTAGCCAGCATAGGCATTTCGCACTTATGCCTACTATAGCTACCATGTTCAATAGCAGGTTACCGCCACGTTCATGGCAGGTTATACAACTAAACTGTATAGGGCTAATATTGTTTCTTTGGATTTTCAACTAATGGTCAGGCCAAGGAACTTCCCATTGCCACATGGGTACGCCTCTGGAAGGATGCCTCGAGACTCCTAACCGGATCTCTGCCAACACAAGGCCGGCTACCCCCTTCCTAGGGAATAAAACCTCAGATATGCCACCCCCGGTCCTCTTGGACCTTTATACGAGAGCTCTCTAAACCAACAACATCACAAAGTAATAAAATACAGTGTCCACATGAGTAAGTATCGGGGCTCCATACCATGATACTACCCTTTTCCAGAAGGAATGGCCACACCCTAGGGAAGCTACCCCTGAAACCTTGCTGCATCTTTCCTGTTTTGACCATTACCGGGTTGTGAGGTTCGACGAAGTCTCGTCCACAAAGCTACGCTTTTCACAAAAGCCACGCTTTTCACAAAAGCCACGCTTTTCACAAAAGCCACGCTTTTCACAAAAGCCACGCTTTGATCAACAAATGATCAGAAGCACTCAGCATGCCACATTACCAAATTGGGAATATATCGCTGATAACCTTCAACTACATAACCTCTGAGCTCGTATGTCTCAGAGAAAGGTGTTAAGCTAAGAGGATAAATTCTCCGCCACCAACAGATATGTATTTGAAAGAAATCTGCTTTATATCTCAAATGTAATGTCAGATATACAATCCATACGGGTCTGCTCTGGGTTCGAACAAAACTGAAGGCACTTCCAAAGAAGTCCTTACAATCCGGGTATTCACAATCCCGATCGGACACCCCATCACTTAGGGAATCTCTATACCGGCGCGACTCGGTGCAGAGACAATCGATAGGTCATCCTATCATTCTCGTAAATACCCGGTAGTCACCGCCGGTCTTCAATGCTATCCATAAACGATGCATCAATAATTGGCATGGGATTTATGACCCAAAGGTCCTCTCCCGGCTAAACCGAATAACGAGCGCTTATTTTAAAATAAGTGTAACATTCAAATTTAAGAAAATCACAACAAATACCCATTTAAAGGTAAACATTGATAGTCGGTTATTTAACTATCAATAGATATGCACAACATCACCAGATTCCAAATAATTTCCCAAATTATTTATTTTCCAAAAATATCTTTACAAGATATATTTTTCTCCACACTCCAACCGTTTGAAAACAAATTTCAAATCACTTATTTAATAATGGAAAACATTTACATACTTATTTAATAATAAGAAATTCACAAATCTATTTATTTTCAACATTTGGAAAATATTCAATATACTTAAATCACTATTAAGTATATATTTTATTCTTTAAGGAAAATATTCTCTTAAACACATTTATTTGAGTCAAAATGAATGTTGCATAAAACATCGTTACGACAACCCAAAATCACTATATAGGGAATCGAAATTAAGGTAGAAATATAAATCCCAATACTATATAAAACATTTCCTTTCGAAAATCATTTACTATAACAACAGTGTTATAGTCCACTATTTCCTTTTATTTCTCGAAAACGTCTATTTCAACAATGAATGTCGAAATCTATGGTTTCGATACTTAATACATTTTGAAACATATTTAAATCGTTTTAATTCTATTTTAAAATATCACTTCCCCAAAACATTTCTTTAATATATTATTCACTGTGCAAAAATCGTGAATATACTTCGTTAACCAAATTCAACATTTTTCTACACATTTTATCTAAAGGATTATCCACTTTCCAAAATCGTGGATATTCTTCGTTAACCAAATTCAACATTTTCTACCCATTTTATCTAAAGGATTATCTACTGTCCAAAATCGTGGATGTACTTCGTTAACCAAATTCAACATTTTTCTACACATTTTATCTAAAGGATTATCCACTGTCCAAAATCGTGGATATACTTCGTTAACCAAATTCAACATTTTCTACACATTTTATCTAAAGGATTATCCACTGTCCAAAATCGTGGATATATCTCCTTTAATAAGCTTTCCTATTTACTTATCAAATTCAATTGGTTTCGGATTTATAAAACAACGTTTATAAATTCACATTCATATATATTTTATAAAAACTACAACTTATAAAATCCTTTAATTAACAAATTCTATTTATATCTCATTTAAATGCCAAAATCCAATTTATAAGTTAATTACTTATAAATCTTTTAATTTACAAAATCTATTATTTTATAACTTCATAATTTATAAATCTATAAATTTCATTCACTCCTGAAATCCATTTATACTTCATTTTAACACTTATAAAAACTCGTTTTATAATTCCAATATTTTTTATTTATAAATATCAATTTTTATAAATCTTTTATATAAACCGTTTAAAAAAATTCAAAAATCCCAATTTAAACCATTTTACAAATTAATCAACTACTTATTTCAAAAATCACATTTCGGTTATATTTTACAAAAATCATAATTTTTATAACATAAAAATCATAACATTTATTTATTTAAAATGAATCAATTCCAAAATTTAATAAAACGTATACTTTCAAAAATCACTTTAAAAATCCTTTTAAATTTGAAAACCATCGCTTTAACTCTTTTAATTTTCCAAAATATGCCCAATGCTGCAATAGCACTAAATATAACAATCACGACATCCAAAACATCATATATTATATGATAACAGAATATATCACAATATCTGTAAATAAATCAATACGGGTGAGGAATCCAGTTGGATCCCTCCAACCTGTTTCCCTGCTTCCACATATGTTAGCACAATACCAATCCCGTTCCAATACGGGATATCGCAGTACATGGGTTTATATATATAATATTATCTACTATTATACGGCGCAATAGGGTCTCATCCGCTATATAATGCGGTAAAATCAACTCCAAGTACATATATGATACCAATTCCACTTCAAGATGGAATATCACGGTATATGTGTTTAATAAATAACATCCGCTTAATATACGGCGTATAGGGTCTATTTCAAAACAATAGATAATAATTTATATTCAATAGCACAATCAAGCAATTTTAAATTTATCTATTTAAAATTTAAATCAAAACAAATTCGATTGAGTGGGAAGTTCTCACCTTGCTTCGAATAACAGACGCCATGTTTTATTTCGAATAAAATTAAACGCGCGTTTAATTTTGCCCAAAATTTTCACTAGCTCAAATCAATCCCAATCCAACTCCATTGCGTAGTGCTCGTCAATACGAAGCCAACGCAAGTTGTTTCGTCCAAAACGGACCTCGTATGAAAGAGTTACAGCATTTTAAAGATTGTACGATTCAATATATAAATTAATTAACTTTTTATTTATATTTTTATAACCTTCTTCACATCTGGGCCGCACATCTCACTACTCTGCATCTGGGCCGCACGTTTCTTTCTTCTTCCCATCAGGTTTCGAACGCAACACACAACCCATGGCCGCCTACAAACCCTAATGCTCGCGCCTCCATTGATCGTCTAGCCAACGATCAAACAACGCCATATCGAAGCCCCTGTCGAGCACCATCCATGGCCAAAGCACCGACGAACTCGGTCATGGCTACACCTTGATTTTCGAGCACGAATGGCGTACGTTCGAATGAGATTTGCCATCAATTCGCAGCTCCGTTTCCGATCACAGCCGTTGAATTCGTAGTTCGCAAAGTGCTCTACAACATCGTAGTTGATAGTTTCTTGAATTATTGTGTAGATTTGAAGAAAAACGAGGAGAAAGAATTAAACGTTATCGGCCATTAAAATGAAAAATTGGCGGCTAGGGTTTATAGAATTAGGTTTTGCGCAAATGTGAATGTTTAAGGTCCTTTTATTGAAAATTCTCAAATACTATTCATCCGAAATTTTTCCGAACTCCAAACGAAGCGTGCCCCCTAGCGTTTATAATGTTTTACCCCCATTCCGAACGCAATGGAATATGTATCGGGAGCCGATTTGATCATATTTGGAAGATAGGTTTTCAAATCGACTATTTAAATTTAAAAATTCACTTAAACCGATTTCAGTGCGTTTTAGCTTGCCCCGGACAAACCGTAAATCCGATTTACACGAAATTTGAAATCTTACAATAATATAACATTACGGATCCGATGAAACTAGTTTCGTTGAAATCCGAGACTGTTTGAAAAATGACTATTTTTACTTGTCAATTAAATATTAAAATATTCAATTTCTACAAATTAACTTTTAATTCAATTTTAAAAGTTCTATAACCTCATTCTAACACCAATATGATTTAATACAACTTTATAAATAATTTTCAATCACATTAAACCCAATTTTCAATTATTTCTGTAATTTTAAATATTAACTTATCGATTTAATTATCCAATTAAACCTAGATATTCGAAATAAAATTTATTCAACTAATAAATTTAAATTTTGCATATTAAAAAATAATTAAATATACGAATTTCAAATGACCAAAATTCTGGGTCGTTACAAACTTTCCCTTTAAAAGAATTTCGTCCTCGAAATTACCAAGTGAGAAAAAGTTACAGAATCCATTAACTTTTTCCAAAATCCGTAGTTAAACTTCTTACAATAACTTTACTAAGTTTTCAAATCGTACTTAGTTATCTTTTGAAAAGTACTAATATCGTTTAACTTTTCACTCCAAAATCAAAGTTATAGTTTTCAAAAATTTTGCCAAAATTCCAAAAAAAAATTCTAACGCCTTAAATTTTCAGAAAATTTCGCCACAGTCTCCTTTGCGCGACTCGATCCGAAAAAAATGGCAATATATATATGACAAATATACATCTCATCAAAGTAATGAGGCATCCCGCAAGGAAAAAGTGTAAAAGTACGATATGTAATCCGAGATATGTACCTTATATATTATTAGTGATCATATACGGCTAATATAGCACGAAAGCGAGCTCCAAATGCGAAGCAATGCGCAATCCGCACCTACTAAACACTCAACAAACAAATGAAAACATGTATATAGAAAATAATATCAATATACAACATATACCAACAACTATATATGTCAATATAGAAAATGCAATCAAAAGCAATAAATTCAACCATCAACCAACTAGCATTCAACTAATATCCATAACCAAATCAATACACTTTCACTTCTCATTAATATTCAATGAATTGGTTTTCAAATTTAAATCACATTTGATTCATTAACATTGGATTTTTTTTACTAACATTCATTTATTCATATTCAATTAGTTTACATTCACTAATTCATATTCAAGTTGGTTCGCTTCCAAATCAAAATTCAATTCTATTTAAGATTCACTTAACTTCCAATTTGATTTCAATTACTTTAGCTTTCAATATCATTAATTCAATTTCATATGAATTTCTATACAATCAACTAACAACAATCTAAAAATCAATATATATCCAATACAACCAAATTCATTCAATTTTCTTTACTTTACATTCAATTTGGTTCAACACATTTAATTAGCTTTTATGAATTAACACTTACATCCATTATTTCATATCGATTTATTTACATTCAATTGATTTACATTCAATTCATTCATTAATTCAATTGCTAATTCATTTAACCACAAAAGTTGAATTTCATTACATAACTCAAGTTCATATTCTATAATGACTTCATTTTATTAATTTACTTCGATACCAAAATCAACTTCATTCAACATCACTTAAGTCATATTCCATTTGAAACATCATTTATTTAACTTAACTTAAATTTCCATTATAAATCCCATTTCAGATTCCAATTCTAATGTAAATTCTATTTAGCTTTCCTTTAGTTAAATTCCAAATCATATATTTATTATGCTAACCCAAATTCTTTATTCTTTACCAAAGCCAAATTTATTATTTCATATTATGAGTCCACAACTCGTTTCACTTATATTCAACAATTTCAATTCATAGTTCAAATTCATTTTTATTTACAACTCATATTTATAAATATATTCATATAGTTTCACTTCTTATATATAAGATTATTTCACACTTGTAAATCACATTAATTATAGTTCCATACTTTATAATTCATTTGCTTATACAATTTTTTTTTACAATTGTTTTTATTTAGATTATCAAACATCCTTTAATTAACTTATATATATTCTTACATTTTCAACGACCAAACAATCAATTTATATACACATTAATTATTTTGAAAAATTATTCCTTTATATATAAAATATAATCAAGGTAAAATTATTTCATTTACCCTATTTTATAACGATATCGTGTCAAATTGTTCTGTACAAGTGTTTAGAGATCCCTATTAACAATGTTAGTTACTTGTATTGACCAGAATCCATATACCACTCAACAGATCAATCATCACAATATAAAACAATTTATATTCACTAACAAGTACGCTCTCGTAGCTATTATTACACAAACTCATTCTAGAGCACTACTGACTTTATCTCTAATGAGTAATACCCAACAGAGCCAAGGTTGTCGCTTAACCAAATGTTCTGATACCAGATGTAACATTTTGGGATTTTCGACTCACGAAAGTCGACATTAATACGTCCACTGTATCAACTGCCGAACAATCAAATGCCGAAAAACCATACTGATAAGGTTAAAGAAGAAGAGGTAGAAGAAGAAAGAAAGAAGAAACAACAGAAACAATATCAGAATCTCACAATCACAGCAGAACAACACATAATATATCAATGAATAATCTTTAAAACAAAGAATCATATCAGTTATTACATCACATCACATTACATTACATTATCAAAGTTTACAACAACAAAAAGCGGAAAAGAAATACTATATACAAATTGATACGTCAGGCCATCCAGCCTGCCTCCAGATCTCTATAGAAACTCCTGAATTCCAGAATGACCTGATAACCTGACCCTATACTGCCCGTATGGAAATTGGTGGGCACCAAGAGTTTAGGAAGGAAACAATAAACTCCAGGTCAGTCATGGGACTGGTGTGAGAACTTAAAACAGTTTATCTTAAAAAAACAAAGAAATTAATAAATTTTAAAATAGATCCACAATGCTTTTAAAAAATGAGACTACCATAAGGCCTCCCGCACACACACAATGCAAACGCAGAATCGGAGGAGATTTCTCCTTATGATAGTTAAATATGCTTGATACGAAAATTTCTTTTCAATATTATTATTATAAGTGCAATGTGCAGGAAAACATTTCGAAAGTATAATATAAATCTTAGCCAGCATAGGCATTTCACACTTATGCCTAATATAGCTACCATGTTCAATAGCAGGTTACCGCCACATTCCATGGCAGGTTATACAACTAAAACCGTACATGGCACGTATTGTTTCTTAAGATTTCCAACTAATGGTCAGGCCAAGGAACTTCCCATTACCACATGGGTACGCCTCTGAAAGGACGCCCCGACACTCCTAACCGGATCTCTGCCAACACAAGGCCGAGGCCGGCTACCCCCTTCCCGGGGAATAAAACCTCAGATATGCCACCCCCGGTCCTCTTGGACCTTTATACGAGAGCTCTCTAAACCAACAACATCATAAAGTAATAAAATACAGTGTCCACATGAGTAAGTATATGGGCTCCATACCATGATACTACCCTTTTCCAGAAGGAATGGCCACACCCTAGGGAAGCTACCCCTGAAACCTTGCTGCATCTTTCCTGTTTCGATCATTACCGGGTTGTGAGGTTCGGCGAAGTCTCGTCCACAAAGCCACGCTTTTCACAAAAGCCACGCTTTGATCAACAAATGATCAACAGCACTCAGCATGCCACATTACCAAATTGGGAATATATCGTTGATAACCTTCAACTACATAACCTCTGAGCTCGTATGTCTCAGAGAAGGGTGTTAAGCTAAGAGAATAAATTCTCTGCCTCCAACAGATATGTATTTGAAAGAAATCTGCTTTATATCTCAAATGTAATGTCAGACATACAATCCATACAAGTCTGTTCTGGGTTCGAACAGAACTGAAGGCACTTCCAAAGAAGTCCTTGTAATCAGGGTATTCACAATCCCAATCGGACTTCCCATCACTTAGGGAATCTCTATACCGGCGCAACTCGGTGCAAAGACAATCGATAGGTCATCCTATCGTTCTCGCAAATTCCCGGTCTTCACCACCGGCCTTCAATGCTATCCATAAACGACATATCAATATTCAGAATGGGATTTATGACCCAAAGGTCCTCTCTCGGCTAAACCGAATAACGAGCGCTTATTTTAAAATAAGTGTAGCAGTCAAATTCAAGCAAATCAAAACAAATACCTATTTAAAGGTAAACATTGATAGTCGGTTATTTAACTATCAATAGATATGCACAACATCACCAGATTCCAAATAATTTACCAAATTATTTATTTTCCAAAAATATCTTTAAAAGGTATAATTTTCTCCACACTCCAACCGTTTGAAAACAAATTTCAAATCACTTATTTAATATTGGAAAACATTTCCATACTTATTTAATAATAAGAAATTCACAAATCTATTTATTTTCAACATTTGGAAAATATTCAATATACTTAAATCACAATTAAGTATATATTTTATTCTTTAAGGAAAACATTCTCTTAAACACATTTATTTGAGTCAAAACGAATGTTGCATAAAACATCGTTACGACAACCCAAAATCACTAGTATAGGGATTCGAAATTAAGATAGATATATAAAACCCAATACTATATAAAATATTTCCTTTCGAAAATCATTTACTATAACAACAGTGTTATAGTCCACTATTTCCTTTTATTTCTCGAAAACGTCTATTTCAACTATGAATGTCGAAATCTATGGTTTCGATACTTAATACATTTTGAAACATATTTAAATCGTTTTAATTCTATTTTAAAATATCACTTCCCCAAAACATTTCTTTAATATATTATTCACTGTGCAAAAATCGTGAATATACTTCGTTAACCAAATTCAACATTTTTCTACACATTTTATCTAAAGGATTATCCACTTTCCAAAATCGTGGATATTCTTCGTTAACCAAATTCAACATTTTCTACCCATTTTATCTAAAGGATTATCTACTGTCCAAAATCGTGGATGTACTTCGTTAACCAAATTCAACATTTTTCTACACATTTTATCTAAAGGATTATCCACTGTCCAAAATCGTGGATATACTTCGTTAACCAAATTCAACATTTTCTACACATTTTATCTAAAGGATTATCCACTGTCCAAAATCGTGGATATATCTCCTTTAATAAGCTTTCCTATTTACTTATCAAATTCAATTGGTTTCGGATTTATAAAACAACGTTTATAAATTCACATTCATATATATTTTATAAAAACTACAACTTATAAAATCCTTTAATTAACAAATTCTATTTATATCTCATTTAAATGCCAAAATCCAATTTATAAGTTAATTACTTATAAATCTTTTAATTTACAAAATCTATTATTTTATAACTTCATAATTTATAAATCTATAAATTTCATTCACTCCTGAAATCCATTTATACTTCATTTTAACACTTATAAAAACTCGTTTTATAATTCCAATATTTTTTATTTATAAATATCAATTTTTATAAATCTTTTATATAAACCGTTTAAAAAAATTCAAAAATCCCAATTTAAACCATTTTACAAATTAATCAACTACTTATTTCAAAAATCACATTTCGGTTATATTTTACAAAAATCATAATTTTTATAACATAAAAATCATAACATTTATTTATTTAAAATGAATCAATTCCAAAATTTAATAAAACGTATACTTTCAAAAATCACTTTAAAAATCCTTTTAAATTTGAAAACCATCGCTTTAACTCTTTTAATTTTCCAAAATATGCCCAATGCTGCAATAGCACTAAATATAACAATCACGACATCCAAAACATCATATATTATATGATAACAGAATATATCACAATATCTGTAAATAAATCAATACGGGTGAGGAATCCAGTTGGATCCCTCCAACCTGTTTCCCTGCTTCCACATATGTTAGCACAATACCAATCCCGTTCCAATACGGGATATCGCAGTACATGGGTTTATATAAAATATTATCTGCTATAATACGGCGCAATAGGGTCTCATCCGCTATATAATGCGGGAAAATCAACTCCAAGTACATATATAAAACCAATTCCACTTCAAGGAGGAATATCGTGGTATATGTGTTTAATAAATAACATCCGTTTAATATACGGCGTATAGGGTCTATTTCAAAACAATAGATAATAATTTATCATTCAATCACACAATCAAGCAATTTAAAATTTAACAATTTAAAATTTAAATCGAAACAAATTCGATTGAGTGAGAAGTTCTCACCTTGCTTCCAATAACAGTCGCAGTGTTTTATTTCGAATAAAATTAAACGTGCGTTTAATTTTACCCAAAATTTTCACTAGCTCAAATCAATCCCAATCTAACTCCATTGCGTAGTGCTCGTCAATACGAAGCCAACGCAAGTTGTTTCGTCCAAAACGGACCTCGTATGAAAGAGTTACAGCATTTTAAAGTTTGTACGATTTAATATATAAATTAATTAACTTTTATTTATATGTTTATAACCTTCTTCACATCTGGGCCGCACATCTCACTACTCTGCATCTGGGCCGCACGTTTCTTTCTTCTTCCCATCAGGTTTCGAACGCAACACACAACCCATGGCCGCCTACAAACCCTAATGCTCGCGCCTCCATTGATCGTCTAGCCAACGATCAGACAATGCCATATCGAAGCCCCTGTCGAGCACCATCCACGGCCAAAGCACTGAAAAACTCGGTCATGGCTACACCTTGATTTTCGAGCACGAATGGCGTACGTTCGAATGAGATTTGCCATCAATTCGCAGCTCCGTTTCCGATCACAGCCGTTGAATTCGTAGTTCGCAAAGTGCTCTACAACATCGTAGTTGATAGTTTCTTGAATTAATGTGTATATTTGAAGAAAAACAAGGAGAAAGAATCGAATGTTATCGGCCATTAAAACGAAAAACTGGCGTCTAGGGTTTACAGAATTAGGTTTTGCGCAAATGTGAATGTTTAAGGTCCTTTTATAGAAAATTCTCAAACATTATTCATCCGAAAATTTTCCGAACTCCAAACGAAGTGTGCCGCCCGGTGTTTATAATGTTTTACCCCCATTCCAAACGTAATGGAATATGTATCAGGAGCCAATTCGATCAAATTTGGAAGATAGGTTTTCAAATTGATTATTTAAATTTAAAAATTCACTTAAACCGATTTCAGTGCGTTTTAGCTTGTCCCGGACAAACTGTAAATCTGATTGATACGAAATCTGAAATCTTACAATAGTATAACATTACGGATCCGATGAAACTAGTTTCAACAAAATCCGAGACTGTTTGAAAAATGACTATTTTACTTGTCAATTAAATATTAAAATATTCAATTTCTACAAATTAACTTTTAATTCAATTTTAAAAGTTCTATAACCTCATTCTAACTCCAATATGATTTAATACAGCTTTACAAATAATTTTCAATCACATTAAACCCAATTTCCAATTATTTCTGTAATTTCAAATATTAAATTATCGATTTAATTATCCAATTAAACCTAGATATTCGAAATAAAATTTATTCAGCTTATAAATTTAAATTTTGCATATTAAAAAATTAATTAAATATACGAATTTCAAATGACATAAATTCTGGGTCGTTACAGGCGTAACCATTATATATCCGCGGTCTAATTATTTTGTTATCATGGCGAAATTTGCAAGGTAGTGATTGCTTAAAAGGTACAGATGTTTCCTACGGGATACATGAGTAACTATTGTGTATCTGCGATCCATGATTCGATTCGATTATTTTGTTTGGATTGTACTTTCCATATCGGTTTCGATGGTTTTTCGAGCATTTTCACCGGATGTTGAAACAGGTCTACTAAGTACTTGGAGAATTCTAGCTTTGCGCCAGATCAATGCATGGCCAGAATCTACAGTACGAGGATAAACCTGTTAAGACATTGAGTTATAAAATTATTTTCAAAAGGAAAATTTGTTTGGGTATAAAAGTATTTTCAACAAAGAAATTTTGTATTAATATTTGAAATTGAAATTCTTCTGGTTTGAAATTAATTATTCATGTCTGATACTATTCTTTTGAATCTACTTTATCTTCTCAGCTTTATTTATTCACCTATATTTTGTTTTTCCGAGTCTACCTTCTTTTCCTTTTTCAGTATATCCTATCTATTCTGCTTTACCCTTTTTCTCCTGTCTTCGTTCCTTTTTTAGGACGAAAGATTTTGAGTGGGGGAGAATGTAACGACCCATAAATTTTAATTGGTTTTAATAACGTAATTAACTAAAATTTTGTGAAATTTTAAATAATAATATTTGAAATATAAATTTGATATTTGGATTACGTCTTAAACATAACAAATGGTAAATTTTCATCAGATAATATGGAAGTTTAATTGTTGCGTAATTTTATTTAAATTTAATTCTATTAACATTAGATGATAAATAAATATTTTCCAAACCTGAATATTTTATATAAGAAATTTGTAAATCATCTTCTGAGTAAACTTCATATTTTGTTTCTTCAAATTTTGACTGCTATTGCTCAGTTTGTCTTAATTCTGGTAAATTAGCAGCATTTTTTTCAGTATCCATTACAACTTTTGATTGGAAGATCGTACCACTGATATCTGTATACTATCTTGATCGTCTCGACATGCTGATCCCTACGGTATATTCAATTCTGTGTTTTGAACGTGCTATAATTTGAAAATAGATATATTTGAAATGGAAATGATATTTTGGTTTCGAAGTATAAATTATTTTAAAATGACCACGGTGTTATAATGATGTTTGGTTGTTAATAGCATATATTTCTACATAGTAGATAATTCCATGGATTCTTAGAGGATGGTTATCCCAAACATCCTCTGAGTTACTTGTATTTCAGTTGATATTTCACTTTAGTTGGATTTATTGATATAAGTTTGTTAATCCTGACTCGAGTGTTTGTGTTTTGCTTTACGCTCGGGTCAGACTGAGTGATACAACATTTGAGACTCACCTTTGGAGGTTGGAGCTTCGCTTGGAGATCCAACAATCGATTCAGCTTTCAGCTTTTCCAGTTGATTTGTTCAGAGATGTCATCGGTTTGTATTTGAAACTTCACTGTATTTGATATATTCTGTTGTATTTTGTTTCAAACTCTATTGTGTATATAGTAGCTTCATGAACTACTATTTATCTCTTTCGCTGCATTATTATTATATTACTCTGTGTCTATGATTCTATGATTGATTTATTTACTGTATATGCTGACCTTTTCCAAATTTAAATTAACAATCTGGTAGAGCAATTCAAGTCTGAAATGTGTGGATGCGAATGGTTGAAAATACCAGTCTGTTACACCGTATCTCCCTTAAAGATGATCCAAATTGAGTAATTCTTTTGTTAAAATTGAAGAGAAATGAATTTCCAAGAACTTTTCTTTTAAAAACATTCCCAAATTTCATGAGTTACTTATCACGAAATCAGCTAGAAGAAGACAAATTTTCTTGTTTGATTTTTTTATAAATTTGATGATTATTTGAACCTCCTCCACCTTTCAAAGCCGTGCTCCACCACCTTTGGACCATGTGCACCATACTTTGGACGAACCATAAAACCACTATAAGGCCATCAAATCTTGTTCTTACCAAAGTTAAAGCATGGACATTGGCTCAGTTCAAAAGTTCGGGAAATTAGTGTCATTATGGTAGCTTTTGGTTGAGTATAACTCACGAATTCATTTAAAAGTTCTAATCTTAAATATGATGCTTACTTTGATAATAAATATTGTTATTTGGTTGTTAAGTATGTCGGATATTTGGTTTAGACAATATTGAATACCGTTGTATGCGATTGGAGTTAGACTTGAAATGAAATCTAATTTTAAAGTTAGTTTAATGGTTTGTGTTTATAGTTATTGCTTACATATTTTGTTATGACATGTGCATGAGCTTATATATGTGATGTATGTGCTAAGAAAGTTAGCATTTTGACTTGTTAAAACAACATCGAGATCCTTTGGTCTAAACTTGTTTTCTAACTTTACTTTTAGAAATGTTTTATAAAAGTTTTTAAAACCTTACCTTTGTTTTCTAGAATTATATTCAAATTTTATTAAGTAGTTTAGATATAAAATAAAGAGTTTGAAAAGTGATTTACAGTATAAAATGAATTTTTGAAATTTCAGATCATATAGGGATAATAGCAATACATGTTTTTAGCAGAACAAATCCCTATTAGCTATTATAGTAACTTGGACATCTTACTTATATAGTGATTTTTTTATTGTTGGCTGATTCCCTTATACATATTTGCCTATTATGTAAATACCCATGCTATAACTTGAAAAGTAAACTTAAATAGAATAGAACCACTGTGGTTGCTAAACTTCTTTCTGATTTTTAAGGTTACTCATATTTCTAATAATGGTTTCAGGTTAAGTAATAATTTTAGGAAAGATGTTTTAAATGAACGTTTTGTTTATCAAAAGGACTTTATTAAATGATTTTATTAAAGGAGTTTTTTAAATAAGGAATATTTATAAGAAAGTTTTATAAATGATTTTGGATGTTTATAAAGGAAGTTTATAAATAATTTTGGAGATTTATAAAGAGATATATAAATGGTTTTGACAACTATAAAAGAGTTTTGTAAATTTAAATTGGTGATTTAAAAAGAGTTTGTAAATGAGTTTGAAATTTAAGTAAAGAAGCTTCATAAATAAAAGAGATTTATTAAGAGGATTTATAAAAGGAAATTTATAAAAGGATTTGTGATTGTATTTCTTCAACCGACCTTCTAAATTATGGTGGTATGGACATTCGTTCCATGCTTAACACCGAAGGAATATTTTTTGAGATTATCTTATCTCTAATTTAATTTTTTTTTCTTTTAATCCTTTGATATGATTTGGAAATGAGAGATCTTCACAAATGCATTGTGAATATACTTATGTTAGCGAGATATGTGTATGGATATTTTTGATAATACTTTTTAGAATAGTTTTAATAAATAAAAAGATTATGTTTGAGTGTTAGTGGTTGCTATGGGTAATTAAATCTCTGAATTTGTTATTGTTTGTTTATTTGATAGTTGAATAACAAACTATCAAATCTGGACTAAATTAAAACTTCGGAAATATCTAAGAGAAACACGAGAGTTATGTGACAGAGTCATATTTGATGATGTTGTACTATGCGCATAAATCTTGTTTTGTTCTCCTAGGACAAATGATAGGGAGATCCGTCCACTTAAAAAGTTAGGGGGTAATCCTTGATCCTATGTATTGTCCCATTATTTCCAAAGGAACTGGGGTTGAGTTTACCAGAACTATCGTAAGTTGTTTTGAAGAGACTAGGATTGGATAAGTATAAATTATCCGAAAACCATTTCGATCCAACTCAAGTGTTTCGAACTGAAGACATCTTGAAGATGATTGAAGATGAAGCTTTTGAAGAGCAAGGGCTAATTGCTACTAATCCTAAGGGTAATTCCAAAATGAATATACTAGAGGTAGTGCCTTCGGTTTCATTCAAACACAACATGGACTTGTATGGATGAATGTTGGCACTGCATTGCTACCTGAAGGATAGTGTTAGCATTCCAAGATGGTTTTCTATATCAAAGGTAATCGTAGCCTCAAGCCTCATCAACCCAAAAATGACTAAAATCAGGGGGTATGCTTCAAGGCTATGTTGTTCGCTACCATTAGGGTATGGTCATCATCCAATCCGGATCAGTATTATAGATCATGCATGCTCTAGGCCCATTTAGGTGCTTGATCCCAACTAAGGTGATGGCATATTCGGTGCCATCCAGTAAGGGGTAGGTCCGATCCTGACTCGCAGGTAGTCCATGTGTGGCTCTTAATGTGTTTTATCTAGAGAGGCACTGTGATAGGTGGTACCCTAGTGACTTGTAATAGTATGGAATCCAATCTCCAATACGAGCTATTACGATTTTGATTATGCCCAACTATGTTGGAATGTGAGATGTGAGCATTTCAGCTATTTTATATACTTTGAACTCTTAGACATTATTATATATCACCGGATTTCATATAGAAGTGTTTTGTTTATCGTAAGGTAAAATCTCATCCATGTTTTATGCAGCATGGTCTTACGAGATACCTTTGTTTTTAAAAAAAATTTGTAAGTTATAACAAATTAATTCCTTGTGTTTTGAGTTTCTCATGCTAGTTTTACTAGGCTGATATGAGTGTAATTTTTCTTATAATGCTTGGGTCAGCTCGAGAGTATTTTCCAAATTTAGTTGGATCCTTTGGAGCTTTCAAGGGACGAGCTGGATTTTCTAAGACGTATTTACATACCTTATATTCTTCCGCTATTTCATCTATTTTGTTTTTGTTTGTATTTATCAGCAATTGTAAGGATGGGCTTTTATAACTATCTAGGCGGATAATAGGTTGATGTACTTTGATGATGTGTATAATATAGATAATTTCTTTTTGTAAATACTTGTTCATATTATATATTACTCGTCACGTTTTGTGAGATTCAGTTCTTTCTTTTTCTTTCTTTCACCCTTAATAACCTTTCTTTCAGACACTTAAACAATCGGCACACGAATACGAGGATGTGTTAAGTATCGTCTTTAGGTGTAAGAAAGGCAAATCATTACATTGATATTGTTATTAAATGTAATTACTTGTTTGAATATATCAACACTCACAAGCACATACACATACTTGTTGTCTTCCCAAGTGAACGAGGATCGGGGTGATTGATAATTACATGTTTGAATACATATACACTCATGCACACATACACATGAATACGCACACACATGTATATACAATAATTTACGACTTAAATATTCATACATAAATATATATACATGTATGATTTCACTAGTGGTGCTACATCCAAAACCATCCGTGATGGCTTGCTTTGACGGATCATATCATTATAGCCTACGTTGTGTAACATTCCCAGTAATGTGAAGAAAATCATATTTGAAGAATTTATTGCAAAATAAATTTATTATATGACCACACCATATGAATAGTATATAATTCTATTCGTAACATATTCAGTTTGCATTTATAGAAGAAATTCTCTTGGAAAGAGGGCATTTTTGAAGAGCTGGTGAGACGGTCTTTGAGGCCACAACATCCAAAAATTAGCGTGAATGGACATGTGCTATGCATATGAGTGGCAAGAAGTATCTACCCTTACTCAAGAGATATACGGGTAATTCCTGCTGATATAGTTGGGATATGCCCTAAGGGATATTTATGTAATTTATTGTAAATGGTTAACTTTGTAATAAATCTTCTTCGAAATAAAAGAATTTTTTTCTTTCTGTTATATACTTGTTATAATGAGTTATAATTAATTAATAACTAATTGATTTAGGTATATTTATCAAAAAACACCCATAAATGGTGTGTTTTGTAATAGTAACTACAAGTTGATACAATCATGAGTGATTTATCGTAATATAATAAAACATCGTTTTAAATATTCCTAGTCAAGATGTACCAAGACTGGATATCTATACATCCACTTATGTGATAATTTTACACAATTCCATCAACTTAAGAATACTGCCGAGCTTTAATGTGGCCGCTCCACTTTGATTATAGTTAAATTATAGCATAGCTTCAATCAAACGACTAAGTTGTGTCGAGTGGAAGTATTGAAAGCGAAACAATATTCAATAGAATTCATCTCCTTGGTTATATAAGGTTAGTATCACGGTTAACTAAAGTAAACTCAAAGTAAAGTCTATAGCCAGAGCAGTTTGAGTATAGTAATTTGACTATAATGTCACATCACTGGCTAATGTGACATGCAAACGTTACTATTCAAATATTTCTATATTAGTCGCTAATCGGATTTACATATAAGAGTCATATAACCAAAATGTTAAATACTCCAACTACCAGTTGACTTAATTAATTATATTGTTATAAATTAATTAATGTTTATGAAATATTAATTATAAATTTTATTTGATTTTTGTTGATCAGCATTGAAAATAATGCATATATAAATGTTGTATACGAATGTATCAATATAGGATATGGTGTGGTTTTACAATTTCACTTAGATTTAAATATATGTTAATTTGATCGAGCTTGAAACAAGATGGAAGCACATGTAGTGCATAACATGGCTGGAATAGGTGTTGAAAAAGGAGGTTAATTCGATTCAAAAAAATTTGAAATGGTAAGAGAAAATAGTGGATCCGGATCCACTTTTAACTCCTCGCTCTTCTAGTTAAACTCTCTCAACCTCTCTTTTCACTCTCTTGCTCTCTCTTTTGGCTCTTACTCGATCCTCCTCTAGTCGAAAATGGTAGCCCATCTACACCCACTAATTCAAGCATTAAATAAAAGATCGAATCAAAATTTCAACAACGGTGCATAGTGCTTTCAATATGATAGCCTCTCTGGACGATTTAAATTCATATTCAAACGGAGTCAACTTATTTGGTATTCAAGGTATAGTCTTTTGGCAATAATAAGGTAACACTTTTATTTATATTATATATGTATATCTATGTACGTACGTACGTACGTATGCATGCACGTATACTTGTCCATCATATGATTCATGCATAGGTTTATCAAATATATTACCATGAATCCTTTTATATATTTCTATGTGTGTGTTATGATTTTAGAATATCTATAAGCAAACCTATAGTTGTAGATTTTTTTTTTATTTTTACATATGTATGTATACATATATTCTCGGGGATATGCACTAAAAATTATTAAAAAAATAGAAAATTAAAATTATATAAAAAGGATTTTAAATAAAAATTGATTTTATATTAATCAAACAATTATGTATTACATGAAAATTTACAATTTAAATTATAAACATATATTTTCATGTTCAAAAAAAGGCATTATAAGTATGCATGTTTTATTTGGCTTAAGTATATATAATACAATTTTAAAGATTAATATAATAAATCAATGTTTATATGTATGTTAAATGTAAATGTACATATATTTTACTTATAAAATTTTACCAATTCATTAATGGCGGACTGTGAAAATGGCGATAGAGAAACAAGGGAGACCAAAAAAGATACTGCAAAAATCGATCCAAATCAACCTATTACCGTGGAAAATGAAGAAGTTGACACGGGATGGACAGAGGTTAGATATAAAAAAAAGCCCTAATCGAATTAACGATCGATAGCAGTATCACAAGGCTTCAAATATCCTTGGACATTCTCGAAAAGTAGCAGATCTGGTGGGACAGAGATATAAGAGTTTGACTACAAAATCAAATCTAGCAGGATCTACAGAAAAGCCAACAGCTATGAAAGGAATAAAAACATGGACTGATGTGATAGCAGATAATACTCGAATTGATGGTGGGGTCCAAAAGTTTGAAAATAAGGAAGATGAGGAAGGTTCTTACGCAGATCTGGATGATGAAGTATTCAATGTTGCAAAAGGCATGTGGGGAAACTCAATTTACATGTATGTTTCAGGTAAAAGGCCATATTATGTTCATTTAAATGCTTATATCAAACGAGAATGGAACCCTTCTGGTAAATGGGATATTTACCCTAGGGAAAATGGATTCTACTTAATAAAATTCGGAAATGAATCAGATTGTAAAAAAGTCTTAGATGGAGGACCATGGTTCATAGATAGTAAACTTATATTCATTAAGAAATGGGAACCTAACTTAAGACTTGAAAGGGATATGCTAGAATCACACCCAGTTTGGGTGAGATTGAAAAACCTAGATTTATCACTGTGGAATGCAAGGGGTATCAGCAAAATTGCAAGTCTAATTGGCAACCCGTTGGATATGGACAATTACACCAAACAAGTGAAAAGATTAAACTATGCCAGAGTGCTAGTAGAGATTAAAGCAAAAGATAATATTAAAAAACAAGTAATAGCTAAAGATAGACAAGGTAATATCCACATCCAGGAAATATAATATGAGCATATTCCGCCTATATGCACTAATTGTAAATGTTTTGGTCACAAAACAGAACAGTTTGAAACTGTATCACCTCCTATCACATAAGTTTGGTGACAAAAAACTACCACGGTTCGGACAGATCAGCTACAAAAACCTGTGGTAGAGCCAGACCTAATAATAATATACATGACAAGCAAAACATAACTACATCTCAGGGGGATAGTACTGCGGCAACAGTGGAGGCAAACCAGAATAACCCATTGAATACTGAGGAGGTGGATAATGGCCAACACCATAGCTTGGAATATAACCAAGAGAAGAACTCATCAACATCTGTGGAAGAAGGAAAGGAGATTAATAATATAGTTCTTGATAATATGGAATCTGAATCTGAGCCAGATGAAGAAAACACGAACAAATATACAAAATCCAATCAAAAATATGCAATTCAATTCAAAGAGCCAGAGGGCAAAGGTAAGGCGAGCTTAAGTCGCGAGGTCTCTCCTAGGAAACTGAGGAGTCGACCTCCAACCTCTAGATTTCCATAATAAGTTGGAATGTAAGAGGTCTAAACAATGACACAAGGCGTTTAGACCTCTTAAATCTAAGGAGAAAACATTCTCCTTTTATCATGGGTATTCTGGAAAATAAATTCAGCGATAATAATTTAAAAATTTTCACTGAATCTTTAGAATCTGAATGGTACATAATGCACAACAATGATGTAGGTGGCAAAGGACGTATACTCATATGTTGGGACAAAAAATATGGCATGTCAAACTTTTTGATAAAGATGACCAACAAATTACAATAACTGCTACAAATTCAAGGGGTCTTAAAATCATTCTAAGCTGTGTTTATGCCAGTAATATAGCATCTTATCGAACTAAATTATGGAAAGCCATAATAAACATCAGTAGCAAGATAAAAGAGCCTTGGATTGTCATGGGTGATTTTAACGCAATCTTGAAAGAAGGAGAAAAGAAAGGGGGTCTCACCATTAGAGTTTCCCAGCTTGAGGAATTCAATAACTGTGTCATTGGTGCAGGATTATTGGAACCCATCCACTGCAGACTGAAATACACATGGAGGAGTGGTGAGTGTAAGAAATTTTTTTGTAAACTAGACAGAGCACTGGTGAATGTTGAATGTATAAATAAGTTACCAAACATTAATGTGAACATACTACCCCCTTCAACTAGTGATCATTGTCCTATACTCAAAGATTTAAATGAAAAGTACATGCAGGAGAAAGGTAAACCTTTCAGATATTCTAATCACTGGCCAGAATTAGAAGGTTATACAGAAGCTATACATTTAAATGACATACCAAGGGAGAAAGGTACCAAATGTTACAAACTCTTGCAAATTCTTAAAGCTGCCAAATATCAACTAAAAGCATGGAATAAAAATAGGCCTAAGAAAGAAGATCAGATCAATAATCTCCAGACAAAATGTGAGGAATTGCTAAAAATAATTGATAATGAAGATTCAACAGATGAAATATGGAGACAATACTACCAATCTCAAGGTGATCTTAAAGAAGCTCTTCGCGTAAAAGCCATTGATTTAAAACAGAAAGCTAAAGAAAAGTGGATAACTGAAGGAGATGAATGTACGAAATTCTTTTATACGAAAATGGCTATTATATAATAATCATCATTTAATTGATCAAGATGGTAATAACTGTGTGAACAATTCAATATTTGAAGAACAAGCTATAAAATACTACTCAGATTTGTTTAATGGAGAAGCTAATCACACATTACCAGAAGTTCAATGCAGACGGGTGGTAAATGCTAGAGGAAAAAGAATGCTGGTCAGGAACATAACTATGGAAGAAGTCTGGTATGCTCTGAAATCCGTTCATGAAGACTCCAGTCCCGGGCCAGACGGTTTGGGGTCCAAATTCTTCATATGCCACTGGGAAGCCCTGAAAGAAGACATTCTATCAGCAATGCAAGATATATTACAAAGTGGTAAATTCGTAAAAGAAATTAATCATACGTTCATATGTTTGATCCCTAAATAGGATAATCCAACAAAGATAGAAGATTACCGACCAATTGCTTGTTGCAATGTGATATACAAAATTCTAAGCAAAATATTATGCAACAGAATGAAACTCATTTTACCTGACCTTATCTCAGAAAGTCAAAGTGCATTCATCAAAGGTAGAAGCATTTCCAAAAACTCATTGATGGCACATGAATTGATAAGAAACTTCAACAAACCAGAAGCAGATAAATTCTGTCTTAAAGTTGACCTCCATATAGCATATGATAAAATAAACAGAGATTTTATCATACATATGCTAAAAGCAATGGAATTTCCTCCAAAATTTGTGAACATAATAGAAGAATGCATAACCACTCCTACCTTTTCAATACTGATCAATGGGATACCAAAAGGATTTCTAGTATCCAATAGAGGGATTAGACAAGGTGACCCTCTATCTCCTTATTTGTTTGCTATTACCATGGAATATTTTTCGCTACAAATGGAGCTGGCCACACACAATAAGTTAATACAACCAATATACAATATTCATCCTACAGTGACCTACCTATTATATGCAGATGATCTTCTCATCTGTATAAAATCTTCCAACATATCGGCTAGATCAGTCAAAGGAATTTTCTGTAAATTAGAGAGATATACATGACTCAAACTGAACGAACAAAAAACCAAATGTTATTTTAACAGAACATATAACAACAGAAATGAGATCCTTAATATCTTAACAGTGAAAGAAGGTGAACTACCTGTTAAATATCTAGGTGTACCGCTATCAACTAATAAAATAACTGATAGAGAATGTGCATTTTTGGTCTCCTCAATAAGAGAAAATTACAGGGATGGAGCTCCAAACTTTTATCTTTGGAAGGCAGAATTGAACTAGTTCACACAGTTATTCATGCAAAAATTAATTTCTGGATACAAACTTTCCAAATTCCAGATGTATCAATACAAAAAATTGAGAAAGTTTGTGCAGATTTCATCTGGAAAGGAGGTTTGCACAAGATCAAATTTAAGGACCTATGCAGACCTAAAGAGGAGGGTGGTGTGGGGCTTAGATGAATAAAAGACATGAGAACGGTTTTTACCTTAAAACAAGCTTGGAGAATAATTAAAGGTAAAGGTTTGTGGGGAAAATGGATGAGAAGCAGATATATTAAGGGCAATTTTTGGCGCATGGAGATAGATAATAATGCTTCAACTAACTGGAAAGCAATCATGCGAATAAGGAAAAAACTAGCACAGTGTTGTGAGAAAGAAATAGCTAAAGGAAGAGAGACAAATCTGTGGAAAGATCCGTGGATAACAGGAGAATCTTTAATTGATATATTAGGTATCAATACTTACTCAGATTATGGATGCCCAGATAAAAGCGTCTCGGACATAATCAAAAACGACGATTGGGATTGCTCGTCTTTACCACTAAATCGAGAAGTCAAGGAGAAAATACAGTACATGCCAATATACAATGGGCGAGAAAGTGATATATGGATATGGAAGCCTACGGGTGAAGATTTCACTACCAAATCAGCCTGGGAAAAGATAAGACGTCGTGAAACTAAAGTTGATTGGAGCAAAGTCATTTGGAACAAAGTAAATAATCCTAAAATGGCTCTCACGGCCTACAAAGCGATTCAAAAGCGCTTGCCTACCAAAGACAGACTAATGAAATGGGGGGTTATAACAGAAACTAAATGTGAATTATGTGAACAGGAGGAGGAAATGCTTAACCATCTGTTTTTTAAATGCAAAATCTCTAAAGAGATATGGACACAATGTAAAACACAAGAACACTTGCCGAATCAAGATAGTACATTGGAGGAAGAGATACTCCACCTGATGCGAAGAGGAGACGGAGTAGACGACAAATCCAACCTGGCCAGTATTCACATCACTGCAACCGTTTGGAACATATGGAAGGAACGGAATCGTAGATTATACCAGAAAAAACAACGGAAAAATATGGAGATTAGTAAAATAATTAGATCTGACATTCAAGTAGTGAAGAAGAGAAGCAGAAATCAGGTTCTTACCTCATGGGAACTTGACGAAGCTCGAATTGTAGTAAGGGATCAGCAGAGCTCATCGGGAGGAAACCCAGGTACAAGTCACTGGCCGCCATGATTTCGAAAGAAGGAAGAAAACTGTTGAAGTATAATTGGTATCTTCAGTTGTATGTAATTGTTCTCGGTTAACATTGTATATGAATCCAAACGGTATGTCGTATTGGGTCTTTCCTACTTTGGGTTGTATATGTCTATAATAAAATCTTTACAATTTTCAAAAAAAAATGTACATATATTCATTTTAATGTGGATCAAACCTCACAAGCTATAAACTATATTTATAGTAAAAAAAATTAAAAAAATTTGTTTGGAAATTGTTTATTAAAAATAAAATGAATATATTCAAAAAGGTTTAACTTTAAAAAATAGATTTTTTTTCAAAATATAAATGTAGTCGAGTAACAAATAGGTATATACATTGTATATTATATATTTGAATAATAAAATTTCTTTTTTACAAATAATTTTGAAATATTAATTTGTACATATATATATATATTCATTTTTAATAAAAAATATGTATATTTATTTAAATACATTTTAAAGTAATTCCACACAAAATCAAATTTTAAATCTTGAATGTAAAGGTAATTTTAATATCTAGATCTAGATTTGATATTATATTTGAATTCAAAATTATCTATATATGTATTTGTTAACATTATTTTATAGTATGTATGTATGTAGATAAACAATGCTACTTATATATATTACACTAATGTAAATATAATTTTTTTCATATTAAATTATATATACACACACACACATATTGGACGACACATACGCATAAGGATGGATTTACATACTTTTTATGGTGTAAATTATAATACTTAGATATAGGCATGTTAAACCATGCACATTGTATACGTTGCACATGCATGAGCACGTACAAGTGTATATGATACACATGTACATATTATATTAAAAAATGTAAAGTTAACATAAACCTTTTGTTATCCAGCCTTTTTGCCTGGCTATATTTAGATCGATTGGACACGCTAGATTAGACGGTCATGGAGGAAAACAGCCTAGAGAGGTGATTATTAGGCTCAAAGATCAAGCGCGGGCAATGATATGAAGCGATGATTAACTGAGGCTAAGATATAGAATCTCCAGAATATTCTAAGCATGGAATATGCCTCCCCTAGGTAGGGGATTAATTCATATATCTTTTCCTAGGGGATTGGTACATATCCTCAATTCACTACAACAAAAATACCCTATTATAATGTCCTTTTTACAACGGGAATATGTTGCCCATTGTAATAGACATATATTACAACGGTCATTTTATGATTGTTGTAATAGATGCTCTGTCCAAGGCCTTTCTTACAACTTGCATTATTTGCCCGTTGTAATAGAGTGATATTACAACGGTCAATTTCTTCCCATTGTAATAGATGTATATTTTACAACATTCTCTACATGGTCGTTGTAATAAATGGACTACGAATTCTCATGTGGTTTATCACATGTTTATCGACAATGTGATTAGAACACTAGCTCTCTCCCCAGACTCGAATTTTTATTGAGATAAAAACACCATTGTAAGTAATTTAGGAGATTTGTATGCACTTTTGTTTTGCCTGTGCTGAAGCTAGGGTTTTCGATTTGGAATTTAAGTGATTCGCAACTGAGAGAACGGTCTACCACATAGGTTCAAATTCTTCTATTCGATTATGTTATTTCATATATGTTCAATTTCATTTTAAAGTAATAGGCCTTTTGATACGTAATGAATGGAAATTACTAAAAACTAGTAGGTAATGCAGCTTTTGAAATTTCAATTTTTTTATATTTGATGTTTCCAGTAATTTAAGGGAGCTGAGTATTTGAACATTCGGTTTAATATTCAATTCGGGATTCTTGTCCTTGTACATGTCAATTTGAAAATTTTATAGAAAATTTAAGCTACGTAAATTTGCGATGAATTGGCATAATGTAACCCATATTTACCCCAAACCAACTTGTTTGGCACACACGAGCAATGAGTTAGCTCCTTTGCCTTATATATTTTCACCATCTTCTCAATTGTCCTGATGCTTAAATAAACAATAATAGGTGCATTATGCTTTTATGCTAAAATATTTATATGTAGACCTGATGAATAAGCATGTAGGTTTCAATGGCCATTAGTTTATCCGTTGATACATTTAACTCCTTGATTATTTCATCTAACTCCAAGTTAAACATTAATTGATTACCCAATCATAGTTATTAACTTTAATAACCTTAATATAAATTTTAAAAGAATAACACTGATATTTTGAGTAATTTAGAAATTTGTTGACTATGACTAATGACAGTGGAATTTCACTTGAAAATTTATTGAGCTATCTAAATGAGCTTTCAATCGCAGAGGGTATTTCTAGAATTTTCATCGGAACTTACAATAATAGGGTCAAATGTCAATGTCAATGCAAACCCATCATCAATACCCCATAAATAGCGATCAAGCAATATTGAAAAAGTTGCAAATATACTCAACAATTGCCCTTCTGTAAAGCATGTATTCGGCAACTTGTCAAGCTTTCGTTAGCACTTAACTACAACTGGTTTGTCAATTTGTTGTTCGATATCTTAGTCTGAGAAAGCTTTGATTTTGGTGAGCTTACAATACAGGCACAATATTTGTAGATTTTGTTTAAAAAGGTGTGGGAAATATTTTTGAAACTGGCATGGGAAAATAGCTGAGGAAGTAAACATCTAGTGTTTAAATGAAAACAAAGACAAAATATAATAAGCTGGAATAATTGAAATCCAACGGATACTCGTTTAGTAATTCATGTGGCTTAAGTTTGCATAATAATCCTATATTTGATAATGTATATGGCGTATATTTGCTATGATGGTTTCAGTGTATAATAGGATCATTTCAAAGATGATCCAAAGAAAATAGAAATTATCTAGTCGGATTATTATGTGTACATGACTATTGAATTAAAATTAAGTCAAATTGTAGCATTGAGTCGATGTGCGCTTATGGGAAGGTGTGCTAATGCAAGGCTGTGTTAAAACGGCCGGCTGCGTCTGAGCAAGAGTGCTGAGAACTAAACTATGATGGAACGGCCTAACAGACTGAGCTGTGGAGAGTAGAAGCATATTTCCAGAGTCACTTATACTGAGCAGGCTAAGCATCAGTAAAGTGATCAACGTTCATCGGTTACTACGAAAATATGGATGACGGATGCTGATCCCTCACAAAGCATGGTCTGATTTTATTTGAGAGCTGGGCTGATCCACTGCTTGAGGACAGAACAGAGGTGGCAGCATCAGTAAAGTGGAAGGTGGCTGCTGACAAAGGTGTAGTTGAAAAGAAGTGAGTGGTAAGAACACTGAAGGTGGCTGTTGACAATGGTGTAAACAAGGAAGGCAGCTGAGGCATGAAGGCGTACTGCTAACCAAAGATGCACAACCGTGACTTGCTGAAATTGCAACAGGCATTGCCTTGAAGATTGAAAGAAGAAGCAAGTTGTAGCTAAACAGTAGAGATGATATAGCTACAATAGTTCTAATAGAGTAGGCAGTTCATGTAGGATTGGATGGTGTTGCTGATGATATACCAAGATACAGGGCTGCTTACGCACTTTGAAAAAAGAAAAAGAAAAAAAAGCACTACATGATTTTGGTTTTTAATAAATTAAATAACATAATGAAGGCCCGTTTGTTTCGTTGTTTTTTTTAGTTTTGTGCTTTCATTCAAAAAACATGCACATGATGCTGAAAAATGAAACTAACATATAAAATGAAGAACAAATTTATTTTGTTCTTGGTATTTTGAGAAATAAAAAAAATGAAAAACAATATATCCATTTCGCCATCCCTCCATCTCCTTTGTCGTCCCTCCATCATGGTTGTAGTACCTAAAATTTTAAATTGTTTATTACGAAGACGCAATTCACAAAACTTAAAGTGAAATCATACAGACCCTAAGTAATTCAAGTTTATCAGCCTAATTATTCAAATTATTTACAAAACAAATTACATGAACCAAACTTAATTCTGTGACCACCTGGTTAATGCTTTGAATAACTCACATGAGGTTGGAACTTCTCTCTGCAATGAGTATAGTAGATATCCAACACCATTTCACTTACCAAATATATAACTGTTGGTTTGATCCAGGTTTTGCAGAGTTTAGTAATTCATGGGATAATTTCTATTTTTTGGATCATTCATCAATGGGATATGATTACCGATTTATAGCATGCACCACCATTTTCTTTGTGAACACCCATCAACGGAATCTCACTATCGATTTGAAGCCTCTACCACTCGTAAGATTGTTTGAAATAAAGGCGTCTGTGACCACTAAAGGGTTTTCACTTATACCCCATACACGGATCATAGCAAGCGTCCATCTGAGGACAGAGCTGGTGTGTAGAAGTTGGAGGCGAAAATTTAAATAAACTCACTGAACCGTTTCAGTTTGATTTTATTTGTTTTCTTTCTTTTTAGGCTTAGTTTGTAGGGTCACATTACTATATAGTTTTCATTGGGAGGTAATTGCGCAATTCCTTCATGAGAAAAACTCATATTTTTGTTTGCATAAAGTCTTTTCATTAGGTTCTAACATCAAAAGGATTATCAAAATGGAAAAATCATGGATCCACCTACCAAGGTTTGTCAATTTTGATTATCAGTTTATACTTGTAATTATTATGGTTGATTATTGATCTCTTTATGTGTCATAGAATGACTGAAGAATACAGGCAAGCTATTCAGAATTTTATATATGAGCATGCGGAAAGGAAGGGAAATCTAGAAAAAATCATTTGCCCTTGTTCAAAATGTAGGAATCTTATCCGCCATCCATCAAGGGAAGTTGTATCACACTTGGTTTGCTTTGGAATTGAAAGCACGCCCTTCAGAAAATGAAGGCGATGAAGTGACAAATACATATAGTATGTACTTAGACACACAAATTTGTAATGAGGAGCTGGAAGATCATTCTAATGTAAGACATGAGGTACATGGGGTAGAGATTAAGGAGAAGATAGAAAATTTTAAAATTCCTTTGTACCCTGGTTGTGCAAGCCACATAAAGTTGTCAGCTACAATACTTCTTTACAAGCACAAGGCTCGAAATGGTGTATCTGACTCAGCATTTACGAAACTTCTTAAACTTCTCAAAGATATGTTACCTATGGATAACACACTTCCTGATTCGACGTATGCAACAAAGAAGCTTCTTAAATCATTTGGTTTAGGCTATAGACAAATACATGCATGTGTAAATGATTGTTGTCTTTTTAGGAAAGAGCTTGCAGATAGTGATTTTTGTCCAAAATGTGGAAAATCTGGTCGAAAAAAAAAACAAGACGAAGGAAGATGGAAAGCAAACTAAAGTACCTGCAAAGGTCTTGTGATACATTCCAATAATACCAAGACTAAAAAGAATTTTTATGTCCGCAGAAACATCAGAGCAATTAAGATAGCATAGCAATCATAAGAGTGAAGACGGTAAATTACATCATCCAGTAGATTCTTCTCAATGGGCTACAATTGATAGGATGTATCCTTCCTTTGCATCCGATCCACGAAATTTAAGGCTTGGTCTTGCAAGTGATGGCTTTAATCCCTTTGGGGATTGGAACTCTGCCTATAGTTGTTGGCCAGTATTTCTTGTTGCGTACAACTTTGCTCCGTGGCTTTGGATGCACAAAGATAATATGATGTTATCATTATTAATTCCTGGACCACAACAACCAGGGAATGATATTGATGTGTATCTACAACCACTTATTGAAGATTTGAAAAAATTATGGGACAAAGGGGTGAAGGCGTATGATGCATACACTCGCAATGAATTTAGATTAAATGTAGTTTTAATGTGGACAATTAATGATTTTCCAGCTAATGGAAATTGAGCAGGTTGCATCGTAAAGGGTAAGAGGTCATGTCCTGTTTGTGGCGTTAATACATGTTCAATATGGTTACCATTTAGTAAGAAGTGTGCATATTTAGGCCATAGGCGATTCCTTGATCCTAATCATAACTATCGCCAACGAAAAAACCTGTTTGATGGAACCAAAGAGACTAGGCAAAGACCTCCAATACAAACCGGTGCTCAAGTCTTTGATATTGTTAAAGATATTTGCAATGATTGGGGGAAAAAATCAAAGGAGGAAGAGAAAGACAAAGAGAAAAAAAAAGGAAAAGAAAAAGGGGAGATGGGAAGAAAAATGGAAGTCAAATGTGGAAGAAGAAGTCTATTTTCTTTGATTTGCCTTATTGGTAGGTTAAGTTTAATCAGAAACAAAATTGCTCCTTCTTTTCTATCTACGTAATCAATACTTTATTATTAATTATTTATAGTCTATTTTTGATTTTCTTAGGTACTTCCTTTACATCACAATCTAGATGTAATGCATGTTGAAAAAAATATCGGTGAAAGTATTCCTGGCACGTTACTTGATATTAAAGGAAAATCAAAAGATGACATTAATTCACGTAAAGATCTAGAAGTACTGGGTATTAGGAAAAAGTTGCATCCTATAGACATGGGAAGCAAAGCATTACTCCCAGCTGCCCCATGCACCTTAACTAATCCAGAAAAGAAGATCCTTTACAATAGAATGAGGAATTTGAAAGTACACGATGGGTATAGCTCAAATATTGGTAAATGTTTTGCAAAACAAAAAAAAATTCAAGTCTGAAGTCCCATGATTATCATGTTTTGCGCAACAACTATTGTCTGTATCACTGAGAGGACTTCTACCTAAAGGGACAAGGAATGCATTACTACGACCATGTTCTTTTGACAACGACATTTGCCAAAGAGTGCTTGATAAAGATAAATTAGAATCCATTGAGAATCAGGTCGCATTAACACTATGCGATCTTGAGAGATTTTTTCCTCCTCCTTTTTTTGACATCGTGATTCATTTGACAATACATTTAGCGAGGAAGCAAGAATTTGCGGGCCAGTACAATATTGGTGGATGTGTCCATTTGAGAGGTAAAGTTCAACATTAGTACTTATGGTAGTTAATAATGCATGTGTTTATGAAAATATTTTACTTATGCATCTTGATTATATATATATATATATATATATATATATATATATGAGAACACTGAAGGGGTATGTTAAAAATCAAGCACGGCCTGAAGGGTGCATTGTTGAGCGCTATTCTGCTGATGAATGCATGAAGTATTGTGCTGGATATATTAATGGTGCATCAGAATTGGACAAAGGAAAAATAGAATGAAGTAGAACAAAGTGATTCCATACTCGAGGGGCGCCCTATTTCCAAAGGAAAACCTATGGTAGTCACTAAGGAGGTGATTGATGCCGCTCATCGGTATGTGTTGTTTAATACCGAGGAAGTGGAGCCTTATATAAAGTTAGCATAAGTTCAGTTCAATTATTTTGTGTGAAATAAATTAGATTTTGACTTGTATGTTTACGTATATAGGACGCACAATGAGGAATTGAAACGTTTGCATCCCCGGCTTTCACGAGATGATTTGGAACTTTCAAAGCTGCATTCAGAGACTTTTAGTCATTGGTTTAAAAAAAAAGTTGATAGTGTTATATCTTTTAAGATGGATAAGTTTGACATAGAAGTATATGTTATTGTGATTAGTCTTTATACATAATATTATGCTTTTCCAGGTTAAAGATGATAGAAATACATCCGATGTTAGTGAACTAATAAATTGGCTTTCATATGGACCTCGCCATCGAGTAATTTCTTATACTGGTTATATAATTAATGGTCGTCGTTTTCATACTAAAGACAATGATAAATCTACACAAAATAGTGGTGTTTCCATTTAGGCAAGTACTGTTCGCATAGATGGATCCATTGAGAAAGTAATATGTTATGGTGTTTTGCGTGAGATTTTGTTGTTTGACTACCGCCAGTTTCAAATTGTCTTATTTAAGTGCGATTAGGAAAATATTGATCATGGTGTTAAGGTTGAAGATGGATTTACGTTAGTCAATTTACATCAATTCCAAAATCAATTTGAAAGCGACCCTTTCATCTTGGCAATGCAAGCCATACAAGTGCTTTTTTGTAGAGAAAGTAGTTTTCAAATTGGTATGTTGTGCTAAGAGCACCCCCTAGAGGTTTTCATGTGTTGAAAAGCTATGATGAGGAGGATGAGTCAACTAGCAAACCGGTAGATGAGTTGCTAATTGATGATAGAGATGTCGATGATGGGGATGAAAGTTATATAAGGAAGGATTGTGACGATATTTTGGTATGATATAAGCATCTTATATTGATATTTGTGTTACACGTAGTTATATTCGTAAAGAGTGTAATTATACATAGTTTTATGCATAGTTATATTAATTAATCATTAATTATTAACCATGAATTTTTATTTGTAAACTTTAAAAAAAATCTTTCTTTTGCAAAGTATTGCTATTGTATATTAGGATTTTCATACTTTACAATAATGATTAATTAGTGTGATGTTCTAATTATTTGTATATATATAATGTTTTTTTCTAGGTTCCTCCCTTAGCGGAAGATAGTTGAACTTGAAGCATCAATGGATAAAATGGAGCAAGGTTAAGGAGAGGTAAAATAGTAAAATTTTAGTATGCACTTTTTTTAAACTGACATTTCTTATATCATGATATAAATTTTAATATGCTATGAAGAATACTTAACCCTTTTGGTATGTATAATCCAGAGAATTACTAACTATATGTTCTTTTAGTAACAAAGAGCTGAAAAGGCAGTTTTAGTTCTGAGTTTCATATAAATTATTTTTCAACACTATTATTCTTATTACTATTATATTTGGTTGAGTGTTTTCCAATCCTGGGATGATATCAGCATACATTTTGCAGTGTCATATTTGATATTTAGCATGTTAAATCCTGCCAGAGATATTGTAAGTTCTTAGTTTATTCTTTTTTGTCTCCTTGTTAACTTGTGTGTTTTTTGGTTAAGGGAAAATGGTATTTTGAAAGAGGTAATTTGGGAGTTTTTTTGATAGGAACAATAACAATAACAATGTAAGTTTCTTGCATCTCTAAAATGCAAGCTTCAGTGAGAAACCAAAACGTACAATTGATAGTATTTCAACAAATATCAGTCTGTTTATATGATTTAAATTTATAAAATGTATCATTTTTATAAAAAATAATCCAAGTTATTTTAGCAAAAGCAATATATTAGAAGTATTCACGTAAGTTGCATCTTGCCTTGTAAACAATGCAAATTGCAGGGTATAAAGTGGAAGAAAATATCCCGGGTGTGCTACTTTATGTATAATGCTAATTGATGTCTAAAGGTCAATAACCACAAAGTAATGTACTTTATTTTATGTTTTGTAGTTATATCAAAAAAGAAAAAGGAAAAAGCATAAACCTTTTACCATTATAATCAGGATCCTGCTTTCCTAAAAGTTTGAAGTAATCAAATATTCAGGTTAATATTCTATTCAAAAGAAGTTTACATTCTGTTATTTATCCAGCAGCCCACACATTAGTCCTTCAAACCGATGAAACTTTTATGCAAGCATGGTTTATAGTACAAAAAATTGGATGCTTTATTTAAAAATATGTGGGTGGGTATATTTTTCTATTTATATGCATGTTCAGAAAGACTTTTTTTTGTTTCAGATATAAAACACGAATGATTGGAAACAGAGTTAAGGGGTGTTATAGTTAGTTAACAAAAGATTCCAATTAATCATTATTAGCATGTACATATGAATATCTGCACACAATTCTTTTTTTTTATTAGCATGTACATTAATCATTATTAGCATGTTCCACAATAATTTTTATAATAAAAAGTTAATTATCATGAGCATCACTTTGTCGAATTGAAATACTGTAATAAACAGTAGTCTCATCCAAGTTGTTGGTAAAGTAAAAAATAATAATATTATCAGTAGATATTAGTATTCATAAAGTACCAATGTGTAACCATTTCTAGCTTTTGTTGCTACTCTAATATAGCTAATCCAGATAAGCTAAAAAAGCCAGTACTTTCTACTGTAATTACAGAACTTGTTTTTCTTTTCCTTCTACAAAGGGCAACAAAACTATTCCAAAATCCTTTTATTCAGTTAATCAAGTTCAATCAAGTACACATTTGGAATAAACAAATAAATAAATATATAAATAAATAAGATAAAAACTTTTTCAAACTCTTTGTAATATAGGCCTTTGACCATTATTACTACTGATATGACAGTTGCTCTACTTTCAAAGATTTTGGGTTCAACTGCTATAAACATGTAGTAGCCTTGCATCTACAGCTTAAAGATTTGGAAATTTTATCAATATAGAACATTTTTGGCAATATTAACAAGAATAACTCGAGTGTATTTGGTCAGTTTAATCGACATAACCAGAACATGACCTATATTAGTAAATAGTTTTAAAACCGATTCAAAATTGAAATAGATTTCAATTCAAAAGTGATCCAAAATGATAAAATAGCAAATATGACTTCCTTTTTCTCTTAATACTTCTACAGACAGACAAAGCATCATTGCTGGCTGCATTATTCATCAGAGATGGTTAATTGTTGTTCAGTATTTTATATGGTTGCATTATTATGATTAATTCTACTAACTTAAATCTCATCCTATTGTACTGTTACCATCTCTGATGATGGTTTAACACTGACCAGTTGGCGTTAATCTCTAGCTGTACTAGAATTTATTTTGACTGTGTATGCTAATTTCAGATGTCAAAGGTAGCAATGAGATATTCAAAGAGGCAATCTCTAGCTGTAGTTGCAGCTTTAGGTGCAAAAGATAAGACTGCTGGTGTGAAAACCAATGAAACAAGACGTGTTGATGTAGCTCATCCTCTTCAAAGTTTAAAAAGCAATGCTAGAAGATCCCCTCGGAAACGTACTGAAATGCAGCCTCCACCCGTTCAAGTGCAGTCTTCAAATCTTAATCCTGGACCTAATTCAACTGAATCTCCAAATATCACTCCCATAAAAACAGACCCACTCAACGCCATGTATGCCTTGAACAACGCAGATGATAAGGATGGTATTTAACAAGAGAAGTCAAGGAAAAAAGAGGGAAGACGACGACGAAAATGTTTTCTTGTATGCCGAATGAAAAGGCCGAAATTGAATTCAACGATCGAGGTCAACCAATAGGCTCCAACTCTAAGCACATATCATCCTGTCTTGGTACCTTAGCAAGGGAGATGGTACCTTTGACCATTTCAGAGTGAAAAAAAGTCGATACAAATTTAAAGAAAGATTTATGGACTTGTATTTAGGTATGAAATAAGCTAAGAACTTTTTTATTAGAACTTTTAGATGAGTCATAATCCTCTTGCATTGTTATCATTTTTTCTAGTAAATGACAATTATAACATTGTTATCATTTTTCTAGCAAACCATACACATTTACCAGTTTTGTAATTTTCCTCCTGCCATGTCCGTTATACCTACCTTTAGACCATTTTTTTTGTTTCAGGCCTACAGCCCTAACCTATACACGGCCGGGCTTGCTTCGTACTTTGCATTTGTCATTTATCTCCCACCTACTACTCTCCTTTAATTCAGAAATACATGTAAGACATCACAACATTCCTGCCCTGATGGCAAATGGTTCTGCTAGTCTCTACGGGCAGTTCTGTTAATCCTAGTAAAGATTGTGACCCATGCTAGTATTACTGCTAAGATGTCATGATAAGTTCACGAGTTGCAAACTTTTATATTCTTAGGGTTGCCTTGACATTTTTAAAATTTCTGGATGAGTCTTAGAGACAGACTTCTAAAGCTAGATAGAATCAATACGTGTTCACTTCAATAAGCCCTATTCTTGCTTTTAAAATATTCTCTCTCTCCACTTCGACAGCAAATCGGCACCAATTACGTGTCATATGCCTGGAGTATAAATAAATATTAGTTATATACATCTGCACATTATGAAGAATGTGTAAAGAATTTACACTTACCCAAATCATTTTTTATGATAGGTTTATACTGGGACAATCTTCACATTAATTTAAAGCTGCATGAACAATGAAATGAAGAGCTTGATCTAGTAACTTTGTAAAACTCAGGCTAGCACAATTAGATGGATAAAAATGCTTAATGCATTGTAGACAGATCATAAAACGGATAACGTAAGACCTGTACCTGCTAACATTATATAAAACAATGAATAATGATTGCAAGTTGAAATTTCAGCGTATATTTGCACCTAAACAAAAGTTAAAACTGCAACAAAGTGCACTAGCCATTGAAATGCACCTAATAAAGCTATTTTTTGCATATACGCATAACAAGCTTCACATGTTTTGCATCTTTTTTCTTTCATACAAGTTAAACACAAGAAATGAATTACCTTTTTTGTACAAAATCGAATTGATGAGTTGGTATTATTAATACTCTCTAAATGAGAAAGTTAAACCATACACTTTGAATTCAGTTTACTATAATGCACTTTGAATTCAGTTTTTTGATTTTTGTTGTGCAGTCAAGATTCATGGTGGATGAAGCATACAAGGGTTTATTGCTTAAGATGTTAGGAGTATGATGGAGAAAGGCAAAGTCAAGATTAGTTTCGGCTATTAAAGTAGCTTTTACTTGCCCTGATGCTTCCTCTAAATTAGCGATGCTAAAATCGGATACTATAGAAAACGTTCAAGAGTGGAACGACTTTGTTAAGGAAAAGTTGTCGGATAAATTTGAGGTAATAAGTTGTATTTTATTAAGTATAAATTAAAAGGTAAATAATAGTTTATTAATGAATTTCTCCTATGTAGGAAACTAGCAAAAAATTCAAAGCACTGAGAGATAAAAATAAACTTCCACATACAATGAGCAGAAAGGGTTATGCAAGATTAGCTGAAGATATGGTAAGAAATGCATGTATATTTGCATTAATAATATTTTTTTTCTTTGGTTCGTCTTCTTACTATTATTATTTGCAGAAAAAGGAAACTGGAATATCAAATATTAGCAGAGACGAGCTATGGTGCAAAGCCCATACAAAGAAAAATGGAGACCCATCGAATTCCGTTGTTGGCGGTTGCATCGTAAGTTTTTTTATTCTTTTGAGATATGAGTGTAGATATTTATTCAAAAATCATATGTACTTGACATTGAGGGATCAATATTTATGCGATCCACTCATATATCAGCTCATATATATTTTCTGCGATCAATATTTCACCACAAGTATTAAATACATTGAACTAAACATTGAGGGATGATAGTTTATTCATATTTCATTTTTCTTGAAAGGTCTATTTTGATTTGTAGGCTAAGATAAAAGGGCACAGTTGTGCTCAGAGCTCTCATGGAACAACGTCGGTAAGTGGAGATGGGGTGTCACATTTTTTTGGAAATGAACATAAGGGAAGGGTGAGAGGACTGGGTTTTGGTGTAGTACCATCTCAAATGGGTGTTTATTCAACTAATTCAAAAAAGGTGATTGCATTGGAAAATCAAGTAACTCATTTGGCGGCTAGAGTAGAAGAGTTGACTAATTTGGTCATGAGAGTAAGTTTATATTTAATTAGCTATTGCCAATAAATATGTGATATGTGCTTATGAATTACCAAGTCATCTCTTGTACTTTTACAGAGAAGAAATGATAATGTGGCAGATTTGGAGATCGCTGAGGCTCATACATCTCAGGTTGAGTTAACTTATGTTGTATTTTTCTCTATACATTTGGGTTTCTTCTGAATACACTATGCTTGTAAGTAGAATCTTAGTATTTTTATATAACCATGTTCCATGGTTTTTTGCTTGCAGTTACACTGCGAGAGTAACAATATGCAGGTTCAAGATCAGCTTACCGTGGATGGTTTGGTGAAAAAAGTGCAAGCTATTGGGTTGGCAGAAGAACGTAGCTGCAGAGGGGACGATAGCAAGCACTGATCCTGATACTTCAGTACATTTTGTAAAGCTTGGATCAAATGCTTGGAAAGTATGGATTAATGTAGCAGTGGAACTAGAAGCCTTTTTATTTAGGCCAAATTCAGAGATGCAGACTATCAAAGAGGCCGTTGGATCAGCCGTCGCGTGGCATAAAGACTTCATCTCTGTGGTATAGTACGATTGTACTTAGAACATGATATTTGTAGCGGACTATTATGCGTTAATGCTTTATGTATTTGGCATGTAAACTTATCTAACTTTTTGGAGTGTTAGAATTCTATGACTCTAGCTTTTAGTCTTTTCGTATGTGATTGTAATTATTTTACGACAATATTTATTATTAATATGGATGTATTGCATGGATGCCGCTGTAATTTTTTTTAAAATTTGCATTTATTTTGCAACGGGAAATATGCTTTGTTATATGAGCTTATTACAACGGTCAACGCATGTTGTTGTTTATGATTTTTACAACAGTCAAAAAACGTTGTTAAACAGGTATTTTACAACGGTCAATACATGTTGTGAAATAGGCTATGCAATTAGTATGGTTAGTGTATTGCAATGGGTTATGGCCGTTGTGTTATAGTATATTGCAACGGGCAACACAAGTTGTTAAAAATGCTTTTTACGACGGTCAATGCATGTTGTGAAAAAGGCTATGCAACTAGTATGGTTAGTCTATTGCAACAGGTTATGGTCGTTGTATTATAGTCTATTACAGCGGTCATAAGCCGTTGTAAAAAGATATACTGCAACGGTCTTTACAATGTGCATTGCCCGTTGTAAAATGTGCTGGATCTATTACAACGAGGCCTATTAAAAGGGCACATGCCCGTTGCGAAAACCATATTACAATGGGCATTGCCCGTTGTAAAAAGACTGTTTTGTTGTAGTGATTTTTGTCCGAAACGTGGTAAGATTGTTATTGAGCGACAAGAAGGCCCCATAAAACTACATTTCAAGTTTCAACTCATTTGGCGTTCGTATGCTCAAGTTATGGGGAAATTACTTCACCT
This sequence comes from Allium cepa, assembly GCA_030765085.1. Lineage (NCBI taxonomy): Eukaryota > Viridiplantae > Streptophyta > Magnoliopsida > Asparagales > Amaryllidaceae > Allium > Allium cepa. The sequence goes on along the minus strand of CM060937.1, from coordinate 189,258,087 downwards.
ATTAAAAATGATCGGTATAAAAGGGATCGTCCATATTCAGCTTTCACTACATATTGCAACAAAGATAGGTCAATAACTCAAAATCTATAGATGCTATCAATATAAAACTTTGAGTATAAGCTAATTAGAACATGTGGAACACCCCATAGGGATTGCATGGCATTTGGAGCAAGTTGGAGGGATCAATACCTATCCCTCTAGAGGGATCGGCTGAAATCGAAAGTGCACGAAAATTGGAGAGGAAGTAGCTAATATCAAGGAGCATCTCTCATAGGGATTGCAACCCATTTGGATGCATTAATAGGGATTGTTACTGATCCCTATTTTGGGTCCTGATGGGCCTACAAATTTCTGGATAGCCTCGTCTTTGTCTTCCGAACCTTCTACCAAAACTTCAGTACGATCCATGTACGTCTTCCCTTATAAATATAGTAGGCATGGTATCGGCAAAAGGGATCCTGCTTTCTCTGCCGAGGCTCTACCATTTTTATTCTTCACTTTTGTACTAATGGATCACATCCGATCCAAACATTCTTCTAATCATAGTCAAGTGGAAGATCAACAAAAATATGAATCAAAGTGGACATAGGTCAAGATTGTCGAACCACTATAAAATCTATATGTTCCTTTATGATTTTTGCTATGATTTAATTTCATTCTTCATTGAATATCTACTAGATTCTATTGGGTATTCTCAGCTTGATTGTATCTCATCATCTACTTGTGGATTCCTATATTTGCAAAGTAGATCCAACTGTCAAACGATAAGCTTTCTATTCTACTCAAATTTGAAGGAAATTTAAAGGAAGCTGATAACCATGGTTAGAGGAACTAAGTCTACTTCACATTTTTTGGAGGATTTGATTGTTCTAGCCCTTTTTGGAGTTGTTCATGTGTTCATGTCCATTTGGAAGGGATCAGTTTCACTCATGTATGCAAGTTCTATGGAATAGATGTTGAAGTTTGCATTGGAGTTAGCAAAGGGTCGACCCATCTCTAAAGGCCATAATGGCCAATCCCTCTCACAAGGCCATGATGGTGGATGCCTCTATCAAGGCCATGATAGTCGATCCCTCTCTCAAGATCATCACGGCCGATCCCTCTCATGAGGTCATGATGGCTGATCTCTCCCTCAAGGCCATGATGGCCGACCCCTCTCTCAAGGCCATGATGGCCGATCCCTCGTCCACTTACATGATCGATCCATCCTCTATCCAGTACATTCTGATCCTTCACTATTGCATTATGACCGACCCCTATACATGCTTTGTCCTCTCCATCTCATCACAACTTTCTTTGTAATTGATTCCTCACTGATCCCTCCAACATTTATATAGATCGCTCCAAAACAGCTATACCGATACATTTGTATACATGATCCTTTGATATGGTATATACCGATCCCTCCGCAAGGTATATATGTTGAGCCATCTTCTAGATGTATATACTAATCCTTCTTCAATATATATATATACACACACACACACACACACACACACACCGTTCCCTCTCATATGGCAAACTACTGATCCCTATACTATCGATCCCTCTTTCATTAAAGCCTATTTGACCGATCCTTATACTCTAAAACTGATGGATCAGGTACGATCCATTTTTTAACAAAATTGTAAATTTTGTACGAGACCTATACCCAAATTTGTGCTACAGTGCAGTGCCCCCACATTCTGGATTTGGAACTCAACTTAAAAATGGTGCATTCTATCCACTTCCCTTTTGTCCTGTGACTGACTGGGGCATAGAGGATCAAGCAGTGCATTCTGAATTGCAACCAAGGAGTGGACAAGAAAACAATACTCAAATGATACTCCCAAAGACGGGAGAACATAAGTGATGTGACTCTAAGCAAACCCAAGAAATTTTGGCCCAAAGGCAAACTCAGAAACCAAGATTTTCTCTAATCATATGCCAAGATGACACCAAGCACTGTTATTCACTGACCTAACACTTCAAATTTAGTGACTCAAAGCAAACCAATTACTGACTCCAAGAAAATAGCAGATTTTCTTGGATCCGACTCCAAGTAACATACCACCGATCCATCAATACCGTTCCATCTGTCTTTGGTTAAATCTCGAACATGCATACGTCATTCACGAGCATAACAAGTAGCCGTAACTTAAAAACGAACCAGATTGACAATGACTAAAGCATCTCCCGCATCGAAGCTTAATCATTGAAGTCGTTCAGTGTGTAGAATATTCGAGGAGATTCAATGTACAATCATATAGGTTTACTTAGGGAAAACCAACCCCAGACTACATCTTATGAAATTCGAGTAGCACTTGAATTCCACTAGAATGATATGTGCCATGAAATGCAGACGCTTTCCTATATTCCTCGAAGGTGTATCGATCATGCGGTTTATGCGATTATCGACTAAATCCATCTCCTCGTTCAATCAACCAGATCTGAAGTTTGTCGAGCAGTTCAAAGTGCAAGCGACTCATACCAAGGATGTGATATCATTTTCCAATTTGTTCTAGATGCTAGGTGACCAAGTACTTAGAGTTTGGCGCCAACCAATCTCCACGGACCATGATCGGACCTTTGGATTTTTACCAAGATAAGTGTGATTCAATCACTCATCAGCTACCATATGCCTGTGAATTAGGCTAAGGACTAGAAATGGAAAAACCCAATATTGTTAGGATCCAGCAAAAAGTGGACACGACTGATCGTCCACTCATTAACTTCTGCGCTTGACTTTGAGACCAAATAAAGACTTGGATTGGATGCAACCTAACCATCCACTCCCCAGCTCATAGTTGAAGTTTTCCAAGATACTTATGCCTCTCCCGAAGCTTAGCATGACCAAGGTCCAACTGAAGTGGACGCGATTCGACCGTCCACACATTAACTCCTACCTTGAACACATGAGGAAATTCGAAAGCTCGACTTAAAAAAGGCATGACCGACTGCCTACTCATCAACCACCGCCCTCAACACGTAGACACAATTGTAGCTTCAGGTGTATGTGACCTAACCATCCAATCCAAGCATGGATGTGATCCGACAATCCATCGCCTACTCCCTTACTTGACTCGACAAGACAAGCTACAATCACCAAGCAGATACACATCGATCGTCTCACTTGCCAAGTTCTGTCCTTAATGCTAGGGGCAGAATTCCATTCCACAACTAAACGTGATTCGACCGTTCATTCGTTAACTCCTACCTTGACTTTGCAGATGGAATATAAAATAAAAAAGGGGTACGATTAACCACCCACTAAACAACTCTAAGTCCCCAGAGTATGGACTGAAGTATAAACATAAATCAGGCGGATACTGACTACCCACCAAACAACTCTGAGTCACCAAAATGCAGACTAGAGAATAAACATAAATTATTAATTGCCTATGAAACAAGTCTAAGTGCCCAGAGCGTGGAATGGAGTATAAACATAAATCGGGAAGATACCGACTGCCTATGAAACACCTTTGAGCCCCCCAAAGTGCAGACTAGAGTATAAAACATAAATCGAGCGGATGCCGACGGCCCGTAAAACAAATCTAAGTCCCCAGAGTGTGGACCAAAGTATAAACAGAAATCAGGCACATACTGACTGCCCACGAAACAACTCTAAGACCCTCGAGTGCGAACTGGAGTATAAACATAAATCGGGTGGATACCGACAACCCCAAAAAAACTCTAAGTCCCCAAGTGCGGACTGGCATATAAACATGAATGGATGATGAGTGGATTTCGACCATTCTCTATTTCGAAAAATAACTCTAAGCCCCCGGAGTGTGGATTGGATTATAAACATGAATGAATAAATGAGTGGATTTCGATCGTTCTCTATTTCTCAAAATAAATTTAAGTCCCAAGAGTGCAAACTGGGGTATACACATGAATGAATAGATGAGTGGATTTCGACCGTTCTTTAATCCACAAACTCCAGTCTAAAATTAACATGAGGATTATAGACTCGCTAAGGATTCAACCGTCCGACTTATGGTCTCGCCAAATCAATGCGGGGGGCAGGAATACAAATCACTAAAAGCTCAATATGACAGCTTACTATAGCTCCAACTTATTGTTCTTTATGACTTAAGGCAATGACCACAAGGAGGCCTTAATATGAAACTAATCAGAACGATGCCCGATGTTATGGGCGACTGACAATATTGTGGTGCTCGGTTGACGGTCAATATCGATCCACACCAAACACAAATAGATGTGACTCGGATGTCCCTCGAAAAACTATGGTCACTAGAGTGTGGATTGGAGAATAAACCACGAAGATTTGATCATTAATTCTCCAACACCCTCCATCGATCCATCAGGAGGAGTATGAAACTAGATAAGCATGACCTGACTGCACTTGAGCAACTCTTCCCCTGGATCTGATTAGAGAATATGAATCAAATTGGACGTGATTGAACGCCTAGTACCCATCTCATGCCCAAAAGCCGACAGGGCATCAAAGTATTCCCCTTGGAAGGATAAACCAGAATACAATTCAGGATAGCCAGACTCAGCCTTCTATCAACTAACATGATCCCATGATTCAATGGGAAAGAGTGTAAAGCTAAAGTGGACATGGCTTGCCTTCCTACTTATCGATGTATGCCTTAGACTTAGGGGAACAAGCGAGAAACAAGATGAATGTGAACCGACCATTCATTAATCAACTCAATGTCTTCAGATCCTAGGTGGGAGTACAAACATAGCTTGGAAGAGACTCGACCATCCACGCAGTACATTTATCAACACAAGACTAGGAACAAAAGTGTGAAGACAAGCTGTGATAGCTCAATATTATGACTTATATATAGTGTTTACAATGACTCGAGGCTATGACCGAAAGAATTCCTAGAGATAGAATCGTTGAATCGATGCCCAAGCACATAGGCAATTAACTATCATTCCAACCTGAATGACGAGTAACAGATCGCCAGTACATTGAATGGAAAACATGTTACTTGAATATAAGTATATTCAAACTCAAAGAAGCAAGAGCTAGCTATGCACCTGCATGTAACTCGAGGCTGACCCCTACTTGACATTTGGTTCAATGGCTTCTAAGCTAATCTTTGGCCATTTGTAGATAATCGCTCAAAGCATTTAGAGCCCTTCATTATCAGAATTAATAACTCATGACAAGACTCTAGGATTCGACCAGAGTAACCATCATCATTGAATGTCCCAACCAGTTTTCATGTTGATCGTTACGCGAAATAGTTACATTTGAACTCAAAGAATCCAAGACTGCTCCTACTGAGCTGACAGTCGACATTACAGTCAGTCATGGTGTAACGACCCGGAAATTTCGGTCCCGAAATTTCAGATAGTTAAGAAAAGAAGAAAAGAGAAAGAAGAAGAAAATGGAATCAAGTCACAGAAATCTCACATTCGCAGCGGATCAAAATATAATATCACATAAATAATAATTATACAAAGGAAAACTATACTTTTCAAATTACACTTTAATATATATCAGAGTTACAACATATTTACCAACACAGGACAAATAAATCAATCTGTTTCAGATACTAAAATATATCACTACATAAACTCTCCATACGTTCCTGCTTTCCAACTCGCCTCATGAGCTCCAGAACGCCCTTACTTGAAAATCTGTAATATCGGTCTGACCCGAGCATTACATCAAAGTAACACCCGGGTCAGGCTGGAAACCAGCGTGAGTAAACCCATTTAACATAAATTTCAAAGGCATACAACTCATATATAACCCGGGTAACTTGTATCGATTACAATTTCACAAACTGTTATCGACATCATTTATTTCACTCACCAATTTCTAAGTACTAAACTTAGATTAAATGGTCTAATTCACTTAAATCATTCCATACCAGCCTATTAATTTCACATATCAATCTATAAAGAATCGAAGTGGTTTCGGGTATTAACTAATACCCGACTCCGTCTCTTCGAACACAGTGTCATCTAAACCCAAATTATCCAATTTAATACAATTCAACTTTAATTGTCGGATAACACTTTTACACAGCAATTCATAATTGATTGATAATCACACTATCATCATCCATTCAACATATCATATCACAAGCAATTCATATCAGAGATATCTCCCAATTCAAGACACCCATCATCATTCAATCATTAATAAGCAAGATTGATCACTTCAATTAATTAAATTAATTAATAATCCTCTAATTATTTACATTAGTTAACATTTCTTAAATTTCAAATAATAATTAACTTTTAACTTAATTACATTCATTAATCAGTCTTGATTAATCACAATCAGAAATTATCTTTCCTTAATTACTTCTTCAAATAAACCAACTCCTTGATTAATTATATAATTTAATCCTTCAATTACCCTAAGTTACCATTACTTAATTTCTTTCATCAAGTAACTATCCTTTAGTTACTTCTCATCAAGTAATTTCCATTTAATTAATTCATCCAGTAATTATTCATTAATTACTTCATCAAGTAATTACACCCCATTAACCATCTCAAATAATTATAGATAACCCAACATCAAATTTACTTTAATTAGTTAAACTTAATTAATTAACTAAAATTAACCTTATTAATTTAACTAATTACACCGAGTAATTAATTCCTTTAATTACTTCATCAAGTAATTATTCACCGCTTACTTCTCTGAAGTAATTTCTCTTTAGAAAAAGTTATCCATTAATTACTTATACTAAGTAAATATATTTAATAAATTTCATTCAGCAATTACACTTTAACCTCTTCCACAAGAGATTATTCTTAATTAATTTAGCATTAATTATTCTCATAAATAAATTGATTAACCTCCTAAAATCAATTATTTAATCTAAATTATTCAACCTTAATTAATTGGAAAGATGCGTCATTTATCTCAATCACATTCTTAACTATATTCAAAATGAAATAAACTTTGGAATTGATATCCTTAACTAAAGGAAATAAGTTTAAATAAAAATTAAAACACAAATCTTTTAATTAAAATTCTTAATTATCTGATTTATCTCAAAAACATCTCTAAGTATTAACTTAATTAATTAACTTACAACAGATTTTAGTTTAAACTATCCAACGTTAATTAATCCATCATTACTTAAAATAGTTAAGATAATTAGTTTTAAAAAAAAATTCTACCCTGAAAATCTGTTAGTATACCCGGGCAACTTCCGTGTTTACTCTAACCAAACACAAGTGAATTCACAAGCCCAAACTTGTTCTACCATCAGTACTTCTAGCCTAATCCCTACAGCACACACATGAGACTAACTCGAACAACAACTCGGGTCACAAACCAACTTCCTCGAGCCTTTCCCACGAAAACACCTTCTTTCCCAAAACATCTTCCAGATGGACGAAATCAATCGTGTGCACATGCACAATGCTTCAGGTCGACGGCGATCATCCCTTCGGCCTTCACCCAGCTACCCATGACCACAATAAACAAACCCACCCTTCAGAACCACGGATTTGATGCCAAGACCAAATCGAGCAATTCGATCAAAACGATAACCCATAACCGATTTCAAAATCAACGTTGGCCGTCAACTCTGACCATATTAAGCCTCGCCGTTGAACCCCCACCATCACCAGAGCCTTACGCACCACTACACCATTATCCGATCCAACTCGATCCAAAAATTGTATCGCATTTGATTCGAGAATCGACCTCAACTCAACCACAAACTAAACCCTAGATCACCGTCGCCCGCTCACCGTAACGATCCAGACACCACTTGACTATTTTTGCCAATATCCCTAATCATCATTCCTGCTTCAACCAAGGCCTCGGCATTCCCAGTGCCGTTGATTACCATGAATCCCTCTAAAACCATCTTCTGGTTAACCCAGAATCCCTCACAGAATTTCCAACTAAAACATGATTTTTTGTTTAAAAATCCTGAATTTCAGAAACAATTCAAGATACATACTTGATTCAATAAAATTTTACATTTGATTTTATCATAATATTTAGAATTACTACTGTATTTTCCTAGATGCAAGCATATTTCAACTAATATCTTGTATTTATTTGTAGTACTTGATTTTAGTTTAATTAAACTATTTGGTTTGAAAATCAAATCCTAACAGTGGTTTATTAAAAAGAGATTTGATTTTCTTGATTTTATCTTAACTCTGTAACCTGGAAACAGAGAAGCATAGGTGTGCATATTCAACAAATAAAAATATACAGAGATCATACATATGCAGTCAATCTTCATTGATATAAACATGTTTCAGAACTTAAAAACAGCATGCATACATAATTTCAAACATACATGCTAAGCAACCATCAACACAGTAATTCACTTGCAAGAGACATTTGTTACTTAAGTGTTAATTTAAATATTTACTCATAGGCATTTCTAAACAAACAGAGGAGGCTGGGTTAGATTACTCACAGTTCAAATGTCTGGACAGAAAGCTATAAACTGGAATTTGACAGTTGATTGAAACTTGATCTGGAATTACAATCTTGATTTGTTTACAACTTTGAATTTGTTTTAGGTTGATGTTGAATCTCTACTTCAGGATGAACTGTAACTCTAATCTTGTTTGAGGTTGGATTTCATTCCACTGACTTTTTTTTATTACCGAAAGAAAGAAAAATGAAAACATGGTTTATTATCAGCCTATGTTACTTAAAATTCGAATTAAGGAAAATAAAGTTTTTGCCATTTGTATCTTTTTCTAAGCTACACTTGTTTGATTATAGAGGGTAATACTTACATTTGTTTTAATGCATTCTTAATAAATTTACACATGTCAAGATAAAGTATTTTATGCTTTAAACCCTTGACTAATTTATTTATAAATTTAGGTATACCCCTTTATCTTATTAAATTTATAGATTTTATTTTGAATCCTTTATTAATTTGTGAATTAAATTATCTCATGTGTACTTTAATTCTTATACTTAGATTTCAAAAGATATATTCATATCTAAGCTTAAAAGTTTATCTATATAAAAAAAATTTAATGAATAATTACATATCTTAATTTATAAAATAAAATCCTTTAAAAGAAATTAATATAAAACAAACTATAGAATCATATATAATATATTTTAAAATCCAAAATGTTTTAAAATATCTATCTTTTAAAATCTCAAATTCTAATCCAACTTCAAATTCAAATTCAATTCAAAATCCAATTTGAAATCAACTCAAATATATGTATATTTAGTCAATACAAATTAAATTTGTAAATAATTGATTTTATTTTAAATCCATTTATATTTGAAAAACATTACATTATTACTATTGTTTGAAAATAACAATTTTGCCAATTTTAAATAATTTATAAAGGAGATTATTATGGTTGAATTTGATTGAAATTTCTAGGATATCACGGATATCCTTTATTATATTTTCAAATCTATTTACACATCCCGATATCCTTTATTAATAGAATTTTATTTTATTTTAATATATAAATTAATATTTTAAAAATTCTAATCCTATTAATTACCAATTCCAGATGCTCGAAAATCCAGGTTATCACACATGGCGACCCATCACAGGTACTGAAGATTGGATCACTTCTTAGTGCAACGATGACGAAGGAATTAGCTGGATTTCTTTGAATGAATCTTGATGTGTTCACTTGGACCCATTCTGATATGCCTGTGACCTTACCAACTATTATAAGCCATGCATTGAATATTGACTAGAGGCATGTCTCGGTAAGATAAAAGCAATGCATCATGGATCCAGAGAGATCCACTACACTTAAAGTGGAAGTGGATAAACTCAAAAACAACACCTTTACCTCCGACACCCTCTACACAAAATGGGTATCCAATCTAGTTCCTGTGAGAAAAGCTGATGGAAAGTGGTAGGCATACATTGACTACTGTTGCCATAACAAGGCACGCTCAAAAGACAACTTTCCACTTTCGAGGATCGACCAGCATGTAGACTCAACCGTTGGATATGAACTGCTTTCATTTATGGATGTGTACTCCAAATACAACCAGATCCTAGTGCACACCAGCTTCATTACCGATTTAGGTCTATATTGTTATGTTGTGATGTCGTTTAAACTAAATAATGCTGAAGCTACTTACTAGAGATTAGTCAACGGGATCTTCAAAGACCTGATTAGGCAATTAGTGGAACTATATATGGGTGATATGCTTGTGAAGCCATGACGATAAAACGACCACATCGATGACTTAGCAGAGATGTTCAGTTTTATCTAAAGATATGGAATGAAATTCAGTCCCATGAAATGCTCTTTCAACATTGCATCAGGAAAGTTCCTAGGTTTAATGCTCAACTCTCATAGAATTGATGCCAACCCTAAGAAGATTCAGGCAATCAATATCATCTAGGTGCCGAAGAAAATCAAGCAGGTGTAGAATCTAAATGGGAGGTCATCGCCCTAAGTCGATTCATCTTCAGGGCCACCGACAAGTGTACTCCCTTCTTCAACCTAACCAGGAGATGGAAAAGGAATTTCGAATTGACACAAGATTATAAAGACACATTTTAATCTTTGGTGAATCACATAAAGAGACCTCCTATTTTGTTAAAGTTGGTAGATCATAAAGATTTATACATTTATTTAGCCATGTTGGTACACGCCATATGTGTTATAATGCTATGTGAAGTGAATCGGATCCAAAGACGTGTATATTATGTAACCAGGCGATTGATAGATAATAAGAGAAAACTACCTGAAGCTAAAAAAGCTCATGTAATGCCTGTTGATTTCATCATGAAAGCTCCGCTCTTACTTTTAGGCTCACCCCCTTAATGTCTATGCTGATCAGCAGTTATGACAGGTTCTACGACAACCTTAGACATTTGGAAGTTTGCTCAAATATAATATCGAGCTAAGCTAATTCAATATCACTTATCTCGCTCGGAGACCTATCCCAGGACTAACATTAATAGGCTTCATCTCTGAATTCACTACATCAGATGATGATTCGAAGAGCAGTGGAGAACCGGTCAACCGATGAAAAATGTACACGGATGGATCATCGAATGATTAGTGTTCTAGAATTGGAGTTATGTTAATGACTCTTGAGGAATGATTGATCTACTACGCCCTGAAACTCAACTTTCCTATAACAAATAACGAAGCTAAGTATGAAACCTTGATCTCCAGCCTCAAACTTGCTAGAGAAATGGGAGTAGAAAATTTACATATCTTCTATGATTCCTGGTTAGTAGTATGCCAGGTTAGGGAAGATTATCTTGCTAAGGGGAGCGTCTTGCTCCTTATCTTAGCTAGGTTCAAAAGCTACTAGCCGACTTCGAGTATTGCACCATTACATACATCCTTAAATAATAAAATGAAAAAGCCAAGTCACTGACCATGCGGGCTAGTTCTGAGGATGCATAACACATAAACTTTGTCTCGGTTGAAGTGCTTAACATTCCAAGCATTGATGGATAGAGATCGACTAGATGTTGGAGATGAAGGCACAAAACGAATCATGAATGACTCATATCAAAGACTATCTATAATAGGGAATTCTTCTTGAATGGAGGAATGAAAAATGGCAGATCCTCCTAAAAGCTTCATGCTACGTCATCCAATAAGGAGTAATGTACAGTGAGGGTTTCTTCATTCCCCTGCTTCGGTGTATCGTCTACAATGAAATCAAACGAGTCTTGGGAGAAGTCCATGAAGAAGAATGCAGCGATCACACCAGAGGGCAAACCCTGAAAAAGAAAATACTCAACTACGGGTATTGCTGACCAACTGTAAATCGAGCTGTAACAGATCAGGCTAGACAATAAGACGAGTGCTGGATGTTTGCAAAAATTCTATATCCCCCGCCGATGGAAATTACTCAAATGCCCAGTCCATAGCCATTTGCCACTTGGGGGTGTTGACGTCATCATCTTCTTCTAGATTCTAGAGATGGTGAGAAATACGCCATTGTAGTGGTGATCACTTCACTAAATGGGCTGAAGCAGAACTTTTAACCACGATTACGACGAAGAAAATAATCAACTTCATTATCTGAAACATCATTTGTTGTTTTGGCCTTCCATAAACCATTATAACTGATAATGGAACCTAATTTGACAGCACTAAATTTAAAGACTTCTACCATCGGTATCATATTCAAAAGAGATTCGTAGTAATTCAAAAGAGATTCGTAGTAATTGCTCGCCCTCAAGCAAATGGATAGGTTGAAGATATGAACAAAATCATAAAGCCCATTCTGAAGAAACATTTGGAAAAGGCTAGAGGTAAATGGATGGATGAACTCCTAACAGCATTATGGGCTTGCAGAACCACCCACGAGTCCACAACTGACCATACTCTATTCAACCTTGCTTACGGCTCCGAGGCTGTCATCCTTGTAGAACTTGGATTCCCCTCTGATCGAGTGGCTGATTATAACCCCTATTTCATGTTATAAATAAGGAATTGCAATCGAACTGTAATTAAACTCGAAGGAGTTGACGACTCGTGAGCGTACAAATACATCCGAGAGCCAATGACAAGAACGTGTACCTAAACATGTACATGTATATTCAAAAAATTCGATTTCTTAAAATCAAAAGAAATTGAATTTTAACCTAGAGTTATTAATCAAAAGATTGGATCAGATAGCCCAAATTAAATAGCTCTGTCGAAACGGACACATATAACAACTAATGGAATACAATCCTGAATTTATACCATTGAATATCGATCAAGTGTCGTGACAATCAAAGAGGGATACAACACTTTGGGAAGGATAGCGATTATTCAGGAAATTGAATGGATTCCTTTCGAGCGACTCTAACTTGCTTCAATTCAAAGCACATTATGTACACAACAAGACGTACTTTGGGGGACAAGTGTTATCCGGCCTTTTGGTTCGCTATATTCAGATCGAATGGACAAGTTTGACTAAATGGTCATCAAGGAAGACAGCCCGGAGAGATGATTATTAGGCTTAGAGATCAAGCTTAGGCAATGATATGAAGCGACGATCAATCGAGGCTAAGAGAAAGACTCTCCAGAATATTCTAAGTATGGAATAATGCCTCCCCTAAGCAGGGAATCGACGCCTATCTCCTTCTCTAAGGGATTAATACATATCCTTTATTTTTGTCCCAAACTTGGTAAGATCATTATTGAGTAACAAAGAAGGCCCAATGAGGCTACATTTTAAGTTTCAAGTAATTTGGAGTTCGTATTCTCAAGTTATGGGCAAATTACTTCACCTATTAAAAGGGATCGGTATAAAAAGGATCGTCCATATTCAGTTTTCACTACATATTGCAACAATTATTGGTCAATAACTCAAAATCCAGATATGTTGTCAACATGAAACTTGGAGTATATGCTAACTAGAATATGTGGAACACCTCATGGGGATCACATAGCATTTGGAGTAAGTTGGATGGATCGGTACCTATCCCTCTAGAGAGATTGGTAGAAATCAAAATTCAAGCAACACTACTTCATGGAAAATGTGATATCTCACAAATCATACATCGAAATTGCATGAAATTTAGAGAGCAGGTAGCTAACATCATAGAGCATCCCTCATAGGGATCGCATCTCATTTGAATGAATTAAAAGGAATCTGTACCGATCCCTATTGTAGGCCCAAATGGTCCTGCAAATTTTAAGATAGTCTCGTCTTGGTCTCCCGAACATTCTGCCAAAATTTCAGTCCGATCCATACACATCTTTCCCTATAAATATAGTAGGCATGGCCTTAGAAAAGGGATCCTAGTTTCTTTACCGAGGCTCTGCAATTTTTATTCTTCACTTTTGTACTGATGGATCTCAGCCGATCCAAACATTCTTGTAATTATAATTAAGTGGAAGATCAATAAAAATATGAGTCAAAGAGAACGTAGGCCAAGATTGCCGAATCACTATAAAATCTGTGTGTTCTTTTATGATTTTTTCCAAGGTTTAACTTCATTCTTCGTTTAATCTCTACTAGATTCTATTGGGTGGCATCAACACTTTTATTTACAAATAACATAAAATATTGATTTCATTTAAAATTATTTTAGATCAGATCTATTCTTATAAGATTCAAAATGACAAAAAATTGAAATTCACTCATTTAACCTAATGCATGCTGGCAAAGTTCCAACAATAATATCGTAGCCCATTAGCCTATGCAGTCTAAATTAGCAGTATTATGGCTAACTTATAAAAGAATACCTACATATTATAATGTCTAGAAAAGTAGCATCTAAGATTGTGTTTGACCAATCAAGTACTATATGCCCTACCTAGCTAATGACCTAGCCTGAGAGGATGAAATAAGCCTAAAGACTATTCCCAAATTGATTTGGGTCATGTAACATCTCGGAATTTTTAACAATATCAATTTAATAATCTGTATTAAAATTAAATTGATATTGATATTTTTGTTAATAATAATTCAATTTGATTTAATAATCTTCTTCAATAATTATTTAATTGGTTATTTTATCTTTTAAAACTAATAAATTGATTCTATTTATAATATAGATATATAGATTATGTTGTAAATAGATTAGCTTTGTTTTAATTTTAATAAATAAAGCATATTTTCTAATTCTAATATTTTTATTAATTTGGAAAATTAGTTTTTATTTAATATTAGCTTTTCAAAGTTATAAAATAAATAATCTTGGTTTAAACTTAATAAATGAATCATGATCTAAAATTCTAATATATACAGTAATAATTTGGAAATTTTGATTTTAATTTAATATTGAGTTTTCAAAGCTATTTAATAAATAAGTATATGATTTTAAATTGTTAAGAAAAATGTTTAAATGATTAAAATGTTTTTGGCTTGAGTTTTAAATTTAATTGAATTAACAAAAAGTTTTATAGCTTAATAAAATAGGTAATTTATTAATAAAGAAATAATTTCTTTTATAATTATTTCAATTTAATAATGAGATATTTTAAAAAAAAAACAATATTAATGGTGTATTGTTTTACAAATAAATTTTGAATAAAAATAGCTATTGTTATTTCAAAGTTTAATTTGTGTTTATAACTTGATTTTTAAATATTAGATTTTTAATTTAATTTGAATTTAAATTCCAAAGTATAAATTTTAATTGTTTTAACTTTTATATGTATAAGCTTTATTTTAAGTATAATTTGTTTTATTTCTTTTAAAATTTATATACATATTTAAATATTAACTAACAAATTAATTAGACTTAATATATATATATATATATATATATATATATATATATATATATTAACTAAAGAATTAAATACAAATTACTTTTGAATAAAAGGACAACTGTTATAAGATTAAACATTTAAGTTGACAAATGTTGGAATTTTTACAAGTGTCAATTTTGTTTTAATTTTTCTTTTATTTAAAATCTGAAAATACACTTATATAAGCCTACATCTTCATCTCTTTATTCCTTTTCTCATCTCAATTCAAAACACAAAGAAAACCTTCAACTTCAGATCAAATGCAGATCTAAAAACATGAAACCCAAATTCAAGTTTTCTCCAAAAATCTATAAGTTCATGATCAAATGCAGATCTGCAAATCTGCAATTTCAAATATGAAACCTGCACCTCTTCAAAAAAATCAATGCACTTACCATTTTTTTTAAAAGACTCCTCACACCAAAAGATTTCTACACATCTTCAAATCCCTGAAATTTCAAATTTTGAAGCCTGCAAAACAGTTTTACAATCAAGCAAAACAATCCTGCATTTTAAATCTGCACAACTTCAAATCTGAGGCCTGTTCAAAAGCTAAGTTTCAACAGCATCTGCATGCAAGTAGATTTAGTCAGGAAGCATAAGCAATCCAGTTTCAACAGGGTTGCAACTAATTTTTTTTTAAAGATCAAGCTTTTTCAAATTTTAGAGTACCCTGTTCTTCTGTAATCAGGTGAATAACTCCTTTTAAACTTAAAGATTTAATCTGGTTGTTTGATCTATGCTTTAAATAAGTTGTAATTGGTATATATACGTTGGAATTTCCTGTGTACTTGTGATATGTGATACTTGTATGATTTTGGAAAAAAATAATCTATAGAACATCTCTGTTCTAGATGTCAAGCCCAGTTTTCCTATTTAAATCATCTTCTTTTTTATTCATAGATTATTAAGACTTAGGATCTAATTAAACATTGTTTGTTTGATTATAAGCTAAATTTTAAGAATTTGTTTAACTTAAATTTAACTATAATGGCTCTGGAAATAAGACTTTAACAGGAAAACTCAAACCACTGTAAATGTCAAACTTGTTAATTTATCAATTCAGTATCATAAATCAAAAGCATCAATTAAAGCTTGATTTTTAAATCAAGAATTAAGATTTTTAGAATTAGGATGAAGGTGTAGTTTTGTTTTGAACTGATAATGAATTTTTAGCAAATTCTGGTGATTTTTGAATTGAGGAGCCTTGGGTTTCTTCTGGGTGATAGAGTAGTGTTAGGTGATACTTAGAAAAATCAGAGTTGGAGATGGAATTCAGTGTGGAAGTTGCAGTTGTGTTTTTCTTTTTAAAACCCTAGTTTTTAAAATGTTTTGAAGAATCGATCAGTTCGTTTTACAGAATTGATCGAGTGTTAAGATGTTTGGGGGATTGGTAGTTGGTGCGTGGTTGAAGCTGAGGCCGGAGGGGCTGATTTCTAGGTGGTCGGAGCGGCGAGTTTTCGCCGTTGACAGGTTTTGAAGGAAAACCTGTTTATGGTTTTCCAGGTTTGGGCAAGGAGCTCGAACTCGAATTTGAGATTTGAGGCTTGTATCAATGTTTGTGGTGGGTTAATGTGTCATCTTCTGGGTTGTTGAGATCATCGGCGATGATCAGAAGTGGCTGGGTTCACCGTGCATATGCACGGTGATGAATTTACTAATGAGGTTTGGATAAGTTTTGGTAACAGGGGAGGTTTTTGAGATTTTCTCGGAGTAAATGGGTAGTTGGCTCGGGGAAGTCAGGCTTTAGACTCGAAGTAATATTTTGGTGTGTCGGATGTTTCTATTTTACAGGTTTGATTAAACCTGTAGCATCTGGGTTTAAAAATTTGTAAACCCTGAAGTTTTTAAATGTAAAGAAAAGTTTAAATCAAGTTTAAGTTCAAGTTTTGAATTGTAGAATTCAAGTTTAATTTAAAATCTTAGTTTTAAATAAAAATAAAAGTTTGAAACTTGAACTTAATTAACTACTTTATTTTAGTAAGTAGTTTGAACTTTTTAGAAATGAAGTTTTTGAAAATATAAGCAAGTTTTAATTTAGATTTAAATCTGGAAATAAAAAGTTAAATATGAACGTCGGTTTTTTTAAAATTAAAGAGGATTTAAGTTTGAAAGATTAAACGAAACGTAAATTGGAATTTTTGAAATTTTGAAATGAATTTAGTTTCAAAATTTTGTATGTATTTCATTTCTAAGACAAACACTTGTTTGTCTTAAAATTTTAAAAGTTTTAAATTGTTCAAACTTTGATTAAGTTTAAATTTATTCATTTTAAATCTTGTATTTGAAATGAAATTTAAAAAGTAAGTTCAAAAATACTTTGTTTTAAATAAATTTGTTTTTAAACATAATTAAGAAATGTTTTAACTTAAAATTAAGTTAAGAATTAATGTTTTGAAATTAATTTATTAAAAAGGTAATTAAGGAATAATTAATTAATTTATTTAATTAATTGATTAAGGTTAAATAAATATTAATTAAGGGTTAATCAATTTGTAATTAAGATCATTAATTAGATTTTTAAATTAATGATTAAAGAATTATTAATTAAGTAATTAAGTTTTAATCAAGGTTAATTAATTAAATAATTAAGTGACGGTTAACACTTGATTAATTAAATAATTAGACTTTAATTAATGGATAATTAAAGATAATTTAATTTGTCATTAATCTAAGTTAATTATTTAATTAAAATAATTAGAGAATGGTTAATGAAGGTCATTAACCAGGATTATTTAATAGTTAATTAAAATGATTGATTTTTATAATTAATTAGATTAATTAATTTAATAATAATTATTTGAGAATTGTTGACTATAATTACTTAAGGTAATTAATTGAGTTAAATATGATTGTTTAATTTAATAAATTAAGTTTAATTAATTTTAAACACAGGATGTTTTAATGATAATTACTTAATGCAATTAATGGATTGGAAATTACTTAGTGAAGTAATTGATTGATAATTACAGGTTGTAATTAATTGAAGATGTTTAAGAATGAAGTATTATGGAGTATAATTACTTATAAATAAATCAAGGGATTAATTAAGAAATTAATTGAGGAATAATTAATTTGTTTTAATGAAGTAATTAAGTTAGTTAATTACTGAATATGGTTAATCAGAGGGGATTAATAATTATGGATTAATTACTTAAGGTAATTAATTTAAGAGGATAATTAATTAAATATAATTAAGGATCATTAATTAATACAATTAATGATGTAATTAAAGTTGATTAATTAAGATTAATTAATTAATGACAAGTGATTAAAGGTAATTAATTAAGGAATAATGTAATTAATTATAGTTAATTAGTTAATTGAAGTATTTAAAGGGTAATTACTATTTTTGTTTGAGAATAATTAATTTTTGAAATTAATTAAGGATAATTACTTGAATGTAACTAAAGATAATTAATCAAGAGTGGTTAATTAAGGTGATTAAATTTGAGTGATTAATTAATTGATCGTAATCAATTAAATGGTTGAGTAAGCAAGATTTATATTGATGAATTAATTAATTTAATTTAATTTAATTTAATTTAATATAATGTAATTAATTTAATTCACTTTAAATTAATTAGAGATGGAGGTAATTAATTTAATTCAGTTTAAATTAATTATATTGTGATGATATAAATCATTGCTTATGTATGAATAGGTAACATTGATTACCTTGAACGGATGTGATCTCAGAAATGAGATAAGTAATGTTATGTGGTATGTATGCTTGATTGCATTGTGGTGATAATATAGATTATCTATTGTGATGGTGATATGGATTACCTATTTTGATGATAATACAGGTTATCTGTTTATTATGATAATGTTGGTTATCAATTTGATTTGTAAGTTATCTATCTGTGTGTGTATAGATAATTGGATTGTTTTAAACTTTAAAACAACTTGGACCTAAAAGACAAGTGTTGGATTTTGATGAGACCGGGATCGGGTTTCCATATTTGGATATCTGAAAACCACATCGATCCAAATTAACGGTAGGTCGTGAATCTCAAGTGAAGATAAAGATTCAGAGTGCAAGGGTTATCGTCGTTAACTCTAAGGGTGATTCCAAAAATGAGTGTAACGAGATAATGCCTTCGATTTCGTTCGAACCCGGAACGAACTTGTATGGATTGAATGCTTTTAGAACATCGTCAGGTGGACGATGAGTATTCTAAGTGATGTGTTCACTAAAGGTAATCGTAGCCTCAAGCCTCATCAACCGG
Source organism: Allium cepa (assembly GCA_030765085.1). Taxonomy (NCBI): domain Eukaryota; kingdom Viridiplantae; phylum Streptophyta; class Magnoliopsida; order Asparagales; family Amaryllidaceae; genus Allium; species Allium cepa. Next base: position 189,238,729 of record CM060937.1, on the reverse strand, counting down.
GAATGGCTAAAACAGGGGAGGTGCAGCAAGGCTAAGTGGGTCATGCCCAAGTAGGACGAGATTTTCCCCTGTCTAGAGGTCCCTTTTATTTCGGCTGTGTAGACGGTTGTGAGCTCCAACTGTCGGGGTTGTCTTGTTCGGGACTATCCAGTAAGGGATGGTTCCGGCTTTGTGTTGCAGGGGATTGGGAGTGATCCTCGGTACGGTGATCTAGGCCACGTACTATGATGGACGGTAGCCCTGCCATTGTATGGAATCCAAAATCCAATAAGTGCCAACGATTTTGATTGTATTACCCACTTTTGTGGCTAGTAGCTGGAATTTAATCATGTAACAATTTCAGTTATTTCTTATTTATTTGAAAACCCTAGACCTATTATAATATCACTGAATTTCCTATCAAATGTTTTGGTTAGCGTAAGGTAAAAACTTTTCCATGTTTATATGTGGGAAGTCTTACGTGATGCCTTTCTTTCCAAAAGGTTTTTGAAAATTAAGCAACCTTAACCTGTTACTCACACCAGACCCATGTCTGACCCGGAGTTTATCTTCTATTTTCTTAAACTCTTGGGTACTCAAATTTTTACGAGTGGCCAAGGGATTCAGGTTTGCTTTGACGAATTATGGAGGAGCAATGGAGCAGGTGGCTTCTGCATGTAGATATATAGTATTCCGTTGTGTTGGTTTCTCTGAGTAGTTCTCTTGTATTGTTTTGAGTTGTGTAACTAGACAGGTGTTTATAACTGTCTAGTATGTGTTGTATTATCTGTGTAACTCTGATAGTGTTTGTGAACTATGTAATATTTATGTTATCAATATAATTTATTCGTTCCGCTGTTTAGATTCTGATGTTGTTTCTTCTTTCTCTTCTTTCTTTCCTCTTTTCTATCCCTTTCTTTCTTATTAATGATGCGTCATTTTATGGAGACGGATGGCGGGTCATTACAGGTCACTAATTTTTGAAATTTTTTGAAATTAAAAATAAATTTTAGTATACATAAAAATAATATTTTTATTCTAAAAGGCCATATTTGAAATAAGTAATGACTTTATAAATGTTATGAAACAATTTACAAAATTGTTTTGAAAATAAAATAATTGTTTTCAAAAATTATTAATAATTATTTAGATTACTTAAATGAATAATGAATTAAAATTTAGTTAGTTGGATTAAAAACATATATATTGATATATTTAACATTTTCTTTAAACTATTAAGATTATATATGTACGTACATACGTATGTATATGTATATAATTTTCGAAATACACTTTCAATTTTTTTTGAAACTAGTCATAATTAAATAAAATTATTTTAATTATTAATTAATAAATACTATAATACATGTATATAAGATATATGTACAAAACTATAAATGATATGGTGTACATATTCAATTTAAATTATTTAAAATGAATAAAATAAAATTAACTAAAACATTAATTAGTTAATTAAATTAATTAAATAAGATTCAATCAATAAAATTAATATAAAACTATACATAATATTAGAATATAATTTGATTAAGTTATAAAATGTTGTACAAGAAATAAATGTATATAATATGAATGTATAATAGAAGGTGGAGAAGTAATAAACCCAACTAGATTTAAGGAATATATACATATGTTAGCATGTATACCGTGATTTCATACGTGCTTGACGCCTGAATTGCGATGGTATTTCATAAGAAATACATTATTTCATAAGAAATAAATTATTTCATAAATCAATATCACTTAATTAAATATTTAAAGATTATGAATCTTTAGTATAATTGTCATATTACTTGCATACTCAATAGTTGCTGAGCTTTCGTCTAGCTACAAGAATGTTCTATGTAGTACTATTAATATATAGAATAGAATAGGTAAGATATATGCATATATTTGTTGAGCTTTCCTCATGATATGTGCATTATACTTAGGCCATCGCTAAACGGTGGGTACCGTGAAAAAAAGGGTGTCTATATTACAATACGAAATGGATCTTAAGGCTATCTATACACTAGAAGGGGTGAAGTGACTATTTCAATTATTTAAAACTTACTTATGAATTTAAATCTATTTACTCAAATTACAAACATAAACAAATCAGAGAATAAGCAAGTAATAAAGTAAAATGCGATAAAGTAAATAATAATAGGGATTTTTATACGGGTTTGGACTGACAATCTTACATCCAATCCTGTACTAGACCGTATATAATTTCACTATCACTACGTGCTTTACCAAGTGGCAAGAACACCTTTATCATCTTGATTTCACGGGCTACAAGATGCGCCATCTTGATTTCATAGACTACAAGAACACCATCTTTTCTTTGCAATCAGCAGTAGAGTATGGAAAATAGTTATATCTTCAACACTGATTCTCGCAGATTTAGTATAACGATTCTATAGACCTCCAACAGCAATATACACACACACACACACATATATGAATTCTTTGATATGAATTCAGGTATAAATTCTATGATATTGTTTGGTTTGCGAATTCTTGAAGAATTGAAGTGGAAGAGTATGGATTTTCAATGGGAGTGGAAGAATACGTAATGGATATTTTTTTAGAAATGTTTGGATATGAAGAGTAAGAGAAAGAAGAGAAAATTGTTATGAAATATCTTTTCCAGAGCCCTTTAAATAATGGTTGAAGACCATTGGTGAAGAGGTGGCGGGAAAATCCCTTCTTTTGAATTTTTTAAAAAAAAAATGAAAACCAACTAGTATGTTAGCATTCATATTTTGATATATCGACATATGTGTGTTTGAAATAGAACAAGAACTCCAGTGAAGTGTTGCAGATTTTTAGATTTCAAAGTACCTCATATTTGTAGATATTTTGTGATTAAGTTGAGGTCAATGGTTGATGATCTTTAAGTACAATTTCCATAAGGTCATTAACAAAAGATTCTAAGATTCATCAATTCAAATCCTCTGTTATTTCAGCATTCTTTTTCATTCGGTTTTGTTCTTCCATTTTCTATGATTAATCTTCATATATATATATATATATAATTCATATGCTTCCACTGAGTTCTTGTTTATCTCTTTAAAATGTCTCCATAATATATTTGAAAGTATTACACAACTTACAGAATTTTAGTAATAATATTTATACGGTTGTTCATCAAAACCAATACTTAGGGTGTTAACAGCTATGAGTGAATAATATTTCTTTATTTGTTGAGCTTTCGTCAAGGTAAAGGCGAGATTAGGACAAGGACCACAAGGTTAAGTGTTGTATGTGATACAACTGATAAAGGTTATCCATTGTATATGGGTCTATGATTTGTTAAGTTTTCCTCAAGTTTAGAATCCTAAGGCACACTAGTTTTAACATTCGCCAGAGAAGTGAAAGAATTATGTGTCTCGTCTTAAGATTTTGAGAAACAAAAAATCTACTGGGAGCCTTATTAGAAAAATGAAATGGTAACATTCAACCTTTCAATACTATTAGAACATCTGTTATGTATTTGCTAAACTAATCTACATCGATAATTTTTTGTGTTAAATATAATTGATAAAATATTTATAAATAAAATATACAAATGAATTGAATTAAAATAGAAATATAAAATATAATTACCCAAAACTTTTTGCATGTAGACCCATGTAGGTGTCTACTTATACAAATACGTTCTTACTTAGTCAATTACATGTTTATTTTCCCGAGACTATAACACTCCGTAAAATTAACAGGAAATTAATTGATAAAGATCAATTAATTAACAATAACGCTAAAAATTGAAATTTAGAAAATATTAAAATTTGGCTATAAAAGTAGCACAGTTTTGTTCGTGGCGATCTTCTGAGCAACTTTCATATATAAAGCTTTGCGATCGGTTTAAACAAAGAGATTATCGATGTTTGAAGATATTTTATCAAAAGTAATTCAATACGAATTAAGTAAATAAATATTGATAAAGTTAACGAAAAATTAAAACGTTACGTATAAACTTAACCTTTAATTAAGCAATAAAAATAATGCCTAGGGGGACCACCATACGACCTCCTATTGGGAGCAGTAGACCGCTAGTTGTCGATCGCCCATGGGGAACGGTCGATGGATTATTGGTGTGACGGATGAGGTTTTCCCTAGCTTGAACGCCCCAGATCCTTAACTATTAAAATATTCTTGATCCAATGGTTCTGGCACCTGCTAGCAACTATAAATAAGAGGTTAGCCCCTTCATTGTTTTCATACAAATCTAAAGCGAGGAACGACACTTTGCCAATACTTTTGAACTCAAAATCATGTATATATGTATGTATATATGAGGAAAATGAGTGATTCTCTATTAGTAGAGGAGAATACCCATTATATATATGTATGTATGTATATATATATATATGTATGTATGTATGTATGTATGTATGTTCAAGGATTCAGAGAACATTCGAAAGAAGCAAGCCAAAGGGAAAGGTAATAAATTATATATATATATATATATATACATACACATACCTTCCCTAGTCTATAAATTCTAAATCTAATATGTATACCTAAATCCGTTAAATGTTATATAATAAATAGATGATAAATTGGAGAAAGAGATAAGGCTATCACACTAAGCAAATCCGAGGAGATCTGTTGGAAATTATCTATGAGTGAAAATCTTAATTTTTCCCTAATAGTATATTGTGTAGTTTGATTTTTGGATTTGTATTATGCCTTAGGAAATTTTGAATGCGAAAATTTATCAAACTGAAACCCTAAAATCTCCTCATAATATGTAAATCTTGAATTGTTTGGAATCCAAGTTATAGGGTAGAATTCATTGGTATTTACAAAATAAATATTTTGTATTTTATTTGATTGTTCTTTTCAGTTTGTAAATGTAATGACCAAAGGTACCAAAAAAGGAAATAGAAAGAGGTGCACCAAGTAGGGAAAATGATTTTTTTCTCTTATCCATTATTTGCATTGTCTATTTCGAGAATTAAAATAAGTATGATTTCTTTGTCATTTCAATGTTGTTTGTTTAAAATTTGAATGAAATATAAAAGATTTGTATTGTAAATCTGCTTCTTTGGAAAGGACAATATGCTACTATATTAATGTAAAACCAATTATATTTTTTGAATTCCATTTTGAATATGTATACAAGTCTATATTTGTGTAGATAATTTATTTATAATATTGGCTTTTATGTCATTGTTGTATTAAATTAGGAATTGTATGATAATTGTCATGTGAACATTAAAATAATATAGCACCTCGAATAAGGAACTAACAAATTACCTAAATCCGCATAAAACAAAATTAATCATAATTTAATATTATGCATAAATATAATAATAACATAATCTTTAAAATTTGAAACTTACAATTATAATCGTAAACATGTAACCTATATAATAATTAAGACATTAAATAAAGAAATTGGCAAATAAATGGCAATTAACAATTAACAATAAATCTAATAAAAAGAATTGGGGACAATATGAAAGTTAATCCATAAATAAAGGTAAGGAGTTTCCCTTATAGTGCCTTTACTGGGTAAATACGGGTGATGTGTATATGTGTATACATTGTGTATGTGTGTATTGTACATATATGTTGGCTTAGTTCTATATTAAATGTTGGAGAATGAAAAAAGGGCCAAGTTATAGGGATGCGAGGTCATTTGAAACTATAAGGAAATCCGTCCAGCTAATCTAGCTAGCAGCAATGTGAATTTTGTAACTGATGCGGGATAGTGCCTATAATAAGTACCCACGGTGGATGTGAGGTCAGTCCCAATTTGCAGGATAAGTCTGCCCAACTGATTCGACTATCAATGTAACAATCCTGGTATTGGTGATTACCTATGATATTAAATTATAATAATAGTTATAATTTTATATTGAGAATAAAATGAAAGACAGAGGATAAATTTGTTTTAGATTGTTTATTTCAAATAAATAATGTGTTAGAAGTTAAAGATTGACCTTGGATCTTAATTGAATGGAGTTTTGGGTAATAAATTGGAAATATTGAAATCTTTGGTAATTTGACTTAATAAATTAATCAAGGGATGTATTTCAACATATATTGTTGTTAAAAAATAAATAAATGAAAATAAAGTTTTATAAACTTTATTCTGAGAGTTTGGAGTGCATATAATCAATTGTTGGATTTTAATTGAGTTAATGTAATACTATTGGTAATTATTACCAATATTATCATTTTATTGAATATAAAAGGAGAAATATGTAAAAACTATGTATTTTATTAAAATAAAAGATGAAATATTGCTTGAAAATAATATTTTAATGATTTAATAAAGTTAGAATGATTTATTGCAACTTATTTGACAAGAAAATAATTCTATTTAGTTTGTTGCGTTAAAAATGATATATTTGCACTAAAATTGTATAAATTATTAAATATTGTTAAAAATGGGATTTTATTGTTAAAACTATCTTTTTTATTGTTAAAATAAATTTTATTTTGCCACAATAGCTATTTTGGTTCAATGCAATTGGATGTATACATTTTATTTGGCATATAAATGTTGAAATATGTGAATATAGTAATAAAATAGGTAAACGTATACATTCCTTTGTTATTTTTCTTTAAGTATATTTAGTCTTGGGCTTGTTCGAGTAAGAATTAGATCCATTAGCCCTCTCTAGAAAATTCTAGGAAGGAGAAAACATTCAGTACGCTGTTATTCTTCTTCTTTCTCAAACTAAGTCATTTACATTAAAATAACAAAAGAAAAAAATGGCAGCCTCCCTGTAAATTCAATTTTCACTCTAAATTGCAGCTAATTCAAAGAATAAATCACCAAAATAAGAAAAAAGAAAGGTAATCGCAACCAATATTGTAAAAATTTCATTCAAATCTATGAGCTTGATATGAATTTTGTTTGTAACCTGCTCTATTCTTTTGCATGTTTCTTTTCAAGCTTCTACAGGCTGCTGAAAGTCGTTTCTCCACCAAAATCCATCATTTTCCTCTTGAAATCGCACAAAATCTTTCTAATTTGCTAAGGTGAGTACAACACTCATAATTTCTAACTAAAACTGGTGCTATTGGTAAGAAATCTACTCTTTAAAAGCTGTTGTATATGTTCATATTCTCTGTTGTTGCTTTTTCCCATTTCTTGTTTCTAGTTGCCACTTTGAGTGGCCATATCTCTATGAGTTTCAATCGAATTGCTGCTGGATCTTTTCCCAATTGTATTTTAGGTGTCAAACTCTTCGCATGTTAATTTTTTCTGCAAAACTTGATCATTTGCTATGCTAATTTGCTGTTGGAAGTTGAGTTTGAAGTAGGAAAAGCACCCAGAAAAATGTCCGTAGTTGAGTCGACCTGGAGGTCGGCCCAACAACCACCTGGTTGACCTGGCAGTCTACCTGACCTTTGGGCTTGGCCGAACCCCTAGTTGGCCCAGTATATGAAGTTGTGGTTGATTATTCATGTTCCTTTTGCAGCTTTTTTCGTAGCATTTCCTTTGAATTGCTATGGTTTTGTCACTTGTTTTGATGCGAATTTTGAGATGATTTTGAAAATGCTTATGGGCGATGATATCCGTCAATGGAGGAATTTGGAATTTTAAAATTTAATTTAAATTCAAATTAAATTCGAATATCGATTTGGAGTGATTTCTTCGTTTTTCTTCAATTTCAAGCGCTATTTCTTCTAAATAAATTTTGAAAATTTTTCCAAATAACTTGGCTTTTAAAATCATTATTATGAAATATTTTCAAATTATTATTAGATTATTTCAAAGTATTTTAAAAATAATTATTTCCTATAATAAAGAGAAATTTCATTATTACTTCCAAAATGATCAGAAACTTATTTTTAAATCTTGTTTTCTCTAGAAAAAATATTTTATAGAAAATTATATTTTATTTTTATACTTATCAGATGTATGAGAAAAGAATTAAATGATTTGGTAAAACACGTGGTATGGGACATGTGAGTTTACTTTTTCGGTTAATTTCGGACTTGTACAATCGAAATTTCTTAAGAATATTGTCTTGAGCTGATTATTAAGATTTATAATTCCTATTACAGGAATTATTTGAGTAGCCAATATTTCACGAGTTGAGAGGTTCGAGATCTCCTATTATAGGAGTAATAATCTATGAGAAACACTTTTATATGTTGTTTTACTCGCTGATGACACGAGGAGAGTCTTAAGATTAGATTTCCTTTTTCGGGATTATGGTTTATGAGAAACCACTGCGAGATTTATTTGCACTTTCCGATGAGATGTATGAATATCCTGAGATTTCTAAGATTTTATTTTTATGATGTGGAGTTCGCTATTGGTTAGTAAACCATTTTGTGCAAGCATATGGCATGGGACGCACGTTAACACTTATCGGGTTCCTTTCCGAGAGTTTATGACACATCCACAAATATGCCAATGTTATAGAACTTTGGGTCATCTGGGTATATGACTTCGGTCACCACGAGTTATCTGAATTTGGTCACCAAGAGTATGACCTTCGGGTCCACGAGTTAGGTACCTAAATTATTAATAGCACTGGACAAGAGTTTAGCATGTGCATTATTGCTTTGGCTTTGCAATCGGGGATCTGGGCAATCTGAGTTTTCTGAGTTTTCTGAGAGTTTCTGAGTTTTCTGAGTTTTATACAATTTCACCATTTTGAGATTTTGTTGCACTAATATCTTAGGGCTACATGATATGTCATATAGGATGATTTCGTTTTCATTTTTGAACTCTATTTTGAGTCCTATATGATTCATCTTGGAAATTTTGATGAGTTTCCCTTATAGCTTTGAATGGTTACTTGCATTTATATTGAATACCTTTTTTTTGGAATACTTATGTTGAACTAAACCTATTCATGCGACAACCCTTAATGAATCTATTCCATGGCATTGCATTGCATTTGAGCTATACTTGTATATAATTCCTTTATAACTAAAGGAAAATTTCCCTAATGCGCTTATATTCCTCTTATCTTATGCTAATATCAAGTTCTAGTTAGCCTGATCCAAGTATTTATTACTTGGATCAGACCGAGTTGCAGGTTAGGTAGTTGGACTCTCAGCTTGCCTTACCTTTTAGATTTCGCCGTCGCCTTGGATATGGCTAGTTTTTGTGGTGTAGTCTTTTTATTGGGAACTTGTGATGTATATTCTTTTATGGGGAATGTATGTATGTATATATGTTGGTCGAATGCCACTTGTGACGTGTTGTATGATATTTGATGTATGTATATGTATATCGTTTCTGTGTTCCTTTTCTGCGTCTTGTGTTTGTTGTAGTTATTATATTTTGTTTCTGAATTGATCCTAGCCACCATATTAGTGTATTAGGTGGGAATTAAGTATGTTAAACACTCAAGATGAAATAAAAAAATTAGTGCCAAAACCGACATACTTAGCTCTTATCTAATGCAAGACTATAATGGTCGCCCTTTACCAGCCCTATTCTTTACATTAGTAGACAGAATTACCATGTAATTCTCTTTATTAACATAGGTCTCGGGGTGGCACATCACCACTTGGTTTAAAAGCGGGATTTAGAATGAAATGTAATAAACACAGAACAGTATGCACGATTATCATACATCAATTATAATACACTAGTAAACATCATCCCTAAATCATAATCAAACCCGACCTTATCCTTAACCTTTTGATTCCTTTGTGGGATAGACAGAAAGGAATATGTCTAGTAATGTTACTTATAATTCTATAGTATTCGTTAATTACCGCATTTGAATTGCTAATGTCTACCCCTGTGAATAATCCTATCTTATCTTAACGTTCAACTATGGTTGGAAGAGGAAGAGGTCGTACTTTAGAGATGGGACCATCCAGTGGTTCTCGTCCCGAAGGGGTTTATATGTCGGCCGATCAGATTCTTGAGCTTCTTAGGAGCACCGAGCCTCCTTCACCACCTCACTCTTCTCCTCCATGCAAATCTACATTTGCAAGTATCTGTAGCAACTTCACTCACCTTGGAGGCAATCCGTTTAAAGGCTCCAAGTCAGTTCTAGAGGTTCAGGCTTGGCTCTATACTTATGAGTGCATCTTCACTCGCATGGAGATATCTGATCATCAAGTTCTCATGGCATCAAGTATGCTACAAGAATGGGCTTTACACTAGTATGAGCTTCTTATAGCAGAGACGGATGAGTCCACCCTCTTATGGCAGCATTTCCGAGATAGGTTTGAGCTTAAGTTCGTACTAGAGTATGAGAAGGCATTCCTTGCTCATCCCTTCCTTGAGTTGAAGCAGGGAAAGTTATTAGCATTAGATTATGTTTCACCTTTTGAGTCTCTATCTAAGTATGGGCTTGAGTTCATTAGCACCCCATACAAGAATAATCTTAAGTTCGTATCTGGACTTAAGAAGTATTTGAAGAAGTCGCTTATGCTTCAGCTCAAGCTATCATTCGAGGAGCTTGTAGATTCGACGCTTCACCTTGAAGCCGTCGAAAAGGGAAGGGATAGTGGTGACGAGACCGAGGTTCCAAAGAACCCATAGAAGAAGAAATTCCCTTTTTAGAGATCCAAGTCCTTTCCTCCTAAGAAGAAGAAGCACAGAAATTCTAGTTCTAGTTCTTTTGCAACACCTCCTTCAACCAAAGTCTTAGCTTGCTTCAACTGTGATTCTTGAGATCATCTAGCTCGAGAGTGTCTTTATCCTCGCAAGTGTTTCTATTGAAAGCAAGGACACATGATTTCTACTTTCCTTAAGAAGAAGAAGGATGCTCGTTCTAGAAATCAAAATGTGGCAAAGGCCTCTGGTAGTACATCTTAGTCCCAAGGTATATCTCCTACGGTTCTTGAGGGTTTTATATTATTCCATGATAGTTCTACTAGAGTGCTCTTCGATACGGGTGTGTTGCATTCATTCGTGTCGAAGGAACTCGTTGATGCATTGCAGTTGGATGTTTCTTGTTTGATTACTTCTTTGAGGATTGCGAATCCTATTGGGCGATCTGAAACCCTTAGTATGCTTTGCAAAGATGTTGAGATTTTTATTTTTGGTTGTTCTTTCCATGCGAATCTGCATATAATCCCTTGTCATGGATTCGATATGATATTGGCTATGGATTGGCTAGTTCGATACGATGTCAGGTTTCTATGTTTAGAGAGAGTCTTATATCTTTGACATCCCGACTCTCAAGCCCAGCTATCCCTTGTTCTACGGGATATCGATTGTGATTCCGTAGCTTATCTATTTTCTCTTGAATCTCGAGACGACGATGATGATGTATCTCGGGTTCCTGCTGTTCGTGACTTTCTAGATTTTTTGAGCTTGTTTTGGGACTACCACCCAAGTGGTCTATCGATTTCTGCTTCAACCTTAACCCAGGCGCACAACCTATTAGTCAACCTCCTACGAGGATGAGAATGAAGAAATCAAGAAGCAACTCCTCGAGCTTGAGGCCATGCACTTTATTCCATCTAGTTCTTCACCGTGGGGAGCCGCGGTGGTATTCATGAGGAAGTCCAATGGGACTCTTAGGTTATGCGTTGATTATTGCAAGCTTGGGTTAAACATTAAGAACCACTATTTATTGCCTATGATCGATGATATGTTCGATTAATTAAGTAGTGCTAAGGTCTTCTCTCAGCTTGACCTTGCCACAGGATTTCATCAGCTCCGAGTTGCAGAAGATAGCATTCTACTTAAAGCTTTCCGCACTTGCTATGGTTCATATGAGTGGCTTGTCATGCCGTTTGATTTGATGAATGCCCTTGCCTATTTCTTCAACCTTATGAATCAAGTATTCCGGGAATATCTCGGTAAGTTTGTTCTTATTTTCATCGATGACATTTTTGTGTATTCTAAGTCCGAAACTGATCATACTTGAAATCTTAGATTGCTTTCGGTATTCTTCGACAGCATCAACTCGAAGTTAAACTTTCTAACTGTCATTTTCGGGAAAAGCAAGTTAAGTTCTTAGGCCATGTTGTTTCTTTCAAAGGCATTTCGGTTGATCATTCCAAGATCGAAGCCATCCAGAATTGGAAGAGGCTTGAGAATGTTTATGAGATTCATAGCTTTGAGGGGTTGGCGGGTTATTATCATCGCTTCATCAAAGACTTTTCCCGTATTGTGCTTCCATTGACTAGCCTTACGAAGAAAGGTGTTTGTTATATGTGGTCAGATAAGTGTGAGGCTTCCATTCAGATATTGAAGGAGCTTATCACTAATGCTCCTATTCTTGTGGTTCTCGAAGGGAATTGGGATCTTATTGTATATACCAATGCCAGTCATAGTGGCCTCGATGCTTTTCTTATGTAGAAAGATAGAGTAGTTGCCTACACTTCAAGGAAATTATATCCGAACAAGGTTAGGTATGCTACCCATGATTTAGAGCTTGCCGCCATTGTCTTTGCTTTAAAGATGTAGCATCATTATTTTTTGGGAGAGAACTTTACTCTCTTCACCGATCACAAGTCTCTCACATACTTGTTCACCTAGAAAGAGCTCAACATGCAACAGTAGCGTTGGCTCGAGTTTCTAGCTTTATATGTTTTCGACATTCAATATACCCCTGGCAAGGGAAATAAAGTGGCCGATGCTTTGAGTTGCAAGCATTCAGCTATTGCTTTCATAATGATTACATAATGGAAAGTTCTTGAGACTCTTTCCATGTGTGATATTCGTGATCGTGCTTCCACTTCAGATTCACCTATTCTATTGTATAGCATGGAAGCTCATTCTACTCTTCTTGATTGGATTGCTGAGGCACAGCGACAAGATTCCTGTATATCCACTCTTATTCAGAAGTGCAAGTCTGAATACTACGATGATTTTGAAATGAGGCATTTCAACATCGATAATCATGAGTGTCTTCGAAAGAAGAACCATCTTACCATGCCTTCTATTCCAAAACTTAGGCGGGACATTCTAGCTGAGTGTCATCGTTCTAAGTATACTATCCATGCATGCAGCAACAAGATGTATGCTGATATGCATTGGCTCTATTTCTAGGAAGGCATGAAGTGAGATATTGTAAGTAACGTAAGTAATTGCATGACTTATCAGCTTATTAAGGCCGAACATCAACGACCCATGTTAGTCCTTGAGATGATGGTTTGTTGACAACAACCTTAGGACTTGTTATAAAATATAAATACTAAAATTATAGTTTAGATATATACGTATATGCAGGATATAACCATGCAGGCACCAAGAATGAAGACTGTACAATATAAAGATTTAAGACTGAAGATGTCAAGATTGAAGGCTCATGAGTATCAAGATATCAAGAGTTCAAGATTTCAAGAATACAAGATAACTATTGAGTCTAGAATTATGTTAAAACTTCTTGAAAGCACTTACATCTTTATTTGAAATTTATTCATGGAATGGAATCCACTCCGAGCCTGCTAAAGGGATGGAATTCTAATGGGATGGAACCCACTACAATATCTAGTGGAACATATAGTGGTCCTATTTTGATATCCACTAATTTTATGAAAATGCTTTTCAAAAATATATCTCTTATTTTAAATGTTTTCAAAACCTTCTTTTTAAAAAGATATCTCTCTTGTTTGAAATAATTTAGCCTCAAAATTATCTTTATCATTTTTAATATTTTGATTTCAAAATTGTCCATGATTTTAAACTATCTCTTGTTTTAAATATTTAGCATTTAAATATTTAAATACTCAGTTTTTAAATCACTTTATAGATTAAGATTATATATATTAAAAATTACTTTGATATGTTTAAACTATATTCAAATATATTTTCAAAGTTTAGAAATTGTTTTAACAAATTATAGAAACCAATTTTAATAAGAAAATAAAAATTCCCAACTTTGCTTAGAGCATGTCGACATCCTTCAACCCCCCATGTCAACATGGTGCCCGTTAAATTCAAAATTCAAAATTGTAAAAGAAGTGTCTATTCGTCGTATCCTTTCACGAATAGATATGGCTATTGATCATCTATAAGTACCAGTAGTTCTAAATGAATTTTTTATGAGATTTCACTTGTTTTCTTTCCTTTTTATCTTCCACATTTATTCTAAAGAATGCTAAACTATAATCTGCCGAAATACCAAGTGAATCAAACTTGATTATCTCTTGTTCGATTCTCTGCCACTCTCTCCATAAGATCTAAGTGCTATTCAAAGTTATAGTATCTTTTGTAAATCAAACTGTTGAGTAAAAGGTGTGGTTGAGCCTTTAAATCAATTAGGTATGATTGTAGCCCCGTAAATCAATTGGGTGATCTTGTAGCCTGGTTAAATCAAGAGAGTTGCCTTGAACTCGAATATAGGAGGGTGTACCTCATAGCCTTGAGATTATTTTGAAAAGAAATCCATACGCTTTTATGAGACTGGATGTAGGATAACTCCGAGCCAGTTCATGGTGTGTTCTTTCCTTTACTGCTTTTATTTAGTATTTGCATGTCTGATTCTGTGATTATATCTGTGTCTGTGAATTGCATTTGTTGGTGATTAAATTTTACAAGTTTCAAAAAGATTTAGAAAGTTCACAAAACACTATTCACCCCCCTCTAGTGTTATTCTAGCCTTAAGATCCATAATCCAAATTTCCAACATTTGGTATCAGAGGAAGGTTTTCAAAGTTTTCATAATCTGCATTTTGAAAAAGTTTTTAAAAATGGCTACCAACACTTGTTCTGTTAACACTATCACTAATTCATTTGGAGAGGGTCGGTCTACTCCGGAACCACCACTTTTTAATTGTAGTAACTATGCATATTGGGCATGTAGAATGAAAATATATTTACAGTCAATAGGATTAGACACTTGGAATATCACACAAACTAAATATTCTGAACCCACAACTTGTTTTGCACAGTGGACTACTGGGCAAAAGACTATTGCACAGAATAATTCGAAAGCCATGAATATTTTATTTTGTTAACTTGATAGGAATAAATTCAACAGAGTATCTGTTTGTATGTCTGCATATGATATCTAGAAAACTTTACAAGTCACTTATGAAGGAACAAGCAAAGTCAAACAGACCAAATATCCATACTCATAAATCAGTGTCAATTATTCAAAATGAATTCTAATGATTCCATTTTTGATATGCATAGTAGATTTCAGGATATTGTGCATTCCCCAATATCATTGGGAAATATATTTTTCAAAGAAGATCAAGTCATAAAAATTCTAAATTCTCTTACTCCAGAATGGGATCAGAAAACTCTTGTTATTGAAGAAACAAATGATATTAGTACTTTAAAGATTGAGGAATTGATTAGAAATCTAATATCGTTCGAAGTACAAATGCAAGGGAGAAGAGACAGTAAGGCATTTGAAAGTAGTCAATTTCGTTCAATGCATTAACAGATGGATCAGATCAGGAAGTGATGATGATGAAGAAATAGCCTTCATGACAAAGAATTTTCGGAAGTTTCCAAAATATAGGAAGGTGAACAACTTCGAAAAGAATGATCACATGAATTCTAGAAATCATAATGAAGTACCAAACCACGTAAAATGTTTCAACTGTGACGAACCATGCCATCTCAAAAGAGACTGTCCGCATCGTGATAAGCAAAATTTTCCAGCAAGCAATGACTATACATAGAAAAGGAAAAGAGCATATACCGCTACACTAGATGACTCACACCTAGACTCAACTTTAAGTGATGATGATCAGATGACAGAAAATTCAAATATGTGTTATACAGCTATTTATGATTTCGATGATCTCGGAGATACGAATCTAGAAAAAGGTACACGTTTACAATATATTGGTTGAAACTGTTTTGCTTAAAATTGTTTGATTGTTTTTTAAATTAGGTGTTGTTTGAATTTTAATTTTTTTATTACTAATATTTTTTATATTATTCTATTTTTTATTAAAAGAGTATTAGTATATTTAATAACTACTCCAGAAAATATATGGACATTTAAAAATAATATATATATATATATATATATATATATATATTAAAGTATAGAAGAAAAGATAAGTCACATGAATTCTCTGACCCATGTTGACATCATCTTACCCATGATGTCGACATCCCTTTCAGAAATTTGAAATTCAAATTTGAATTCAAATCTTTGAACTTCCCTACACCTTTTCACCAAATCCAATGTTCTGGAAAGGTACCTCTTGACCAGAGAACATGACTATTGAATTGTATTTATTTCCATTACCATATCATAACTTTTCAATTTCATTTTAAAATTCAAACTCTTTTTCACTCTTTCAAACCTTCTACTCTCTTCAAAAATGATTTCTTCAAGAACTCCATCCATAAAGAGGCTATCTAAAATCATTAATGAGTATCTCTATAATGATCTGGAAGCAATCAAGGCTTATATAAGCTATGCTAATTACGGAAAAGTTCATATGGGAAAGTTTGCTATCTTTAGCAATTTCTCTACATAAGAAATCAATACTCTTCTTGAAGAGAACCGTATTCTTAGTCTTTTTGAATTTTCTAAAAATTATTTTGTTTGTTACCCAAATCTTGTTAAATTGTTTTATGCGAATTTGAATCGCGGTTTTTATGAAGGGTTTTAAATTATGAAACATTGGGAAATATTCTCAGTTGCAAGAATTTAGGATTGGATCTTTCTACTTTTAATATTGATGAACAAGATCGTGAGACATTTCATCACATTTATGAAGGAGATGATAACTTTGAATTTAAAAATCGTAACTTTCATCCCAAAGCACGTATTGTCAGTTTTCTTTTGCAACATACTATTAGTCCTAGGTCGGGAAATTTCAGTAACCCGACTTTAAAAGTTTTTAAAGCTCTTTTTGCTATTTTTGGTCATTATGACATTAATTAGGCGCAAGTGATTATGGATGAACTTTGTCCTAAGAATTTGGAAATGGGTGAGAATACTTTGTATCATGGAATCTATCTCACTCAGATTTTTAATTATTTTGGTGTTGATTAAAAAAGGGAAGAATTTGTTTCAAGAAAAGTGTTTAATAGTGCTTACATTTCTCTCATGAAAATTCCTTTCATATTTCAACAATATGAATCTCTTGCCGAAAAGGATGAAAGATTGGCACATGAAGATATGGAGGAAGAAAACGAGGAAGAAGAAGAAAGGGAGGAAATGGAAATTGAAGAAGAAAATGAAGATACCTCCTTGGAAAGTATTGAATATCCTACCAATACTAAAAATCCTTCCAAGAAAACACTCCTCAAAAATCAAAAGATCATAGTGAAAAATCAACGGATTCTCAAAAGATCCGTTAGTAAGAAATTGGATAAAATGTCCACTAAAATGAATAAATTCTTTGCTAAAGTTGATCGGAAACTTGTCTTATCATCATCATATTCATCCTCTAGCACTTTCTAAGAACTAGGTTGTAATGTATTAGTTTGTTTTATGTGAGGTTATTTTTTTATGTAATATCTTATGTAACATATCAGCTATTTATAAAAATCAACTATCTTATGTTTTTCTACCTTATCGTGTCTCTAGAACAAATGTAAGTATAGTATATAAGTTTATATACATATATATATATATATACACACACATACTTTTCACAAAGCAAATAAGACACATAGATTAACATACTCATGTCGAAATACCCCTACCCCATATGTCGACATATAACTGTCTAATTTGGTTATTTTTTTGAAAATTTTGAAATTAAAATAACTACCTGTGTCTATTCATTTTAAATGAATTTCTGTCTATTTAAACACCTGTTTCTTCTAAAATGTTGTAATCTCTTCATTTCTACTTATCTCTATTTGCATCTCTTAACTACTTATCATAAATGGCTTCCTCTTCTCGAACTCTATGTGATAATCTTGAAGAAACTCTCAATTCATTCAAGAATATACTTAGTTTTATTCTCCGCAACCAAAGGCACTTAGAACTTAGTCAAATGCATATGATAAAAGAACAAGAGAAGCATTTCGATGCCCTCCGTTGGATGATTTCTGCCCTAAAAAAAGATGATCTTGATGCAAATCTTGTAGGAACTTTGATTCAAGATAATGAAGATTAGAAAGATATTAAAAAGGATTCTATCTTTAGAGAAGAAGGATGGTTGAAGTTCTTAGAAATATTTGATCTCCTTATGATTTGAATTGCTTGTTTTTGAATTTTTTTCATTTGATTTGCTTTGATTAAAATTGATTTAGTTTGAATGATTTGTATAATACTATATGAAACATAGTATATATTGGGTTTAAACTTTCATATTTATCATGTCTTTATTATTAACTCATGTTATTTTATACATAATCTATCATAATTTGTCATAGGTACTCTAGTATAAGATTAAGGGGGAGTTATATTAGTTTAAGATTAGTTTTTGTTGATGACAAAGGGGGAGAAATATAAAATATAGTAGTTAGGCTTAGATTAAGGGGGAATTATTAGTTGTAGGGGGAGTTATTAGTTTTAGGGGGAGTTATAGTGAAGGTGAAGTATATTTATAAACATAGGTTTTCATCATCAAAAGGGGGGAGATTGTTAGTCCTTGAGATAATGGTTTGATGACAACAACCTTAGGACTTGTTATAAAATATAAATGCTAACATTATAGTTTAGATATAAATGTATATGCAGGATATAACCATGTAGGTATCAAAAATGAAGAATGTATAGTATAAAGATTCAAGACTAAAGATATCAAGATTGAAGACTCATAAGTATCAAGATATCAAGAGTTTAAGATTTCAAGAATACAAGATAAGTATTGAGTATAGAATTATGTTAAAACTTCTTGAAAGCACTTAAATCTCTATTCGAAATTTATTCATGGAATGGAACCCTAGTGGGATGGGATCCACGACAATACCTAGTGGAACATATAGTGGTCCTATTTTGATATCCACTAATTATATGAAAATGCTTTTCAAAAATATATCTCTTATTATAAATGTTTTCAAAACCTTCTTTTCAAAAAGACATCTCTCTTATTTGAAATATTATAGCCTCAAAATTATCTTTATCATTTTTAATTTTTTTGATTTCAAAACTATCTTTGATTTTAAATTATCTCTTATTTGGCTTTTAAACATTTATATACTCAGTTTTTAAATCACTTTACAGATTAAGATTATATATATTAAGAATTACTTTTATATGTTTAAACTATATTCAAATATATTTATAAAGTTTAGAAATTGTTTTAACAAATTATAGAAACCAATTTTAATAAGAAAATCAAAATTGCCAATTTTTCCTAGAGCATGTCGGCTTCCTTCAACCCCCCATGTTGACATGGTGCCCGTTAAATTCAAAATTCAAATTTTTAAAAGAAGTGTCTATTTGTCGTATCCTTTCACGAATAGATATGGTTGTTGATCTTCTATAAGTACCAGTAGTTCTAAACGAATTTTTTATCAGATTTCACTTGTTTTCTTTCCTCTTCATCTTCCACATTTATTCTAAAGAATCCTAGAATATACTCTACCGAAATACCAAGTGAATCAAACTTGATTATCTCTTGTTAAATTCTCTGCCACTCTCTCCATAAGATCTCAGTGCTATTCAAAGTTATAGGATCTTTTGTAAATCAAACTGTTGAGTAAAATGTACGGTTGAGCCCTGAAATCAATTGGGTGTGATTGTAGCCCCATAAATCAATTAGGTGATCTTATAGCCTGGTTAAATCAAGAGAGTTGCCCTGAACTCGAATACAGGAGGTTTTACCTCGTAGCCTTGAAACCGAGGGTGTAATCTGTGAGATTATTTTGAAAAGAAATCTGTATGCATATATGGGATTGGATATAGGGTAACTCCAAACCAGTATAAAATCCTGGTATGTTCTTTCCTTTACTGCTTTTATTTAGTATTTGCATCTATATCTGATTCTTTGATTATATCTGTGTCTGTGAATTGCCTTTGTTAGTGATTAAATTACACAAGTTTCAAAAAGATTTAGAAAATCCACAAAACAATATTCACCCCACTCTAGTGTTATTCCATCTTTAAGATCCGTAATCCGCATTTCTAACAACCTAGTGGCCTTCTTCAGCCTTTGGAGATTCCATTGTGGAAATGGGACCAAGTTTCTATGGATTTTATCGCTAGCCTACCTCATTCGAGGTTAGGCCATACCAGTTTTTGGGTTTTCGTAGACCGTGTCTTCAAGTCCACAAATTTGATTCCTATTAAATCTAATAGGATGGCATCTCTTTTATCAAAGCCCTATATTAAGGAGATCGTACGATTGCACGGTATTCCTTCATCTATTATATGCGATCTTGATCCTCTTTTCACGAGTCACTTTTGTCAAAGTCTTCGGCAAGCTTTAGGAATGAAGCTTAACCGTAGCACAGCTTATCACCCACAGTCTATGGACAAACTGAACGGGTGAATCGTATATTGGAAGATGTGCTTCGTGCTTGTATCTTTGATTAGTGTGGTAGCTAGGAGGATCGTCTTCCTTTAGTTGAGTTTGCTTATAATAATAGCTACCAAACTTCTATTGGCATGACTCCTTTCGAAGCCTTATACGGAAGGTCGTGTCGTTCTCCATCATGTTGGCGCGAATAAGGAGAAAAGCTCATTGTTGGCCCCAAGTTTATTCGAGAATCATCTGAGAAGATCCATCTTATTCGAGAGAGAATTAAAGCGGCTCAGAGTCGGCTCATTGTTTGTATCCGAGCTTCTCCTCTGAAGGGAGTGGTATGCTTCAGCCAGACGGGGAAATTAGCACCACACTATATTAGGCCATTTCCTATTATAGAGCATATCGGTACTGTTGCATATCTTACAACACTTCCCGAGCAGTTTTTTGGAGTTCATGACGTATTTCACGTCTCAAGGTTGAGGAAGTATCTACGAGATTCTGATTCTGTACTTGATTCTCATGCTTTAGAGAAGTTGGAGGTTTCTCTTGATCTGTATTATGTGCAGCATCTCATGAGAGTTCTTGCTTTGGAGACTAGACGTCTTCGAAACAAGAGTGTTCCGCTCGTAAAGATTCAATGGTCCGATAATCCCAATGATTGCACTTTGGAAACCAGAGAATTCATTAACCAATCGTATCCTGGATTCTTATCATCTCACGAAGATGGTAAGAATTTTCCATTTTAATCCATTTAAACTTCCTTTGTTTGATGAAACAAAGTGTGTTGAATAAATATTTCCTCTAGAAATTGCGAGGATGCAATTTTTATAAGGGGGAGTCTGTAATAACCTCGGTATTGGTTATTACCTATGATATTAAATTATAACGTTAGTTATAATTTTTTATTGAGAATTAAATGAAATAGAGAGGATAAATTTTTTTAAAATTTTTTATTTTAGAAAGCAATATGATAGAAGTTAAAGATTGACCCTGGAATTTAATTGAATGGAGTTTTGGGTAATAAATTGGAAATATTGGAATCTTTGGTAATTTGAGTTAATAAATTAATAAAGGGATGTATTTTAACTTATAGTTATTGAAATAAAAAAATAAAAAAATGGAAATAAAGTTTTAAAATTTTATTTTGAGAGTTTGGGGAGAAAATAATAAATTGTTGGATTTTAATTGAGTTATTGTAATAATATTGGTAATTATTGCCAATATTAGCCTTTTATTGAATATAAAAGGAGAAATATGTAGAAATTTGTGTTTTATTAAAATAAAAGATGAAATATTGGTTGGAAATAATAGTTTAATGATTTAATAAAGTTAGAATGATTTATTGCAACTTATTTGATAAGAAAATAATTTTTATTTAGTTTGTTGTGTTAAAAATGGTATGTTTGCACTAAAATTGTGTAAATTGTTAAATATTGTTAAAAATGGGGTTTTGAAACGACCCGAAATTTTCGATTTCGAAAATCCCAACAGACAACACAGTCTCGTATACACAGCGGAAATTGTTAAATATTGTTATACATAAACTGGACAGTTATACAACTTGTTCCAGACTGCAATCCATACAGACAACACAGCCTTATATACACATCAGAAAACTTCATACGTTCCTTCCATCCACCTCGCCTCCTGAGCTCCAGAAACGCCCTAATCTAAAAAACTGTAATACTCGGTCTGACCCGAGCATTACATCGAAGTAACACCCGGGTCAGGCTGGAAACCAGCATGAGTAAACTCATATATCTTGAAAGCACTAAGTTATAACATACTTAAATTCCAGGGTAACTCGCACTTCACTATGAGTTCTTAACTTGTTATAGTCAACACTTATTTCACAAATCAATCTCTAAGTACCCTTACTTATTTTCAATGATCTAGTTCACTTAAATTATTTCATTCCAACCTATTGATTATACATATCAAGTCTATAAAGAATTATATTAGATTTCAAATCGAAGTGGTTTGGGTATTTACTGATACCCGACCCTTGTCTCTTCGAATCCCAAGTCATCTTAACCCAAGTTATATAAGTGAAATACAATTCAAACTTTAAATACAGGGTGTCACCTTTACAGAGTAATTCATCATCGATAGATAACCACATTATCCTAGTATAAACTAAATGTATCATATCACATAGTATTACAAATCACATATCAGAGATATCAACTAATCTAAGGCACACAATACCATTCAATCATTCATAAGCAAGAATAATTTTTCATACCATATCTAATTAATTTAAAATAAATTAAATTAATTACTTCAATCACTTTTACTCTCGCTTACTTAACATTAATTAATTACAAACCATTAATAAATTATCCCTTAATTATCCTCTTTAATTACATTAAGTAATTAGCCTTTAAGTAATAACACAAATTAATTAATCTTCATCCATTCACATTAATTACATTTATCCCTAATTAATTAATCAAATCAATTATCCAATAATTACTTACATTGATTAATTATATTTTAATTAATTATACTCATTAATTAACTAATCCCTTAATTAATTTCCTTAATTAATCAATCCTTTAATTAATTACACTAATTAATTAATCCTTAATTACTTCCATTAAGTAATTTTCCTTTAATTACTTTCATCAAGTAATTATCCATTGGTTAATTATCCTCAATTAATTAACCTTCGATTATTAATCAATTTAACCTTTAATTACTAATTAAATTAATAAATCTTTAACAAATTTATCTTTTAATTACTTAAATTAAGTAATTATCATTTAAGTAATTAATCACTAATTACTTAATTAATAAATATTTAATTAATTTCTAATTATCAATTAATTAATCTCTAATCAATTAATTTAATAATCCTTAATCATTAATTAAGTAAATTAATTAATTACTATTTAATTATTTTATTAACTTGATAAATATCAAATCATTAAAACCTTAGTTAACCTAAGATAAAACATTTTCTTTAGAATGACTTAATTATCATTAACATATGTATTTAAAGCATTTTTCCATTTTTAATTACTTTTAAATTCATTTCTAATTTAAGATTTAAAATAACTTACAATTTAACTTAATAAAGATTAAGTTTAACAAATTACAAAACTTATTAATCAAATGTTAAAGAAACATTTATTACATATAAAGGAAATTTATATAAGAGAAGTTTTTAACTAAATTATTTAAATTTTCAAAACCTTGCTTTAAATTTTTTTTTTAAAAAAACGGTTTTAAACCTGCTTCGGGTCTAACCCGAATCCCTCCCGAATCATGCCCCGAGAAAACGCCTGCTTCTTTTTTCAAAACTTTGTTAAAAATTTAAAGTTAAAACCTGAACATGATTTTCTCTCGCGATCTACTCGACTCCATACTCGAGGCACCAACCCCAAACACCCGAGCTTTCCTTCGAGGCAGCCCACAACCCAAATAACTTACACCAAACTACCCCGTGCATATGCACTGCCGATCACCAAAGCTTCGGCTTCCTAGACCTCTGCCCACAGATCACCCTCGATCCACTGTTGCCATCCGACCACCCAGAAGCACACATAAAACTCGAAAATGAAATCTAGTTATCTCGATCAAATTGCCACAGCAGCCATCGCCGGAAAATCGCCTAGAACTCCCGTTGCCGACCACTGGCACCCCCTACAACTCTAGCCACATCTTGTCGACCTTCCACACTGCCATTTCCCAAAGTCTCGAGCCACTCGAATCACCAGAGACGCTGTAGTAAACCAAAACCCGACCGCGTTCCATTTTGGGTTTTAAACCCTAAATCATCACCGCGACGTCGCCTCGGCGATCTGGAATTCCATCGGACATTTTTCCATAGATCGCCGTACTTCCTCCTACCTCCAATCGAAACGTCGAGGCCTCACTACCCATTGATCGCCAGAAAAAGCCCCAAACCATTTTCTGGTCAACCTAGAATTACTCATTCGATGCAATATTAAAAATCATGATTTTCTTTTTAAAAATCATATCTTCCTAAGTCGATTCAAGTTGTATAATTGAATCATAAAATTGCAACATTTAATTTTAACCTGTTTTAAAATTTGCTACTGTATTTCTTAATTCCAGAAGATTTCCAAACATAAAATACTTGAACATAATTTTAAAACCTAGATTATGTTTAAACTAAACTATCTTGTTTGAAACCCAAAGATTAATAGTGATTAAATAAGGAGTTCTGAATTTTTGAATCATTTTTAAACTCTGTAACTTGAAAAACAGAGAAGCATAGACATACCCAAACATACACAGTTCAAACACATACATATACACAGAGATTTTACTAATATATATACATGAAAGGCATAAATTATCTTA
This sequence comes from Allium cepa, assembly GCA_030765085.1. Lineage (NCBI taxonomy): Eukaryota > Viridiplantae > Streptophyta > Magnoliopsida > Asparagales > Amaryllidaceae > Allium > Allium cepa. The sequence goes on along the minus strand of CM060937.1, from coordinate 189,214,177 downwards.
GAAATTCTCAAGCACGGATTTTATTTACCTAAATTTTTTATAAAAAGTTTACTCACCAGTTTGATGATGAGAAGAGTGTTTGAAACAAGTAAAAACCTTGAAAACTTAAATTGCTGTAAATCTTTTGAAACTGAAATGCTTTGAAGCTAGAAATCTTGATGTTGAAATGATCAAGCTTTAAAACTAAACTAAAGTTGCTTTAAATCTGAGAAGGTTGCTTTGTTATGGTGATCTTTGTTACAGGCTTTGATATAGGGTTTACAGGTTTTGACTTTTCTGATTTGTATAATATTTACAGGGTTTTGATTTTGAGTCTGTAAAATGTTTACAGGTTTGAGTTTCTTGTTTGAAAAAATTGCAGGTTTTGTTCTTAAGTTTTCTTTGCTTTTGAAAATGAGATAGGGAAAAAGAAATGAAGAGAGAAGATGCATGTTTATTTAGAGTTAATTGTGATTTATTAGAAATTAAAGAAAATGTAAATAAAAAGATGACACTTGAAAGATTACTTAACATTTGTCATTAGCATGTATTATTTTACTTACATTTGTTAAATTGTACTTGTTTAGCTTACATGTGTAATTATGCCGAGATTAATTAATTTTTAAATGCTTATAAAGCTTTTATATTTACTTTACTATTTAATAAATACATTCTTAATTTATACAAATAAAATTCTTTAAAGAAAATAAAATAAAAACTACTTATATTCTAAATAAAATCACAAACAACATAATTTAAAATTCAAAACATATTTAAGATATATATCTTTTAAATTTCAAATTTAAATCCAAATTCAAATTTAAATTCAAATTCAAATTCAATTTAAAATCGAATTTAAAATCAACTCAAACAAATATATATATAACAAACCCAAATTCAATTTATAATTAATAATTCTTTTTTAAAAAAATTATTTATCTATTTATAACTATATTTAAAAACATCACATTATTATTATTTGAAAATAACAATTTTACCAATTATAAATAGTTAATAAAGGAGATTATCACATTTTAAATTGCTTGAAATTCCGGAATATCACATTCCTCCTCCCTTAGAATCTTTTCGTCCTCGAAAAGGAACGAAACCAGAATTTATTATAATACTCAATATCAGCTAAATTTTCTCTTTGAACATTTTTAAAGCACTTTATAATTTATATAATATTATAAAATAGTTTTTATAAAAATACTTTTTATAACTTGATGTCTCAACCAGTCCATTCTTGTTCTTACAGAAATTCGATCATACGTTGATCAGGCGTAGGACTGAAAATCTATGAGTACTTAGTAAACCCATTTTCAACACCTAGTGAAAATACTTAGAAAATATTTTTTTGAAAATATAGAAAACATTTTTGAAAATAGAGGAAACATCTTTGGTGAGAATGCTCTGGAAATCATCACCCCCTCCATGGTCGCATTTAACCCGATGGTTACGTTGCCATCCCGGTAAAATCCATAGATAACTGTAGGCACTTCACAACCTTCGATTACATGATGGAACCCGCTATCTAGGGTTACGTTGCTATCACAGCAAAAACCCATATAACTGTAGGCATCAGCTCCCTCGAATTTTGCTGCCAAATAAAATGAAACTTTTCCACTCGACCATAGATCGCAGTCTACCGATGTTACATTGCCTTCCCGAAAAAGTCAAGCGTAGACCGTTGACACTCACCTCCATAGGATTTCCGCTATGGCCCACAGTAGATCGCAGCGACATTGAGCTACACTATCGTTATAGCATAACCCAAATGCCTCTGTAGGCATCAGCGCCCTCGACTTTTGCTACCCAATAATCCTTAGGAACTTCAATTTATCCGGACTTCCTTACAGGATCCACTTTAGAGCCTCCCCCTTGGGCTCAAGGAAGTACCAACCTATGGTACTTCTAAGAAGTTCATTTCAAGGGAGCGCCTTTTCTCCAAAGCCATTTTCAAAACACTTTATACTATACACATATAGTATTTTTCAAATCATACACCTAGTATGAATCTCATATAAATCTCCTTTTCTCAAAATCAATTATTCCATAATCGATAATTCTCAAACTAGGCTTTCCAAATTTCCAAAATTTATTTTTCCCCATAAATCAAAAGCCTTTCTAAAATCCATAGGTTCCAAAACCTTTTTCCCAAAATCATTCTCATTAAATCCTTCATATATATATACACATATAAATATATATATAACTTCGAAAATCTTTGGATTACTTCATACTTGTATACATTACCTTTTTATACTTCAAATATTTTCAAAAACTGTGTTATCCCGGAATTTCAAGCAATTTAAAATGTGATAATCTTTTTTTTTAATTTATTTAAAATTGGTAAAATTATTGTAATAATGTTTGTTTAAATATATATATATATATTTGAGTTGATTTTAAATTGGATTTTAAATTTAATTTGAATTTGAATTTGAATTTGAATTTGAATTTGGATTTGGATTTAAATTTGAAATATGAAAGATAATTATCTTAAGATATTTTGGATTTAAAAATATATGTATAAGATTTTTATTAGTATATAATTTGTTTTATATTATTTTCTTTAAAGAGATTTTATTTATATAAATTAAGAACTATACTTATTAATTAGGAAATTTAATATAAAAGCTTTTAAATCATTTTAAAATTTAGTTAACTATGCAATGTTACAAGTGTTAGAATATTAATCTTTTTAATAACTTATGTAAGGAGATAAATATTGCTAAACGACAAATTTTAATAAGTTTTACAAGTGTCATTTTTAATTTTAATTTTAATTTTAATAATCATAAATTATGTAACGTCGACTTTTCGACGCTCGAAAACAGACATCAATACGTCCACTGTATCAACTGCCGAGCAATCGAATGCCGAAAAACCGAACCGTTATGGTTAAAGAAGAAGGAAAAGATAGAAGAAGAAAGCAAAAGATAGAACGGAACAGAAAGAAACAACAGAACAATATCAGAATCTCACAATCGCAGCGGAACAACATATAATAGATAAATAAATAATCTTTAAACAAGAACTACATCAGTTATTACATTACATCATATTACATTACATTACATCATCAGAGTGTACAACAACAAACAACAACAAATAGCGGAAAAGAAATACTATATACTAGTGAATACGCCATGCCATCCAACTTGCCTCCTGCAACTCCTGAATTCCAGAATATCCTGATAAACCTAACTCTAGACTGGCCGTGTGGAAATTGGTGGGCACCCAGAGTTTAGGAAGAAAAACAATAAACTCTGAGTCAGTCATGGACTGGTGTGAGAACTAAAACAGTTTATTTTTAAAACAAAGAACAGGATAATTTTAAAATAGATTCACAATGCTTTTTAGAAAATGAGACTACCATAAGGCCTCCCGCACACACATACAATGCAAAAGCAGAATCGGAGGAGATTTCTCCTTATGATAGGCAAAGATGCTTGATACGCGTTAAAAAGAAACATTTGATATTATTACTAGTGCATAGTGTATGAAAAGTCATTTCGAAAATAAAGATATAAATCTTAGCCAGCATAGGCATTTCGCAGTTATGCCTACTATAGCTACTATCCAAACAGTGGTGACCACCATAAGTGAATGATAGGTTCTACAACTAAAACTGTACAAGATCGTATTGTTTCTTTGGATTTCCTACAAATGGTCAGGCCAAGGAACTTCCCATTGCCACATGGGTACACCTCTGAAAAGAAGACCCGAGAACCTAACCGGATCTCTGCCAACACAAGGCCGGGTTACCCCTAACTGGGTAACTACTGACATGAATATGTCATTCCCCGATCGTAACCGATCTATATTCGAGGATCCTCGATTTCCAACAACGACAAAGCAATAAATTTGCAGCAACAACATAGGTTAAGTATCTGGGCTCCATACCATGATACCACCTCTATCCAGAAGGAATGACATACACTAAAGAGACGCTACCCCCTAATAACCTTGCTGCATCCTTCCTGATTTGACCATTTCCAGGGTGTGAGGTCCGACGAAGTCTCGTCCACAAATCCACGCTTTATATAAAAGCTGTGCTTTGATCATCAAATGCTCAACAGCACTTCGTATGCCACGTTACCAATTTAGGAACGTGTCACTAGTAACCATCAACTACATAACCTCTAAGGGTGTTAAGCTAAGAGAATAAATTCTCCGCCACCAATGGTAATATATTTGATAGAAACCATCTTTACATCTCAAATTGTAACGTCAGACACACATCCATACAAGTCCGTTCCGGGATCGAACGGAACCGAAGGCACTTACAAAGAAGTCCTTGCAATCCGGATATTCACTAATCATGACCGGACTTCCCATCACAAAGGGTAATAAATTTCTATATCGGAGATCAGCCGATGCAGAAACATTCGACGACAATCCTTCCGTTTTCACAAATATCCAGTCTTCAACACCGGTCATCAAATGCAATCCATAACGACGTATCACATATTCGGAATGGGTTATACGACCCTAAGGTCCTTTCCTAGCTAACCCGAATAGTGAGCGCTTATTCAAAAATAAGTGTGGCATTCAAATTCAAGCAATCACAACAAATACCTATTTAAAGGTAAATATTGATAGTCGGATTTTCTTTAACTATCAATAGGCGTGTTCAACATCACCAAATTCCAAATAATTTCCCAGCCAAACTATTTACTTTCCAAAATATCTTTACTAGATATATAATTTCCACACTTCAACATTTGAAAACAAATTTTCAAATCACTTTTCACCTTTACCACTTTTGAAAACGAATTTCAATCATTTTCCTTACGCGAAAATACTTTCATTTCAAAATGGTTCATTTAAACCAATTAAATAAATCCTTACCAATTTACTTTATATTTACGTTCCAAATCCGTAGATTTCATTTCCACACTTCAAAAATAAATCAACGTTTATTTTTAAACAAATTTCCCTTTCTTTTATAAATTCCATAGTGAATTTACAATTCCAAAATATCTATGAATATACGATTTCCAAATCGATTTCTAATATTCATTTTCAATTTATCTTCAGAAGATAAAATCTCAAAATATTCACTTCATATTGGAAAACATTTCCATACTTATTTAATAATAAGTAATTCACAAATCCATTTATTTTCAAGACTTGGAAAATATTCAATATACTTATTTCACAGTTAAGTATAGTTTTCATTCTTTAAGGAAAACATTCACTTAAACACATTTATTTGGGCCAAAACGAATGTTGCGTAAAACATCGTTACGACGACCCAAAATCACTAGTATAGGGATTCGAAATTAAAATAGATATATAAATCCCAATACTATACAAAACATTTCCTTTCGGAAATCATTTACTATAACAACAGTGTTATAGTCCACCATTTCCTTATTTCTCGAAAACGTCTATTCCAACAATAAATGTTGAAATCTATGGTTTCGATAGTTAATCCATTTTAAAACATCTTTAAAACAATTAACTTCATTTGATAATTTTCCTAAAACATATCCATTTTGTTTAATAATATATTCACTGTCCAAAATCGTGAATATACTTCACTAACCAAATTCAATATTTTCTACATATTTTATTTCAATGATAATTCGCTATCCAAAGTCGCCAATATACTTCCTTTAATAAATTTCTATATTCAATTTATCAAATTCCATTGATTTCGAATTTATAAACAATGTTTATAAATTCTATTTTTATTTATAAACTTCGACTTATAAATCTCCTTTATTAATCTAATTCAATTTGTACAACTCAATTATATATCAAAAGTCCATATTATAAGTTAAATACTTATAATTCATTTATTTACAAAATCGTTCTTTTTAAGACTTCTATTTCCTATAAGATTCTTTTATATTTTATAACAATTTCAACTTATAAAATCTCCTTTATTAACAATTTCTATTAATGTCCCATTTAAATGCCCAAAATCCAGTTTATAAGTTAATTTCTTATAAATCTTTTATTTTACAACATCTATTCATTTTATAATCTTCACAATTTATAAATCTATATTTTTTAATGAAATCCATTTTATACTTCATTTTAACACTTAATAAACTCGTTTTATAATTCCAATATTTTATATATATATATATATATATATATATATATATATATATATATATTATAAATATTAATGTTAAAAATCTTTTCACTACAAGAAAAATTGCCTTTTATAACGCCAAGTAATTTTATAACGCCAAGTAATAACGCATTGTTTCATTGTGTTATTGTTTATTCTAATTTCTTTTATTTACGGCCTGCCATTACTAGGTAACGCTTTCTATCCCCAAATATTTCTTTTGCCGCCTCCTTGTCCAATTATTTTTCTCTTCCCTCCTCAATTTTTCCCCTTCTTCTATTCTTCCCTCTTCCCTCTTTCTAAAACAATTTCCTATCCTCAAACACAAAATTGGCAAATCCCAGTCGTCTTCCATATTTGCACGCTTTGAAATGGCAGCCTCCGAGGACGCTTAGACCTAAAATTGCATTCTCGTATTTAAACGTATCGTTCTCATTTTAGGGTTCTTGGCCGCCTCCAAAGTTATTTTCACTTTCTTATATCTGCCTTTTCTTATGTTCAATTTCACAAATCGACACTTTTTTTCTGGTTCGGAGTTAATCCAAATTCAACTAATAAAAATCCCAGACTAAAATCATCATTTAAACAAGTAAGAAAGTTGAGGCCGATTCGAATCAAATTAGCAATTCAGGGATTTGAGTGTTGCTTGTCGCGGTTTGGGTTCGTGTTCGTGCTTATCAAAGTTGATTTGGAGATTGGGTGCATGCAGTTTGAATTTAAGGTGGATGGCGGTTGTGTTCGATAGCTGTTCGATTTGGCAAAGAAAGGTGTATACTTGATTGTAGTTCTTAATGTCGAAGCTCGATTGATGTTTGGTCAAGGGAGGCGATGTCGAATGATGACCGGTGATTTGTTTCCGATTTGATGAGGGACGGAGTATTCGACAATTTGACAGTGAGCAAATTGGCGAAGTGGCTCTTGTAGTTGAAGACTTCAGGTTGCAGGAGAAGGCGTGTAGGTGGCAGGTTGTATTCAAGAGGTAATGGCAGTTTTTTTTGGTTGAATTCAGTGATGGTGGCAGTTTATCTCAGGTATGCAGGGTGATTTGAAGGCGACAAGGCTGTAGAAGGGGGTTTTGATTGTGGTGAGAAATGTTCAGTTGAAAAGGAATGTATGCGTGGTGATGATCTGGATTGTGATAGTGGTGAGTGGTTATGTGAAGAGGGGTATGGTGGTTGATAAGAGGAGTTTGCTGTGGGTAGGCTGTTGCGCACTATTTGTGCAGTTGTGGAATTTGTTTTGGTGAGTATGGCAGCAGACAGAATGCAATTAGGAATGAAGTGGATGGTCAGGGGATGTTGTGGTGAAGAAGATGAGTGGAGATGGAAGAATAGTATAGGTAGAGGAATATGTGTAGAGGAGAGGGGCTAAGTGGTTTGAGAAGTGGTGGTACTTTGGGATTGTGGGATGTTGGAAATGGTGGGTTAGTGCACAGTGGTGATGGGTTGAAGACTGTTTGTAGTTGCTGTTGCTGTTGGAAGTTATTGAATGAAGCAATGTTGAAGGGGCAAAAGGGTATGGGGTTGAAAGCAGTGTCGACCGGTAATTGATAGTGGTGGTATATGGATGAAGTTTTCTTTGGGTGATCAAGTGGGTGGACAACAGTAGTTTATATGTGAAGTTGAATGGGGTTAGTGCAGTTGATTGTTGGTCGAAGTTTATGGTAGGGCTGTTTGTATTGAGTGGAACAGTGGCAGCAAGATTAATTCAAGGTGGGAGTGGCGATGTTTGATGATGGTGGTACAATGACAGTTGTCGAATGGCTGTGAACAGTGGTTGGAAGTGGATGAAGTATTGTCAGTCAGTTGTGATAATAAGTACTGAAGTGTGGCCGAAGTATGGCTGTGTGATGATGGTTGAATGCGCAGTAGCTTGGCAAGTTGAAAATATGCTTGTGGCTGTTGCACTAGGGTGATGATAGGGGGGTGAATGGTTTTGCTGTAGTAAGGTGAGGCAGGAGCTTTGAAGTTGTGGTGTATAAGTGGTAGATTGCAGGTGGAAGGTGCAGGGGAGGGGTTTGATGTTAGATGGTGAAGCTGCAGTTCAGTGAAAAGATGATAGTTTGATGGTTAGGGGAAGTAATATGGCTCCGGTCGGTGGTGAAATTGTATGTGGAGTTGATGTCAGTTGGTGGAGTAGAGTGAATGAAAAGAGAAGGAGCAAGTTTGCAGTTGCACTGTAACTTGTTGAGGCTCAGGTATGTTGTTGTCTGGTGATATTAATGGTGAAATGAATATATGCAGTAACAGTGGAGATGGGTGATAATGTGACTGGAAGTATGACTGTGGTTACTGTGATTTGATGTTGTGGTGGTTGATGGAGGATTTGTAGTTGCTGTTTTGGTTGAAATGATGGTCTGGGGAGGTGAATGATATGAGCTAGTGAATTGAAGTAGTAGGCAGAGGCAGTTATATAAAAAGGTTGTATTTCTATATAATATTTTTTCTAGTTCAAAATACCTTTAATTCTTTCTTATATCTACGTCTAGTTAGTTATTTCGTTTATTGCGAGCCATTATTTTCATAGTTATTCCTAATTACTCAATTCAATGGTGGGTGCACGGTACTGTACGTGGTTTTATTTGTCCTCTAGCTCAATATTTGATTGCATCACGTTCACCTCCAGGGTAAGATCACCTTTCTTAGCCTTTTAAATATATAAGCATTATCTTGATAATGAAATATAAAAACAATATCTTGCATTATCAATTATGTGATTGATGCTATGAGGGATCAGAGTAGAATGCATTGTACTATTATAAATGTTAATAAAGCTTCAATGTAAGCATGTTCCTTTTACATAACATCTTCCCAACCTTGCCTTGGATTCATTTTTTTGTGAATTTATATACATATAGATATTGACCCACCTAACTTGTTTATTTTCTTAATGATCACAAGCAAAGACAATCTACCACAAGAAATGAAAGATCAAACCCTACTACCAACAGTAACCTTTTAGGAAGAAATAAATCGTACAAATTCATCATCGTGGCTAAAGCTGGTGATGGACCTGATTCTCCTGGATCCACAAGCAGGTATTTGCTCCTGACCTTTACATTTGAAACAATTTCCAATAATTAGTTTATGATCAATTTGTTTATTTTGCAATCAAGTGACCCTTGAATATTATAATTGTTGGAACCAGTTGGCAAGTTAGTTTGTTTTCAAATGTCAATCATACTAGTGGAATTTCACGCTAGCAGATAGATGGAACATAGTGAATAATCTTGGACGAATTACAAAATTGTATTACTTATGATATGAAAACTTACAGCATGTTTTTTCAATAAAGTTTTAATTATAAACCATAGGAAATTAATTTTCTTAAGCATTACATTAAGCTTTCTCCCTATACCAGCGAATGATATCAATATTGTTATTCTATACAATCCAAGTGTCCAACTATATTGCAGTGAAACACTAACATATACTGTCCAGCTGGTGAACATAATTTTGATCTTGATGTCATATACTTTTTCGTTTTCATAGAAAGTATCTATTTATTGATTCAATTTAATTAAGTCAGCTGTTGTGGAAAATTTTATAAAGAGCTTGCTAATGGACAAAGTGTTTACATGTGCTATGAACAAAGTGTTTCTAATAGCTCGCTGGTCCATCTTCTTTTTTGTATTTTTATGAAAAAAGTCCTTCAAATTAGAGTCAATTCTAAAATTGCTAACTTCTATAGTTCTGCCATTCAATGTTTTAGCTGATTGTTTTTCAGGCTGGGATTATTAGTTCAAACAGTTTTTGGCAACTCTCACGGAAATCAATTCACAATACTGGATTGTTTATCCATAATTTTGCTAATTGATTTCATATACTGAACTTTGTGTAAAAAATTTTTTGCATGATTAAACATTTATTAACCCAATATTTCTCGTTATGCATATTTAATGTTTCAAGGTTAATTTTCTAGTCATTGTCTTTTGCACATTGTATTATACCATTGTTCAGTACAACATCATAGTTTCTTTTTTGTTTGATCATTGTTCCCAATTGATAATTATATTGTCATTTTGCTTTATGATATGTATTAATACCATTTAATATATTATGAAAGGTATTTATGAGTTTCACAAGTTCAGTTTTGTACACATTCATATGAAAATAACATTAAATTTTATTTATTGATTTGAAATATAGATACATGAGAATATCTGAAATCCACCGATCAAACTTATTGTGATTAGATGTTGGTTCGAGTTTGGTTGAGGATTATAGAGGTTCCAGTTTTTGAAGTCGCGATTTGGAATGCTATTGTTTTTGGTCAGGGGTTCGATGTTGCTTAGGTAAAGAAGCAGGGTTTCATGAAGTATATAGAAGACTCAAGGTGGGTTAGTGGAATGAGCAGAGGGAGGTTGTATTGATTGAAATGGCAGTGGGAAGTGAAGGTAGGTGGAGGTTGGATGTAGTGGAGGAAAATTGTATATGTGCAAGTGAATGGTAGTGTATGTTGATGGTGGCAGGTTCGAGTTATGTTGAGTGCTGTGTGGTTATTGGAGATGGATGAGAATAGGAGTATTGCAGTGGCAGTTAAGTATATGGATGGATGGAAAGAAGTGGGTTGGAGTGATGATGGATGTATGAGGTGGAGGCTGCGATTTGGTTGAAGTGGGAAGTGGTCGAGGAATGTTAATGGAGTACGGTGTGGAGTTTGGGCGGTGAAGTGGTGTATTTTTTTGGGATGATTTGAGGAGTTTGCAAGGTGAAAGTAGATAAGGCAGTAGTAATGGTAAGGGAGGAATTAGTGTAGTTGTAGTGGGTGAACTTTCAGGAGGAGCTGTTTTAAGTGATGCTGTCTGTATGAAGAAGGCGGTGTTGTTGTTGTTAAAGTAGAGGATGAAGTGAGTTGTAGTAGAAGATCGTGATGAAGGTTATGGCAAATTGATGGTTGATGTAAGAGTGGAGGAGTTGTAATGTGATAAAGAAGCAGTTGTAGTTTCAAGTGTGCTGGTAAATGTTTTTCCCCTTCTCTGCTGCGATGCTGATCTTACACCAGCAGTTCTAGTTTCAAGCGTGCTGGTAAATGTTTTTCTGTTTCTCTGTGTTAACTTGGCAGCAGGATTATGTTTTATTCAATGGTTATGCACTTGCTTTAATGCTCGTACACTGTAATGAAAAATATATCACATTTCTTTCTGAGCATGCTCTTGTGTTATATTTGTTCATTATAATCTTTATTCGTTTATGAAGATTTAGTTTGATTATTATTATTAAAATGTAATATATAGGCATAGCTATTGAAAAGTGTATCTACGATTTTTATAGAGGCATATATGAGCTGTAAAAGAATTTATCAATACTATAACATGTTGATTTAATAGCGCGGAATGACCGCTATTGACTAAATATTTTATAGCGGCAAAATGGTGTTATAAAGATTTCCAGTTCCGTTGAGATTTAGCTGTATTATAGCGGCTATAATGAGCTATTGAATTAACATACCATAGCGGCGAATTTGCGTTATAAAACTAAGCTCAACCATAGCGGCATATTTTGTGTTATAAATATTCAATAATTTTTTATAACATGTCGATATACAGCGCTTATCAAACAACTATGGTTGTGATTAATAGCGGCTATATGCCGCTATAAAAGACACTTTTTGTTGTAATGTTTATATACATCCTTTATAATAATTCAAAAATCCAAATTTAAACTATTTTATAAATCAATTTATTTTAAAAATCACCTTTTGGTTATATTTCACAAAAATCTTAATTTTTATAACATAAAAATTTATAACGTTTTAATTATTTAAAATGAATCAATTCAAAATTTTAATAAGATGTATACTTTGAAAAATCCTTTTAAAAATCCTTTTAAAATCAAAATCGTTATTTTTAAACTTTAAAAATGGATCCGATGATGCAACAGCACCAAATAGTCAATCATGACAAACCAAACATCATATATCAGTATATGATAATCAACAAATATCACAATATCTGTAAATAAATCAATATAGTTGAGGAATCCAGTTGGATCCCTCCAACCTGTTCCCTGCATCCACAAACATTAGCACAATACCAATTCCATTCCAGTACGGAATTATCGCGGTATATGGGATTTATAAAATATTATCCGCTTAATAGGCGGCGCAATAGGATCTCATCCGCTATATAATGTGGAAAATCAACTCCAAGTACATAAATAATACCAATTCCAATCAAGATTGAATTATCGCGGTATATGTTTTTAATAAATAACATCCGCTTACTAACGGCGCATAATGTCTATTTTAACAATCAATAGATAACAATCATCATTCAAACATACAATCAATAATTTTAAATATAACTATTTAAAATTTAAATCGAAACAATTCGATTGAGTGAGAAGTTCTCACCTTGATTTCAATTCCGTTTTCGCGTTTTATTTCGAATAAAATTAAACGGACGTTTAATTTTACCCAAAATTTTCACTAGCTCCAAACGACTCCAAACCAGCTTCATTGCGTAGTGCTCGTCAAAACGAACCCGGCGCAATTTGTTTCGTCCAAAACGGACCTCGTATGAAGAAGTTACATGGTTTTAAAGTTTGAACGATTTTAATATAAATTAAATTACAACTTTTATTTTCAATTTTTTTAACCTAACAAATCAGAGCCTTCCATTTTACACCAGAAGATCTCGGCCCTTGATTGTAACGACCCGTATTTTATGGATGTTAGATCATGTGGGAAAATTAACTCGTGTAGAGATTAACTCGTGGGGGAAAGCTTAGGTCGGTATTCATGAGTCGTAGATGACCTAAGCGGATACGACTTAAGGAATAGGTTGTTAGCAAGTTAGTAATTGGAATAGGTTAATATATTGCGACCTAAGGTAACTAACGAGTTAAGGGTTTGGAGATAGGTCGTATGAAGATAGGTCGGTGATACGACTTAAGGTGGTGGACGAGTTAATGTTTAGGTCGAGTGGAGCGACCTATAGAAGTAGCGACCTAAGGAAATCCCTGTGTAGTTAGGTTGGTTGAGCGACCTAAGGCGTGAGCGACCTAAGATAGAGGGGCGACTCAAGATAGTACGACCTAGTAGATAACAGGTTAGAGCGACTTAAGTATTCGAGCGACCTAGTAGAATGGGAGACCTAAAGGTTAGTGGCTTAAGTCGGTAGGACGAGTTAAGGATAGGTCGCGTGTGTTGTTAGGTCGGCTGTGTTTTAGGTCGTGTGGCCTGGGTGTGATTCTGTGTATAGTTAGGTCGTTAGACGACTTATAGATGTTAAGTTGTTAAGTCGCGTAGGAGCTTGGGTCGGTAGGTCGTTGACTTGGGATTTGTTAGGTCGATTGTTGTGTTGAGTCGGCAAGGAGTTGAGTCGGCTATAGTATAAGTCGTTGAGACCCTGTGTTAGGATTAGGTTGTGAGTCGCATGTAGGCCGAGTCGTGTGGAGTTGCTAAATCGTTGAGTCGGCCATCATGTTAAGTCGTAGAGTGATGAGTCATTTTCCCTGATGAGTCGTACGACCTTGTGTCTTAGTGTGTTGAGTCGTAAGTCGTTATAAGGCTGTGTTTTTAAGTCACATGCATACTGTGGGCCTTAGGTCGTAATATAGTTAGGTCGTGGCATGTTAGGTCGGCAACGACCTAAAACCGAGCTACGAGTTACGACCTAAGGGGCGACTAGCCTATAAATAGTGGAGTTTTGCTCACTTTTTGGCACCGGTTTTTGAAGCGACGAAGTGCTGCCATTTTGAGAGCTCGACTACAACATTTCTTCACTTCTTTTCTCCCCTTTGATCGAGTGCTAACATCCATCCAAGATAGAAGATCAAGATTGAAGATCCAAGAGCCAAAGTTGAAGATCTTCATCCGACGAAGCTAGATTTCACCATTTCAAGCGAGATTTCGACGAATCGAGCTTGAATCCTTGCTGTCCAGATCTTTAGTTGATAGTTGTTGAAGTGTTTGGGTGATTCGGTGAGTGGCAGTTATCTCTCACGCTGACCCAAAGGAGTATATTGGATTGGTGGCTTGTTTGAGTGTTAAAGTTAGAGATTTCATGCATTTTTCTTAGTTCCAAGACTCGATTCATTACTTTTGAAGATGTTTACCTATGCAAGTTCAATTAACAAGTTATAGAGACAAAACCCATGTTTTATATTTGATAGATCTATGCTAAAATCCATGATTTCATATATGTTAGACTTATGCTCATTTATTTACGAAATTGCCATTATAGTTGATATTGCTTGATTAGATCTTGTTTGAATGCTTGATTGTTTGGATGTATGATTGATTTGATTGTCTCGAGTTAGCTTGTAGTTGATTTGGGACAAGATGGTTGAAGATGATTCAAAAGCTAAGTGGAAAGGCTCTTGAATGGTGAAAGCTGCTGTGGCATATGAAGCGGATGATGAAGCTCATATGGATGGGTTCGAGGACTTTGCTATAGTTAGAGGAAGAAAAGTATGATGACGAAATGGACTTTGCCATGATATGTTGAGGCGAAGTATGATGATGAGATGGACTTTGTTAAGATGCGTTGGAGCAAAGCATGATGTGGAAGCCTTGGTTTAATCCAGATGGGATCATCCCAAGCATGTTGATTACTCGATGATGCGGTTCGAGTTGGTGGATAATGGTGGCTCGAGAGGTGCTTGAGCTATAATGGGAATAGTCGTCGAGGAGGATGACTAGAAGGCTGAGATCTTATCGTTATTGAAGGTTCTAGCAAGCTCAAAGCAAGAGTACGTTGGGTAGATCCGTTATACCCAGGCGCGGGTCATGATGATGTGCTAGTACTCTGGGTAGATTCGTTATACCTAGGCACGGGTCACGAGGACGTGCGGAGTTATGTCTAGAACCGGGGTTGCCATTAGCCCTTGACGGATGGTTGAAAGATGAGTTGGTCATTCAATTAACGATAAAATCAAGGCAATGATAACAGTGATAGCCAGAGTCATGGATGTTTGGTTGTATCATCATTCGGTCTCAAGAGCGGTGTTTTCTGGGTGCTTATCTGATCTTGGTTTAGGCCTTGGGGGTTTGTATTTGGAAAACATTGACCTTGACTCGAGTGATTATTGCTTTACTTTAATTATCTGCTTTGCTATGCTTGCTTCTCCTTAGTGTGTGTCTGGGGGCTATCACTGTAGAAAGAGGTGGAGTGGGATGATTTGGGTTCCTATTCCTTTTATCCTTTATGTTCCTTTGGTATGTTTGATAGTTGATTTACTGCTCACTAAGACTGTTGTCTGACTCAAGGTTTTATGTCTCCTCTTATTACCTTGGGCTGTTCATCCATGTTTGGGATGGGCAGACTAGGTGACAGATGGCAGGTGCTGATCTTAGTGGCTCACGCTGATGATGACGAAGACGAGCAGGAGGCTTTACATATTATTTTCATATTCTATGTACTGGATATTCCGCTGATTGTTGATTACTCTGAGTGCTATGTAGTGTGGCTTCTTGTATTCATGATTCAGACCATGTATAAAGCTATTATGATTAGATGATGATATTCTGTTCTATGGGAGCTTCACTATATTATATTTCTCTATTGTATTTTATCCATGCGCTGTGAGTTTTACGATAGAGTCTGCGATGTTTATTCTACCCTTAACTATCGTCCATGGCTGCCTAGCACACTTTCAGCGCACTATTCCCTTGTTTCCGTGCGGAAGTCATGGGCGGTCGTCACATTTGGTATCAGAGCTTTGGTTAATCGATTTTAGCCAACGCTCGCTGAAGTAACTACGTATGAGAGACGTAATTGTATTTTGATGGATGATTACTATATATATTATAGTAGCTTAGAAGGATTTGAACTCCTTATGCAGTTGTTTCTCAAAGGTGTTCTAATCATCCCTTTTTATAGATGTTAAGGATGAGTCGGAGAGGGAGACCAGCTGCCAGGGAAGGTCGTGCTGCTGATGGAGTTGCTGATTATGGAGCTATGTTCGAAGCGATGATGACTTCGATCATGAGAAGGATACCAACTCCAGGGTCAGCGGTAGATGTTGGAATTCAAGTTCAAGCTCCAAAGCCAGTAGATTTTGCTAAGTTGTGCAAGGATTATACTGCTCTTGGAGGAAAGGTTTTCTTGGGGACAGAATCTACTATTGAAGTCCAGAGATGGATAGATGCTTGCAGAAGGATCTTTTGTGACTTGGGAATTGATGATGCAACTAAAAGGAAGCTTGCATCAAGGCAGCTTCAAGGAAGGGCTTCTGATTGGTGGAATTCTATCACCATAGACACTCCAGAAGAAGAGATTACTTGGGAGCAATTCCAAGTTAGATTTGAAGCCAAGTTTATCTCTACAGCTCAGAAGTCTGTTTTGTTTAAAAAAGTTTGTTGAGCTAAAGCAAGGTGGGAGATCGGTTCTTGAGTACGTTTCTGAGTTTGAGGCCTTGTCCAAGTATGCTCGGTCGTATATTGAATCTTCTTATCAGAAGAATGAGAAGTTTGTGACAGGCTTGGACAGTTATCTTGGAAGGCAGTTGGTGGATCATCTGGACGATCCATTTGAGAAGCTGGTGGAGAAAGCTCTCAGGCATGAGAGTTTGTTTCCTAAGGAAGTATCTGTTGTTGCTGTGACCAAGGAGGAGTCTAAACCACAACAGGGAGGAAACAAGAAGAGGAAACAGCAACAGTAGAAGGGTAAGGATGGTCAGAAGAAGCCGAAGGGGGAAAAGACCTGCTACAACTGTCGGCAGAAGGGCCATCTCTCCAAGGATTGCAAGAATCCGAAGGTGCTGTTGAAGTGCTACAACTGTGATAAGCTGGGGCATATTAAGAAGAATTGTCCGGAACCACAGAAGGACAAACAGATTGTGAAAGCTTATGCTTTGGGGGCTGTTCCATCGTCTTCGAAAGCTCCTACTGCTGAAGAGAAGGGGAAGAGTGTGGTGGTTCAAGGTACTCTTTCCATTTGTGGTATTCCAGTTAGAGTGTTATTTGATACTGGAGCGTCTCATTCTTTTGTTTGTAATGAGTTAGTAGACCGGTTGGGTTTGGAACCGGATATTGTTGATAGACCATTGGTAGTGACTAATCCAGTTGGGGGTTCGTCTTGTTTGTGTATGCTATGCCGTGGTCTAGTTATATCGAGTCATGATTGCTCTTTTGTTTGTGATTGCTTTGTTCTGAACTTTGCGGGGTTCGGAATTATTTTGGGTATGGACTGGCTTAGGAAGTATGCGGCAAAGGTTGATTGTGAGAGATTGGAGGTGACAGTCGAGAATGTGGAGGGGCGAAAGGTTGTGATACGATGTAAGCATGAAGAAGGCGTCTTCATGAGCTTCATGTATTCGCTGGTTGTTCCACGGGATGGACTGTCATCGGTGCCAATCGTGAATGGATTTGAGGATGTCTTTGACGAAGTCAAAGGATTACCGCCGCATAGGGAGATCGAGTTTCGTATTGATCTAGTTGAGGGAGCCAGACCTGTTGTGATGCCTCTTAGGCGGATGGCGCCTAGGGAACAGCAAGAGTTGAAGGTGCAAGTTGATGACCTTTTACGGAAAGGATTCATTCAGCGTAGTGTGTCCGAATGGGGTGCACCAGTTGTGTTCGCAACCAAAGCGGATGGATCGTTGAGGTTGTGTGTCGATTATCGTGAGCTGAATAAGATGACTAAAAAGAACAAGTATCCATTGCCGAGAATAGATGACTTGTTTGATCAGCTTCACGAGGCTAAGGTGTTTTCTCAGATGGATTTGGCAACGGGATTTCACCAGTTGAGAGTGGAGAAGGATAGCGTGCCGAAGACTGCTTTCAGGACACCATCTGGTTTTTATGAGTGGCTGGTAAGGCCGTTTGGATTGACTAACGCGCCAGCATATTTTGTGGATCTTATGAATAGAGTATTCAGAGAGCAGTTGAATAAGTTCGTGCTCGTGTTCGTGGATGATATTCTGATTTATTCCAGAACTGAGGAAGAACATAAGACGCACTTGAGGATTGTTTTGGAAATCTTGCGGAAACATCAGCTGAAGGCTAAGTTTTCGAAGTGTCACTTCTGGAAGGGTGAAGTAAGGTTCTTAGGCCATGTCATTTCTGGAAATGGAATAGCGGTTGATCCCGCTAAGGTGGCAGCAATCCAGGATTGGGTTAGACCTAAGAATGCATCCGATATGAGAAGTTTTCTTGGATTAGCAGGATATTATCGTCGGTTTATTAAAGATTTCTCCAAGATAGCTGCACCATTAACAGGATTGACGAAAAAGAATCAGGTATTCAGTTGGGATACTAAGTGTGAGCAAGCTTTTGGAATCCTGAAAGAGCGACTGACGAGTGCTCCTGTTTTGACTATTCCGAGTGGAAATGATGAGATGGTGGTTTACACCGATGCATGTGGTACTGGACTTGGAGCAGTGCTAATGCAGAAGAATAAAGTTGTTGCGTATGCAAGTCGACAACTGAAGCCGCATGAAAGGAATTACCCGACTCATGATTTGGAGTTGGCGGCGATTGTGTTTGCCCTGAAGATGTGGAGACATTACCTATTGGGAGTTCGATTCGAGTTGTTTACAGATCATAAGTCGTTGAAGTACCTTTTCTCCCAAAAGGATTTGAATCTTCGACAGCAACGGTGGCTAGAGTTCTTGGCATCGTATGATTTTGGTATAGCTTATACTCCGGGAAAAGGTAACGCAGTAGCTGATGCGTTAAGTCGAAGACATGCAAGATTGGGAGCCATGTTTTCGGAATGGAAGAGTCTCGAGTATTTGGATGGATTTGATTTCAGGCCCAGATGTGAATTGGAACCTGAGATGTTGGCAAACTTATCGATAAGACCTACTCTTGTGGAAAGAATTGGCGAGGGCCAAAAGCAAGACGATAAGCTTGTCAAGATTATCCGTGATTTGGAGTCTGGATTGAATCCAGAAAAGGTTAAAGGATTCGAAGTCGATCGAGATGATTGGCTTCGGAAACAAGGACGATTAGTTGTTCCCGATATAGATGGATTGAGAGATGAGGTTCTGAGGGAAAGTCATCTCTCGAAGTTGACAATTCATCCAGGTGGAAATAAGATGTATCGGGATATGAAGAGAACTTATTACTGGGAAGGCATGAAGAAGGATGTTGGAAATTTTATTTCCAAATGTATGAACTGCCAGTTGGTGAAAGCCGAGCAGAAGAAGCCCAGTGGATTGCTTCAGCCATTAGAGGTTCCTACGTGGAAGTGGGAGCAAGTGTCGATGGATTTTATCGATGGTCTACCTAGAACCAGGACAGGGAATGAAGGGATTTGGGTCATCATAGATCGGTTGACTAAGAGTGCAAGGTTCATTCCTGTTCGATCGACTAGGACTGCATCGAAGTTGGCCGAGCTTTATGTTAAGTGGATAGTTCGACTCCATGGTGTTCCGAAGAGTATAGTGAGCGATCGAGACCCATTGTTCACTAGTAGATTTTGGAAGAGCTTCCAGCAAGTTTTGGGAACCGAGTTGTGTTTGACTACAGCTTATCACCCTCAAACAGATGGTCAGACTGAGAGAGTCAACCGAGTTTTGGAAGATCTTCTTAGAGCATGTGTTTTGGACTTCGGGGGATCGTGGGAAGATCACCTTCATTTGGTGGAATTTGCATATAATAACAGTTATCAGTCGAGTATTGGTATGGCACCATATGAGGCATTATATGGAAGACCGTGTAACTCTCCGACATGTTGGTTGGAAACTGGAGAAAAGCTGATACTTGGGCCAGAGATGATTCGACAGACTTCGAATTGTATAGAGATTATTCGGCAACGAATGAAGGCAGCCCAAGATCGTCAGAAAAGTTATGCCGATAATCGTCGTAAGGATTTGGAGTTCGACGTAGGTGATATGGTTTTTGTGAAGATTTCTCCATTGAAGAGTGTTATTAGATTCGAGAAGAAAGGGAAATTGACTCCGAGATTTGTTGGACCATTCCTGATTATCGAGCGAATTGGAAAGCTCGCTTATACATTGGAGTTACCGGAAAAGATGGCGGGTGTGCACAATGTTTTCCATGTATCTTATCTACCGAAGTATGTGCATGACCCAACTACAGTAGTTTCTGCTGATAGCTGTGAAGATTTGGAGGTTGATCCAGTTGTTAGAAGACCTCGTAAGCCGCTTCGTATTGTTGAAACCGATACGAAACAGCTTAGGAGGAAGACGATTACGTTGCTCAAGATACAATGGAGTGATGATGTTAACGACTGTACGTGGGAGGAGGAAGAGAGGATGAAGGCAGCTCATCCTGAACTCTTCGAGGTATGGCCCTAAGGTGTCGTGACATCTCATGAACTTGTAGCTTGTTCTAATCTTAGAATTCTGCATGCTAGGCTAGTAATTGGATGCATGGTTTGTTGGTTGCCATGGATGGTAGGCATGCGGAATAACTTTGGTTGCTCTTGTTTGTTTGGAATTTCGGGGGCGAAATTCCTAAGGGGGAGAGAATGTAACGACCCGTATTTTATGGATGTTAGATCATGTGGGAAAATTAACTCGTGTAGAGATTAACTCGTGGGGGAAAGCTTAGGTCGGTATTCATGAGTCGTAGATGACCTAAGCGGATACGACTTAAGGAATAGGTTGTTAGCAAGTTAGTAATTGGAATAGGTTAATATATTGCGACCTAAGGTAACTAACGAGTTAAGGGTTTGGAGATAGGTCGTATGAAGATAGGTCGGTGATACGACTTAAGGTGGTAGACGAGTTAGTGTTTAGGTCGAGTGGAGCGACCTATAGAAGTAGCGACCTAAGGAAATCCCTGTGTAGTTAGGTTGGTTGAGCGACCTAAGGCGTGAGCGACCTAAGATAGAGGGGCGACTCAAGATAGTACGACCTAGTAGATAACAGGTTAGAGCGACTTAAGTATTCGAGCGACCTAGTAGAATGGGAGACCTAAAGGTTAGTGGCTTAAGTCGGTAGGACGAGTTAAGGATAGGTCGCGTGTGTTGTTAGGTCGGCTGTGTTTTAGGTCGTGTGGCCTGGGTGTGATTCTGTGTATAGTTAGGTCGTTAGATGACTTATAGATGTTAAGTTGTTAAGTCGCGTAGGAGCTTGGGTCGGTAGGTCGTTGACTTGGGATTTGTTAGGTCGACTGTTGTGTTGAGTCGACAAGGAGTTGAGTCGGCTATAGTATAAGTCGTTGAGACCCTGTGTTAGGATTAGGTTGTGAGTCGCATGTAGGCCGAGTCGTGTGGAGTTGCTAAATCGTTGAGTCGGCCATCATGTTAAGTCGTAGAGTGATGAGTCGTTTTCCCTGATGAGTCGTACGACCTTGTGTCTTAGTGTGTTGAGTCGTAAGTCGTTATAAGGCAGTGTTTTTAAGTCACATGCATACTGTGGGCCTTAGGTCGTAATATAGTTAGGTCGTGGCATGTTAGGTCGGCAACGACCTAAAACCGAGCTACGAGTTACGACCTAAGGGGCGACTAGCCTATAAATAGTGGAGTTTTGCTCACTTTTTGGCACCGGTTTTTGAAGCGACGAAGTGCTGCCATTTTGAGAGCTCGACTACAACATTTCTTCACTTCTTTTCTCCCCTTTGATCGAGTGCTAACATCCATCCAAGATAGAAGATCAAGATTGAAGATCCAAGAGCCAAAGTTGAAGATCTTCATCCGACGAAGCTAGATTTCACCATTTCAAGCGAGATTTCAACGAATCGAGCTTGAATCCTTGCTGTCCAGATCTTTAGTTGATAGTTGTTGAAATGTTTGGGTGATTCGGTGAGTGGTAGTTATCTCTCACGCTGACCCAAAGGAGTATATTGGATTGGTGGCTTGTTTGAGTGTTAAAGTTAGAGATTTCATGCATTTTTCTTAGTTCCAAGACTCGATTCATTACTTTTGAAGATGTTTACCTATGCAAGTTCAATTAACAAGTTATAGAGACAAAACCCATGTTTTATATTTGATAGATCTATGCTAAAATCCATGATTTCATATATGTTAGACTTATGCTCATTTATTTACGAAATTGCCATTATAGTTGATATTGCTTGATTAGATCTTGTTTGAATGCTTGATTGTTTGGATGTATGATTGATTTGATTGTCTCGAGTTAGCTTGTAGTTGATTTGGGACAAGATGGTTGAAGATGATTCAAAAGCTAAGTGGAAAGGCTCTTGAATGGTGAAAGCTGCTGTGGCATATGAAGCGGATGATGAAGCTCATATGGATGGGTTCGAGGACTTTGCTATAGTTAGAGGAAGCAAAGTATGATGACGAAATGGACTTTGCCATGATATGTTGAGGCGAAGTATGATGATGAGATGGACTTTGTTAAGATGCGTTGGAGCAAAGCATGATGTGGAAGCCTTGGTTTAATCCAGATGGGATCATCCCAAGCATGTTGATTACTCGATGATGCGGTTCGAGTTGGTGGATAATGGTGGCTCGAGAGGTGCTTGAGCTATAATGGGAATAGTCGTCGAGGAGGATGACTAGAAGGCTGAGATCTTATCGTTATTGAAGGTTCTAGCAAGCTCAAAGCAAGAGTACGTTGGGTAGATCCGTTATACCCAGGCGCGGGTCATGATGACGTGCTAGTACTCTGGGTAGATTCGTTATACCTAGGCACGGGTCACGAGGACGTGCGGAGTTATGTCTAGAACCGGGGTTGCCATTAGCCCTTGACGGATGGTTGAAAGATGAGTTGGTCATTCAATTAACGATAAAATCAAGGCAATGATAACAGTGATAGCCAGAGTCATGGATGTTTGGTTGTATCATCATTCGGTCTCAAGAGCGGTGTTTTCTGGGTGCTTATCTGATCTTGGTTTAGGCCTTGGGGGTTTGTATTTGGAAAACATTGACCTTGACTCGAGTGATTATTGCTTTACTTTAATTATCTGCTTTGCTATGCTTGCTTCTCCTTAGTGTGTGTCTGGGGGCTATCACTGTAGAAAGAGGTGGAGTGGGATGATTTGGGTTCCTATTCCTTTTATCCTTTATGTTCCTTTGGTATGTTTGATAGTTGATTTACTGCTCACTAAGACTGTTGTCTGACTTAAGGTTTTATGTCTCCTCTATTACCTTGGGCTGTTCATCCATGTTTGGGATGGGCAGACTAGGTGACAGGTGGCAGGTGCTGATCTTAGTGGCTCACGCTGATGATGACGAAGACGAGCAGGAGGCTTTACATATTATTTTCATATTCTATGTACAGGATATTCCGCTGATTGTTGATTACTCTGAGTGCTATGTAGTGAGGCTTCTTGTATTCATGATTCAGACCATGTATAAAGCTATTATGATTAGATGATGATATTCTGTTCTATGGGAGCTTCACTATATTATATTTCTCTATTGTATTTTATCCATGCGCTGTGAGTTTTACGATAGAGTCTGCGATGTTTATTCTACCCTTGACTATCGTCCATGGCTGCCTGGCACACTTTCAGCGCACTATTCCCTTGTTTCCGTGCGGAAGTTATGGGCGGTCGTCACATTGATGCTTTCTTCCTTCGTTCGTTCCTGGTAACCACGCACGCTACAACCACGGTAGCCTCCTCAAACCCTAAATCATTGCACCCACCAACGACGTCGAGAACTCGATCGAACACCACCGTTTCAAAGCTCCATCCCGCCTCTACCCATGGCCACAACCACGCCAAACTCGGTCGTCCCTGGTGCACGCAAAACGAGGACGAACGGCTATCTCGAGCCAATTGCCGCTGATTCGCCTCACCAAATTTGATCATCACCGTTCATCTTCAAGATCTCGCCACCCTCTTCGACTTTGCAGTTGAAGCTTTAAGCTAATTGTTGATGGATTAGAAGGAAATCGAGGAAGAAGAAGACGAATTTTCAGCCATTGTTTATAGGGCCGGCGGCTGAAGGTTTTAAGGGTTAGGGTTTCAATGTTGTTTGCAAATTGTGAATATGAGGTGCTTATATAGAAAATTCAACGAACACTATTCATCCGAAATTTTCCGAACTCCAAACGAAGCGCGCCGGTTGGCGTTTCTAAAGTTTACCCCACGTTCCGAACACAATGGAATGTGTTTCGGGAGCCAATTCGATCATCTATGCGAGTTACGGCAATAAACGTTCGATTTTAAATTAAATCGATTTAAACTAATTTCTATGCTTGTTGGCTTGCCCCGGACAAACGTTAAATCCGATTGACACGAAATTTGAAACTTTACAATTATATGACATTACGGATCCGATGAAACTAGTTTCGTCGAAATCCAAGACTGTTTGAAAAATGACTATTTTCACTCGCCAAATTAATATTAAAACAATTTCGATGCGTTTCGAGCTGCCACAGTCAAATGAAAACTCCGATTGCTACGAAAATTGAAATCCGATAATAACAAACTATTATGGATCCAATGGAACTAGTTTCGTCCAATTCTGAGACTGGTCGAAAATTGGCTATTTTTCAGTCGATAATTAAATATTTTAATATTAAATTTTCACAAATAAACTTTAAATTCAATTTTAAAAGTTCTATAACATCGTTATAACTTCAATATGATTAAATAAAATTTTACAAATCATTTTCAATTATATTAAACTCGATTTTCAACTATTTATGGAATTTCAATTATTAAATTATCGATTTAATTATCCAAATTAAATCCAATATTTGATAAATAAATTATTCGACTTACAAATCTAACTTAGTAATATTTAAAATTAATTAAATATTCAAATTTTAGTTGACAGAAATTCTGGGTCGTTACAAACTTCCCCCTTAAAAGAATTTCGTCCTCGAAATTACCAAGTAAGAAAAATTTACAGAATTCATTAACTTTCCAAAACAATAGTTAAACTCCTTACAATAACTTTACTAAGTTTCCAAATCATACTTAGTTATCCTTTCAAAACCAACTACTATTGTTCAACTTCAAATCAATTTTTTTAGTTTTCACAAAATTTTCCCAATTTTCTCAAAAATATTCTAACGCCTTTAAATTTCGGAAAATTTCGCCAGAGTCTCCTCTGCGCGGCTCGATCCGAAGAAAATGACAGTATATATATCACAAATATACATCTCATCAAGTGATGAGGCATCCTGCAGGGAAAAAAGTGTAAAAGTACGGTATTTAATCCGAGATATGTACCTTATATATTATTAGCGAGCGTATACGGCTAATATAGCGCGAAAGCGAGTTCCAAATGCGAAGCAAGCGCAATCCGCACCTACTAAACACTCAACAACAATGTGAGAAACATGCATATATGAAAATAATATCAATATACATCATATATCACTACAACAACTACATATGCCAATATAGCAAATGCAACAAAAGCAACAAATGCAACCATCAGACAACTATCATCCAACTAACATCCAACAAATCCATAACCCAATCAACATTCTCATTAATATTCAATGAATTGGTTTTCATTTTAATCATATTTGATTCGTTTACATTGGATTTTACTAACATTCATTCATTCGTTTCCAATTAGTTTGCATTCACTAATTTACATTTAATTTAGTTCACTTCCAAATCAAATTCAATTCTATTCAAATTCATTTTCTTCCAATTTGAATTCAATTAAATAGCTTTCCATTTCATTAATTCAATTTCATTAACACTTAATGAATTATACACAATCAATTAACAACCATATAACAACCAATGTATATATTCAACATAACCAAATTATTTAATTTACATTCAATTTGGTCCAACACTTTTAATTAGCTTTAATGAACTTAACACTTACATCCATTATTTCATATCAACTATTTACACTCAGTTGATTAGCATTCCATCCATCCATTAATTTAATTGCTAATTCCTTTAACAATATAAAGTTGAATTTCATTTATATAACTCAAGTTCATATTCATTACTTCTCTTGATTAATTTACTTTGACACCAAAATCAACTTTATTCAACTTCACTTAAGTTATATTCCATTTCAACATCTTATCAAATCCAAATCAATTTATTTAACTTTCCTTTTGGTAAATTTCCAAATCACATGTCTTTGATGACAACTCAAATTTATTTCAACTTGGATTTTATTGATTTACTTATACTTTCCTTTAATTTAACTCCATCCTTTAAGTAAAATTTATTCTATCAAAATTCAAATTGTATAAGTTATCAACTCATTTATCATTCTTATAAATATTTTAAATAGGATTCCATAATCTTTTCAACCTTTCCAAACCATTTTTGAAACCTATTCAATTATCCTTTGAATTTCAAAACCCAAATCCAAATTTTCCAAACAACTTTTATTTAAAACAATTTGGCAGCAATCCCTCTTTTGGAAATCCGAAAATGAACACCGTGATGTCATGATCATCATTGGAATTATTTTCCAGCGACCGAAAAGAGTTTAGAGATTTAACTTCTCCAAAACAATTTTCCAAAATATCAAATCCTTTCAAAACATTTCTCTGGAATTTTATTTTCAGATTATAAATCACATTTATAAATCTTTTACTTATATAATTTCACTTATTGTATATATAAGATTATTCCACAAGTGTATATCATTTTAATTATAACTTCATACTTATAATTCTTCGCTTATACAATTATTATTTTACAATATGTTTCATTTAACTTATTCAAACAACTTTGAATTAACTTATATATATTCTTACATTTCAACAACCAAACAATCAATTTTATATACACCTTAATAATTCTGAAAAATTATTCCTTTATATATAAAATATATTCGAGGTAAAATTATTTCATTTACCCAATTTAAAATGATACTGTGTCGAATTGTTCTATTCAAGTGTTTAGAAACCCCTTCGATATAGTTGCGCAAACTATGCCGACGAAGGTTCATATACCACTCAACAAACCAATCATCACAATATAAAACCACTTAATATTCACTAACAAATACGCTCTCATATCTATTATTACACTCAACTCATTCTAGAGTACTACTGACTCCATCTCTAATGAGTAATTCCCAACAGAGCCATGGTTGTCGCTTAACCATATGCTCTGATACCAAATGTAACGACCCGCTGGCAGCGGCGACCGGTAGGCTTTGCAACCATCCCAGACCCACCGTGGCTTACACTGATACCCGAAACTTGCTTTTACGGCCAGCCTTTCGACTGTCACGAGTTACGCCTAACCAACCTCGTAAAGAGGACATGTGGGGGTAAGAATCTCCCATTCGCCACCTAACCGCGAAGCGAGAACCCCCCATCACATTTCACTAAGACAAGCAAGTCTCGTCCACTATATAATGCGGGAAATCAACTCCCAGTACATAAATAATACCAATTCCAATCAAGATTGAATTATCGCGGTATATGTTTTTAATAAATAACATCCGCTTACTAATGGCGCATAATGTCTATTTTAACAATCAATAGATAACAATCATCATTCAAACATACAATCAACAATTTTGAGTATAACTATTTAAAATTTAAATCGAAACAATTCGATTGAGTGAGAAGTTCTCACCTTGATTTCAATTCCGTTTTCGCGTTTTATTTCGAATAAAATTAAACGGACGTTTAATTTTACCCAAAATTTTCACTAGCTCCAAACGACTCCAAACCAGATCCATTGCGTAGTGCTCGTCAAAACAAACCCGGCACAATTTGTTTTGTCCAAAACGGACCTCGTATGAAGAAGTTACAGGGTTTTAAAGTTTGAACGATTTTAATATAAATTAAATTACAACTTTTATTTTAAATTTTTTTAACCTAACAAATCAGATCCTTCCATTTTACACCTGAAGATCTCGGCCCTTGATGCTTTCTTCCTTCGTTCGTTCCTGATAACCACGCACGCAACAACCACGGTAGCCGCCTCAAACCCTAAATCATTGCACCCACCAACGACGTCGAGAACTCGATCGAACACCACCGTTTCAAAGCTCCATCCCGCCTCTACCCACGGCCACAACCATGCCAAACTCGGTCGTCCCTGGTTCATGCAAAACGAGGACGAACGGCCGGCTATCTCGAGCCAATTGCCGTTGATTCGCCTCACCAAATTTGATCATCACCGTTCATCTTCAAGATCTCGCCACCCTCTTCGACTTTGCAGTTGAAGCTTTAAGCTAATTGTTGATGGATTAGAAGGAAATCGAGGAAGAAGAAGACGAATTTTCAGCCATTGTTTATAGGGCCGGCGGCTGAAGGTTTTTAGGGTTAGGGTTTCAATGTTGTTTGCAAATTGTGAATATGAGGTGCTTATATAGAAAATTCAACGAACACTATTCATCCGAAATTTTCCGAACTCCAAACGAAGCGCGCCGGTTGGCGTTTCTAAGGTTTACCCCGCGTTCCGAACACAATGGAACGTGTTTCGGGAGCCAATTCGCTCATCTATGCGAGTTACGGCAATAAACGTTTGATTTTAAATTAAATCGATTTAAACTAATTTCTATGCGTTTTGGCTTGCCCCGGACAAACGGTAAATCCGATTGACACGAAATTTGAAACCTTACAATAATATAACATTACGGATCCGATGAAACTAGTTTCGTCGAAATCCGAGACTGGTTGAAAAATGACTATTTTAACTCGCCAAATTAATATTAAAACAATTTCGATGCGTTTCGAGCTGCCACGGTTAAACGAAAACTCCGACTGCTACGAAAATTGAAATCCGATAATAACAAACTATTACGGATCCAATGGAACTAGTTTCGTCCAATTCTGAAACTGTTCGAAAATTGTCTATTTTTCAGTCGATAATTAAATATTAAAATATTAAATTTTCACAAATAAACTTTAAATTCAATTTTAAAAGTTCTATAACATCGTTATAACTTCAATATGATTACATCAAATTTTAAAAATCATTTTCAATCATATTAAACTCGATTTTCAATTATTTCTGGAATTTCAATTATTAAATTATCGATTTAATTATCCAAATTAAATCCAATATTCGAAAAATAAATTATTCGACTTACAAATCTTGCTTATTAATATTTAAAATTAATTAAATATTCAAATTTTAGTTGACAGAAATTCTAGGTCGTTACAAATTAAGCCTATATATTCATCTATTTCTTCTCTTCATCTCCTTTTCCTATCTCATTCTCAAAACACAAAGAAACAAAACTTTGTAACACAAATTTTCAAACCAGAGGAATTAAAACAGCAATTTCAAACCAGAGATTAAATCAAGCAAACCTGAAATCAAAAGCCAAGATCATCTCTATTTCAAAGATTAAACCTTCTTAACAACAACTAAGTTTCAGATTTACAAAGTTTCTAGTTCATAATTCAAAGCAGCAACAAAAGGATTTCTGTAACAAGCTTTCGGGATAAAAACAATTCAAGTTTTAAAGTTTCAAACAGTTTTAAGCTCTCTGTACATCAACACAGGTGAGTAAATTCTTAAAAATCTCGATTTTTATTTGTTTGAAAACATGCTTGAAGTTTATATGTGTACGTATATATATATATATATATATATATATATATATATATATATATATGGGTGGATATAATTATGGATGTCTGGTATATGATCTATTGCTTTGTTCCAGTTTTACAGGGTTCAAACCCTGTTTGAAAATCAAATTCCTATTATAATCCTTTACAGACATTGATGTCTAAATAAAATGTGATCGAATTGGCAAGATTTTAATCTAAAAAATATTTTTAAGTAGTAAAAATGATTGGGTTGACTGGAAAATTTAATTATACAGTAAAATCATATTTTTGTACAAATTTTGATTGATTAAAATTCGAGTTTTGATTGCTTGATCCTGTTCGTCTCATGAATTTTAAGATCAAAATCAAGATTTTTAGTATGGTGGATTGTGGGGAATTTCGAGTTGATCGGAATTTGCAAATTGGTCAAATTCTGGTGATCGAGAAAAGTTTGGACCTCGGGGTTGTGACAGGAGTAGGTTCGTAGGTCGGCGGCCATGGGAAATTAATAGCTTGGTCTTTATGATGCCGTGGTGGTCGGGCGAGACGAGACTTGGGTTGTAGGAGCCTGGTCTATCTATGTCCTTCAGGAGAATTTTTTGAGTTCGTCGGCGTATCGGACATGGTAGAGGAAGGTGGATTAGAAGCAGGAGGCTCTGGCAAAGATTCTGGTGGATCGGCGTTAATTTTGGTGAACTAGATCGACTGGAAGAGGAGGTTTTCGACGACGGATTGGGTTCGAGGTAGTGTCGACAAGCTCGAATTCGTTCCACTCGATTTCGTTGATGCTGAATGGTCGGAATCAGGTGATAGGATCATTGGCGACTTGCCAGTGACGCCCGTGATGGTGGGAGCAACGTTGACGATGCGTGCACGTACACATGATCATCTGTGTGTCTGGGTTAATTCGTGATCAGGGGAGAAGCATGAATCTTCGGGGCTTGCTGAGTTTTTCGATGGCATATTTTTTTTGAAAGGAAGAGATATCAAGTTTTTGAGTTCAAATTTGATAAGTAGAAAAAAAATTATCAACCATTTCAATTTAAAATAATTAAGGGTTGTTTAAAGAGGGATTTATTAAAAGTTGAGAATAGATTTATTTCGGCTTTAAAGAATTTCAAATTTTTATAACCTTTTAAAAAAATTATTTTAAATAAACTTGATAATGTAATTAAATAGGTTAAGGATAATTAATTTATGATAAAGGGTTAATTAATTATTGTATTGATGAAAGGGTAAATCAATGTAATTTAGTTAAAGGATTAATTTGTTAAGAATTAATTCGTTAAGGATTAAGTAATTTAATTTGTAATTAAAGATATATTAATTAATAGTTAAAGGTTAAATTAATTGTGGATAATTAACCAATGGGATAATTACTTGATGGAAGTAATTAAAGGGTAATTACTCAATGGAAGTATATTAAGGATTAATTACTTAGTATAATTAATTAAAGGATTGATTCGTTAAGGAAATAAATTAAGGGTTAGTTAATTAATGAGTGTGATTAATTAAAGGATAATTAATCAATGTAAGTGGTTATAAAGCAATTTATTTGAGTAATTAATTAAGGATAAATGTAATTAAAATGAATGAGTGAAGGATAATTAATTTGTCTAATTAATTAAGGATTGATTACTTAATATAATTAAAGGATAATTAATCAAGGGTGATTAATTAAAAGGGATAATTAAAAGATGATTAATTAATTGATTTGTAATTAATTTGTGTTAAATAAAGGTAATCTTGGTGATTAAATTTAATTAAAGATTAAATAATTGAGAAGTGATCAATTTTGCTTATGAATGATTGAATGATATTAAATGTCTTGAATTAGTTGATATCTCTGATATGAAATGTTTTGTGATATGATATGATTGGGTGGACAGTGATAATGTGGTTATATATCGACGATGAATTGTTGTGTAAAGGTGACACCCTGTATTTAAATTTGAATTATAATTCACTTGAATAATTTGGGTTAAGATGACATAGGATTCGAAGTGACCGGGGTCGAGTATTAGCAAATACCCGAAACCACTTCGATTCTTTATAGATTAATATGTGAAATCAATAGGCTGGAATGGAATGATTTAAGTGAATTGGACCACTTTATCTAAGTTTTGGTACTTTGAAATTGATGTGTGAAATAAGTGTTGTCTATAACAAATTGTGAGTTTGTAAATTGATACGAGTTACCCTGGGTTTTATATACTTTTTATGCTTTTGTATTCCATGTTAGGTGGGTTTACTCACATTGGTTTCCAGCCTGACCCGGGTGTTACTTTGATGTAATGCTCGGGTCAGACCGAGTATTATAGATTTTCAGGTGAGTACGTTCTGAAGCTCAGGAGACGAGCTGGATGGCAGGAACGTTTGGAAAGTATTTCGCTGTGATATATTGTAGTTTATCTAGGACATGTTGATTTTAACTGTCTGGTGTTTGTGTAAATGTTGTAACTCGGATATATTGATGTAAATTAACAGATATAGTTCTTTTTGTATAACTGCTATTATTTAATATTATATTTTGATCCGCTGTGAATGTTAGATTCTGTGTTTTGTTTTCCTGTTTCTTCTTCTATCTCTTTCTTCTTTTCCCTAACTATCTGGAATTTTCAGGATCGAAAATTTCGGGTCGTTACATTTGCTGTCAAAGCTGAAGGTTAAGCGAGAACCTTGTCTCTAGTGGGTTTACTCATTAAGGATAGGGTCAGTGGTACCCTAGAATGAGTCGAATATATATATATACAAGGGCATATTTGTTATTTTCTTATAAAATGGTTTTAAGAATGATTTTTATATAAGTTTATCTTTTGATATATAAAGAAATAATTTTTCTAATTATTAAATATATTAAAGAAATTGGTTGTTGAATCATTGGAATAAAATAAAATAATGAGAATTAAGTGGTAATAGTAATACAACCAAACTAAAATTGAATGAAGATAAGTTTAAAATTGATCCAAACTGAAAGTAAAATCCTGAATTTTTAGAAGTGTTTTCAGAATAAAGATAATAATGAATTGGTTTCCAGATATGATAATCATGGTTATTATCATAAATGGTTGTTGTGTTTAATAATGAAATGTTTGTTAATGATAAAACAAAATGAAATGTTTTAAGGAATTAAACATTTAGGTAAGTATGATTTATAAATAGGAATTGAAGAATTTAAAATTGTGAAGTTTTAAATCTAAGACCAAAAAATTTAAAATTTGTTTCAAGGTGCTAAGAGAAGTAACATATAATATTATTCTGAATATTTTTGAATGTGATCTTATTTAAAAATAAGAGTTGTTTGAAAATTCTAAAGGAATTTGTTTTGAATTAAGGTGGTTTAAAGTTTAAAGTATAACTTGATGTGCAAAGAGAATAAATATGTATATATGATGGATATACATAATATTAAAGATGATCTGAATAAACTCGAAGTGTTGAGTTTTAAAATTTCCTTTGGAATGTGATAAGAAAACCCAAGGTCATAAGTTTTTGAACTCATAAGTGGAAAGATTATTAATGAGAAGTTTAATTTGAAATGGAAATTCAAATTGGGTAAAGTTGTCTGGATTAAATTGAATTGAAATTTAACTTTGGGAAAGTTAAATAAGTTTAGAATAAACAACCTGAATTGGAAATTTCAAGATGAAATTGAGATTTAACTTGGGAAGTTAAATGGTTGATTCGAATTGGGACTTTATGTGATCTCAAAATGGGTTTGAGATCTGAAAATTGGATATGGATGGATGTTTTAAAATAATTTGGATGATACCTTCCTATTGTTATTAATAATCTTTAAACTGTAAATTGGATTATTTTTTTTTAAATGGATGAAGAAATGGATTGTGGTAATATATCCATTATAGAGATAAATGAAAATTAACTTTTTATTTGAAATAAAGGATGTGGAATCTCTTTGAACTTAAGATTTGAATGTTAAGAATTAAATTTGTAAATTAAAATTGTTCAAGAATCGGTTTCAAAGTTGGAAGATAAAATTGGTTAATAAATTGAATTTTAAAGATAAAATTGTTTTGAAATCTTATTTGAACTTTGAAATTAGCTAAGTAAAGATAATTTAAACTGGAATTTTGAAATTTGGACTCAGAATTAAATTGTTTAGAGATTTAAGTTGTTAATTTAAAAGTAAAGGTTAATTTGATTTAAAGGATTAAACCAACATTTAAAAATTTATCTCGAATTTATGAAATTCGAGATGGTTTTAAGTTGGTATTTGAATAGAATTAGTTCAAATTGAATTTGATTTGAATTAATTGGAATTGTGATTGAAGATGGATAAGCATAAAATTCAAATGGAAAATTTGAATTGAATTAATTTGAAGTGAAATTGAAGTTGAATAAGTTTGAAATTCAAATGGGAATTGATTTGAATTTGGGATAGAAATTAAAGTTAATTTTAGTTGAGTTAAAATTGAATCAAAATTAATGAAGATTGGGAATTGAACACTTTGGCTCTGAACTATTTTCAAATATATTAACTGTTTTTAAATCTATTTTTCCTAGCTATTTACTATACAGCCCTTCTTTATAAATCCCAAAACTATCTTATACTTATTTTACAACTACTTTTGGAACTATTTAACTATCTTACAACAATTTTACAATTGTTTTAATAAACTAATTACTATTTTTCAATTACTTATAACTAATCATTATTTTAAAAACAATTTTGCAATTATCTAACTATTTTATAGTTATTTTATAACTACTTAACTATTTTACAGCTATTTTACAAACTAATAATTATTTTTCAACTACTAATCTATTTTAACCTTTTCAAGCTATTTTCTAAATTTAAGCTGGTCAGAGTGAAAACTGTTTATGATTAAATATCCATTAGAGATAAGAATTAAAGTAATAATCCTAATGGGATTGAAGCAATTGTGAGTTAAGTAATACAATCAAAGTAAATGTGAATAGAAAGAAGATTGATTTGGCTAATAATCAATGGAGATAAATACGTAGGGTGTACGTATATTATTCTATTCGCATAATGATTTGGTCCAAATTCAAGCATAGAATTTTGAGATAGTATATCAATCCGAGTAGGGATTTTTCACTCGATTTTCGACGGCAAACCTGATATGGATTTTTGACTGGTTCTGGAAATTCTCTATCATAGTTATGGCTATGTAAGGAGAATGACGGTTTCTGATCAAGAAACTAGATCTGAGTCCGTAGTAAGAAGTCAGGTAAACGATACTAGTTCGGAAGTGAAATTGTGCGATCGAGTGTGACCAGAGTGATATAGCATTGGATTGATATATGTACATCGTACGAGTTTGAATGAAATTGATATTGAAAATTTGTGTATTAGAACTGTAAAATGATTTTTGAAATGGAAAAGAATATTTTGAACAATAAATGATGAAATAAAATGGAAACTAGATATTTCTATGATTAAAGGTTTACTTTATAAAGAAAGGTAATATGGTTGATAATTTTATAAAGAGTAATCAAATTTGAA
Organism: Allium cepa; assembly: GCA_030765085.1. Taxonomy (NCBI): domain Eukaryota; kingdom Viridiplantae; phylum Streptophyta; class Magnoliopsida; order Asparagales; family Amaryllidaceae; genus Allium; species Allium cepa. The sequence continues at coordinate 189,179,331 of CM060937.1, read as the reverse complement.
TATTTGATTTGGAATAAACAAATTTATGTATCTTTGTTATATAATTGATAAACTCCCCTTGTTGAATCTATATCCAAAAGAAAAGTGTTTTTGAAAAGTATTTGAAGTATAAAAGGGAATTTATACAAGTATGAAGTGATTCAAAGATTTTCAAAATAATATATATCTATATATATTCGAAAGATTTTATGAGAATGATTTTGGAGAAAAGGTTTTTGGAACCTATAGATTTTGGAAAGGCTTTTGATTTTTGGGGAAAAATCAATTTTGGAAATTTGAAAAGCCTAGTTTGAGAATTATCGATTTTGGGATAATCGATTTTGAGAAAAGGAGATTTATATGGGATTCATACTAGGTGTATGATTTGGAAGATACTATATGGATATAGTATAAAGTGTTTTGGAAAATGGCTCTGGAGAAAAAGGTGCTCCCTTGAAATGAACTTCTAAGGAGTACCATAGGTTGGTAGTGCAATGAGCCCCAAAGGGGGAGGTTCTAAATTGGATACTGTGAGGAAGTCCGGACAAACTGAAGTTCCTGAGGATTATTGGGTAGCAAAAGTCGAGGGCGTCGATGCCTACAGAGGCATTTGGATTATGCTGTGACGATAGTGTAACTCGATATCGTTGCGATCTACTGTGGACCATAGAGGAAATCATGTAGAGGTGAGTGTCAACGGTCTACGCTTAATTTTGCCAGGAAGGCAACATAGACTACGATCTATAGTCAAGTGGAGAAGTTTCATTCTTTTGGCAGCAGAATTCGAGGGCGCTGATGCCTACAGTTATATGGGTTTTGCTGTAATAGCAACGTAACCCCAGATGTAGCTACGATCTGTAGTGGGTTCCATGGTGTAATCGAGGGGCGCAAAGTGCCTACAGTTATCTATGGATTTTGTCGGGATGGCAACATAACCATCGGGTTAACTGCGACCATGGATGGGGGTGATGATTTCCAGAGCATTTGAACCAAAGATGTTCCCTCTATTTTCAAGAATGTTTTCTATATTTTCAATAAAAATTATTTTCCAATTATTTTCACTGGGTATTGAAAACGGGTTTACCAAGTACTTATAGATTTTCAGTCCTACGCCTGGTCAACTTATGACCGAATTTCTATGAGAGCAAGGATGGATTGGTTGAGACATCGAGTTATAAAAAGTATTTTTATAAACTATTTTTGTAGTACTATGTAGATTTTGAAAGTGTTTTAAAAATTCTCAATAACAATGGAGTTTATAGTTTAAAAATGTTCAAAGAATAATTTATCTGATATAACTATTTTAATAAATTTTGGCTTCGTTCCTTTTCGAGGACGAAAAGATTCTAAGGGGGAAGGAATGTGACATTCGGAATTTCAAGCAATTTAAAATGTGATAATCTTTTTTTAAAATTATTTAAAATTGGTAAAATTGTTGTTTTCAAAAACTAATAATAATGTGTTGTTTAAATATATAAATATATATATGAGTTTATTTTGAATTGGATTTTAAATTTAATTTGAATTTGAATTTAGATTTAAATTTGAAATTTAAAAGATAATTATCTCAAGATATTTTGGATTTAAAAAATATATATATAAGATTTTTATTACTACATAATTTGTTTTATATTATTTTCTTTAAAGATATTTTATTTATATAAATTAAGAAATATACTTTTTAATTAGGAAATTTAATATAAAAGCTTTTAAATCATTTTAAAATTAATTAAATATGCATTGTTACAAGCGTTAGATTATTAATCTTTTTAATAACATGTGTAAGGAGATAAATATTGGTAAATGACAAATGTTAATAAGTTTTACAAGTGTCACTTTTTAATTTTAATTTTTCTTTTGCTTTTAATAATCATAAATTAAGCCTATATATTCATCTATTTCTTCTCTTCATCTCCTTTTCCTATCTCATTCTCAAAACACAAAGAAACAAAAGTTTGTAACACAAATTTCCAAACCAGAGGAATTAAAATAGCAATTTCAAACTAGAGATTAAATCAAGCAAACCTGAAATCAAAAGCTAAGATCATCTCTGTTTCAAAGATTAAACCTTCTCAACAACAACTAAGTTTCAGATTTACAAAGTTTCCAGTTCATAATTCAAAGCAACAACAAAAGGATTTCCTGTAACAAGCTTTCAGGGATAAAAACAATTCAAGTTTCAACTTTTCAAACTTTTTTAAGCTCTCTATACATCAACACAGGTGAGCAAATTCTTTCAAATCTGTATTTTTATTTGTGTTTGAAAACATGCTTGAAGTAAGATTGCAATGGTTTGCATATATATACAAATAAGTGTGTGTGTGTGTGTGTGTATGGGTAGATATGATTGTGCATGTCTGGTATATGATCTTTGCACTGTTCCAGTTTCACAGGGTTCAAACCCTGTTTGAAAATAAAATTCCTATCCTTAATCCTTTATTGACTTTGATGTCTAAAAAAAGGTGATCGAATTGGAAAGATTTTAATTTCAAAAATATTTTTAAGCAGTAAAAATGAATGGATTGACCGGAAAATTTAAAAATATAGTAAAATCATACTTTTGTTCAAATTTTGATTGACTAAAATTTGGGTTTTGATTGCTTGATCCTGTTCGTCTACATAAATCATGAATTTTAAGATCAAAATCAAGATTTTTAGTATGGTAGATCGTGGGGAATTTCGAGTTGATCGAAATTTGCGAATTGGTCAAATTCCGGTGATCGAGAAAAGTTTGGACCTCGGGGTTGTGACAGGAGTACAATCGTAGGTCGGCGGCCACGGGAAATTAATAGCTTGGTCTTTATGGTGCTATGGTGGTCGGGCGAGACGAGACTAGGATTTTAGGTGCCGGTTTATCGACGTCCTTCGTGATATTTTTCAGAGTTCGTTGGCAAATCGGACATGGTCGAGGAAGGTAGATTAGAAGCAGGAGGCTTTGGTGAAGATTTTGGTTGATCGGCGTTAATTCTGGTCAACTAGATCGAGGGGCAGAGGAGGTTTTCGATGACAGAATGGGTTTCATTCCAGTCGATTTCGTTGATACTGGTTGGTCGGAATCAGGTGAGAGGATCGTTGGCGACTTATCGGTAACGACCTCGATGGTGGGAGCAATGTTGACTATGTGTGCACATACACATGATTGTCTATGTGTCTAGGTTAATTCATGATCGGCGAAGAAGCATGAATCTTCGGGGCTAGCTCGAGAAAGGTTGTGGCTGGTCTCGGGAAAACAAAATGGAAGGAAACTCGAGTTTGGGCGTGATGACATTGAATATTGGCTCGAGTTTTTCGATAGGATTTTTTTTGAAAGGAAGAGATATCAAGTTTTTGAGTTCGAATTGGATCAGAAGAAGAAAAAATTATCAACCATTTCAATTTAAAATAATTAAGGGTTGTTTCAAGAGGGATTTATTAAAAGTTGAGAATAGAATTATTTTGGGTTTAAAGAATTTCAAATTTTTATAACCTTTTAAAAAAATTATTTTAAATAAACTTGATAATGTAATTAAATAGGTTAAGTATAATTAATTTATGATAAATGGTTAATTAATTAATGTATTGATTAAAGGGTAAATCGATGTAATTTAACTAAAGGATTAATTTGTTAAGAATTGATTTGTTAAGGATTAAGTAATTTAATTTGTAATTAAAGGAATAATTAAAGGTTAAATTAATTGTGGATAATTAATCAATGGGATAATTACTTGATGGAAGTAATTAAAGGGTAATTACTTAATGGAAGTATATTAAGGATTAATTACTTAGTGTAATTAATTAAAGGATTGAGTAGTTAAGGAAATAAATTAAGGGTTAGTTAATTAATGAGTGTGATTAATTAAAGGATAATTAATCAATGTAAGTGGTTATAGAGTAATTTATTCGAGTAATTAATTAAGGATAAATGTAATTAAAATGAATGGGTGAAGGATAATTAATTTTGTAATTAATTAAGGATTAATTACTTAATATAATTAAAGGATAATTAATCAAGGGTAATTAATTAAGAGGGATAATTAAAAGATGATTAATTAATTGATTTGTAATTAATTAATGTTAAATAAAGGTAATCTTGGTGATTAAACTTAATTAGAGATTAAATTAATTGAGAAGTGCTTAATTTTGCTTATGAATGATTGAATGATATTAAATGCCTTGAATTAGTTAATATCTTTGATATGAAATGTTTTGTGATATGATATGATTGGGTGGACAGTGATAATATGGTTATGTATCGATGATGAACTGTTGTGTAAAGGCGACATCCTGCATTTAAATTTGAATTGTAATTCACTGAATAACTTGGGTTAAGATGACATTGGATTCGAAGTGATCAGGGTCGGGTATTAGCAAATACCCGAAACCACTTCGATTCTTTATAGATTGATATGTGAAATCAATAGGCTGGAATGAAATGATTTAAGTGAATTGGACAATTTAATCTAAGTTTTGGTACTTAGAAATTGACGTGTGAAATAAGTGTTGTTTATAACAAATTGTGAATTTGTAAATTGATACGAGTTACCCCGGGTTTTAGATAAGTTTTATGCTTTTGTATTCCATGTTAGATGGGTTTACTCACGCTGGTTTCCAGCCTGACATCGGTGTTACTTTGATTTAATGCTTGGGTCAGACCGAGTATTACAGATTTTCAGGTGAGGACATTCTGAAGCTCAGGAGGTGAGCTGGATGGCAGGAACATATGAAGAGTATTCTGCTGTGATATATTGTAGTTTATCTGGGGCATGTTGATTTTAACTGTCCAGTGTTTGTGTAAATGTTGTAACTCTGATACATTGATGTAAATTAACAAATACAGTTCTTTTTGTATAACCACTATTATTTGATATTATATTTTCATCCGATGCGAATGTGAGATTCTGTGTTTTGTTTTCCTGTTTCTTCTTCTATCTCTTTTTTCTTTTCCCTAACTATCCAGAATTTTCGAGGTCGAAAATTCTAGGTCGTTACAAAAACCATTTTTATTCTAGCTATAGATTCAATAAGGGGAGTTTATCAATTATATAACAAATGTATATAACTCTATTTATACCAATCAAATATTCAAATTTGATTTTCTCTTATAAAGTTACTTACCATATCACTTACTTTTCAAAAAATGAATTTCAAAAGGCATCAACCTTCACCTTTATTCGTATATATTCTCAAAATATACTTCTCTTTCAAAAATCATTTCATAGTTTTTATCCACAAATTTTCAATATTTATTTCATTCAAACCCGTACGATGTACGTATATCATCCATATGCTATATCAATCTGATCGCTCACTCGATCACACATTTTCATTTCCAAACTAGTATCGTCCACCCGACTTCCTAGTGCGGACTCAGATTTGGTTTCTTGATCAGAAACTGTCATTCTCCTTGCATAGCCTAACTATGATAGAGAATATCCATAATCAATCAAAAATCCATATTCAGGTTTTCCGTCAAAAATCGAGTGAAAAATCCCAACTCAGATCGATGTACTATCTCAAAATTTTGTGCTCAAATTGTTATGCAAATATAATAATATACGTATATCCTACCTATCTATCCTCATTGATTATTAGCCAAATAAATTCCCTTTTCTATTCATTTTGATTTCTATTCACTTATTCACATTTGCCTCGATCTCCATTTGGATTATCACTTTAATTCTTATCTCTATTGGTATTTAATTATAAACAGTTTGAACTCTGTCCAGCTTAAATTTAGAAAATAGCTTGAAAAATTAAAAATAGATAAGTAGTTGAAAAATGATTATTAGTTATAAAATAGTTAAGTAATTGTAAAATTATTGGAAAATAGTCAAATAGTTATAGAATATTTCGGTAATTGCAAAATAGTTGTAAAATAAGTATAACATAGTTTTGGGTTTTAAAAAGAAAAGTTATAAAGTAAATAGAAAAGAAAATAGATTTAAGAAAGTTTATATTAAAATAATTTATTTTGGAAATAGTCCAGAGCCAAACTGTTTAAATCCCAATCTCCATTTCCAATCAATTTCCAATTTCCCAAATTCAAATCAGTTCCCATTTGAATTTTCAAACGTATACAACTTTAATTTTACTTCAAATTAATTCAATTCAAATTTTTAAATTTGAATTCTAAGCTTATCCATCTTCAATTGCAATTCCAATTAATTCAAATCAAATTCAATTTGAACTAATCTATTCAAATCTCAACTTAAAACCATCCCGAATTATATAAATTCGAGTTAAATTTTTAAATGTTGACTAAATCCTTTAAATCAAACCAACCTTTATTTTTAAATTGACAACTTAAAATTTTAAACCATTTAATTCTGATCCAAAATTTAAAATTTCCATTTAATTTTGTGCAATGGATATAAAATATCACAATCCACTTCTTAATTCATTTTAAACAAACCTATTCATAGTTTCATAGATTATTTATAACAACATGATGATATTAGGATAAGTCAAAGTAAATAAACATCCGATTTATTTAAAACATCCATCAATGGCATCTATTACCCATTCCCAGAACTCAAACCCATTTACGATCTTATATAACTCCTCCCAAATCAACCCATTTAACTTCCCTAAATTAAATTTCAATTTCATCTTGAAATTTCCAATTCAGGTTGTTCATTCCAGACTTATTTAACTTCCTCTAAGTAAAATTCAATTCAATTTTATCCAGTCAGTTTTACCCAATTTGAATTCCCATTTCAAACTTTAAACTTTATATTAATATTCAATCCCATTTATTAGTTCAAAAATTTATCACTTTGGGTTTTCACATCACATTCCAAGTAAAAATTTAAAACTCAGCACTTAGAGTTTACTTCAAATCATCTTTGATATTATGTATATCCCTCATATATACATATTTATTTCCTTTACACGCCAAATCATACCTTAAATTTTAAACCACCTTTGGTTTTAATTCAAACTAATTTTTAAATTTTCCAAACAACTCTTGTTTGGAACAGGACCCTTCATTCAAATAATACTATTTATTATTTCTTTTAGCACTTTGAAACCAATTCCAAATTTTCTAGACTTAGATTTAAAACTTCACAACTTAAATTATCTTCAATTTATAAGTCAGGCTTATCTAAATTGCTATTTCCTTAAAATATTCCATTCTGCTTTTCATTAGAAAACAAACATCCCATCTTTAGCTTATTTAATTTGTATAGTTCATATTATCCAATTCTTATTTGGTTATATTTCTATTACCACCTAAATCTTTTGATCTTTATTCAGCTTTAATAATCAACAACCAATTATCTTAATATAATAGAAAACTATTGCTTTATATATATATATATATATCAAAATATAGTCTTATATAAGAATCATTACTTTTGAAACCATTTTAAAACCTTTATATAGGAAAAATAACAAGTATGCTTTTTTATATATATACACTCAACTCATTCTAGGGTATTACTGAACCTATCCTTAATGAGTACACCCACCAGAGCCAAGGTTTCGCTCAACCTTGCTTTGATACCAAATGAAACGACCTGAAATTTTCGACTCCGAAAATCCCAGATTGTTAAAGAAAAAAGAAAGAAGAAAGAAGAAAGAAGGAAAACATAAAAACAACAACATCTGACATTCGCGGTAGATAAAATATAATAACAAATAATAGCATTTAAAAAAAAAGCTGTAATAGTTACTTTACATACAATCCATCAGAGTACAATCACTTGTACATAAACTGGACAGTTATACACCTTGTTCCAGTCTACAATCCAAATAGACAACACAGTCTCATATACACGGTGGAAAACTTCATACGTTCCTGACATCCAGCTCGCCTCCTGAGCTCCAGAAACGCCCTAACCTGAAGACTGTATTACTCGGTCTGACCCGAGCATTACATCAAAGTAACACCCAGGTCAGGCTGGAAACCAGTGTGAGTAAACCCATTTATCTTGAAAACATACTCGCACTTCACTACGAGTTCTTAACTTATTATAGTCAACACTTATTTCACAAATCAAACTCTAAGTACCCTTACTTAGTTTCAACAGTCCAGTTCACTTAAATTATTTCATTCCAGCCTATTGATTATACATCTCAAGTCTATAAAGAATTATAGTAGATTTCAAATCGAAGTGGTTTTGGGTATTTACTGATACCCGACCCCGGTCTCTTCGAATCCCAAGTCATCTAAACTCAAGTTATTCAAATGAAATACAATTCAAACTTTAAATATAGGGTGTCACCTTTACATAGTAATTCATCATCAATAGATAACCACATTATCCAAGTTTAAACCAAACGTGTCATATCATATAGTATCACAAATCACATATCATAGATATCAACTGATCTAAGGCACACAATATCATTCAATCATTCATAAGCAAGATTAATTTGTCATACCATTTCTAATTAATTTAAAATAAAATAAATTAATTACTTCAATCACTTTTACTCATGCTTACTTAACATTAATTAATTACAAACCATTAACTAATTATCCCTTAGTTATCCTATTTAATTACATTAAGTAATTGGCCTTTAAGTAATAACACAAATTAATTAATATTCACCCATTTACATTAATCACATTTATCCCTAATTAGTTACTCAAATTAATTATCCTATAATTACTTACATTGATTATTTATCTTTTAATTAATTATACTTATTAATTAACTAATCCCTTAATTAATTAATCCTTTAATTAATTACACTAAGTAACTAATCCTTAATTACTTCCATTAAGTAATTTCCCTTTAATTACTTTCATCAAGTAATTATCCATTGGTTAATTGTCCTCAATTAATTAACCTTTGATTATTAATCAATTTAACCTTTAATTACTAATTAAATTAATAAATCTTTAACAAATTTATCTTTTATTTACTTACATTAAGTAATTATCATTTAAGTAATTAATCTCTAATTAGTTAATTAATAAATCTTTAATTACCATTTAATTAATTTCTAATTACCAATTAATTAATCTCTAATGAATTAACTTAATAATCCTTAATCATGAATTAAGTAAATTAATTAATTACTCTTTAATTATTTTATTAACTTGATAAATCTCAAATCATTAAAACCTTAGTTAACCTAAGATAAAACATTTTCTTTAGAATGACCTAATTATCATTAACATATGTATTTAAAAAATTATTCTTTTTAAATTACTTTTAAATTCATTTCTAATTTAAGATTTAAAACAACTTACAATTTAACTTAACAAAGATTAAGTTAAACAAATTACAAAACTTCTTAATCAAATGTTAAAGAAACATTTATTACATATAAAGGAAATTTATATAAGAGAAGTTTTTAATCTAATGTATTTAAATTTTCAAAACCTTTCTTTAAAAACTTTTTAAAAAAACTATTTTAAACCTGCATCGGGTCTAACCCGAATCCCTTTCGAATCATGCCGTGAGAAATCACCTGCTTCTTTTTTCAAAACTTTGTTAAAAATTTAAAGTTAAAACCTAAACATGATTTTCTTTCACGATCTACTCAAAACCGTACTCGAGGCACCCACCCCAAACACCCAAGCTTCCCTTCGAGACAACCCATAACCCAAACAACTAATGCCAAACTACCCCGTGCACATGCACCGCCGAATACCAAAGCTCCGGCCTCCAAGACCTTTGCCCATAGATCACCCTCGACCCACTGTTGCCATTCGACCACCCAGAATCACACATCAAATTCGAAAATGAAATCGAGTTACCTCAATCAAATAGGCACAGCAGCCATCGCCAAAAAATTGCCTAGAACTCTCGATGTCGGCACCCTTACAACTTCGGCCACATCTTGCCGACCTTCCACCTTGCCATTTGCCAAAGTCTCGAGCCACTCGAATCACTAGAGACGCTACAGTAAACCAAAACCCGACCGCATTCCATTTTTGGGTTTTAAATCCTAAATCATCACTGCGACGTCGCCTCAGCGATCTGGAATTCCACCAGACATTTTTCCATAGCTCGCCGTACTTCCTCCTACCTCTAGTCGAAACCCCAAGGCCTCACTACCCATTGATCTCCAAAAAAGCCCCAAAACCATTTTCTGGTCAACCTAGAATTACTCATTCGATAAAATATTAAAAATCATGATTTTCTTTTTAAAAATTATATCTTCCTAAGTCGATTCAAGTTGTATAATTGAGTCAGCAAATTGCAACATTTAATTTTAACCTGTTTTAAAATTTGCTATTCCATTTCTTGATTCCATAAGATTTCCATTTCTTGATTCCATAAGATTTCCAAACTTAAAATACTTGAACATAATTTTAAAACCTAAATTATGTTTAAACTAAACTATCTTGTTTGAAACCCAAAGCTTAATAGTGATACGACAAGGAGTTTTGAATTTTTGAATCATTTTTAAACTCTGTAACTTGAAAAACAGAAGCACAGACATACCCAAACATACACAGTTCAAACACATACATATATATCGATATTTTACTAATATATATACATGCAAGGCATCAATTATCTCAAAAATTCTCAAGCACTACCTAACCTTTTTGATAAAAAGTTTACTCACCAGTTTGATGATGAGCAGAGGGTCTGAAACAGGTAGAAACCTTGAAAGCTTGAATTGCTCTAGATCTTTTGAAACTAAAATTCTTTGAAGCTTGAAATTTTGATGTTGAAATGATCAAGCTTTTAAAATTGTACTAAAGTTGTTCTAAATCTGAGAAGGTTGCTTTGTTATGGTGATCTTTATTACAGGCTTTGATAAAGGGTTTACAGGTTTTGGATTTTCTGATTTGTATAATATTTACAGGGTTTTGATTTTGAGTTTTACAGGTTTGAGTTTCTGGTTTGAAGAAATTACAATTTTTGTTCTTAAGTGTTCCTTTCTTTTGAAAATGAGATAGGGAAAAAGAAATGAAGAGAGAAGATGCATGTTTATATAGAGTTAATTGTGATTTATTAGAAATCAAAGAAAATAAAAATAAAAAGATGACACTTGTAAAATTACTTAACATCTGTCGTTAGCATGTATTATTTTACTTACATTTGTTAAATTGTACTTATTTAGCTTACATGTGTAATTATGCATGAGATTAATTAATTTTTAAATGCTTATAAAGCTTTTATATTTACTTTACTATTTAAAAAATACATTCTTAATTTATATAAATAAAATTCTTTAAAGAAAATAAAATAAAAACTAGTTATATTCTAAATAAAATCACATATAACATAATTTAAAATTCAAAATATAATTAAGATATATATTTTTTAAATTTCAAATTCAAATCCAAATTTAAATTCAAATTCAAATTCAATTTAAAATCCAATTTAAAATCAACTCAAACAAATATAAATATATATATATATATTAAACGAACCCGAATTTAATTTGTAATTAATAATTATTTTTTCTTAAATTTATTTATCTATTTATAACTATATTTAAAAACATCACATTATTATTATTATTTGACAATAACAATTTTACCAATTTTAAATAATTAATAAAGGAGATTGTTACATTTTAAATTGCTTGAAATTCCGGATATCACTGGTTTTAGTGTTAAAATTGTATTTTTTTATTGTTAAAATAAATTTTATTTTTTTACAATCGAAATTTTGATTCAATACAATTGGATGTACACATTTTATTTGGCAATAAATGTTGAAATATGTGAATATAGTAATAAAATAGGTAAATGTATACATTCCTTTATTTTTTTTCTAACTATATTTAGTCTTGGGCTTGTTTGGGTAAGGATTAGATCCATTAGCCCTCTCAAGAAAATTTTAGTTAGGAGAAAACATTTAGTACGTAGTTATTCTTCTTCTTTCTCAAACTAAGTCATTTACAATAAAATAACAAAAGTAAAAAATGGCAACCTCCCTATAAATTCATTTTTCGCTCTAAATTGCTGCTAATTCAAAGAATAAATCACCAAAATAAGAATAGGGAAAGGTAATCGCAACCAATACTATAAAAATTTTGTTCAAATCTATGAACTTGATATGAATTTGTCTATAACAAGCTCTATTCTTTTGCATGTCTCTTTTCAAGCTTCTATAGGTTGTTGAAAGACGTTTCTCCACCAAAATCCATCATCTTCCTCTTGTAATCGCATAAAATCTTGCTAATTTGCTAAGATGAGTACAACACTCACAATTGCTAACTAAAACTGGTATTAATGCTAAGAAATCTGCTCTGTAAAAGCTTCTGTATATGTTCATATTCTCTGTTTTTGCTTTTTCCTGTTTCTTGTTTCTGGTTGCCACTTTGAGTGGCCATATCTCTTTGATTTTCAGTCGAATTGCTGTCGGATCATTTTCAGATTCTAGTTTAATAGTCAAACTCTTTTCATGTCAATTCTCGCTGCAAAACTTGATCATTTGCTATGCTAATTTGCTGCTGGAAGTTGAGTTCGAAGCAGGAAAAGTACCCAAAAAATGTCTGTAGTCTGGGTCAACCTGGAGGTTGACCCAGCAACTAATAGGTTGACATTGCGGTCGACCTGGCCTTTGGGATGGATCGACCCCCTATTTTACCCAGTACGTGAGGTTGTGGTCGATTATTTATGTTCCTTTTGCAGCTTGTTTCGTAGCATTTCCTTTGAGTTGCTATGGTTTTGTAACAAGTTTTGATGCGAATTTTGAGCTGATTTTGATGATGCTTATGGGCTATGATATCCATCAATAGATTAGCCAACTTTTGGAGGAATTTGGAATTTTAAAATTTGGTTTAAATTCGAATATCAATTTGGAGTGATTTCTTCGTTAATCTTCGATTTCAAGCACTATTTCTTCCAAGTAAATTTTGAGAAAATTTCTAAATAACTTGGCTTTTGAAATCATTATTATAAAATATTTTCAAATTATTATTAAATTATTTCAAAGTATTTAAAAAAATATTTATTTCTTATAATAAGGAGAAATTTCACTAAATTGCTTCCATAATGATTCCAGATAATTATTTTTTAAATACCGTTTTTCTCAAGAAAATTATTTTATAAATAATATATTTAATTTTTATACTTTTTGGATGTATGAGAAAGCGAATTAAATGATTTAGTACAACACGTGATATGAGACATGCGAGTTTACTTTTCGGTTAATTCTGGACTTCTGCGATCGAAATCTCTTGAGAATATTGTTTTGAGCTGATTATTGAGATTTATAATTCCTATTATAGGAATTATTTGAGTAGCCAATATTTGACGAGTTGAGAGGTTTGAGATCTCCTATTATAGGAGTAATAATCGATGAGAACCACTTTTATATGTTGTTTTACTCGTTGATGTGACAAGACGAGTCTTAAGATGAAATTTCCCTTTTCGAGAATATGGTTTATGAGAAACCACAAAGATATTTATTTGAACTTGCTGATGAGACGAGGCAAGATATATGAGTATTCCAAGATTTTTGAGATTTGAGATTTTATTTTTATGATGTAGAGTAAGCTATCGGTTAGTAAATTGTTTAGTGCAAGCGTGTGGTATAGGAAGCACGTTGACACTTATCGGGTTCCTTTCCGAGGGTTTGTGGCGCATCCATGAGCATGCATGTGCTATAGACCTTCGGGTCATCTAAGTATGTGACTTCGGTCACCATGAGTGATGTGACTTCGATCACAACGAGTATGACCTTTGGGTCCACAAGTTAGGTACCTAAATTATTAATAGCACCAGACCAGAGTTTAGCACGTGCAGCATTGCTTTATCTTTGCAATCGGGGATCAGCTGATCCGAGTTTTTTGAGTTTTCTGAGATTTTTTGAGTTTTCTGAGTTTTATACGATTTCACCATTTTGAGATTTAACTGCATCAATAGCCTAAGGCTACATGAGATGTCATATAGGGTGATTTCGTTTTCATGAGATTTTAACTCTATTTTGAGTTCTATATGATTCATATTGGAAATTTTGATGTGTTTCACTTATAGCTTTGAATGGTTTCTTGCATTTATATTGAATGCCTCTGTGTTTGGAATACTTATGTTGAACTAAACCTATTCATGCGACAACCGTTAATAAATCTATTCCATGGAGTTGCATTTGAGCTGTGCTTGTGTATCATTCCTTTATAACTAAAGGAATAGTTCCCTTATATGCTTATATTCCTCTTATCTTATGCTAAAATCAAGTTCTAGTTAGCTTGACCCGTGTATTTATTACTCGGATCAGACTGAGTTGCAAGTTATGTGGTTGGACTCTCAGCTTGCCTTACCTTTTGGATTTCTCCATTGCTTTGGATATGGTTAGTTTTATGTTGTAGTATTTTTGTTGGGAACTTGTGATGTATATTCTTTTGTGGGGGATGTATGTATGTATATATGGTGGTCGAATGCCACTTGTGACGCGTTGTATGATATTTGATGTATGTATATGTATATCATTTCTGTGTTGTTGTTCTACTTCTTACGTTTGTTGTAGTTATTATATTTTGTTTCTGAGTTGATCCTATAGCCACCATAGTAGTGTATTAGGTAGGAATTTAGTATGTCGAATACTCAGGATGAAATGGAAAAAAAAATAAGTGCCAAAACTGACATACTTTGCTCTTATCTAATGCAAGACTATGATGGTCGCCCTCAACCATCCCTATTCTCTACATTGGCAGACATAATTGCTATGTAATTCTCTTTGTTAATGGGGTCTCGGGGTGGAGAGTCACAATCAATGCCTATAAATAGTCATACTAATATGGGATGTCATGGTTGGGTTATGGGTCATAAGGACATATATCCAAAAATGGGCTTGCTTTAGGGTTGAGGTATCAAGTGGATGTGTTAGGGTCTGCCTCTTCCTATTCAAGAAGTATTAAATGGCTAGGATAATCTTTTGGTGCATATTAAATTGTTGGGATTATCTTTTACGTGTACTAGTGAAAATCTCTTAGTGAATGTCCGCTTCGGAGCTGAGGTATTAATTGACGGAGGGTTTGCCTCTTTCCTAGCTAAGAACTATTAAGTGGCTTATAAGAGATTTTGTACGATGTCGGTTAGGGAGTACGGGTGGGGTTCACCTTTGGGTGGGTATTAAATGGTTGGAGGGTCTGCTTATTTACCTTTTAAAGTGTATTAAGTGGCCTAGGTACTTCCTCCTGCATTGTAAGGATATGATTAGATGGGAAATGGGTTGTTGAACCCGTATACACAATAGTTGCATTGCATCCTCTTTTATAGTCCCGAATTAGGACTAGTATGGCCACTAGTCCATAGTTGGAGGTGTATGTCAAGAAATATATTAAATATGTAAGGCATAATACTTGCATATTACTTAGTGCTCATATACTATTATTGTAAAACTTGATGTTCTCATTCACCGAACATTGTTGTTCTAACTCCCTCCTAATTACAACCTTTAGGTTAGGTAAAACAATGAGTGTGAAGAAGATGATGGAAACTTGGCGGGCGTTATCTATTGTAGTTATCAATTTGTGTGGTTATGATGTACCTAGGCTATGTATCAGATGGTTTTTATGCACTATTGTGGCATTGTATTTCTACCATTTGGTTTTAGAAGATGGGAACTTTATTTTATTATTATATTTTATTCCTTTCGCTGTGAAACTCTAAAAGCATAGATCAAAAGCTTTGCATATTATTTTGTTAAATCAATTATACTAACCAACAGCCAGCTCCGAAGTGGACCTATGTTCCTTGGGTCAAAAATAAAGCCCTTTTCCGAAAAGGAATGTTACATTCAGTATCGAAGTTTAGGTTACCCTATCAGCAGGAATAGGAACACGCAAGAGTATGTCTTTTTTATTTTTGACAATATTTTCAAAACCCTTATATATATATAAGTATACATATATGGATATGCGTGAACACCTTAGGAAAATTCTTTATTCGGCAAGTAATACCATCGTAGGGAGTCATGACTAATGCAAAAATTCGAGCCTATAGATAATTGATAATGGTTGAAAGCAATGGCTCCGAGGTCGGGAAACACACCAACTAGGAGATACCTACCATACTAGGTATGCCAATTGTTTGGGCAATACTTAAGAGTCATAGGACAAGCCGCCATTCCCCAGCAAGCTTCACCATCAACACCGGTCCTCTAGTCATTGTACCAACATTCCATCCACTAGACATCCCTAGGCTATGTAAGGATTTTCAAAGTATAGGTAGATGGGTATTCTTAGGCTTGGAAGACTTTGTTGAACCAAGGATTTGATTGATGATTGTGACCACATATTCAAGAAATTATAATTGTAAGATCGGGTTAGGAGGAAGTTAGCTTCATGGCATTTAAAAGGAGAGGTGCCCAATTGGTGGACCATAGTGACCAGGAGAACGCCATGGTAGGCATAACTAAGGCTGAATTTAAGAATCACTTTGAGTCGCGATTCATTTCCAACGCAGAAGTGATTCTACAGTTGGAGAAATTCATCCATCTAAAACAAGGGACCCCACGGTATAGGATATATTAACAAGTATACAGAGATAGCTAAATTTAGGATGATTTTGATTGACACTTGAAATGACAAGTTAGAGATGATAGAGTTAGGGGTATGCCATAGGGCCAAAGATTTTGACTTTCAATTGACTCTAGTTGACCATGATACTATATAGTAAAGCGCTTAGCGGTTCAGTAGCGGTGAAGGGTAGAAAGTTATATCGGAGATAAAAACGGGGATATAGCAGAAAATAGTGGAGGTGAACAAAGCTTTATTTATTATAAAACCAAATATTTATCATTAATTTATTCTCATCCTCACATCGTTTGTGTTGGAAAAAGAAATATTGTTTACTGTTATATAACAAAATCGAAGAATACCATGATTTATGCAGATTAGATTTTGTGACTATAAAAGATTTCTAACTTATATTGAGTACTTATGCCTTAAAATTAGGTCTTTACCCTAACATTATTGATTTGGTTTAAAAGAGAACTAGTCAAATCAACCTTTGTATATTAATTTGCTAAAACGGGTGCTAAAAAGCCATGATTTAGCGCGTGTAGCGAAAAGCAGTGGAACTTCAAGAAGATCTACTATTTAATAGCACTAAATTGAAATAGCATAGCAGTCGAAGAGCGCAATGTGCTATAGCAATGATATTGTAGGGCTTTAGCGGTGCTTTAACTGCACAGCCATGACACTAACCTCATATAACCGAGGAGACGAATCCTCTGTTGAAGAGTGTTTCACTTCCAATACTTTCACTCAAACCAACTATGGTCATTTAATGGACGTCATGCCGCATTTTGACTATAATCAAAGTGGAGTTTTCATATTGAAGATTAGTAGTAGTTTTAAGTCAGGCGAACTGTGTAAAAATGTCACATCGATATTTTCTATTTGATATTAGTTATATAGAAAACTATCGAGTGAGTCATTCCATAGTTTTCCAATAATTATCAATACGTAACCCTTGGTGCATTCAATAGTGGTACACTGCCCAACTTTTAGAGAGCCTTACGTAGTCTAGTCTCAATTGATGCATCATTATCTAGTCTGGAAACATCTTGACTAGGAATATTTAAAATGACGTGTTATCCAACAACCCAAAATTTTGTCATTGGATTTAAATATTTAAAAATTTTGATTTCGGAATTTAATAACTTATACTCAAATGTTGGGATTACTTAAATATTTAGGCTTGAGAATTAAATACCAATTAAATGGATTTAATGATTTTATTTAACTCCTTTTAATTTATAAATAATATTAGTGAATTCAATTTATAAATTTAATTACAAAATAAATAGATCAGATAGATATCGATGATTGGATCGACTATATAGAAAAATTTAAATAGTGTTAAATTATCATTCCGAGGCACTGTCTTGAGTTTTGACAAAACTAGTGTCATTGAATCTGGAATGATAAATTGTTGTACGCTGACAAGTTTTATGATGATTGGATGTACAGTGTGATCAAGCGAGCCTAAAAAGCACAATGATTGATTTAAAAAAATTAAAATATTATAATTTGATTTAAAAAGCTAACTTCTGTATACGATAGAATTAGCTACTAAAAATTCTTCCATTGAGTTTGGAATAGTGGTATTTAGCTAGGAACGCCAGTGAGCACGTCTCGATTGGAGTTTGACAATTTTTAAGCGTGAATAATGTCAGAGCATGCCTATATAAGGACCTTATCCTTCATTCTTCGACCCAAATCCTAAATGAACAACATTGGCCGCCATTTTTATTATTGCTTCATCCAGCAGTCCACACTCATCGATGCCTCTTGAGGCATTTTCAGGGGATGGCCTCAGTTTGGAAGTTGCTCGGCTAGGGTAGAGGAGTGCGTCTATTGGTTAGATCACCATGGATGGTGATGTGGTGGCACGTATCTTCAATTGTTCGAAGCAACCATTTTGTTCGGTAGTGGAGATTCAGTAAATGGTAGTGACCATGGTTGTTGGCGTTAGAACGGCATAGGTGAGGGCATGCTTCGGGGATAATGCGGGGGTTGGAGAAGTACGGTGGCGGCGCCAAGATGGAGTTGAGTGGTGTTGTATTCGCGAAGCTCGTTCTCGAGCTGTAGGCAGAGTTGGAGGGTGAGCTTGGTGTTAGTGTGTTCGGAGTGGCTTTAGGTTCCTCCGATGACTGATTGGCTACCGTGGTGGCTCATAGCGATGGCAGATCGGAGATGATCAATGATTATTTTAGTGGCTTTGGTTGTTATTGTGGATATGGAATGTAATTAGTCAATTGCTTGATTAATATACTAATTTATTTATTTATTTAATCTTGAATCTAATAAGTGCAATATATATTTCATAGAAAGTCGAATTTGAACGTGGTGAGTTGCATTGTACTCTAAAAGCATTGTCTACGCTTTGGAATTAGATTGCTAGGAATTGGAGCTTGTAGAATTTCATGCTAAAATCGAATGTTGTTCAACTTTAGATGGAATCAAAACGCTTTGACGATAACTAAAATTTTGGTGAGTTTAACTCAAATTTTTGGTTAATTGGTATATTATACAGTAGATAAAAATTATTTATTGCCTGCTTCGATGTTAGTTCATATTGCTATTTGGTTGATTGTTTAGATTGGATTCCCATTTTTGAAATTCTTATAACCATATACTATTGTTTATTTCCACCTAGTAGCGGATGGCATAAATAACTATTTTGTTGCAAGGGACAAAAGAAGAAGTCAGAGTGTTATCGTAGTGAATAGGTCGTAGCGAACAGGTCACTATGGAACACAGCAAAAAATAAACATACATATATATAATTTACATTGAACCTTTATAGAGAGACCCAAAGGGGTTTCTCACCATTATTTATTTATTTACTGTTATCTACATCTCATCTATATTCTTTTATTGCTTATATTGATGTTTAATTAAAATAATTATAATAGTCTATTTGATTTATTAATGTGTAGTTATAGCGATTTTTAGCTATATCATCACTCATTGAATATCATCCCTAAACTCTTGTATCTTGAACTTGAGCTTGTATTTTCGCAAAACAGATTTTTATAATTCATTAGTCATTTCGATTAATGATATTTGAATTTAATCAATCATTTTAGTTAATGATGTTTGAATATAATTAATGATATTTAAAATTAATTAATCATTTTGATTAATGAAAGTTTAATTAATCATTTAATTAATAATGTCTTAAATTTAGTTAGTCATTTTAATTAATAATGATTGAATTTAACTAATCTTTTTAATTAGTGATATTTGGATTTAATTACTAATTTCAATTAACGATGTTTAAAATTAAGTTAATTATTTCAATTACTGGTGTTTTAAAAGTTAACTAACTGATTTTATAAAAGAGTTAAAGTAAATCAACAGATTTAACAGAAGTGCTTAAAAGTTACTTAACTGATTTAAAAAAATGTGTTAAAGTTAATTAGTTAATTTTATAAAAGTGTTTAAAGATAATTGATTAATTTATTTAAAATATTATAAAGTTGTATATAAATTATCATTTGGGACAAATTAACATTGTTTAAATTTATAAAGGTATTTAAATTGATTTATTACCCTTTGGGCATAGTAAGTGTTGTTTTAAATTTATAAATGTTGGTTTACAATTGAGAAAATATTTTAATAGAAATAGTTTAGAAATAAAGCTAAGTGTAAATATTTTGGATTTACCGTAAAAATGTCTTAATATCATTTGTTTTAACCCTTGTTTTAATACATTTATTATTATAATTTGCTTTTTTAATATTCAAAGAGGGTTTTAATGAATTTTACAAATATTTGAAAAGTCAAAATCAAGCCCAAGTGTAGATCAAATGTCGTAAAAGTGGGATTGTTAGTGGAAAGCGTATGCGATTTAATTCCCATACAAAAATCACTTTTTTATTCTTGATAGTTTATTTATCGATTGTCAATTTCGATTCCGCTATCTTATTTGTTTTTCGTCACTCTAAAACGATGCGTTGCTTTATTTGATTTTTGTTATCCTTTGTCAGAAATGACTAAAATTAAAGAGTGGGTAAGGAGGTGCAGCTTCTTAGTTGTTGTTGTGCTACATCATTCTAAGACGATTTATCGCTCATTTTGAGCATTGTCATCCAAAACTATGGAAAATTAAAACCAAAGAGCGACTGGAAGCCTAGCCATGTAGATCGCATCCATTAGGATATATTCACATTAATCTAGAGAAGTTATTAGCATTCATTCATTGATATGAGTATATTTGGATGTCTGGTGATTTAGCGGGGTCCATCTTGGAAGTTCCCAAGAGCGTTGCGTGTTTAGCGTGGAATCTCAAGTATATTTTACCTAGGTGTATACTTTCAGTGTAGGGGGAGCACTCTCCTAGTTATGTTGGATAAATCCATTTTCCTTGTTTCTATCTTGAACCTTGGAATTGATCTTTTTACCTTTTTTGTTACGTCAATCCAAGAAGATGTGCACTAATTGCAGTGTTGCTATTCTTTGCCCAAAATGACTAAAACCAAGAGCGGGTAAATGGGGGTGCACTCTCCGAGTCATTTGTTGAAAAATTTATCCTTTCCTTTTTTATTTCAAATCTTTGAACTATTTCCTTAATTGTAAGGAGAACTGCTTTGTGCTCTTCTCTGTGTTCAATTAATTGTAAGTCTGGAATTTGATATCCATTCATTCAGCATGAGACTTGTTCTTACTAGTGTCCATTCTTTTATTTGGATTGTTTATGTTATTTATTTCCATGCTTTCTTGATTGAAGTGTTGTTCCAATTTGTTTTCCATTTCTTCATTTATGGATGTTATTCTTATTAAAAAAACTCATTCCGCGTTAGCGGCGTGGTCTCATAGAATTCTTATATGTGCATCATATTGCTAGTGTTTTCTCATGCTGGTTTTCCAGACTGACCCGATTGTTACTTTATCATAATGCTCGGGTCAAACCAAGTATTTTCTAGGTTGGCTTTGTTGATATGGAGTTATCGAAGAAGAGCTGGAGGTTCAGCTATTATAGTGTTTTATTTTCCGTTGTATTATATAATAACTATAAGTAATTATAAGGTCATGATTTTATAATTGTCCAACCGATAAGGTTTTTTTGACTCTAATGTACTATGTATTTTGGAGTGATAGTTTTGACTATCTTTGTTATATTATATTTGTTGATTCTGCTGTGAGATTTTGATTTCCCTATTCTCTATTCTTTTCCTTTTATTTTATCCCAATAATCTGCCTTTCCTGCGATTGGATGTTCGGCATTTGAACACGGTGGATGTATTAGGTGTCGACTTTTGATGGATGAAAAGACGGGACGTTACATGTTTATTACACTGTGACAAAATACTCATGATTACAATTCATTAAATTTTACCTCATTTACTTTATTATCTTCATATTTTATTTCAAAATCTCTATAATTCATCATTTCACAATTATTCACAATGTTCTTTTAATTCTTTCCTACTAGATTACATTCAAATATTTACATCTCATCAAGCCAGCATGTTTGGCATGGTTGGTTGGTAGTTCGGACTACGAGATTAAAGGTCACGAGTTCAATTCTCAAGATCGACACTTTTGGCAATAATGAATCATGTTTATATGTGTGTGTGTGTGTGTGTGTATTCACATATTATCATTTTTACTAGAATAATTTTTTATATTAAGCCTAGGGGAAAAAAATATTTCAACTTTTGGCCTATTCGAACACTTACTACATATATAAAGTTGCTTTTCACTTTACCAGCATTATATATTTGCAAGTTAAAAATGCACAAGCATAATATTTTTTAAGATATGCTTGTATGCTTTAAAAGTGTGCAAATACAAACTAAAATTTGTGTTTGCACACTTTAGAAGTATAGAAGCATAAAAAATGACCTGATTGAAAAATCTATTTTTATAGTAAGTTTTGAAGTAGCTCTAAAGCTGAAATAAGTATTTTTCGTTAGGCGTAATATTAAAATTTGTCCTTTTTACTATTATTTACAAAATTCTTATCATCTGTTGCTATTTTACGTTCAAGTCCATGTATTAATCTTAACTAAAAAATCTTAAATCTTAAACTATTTATTTAAGTAGATAAAATTAATTATATGTTTATAGTGCACAAAGTAATAAAGTTAATTTTCGTACAAATGTAAAAGATATTTAAATCACACTAGACAAGTCCTATAAATAAACAATAATAGAAATTTGAAGTTTTATAAATAAAAAATAATAAAATCATAATATTAACAATATCTAAAGTTTCAATAGGGTATTTTCATAACTATATGTGACACACATAAAACACTGTTCATTGAGTGATGTGCTATTAGGAAGTTAAGGGTGCATTCTTTTGCATACGAATAGTGCATGAGAAAAGAAGCACAAAAGAAGAATGATTCACGAAAGGGGAATGTGTTTTTGTGTTATGAAAGAGGCATTTGAAAGAGGTATTTTAATTATTTTTCTATAAATAGTTATTTTTGTTATTCTTTTATTTTTAAATTATTTTTAAATAATATTGTAAATAAATTTATATTATTTATAAATTATGAAATGTGAGAAAAAATGCAATAGAAAACACAATTTTTATTACATATTGCTAGTTCATAATACAAACATCTCTCTTACATTTCCATACAAGATATATAACGAGCCGTCTAACTCCTCGGGCTTGTCCATCAACAAACGATAGCTATGTAGCCTGCCTCCCTGTTTTCCAGAATGTATTGATTTTCCATTCGGAAAATGGGTCATCCTTCTATTGCACTAGCATGCATCTACCAATGGTCCGTGTCATCTCCACCTCATAGGGAAGAAACTTCACTCGACGGATGCCTATGAGCTGAAATAATAAAAGAGCAATATGGATATATAGAAGCTCACGGAGTGTAAGCACTAATATCGACAATATTGACCATGAGAAAGTTAATATACATCTGGGTGTCGAATTGGACATTGGCAGGTGGAGCCTCCGGAATTGCAAACTTGTAGGTGGGAGTTTTGCTGAATTCTTTGAATATCATATTATTGGAACTAGGCCAGCCTGTAGTGGAAGTAATGAGTGAATTTCATTTTTTTTTTACTATTTTGGATCTTTATTGGGCCTATGAAGTATAGTTTATTTAGAACATTTCTAAATTTCTTTTAAATGAAACTGTTATTTTATTTAAATTTATAACTAAGTTTTATATAATGTAATTAATGTATATTATATATATACATGTATCATACACACACATAGATATGTATATGTATATGTATATGTATATGTATATGTATATGTATGTGTATGTGTAACACAGTAGTCTGTGCAAGGTGTAACATGTTTGTGGTTAGGTGTCGGGATTTACACAAAAAGGGCATGTTAACTCATCTGTTTTACAAATATATTGTCCAAATGTTTATATACTTTAATCTATGTATAAAACATATTATAAACACACACACATGCGTATGTATAAATTATACTTTATTTTAAATAATTATATATATGTATGTATAGAATTTTAATTTGAAATATATATATATATATATATATATATATATATAATTATACGTATATGTTATGTTTAAATTATTTGTGTAACAAAATTAATTATTTTCTTTAATATAAAACTGAAAATAATATACATAAAATTAAAAAAATTAGAAAAATATATATATATATATATATATATATATTAAATACATGCACATATATATGATATAATAATAAATATAAGTATATTAATACTTTTCAAATAACCAAATATATATATATGCATACATAAATTTATATATGTAAATACCTGATAATACGCACAACATAATTTTTTTAATTTAAATATATTTATTTTAAATAAATATCCGTGCGAATAAATATGAAATATTAAACAAAATATATTTTGAAACTAAAATTTTAAATTTAAATTTTTAGTAGAAATTTAAATGATATTTTGTTGTTTGATATTTAATATATAATTTTATAGTTTAAAAATAATTTTAAAACTATTTTTAATTTTTGAAAAATTTTAAAATATTTAAATAATATTAAAAAAATTATTTTTATTTTTTCAAATACATATTAGGTTGGCAGGGGTTCCCAGCTCCCTAATAGAGGGAGAGTGTTCGAGCCCTAGCAACTACACTTTAGCAGCCTATTATTCATGGAGGCATGCAATAATCCATGTTGAAAGGTATAAAACATATTTTATAATACATATACATACATATATACATACATATATGTAGATATAATTAATTTACATAATTAATTGGATTAAGTAATATTTAATAATAATATAGAAATATACATGTATATATTATTTTATTTCCCCCGTTGATGTTTTATATATGAAACAATTAATATAATATTACAAAATCATATTTTGATTAGAATAGAATATATAACTTAAATTTAATGCTTATATATAATTAAATATTATATAAAAATTGATTGAATAAAAAAATGTTTTTTTATTTTGGGCCATGCTTGTTATAAGTAGATACACAACAGAATAATCTTTTTTGATAAATAAATAGGTATATATAAACTTATAACCAATTTGATTGTGACAATATATTGATATAATAGAATCATGACCTAACTAGTATAATAGAATATGATATATAAATAATAATTCAACATAATATAAATGTAGATTGGATCATTACCTCATACTAATACCAAAAACTCACACCTTTAAGCGTTTAATTGAACTCCTAAATCGAATTCTAATCTTGAAGGTGCCATCTCCTGAATTATAGATCACCGGCTATTGAATAGTATTTAATTTGATTTGATGGTGCTTGTAATAATGTAGAAGATGAGATTAGGGTTCGATCGAAAACATGAGGGTTTCGGATGCTCTGGAAAAAAAATCCTCTAGTAGGTATGATTTGAAATTATTATATAGGAGAGGAATGGAGAAAAGTTGGGATCTACTTCTCTTACTAATTCTTCTTCTCTTATCCATACAAACCTAGCCTATTTAGCTGCTATCAAATGACTGCACCTACTTAACTTTATCATTGCAAAAAACAATCAAACCTATATAGGTCTCAAATTCATTTAAAGCTAAACAAAATATTTAGCGTTTGAATCAAATATAAATGTGTATCGGTATCGTTATCGATTAATATATTTATAACTACTATAAATATATTTAATAATATTCGTTCATCAAATCAAAAATAAAATTTTATAACTAGTATTTCATAATTATTAATTAATTTAACTAATTTATAACGGTTATAAACTAATTAATTCATATGGTCATGGAAGATTGAACAAATTAGTTATGCGACTCTATAGGTGTAAATTTGGTCAACGGTTAATACCGAACTATTCGAATACCAACGCTCAAACATTACATCAGGTGGTGTGACATTTTGGCCAAATTTTCACTTACTTGGTTTCGGTAAAATCCAACTTTACTTTGTTAGGAATTATCCGATTGTGACTATTATTTACACCAATTCTCTTCGTCAAAACTATACCACTTTGGACTTATGGAATTTGGTAATGGTCAAAATTCCAATATCATCCATGTTCAAATCTATAGTCCAAACACAAAGTCTTTGGTTTAATAATAAAAATTATTATTGACCGAAATGCTCTGGCCAGAGACTTTGACTTTGAGTTGATTTTAGTTAACCATGACACTAACCTCATATAACAGAGGAGGCAAATCCTCTCTTGAATAATGTCTCACTTCTAATGCTTCCACTCGAGCCAAAAATAGTTGTTCGATGAACGATGGTGAAGCTTTAACTATAATCAAGGTGGAGCTTCCACATTGAAGATCAATGGTATACTCAAGTCAAGAAACAGTGCATTTATATCACATCGATTTTCCTGTTTGATCTTAGTTATATTAACCAATAGAAAACTATCGAGTGATTCATTCCATAGGGATAACTATCATTATATAACGTCTTAGTGCCCTCAGCATCTATAAGTAATACACTGCCCAACAGTATTTAGAGAGCTTTACTTACTCTAGTGTCAACGGATGTATCGATATACATTCTCAATACATCTTTACCAAGAATATATAAAATGGTATATTTATTTTCATTTTGATAAATTACCCACATCACAACACTTTGTAACTACCGTCACAAAATATACCATTTACGGGTTTCTACTAGATATACTTTTAATTAACTTAATTACTTAATATAACACATTATATTATGTAATAGAAAGA
Source organism: Allium cepa (assembly GCA_030765085.1). Lineage (NCBI taxonomy): Eukaryota > Viridiplantae > Streptophyta > Magnoliopsida > Asparagales > Amaryllidaceae > Allium > Allium cepa. The sequence goes on along the minus strand of CM060937.1, from coordinate 189,152,845 downwards.
AACCACCTTTTATGTCGAAAAGATTGGTTATTGAGTTAGCTATATGTTACAAATTACATAATTGCCCCTAGGCATACCCAACTCTATCAAACTCCTGCTTGTACTTAGGGTCAATTTTAGAATCTTATTCAACTTCTCCAATCGGTTTCCTAAAAACAATTGGTTCGGTCCCTTAGTGAATGGGTATGCTATTATGTTTCAATTATCTACTCTGTCAATCAACTCTTTCCAACATTGATAAACTACCTTTATCATTTGGAACAATTCGAAGTATGTCTCTCGACTTTCATTGAGCTCTAAGTTCTGTTGTGAACTATATTGTAATATTATTATCCTTTAACAATGTTATGAGATTCTCAACATTTGGTATCACCTTCGGCTTGGTTACAAATTTGTGCATTTATATTTATATACATTGTTTTTATTGAGGTGCTATTCAAAGCAATGTACCTAGCTTTTTCATTGAATCAACCACGGTCTTTCATTTGAAATATTTCAAACTTAAATATTCTTAACTTGAATTTATTATTTACATATTATACTACTCAATATCACATATGAAAGTTTGAGTCTGAACACTCTTTCCAAAGAAGTTTGTTGTTTTTGTAAATAGTTCTCTAGTATTCCATAACTACACAAGCTCACCTCAAACAACCATTTAGTGATATCAATTGGATTTGATATTTGCTTCATGTATCATACACATAAACAAATCAATAAGTGTGATATAACATGCTTCTATTATTTCAACTATTATTATAATAGCATACCGAATACGGAGGTCCATCATCCAATATAGACTATTTATTTCACATACTACAACTAGTTTACATAGAGAGTTCATTGATCAAATATATTAAACTTAAAGAAATAAATTTGAACTCAGAGAAATAAATCTCATAGAAAATAATTTTCCATGCGAAAATATATTTTGGAATAGAAATCATATTTCTTGTTCCAATGTTAAGTATAAATCATTATTATTACGATTCTCGTTTCTGATGTTTATTTATGAAGCAGTAGTGACCAATCACTCTCTTCGTCCTAATTGTATCTTAAATAACATCTACTCTTGTAAAATCATTTTTCTTTCTAAATGGTCGAACCATTCAAAAAAAATCACTTACTACAGCATCAGAACGAACTCTTTACAAAAGCATACTCGATCATCCTTAACATTTAAGGACATATAATATGTTGCACTTTGCGTAAACTGGTCAAGCTAGCATTTTAGCGATCGAGTTCAATGATCCATCATGTAGTTTTAGTCTGGTATTATATTTAACATGATACAATCTTTACTGTAGTCAATCAAATTGAATACTCAATCTCATGCTATGGTTTATTTACTTATTCCGGATGAACTGATTTCATTAAAATACATACACTACAAACTGTAAATTGTTCATCACATAACATTTATATGCAATTTTATATGGATCAAATATCCATAGTCTTGTATTTCTTTTGAGTATAGAACTCATATAATGCAATCCATGGTCTTGACCAAATAAACACATAAGCGACCAAATTACAAACGTATTTAGTCATTGTAAAATCAGGCGCTTACATGAGTGTTGAAACATAAAAATGCAATAAGCATTTATTAGTAGGTATATGTTATAGTTCTATTTATCAATCTTCAATTCGATTCAATTGCATATCTTAATTGATAAACATTTTATCAATCATATTAAAAGCACAAATTTACCAATGTAGATTATTATAACATTATATAGCATATGTTCTTATAATGTTGAAAAGGTTAAATTTTATCATTTCATTTTCCTTATAAGGTTCCCACTAGTCCTTATTTTTCACCGAATGCTAAGCTGAAACATATGAGGCTTTCAACTTCACTGGTGGATTTTAGGAGTCTTCCGCCTTGGAATTCTGACCTTGGGTTTGCTTAATAAGTCATAGCTCCACGAACGATGATAACTCCTTATTGATTATATCATATACAACTCCTAACCCTTGGTACCTTACTTAATTTCACTTCGACCTTGAGTTTGCTCAACAAGTCGAAATGAAATTATTAACTCATACCTAACATATCATGAAGGCCAAAGTATAGCATATGTACCTTGAGTTTGATCAACAAATACATATAGTTATCTTATCTCGTCTATTTAATATATTAAAAATGCCACAATTAACTTCTCTTGCTTGAGTATTCTTAACAACTAAGGAGTATGCAAGTAATATTTATATATATATACATATACATATATGTATGTATCTGTGTGTGTGTGTGTGTGTTGGTAGATGACAATATTATATTGAAGATTTATAAACTTCAACATAGTACATTAAGTGATATTGACTTATGTAATAATGTATATCTAATGAAATACTATCACGATTCAAGTCTCGGGCGCATCGGAAATCATGGTATATGTGCATTTATGTATGTATTTATTCTTAAGTCTGTTTTGGTTTCTTAAAGTTTCACCTTTAATTTATACATTCATATTATATGTTTAATTTTTATGTAACTTTTATATTTCATATTACTTATATAATAGTTTTATGTATAATATTATATTAACGAAATCTTGTTTAATTAATTATTATTTTATATTATCTTAATATAACATATATATTAAACACTTATTACATATTATAACATTTATAGTATAACACATATATCGTATATATTATTTAATTAATTAATATATTAATTTCAAAATTCATGTATATACTTACATGTATACTTATGTTATTTTAACATTTTAGAACAACATAACATATATCATAACATATAATACATGCATATATTTATAAAATAATTAACTTATTTTATTAATATATTTTATTAACTTCATTAATAAATTTTATATATTTTGAAATTAATTTCAAACATTTTAAAATTTATTATTATATTATAACATTTATAATATGCATGTATGTAACTATATATATATATATATATATATATATTATTTTAAATGTAACCATTAAATATAAATCCAATATTTTTAATTTTCTAACAATTTTGAAAATTATCCCGATGCTAGATTCAAATTTGGGTATTCTTTATTAGGGGCAATCTTCAAGCTTACATATCTATATGGGCTAGGCCGGTAGGTAGGGTAGAGTATTTGATTACCCAAACTCAATCAACATTACTGATAGAGTTAGGTATATGCCCTAGGGACAATTATGTAATTTGTTACATATATCTAGCTCAGTCACCAATCTTGTTCGAAATAAAAGGTATTTTCTTTCTATTATATACTTGATATAATGTGTTATATTAATTAATTAATTTAATTAAAACTATATTTAAAAGAAAATCCATAAAAGGTAGATTTTGTGATAGTGGTTATAAAAAGCTATAACCATGAGTAATTTATCATAATAAAAACAAGTATACCATTTTAATTGTTCCCAGTCAAGATGCATCGAGAAAGAATATCGGTGTATCCATTGAGACTAGAGTACATACCACTCTCCAAATGTCATGCAGTGTATTACTCATGGATGCTAGAGGCACCTAGATATTATGCACCGATAGTTATTGGATAGCTGTGGAATGACTCACTCGATAGTTTTCTATCGGTTAATATAATTAAAGTCAAATAGAAAACATCGATGTAATTGATTAACATAGTTCTCTTAACTTGAGAGTACTGTGGATTTTCAATATAAAAGCTCCACTTTGATTATAATCAAATCATAGCAAGGCATTCCATCAAGTGACTATAGTTTGGTCGAGCGGATGTTTTGGAAGTGAAACACTATTCAAGAGAGGATTCGTCTCCTAGGTTATATAGGGTTGCTATCATGGTCAACTCAAGTCAACTCAAAGTTAGATTCTCCAGCTAGAGCATTTCGGCTAATAATAATTGTTATTATTGGACTAAGGACTTTGTGTTTAAACTATAGAGTTGAATATAGACGATATTGGAATTTTGACCGTTATAAATTCCATAAGTCCAAAGTGATATAGTTTTAACGAAGAGAATGGGTGTGAATAAATATCACAACCAGGTAACGCTTAATAAATTGAAATTTGATTTTACCAAAACTAATAAGCGATAAATTATTCATAATGTCACACCACCTCCTAAGTGACATATGAATGTTAACATTCAAATAATTCGATGTTAATGCTGACCGAATTTGCATCAAGAATTACATTATTTGCACTAAAAATTGGTATAAACACCTAATAGAAGTTTTGGAGAGAAATAAATGAAGAATATCAATGAAAACAGAGGATTGTAATAAAGAAATAGTAATAAATTGCAAGAATAATAGGCACATAACTATTTATAATTATTCGGCGTTGTTTGCCTACGTCCACTTTGAACAAATAGCTTTATTAATCACTTTATAAACTGAGTAAAGTAGGGACTGAATGAAAATCCTTAGTTACAAAAGTATATAAAGCAAATAGTAGCATAAAGGTCCTGAATATGAACAACCAAGCCTATATTTATAGATGAAGATGGCCAATTATTTCCCTGAAAATTCGGCAGAAGGACCTTCAGAACCCACAAGAGGGACCGCATGGCCTAATTTCAAAGAAGGGGGATTAGTACCGATCCCTACTTTTGTTGAATTTTGTGGTGCGATCTCTATGGTAGCTTCCTTATGCTAAATATGCTTAGCCTCCAAATTTCATGCTAATTGGATGAGTGGAACTAGATTTATTGCATGATCTTTGCTTCAATATAAAGTGCTTGCTGATTCCAACTAATCCCTACTATGGGAAGATTTCCGTTCTCTTTAAATTCATCTTCTTAAGGTGTGATCCCTAAGGTAGGCTTCCTAGATTCCCCATATCTTACCCATAAAATTTCATATGCATTGGACTTATGGATCTTGAGACATGGCTTGTTTTCTATTGAAATGCTCTTATTCCTTGTAATATACCGATCCCTATGTTGGAAGTCAATTTATGTCGATCCATCCTAGCGTTGAACCATATTTCATACTTCAAACATTCCACCATGCATATTTATCGATTCCATTCTATCCTGGCTTCGCGTTATCACCTGTTCTTGACTTTTGGGCCCCACAATTTACATTCTAGACTCATTGGCCTTGATAACAGTCGAATGTAACCTGTGCAATCGGTTCAATATTGTCGGGTCAAAATGCCGAATAACACTTGCCCCCCTAAAGTATGCTTGTGTTGAACATGCCATGCTTTGAACCGAAGCAAGTTAGAGCCATCGAAAAGAAACCTATCCAATTTCCTGAATAGTCGCTATCCCACTATCGAAGTACTTTCCCAAAGTGTTGTATCCCTCTTTATTTGTCATGATGCTTGATTGATTTCTGATAATATAAATGCAGGATTATATTCCATTAATTGATATATAATCCCAGTTCCATGAGACTAAAAAGCTTTGGTTATTTGGTCCAGCCTTGAACTTGAAAGCTTCAGGTTTGATTTCAATTTCTGTCAATTCAAAAATTGAACTTTTATACCATACACATGCACATTTAAATACATGTTCTTATCGTTGGCTCCCAGACGCATTCGTATGCTCATGGGTCATCGTCGTCGCCAATTTTCATCAAGTAAGATGCAATTTCATTGCATTTTATACATACATAGTTTGAATAATTTCTATGCTTATGTTTATCTACATACATGCTCATGGCAGCCCCCTTCGTGTTTCTTCTTCTTTTCTTTATATTTTTTTAGCATTTGTAGGGGTAATTATATGTTTAGTCGATCCTTTATCTTTCTTTTCTTGTTTACAGGGATCGACATATTTCTAGCTGATCCTTCTCTTTTTCTTTTTTTTCTATTTTACTCATGCTTATAGGGATCGGTAATTTCCTAGCCAATCCCTTCCTATTTTGTGTTGACAGTAGAAGACACCTGTCGAACCCTTGTCCCCATATTTATAACCTAGCACCCCTTTCCCTCAACCTTTACTCATTCATCTTTTTTCTGTTCACTTTTATCTTTAAATTTCTTTTAAGTCCAATGCCAAACCCTTCCCTGCCTTGAAAGAAAACCTGACGCCTTCCTCTTGAATTAAACGTCTTCTTCATCTGTAATCTTGCCTTCCTATTTGTCTTTAGATCACCATTTCCCATTCCATCTGAATTATCCTATACTTCTTCTCACATAGCTCATCTTCTATGTATTTAGGTAGGTTTGCTCATTTTTAATTATTGATTTTATGACGAGACGATGGATTCTACTCAATTAGTGATAATTTGGTATGCAACACGATGAATAATTGATGGCAGAAGCTGCTTGGAGAAGTCAAGGAGTAGGATGCGGTAGGGTTCAACTGAAAAAGTTTGAATGGAAGCATGAGGAAGTCGAAGGAGAGGGATCAGTCGCTTTTGTTTCGCATGGAGGGGATCGGTAGGATGGAAATGGAAGGATCGGTAGGATGGCGAATGGAAGGGATCAGTAGTGGAAGTTAGTGTAGAGGGATCGGTAGTTTTAGCCAAGAAAAGGGATTGACAAGGATCACATGAGGAAAGGGATCGGTTTATTTTTTTTTTTTTTGCTCGGGCATAGTGATCATCATATATGTACTTGACTAATTCTAGGCTTTAAATTGAACTAGAAAACCAAGCCATAATCACTTGTTTGAGCAATTATAACCAATCCCTTCTTAATGAACTTAAACATATGACGATGATGAACAGAAGGACTTGCATATTCACTAGTGAACTTGAAATTGAACAATCAAATCCTTGGGACTTCGAACATGAACTAAAACTTAACATATGGACTTTAATAACAGATTTCAGACTTTGTTATGCCAAAAGTTGATCCCAAAGCTTTTACAACCGATCAATCTTTTCGCTAGTTGAGACGGTCAATGATGATGGTCACTCTAGTCAGAATCCAGTGTCTTATCATTTACTTTGTTTTGTTTTACTTTGAGTTGCTTATCTTTGCACTACATGACACTACACCACTCTAGCTTACACTTAGCACGGGGGTATAGGTAAACTTTTCTAATCTTGATTATCTATTGAGTATAGTTGACATGGACTTCAGACGTTTAGAACGTCTAGCTACAATGTCTTTCAGACCAACTTCATAACATAGTAATCCTGAAGCTGAGTCAAGTTCCACAACTATATCAGGCAGAATTTTCCCTGGTCATCAAACTGAACAACTAGAAGTTTCAGACCCGTTGGTCGACCTTTTCTCTGGCGTTCCTGTCCTCTTGGCGAACGATATAAGTCTTGTTGTAGAAGGCACTATATTTTTAGATAACCAAAAGATTCTCATGCCTCCAAAAATTGGAAAGCCCACTCTTCATAAATTATTTTTCTAGACATGGGATTCCTTCGAAGACGTTCTGGTTCTTTCGGTGAACCATAGGGCTCATTAGCCCTCGAAGGGGTATATAGTATGCAATAAGTTTATGTGCTGGGCCAGATGCTCGCTGCCCTTCAATTCTTTTATCCAAGAGATGCTAAAATATCTCAGAATAGCTCTCACTCAACTACACCCGAAAAACTATGCCTTTCTCCGTACCACTTTCTGCTATTCGCTAACATGTTGCTCCACTTGCCAACTTCTAAGGACATTATGTTTATTTATAACTTCAAACAACAGATGGGGAGTTTTTCCTACATTTTCCTTGAGCCTTCGGCCAATTGTCAAGTCTTAACGGGTGCTTGGAACAAACTCATCTTCAACATGAATGGCTCAATGTCTGATGCCCGCTTGGCTTTTCAAGCCGATGGTTGGAAGGACGTAAGTGTCGTCTTTTCTCTATTATCAAATTCTTTAACTCGGATCATATCCTAAATCAACTATTATTCTGTAAATCTACAGGTGTCCATCTACGTCTAGAAGGAAATAATTTTTGAAGGGAAATCTCCATATTTCGTGCCTCTTTGGTCAAAGACAGGGACATTAGACTTCTTGTAACCGACGAATAGTTGTCTCTGTTCGGGTTGCTAGAGGAAGTTCATAGCATTGGGCTTCTAGAAAGCGCTACGCTACCAAGATATGGTGCAAAACAAGAAGGTGATACCCATAACCTTATTGTGCCCTAATTGAGGGGACTTGGGATGACGCCGAAGAGGGCGAAAGTACGGGTGTCGTGACCAACGAGTCTGGCGATGCTGATGCAAGTCTAGGTAGCATGCATGTGGTCGAACCGTCACAAGGCGCACAACCTCACATGCTAACTAGGAGAAGAAAGAAGCTTGCATATAAGCTCCATTGGAGAAAAACTACTAAGGAGCCTAAGTTTGTTATCGATTCCATTGATGAAGAGTCGTTTTCCCAACATTAAGAAAGCTCGATGAAAGGGCTTTCAAACCTCAAAATATATAATGAAACCATGACTTATGACTTCACCAACATTAGTATTTAGAAGCTCCATTATCCTATCAGAAGTGGCAGCAGCATTCTTCCCAATGGCAAAGGAGACAAAACTCCTATGAGAAAAGCTGCAAATATTGGTCTGCTGAGGAGATACTAGGACACTCACAATCATATGCACTTCACCACACAATCTCCATCTACTTTTTGTATAATAGTCACTCATACTTTTTTTTTGGTTTTTGCAGGTGCATTATCTCAAGCCTGACCTATTGAATACTTGAGGGGTTGCTCAACACAATACGGATCTAAACGTGATTCAGAACCGGATAGGCGTAGAGAGAGGGATGATGACTGAGAAAGAAGTCATCGTTCAAGGGAATCTTCATCTTCGAATCATAAGTCCCAGTCTCAGTCATCCCAACAGGAAGTTTAACCTAATCTTTCTATGCATAGTGGCAAGCAGACCTCTTTCCATGGTCCTCAAGTAGCCATACCGCCTGAGTGGTATTCTAGTTCCTCCAGCTCCAAGCAGTCCCATAACTGCAGATTGAGTAAACGTTCAATCATTGAATCTAATCCATCTTTTCCGATGCGGCTCTTAAAGCTTCAACGGTAGAAAAATTGGCCGAACTTAAGATCAGTTTTCCAAAGATTTGTTTCGACGAGCTTAAATTCCTTCCCTCCATTCATACAATCCCAAGGAACGCTAAGCCAAGTTCTCTCTCATGCGTTGACGATGTTTTCCTTCAATATGTATCATTCCAGCACGTAGCAGAGAAAATCTTTAAGGTGTCTATCGAGAGACAGCATGAAGTCGATCGTCTCAAGCTAGACGGATCCATGACAAAGATATAATTAAACATCAAGATAGTGAGATCTTGGATTTGATGGTGAAATTGACCGAACTAGAAATAAGTTCTAAGGAAACATCTGAGGCGGTGAGTCGTCTAGAAGCTGCCCACAAAGAGGAACTTGATGTTGCCCACAACCGTAGCAGTGCACTTACATTGAAAAAAGATACCCTGCAAAAGGAGAAAAATATTTTGGCCCGCTGCGTTGAGGAGCTTAAAGAACTTCTTAAGAAGGAGAGGAAAGAGAAAACAAAAGTTTAAGAGGAATCGCAAAGATATTATGAAAAGGCCGTTGAAGCTCGGACTTTGAAGATTAAACTTGATGAGCAGGTTGCTCAAATTGAAGTCCTCAAAGAAGAGGCAAGGGAAGCTGGCCGTAATGAGATGAGAGAACAGATCAAGGCCCAGGTAGGGGATGCTAAGCTAGCCGATCGAAATGAAATTAAAGACATGTTCGATCCCCTGATCATTGAATACAATGCTAAAGTCCTTATCCACTGTTTAGTGAGGTTTATCTTGAGTCGCTTGCCGAGGCCTGCGAGTACATTATTGAATGAAAAGGAGAACCCTCGGTCAAGATGATTTAGATGAAGAAAAGCTGGTATAGGATATTCTTCGTGGGGATGAACCTCCGGACCTTTTTGCTGCGAGACTTCGATATTTTGACATTCTAGCACCCTCCGTCAAAGGGAAAATTACTGCTGCATCTTTGAAGTCTGACCCCAAAGGCCCCTCTTCTTTTCAAGCAGTCGGAGCTTCAGTCCCTCTAGGCTCGGGATAGGATCTAAGCTACGATTCGTACAAACATGGTTATCAATCTAATGTTCTATCCCCTATTCTGGAAGGGGGCACTCCAGCGACAACTATGAGTCAACCGGACATAGGTATTCTGCTTTGTTCTCCACTTTTCGAGAGATTTCATTCTTTATGTCTAATAGTCATGGGCTTATCTTCTTGTTTCCATGAATCTACAGGTCTTCCGTGTCCCAGCCAAACTCCAAAAAGTGGTGTCGCCATGGAGTAAATATACCAAGAATTTGGCGGTCACCGATGCTTTAAGACTCGATGCTCAAGTTATCAGAGCACTTGATGATGATAAAGCTGAAGATCCGTCGTTACCCGATCATTCGAATGACGTTGTGATTACTGGCCCACTAAACATATTGATGAGCTCAGCCTAAATGAACGCATTGAGAGGGAGGAATTGTTAAAGAAAGAAGCCAAGGCCGACCCCATCGATATGGACATTGACAACCCAAATATCATTCCATTATAAATTATCCCACCTAGTGGGTCAGTTCCCCAAGAACTCCCTCTAACCTCCAAAAACTCTTCTACCAAAGGAAACAAAGGATCAAGGAAAAGGACAGGCAAAAGTTCGGGTGGTGGCACTCCTAAGTGATCCAGAAAGGATAAAGGGCAGAAGAAATAGTCATCACTCTGGCATAGCCTACATTTATTTTGCATATTTATTTTCTCTTTTGTCGGTCGTGATTGTGCGGGTGCAGCCTCCATTCTCGAATAAACTTATATCATAATTTAAAGTTTATTATGTAAATAAAAGTTCCTTGTTTTCTATCAAAATCTTATGTGAATTGTTTATTTATGTGGTCAAGCTATTACTTTCCATTCATTGTACTTGTAATTCATTGCTCATTGCTTTGATGATAATCTATTAATTCTATCCTAAGGCATGTATGTGGTCGTAGTATTGAGTCATACCAAACATGGAGCTCAAGCCCTAATTTTACATTATCGAATCCTGCAGTTTGAATGATTATACTCCTACCTCGGTCTTGGTTAGCGGAGTTAAAAGAGGATGGTCGACTCCATCCTTTGCGAGTTTATACTCCTCCTGTTGGTTTCATGCTGGAATTCATGGAATAGTGAGTGGTCGAACTGAACTTGTCTATTTGTTTATACTCACATCTGCATATAGGGGATAAGAGTTAGTTAGTGGATGGTCTAATCACACTCGTCTATTGTTTATACTCACATCCGCACTGTAGGATAATAGTTAGTTAGCAGTTGGTCAAATCGCACCTAGTTTGCGTTTATACTTCAAAAAATAGTCAGATCGTACTTTCCTCAATTGATCAATTTGCGCTCAAGTCCATGGGTTAACTTAGCAAATAATCGGTCGTGTCACGGTCATTTATGATTCATATTTGTCCCATTATCTGATAGGATTAAGTTGGTCATTGGATGGTCAAATCACATTACCTCGTTAGGCATTCCATCCATTGGTTGTGAGTACTCATTATTAAATGAACGGTTGGACCATTCTCATTTCGTTTAGTTCGATCGTGAACTTATGTGATTGGCTATCACCAAACTCTGGGAACCTGCTCGGACATGTCAATACTAGTTAGTCCATTAATATACCTAATATGTACTACTACAGCAAGCATAGACATGGAGGAAATTCCAAATTTTATTTGCCAAACAGAAAGAAATGACATAATTTATCTTATTACATATATTTGAAAATCAAATGCTAAAGAAAATACAGAAATTAAATTGAATTAAATGAAAAAAAACCAAACCAAGTGTAATAATATCGTAAATGCTCGCTATTCCATAACCTTGGGAGTGTGATGCCATCAACAGTTGTTAGCTAGAGAGTTCCCTCTCCAAGCCTTTGTCCAATGACATATGGTCCTGCACAGGTAGGATTCATATGTGTTGAGGTAGGAAAAACTCATTTCAAGACGAGATCCCAATTTCAAAGGTCTAGGTCAGACTTTTGTATTGTAGTGTTGGGCATTGTTGTCGATATGCAGCTGCCCTCAAATCGGCTTCTTCGTTCCTCTCGCCTATAAATTCTAGAGATTCGAAGAGGAGATCCTTATTTGTTCTCGGATCATAGTAGGTTACTCGATGAGAAGGAAACTCGACCTCAATAGGAATAACGGCTTCGGAACCGTAAGCAAGGGAAAATGAAGCATGGCCAGTCGTGGACTTGTGAGTCGTCCTATAAGCCCATAGTGATGTTGGGAGTTCATCCAGCCATGTGCTCTAGCCTTCTCCAAATGCTTCTTAAGAATGGATTTGTGATTTTGTTCACAGCTTCAACCTGTCCATTGAGTTGAGGGTGAGCGACCACCGCAAATCTCTTTTCAATATGATGTGGACAATAAAAGTCTTTGAATTTAGCATTGTTGAATTGAGTCCCATTATCTGTTACAGTAGTTCGTGGAAGATCAAAAGGACATATGATGTTCCAGATGATGAAGTTGATTACTTTCTTTGTTGTGATCGTAGCTAATGGTTCCGCTTTAGCCCATTTGGTGAAGTAATCAACTGCGATGACGGCGTCGCATCACCTTTAGAGATTGGTAAACGACCTATAATATCAATGCCTCATATGGCAAGCGGCTTTGACTTAGCATTTGTGAAATTTCCATTGGAGGAGCTCTTGGAACTTTTGCAGCATCTCGATTGACAGTTGGCCAATAATACCCATAACGGAGTACTCTCTTTGCTAGAGTTTTCCCTCTAGTGTGATCTCCATATTTCCCTTTTGTACTTCCTTTAGGACTCGTTTTATTTCATCATGGGGGATACACTGGAGCAGAGGAATGAAAAAAACCCTTTATACACATAACTCCTTCCTGTATGATATATCATGAAGCTTTACAAAGGACCTATCGTTTTTCATTCCTTTGTTCGAAAAGAACTCCTTGTAGCAAATAGTTTTTAACTATAGTCATCCACGACTCCCTCTCAGGCCCCATCTCTAGTACCCGATCAATTTCCATCGGGCTTATGCTCGGAGAATTTAGTACTTCATCTTGAACCAAACCCGTCAGTTGTACTTCCCGGTGCTAGCAAACTTTGCCAATGAAGTAGCCTCTTTGTTTTAGTCTCGACGAATGTGCAAAATATCATAATACTCAAACTCAATCAACAAATCTTGGAATAAGGTAAGGTACGGAGCAAGTCATTGTACTTTAGCTTGGTAATCTCCCTTGACTTGGTATTTTACCAATTGTGAGTCGTAAAAAATTTCAAGAGACTTTATCCCCAGTTTTGTGGTGATCTTAGGTCCAACAATCAGAGCCTCGTACTTAGCTTCGTTGTTAGAAAAATCGAGCTTTGAAGCATAGAAAATTGACCGATCTTCTAGAGTTACAAGCATAATTTCAGCTTTGGAACAACGATCATTCTATGCACGATCTGTATATAACTTCCACTGTATGGTAGGGGTTTCACTGCTCCTTCGGAAATCATCTTGCACAGTAAATTCTACTATAAAGTACACCAATGCCTGACCCTGGATAGCCCTCCAAGGAAGATAAGTGATGTAAAATAGGCTAAGTTCGATATTCCACTTAAGAAACCTTCCAAATGTCTCAAGTCACTGTAGGACCAGTCGTAACGGCAAGACGGTGTAAACATTAATAGGATGTGCCTAAAAATAAGGGTGGAGCTTTTGTCAAGGTATCAAAAAAAAGTATGCTGGGTTTTCTATCGTTGGATAGTTCCTTTTAGCTCCTGTTAAACGCTTGCTAACATTTATAAACCGGTCTCTGGATTCATTTTATTTTGTGAAGCAGTATGACACTTATAGTATGCACCGACATAGGCAAGTAGATATACGAATCTTCATGATATACCAGGTTTGACAAGATGGGAGGTCTCTCTAAGTGATTCACCAAAGCTTGGAAGGCGTCCTTACAATCCTATGTCAGTTAAAAATTTCTTTTTCCTCTCCTAATCAACTCAAAGAAAGGAATGCATTTATTAGTAGCTTTGGAAATAAATGGGCAGAGGGCGGTGACCTTCCCATTTAGGTTCTGTGCTTGTTTGATAGTCTTTGCCGCTTCAATATTGCAAATATCTTAGATCTTCTCGGGATTAGCTTTGATTCCACGGGCATTAATGTTGAAACCCAAGAACTTTCCTTATTCTATGCCAAAATAACACTTCAAAAAGTTCATCTTCATTTTGTAGTATCGGAGAATAACGAACGTTTCTGCCAAATCTCCAATGCGGTCGCTATACCGTCGTAATTTCACGAGCATATCATTCACATATACCTCCATCGTTTTTCCAATCTGATCTTTAAACATATAGTTGACTAAGCATTAGTTGGCTGTTCGATCGTTCTTCAATCCAAACCGTATTACCACATAGTAATGTAATCCAACATCGGTAATGGAACTGGTGTGCTCTTGATCGGGAATGTGCATCAGGATTTGGCTATATCCTAAGAACATATCCACAAAAAGAGAATTCGTGTCCTGCAGTTGAGTCTATTAGCTGGTCGATCCTTGGACGGGGAAGCTGTCTTTCTAGCATGCCTTGTTCAAGGCCAAGTAATTAATGCATGTCTACCACTTTCTATCCGCCTTTTTCACAAGTATAGGATTAGATACCAACTTAGGGTAGAGGACGTCGCGAATAAATCCATTATCTTTGTACCTATCCACCTCCTCTTTAAGAGCGGTAGATCTCTTCAGATCCATGCCAAGCCTTTTTGTTTCACCTAGACATTCCTCAAGTCAATATTCAATGCATGGCTCACGATGGAAACCGAGATCCACACATGTCAAAGTGAGTCCAAGTGAACACGTTGATATTCACTCGGAAAAATTCGGCAAGTTCTTTCATTATCGAGGGGCTGAGCTATGATCCAAACTTTAGGACATGTGATGGGTTGTCGTGGCTGGCTGTGATGTCAATCGTCAGCTCAGCCGGTGCAGCCTTGGTCTCTCTCTTACTAACTGTCTAACCATAGTTGACAGTCCGACGTTTGGATAATTGGTCCTAAGCGATGGTCATATTCCATCTCACGTTAATGGTCTGGTCGATGTCAACGCGCCATTCATTACCTTCTTGGTTCACCATCCTTCGGATGTATACCGCGTACATTCACTTCATCATCATTACGGGGAAGCAATTAGTCAACGTTCAACTAAACTCCATCATCTAGATCACCAGCTTCATCTTAGATCCCAACATGTGCAGGTAAATTCCCTCCTCTAGAGGAGGGATCGTCACTGATATCTATGCAGGGATCGGCATCGATATGTCCTGGCAGACTAGCGCGGTCTGCCTGTTGATACCCTAAACTTCTACATGATATCCACATATTATGTGATGCCTTTGTCTGTGATAATCGTCCGATGAACTAGAACTCTCCAATGCCGAGTAAGGGGTATGGTCCTTCCTTGCTTTCCCTCGCTATTGTTGACTGAGTTAGTTCATCAGGTTAATATTAGCTTGAATCTGCTGATTTAATTATCGATGGCTATCCACTAGCTCTCTTATCATATTCTAGAATTTAGCTCTTGTAATGGAATCAGTTGGATTTCGGACTTCAACTAGATTAGCATTCTCATTCATCCACTGACCGCTTGGGCTTCCTTGATGGATGCTAGCATTCTCGTTTCCTTCCATGTGGTGAGAAGTAGATTTAGAGTTCCTCACCATTATTGATAGCTTTGCCTAGATTTTTGCAAATCTTAATAGAATAACCAAAGATGTTGAATATAACCATGGATCTTCTTTGTAGGATTTATGCAATCAGGTAGCAACAAAGGGATCCTAATAAGCTGACAATCAAGGTTCCTAGTGAAGCACCAAAATTTTTCACAAACACCAAATAGAATTTTTAAAGAGAAATAAATGAAGAATATCAAATGAAAACAATGGATTATTATAAAGAAATAGCAGTAAATTGAAAGGATACCTACAAACAATGATCTACAGTGGTTCGGCATTGTTTGCCTATGCTTACTTTGAACATATTGCTTTATTAATCACTTTATAAACTGAATACAGTAGAGGTCAGATGAAAATCCTTAGTTATAAAAGAACATAAAGCAACCAGCTGAGTAAAGGTCTCAAAAATAAACAACCAAGCTTGTATTTATAGAGAAGTTGGCCAAATATCTCCTTGAAAATTCGGCAGAAGGACCTTAAGAACCATATGGAACCATAAGAGGGATCACATGGCCTGGTTCCCAAAGAAGAGGGATCGATATCAATTTCTACTTTGGTCGAATTTTAGGATGTGATCCATATGGCAGCTTCCTCATGCTAAAATATGCTTAGCCTCCAAATTTCATGCCAATTGGATTAGTAGAACTTGAGTTACTACTTGATCTTTGCTTCAATATAGAATGCTTCCTGATTCCCGTCGATCCCTACCAAACGAAGAGTACCGATCCCTCTAGCTTTATCTTCTTGAGGTTGGATCTCCAGGGTAGGCTCCCTAGGGCCCTTATATCTTGCCCATAAAATTTCACATGCATTGAACTTGTGGATCTCGAGATATTGCTTTTTTTCTATTGATATGCTTTTATTCCCTAAAACGTACCAACCCCGATGATGAAAGTCAATTTATGTCGAGTCCTCATATGCGTTGAACCATATTTTATACTTCAAACATTCTGCCTTGCATATCTACCACTTCCATTTAATCTTGGCTTTGTGTTATCATCTGTACTTGACTTCTGCACCCCATGACCATCACTCTGGACTCATCAGCCTTGATAGCAATTGAATCTAACTTATGCAATCAGTTCCGTACTGCCGGGTCAAAATGCCAAATAACATACACAATTAAAACGATGAATTTATTTAGACCAAATAATTTAATTAGTTTATCATTATTATAAATTAATTAAACTAGTTAATATTTATGAAATATTAATTATGAGATTTGACTATGATTTGCAAAATAAATATGTTTTTATATATTTATATTAATTATAAATATATCAATCGATATGAGATATCGATAATGAAATTAAATTGGATTTAGTTACCGTATTTGCTTCGGTTTAAATGTAGTATTAACCTATAGATTTGGAAGCAATTTTTGTTTACAATTATGTGATAGGGGAAGCCAAAAATAGCGGCAATTAGGGTTTAAGATGAATGGTGGAGATTGGGTAGGAAAAGTAAGATATGACCCACTTTTCTCTCTCAACCATTATAAAAGCATCTCTAAACCTTAATATAAATTAAAAATTTTCAGCTGCCTCCTCCTTCTTTCTCATAGATGATCTATACATGCATATACCCCATTAAAATGTCAAATCAAATAAAAATCCAAATTGATGGCTTTGACATCAAAGGATCTACGATTCAAGGACTGGCAATTTGATGAATTGAGTATATTACCAAAGGAAGAATACTTGTCATTTCAAGGTGGACTTGAGGGCATCGGTTATAGGTAAATGTTTAGTTTCAAATAAGATGTATGATCATTGTAAGATAGCCTATTGCTTATATACATACATACACACACAGATATATATATATATATATATATTACAACATTGTTAGTTAGGAGAGATTCCTTATAGGTAATGATGTTGTCACAATAATGATGAAAGAGGCTATGTGGTAGGATCGTGTAATATGGAATAACGGAATAGTCTAGGTAGATAAAGTAGGTAAATGCAAGGAGACACCAGGATTTTATACTGGTTCGGACCTCTCGTCCTACGTCCAGTCCCTAAGCTTCACTTAGGAATTTCACTAACTAACACCCTCACTTCACCCGGAGGAATAGGTTTACAGCTTACCCGAACAACCGAACGGGATTTCTTGCCTCAACTATCGAAGAGGACTTCAACTCAATTACTAAAATACAATATTCGACTTGTTGTATTCTTGTCAACGCTAATGAGTCTAATGTAGTACAATATTCCTATAATCTTATCCTCGAGAGTATGCAATGTGTTTGTGAAGATTTAGGAAATGTAAATTGCTATGAATCAAAAGAATGTTATAAACAAAACAGTGATTCAAACAATAGATTGGTGATTGCTTTGATAATATCTAGAGAATATGAACAAGAGAATAGTAAGATTAAAGCAAGAGAATTCGGTGAATTAAATGATGTTAGAATCATGTATATATACTTGTAGAAGAGGTGCATTTGTTGTCAAAGGTTGCAAACAAGAGATGCTTCCATTTCCATTGATGAATGGTTGCAACTTTTGGGAGGAAGAAGGTGTCTTTTCAGAGAAAATTCGCAGGTTCAAATTCAGTTGACTGAGCAGGGAACTCAGTCAACTGAAAATATGAAGTAAAATTTTCGGGAGCAAATTCAGTCGACTGTGCAGGAAATTCAGTCGACTGAAACGTGCATGTTTATATATTTTTTCAGTTTCAGTCGACTGGTTATTCCTGTTCAGTCGACTGAACTTATAAAATATGCATAGTGAAAACTTAAATAAAAATGAAGTTTATAAAATGTTTTCTAGTGTTCGTGCAAGCCTCTTGAGGGTAGATTTTAACAATAAATCTAGACTAAGACCTATATAAAAAACATACTTATGTTTGTTTGGTCTTCATCGATCTTCCTTTAGCGTTGCATATATTTCTTCCTTGTTTGTTGAAGCGCACATTGTCATTAATCAAAATCTTCGTGTTTCAACATTCTCTCCCTTTTTGATTGATGACAATACTGATTTATTCTAGAGGTGTATTTACTTATTTTCTCCCCCTGAATGTATGCACTATCTTTCCTACAAAACAAAGTTAGTATCATAGATTTTCTGCCCCTTTGTCATCGACAAAATGGAAGAACTAACCGGAAATATTTTATCAAAACAATCACTGAAGCATAAAGAATAGAATATTTTCATAATCATGGCTTAAGAAAAGTTAAAAATGTTGCGGCGAACAAGCATAAAATGGCTATTTATACAAGCCACTAGAAAGTTAGAAATAAACATCAAACCATAAAAAATTACTCATCTTTATCCCAGTCATATGAACCTTCTCTTCCTCCTGTTGGTTCACGTATGATGGGTCCTCCTGTAGGTGGTCTGTATGCTCTTCCTCCTTGGCCACAACTAGCTCCGCTTGCGCTGCTACTTGTATGCTCTTCGGATGTCGTCCATGTAAACGTAGGTGCCGGACGTTTGCCGCGAGAGGTCGAAGCAGTAGTGGTGCTTGAGCACGAGATTGCATCCCATAGCTTGTTGAAGAATCCTTTGATTTTGTCAAGCTTGTGATCTACCTTTTTAAGACGAGTGTCAAGAATTTGTTGATTTCTTGACAATATCCCCAAAGATTGGTTGGTAGTAAAGCTTGGGTCAACAAGACGAATTTCATCATCTTGCTCGAAATGTTCTTCGTGGTAAGGTTGTGGAGGTTGTTGTTGTTGTTCTTGATGCCTTGCTTCCCATTCGACGAGTGATATTATGCGAGGAGGTCGAGATGGGAGTTGCATTAGGCTTATGGTCCGGTGGTTAATTTGATGGACCATTGTATTCTTTGACTCAGGCAATGGCGTATCGACATTGAGGAGAAGTCGCATGATGTATTCTCCAAAATAGATAGTGCGCATTTTGCCATTATTAAAAGTGAGAAACTCATCAAGAATAAGTTGTACCCAATTGGCTTGTATATTGCCAAAAATAGCATATAGAGCTCGATAGTTATTTGGGTAGACAATTTCGTACGAGCCCGTGCGAGGAGTAATTGTTCTCATTAGGGCTTTGTGGAGGATTCTTGCCATAGGTCGAAGAGAGGTGGACTTAAAATCTCTAAAGTTGATATTATCATCCATAAATCGATGGTTTATGTTGTCGCGAATATGTGGATTGAATTCTATCTCCTCTAGCTTTCTCCCGACATTTGGTGATTCTAGAATGTGTGCTATTCTATCCAAGGAAAACCAAACTTTCTTTCCACATACCATACTCCAAACACTATTGTTTGGATTTCTTGGAGTTTGGTGTCCAAGATTAAGGTTAGCATAAAATAATTTGACCATTACATGATTTATGGCATGGTCATTTCTTTTCAAATCTAAAAGAGAAGTTAAACCTGCTTGATCGGTTAACGCTTGGATGTTGTAGGTTTGAAATCTTTGGAAATCAACGAAGGATTGCTCGAAAATTTGGGAATTCTTCATCTTATTCCATCTAGTGACAGCGGTTCCATCGTAAATCCATTGCGCTATTTGAGCATCAATTGGCTCAAAGGATGAAGAAGAAGAAGCTCTTGATCTCTTTGGTGCCATTTGAGTGAGATTTGAATGGAATTTGAGGAATTTGGGGGCTAGGGTTTCGAAAATAATTGGGGAAGAAAATTTTTAGGAAGTAAAAAGTGAACTGATAGGGTAAAAATTGGTGGTTAAAAGGGGAAACTTGCCTGATAATTGGCGTTCAGTCGACTGAATACTCTGTCCAGTCGACTGAATTGAAGGCCGAAAATTTTCTGGGCTGAATTCAGTCGACTGAACAGGGTTTTTAGTCGACTAAATGTTTGCCTGAAAGTTTCTGTTATTATTTCAGTCGACTGAGCAGAAGATTCAGTCGACTGAATTGTTAAACATTTTGCATTCTGTCTTA
This sequence comes from Allium cepa, assembly GCA_030765085.1. Lineage (NCBI taxonomy): Eukaryota > Viridiplantae > Streptophyta > Magnoliopsida > Asparagales > Amaryllidaceae > Allium > Allium cepa. Next base: position 189,132,389 of record CM060937.1, on the reverse strand, counting down.
AGTTCAGTCGACTGAACAGGGGGTTTTAGTCGACTGACTTATGTATTTTGTTGTTCTTTGTTAATTTTGAAGGCAAACTCTTTATTCAAGGAAATAATTACAATTATATAGATGTAATATCATGAATAGATTTCAAAACTAACTATTTCTTAGGGGATGGACTTGGATTCTTTTTCCCTTCATTCTTCATATAATTGATATCCCATGAATTTGGACTATATTGAGGAGTCTTAGGAGACATCCAAGGATTCACAGGATCGACTGGTGTACGATAAGATGAAGACGGATCAAGTGAGCTAACGGGGCAAGGTAGGGGTTCAGCCACTTCTTTCTTTTTTGATCCACAAAAGTGTAAAACGATTTGCTCAAGGAAGCTTAATCGTCTAGCCGTAACCTTTTGTTCGAAGTATGATTCTCGTTGAAGATCTATTTGTTGTTGTTGAAAGTGATGAATTTCATCAATCTTTCTTTTTGTGTCTGGAGAAATAAAGAGTCCTCGTTTTGCTTTCTTGGATTCTGGGGTGTAGCCGGTACGATAATTGTTCCATTTGAAAACTGGCTCATGTGTCGGTGTTGGAGTGGGAAGTTTTGGAGATGTTGGAGTGTTATCGACTGAAGAAGTGATGTTGATCGGGGAAAGAGAGTTGTTGGACGACATTTTTTTAATGAATTTTTCAAGCTTTTATTTGTGATAATGAGTTCTGAAAAAATAATATTTTTAAGATATATTTATAGTAGGAATTTTCTAAATATACAGTGGTTATAATTCTTTAAAGTTTTTCATCCATTTAATGATTTAATGGTTACCATAATTCAGTTAAAAATGTATGGTTTATAAATGACTATTATTTTATAATATATTATGTAACATATTTGAAAAATAACTTGAAAATCCCATTTTTTCTTTATTCAGTCGACTGAACAGATAGTGTTAGTCGACTGAATTGTATAGATTTTTCTCTATATGATATCTTTAAAAGACATTATTCCTAACTCTCGTCGTAATTTTATGAAGGAGTTTTCTAATAAAGGTTTAGTAAATATATCGACAATTTGATTTTCGGTAGAAATATGTTCTAAATTAATTATTCCTTTTTCGATATTGTCACGTAGAAAATGGTGACGAATATCTATATGTTTTGTACGAGAGTGATTAACCGGATTTTTAGATAAGTTTATTGTACTTGTATTATCACGGTATATTGTAAAATTTGTTAAATTTATATTAAAATCTTTAAGTGTTTGTTGCATGTATATAACTTGAGTGCAAGTTAAAGCAGCCGATATATACTCTGCTTCGCAGGTGGAAAGCGAGACACAATTTTGTTTCTCACTAAACCAAGATACAAGTGATTTTCCAATGAAATGGAAAGTACCACTTGTACTTTTTCTATCTGTTCAAGATCCACCAAAATCATCATCACTAAATGATACTAACTCAAATGGACACTCCTTTGGATGGAAGAGACCGAAATCTTTAGTGTTGTTAAGATATTGCATTATTCGTTTTACCGCTCTTAAGTGTGAATCTTAGGATCGGATTGAAAACGTGCACATAAACAAACACTCATCATTATGTCCGGTCTACTAGCGGTTAAGTAAAGTAAGGAACCTATCATACTTCTAAACAATTTTTGATCTATACTTTTGCCATTTTCATCTCGATCGAGATGTGTAGTGGTACTCATAGGAGTAGGTTTAGCAGAAGTGTTTTCCATGCCGAATCGTTTAATTAAATTAGCACAATATTTTTCTTGGTTTATAAAAATTCCATTTGTTAATTGTTTGATTTGAAGTCCGAGAAAATATGATAATTCTCTCATATGAGACATTTCGAACTCACTAGTCATTATATTTGAAAATTCTTTACATAAATTTTCATTTGTTGAACCAAAAATAATATCGTCTACGCATATTTGAATTATTAAAATATCTTTGGTAGTATTTTTAATAAAAAGCGTTTGATCTACTTTTCCAATTTTAAATCCCGAGTTTAATAAATAGTTTTTAACTCTTTCATACCAAGCACGAGGTGCTTGTTTAAAACCATATAGTGCTTTCTTTAATTTAAATACATGATCCAGATATTTTTCATGTATAAACAAAGGAGGTTGTTCCAAATATACATTTTCTTTAATAAAACCATTTAAAAATGCACTTTTAACATCCATTTGATAAAGCTTAAAATTGTGAAAACATGCAAAGGCTAATAGTATACGTATTGCTTCAAGTCTTGCAACGGGAGCAAAGGTTTCTTCAAAATCAATACCTTCTTCTTGATTATATCCTTGTGCTACTAGTCTTGCTTTATTCCTTGTTATATTACCTTGTTCGTCTACTTTATTTTTGTAAATCCATTTTGTTCCGATTACTGATTGATTATTAGGACGGGGAACTAATTCCCAAACATCGTTACGTTCAAATTGATTTAATTCTTCTTGCATTGCGATAATCCAATAATCATCTGTTGATGCTTCTTTAGGATTTTTAGGTTATATTGATGAAATGAAAGCTACATGACCCATTTGATGTAGTTGATTTCTTGTCCTAACTTGAGAATTTATTTCTCCTATTATATTTTGAGTTGGATGGTCTCGTAATATTCTAGGAGGAGATCCTAGTTCATTATTATTATTTTCAAGGTTTGTTTCTTCTATATTTATCAATTCTTCATCATCTTTTATATTAAAATTTTTATTAAAATTTTCATCAAAAGATATATGCAAAGTTTCTTCAATTAAGTTTGTTCGTTTATTAAATACTCGATATGCTTTACTTCGTTCTGAGTATCCTACGAAAATTCCTTCATCAGCTTTTGAATCGAATTTTCCTAGTTGATCTTTTGTATTTAAAATGAACATTTTGATCCAAATATTTTAAAACAGGATATATTTGGCTTTTTATTATTAAATAGTTCATAAGAAGTATTTTTAGTTAATGGTCTAATTGATATTCTATTTAATACATAACATGCAGTAGCAACGGCTTCTGCCCAAAAATGTTTTGGTAGAGAACATCCATTTAATAATGTTCTTGCGCATTCTTGTAATGTTCTATTCTTTCTTTCTATAACTCCATTTTGTTGAGGAGTTCTAGGAAATGAAAAGTTATGATTTATTCCTTTCTTTTTACAAAAAGTTTCAAAAGCTTCATTTTCAAATTCGCCTCATGATCGCTTCGAATATTTTTAATTTTCAAATCTTTAGTGTTTTGAATTCTTTTGACAAATGTTTTAAAATGTTCAAAAGTGTCACTTTTATTTTTCATAAAAATAGTCCATGTATATCTTGAAAAGTCATCAACTATTACAAACACGTATCGATTATGATTAATGGATTGAACTTGTGTTGGTCCAAATAAATCCATATGTAGTAATTCTAATGGTTGTAAAGTTGAAATATTTTTCTTAGATTTAAAAGATGATTTCGTTAATTTTCCTTTTTGACAATCATCACAAAGATTATTTATTTTAAAGTTTATTTTGGGTAAACCTCTTACTAATTCATTTTTAGAAAGTTTTCTAATAGTTTTAAAATTTATATGACAAAATCTTTTGTGCCATAACCAAGGATCATTATCTTTGGCTAGTAAACACATACTCGTATTATGATTAATATTCATATTTAGAACATAAATATTTCTATCTCTATTTCCTTCAAAAACAAGATTTTGGTTTTGATGAAAAATACTACATTTATTATCCGAGAAAGTTATTTTAAAACCTTTGTCACACAGTTGACTTATGCTAAGTAGATTATGTTTTAAATTTTCAACTAATGAAACATTTGTTATAAAAGGTAAATTTGATGTACCGTAATTGTTCACATCTCCTTTGCCAATGATATAGCCTTTTGAATTGTCTCCGAAGGTAACCGAGCCACCATCAAAGTATGTGATGTTTGTAAGCATATCTTTGTCTCCGTTCATGTGTTTTGAACAACCACTGTCTAATATCCATTTCTTCTTTTTGAGTGGGACCTGAAAATAAATATGAAATTATTGGTACCCACCTTTTAATAGGGTCCTAAAAAGTTAGAGTTTAGGAATCCAAACCCAATTTGGTTTAGTATCCTTTTTATAAATATAGTTTTCATTATGATGAACATTATCCATAAATGTTTTAATATATTTATTTCTTATTAATACATTGTTAGTCTTTGGTACCCAAATTTTAACTACCTTGTTTTCTACTTTTGTTTTAATAGGGATCTTTAGCAATATTTGTTGTTTTGAATCCATATTCCTCTTAAAGTTTGTATTTTTCTTTTTAGGAATTTTTGACTCCTTTTTATATCCTAATCCATGTTTACTTGAAGAGGATTGAGAATTTTCTAAAATCTTAGATAAATTTTCTCTTCCTTTGTTAAAGTTAGAAACATTTTTAGTGATGCTATCTAATCTAGCTTGAAGACTATTATTTTCTAACTCAACTTGTCTAATCTTAGTTTTAACTCATGATTTTCAGAAACAATTATATCATTCTTTGTTTTTTGAGTTTCAATTTCTTGACTTAAAAGTGATAATTGAGTTTCCGAGCTTGAATGAGACTCTTGAACTTTTTCAAGTTCTTCTTCTAAAATTTTCTTTTCATCTTTTAACATATCCCTTTCAAATTCAGCTTTGTTTTGATTTTCATGAGTTTCTTTGAGTTTCTTTTTAAGAGTTTTTATTATGCTTAAAAGTTCAGTGTTTACTTCAATTAAATCGTCGAAAGTTAAATTATTTACCTCAGTTTCTTGAGCCATGAAGCATACATTTGCCTGTTCATTGTCGCTATCACTATCATTTTCGGATGAAGATGAATCTGAATCGTCCCATGTTACAGAAAATGCCTTCTTTTTGAATTTATCCTTCTTGTTTTTGTTGTTGAATCTTTTCTGATTTTCCTTCATTTGTTCTTGACAATCTTTTTGCATGTGTTCTTTCTTGTGACAATTGAAGCATTCTATATTTGAGGATGAAGGTTTTTTCAAGAAATTCTTTTTGAATCCATTTTTGTTTCCTTTTCTACACTTTAAGAATTTCTTGAAATTTTTGGCTATAAATGCTAGATCCTCATCTTCAGACTCTGATTCTTCCTTTTCCGCATGAAAAGCAACATTCTTTCTTTCTTGAGCTTGATCTTTCTTAGCTTGCATATTTACTTCATACGACATAAGATTTCCAATCAATTCTTCTGGTTTCATTGTAGATAGATCATTTTCTTCCTCGATTGCTAGTACTTTTCTCTCCCATTCATCAGTGAGTGAATTTAGAACTTTAGACACAATGTCAAAGTCCGTGTATCTTTCTCCTAGTCCGATTAGAGCATGATGAATGTCTTGAAACCTTGAGTACATGTCATTGATGGATTCATTTTGTCGCATTCTAAAGTTTTGGAATTGATTCTTCAGCATGGATTTCTTTGTTTGTTTAACCTTGTTTGTGCCTTCATGTATGACTTTAAGTGTTTCCCATATCTGATATGCAATAGTACATATGCTAACACGGTTGAATTCATTTCTATCCAGGGCGCAAAATAGCATATTCATAGCTTTGGCATTTGCACTAGCTTCATTCTTTTGAGTTTGTGTCCATGTAGGATAATCGGTTGTGGGTACAACGAACTTCGCTTGAGTAGCATTCCAGGCTTCGAAACTTGTTGCTTGCATATAAATCCTCATCCGTGTAGCCCAGTAGTTATAATTTAGTCCATTGAATAGAGGAGGTCTTTGGGTAGATTGTCCTTCCCAAATGTAGAACTATAGGCAGATGTTGTGCTTGTACTTGCGTTATTTTCCATATTATCAATATGTCTAATAACGGTGTTATGGTTATAGACAACCTTGCTTTGATATCAATTGAAAGAGGCTATGCGGTAGGATCGTGTAATATGGAATAACGGAATAGTCTAGGTAGATAAAGTAGGTAAATGCAAGGAGACACCAGGATTTTATACTGGTTCGGACCTCTTGTCCTACGTCCAGTCCCTAAGCTTCACTAAGGAATTTCACTAACTAACACCCTCACTTCACCCGGAGGAATAGGTTTACAGCTTACTTGAACAACCGAACGGGATTTCTTGCCTCAACTACCGAAGAGGACTTCAACTCAATTACTAAAATACAATATTCGACTTGTTGTGTTCTTGTCAACACTAATGAGTCTAATGTAGTACAATATTCCTATAATCTTATCCTCGAGAGTATGCAATGTGTTTGTGAAGATTTAGGAAATGTAAATTGCTATGAATCAAAAGAATGTTATAAACAAAACAGTGATTCAAACAATAGATTGGTGATTGCTTTGATAATATCTAGAGAATATGAACAAGAGAATAGTAAGATTAAAGCAAGAGAATTCGATGAATTAAATGATGTTAGAATCATGTATATATACTTGTAGAAGAGGTGCATTTGTTGTCAAAGGTTGCAAACAAGAGATGCTTTCATTTCCATTGATGAATGGTTGCAACTTTTGGGAGGAAGAAGGTGTCTTTTCAAAGAAAATTCGCAGGTTCAAATTCAATCGACTGAGCAGGGAACTCAGTCAACTGAAAATATGAAGTAAAATTTTCGGGAGCAAATTCAGTCGACTGAAACTGTGCATGTTTATATATTTTTTTCAGTTTCAGTCGACTGGTTGTTCCAGTTCAGTCGACTGAACTTATAAAATATGCATAGTGAAAACTTAAATAAAAATGAAGTTTATAAAATGTTTTCTAGTGTTCGTGCAAGCCTCTTGAGGATAGATTTTAACAATAAATCTAGACTAAGACCTATATAAAAAACATACTTATGTTTGTTTGGTCTTCATCGATCTTCCTTTAGTGTTGCATATATTTCTTTCTTGTTTGTTGAAATGCACATTGTCATTGATCAAAATCTTCGCGTATCAACAAATGATTGGTTACGAGCACAAGTTTAATGTGTGTGTGTGTGTGCATATTATTGATGATCTGAAGTTCCATGCCGAATTATTGTATTTTAATTTAATATTATATTGATATATGTGTGTGTATTAATTAATTAATTAATATAATTTATATCAAAGTATATATACATCCATATTATATAAAATTTGATGTATAATTTTCCAATATATCTTTGTATTAATTATGAATTTTAGTAATTGAAAATATTTTTTATGAATTTTAGATGTTTTTATTATTATTTAATCACTAAAGGAATTAATAAATTCATATAAAATACATCTTGTTTTGAAATTTTATTTTTTTTCTCAAGTTAGTTTATCATAACTGGAGCATTTAGTCAAAATTTTCAATTTTTTTATATTTTTTAAAATTATTTAAAAATTATCCAAACAATATTTAATTAAAAATATATAATTTTCACACATAAAATTCTAGAATTTTTTTGCAACTCTTACAATACTATTCTTGGTTTTCAAAAAGTTAAAATTTGATATTTTTAGCATATAATTATTTTATACTATTTATTTATGATAGTTTAACTAATTAATGCATAATAATTATATATTATTATAATAAATTATAATAAATTTTGATCTATAGTGTATTTCAATTCGGAATATTAAAATAATATATATATATATATTATAATACAATTTTACATTTAATTATTATATTTATATATACACACACATATTCATATATATATATATACACACACATACACACTCATATAATTATTTTACATTAATTCATATGTATATATAAATATGTTTCTTTAAACTTATAATTTATATGTATATATATATATTTATTTATTTGATATTTATAATATATTATATACATGTATATAATAGTATTTTAATATATATACACACTATGTATTTATTTGGATATTTATACATATTAGTTATAAGTATATGCACATATTTGGATAACGTACAATATATATATATATATATATATATATATATATATATATATAATGAGCTAATATGACTGTTGTCATGTAAAACCCAACATCTATGTACGGGCATATTATACCTTGCATGGAATATCATGTTAAGCATGCACATATATATACATATGTATGCTTATATATAAAGTGAAAATAAGTCAAATAAATTTCAAACAAAAATTTATAAATTTAAATAAAACATATGATTTTATTTAAATTAAATTTAGAAATGTTCTAAATACATTTTACTCCATAGGCCTAATAAAGATCCAATAGGGTACAAATCTGAAATCCACCCATTTCTTCTGCTGTACTGGTCCAGTTCCAATAATGGTATTAGAGCCTAATAGCCTATGCGGTCTAATTAGTCATGTTAGGGTTTACTAATTAAAGTCTACCCATATTGTAGGGTGTCTAGAAAAGTAGTGCTTATGGTTGGGCTGGGTAATCAAGTACTCTACCCTACCTGGTTACTAGCCTGTTCCAAAAAGATAAGGTAAGCCCAAAAGGTTATCCCTAATAGAAAAGATCTAATTTGAATCAGGCCTTAGGCTGATTTTCAAAATTATTTGAAAATTAAAATATAAGATTTTAAATTTTAAACTTAATTTTAAAATAAGAAATGAAATATTATAAAAGGTGTAATATAATAAAGTTATTTAAAATGTTTGAAAAATAATAGCAATTGATTTAAAATTTTAAAAATTGATTAATAAGATTAATAACAAAAATTAATTAAATAAGTTAATTAATAAATGAATACATGTATTATATTTATGATATATGTTATGTTATTTCAAAATGTTTGAAATAACATAAGCATACATGTACATATATCAAATAAAATTTGAAATTAAAATAGTTTAGTCAAATAAATTAATTAAAAGGTTAATTAATTAAATAGTATACGCATGTATATGATATATGTATTACATTTTAAAAGTTGTAGTATATAATAATGAATTTAAATGTTATATTAATATGAATTTAATTGAATAATTAATTAAAATTAATTAATTAAATATTTAATTAATATAATGTTATACATAAGACTATTACATAAGTAACATAAAATGTAAGAGTTATATAATAATAAAACTTATATAATATGAATGTATAAATTAAAGGTGGAAAGGTAAAGAAACCCTAACTAGAATTAAGGAATAAAAATATACCTAAAGGTACATATACCGTTATTTCTATTGTGTCCGACACTTGAATGACGAGAGTAATTCATAAGAATTATATTATTCCATAAGTTGATATCACTCAATATTATATATGTTGAAGATTATGAATCTTCAATATAATGTTGTCCACTACCATATTACTTACATACTCCTTAGTTGTTGTGCAAACTCAAGCTAGTGATGTTATGTGTAGTACAATTAGTATATTGAATAGACGAGGTAAGATAACTATATGTATTTGTTGAGAAAACTTAAGGTACATATACTATACTTAGGCCGTCGCGGTATGGTAGGTACGAGTGAATGGTCACTTTCAATATATTGAACAAATTCAAGGTCGAAATGAGATCAAGACAAGGAATCTTGGGTTAAGAGTTGTATGTGATACAACCGGTAGGGAATTATCTATCGTCCGTGTAGCTATGATTTGTTAAGCAAACTCAATGCTGTAATTCCAAGACCGACAAGTCCTAAAATCCGCTAGTGAAGACGAAAGACTTCTACGTTTCGCTTTGGCTTTAATGAAACATAAAAGACTACTGGATGCCCTATTGGAAAAATGGAATGATTAAATCTAACCATTCTAATATTGTAAGGACATATGCTATATGATGTTAATAATAAACTACATTGATAAATTTGGGGATTTAAAATGATTAATAAAACATTTATCAATTAAGACATACAATTAAACTAAACTAAAGATTATAGATAGAAATATAAAATGTACTTACTAATAAACGACCATTGCATTTGAATGTTTCAATAATCAGGCCAGTGCCTAGTTTTACAACTACCTAATACATTCGTAATTTGGCCACTTACGTGTTTATTTGGTCTAGACCATGTATTGCATTCTATTAGTTTTGAACCCTAAAAGCAATATGAAACTATGGATCTTCGATCCATATACTATTGCATATAAATGTTATATAGGGAACGGTCATAATTCATAATGTACATACTTCGATGAAGTTAGTTTATTCGAAAATAAGCCAATAAATAGTACTGTGAGAGGAAGTGTTCAATTTGATTGATACAGAAAGAATCATATTGTGTAACTATAACGCTGGACCAAAAATACAAGAAGATCTACGAACATGATAGTTGGAATGTTAGTTTAATCAGTTTACACAAAACGTGACATATTTAGTGTCTTTATACATTAAGGATCGTCAAATGCGTTTTGTAAAGAGTTCGTTATTATTTCCAACAAAATTGGCACAAACACCCAATAGAAGTTTTGAAGGAAAATAAATAAAGAATTTAATGAAAACAGAGGGGAAAAAAGTAATGAAATAGCTGTGAATCAAAGCAATAACATAGACAAAGCGATTTATAGTGGTTCGGCGTCGTTTGCTTATGTCCACTTTTAATAGAAAACTTTATTAATTATTTTATAATATGAATACAGAGCCATCATTGTCGGGAGGGTAAAGAGCATCCAACGTAATAGAGATTAGATGAAAATCCTTAGTTACTATAGAGTAAAAAGTAACCAACAACGTAAAGGTCTTGAAAATGAACAACCAAGCCTGTATTCATAGATGAAGATAACGAAATATCTTCCTGAAAATTCAATAGAAGGATCTCCAAAACAATATGGACCTATAAGAGGGATCGCATGACCCAAATCTTAAAGAATAGGGATCGGAACTGATCCCTCTTTTGGTGAAATTTGGGGGTGCAATCCCCAAGGAAGCTTCTCCATGTCAAAACATGCCTAGTCTCTAGTTTTCATGCCAATTGTATTAGTAAAACTTGATTTTTTTGCTCGATCTTAACTTCAGTATGAATTTCCTTCTGATTTAAGCTGATCCCAATTGAGGAAAGAGGTCCGATCCCTCTTACTCCATCCTTTTGAAATGTGATCCCTAAGGAGGCTCCTTAGGGTCCCTACATCTTGCTCATAAAATTTCATATGCATTAGACTTGTGGATATTGAAATATTAATTATTTTCTACAAAACTACACTTACTTCCTGAAACATATCGATCCTATGTTGGAGGTTGATTATAGCCTATCCCTCCTACATCTTTTACCGTATTCCATAATTTGAATGTTCTACATTGCATATCTCTCAATTTTTTTCCATCACATCTTTATATTACCACATGTACCCGGGTTTTGGACCCTACGATCATCGCTCTGGACTTACTGGCCTTGATGATAATCGAATCTAACTTGTCCAATCAGTTCGAATGTAGACGAGACAAAACTCTAGATAACACTTGCTCCCCAAATTACGTCTTGTGCTGAACATGACATGCTTTGAATCAAAGCAGGTCAGAGTCAACGAAAAGATATCTATCCAGCTTTCTGAATAGTCTCTATCCTTCCATCGAATCATTTTCCAAAGCATCATATCTCTCTTTGATCATCATGACATTTGGTCGATTCCCAATAGTATAAATCTAGGATTGTATTCTGTCAGTTGATAACATGGTCCGGTCTAGCGAGACTAATAATCTTAGGCTATCTGACCCTATCTCGAACTTTAAAGCTTCAGGTTTGAATTCAGTTTCTGTCGATTTTAAAAATTGAACCTTTAGAATATACACACACACACGTTCAAGTTCATGTTCTGGTCGTTAGCTCCCGAATGCATTCGTACACTCACGGGTTATCTCCAATTTTCGTTAGATTAAATGCAATTTCATTGCATTTTGAGTATATATTCTTTGCATAATTTTTCATGCCCATGTTCACATATACAAAATCCTATAGTTAATCCCTTCTTATCTTCCCTTTTTTTTACACTTATAGGGATCGACATTCTGCTAGCCGATCCCTCCCTCCTTTTTTTCTTTTTTTACACTTATAGGGGATGGACATTCTCCTAGCCAGTCCCTCCCTCCTTTGTTTTCACTTCATAGAGAATGAAGACGCGGGCCGAACCATTTTCCCCATATATAAGCTAGCACTTTTCCCTTCAACCTTCACTTATTCATCTCCTCCCTAATTACTTTTCTTCTTCCTCAAAGCTCGGTCCTGAAGCCTCCCTTGTTAATTTGAAAACCCGACCCCTACCTTTTGAATCAAACACCATCCTCATCCATAAATTTGCCTTCCTATTTTGCCTTAGATCATCATTTCGTCCTCAATTTGAGTCATAATCCAATACTTCTCCTCGAACAACCCATTCTCCATATATTTAAGTTGGTTTGCTTGCCTTTAACCTTTAATTTAATGACAAGACGATGGGTTTTATTATGTTGGTGGATGGGTTAGAATTCGTCATGACAGATAGGTGATGGTCGAAGTTGCTTAGGTGAGATGAGACGTATGATGGAGTAGGGTACGGAAAAGTAGGATAGAAGGAGAAAGAAAGGATCATAGGATAATGGAGACGTAGGGATTGGTTAGAGTACTTGAGGGAGATCATAAAAACATTGAAGGAAAGGGATTGGTTGTTTCTGGATGGCATTGAGGGGTCAGTAGTATATCAAAGTAAAGGGATCAGTGGTTTTGTCGGTGTGTTATAGATGGAAGGATCGGTCATTATCAAGGAAAGGGATCAGTATGAATAATTTAGAGAGAGGGATTGGTTATCTCACTTTGGAATTGGGATCAGCATATATAGGGGTTGGCTAATTGTGCTTGGCCGATCCTTAGCTTTGAATTAAACTTGAAAACCAATCTATATGCACTTGTTTGAACAAAAAGAACCAATCTCATCCTAATTATCTTGAACATATGATGATAATGATAATGAACAATAGGATTTGCATATCCAATATCAAACTCAAAATTGAACAACCAAACTCCTGGGACTTAGAACTTAAATTAAAACTTAATATACGAACTTTGATAATGGATTTCATACCGCTACATGCTGATGATCGATTCCAAAAGCTTATATAATTGATCAATCTAGTCGCCAATTGAGCAGTCGGCGATGATGGTCACTTTGGTTGGAATCCAAAGTATCGTCATTTACTTTTTCCTTTTGTTTTGAACCGCTTATCTTTTCACTGCACGACGTTGCACCATACTAGCCTACATTTAACACAATGGTGCCAGATAAAATTTTCTAATCTCAACTATCTACTGAGTTTAATTGATATGACTCCAGACATTTAGAGCATCTAGCTGCAATGTCCTCCGGACCTACTTCACAACATGACAACCTTAGAGCTGAATCTAGTTCCATAACTGTATTTGGCAGACTTTACCTTGATCATCGTAATAGACAAGCATAGATTTACGGTCCATCAACCGACTTTTTCTCTGATTTCCTCATTCTCCTGGCGGAAGATATAAGCCAAGTCCCTAATGCCATAGAAAGTGCTATATTTTTAGATAATCCAATGGATTCCTAAGTCTCCAGGATCAGCGAGCCCGCTCTTTGCAGATTATGCTTTAGACATAGGATTTCATTTGGAGATTTTATGGTTCCCTTAGTGAATGGCAAGGGTCGTTTTCCTTCGAAGGGGTATACAACATGCAATAAGTTCATGTGCTGGGCTAGATGCATGCCGCCCTTCAATTCTTTTATCCAAGATGCTAAAAGATCTTGAAATAGCTCCCTCTCAACTACAACCAAATAGCTATGTCTTTCTTCATGGCACTTTCTTTTTATTCATGGATGTTCTGTTCCGCCCGCCATCTCTTGAGGATAGTAGGTTTATTTATAATTTCAAACAACAAAAAGGAAGCTATTCCTACAATTTACGTGATCCTTCACCTAACTGTTGAGTCTTAACTAGCGTTTGGAACAAACTCAACCTCTTTAAACATGAATGGTTATATGTCGGATGTCCTCCTGGCTTTACGAGGCGATGGTTGGAAGGATGTAAGTGTCGTCTTTACTTTACTCTAAAATTCTTTAGCTCAAGTTATATTATGAACCATCTAATATTTTGTAAATCTATAAGCGTACGTCCACGTCCAGAGGGTGATAGTTTCATCAGGGCAATTTCTGCAATTCGTGCCACCTTGGTTGAAGACAGGGACATTAGATCCATTGTAACTGTAAAATGACTATCTCTGTATGGGTTGCTGAAAGAAGGTCGCAGCATTGGGATTCTGGGAAGTGCTACGTCACCAAGAAATGTTGTAGAACAAGAAGGCGATGCCAATAACATTGTCTTGCCCCTTGTTAATAACCTTGTCTTGCCCCTTGTTGAGAGAACTCTGTATGATGCTGAAGAGGGTGAAATTAGGAGTGCCAAAGTCAACAAGTATGGCGGTGTTAACGCATGTTCGAGCAATGCACCCGTAGTCGAACCATCACAAGACGCACCACATCACTTGCTAGTAAGGAGAGGAAAAGGCTTGCATATAAACTTCACAGAAGGAAAAACTACTAAAGAATTTGAGTTTGTTATCACTTCCATCAATGAAGAGTCTTCCTCCCGACATTTAGAAAGTTTAATTGAAGGGTTCTCAAATCTTCAAATTCCTGATGACATCATGACTTATGACTTTCCTAACATTACTACTGGATGGCTCAATTCTCCCACTACAAATGACGACGACATACTTCCTACTGCCAAAAGGGAGAAAACTCCTATGAGCAAGGCTACAGCAACCAGTCCGTTTGGTGGACGCTAACACACTCACAATCACGTGCACTCCATCTCACGATTTTCACCTATCTTTTGTTCAATAGTCACTTATATTATTTTTTTAGTTTGCAGATGTGTGATATCTTAATACTATGCTTTTGACCATTTGAGGGGCTCCTACACACCGTAAAGACCGTGTTTCAGAATCAGGTAGGCATAGAGAGAGATGAAGGTCGGGAAAGAAATTGTCGTTCAAGGGAATATTCTTCGTGTAAACATAAGTCCCAGTCTCAATCATCTTATCACGAAGTTCGGCCTAATTTTCCTATACAAAGTGGCGGTCAGACTTTTTTTCACAGTGCTCAAGTTGTTGTACCACCTGAGCAGTATTCTAGTTCATCTAGCTCTAGACAGTTCCATGATCAAAGGTTGAGAAAACACCCAATCATTACTTATGATCCATCTTTGCTGATCGTAGGTCCTAAGGCTTCCACGGTGGAAAAATTGGCCGAACTTAAGGTCAATTTTCCCAGGATTTTCTTCGATGGGCTTAAGTTGCTCCCTTCATCCATACAATCCTAGGGAATGGTAAAGCGAGTTCCCTCACATGTGTCAATGATGTTTTTGTGCAACATGAATCATTCCAACACCCAACCGAAAAGAACTCTAAGGAGTCTATCAAGAGATAGCATGAAATCGATCACCTCAAGCTAGAGGTGATCTATGATAAAGACATAATTAAACATCAAGACAATGAGATCTCGAAGATGACAGTGAAGCTAACCGAGGCATAAAAAAGTGCCAAGAAAATATCTAAGGCGGTGGGTCGTCTAGAAGCTGCCCACAAAAAAAAAAATTGGATGCCACCCTTAACCGCGGCGGTGTGCTTGCCTTGGAAAAAGATTCTTTGCAAAAAGAGAAAATAATTTGGTCTACCACATTGAGGAGTTTGAAAAACTCCTAAAATAGAGAGGGAAGAGAAAGTCAAAGCTCAAGAGGAGTTACAAAGATATTGCAAATAGGCTTTGGAGCACGGGAACTGGAAAATAAGCTTGACGAGCAACTTGCTCAAATCAAAGTCCTCAAGGAAGAGGCAAGAGAAGCGGGCCACAATGAGATTAGAGAACAAATTTAGCCCCGATTAGAAGATGCCATGACAACTGGTCGAAATAAAATTAAGGACATGATCAATCCCTTGATCATTGAATATAATGCTAAAGTCCTTATCCATCACTATTTGAGTTTTCTTGGGGAGGACTACCTCGAGTCTCTCGTTGAAGCCTGGGAATACATTGTAGAAATGAAAAAGAAAACCCTCGGTGAAGCTGACTTAGACGAAGAGAAACTGGTACGGGAGATTCTTCATAAAGATGAACTTTTAGACCTTGCTGCTTCAAGACTCCGAAACTTTGACATCCTAGCATTTTCCAACAAAGGGAAAAACATTACAGAGCCTTCGGAGTCCGATCCAAAGGGCCCCTCCTCTTCTCAAGCAGCCGGACTGTCAGTTTTTTTTAGCCCAGGACAAAATCTAAGCTATGATTTAGACAGACTCGGTTATCATCCTAAGGTGCTGACTACTATCTTAGAGGGGAGTACTGCGACGACAATTGAGAGTCAGTTGGATGTAGGTATCCCGATTATTGTCCACTTTTTGAGTGATTTCATTCTTCATGTACAATAGTCATATGCTTATTTTCTTGTTTTCGTGAATCTGCAGGTCTTCCGGATACCAGCCAAATCCAAGAAGCGATGTTACTCTGGAGCAACAGTCGACATCTAATATTATTCTGATGGCCTCCAACGCTTAAGTTATCGGAGCACTTAATGATGATAAAGCTAAAGACCCACCATCGCTGGATGAATCAGATAACATTGCGATAATTAGCGCAGCTGAACGCGCCTATGAGCTTATCTTAAAAGAACGTATCGAGGGAGAGGGGTTGCTAAAGAAAAAAAGCTAAGGCTAAACCCGTCAATGCGGACATTAACGATACAAACCTTGTTCCATTACAAGTTATTCCACACGGCGGGTCGGTTCCCTAAGAACTCCCTCCAACCTTCGAAAGCTCTCTTGCCAAGGGTGGCAAAGGAACAAGGAAAAGGACAGGTGGAAGATCGGGTGGTGGCACTCTTAAGAAATCCAGAAAGGAGAAAGTGGAGAAGAAATAGCCATCGCTCTGACTTAGTTTATATATTGTTTGCAAAGTTGTTTTTCTCTTTTATTGGTTGTGAATGTGCAAGTATGGCCCCCATTTTTGAATAAACTTGTATCATAATTTTAGAATCTATTATGTAAATAAAAGTTCTTTGTTTTCTGTTGAGCTTTATGTGAATTTTTATTCAAGTATTTGAGCTATTACTTGTAACTCGTTGCTCATTGATTTGGATAATAATCCATTAATTCTATCCTAAAGCCTCTATCTGGTCATGGCCCTGATTTGTACCAAACACAAGGCTTGAACCCTAATGATACACCATCAGATTAAGTGGTTTGTGCGATTATACTCTTGCCCCTTATCTCGGGTTAACAAAGTTAGATAGTGGATGGTCGAACTCCATCCTTAGCAAGTTTATACTCTTCCTGTCAGTTTTAGGCTGGAGTTTATGGAATAGTGAGTATTCTAACCACACTCACCTATTTGTATATACTTATATTCGCACTCTAAGGATAAGAGTTAGTTAGCAGGTGATCCGATCATACCCATTCATGTTTATACTCCAATCCATGCTCTAGGGACTTAGAGTTATTTTGGAAAATAGTCTGACCGTACTTTCCTTAACTAATTGATTTGCCCCCAAGTCTAGGGTTTAATTTAGCGAGCGACCAATCGAATCACAATTGCTTTTTGATTCATATATGTCCTATCATTTAATAGGATTAATCTGGTTATGGGATAGTCAATTCACATTTATTCCTCGTTTGGTATTTCGTTCATCGTGTTATGAGCAAGAACCATTGAATGAATGGTCGGACCTTTCTCATTTCATTTAGTTCAATTGTGAACTTATGTAATCGGGTAGCTCCAAACTCTAGGTACCTCATTAGGCATATCAATATTGGTTAGATGGGTATCATAACTAATATGTAGTGTTGCAGCAATCATAGATATGAAGGAATTTTCAAACTTTATTTGCTAAAGGGAAAGAAATGACATGATCTGTCTTATTACATCTCTGGAAAATCAAATGCTAAAGAAAATTCAAAAATTGAATACAACTGAACGAAAAAGAATAAATAAAGTGAAATAGTGTCGTAAATGCTTGCTATTCCATGCCCTTAGGAGTATGACACCATCAACAGTCTAGCTTGAAAGTTCCCTCTTCAAGCCTCTGTTCAATGACATACGGTCCTTTCCAAATAATTCATATGTGATGGAGCAGGAAAAACCCATTTCAAGAACAGATCATCTATTTCAAAGGTTTAAGGTCGGACTTTAGTGTTGTAGTATCGGGTGATATAGTGTCGGTGTGTAGCTACTCTCAAATCACCTTCTTCGCGCTTCTCATCTACAAAGTCTAAAGATTCCATAAGGAGATCTCTACTTATTCTAGGATCGTGGTAGGTTACGCGATGAGAAGGGACTTCGAGTTTAATAGGAATTATGGCTTTAGAGCCGTAAGCAAGGGAAAATGGAGTGTGGCAGTCGTGACTTGTGGGTCGTCCAATAAGCCTACAGAACTATTAGGAGTTCTTCCACCCACTTGCCTCTGTCCTTTTATAAACGCTTCGTTAAGGTGGACTTTATGATTTTGTTTACAGCTTCCATTTGTCCGTTTGCTTAAAGGTGAGTAACTACCTCAAATCCCATTTCAATATGATGCCGACTGTAGAAATATTTGAATTCAGCACTATAAAATTAGTTTCCATTATCAGTTACAGTAGTTTGTAGGAGACCAAAATGAAAGATGATGTTTCGGACGATGAAGTTGATTGCTTTCTTGGACATGATCGTTAATTTAAGGTTCTGCTCTGGCACATGTAATGAAGTAATCAACTGCGACGTTGGCATACCTCGCACCATCTTTAGAGATCGGTAAGGAGCTAATAATATCGATGCCCCATACAGCAAACAGCCATGGGCTGACCATATGTGTGATTTCTGTCAATGGAGCTCTAAAACTTTCACATATATCTGGCACTTGTCGCATCGCCTTGCATAATTAGCAGCATCCTGATTAATAGTTGGCTAAAAATACACGTAGTAGAGTATTTTCTTTGCTAGGCTTTGCCCTCCTATGTGATCGCCACATTCCCATTCATGAACTTCCATTAGGTTTAATTTTATTTCATCATGAGCGGTACATCAGAGTAGGGGGATGGAGAACCCATTTCTGTACATAACTCCTTCCTGAATGATATATCATAAAGCTATACGAAGATTTGTCGTTTTTCATTCCTTCGTTTAGGATGTAGTCCCTGTAGCAAATAGCCTTTAATCGGAGTCATCAACTACTCCTCAGGCTCCGCCTCTAGCACCCGGCCGATTTCCATCAAGTTGGTGCTCGAAGCATTTAATACTTTGATATGGACCAAGCCCATTTGTTGTGCATCCCTGGTGTTAGCAAACTTTGCTAATGAGTCAATCTCTTTGTTTTGATCTCGACGAATGTGGGTAATATCATAGTACTCAAAGTCAGACAATAGCTCTTGGACCCGGGTAAGGTATGGAGCGAGTCGTTGTCCTTTATTTTGGTAATCTCCCCTGACTTGGTGTATTACCAATTATGAGTCCCAAAAGATTTCAAGAGATTTTATCCCCAAATCTCTGGCGAGTTTAAGCCTAGCAATCAGAGCTTCATATAGAACTTCATTGTTTTTTGTAGGAAAACAAGCTTTAAGGCATATTAAATTGACCTATCTTCTGAATTCACTAGCATAATTCTAGCTCCATAATAATGATCATTGGATGCTCCATCTGTATACAACTTCCACTGTATGGTAAGGTTTCCAGTGCTCTATCAGAAATCATCCCGTGTGGTAAAATCTACTATATAGTCCACCGGTGCATATCCCTAAACAGCCCTTTAAGGACTATAAGTGATGTCGAATTGACTCAACTCGATATTTCAGTTAAGCAACCTTATAGACGTCTCAGGCCACAGTAGGACCTATCGTAATGGCTGGCCAATATAAACACTGCTAGAATGAGCCTGAAAATAGGCATGGAGCTTTTATGAGGCAATTACCAGCAGTATGCCAATTTTTCTTTCTTCGGATAGTTCTTTTCAGCTCCCGTCAATCGCTTGCTAACATAATAGACCGGTTTCTAGATTCGATTCTCCTCGTCAAACAATGTAGCACCTATAGCATGTACCGACACAGTTAAGCAAATATACAAGTCTTTATGATCTACCAGCATTGACAAAATGGGAGTTCTCTCTAAGTGGTTCATCAAAGCTTGAAATGCGTCCTTACAATCCCGTGTCCATTCAAAATTCCTTTTCCCTCTTTTAACAAAGTCAAAGAAAGGAATGCATTTATCGATAGCTGTTTGATGATGGAATTTTTATCGAGTTAGAAAATCGTCGAAAAATTTATAATAAAATTTGTACCGCAAGCGCACGGTGTACGATTGTAGCACGTATGCGAGTACGGGTCGATCCACAGGGAATTGTTAGATTTTGAAATTCCATTCAATCAAATTAAATGAAAGTCGAGGGATTGTTAACTAACTAAAAGAAAGTAAAAACAAACTAAAACTAAGGAGAATAAAAATATGAGATTAATAAGCAATTTAGAGGCAAATCCACTCCCATGATCATATAAATCGACATAATGAAACTATGATCTCTTTTTGGTCATTTTTGAGTTTAGTTGATGCATGTATCATAAGCATGGCCTAATGATGTTATTAATTAACATACTTAAACCATCAAACTTTAATGCACCATCTAACCCACTTACTAACTTTAATGAAAATGACATGACATTAAAAGTAGAATCTATTTTAAGCATGGATTATTAACTATTGAATTAATAACATAAACCATCAAATTTTGATTCTAAATCCACTTCCATTACCACGATTATATGTAGATGAAGAAGTAATTAGTGATTCATATGACTAAGTATAGCCTATTTGTTTTGAACAACATAAGCTATCAAACTCAATATTAAACACAAAATCACACAAACATCTAACTTTCCATTAAGCACAAAAGAGACATAAATGAAAAATTATGTTGCACTTACATGATTTAAGAGAGCT
Source organism: Allium cepa (assembly GCA_030765085.1). Classification (NCBI taxonomy): domain Eukaryota; kingdom Viridiplantae; phylum Streptophyta; class Magnoliopsida; order Asparagales; family Amaryllidaceae; genus Allium; species Allium cepa. Next base: position 189,111,609 of record CM060937.1, on the reverse strand, counting down.
TCGTTACCCCTAAATTGTAAGGATTAGCCTCTCATATTTGTTATTAAATCAACAAATGTAGAAGCAATATGAAACTAAAAGAAGAGAAAAAAAAGAGCAAAATGAGAAGAAAAGCTAAGTAAAAAGAAGTAAAAAACTAAACTACTAACAAAATAAGAAAGAGAGCATGTAAATGTAAAAGAACATTAACTAACATTGCATAAAAAGAAAGATTACATGAAATTAAAAAAATGGCTAAGTAGCCATGAAAAAGAAAAGAGAAGAGCTTTGTTTATTTTTATTATTTCTCAACTAAAACTAACTAACTAAGAGGAAGAGCTTTACATGAAACATAAAGGGTATTTATACATGTTGAAACCCTAATCCATTTTTTGGGAAAATGTCCAAAATTTCCTTGTAAGAACTGTGGTGGCCAAGTTATCATTAGTTTCAATAATCACCAATTAAGTGTGCATGAAAGTGCAATGGTCATTATCATGTGGATTGGCTTCTAATTTTTACATGAAGGAAAGTGGGTGGGTGGGGTCCTCCATGATCATGGCTTTGAATTATTCATTCCATTGTATTCACTCTTGTGCATGTATGTATCTTAATGAAGCCACTTGTATATGAATTTAGATTCCTGCATAATAACATAGAAATTTTCAATTAAATTTTAAAAAATTAATATATGCACAAAAATGACCATTTTGTCCTGGATGAGATGAATATGTGACGATATGAAATAATTTGAATTTTGGTTTAAACAAGTTAAAATACCCAATATGATAATTTATTTAATTTAAATAGATTAAATATTGTGGTAAAAATATTCACATTTACGTGCACATCAAATACCCCCACATTATCTTTTTATTCGTCCTCCAATAAAAAAAGTAAGATAGATCCGTTTTCGTAGGGATTTGTATTGAACGTATGCAACAAGCCGTTAAACCTCTGGGTGTCCCCCGTAGGACGAGTGTTGTCTCTTGAGGGTTTTCAACGGATACTACCCACAAAATCCAAATGTAGGGTGAAAATATTTAGAAAATGCAAGATTTATTTACAAAGGGCTGAATGCGAGTTTTTGAATTTTTTTACGAATAAAGGGTTTACTTTTAACTTAACACAAATAAGTTAAATATAGGTTTTGGTTATTATCAAGAAGATTAAAACCCTTTACTTGTCAAAATTTCGAACAGAAATCAAGTTATCATAGCAAATAGATTATAGTTTAACTCGTTGTTTTGGTTGATAACATAGTGCAATTATGAAACGGATCCTTTATTGATTATCAAAGTTTATCAAGGTAGTATTTTCATTTCTTTTCAATAACAAGTCCAATCAAATAAGTTAAAATAGTTCTTAGATTTCAATTGTTTACTCTCTCTTATTTGAAAATTTTATTGATATTAACAATATTTACATATGCCCGACTCAGGTAAACTGAGGCAAGATATATTACTCATGCGCTGCCTTACGGACTGATGTGAGGGGAATCAGAGCGTGGCGAGTGAACACACAAGTGTGAACAATTATTGACGTAGGCGTTATTAATAAAAGAAGTGTTTATATACATAAAGTTAACTCAAATAAACTAAGGCCAGATATGCCAATCGTGCACTGCCTTCCGGGCTTACGTGAGAAGGGCATAGAGCATGGCGAGTGAACACACAAGTGTGAACATATGACTCTAGGTGTTAAAAATATATACATATATACAAATGGTTTTTTTATTTATATTTTTTTTGTTTTTTAAAAAAGAGAGTTCACACTATCATCTTAGCACCATTAACTTAGAAGACAAAAAAAATGTTATACTTTACTTTAAATCAACCACTTTTTAAAACAAGAATTTTCAATTAAGACGTGTTTCATAATTAACACATATGAATCTTCCTATATACTAGTTAAACCATTGTTATTTGTAATCAAACTTCATCTTTATTTTTGTTAAGACAAATAAAATTTCAAAAATTTCAATTTAATAAGTCAAAACCATATATTTATCCTATAATGTTTCTTTAAAAATAAATCAAAAATGCTTAAATAAAATTGTTTTTATTTGTTTTTTTCTAAATTTTGGAAAGAAAAAGTAAAAATAAATCATGAAAAATCGAGAATGATGATGAGTCTACCCCCATACTTGATTTTGACTGTGTCCCCATATTCAACCCAAGTGGATGGAGAAAAATAAAAATAAAAACATGGCCTTTATTTAAATGAAAATGAAAAGTTTATTATTTACAAGAGATCGAAAAATTTACAGTTAAAGAGTAAATGAAACGGTCTTCCAAAGACTGATTCATTTGTCTCGTCAAGTATGTGAGACACAACTTAAGCTCTGAAAACCAAACCATAACAAATTTCAGAGTTGAATGTGGAATTGGAAAAATGAATGTCGTTTTATTGAAAATCGTAAGAGGTGTTTCCTTTCCGATGATTTTCGAGGTTGATAAAACAATTGATTGAAATTCAAGTTTATTTTCGCCAAATTGAAAGTTAAGCTCATAATAAAAAAATTCAAAATTATTGATTTCAAAATTGAAATAGCGATTCAAATCTTCCCCTTCAGAATTTAACAATTCATTTTTAAAGAGTCCAAAGAAATCATGTTCATTGAATTAGTCTTCCTTTATTGAACATCAACAACTTCATTACATGTGTCAAGTTCAAAACCCAAAGTTGTTGTGTTCAAAATTTCAAAATCGAGAAAAGGAAGATTGAATCTTATATCGAGTTTCTCACCCTTAAAAGAATTAAAATCCAACTCAATTATCGTGTTTTCAACAACTTCATTAAGGTCATCGTTTTCAGTTTCAAAAGTTGTTGTTTGAAAATCGTCGATTTGGGTAAAAGATAGAGTATCATTTGACTCGTCACGTGTTGGGATTGGGTTTTATTTCTCACGTTGTTTCACATATGTTTCGAACAACAAATTCGTCTATTCATCGTAGATTTCGTTTATTTGTTCAACAAAATCCAGTTTATAATTATTAACTTTAAAATTTTCGGTTTTGATTTGTTGAGAATAAAAATTATCAATCATATCGTAATCAGATTATTTTCATTGCCAAAATTATTTGAAAAGTTGTTTCCACTTTCTTTTCGGTTTTGAAATTCATTTTGAAGTTCAAAATTGACTTGGCAAGAGTTATACTCGAAATCGTTTGACTTTTGAAGTGAATTCAAATTTTGATTATTTTGAAAACATTGATTTGAGTTATCGCACAAATATGAATTATAAAACTCATTTATCTCTTGATTTTGTTGTGTAGAGAGTTCGAGTAAAGACGAAATCATTTCAGTGCTTTTTCCAAGATTTGAGGGTTGATTATCGTTTTGAAAATTTAGTTGTTCGAAATTCGAATTGTGTATACAAAAGTTGTCGTTAAAATATCCACACGAATTTGGAGTGAAATCATATGGATTATATTGATTTTCACAACTATTGTAAAATTCAAGTGAGTAAGAATGTTTTTGGTTTTCTTTTATAAAGGAAAAATATTTACATATAGAATTTATTTTTCAAAGTGGAAAATTGATTTTATTTTTTTATTTTTTTAAGGTTTTAAAAAAAAATTGGATTTTCGTTTTTCTAATTTTTTTGGATTTTTGAAATTTCAAAGTAAAAGGATTTAAAATTTTCAAAGGAAAAAGAATATTTACAATTATTTTTTTAGTTTTTAAATATCCATGAACTAATGCAACTAAATGAATGCAAGGATATAATTACAACTTATTTATCCTAAATTAACCCAAAATTGTATAATCATACTTTGTCTTAAATCAACAAGATAGTTCTCAGCCAGGTAATGGGTAGGAGTTATCGGTGCGCCACGAATCACTGTAGCAATGCAGCCGAAAGTTTAAGTATCTTCACAGGAACAACCACTGTAATATTTATGAATCACCGTAATATTTATAATTGGTTATTACTCTATCGTAGCCTAAACACCAAGAAAGTCAATTGTTCAAAGAAGAAAATTTGTCAATATAAAATTAAGTGTTATCGATGTCTAACCGATATTATTAACAAATTCTAAGATGGAATGCAAAACTGAAAATAAACGTGTACTAACAATGCAACTATGATAAAATTTGTTTTTGAATGTTTTTTATGCAAGCAAACAACAATGCAAGGCAAATAAAAACAATAGATAAAGGTTAAAAGCAGCAAAAAAAATTTATAAGCAAGCAAGCAGTTATTTTTTTCACAAACTAAGTAAAGCAAGCAATTCTTCCTATCTGTTTTGGCAACTTGAAAAACAAGATACACACACACACACAGTATTATATATATATATCAAAGATGAAACTAAAACAAATTAAACAAACTAAACAAAAAACACTTGAAAACAACAAATTAAACAAAAAGAAAACCTAAAACAAAGGAAAAAAAATAAAACTAAACAAATTCAAAAAAACTGAGCAAAACCAAAACAAATGTTTTTTTCCTCAAAGGAAAACCAAAACAAATGCCTTAAAAGGAAACTAAACAATTAGAAAAAAGAAAGAAACAACTAAAACAAACAACAAGAAAGTAAAACTAAAACTAAAAAAACAAAAAGAAACAAAAAAGGAAGAAATTTTAATTCAGCCCGTTTGCCTTTTCTATCTCGTTTTTTTTGTTTTAGGGCTCGACCCAAATAACACTGTGGCCTTAAGCAAATATCAGGAGAAGTTAAATTCGTGACCACACATGAAAATAACAAGTCCCATTATTCTTTTTTTAATATGCGATTCAGAAATCACTTTAGTGGGTTGAATGTTGGTCGAATTCAAGCGGAATCGCGATTAGCGATGAAAGCAATTTGGAGATTTCGTGTTATATGGAAATTGGTGTAGTGGCCTCGGTCCGGTGGTTCGATGTAATTTGGGGATAGGTGATGGCGGTTCTGGTTGGTGGAGTTGGAAGTTGCGAGGAGGTGGTAGCAGGCAAGTGGGTCGAGGTGGAAGATGGGTTTGCTTGAGTTGATGTCGAGGTCGCTGGCGGGTAAGAAGTGGAAGGATTTGGAGAGGTGCTGTGTGTGTAGTGTAGTGGAGTTGCTGGAAGTTGTACGGTTGGAAATTGCGTGCGAACTTGTTGTTGGAGTACTGTTAGTTTTGTGAGAAGATGATGATTGGGATTGGTGATGGAAGACAGGAGGATGTTTAAGGCTGTGAAGTAGTTCGAGTCAGTGACGTGTTGAAGCAGTGTGATTTTGGAAATGTTGCTAGAAACGATAGATGATGGTGATGGTTTGTTTGTTGGTAGTGGAAGGTGGTGAATGTTTTGTATGCAGTGATAGGTGGGGTGATTTAGCAGTGACAGCTTAGTGTTTGTGGAGAATGTGGAAGTTGTGTTGTAAGAAATATAGACTTAGTGAGATATATGCACGTTGATGTGCACAGTCAAGATGTTATGGCTGTGAATGGTAGGCCATGAGTTGTGAATAGGCTGTAAGTTTTGAAATGGCAGTAATAAGTTTGTTTTGAATGATGAGCTGGGTTGTGAAACAGCAAGGGTGACTGGGCTGTTCGTTTTGGTTGAGGCGGAATTGGGATGGAAGGGTATGCAGTGTTGCAGGGAGGCTTGTTGATGGGTTATTGTTTGGTTTGTAATGTTTTGGCAGTGCGGAGTTGAGAAACAGTTGCTTGATTGGTGAAAAAAGTTCAATGGTTGGCTAATCCCAATGAATGCACATGGGAAACCAGAGAGTTTATCGAGCAATTCTATCCTCGTTTTCAATCTTCGCATAGCAATGGTGACAATATCTCTTTATCTCAAGCTTGTGTTTTTCTTTTTGATTGATGAAATCAATAGGTTGAATATAAACTCTTCTCTAGAAATTGCGATGATGCAATTTTGTTAAGGGGGGGTTTGTAACAACCCTGATATGGAGATTACCTGTCAATATTAAATTATAATGCTAATTATAATTTAATATTGTGATTTAAATTAAAATTGGAGATTTTAAATTGTTTATTTGGAATATACAATGAATTTTGGAAATAAAACGAGAAAGTAAAGTTTGAAACTTTATTTTATTTGTTTTGGTTAATAATAAATGGAAATGGTTTTTATTTAGAGAAAATGCAATAATTGTATTAATTATGGCCAATTACTTCTTCTAATAATTTTTAAAAGAAGTATGTGATTTTTAGAGGTTGTTTGATCGAATAAAAAGGTGAAATTTGGTTTAAAAATGAGTTTTGGTTATAAAATTAAGTTTGAAATGGTTTGCCATATTTTTATATTCAAGAAAACAATTTTTGTAGAATTTTCGAAGTTAAAATTAAGCATTTGTGCATTTATTTGTGTAAATTGTGTGTTTTTGTAAAATAAGGGTTCTTAATAATAAAAATATGTTTTAAAAGTCAAAATTATCTTTTTGTATGATGTAAACACTTTATTTAATATGCATGTAAGTTTACATATTTTATTTGGGTAAAAACATGAAGAAAATATGTAGTTTGTTTTATAACTTAGTGTATATGTGCATATTGGTTTAGTGTTGAATTAAATAATCTAGGCCTAATTTATTTTCTCTAAATTTATGGTCCAAAAGCCCATTAGTTTACTAAAACCGAAAATTGAGAAGTGAGAAACATTATCTGTACATACTTCACTTCATCTTCTCCAAATAGCCAGAAAGGAAACAGTGAAAAAGAGAAATAAAGTCCACAAAATTTTCAAATCGAAAGTTTTTATCTTCAATTTTCTTCAATAAGTTGCTATTTTAATCAATCTAAAGAAGAATACAAATAGGTAATCACTTCCAAAACACAATCTTTTCATCAAAAATCTTAATTTGTGAAATGAATTGTCTTTTAATGGCTTTTCTTCCTTTTACATGCATCTATTTCTTTCTCTTACAGGTTTTGGAGGCAAAAACTAACTCAAATCTCACTCCTTTCAGCTAAAAATCTGATTTTTGCACTTCAAAAACAAGGTGAGTTGCTGTTCACATAATGCTAGCTGAAGCAAAGCTTCAAATGCCTAAAATATATGTAAAAATAGCTTGAAAATGTTGATTTTGTTTCTGTAAAAACTGAGTTTGGGTGTCACTTTACATGAAATTTTCTCTCAATTCCGACAACGAAATGCTGCCAGATTTTTCTCTTTTGATAGCTCATGTGTTGTAGTATATATTTGAAAAATTCCATAGCAAAACTTTTTCGTTTGATACTTGAAAACCTTGTTGCAAAATCAATGCATAGCCTGGAAATTACCTGTACACATTTTGTTTTGTGAATTGCTGCAAACATGGCCTGAGTCCATGTTTGAGACAGCATATCTCTTTCATTTCTTGCTCTAATTGTGTGATTCTTATTTTGTTTGAAAGATAAAGTTTTCTACTATAAGCATACCAAATTTTAGGTCATTTCGACCTATATAGCTTATAGAACTATGCTTTCGAACTTTGTTCCGGTGTATGTTTTTTTGCCCAGAGTTTTACAGTGAAAACATTGTCAGGGTTCAACTTTGAGACATCATTACATTCTCATATTTTATTCAAATTGCATGATTCTTTTTTTATTTGAAAGGTAAAGATTTCTACTTTATGCGCTCCAATTTTAAACTCAATCCGTTGTCGTTTGGTCCTCGGTTTTATGCCTTAAAATTGAACCAATAATGGATTTTCAGGTCTGGGCACATTCTTGTTGAACTGCTACAAACATGGTCTGAGTCCATATTTGAGACTGCGTAATTTTTTCATTTTAACTGTCGAAATTCATTGATTCTTTTTTGTTTGAAATATGATGTGTTCTACTTTGTGTACACAAATTTTTAGTTCAATCAAAGGTCGTTTGGCCACCTCTTTTACGTTTGAAAGTTGAACCCAGAGAAGAATTTAAACCTGGGTATTATTTTGCCAAAGCGTTTTTATGTTCTTTTTCCGTCCGACTTTTGACTTTTACTTCATGTTTTTGTGATATTTTTGAAATGTTTTAAGGGATATGATGCCTATCAATAGGCTAGCCAAATCTTGATGAATTTGAAATTCAAATTTGAATTAAATTTGAATAACAGTTTTGAGTGATTTCTTTGATTTCGAGCACATATTTTTTCAAACAATTTTGAAACAATGTTTAAAATAAATTGGCATTTAACATAATTATTATGCAATATTTGTAAATTATTTTAAGCTATAAAATCTATTTATTCTTTATGATAAGGGAATTTTCAAATATCGTCTTCAAAATTGATTTCGGAAAATGGTTTTAAAAGCTTATTTTCTCAAATAAATTATTTTATATATAAAATACATGATTTTGCACTATTCGAGTGAATAAGAAGGATAATTAAATGGTTTGGTAAAAAACGTGGTATGAGACATGTGCGTTTCTCTTATCGGTTAATTCCTGACTTGTCCTATTGATCGTTTGATCGTCGGGTCGAGTTTACCGAAAAGATGAAGTAAAAAAAAATTACTGCTTTGAGTGTGGAATTTATTGGCGGTTAGTAAACCGATTAGTGCGAACGTGTGGTACGGGACGCACGTTAACACTATTCGGCTTCCTATTCGAGAATTTGTAACACATTTGTCATTGCAGCGTGCCAGTACTGGACCTTCGGGTCATTACCATTGCGACGTTTGAAATTACAGCGTATTTGCCATTGCGGCATATTTGTCATTGTGACATTTTGCCTTCGGCGAGGTACCTATTTGTGATAATAGAACTTGGCAAGGCTTCGGCCACATGCACGTGCAAACACTTTTCAGATGGTTTCTTTGACTATTTTCCTTAGTGTATCGCCCCTTTTCGAAATTGGTCCTTTGAACCATTCGGTATATATTTGTGGCGATTAATTTTCGGGAATTTGAACTCTTGAAAGTTCTATTTTGAGATTTGAGTTGCCTACACTGGCGTGTATGAGATTTTCCTTTTGATGTTTACTTGAGATTTTATTCTCCTCTTTATAGATATATTTTGCTTTATGGTGTGTTTGAGACGTGATCTCTTTATGCATGTTTTGGGTTTGCCAAGATGACGGATTTAAGCTTTTCCCTAAACTATATTTGATGTGTTATGAATGCCGATGATATGAGGCTCGCTACTTTTAGCGTTTTATGGGTTATTTTATCTCTTTTGAGATTATATGTTTGTGTAGTGATACCATATTATCGCTTGATGTAACCACACTTTAATTGTCCCTTCTCACTCGAGAATATTATCATATTATTCTTATGCTCATATTATCGATTATCCTTGTTAACTGATTTGTTTAGCTAGACTGGCCCGTGTATTTTATACTTGGGTCAGATCGAGGTGTTTCAGGTTAGGTACATTTGGACTTAGCCTATTCTGCTTCCGCATGGACTCTATTCTGCAAGCTCTTTTTATTATAGCTTTTTATGTAGTCCTTTTTGGTTTGCTACTCTGATATGTATATTCTTTTGACTCGTGTTTGTATTGTGGTTGTCATACCACATATGTGATGTATCATTTTGTATACTCTATGATGTATCTGTATATATGTGTGTATATTTGGGATTATCTGATGTTCTATGATGTGTTTTGCATTGTAGTTGTTGTATTTTGTTTTGATAGATCCTATAGCCACATATGGCTTTGTATTAAGAATTTAATAGATATGTCGATCCACTTAAGATAGAAAAAAAGGGCATTTTTCGACGTATTCAATAGATATTTAAGACATGGCCATAGATGATCGCTTTTATCCAGTCATATTCTCTACATTAGCAGACAGTATTACCTAATAATACTCTTTGTTAATGTGGATCTCGAGGTGGGGCGTAAAAAATTGAAAGAGTATATGGATCGTATGCTTATATCTAATATGCAAGTGTAATAAAATACAATTTATGAACAATAGAGCGAAGTAAATAATAGTAAAGAAATAATCACACCAGGTTTTTATACTTGTTCGGACCTCCCGTCCTACGTCCAGTCCCGAAGCTCCATTTCGGCTTTTACTAATAAACAAACCTTGCTTTGCCTAGAGGAATAGGCTCGATACAATGGTTCTTTCTAAGACAAGCATGTGTTCTAAAAAACACTGATTTTGACTACACAATACAAATCTTCCTATAATCTCCTTTAAGTAGTATGTGTATGTGAGGCTCTGATTTTTGGAAGTAATAAAGGCTGATATTGTTTGCTTTTAGAAATCAGAATATGCAAAGAATGTAGATAAGAGATCGGAAAATTCAAGTAGTTTAAATATTAATTTTTTGCATATATATAGATGATGAAGTGTTATTGTGAAAAATTATATCCCTATAGAGTTCTTCGGTTCAATCTAAAGGTTGCAACAAATGAGAAGGAAGAGATGCAGTGAGGAGTTATGGAAGCATCCGTTAGATTGAAGCAGATGTCTTTTCAATGCTTAAGGTTGTTGCTCATCACAGACGTCTGCTTGTATAAAATTTTTAGGCAGTGACCAAAAATAGACGTCTAAAAGGTTTAATAGACGTCTGGGCTAAGTTCGATTTAAAACTAGAGCCTTTAGTCAGATGTCTGATATATAGTGTCATTCATCTGACATATGTTGTTTTCTTTTCTTCAACCTTTTGTTATAAAGAATTTGAAAGCATTTTTTGTGCAATGATTAAGTTTAAAATCAACCAATAAAGGAGATTTTACAATTTGTATCTATGATAATAATAACGCTATATTAACTTTTGTAGTACTAACGATTCTTCTCCTTTGTTAGTTGTCTTCGCTTTGAACTCTGAAAGTTTTTTCCTATAAATAGATAGACTATATATTACATGTGTTTGATTGTATAGTTGTTGTCATTGAAATAATAGGATGGTAGTTCTAATAGAACTATCACCAGATTGTTTCACTACAATGTTACTTTGTACTCCTTCTCCACTTGATCCCACAACATTCTTCTTCCTAAAGCATCTAGCTTCCTCTTTCCTCAAATACTGAGCTATCTTTGCATATAAGCATACCAATGTTGCGGGTGGCTTACCAGCTAACCAATAGTCAAAATCAAGTTCAGGATCAATCCCTTTTACCTCCATCAATATTTTATGGTCATTCGGATTATCGATTTCTGTGACACTTTATGGAATCACTCCAAATAATCTTTTAGCGATTCTCCCGGAGCCTAAGTCATGCTAGATAAGGACATTACATCTTTTGGCCGAGTTGCATGCTTACGGAACTGCTCCACAAACTTTTTTGTTAAATCATCAAATCTAGAGAACGACCGTAGGGGTAATCTCGTAAAAAAACATTGTTTCTATTCAAAAGAGAGTATTAGTAAAACATCTACACTTGGTTGCATCATCTACTCATGCAGAATCCATCTATCATTCATATTTCGTGATATACTACTTAGGGTCCATTTTTCCCTCATATGCAAGCATTGACGGCATACTGAACCTCCTTAGATATTCGACATGTAAGATACTATCAATAAATGAGGTATGGCTCCTTGAGATCCCTCAATCATCATTGGCTCTCTCTTACTAGTTGTTTAACTGTGGCCAATAAGTCCGACGTTTGGATAGTTGGAGCCAAGCGGTGGTCGTGTTCCACCTCGCATGAATGATCCAGTCGATGTATACGGGCCATTCTATGCCTTCTTGGTTCAACATCCTCTCAATGTATATTACGTACATTCACTTTAGCATCGTTCCGGGGAAGTAATTGTTCAGCATCAATCTGAACTCTAGCATCCACATTAGTCCCAGTAGCTTCAGCTTGGGCTCCAGCATGGAATGGTAGGTTCCCCTTTTTGGAGAAGGGATCGATACCGATCCCTATGGAGGGATCAGCACTGATCCTTATGTAGGGATCGGCACCGATCTGTATTGGAAAATCGGGTAAATTTGCTTGTTGATGCCCTAATGCTTGTGCACGATATTCGTCAATTCTGCAAACGCCTGCACCTATGATAATCGTTTGATGGATTAGAACTCTCAATATCGAATAAGGGGTAGGGTCCCTCCTACTTTCCCACGTTGTTGCTGACTAAGTTGGTTCATTACATAAATATTGGCTTGAATTTGCTGATTCAATTGCCGATGGCTATACATTAGCTATCTCATCAGATTTTGGATTCAGCTCTTGCAATGGAATCAGCTGGATTTTAGAGATCAACTGGATTGGTAGCATTCACATTCGCTAGTCGATAGCTTGGGCCTCCATGCTGGATGCTAGCGTTCTCACTTCCTTCTACATTCTAAGAAGTAAATCCGGTGTTTCTAAGCATTGGCTTTATTTATACTTTTGCAAATTTGAATAGAATAAGCAAGTTTCTTGAAGATAATTATGGATCTCCTTCGAGGATTTATGTAATCCAGTAGCAACAAAGGGATCAGAATAAGCTAAGAATTAAGCTCTCCATGAAAGCAGCAAAATGTTTGCACCAAAAATTGACATAAATACCCAATAGAATTTTTAAAGAGAAATAAATGATGAATATTAAATAAAAACAGAGGAAAAAAGAAATGAAACAACTACAAATTAAAGCAATAACATGGCCAAAGCATTTTATAGTGGTTCGACCTTGTTTACCTACGTCCACTTTTAATAGAAAACTTTATTAGTCTCTTTTTAATCTGGATACAATAGGGTCAGATGAAAATCCTTACTTACAATAGAGTACAAAGTAACCAGCAGCGTAAAGGTCCCGAAAATGAACAGCCAAGCCTGTATTTATAGATGAAGATGATGAAATATGTCCTTGAAAATTCGTCAGAGGGATCTTCAAAACCATATGGACCTTTAAGAGGGATCACATGGCCCAAATCCAAATAATAGGGAGCAGTGTCTATCCCTCTTTTGGTGGAATTTGAGGGTCTGATCCTTAAGGTAACTTCCCTATGTCAATATATGCTTAGCCTCCAATTTTCATGTCAATTGGATTAGTAGAACTTGAGTTTTTGCTCGATCTTACTTCAATCTGAATTGCCTTCTGATTTTAGCTGATCCTATTGATGGAAGGGGGACAATCCCTGTTACTCCTTCCTTTTGAGGTGCGATTCCTAGGGTAGGCTCCCTAGGGTCCCTACAACTTGTTCACAAAATTACATATGCATTGGACTTGTGGATATTGAGATATTAATTGTTTTCTTTTGAACTACACTTGCTTCCTGAAACATACCGATCCCTATGTTAGATGTTGATTATAGCTTATCCCCCTGACAGGTTTAACAATATTCCATACTTTGAACATTTTGTATTGCATATCTCTTAATTCCATTCCATCACGGCTTCATATTACCATCAATACTTTAATTCTAGACCCCACAATCATCACCTTGGACTTACTGGCTTTGATGATAGTCGAATCTAACTTGTCCAATCAGTTCGACTATAACCGGATCAATACATTGATAACAGTTATGATATTGTAGTAAGGGTTTTCTTTTGAACGGTTTAACCATTAAGAAAGGAAAAGGAATGTACAAGAGTAAATGTGATTTAAGGTACAGCTGGGATGAAGAGAATAAATAGTCACTACTTCATAAAAAACATCAAGAACAAGAATTGTAATAATTTGATACTTAATATCGAAATAAGAAATATGATTTCTATTCTGAATTATATTTTCACACAATTTATTTCTTTAAGTTTAAAATATTTGATGAAAGAACTCACCATTGTAAACTAGTTACAGTATATGAAATAAATAACTTATACTAACTGCATGATGGACCTTAGAATTTAGTACGCTATTACAGTAACGGTAGAAATAGTGAGAGCTTATCATGCAGCACTTATTGATTACATCAAGTTAAAAAAATGTTTTCGTAAAACATACCGATTATTATTTGTGAAATAATAACTATTTTTTAGTGTCGACTGAAAAATTGACATAGTTATATTTCAATGTGAAAATTATGAATATTCATAATGAAATACAGCTACAATATGGTATTTGTTTTCATAACGAAAGTGATGCATCAGAAAATACAGAAGCATCAAAAATTATTTACAATTATTTTGGAATTATAAACTAATTCGTAGTTTTGAAAAATAATTTTATTATACAATTATGAATCATATAAACTTGGTTAATTATACCTCAAACAATTAAGGGCTACGTACCCATTTAGTGGGAGCATCATGAGAGTTGATGAACTCTATGGACTGATACATATAGATGTATGCAATCATAAGTCTATTAATACCAAAATAGTTCCACGTACTTCGTCATATGTACTGATGAGTTATCACCGACATGGACATATGTATTTGATACATATGTAGTATGTCCAAGATAAATTCATAGATTATAAAACAAAAGAAAATAATATAACATGCAATAAAAATGATTCGATTTGATCGAATGGGTGAGTATATTGGAAGGAGTTCCATATGTACCTAGTATGAATATAGATTCAATCTCAAAATTATTCCACTTTGTGGTATATAATGATGTATCGATAAGGAGTAATCGAGCTTTGTTGGATAAAGTAGAATTAATTTTAAGTGAAGTTAAGTTAATTTCTTTCTATCAGGTCATGTACTTAAGAGTAGTACACAAGGTTAATATTACTTCATCTAAATAATAGTTTGCAAAATCATATAGGATAAGGGTTTACAAGAAACCCCAGCATACCCTAGGCCAAGAAGTTGGCAGATTGTGTGATTCGAAAGTCTGCACGTAATAATTGTTTATGAGGGATCTTGTATGAATCTCCCCAAAAGGAGTTCAAGAAGGAGTATCATTGGATGTCATATTTATATTTTGAATATAAGTTTTGTAATCTAAAACTAAATCAGTTTTAAAGAAAAGGCATTTCATAAAGTGTTCATGAATACATGTTCCACTGCATTGATAAACAATTATTCTTTTAAGAAATACCAACTTTATAGTGAAGGAATTTCTTTGAGAAATTATTAGTAGTAAAATGGAATAGGATACGATCTAATAATAGAACTGATTACATGAGATGAAATCAACTAACATAAATGAACACATCACATTAGAGTGTCTAATAAGTATTCTCGTACATTCAGTTTCTTATCAATGTCAAACTATATAATCCTCGATTATTTAAATAAATCATTAAGAGAGTTGACTCTATAATATGGTATGATGCAAAGTTCCAAAAATAAATTCCAAATACGTTATTAAAATATGATTTTGGTAGTCGTAACCGAAGGGATGTGATCCATCGACTGTAATTATGTCTTTATGAGCAAGACTAATACAGTTGGAATTAAATGAGCAATGTTGATAAGAATAATCTCATAAATTTCAAATGCTGAAATTAGCGTAATAGGTTCATCATTCAACACGATCGAGTTACTTTGGATTTACTCACAAAATTATCGTTTTGTAAGACTTTGTGATTCAGTACATATATGCTAAGATTGAAAATCTAAATAATGATTTTAAATAGACTATTTGCGTATAACAACCAAAGTGTCTCGAACTCAGTGGGAATGATGTTTAGGTTTGTGAGCGTTTGGATATGATCCAAATATGGATATGAAAGTATCATTCGACAAGCATCAAAGTTGAACAAGTATTTTGATAGAAACATCAAATAGTTTGATTATCCATCAAAATGCAGAAGAAGCGTGTGTTCATAAGAAAGAATGTTAAAATGTACATTGATATTTTTAAACTGTAAGTAAACAACACATTATAGATTTTAACAATGTTTTTTTTATTAAAATCGGCCTTACCGGTTTTAATACTCAATATTGGATTTGTAAATGAGTCTTTTATAGTAAGTGTAAAAAATATATGGAATGTCCCAACCGATATATAAGGACATCCAATTAAAATGTTTAATAGGGAACATGTAAGATGGATTCCTTATGCAAGGCAATAGTGATTATCATACATGTTATGTTGTCCAGGATATCGTGATTTGTTCATGTATTTGATACATGAAGCAAATATTAAATCAAAATTGCTATCACGGAATGATAGTTTGGAGTGTTCTTGTGTATCTGCAAAATACTAGAGAATTTTTTGTAGAAACGGTGAACTCCTTATGAAGATCAGACTCAAAGTTTCATAAGTGATATTGAGTATGATATGTTAACAATAAATTCAAGTTAAGAATCTAAATTGGAAATGTTCCAAATGAATGACCGTGGCTGATTAAATGTAAAAGGCCAAGTACATTGCCTTGAATAGGGCCACAATAAAAATGATGTACATAAATATAAATGCACAAATTTATAGCAGAGCTGAAGGTGATTCCAAATTTTGAGAATCCCGCAACATTGTTATACGATAACAATGTCACTATTTAATTCATAACGGAAACTAGAGCTCACTAGAAGTGGAGAGACATGCCCCGAATTGTTTTATATGATAAGGGTAGTTCATCAGCGTTGAAGAAGTTGACTAACATAGTAGATAATTGAAACATAATAACATATTCGTTCACCGAGGGACTGACAAAATCGGTTTTGAGAAAACCGATTGGAGAAGTTGGAATAAAATTCCATAATTGACCTCAAGTGCAAGAAAGAGATTAATAGAGTTAGGGGTATGCCTTATGGGCAATTATGTAATTTATTGCATATATCTAACTCGATAACTAATCTTGTTTGAAATAAAAGGTGTTTTCTTTCTATTATATACTTGATATAGTGTAGTATATTAATAAATTAATTTAACTAAAATTACATTTAATAGAAAATCAATAAATAGTGCATTTTGTGATAGTAGTTACAAGGAGTTGTAATCATGAGTAATTTATCACAATGAAAACAAATATACAGTTTTAAATGTTTTAGTCAAGATCCATCGAGAATGGGTATTGGTGTATCCATTGAGACTAGAGTGCATAACGCTGTCCACATATTATGCAATGTATTACTCATGGGTGCTAGGGGCACCTAAAGATTACGTACTGATATTCATTGGAAAATTATGGAACGACTCCTTGATGATTTTCTGTTGGTTAATATAACTAAGGGCAAATAGAAAATATCGATGCGACTGATTTACACAGTTCTCTCGACTTGAGAATACCATGGATCTTCAATATGAAAGCTCCACTTTGATTATAGTCAAATCATGGCATGACATTCCATCGAGTGACAATAGTTTGGGCGAGTGGAAGTATTGGAAGTGAAGCACTACTCAAGAGATGATTTGTCTCCTTAGTTATATGGGGTTAGTATCTGTTGGGCGAGATCCCACAAACCAAGGCACTACCGAACCAACCTCTCTCCAAGGCCTAGCCGAACCACTCACCACCGGATCAGGGCACTACCGAACCAACCTATCTCCAAGGCCTAGCCGAACCACTCACCACCGGATCAGTGCACTAGGGAACCAACCCATCTCCAAGGCCTAGCCGAACCACTCACCACCGGACCAGGGTACTACCGAACCAACCCATCTCCAAGGCCTAGCCGAACCACTCATCACCGGACCAAAACACTACCGAACCATCACCGGACCAAGGCGTTTCCGAACCAACATTGCCAGGCCAGATTACATCAGCCCAGGCCCACCAGCGGCTATATACATCCAAGATCCCTACCCCCAGCCTCACTCTATAAATAGAGGGGTAGGGGTACAACAATGGCAGACAAGTTTGAGAGCTCAAGCACGGACAGAACTTTCAAACAACTTTCATACACTTGTAATCAAAGTTTTGTACTTGTAATCTGAACAGTGAAAGAGAATAACATATGAAGTGGACGTAGGCACATTCTGGCCGAACCACTATAAATCTGTGTGTCTTTTACAGTTTAGTCCCTTCTTTTTACATATTTGCATAAATCACCCAAATCACTAAGAACAACATAAAATCGACTAAATCATACGACTTGGATGTGTTTGCCCATTTTTTGTGCAAACATTTTTGGTTCTTTCACTGAGAGCGGGAGCTCGAAGCTTCAACTTCTCCCACTTAACCTTCTTCCTAACAGCATCGCTCATTGCTCAGAAAACATGCCTCCCAGGCAGAAGAAAGATGTTAACAAAGGAAAGAACGTCACAACTAGCAGTATTCCAGATCCAGTGATCCCAGATCAAGAAAATCGTCCCGTTCCAACAGCAGTACTGAATGAAAATCAGGCAAATCCGACAGCCCCCGCCACGGAACTGCCGGCAGCAATTACTAAGGCAGATCTAGACAGGGTTATGGCTGAAGTGACTGACTGCTTCACATCCCAATAAGAAGCCTTGGTGAATCGACTCATTTCACACTTAAGGGATGCTGAAGAATCCAACCGCAACACTGAATCATGGGATGAGTCCCAGTCTGGAGGATCTCGGAGGCGACAAAGATCTTTCTTCTTCGAAGAAGCTAACAACAGAAACAGCAATGGTAGGAGCCGAGCCCGAACTCCGACCCGAGGAAACGCTTGGAACCGAACCCAGCAGGGGAGGTACCAGGCGAGGGTCGGTTGTAGCTGAGCCTGTCATGCTACCTAGCCATAGAAACACCAATGAACGGGGCCGAGGTAGAGTCCAGCCCGATGTTGGACCCGAGGAAGTGCTCGGAACAGAACCCAATAGGGGAAGGTCAAGGTAAGGGCCAACTGTAGCTGACCCTAGCGTGCTCCCAGAAGACCAGAGACAGCCACTGGAAAATATTAGGAGTGATAGACGATACCATCCCTACAGGTCATCTGGACGGAATCAATCTCGCAGAGAAGAACCAAACTCATTTCTATCTACTCCAAATTTTGATGAAAGGATGGCACGATTGTTCAGAGAGTGCGTCCAACGAGATCAAAGAGATCGAGGGATAGGCGCTAGGGTAACCAGCCCTTTCACCCGCAATATCGAAATTGTCATCACCCCCAGAGAATGGAAAATGCCAACAATGGAACCTTATAAGGGAATCTCTGACCCAGTTGTACACTTGCAGAGATACACACAACATATGCTCATGAGCGGAGCCACAGAAGGAGTATTGTGCAAATGCTTTCCACTATTCTTGGCAGATCTAGATACCCCTGGTTCTGCCACCTACCCCAAGGATCCATCAGCTCATGGGAAATGTTAAAAGAAAAGTTCATCAGCCAGTCTGCATTCATGTGGAACAACCCAAGGATGCTTATTCCCTATCTAATATCAAACAGAAGCCTGCAAAGACAGTGCAGCAATATCTAACCCGATTCAATGCTGCAGCGGCCGCAGTCCAAGATGTCGATGAGAAACTTATCTTAATGGCCCTCTGTAGTGGTGTGCATCCGGATACTAAGTTTGCTAGAAGATTAACGAAAGAAAAACCAGCTACCTTACCCGATTTCTTCCATGAAGCCGGAATATATATGAGACTTGAAGACGCTGCCACTGAAAGACAGACAGGGCAACAAACCAAGGCAGCTCATGGCGACACACCCACTGTAGCAAAGGACGTTCGAAGAAATGACTCTAGAGACAATGCTGGGGGCAAGAAGGGAGAAAAATGTCTATATCGGCCAGGACCGAGATTTGACACTTACACTCCTTTGAATGAAACAATCGAAAACATCTTCCTGGCCACCCAAGACGAAGTTAAATACAGACGCCACCCGTACAAGAAGGAATCAGATAATGCAATTAAGTCTGGAAAGTTCTGCCGCTTCCACAAATCTCATGGGCATGATACCAATGAATGCCATCATCTACGAGACTTAATTGAAGAACACATCAGAAGGAAGAGACTGAAACGCTATGTAAAAGGTCAGAACAGGACCCCAGCTCCTGCCAATGAGAACCCAAGGCTATCCCTCCCAGAAACAGGAGGGGGAAATCGCAACACCAGCGGCTCCAGTCAAGAGAAGATAGTGGTCCATACCATATCGGGAGGACCACACATCGCCGACAGAAGCTGGGCAGAGATGGAAAGATACAGAAAGTCACTTAGAAACAATGAAGGCTACGTTAATTCTGTTATGGAAGAACGCCACCCGAAGCGAAAAGAGAATGATGACATTACATTCAATAGGCGTGACCTAGAAGGAAGGCAGTACCCTCACATGGATCCTATGGTCATTTCTGCCCGGTTCGGCCCAGCCGAAGTTTTCCGAATTCTAGTAGACACTGGAAGCTTAGTAAATATCCTATTTAAGCATGCTTTCGACAGAATGAAGCAGTCAATGAAGGATGTGTCTACCTGCAACAAACCACTACACGGTTTCACTGGAGACGCGAAGATGCCCCTCGGGCAATTGGACCTTTTTGTTGAAATAGAAAGTCACCCCCGCTCCGTTGTGCGGAAACAAACATTAGTGCTAATAGATAACCACTCGGCCTACAATGCCTTTTTAGGAAGACCAGCCTTGTCTGACTTCCAAATTGTCTTGGCCTCGTTGTGCCTGAAGATGAAATTTCCAACAGACAATGGAATAGGAGAAGTAGAGGGAGATCAAGATGCCGCTCGAGATTGCTATGTAACTGAACTTCGCAATAATCGTAGGAAGGATAGAGGGAAGAATACAGAGACTACTCTCTGCATGAAAAACTTGGAAGCATAGCAACTAAAGAAAGCCCCTCCTCTTCGATATACCAGTGATCCTTTCAATGAATTAGACCCCAGAGACAAAGAGGAGGAGGCCACCGCCGAGCCTGCAGAGGCTATGGAGTTTGTATCTGTAGACAAACACGACTCAAGTAGACTGTTGAAAATCGGATCTCAGCTAAGAGCAGAATTGAGGGATCAACTCATTGATTTTCTCCGCCACAACTTGGATGTATTTGCATGGACGCACGTTGACATGACAGGAATCTCCCCAAATGTTGCATGCCACGTACTAAACATCGATCCTACCAAGGTGCCAGTAAAGCAGAAAAAGAGAAGTATGGGGGCAGAACGATCAGCAACCCTCGATGAAGAAGTAAAGAATCTACTTGCCTATAACTTCATTCGAGAAGCCATCTACCCAGAGTGGATCGCTAACCCGGTACTAGTAAAGAAGGCTAATGGGAAGTGGCAAACATGCATTGACTTCTCCAACTTAAATGACGCTTGCCCGAAGGATTGCTTCCCACTCCCCTGAATCGATCAGCTTGTGTACAGCACAGCCGGGCACGAACTCTTATCTTTTATGGACGCATACTCAGGATATAACCAAATTCCTATGCATGCTCCCGATCAAGATCACACTAGTTTCATCACTGACCGGGGATTGTACTGCTACAGAGTAATGCCTTTTGGACTTAAAAATACCGGAGCTACTTATCAGCGCCTCGTCAACAAGATGCTCGCGGAACTAATAGGACGAACTATGGAAGTTTATGTGGACAACATGCTAGTAAAGTCAAGGAAAGCCGACGATCACGTAAGCCACCTGCGCGAGATGTTTCAGGTACTTCGCCAATATGGAATGAAGCTGAATCCTCTAAAGTGTTCCTTCGGAGTATCATCAGGAAAGTTCTTGGGATTCATCGTCCATGTCAAAGGAATTGAAACAAGCCCCGAACAAGTCCGAGCCCTGAAAGATATCAGGATACCTTCCACTCGAAGAGAAATGCAAAGCCTAAATGGGAAGGTGGCCGCCCTATGCAGATTCATCTCTAAAGCGACTGACAAGTGCGTCCCCTTCTTCGAGGCTCTAAAGAAAGACAAAGGAAAGTTCGAATGGACTGACGAATACTTAACAGCCTTCCTTAACCTAATCGAACACCTCCAGAGACCACCAGTACTCTCAACTCCAAACGAAGGTGAAGAGCTATACCTATACCTTGCTGTGTCATCTCATGCTCTAAGCGCCGCTTTGGTGAGAGAAGACAACCGCGCAGAACGGCCAGTATACTTTGTAAGCAAGAGGTTAACGGGGGCAGAAGCCAGATATCCTAAACTTGAGAAGCTAGCATACTATTTAGTGATCACGTCACGAAAACTGCGATACTATTTTCAATCTCATTCCATCAGAGTTCTAACCGATCAACCGCTGAGGCAGGTACTCCATCGTCCCGACACTTCTGGACGACTACTTAAATGGTGCATTGAACCGAGTCAATATGATATCACCTACCATCCTCGCACCGCCATCAAGGGACAAGCCATGGCCGATTTCATTGTCGAATTCACTACCAACTAAGGTACGGAGCAATCTGAAATAGCAAAAGACATTAAGTGGAATCTCTTTGTGGATGGAGCATCAAACGAACAAGGCTCGGGGGAAGGTATTGTAATAATCACTCCCAGGGGAAGGAAGCTACACTATGCTCTAAGGTTGGAATTCGCTGCCACCAACAACGATGCAGAATATGAAGCAGTAATAACTGGATTAGAACTTGCCTTAGAGATTGGAGTCAGTTTTTTATGTCTTCATAGTGATTCTCAACTTATTGTAAACCAAATACTAGGAGAATTTCAGACTCGAGGAGAACGACTCACAGCATATCTAAAGAAGACCAAGCTGTTACTCGATCAATTGGATCACTATTTAATCAAACACATCCCTCGAGAAGAGAACCAAGAGGCCGACGAGCTGGCAAAGAAAGCTAGCATGAAAGACGGTACCATTCCCGGAATAGTAGCCATCTCAAAGCAACTAACCCCGAGTTTCGAGCAAGTGAATCTGATAGCTGCAATCGAAGAGGAAACTTGGATGACTCCCATCCGAAAATTCTTACAAGATGGTACACTGCCCAGCGAGCGTAACGAAGTCAGGAAAATCTTGAGGAAAGCTTCCCACTACACAATACAAGAAGGCATCCTCTATCGGCGCGACTTCTCTAACCCCTTATTAAGGTGTGTCGTTGGAAGGGAAGCTAAGGAAATCTTATCCAACATCCATCAAGGAAGCTGCGGAGATCACACTGGAGGGAAGACTCTGGCAAAGAAAATACTCCGATATGGATATTTCTGGCCCGCCTTAAACAAAGACGCCTTAGACTTCGTCAAAAAATGTGACAGATGTCAGAAATTTGCCAAGATTCCTCGACTACCAACAAATGAGATTACTCAAATGACCAGCCCTTGGCCCTTTGCAGTATGGAGAATTGACTTGATTGGCGAACTGCCGGTGGGCCGAGGCGGAGCCAAATATGCTATAGTGGCAGTTGACTATTTCACCAAATGGGTGGAAGCAGAACCTCTAAATAAAATATCTTCGGCAAAAGTTATTAACTTCTTAATCAAAAATGTTCTATTTAGGTACGGAGTTCCACTCAAAATCATATCGGACAATGGACTTCAGTTTGATAGCGAGGAGTTTGCCGACTGGTGCCAAGAGTACGGAATTCACAAAAGCTTCTCATTTGTAGCTTATCCCCAGGCAAACGGACAAGTCGAAGCTGTCAACAAAATTCTCAAAACTCTAATCAAGAAGAAACTTAAAAAGTCAAAAGGCGCTTGGGTGGATGAACTTCCTACGGCACTTTGGGCCTACCGCACATCTTTTAGAACATCAACGAAGCATACTCCCTTCTCTTTGGCATATGGATCGGAGGTCATGCTCCCAGTCGAAACTATAGTGCCTTCCCACCGTAGGATCCACTATAACCCAGAAGAGAACGAAGAACTCCTTCACATGTCTTTAGATCTAAATGAAGAGAGAAGAAACGATGCAGCGCTCAAAGCAGCAGCTCACAAGCAAAAAGTGGCAGCGCAATATAACTCCAAAGTAAAGCATCGTAGCTTACAAGAAGGAGATCTTGTCCTCGAGCGAATCTTTCCGCACCCCGGTGCACTAGATCCAATCTGGGACGGACCATATGTAATTCATAAAGATCTCCACAACGGAGCTTATATTTTGTCAACAGTGGACGGAGAGGTGTTCCAGAGGGCATGGAACATCCAACACCTTCGTCGATACTTTTCTTAACTTGTACTGCCCATATGAAGTGAATTAACAAAGAGAATCAGTGGACGTAGGCAATTTCATGCCGAACCACTTTAAAAACTTGTCTCTTTTTTAACTTGTTCCTTTATATCTTGGCTGCTTGTTAACTTTATCGTTTTCTGTTGAACAAAATCCTGTGTAATGGCATTTCCATTCAAGACACGTCACAGCATGACTTCACCTGGACAAGACCTAACAGGTACTATACGAATCTATGCCCTTGCCAATAAGATACTTTTGCTCCAGCATCCCTCTACTGCGGGTTAACTCATTGCTCGCGATCGACCCTTAAAGCCAACTGTAATGAGCCGATTATAAACAACCGAGAAGGCCGACTATAGCCGAGGCAGCTCATTACGGCGTTCGGCTCGCCGGCAACCGTGAACCTACTTTAAGCCCCAACATAAGGTGTGGCCAGCCAGGGGTAGTTCACAGTTGACGATCGGCACCCACGCTAGCCGGCCATGGTAAATCGAATAATACCCACGATTACGGGCCATAATGGGCCGGGTAGTTACTGTGCGCGATCTCGGCTCCGAGTGTCTTAAGTACGGCTGTGGTAAAAAAGAGAAACTCCCCGCGGAGGCGTAAGATGGGTGACAAATGTCTCCAAGACCCACAGCTAGGGAAAGTGACTACAAAACCCGTTTGCCACGAACTTAAGCACATCGCAGGCCTTCCGTGATTGGAAGTTTTACTATTTCTTATATTTCTATTTTGTTTAAAAAAATTCCTCCTATCCTCCATAACGATCCTTAAAGTACACGACACAAAATAGGAGACGCTCGCTAATGGGAATAGGAACTCACAACTGGATGACAGGTCACTCAGCTGCATTCCATGCTCAGTCATACAAGACATTCAAAGCAACTGCCTACGACTAAAACATGAAGGGCGGTACTTTCTTCTTTTGTATATGAATACGTAGCTGTAATTTATTCGCATATCACACTAACATTGCAAGATATGAAATTATATTTTAAGCAAGAACTTGACATCAAACACAATTGAATCACAGGAATGTGCACAGCTATATTTCTTATGCAATACACCAAAATAACGATAACATTCAAATATGACAAAATCAGCTTAAGTTAAAAATTACATGCCAAGAATAAAGTCGTTCGTTACGAATAACATAATTACAGCCTAAAAGTTACATTAATGTTTTGGGACTACCATAGACAACAATGTCAAGTAAACCAAAAGATATCCAGATCAAGTCAAGGAGTCGGCTGCATCGGAGCTTCACCTCTATCCTACTGGCCCTCCGAGATCTACTTAACCGTAGGATTGGAACTCTCAGAATGTTGACCAGAGGTAGTTGGTGCTTCAGAGGTCCCGCCTGTCCAATTCAGGAAAAGAATCCATTAAATAAACAATAAGCAATCAAGTTACGAAAAGCTAAAAGGGAAGACTTACCAGCATCTGCTCCTTGATCATCATCCTCTAACTGCACACCTACCTCCTCAGCAGTAAGCAGCCGCATATCCTCCTTCACCGCTGCTTTCTCCTCCTTGATGAATTGAGCCGTAACCACGTCCATTCTAAAGGCCACGCCACCCTCCTTATCTGCATCGGCCTTAGCCTCCTCCAGGGCCCTGAGATAAATCCTGGCCATGACCCGAGGATAATCATCCATCCAAGATAAGCTGCCCTATTTCCAAGTGCGAAAGTATATATCCTGAAGCATCTCATCCATTATCCCCTCATTCTCCTCAAACTCCCTTATTCGGTCCTCAGAAGCCAACAACTTTGCAGTGGCAGCATCCCTCTCCGATTGGTATCGCGAGCAGTCAGCCTAAAAGGATTTCCTCATCGCCTCCATCTCCTCCTTCAGCTTGGTTTGAGCAAGCTCTGCAGCTTCAAGTTTCCCGGATAATTCCTGTACCCACTCGAGATCCACTTTCAGAACCTCATCCACCGTTGCAATAGCCATATCAATCCGTTCCTTACAAACAGCCTCCATTTTCCGTAACTCTGCTTTGCTGGCCTCTTCCATGGTTTTCTTTAATTGCCTAGAAGCGGCCTCATGTTGAGAGATCTGAATGGCCTGATCAGCGAGTTGTTTGGCCTGGCCGGAAACCATTAACCGCATTCGAATGTTAGCACTCCTGATTTCTTCTCCAGCCTTGACCAGTCGGGCATGATGCCCCATCAGCTTCCTGGTTTCCTCAGCAACCCGGTCAATGTTTGCCTTAGCTTCGTCCCCCAAAGTTACGACCCGAGTGGTAAGCAAATCAAGGTCCAGGGACTTAGCTTCATCTAGTACTCTTACCATAGGATTACAAGGGAGAAGGTGCTCACCGGCAGCCTCATCAAAGGTAATATCACGAGAACCCGGATCCAGATCCGGATGACCCGCAAACGGATTACGAGCCAAGCCGGGATGATCTATCTGGGTAACGGTAGGATTTTCAGACGGGTGCGGAGAAGGTGTAAACTCAGTATTCTCTTCCGTGGTATCCTGAAGAGGCTGAGTTGGGGGCTGAGGACCATGTGAAGATTCAAACAAGGAGCGACTCCTCTTCTTCTTTTGGATATCCTCTTCGATAACTCCAAGAAGAGGACGGTAGCCGACTACGTCTCCAATGCGGTTAGTCGCAGGCTTTGGTTTAGTAGAAGCCTTGAGAAGTTTGTATTGTTCAAGACGGTGCCGAACATCTGATGTCTTGACCACCTTACCCGCTTCTGTGATAAAAACCAAGTGTTACAAGCATACATTGAGCTATAATTCAAGAAATATATCAATTTAAGAAGAGTAAAGAGACGCTTTTGTTATACAAACCCTGGGGAGGAGTAGGATATTGCAATAAGTCCTGGATCTCATTCCAGGACAGGAGCTGACCATAAAATATTCCTAAATCCTTATTATAAATGGAGTCGGCAGGAGTCAAAAATTCACCTTGAATCACAGGTATTGCCTTAGCTGAAGCGCTCTTAGAAGATGAATCGGCGCCGGTCCCGGCCTTGTCAGCTTTCTTAGGCTTCTACACTAAAGCCAATCCTTCCTCCAACCCTTCAAAAGCTAGGCGGAAAGCGTCATCTGTCCACTTCTGATCACACCTGCTTGCTCAGAAGACAAAGCCCCAGTGCCATCACCACTCCGTCCGTCGCCACCATCATCTCTATGACCATCACCATCACCTTCTCCACCACTTCTACTCTCCGCCTCACCTCCTTCATCCTCGCCTCTTTCCTCCTCCACATCTTCCTCCTCCGGGACATTTGGACATGTGCTGGGGGAGGGTCCATTGGACTTCTTAAGTTTCTTCCCCTGGCAATTGGATGTTTCGAAAAGGGTTTCCTTTTGCCGCTCTTCGTTGTATCCCCTCCTTTAGCTTTGGCGGCCCTCTCCTCAGCTGTGTCTCTTTGCTTGACCACAGACTGGCGTGGCAGAATCAAGTTGAGCCCCAAAAGAGTAGCATTCCTGATCAAATAAGAAGCTGCCCTCTCTTTTTCCAGAATGGCTTCTATTTCCGCAGCCATCTGAACCAGACGATCGTTCTCTACAACTGCAAAGCCACCTGTCGCTAGCAAGAAACAAAACACATAAGGGGGAGCATTGTAAAGAACGGAAATTATAAATGGGATTCAACTTACAGCCAGAGGTGAAGCGGTGGAAAGAAACAGAGTCATCCTTGACAAAGAACCATTCCTTCTTGAACATGCTAAA
The DNA here is from genome assembly GCA_030765085.1 of Allium cepa. Lineage (NCBI taxonomy): Eukaryota > Viridiplantae > Streptophyta > Magnoliopsida > Asparagales > Amaryllidaceae > Allium > Allium cepa. Next base: position 189,084,272 of record CM060937.1, on the reverse strand, counting down.
TTTTGAATATAAGTTCAGGACTGGCTTGAAAGACACGGCCGATTCTAAGCTAATATATGGAGACCTCTTCTTGTAGCCTCTCAAGTTGTACAGGTACCGGATCTCCCGATTGGAAGGGGGACGCCCGTATTTTCTCTGAAAAATAATGAACATACTCACCAAGATGGCATAGGAGTTGGGCTGAAGCTGGAAAGGGGCCACCTTCAAGTATGTGATGAAGCTGGCTATCCAAGCGTTGATCGGAGGAATAGCTCCGCACATGCAGTGATATCTACTATAAGCAAAATATCCTTCAGGGGGGCTATACGGCATCACTCCTTTCCCTGGCAACATCATATGCGCTCTGTCAATCCCAAAAGATCTAGATATAACGTCAAGCTGCTCATCTTTGAGGGAGCTGGGAAAGCAGTCAGGCGGTGAGTTCAAGAGCTCTTGAGGACCGTACCCGTCTACTAACGACCTCGGGGGTGGTCCATGTCGTTCTGGTTCTACCTGAACTGGGGGCACTATGGAGGACTCTTCTTTGTCCTTGGATTTCTTTTTGTCAGAACGAGTTTCTACTTTATGAGACATTATCTGCAACACGAGAAAACATATTGTTAGAACAGGGAGTGTAGAGACATAAACAAGCAAGTACATACAGTCTGGAATCTCATTCATAATTCAAAACATAAAATTTCATTCGGTAGTACGAATCTAAGGATCCATTCGGCACTCATACTCCCTAATTTCATTCGGTAGTTTGAGTCAAAGGATCCATTCGGCACTCATACACCCTAATTTCATTCGGTAGTACGAATCTAAGGATCCATTCGGCACTCATACTCCCTAATTTCATTCGGTAGTTCGAGTCAAAGGATCCATTCGGCACTCATACTCCCTAATTTCATTCGGTAGTATGAGTCAAAGGATCCATTCGGCGCTCATACTCCCTAATTTCATTCGGTAGTTCAAGACAAAGGATCCATTAGGCACCCATATTCCCCGATCTTATTCGGTAGTTCAAGCACAAAGTTTATTCGGCAGAAGAAAGCCTCACCTGGTCCGGCAGTCGAATTTGGTTCGGTGATATAATTGATTCGGCTCTTTCAAATAGTAAGGAGTAACGGAGGCGTGAAGCCCATACTTATAGGCAAGCATAGGTTGACCGGACCAACTGGTTCGGCACTTGGGCCGAATGAGGGTGTCCAAATTGATCTAAAAACAAAGCGCGACATATGCAGGCATATGCCCCACTTTGGGGGGCAAATGTTGGGCGAGGTCCCACCAGATCAGGGCACTACCGAACCAACCTATCTCCAAGGCCTAGCCGAACCACTCACCACCGGATCAGGGCACTACCGAACCAACCTATCTCCAAGGCCTAGCCGAACCACTCACCACCTGATCAGGGCACTACCGAACCAACCCATCTCCAAGGCCTAGCCGAACCACTCACCACCGAACCAGGGCACTACCGAACCAACCCATCTCCAAGGCCTAGCCGAACCACTCATCACCGGACCAAAAAACTACCGAACCATCACCGGACCAAGGCATTTCCGAACCAACATTGCCAGGCCAGATTACATCAGCCCAGGCCCACCAGCGGCTATATACATCCAAGACCCCTACCCCTAGCCTCACTCTATAAATAGAGGGGTAGGGGTACAACAATGGCAGACAAGTTTGAGAGCTCAAGCACGGACAGAACTTTCAAACAACTTTCATACACTTGTAATCAAAGCTTCGTACTTGTAATCTGAACAGTGAAAGAGAATAACATATGAAGTGGACGTAGGCACATTCTGGCCGAACCACTATAAATCTGTGTGTCTTTTACAGTTTAGTCCCTGCTTTTTACATATTTTCATAAATCACCCAAATCACTAAGAACAACATAAAATCGACTAAATCATACGACTTGGAGGTGTTTGCCCATTTTTTGTGCAAACAGTATAACGGTCAGCTCAAAGTCAAAGTCTTTGGTTAGAGCATTTTGGTTAATAATAATTGTTATCATTAAACCAAGGACTTTATGTTTGGATTGTAGAGTTGAATATAGACGATACTGGAACCATTACCAAATTCCATAAGTCTAAAGTAGTATAATTTTGATGAAGAGAATTGATGTAATAATTGTCACAACCGGGTAACGCTTCCTAAAGTGAAATTGGATTTTACTGAAACTAAGTAAACGATAAATTTGGTCATAATGTCATATCACCCGCTAAGTGATACATGAATGTTAACATTCAAATGGTTCGATGTTAATCACTGGCTGAATTTGCACCTAAGAGTTACACAACCGAAATGATGAATTCTCTTTCGACCAAACAATTTATGTAACGATTTTACTTTTCGACCCTCGAATATCAACTCTGATACATCCACGGTATTCGTGTGTCGAGCATCCAAGTGCCAAAAAGATGAAAAGTTAGGGTAGAAAAGGAAAAGGATATAGAATAAGAAAGAAGAGAGCACAACATCAAAATCTCACTATGGAATGATAATATATAATATCAAAAGAACAGTACTATCATCGGCCTGGATAGTTATAACAACCTGTCCTCACAAATGCTGATATGTACAATAAAGTAATGCAGCGGAAATAGAAATACTACAGTAGGTGAAACATCTAGCTCGTCTTCTCGAGATCTAATGAACATCGATGAAAACCTGCCTTTCTCATACTACTTGAAAAAGCACACAAGGAATTTAGGGAAAACAAAAACCAAGCGTCAAATTTAAGTCCGGTATGAGAAACTCAAGAAATATGTGTCCAGCATATAGTTGTACTTTTGAGACTATATGGAATGCCACAACGGCTATCCCCTCAAATGAACCACCGTCCAATAAGTACATAAGGTGATATAATAAATAATGTATAGGGTGTAGAATATAAATATTATAACATAGCTGTAATGGTTACATTGGTTACATTCAACAACATATTATGAGTTTAATCAAAACCAGATAAGGAATGTTCACAAATTGGATTTTCTATAGAGATCCCTTCGGTCAAGCCAAAGTCCAATCTCTATGCATAAGGATTAGAAGTTACCTTTCGAGCATCATATATCTCAAGATAAAATATACCATAGGGAAAACACAAAGGCCCATGCCCAAACATAAACATGAACACATGGTACTAAATACCTTCAACTCCCGCATGCAACATCGATGAGCATATTCAAGATCTGGAGTTGACAGTATCCTATCGTGGGTTAGTAAAACCCTAGATTGTATGGCCTACTCTATCATTAGCCATTTCCGATGTTGAGGTCAAGTTCGTCATCTTTCACATGAGTCTTTATCACTCCAACAAAATGCGAATCCCCATTTGGATTCTAAAATCTCAGACTGATATCGAAACCAAACATGGATTACCATATCTCAATACATCTTGGAATCATATATGGATTCCCATATCTCAATATATCTTGGAATCACACATGGATTTGCACATCTTGAGTAGAGCACGAACAATTACAAGTGTTTGAACATCTTAAATAAATCCAGAATCTCCACATACCTTCCCGCATCTCAAACAGATCCTGTTCCAAGAGATAGAACACGTATCTCAGCTTTGAAATGGTTTTCGGTAAGTAAAACACTTACCAATCTCGGCCTCTCCAAGACTGAATTGACGAATTTGGTCATTCAATGATTATGAGAATGGTCACATATGGAAACCAAGTCTCGTATACTTATCACGTTTCTAGTATTTTTATCTCGCACTAACCCTCGATCAAGAGTGAAGCCAGTAGGTTTGAGCTCTATTGCGCATATCCCTATACGAACATCAGTCTTAATTCCCCTAGATAAACAAGCCTACTTCATCGGCTTTATTGCTAAGTATAAGACTAAATGTTTTCCATAAACGAGGAAATATACAAAGCACGATCAAGTCATACTAGGCACGATTAAGTCACATAAGCGACTTCTCAACCCCTTTTTGTTAATTAGTCTTTTATTAATTAAAGCCTCTTTTATTAGTAAAACTTCTTTTATCTACTGAAACAACATTTAAGAATTTATATTGTTCATCTGTACTCTTTTAATACTTCAAAAAGGTATTGATATACTTATCTCAAATGGTATAAGTATATTCACAAATTATTAACAAGATTTCTTACTTTAAACCATTACTCTTTCCATACCTCAAAAATTATTCATATATTTATCTCAAATGGTACAAGTATATTCAAAAATTATTAACAAGATTTTTTTTACTTTAAACACTTGTTTTTCTATCATTTTTCAAAAGATTCCTTACTTATAATTTCCTTTGAAATATCCATTTAAGGATCTAAGTAATTTCACAAAACCATTCAAAAAGGTTTAAGACTAATGTTGTTTAAACATTGTCACTACAAACCCAACACCATTTCACTTATACTTATGTTTAAAATAGGGGCATTTCACTAGAAGGACAAACTTTGCAGTCCAATTAGTTTCTAGGACAAACATCCGCATAAATTAATTTCAAGGCCAAAGTCAGCTGAATAATTACTTTTAAGGATAAAGTCTGCAGTCTAATTACTTTCAAGGACATATAATTTCATAGGTTTTTAGGCCTTAGAAACTAATTATTTTTCATTTTGTCCTTAAAAAATTATTTCAGTTGTATGTCTTAGAAACTAATTGCACATGCTAAAGAGGCCTTTGTGGCTAATTTCCACTTTAACTTTAAAATATTCTTTTAAAGATCCACGATAATATTTAGTTAAGTTCGATAGTCGGCTAATCAATTATATAGTTAAAAAAATTTCTTATATAAAGCATTGTTCATACACTTAACTCATTTTTGATATTTCACTTAACCATTTCTTGTTCAAGAGTGAAGCTAGGTAAGTTAGAGCACTGATTGAATCAAAGCTTTTCCCAGACATTTCATTCTTAAATCTCACAAATATACAAACATACTAGTCAACTTTTAGTGTTAAGTATAATATTAGTGATTTCCATAAACTAGTAATAAACAACATGATTAACCTATTTCCAACATTCCCAACTTAACTATTCCTCGTTCAAGAGGGAAGCTCGGTAGGTTAGAGCTCTATTGCTTCATCCCTGCTCGACATCAATCATAACTCCCAAAAGTAGGGAAGCCTACTTCGTCGGTTTTAGCGTTAAGTAAAGTTAATTACCTTTTAAAAAAGTAAGTGCAAAACAAGATTAACATGTTTTTGATATTCCAACTTAACCATTTCTTATTTAAAGAGGGAAGCGCAGTACGTTAGAGCTCTATTACTCCATCCGTACTGGACATCAATCTTAACTATCAGAAAATAGAGAAGTCTGCCTTGTCCGCTTTTTGTGTTAAGCCTAAGCAATACCTTTTTAAAAACTTATATATACTTTAAAAATACTTGTAAATAGTTTTTAAATATCTATGTAAAATATTACTTGAAAATAGCTGTAGCGACCCGCAGTTCCATGCCCCTTTGAGTTGATAATAATTCATCCTTGTTCAACCCGAATTGTACGAACGAGCGAATAACTAGGGTAAAGAAGAAGAAAGAGGTAGAAGAAAATAAACAACAACATAGAATCTCAAAATCACATCGAAAAAAAATATAATATATAATAATACATTTTTATACAAAAGATTCTGTAACTGTTTTATACTTACAATCATCAAAGTACAACAATCAATAAATCAATCTGGACAGATATAATAACTTGTCCTTACACGGTGGAATAAAAAAAAGTACGTGATAAACGTCTGCAACCCTCCAGCTCGTCTCCTAAGCTCCATAGCATCCTAATCTGAATCTGTAATACTTGGTCTGTCCCGAGTATTATAACAAAATAACACCCTGAGTCAGTCTAGAAAACCAGCGTGAGAAAACACACTCAGCTTGAGTTATTAGAGTTATCAAAATCCTCTGAGAAACAAAGGTATCTCGTATGACCATGTCACACATAAACACGATGGGTTTTTCCCTTACGATAACCAAAACATTTTATAGAAAATCTAGTGATATTATAATAATGTCAAAATAAAAATATTTATTCAAATAGCTAAAAGTATTACATTAATTAAATTCCAGCATACTAGGCTCTACGAAAAAAACCGTGAAGGCTCGTATTAGAGAATGGATCACATACAATGACTGGGCCACTGGGTACCGCCCATCATAGTACGCCTCTAGAAAAATGTGCCGAGGACCTCGCCGGGATCCCCTACTACACAAGATCGGCATACCCCTAACCTAGATAGACTGATATGTGTTGAATATGCGAGTATATGATTTTTGTTTGATGATAATAAACATATATATATATATATTCATTTAAATGTATTTGTTAATATACTATTTTATTTTCATAGATTAAATAAATATTTGATGAATAAAATAAATAACACAGAATTTGAATTCAAACGGGTATTTTATTCAAACAAATATTTATTACAATTTTTGAATAGTACAAATTTCAAGCTCTCACTATATATATACACAACTTCAATTGCAATACAGTTTTGATTACATCACGATTCACATTTACATTTGACCTCACTACATATCACTCATTCACTCACACTCGTATTTATCTTCAACTTCATTCCAATGTGAATCCAGCATCTGAGCAATCTGCAAAAATATACATTGACGCAGTAAAATTGAAAATAAAATATTTTTGCAGTATAAAATAAAATGTGGATTTTAAAAATAATATTTGTCTCGGTTATTTGGATGGTTCGTCATCATTTAAATTTGAATTCATCATACACGAACAGCTTGTGACATGCACAGTGTATCACTATACATGCCACAAGGTCGTGCACACCTATATACACTTGATAAAATTACAGGGACAGATGAGCACAGGTCAAACCCAAAACGTCGGGTTCAACTCAAATGCAATAAAAATAATGTCACAATATCAGCACAAGGTCAAACCCGAGCTCCAAGCACAATGTCAGTTATTTAACTATCAATAAAACATCTATAAGTAGTCACTAAGCCAATATTATCAAATTTCAAAACATTCATTTCAAAAATATCTTCCAAAGAAATATCTTCAATCTTCTTTGATATTTCAATATTTGAAAACATTTTTTTTCAATGCTTATATTCATGATAAGGGATCTCAACCCGTATCTTACTTCAACACTTAGTGATTTATTTCCAATTTTCGATTTATAATCCATTACTTCAGAAAATATCTCAATATAAGCCATTTGTCGCTAAATATTCCCAAAACCTTCCATTTCAACACTTAGAAAAATATTCTAAGTCCATTTTCCAAAATCATCTCAAGTATTGAAAATTAGAATTTTTTTAGCTTATCTACTACATTTCCGAAAATTTATATTAATTCCGTTTCATTTTTCAAAATCGATTATACACACTTGAATTCTTGTTTATCCATTTACAACTTCTTTATGGATTTTAATTCATTTTCTGAAGTTTTGTATTTAAACGTTTTGGAATTTCCTCAAATATCTCGAGTTCATTTATAAGACCTATTTACGAATCTCGAGAGAATTTATAAATAAAACTTTCAATCACTTCAAATCTATATGTGTGTGTGTGTGTATAATAATTATTTCAAAGAAAAATAATTTATTATTAAAAAAACATGTTCAAGTACTATTTAAAATATCGAAAACACTTTTGTAAACATCAATAACTCATTTTTAGATAAACAAATCAATTTTCAAAGATGATTATTTTTAAAAAAGATAGAATTTACTGAAATAAATACTTAATATTTGAAAATCAACTTATCGAAGTATTTCAATCTCAACTAGTTTAAAATTTCATAGTATAAATAATAAAATTTTCCTTTTAAAAACAAACTTACTTCTTAAAATTAAAAATATATTTTTAAAATCTTAATAGCCAATTCAACTTATAAATTCCTCTCGATTTCCATTACATCACTTGTATTCCAATTTCCTTAACTATTTCCACTTTCAAAAATAGTATCCATTATTTCCTCACCCTATTTCCATACTCTAATATAAATTCAACCCATAAATTTATATTCCCAATTTATCATCCGGATATCAATTTCCTTTATTTATAACATCATTTATAATTTTTTTATAACCCCTTTGAGTTTTACTTGTTTATAAAAAACAATCTAATTTATAAAATTCCATTTTTATAAATCCATTCTCCATAAATTTGATTTATAACTTCCAATATATTTTTTATATCGACTTCAACTTCTTTTTATATTTTCAGAATATCATTTATTAATTCCTTTATATAATTCATTTTTAAAATCCCATTTAATAATTCACAACAGTTAAGTGTAAAAAATCAGAATATTTTTTTCTAACTCGTTTTCTTTAAAATAACCCCAATTCCAATATTAATATTTTTATATCAGAAATTCCCTTTAATTCCTTCAATTTTGAAAACATATCTATTGTATTTAAAATATCAAAATTCAGGCCAGTGCTACGATATCATTCAATAATTCCAATCACCACAATAATTTATAATAGATTATTCTACACAAACTATATATCACAATATATGAAATTAAATTCAACATTTGGAGGAATCCAGATGGATCCCTCTAACCTGTTTCTCTGCATCCACAGATATTAATACAACATAAAAAAATTCCAATCCTACTTCGTAGGGGATATCGTGGTATAAAGGGTCATCTGCTATTATGCGGGGCGCATAGGGTCTCATCCGCTAAAATATGCGTGAATATCAATCCAACTACTAATATATATACTATTATACGTGTGTGTGTGTGTATTATATCTTCAACTGATAGCAATTTATAAATTCAACCAAGCATCCAATAATTTATTTTAACTAATAAAATTAAATTTGGTGATCCAAATGAGTGAGAATTTCTCACCTTGATTTTTAAATTTGCCAACGTCCAGATTTCAATTTATTTAAATTCCCAGTTGATTCCAAAAATCCCAAACAAATTTCCAAAATGTAAATATCACAGCTAAGAATCCGATTTCGTGATTTTTGGATGACGTATGGATTAGTTAGAGATTTATAAATATCAATTATGATTCATAAATAAATAAAAAGATTATGAATTGAACATTTAAAATTTATGTGCTCAAAATCCTCAAGCTTCTCACTGCCACTTCCAGATATTATCCAACCCACGACCTACATCACTCTCCCCTATAATCGACTCTCCTTCCTCGAGCAACTTAACCATCACTTCACAGCGCTTCGCGACTATGCCAAGCTCCTAGACCACCAGATTTGCTCGCGATACGACCTCGATTGAACCTAACTCCCCACGTCATCGTACTACATCGCGATCACCAATCCCAATCGAACAGCCCCTGCTAACCCCAGTGTGCTTCTACCTCCAGTGCGAGCGTTCCCCTTTTTCCAAATGAATCAATTCGATTTCATTTCCCCCCAACCGTCGCCAAGTCGCAGTTGAACTCGACCTTACCGGAGCTGCCGTCGCCCTTTCGCCATCGCGAACCTCTCTGTGTTGCATTCTCCAGCTAATATAAAAATCAAAAAATCTAACTTCATGATGTCGTGCTCCACCTTGCCTCTGGTCATGCTTCAGCCTCTCACGCATGCAATTTATGATTCAATCGTGAATTTAATTTTTTATTTTTTCACGAAGTTGATTTTTATTTTGTTCTCTCAGCTTGAACTCGTGAAGAAGATAAGATAGGATAGATATACGTGTTTTAAACCGGCAAGCGTCTCAAATAAGGGATTGACTATTTGACTTTGAATATATATATATATTATAATATTAAACTATCCTGTATAAGGCAACTTGAAATCCTGAACCCCTATCGAAACATGCCGCATGACATTTATAATGTTATACCCATATTCCGAACGCAAAGGAACAAGTTTCGAGTCATAATTCGATCATACAGAGGAGATAATTTTTAAATCTACTAGTCAAATTTAATTAAATTATTTCTAGGCCTTTTTAGATTGTACGACCAAACGGTACATTCAAACGTTATGAAATTTGAAATCCGATAATACACCCTGTTACGGATCCAACAGAACTGGTTTTGTCAAATTCCAAGACTATACTTCAGATCGTTATTTTAACGTGTTGATTAAATCGACGATTTTTAAAATTTAACGAAATCACTTAAATTTTCAGTTTTAAAAACTTTCTAACTCAATTATAATTTCAAATCCAATATTTAAAACCATTAAATATCTCAAATTAATGTCGAAAAATCCAGATTGTTACATTCCTCCCCACTTAAAAGAATTTTGTCCCCGAAATTGCTAACTTTTCAATACCCACTTAGTCGAAACTCAATATTCACCTTTGTGATTTTTTTAGATCCAACCAAAATAATTAGTTCTCAATTCTAATTCCAAAATCATTTATTCTAATTACAATTCGAAATCAAATTTTCATTAACAAAAAAATTTCAAAATTTTTCTAACACCCTAAATTTTCGAAATTTTTTGGCAGAGTTTCCTTTGTATAGAGAGCCTTTTGCAATATGACAAGAGAGATAAATATATATACATCAACCCACATGGTCAAAAAACAATATATATATATATATATATATATATATATATTGCGGTATTCAATCTGAAAACGTATCTTATTATAGCATTTTAAAATAAGCGGCTTATTTATTTTGCAATTCACGCGACCAAAATCTAGTCAAATGGCCTCCGTGTATCTTTACTTACTCAATTTAAACACGTAAGTTCCAAAAACATCAAATTTAACAACATTCCACTTATTTAAATAGTTAAAACACATAGGTTTCATAAACCAATCACGCTAAACATGTATTATAAGCAATTATAAGGTTATGACATTCATTTGACTACTTCCAATCGTTTCTATTCAATTCGAAATGATTTGCAACCAAATTTATCGCACTCAATTCATATTCATACCAAACAAACCCACATCCATTCCAAATTGATTTAAAATCAATTTATTCACTTCCTATTAATTCATAGAATTTTATTTACTTTCGTTTATGTCGACGCCATTTTTTCTATGCAAATTTGGCGATATTCATAACCATTTCAGTTTATAGCTATTTTAAATTTATTCCAATCAATTTATTTTTAATTATATTCCATTTAAAATTTGTTCACAATCCATTCATTTGCATTTCCTTCATATCCACTTTCATTATCTAAATCCATTTTATTTATCTCGAAATCATTTCATGCTAATTTATTAAATAACCATTTCACCATTTATTTGAGCCAAGCTTCCACCCCAATATTTAATTAAATTAATCCATCTATTTCCAATAAATTCAATATATAACTTAAGTTTATTTCCTTTGCAACCAAATTTCACTTAAGTGTAGTTCAGGCCATTCCCATAAGCTCCCATACAAACTCATTTTGTTTATATCTTAACAAAGTTTATACTTGAGTTCTTGAACCATTTTATAATTGAACTTATAATTAAGTATCCATTTTACACTTCAAAATTTATATACAATTCAATTTGGTATGGTTTCAAGTTCTAATTAATTTAATTTGTTCATTCACTCAATCAACTACAATTTTTAATTCCTTACTCGAATTCATACTCGAATTCAATTAAAATAACATTCAAGGTCATATTCAATTTATCTGCACTTACATTGAATTATTTATAACTTAAGTCATCGCTATTTCAATCCATCTCTAGTATATTCTACAAGTACGAAGGCACGTCCGATGGACGTGAGTAAAGCAAGTTGTTGTAAAATTGGTAGGGTGCGAAGAGACCTGTGTGAAATGTGTAATGTGGAGGAAAAATATTATCGTGCGAATTCATTTTGTTGTCCAGTATGCATATTTTGCCATTTTTCTTATCGGAAATTGATTGGGGGAATGAAGAAAGGAAACTAACGCAGTTAAATTAGCCGGTGACTTTCTCCGGCGTGATATCGGCCGTTATTTTACCCATATATACTTGTAAGAAAGAGAGTTCAATGAATAGAGGTTTAGCGATGTTTGTTTGAAGTTTGTAAAATACCTTATTCAATTTCAGAGTTGGTAATCGTGTTGTGACAGAACGTAATCAAGGGCGTATTAAAACTTATCCATTGGGACGTACAGCAGGTTTGTGGGAAATTTTTGGTTGCAGTGTGAAGCTGTAGCATTGAATATGGTGGTAGGTAAATGGTAACGGTACTTATGGCAGAGAAAGCAAGAGCATTTGTACGTCTGCATTAAAGTGAGTTCATAAGAAGTCCAAAGTAAATTACACATATATATTCACATAGACAGCCGATGTTGTGTTGTGTACGGATGACGCATATGTGTGCGAGGCAATATGATTGATGAAGTTAATGATATGTGCGAGCAGCAAAGGACTGTTGTGGGAAAACATATGAAATTCGAAAGCTAATTAGTTGAAGAACGTGGAACAGAAAAATGGAAAGCAAATCAATTCTAAGAATGAAATTTTTTACAGTGCTTATGTAGGAAAAAACATGATGGTGCATTAGCGAACAAAGGTACAAAAGCAAACCATGTGATTATATTATTGATGATTATAACCAATATTAGTATAAATAATTATAGTCGTAATAATTGAATAGTTATAGTGTATTGGAAAATATGCAATTATTAATTTGTGTACATGTAGATATTAAACACGGTGTAAAAAAGAATTATTTCAATTACGGAGAGCATTTCCAAGCAACTTGATATATGAATAGCCAAAATGTACACTGCATAGTGCATTGATGTTGTATTTGGAATACAGTTAGGCTGTTTCAGTTCTTAAAAAATATACATGAAAACGGTGACATAATATTGAACAATCACAGTGCAACGAAAAAAAAAGAAACTATGGTGAACAACGTCAAAAAATCTTTGCTTTTCATAAAGTGAAATTTTTTATATCATGGTTGTAGCACTGAAGTAAGAAGAATCAGTGTCAGAATGATGAGTAATATGAATGCAGTTTTCTTAAATGCATCTTTTTATTTAATTAATCATTGGCATTTCTGGTGCTGATATGAGATGCTAGTTTGTTTGGGTCTCCATCCAAAGCAACCATTCATCCCTCGTAAAAAATAGAAATGGGTGAGATGTCCATTAGAAGTGTGCATAGAAATTGTTGAGCCCCCCTTAATTTGTTACAATATTGAGATCTTTGTCATTAGGTACATAGGAGAACAACATGATTAATTTCTGTACATGTAGATTAAAATTATCTGTAGCAGTAGAAGAAATGTCAAGAGAAAACATAGAAAAGCCATGTTTAATCTAGTCAGGTCACTGTTGCACTCTGCCGCATCAAAACTGCTCTAACCAAACTTCGCTTCGCTGTTGATATCCCGCTTGAACTCTCGTATTCAGTAAAGTCTTCTCACCTAAGCCACATCAAAATTAGTGATCATAGTAGTGCGTACTTCATCCGATCTGAACTATATCAAGTCGCACCAAATATACAGACCATTCTACTTGCATACTTAGTCTGTCACTGTGAGTCGTTGTACACATAGATTTAGCACTAACTTTTAAAAGCATGCAACAATGTTTCTACCAATGGTCAACAACCCTGTATAGGAACAGTTTAAAAGGAACATTGTTCAATGAGTATGTTGTTAATTATGGAAAAAATATTAAATATTTCAATGCATATTTCATGCTCTCATCATAGAGAAAATACGTAGTATATTTTATGTTAAGTAGCAATCAAGGACTAATATTTAGAAAATGTATTCAAAATCTCCATGTAGAAAAAGAAGGAAAATTTAAATAATATTCAATCAGCATGTTGTTAAATTTGAAGAAAGAATAATATTTTAATTTGGAAAACAATATAACGTGGCATGTGATTAAAAACATGAATAACATAAGTGAAGTTGGAGATATGTTATATGATTAATGGAAAACTATTATTGAAAGATTTAAGTGTAAAACAATAAAAAACTAAAATGAGAAAAGTATCATGTCTGCAAGTGAAAAATAAATAAAGATGGAAAAATGATTGGTTGACATACCATTAAATGCATCAGCACAACAATAACTAATAAATCTTCATGATAATCAAGTCATGTAGATAAAAGGAATTAGTAAGTGGTACCAGTTTTTTGGTATTATTTATTTAATATACGTTTTTCGAAACAAAGTAATAAATATTTGGTAGATGTAAACTATCATAAATTAAATCTTAATTAATTAGACATGAATATGATTGGAATAAAATTGAAAAAACTTATGTGGTGGTTATTTGTACCATATAACAATGTCCCACCATTTATTACTCTCATTTGTTAGGTATGTTATTTTTACATATCTAATATAGTAATTATTCACTGCACTATATATATATAGTGATATAAGGATCCTAATTCAGTGACCTAAGCCTAGAAAATACGTAGGACTTGACATAGGAATGTTCAAAGTTTATTGTAGATACATGTTTTCAGATGTTAATTGTTGGTTTAATGATACCAATTTGAACAATAGTAGAAAGTGAAATTTATATTAAAAATATAACTTATATAAATGCAATTGGAAAAGATATAAATATCAGACATGGAAGCTGAAAAATGATCCGTAAAGGGTTAAAGGCTTAAAAAATCTCTAAATATTTGGTAAGTACCAGCAATCATCATAAAATAAACTTCAATCTTGTAGTATAATTAACTGTAGCATATGACAATTTCGAAGATTAGAACAATGCAGATAAAAATAGAAATGTATTTTAGCATACCATTAAAGGACCAAGCAGAACATTGAGGTATCAATCTATTTGTTGATGCAGTCATGGTGATAATTGATTTAGTCTTCTATAGGGGAATGTTTAATTTTCCATTCTTACTCTGTTTCCTGCAAAATTTGGAGACCGTTTATTAAAATGTTCAACAATGGTAACTATTTAAATGTTTGGTTACTATCAACTACCATGAAATAAAAGTTTGTTATAGTTCAATATGTCATAAAAAATAATCAGAGAATGAAAATATTGAGAGTAAAAGTAGAAATATCTTTATAAATATCACTATAAGCCTGTGGACAACGTTGAGTTAAGAAAATTTTCGGTAATACGATCATTTGGAGGCTTATTCATTGTCTAATTATACATGTTTCCTGTAAAATATTCTGATTGTTTATCTAAGAGTTTGGAAATGGAAACCCTTTAAATTTTTGGTAAGTATCAATTATCATAAAATTAAACTTCATGAAATATAATTAAGTCTATCATACAACAATTTTAGTGATAAAATAAATGGGTAAAAATTATAAATATGGTTGAGAATATTTCATTTTCCATCTGTAGCCCGTTTCCTGCAAAACTTTGAGATTGTTTATATTAAATAGTTCTACAATAGTAACTCTGTAAATATTTGGTAAGTATCTATTACCATGAAGTAAAACTTTGTTATAATTACATGTATCATAAAAAAAATTCAGAGAAAGAAAATAATGAGTAAAAGTAGAAACATCTTTAAATATATCATGACAAGCCTAAACACAACATTGAGCTATTAAACTTTTCGATAATGCGTCATTGGGAGGCTTTTTAATTGTCTAATTATATAGTGTTTGTTGTAAAATATTGAGATTGTTTATGTAAGAGTTTCCCGGTGGAAACCCTTTAAGTATTTGCTAAGTATCAATTGTTAAAAAATAAACTTCATGTAATATAATTAACAGTATCATACCATTTTTAGTGATCAAAATAATGGTAAAAAAATATAAATATGTTTGAATTATGAGTTTACCACACATGTTTTTATTTCAGTTATAATAAGTTATATTATGGTAAAGACAAACCAATATGTTTTCCACCATTCTCTAATTCAAGTTTCAGGAACATATCCTTTTGAGAGGTAAGACTAATTGTCAATGGAAACACCCTCCAAGAACCTCACATAACCGAGAGAGTTTCAACAGGTTTTAAAATTTTAAACCATTTCCCTTATAATCATTAAAAATTATATAACATTACCTAAACTGATAAAGCAAACAAACTTTTTCCTTAAGTTAGCATAGTTTCAACATGTTGAAATTACCATTTCTCTTTCTGGGATGTTTCTACGTGCAAAGTGGCCCCATCCATGTATCCCTGATCTACCAAGACATACTCTTCATTTTTCAATTGACTGGAAAAAGAAGTAAACAAATCAGACATGCTTAGGAAATATAATATGTGCAAGGAAATATTGCACTGAGAATACCTGCAAGTAAGAAAGACGCTCCCTAAATGTAGAAAATGATTTTAGATCGTTCTCATCCTGCAGAACAATAGTGTGAATCTTCAAGTTTAGTTCAAAAGCAATAAATTTCATCAAAAAAAATAAGTGGTAAAGCTTTTGGTGATTTGAAATGAAAAAATAAATGAGAGTAATGGATCAATGATCAGCGAAAATAGTTCTGTCGACTCGATTATGGCCGATTCTACACTTCAAAATTGTAAATGCATGTGACCATGGATGCAGGTGGATGAATGTGAAATAGAAGTGCCACCGTTGTTGTTCTTCTTTTTCTGAATCTGACTGCTCACCTTCACTTTAAAAAATACACGGTTGAATTATATTCATGATATTCTCATTAGTAATGGTAGATATGTTGTAATAATATAACCGGTTGCAATGAAATGAATATAAACAGAAGTTCTTGAAAAAATTGACAGTGTGCATACTTAAGTCCAAATACTAAAGTAAATAGAGGTGAGCCACATGGGCGTGCCTATATACTCGTTAGGAGTAAGGTACCCAACAACATACTGGTATTTTGTAAACAAATGAATTTATCAACACTGTAATCCAAACCTCCCAAAAACAATGTATAAAACCTTAATGAAGACTAAAACATAGTAGTAAACAGATTTTTCCTAAAATTATTACCTTTTAACCATGTGATCAATGATAGAAAGATTGACAACTTTCAAGATTCCAACAATAAATCTTATTCAGTCCAAGCTTAAAAAGTAAGGTTAAAAGATCTCACTTTAAAATCCTCTACTTTGGTAAAGATCGTGTACAGCATTCCTAATCTCTCTTCTTTGTAGAATTATGAGTTTACCTGACATGTTTTTATTTCAGTTAAAAGGAGTTATTGTAAAGACAAACCAATATGTTTTCCACCATTCACAAATTCAAGTTTCAGGACCATATCCTTTTAAGAGGTAAGATTAATTGCCAATTGAAACACCCTCCAAGAACCTCACATAACCGGGAGAGTTTCAACAGGTTTTAAACTTTTAAACCATTTCACTTATAATCATTAAAAATTATATAACATTAAATAAACTGATAAAACAAACCAACTTTTTCCTAAAGTTAGCATAGTTTCAACATGTTGACATTACCATTTCTCTTTAACGGATGTTTCTATGTGCAAAGTGTCCCCATCCATGTATCCCTGATCTACCAAAACATACTATTCATTTTTCAATTGACTGGAGGTCGGCATCGCCCATCTGAGCTGAATTTTTTATGAAGCAGCCATCAGATAGAGCCACCACAACATAAGTCGATGTTGTTAGTTTCCATTGTTCAGCGAACATCGAGCAATTTTCAGTTTGCTGCAAAAAAAAAGGTAAATTGATTTTTTAGATCTGTAAATTGCAAAGTTGGAAAGTAAACTGTAAATACCAACAGCAGGTGGAATTTGGACGTTGGTGATTAGCAGGTAGGTTGAGGTGGCGAGTCGACATCGTTTACCTTTGTAGGTGGGCTCAATTTCGCTTCGGGATGGTGAAGGGCTCTGGGAAGTTGGACAGTATTGGTAGTATTTTATGATTAAGGTTGACCGTTGTTCACCCATAGCCTGCAACCTACTTCGCCAGGCATCAGATCTAGATGTTAGCATGCGAGAGCGGAAACCGAATGCCGCGGAAGGAAGAAGAGTCGATGGTCGATGTAGGTAGAGGGAGTGGAGAAAATGTATGAGAGGAGAATTTGAGGGAAAGGCGGTTGAAATTTTAGGGAAAACATAAGGAGGAGAAAGTGGGGAGGAGAAAATTTGGAGGAATGAATGAAAATGGCTGATGTTGTGGGATTAAGAGGTGGGCGTGGAAAAAGACGCATTTGCCCTGCTCCCTTTAGTTGTACGTAGGTGTGGTTGTAGTCGGAGGAAGGGGTTGTTGGGAAGTTTAAAAAGCTTCACCAAAAAAAAGTATTTGTATTATCAGTAAAGATAACATTCAAAAAATATATTCATTTCGCTTAATTTAAATTAGATTTTATTTATAACTCGAGCTCCACATTTCAATTTATTTAATTCCATTCAACTCAAGTTCCATATTTCATTGTAATTTCAATTTACTAACTAATCTATCTAATTAGTTCACTTCCATTTTATAATTCAATATCTGGTTTTAATTTCAAAAATCACTTCAATTAATTTACTTGAGTTCATATTCACTTTATAATTCAACTTTGAACTTTTATTTCCTTTACCAATATATCAAACCATTTTTAATTTGGGCTTTACCATTTCATTTTTTTCCCAATTTGATGAGTTACACAACATATTTTTCACATTCCCATCAATTTTATACTCGAATACATTCACATTTTATTTTAACTCATGATTGTACATCACTTTATAGCTTAAATATATTTTTTATTTCATTAATTTTAAATTTTATAAGCTATATAAACTCATGTATTCACACTTCCAACAATTTCCATTTAAATTTTATTCCATTCAAAATTTATAACTTATGGTTGTATAATTATTTCACACTTCAAAATTTATATTTACTTCAATTCAATATTATTTCTAATCCAATTTAATTTTTATTTAGCTCATCTTAAGTTAAATTCCAATTCATACCATTTATTTTCCACATTTCGTAAATTTTTTGTTTGAGTTGATTCCATTTCCAATTTTATAACTTATAGTTATATATCCATTTCACAACTCAACTCATATCATCCATTACATTCAATTTATATTATTAGTTTACTTCACCAATTTATTTTATCTAAATCAAATAAATTAAATTTCTAAAATTTAATTCCTTCAACTCAACTTAAGTTAAATTCCATTTTAACTTTCCCAATTTAAATTTTAATTCCAAAATTCAATTTTAACATTTTTCTTTAAAATCATTCACCATTTATAAGTTCATAACTTATTTTATGATATTTCTAGAACATTTAATAAGGATTTCGAAAAATTTAAATGCCCGGTATTTATTTCAAATCACTTTGAAATCAAATATACATGTATACTCTTTTTGGTTTAACAAACCACTTCCTTTGAATTTCAAAATCAACCTGATTTTATCCAAAACAATTCCTTTCAAAAATTTAAACAAAACTTGTTTGCTCAACAAATCTAAAATATCAATTACGGTAGCAATCCGCCACTTAGAAACTTGAAAATGAATACTGATGATGCTGCAGTCATCATTATGATTTTTTTCCAATGACTGAAGTGAGTTTGATGCTATATCGCTTCCAAAATCCATTTAAAACCCCTTTTCTATTCAAAAATATCTCCAAAATAATAATACTTGTATTTATCTTAAAACATTTTGGAAAATACTTCTACAAATCTCTGGGATTTAAATTTTCCAAATTCTAGTTTGAACCCAATTGTAGTTTTTAACTCATTTGTATAATTCATACTTATACAATCTCCTTTTGGTTATATATAACCATTTCCAATTTTATAATCTTACTTTGATTATATAATAACAACCAAACACACCACTATAATAATTTTCGAAAAATTATTCTTTTATATCAAAATATAATTTGGGTAAAATTATTTCATTTACTCACTTCAAAATAATACCGTGCCAGTTTACCTATTTAAGTGTTTAGAAACTTCTATTGATTTAGTGGCGTCCCACTATTCGACCAGAATTTATATGTCACTCAACAGATAAATTAACATAGTATAAACAATTTATATTCACTAACAAATATGCTCTCATATGTATAAATACACTCAAACTCATTCTAGGGTATTACTGACCCTATCTCTTATGAGTAATCTCGACCAAAGCCAAGGTTCTCACTTAACCTTGCTCTGATACCAAATGTAGCGACCCGTGGTTCCGTACCCCTTTGTGTTGATTATAATTCACCCTTGTTCAACCCGAATTGTATGACGGAGCGAATAACTAGTGTAAAGAAGAAGAAAGAGGTAGAAAAAATTAAAGAACAACATAGAATATCACAATCGTAGCGGAACAAAATATAATATATAACAACATATTTTTATACAAAAGAATCTGTAAATATTTTATACTTATAATCATCAGAGTACAACAACTAATACATGAATCTTGACAGTTATAATAACTTGTCCTCACATAGCGGAATAAAAACAAGTATGTGATATATGTCCAAAATCCTTCGGCTCGTCTCCTGAGCTCCGTAGCATCCTAACTGAATCTGTAATACTCGGTCTAACCCGAGTATAATAATAAAATAACACTTGAGTCAGTCTGGAAAACCAGAGTGAGAAAAGGCACTGAATTTGAATTATTAGAGTTATCAAAATCTTTTGAAAAACAAAAGTATCTCGTAAGACCGTGTCACACATAAACACGACGGGTTTCTCCCTTACGATAACCAAAACATTTTATAGAAAATCCAGTGATATTACAATAGTGTCTACTTACAAATACTTTTTCAAATAGCTGAAATTGTTACATTAATTAAACTCCAGCATTCTAGACTCTACAAACAAAACGGTAAAGGCTCGTATTGGAGAATGGATCTCATGCAATGACTGGGCCACTGGGTACTGCCCACCACAGTACACCTCTAGAAAAATGTACCAAGGACCTCGTCGGGATCTCCTGCTACACAAGACCCGCCTACCCCTAACCTGGATAGACCGAATATGTTATCACCCCGGGGTTCCCACCCTTAAAAAAATCGAGCACTCCTTTTTTCATGCACAACCATATCCATAATTCATATATATTTTTCCGAGGATATCTAGAAAAGTGATAAGATACTCTAATTGGTTGCGACCCACTTAGCCTTGCTGCATCTCCCATGTTTTAGTCATCCTGGTTGATGAGGCTTGAGGCTAAATGTTACCTTTCAAGAACAATTCCACTTAGAATGCTCATGGTCCCTAAATGAAGATTTCTGATAGCATTCGTCCATACAAGTTGTCCTGGTCTGGACAAACTGAATCACTGTCTTCATCATCTCACGGTATTCATTCGTAACGTTCAAACCGGATCAAAGTGGTTTTCGGATAAATAAATCTGATCCCAGTCTCTTCGAAATGATTGACGAAATTGGCCAATATTGATAGTTGGTTATTTAAATATCAATAAAACATCCATAAGTTGTCACTAGGCTTATATTATAAAATTTTCAAACATTCGTTTCAAAAATATCTTTTAAAGATAATCTAGATATACTCTAAGTCGAAATAAAAAATGGTGTCTTCTCAAGAAGCTTTCTCTCGTAATCGTCTGTTCGATAGTTTTTCGTCTTCCCTAAACTGCTCTAATCTGATCAATCGATTCGCTCTACCCTATTCTTATGCCGAAGCCGTCAAGAACCATCTTCCTTCTCAATCCCACTAAAATTTTTTTCATAATCCAAAATCTAATTGGATTGATTCGAGAAAAGGAAAGTTCTACTGTTACAGATGTGGTGATCTCAACCATGTTGCAAAACTCTGCGGTGATCCAATCAGATGTTTTGTATGTGGTGTCTTCGGCCATAAAAGAAGTGATTGTCTTTTGAAGTCGATTCCCTTTGAATTTTCTTCATCATCCATAAATCATGGTTTTCAATTTGTATTGAAATTCTTGAATCTGAAGGGGATGTTGTAAGATTATCAACGGTTTATGAGAGATATAGAAATCAATTATCTGGATGAATTGCTATATCATTTCAACGTTGTTAATGGACTGAACATAGGAAGAGGTTATAAAGAAAAATTTGGAAACCCAGAAGATTTTTTTTGGCAAATCTGATTTGAGTGTTTCGAATCTCTTCCCCAAGCTTAGTTAATCACGGATTCCAGTTTGCTTTAAAAAAATTGTATCTTAGAGGAATTATGATCGATCATCTCTGGTATTATAAAGAGGCTGGTATTAAGCTTCTTGATGAATTGTATTACCACTTTGACATAATAAATTCGTCATTTATCGATATTGGATATACCGAAAATTCTGGTAATATCAAAGTCATAGAGGGAAATTCTATAGAATCGTTTAAATCTGTTTTCACTGAGGATACCATAATAGATTCAAGCATTCTTATGAAACCTGCTATTAGAGATGTTACCTCAGGCTTTGATCCTTTGTTACTTGATCCAGTTGTTTCTGCTTTTTCTGATGTGTCTTCTTCGTCTTTGAATGTCTTGGAAGTTATTGATGAACAACTTGAAGTTGTTGAACAGAAGGATGGCTTCACTTTTACTAATTGTAAACATTGGAAATTTAAAACCCGTATTCAGGATTGTTTTGAGTTATCTTTATCCAATAATTTCGACTATCTTTCCTCTGGATCAGATTATGAAAGTTCAGATGTTGATAGGGGTTTGGTGATCATCTCTGAACAATCTGGAAATGATTTATTAATTGGTTCGAATAAGCAGCAGACCAAATTGCTTGACAGCAATATTTCTGGTGATCTTATGATTTTTAATATTGAGAACTTTGAGGATTATTTGAAGAATGGTGTAAATCTTGATATAGATTTGGTTTCAGCATGTTTATCTGTGGAAGACTCAAATGTTGAAGAGAATTTATCCATGCTTGACAACAATGTTGTCAGGTGCCACTCTGCTATTGATTCTGTTGTTTCTGATGTTGTAGATGCTTCAGATGATATACATTTATTCGAATTTGAAATTTTTCGAGAGTGGATATTGTTTTTTGAAAAGCAAAAGGAGGATGGCTTAGCTTCTGATCTTGAGACTTAGATTTCTACTGCTTTTTTTAATTCATTCTTGGATCCTCTAGATGATGATGGTGTGCATGGTGCACAGTCTTCTATTTCAGTTGAAGGAATTTTTTTAGATCGGGCAATAGCATTTTCTTCTGATGCTTTATGTCCATTAGTTGTTAACATGATTGCTTTTAATATTGAATCAGAGTTTATTGAACTGGATTTTCTTCTGTCCTTAGATGATCAATATGATGTAGTTGTTGTTGAGTTAGAGCCCAGATTTGATGTTTTTGCTAATTATTTGTCTGCTTCTCTAGATGACATACACGATTCTACTGTTGTTTGCGGAGAGAACTACTATGCTTCTTCTAAACCTGATTTGAAAGTTGATTTAGTATTAGTAGCTTCAGATGATTTGAATTCTGACAGGTTGGAGAATGATATCTTCTCTTTTCCTAACTCTGCATCTTCAAAAAGAGGAAAGTGTAAGAGATTTGTAGATTCTAGTGGTCTGGTTCGTCGAAGTTCTAGAATCCGCAACTGCTAGACTTCCTCTATAGGTGAGTTACCTGGATGGAGTGCCATGAGGGGTACTACGCATCCAGGCTCAGGTACGAGCCCTACTTTAGGTAGCACTTTTTCTACTTATGCTTTAAGCAGTCTTTCTTCTGCTGAGTTTAGTCAGCTAGCTCGTGACACATCTTTTATTTTTTTACTGATATTGAGTTAGATCGAGAGTATATTAGATGTAAGGAATTAGAGAGGGCTAGTTCAGTTCACCTTTGAGGATCATTAGTTGGAATATTCTTGGTTTTAATGATTTAAACAAATGTGATAAGGTTAGAGTATTTTTTTAAAGACTACTCCATTGATATTGCTTTACTTCAAGAAACTAAAATTATATGTCCTGATGTTCGTTTCTTTAGAAGATTAGGTGGTTATCATTTTAGAAAATGGGTTTTTTTACCTTTCGTTGGCTCTTCTGGGGGTTTAATGATAGGTTGGCGTGATAGTTATTTTAAATTGCTTCAATGTATTGTTTAGTAGTATTCTCTTCATGTTATTCTTATAAATCTTTCTGATAACTCTTTATTAAATATTTCTAATGTTTACGGGCCTAATACTAAAATTAATCGGAGAATTTTATGGAATGAATGCTTTGATTTTAGATCCCTAACCCCAGATTCTTGGATTTTGGGGGGTGATTTTAATGTTACACGTTTCATAGGTGAGCGATTTCCTAGGGAAGGGGATCACTTTGCTATGGAGGAATTCAATCAATTTATTTTTAACTCTAATTTGATTGAAATTCCCCTTTCTAACAAAGAGTTTACTTAGAGTAACTCTAGAGAGTCTCCTTCCATGGCTCTTCTCGATAGATTTTTTGTTAGTGATGAAATTGAGGACAAATTTCCTATCTGTAGAGTCAATGGCTTACCATATACCTTCTTTGATCATTGTCCTATTATCCTTTCTTGCCAATATCATAGAGTTATTATAAACAATTTTAAATTTGAAAAGATGTGGCTTTTGAAATCTAACTTTGTGAACTTAGTTATTTGTAAATGGAATTCTTTAAGTTTCCATAATTTTAGAAATAAGGAAAATTCTGCAAAAGCTTTTGTTTCTAAACTTAGAGATCTTAGGATTTTTCTAAAAAATTGGAACAAAAATGTTTTTGCCAATTTAAAAATTAAAAAAGAAAATATTATTAATGAAATGCTTAAAATTAACAAGATAGAATAATCTAAACCTCTAAATCTAGGTGAACATAATGTTCTTTCAAACTTAAAAGATGAACTAAATTCTATTTTAGAAAAAGAGGAGGTGATGTGGAAGCAGCGATCCAGAATTCAATGGATCAACGAAGGAGATAATAATACCAATTTTTTTTCATATTATTCTAATGGTAGAAAATGTTCTAATACAATTAACTCTATATTTGTTAACAATATAGAGTTAGTTGATCAAGGAGATCTCAACAAGGCTTTTACAGACTATTATAAGGATATTTTTGG
This sequence comes from Allium cepa, assembly GCA_030765085.1. Taxonomy (NCBI): domain Eukaryota; kingdom Viridiplantae; phylum Streptophyta; class Magnoliopsida; order Asparagales; family Amaryllidaceae; genus Allium; species Allium cepa. The sequence continues at coordinate 189,059,507 of CM060937.1, read as the reverse complement.
TTCTAAAATCAAACATAGAATCAATGTTAGATGGACAAATTTATATCCATCGGATTCTATTGTTGATTTATCTGAGTTAGATAATCCTTTTTTTGAAGAGGAAATTAGGAAAGCTATTAATGATATGCCTAGTGATAAATCTCCGGGACCTGATGGGTTTCCTATTTTATTCTATAAAACTTTTTGGGATGTTTTAAAATTTGACTTAGTTAATTTGTTTAACGATTTTTATAATCGTAATTTGCAATTAGGAAGATTTAATTTCGCAAATGTTATTTTGCTACATAAAAAAGTAGGTGCTAACAACTTAAAAGATTTTAGACCTATTTCTTTGATTAAATGTTCAGTTAAAATCATTTCTAAAGTTCTAGATAACAGACGTAGTACAAGAATGAACGATTTAATCGATTGTTCACAATCGGCTTTTATTAAAGGTGGAAATATTACTGATGGAGTCGCTGTTGTTCAATAATTTATTAATTACTGTTGTAAGAACAACATAACCTGTGCGATTTTAAAACTTGATTTTGCTAAAGCTTTTGATTCAGTAGATTGGGATTTTCTTGTAGATATTTTTCATGCTAGAGGATTTGGACATAGATGGATTAGTTGGATTTTGACTTTGCTTAAAACTGAAAAATCTAGTATTATGGTTAGTGGTATACTAGGTAATAAAATTCAGTCAAAGAGAGGTTTAAGGCAAGGGGGTCCCTTATCACCTTTGTTGTTTAACTTAGCCGCTGACATTTTTACTAAAATTATTAAGAGAGCAGTGGATGATGGTTCTCTAGGAAGTGTTGGAAATGACATATCGCGTAAGGGTATATCGGTTCTGCAATTTGCTGATGATACCTTACTTTTTTCTTCTCACCTTCCTAGACACATTATTACTCTCAAGTTTATTCTTTATAGTTTTGAACTTTTATCTGGTTTAAAAATTAATTTTGTCAAAAGTTCGGTTCTTATTTTAAATGATTTTGAAAAGGTAGAAAACTTAGTAGCTAATACTCTAAATTGCAAAAGTATGAATTTTCCTTTTGAATATCTAGGGTTTGTGTTTAGACCTACCAAACTCAAGCAAGATGATTGGCTTATTATTATTGACAAAAATAAAAATAAGATATCTAACTGGAATGGGAGATTTCTATCTATCTAGTCTAGTTTTAATAAACTCGGTTTTATCAGCCTTACCGATCTATTGGATGTCTATGCATCTGTTTCCAGATTGGGTTATTGATAAAATCGATAAAATTAGGAGAGATTTCTTATGGAGTGGGGATAATATTAATAACAGTATAAAATGTCTAGTAAACTGGGAAATTGTTTGTAAAGCAAAAACGGAGGGTGGTTTAAGAGTTATAAATTTGTGCAACATGAATTTGTCTCTCTTAGGTAAATGGCTTTGGAAGTTCAAAGATATAAATGATAATGCTATTTGGAAGGAGATCATTTTCAAATATTACTATAACGGTAGTATCAATTTACACCAAAGTGATTATTCTTTTTCTCATAAATTTTCTAATTTTTGGAAAAATATTTTAAAATGTTATGAAAATTTTAACTTAGGAACTAAGATGATTGTACATTCAGGAAATTGTACTTCTTTTTGGTATGACTGTTGGATTTCGATCTTGCCTCTTAAGTTTGAATTTAAGGATGTATATGATATTTGCAAATTTAAGTATGCTTTAATTAATGAAGTCTATTCTCCAGAAAATGATCCTCCTTGGAATTTCAGTTTTAACAGAATTTTAATAGGACCTACCCTTAGGCAACTTTCTTTGCTCTTTGCCAGATTAATTCTTCATAATATTGATAATGATAATATTAGTTGGGAATGGGATAAGAGTAAGAAATATACTCCAAATTCTTTTTATAGATTTATTAATTTTTCGGGTACTATTAATAACTCTTTTAAATACATGTGGAAATCTAATGCTCCTTCTAAATCCAAAATTCATATGTGGTTAATACTTCATGGAAAACTTAATACAATAGAATTTTTAAAGAGAAAAAATATTCAAAATGATAACAAATGTTATTTTTGTAATCTGCATCTTGAGGACATAAATCATATATATTATGATTGTTTGGATTCTAATTACATCCTAATTAATACTCTTAAATTTTTAATTTTAATATAATAAGCAAAATTTTGGATTGTGAATTCTACTGGAAAAATTATTGATTCAAATTCAATAAAAATACAAGATTTTTACTAGCAATTTATTTATTATTATTAGTTGGTTTATTTGGTTTGAGAGAAATTCAAGAATTTTTAATAATAATAATAGTCATCTTAACAAATTGATTTTTTCAATTTCTATATTTTATTTTAATTGGATTTCTAATCCCAAATATAAACTAGTTAAAAATATCCTTTTCAAACGGTATCTTAACAATGTTAGTTATAATATTAACTTTTTTAAACATAACAATAACTTTTATAGCACTAATAATAGTATTATTAATATTTTTCCAAATTTATGTGATGATCTCACTTTAAATCATAGCATTCTTATGATAAAAGATAAATAAGTCTAATCCGTCTCAATTTTTGTTCTTGTCCCCGTTTGGTCTTTGTTTATAGTTTATTTTTTCCTTTAGTTTTTATCCTGATAAGTCTTATTTAGGTTTTATTTCATTCCTTATAAATACATATATGTGTATATTTACCATATAAATATACATATATATATGTGTGTGTGTGTGTGTGTGTGTGTGTATCATTCTAATTATTTCCTAGTCTTGTTTCAGATACAGGTTTGGGAGATAGGATATCAGGTTCATTTTGCAGGTTTATCTTGTTTTCAAATAGCTGGATATCAGATTATAGAGAGGTCATCAGAGTAGAGTTTCTTCATCAAGGACTTCTTGCAGTTATCACCTCAGATATAGAGTCTTGAGAGTGGTCTCTATATTCAACAGATCCACTTCAGAGCAGAGGCTTATTCACTTCATTTGATTCAGACTTTTGGAGCTTTCTTATTAGTTTGAGTTGTCACTCTGGTTTTTGTTTTTCTCTTTAGTCCTTTTGGTACTTCTAACATCTTAACGTCGGACGGTGGCCATGCCGGAGCTTGATATTGAGGTGTGATGGGTGGTGGCTTTGTCGGAACTCATCTTAGGAGTAGCTGAGATTAGTTATTTGTATTTGTGCTCTTGTTACCTGTCAGGCATGTTGACGGCTCCTTATATCCGTGTTATATATATATATATATATATTCACATGTGTGCTCTCCTCTATACGAGGAGGATCACACATTTTTCTTAAAAAATATCTTTCAAAGATATATCTTTAATCTTCTTCGATATTTCAATGGAAACATTTTTTTTCGAGTGCTTATATTCATAACAGGGGATCTCAAACCATATCTTACTTCAACACTTAGTGAATTACTTCCAATTTTCGATTTATAATCCATTACTTAGAAAACTATATCGATATAAGCCCTTCGTTGTTAAATATTCCCAAAACCTTCCATTTCAACACTTAGGAAAATAATCTATGTCCATTTTCCAAAATCATCTCAAGTATCCAAACTTAGGAATTTTTTTAGCTTATTTCCTACATTTCCGAAAATTTATATTAATTCCTTTTCATTTTACAATTCATTTTCCAAAGTCGGTTATACACACTTAAATTCTTGATTGTCCATTCACAACTTCATTATGGATTTTAATTCATTTTCCAAAGTTTTGTATTTAAACACTTTGCAATTTTTTTAAATTTCCAGAGTTCCATTTATAAGACCCATTTACGAATCTCGAAAGAATTTATAAATAAAACTTTCAATCACTTCAAATATCTATATATATATATATATATAATAAGTATTTAAAAGAAAAATAAACATGTTCATGTATTATTTAAAATATTGAAAACAATTTTGTAAACATCACTAACTCATTTTTAGATAAACAAATTAATTTTCGAAGCTGATTTATTTTAAAAAGTTAGAATTTACTGAAATAAATACTTAATATTTGAAAATCTATTTACCGAAGTATTTCAATCTCAAATAGTTTAAAATTTCATAGTTTAAACAACAAAATTTTGCTTTTAAAACCAACTTACTTCTTAAAATTAAAAATATATTTTTAAAATTATAATAACCAATTCAACTTATAAATTCCTCTCGATTTCCATCACATCACTTGTATTCTGATCTCCTTAACTATTTCCACTTTCAAAAATAGTATCCATTATTTCCTCACCCTATTTCCTTACTCTACTATAAATTCACCTCATAATTTATATTCCCTATTTATCATCCTGATATCGATTTCCTTTATTTATAAACATCGGTTATAATATTTTTATAACTCCATTGCGTTTTACTTTTTTATAAAAAACCGTCTTATTTATAAAATTCCATTTTCATAAATCCATTCTTCATAAATCCTATTTATAACTTCCAATCTATTTTTAATATCGACTTCAACTCCTATTTATATTTTCAGAATATCATTTATAAATTCCTTTATATAATTCATTTTTAAAATCTTCATTTAATAATTCACAATAGTTAAGTATAACCAAAAATCAGATATATCTTTTTCTAACACAATTTCTTTAAAATAACCCCTATTCCAATATTAATATTTTTGTATCAAAAATTCCCTTTAATTCCATCAATTTTAAAAATATATCTATGGTATTTAAAATATCAAAATTTAGGCCAGTGCTACAATAGCATCCAATAATTCCAATCACTACAATAATCTATAATGGATTATTCTACACAAACTATATATGACAATATATGAAATTAAATTCAACATTTTGAGGAATTCAAATAGATCCCTCCAACCTGTTTTCCTACATCCACATATGTTAATACAATATAAAAAAATACCAATCCCACTTTGAGGGGGATAGCATGGTATAAAGGGTCATCCGCTATTATGCGGGGCGCATAGGATCTCATCGGCTAAAATATGCGGGAATATCAATCCAACTACTAATACACCCACACACACACACTACCATATATATAATATATCATTTAACATATAGCAATTTATAAATTCAATCAAGCATCAAATAATTTATTTTAACTATTAAAATTAAATTTGGCAATCCAAATGAGTGAGAATTTTTCACCTTTATTTTTAAATTTGCCAACGTCCAGATTTCAATTTATTTAAATTCCCAATTGACTTCAGAAATTCCAATCCAATTTCCAGAATGTAAATATCGCAGCCACGAATCCACATAATCGATTTCGTGATTTTTGGATCTCGTATGGATTAGTTAGGGATTTATAAATATCAATTATGATTCATCAATGAATAAAAAGATTATTCATTTAACTTTTAAAATTTATGTTTTCAAACCTGCTCAAAATCATGAAGCTCCTCACTACCGCTTTCAGATATTCTCCAACCCATAACCTATGTCACTCTCCCTCATGATTGACCTCATTCCTCGAGCAACTCAACCACGACTTCACAGCGCCTTGTGACTACGCCAAGCTCCTAGACCACCAGATTTGCTCGCGATACGACCTTGACTGAACCCAACTACCCACGTCGCAGTACTACATCACGATCACCAACCCCAATCGAATAGCCCTAGCCTACCCCAGTGCGCATCTACTTCCAGTCGCGAGTTTTCCCCCTATTTTCAAATGAATCAATTCGATTCCATTTCCCATTAACCGCCGCCAAGTTGCAGTCGAACTCGACCTTACCGGAGCTGTCGTCGCCCCCTAGCCATCGCGAAACCCTCCATGTAGCATTCTCCAGCCAATGCAAACATCGAAAACTCTAACTTCATGATATCGTGCTCCACCTTGCCTCCAGTCATGCTTCAGCCTCTCACGCATGCGATTTATGATTCAATCGTGAATTTATTTCTTTATTTTTTTACGAAGTTGATTTTTATTTTATTCTCTCAACTTGAACTCGTAAAGAAGATAAGATAGGATAGATATGCGTATTTTGAACCGGCAAGCGTCTCGAGTAAGGGATTGACCGTGACTTTGAATATATACATTATAATATTAAAATATCTTGTATAAGGCGACTTGAGATCCCGAACCCCTATCGAGACGTGCCGCTAGGCATTTATAAGGTTATACCCCTATTCCAAACGCAATGGAACAAGTTTCGAGTCCTAATTCGATCATATAGAGGTGATAGCTTTTTAATCTACTAGTTAAATTAAATTAAATTATTTCTAGGCCTTTTTAGATCATACGACCAAATGGTACATCCAAACGTTATGAAATTTGAAATCTGGTAATACCACACTATTATCGATCCAATAGAAATGGTTTCATCAAATTCCGAGACTGTGCCCCGGGTCCCTACTTTAACACGTCGATTAAATTAATGATTTTCAAAATTTAACGAAATCTCTTAAATTTTCAGTTTTAAAAACTTTTTAACTCGATTACGATTTCAAATCGAATATTTAAAATCATTTAAATATCCTAAATTAACGTCAAATAATCCGAGTCATTACAATAACTAATTTATAATTTGATCAAAAACATGTTTTATATTATAAAACCTCTTTACTTTGAAAATACATATATAATTATTAAAAATATATTTAAATTTCAAACCAACTTTAAGACACTTCAAAATGTTTTTGAAAACATCTTTAAATGATTAGAGAACGAATTTAAATATCATTTTTGAACACTTAAAACCATAAGCAAGTTGCTACAACATTTATGAATACTATTAAAAGTCCTTATTAAAAAACATATTCAAAAGCCTGATCTTTGTACTAGTTTTAACCACTTTAATAAACGACTTAAGACTTGAAAATTTTACAGTAAGTACTACCAGGGTACTTAAAACCCCTGTAAAGAAACTCCTAAGAATATCTTCCTATTTATTTATAAAAGTTCCCAAAAACAAAGGATTTAGAAGTCCGTTTATAACGACTATTCTTACCTGAAACACTTTCAAACTCACTTCAATTTAACACACAAGTTAAGCAACTATTTAAACATCAAGTCAAGGCCATGCCACATGTTTAAGAGGCTAGTAGAAGTGATGTTTACAAAATATACTCATTATTTTCCTTCAAAAAAAGCAAGTGGGGTCCAAAGTTCATAACTTAACTTAGTCAGTGTCAGTTTAACTTTATACTTTGCTCACAACATATATATACATATAATATACTTATAAGATAGTGAGATAACTTACTTAGATCCATGCCAAATCGAAGCAAAAATCCACAGGAACAAAGAAGCACCTTCCACCATCACCAAAAGCCTAAAGACCCAGCCTTTAACACTTTCAAACCAAAGCCACACCTATTCTTGTTCATGCATGCTCATGGCCCCACTTGGAGCCTCCTCTTTCTCTCACCCTCTCCATTTTTTACTTCCTAATCATATTTCCCATGATTTTTAGGCCTATAGCTAAAGTTGAAAAGAGATTAGAGATGATTTGGTTAAGACTTGAAAATGTTAGAGAATAATCAGTAGATTAGTGCTTAAGCATTAGCACCATTTTTAATTCTCATACTTCATCTCAAGCTCTAAGTGAACTAGTGATTTATTCCGGAGGGTCTGCCTCTCCTGATATAGGCTTATGCAAGAGGTCATTACCACCTTCTACCTTCCATGGAAGGTCACAAACTAGCCTCCCTCTCACATGCACCTTTACACCTCTCTTCTTTTACTTAAAACTTAAGTCTTACCATAAAAGCTCACTTTTTTAAATATCTTTGATGACATCACCTATGACATCATCCAAAAAAATTATTTCCATAAATGGAAAAAATATATTTCATTTTCTTAATTTCCTAAGCAAATAAGCATATGAAATTTTTTTAAACAACTTCTGAGAGTTAAAAAGCTAATTATCGATAAAATGATTTTTGGCCACATTATCGATATTTTTCAAAGTATTTTTGTAAATATTTTTCCAAAATAAGTTTATCATCATTATTTGTGGTTTAAAAGGGTATTAAAAAGCTTATTAAATCATTTTAATCTCATTTAGTCCAAGATTAAAATATTTAAATAATTCAAATAGTTAAATACGAAGTGTCCAAAAATTTTGGTCGTTACAATTTAATTAGTTTATAATTATTATAAATTATGTAATATTTATGAAATATTAATCATAAATTTTGAATATGGTCCATATATTTATAATAGTTATAAATATATCGATCGATATGAGATATCGATAATGAAATTAAATTAGATTTAATTACCATATTTGCTTAAGCTTAAATGGGGTATTAATCCATAAATTTGGAAGGGAATTTTCGGCTGCAATTAATGTGATAGTGGTGGCTGAAAACAGGAATAAGTAAAGTTTAAGATGGATGGTTGAGATTCGGTAAGAAAAGGGAAGATACGATCCTCTTTTCTTTATCAACCATTATAAAACCATCTTTAACCCTAATCTAAATTAGTTTTGTTTTTAGCCGCCTCCTCATTCCTTCTCATGGCTAATCCATACATGCATATACCCTATTAAAATATCAAATCAGATCAAATCCAACTCAATAGCTATTTGATAGCAATTGGTCTGCGATTCATGGATAAGTAATCTGATGAATCGAGGAGGTTTCAAAAGGAAGATGACTCGTCATTTCAATGTGGATTTGAGGGCATCAGTTATAAGTAAATATTTAGTTTCATATAAGATATATGATCATTGTATAATAGCTTATTGCTTATAGACATCTACATATATTTTTACTGCATTTGTTAGTTAGGTGAGATTGCTATAGGTAATGATGTTGTTTCAATAATGATTGGTTATGTGAATATATATATATATATATATATATATATATATATATATATATATATTATTGTTCCATGCCGAATTACTGTACTTTATTTTAATATTATACTTACACACACTAATATGTAAATTAATTAATTTATATAATTTATACCAAATTACATATACATCTATACTATGGAAAATTTGATCCAATAATTTTATAATATATGTTTACATAAATTATGAATTTTCGTAAACGAAAATAATTCTTATGAAATTATTAGATATTTATTATTCTTATTATTTAATCACTATAAGATTTAATAAAATCATACCAAATAAATCTTATCTCGAAAATTTATGTTTTAATTTTTAGTTATTTAATCATTATAGAAGCTCGTGATCAAAAATTTAGATTTTTTAAAATGCTTTTATAATTTTATAAAATTATTTTAAAATTGGTCGAATAGTATTTAATTAATAAAAAATATAATTTTCACTCAGAAAAACCTGGAAAATTTTCACAACCCTTAAAATACTATTCTTGATTTTCAAAAAATTTAAATTTTGATATTTTTATTATATAATTATTTTATATTATTCATTTGTGATAGTTTGACTAATTAATTCATAATATATATATTTATTTAATAAAATTATAATAAATTTGGATTTGTAGTATACTTTGATCTCAACTGTTAAAACAAAATATATATATATATATAATTTATTATAATACAAGATTACATTTAATTATTATATTTATATATACACACGTGTTTAAATATATACACATGCACACACATAATTATTTTGCTTTAATTCGTGTGTATGTGTGTGTATTTCTTTAAACTTGTACTTTTATACGTACATATATGTATATGTTTATAATGTATTATATATATACATATATATCTATAATAATATTCATAATACACACACACATACATATGTAATTACTTGGATATTTATATATATTAACTATAAGTATATGCACGTATTTGGAAAATATTCAACACGTATAGGATGAGCTAATGTGCCATTGTGATGTAAATCCTAACATATATACGAGCATGTTATACCTTGTAAGGAATATCATGTTACACATACACACATATATATACTGCTTATATATAAAGTGAAAATAAATCGAATAAATTTCGAATAAAAATTTATAAATTTACATAAAATATATGATTTTATTTTAATTAAATTTAGAAATGTTCTAAATAAATTAGAATTCATAGGTCCAATAAATATCCAATAAGGTAAAAAAGAATTGAAATCCACTCATATCTACCACTACATGCTAGCCCAGTTCCAACAACTACCTTTCTAAACACCCTGCGATCTAGAATAGGAGCTTAATTAGTTGTTTCTAACATGACTAATTTAGACCGCATAGTGTGACGATACGAATTTTTCGCGTTCAAAAATCGACATCCATACTTTGCATCATACTCGAATGCCGCAGATTCGATCGTTCAAATCCGAGTCGCCGGAGCTTATAACACAATTAAGTATAACAATACAGCTGAAGAAAAAGAATAATACATTGATATACAGCATTGATACAATATCCGATACAACAGATGATACAATAGAATCAATATACATCAGAGATATGATACAATAAAATAGCAGCGGAAAGAAAATAGATAACACTAGCAGCGGAACAAATAACTCAAAGATAGTCTTTAAGGAAGAACTCCAACGGCAGCTCGAACCAACATCATGATACACTAAGACAAGCAAGTCTCGTCCACATCCAAAGAGTGAACTAGCTCCAGATAATCAACTAATCCTAACTATCTGAAAAACCCAACTCTAGACTGCTCGTATGGAAAATAGTGAGCACCCAGAGTTTAGGAAAGGAACAATAAACTCCGGATCAGTCATGGGACTGGTATGAGTAAACAAAAACAGTTGCTTTTAAATAAACTAGATTTATAAAAGAATTCCCGTATGCTTTTGAAAAATGAGACTACCATAAGACCTCCCGCCACACACACAATGCAAACGCAGAATTGGAGGAGATTTCTTCTTATGATAGTCAAACATGCTTATTACGAGAAAATTTCTGATATTATTATAAAAAGTGCACAGTGGAAAACATTTCGAAGGTAGAATATAAATCTTAGCCAGTATAGACATTTCGAACTATGCCTACTATAGCTACCATCCAAACAGTGGGGCGCCACCATAAGTGAATGGCAGGTAATACAACTAAAACCGTACAGGGCGCGTATTGGATGAATGGATTTCCAATAAATGGTCGGGCTAAGGAACTTCCCACTGTCCATGGGATCGCCTCTGGCGGGACATCCCGAGAACTTAACCAGCTCTTTGCCAATACAAGGCCGGGTTACCTCTGTAACTAGGTAACTACTTCTCGAGCATGCCACTCCCCGGTCCTTTGGGACCTTTATCCGAGGCACCTCTAAAGCAACAACCACACCGTAAATGAGATTGGAGCCACCACATAGGTAAATATCTGGGCTCTATACCATGATACCACCCTTTACCAGAAGGGAATGGCACACCCTAAAGGGCGCGACCCTCATAACCTTGCCGCATCTTTCCTGTTTCGACCATTTCCGGGGTGTGAGGTCCTGATGCGGTCTCGTCCACAAAGCTACGCTTTATACAAAAGCCATGCTCTGATCACAAATGATCAACACGCAGCAGCACTCAGCATGTCACACTACCAAATTGGGAATATATCGCTGATAACCTTCAACTACATAATCTCTGAGCTCGTACGTCTCAGAGAAGGGTGTTAAGCTAAGAGAATAAATTCTCCACCACCAACAGATATGTATTTGAAAGAAATCTGCTTATATCTCAAAGTATAGTGTCAGACATGTAACCATACAAGTCTGTTCCGGGTTCGAACAGAACCGAAGGCACTTCCGAAGAAGCCCTTGCAAATCTGGGTATTCACAATCCCGATCGGACTTCCCATCACTTAGGGAATCTCTATACCGGCGCAACTCGGTGCAGAGACAATCGATAGGTTATCCTATCGTTTTCACAAATACCCAGTCTTCACCACCGGTCTTCAAATGCTATCCATATCGACGTGTCATTATTCGAAATGAGTAATATGACACAAGGTCCTCTCCCGGCTAAACCGAATAATGAGCGCAATATTTAAAATATATGGATATGGAATTTCAGTTAAGTCACAACTTAATAGAAAACCAAAATTTTCTTTCAAATGGTTAAACAAATCTATCATTTCAAATCTTTAAACAAAAAAAGATTTATTTCACAAAGTTTCACCCAGATTTCACAAAGATTCATTTACACCGCTTCCAAAACGATTCCATTTCAAAATTGAATTAACTCATCCAATCTTTGAATCGAAGATTTAATTGATAGCTTTCAAAACAATTTACAATTTAAATCTTTTAGAATATAAAAGATTCACCCTTCAAAATTCTCTTCGATTTTAAAACAAAGTTCAATTATCTTGTAACATCCCTGATTTTGGCGATTACCTATAAATATTAAATTATAATGGTAGTTATAATTTAATATTGTGAATTAAGAATAAATTGGAGATTTAAATTGTTTATTTGAAAAAAATGGATTTTGGAAATAAAATGTAAAAAATAAAGTTTTACAAACTTTTTGATGGTTTTTGTGAGAAATGTGAGTGAATTATGATTTTATTTAGAGAAAATGCAATAATTCTTGTAATTATTGTCAAGTATTTCTGTTATTGATTCTTAAAAGAAGTATGTTGTTTTAATATGTGTTTGTAATAAATAAAAAGATGAAATTTGGTTTAAAAAATAAGTTTTGGACATAAAAATGATGCTAGAACGATTTATTGCATTTTATTATGCAAGAAAATAATTTTGTAAAAGTTATGTTGTTGAAAATAGCATTTTATGTAAATATTTGTGTAAATTGTGTATTTATTTCAAAAATAAGAGTTTTTGTTAATAAAAATATTTTTATAACTAAATTATCTTTTTATTAGTTGTAAAATGTTTTGTAAACATGAAAATATGTTTGTCTAAATTTAGTGTGTTGAAATTTTGAAAAAAAATATGTTGTTTTAATTTGTTTATCAATTGTATATATGTGATTTAGAGATAATTTGATTTTTTTTTTTTGGCTAATTAATTCTTTTGTTAATGGGTCATGCCCATTTAGAGTCCAAGATTAAGAAAGAGAAGCTTCTCCTTCTCATTTTGGTACGTACAGTTCATTACAGCAAACAAAAGAGAAACTGCAAAAGCTTCTTCCTCTTTTAAACCTAATACCTAAAATCTCCAATTTCTTCAAATATTTGCTGGAAATAATCAAATTGAAAGCACTAAAATTAGGTAATCACTACAACAACCAATTCTACTTCTTCAATTTCAGATTTTTAAGAAATTTGTTTGCTGAAACTTTTATTCTTTTGTTGCATGTTGGGTTCTTTGCAAGTTTTAGATTTTTACAGCTGAATCGGAGGCAAATCTTCCATCTTTCTTCAAATTTCCATGGGTTTGCTCTTCAAAATTTCTAAGGTGAGTTGCAAACTCACATATCTATCTCTATAAAGTATTAATTCTTTGAATTGAGTGATATATATCAATAAATAGTTGAATGGTTTGAGTAATTTGATTGAATTGTTGAAATTTGCGAAGTGGTTGCTGAATTATTATTTTTATGAACATTACTGCAGTAGAATAGCAATACCTCAGTGTAGAATGATCCGAATTCGTTCATTCCTTTTGTGGTAGAAAGATGTTTAAATAAGCTATAAGTTCTATTTTAATCATTTTTCGAAATTCTATGTTTAAAAGGGTCGAAATTAAGTTTGAAACTGATGTTATAGCACAACCATTTGAAATTTCCTGAGTTGATATTGGGCAGTAAATTGGCCATAACTTCTTCGTTTTTCACCCAATTTTGATAATTTTAGATGTTTCGGAAAGCACAAATCATATTCTACAACTTTCATTTATTGTATTTTCTGTAATTTAGAGGTATGCTATGTCAAAATCCAATTTTTCTACTGTTATCCCGAGAGCAAAAGCAATATTTGCTCTGTGCTTAAGGCTGAAACTAAATTGGACATAAGTTCTTCGTTTTTCACCCGATTTTGATAGTTTTACATGTTTCGGAAAGCACAAATCATATTCTACAACTTTCATTTATTGTATTTTCTGTAATTTAGAGGTTTGCTATGTCAAAATCCAATATTTCTACTGTTATCCCGAGAGCAAAAGCAATATTTGCTCTGTGCTTAAGGCTAAAACTAAATTTGTCATAACTTCTTCATTTTTGATCCGATTTTGATAATATCAGATGTTTCGGAAAGCTCAAATCATATTCTACAACTTTCACTTATTGTGTTTTGTGTAATTTAGATGTTTTCTATGTCAAAATCCAATTTTTCTACTGTTGTCCCAAGAGCAAAAGCAATATTTGCTTTGTGCTTAAGGCTGAAACAAAATTGACCATAACTTCTTCGTTTCTTATCCGATTTTGACAATTTTAGATGTTTCGAAAAGCTTAAATTATATGCTACAAGATTTGTTCATCGTGTTTTCTGGAATTTTGAAATTTTCTTGGTCGAAATTATGGTTATAAATTGCTGTCCTGAGAACAAGATGACAACAACAACAAACATTGACCTTAAAATTGTATTAACTCATTTTTAGTCTTATTCTCTTCCGGTTTTGATGATGTTTTTGAGATTTTTGAGAGCTATGATGCCTATCTATAGGCTAGCTATATTTGAAAATTTTGTAATTCAAATTTAAATAGAATTCGGATTGATTTTTAGTTAAATTTGAATTGAATTCGTATTAAACTCAAGTTATCGGTCTTGAGTTATCTTTCTTGTTTTTCATTGTTTTCGAGTATAGTTTTCACTAAACAATTTTTGAAGTAATTTTTGAAATAAATGGACATTTCAAATTAGTATGATATAGTATTTTAAAATTATTTTTATAATATATAAAAAAAAACTATTTATTCCCTATAATAAAAGAATTTCAAATATGGGTTTTGTTAATCTTTTCGGGAAAAGGTTTTAAAAGCTTGTTTTCTCTAGTGAACTATTTTTAATATAAAACACACACTTTTGTACTATTCGAACGTATAAGAAAGAGAATTAAACGATTTAGTAAAACACGTGGTATGGGACATGTGCTTTTACTATTTCGGTTAATTCCGGACTTGTACGATCGAAGCTATTTGAGTTTAATATTTCTGAGATGTTTTGCCATTTTATGGCGTATTTTGAGTTTTATAATTCCTATTTATTGGAATTATTTAAGATGGCCAGTATTTGGCAAGTATTATGGTTTGAGATCTCCTATGTAGGAGTTTGATCGATGAGAACCATCACGATGTTTTATTTACTTGCCAATGACATAAGGCAAGTCTTGAGTTTATGATTTCATATTTTGAGATTTATGGTTTATGAGAAACCATCATCATGTTTTTCACTTGTCGATGAGATGAGACAAGTTATGATGCCATTTAATACTTATCGATGAGATGAGACAAGTATGGTATCTCTTTATCACTCGCCAATGAGACTAGGCGAGATATAATTTTCTGAGTTTTATGATGTTTTTAGTGTGGCATCAACTAACGGCTAGTAAACCGCTAAGTGCGAATGTGTGGTATGGGACACACGTTAACACTTTTTGGGTTCCTATCCGTGAGTTTGTGACACATTCACGATGTTTACCTAACAGAATTGCTTTGAGGTGTCAGCGACCTTGTGATGAGGACGAATTTCTTTGGAGGTGTTAGCAACCTTGTTAGGGATGACAAAATGGCTTGGAAAGGTGTCAGCGACCTTGTCATGAGGATGAACTGCTTTGGAAAGGTGTCAGCGACCTTGTCATCAGGACGAACTGCTTTGGAAAGGTGTCGGCGACCTTGTCATCAGGACGAACTGCTTTGGAAAGGTGTCAGCGACCTTGTCATCAGGACAAACTGCTTTGGAAGGTGTTAGCGACCTTGTCTAAGGCTTCGGCCATCTGAGTTTAGCACGTGCAGCATTGCTTCGGTATTGTAGTCGGGGATATGGCCAATCCGGGTTTCTGAGTTTTGAATTCGCCGTTTTTGGCGCATTAGTGTTAAGATTTTCTGAGTTTTGGACATGCATCGAATTCTTTATTGAGTTTGAATTCGTATCGAGTTCCATGAGTTTTTATGATTGAGATGTATTTGTGAGATTTAGCCGCCTTGGCCTACTTATGAGTTTGAGATCTCACATTCTTATGGAGTTGTCTTGTGTTGCTTTCATGACTTCTATTTGTGATTGAGATGAGTTTTCTCCTTTTTGGAGTAATGGTTCATCGAACCATTTGAGTTTTGCTTGAGTTTTATATGAATTGATTTGAGTTCATTATGGGTTATCGCTAATGATATGAGGCATTTATGTTTTATTAGAGTATTGAGTTTGAGGTTACCTCTTTCGAGGTATTTAGTCACTTAGGTAGCGTTTGTTACTTAAGTATTGAGCTATGAGTTATCTAATCCTTCTCCTCATTCGAGAAGAAGTATCACTATATCTATTTTGCTTCATATTATCGATATTGAATGATTTGTGTAGACTGACCCGTATATTTATACTCGGGTCAGACCGAGTTGTTTCAGGTATCATCTATTGGACTTAGCTTGAAGTTGGTGTTGGATATCATCTCTTCTTTCGCTTGAGTAGTTTATTTCTTCCGCATACTCTAAATTTTTTTTACATTTGATTTGATGTATATGGTATGGTCGAGTACCACCTTTATTGCATTCATATTATATTGTACTAAACATGTATCAGTGTATATGTATATATATGATGTCGATTACTGTTCTGTGATGTGCTTTACATTTAGTTATTGTATTTTGTTCTGATAGATCTGTCAACCACCTATAGTTTTGGATTAAACATTTACTGTGTATGTCGATCCATTGAGATAGAAAAGGAAAAAATTATATTGCATTTATCGACGTATTCAGTAGATGTTTAAGACAAAGTTATAGATGGTCTCCCTTAACCAGCCCTATTCTCCGCTTTAGTAGACGGAATTACTCGTTAATTCTCTTTACTAAGGTGAGTCTTGGGGTGGGGCGTTACACATCTTTACAAAGGTCAATTTATAGTCTTCCAACTATTTACGTTTCCATTTCAAACTTGAAATTGTCTTAACACATATTAGGAATTCATTCCTTATATGAAAGCTTTATTATTTGGAAACAAATAGTTTTCGTTTCTTTTGGAAAAACTGATTACAAACTAAAGCCATTCAAATATAGAACTTAAATTCAAATTTACATTTCCAAAACCACACTATTTAAATGGTTAAGATCCATATAAACATCTTTATGACTTGTATAATGTTTTAAACCAAAATTCCAAGTTATTGAATTCAATCTCAAACATTGAATTCAAATTTAAATCAAATTATTTAAATTCCAAGGTTTATCAAGTTATTTAAAATAACTTTTATTTTTGAAATTCATTTCAAAAGTTCTTAATTCAAAATTCAAAATTCAAAACTATTTTGGATTCAAGAATTCAATTTCTAAATTTTGATACAAATATGTGACTTAACCGATTTCCTCGTGAAATCCACATTTGTGTGTGTATGGTGTGGTCCAGGGGTTTAACACAACAGTGCAACATCATTCAATCATCACAGATTAAAACATAGAAATATAGTTGATAAGCGATATAAACTGTAACGCTTATCATCCATTCACAGATTTACAGATAATATACAAATGTAAATAATGAATAAACTATACACAGCTCAATCCACAGAACAAAATATCACAGATCAGATAAGACAATCAATTCAAGGCAACCCATTCAATACAATCATTCATAAGTAAGGTCAAGTATTCAATAGTCATTTATAAGTAGGATTAACTAATCGTTTAATCCTAATTAATTTAATTTATTTCCAATTAAATAAGTTACTTATGAATTAATTATCAAATCTTGATTTATTAATTACAAATAATTTGATATCAATCAATTTATCAAACACTTTAATAAATTAAATTATTCTTAATTTATCATATTAATTAAATCTCTAAACCAATTTCATGATAAATTAACCCCTTAATTAAATCATTTTAAGAAATTAAATCTTTATTTTCTTACTATTAAGCCATCATCTCATACCAATAAATCATTAATTACCAATTATTCTTTATCAGTAAATAAATCAAAATATCCAATTTAAATTACAATTAGTAATTAACCCTTTTTATTACTTTCAATGAGTAATTAACAATTAACAATTGATTATCTTAATTAATGAATCAAATAAATTATCAAAATTAATCACATTAATTTAATTACTTAATAATCTCTAGTTAATTATCTTCATTAACTAATAACATTTCCTTAATTACTTTCTCAAGAAAACTATCTTGGATTAATTCATCATTAATCATTTCTAATTATAAATTAAATCTAAATTACTTATTTATAAATTAAATAAATCATTCTTTAATTACCATTTAAATCATTTTATTACCTTAATTATCTCTAAGATAATTAATTTCTTTATTAATGACTTCATTAATATTTAAGTGTATTTCTATCATTACACTTTAAAACTTAAATTCAAATTAATTTTAAAATACACTTAATCATTCATGTTATTTAGAACAATTTAAAATTCAAAAAAAACTTCTTTTATTACAAAACTAAGATTCAAATTTAGATTGAATTCCAGATTTAAACTTTGATTAAATCTTTGTTAGAATTCATTTCTTTATAATTTTCAAATTCCATTTTAAATTCAAATTCTTTAAAACATACTTTAATTGCTTAAACTCTTTTATTTAAAACAATTTTAAATTTAAATTTTTAAACTAAGTTTCAAACTTGAACTTGAGTTATGTTGAAATGATACTTTAGTTATAAAAGAAATTTAAAAGAACTCAAATCAAACTTTTTTGTATTCACATATCTAAAGTATAACTTTATATTTAAATTAATTTAAACATTTGAATTCATAAAAAGAAAACTAGAATTCAGATTTGGTGTGAAGTTCAGGTTTTAAGATTTGGTTTAAATTCCTTCTTTACAAATTCAAATTCCAATTCAAGTTCTTTTAAATTACACTTAACTACTAAACATCTAAAGTTATTAAACAATTTAAATTTTTTAAAACTTGATTCATTTACGAACTAAGTTTTCGAACAACTTGAATTTATTCTTTAAACTTTGCTTTAAATCTTATTTCAAATTTTAAATAAACTTAAAATCTGAAACCAATCAGGTTTTTAAAACCTGATACCACCCAAGTAAAATAACCCGAGCTCCCACTATATTGCTTCGAGCCAACTCCTCGTTACTTCGAGTAACGCGCGATGCAACACGAGAAAAGACTCGAGAAAACAAGACCCACCCCAACATTAATTCAACACAGAGACCTCCTGTTTCCAAGAAATGAACTCCGTGCACGTGCACGATCGATCGCGAAGACTCAGACCACCGCCGACGCTTCCAACACAACGACGATCACCACCACTCACGATCCCAACCACTCAATCTTGGAATCCAGCTCGAAATCAAAATCGAGCATCAAAGCTCAAAACTGGAACAACATCACAACCTGGAACCATCTCGTTTTCAAAACCCCAACCACCAGAGTTGCTGAAACTCCGGTCGATGCTTTCTCTACACCTCCCCTACCACCTTCCAAGGATGCACGGCGCTCGATCAAACAATGTTGACGAATGTAACGACCCAGAATTTTTAATAATTAAAATTTGAATATTTAATTAATTTTAAATATTAATAAGTGAATTTGTAAGTCAAATAAATTTTTATTTTGAATTATTGAATTTAATTGAATAATTAAATCGATAATTTAATACGTTAAATTATGGAAATAATTGAAAATTGGGTTAAATATGATTGTAAATGATTTGTAAAATTTTATTTTATCATATGGAAGTTAGAACGATATTTTAGAACTTTTAAAATCGAATTAAAAGTTAATTTGTGAAAATTGAATATTTTAATATTAAAATCGACTAGTAAAAATAGTCAATTTTTGAACAGTCTCAGAATTGAACGAAACCAGTTCCATTGGATCCGTAATAGTTAGTTATTATCGGATTTCAAATTTCGTGTCAATCGGAGTTATCGTTTGATCGTGGCAGCTCGAAACGCATCGATTTATTTTTAATTTAAATTTGACGAGTGAAAATAGCCATTTTTCAAAAAGTCTCGGATTTCGACGAAACCAGTTTCATCGGATCCGTAATGTGATATTATTGTAAGGTTTCAAATTTCAAGTCAATTGGATTTACCGTTTGTCCGGTACAAATTAAAACGCCTAGAAATCGACTTAAATCGGTTTAATTCAAATTGAGCGTTTACAGCCATAACTCGCACAGATGTCCGAATTAGCTTCCGAAACCTATTCCATTGTGTCCGGAACGCGGGGTAAACCCTAGAAACGCTAGTTACGGCGCCTAAATCGGAGTTCGGAATTTCCGGGATGAATAGTGTCGCTCGTTCCTTATAAATAGCCCTACCCCTTCACAAAAATAAAAAAAATAAAAAAAAGAAAGAAAACAAAACCCTAGCCGCCAACCCCCCCCCCCCCCCCTGAACGGCCAGCAGTTCACCTTCTTCCTCCACGTTTTCCTCCCAATCTAGGCGAAATTAGATGAAGGCTCCAACTAACAAAACGTAGAGCATATCGAGACGGAGAGATTCAACGGTTATGATCGGAAACGGAGTCGTGTGGAGGAAGCTACAGGGGGCCGACGCACGCAGGTTTGGCACGCCTTTCGAGGCTCATCGTGAGGCCGAGCTTGCTGGGGTTAAGGCCGAACATGGCTCTTGCGTAGGGGGTCGAAATGGTGGTACTTGATCGAGCTAGAACGCGACGAGGAAGAAGAATAATTCAACCCTAGTTTCATTCATGGGTTCGGCCTCAATATGTACAACCTGTAGAAGTTGCGTGCAAATGAGAAGAAGAGGAGGATGTTGGGGACGGCTAGGATGGAAGGAAAGGGGATCTAAGGGCTGTGAGGATATAGGTTATAAAAATTATAAAGTTAGTTATAAATTGTGTATATAAATCGTGTTCGATCTTCAAATATTCATAACTTTTTCATACGAGGTCGAAAAAATGCAAAATCAGTTGCGTTGGAATCGTATGGACGAGCACTACGCGATGGAGTTGGTTTGGAGTCGTTTGGAGTTAGTGAGAATTTTGGGTAAAATTAAACGCGCGTTTAATTTTATTCAAAATAAATCGCTAAAACGAAATTAAAATCAAGGTGAGAACTTCTCACTCAATCGAATTAGTTTCGATTTTATTTTAAATAGCTAGATTTAAAATATTTGAATGCATGTTTGAATGTTGATTGATATCTATTGATTGTTAAAATAGACATTATACGCCGTTAGAAAGCGGATGTTATTTATTAAAAACACATACCGCGAATATTTCATAAACAGTGAAATTGGTATTATATATAATAGCAATATATATATATATATTGGCATATGTATATATTGGAGTTGATTGATTTCCCGTATTTTTTAGCGGATGAGACCCTATTACGCCGTTATTAAGCGGATAATATTTAATAAGAACATATACCGCGATAATTTCGTACTGGAGCGAAATTGGTATTGTGCTAATGTTTGTGGATGCAGGAAAACAGGTTGGAGGGATCCAACTGGATTCCTCAACAGTTTTTATTTGATTTCAGATATTTTGATATTTGATGGATTTTCATATTGATATATGATATCGTTGTAGTCGTGATTGACTATTTGGTGTGTAGCATCATTGGACCAAATTTGGAATTTTAAAATGATTTCAAAGTGATTTTTGAAAGTATAAGTTTATAAAATATTTTTGGGATTGATTCATTTTAAATAAATAAACGTTATAATTCTTTTTAAGTTATAAAAATTACGATTTTTGAGAAATATAGTAAAAACTGATTTTTGAGAATATGATGCTAATGATTTTATAAAATAGTTAAATCGGAATTTTTGAATTTAGTATGAAAAGTTGAAATATAGAGTTTATAAAATTTAATTATTTTATGAATCAAAAGGAAGAAATTTTTAAAGGAATTTAAAGACGTTTAAAAAGAATAATATAAATTGATTTATATTAAGAGATTTATAAATGGATATTTATAAATTGAAGTATAGACATTATAAAACGAGTTTTTATAAGTGTTTGAATGAAGTGAAAATGAATTTTGTAAATGAATGAAATTTATAGAATTATAAACTGTGAAGTTATAAAAGAAATTTATAAATAGTAAGATTTATAAATTTGGTGAAATTACTTGAAGAATAGATTGGTTAAATAAATGGATCTTATAAGTTATAAGATTTATAAATTAGAAAGTCTTTAAAAGAACGATTTTGTAAAATAATCGTTTTATAAGTAATTAACTTATAATATGAACGTTTAGTTTATAATTTAGTTATAAACTGGAATAGGTTAATAAAGGAATTTATAAAAGGAAGTTTTTATAAATAAATAGAAATGGAATTTATAAACGTTGTTTTATAAATTTGCAAATGATTTATTCTGACAAGAAAATTTGTTGAAACCTATAAATGGAGTTATATTCACATTTTTGAATAGTGAATAATCCTTTGAATTAAAATGAATAAAAGGATGAAATTGTTAACGTAGTATATTCACGTTTTTGAATAGTGAATAAGATGTTAAAGAAATTGTTTTGAATGTGATATTGAAATTGAATTAAAACGATCAAACGAAGTTTTAATTGTGTTGAGATTCGAAACCATAGATTTCAACATTTATTGTTGAAATAGACGTTTTCGAGAAATAGAAGGAAATAATGGACTATAACACTATTGTTATAGTAAATGATTTCCGAAAGGAAATGTTTTGTATAGTATTGGGATTTATATATCTATTTTAATTTCGAATCCCTATACTAGTGATTTTGGGACGTCGTAACGATGTTTTACGTAACATTCGTTTTGGCCCAAATAAATATGTTTTAAGAGAATGATTTCCTTAAAGAATGAAATATATACTTAATTTCGATTGAAGTATATTGAATATTTTCCAAGTGTTGAAAATAAATAAAAATTGTGAATTACTTATGAATAAATAAGTAAGGAATTGTTTTCCAATATAAAGTGAATATTTTAAGAATTTATCTTTTTGAAGATAAATTGAAAGGAAATATTGAAATGAATAATTGAAATCGAATATTCATTGATATTTTGAAATTATAAATTCACTAAGGAATTTATATGTGAAAGTGGAAATTGTTTAAAAATAAATATTGATTTATTTTTGAAGTGTTGAAATTATATATCTAGTGAAGATATTTTGGAAAATAAATAATTTGGAAAATTATTTGGAATCTGGTGATGTGTGCATGTCCAGTGATAGTTAAATAATCGACTATCAATATTTCCCTTTGAATGGGTAATTGATGTGATTTGTTTGAATGTGAATGTTACACTTATTTTTAAATAAGCGCTCACTATTCGGGTTAACCGGGAAAGGACCATGGGGTCGTATAACCCATTCCGAATATGTGATACGTCGTTGTGAATTGCATTGAAGATCGGTGTTGAAGACCCGGTATTTGCGAGAGCGATAGGATGACCTGTCGATTTACTCTGCACCGAGTTGCTCCGGTATAGAGTTCTCCATATGTGATGGTGAATCCGATCAGGATTGTGAATATCCGGATTGCAAGGACTTCTTTGTAAGTGCCTTCGGTTTTGTTCGAGCCCGGAACAAACTTGTATGGATTGTGTGTCTGACATTACAAGTTGAGATATAAAGCCGATTTCTTTCAAATATATTTCTGTTGGTGGCGAAGAATTTATTCTTTTAGCTTAACGCCCTTCTCTGAGACGTACGTGCTCAGAGGTTATATAGTTGAAGTTATCAGCGATATATTCCCAATTTGGTAATGTGATATGCTGAGTGATGCTGAAATGATCATTGTGTTGATTATTGTGATAGGATCGTTTATTTGATCGTCTATCTTAGTGATCATTGTGTTGATCATTTGTTGACCCAAAGCATGGCTTTTGTATAAAGTATGTTTTTGTGGACGTGACTTCGTCGAACCTCACACCCCGGAAATGGTCAAAACAGGAAAGATGCGGCAAGGTTATGAGGGGTAGCACCCTTTAGGGTATGTACATTTCCTTCTGGATAGAGGTGGTATCATGGTATGGAGCCCAGATATTTAACCTATGTGGTTACTACGAATTTATTACTTTGTGGTTGTTGGTTTTCGGGATCCCGTGAGAAAGGTCGTTTACGATCGGGGAATGGCATGCTCGTGTCAGTAGTTACCCAGTTAGGGGTAACCCGGCCTTGTGTTGGCAGAGTTTCGGTTTGGTTCTCGGGGATGTCTTTCCAGAGGCATTCTCATGTGGCAATGGGAAGTTCCTTGGCCTGACCATTTGTTGGAAATCCAATTCCCAATACGAAACTTGTACGGTATTAGTTGTAGAACCTGCTATTCACTTATGGTGGTCACCACTGTTTGGATGGTAGCTATAGTAGGCATACGATAATGGTCGTATGTTGGCTAAGATTTATATTCTACTTTCGAAATGAATTTTCTCTACACTATGCACTAGTAATAATATCAAATGTTATTTTAAATGCGTATCAAGCATCTTTGACTATCATAAGGAGAAATCTCCTCCGATTCTGCGTTTGCATGTGTGTGTGTGCGGGAGGCCTTATGGTAGTCTCATTTTTAAAAAGCATGCGAATTGAATTTAAAAATATTCCTCTATTTTGATTTTAAAGATAAATAAACTGTTTTGAGTTCTCACACCAGTCACATGACTGACTTGGAGTTTATTGTTTTCCTTCCTAAACTCTGGGTGCCCACCAATTTTCACACGGGCAGTCAAGAGTTAGGTTTATCAGGATATTCTGGATATTCTGGAGTTGCTGGAGGCAAGCTGGATGGCATGGCGTATTACTGGCTATATAGTATTTCTTTTTCCGCTGCACTGTTTGTAGTTGTTGTTGTTGTACACTCTGATGATATGATGTAATGTAATGTATAAAATGTAATAACTGATAGTTCTTTGTTTAAAGATTATTCATTTATTATTATATGTTGTTCCGCTGCGAATTGTGAGATTCTGTTCTTGTTTTCTGTTCCGTCTTCTTTTCTTCTGGAATCGTGTCCTGACAATGTGGTATCAGAGCTTATGGTTAAGCGACAACCATGGTTCTGTTGGGTATTACTCGTTAGCGATAGAGTCAGTAGTACTCTAGAATGAATTTGAGTGTAATAATAGCTATGAGAGCGTATTTGTTAGTGAATAAAAAAATTGTTTTATATTGTGATGATTGGTTTGTGGAGTGGTATATGAACCTTCGTCGGCGCAGCTTCGAAACTGAACCGAAGGGGTTTCTAAACACTTGAATAGAACAATTCGACACAATATTGTTTTAAAATTTGGGTAAATGAAATAATTTTACCTTGAGTATATTTTATATATAAAGGAATAATTTTTCAGAATTATAAAAGTGTATATAAGTTGATTGTTTGGTTATTGAATAAGTTGTTTGAATAATCTAAATAAAAAAATAATTGTATAAGTAAAATGAATTATAAGAATTAAATTATAATTAAAGTGATTTACAATTGTGAAATAAACTTATATATATAAGAAGTGAAACTATATGTATATATTTATGAATTTAGTTGTAAATAAAAATGAATTTAAGTTATGTAAAACTAAGTGATGTTTAAATGGAATATAACTTAAGTGATATGGAATTAAGTAGATATTAGTATCAAAGTAAATTAATAAAGTTAAGTGGTGGATGTGAACTTGAGTTATATAAATGAAATTCAACTTTAGAAATTGAATTGAATTGAATGAATAGATTGAATGAAAATCAATTAAATTAAACCAATTGATAAGCAAAGAAATTTGGTTGTAATTAATATACATTGGTTGTTATATGATTGTTAGTTGATTGTATAAAATTCATTAAGTGTTAATGAAATTGATTAGTGAAATTGAAAGCTATGTAATTGAAAATCAATTGGAAGTTAAGTGAAATTTGAATAGAATTGAATTTGAATTGGAAGTGAACCAACTTGAATATGAATTAGTGGATATAAACTAATTGAAAATAAATGTTAGTAAGAACATCCATGGTAAATGAATCAAATGTGATTTAAATTGAAAACCAATTCATTAATATTAATGAGAATATTAATGAATATATATATTGATTATGAATTTGTTGAATGCTAGATGGTTGATGTTTGAATATGTTGCATTTGCTATGTTAGCATATATAGTTGTTATGTTGCTATATGTTGTATATTGATACTATTATCTATATGCATGATTCTCATGTTGTTTGTTGAGTGTTTAGTAGGTGCGGATCGCGTTTGCTTCGCATTTGGAGCTCGCTTTCGCGCTATATTAGCAGTATATGCTTGCTAATAAAATATAAGGTACATATCTCGGATTAAATATCGTACTTTTACACTTTTTTCCCTGCGGGATGCCTCATTACTTGATGAGATGTATATTTGTGATATATATACTGTCATTTTTTTTCGGATCGAGCCGCGCAAAGGAGACTATGGCGAATTTTTCCGAAAATTTAAGGCGTTAGAAAAAATTTGAGAAAATTGGAAATTTTGAAAACTTTAACTTTGATTTTGGAATTGAAAGTTAAACAATAGTAGTTGTTTTTTAAAAGATAACTAAGTATGATTTGAAAACTTAGTAAAGATTTGTAAGAAGTTTAACTATGAATTTTGGGAAAATTAATAGCTTCTGTAATTTTTCTTACTTGTAATTTCGGGACGAAATTCTTTTAAGTGGGGAAGATTGTAACGATCCAGAATTTTTAATAATTAAAATTTGAATATTTAATTAATTTTAAATATTAATAAGTGAATTTTTAAGTCAAATAAATTTTTATTTTGAATTTAATTGAATAATTAAATCGATAATTTAATACGTTAAATTATGGAAATAATTGAAAATTGGGTTAAATATGATTGTAAATGATTTGTAAAATTTTATTTTATCATATGGAAATTAGAACGATATTTTAGAACTTTTAAAATCGAATTAAAAGTTAATTTGTGAAAATTGAATATTTTAATATTAAAATCGACTAGTAAAAATAGTCAATTTTTGAACAGTCTCAGAATTGAACGAAACCAGTTCCATTGGATCCGTAATAGTTAGTTATTACCGGATTTCAAATTTCGTGTCAATCGGAGTTATCGTTTGATCGTGGCAGCTCGAAACGCATCGATTTATTTTTAATTTAAATTTGACGAGTGAAAATAGCCATTTTTCAAAAAGTCTCGGATTTCGACGAAACCAGTTTCATCGGATCCGTAATGTGATATTATTGTAAGGTTTCAAATTTCAAGTCAATTGGATTTACCGTTTGTCCGGTACAAATTAAAACGCCTAGAAATCGACTTAAATCGGTTTAATTCAAATTGAGCGTTTACAGCCATAACTCGCACAGATGTCCGAATTAGCTTCCGAAACCTGTTCCATTGTGTCCGGAATGCGGGGTAAACCCTAGAAACGCTGGTTACGGCGCATAAATCGGAGTTCGGAATTTCCGGGATGAATAGTGTCGCTCGTTCCTTATAAATAGCCCTACCCCTTCACAAAAATAAAAAAAAATAAAAAAAAGAAAAAGAAAACAAAACCCTAGCCGCCGCCGCCCCCCTGAACGGCCAGCAGTTCACCTTCTTCCTCCACGTTTTCCTCCCAATCTAGGCGAAATTAGATGAAGGCTCCAACTAACAAAACGTAGAGCATATCGAGACGGAGAGATTCAACGGTTATGATCGGAAACGGAGTCGTGTGGAGGAAGCTACAGGGGGCCGACGCACGCAGGTTTGGCACGCCTTTCGAGGCTCATCGTGAGGCCGAGCTTGCTGGGGTTAAGGCCGAACATGGCTCTTGCGTAGGGGGTCGAAATGGTGGTACTTGATCGAGCTAGAACGCGACGAGGAAGAAGAATAATTCAACCCTAGTTTCATTCATGGGTTCGGCCTCAATATGTACAACCTGTAGAAGTTGCGTGCAAATGAGAAGAAGAGGAGGATGTTGGGGACGGCTAGGATGGAAGGAAAGGGGATCTAAGGGCTGTGAGGATATAGGTTATAAAAATTATAAAGTTAGTTATAAATTGTGTATATAAATCGTGTTCGATCTTCAAATATTCATAACTTTTCCATACGAGGTCGAAAAAATGCAAAATCGGTTGCGTTGGAATCGTATGGACGAGCACTACGCGATGGAGTTGGTTTGGAGTCGTTTGGAGTTAGTGAGAATTTTGGGTAAAATTAAACGCGCGTTTAATTTTATTCGAAATAAATCGCTAAAACGAAATTAAAATCAAGGTGAGAACTTCTCACTCAATCGAATTAGTTTCGATTTTATTTTAAATAGCTAGATTTAAAATATTTGAATGCATGTTTGAATGTTGATTGATATCTATTGATTGTTAAAATAGACATTATACGCCGTTAGTAAGTGGATGTTATTTATTAAAAACACATACCGCGAATATTTCATAAACAGTGAAATTGGTATTATATATAATAGCAATATATATATATTGGCATATGTATATATTGGAGTTGATTGATTTCCCGTATTTTTTAGCGGATGAGACCCTATTACGCCGTTATTAAGCGGATAATATTTAATAAGAACATATACCGCGATAATTTCGTACTGGAGCGAAATTGGTATTGTGCTAATGTTTGTGGATGCAGGAAAACAGGTTGGAGGGATCCAACTGGATTCCTCAACAGTTTTTATTTGATTTCAGATATTTTGATATTTGATGGATTTTCATATTGATATATGATATCGTTGTAGTCGTGATTGACTATTTGGTGTGTAGCATCATTGGACCAAATTTGGAATTTTAAAATGATTTCAAAGTGATTTTTGAAAGTATAAGTTTATAAAATATTTTTGGGATTGATTCATTTTAAATAAATAAACGTTATAATTCTTTTTAAGTTATAAAAATTACGATTTTTGAGAAATATAGTAAAAACTGATTTTTGAGAATATGATGCTAATGATTTTATAAAATAGTTAAATCGGAATTTTTGAATTTAGTAT
The DNA here is from genome assembly GCA_030765085.1 of Allium cepa. Classification (NCBI taxonomy): domain Eukaryota; kingdom Viridiplantae; phylum Streptophyta; class Magnoliopsida; order Asparagales; family Amaryllidaceae; genus Allium; species Allium cepa. The sequence continues at coordinate 189,030,661 of CM060937.1, read as the reverse complement.
GAAAAGTTGAAATATAGAGTTTATAAAATTTAATTATTTTATGAATCAAAAGGAAGAAGTTTTTAAAGGAATTTAAAGACGTTTAAAAAGAATAATATAAATTGATTTATATTAAGAGATTTATAAATGGATATTTATAAATTGAAGTATAGACATTATAAAACGAGTTTTTATAAGTGTTTGAATGAAGTGAAAATGAATTTTGTAAATGAATGAAATTTATAGAATTATAAACTGTGAAGTTATAAAAGAAATTTATAAATAGTAAGATTTATAAATTTGGTGAAATTACTTGAAGAATAGATTGGTTAAATAAATGGATCTTATAAGTTATAAGATTTATAAATTAGAAAGTCTTTAAAAGAACGATTTTGTAAAATAATCGTTTTATAAGTAATTAACTTATAATATGAACGTTTAGTTTATAATTTAGTTATAAACTGGAATAGGTTAATAAAGGAATTTATAAAAGGAAGTTTTTATAAATAAATAGAAATGGAATTTATAAACGTTGTTTTATAAATTTGCAAATTATTTATTCTGACAAGAAAATTTGTTGAAACCTATAAATGGAGTTATATTCACATTTTTGAATAGTGAATAATCCTTTGAATTAAAATGAATAAAAGGATGAAATTGTTAACGTAGTATATTCACGTTTTTGAATAGTGAATAAGATGTTAAAGAAATTGTTTTGAATGTGATATTGAAATTGAATTAAAACGATCTAACGAAGTTTTAATTGTGTTGAGATTCGAAACCATAGATTTCAACATTTATTGTTGAAATAGACGTTTTCGAGAAATAGAAGGAAATAATGGACTATAACACTATTGTTATAGTAAATGATTTCCGAAAGGAAATGTTTTGTATAGTATTGGGATTTATATATCTATTTTAATTTCGAATCCCTATACTAGTGATTTTGGGACGTCGTAACGATGTTTTACGTAACATTCGTTTTGGCCCAAATAAATATGTTTTAAGAGAATGATTTCCTTAAAGAATGAAATATATACTTAATTTCGATTGAAGTATATTGAATATTTTCCAAGTGTTGAAAATAAATAAAAATTGTGAATTACTTATGAATAAATAAGTAAGGAATTGTTTTCCAATATAAAGTGAATATTTTAAGAATTTAACTTTTTGAAGATAAATTGAAAGGAAATATTGAAATGAATAATTGAAATCGAATATTCATTGATATTTTAAAATTATAAATTCACTAAGGAATTTATATGTGAAAGTGGAAATTGTTTAAAAATAAATATTGATTTATTTTTGAAGTGTTGAAATTATATATCTAGTGAAGATATTTTGGAAAATAAATAATTTGGAAAATTATTTGGAATCTAGTGATGTGTGCATGTCCAGTGATAGTTAAATAATCGACTATCAATATTTCCCTTTGAATGGGTAATTGATGTGATTTGTTTGAATGTGAATGTTACACTTATTTTTAAATAAGCGCTCACTATTCGGGTTAACCGGGAAAGGACCATGGGGTCGTATAACCCATTCCGAATATGTGATACGTCGTTGTAAATTGCATTGAAGATCGGTGTTGAAGACCCGGTATTTGCGAGAGCGATAGGATGACCTGTCGATTTACTCTGCACCGAGTTGCTCCGGTATAGAGTTCTCCATATGTGATGGTGAATCCGATCAGGATTGTGAATATCCGGATTGCAAGGACTTCTTTGTAAGTGCCTTCGGTTTTGTTCGAGCCCGGAACAAACTTGTATGGATTGTATGTCTGACATTACAAGTTGAGATATAAAGCCGATTTCTTTCAAATATATTTCTGTTGGTGGCGAAGAATTTATTCTTTTAGCTTAACGCCCTTCTCTGAGACGTACGTGCTCAGAGGTTATATAGTTGAAGTTATCAGCGATATATTCCCAATTTGGTAATGTGATATGCTGAGTGATGCTGAAATGATCATTGTGTTGATTATTGTGATAGGATCGTTTATTTGATCGTCTATCTTAGTGATCATTGTGTTGATCATTTGTTGACCCAAAGCATGGCTTTTGTATAAAGTATGTTTTTGTGGACGTGACTTCGTCGAACCTCACACCCCGGAAATGGTCAAAACAGGAAAGATGCGGCAAGGTTATGAGGGGTAGCACCCTTTAGGGTATGTACATTTCCTTCTGGATAGAGGTGGTATCATGGTATGGAGCCCAGATATTTAACCTATGTGGTTACTACGAATTTATTACTTTGTGGTTGTTGGTTTTCGGGATCCCGTGAGAAAGGTCGTTTACGATCGGGGAATGGCGTGCTCGTGTCAGTAGTTACCCAGTTAGGGGTAACCCGGCCTTGTGTTGGCAGAGTTCCGGTTTGGTTCTCGGGGATGTCTTTCCAGAGGCATTCTCATGTGGCAATGGGAAGTTCCTTGGCCTGACCATTTGTTGGAAATCCAATTCCCAATACGAAACTTGTACGGTATTAGTTGTAGAACCTGCTATTCACTTATGGTGGTCACCACTGTTTGGATGGTAGCTATAGTAGGCATACGATAATGGTCGTATGTTGGCTAAGATTTATATTCTACTTTCGAAATGAATTTTCTCTACACTATGCACTAGTAATAATATCAAATGTTATTTTAAATGCGTATCAAGCATCTTTGACTATCATAAGGAGAAATCTCCTCCGATTCTGCGTTTGCATGTGTGTGTGTGCGGGAGGCCTTATGGTAGTCTCATTTTTAAAAAGCATGCGAATTGAATTTAAAAATATTCCTCTATTTTGATTTTAAAGATAAATAAACTGTTTTGAGATACCAAATGTAACGAACCACTTTTCCATACCCTTTGAATCGACAATAAACCACACATGTCAAACTCAAATTGCACGAATAAGCGGATCATTAAGGGTAGAAAGAAAATAAAGACAGAACAGAATCTCACACGAATGGAATAACATATATTATTTCAATAATAATCTTTACAGCGGAAAATTTTAAATACAATATCAGAGTCTAACCTAAATTCAGCTTGGACAGTTATAAACATCTGTCCTTACAATTGCTGACAAACATTAAACAAAATACACTAAGCAAAGCGGATAAAGATAGAATACGTCCATACGATGATGAAGATCTCCAGTTCTCCTCTGGAAACTCCAACCGTCTTCAACTAAACCTGAAACTACTCGGATCTGACCCGAGTATTAAAAATACCCGGATCAGGCTTGATAAAACAGCGTGAGATACTCGAAGTTTAAATGACTATATTATCAAAACCTTTGAAAAGAATGGTATCTCATAAGACCACGACCATACATAAACACGGACGGGTTTTTACCTTATGATAACCAAAACGCTTCATACCAAAAATCACTTGATATTATTTTTAATGACATTCTTTTGAAAACACTTTTCAAATAAACTTATTCAAATAAGGTACCAATATCTGGACTAAGTCTAACAGAATATATCCGGACTGGGTCAACGGAATATACCGAACGGAATATATGATACCAGAAGGGGGTAGCTGAAATGTTTGCAAGTCATTACAGCTATTTTGGGAATACAATCAAAACCGTATGTACCGTATTGGGTTTGGATTTCCAACATGATAGGAAACTAGTGGAAAGATCAATCTGTATCCACGGCTTACGTCCATGACTCAGACGCCGTTATACAACAACATAAATGGCTAAAAGTGGATGCAATCTGCGAATAACATCCAATGACTCAGACTTCGCACATCCCTGCCATGAGGCCCAGATGCATCTGGTACCTAGGGCTCAGAACATCTGATAACCCAAATCACTACTACCTGAAATGCGAGCATACATCTGACCACATAGAATCCCATCATAACCGGGGTGTGAGGCTCGCGAGGCTACGCTCAATTCAAACAAAGCCACGCTTTTTTTCATACAAAGCCACGCTTTTTTTTTCATACAAAGCCACGCTTTTTCATAACAAGTTCCACTTTGAATGCCACATTGTCATTCCACGTCACACGACTGATTTCTAGAAAAGTATAACTTCCTGAGCACGTATGTCTCGGGAAAGGGTGTTAAGCTAAAAGAAGTTGCCTTCTCCGCCACCAACTGATATACATTTATAGAAACCACTCAAATGTGATTTAGAATACAATGTCAGACAAACATCTATACAAGTTCGTTCTAGGACTGAACGAAACCGAAGGCACTTTCCTCGGCCATTACTAGGCGAGAAGCCCTTGCAATCCGAAAAAAATCTCCATCACGAGGAGACCACTGCTATAAATAACTCTATAATGGTGGCCAACCAGAGCATGTTCAACAAGCAGTCTTCACGCTATAAAGATCCACGGTCTTCAATAATCATCATCTTCAACATGTCTTCACTTTCGAACGTATACATTGGTTCGAAGTGGTTTTCGGATAGGAATTAATCAAATCCGACTCCGGTTCCTTCGAAACCAATCATCGCTTTAAAAGATGTTAAGTTCATAAGTGGATATCAATCATCAATCAATTACTTCATCTTTTATCAAATCAAATATCTATCTCAGATATAATCTTTTCAATTTATTCCATTTTCATTTCAAATGTATATGGAATCATTAAGCCTCATTTATCAATCATTTGATTTATTTAAACCTTTCCTAAATCATGGAATAATTCCAAATCATTTTCTTCTTTACTTAGGAAAATCTTTCCAAATCATTCGTTTAATCTCAATCAAAGATTTCTTACACTTAAGTTATAACTTTTAACTTAGGGAAAATATTCCCAAATCATTCATTAAATCTAAATCAAAGATTTCTTTCTTAACTTCAAATCATATTCTTGCTAATCAAAGATTTTCATAATAGAGCACTATTGCCATCATAAATATGGTAAATTTCACCTCCAGGGACTAATGGAAAGTTTCACCTCTAGGGACTAATGGCAAGTTTCACCTCTAGGGACTAATGGCAAGTTTCACCTCTAGGGACTAGTGGCAAGTAATCCTACATTTTGAATATCTTTGTCTTTAACTATTTTTATCTTCGATATATTTTATCTCGAAAATTATTTTGAAGGGGTTTTCTTTTCTTTTATCTTAGAAAAATTTAAATATGATCTTTTTAGAGCATCCGGGCTTTCCTTTCGATCTATTCCACCCCTCGCCTAAGAAGAGAAAACATAGGCCAGGTAAGTTCAGGGCACTGGTTGCTCCATCCCTAACCTTAGTTAAACACCTTGTTTACCTTCCCAGATCTCACAGGTGGGACAAATGTACTAGTCGTTTCCGCATACTCAGATTTTCAGCTTTATTTTAGAATTGCTTATAAATATTCCAAATTATCTTTTCAAAATTCTTAATTATCCTTTCCAAAACATTCACAATTGATTCTGGGAAACGTCGTTACATTTAAACTCATATTCCAAAAGTTATAGAATTCACAGCATAAAAGTGCTGCGGAAAGTGCTATATAAGCTTATTTGATTTAAACAACTTTTAAAACATTCGATAATTCATATTTTCCAATCCAAATCTCTTTTAAATCATTTAAATAGATTTATCAAATTTATTTCATATTTTTAATACTTTAAAAATATCATTTATAAAGAAATCCCGTTTTGGATTCCGAACTGCAAAACCGCGATGTTTTTAGAAAATTGTTTTGGACATATTTTAAAATCTACTTGACGAAATCTTGATTTTCTTTCTTCGTTGGAAAACTATTATCATTGTAAACCAAATAATTTTTATTTCGAAGAAATCCGAGTTATAAATCATTCTCTACATCAATTTGAAGTTACGGGTCGAAATTTACGAACCGCCACTACGCGACAAGCTCGGTTTTGACCAATTTTGAGAATTGCTTCGGAACTTGTCCGAAGCACTTCGAATTCTTTTTAAACCATATTTAAACTCTTTTAACTTATTTAAAATCATTAAGAGGCTAAATATTTCCACACACATTTGTATGGATTTTAATTCTCATGTAATTAACTTTGCTTACTAACCATTTCTCTTATCATTTATCAAACCAAGTTATCAATCACATAAACAATCATATAATCAACCAATTTTGCAACCAAGTTATCAAACATTCAAACATTCAACATGTTTATACTTTCAAATCATTATACTTGAAATAACTTATGGATTAATTAGTAAATAAGAGTACTCACCTTTTGACCAAAAGATTAACTTCCTACCAACATTCATTTACAAACAACACTTCACTTAAACTCTCTTATCTTCACCAAATCTTTTCCGTAGACTTTCCTTTTGATTCCGACAACACTTCCTTCCCTTTTTCTCGCTTCGAAGCTTCACAACTTGCTCCTCCTCCACTATAGGTTCGGCCACACCTTCCTCCTCCTCTTCCTCTTTGTTTCTTCACTTTTTAGATGCTAAACCATGTTCTAATGGTATTCTAAGGTCTTTGGCAAGGTTTGGTGGTGTTTGGAGTTGATTTGATATGGTTTTGAAAAAGTTAGTAAGGATTTGGAAGAGAAGAAGAAGCCATTAAAGAGAGCTTCAAGAAAGAAGAAGAAGATAGAAAATGGTGTAAAATAAAGTGGAAGAATGGTGGTCTTATTTATAGAAAAAGTTTTGGATTAAAATAATATTTTGTAAAAAGACCAAAATACCCTTACTTACTTCTTAAGCATTCTTATTTTTTTTCAACACTTAACATCACATTTCAAATCATTACTTTATGTCATTTTCACTTAGATATTAAGTAAAGAATATCATAATTATGTTGGCTTTGATTTGATATTGATTTGATGTTTACTTTTGACTTTTCTTACTTACTTTTCTTAATTCTTACTTACTTTTCTTAATTGCTTCTAGAAGTTTCTAACCTTATTTAGTAAAAGTAAACTTGATTAGTAAATTAATTAATACTTATACTATTTGAATATATGTTCCTATATAAGAAAATAAAGATGCGGCGACGTTGCGACAACTTTTAATCGACAAAACGTCGTTTTCCGACAAAATATTTTGCGGTCATATTTTGACGTTTTAGTTAAACTATTTATTTATGTAAACCAAATTTAAAAATGAAATTTTTACTTCTTTAAATAAATTAAAACAAGTCTCTTTATATTTTAAAATCATATTTAAATAATACCAAAATCTCTAATTTTACGGTGTATGTAAAACTGACAAAATGCGACAAAATTTGGTTATTTTTGTAAAACAATTATTAACATACTTATAAGTATTTTAATATACTTTTATTATCTTTATTAGATGTTTTCAATAAGATTTATATTTTTAAATAAACATTTAGACCTATTTATTTAAGCATTTATTTATACTTAGCAAAACTTAACTTTTGTTGATTTGTTCTAAAATCCAAATTTATACTTTTTAATTTATTATCTATAAGAATAAATAACTTCTCTATCATTGTCTATATATAACTTGTTTATTTAGGTTTTAAACCTTTTTTAACTTTAAAACAAACGAAATCTCTCATTTTCGAAGTAGCGAAATTACGGGTCGTTACATCACACCAGTCACATGACTGACTTGGAGTTTATTGTTTTCCTTCCTAAACTCTGGGTGCCCACCAATTTTCACACGGGCAGTCAAGAGTTAGGTTTATCAGGATATTCTGGATATTCTGGAGTTGCTGGAGGCAAGCTGGATGGCATGGCGTATTACTAGCTATATAGTATTTCTTTTTCCGCTGCACTGTTTGTAGTTGTTGTTGTTGTACACTCTGATGATATGATGTAATGTATAAAATGTAATAACTGATAGTTCTTTGTTTAAAGATTATTCATTTATTATTATATGTTGTTCCGCTGCGAATTGTGAGATTCTGTTCTTGTTTTCTGTTCCGTCTTCTTTTCTTCTGTTTTTCTTTTTCCTCTATTCTCTTTTTCTTCTATTTTAAAATGTTCTATCTTCTTTTCCCTATCCCTATTTTAATTTCTACCTTCTTCTTTTCTCTTTTCTTAAATTATTTTTTCTTAAAAACCCTCAGTGTTCGGTTTTCCGTCGTTCGATTTCTCGGCAGTCGATAAAGTGAGTGTCGATGTCGAATTTTCGGAAGACGAAGAATCGTGTCCTGACAATGAACGAGACAAAGTTTGCGACCTCACGAAAACTAGGTTTAGGAATTCAAAACGTTCGCCGCTGCTACCACCGTGGTCTGACTACCACCACGCCATTTTTCCATGAACCCCTGGTCACTCCTCCACCTCCAAGAGGAAACTCAACTCCTCCAATCGACGAGATCACCCACGGAAACCCCAAATGCACAAAACAGTTGAACTCAAACTGCACTTAATTCCCAACCTTAAAAATTCAAATTCTTGTTTTAAAAATCATATTGAAGTATGCGGAATCAACACACATACCTGAATTCGTGTAATGAAAGATTTTTATTTTGACACATTTTGAGTTTGCTCAGTTTCTTCTTGGTTTCCAAAAGCATTTCAAAATTTATTCAACTTAAATAAATTTGTACCCTAAGTATATGTTATAACTAACAATATTTGTTTTAATGCTAAGGCCCACCATCGAGTAAATCAAGTGCAAATGAGTTTTGAATCAAAAATCTGATGTTTTTAAAACTAAGACAGAGGACAAAGTGAACATCAGCTTGTACACATTATTTAAACTTACTCAGAGAATTACATATATATACATACACACATTTCACGGCTATAGATGCCACAGATTTATTCTCTAAATTGTTTTAATGAAATGTTACTCACCTGGAATATAGTTGAAACAGAGACACTGCTTTGAAACAGGCTATTGAAATTGCCAGCTGAAGTTTTCTTGATCCTGGTTTGTATTGATGTTTATAAACTGAAGTTTGTTTTAGTTTGAGATAACATTACTTCGGGTTTGCTTCCATTTTTACTCAGTTGTGATAATCAAACTGAAGTGAGGATTGATGCATATAAAAAGAAGTATGCAGTATATTATTTGTACCATAAGCATGCTGAAGATGCTTGCATTAAATGCATAAAGTATGTTGCATTTATTGTTAAGTACTCTATGTTTTGTTTTCTAGATATTTTAATCTACATATGGCGGCTGATATCTTTGCATTTCGGCTGAGATAATTTGTTTGTGTTAGAGATGACATTTCTTTGTCTTGTTTTGTTAGCTTATACTTTCTTCTTTTATTTGTTTGTACTGATACTTTGTATTTAGATATATTTTTTCTTTCCTTTGCTTTAACATGGTGGCTGCATTTATTATGTTTGTTTTAGTTATTTTCTGAAATGACTTTTTTTAATTATTGTTTGTTTCTATTTGTATTATGATATTAAAATTATATCTTTACTTCATTTTGTATAAACTATATATCTATTTATTTTGTAACATAGATGAATTTCTAGATTTTTATTTTAAATTTTAGCAATTAATTATTTACTTTACTTTTATCATTATAATTTGTCTTTAAACCATTAGTTTAAAATTTAACTCAAACTCAATGCATGTACATATATACATATATATTCAAATTATTATAAATCCATTTACTTGAAATTTAAATCCAAATCACATATGTACAATATTTAAATTCATATGATTTAATATATTTTCTATTTGAATTTAGGGAAACTCGAATCAATTTACTAATAAATTTTATAGTTTTTAATTCAAAAATTAATTTAATTATCAATTTAAATTTAGAAAAAATTCGGGGTCGTTACACATAGGCTATTGGACTCTTATACCATTATTAGAAATGGGTTAGCCCACAGCGAAAGTGATGGGTGTATTTCAATTTTTTTCCATTTTGCATCTTTATTCGGCCTATGAGGTCTAATATATTTAAAATATTTCTAAATTTCTTTTAAATAAGATCATTATTTTATTCAAATTTGTAATAAATATTTATGTTTTGTAATTAATGTTATATTATATATATATATATATATATATACATGTATCATATGAACATATATATGTATGTGCATATGTAGCATACCAATCCATGCAAGGTATCCGTATATTACATCGCAACGGGCATATTAGCAAATCTATTACATAATTATATTATCTAAATATATATTTATATGCTTTAATTTATGTATATAAAATATTATGAATATATATACACACATGTATATGTATAAACATTATTTCTATTTTAAATAATTATATATGTAGATATATAAATGTATACATGGAATTTTAACATTATATATACAATTATATATATATATATATATATATATATATATATATATAAATAATTCATATAACAAAATGAAAATTCTATTTACTGTAAAAACGAAAGTAATATACGTAGAATTAAAACAAACGTGTGTGTATTAAATACACACACACGCACACACACACACACATATATATGCAATATAATAGTAAATATAAGTATACTAATACTTTTAATATGTTTAAAAAATATATAAATTCATACATGCAAATACATGATGCAAAAAATTTAAAATTTAAATTTTTTAGAAATCTAAGTGATATTTTGTTGTTTAAATATTTAATATATTGTTTTTATAATTTAAAAACAATTTTAAAGCTATTTTTAATTTTTAGCTAGTTTTAAAATATATTTAAATAATATAAATAAATGTTTTTTTGAATACATATTAGATGCTAATTTAATTCTATAAAATGAAACCATATTTTATAATACATACATATACACACACACGTAGATATAATCAATTTACATCATAATTAGATTAAATAACATTTAATAGTAATATATAAACATATAAATGTTATATTATTTTATTTCAAAATATATTATATATGAAACAATTACTATAAAATTATAAAATCATATTTTGATTAGAATAGAATATAGAATTTAAATTATAAAGCTTATATATAATTAAATATTGTTGTAACAACCCGCATATTTATCGAGTTTACATTTAAATATTTTTATTTAAATATTAAATCGTTAATCGGATTTTGGTCCGAAAAACTACTTTTTGCAAACGGTCAAATTAGGACTCGAGACCACTTCCATTGAGTTCGAAATGTCGTTTACAACTTTTTAAGTATAAACATCGATAGGTTTGGAGTTAGTGAAATTTCACTAACTTTTCCCGCTTTGGACTTTGGGTTAGTTTAGCCTATTAAGCCCAAGTTCCAACCCTCTTCTCCTCACTCTTCATAAATTTCCTAACTAACTCAAGCTTTAGCATTAATGGTGAAGAGAATGGAAAATTAAAACTCCAAGCTCAAATTCAATTGCAACTCCATCATTCAACTCCAAATTCAAGTAGAAGATATTGGATTCAAGCTTTGGATTGCTTCTCCTTGCTTTCAAGCTTCATCTTCATAAAATTTTAGTGCAAAGGTGAGATTTTTATCTCACAATTCTAGTCTATAACTATATTGGACTGTTGGGAATGATTCCCTATCACTTTAGCATGCATATTTGCTTTTGGTTTGGATTGGATTGGCGAAAAACTCCGATTTTTGGTGTTTGGGAGAAATTTCTGCATTTAGGTCGTTCTGGCCGTTTTTAGCTCGCTCGGAGTTAGGTCGTGTGGACCTTAGGTCGTAGGTCGCGTACGAGTTAACCCCTAGGTCGTTCTGGCCATTTTTAGGTCGTTCGGAGTTAAGTCGTTCATCCATGGGTCGTGAGTCGTTCACGAGTTAACTTTAGGTCATTCTGGAAGTATTGGCACTTCGGAGTTAGGTCGCTCGCGAGTTAAGCCTTAAGTCGTAGGTCGCTCACGAGTTAGGCCTTAAGCCGTAGGTCGCTCGCGAGTTAAGCTTTAAGTCTTAGGTCGTTTCCGACCTATAATCTCCAGGCAAACGTTAAGTCGGCCTGCTTTATCTCGTAGGTCGTCTCCGACCTAAGCTCCTGATAAGTCGTTCGAGTTAGGTCGTTGGACCATTTACCTTAGGTCGCTCGTCCACTAAGTCGGCCTGGTTTATCTCGTAGGTCGTCTCCGACCTAAGCTCCAGATAAGTCGTTCGAGTTAGGTCGTTGGACCATTTACCTTAGGTCGCTCGACTCTGTTAAGTCGTAGGTCGTTAGACCTTAGGTCGCTCGACTCTGTTAAGTCGTAGGTCGTTAGACCTTAGGTCGCTCGACTCTGTTAAGTCGTAGGTCGTTAGACCTTAGGTCGTTCGCCTTCCTTAAGTCGCTCGACCCCTCCACACTAGGTCGCTCGGCTTGCTTGAGTCGTAGGTCGTTGGACCTTAAGTCGCTTGCCTCCCTTAACTCCAGTTAGGTCGCTCGGCCATTGTGTTAGGCCGCGTGAACCCTTAGGTCGTTAGACCTCATTTTGCTTTAGGTCGTAGGCCGCTTGTCTTCACTTAGGTCGTACCGTTTTGGACGGGGCGCTGCCCCGCACCCCGCCGGGGGCGCTGCCCCCTGGACCCCCGCGACCTGACCGGGCAGGTCGAACCCCGTAAGCGGTGGCGTTGCCCCCGCACCCCCACCTTGGGGGGTTGCCACCCCCCCTGGACCCCCCCTCCGTAGGGAATCTTATCTGAAAAATATTGAGCTGATTTCCTTGGATTTTATTCGCATCTCCGTATGCGATCTTTGTGACTGATTGTTTCTACACTTGCTTATGTGTTTTGTCACTTTATAATATAAAGGTTTCAATACTAGTAGTAAATATCAAAACTCTTTTAACAAACAATTTCAACTCTATTTTTAATAACAAAGCTCTTTTCTTAAACCGTTTTCCAATCTATTAGTATATACAAGCCTTTACCTCACTCGGATGAGAAATCTAATTAAACGACTTAGTAAAACAAGTGGTATGAAACGCTTGCGTTCACTTCGTCGGTTAATTCTTGGACTTGTTCGATTGAACCTCTTATGACAATTTTATTAGTGAAGATTTACAGTTTGTTCGTAAATATTTAAGTTAAGCAAGTGGTTATGGGACATGAAGCTAAACTTCTATATTTACTAGCTTAGTGTAATTGACACTTCTCGTTGATCTTGATGATCGCTTTATGAATTAGACTAGCAATTGCGCGATGTCTCTTTCATTGCAAGGTTAGACTAGACACCACTTGTGTGATTCCATTCACACATACCTTTCTGCTTTTTGGTTAGTCTTGACCTCATTCTGTGTGATTCCACTCACACATGTGGGGTAGCTCCCCATGGTCTTCGGACCGTCATGTGATAGGCCTCTTTCCCTTTTTATGATTTCTGGATTTCTCGTGTTGATTTCTGGAATTTATGTCATTGACTTGTTATGAGTACAAGTTTAGGGTATGATGCCCCCTTCGAATCTTTGAGAAGATTCTTGTGATATTGATTATCTCTTATTGATTGATCTTCTGTTGATCATTATTTACATACTTATAGTGGTATGTCGTTATGGATGTTTATGTTTATGCCATATCTTTTATGTTATATCATGTCATCTGATATTTATAGCTAGACTGATCCGTTTATTATTTTCTTAAATAATACTCGGATCAGACCGAGATGTTACAGGTGCTTCTGCTTGACTTCTTCCCAGGGATTCATCACTCTGACTTTTGGCTAACTGTTTAGATTAGCAGTTTTTGTTGTATACACTTGAGATATAGACTCATAGTTGTATTCTTTTGTATAGCACGTGTTGCTATTCTTTTGTATTATCGTGGATCTTATTGACCACTACTCTGATGTACACTTTCATGTGTTAGTTATATATTCATATCTTCTTCCGCCTTTGTGATATGGATATCTGTGACTGATTTGTGATATGATTATTTCTATGTTTGTTTCCGAAGATTATTTATAGCCACCATGTGATAAGCAATTACATGGATGGTCGCTCCTCAACAGCCTTATTCTCCGTGCTAGTTGACAGCACTTCTCCGGAGTGTTCTTGGCTAGCGTGGGTATAGAGGTGGGGTGTCACAATTGTATATTAAATTAATTAAATATTTTTTGATTCGTGCATATTATAGGTAGATAAATGAAAAAATATATTATAATTATATATAAGCATATAATCAACCTGATTACGGCAATATATTGATATAATAGGATTGTCACCTAATTAATATAAAAGAATATAATATATAACAATGACTCAATAGCGTACAAATGTAAATCAAATCATTACTTTATACCAATGCTAAAAACTCACACCTTGAAGCATGGAATTAAAATCCTGAATCGAATTCTAATCCTAAAGGTGCTATCTCTCGAATTACAGACCGCCTGCTATCGAATAGCATTTAATTTGATTTAATTTGAGCCTGTAATAATATAGAAGAGGAGATTAGGGTTTAGCAAGAAATAGGAGGGTTTTAGAGGCTTTTTAAAAAAAATCCTATAATGGGTATAAGTTAGGATGCTTATATAGGAGAGGAATGGAGACAAGTTAGGATCTACATCACTTACTAATTCTTCTTCCCTTATCCATACAAACCTAGCTCATTTAGTTGCCATCAAATGATCGCACCTACTTTGCTCCATTATGACCAAAATAAAGCAGCTTTGTATGGGCTTTAAATTCATTTAAAACCTGAATGAAATATTTTTCATTTAAATCCAAATTAAATGTGTATCGATATCGTACATCGATCAATATATTTATAATTATTAAAACAACATTTAATAATAAATGTTTATCAAATCAATAATAAATTTAAATAACTAATATTTCATAAATATTAATTATTCCAACTAATTTATAATAATTATAAACTCTTAAATCATATAACCAAGGAATATTCAATGATTCGGTATGCCACTCTTTAGGTGTAAATTTGGTCAGCGGTTAATATCGAACTTTTCGAATATTAACATTCACAATTCACTTCAGGTAGTGTGACATTTTCACCAAATTTATCGCTTACTTGGTCTTGGTAAAATCCAATTTTACTTTGTTAAGCTTTACCTGATTATGACTATTATTTACACCAATTCTCTTTGTCAAAACTATATCGCTTCGGACTTATAGAATTTGGTATTGGTCAAAATTTTAGGATCATCCATATTTAACTCTATAGTCCAAACACAAAGTCATTAGTTTAACAATAACAACTATTATTAATCGAAATGCTCTGGCTAGAGAATTTACTTTGAGTTGACTTCAGCTGATCGTGATATTGACCTCATATAACTGGGGAGACGAATCCTCTCTTGAATAGTGTTTCACTTTAAATGCTTTTGCTTAACCCAATCATAGTTATTCGATGGATGCCACAATTTACTATAATCAAAGCGGAGCTTCCATGTCGAAGATCAACAGTATTCTCAATTTAAGAGAACTGTGTAATTTTGTCATATCGATATTTTCCGTTTAACCTTAGTTTGATTAACCAATAGAAAATTATTGAGCGATTAATTCTATAGTCATCAAATAACTATCAATATATAACCCATTAGCGCCCCTTGCAGCCATGAGTAATGCACTGCCTAACATTTGAAGAGCGTTACATACTCTAGTCTCAATAGATGTATCGATATCTAGTATTTATACACCTTGACTAAAAATATTTAAAACGATGTATTTATTTTCATAGTGATAATTCTCTCACGGTTACAACAGCTTGCAACTACTATCACAAGACATAATATTTAAGCATTTTCCATTAAATATACTTTTAATTAACTTAATTAATCAATAAAACACATTATATCAAGTATATAACAGAAAGAAAACACCTTTTATTTCAAACAAGATTAGTTATCGAGTTAGATATACATAAAATATCACATAATTTTTCCTAGAGCATACCCCTAACTCTATTATATTCAACTCCTAAAATAAGGCGAGCCAAATTAGAATTTCTAATACTTTTGAACAACCATGTCCCACCATTCATCATCTCTATTGACGGTGTCCTTCTTCGTATTCCAAAAATCACCTTCAATTTACAGCAATCAGTTCTACCGTTCCAGTCATGTTCGAGGTTATCAAACTTATTTTTATCTGATTGACATTGTAATAGATGCTCATCTCTGCGTTGAAGGCATTGGAGATTTCGACGTACCAATAGCTTACCCGACCTTTGCAAGATCCGATGTTGGTAAAACAAATGTCAATAAAGGCCAACATTTATTCCTCGATCTAGTTTATAATGTGGTGGGTAGAAGAACAGAAGATTCCTAGGTCGACATTTTGGAAAAAAATCAAATAATTCTAGGAATGTGTAGGACGTGGATATTAGACAAAATATGCAAATTCGATAACTCAAAAAGGTGATGCAAAATCAACAAAAAATGCTTGAAACTTTGGATTGAAGAAGGAGAAAGGTGATTTGGCAAGGAGAAAGTACAGAGAATGAGGAAATATAAAAAAGCGAAGGGGTGACCATTGGGAAAAATGATGGGTCTGATGCGTCGGATGCCAACTGTTCAAGTCCAATGGTTTAGCCAAACAGTTCATTTATGTGGTCATCATCCTTAATGCATCGAAAGCAACGCCAATATAAAATTCACTTTTTTGTGTGTGCTGCTATTCGCACCCACAATATGCTTCTTGCTTCTAAGAAAATGTTAATAGATTTCAATTTTTTATATGTTACTTAACATTGAATTCAAATTTTACATTCAGTGATAAATGACCATTTTTTAATATTTTCAACGAGCATACACTATCGTGCCATGTAATCTTGATTTCCTACATAAGGGCAAGGTTTGGTTAGTTTGGTTGGTCTGATAATGAAAATTGTTAAACCGAACTAAAACCAATAAAAATGAAAACCAAATTAATCGAATTAAGTTTGACTGGTTATTCGGTTTAACCAAATTAAAATTGATTCACATCTGATGTTTGGAACAATCATTATACTTTAAAATAAAACATAAGTATATTATTTGAAGTATTCTTATGCTTTTAAATAGTAATTTTGGCACATAAATGATAACTAAACTCTATTTACACTGCTAAACTAATCTAATAAAACCATTATAACATTAGTAATTTTGATAATATAATAAAAATTCGGTTAATTTGGTTAAACGGATAACCGATCTAATTTTTTTGAGCTAATTATAAACCAAGCTAGTTTCAAAATCAAATCAAACCATTTGAAATTTATTTGGTTGATTATTTGATTTAACCAAAGATTGCACACCCCTATTCCTACGGCCATTTATTGTGTATGATGATAAACAACCAAATAGTATTTGAGTGCCAATTTGATTAAACAATATAAAGTATGGTATTAGTAAACACGTAAACAAAGTTTGTATGGTAATCATTAGTTATTGTAGCTGTAAGAGTTTTTCTAGGTGCCTTTAGTAGATGAACCATATCAAATTTAGTTCAAAGTGGAGATAAAGCTCAACAATTTGAGCAGATCAAACTAAAATGGGTATTGTTAGAAAGACTTCAAAACTGAATATGAGGGTAATTTTTTTAATTTTTGGTAAATTATTAGGAAATGTACAAAAGAATTTTTCTCCATTAACAAAAAATGGTTATAACAAGAAATAAAATTTGAATTTTAACACTCCTGTAAAATCAACATGAATTTTCCTCTATTAATACAATGTTTTGCTTTACTTTATTCTGTTTGGGTAAATATAGTTAACAGATTAATTTCTAAAGGGTTTAATGAGGATTAAGGTTGAAAGGATTCACCGGCCTTTAGAATTGATGTTATGTTAGGTAAGAGGTGAGGCGCAATGAAAAAATTGTTTCCCCTAACTATGTTACTAAAAGCTCGCTTAAGCTCTAGTCGTTTATATATTGCATGATATTTCAAAATCAATTATCATTAACCGAAATTTTTTCAAGCTTGCTTAAGCAATACATAATAAAATCGATGTTATGTTAGAACAATGATAAAATTGTTGCCCCTAACTATGTTACTAAAATATCGCTTAAGCTCTAGTCGATTATATATTGCATGATTTTTGAAAATCAATTATATTGAACGAAATACGTTCAAGTATGCTTAAGCAACACTTAATAGTGTTTCACTCCATTTTAAATTCAAGTTAGGTAATCTAGCTAAAATAACTTATGAATTTTTTTTCTTATATAATAGTGTAGAGTTTTACATATGGATTGACCTTTAATTAAGAAAAATTATACACGTACACACCCCCCCCCCCCCCACACACACACACATACACACTCTCTCTCTGTATGTATGTACGTGCATATATATTTATATGTATAGTTATATAGTAGTTTCGTATTATAACTAGTATGAAGTCTGTGCTGGATTCAAATTTTATTTTATATAATTTGTGGCACTATATGCTGCAAGGATGTGGATTTTGCTCAGTGTAGAAGATGTTTTATATAAAAATGTGGAGGATATAATTGTATTTGCATAAATTGTTTGGAAAAAAACATAACTAATCGAGTAATAGACGAATTATTATTGAACGCATTAGTTCTTTGTATATCTATTTTTTTAACATATTGAACAAAGTTTAAATTTATTTGTTAATAATTTGTTCAACATATCCATTTCTCCTATAAATGTTATATACTTTCCAACAGAGTAATCGTATTCATATTGGAAGTTTATTACTCTATCATAAAATATTGAACTGGTATGTTGTTGAAATTTGGCCTTTACTACATATATGGATATACTTGATCAATGAACCATGAAAAATTCATGTATTACTATATTACATCACAGTTGGAAGATACTATTGTATAACTTTCTAAAGGTCTTTATACGTCTATATGCATAACATTTTTAATGATCACAACTTGTCGTTAGTGATATTTACAAAGGGCTTCTTTATAAGTGTCAGTTGTTGATATATTTAAATCATTTTCCAATTTTCTTGTCATAATGGATGTCATGATATTAAATACCATGGCATATATAATAGATCATTACTGTATGAAGATAAATTTATGGATCCCCAATTAAATCCTCACCTCATATTGTGGTTCCCATGTTAGATCCTCTCCACATATTATTGATACTTAATATGGTTTATTTGTTTGTCGTGCGCAAATGCTAGAAATGATAAGTTAAGTTTTTATCATTAGTGGAAGAAAGAAAGGATTGCATTATCCATTTAAAAGCATAAATTCATACCATCTCTCCTCTAATATATATAAATTAAACAAATTCACAACATCAAATCAAGATATAACATACTATGGGTGAACTGTTGTATATGATTAGATAAATTCACTTGTTCCCAATAAATATTTGTGCAACGTATATGTAAATTAAACAATATCGTAAACATTAATCTAAAACCGTCAAATAAAGTATATTTCTACAACGAGAATAATTAATGAATAAGGACAATAATCGATAGCTTCAACTTGAGCATGGCCCAACTACTCAACCAATTTTATTCGATGAAAGAAAAGGCAGGAACTAGAATTTTGACCATTTGCAATTCACTTTGCTGAATAAAAGTTTATGTAGTAAATTTATTTGTGGATAACAAAGAAAACAAAAATATATGTAAGGTTAAATTTTATAAACATATAATTCATCCAAGTGCATTTTGCTCAAACAACAAGGTATGCACTACAGTTAGCCTAAATTTAATAAGAGAAAGAGTCAAATATGATATGTAATTAAGTCAATAAACCAACAACCATATCTTAGATACGCAAAGATAAGCTCCTGCCTAAATAGCTGAAATAATTTCAGCCAATTATTCATCTATATTTAAAATGGTTTAGTAAGTCCTTAAGTTACGAAGTTTTAATTTTGTAAACATGCTACTTTATTTATAATCATTCAATTCAAATTATATCATAAAGCGAAGACATTGTATTTTGAATGATGAATGGAGTTCTTATTTAATATAGTTATCCTTTAGCCAAAATAAAAATGAGGGCAGATGGTATTCAGCATAATAGTGGTTTATTTACCTTATAATTTTGTTAAGAACTTTACATTGCAATGTTTCACTCAAATGCTTTTAACAGACAACATCAATCTAAAAGAAAAAATATTCAATGGTAATAATATTTAGTTCTTATTGTTTTTGACGACAATAAATGAATTTGGCACCCGATATGTTACTTTTAAAAGAATATTTTTTTTGATTGAAAATCTTAATCATACCTAATTCAATGCAAAGGGTTAAATAATAGATCTTATCCCCATATATTTTTGATAGAATGATTAAAAACTAAAGGGAAAGGTAATCATTCCCAATTCAAGCAGACATGAAACTACGAAAGCAAGTTGGACAGGTAATGAGATTGTTGACAATAAGAGTTGCAGTTTGTTTGATGAGGAGCAAATACTTGGAAGATGTCATCATACATGATGACACTGAAAATAGGAATTGTTAAAGAGAAAAAAAATTCAGGTAAGGGGACTTATAGGTGTTTGGATAAGTGAAAAGAAGATATGTGAATAGTAGTCTAAGGTAGACATTTTATTTATAGGAAACAATTCTCTTATTTCTCAAAATACTCATAATCATTCTTCCAAAACCACGTATTCTCTTTATTTCAAATCGTTTTCTCTTCACCCAGTCGAACTCACCAAATAACAAACATTTTCATTCCTAGCCAAATTTATCACTTATGCCTAGTGAGAGCCACTTCCATCACATGTTTCCTACCAACTTTCTCGCAAAGCCACTTGTTATACTCCACTTTTAATCACCAATTTTATTAGTTCGAAAAACCTATTTTCTCTGCTCAATTAAAGTGTTTAAAGTTTATGTTTGTAAGAAACTTACCAAGGAAACGTGGAGACAGGGATGGAGATTATATTGGAGATTGAGATCGAAAGTGAGATGATTTCTCCTCCACCATGATCGCTTTTTGATATTTTTTCTCGAGTTAAAAACAAAATTATAGGTTTTTAGCCATACAGATAAAATAAAAATTTCTGACTGGTGAATCAAGTAGTATTTAAATAAAATGAAATATAATCGTGGTAAGGTTGAATTAGTAATTTTATTTTACTTTTATAAAAGGGTAATTATTGATATGTTTCTCCCTCTCACAAAAATATTAACTACAAAAATCAATTTTTTCTTTCCCTTTATTCATAATGCTTTTCCATTTAATAATTCTTTTGAGAATATTTATTGAAGCGAAAATGTATTCTCCCAAAAAAATTACAGTAGTTTGGTTATGGATTAATGGAAGCGAAAAGGTAAAGTAAGCTACCATTTTTAAATTATGCATTTCGACCTTTCAGTTAATTGGAAGAGATTACTCAAAATTTCTAAACCTCACATGTAGTCAACTGTTATATCTATTTTGCTTCACTATTCTGAGCATTAAAATATGATGGTTATAAAGATCGGATATTGAAGTCTCATCTACTACATGCCTTTTAGATGTTTTCCTTACTCATGAGTTAGCATGATTCCCTTCAAAGTAAGAAAGATGCATTAATATACAATTATTAACATGTTATATGATATATGTTACTTGATAAAGTATCCACGCATAATATTTGTTGCCTTTTTCATTTACACCGATATTACAATTTGTAAAAATAATATGTAAATAGTATATTTATAAATCACAATAAAATTGAGGGAAAAAAAGAAACCCGAAGTTAACCTAATTTGTTTAACTAACTATCTATGAACACTAATAAATTTGTAGATTCTTTGAAAAATATTGTGACAACCCAGAATTTTGAACATTTGAAATTGAAATATTTAATTGATTTTAAATATTTAAAGGTTAATTATTAACTTGAATTTCAAATGTCACTATTTACTGAGTGGTTTAATTAATAAATTAAATAATTGGAAATTGGGTAAATTATTGAATCTGAAATTTTATGCCTGTTAAAAATATTTCAAAAGCTTATAAAATTTATATTTGTAGTACTGAAGAAAATAAAAGCTTCAAAATCGAAATTTGAATTGTTTTATTCAGTTTTAAAAATATATTGTTTAAATTGATATTTAAAATAGCCTTTCGAGGCACAGTCTCGAATTTCGACGAAACCAGTTCCATTGGATCCCTAATAGTATATTATTATCGGATTTCAATTTTCGTAGTGTTTGGAGTTTTCGTGTGGCCGTACGATATATAAATGCGCAGGAATTTATATCGAAAATTCAATATAATAACTAGGTTTAAAAAGCTATCTTCTCCATACAATCGAGTTAGGACTTGGAATCTTTTCCATTGCGTTCGGTATAGGGGTATAAGATTATGAACGCCTAGCGGCACACCTCAATAGGAGGTTGAGATTTTGAGTTGCGAATTCAAGATGGTTTAAATTTATATATATATGTATGTATGTATGTATGTATGTATGTATGTATGTATGTATGTATATAATGGTCAACCGTAGCTGAAATAATTCACATCGTCGTTTTCTTTCACTTCAGAAGCACGTGTCCTCCCTGATAACACATGTTTCTCCTTTTCTGATTCAAAGGCACGTAACAATTTTTTTTTAAAATATGATAAAACGCAAAATGGTAAATTAAAAAGAAAACCCGAGCCTTGCTTTATCTTCAAAACAAAATCGAAATCGAAAGAAAGAAAAAAAAGTGGCAGAACAAAGAAAATGTATAAACGAAAAATATAAACGTAGAACGAAAATCGAATCGTTCGAAAGAGGGGAGATTGGCCGAGTTTACAATAATGCTCGTCTTCTTCAATTTTCCCCAAATCTCGTTCCAATCGAAAAATAGAGTGAAGGGCAATCGCGAGTACTCCATTCCCCTTTATCACCCAAATCGAGAAAGTAGGGCCAAGATTTGTTCGTGTTCTACGAGTTCGCAAGTGCGAGCTCTCGATGGCGGGCAACGTCTCGATTTGATCCCATACGCAGGCGGCAACCGGGGATGGGTTTTCGATCTGGGTTCGAAGTGCTGACGATTTGGGTCACGTTGGCACGCAAGGCAGCATGGTGAGGTAAGCTCGATGTTTAGTCGAAGGCATGGGAAGTGGCGACATGGGGAAGTAGAAGTCACGCACGCAAGGAGGAGAAGGGGTTTTGTTCGCGAGTTTGGATTTGGGGCATTAAGATATATCAGTTTTTTTCAATTTAAGTTTTATATACACATGGAAATATATAGAATGGAAAAATTAATTCATATGAATATAGGTATGTATTTTCATTTAAAAATATGTAGATAAACAGGAAATTATTATAGATTTTGTAAATTATAGGGATTTGTGTAAAGATTGGATTTTTAAATCTATACGGGTTATTTTTATAAGTATTTGTGTTTTCAAAAATAAATATGCATATACACATTTTTAACTTACTAGTTTAATTTTTAAAATAATATATATTGGTAACTAACTTGTTGGATAAACTTATTTAATTATTTTAGCTACTAAGAAATTATTAAAGGGAAAATTGGTTAAATTAAATTATCAGTTAATTAAATTAAATGATAATTGATTGTTTAATTAGTTCAAATATTAATAAACCATACATTGTTTATACAAGGTCAAAATAGTGAAGGAAACAAGTATAGATGGAAATGGGTTGCAAACAAAAATCAAAGGTGAATTAATCTCACTCATTTGGATTACCTTTCAAATTTGAATAGTTAAATTTAAATTATTGGTTGTTTGCTTGAAATGATAATTTATTATCAGCTTGGATGTTATATGTTATATATAGTGTATATATATATTGGAGTGATTGATTCCCTCATTACATAGCGGATGAGACCCTATGCGCCCTGCATAATAGCAGATGACCCTTTATACCGTGATATTCCACCTTGAAGTGGAAATGGTATTTTATTTGTTGATTAACATGTGTGGATGTAGGGAAACAGGTTGGATGGATCCAGCTGGATTCCTCAAAGTAGTGGAATTTATTTTTATAGTCTATGTTTTATTTGATAATATATGATATATTATATTGATAATATCAGTTTTGAAAATATTGAATGCTATGTTTTAACTGAATATATTTTGGGTATATTAAGATATAAAAAATATAAAGATTGAATTTTAAAGGAAAATAAAAGAGGGAATTTTATGTAAAATAATTATAGAGAATTTGGATAAAATTAAGAATGAAACTGGGAAGGAATAAAAGTTGATTTTTAAATTCTAATAAATAAATCCCTAGTATGGGAAAAGAAATTTTTGAATAGTTGAAAATAAATAAATTTTAAGGGCTTAAGTGGTATTGTTTACAAAATTAAAGAATTTATATTTAAATTCAGTATTTAAATGGTTTGGGAAGAAATAAAAGAATAATTTTGAAATAAAGTGTGAAATTGGTATTTTCGGTTTAAATAAGATTTTATCATAATAAAGGAGTAAATCTGAAATTAATGGGTTTTGAAATAAATTGAGTAAGGAAAGGAATTTATTTTCAAATGGAGTAAATTTTGGAAATTGATTTAATGTTTGAAACTGTGTTTTAAAAGGGAAATAAGACTATGGAATTTATAAACTAGGTTTATAAAGTGAAATAAGATATCATTGGATATTTGGAAGTATAAATTCACGGTGGAAATTTATAAAGGAATGGTAATTATTTTAAAAATAAATAGTGGTTTTATTTTTAAAGGTGGAAAGGAAAATTCTACGGGATTGAGACGTAAATCAAATTGGAAATAAACCAAGAAGGATTTATAAATGATTAGACAGTTATATTGAAATGGAAGTGAAATTTCTTGAAAAGCCAAGTGTATTTTCAAAGAAAGATTTTTAAGTATAAATTAGAAGTTTTAAATGTTTTAAAGAAGAATGTTTTCTTTGAGAAGTTTATTATTTAAATTTTTTAAGATTTTAAAGTAAATATTTATTAATTTAGTTATAGTAATAATTATTTTAAAATTTAACTAGTTTTATGATTTAAAAGATAATTATTTAATATTTATACCTTATAGAATACCTTTTATTATTAAATTTGTTTTGACTTAAGTTTTACATGAAAAATTATTATTAAATTTCATAACTAGAATTTTAAAGGAAGTGTTTTTAATAGTTTTTATTTTAAGTGTTTTAAAACATATATTTTGGATAAAGTGATTTAAATTTATTTTAAATCCAATGTATTAAGACTTGGTGATTTCCGGTGGAAATAAAACAATTGGGTGGGAATTTATTTTGCGAGACAAAAAGTGATTTGAAAAATATTTTCAAGGGTGAAATGTAGGAAAATATCTTGCGAAGATATTTTGAAATAAATAATTTGAAAAATTATTTAGAGTCTGATGATTGTTTGTGAATGTTATTTGATATTTAAATAACCGACTATCAATATTGGCCAATGCGTTGATCGTTTCAAAGAGACCGAAATTGGGATTAATTTTCCAAAAACCGCTTCGATCCGGTTTGAACGTTTTCATGAGGAAGACAAGAGTTTGGAGTCGAAGATGGGGCAGTGAAGTGCAAGGGCTAATCGCTACTAATCCTAAGGGTGATTCCAAAATGAATATAGTACGAGTAGTGCCTTTGGTTCCGTTCGGACCCAGAACGGACTTGTATGGACGAATGCTTTCAGAACATCATCAGATGGATGGTGAGCATTCTACGTATATGTGTGTTAAAAAGGTAACGCATAGCCTCGAGCCTCATCAACCGGGAATGGCTAAAACAGTGGAGGTGCGAGCAAGGCTAAGTAGCTAGCAACCAATTAGGGTAAGGTCATCCCTGTCTAGATGTCCCTTATATTCGGCTGTGTGGGCGGTTGCTGATTCCAACCGCGGGGTGGTCTTATTCGGACTATCCAGTAAGGGGTAGCTCCAGTCTTGTGTAGCAGGGGATCAGGGTGGATCCTTGGTATGGTGATCTAGACCACGTACTATGACGAGCGGTACCCCAGTAGCCCTACCATTGATGTAAATCCATTCTCCCTACATACCCTTTACGGCTTTGATTGTAGAACCTAGTATTGCTGGAATTTAATAATGGTAACAATTTTGACTATTTTTGTAACGATCTCGGTTTTTAACTAAGTTTAAATTGATAATTAATTTAATTTTTGAAATTAAATTTGAGTTTCTCCAAATTCAAATAAAAAATGTATTTTGTAAAATAGATTGAAAATAAAACTTGAAATTTAGATCCAAAATTAAATAAGGTGTATGTTTATATAAAAGAATTAATACAAAGTTTAAAATATAAATATCTTTTAGAAAATAAATAAGAAAACATGAACATGACTTGTAAAATGAAATAAAGTAAGGGATTTAAATAAAATTTATAAATAAAAATACATGTCTAGGACAAATGTTTAACAAGTAGCAACATATAATTACAAGTGTTAATAAAGAGAACAAGTGGCAAACATATGTTTTATCTCAAACTAAATTTTAATTGATGTGTATAAGAGAAAGAAATAACCAGGTTGCTTATTTTTCTCTTCACCATTTTCTGAAAAACAATGGAAAAAAAAATCAAAACCAAAGAATTCGATCAAAACTTCTCAATTCTGAAAGCATGTAAGGATCAACTCAAATAAAGTTCAAAAACAACTTCAAGTATTCAAGTTTCAATTCTTCAACCTCGAAACAATCTACAAACCAGATCAAACAAAGATCTGCTTCAACATCAAAGCCTGAGATCAATTCAAAGCTTCAATCAAATACAAGTTCAGATTTAAAAAAAAAACAACAGATCAAAGCAAATCAAATTTTGGTTCCAGGCTTTTGCTGTCCTCTGTTCTTCCCAAATCTCAAGGTGAGCAAACACCCATTTTTAAAACTTAAATCTCTTTGCATGTGACAAAATATGTGAGAGTATTGTTGTGAAAATATTTGATGAGCCTACATCTTCCTGTATGTGTATATAATGACATATATGTGAATGCTTGTCTGGGTAAACATATATATACAGGTGCTCTGTTAATTTACAGGTTCCAAACCATCAAATTTAAATTCCATTGCTCATTATACAGTTGAATTTAGGCCTCTATTTCTAAAAGAAAAGTGTTTGTCACAAGATAATATCATTTCTAAAAAATAAATTTAACGATATTCGCTGAGCAATTATTTCAAAATTTTGAATTCACAGTAAAAACTTGATGCGGGTCAAAATTCGAAGATGTGATTTTTTTTAAATTTTGGGTTATATAAATAAATTGGTGTTTACAAGCTATGATTTTTAAAACAAAAATCAGGAATTTTAGGATAGATTTTGGGAAGAATTTTAAGATGAACAGAAATCGCAAATTCATCAATTTCTGATGATCGGGAAAATATTGAGTTTCAAGATTTAGGTTGAAGGTAGCTTGTAAGTTGGAGATTGTTGGAAAAATACAGATTATATTTATCAACGATCAAATTAATGGTGCGATGAAGAATTACGGTTTAATTACCCAGTTTAGTCGATGATGTTTTGGGGAAGTGTTCGTCAGCGTTGGGCATGAGACGGCGATCGCGCCTGGGGCAAAGCAAGCATGGGTTTCTGACGAACATTTGGGTGAGTCGGCGGTGGTTCTGATGGTCAGAGGCGACGAGGAGGACAGGTTTTCCATCGTGTAGTGTTTCCTGTTGGTCGAGTTTTTACTCGATTTCGTTTCGATATGGATGCATTCGATCTGGGTGTAGAGGTGTTTCGTGTGGGGTCGGGGGGTTGGTGAGTATTGCCGCGATGCTCATCGGGGGTCGACGACGTTGGTGAACGTGCACAGCATGCATGTCATGTCTGGGTTTTGAAGGCTCGGGTTTTGGCTCGATTCTTTTGCAGTTCGACTCGAAAAAGATGGAACGCGTGTGGCCCGAAGTTTTACTCGGGAAAACTAAAGAACAGCTCGGGTATTTTCTGTTTTGGCTTAGATTAATATTTTTATAACCTGTTTTAAAATATTATAAAGAATTGTACAGTTTTTTTTTAAATTTAAAACAAAATATAGATTTCAAAATTAAGTAAAAACATGATTTTGTGAAGTATTATAGTTTTCGGATTTTAGTATAAAGCTTGAAGAAGTTTTAAACCAAGTTTTTAAGTGTATTTTAAAAAATGAATTCTTAAGTTTGTAAATTTAAACGGTATATTTAGGTAGTTAAAAAGATGATGGTTTTAATTAACTTAAGAATTTTAGGTTAATTCATATACTAAAAACAAATTTTATTTTTAAGGTTATTTAGAATGAGATTTTAAAAATAAATGCTTGTCTTAAACATTGTTTTTAAGGTTTTAAGTTAGATTCTTATGTTAATGATAATTAATTTTCCAAGGGTTATTAAATGAGGATATAAATGATAATTAAGAAAAAAATTAAGATAATGATTTATCTTTGGTTGAATTAAGGTCTTAATTAATAAGTAATTAAGGATAATTAATGATTTAAAGATGGGCTAATCAAGGGATTAAAGGTTAATTAATTTGAAGAATGATTAACTAATGCGATTAATTAATTAAGGTAATTTATTTGAGAATAATTAATTAATTAAAGGTTGATTAATTAATGAAAGTGATTAAGAAATGATTATTGATTAAGGATTAATTAATTAAGTATAATTAATCAAAGGATTAATTAAAAATTAAAGGTTAATTAATAAATGATTAAAGAGTAATTAATCAAATTGATTTGTAATTAATTAATATTAATTAACCAGGATTAGTAAATTATTCATAAGTAATTAATCTGAGTTAAATTAATCAGTCGATTAATAAATTTTTACTTATGAATGTTTGGATTTTATGAAATGCTTTGAATTGTTTGATATTCCTAATATGTGATGCTTGGTGATATGAATTATTTGAAGTTATGTACTGTGATGTAATTTATTCATATGTGACGCAATTTATTCATATGTGATGAAATTAATTATCCGTGATGTAATTTATTATATGTGATATATATCTATGTCTGTGAATGAAAGATAAGCGTTATAGTTCATACCGCTTATCAAATATATTGTTGTATTTGAATCTGTGCTGATTGATGATGTTGTTGCATTATTGTGTGTAAAAACCCCTAGACCACACTATACACACACAAATATGGATTGCACGAGGAAATGTGTTAAGTCACAGATTTTTGAAATGGTTTTTAAAGTTGAATTTTGAATTCAAATGGTTCTGGAAATAGAATTGGGCTAAATATGAAAAGCTTTTGAAAAGAAGTTTTGAAAATAAAAATTATTTGAATAACTTAATAAGAGTTTTGAAATTTAAATAATTTGATTTGAATTTGAATTCTATGTTTAGTAATTATGGTTTAAAAAGGTTATACAAGTTATAAATGTGTTTATATGGGTTTTAAACCATTTAAAAAGTATTGTTTTGGGAATTTAGATTTAAACCAAGCTTTATACTTGAAGGGCTTTAACTTGTATAAATGTAATCAGATTTTTCCGAAACGAAAATTATTTGTTTTCAAATAATAAAAGCTTTCATATAAGGAAAGGATTTCCAATTTGTGTTAAAAAGTTTCAAGTTTGAAAAGAAATTGTGAATTGTTTTGAAAGCTATGAATGAACCTTTGTGAAAGATTACTAAACCTTGTTTATCGAAGAGGATTTTAAATGGTGTATCTTTTATATAAAAGATTTGAATTGGAAATGGTTTGAAAGCTATAAATCAAATCTTTTAATTAAAAAAAAATTGGATGAGTTAATCAAATTTGAAAGGAAAATTGCTTTGGAAAGCTAGGAAATAATCTTTGTGAAAGATGGGTGAACTTTGTGAAGTGAATCTTTTTGTTTAAAAAGATTTAAAATGGTAATTTGTTTAAACCATTTGAAAGGAAAGTTTTTGGGTTTTAAGTTGTGACTTAACCAAAATCCCATTATCCATATGTTTTTAAATATTGCGCTCATTATTCGTTTTAGCCGGGAGAGGACCTTGTGTCATATAACCCATTCCGAATAATGATACGACGTTATGGTTAACATTTGAAGACCGGTGGTGAAGACCGAGTATTTTTGAGAACGAAAGGATAACCCGTCGATTGTCTCTACACTGAGTCGCGTCGGTATAGAGATCTCCATATGTGATGGGGAGTCCGATCGGGATTGGGAATACTCGGATTTGCAAGGGCTTCTTTGGAAGTGCCTTCGGTTCTGTTCGAACCTGGAACAGACTTGTATGGATGTATGTCTGACATTACACTTTGAGATGTAAAACCGGTTTCTATGAAGTACATTTCTGTTTGGTGGCGGAGATTTATTCTCTTGGCTTAACATCCTTCTCTAAGACGACGAGCTCAGAGGTTATGTAGTTGATGGTTACTGGTAATACATTCCCAAATTGGTAATATGGCATACGAAGTGCTGCTGATCATTTGTTAATCAAAGCATGGCTTAGTGAAAAAGCGTAGCTTTGTGGACGAGACTGCATCAGGACCTTACAACCCGGTAATGGTCGAAACGGGAAAGATGCAGCAAGGTTGCAGGGGTCACACCCCTAGGGTATGTCCATTCCTTCTGGAAAAGGGTGGTATCATGGTATGGATCCCAGATGCTTAACTCATGTGGACACTGTATATTTATTACTGTGTGATGTTCTTTGTGATTGAGGTACCTCGGATAAAGTTCGCAAACGACCGGGGGTGGCATATCTTAGGTGTTACTCCCAAGAAGGGAGTACACCGGCCTTGTGTTGGCAGAGAGCTGGGTAAGTTCTCGGGACGTCCCTCTAGAGGCGTACCCGTGTGGCAATGGAAAGTTCCTTGGCCTGACTATTTGTTGGAAAATCCAATCTCTAATACGCGCCCGTACGGTTTTAGTTGTATAACCTGCCATCTACTTATGGTGGTCACCATTGTTTAGATAGTAGCAATAGTAAGCATAGTTCGAAATGTCTATGCTGGCTAAGATTAATATTATACTTTCGAAATGTTTTTCCACTATGCATTGATAATAATATCAAATGGTTTTCGCGTATCAAGCATTTTTGACTATCATAAGGAGAAATCTCCTCCAATTCTGCGTTTGCATGGTGTGTGTGGCGGGAGGCCTTATGGTAGTTTCATTTTCCAAAAAACATTGCGGATTTCAATGTTTTTAAAATTCTTTTTTTGTTTGTTTTAAAGATAAAACTGTTTATGTTTGCTCATACCAGTCTCATGACTGACCTGGAGTTTATTGTTCCCTTTCTAAACTCTGGGTGCCCATTTCCACATGGGCAATCCAGAGTTGGGTTTTTCAGATAATCCCATAGTAGGTGTAGATTCGATAGCTTTCAGAATCCTTAGTTTGGTAGCATTTGGAGATCTTCTTCAGTCTTTGGATGACTGACCTTGCTTAGTTCAACTTGATGAGGGTTCGAGCTAGCTTTGGATTAAAGATGGAATTTTTGGAGTTTGGCATTGAAGTCATTGTCTTTCCGCTGTTATTGTCTCTGTTATTGTCTTGTATCTATCTTGAACATACTGATAGTCATTTGTATTTGATATTTAGTTGTATCAGATATTGTATTAATGTTGTATATTGATATGTTCATTTTCTTCCGCTGTGTTATCATACTTAATGTGTTATAAGCTCCGGCGAACCAGATTCGACGTTTGAATCTGCGGCATTTGAATATATGTGATATATTCTGTGCTGATTTTCGAAGGTCAAGTCAGGATCGTTACAGTGGTATCAGAGCTGAAGGTTAAAACTTTAGCTCAGGAGTATAACACATTAAGTAACTCATTAGAGATAGGCTGAAGTATACCCTAGAATGAGTATATCCCTAAGATATCCATTCGAATGCCTCAGTATATTCTCTTACTATCCACTTATAATGAGTATGAGTGCAAAAAGAGGATGAGATAAGGGATAAGGAAGTACCACTTCATATGGTCAATGCCCTGTAACAACAACGGAAACAATCTTTTCCTATCAAATCTCTTTTGATCATCCATTCAATTTCGATTCTTTGATTGCTTCGTGATAGCTACAAGGAGAAGTTTTGGCGTGATAGCGGCACTGCGAATCGTTGTAGATAAGTTTTGTAATTCATATTCTCCTTATCAGTTCTCTATCAGCTTTCCATTTTGACTCTAATAAATTTGAAATTTCAAATTGAAATTGAAATAATTGATTAATAAAATATAAAGTTGAATTGGGTTGTATCAATAAAACGATTTCGATTAAAACCAAATTTAAAACTTTGTTGTGATTTCTTGTGTGGATCGAAGTCTGAAAAGGGACAAGCTGGTGAATACTTTGTGTTTGCGTAAAAAATGGCCGCAAACACCCAAAGTCGTATGAGTTGGTTGATTTTATGTTGTATTTAGCGATTTGGGTGATTTATGCAAATACATAAAAAGCAGGGACTAAACTGTAAAAGACACACAGATTTATAGTGGTTCGGCCAGAACGTGCCTACGTCCACTTTATATGTTATTCTCCTTTTTTCTTTAGATTACAAGTACAAAGCTTTGATTACAAGTATCTAAAGTTGTTTGAGAGTTCCTTCCAGGCTTGAGCTCTCAAACTTGTCTCAAAACTTCTCCCCCATTGTTGTACCCCTGCCCCTCTATTTATAGAGTGAGGCTGGGGGCAGGGGTCTTGGATGTTTATAGCTGTTGGTGGGCCTGGCCTGATGCAATCTGGACTGGCACATCTGGTTCGGCGGAGCTTGGTTCGGTCGTAGGAAAGGAGTGGACCGGTGGAGCTTGGGTTTGGTAGGAGGATGAAGGATGAGATGGTTCGGTGGATTTTGGACCGGTGATGGTGGGTTTGGTCCGGTGATAGCATGGCTCGGTAGTGATAGGTAGGGGATGGTTCGGTGGTAGGAAAGGAGTGGACCGGTGGAGCTTGGTTCGGTGGTGAGTTTGGAGGCATGTTTGGCCGAATGAGATCCGGAACTCTAAATGCCGAATGAGGCTCTGCTTCATACTGCCGAATGAATGAATACCGAATGTACTTTGGCACTGGGAATGCCGGATGACGCTGCCGAATGAAGCCTTATTCTAGATATGCCGAATGACTCTGGTGATGATTACCGAATGAACCATATGTTGTAGACGCCGAATGGGCTTGAGTGTTGGAGCGCCGAATGAACTTTTATATGTGAACTTTGAGTGAAACCCTTGACTTATGTATGCTTGCTTGCTTCTTTTTGCTCCGGTCGTGGTGGAAACGCACACAACATGGATATCCTAGTTTTGACCAAAAAATGGGATAACACTTTGCCCCCCAAAATATGCCTTGCGGTAGGAAGGCGTGTTTTGTAATGCCATGAGCTGGATGTTCGTATCCTGTTGACAACCTATAAAGAGCTTGATATTTTATATGGCCCCAAATGACGACCGTTCGGGATCGAGCTATTTGGGATGAAGCGCGGCCGTTCATGGTCAAGCGCCTAACTTCAAATGACGATCGTTCGTGATCAAGTCATTTGAGGTGAAGTGCGACCGTGCGCGGTCAAGCGCATAAATCCGTGCGTCGATCGTTCGGGATCGAGTCATCTGCAGTGAAATGTGACCGTTCAAGGTCAAGCGCTTTACTTCAAATGACGACCGTTCGGGATCGAGTCATTCGAGGTAAAGTGCGACAGTGCGCGGTCAAGTGCGTAAATCCATGTATCGATCGTTCGGTATCGAGTCATCTGTGGTGAAATGTGACCGTTCAAGGTCAAGCGCTCAACTTCAAATGACGACCGTTCGGGATCGAGTCATTCGAGGTAAAGTGCGACAGTGCGCGGTCAAGTGCGTAAATCCATGTATCAATCGTTCGGGATCGAGTCATCTGTGGTGAAATGTGACCGTTCAAGGTCAAGCGCTCAACTTCAAATGACGACCGTTCGGGATCGAGTCATTCGAGGTAAAGTGCGACAGTGCGCGGTCAAGTGGTGGGCCTCAAATGACGACCGTTCGCGATCAAGCCATTTGAGGTAAGGCGTAACAGTCAGTGATCAGGTGGCGGACCTCAAATGACGACCGTTCGCGATCGAGCCATTTGAGGTAAGGTGAGTTGTGCCGTTCGAGGCGAGTTGTGCCGTTCGAGGCGAGTTGTGCCGTTCGAGGCGAGTTTGTGACCGTTCGCGGTCGGGTGCCGTTCGAGGCGAGTTGTGAATGTTCGAAGTCGGGTGCCGTTCGAGGCGAATTGTGACTGTTCGAAGTCGAGTGCCGTTCGAGGCGAATTGTGACTGTTCGAAGTCGGGTGTCGTTCGAGGCGAATGAGTGTGCCCGGGGGGGACTTAATATTATCAGTGTTGGAGTCATTGTTTGGGGGAATTTTTCGAATCAAAGACTTCGGCAGTTCGTTGTCATGCAATAGGTGCTCGTGGACCGTTCGTGATCCAACGGGCATACAAGTAAATATTTTTTTCATAGAATTGTAAATGTTAAAGCAATAGTACCTTACAGTAGAAATGTCCAAACAGGAAGAATTCAAATGTTCAAATCGAAACAAAAGCAAAGCAAGGATGTCAAAGTGTAAGTTCCCACTCCGAAGCAGTCAATGATCATTCAGAGCATGCCTGGAGATCGTTCGCAATCTCGTACATGTGTAAACGATTTAATTGCGTTAGTGGAAGCTTACGACCTGTTCATCGTTATTTTAATCAAGCAATCAATGGATAATCAAATGGTTCCTTGATCCAGGGTCACCTCTAGCTGACGTAGAGGGCGGTCGCTCTGGCTCCACCGCTGGAGTTCGCCTCCTCACATACTGAAGGAGCATACCGTTCCTGATATGCCCTTCTACCTCGTCCTTCAAATGCCTACAATCATTAGTGTTATGACCATTCAATTCATGAAATACACAAAACTTATCTGATTTTCTTTCGTCAGAGGTTGGATCCCTTCGCATTGGTCTACGATACGGAACCTGCCCCTTGGTATCCTGATAAATCCGTTCCAAACTCTCATTCAGCTCTAAATAGGTGGTGAAGCGTGGTTCTCTTCGTAGCCACTTTGTCCTGTCATCATTATCCTCAGCCTTTCTTTTTCCTTTGCTAGTCTCCGCACCCTTTCCAGGTGGGTTTCCGCTCTTGATTACGTAAACGTCATCTTCTTCCTCTCTTTCTGCACTAGCATCTTCCAAACGCAGAAACTTTTCAGCCTCATGATAGAACTCTCCCAGATTCATAGGCGGGTCCTTGGTTAATGAATTCTTGAACTCTGTATTACCAGCTATTCCAGATACAGCCGCCATCATGACCATAGATGGATCTGGTCGATCCACTGATGCTGCCGCCGCATTAAATCGCGTTAGAAAGCTCCTCAAAGTCTCTCCAGTTTTATGTTTCAAGGTTGCCAAAGTCATCACATTCTTGGGTCTCGCAATATGAACCCTGAATTGCCTCATGAATCTCTCAGTTAAATCTGCCCATGTTCCTATGGAGCCGCTCTCCAGTTGCCTAAACCATAACGCTGCAATGTCCATCAAATACAGTGGAAAGCACCGGGCCATAACCTCCTCTGATGCCCCCAGCACTTCCATATGTCTCATATACTTCGTTAGATGGACCGTGGGGTCCGTTTTCCCGTTGTACATGTCCAATGATGGTAGCTTGAATTTTGGTGGGTTCCTAGCCATCCTAATCGCAGAAGAAAAAGGACTCCTGTTTACATCTTCCAAGTCTCTGTTTACTAAACCGCCTCTCATAGCTCTTCTAACCATCTCTGCTAATCTGTCATTGTCTCCAAGCTGTAGTTCTCGTTCACTGCCTTCGACCTGCCCCCCAAGTCCGCGGGAGTTTTCATGTGTATGCCTCCCTGGCTGAACGTTCACTCCTCTATTGCTACCAGGTGGTTTGGATGCCCCCATCTCACTTCCCGGGGTCGGATCAACATGCTCTGCGTGAGTGCCCCCTAGCTCTGGTGCTGCGCCAGATGGTCCTGCCCCGTTCTGAACCCCAGTTGCTCCTTGGATTTGTGCTCCAATTTGCCCAATTTGTTGAAGTAAGTTCTGGATCATCTCTTCTTGTCTTCTCATCATGGCCTCCATCTCATCCCTAATGATGAAGATCGACGCTTGATTCCCTCCTGAGGAAGCCTCTTGACTTCCTTGGTGTTCACTTCTCTCTGGCCTTTGCCTTCTACTTGTTTGTCTCGTCATAACTCTTAGATCTGAACTCTTAGGTTTTCAAATTCAACTTCTATCCGATGTAGCGGGAGCTGGTTCTTCTCAGTGAAAGCACCAAAATGTTTGCGTAAAAAATGGCCGCAAACACCCAAAGTCGTATGAGTTGGTTGATTTTATGTTGTATTTAGCGATTTGG
This sequence comes from Allium cepa, assembly GCA_030765085.1. Lineage (NCBI taxonomy): Eukaryota > Viridiplantae > Streptophyta > Magnoliopsida > Asparagales > Amaryllidaceae > Allium > Allium cepa. Next base: position 188,994,799 of record CM060937.1, on the reverse strand, counting down.
GTGATTTATGCAAATATATAAAAAGCAGGGACTAAACTGTAAAAGACACACAGATTTATAGTGGTTCGGCCAGAACGTGCCTACGTCCACTTTATATGTTATTCTCCTTTTTTCTTTAGATTACAAGTACAAAGCTTTGATTACAAGTATCTAAAGTTGTTTGAGAGTTCCTTCCAGGCTTGAGCTCTCAAACTTGTCTCAAAACTTCTCCCCCATTGTTGTACCCCTGCCCCTCTATTTATAGAGTGAGGCTGGGGGCAGGGGTCTTGGATGTTTATAGCTGCTGGTGGGCTTGGGCTGATGCAATCTGGACTGGCACATCTGGTTCGGCGGAGCTTGGTTCGGTCGTAGGAGAGGAGTGGACCGGTGGAGCTTGGGTTTGGTAGGAGGATGAAGGATGAGATGGTTCGGTGGATTTTGGACCGGTGATGGTGGGTTTGGTCCGGTGATAGCATGGCTCGGTAGTGATAGGTAGGGGATGGTTCGGTGGTAGGAGAGGAGTGGACCGGTGGAGCTTGGTTCGGTGGTGAGTTTGGAGGCATGTTTGGCCGAATGAGATCCGGAACTCTAAATGTCGAATGAGGCTCTGCTTCATACTGCCGAATGAATGAATACCGAATGTACTTTGGCACTGGGAATGCCGGATGACGCTGCCGAATGAAGCCTTATTCTAGATATGCCGAATGACTCTGGTGATGATTACCGAATGAACCATATGTTGTAGACGCCGAATGGGCTTGAGTGTTGGAGCGCCGAATGAACTTTTATATGTGAACTTTGAGTGAAACCCTTGACTTATGTATGCTTGCTTGCTTCTTTTTGCTCCGGTCGTGGTGGAAACGCACACAACATGGATATCCTAGTTTTGACCAAAAAATGGGATAACACTTTGGGATATTCCAACCTGAATTAAGTTGTATCCATTGTTTGTTCTGTTGGGTCCAGATATATTCTACGAATGGTTAATTATCCCTTCGAACTAACCAGTGCCTTGCATATTTCGTAGATCTGGTGACCCGAGTATCTTGTGAAGAGTTAAATAGATTCGTTCTTGTATCTATTGTTGATATTCTGATTTGGTAAGCCAAATGCAAAATAGATATTCAGCTTGATCTGGTATCTTTCTATATTCTTTTGTGTCTCCCTGCTTGCAAATTTCGAGGATGAAATTTTCTTAGGGGGGAATTTGTAACGATCCCGGTTTTTAACTAAGTTTAAGTTGATAATTAATTTAAATTTTGAAATTAAATTTGAGTTTCTCCAAATTCAAATAAAAAATGTGTTTTGTAAAATAGATTGAAAATAAAACTTGAAATTTAGATCCAAAATTAAATAAGGTGTGTATTTATATAAAACAATTAATACAAAGTTTAAAAAATATATATATCTTTAGAAAGTAAATAAGAAAACGTTAACATGATTTGTAAAATGAAATAAAGTAAGGGATTTAAATAAAATTCATAAATAAAAATAAATTCAAGGATTTAGACATAAAAATAAATGTCTAGGACAAATGCTTAATAAGTAGCAACATATAATTACAAGTGTTAATAAAGAGAACAAGTGGCAAACATATGTTTTATCTCAAACTAAATTTTAATTGATGTGTATAAGAGAAAGAAATAACCAAGTTGCTTATTTTTCTCTTCACCATTTTCTGAAAAACAAAGTAAAAGAAAATCAAAACCAAAGAATTCAATCAAAACTTTTCAAATCTGAAAGCATGCAAGGATCAACTCAAATAAAGTTCAAAAACAACTTCAAGTATTCAAGTATCAATTCTTCAAACCGGAAACAATCTACAAACCAAATCAAACAAAGATCTGCTTCAACATCAAAGCCTGAGATCAATTCAAAGCTTCAATCAAATACAAGTTCAGATTTAAAAAAATAACAACAACAGATCAAATCAAATTTTGTTTCCAGGCTTTTGCTGTCCTCTATTCTTCCCAAATCTCAAGGTGAGAAAACACCCATTTTTAAAACTTAAATCTCTTTGCATGTGACAAAATATGTAAGAGTATTGTTGTGAAAATATTTGATGAGCCTGCATGTTCATGTATGTGTATATAATGATATATATGTGAATGCATGTCTGGGTAAACATATATATGCAGGTGCTCTGTTAATTTACAGGCTCCAAACCATCAAATTTAAATTCCATTTCTCATTATACAATTGAATTTAAGCCTCGATTTATAAAAGAAAAGTGTTTGTCACAAGATAATATCATTTCTAAAAAATAAATTTAAGGATATTCGCTGAGCAATTATTTCAAAATTTTGAATTCACAGCAAAAACTTGATGTGGGTCAAAATTAGAAGATGTGATTTTTTTTTAAATTTTGGTTATATAAATAAATTGATGTTTACAAACTATGATTTTTAAAACAAAAATCAGGAATTTTAGATCGGGAAAATATTGAGTTTCAAGATTTTGGTTGAAGGTAGCTTGTAAGTTGGAGATTGTTGGAAAAGTACAGATTATATTTATCAATGATCAAATTAATGGTGCGATGAAGAATTACGGTTTAATTACCCAGTTGAGTCGATGATGTTTTGGGGAAGTGTTCGTTAGCGTTGGGCACGAGACAGCGATCGCACCTGGGGCAAAGCAAGCATGGGTGTCTGATGAACATTTGGGTGAGTCGGCGGCGGTTCTGATGGTCAGAGGCGACGAGGAGGACAGGTTTTCCGTCGTGTAGTGTTTCCTATTGGCCGAGTTTTTACTCGATTTCGTTTCGATGTGGATGCATTCAATCTGGGTGTAGAGGTGTTTTCATGTGGGGTCGTGGGGTTGGTAAGCATCGCCGCGTGATCATCGGGGGTTGGCGACGTTGGTGAACGTGCACAGTATGCACGTCGTGTCTGGGTTTTGAAGGCTCGGGTTTAGGCTCGATTATTTTGCAGTTCGACTCGAAGAAGATGGAACGCGTGTGTCCTGAAGTTTTACTCGGTAAAACTAAAGATTGGCTCGGGTATTTTCTATTTTGGCTCAGGTTAGTATTTTTATAACCTGTTTTAAAATGTTATAAAGATTTGTACAGTTTTTTTTAAATTTAAAACAGAATACATATTTCAAAATTAAGTAAAAACATGATTTTGCGAAGTATTATGGTTTTCGAATTTTAGCATAAGGCTTGAAGAAGTTTTAAACCAAGTTTTTAAGTGTATTTTAAAAAAATCAATTCTTAAGTTTGTAAATTTAAACAGTATATTTAGGTAGTTAAAAAGATGATGGCTTTAATTAACTTAAGAATTTTCAGCTAATTCATATACTAAAAACAAATTTTATTTTTAAGGTTATTTAGAATGAGATTTTAAAGATAAATGCATGTCTTAAACATTGTTTTTAAAGTTTAAAGTTAGATTCTTATGTTAATGATAATTAATTTTCCAAGGATTATTAAATGAGGATATAAATGATAATTAAGAAAAAAAATTAAGATAATGATTTATCTTTGGTTGAATTAAGGTCATAATTAATAAGTAATTAAGGATAATTAATGATTTAAAGATGGGCTAATCAAGGGATTAAAGGTTAACTAATTTGAAGAATGATTGACTAATGCGATTAATTAATTAAGGTAATTTATTTGAGAATAATTAATTAATTAATTAAAGGTTAATTAATTAATGAAAATGATTGAGAAATGATTATTAATTAAGGATTAATTTATTAATTAAGTATAATTAATCAAAGGATTAATTATAAATTAAAGGTTAATTAATAAATGATTAAAGAGTAATTAATCAAATTGATTTGTAATTAATTAATATTAGTTAACCAGGATTAGTAAATTATTCACAAGTAATTAATGTGATTTAAATTAATCAGTTGATTAATAAATTTTTACTTGTGAATGTTTGGATTTTATAAAATTCTTTGAATTGTTTGATATTCCTGATATGTGATGCTTGGTGATATGAATTATTTGAAGTTATGTACTGTGATGTAATTTATTCATATGTGATGTAATTTATTCATATGTGATGAAATTAATTATCTATGATGTAATTTATTATCTGTGATATATATCTGTGATCTGTGAATGAAAGATAAGCATTATAGTTTACACCGCTTATCAAATATATTGCTGTATTTGAATATGTGCTGATTGATGATGTTGTTGCACTATTGTGTGTAAAAACCCCTGGACCACACTATACACACACAAATATGGATTGGACGAGGAAATGGGTTAAGTCACAGATTTTTGAAATGGTTTATAAAGTTCAATTTTGAATTCAAATGGTTTTGGAAATAGAATTGGGATAAATATGAAAAGCTTTTGAAAAGAAGTTTTGAAAACAAAAGTTATTTGAATAACTTACTAAGAGTTTTGAAATTTAAATAATTTGATTTGAATTTGAATTCAATATTTGAATTTGAATTCTATGTTTAGTAGTTATGGTTTAAAAAGATTATACAAGTTATACATGTGTTTATATGGGATTTAAACCATTTAAAAAGTATTGTTTTGGGAATTTAGATTTAAACCAAGCTTTATACTTGAAGGGCTTTAACTTGTATAAATGTAATCAGATTTTTCCGAAACAATTTCTTTTTTTTCAAATAATAAAAGCTTTTATATAAGGAAAGGATTTCCAATTTGTGTTAAAAAGTTTCAAGTTTGAAAAGAAATTGTGAATTGTTTTTAAAGCTATGAATGAACCTTTGTGAAAGATTATTAAACCTTGTTTATCGAAGAGGATTTTAAATGGTGTATCTTTTATATAAAAGATTTGAATTGAAAATGGTTTGAAAGCTATGAATTAAATCTTTTAATTTAAAAAAAAATGGATGAGTTAATCCAATTTGAAAGGAAAATTGCTTTGGAAAGCTAGGAAATAATCTTTGTGAAAGATGGGTGAACTTTGTGAAGTGAATCTTTTTGTTTAAAAAGATTTAAAATGGTAATTTGTTTAAACCATTTGAAGAAAGTTTTTGGGTTTTAAGTTGTGACTTAACCAAAATCCCATTATCCATATGTTTTTAAATATTGCGCTCATTATTCGGTTCAGCCGGGAGAGGACCTTGTGTCATATAACCCATTCCGAATAATGATACAACGTTATGGTTAACATTTGAAGACCGGTGGTGAAGACCGAGTATTTTCGAGAACGAAAGGATAACCCGTCGATTGTCTCTACACTGAGTCGCGCCGGTATAGAGATCTCCATATGTGACGGGGAGTCCGATCGGGATTGGGAATACTCGGATTTGCAAGGGCTTCTTTGGAAGTGCCTTCGGTTCTGTTTGAACCTGGAACAGACTTGTATGGATGTATGTCTGATATTACACTTTGAGATGTAAAACCGGTTTCTATCAAATACATTTCTGTTTGGTGGCGGAGATTTATTCTCTTAGCTTAACACCCTTCTTTGAGACGTACGAGCTCAGAGGTTATGTAGTTGATGTTTACTAGTGATACATTCCCAAATTGGTAATGTGGCATACGAAGTGCTGCTGATCATTTGTTGATCAAAGCATGATGTAACGACCCGTATTTTTAGCTATTTTAATTAGAAAATTTAAGGTGATTATTGAAGGAAAATGATTATTAATGTAATTTGTTGAATAATTTAATATTTGAAATTATTTGAAAAATTGGATAACGGGGTTAATATGATTAAAAATGATTTGTAAAATTCTATTTTATCATATTAAAGTTAGAATGATGTTGTAGAACTTTTAAAATCGAATTAAAAGTAAATTTGTGAAAATTGAATATTTTAATATCTAATTGACGAGTTAAAATAGCCATTTTTCAAACAGTCTCGGATTTCGACGAAACTTGTTTCATCGGATCTGTAATAGTAAATTATGGTAGGATTTCAATTTTCGTAGCAATTGGACTTGTCGTTTGGCCGTGCGAGCTTGAAACGCGTATAAATTTAATTTCGAATTTAATTAAAATAATCGACTTCGAAAAGCTATCTTCCAGATATGATCGAATTAGGCCTTGAAACTAGTTCCATTGCGTCCGGAATGAGGGTAAAACCTTATAAACGCCTGGCGGCACGTCTCGATTGGAGTTTGGATGATTTTGGACCTACCTATATAAATACGCACGCAAACCGAGACAGTTTTATTATTATTTTAATCCAGAAACCCTAATTCTAAATCATGGCCGCCACCTATTCCATGGCCAGAAATTGCCGATCTTCTTTCCTTAATATCTCTCAATCCGTTCGACGAAATCGAAAAATTCCAAAAGCAAAAGTGTAAATCTCGACGAGCTCTTCAAATCCATAAGGTTGATGTATGCTAATTTTTCATGGATTCGTCCAGATCTGACTTGGAAGTGTGTACGTATTTCCTTGGATTGCGTGCAAACGACGGCGAATGACGGGATGAAACTTGGCGCGTAGGTGGCTCTGGTGAAGGGCTTCGTGGTGGCGCTAGCTGATCGCTCTGGAAGTCGACGAGGTGGTCATGAAAATTGCTTGAAGATCGGCGGCTAATGGGTTTGCATACGTGAATTTCACGTTGGGGAAGAAGCGCCGGAATCACGGAGATGAGAGCTGTGCTGCAGTGCAGATCCGAAAGTGTTTGGAGCTCATTGAAATTTTATGTTAAATCGAACGTCGTTCGATTTGATTTAAAATCGTAAAATCAAGGTGAGTGTTTTATAACGCTCACAACGTACTGAATATCTTTATGCTAGTTAAATTTGACATTATGCATAGTTATGATTTTTATTTGTTGTTGTTTGATAAAATTTAATTATCATATTGATTGTCATTTGAATTCACCGTTAAAAAAATTAAATTGACAGTTAAATTAAAATTAAAATTGAATTGCGATTAAATTACCTGACATTGATAAATATGAAATTGTCGTGAATTGTATTGCCTATTGGATGATGTATTTCGATGGATGTTATTGGTTGATATTTAAATGTTTGGATGTTTATTTGTTTATATATATCCTGCTATGCATACATATGACACTGTGATTAATTTAAATGATATATTCATCCCTGACATTTAATTGTAATAACTAATCACTTGGCCATAGGTTAGAAAATTATATACGGACACCGAGTTGGATAAATTAAATGATTTTAAAAGTTGTTTTGAAATTATTTAAATGAATTGATTTTAAGAATAAAATCCAATTTATGGAAATTGAATTATTTTGAATTGGAGCTCGAAATGTTAGAATTTAAACTTGGTAAACGAAATTATTAAATAAAATCGAAGTTTAGATTTAAATTGAAAATTGAAATACGGTGTAAATTTTTGAAAGTTGATTTGTTTTAAAAGATTGGACTTTTAATCGAACTCTGAATATTTCTAAGAAAATTGATATGAAATGATATTTCAAGTTTGAGTTTGGAATTGAAAATTTATTTGAAATTTAGATTTAAATTAATTTGGAATTGAATTGAAATTTAAAGAAATTTGTGAATTGAAATCGAAATTTACGTGGAATAGAAATTTATTCAAGTTGAAATTGGAATAAATCGATTAAAATCAAAATGGATTTTGGATTTGATTTGGATAGGAAATTTGGGAAGTTGACCGGTTTGACTTTGGAATTATTTATCAAATAATTTTTGATTTTTTCCAAACTATTTTATATATAAACCATTTTATATTCAAATTATTTTCGATTAAACTATTTAAATATTTTCTATTAAACTATTTTGAATTATTTAACTATTTTAAACTATTTAAACTATTTTCTTAAATTCAAACTGGTTAAAGAGACGGAAATGTTTATATTTAAACCTTTGGTTTAAATACGAACTAGGTTAAAGTAGAGATTATAACCTAAATTGAATTCGAATCAAATTTTGAAGTGAAATTGATTTATCGGACAAAATTGATAATTTTGAATATATGATGATTTTGAAATGGATTTGATTTTAAAGCGAATATGATATTTTGTTATCAATCATGAATCAATTTGAAATATAAAAGAGCCATCAGTGTAATAATACGTAGTTATTAAAGAGACCGAGATCGGATATGGACATACTCTCTGTCAATACCGAAAACCACTTTAATAACTATTATACGCGGAGTGTTGATCCAGAATGAAGTGGATGGTTTGGTGAACGCGTTGACTGAAGAAAGAGAACGATATTGGATGACCCCTGACATGACTAAAACAGGAGCCGCGCCGGGCCATTGAGGTTCGCCACCTCTAGCGGACACACTTCTTCGATACCATATCTATTACATTTGTGATTTGATTTGGGTGCACCCCTTGATTTGGGAGTGTTGTTTCGCGGTGTTGAGGTAGTAGCTTCTATGCTCAACATCAGTCCGGATCACGCAACTACTAGTATCCTAGTTGGTATCGCCTCATGTACCTTGTCATACTGATTATCCTATTCGCGACCACTACGTTTTGGTTTGTACCTTGAGTATATGGATTGCCCTCTGGTGACTTCCGGTTTTGGGGAAACTACGGTCTTGTATATGCTTTTGGGAATATAAAATGTGTTAAGGGGGATTATGGTAACGCCTTAACGCTATTTTGATACTTTATATTACTGATAGACATTATCTACTTAGCGTACATTACTACATAGTAGATAGTTTAACGGATCCTTGAAAGGTGGAAAATCCCGTAACATCTCTTAAGTTATTGCACGCACGTTGACACTGGATATGAGATGTCAAACCCCGTAAACATCTCTGACGCCGTCACACTCATATTTATTTACGATTGATTTAACTTTCATATGGATATTTTAGTCCTGACTCGAGTGTTTTGTCTTTTCATTACGCTCGGGTCAGTCCTGAGTTTTCAGATTTTTGAAGATCTATTCTGGAGGACGAAGACGAAGATTTGGTATACTATTACTATTATTATCTTTGCATCATGTTGTCTGCTGCATTATTTATTTGTTCTGTTGTATATGTATAACTCTGATAAATGTTGTATAAATAATTGTCTAAGTATAGTAAACAGCTTCATGAACTGTTTATTTGACTATTATATTTTATCGTTCCGCTGCGAGATTCTGTGTTGTTTCATTTCCTTTATTTCTTTTCTTTTCTTAATTACCCCAATAACCATCTGCCTTTTTTTAATGGTTTGGAACCGGCATGTGTATTTGATCGTCGGTTTAAACTGTCCAAAAAGGCGGGTCGTTACAGTTGGTATCAGAGCTTTGGTTTAGCGATAAACCTTGGCTCTAGTGGGGAATAACTCATTAAAATAGAGGTAAACTATATGAATGAGTTGAGTGTATATGAGAGAGCGTACTTGTTATTTGATATAAAATAGTTTTATATTGTGTTAATTTGTTCCGTTGAGTATTTATGAATTCTGGTCGATACTTGGGACGCCAAGGCGTCGATAGGAATTTCTAAACACTCGAATAGGACAAACCAACACAATATCATTTTGGAATATATTTTATATAAAAGAATAATTTGAATATTTATTCATTTTGATTGAATTGATTGTTAGGAGATGATAATATTAGATTATTATCGTTATTGTTTGATCAGTCAATATTTACAACAATTGATTAAATAACAATGGATTTAGGAAAATGAAATCTTGTAAACACAATTGATAATGAATATAAATGAATTTTAACTTGGATTTGGGAATTTAAATTCCGGTGTTTGAGATTGACTTACAAGAATTTGAAAAATATAATATGAGCATTATATGATAGTATAATTGAGTTGAAATTGTTTTCGAAGGATTTTTTTATGATAAGTGTTATATTCCCTTCTCTTGACGCTAGAAAATGATTTCGATGATGTGTGCACGCATCATTGGCGTTTATTTTCGAGAGTCCGAGTGGGGGAGACCACTTAATAGCTTGTCTAAACCTTGTTTTGACTCAAAGTTTATTTTGTTTTGCATTCTCTATAGTATGATTTGATATATAAATTATATAAGTATGTATTATTTCAAACCTTGATTTGAAATGAAACCGGGATTGGAACTCTTAAGTTCTTTAATAATTAATGATTTTTTTTATGATTGAAATGAATTTAGACTTGAATCATTAAGGAACTTCTGAATTGTGAAATGAGAAATGAACCTAAGAGCTAAGTGAAAATATCAATTGAAGTAGAAATCCTTAGAATTAGGAAATTATGAACTTAAAATAAAATTGAAACTGTAAAACTCGCATAGTATTAAATTTCATTCTATAGCTTAGATATAACTTACCAAAATACTTAAGAAGTTCAAAAATGTTATATGAATTGTTAATTGGATAATATACAAGTATAGGTTTGAATAATGAAATATGCATTTAATTAATGGTTTGCAAATATAAATAAAATTGTTAGTAAATAATTGGAATTTAAATTAACATTTAAAGGTGATTCACAATTATGTTAATATAAAATGAAAATACTATATGTGAATGTAAATGTGAAATTAAATTATAGTGAAATTTAAGTAATGACTTAAGAATTGATAAATTGAAAATTCAACTTTAAATGAAAAGAAGTTGTATGTTGTTTAACTACATTCTATTTGCATAACTATAACTTACCAAATACTTAAAGGGTTTAAAATGCTAATAAGGATAAGTAGAGAAATAATATACCAGTGTGAGAGTGAAAAATAAAATGTAAAGATCTATTGATAGTTGTAAATATAAAAGAAATTTAAGCTGTAAAATGAATGATACATGTATAAGTGAATGAATAAAATTTAAACTTAATGAAATATAAAATTGGTAAATGGAAACTAATTAAATTTGAATATAACTAAATGTCAATAAACTTGGAAGTGTATAAAATTAAAATTGACTTGGAAATGTATAATTGATTTAGTGTAGATTTTGGATGGATGTTAATGTTTGATATGCATTGGTTGTTAGATGGATGATAATTGATTAAGTAGAATTCATTAGTGTTAATGGAATTGAATAAACGGAATAAAATTTTAAATAATTAAATTCAAATTGGGAGCAAATTGACTTGAATTAAAAATGTGAATGAAACAAACTTGAATAAATCGGAAACAAATTGAATGTAAACCTATTGCATGGATGAATAAGAAAATAGATGACTTTGTGTTTATGATTGTTCTTTAGAAAATTTGAAGTTTTGATGTTTTGTACTTTGAAATAATAAAAGCAAATTTTTGGAAAAAAAAAAATCCAACATTGTCCAATATATGCTGAAACGAAAACAACCATAACTTTTAAATGGCTGAACAGAATTCGACGATTTTGGACTTTTCGGAATGCTTAGAAACTATAGCACAACTTTTGTTTAGATAACTTGAGAAAATTCCTTCGTCTGCTTGGTTAAAAACTTGAATGTTACTCGCTGTCCTGTGTAAAAATAAGTAAAATCAGTAGTATACACCCTTAGTATTTTCGCCATATCTTTTGAATGGTTTATTGGATTTTGATGATCTTGCACTTTCTGGAAAGATAAGAACTTAAGATAAAACTTTTGTTTTAAGTGTTTTGTGTTTTGATATCGTTTAGAAGGTCGAAAACGTGGGTGAACGTCGCTGACCTGCGCAATTCATTGCCCAGGCTGAGGCGTATCCTCTAAGTAAAACGGCCGTAACTTTTGAATGTATGGTCCGAATTCGATGATTTTGGACATTCCGGAAAGCTTGAAATGAATACAACAAAAAATTTTTAGATTCTGTTGCCAATTTTTATGGTTTAGGTGACCTAAAACTGAGATTTGTTTGCTGTCCTGAAGTTGGAATCTCAGTTTTGAAGCTAAATAGGTTATATATATGTTGTGTAGGCTAAATATATCGATCTATCTTTATATACATGGTTCTAACTTAGTTATTGAGCATTTTAGTAGGTAGCAAAGGGGTTGCGCTTCGTTGTAGAGCTCGCTTCTGTGCTAAATACAAAATGTAAGTAAACTGCTAATAAATGCTAAATAAAAGGTACGCTTATGGTTTTATATGGTATTGGTGATATATATATGTTGTTTCCCCAGATATGGGATGCCTCATCATTGAGATGAGATGTATATTTGATATATATTGGTTATATTTGTGTTATATATTGAATTGTAAATTTTTTCGATCGAGCCGCGCAAAGGAGACCCTGCCGAAATTTTCCGTGAATCCGGGTGTTAGAAAATTTTTCAAGTTTTTAAATTTTATAACTTGTTTTGATAACTAACTTTTAAATTTAGAAAGCCGTTCGGAGTAACATTGTGGAAGCGTAGTTATGACTTTATAAATGGAATTTATTATTTTATAAGTTGGTAACTTTGAATAAAATATATCTAATGTTGAATTCTATACTTAGTCCCTTTTCCCTTCTTTTCTTTTTCGGGGACGAAAAGTTTTGAGTGGGGTAGAGTGTAACGACCCGTATTTTTAGCTATTTTAATTAGAAAATTTAAGGTGATTATTGAAGGAAAATGATTATTAATGTAATTTATTGAATAATTTAATATTTGAAATTATTTGAATAATTGGATAACGGGGTTAATATGATTAAAAATGATTTGTAAAATTCTATTTTATCATATTAAAGTTAGAATGATGTTGTAGAACTTTTAAAATCGAATTAAAAGTAAATTTGTGAAAATTGAATATTTTAATATTTAATTGACGAGTTAAAATAGCCATTTTTCAAACAGTCTCGGATTTCGACGAAACTTGTTTCATCGGATCTGTAATAGTAAATTATGGTAGGATTTCAATTTTCGTAGCAATTGGACTTGTCGTTTGGCCGTGCGAGCTTGAAACGCGTATAAATTTAATTTCGAATTTAATTAAAATAATCGACTTCGAAAAGCTATCTTCCAGATATGATCGAATTAGGCCTTGAAACTAGTTCCATTACGTCCGGAATGAGGGTAAAACCTTATAAACGCCTGGCGGCACGTCTCGATTGGAGTTTGGATGATTTTGGACCTACCTATATAAATACGCACGCAAACCGAGACAGTTTTGTTATTATTTTAATCCAGAAACCCTAATTCTAAATCATGGCCGCCGCCTATTCCATGGCCAGAAATTGCCGATCTTCTTTCCTTAATATCTCTCAATCCATTCGACGAAATCGAAAAATTCCAAAAGCAAAAGTGTAAATCTCGACGAGCTCTTCAAATCCATAAGGTTGATGTATGCTAATTTTTCATGGATTCGTCCAGATCTGACTTGGAAGTGTGTACGTATTTCCTTGGATTGCGTGCAAACGACGGCGAATGACGGGATGAAACTTGGCGCGTAGGTGGCTCTGGTGAAGGGCTTCGTGGTGGCGCTAGCTGATCGCTCTGGAAGTCGACGAGGTGGTCATGAAAATTGCTTGAAGATCGGCGGCTAATGGGTTTGCATACGTGAATTTCACGTTGGGGAAGAAGCGCCGGAATCACGGAGATGAGAGCTGCGCTGCAGTGCAGATCCGAAAGTGTTTGGAGCTCATTGAAATTTTATGTTAAATCGAACGTCGTTCGATTTGATTTAAAATCGTAAAATCAAGGTGAGTGTTTTATAACGCTCACAACGTACTGAATATCTTTATGCTAGTTAAATTTGACATTATGCATAGTTATGATTTTTATTTGTTGTTGTTTGATAAAATTTAATTATCATATTGATTGTCATTTGAATTCACCGTTAAAAAAATTAAATTGACAGTTAAATTTAAATTAAAATTGAATTGCGATTAAATTACCTGACATTGATAAATATGAAATTGCCGTGAATTGTATTGCCTATTGAATGATGTATTTCGATGGATGTTATTGGTTGATATTTAAATGTTTGGATGTTTATTTGTTTATATATATCCTGCTATGCATACATATGACACTGTGATTGATTTAAATGATATATTCATCCCTGACATTTAATTGTAATAACTAATCACTTGGCCATAGGTTAGAAAATTATATACGGACACCGAGTTGGATAAATTAAATGATTTTAAAAGTTGTTTTGAAATTATTTAAATGAATTGATTTTAAGAATAAAATCCAATTTATGGAAATTGAATTATTTTGAATTGGAGCTCGAAATGTTAGAATTTAAACTTGGTAAACGAAATTATTAAATAAAATCGAAGTTTAGATTTAAATTGAAAATTGAAATACGGTGTAAATTTTTGAAAGTTGATTTGTTTTAAAAGATTGAACTTTTAATCGAACTCTGAATATTTCTAAGAAAATTGATATGAAATGATATTTCAAGTTTGAGTTTGGAATTGAAAATTTATTTGAAATTTAGATTTAAATTAATTTGGAATTGAATTGAAATTTAAAGAAATTTGTGAATTGAAATCGAAATTTACGTGGAATAGAAATTTATTCAAGTTGAAATTGGAATAAATCGATTAAATCGAAATGGATTTTGGATTTGATTTGGATAGGAAATTTAGGAAGTTGACCGGTTTGACTTTGGAATTATTTATCAAATAATTTTTGATTTTTTCCAAACTATTTTATATATAAACCATTTTATATTCAAATTATTTTCGATTAAACTATTTAAATATTTTCTATTAAACTATTTTGAATTATTTAACTATTTTAAACTATTTAAACTATTTTCTTAAATTCAAACTGGTTAAAGAGACGGAAATGTTTATATTTAAACCTTTGGTTTAAATACAACTAGGTTAAAGTAGAGATTATAACCTAAATTGAATTCGAATCAAATTTTGAAGTGAAATTGATTTATCGGACAAAATTGATAATTTTGAATATATGATGATTTTGAAATGGATTTGATTTTAAAGCGAATATGATATTTTGTTATCAATCATGAACCAATTTGAAATATAAAAGAGCCATCAGTGTAATAATACGTAGTTATTAAAGAGACCGGGATCGGATATGGACATACTCTCTGTCGATACCGAAAACCACTTTAATAACTATTATACGCGGAGTGTTGATCCAGAATGAAGTGGATGGTTTGGTGAACGCGTTGACTGAAGAAAGAGAACGATATTGGATGACCCCTGACATGACTAAAACAGGAGCCGCGCCGGGCCATTGAGGTTCGCCACCTCTAGCGGACACACTTCTTCGATACCATATCTATTACATTTGTGATTTGATTTGGGTGTACCCCTTGATTTGGGAGTGTTGTTTCGCGGTGTTGAGGTAGGAGCTGCTATGCTCAACATCAATCCGGATCACGCAACTACTAGTATCCTAGTTGGTATCGCCTCATGTACCTTGTCATACCGATTATCCTATTCGCGACCACTACGTTTTGGTTTGTACCTTGAGTATATGGATTGCCCTCTGGTGACTTCCGGTTTTGGGGAAACTACGGTCTTGTATATGCTTTTGGGAATATAAAATGTGTTAAGGGGGATTATGGTAACGCCTTAACGCTATTTTGATACTTTATATTACTGATAGACATTATCTACTTAGCGTACATTACTACCTAGTAGATAGTTTAACGGATCCTTGAAAGGTGGAAAATCCCGTAACATCTCTTAAGTTATTGCACGCACGTTGACACTGGATATGAGATGTCAAACCCCGTAAACATCTCTGACGCCGTCACACTCATATTTATTTACGATTGATTTAACTTTCATATGGATATTTTAGTCCTGACTCGAGTGTTTTGTCTTTTCATTACGCTCGGGTCAGTCCTGAGTTTTCGGATTTTTGAAGATCTATTCTGGAGGACGAAGACGAAGATTTGGTATACTATTACTATTATTATCTTTGCATCATGTTGTTTGCTGCATTATTTATTTGTTCTGTTGTATATGTATAACTCTGATAAATGTTGTATAAATAATTGTCTAAGTATAGTAAACAGCTTCATGAACTGTTTATTTGACTATTATATTTTATCGTTCCGCTGCGAGATTCTGTGTTGTTTCATTTCCTTTATTTCTTTTCTTTTCTTAATTACCCCAATAACCATCTGCCTTTTTTTAATGGTTTGGAACCGGCATGTGTATTTGATCGTCGGTTTAAACTGTCCAAAAAGGCGGGTCGTTACACATGACTTTGTGAAAAAGCGTAGCTTTGTGGACTAGACTGCATCAGGACCTCATAACCCGGTAATGGTTAAAACAAGAAAGATGCGGCAAGGTTGCAGGGGTCGTACCCCTAAGGTATGTCCATTCCTTCTGGAAAAGGGTGTTATCATGGTATGGAGCCCAGATACTTAACTCATGTGGACAATGAATATTTATTACTGTGTGATGTTGCTTTGTGATTGAGGTACCTCGGATAAAGATCACAAACGACCGGGGGTGGCATATCTTAGGTGTTACTTCCGGGAAGGGAGTACACCGGCCTTGTGTTGGCAGAGAGCTGGGTAAGTTCTCGGACGTCCCTCCAGAGGCGTACCCATGTGGCAATGGGAAGTTCCTTGGCTTGACCATTTGTTGGAAAATCCAATCTTCAATACGCGTCCGTACGGTTTTAGTTGTATAACCTGCCATCTACTTATGGTGGTCACCACCGTTTAGATGGTAGCTATAGTAGGCATAGTTCGAAATGCCTATGCTGGCTAAGATTAATATTATACTTTCGAAATGTTTTTCCACTATGCACTAATAATAATATCAAATGATTTTCACGTATCAAGCATTTTTAACTATCATAAGGATAGATCTCCTCCAATTCTGTGTTTGCATGGTGTGTGTGGCGGGATGCCTTATGGTAGTTTCATTTTTCAAAAAACATTGTGGATTTCAATGTTTTAAAATTCTTTTGTTTTTTTAAATATAAAGCTGTTTTTGTTTGCTCATACCAGTCCCATGACTGACCCGGAGTTTATTGTTCCCTTCATAAACTTTGGGTGCCCACAATTTTCCACACGGGCAGTCTAGAGTTGGGTTTTTCAGATAATCCCATAGTTGGTGTAGATTCGATAGCTTTCGGAATCCTTGGTTTGGTAGCATTTGGAGATCTTCTTCAGTCTTTGGATGACTAACCTTGCTTAGTTCAACTTGATGAGGGTTCGAGCTAGCTTTGGATTGAAGATGGAATTTTTGGAGTTTGGCATTAAAGTCGTTGTCTTTCCGCTGCTATTGTCTCTGTTATTGTCTTATATCTATCTCGGACATATTGATAGTCATTTGTATTTGATATTCAGTTGTATCAGATATTGTATCAATGTTGTATATTGATATATTCATTTTCTTCCGCTGTGTTTTCATACTTAATGCGTTATTATAAGCTCCGGCGAACCAAATTCGACGTTTGAATCTGCGGCATTTGAAAATAGGTGATATATTCGGTGCCGATTTTCGAAAGTAGAGTCAGGAACGTTACAATTTTGAGTAAGTATTTGTACTTGGACATTATTATAATATCAGAGGATTTTGATAAGAAATGTTTTGGTTATAGTAAGGTAAAAACCCGACATGTTTATTTGTGGCGGGTCTTACGAGATACCTTTGATTTCAAAGGATTTTGAAAACTTTAATAACCCAATTGAGTGTGTTTTCTCACTCTGGTTTTTCAGACTGACTTGAGTGTTATATAACTATAATGCTCGGGTCAGACCGAGTATTATAGAGTACAGATTCTAGATGGACTGCTAAGGAGCTCAGGGGATGTCCTGGATGGCGAGACGTATCACACGTATCTGCCTTATTTCTGCTGTGCTTAGTATGTTGTGTAATCAACTTTTGTGGGGACAAGTTATGATAACTGTCCGGTTGTGAGTTATGAATAGTGTTGTACTCTGATGTAATGTATTATTCAGTTACAAATTCTTTTGTATAAAAATTTGTTGTTATCTATTATATGTTGTTCCGCTACGATTGTGAGATTCTGATGTTGTTTTCTATTTCTTCTTCTACATCCTTCTTTAACCCTAATGGTTCGTATTTCCGTTCACTTTGAGTTGATATGATGGAGAATGGTGTCGACTCAAGTGGTACGAGTTTGCGGGCTGGTACAAATATGTATCACAACAAATATATTTAAAAATCAAAATGTAAATTCATTACATGGATTAGTTTTACTGTATTCATCTTTCATGCTAGTGTCTTACTTAACAACCATCATGTTAAAAATTATGTTAATCCTAGAAATAGCACCGAGAAGTTTTTGGTTTAAATATAAGATATAACAATCATACAAAAAATCAATCTTCGTAGATAAAAATGGAAATGAACATTTATGTAAAGAAGAATATTATTTTAACAAAAGAAAATGGAGAAATACATGTAGGTATGGAAGACACAGTTGGTGTTTAATACTAAAGAGCTATTTTTCCACGAATCCACAATTTCACAAATTAGGGAATGCAATTAATTTAACTATACTAAATGTGGTAAATGTCTTACCAATAGACATCCAAATGAGGCATTCCATATTAAGAAACCAAAAATGAAAATAGAAGGTGGAAGAAAAAAATGGTAAATACCGAAGAGGTAAATAACATATATAATGAGATGATTTGAATTTAAATGCAAATTGAAAACAAGTATGTTTTATGAAGTCAAAAATCGACATCTATAGATAAAATGATTGATTCGTAAAAGTATACAAAGACAACCTCTTACCTCCACTCCATGACTTTTTGATGTTTCACTCATGTATGGGTATGAACGATGGTAAGAAATTAAAATATATTAGGAAAGACATCAATAAATAAAGTTATTACGTCATAAAAATATAATAAGTCAGCATGTTACATCTATTTCATGACTTTTAAATGTCTCCCTCATCCATGAGTCATTAGTCACGATGGTTCACTTCATGTTAAGAATGAAAACATGTTAGTTTAAAATGATTAACAATATCTTGAAATACATGCTAATGATTCAAAAGGATTTTGAATCACAAAAGAAAGAATTGGTACACAATAAATGTTGACCTTTTTCGACATATATAAAACGGTTTATAAACAAATTAATATATGTAAAGTGAATTCATAAATAATCATGAATTCAAGAGGGGCAAAAACAAAAAATCAACATCGGACCAATCTGTTAAACTCAAGTATTTATACATGGCGGAAAAATTCGACTATACTCTAAAATAAAATTACTAAAAAACATGATTAAATACAAAAACCTTTTGAAGAGAAAGTTTACTACATGCACTAATGTTATCGCCTTTGTAATTTATGTCGATGTCTTAGAGTTAAACAATCATCATTGCGATAAAAATTGTTTAATTCTAAAACGAGCAGATCAGAAGGTTTGGTATGTGATATTGGATTTCATTGTTTCAAAGAATAAATATTATTAGCAAACTTTTGTACAAAGAAAGAAGATTTAAAGTTAAATAACCATATTAGCATGACAAAAATAGAGTAACTTTGAAAGAAGCAAATCCAATAGTTTAGTTGAAAATATCAAATATTGCATTCGTACAAAATAAAAAATGAACTTGTTTAAAAAAAGGAAACAATTTTTAACAAAAGTAAGTACAGGAAAACATGGAAATACGAAAGACTATTTAAATTTTATTATTGTCACAAAGTCTATAGTTTACAAACTGAGAAGTACTAAACAAAAAGAATGATCAAGCGTGCTGAAGTACCTTGCCAATAGAGAGTCAAACGAGGGAAGATATTAAACGTGCATATATGAATTTAATATGGAGTTTGTATCCTATGTTTTCGAACAACTGAAGAATAAAAATCTAGTAAAAATTAGGGACAAAAATACATGGATAATAAGACATGAAATGTAAAGCCATGAAATTAGAAGACGACGTGGTAAATGTAATTATTGATTCATAAGAGTATAGCAAGTCAAAGGTGGAGCCTTGACGCAACATTTAGTTAACCTGCATGATGATCTAGACGCGTAGGTTCGACTCTAGAAATAGTCTCTTCGCAATGCAAGGGAAAAGCTACGTACGCTATCGATATCCGTAGAGCCCGCTATCCTACGGGAACCTCGTGCACCGCGTTCCATCTTTAGGAGTATAGCAAGTTAAGCCAGCAAGAACATATTTCTAAAATAGATTCGTGGCACTTAATAGGGAATTTTATAGATAGTTCTAACTCACCAATTATTAATTTAACATTTTAAACATATGTACACAAACTTTTAACCAAAATCCAATTGAAATGGTTTCACATTTTGTCAAACATGAGGCGTGGGATCAAATAATGATTTAAGGATGGACAATGAGTATAATTATACAAGGCAATTATAATAACAAATAATGGTCCTAGAGTTTAATGTACATTTTCCAATTATACATAGTAAGAGAATTAAAAAGTAATCAAAATCCAAATATCATTTGATTATTGCAAGCAAAAATGAATTGAGAAATGAGTTCATAATTTTGTAACTATCTTTTAAATTGACTTTACGTGTAATGAAAATGTTGAAGGCTGCAGCTAAGTAGAAGAGATTGCTCTGACGATGAATAGGAAGGGTATGGTAGTTTCAAATATCAAGTGTGATAGCCATGGAAAATATTGCAGATCGATTGTTGGGATAATAGAAGGAAGAACTTAAAAGGACGACAAACAGTCATGATGACCACAAAAAAGTTGAACTTTTTTACGAGTAATTAGTTGACATTGAACAGGATGAGATGAATGGATTCGAGGGAGGATTGTTGGAAAAGGAAGTGGGGAAAGGTAACGAGAAATGATTGTAATTGTGAATAGCTGTCGGAGAACATTTAACACTGTTAGATTTGAATGAGGTGTCTTAAAAAGAGCTATTCGATACATAAGTTATTGTTTAACCTTAGTCACTTTTTATCTTTATTTTGTCTTTGCTGTTAAAATAAATGCTTCTTGAATTATAGATCAGTGTTATAAAAATGGCTAGGCTGACCCTAGGCGGCAAGTATGAACTAAGATTAATCATTTCAACGGAGGTTAATCGGATCTTGGCATATGCGACAACTCATGTACTTTAGATTAATTTTTGGTATTTGATTTGTTGCTAGTTGATCAAAAATGGAAACTTTAAGGTTTGAATGGACTTGAGAGCGACTGAGAAGGCAATACCGTCTAAAATTAGCTTGTTGATGTTTATACGAGATATCTAACCTCAATGAGTGCCTAACCGGTGCTTAAATAACAATTTGGATTCTTATATAGGACGGTAAGTTTTATCTAGCTGGGCCTAGGAGATTGACTAAGCGGTTAGCCTCGGCTAATGCCTAGGTGGAGCCCAGGCGGAGACTTGAAGGATTTTTGCAACAAAGACTATAATGACATAGGCTTAATGACATTTATGCGATGCTTAATTTTTTAAAGGCTATTATTCAACGTTCAAGCATATGGACCATTATAGTACAATATTTAGTGTTATAATACTTTTATAAATGCATTTAAACATTCAGGCTTAGTATTTTGTCACCGAGATTTGGAAATGATTGTTAGAGTGGTTTTGCTTTCTAATTTACAGTTCTTCCTATCAATAACCAGGAAATACGAGAATCTTAGACACCATGAATTGTAATCTTTTTAAAAAAAAATTTACAACAACAACAGAGCTATTATTCCAAACAAGTTTGAATCCGTTAGAGATGGAACTCAAAACTAAATGACGATCAATTTAAAAGTGACAACAACAACAACAACAATAACCATGATAACAAGAATAAAATAAAGTAAAATAATTAATTAAATAATGATGATGATGATAAATAAGTAAAATAAAAACAAAAATAAAAAATAAAATGAAAAATAAAAATATATGAATAAATTAAGAAAAACCATGATGATAATCTTTACTTGAATTCCATCAGCCAATTTCAACGTGTCTTTTTGGACTGTCAAAATACCCTTTAGGCTAAATTACTCTTTGTCGGTTCTGATGAAACCCTAAATCATTATCCCATTAAAATTTCTTCGTCATCCCTCTGTCCTCTTTCCACTCTGCATTCTTTTTGATACCCTAGATCAAATCCATAGCTTCTCTACTTTCAAAATCTAATACAGCTATTAACTCTTCCTTCGGAAGAAATCCGCTGCTCGAAAATCAAAAACGGCGTACTTCATATCATTCGCTCTTATGTTTCTAATGCTTGTAGGTTTAGCTGCATTCATTTTTATTTGGGTACAGATATAATTGATTGGGATCCGATGCATCGGTACCTGATCGTGATGGATCGGGGTGTGAAAGCGGGAGTGTCGATTAAGGGTTCAGGTATGGTATGTTGAAAGCGAGTTCATACCCATGGACCAATCAGATGCCGTTGTGGTAGAGAAGCAGGTTTCATTTCCAACCTGAGAAGAATTGGATGAATGGTATTATTATTTATTTATTTCTGTAAATTGGATTTAAATTTGCAAAATGGTTATTGTTTGTTTTTTGTTGATATCTTTTTGTTCATCTTTTTGGTGGGGGTTGGACGTTGCTTTTGCTTTTCATTGACTATAGATACGAATGGTGAACACTTCTTTATGTTATTTTCAGGTTTTTATTTATAGTGTTGAATAGTAGGCTTTTAAATTTAGACATACAGAAGTTCATTGAGTTGCTGATGAAAGAGGACTAAAATGTAGTTGATTTTTCGATGATTCGATCTTGAATGATATGGAAAATAACAGACCATAGTGATGTAACAAAATTTGCAGAATAATTATCTTAACAAATTAATCCTAATTAATTTCTGAAGCTTTTGTTGTGGCAAAGACTTTCATGTATTGACATTCTTTATGCCCAGGGCTGACGATTCACTATTCCAGATGATTAGCCATCCAATTTGCAGATGATTCACTATTCCAGAGCTTTTAGTTTGATTAATGACTGATTTAAATTTACATTCAAACCGTGTAGAAAATGTGAAGCAAGAAACACCATATAATCAGCATTTTTATTAGTTTGAGCACTGCAAGAATGACTAGATTTAAATTACTATCAAATTGCATTATGTATCTATGCAGTCTTTATAAATTATCTATTGATCTGTGTCATATATACAACTGCCAAATGAACATATATAACTAATGTTAGTTTTGAACTCTTTTCATGGTCCACTTTCTTCAACATTTCCAGTAGAGAACAGAATAACAACATCTATGCTTAGAGCTTTGAAGGTCACTTCAACAAAACTAAACATCTGCCTTAGGCATATCTCATATTTCCATCAGCTTCTTTTGATAGCAAAGTATCTAGATGTTAATGTTGGTGTACCATCACTAGATGCCCATGTTGTTGGACAATCTTCAGTTTCTAAAGGCTATTGATTGTTTCTTGACTCATTAGCATCTATAGATTAAACGTTCTGTGTTATTGAATGTTCGATTATATTCCACTCTGTTAGTGGCTACAGAATTAAGTTAAAGGAGAACATGGAGCATGAAAGGCTGAAAAGCTGACTGGCTAATTCGCCTGATAGTGAAAGGAGAATATGGAGCATGGGTAAGGGACTAACTCACTTTTTTTACTCTGTTTCAATAATAGACAATGTTGATTCCTTCATTATATAAATTACAGATGAACATCCATTATTTGATGAAAAAAATGTCACCATATATTTTAAGATACATGCATGATTCTTTTTCCTTTTATGAAAAAAAGTTTGGCTTTCTAACAAATTGTTGATTCTTTGGTTGAATACTACTCTGAACGATGTTTGTAACAAACAACCAATCTGAGCCTCTTTTGATTTTTTTTTTCTTTATTTATCTTAAATCCATAAAAAGGTGTAAAGAATTCAAAAGCTACAATAAAGAAGTAATAAATTTGATTAGCTTGACTATTATTACATAAAGATTGTCCGGTAAAAATAAGTTAAAATTTGTGATTTATTCAAATGGGTAGCATACCCTCAGCGACTACTACAATTGTATCCCTGAATGGAAAGGCAATTTCTGCCATCAGAAAAGATATGTGAGAATTTTCCTTTTATTTTTTGTTATGTTCACTCTTGGTTTAGCATATGCACCAAAATTGCTTGATAGTACAAGATTAAAGCATACTCTGATCAGCACCATATATGTATCAGGTTTGTTGCTAGAATTAGGAGCAAGTATCAAAATCTGCTAACATGTTATGAGTTGGTGAATAGAGACAAACATTTAAGAAATAATATGATACATTTATAGTAGGTCACATCTGTTTTGTCATTGTTAAACGTATTATTTTTTGAGCTTAGTTTTTCTATATAAGAATAGTTTGCATCCTATGCTAAAAGGCTAACTGTAATTATTTATATGGAGGGTTACATGAAATTAACAGAATTAATAGGTCCATGTAAGAAGTGGATGAGAAATCAAGGAAAGAAAATTATGCAGAAGAACGAATGACAATAATATAATGTAAATTTATGATGTTTTAAATTAAAGTCTTCAACAAACAATAGAAATGACATGTTGAAAGAAACCAAACTTATCTTTAACTTATTTGCATAAATAATTATAATGTCATATGAAAATGGGTATTTAATGAATTTAAACCTTTGCATGTTGATGGAGGTTTGACTCAAGATCTATACTAAGATCCTATCACTGTCACATTTATCAGATGTGAATTTATCCATAATTTCTTTGTACTGCTGTTTGCTTTAAATGTTGTTTAATGAAGCTAAAGGTGGAAACAAAATCTATGATGCTGATAGAACTATGTGTTGGGTACCAGAACTTTGGCTAAAGAAAAAATAAGCATCCAAGTCAAGTTTCTCAAACATCAATATTGTAACTCATAATATTTAAATTTTTTACTTGATCATGGATATGTTATTTTTAGTTAACACGGTTTTTTATCAAAGAAATATATACAAAGATTCTGGCTAAAAGGCTCTGTTATACATTCAATTGGTTTGCAATAGCAAAATATTTCATGAACTTTATCATTTCCTATTTCTATGCCAATCAACCTGTACAAAATCTTCTTCAGCGCACGGTTCACTTTCCAGATCTGACCACTAAATTCGGTCATAAACATTCTGGTTAAGTTGCAATAATAATCGGTATTTGAACGATTCTATAGTTTTGGTATTTGTTTATGCATTGTACTTAAATGATATTAGTGAGAAGTTGTATCTTTGTGGCACAATTTGTAAACATGGCACTTTATTGTACACATTTCTTTAATAATAGTTGTAATACTTTTTTGGTATCAGCGTGAACTACCAAAAACGCCCCTCTATATATTATCAAATCTTATTCACTTAAAAATATGATCTAATATTTATCTTCTCTTACAACTTCAAATATCCTTAAAAATAGGATCTAACAATTAAATATGCTTTACAAATTCAAAACACTTCTAAAAATAGGATCTAAAATTAATCTTTCTTTATAAATTGAAAATACTTCTTTACAAATATACAAATCATAAT
Organism: Allium cepa; assembly: GCA_030765085.1. Taxonomy (NCBI): domain Eukaryota; kingdom Viridiplantae; phylum Streptophyta; class Magnoliopsida; order Asparagales; family Amaryllidaceae; genus Allium; species Allium cepa. The sequence goes on along the minus strand of CM060937.1, from coordinate 188,969,666 downwards.
ATCACTTGAAAATAAAAATTTAAATGATTTAAACATATATAATTTATAAGAAAAATAATTCACACGAAGCGCATGCTATAACACTCATAATAATAATAGCAATATTGGTACAAATAGTAATAGTTATATGTACCAAAGACCAAACACTACGTTTTGACCATCCATTCACTAGTCATATAATCTAAACTGATAACATTATCCCCTAAACCAACCATAAACAAAAGCTCCTAGCTCATGGTTCTGGTACGTGGGTCATTTACTTCCACACTCTCCTGTCCAACACTAGCTCTTCGGAAATATTCCAATCATTAAAGACCTTTTTTACTACTTCCTTCATGTCAAATTTGGTCGACATCTACATCTCTTTGAACTTCAATGCGACCTATAATTCCGACGTGCACCGGTGCCCCAGAAGACCTCTGTTGAAGATGTCCAATTCATCTTAAGCGGTGTTGAACTAGCTTCTCCTTAATTGGTGCTACTTCAAGTTTATCACGTATATCATCATTTCTAATTCGATATCATCTTTTATGATCGCAGCTCCATTTAGGCCTGTAAACGGATGCAATCGGATACGGATAATGTTGTATCTGTATCCGTATCCGAAAATAAAAATTCGTATCCGATATTCGCGAATATCTATTAAATAATATCTGTATCCGTATCCGCGGATATTTTCGGACAAAAATATTCATATCCGACTTAACGAATACGGATATTTTTGGACAAAAATGTCCGTATCCGGCTTAACGAATACAGATATTTCCGGATATTGAAATATCCAAAAATATCCGCATTCAAACTTCAAAATGTAACTGAAATTTAACTCAATATACTGCATATTTAATTTGGCTTTAGACAAAAGATGAAAATTTGTAATAATACATCAAATTAACAATAGCTAATTCGATCACATAAAATACATCCAATAATGTTTCATAATTCATCATATAATCCATAGCCTAATTCAGTCACACAAAATCATAAAAAACATAAAGCAAATGCATCATACATGTTTTAAATTGTAGCAAATACCATAATTTATTTTAATAGCACACATATAAACTAAAATATTGCGTTCTTTCTCCATGGAGTGGTTGAAGCTTCAAAAGATGACCATGCAGAAAAATATCAACGTATATATTAGTATATAAACAATTAAATTTCATAACTAACCCAAATACAACAAGCAAGCAGCCCTTAATTTCAAATAACTCCAACACAATCCAAACCTTTACAAACTCAATGACGATAATTCCATAACCATTGGAACGAAACAACAAGCTTGTGCTTGCTCAAGGCTTGCAGCTTGCTGTTTCGTAACAGCAAGCACAAGGCTTCGCAAAGCACAAGGTTTCGAAACTACTTTTGTCGAAACTAATACCTTGTACAACTAAATCATATTAAACTAATTATTAACTGGAGATGATCAACAACATCTTAGAAGCTATTGTAATAGGTAAATAAGAAATATCATAATATGAAACAAACCATGCTGATCTTGAATCCATCCTGTTAATAAAACGTACTAGGTATTGAATCTTCAATAAATCAAAAATTGAACTGAAACCTCATAACAAAAAAGCAACGAAAATGAAAATAAAATTCAAACAATACACGCAATCAACCAGAAAATGCCTCAAATATCAAGAAAAGAAATACAAAATTTTGATGCAACTGTCATTAGTTGAATCAAAAAACAAAATTGAATTATTATACTGGAAAAATGAAATCGCATAAAAAAAAGATAATTTGACACATCGTATAAAATTTAGTCGAGAGCTTCAAATTGATTGACCTCGAGAACAAGATATGCAACAAGTTTGAATTGACGGAAATGATATGGCCAAAGTACATGAAGTTGTAAATGATTTGATAATATGAAGCACGCAAAAAAGATGTAGCGCTAAGTAAAAGATGTATGATCATACAATGCAGGAATAGTGGTACTTTAATCGAGCAAACTTGAAAGCACTCAAAAAATTTTTAGTATTCGATTACCTCATTCCACAAATCATCAGATCTACAGAAAAATCACCTCATTCCAACGCATTTGGACCACAAATATGACGAGGAAACTACATCCACGGCTTATACCTTGTAGGAAATCTGTGCATATAATATTACAACAATACACCTCACGTTGCAAAGCATGTTTATAACGTAACCATATAATATATTTGCTTCAATTAAGTTGGTTGTAAATCAAGAACACTTACCATTACCCTTTGTGAAGCATGTTTATAACGTAACCATAGCATCATCAACAAACTCGACATTGTGACTTATTAAAAGTTTAAAAACAAAAGAATTAAATCATATAAGGGATGGTTATTGTGTTGAAAACATGTAGAAAAATATAATAGTTTTACCAATATCGGATGACAACCAATCCTTTATACAACTCAAAGTTTCTACAATATCCGAAGATAATGAAGATCTACTCTCGGAAATCAATCTTTCTCCACTACTAAATGATGATTCGAATGCTACGGTTGATATCGGAACGGCTAAAATATCACGAGCGATTCTTGCAAGTATTGAAAAAGTTGACCCATTGGTTTTCCATCATGTCAAAATATCAAAATTGTTCTCATCTTCACCCATTGGTAACAATCCATCTTCTAAATACTTATCAAATTCCGTTTTCAAAGCGTGTGAGCTACCAACTTCTTTCTTAACATAATTTCTCCATTTTAAATCCATTTTTGTTATCTTCCTAGAATCAAAATTAGAAGAATCAAACGTATCACACGAAGAATTGTTAGATTGCCCCTTAGAAGAAGTCTATTTCATTTCATATAAAGTAAATAGAGATTTCAAAGATTCACGAATCATTGCAACATGAACTTGTGCACGATCACCATAAACCACATCAAAGAAAAATTCAATATAAGCCAATCTATAACGGGGATCTAAAACCATACCAATACTCATCATTAAATTGCAACTGCTCCAATACTTGTCAAACTTAATTCTCATCTTTTGGGCCATACATTGAATATACTTTTGTTCATGTAGCTCCCAAGTTAAAATACTTTCATAGACATCGCAAATGCTTTTAAAATATAAATTAGCCGTAGGATATTTAACACCCGAAAACTTAAGTGTAACTTCATAAAATATTTTCAAACATTCACATATTTCTTTTTCTATTTCCCATTTGATGGCAACCATTTGTAGTCGTGGGTTAAATCAATCGATCGCTCAAATGCCGGACGCACTTTCAAGCATTAAATATGTTGAATTCCAACGTGTTGAAACATCATAAGGCACTCCTTTCCTAATTAATCGAATGCATTTTTCAAATTTTGTTTTCTCATATGTGATGATTTTGTATAATTGACGCTTTCTTTAATTTTTTCAATAAGACCTTGCACCATTTTTAATCCATCTTGAACGATCAAATTTAGTATGTGCGTGCAACAACGCATATGAAATAATTCACCACCAAGAGGCACCACATTTTTACCAACTAACCATTCTTTTAAATCTCTTATCATTACATCATTATTTGACGCATTATCAACCGTACTGGCAAATAAATTTTTATCAATATTCCATTGCAATACTTTTGATTTAAGATAAGCGCTAAGTGCGGACCCGGTGTGTGGAGGGGGCAAATCATAATAGACGATGATTTTTTTTTACCAATCATCATCAATAAAATGATAAGTTATGCAACAATAGCCTATGTTTTGGTGTTCGGAGGTCCTAGTGAGGCTAACACGGGTTGACAAGCAATCAAATATCTCTTGTAATTTGCCTCTCATATCATTATAGATTTTTAAAACATCACATCGAATTGTATTTCTAGAAAAGAATTTAACTGTTGGATTAATACTTTTAATATACTCTTGAAAATATGCATGTTCAGTCATGTTAAATGGATAAGCATGCTTAGCAACCATACGTGCAAAACACATTCGGCTTCTATGTTGATCAAACTTCCAACTCGAAAATTTAATTGGTTTGTTGGGAGAACTTTTGATAGTCAATAGTTGTCCAGATATTCTTAGACGTGTGAGATTTTTTGGACATGATTTTAGATGATTATTCAAGTGGGTTGTTCCCATTGAAGTAGCTTCATTAAATAATCTAGAACAATGTTTACAAGTGGCTTTAATAGCACCTTCCACTACTTCTCTATTAAAATCTTTTCATACATTGGATTTCAAAATTCTTACATTTGAAGGTGTGAATTTGTCTACATCCGTAGAAAGGTTTTCAGATGCTTGTGTGTTTGGCAAACTATAGTCTGTAACCATGTTTGAACTGTTTCGATTTTCTTCCACGACTACAACGTCATTACCACAAATATTCTTGTTACTACAGCTTGACGAGGCGTTCGTCATTTTCAAAACTCTACAATACCAAATAAAATATATGTCATTACTGTCAAAGTTTATCACAAATACGTCATTTTATCAAACAAGTCATTTTATCACAAATAAATAAATTTCATTGTGCCTAAGTTTCATTACTGTCTAAAATAAATTTTATTTTATCAAATAAATTTTCACTACTGTCTGTAAATACTTTGTGATTGATTTTGATATTTGAATTTCTAGATCTACAATTAAATCTGAAAATCAATTTCCTCTCATTCAATTTTTATTTTGTTCAGAAAATATTAGAGTTGTAATTGTAGATCCAAATATGTTATACTGAATATAAATCAATATAGAGTAAATGGTTTTTCTTAAATGCGATTTCAATTGATACTGAATCAAATTGTAAATCCAGTCGTGAAGGTGAAGATTTGATCTGAAACGGATTTAGATCGTAAAATTTTAAGATTTTTAATAACTCATCGCAACCAATCAACCAATAGAGAAAACTGAAGGAACTGTTCTATTTGGCCACAAATGCACATAGGTATATTGAAGGTAAGTTTTATCTGCATGATGCAAACATTCGTGAATAGCAGTTTTCTATAGGGACAGTTCTTCCATTTGTGAAATATTAGTTTTCTAATTCGTTCGAGCAGTTTTTATCGATGGTGCTGCACGCTCATCAAATTACAACAAATGGAAGAAATAGCAGTTTTCTAATGGTAAGTTTTCATCGATGGTGCTGCTTCAATACTTGTCAAACTTACTAATGATAAAAATTACAACAAATGGAAGAAATAGCAGTTTTCTAATGGTAAGTCTTATTAGAGCTAAGCGTGCAAAAATTCAGAAATGGAAAGAAATGCGTGCAAAAATCATGATGATCTAGGTAAATTCAGAAATTACCGAGACAATTTCCAAGAGAGCTTTCAGCTGCTTCAGCGTCGAAACTAGGGTTTCGAGTGGAGTCGCGGCGATGAGGAGCAGCGCGCGGCGATTGTCGACTGTGTGGAAATGAAATCGCGAGTGGAATAAATTACTTCAAAATGAAATGCGTCTGTGGTTTTGGCTGTTAGGGTTTTGTTTTACTTTTAATACGGGTAGGGTATGTGGTATAGATATGGGCCAAAATACAATCAAGCTTGTTTATTTGAAAATTTAAATGGAAAGGAATTGGATGGATGGATATTTATTATGGATATAAAATAACATATTAAAATAATAATAAAATAACTTCGAACCGGGTGGATATTTATCGGATACGGATATAACCATATTCGTATCCGTATCCGAAATATGTTTCGGATATCGGATATCCGCATCCGCTTTTCGGATATCAGATAATTATCCGCTTTTCGGATACGGATGCAGACGGATTTCGGATATTCGGGCATTCATTGACATGCCTAGCTCCATTGCATCATACGCATCTTTACTGCACTTATCTTCTGAACGTGTTGTCTTTTAATAGGCCAACATTATGCATCATATAATATCGCAGGCCTGATTACCGTTCTGTAAAACTTTCCTTTAAGCTTTTGTAAGACTTTTCTGTTATAGAGAATGCTAGATGCTAGTCATCATTTCATTCATCCCACTCGAATTTTAAAAGATAATTATCCGCTTTTCGGATACGGATGCGGACGGATTTCGGATATTTCGGGAATTCATTGACATGCTTAGCTCCATTGCATCATACGTATCTTTACTGCACTTATCTTCTGAACGTGTTGTCTTCTAATAGGCCAACATTATGCATCATATAATATCGCAGGCCTGATTATCGTTCTGTAAAACTTTCCTTTAAGTTTTTGTGAGACTTTTCTGTTATAGAGAATGCTAGATGCTAGTCATCATTTCATTCATCCCACTCGAATTTTAAAATTAACATCTTCATCAATCTTACCATCATATCAATTGATTCTAAATATTGAAAGAATTCCTTCTTTGGCACTACTTGTCCCACCAGAGTGACATTTTCATCCTCTGATCTGACACTGCTAAACTCGCACTTTATATTTTTTTTAGTTCTGCTAAGTATAAAACCCTTTGATTCTAATGTCCGCCTCCATAACTTTAGTTGTTTATCAACCCATATCATACTTTCGTCAATTAACACATCATCAACAAAGAGCATACATCTAGGTATCTCACATTGTATATCCTTCATAACCTCATCCATCACTAAGGAAAAAATGTAGGGGTTCAAAACCGACCCTTAATGTGATTCTGTTATTGGAAAAGTTGCTAGTTTCATCATCGCATGCTCTGACACTAGTCCACAGCATCATAGTACATATCCTTGATAAAGGTAATGTACCTTGTTGGGAGTCTTCTTTTTCAGATCCCACCATATAAGCTTTCTCGGTACTTTATCATAAGATTTCTCCAAATTGATAAATACCATGTGTAGATCTATCTTTTGCTCCGTAAATCTCTCCGTAAATTGTTTTATCAAGAAAATCGTGTCTATGGTCGACATTCCAGGCATGAAACCAAATTGTTTTTTTGAAACACTTATCATCCTTCTTAATCGATGTTCAATGAATCTCTCTCAAAGCTTAACTGTATGACTCATAAGCTTAATTACTTTGTAGTTTTTGCAACATTGAATATCTCCTTTATTTTTAAAGGTTGGAACTAATATGCTTTTAATCTAATCAAGTGGCATCTTGTTTGATTTTAAAATATTATCGAACAACTTAGTTAGCTAGAGTAGCACTACATCTCCAAGGCATCTCCACACCTCAATGAGGATGTCATCAGGCCCCAACGTCTTGTCCACTTTTATCCATTTTAGCGCCACATTTACCTTGGACTCTTGAATTTTTTGAACAAAATGTCTACTAGTGTCGTCAAAAGAGTCGTCCAGCTCGATCATAGTGCTATCATCTTCTTCATTAAATAGTTTGCCGAAGTATTCTCTGCATCTATTTTTTATCTCACAGAGCTTAGCCATCCTATAGACTTTTTACATCCTCCTTCGTACTTAGCTTTTGACATAGATCTTCATACGTCCAACATCTTGCTTCACTCGCAGCTCTCTTTGTGTTCTTCTTTGCCACCTTGTACTTTTGCATGTTGTCATCGCTTCTGTGATGATGCAAGCATTTATAGCATTCATTCTTCTGTTTGATAGTTTTTTGTACATCATTATTCCACCACCATGAATCTTTAGGTCCCCCCCTCTCTCTCTCTCCAAAAAAATTAATTGTTATAAAATTTTGTCCTATGTATAATACATGCATCCTATATATGAAAAGTAAAACTAACATATTTGACTTTATTTAAGCTACGGTCACTCGAACTGAGAAAATAAGTGAGAAGAAACGATGCAAAACTTAAGCGCTTTTCACTTGGAATCAAAATTAGAAAAACTAAATGCTCTTTTTACGTTATAAGTAGGAATCATTTTTGACTACCTTTATGATGTATGAGTATGATAAACATTAGTATGTATTTTGCATTAGTCTTCTTATATCCATCCCTTTTTCTACTAAAGTTTTTCAGTCCTTTTCCACGATTGTTTTATTTGATACTACTTTGGACAAGTATTCAAAAGTTTATGTATAGTGGAAATATAAGTCGGAGAAAATTAAGCTTATAAATGAAACCATTATAAGGTAACCTGGATCTTGTCCAGTTGCGACCGCTTAGTTTATTTATGCATTTCTAATCCTATTCCATTCAAGTAATTTGGTATTACTTTTACCTCATCGTACATGGCATTTGAATTTGATTTATGTTCATGTTTGAGAATTGTATAGTTGTATTAACATAAGAGTTAGCTAATTAGCAAACAAAATCAAAGAATAAAGCTTGTAATTGACGTTGGAAGTTAGTTTATTAAATTTTATCTATATCTAAAATACATTAAAAGGCAAAGGTAGAAGAGATGAATCACATTTGTTTACTACTGCAATGGTTACAATGAAATGAAGATGATGGTGTACCATATGAAAGTCATGACATTATACACACACACACGTGTATTTATACTTGCACATGCATACACGTGTGCATATATACATGCATATGTATGTATCTATGTGCCCGTGTTGCACAACATGATGCTTCTTAGGTATCTTGGAATTGTTCTTGTTTTTGAATCATGATCACATGTGTTTTGTACGAGTAGTGGTTTCGTTAGTTAGAATGTTGAATTAGGATGGTGGTTTATATTTCTTTAACCTAATTATATCATATTTTGTTGTTGCGTAGAAGTATGAACAATTACATTTTTACATACATGCTATATCCTTTTTTCAAATGTTTGATAGTTCATCATATCATTGTATAGCTTATTATTGTATCCCTACTCATGTTATAATTGCATCTTTGTCACATAGCTCGAAATAAATGCTATGTAAATACATGGTGTTGAGGGAGGAGCAAGTGAGTGTCACTGTAGAGTTGGGGTATATCACTATTGAACAAAAATAGTTTAAATGATCTTTTTCGGATTTGATCAGTTACCTGCTAACTGCATGTCCAGTCTTATTAACTGCTTTAAAAAAACTAAGTTCTTAACATCATGTTGTACATGTATTACATACATTAGGCCATTTAGGCTTATGCCTAGGGCCCCCAATAATTAGGGCATCGTGTGTACATATCTACGTATATTATATCATTATATATATTTTAGCATTGGACAAATAAAACAATGATATGAGTAGCTTAAATACTATGAAACTCGCTTTTATAAGCAAGGAAGGCCACCAACTACTTGTATGCTTGCACATTTACTTTATCTATGATGTAGGACTATATATAACACTAGACGCTATTGTGTAAGCATGGTTTAAGTTTTTGGCCGGAACCCCGAGATTTCGACCACCTCGACTCGGTTCTGATCGGCGACGGGACGGGATTAGGTTAAAATCCCGTCCCGCTAACTAACACTATAAAAAATAAAAAAAGGACGATAAAGAAGAAAAACGAGTAAATTACCAACCCGGAATCGAGTATCGAGATGCAAATTCAAGTGAGTATTGTCATCGATTTCATAGTACAAAGCAACAATTGTCGTCTAGAGTTGTCGAGATTCGAGGATCGAGATGCAAATTCAAGGCGAGCATCTCATTCGATTTTACTGTCATTGTTGATTTTACTACCGTCTCGTTTGATTTACAGTTTGCCCTGGAGAGAAAGATGAAGTTTATTCATTAAGGGCTGAACTGAAAATAGGCTAATCGAAATAGATATTGGACTGGGCTTTAAAATGAAACTAAACATCACTCAGTTTTATTGATGTTGCTGTGCGTTTGTATCGAAATCGAAAGCTGAAACAATAATTGGAGGTATTGAAAGTTGAGAATTCCGTTCTTGAGAGCAAAATTAGTCATCTAGAAGATAAACAAATGGCTTATGATGACACTTTAGGTGCGATTAATAAGTCTTGGGGGCAGGTGAGTTTCCATTAATCTGTACATTTAACATCATTATGCTGTCCAATTCTCTTTACTTGTTTGAACAGACATTTATTTTGTTTCAACAGCTAGTCGACAATTTGGGACGACAGTCTAACAATATTGCTCATGGTACGACAGTGGTAGATGTGATATGCAAAGCTCAGGTCATTAACGGTAGGAGTTGTTCTTTTATACGAAGTTATCATACGAATATTCATGTTTTTTACATCTTGCTTGCTAGGTTATCATTCAAGACTAAGACATGTGTGATCTGACATATATATTTTCCATTTTATTTCCGCTATACTTTGCATTTTGATGTATTTTCATTGATGCCCAGCAATTTCTCAACATGATAACAAAGGCATCATAAAAAGGCCCTAAATATGTAAAATAAACAACCAATACTTGTTTACGTTCTTTAGTTGAAGGCAGCGAGTACTGTGCTTCTAAGTTGCTTTCAGGCTCCTGCATTTTCTTGATGCAGCATTTTGTGCAACTTTGATCTTTCTAATGCAGCTGCACACCTTTGTACAAGAGTACCGCTTTTTCCAGTTTTGGTAGTTTGATATGCTTTCTTTAAGGCAAAAAAAGGAGTTATAAAAAAGTCTATAACTGGACGGACCTGTATGGATGTTTGAGCTGCACCTTTTCGGTTTTCTGTTTTGAATAATGAATGGGGCATCTATCATACATGTATGAACACACGCACATGAAAGGGAAATAGAGGGAATCATGCCATACTAAAAAAAAATGGCCTTTTCACCTGTCATTTCTTTTGCACACATATTTGTAAATATGTTTTGTTAGCTATATCATTTATACAAAAAAATTAAGTTATACTGAAATGTCCTCTTCAGTCGCAATATTTATATTTACCATGAATTTGAAATGTATTGAAGCGGTTAAGCTAGAGTTTGGCTTGAAAACAAGCATTGTGTTTTCCGTCCAACGTCTACTTTAAAATGCAAGGAAGATGACAAACCCACACATTTATGTGTATGTTGTGCCTTCACTGCATATAACTTATACCTAACAGCATAAAACCTTCACGTTCTATTTTACCTCAATTCTTCCTCTCCGCACTTCACAATTCAGTTTAGGACTTCGCTACAGGGCCCAAAAAGGATTACAGAACTGTGCCAAATATAATCCGACGGGTTTTTAGCAGTGCTTCTAATTTATCTTGTTTCGGTTTATGAATTACTTCAGCTGTAGGCGCTCACAAATTTCTCTTTCTACTTTCAATTCACCATCAAATAGATAGATCAAGCATCCATATTGTTGTTAACGAATCCATCCATCATAGCATCGCTTATATCTCCTTCCTGCTTTACCTTTTATTGTCTGTTCATCTTTTTTGCGCTAGAGTTATTTTCCTCTTTTTTTCCGACATTCTATGCTATGTTTGTATATATTTGGAATGGTACATTGCTGAATTTGGGAATTGATATGTTTGGTTATTATATCAAACTTGCTAATGTCAAATTGTTTTTTTATTGTTTGAATTTAAGGCTTCGTTTTGGTTTGCTATTTTTAGTTTCTAGTATTCTTCCATACAAAAATAAGTAAGACGTATGTACATAAATTTAGAAAATAAAATTAACACACAAAATAGAAAACAACTTTTTTCTTCTGTGTTTTGAAAAATGACAAAAGCACGAGAAACAATCTATCCTTCCGTCGTCCATTCTTTTTCCTTCCATCCCATCGTCATCACTTCATCCCTTTGACGTTTGAAATACATATTATAAAATAGAAAACACAAAATTCGTTTTTAAATCAAATACTACCTAAGTTTCTACGAGTGGATTTCTTAGTTGAATGTCAATATTTCAATCGATATATAAATTGAATTTACCGAGTAGATACAGTGAGATCAAATTTTGTTAGAGGATTAATACGTTTGATTATTATGTCTAACTTGCTAATGTCCAAGTTGTTTTTTTACTCTATGACTTTTAGCTCATTTGAATTTCAATATTGCATCTGATATATAAATTGTATTCATCAATTAGCTGTAGTATGTTTTTTTACTTCTATTTTTTAATTGTAATTGAGCTTGCTTTGATAATTGAGCTTGCTTTGATGTCATCATAAGACAAAATAAAACGAGTCGCATTGACAGAGGTGCTAATTAAAGTAGGGTTGACAACTAGAACCGAGAACCGCAAATTTAAACTGAACCGACTTGTGAAGATCTGAATCGAACCCGATGGGTCTCGGATGGGGATGGATGATGAAAAATATCATAAAGATGCGATTAAACCCAACCCAAACCGACTTGATCTGAATGACCCAACCAAAAATCATTGAAATATATATTTTTTAGTGCTATTACTTAACCAAACCCGAACTGATCCGGCACAAACTGAATTTTGGGTATGGTCGGGTCTAGATTTTAAAAGGTGTAGTTTGGACCCGACAAAACCTGATTCGTCTAAAACCAACCCATCGGGTCTGATTGCCACCCTTAAATTAAAGGGTGATAGCATCTGCATTAATCTAAACACATTCTCTCGTCTACTTTTTCCCTCATCCAATCAAATATCTCATTTATTTACCCATACCCATATTTTCATAATTTTTATTCCTTAAACCATAACTTGACTTCTTTTTCTATCTCTTCAAACAATAGAACCAATTTCCCCATGGCGTAATACTTCGTCAATAATATGAATTTAACTAGGTTGATTGGGGGTAAATTATTATGAAATTTAATTGTATTTTCTTATTTTTAATTATGCAACCCTAACTAAGACCAGCATAATGAAAAATAAATTGTAGTTCAAGTTGGGTGTAATGGTAGAACATGATGATAAACTTACTAATTTGATCAAAAACATCTAGCATTATTACTTTTGTTGTTTCAATAAGACAAAAAAGAATGAAAAAACTAATTGCATTAGAAAAATATGATACAGTCTATTATAATCATCTCTATCTTTTACCAAGAAAATTAACAGAATTACAAAAATGTTTATTTACACACACATTCTATGTATCATTAAATATCTTAACTCATCAACTCCTAATCTGAAATTGGTAAAATATCTTTATTTATGTTTTTCATCTCATTTTCTTTTGTTAGTAATGGTTGATATGATTGAAACTAATTACCTCTAAATATTAGATATAATTCTATTTCTGCGTTGCACGATTATAATTGATCGTGTTTACTTTTGGATCATCTTTTAAAGTTAAGGTGAGGTTTTGAAGTAAGTTTTATGATTTAATTTTATTAGCGGCTCGAGTAGCGTTGGCTGTATTTTTCATCAACCTCGGAATTGCACAACAAAAAGCAAAAGGTTACTTGCTAATCGTCCGGTTTAAGAGCTAAAATGAGCATTCAATGAATACATGATATATAAGATATATAACGGTTCGACAGAGCTATCCACGTCCACTATGGATTACTCTTACTATACGAATCTCTTAAAACTACAGGGAATTACAAGATACACAACAAAGATAAATGAGGTGGCTTAAGACTAAGGCTATTGCTAATCCCGAGGGCTTGCAAAATTAAGAATATGGAAGGTTAGCTGTTTTAAGAATTTGCTTCTTGCTGCTAACTGAGGATGAGGGATTGTGAATGATTGATGGATAATTGGAATAAATCGACCTTTGTTGGTGACGATCAACCACTGAATAGTCGACCCTGGGCGGATGACGATCAACAACCCTTTTGAAGCTACCATACATGAGGTATTTATAATGGTTGAAACTGATGTTAGAACGGTTGATATGATGTAGTAAAATTGGCTAGAAAGGCGCTGCCTGGTAGATCTCATTAATGAGGGACAACCGACGAAGTGAAGGGAATCAATGGAAAAGGTCAACATCAATAAGGAAAACTTTGCTCTGGCCTTACTATTCATGTAATGATCATGCACAGTGGGTAGCATGTTACACAACATGCTCTGTATCAGAGGACAAACAAGGTTTTATTTCTTTGTCGGCCTTGTCTGTATGTCGATGCAGCAAGGCAGACCAGACATGCTAGACTTTTCCTAAGGATATGGAAAAAGGTGGAAAACCACCAGGGGTAGTACTAAAGAAACGGGCTGAGCTAGGTAGGTTTGGCTGCACTGCTTAGAATGATATGGAGGACCAACTGTAAGGTTGCTTGTAGGGCTGCATCAGAGCCGGGTTGGCAGGCCAAGTCTGAGGCAATCTAGAGGCATGTTGATCGGCGGATGGGTCAAGGGAGGTGCTTAAGTAGGCGAGTTGTATGAGAGTCAACTGGTCAAAAGAGTGGTCGGACGATGGGGACTGGGCCGAGTAGTGCGGATGCCTTGCTTTGCTTGTCGAGCTGACTGTTGGTCATTGCTTTAGGGTGCACTGGCCGGTGGGTTGACCTGAAGTGTCATAGAGAGGACGGCCTGACAGGAATCCAACCTGGACGATGGTCAAGGGAGACTTGCTGGCTTGGTTTTGATTCTTGAGTAGCTTGTGGTAAGTTGGTTTGGGCCTAACTGACTCGGACTCGAGTGAATTAAACTAAAAAAAATCTTGATTAGCCTATTTTTTTTATTTATGAAAAATTTGAGTAACGTTTTATCTCCCAAGCCCGTGAGCAGGTGCGGGTTTGTAAAATCTAGAAGACTTCTATCGATTGACAGTTTTGTTGTGTAATTAATGCATTATCCATATGACCTTGCGCTATTGGTCATGATGGTTGTGCTTCTCGATATGCAGCAGAAAGATGTCTCTTCGTCCACATGCGTGGTGTGGCACGACATTTATCACCTTTGAACAGTCGATATTTCTTTTTCCTTTTCGATTACCATGGCTACAATTGAAAGGAGAGGCACATAAATACCTCATTCCCTTTCCATTTCGAACCCATTGAGCTTTGGCCATGTAATTTCTTCTATAGATTCGAACTCCAAACATAGTTTTCTATTTGTAAAAAACATATGGCTTCGTGTTCCTCTTCCTTTCGCATTGCGCTTGAGCGTTTGTCTTTTTGTCAAATTTGTATCATATTTTTCTCCGATTTAACATGATTTTGAAACGAGTGGCTTTCTTGAGTGCCAGAATACGCTTGCCGATGATAATGCGAAGCGATGCTCTTAGATTTCGGCTGCTTGAGATCGACCTTGCCTTTGACTAGGACCTAGGTCCCTTGGTCAAAGTTCTGACGTCAACCGAACGTCGGTCTCGTACTATGGATCTGGACGGGGCTAGCGCTCTTTCTTTCTTTGATGCTCATATTTTCCCTACCTCAGGTCGGTTTAGAAGCTTTGGCAACCCTTTGGAAGGAGCTCTTCGCGATCGCTTATGAGAGTCGCATTGGCGGTGGTAGTACACTCCTTCAATAAGGTCTAGATCGATCAAAGCATTTGAGTTGCTTCGAAGACGGGAGCATGCTTTGTTTTATTCAACAAGTTCTTGATCGTTTACCATGCTAGGTGTTTTCTAGGCAATGATAAGAGTGCGGTCTAGTCGGCCTTGGAAGAGCGTTGTTGACGCTGTTGAATATGCGCCTATATGATTTTTGTTTGATGATAATAAACATATATACATTCGTTTAAATGTATTTGTTAATGTACTATTTTATTAAATAAATATTTGCTGAATAAAATTAAATAACACAGAATTTGAATTCAAACAGAAATTTTATTCAAACAAATATTTATTACAATTTTGAATAGTACAAATTCAAGCTCTCACTATACATATGCAAGTTTGATTACAAATACATCACAGTTTCATATTTACATTTAACCTCACTACACATCACTCATTCACTCAACTCGTATTTTATCTTCAACTTCATTCCAGTTTGAATCCAGCATCCGAGCAATCTGCAAAAATATTCACTAACGCGGTAAAATTGAAAAGGAAATATTTTTGCAATATAAAATAAAATATGGATTTTGAAAATATTATTTGCCTCAGTTATTTGGGTTGTTCGTCATGATTTATTTTTGAATCCATTATACACGAACAACTTGTGACATACACAGTGTATCACTGTATATACCACAATGCCATGCACACCAATATACACTTGATAATGCTACAGGGACAGGTAGCACAAGGTCAAACCCAAATAAAAAGACGGGTTCAACTCAGGTGCAACATTAATAAAATCTCGACTTCAGCACAAGGTCAAACCCGAGTTGTAAAACTGGATTCAACTCAAGTGTAAAGCACAAGTCTATAAAAATTCAAGAAGGCACTAAATAAAAAACAAAGTGCAAAGGTCAAGCCATCACTGCAAACTCGACTCAACTCAATGCAATTCAAACTGCAAGTCCAAAACAAACGCACAATGCACTAAGCAAATGACAGAACCAGATGCCACCAAAAAAACCAACAAAGACCAAGGCTACAAATGTGCAAATGCTCAAACTCAGAGGCAACAAAGTCAGGGACCAAGTGCAACAGATACGATGAACCAAATGCCCGTACTACATGAAATACATGGAGACAAAGCAACTGCCGCAAGACCACACAGCAGTATACATGAATACAACAACAGGTGAATGTGCAGACTCAACCAAAGAAATGAACCAGTGGCCAGAAACTAGATTACTACATAACACAGTAGCAATGCAACAGTATCGAATACAATATGGACACAACAATGCTCAATGACACAACAATGCTCAAGACCGAGGTACAAGTGACAATGCTCAATGCACAGTGCAAACAAATGCACCAATTTTTGTAAGTGACACAACAAACATGACAGCAAACAAAATCAAATCAAATGAACAAAACCATTTACAAAATATATAAAGCTCAGTGCTATGCGCACAACACTGAGTACGGAAGAGTTGGAGCAACCCAGTACTCAAGCAAGACTGCAAGAAAGTGGTCGAAGAAAAACCATGAATGCAGTAACAACAAAGCCGAGTATTTTTAAACCGAGTTGACCAAGCAAAATAAAAATCTATGTTTTTTGAACAAGTTGAAATCGTCTCAAACGAACAAGTCAATTTCGAAACCGTGGTCATCACGAAATCGATCAATGCCGTGGATGTCAAGCAATCAAAATATATACGAATTGAAGAAGTCAGAATCAATCTCAAACATCAAAACAAAATCGAATGGCCGAAGCTAAATATTGAACAAATCAGACGAACGCAATTCAAGGAGATCGAACTCATATATAAACAATCATCATCGGCAATTTCAAAACCATCGGAGTTCAATTGAGCATAACTGAAAAGCACAAAGGAAAACCACATACCAAATTGAAGTCGAACTCCAGAAGCAGCCGAAAAGACGAACAAATATTCTCTCAATTTACAATCAGATTGAACAAAGAATCGACACCTTCACGAAACCCTAGTTTGGATCGAAGAGAACGAAGCCCTAAATTTGCAAGAGGAACGGCCGTCATTATTCACGAAAAGGAACAGAGAAACTAAAAGAGAACGGGCCGAAACAAAAGGGGCCGGCTATTTTAAAAGGGCCTTTTATTTTGTTTTTAGGGTTTTTTTCGTGTCTTTATTTTTAATTTGCTTTTTAAATTTTAAACCGTTATATTTTCTAGTCGTGTGATTAGGGCACAAACTACGTGGCGTAGTTTGAGAATTCGCAACTCAGTGGCTGAGTTGTGGCAGGGTTTTGAGCGTAGAGTTAGGTTTAGTCGATAGCGAGTATCGCGAGTTTACGTGTGTAAGCGTCTGACTATCTAATTTCTAGTAGAAACCTTGGGGGCAACACATAGGCAGGGTTTTGCTAAAGCTGGGTAAATTCTGTGTTGTTCTATTTTTCTGCTATTTATTTGTGCTGCTATTGTACCGTGATCTGTGTTGAAATTATTTTATAAGCTTCCGAAAATAATTTTTTATAATTTATAACATCACCCTATTCACCCCCCTCTAGGGTGAAATCGATCCTACAAATGGTATCAGAGCTAGGAATAGAAGTCAATTTTTGTTTTTAGAAATTCGTGTTTCAAAAATCGATTTTTGTTTTAAAATTTGAATTTTTAAAATGGCTTCCTTTAATAATGCTTTTGCCGAGGGTCAGTCCATAGTTAGACCACTAATGTTCAATGGTGAATATGCTTACTGGAAAAATAGGATGGAAATTTTTCTAAAAACCATTGACGCTTGGGATATTGTTGAGACAGGGTATAAAGCACCAACTATAATTGAAAATAATCGGGAAATAAAAAAACCAAAGGATCAATGGACAGAACTAGAAAATAAATTACAAAATGCAAATGCTAAAGCCATGAATTCTATTATCTGTTCATTAGATCAATCAGAATTTAATCGTGTCTCACATTGTCTAACTGCGCAGGAAATATGGCATACACTAGAAGTGACTCACGAAGGAACATCTCAAGTCAAAGAATCTCGCCTTGCCATGCTAACCAGCGAATACGAGAATTTCACAATGGCGAAAGAAGAAAATGTCAAAGAAATGCATGGATGACTTTCCAATATTGTATACAAATCAAAAGCTCTTGGAAAATCATACACAGAGTTGGAGATAGTCCTCCTTCACGTTCTTCCTTGAATTTCATTTCTAGCTCATAAGTGGTGAGATTTCCGATATGGTTCCTCGAAAGATTTAAAACAAATGAAAGTTGAAGAACTCATCGGAAATCTCACCACTTATGAGCTAGAAATGAAATTCAAGGAAGAACGTGAAGGAGGAGACACTCGAAGAAAATCAATAGCTCTTAAAGGGACAATTGAAAGTGAAGATGATGATAATAATGATGATGATTGTGAAGCAGAACTAGCACTATTAATAAGAAAATTCAAAAGGTGGAGTCGCAAATATGGCAATCCAGTTAGAAATCAACAAGCAAAGAGCAGATTAAACAAAGCAATAGACAACCCAGAAGAACAGAAAATCATCTGTCATAAATGCAACAAACCCGGTCATATCAAGCCAAATTGTCCCCAAAATCGACTCAGTCAAGGAAAGAAACTGAAAAGGAGAAGTTTTGCAGCTACTTGGGATGAAAGCGACGAAGATGGAAGTAATAGCACTGGCAGTGGAAGTGAAAAAGCAAATTTGTGTCTTCATGGTGAAATAACTGACAGTGACGATGACGAACCAAGTGAGGTATCAAAACTTACTCATTCAGAATTACTTATACATTTTCACGAAGTAAATGACTGTTTTGAACGACTTAGGGAGAAGTATGCCAAACTAGAATCACAAAAAAATACTTTGATAGAATTGAATGAACAACTTGACCAATTAGTTCAAAACTATCAAAGTAAGATCCCTAAGCGCGATAAGTGTCCAACATTTGAAGAAGAAATTAAAAAGTAGAAAATTAATATAAAATCACTTGAAAATGAAATTCTAATTTTAAAAGAAAGTGAAAATACTAGGAGAGAGAATTCTATCAAATAGTGCACACAATTATTAAACGAAAATGAATCTCTCAAAACACAAGTCCAACAATTGTCAACGACTTTAGATAAATTTTCAAAAAGTGAAAAATCGTTGAATATGCTATTAGGAAAACAAACTGTTAATACGGTTAGACAAGGACTTGGATATAATCAATCTAAAAGTGTTGAAAGCAATATTAATTAAGTTAATTCTATGTGCACAGTTTGTAGAAAATATGGACACAATCACAATAATTGTTGGTATAAACCCAAACATGTGAAAACCATACCGATTTGGGTTCCAAAAGGCACAAATATAAAATCTCTCAAAGTTAAACAAATTTGGGTGCCAAAGGGAACATATATAAATAGTTTTGGGTCCCCACAAAATTATCTTTCTAAATATTCTGCCACTAACAATCATGGACCTATAAAAACAAATAGGTCACTAAACTCTCTTCTCGTGTAGGTATGCTGGCAGGCTAAGGAACAACAACAATGGTACTTGGATTCTGGCTGTTCCAGGCACATGACAGGCGATAAATCAAAGTTCCTTAGCCTAGAAAAGTACAAAGGTGGCAGAGTCACAATGGGCAACAATGACAAGTGTAAAATTGTCGGTAAAAGTAAAGTAGGTAACAATACATTTACCTTGAATGACGTACTATATGTTGAAAATCTGCACCACAATTTGATATCAATCAGCCAGCTATGTGATAAAGGTATGAATGTTATCTTTGATTCTGACTTGTGCAAAATTGTTGACAAATCATCAAAAGAAATCTTATTTTCAGGTAAAAGGAAAGGTAATATATATTATCTATCTTTTGATGATCTCACCCTCTCTAAATGTTTGGTAGCTAAGGATATAGAAGTGAATTTATGGCATAGACGTTTAGGGCTTGTTAGTATGAACTTGTTAAACAAATTAAAAAGGAAAAGTTTGGTAAGAGGGCTGCCATCAATGAGTTTGAAACAGAAAACATTTGAAAAGCATGTACCTTGGAAAAACTTTAAAAATTACCATTTCATGCCAAAAACAATGTAAGCACTTCTGGAGTTCTTGAACTAGCTCATATGGATCTGTTCGGACCTAACGACATTGCTAGTTTAGGAGGTAAGAAATATTGTTTTGTGTTAGTTGATGATTACTCAAGATATACTTGGGTATATTTCTTGGCTAAAAAATCAGAAACTTTTTCATACTTCACAAAATTCGCAAAATTAGTGCAAAATGAAAAGGGAGTCTCTATTGTTACGTTAAGAAGTGATCATGGTAGAGAATTTGAAAATTATGAATTCGAAAACTTCTGTGATGAAAACGGTTTCGAACAAGAATTTTCTACACCACGTACTCCACAACAAAATGGAGTAGTTGAAAGAAAGAATCGAACATTGCAAGAGTTAGCTAGGTCTATGATAAATGAGTATAAGCTACCTTTGCATTTTTGGGCAGAAGCAGTAAATACAGCTTGTTATGTAATGAATAGAGTTATGATTAGACCAATTCTTGACAAAACACCCTATGAGCTATGGTTCAAAAATAAACCAAACATTGACTATTTCAAAGTATTTGGGTGTCCGTGCTATATTCTCAATACAGGTGATCAATTGGAAAAATTCGAAGCAAAAGCCGATGAAGGCATATTCATGGGATACTCTTCTAGAAGTAAAGCTTATAGAGTCTACAATAAAAGGAATAAAATAATCGTGGAGTCAATCAATGTGAAGTTTGATGAAGGCATCAATGAACAGGAAATGGTCAAAAGCAATGTTGAAGAGGAGAATGGAAAAGATGAGAACGAAAAACCAAAAGAAACCGCAACAACAAACGAAGACCGATGGAATCTAGATCCAGAAAAATTGAAATTCAAAGCAGATCATCCTCCAAAATTAATAATAGGAAATCCTATCACAGGTGTTCAAACTCATTCCTCTTTTAGAAATTTGTGTGATCTGTGTCTATATAGTGGATTTATCTCAGAAATAGAACCCAAAGACATAGATACAGCTCTTAATGATGAAAATTGGTCTATGGCTATGCAAGAAGAGCTAAATCAATTTGAGCGAAATGATGTTTGGAATTTAGCACCTAGACCTAAGGACTATCCAGTCGTAGGAACAAAATGGATTGTCAAAAATAAATATGATGAATCTGGAAATGTGATTAGAAATAAAGCTAGACTAGTCGCTAAAGGATATAATCAAATTGAAGGAGTTGACTTTGATGAAACTTTTGCACCTATGGCTAGACTAGAATCAATGCTAGCTTTTGCTTGCTACAAAGGTTTTAAGTTAAGACAAATGGATATTAAAAGTGCATTTCTTAACGGAATTTTAAAAGAAGATGTATTGGTCGAACAACCAGAAGGTTTTGAAAGTCATGAATATCCTAACCATGTATATAAACTTAAAAAAGCATTATATGGGTTAAAACAAGCTCCTAGAGCTTGGTACGAATGCCTAGTACTTATCTTCTTGAAAATGGGTTCAAAAAGGGTTGCGTAGACACCACACTATTTCTGTTGCATGAAAACAATGATATTCTAATTGTTCAAATATATGTTGATGACATTATTTATGGTGCTACTAACAATTTGTTGTATGAGAAATTTGAAAAAGTTATGCAGGAAAAGTTCGAAATGAGCTTGGTTGGAGAATTGAAATTCTTTTTAGGATTTCAAGTCAAACAAAGCGATAAAGGTACATTCATTTCTCAAACAAAATATATTAAGGAACTTATCAACAAATTTGGGTTAAAAGATGCTAAACCAGCTAGAACCCCCATGAGCACAACAATTAAACTTGACAGTGATGAAAAAGGTAAGGCGGTTGATCAAAAGCAATATAGAGGTATGATTGGATCACTCCTTTATCTTACCGCTTCTAGGCCTGACATCATGTTTTCTGTCTGCTTGTGTGCATGATTTCAATCTAACCCAAAAGAATCTCATTTAAAAGCAGTTAAAAAAATTATAAGATATTTGTTGCACACCTCACGGTTTGGTCTTTGGTATCCAACAAACGATTACTTTGAATTAAAAGGTTTTTCAGATGCTGATTATGCTGGAAATTTAGTTGATAGAAAAAGTACTGGTGGAGCATGTTTTATGTTAGGACATTCATTAGTTGCATGGTCAAGTAGGAAAAAGAATTGTATTGCATTATCTACAACAGAAGCAGAGTATATTGCTTTGAGTGGTTGCTCTGCAAATCTTATGGATGATACAAACTTTGCAAGACTATCTTCTAAATTTTAAACATGTACCACTAATGTGTGATAGCAAAAGCGCAATTGATCTCACAAATAATCCTGTACACCACTCACGAACAAAACATATAGATGTTAGACATCATATTTCCAAAGAAAATATCTGCATAAATTTTATTTCAACTGATTTTCAATTGGCAGACATTTTTACAAAACCTCTACCAAAAAATAGTTTTTGTAAACTACGTCTCAGCTTAGGTGTGTTAGAAATTTAATTTGCTGAATACTTAACATTTTTCCCTACTAATTGTCGAAAAGATAAATAGTGATTGAAAAAGTGATGAGTATTGATATTTATCACACATTATTACTCGAGAAGGTATAATAAGTAAAAAAAAATTCAGTTTAAACAAGAGTTATAAAACTTTTGTTGGCAAAAATTCCATGACCATCTCTATTTCTATCATATTTCTAACGACCATCACTCATCAAAATTCTATATAGTTTGTCGATATGTGGTACTTTAACAGGAATCGTCCGTTTTTCATTTTTATATTTTTTTAAAATAATAGAAAAAATTTATATAGTAAAAAAATAATAAATAAATAAATACCAAAGTATTCACTCTCATTTAAAAGTCCCCACGGTTATGCATGGATGAATTACTTGGAATTTGTTATGTGCTTCCATGCTCATTTAAAAGTCCTCACGGTTATGCATGTATGAAACGCATATCAAAAGTTGATTTTTAAAATAAACAAGTTGATTCTAATCCCATTTAAAAGTCCTCACGGTTATGCGTGGTTAGAAGATACTTGAATTCATTTTTTTAAAAATAAAATTGGAATACTACTAATCTCATTTAAAAGTCCTAACGGTTATGCATGGTTAGTAGATATTCAAATTCCTGATATAAATATACCACAAATAGACACAACTGTATGGTTTTATATGATGACATCTTTCCCATCATTCTAAAAGTGGAATATGCGCCTAACAAAATATTTATGATTTTTGTTTGACTTTTTTTAAAATTTATTTTTTATATTCGATTGAGTTTTAATGTTGAATTAATATCGATCACTTTATCTCTATTTTCTCTAACACTATTATTCTTTTGCTGATAACAAAAGGGGGAGAGAAAAGTTAAGATTTTGTCAAATAAAATTAAGCAAAGGTCAAATAATTTTCTATTTGCATCTAGGCTCATTTGCACATTTTTATGCATATATGTAGGGGGAGCTTTGTGTAGAGAGGAAGCATTTAAATAGGGGGAGCAATTAGAGCATATCAATGATCAAATACATTAAACATATTCAAAATCTTAAATATATGTTTGTTATCATCAAAAGGGGGAGATTGTTGAATATGCGCTTATATGATTTTTGTTTGATGATAATAAACATGTATACATTCGTTTAAATGTATTTGTTAATGTACTATTTTATTAAATAAATATTTGCTGAATAAAATTAAATAACACAGAATTTGAATTCAAACAGAAATTTTATTCAAACAAATATTTATTACAATTTTGAATAGTACAAATTCTAGCTCTCATATGCAAGTTTGATTACAAATACATCACAGTTTCATATTTACATTTAACCTCACTACACATCACTCATTCACTCAACTCGTATTTTATCTTCAACTTCATTCCAGTTTGAATCCAGCATCTGACCAATCTGCAAAAATATTCACTAACGCAGTAAAATTGAAAAGGAAATATTTTTGCAATATAAAATAAAATATGGATTTTGAAAATATTATTTTCCTCAGTTATTTGGGATGTTTGTCATGATTTATTTTTGAATCCATTATACACGAACAACTTGTGACATACACAGTGTATCACTGTATATGCCACAAGGCCATGCACACCAATATACACTTGATAATGCTACAGGGACATGTGAGCACAAGGTCAAACCCAAATAAAAAGACGGGTTCAACTCAGGTGCAACATAAATAAAATCTCGACTTCAGCACAAGGTCAAACCCAAGTTGTAAAACTGGATTCAACTCAAGTGTAATGCACAAGTCTACACAAATTCAAGAAGGCACTAAATAACAAACAAAGTGCAAAGGTCAAGCCATCACTGCATACTCGACTCAACTCAATGCAATTCAAACTGCAAGTCCAAAACAAATGCACAATGCACTAAGCAAATGACAGAACCAGATGCCACCAAAAAAAACCAACAAAGACCAAGGCTACAAGTGTGCACATGCTCAAACTCAGAGGCAACAAAGGTCAGGGACCAAGTGCAACAGATACGATGAACCAAATGCCCGTACTACATGAAATACATGGAGACAAAGCAACTGCCACAAGACCACACAGCAGTATACATGAATACAATAACAGGTGAATGTGCAGACCCAACCAAAGAAATGAACCAGTGGCCAGAAACTAGATTACTACATAACACAGTAGCAATGCAACAGTATCGAATGCAATATGGACACAACAATGCTCAATGACACAGCAATGCTCAAGACCAAGGTACAAGTGACAATGCTCAATGCACAGTGCAAACAAATGCACCAATTTTTGTAAGTGACACAGCAAACATGACAGCAAACAAAATCAAATCAAATGAACAAAACCATTTACAAAATATATAAAGCTAAGTGCTATGTGCACAACACTGAGTACAGGAAGAGTTGGAGCAACCCAGTACTCAAGCAAGAATGCAAGACAGTGGTCGAAGCAAAACCATGAATGCAGTAACAACAAAGCCGAGTATTTTTAAACCGAGTCGACCAAGAAAAATAAAAATCTACGTTTTTTGAACAAGTTGAAATCGTCTCAAACGAACAAGTCAATTTCGAAACCGTGGTCATCACGAAATCGATCAATGCCGTGGATGCCAAGCAATCAAAATATATACGAATTGAAGAAGTCAGAATCAATCTCAAACATCAAAACAAAATCGAATGGCCGAAGCTAAATATTGAACAAATCAGACGAACGCAATTCAAGGAGATCGAACTCATATATAAACAATCATCATCGGCAATTTCAAAACCATCGGAGTTCAATTGAGCATAACTGAAAAGCACAAAGGAAAACCACATACCAAATTGAAGTCGAACTCCAGAAGCAGCCGAAAAGACGAACAAATATTCTCTCAATTTACAATCAGATTGAACAAAGAATCGGCAGCTTCACGAAACCCTAGTTTGGATCGAAGAGAACGAAGCCTTAAATTTGCAAGAGGAACGGCCGTCATTATTCACGAAAAGGAACAGAGAAACTAAAAGAGAACGGGCCGAAACAAAAGGGGCCGGCTATTTTAAAAGGGCCTTTTATTTTGTTTTTAGGGTTTTTTTCGTGTCTTTATTTTTAATTTGCTTTTTAAATTTATTTTTAAATTTTAAACCGTTATATTTTCTAGTCGTGTGACTAGGGCACAAACTATGTGGCGTAGTTTGAAAATTCGCAACTCAATGGCTGAGTTGTGGCAGGGTTTTGAGCGTAGAGTTAGGTTTAGTCGACAGCGAGTGTCGCGAGTTTACGTGTGTAAGCGTCTGACTATCTAATTTCTAGTACAAACCTTGGGGGCAGCACGTAGGCAGGGTTTTGCTGAAGCTGGGTAAATTCTGTGTCGTTCTATTTTTCTGCTATTTATTTGTGCTGCTATTGTACTGTGATCTGTGTTGAAATTATTTTATAAGCTTCCGAAATTAATTTCTATAATTTATAACATCACCCTATTCACCCCCCTCTAGGGTGAAATCGATCCTACAGACGCGCTTCTTCTTCCCTTTCTCCTTTTCTTCTTTTCACTTAATTAGCGATTTAAAACTCTTGTAAGCCTACCGGAGCGAGTGTAACAACCCGCCCTTCGTAATTCCCTGAAATCAGCACCGCGTGATGACGTCCGACTTTCGAATATCACAAAAGATAGATTGTTTGGGAAAGAAAATTTAAAACAAATACTATACCATGGGATATTGATATAATCTCACAGCGCAATTATAACATATAATATACCGAATATATATGAACATAACATGATAACAAATATATAAGAGACTGCATTGGCAAAAATAACCGACAGATGAAATCAATATAAAAAGTCAGAATACATCAAACTCCTCACAAAAGAGGGTTCTAAATATAATTTCTGATACATCAGGTCTCATATATAGATACATATCTATCATGTACTATTACAATATCAAGTATATATAAAAGTATAGACATCGCCTCCACAGAATGCTCCGTTGTCCTGAAAACGTATCCCTAAAAGCACCTTACTCTAGAACTACTTAATCCAGTATCCGAGAGTTGCCATGATATAAAAATACAAAGGAAAAACGCGGATCACACATAAAGCCTAATGTGAGTGTAACTATATCAGAATATTGTATATAAAACTGTATACAAATAAACAGGAACTACTAAGGCATAATCGGTTCTCTTCGCTAACGTGGCTCAAGGGTAATATGGACTGTCCATAATAAAGCAACCCTATCCTAGGGATAGAAAATCATAACATGACTTGCTTTTCTCCTATAATCAACGAGTCATCACAGCTAATAACATGAATGCCACGTAATAAAATACTATAATATGGATAGCCCAATATACACATAAAAGGGTAATATAAATACATAATTTAAGTCCATTACAGAATATGTAATAATAACAACTAACGAACTGATAAGACACACAATCCTAACAATACAAGACAACCATAGAATAAAATTGGTATTCACCATTACTGATGGATGGAGTACGTTACGGACATGTAAGCTGGTCCAATGATCCTCGTCTAGGGTCCAAAATAAATTGATTTAATACCTAAATGTACCATAGACCCAAGCCATATCCCTCGGCATTGGGTCTCGTGTAGATCCCACTATACCCCTATAACGAGCTTTGGTGATATATGACATAATCTAGATAGTTGACATCTATATGGATCTCACTACAACCCATTAATTCTTATTGAGAGTCCAAAATAAATAGAGTCTGTATTTAAATGTACCGTAGACCTCGGGTCGCACCGTTGGTGATGGATCTCGTGTAGATCTCACTTTACCCCTATAACAAGCTTCGGTGATATATGATCTATTCTATTTACTTGAAACCTACGTGGATCTCATCGTACCCTCTAAAATGAGCTTAAGTGTTATCTAACCCACTTTCTATACTTGGAGATAATAATCTAAAATAAGTAGATTTGGTACCTAAATGTACCATAGACCTCGAGGTGCATGCTCAGCAATGTATCTCGTGTAGATCTCACCGTACTCCTATAATAAGCTTTGGTGATGTATGATATACTCCGGATATTTGACATCTATGTGGATCTCACCGTGCCCCTTTAATGAGCTTTGGTGATATATGATCCTCTTGTAGCTGATTGTCATTATCCATTATCATACCCCTATAATAAGCTTAGGTGATATATGACCTATTCTATTTGCTTGAAACCTACGTGGGTCTCGCTGTACCTTCTGAAATGAGCTAGGTGATATCTAACCCATAATTCAAATTTAAGCTTACTAAAAAATGGTAAATAAGGTTTTAATAATGAGTTAATATAATAGTATTTATAACATAAACATAGCCTAAATTAATCCAACATTATCTAAACCACTTCATATAATTGCGTAATCACTAATAATTTAAATCATGAAGTGTACCGAATAAATAAAGTTAGAGAATCATCCTACTCATCTTTTTCTTCCTCAAATTAAGCTCCAAACGCCAAAATCCATTATCAAGCTCTCTTAAAAGTTGAGATCGAGCTTCAAACTCCACTTCATGTTAATTCCTTGATGAGTTTTCATAAGGAATTGAGTGAGAAAAATTATGGTGATTTTTTCATAAATTGAGGAATTTTATATAAAATTAGATTAACGGATTAAATAAAGGGATTATGGAAAGATAACGAAATGATTAGGAGAGGGAGAGGAGAAAGCAACGTAAATGAAAGTGGAATGAGAAATAATGATGAGTAGTTAACTTATAAGCTAATTTATGGGACTAGCTCAAATTCATTTCAACCACATGATGTCACTATTCACTCTAAAACTTTCCGACTCTAAACATAGTCAATTTTAACTCATTTTTCTCATGATGGATTTGCAGTCTCGATGGCGGGCATCTTGAGTCCTAATTCGTCCGTCCTTAAAAGTTGAATATTATAGACGTTCCGTTAATTAACTACTTAATATTAAATTAATTATTTTAAATACTGAGTCATATCCTTAAAAGAACTTCGTCCTTGAAATTTTCATGAGTAGGATAAAATGATAAGACTGACCAAAATCCTGAACTTCAACTTTGGAAAATCTTAGCAGTACTTGCCTTAAGCTATAAGCATTACCAAAAGTCCCAAAATTAAAATGCATAACGCATCTAGGAAACGCTTGATTACATACATCATTTTATATTTTCCAATGTACATACCCCTTTTTACGAAAGCCTATCATTATTCAGATGCAAATATGAACAAGTAAGCATCTAAATAAACATGATTTTGCTCCCAAGTACCTAATTGTACTATGCAAAGAGGACCATGAACAAACACAACAACAAAAGACTCAAACATGTATAACTTTCAGTGTAGTAGCCGACACTACTACCATCGTACATGACCATCAATTGAAGAGTAAGCTTAAATAAACCTGTATATAAATATACCATTTAAATATACCATTAACTTCGAGTCACATTAAAGGTAGTAGACTCATATAGATCGCATCTCATGTCCATAGTGGGCATATATGATACATGATCTATGGTAGATGGCCATCGCTATCTCTCTCCAAACATACTTTAGCAAGTAATTATAATTAGCATACAAGCAACCAAACACTCAACAAACAACGATAGACAATAATAATTTACAAATATTGTACCAAAGGTACAAAGCAAGCAACAATTAGCAATAACAATTAATATTCATGCAATAGCAAGCAACGATAAGCAACAACAAACAATCAACAATGAGCAACAACAAACAATCCTCAAACAACAATAACAACAAGCATACAAATTAATAACTATACATTACAAGCAACAACAATAAATCAACAATCAAATAATATCAAGCAACAACAAACAACAATCAACATACAAAACAATAAAACACATAGAGAGCCTAT
The DNA here is from genome assembly GCA_030765085.1 of Allium cepa. Taxonomy (NCBI): domain Eukaryota; kingdom Viridiplantae; phylum Streptophyta; class Magnoliopsida; order Asparagales; family Amaryllidaceae; genus Allium; species Allium cepa. Next base: position 188,940,250 of record CM060937.1, on the reverse strand, counting down.
ACTGACATGCATGGTGACAAACAATAGTCGAAACATGCGTGATAAACTATAAAATCCATTGAGTTTGTTCTACATCCAAGAAGAACAAAAATACTTAAGCGACGCGACTCCCATCATGAACATAATAGACGAAAGGTAATCACAGCTCCTGCCATGGAAAGGAAAACTTATACGATATGCTAGATCATCGAATTTCAAAAATTCTTGAATAAATCCAGCAAGATAAGTTTTAACTTCCCTTTTCTTCTAAACAGAAGTCATCCTCCAAAGGAGGAAATTTTACAAATAAAATCATCATTAAATGACGATCTATAATTGCTTGGGTTCATTCGAGTTCAAACTCATCTTAACCGTACAATGTTAATAAGGATAATACACTAAGTGTACTATGATGCTCGCCTAAGCAAGCATCCTATCACCACTTAGGAGATTATCCGAATCATCATAAAATTGGCTGAGAAGCCTTCCCCGAACTATCACAAGCAATCTCAATTATACTATAATTGGAAAATAACTAAAGATCATCCAAACATAGGATACCTGATCCAATCCTTCGTTTACTCGCAAGATTTCTTTGTTAAATTAGGGTCGACCACTTGACTCTTCTCCTTTGAACTCTGATCTGGTTCCTTGATCCCACTAATGAAATCTCCTTGCATGGCTAGAGTGTGCTTTGAAAATCTCTCAGTCACCTTAAGAATCTGACTTAAGTGTTCGTCTTTAAGGATCAAGTGAAAAACCCTTGACTAACTGGTACTAATCATCAAGAAACTCTGCTCTCGAATGAGGGATTAGAAACTAGCACGTTGTAACACACCATACTTTTGATAATATTATTTAGGATATTTAATCATCTAAATAAAATAAAATAATATGTTGATTAGGGGATTAAGATTTGATTTAAATAAGGGGTAGCTGTGTCATTTAACCAATGTATTAAAAGAAGAGTTAAAATGAAATATATGAGGGGTAAAATAGGAAAGGAGTCATTCCTACTTCTATATCCCTTAGCCAAGTATACTCCTACACGTTCGTTTTAATTTGTTCAAAATTTTAAAAGCTAAGGCTGTCCACCATTAACAATAGCAAGAGAAAGAAAGATAAAGGGGAATCTTAATCAACATCAATTTCATTCAAATCCCATATCCTTAATCTCTAAAGCTAAGGTGAATAATGTGTTCATCTCTCATTTGTTTTGTTTTTGGTTTTAAGGAGAAATCCGAAATGATTTACAATGTTTTGCCATGTTTTTGAATGATCGAATGATTATATATACTCGTTGATGATTCATACATGTTCATATTGATTTTATAATATGTTTTAAAAAAAACCTATTAAATGACATCTAAATGCCTTACGAATTTTTACGTAGATCAGAAATAATATTTTTGAGATGGGTTTCAATTCTAAGAATTTTTGGAATTTATGTGGATTTAATATGAATTTTCTAGTAAAGGAAATGATACTTTGGGTTATTAATTATTTACGGTTAAATAATAAAAGGTTTGGGTCTGAAATATTTATATGACAGACAATATATTAAAAGAGATTTTCTAGAATTTTTGTAGAATTTTCCTAAGTATTTTGATGGATGTATAAAATATTTAAGGAATGAGACTTCAATATTTTATATATTTTAAAAGGAGAAGGAGCTCTTTGCAAATAATTCAAATTTTTTATTTCTAGAAATTGGCAGCATTTTTGAAAAAGTAAAATGGCAACCAATCTGATTTAAACAAACAAGACATATTAGATGTAAAAGAAATAGTTTAAAAGGACAAATAAACAGGTTTTTCACTGATTCAATGCTTTCGACACCAGGTTCCGTTTCTCTACCTTCGCCTCTGATACAGTCGAAATCAATGCGCATAGTATCAAGGAACTGGGTGAATTGGATATAGGCAAAAGGTAGTGGGTCGAAACCAGAGGTTCCAAAGGGGTTGTGGCTTTAGTTTGTTTTTAAATGAAAATGCACATGCTTGCTTTCGACTAGGTTAAATACTTTCAAAGGAAAAGGGTTTCGATTGGGTTACGCCTTTGTTTTTAAATGATTGCCTTCGACTAAGTCGATACCTTTTGCTGCTGCCTTTTTACCTTTCGACCCAGAGCGTTTCAAAGGGATTACTTTGGTTTCTAAAATTTGGCCACTTCTTCAATGTTTTCGAAGAGATGGTTTCGACACCATCACTTCTTTGCTTAAGAATGATTTTGAAAGGAGTGCTTTCGATTTTATTGGGTTTCTGATCCTTTTGCTCTACTTGAAGGCATAATCCAAATGGTTTCGACTGAAACGATTTTCAAAGTTTTCGAATGGTAAATTTTTGAATGGTTTCGAAAGGTTTCCACATGTTTTGAATTGAACCAACTGCTTTCGAAAGTTTTAGATTTGATGCTTTTGAAAGGTTTTAAGAAAGGCTTCGAAGGGGTGGCTCCCCAATGGTTTCGAAGGAGTCGAAAGGTATAATTTTTATGATCATTTCAAAAGGGTTAAAATGAAAAGTTTTCCAAGAGTTTCGAAAGGCAATGTTTAAAGGTTTTAAAAAAATGTCTAAGGTTTTAAAGCTTTGAAAGGAAGGATTTCCAATGGTTTCAAAAGGGTTTTGAGAATGGTTTCAGAAGGAAGGATTTGGCCTTTCAGCCTAGATTAAAGAAAGAGTTTTACTTGGTTTAGAAAGAGGTACTTTCAATTGTTTTGAAAGGGATACTTTCAATGGTTTAGAAAGAGGTACTTTTAATAGATTCGAAAGGGAGATATTCAAAAGTTAAATGTTTTCATCAACTAAGATTTGAGTAGACTATATACATACATACATACATATATATATATATATATATATATATATATATATATATATAGCATGGCAAGGTGATTTTGAGTAAAGCATAGAGATTGCATATTTTTCTTGTTTGAGTTTGATTTAAAGATTTTAAGTCATTTTGAAAAAGTTTTCAAGGAAAATTTTGGGAAGGGATCCCTAAGTAAAAAAAAAATCAGATATTAGAATACTAGATGAGACGGGTATAGGGTCACACCCCATACATTAGGTTTAGCTCCAGCTAATTGTGTCCAAAATTCCAATGTGCAGGGCTTTGTCTCAGATAAGACAAAAATTATGAACATAAACAGAAAGGAATATATGTTTGTATACAGATAAGTTATTGGTGAGCCTGAAAATCATTAGGATTAGGTGACCCTAGGAGATGATAAGTTAACGATAAACAGTCTAGAAGAGAAGTATTTAACAGATAATTAAAGATAAACGTCCATAAGAAGAGGATGGTCTAACATATGTTAGATGAATTTTGATATGATTGTCTGGTAGGCCCAAGTCAGCCAAAGGTTAGTAGTTAGTCAAACAAAAATAAAGTGTTTGAACAAATAGTTCATTTGTCACCAGATATGAATGTTTGCATAATGATTCTTTACAGATTTTAACCGGTTTTGGTTGTAGGAAAAGATTTGCAAAATACATGTTGTAAAAGGATGTTAGTAAGGGGAAACCCATTCCGCAAAGCGGCGTGGTCTCACTTAACATAAAATAACATAGACGAACAGAATTATTCACACCATACTTTATATCTGACTTGAAGTTTTTGTTTCCCCTTAAACTCTCGGGTGCTCAAAATTGATTTGAGCAGGCTGAGGGTTGAGGTTTTCAGGTTTTTGGTGTTTCGGCGAACAAAGCTTCCGGAGACGAGCGGGTGGCTGATGGATAGCTAATTAGGACTTTTATTTTATTTTGTTTTTTTGCTCTGTGTATTAAGTCAAATATGACTATATTACTCTGATCATCCAAGGGGGCATCATCATATGTCGTTCTCGGTGTATTGTTGTAAATTATACTTGATCATTACTTGGAAATAATTTTGGGATTATGTAACTTAGATATGAATTACTTGTTTAAAATGTAATAAGTAAAAATTTGTTTTTGAAATCTATGATTTTGTTCATATTCAAGTGCTTCTGATATTATTGATACCATTAGCATTGCTATATTTTGTCACCAGAAGTTAATATTATAGATGACTGCAATATCTATAGCGCTTCGCTTTTAGCCTCCAGATATGGGATGTTACACACGTGAATAAGCAAATCCTTAGAAAATTCCCCTTTAGCATATGAGAGCACTCCCATCATCAAAGGTTTTACTTACACAAGAACAGACACTTCAAACATGAATGACTCTATGCAAAGCGTTAATAAGCCATCTGCTTAGTCTTTGCTCATTACCAGGCAACCATCGAACCTTATTTAAATGCAAATCCAAGTCATACTTCATTGACTAACTCCGCTCAACTCGAAGGGTCGCGCATCGAGTTTGGATGGAAGTACTTTTGGTCATTACCCCTTAGCTCAACAACTAAGCTTACCCATACAAAGTTTATCTTTACAAAATAATTTACCTATTATGAAAGGCGTCAATTTTAGATTATCTACCAAGCAATTAGAAGTAGATGAACATACAACTCAAATGATAAAGAGAATAGAAGTGAGTACTTCAAATATAAAAGCATACCTAACTACCTAAGTTTCTTCCTTCTCTCTTGAGCGGTAGGTCTGCTAAGGCCCGGTAGCCTGTAAGGCATAAGTCATCATCACTTGCCCACCACTCAGAAAAGTAGGGCAATCCTTCTTCAAGTGACCAAGCTGATCACAAAGAAAGCACTCACGCCTATGTTTTGCTGGACGACAATTCATAGATGCCATAGAAACTGACATACTAGGCGAGTTTTCTTCTTTGCATAAGCTCAATCTACCCTTGTATCTTGGTCATTGCGCTTCGGTTGGAGCTTCGATCCGACTTTCCACTTTCGCTATCTCAAACAGTTCCCCGTAGGTACTCCCATGAAGAAGATCCATCCCAACAAGATTCTCAAAAGCGCCCCTTCACGGGGACAAGACTATGCAGTTGAATCCCCAACTGATACTTTAAGACCTTTGGCAAACTTCTTTGTCCCAAACAATGGAGCATCAATCATCTCAACCTTGAATTAAGCTACAAGGTTGAAATGGATCAGTGTACTCCCTTACCGATGAGCTACCCGCTCAAAATGGATGAAAGTCTCTAGCTACATGCCTTTGTAGATCTCAGAAGTGAGCTATGACCCAAAGTGGCATCTAAATTCGATCTAAGTCACGACTTACTCATCGGCCTCCTCAACCATTATGTATCATCAAGCCAAAACCTCCATCTCTTGATGTACGGAACAATTCTCCTCACGAGAACATCTCTCAAGCCTATATTGGCAAAGGTCATCTCATATGCTCGTGTCCAAGCTTGTGTCTCGGCAACAGTCTCAGAACTCAAATAAGGCTTCCCACCAAGGCTAAGGAAATTCTGGCATAACTTTGGAAAGTCTAAAGCTAGTGGAGCAAGAAATACTTGTGATAGAAATAAATCTAATCCCGACATAGCTAAGGAAATGCGGTAGTTGAATAGTCCTTGAACCAAATCGAACATCTCAACTGCCCATTCACAGTCGCGCTTTCGTGCTCCATCATCTCATACCGACAGCCTAATGAAGATACCTCAGTGCCTAGTGAAGAAATAAATTAAAGCCTAGAGGACAAGTTGATATGCAATATCATATAGTAGAAAAGTACAAGTATACTCTTTCAGCGTATCTCCCTTTATTAGTTTGTTTAACCCAAACTGGCTTACTTGGCCATAATTGTTGAACCTAGAATCCAATACCAAGTGTAGCAACCCGTCCTTCGTAATACCCTGAAGTCAGCATCGCATGACAACTTCTGACTTTTGAATACCATAATAGACATATTGTTGGGGAAAGAAAATTTAAAACAAATACTAAACCAAGTGACATCGATAGAATCTTACAGCGGAATGATAACTTATAATGTACCAAATATACATGAACAGAACATAGTAATAACAATTATATAGGAGATTGCACCAGCAGAAATAATTGATAGACGAATATCAATATAGAAAGTAAAAATGCGTCATACTCCCTATAAAAGGGGGGTTTGAATATAATATATGATACATCAAGTCGCATACATAGATGCATATCTATCATGACTATAATATCAAGTATATATACGAAGTATCAACATCGCCTCCACAGAATGCTCTAGTTATCCTAAAAGCGTATCCCCAAAAGCACATTACTTCCAACCTACTTAATCGAGTATTAGAGAGTGGTCTTGACATAAGCATACAAAGAAAACATGCAGGTCAGACATAAGGCCAGATGTATGGGGGATTATCTCAAAATACTATATATTAAAACTATATACAAATAAACAGGAACTACTAAGGCATAACTAGTCCTCTTTGACAATATGACTCAAGGGTAATTAGAACTATCCATAACAAGTAAAGTAAACATATCCTAGAGATAGGAAATCATACCATGATCTGCATTTCCCCATTAATAAATGAGTCAATAGCTAATAAAATGATTACCACGTAACAACATACTATGATACAAATAATCCAATATACACGTAAAGGGGTAATATAAATATCACAATATAAGCCCAACACACAATATGCAATAATAATAACTGATAACATACACAATCCTAAAAATACAAGACAACCACATAATGCAAATTGGTACCCATCATTGTTGATGGGCAAAGTCCACTATGGACATCTAACGTGGTCCAATGATCCCCTTCTAGGGTCCAAAATAAATAGAGTCAGTACCTAAATGTACCATAGACCCCAAGCCGCATCCCTCAACGATGGGTCTCCTATTGATCATATTGTACCCCTATAATGAGCTTTGGTGATATATGACATACGCTAGATATTTGATGCCTAAATAGATCTCAGCGCAACCTAATAATTCTTATTGAGGGCCAAAAATAAATAGAGTCGGTATCTGTACCATAGACCCCGAGCCACGTCCTCAGCGATGAGTCTTGTGTAGATCTCACTATACCTCTATAATGAGCTTTGATAATGTATGACTTACTCTCTTTACTTGAAACCTAAGTGGATCCCACCATACCTTCTGAAATGGGCATAGGTGGTATTTAACCCACTTTCTATACTTGGATTCAATAGTCTAAAATAACTACGAGTCGGTATCTAAATGTACCATAGATCCTAAGCCGCATCCTCAATGAGGGGTCACGTGTAGATCTCAACATATCCCTATAATGAGTTTTGGTAATATATGATTGACTCTAGATGTTTGACACATATGTGGATCTCATCATACTCCTATACTGAAATTTGGTGATATATGATGTAGTCGTAGATGTCGTCGTCATCGATCACCGTACCACTATATCGAGCTTAGATGGTATATGACCTACTCTATTAATGTGGTACCTATGTTGATCTCACTCATCTATTTACATGATATCTAACTCATAATCCAAATTTAGGCTTACTAACTATTTCAAAAATAATAATTAAGATTTTAAACAATAATAAGTTGCTATAATCATGTTTATAACATACAAATAGGCCTAAATTAATCCAAACATTCTCCAAACCACTTTACATAATTCCATAATCATCAATAAATAAAATCATGAAGTTTATCAAGTAAATAGAGTTAGAGAATCATCCTTCTCATCTTTTTCTTTCCCAAATCAAGCTCCAAACACCAAAACTCATTTTCATGCTCTCTCGAAAGTTGAATTCTAACTTAAACTCCACTTCATGCTAATTCCTTGATGAGTTTTGTAAGGAATTATGTGAGAAGAATTATGATGATTTTTTTGTTGATTTAGGAATTTTATTTAAGCTTGGATTAGCGGTTTAAAGAAAATGGATTATGGAAAGAATAATAAAAGATTAGGAGAGGAAGAGAAGAAAGTAATGTGAATGAAAGTGGAATGAGAAATAACGATGAGTAGTTAGCTTGTAAGATAACTTATAGCCTAGCACAAATTCATTTCATCAACTTGAAATCACTAGTTACTCGAAGAACTTCTCGGCTCCAAACATAATCAAATTTATACTCATTTTTCTTATGTTGGAATTGCAGTCTCAATAGAGGATGTCTGGAGTTCCAATCATCTGTCTCTAAAAGTCGAGTATAGGTGTTCCATTAATTAACGATTTAATATTCAAATTAATCATTTTAAGTACCAAGTTGTTAAAATGCGGGTTGTTACAGCGGACATTATGCCCCTACACACTATTGAACTGAAAAAAATAGATTCTTTTTTGCAAATTTATTGTTTAAGAGACTAGCTGTAGTGGTTTGATCTTGCTTTCGACTTGTAAGGAAGTATATTTCAAATAGCTACCAGACTTTTGCATTGATCTGACCAAATTTCTTCGGTTGCCTGCGTGGGAGAGTTGAGGGACTTGGAAGCAAGCGTTGACCATGCCACCCAGGTGCTTGTTAAGTGCTGAGGTCGGTGTGTAGCAGTTAAGCGTCACCGTGTTGTTTTTCGGATGGGCAGCCACAATTCAAACCTAAGCTCTGGAGGGCTTCGAGGTTCTTCTAGTTGATGCACTATCTGAGGCATTCAAGTTTAAAATGTGCTAAGTAACAAGCTTATCATGTGAGGTGCTGAGCCCAATTACTCACTCATACGAGTCGAGTGTCTACCAAGCGTCGAGTAGCAGGTGGCACTGGTGTTGAGTGAGAGTGCATGTTTTCCCATAAGTTCTCCTGGGTGAAAAATAGTCGTGTGCGTAGCGAAGGACGGGCCCTGGCTCGAATCGGAGCGCGCGGGACTCAAGTGTTCTCCAGGATGACACGTCGCCTATTTCTTAGAGGACTGTAGGGCTCGACTCGACTAAAGATGCATGGTTGGCTAGAGCACTCTTGTATGATGGAGTGATAATAGTGAGATTGGCAGTTAGCGTCGTCGTTTACAAGAACTTAGTAGATAGAAATTATTTAAAGTGGACTTATCTATTCGTTGCTTTAATGGTAGGTGGTCTCGGTTTGAACATAAGCGTTGAACAGCCTGAAAGTTCCCTTGGGTGACATGCTGCAAGCAGAGGTTGACCATGCTTATTCTTACGTGGGCACACTATGGATATTGGACGTCGGCGTCACTCAGGGTAACAGCTTTAGTTAAGACAATGGTGTCCTATCCTATTCAGAGAATGAGCGACATTATGGACGACAGATTCAGATCATTGCAAACGCACGTCCAGTCATTTGATGCGCCCTAATGCATAGGGAGGGACATCTCATCCAGATCCCATGGGCAGGGGGTAATCCCCAAACAAAGAAATGAATGTACGTCGATTCAACTTTGTTGGATAGCTTGATAGTCCCCGATAAGGAAATGAATTCTCGGTAATTCATCATTTTGGATTGCCTTTCGGTCTGGAGGGAAGTGATGGCTCGTGCGATCCTAGTGTGCAAAGGAAAGTTGTCCCTAAACCAGGCAATAAGCATATGAAAAATATCCTCGTTGGATAGCCTAGGAGTTTCTTGATAAGGAAACCAATTCTCGGTAATTCATACTCGTGGATAGCCTGCCGGTTAGGTGGGTAGCGATGGCTCGTGTAGTCTTGGCCGGTGAAGCGTGGCGGTCCCCAAATAAGGTAATGAGCATATGGAAATTCATCCTTGTTAGATAGTCTGGGCATTCCCTAGCAAGGAAATGAATTCTCGGTAATTCATACTTGTCGATAGCATGTTGGCCGAGAGAGGAGTGACAGCTTATGTGGTCTAGGACGGCAAAGGGTGGTGGTCCCCAAACAAAGCAATGAGCACATGAAAACTCATACTTGTTGGATAGAGTTGGCAGTAGTGCTAAACAATGCGTGATATGAAGACTTCGATGCTCTCTTCATTGAAGGCCGTAGGCTCGGTAGTAAGCTTGAGAGAGTTATTGGTGGTAGATCTCATATGCCCCCGACATGTATGCGGGCATCTGGTTGCCCTTGGAAACCTTTGAAGGCGGAGACGGAGGAGGGTTTCACTGGACATTCTATAGAGATCTCCCTTAGATATTGACATTAATGTCGGATTTTAGAGATTTTCCAGGGAGGAGCGAGGCGGACATCAAGATCACAGATGATGGCCATCATTGCCGCTGGGTTTAGTAACAAGGCTAATCGACTAGGGCATCTCATAGTGGCATGCTTGGCGAGATGTAGGAGGCTTGCTCCCCGTGCTGGGGGTCTTTATAGTTATCAGAGGTGCGAGCGGGACCACACTCGTAGTTGCCATATTTCATACTGGATGTAGGATACTAAGTAGGAAAATAGCTTGCACAGGAGGCTATTAACCACAAGACCAGATGTCAGCCCTCTTTTAAGCGTCAGAATATTGATTGTGTTTTTCATTAGTTTCATAATTGCACCATGAAAAACAAATGTTACTTGCTAATCGTTTGATTCAAGTGATAAAATGAGCATTTATGGGTAAATGACACAAGGTATAGAGCAGTTCAACAGAATTACGTACGTCTACTATGAACTTATTTTATTATACGGCACTCATACAATTATAGGGAATTACAATATATACAACAAGAATAAAATGACGGCTCAAGACTAAGGCTGCTGCTAATCTTGAGGGCCTACTGAGTTAAGAACCATAGACAGTGAGCTGTTTGTGAGAATTGATGCTTGATGCTAAGTTTATGATGCATGATCATGAATGGCTGATGAGCCCTTCAAATAAATTGACCCTTGTGGGTAGCGATCGACCACCGAATAGTCGATCCTATGCGGGTTGCGATCAACAACCCTTTCGAAGCTGTCATGCATGGTGTAATTGTAGTGGTGGAAACTGATACTGAGAAGGCTGAGATGATGCCATAAAACCAGTTGGAAAAATATTGCACAGTAAATTTGGTTAATAAGGGATGGTTGATGAATTGAAGGGAATAAACGACGGGGGTCAACAGTAATAGGAAAACCATGCCCTACCCTTTAGGTAATGTTCATGCACAGTGGCAGCATGATGCATAGCCTGCTTTATGTCAGAATAGGACACACTTGGTTGTACTTATTTGTCTGCCTTGCCCTTATGCTGATATGGCGAGGCAGATCAGGCAAGCCAGACCTTTACCAAAGTTATGGAAAAAAGTGTGAAACCACCAGGGGTAGTGTTGAAGGAAGGAGCTGAGCTCGGAAGGTTTGGCTGCACTTCTCATAATTATACGAGGACTAACTGTAAGGTTGCTTGCGGGTGCTGCATTGTAGCCGGATTGATAGGCCATGCCTGAGGCAATCTAGAGACGCGTTGATCGACGGACGGATCAAAGGAGGTGCTCGAATAGACGGGCTGTCTAGAAGATAGTTTGTCATAAGAGGGGGGCCGAACGATGGGGACAAGGCCGAGTAGTGCGATGTCGTACTTTGTTTTTCGAGTTGACACTTGGTCATTACTTTGTGGTGCACTGGCCGGGGGTCGATCGACTTTAAGTGCCATGGATTGGATATATTGACAGAGGTCCAACTTAGACGGCAGCCGATGGAGACTTGCTGGCTCGCTTTTGATTCTCGAGTAGTTTGTGGTAGGCTGGCTTGGGCTTAGACCAGTCCAGACCGAAGCAGATTAAGCTAAAAAACGTTGATTAACTTATCTTCTTATTTACAAAAAAATTACGTAACAAGTGGCGTTAGTGACAGTTTAGGTGGGTGTAAATAATATCACCGGCTTATTTTTTTCCACTTAAGAATATAAATAGCTCAATTTCTTCAAATTGATGATTTTTCATTCAACGATGTTAAAACCTACAAATTTACATTTAAATATTCAACTTTTTAAAGTAAACCTTTGATTTTTATTTTGGTAGTACATACAAGTTTCGCATGCTATCAATGTTAAAACTTTGATATCTATTTTGTTATAAGAATTTAGAGCTTGATATTCTGACAGCTATGCTTTTTTATTGAAATAAAGTACCAAATCCAAACTGCATATTATATAGTGGATTATGGTACACAACCAGAAAATCTCATGTCCATAGTAGTCATGATTGTTCTTACATGCTTATTAATATATACATTATTATTTCTAGTCATATAAGCGCTCAAATATTGCCTCGATTGTTTGCCACAGTACGACAGCTAACGGTGTTTAATATAAAAAACATATGACTGTCTAGGACCGAATGAAAGAATTGAATTAGATGTTAAATAGCATATAAAAAAGTAGATATCTATTAAAAAAAATGTGATAGCAAGAAGCTTTTGTTTTTTGGATGCTAATAACAGTACATCATCATATAAAAAATTTGATGCTAAATTTCTTTTGTATCACTGTGAGAGTATCATTACATTTGGTTTTGTGTCTATTGGTATGATATTATTTCGACTATAGGTATTTATGTATCTATTCTGTTTTATATATAAGAGAATAAAAGATTTTTTGTATTCGTATTTCTCGTTCAATTTGAAGCCAAATACTTATCTCTTATCGATTTTAGTAAACAATTTGCAATTGCCCCCCTCCAACTCTTTTCCAATCACAATTCATGTATCCATTGTAGTTGTTGTTATTCGTTGTTTTGTCTCTTAGCATTCTTCTGCTCTTAATTTTTTAATAATTAATAAAATGTATTTTTGGTGGTTTCCCTTTCTTTTTCTGTAACTTCATCCTCTCTTCCCATTAATTTGCAAATTCATCTTCCTAAAACCCTATCTCCATTTCTGTTTAATTCAATCTTCTAGTATGTTTTTCAATTTTTTCCACATTTATTATTTTTGTTTTATCTTTTGATTCTCATAAACTATATTTTTTTCAAATTATTTAAGAAAACACCTTTTATTTTGTATGCAACCTTTGAATTAGAGCCATCTGGATCTAAAATCTAGCGAATCTGGATGTTTTTTTATTTAGTAACATTCTTTTCAACTTTTTCACAGTAGTTTAAAGTTGTTTATTGATTACTTTCATTTCATCAATTTCAAAGTAGTTAAAAGTTGTTGATTTTCTTCATTTTTGAAGTTGTTTTCTTAGGAATGTTTTTGCATCTGATCCCCATGTTTTTGTTCTTTTCACCAGATCCATAGGTAATTTTTCGTTTTTAGACTGTTATATTAAGTTTTAGTCCTTATTTTGTAAAAAGTTTCCAGATTTGCCGTAATCTTATCTGCTTTAGGTCAGGTCTAAAATAAAACTACTGTATGTTCTCATTTTTAAACCTTTTTCCCACTTTTTCAATATTTTGTTTTCTTTTTTGGGGATGTATGGTGTCTCCTGATTTTATTTACAATTTCTTCTATTATTGTCGAAGTGTTTCAAGTTACCTAAAATGCCTTTTATTTTATAAGAAACTATGGAATTAGAACCATCTGGATCTGGAATCTAGGTATTTTCGTTTCGTAGGAAACCTTCATCGACGAAGACGAATCTGAATGTTTTTTATTTGGTAACTATTATTTCATCCTTTTCACATTAGTTTAAAGTTGTTGGTCGATTACTTTTGGTTCATCATTTTTAGAGTAGTTAAAAGTTGTTGATTTTTTTTCATTTGTTTTCTTAGGAATGTTTTTGCATCCGCACTCCATGCTTTGGTTCTTTTCACCAAATCAATAGGCAAGTTTTCATTTTTAGACTGTTATATTATAGTTTAAACCCTTATTTTCTATAAAGTTTCCAGATTTGTCATAATCTTATCTACTTCAGTTCAGGTTTACAATTAAACTACCGTATGTTCTCATTTTTAAACCTTTTTCCAACATTTTCAATATTTTTGTGTTCATGTTTGGCGATGTGTGGTTGTCTCTTGGAATTTATTTACAATAATTATTGTAAAAGTGTTTCATGTAACCTAAAAAGATATATATGCCTAATTATACAAAAATTCACAATAATGAAATTTTACATGTGTTTTAAATAGTTTGTTTCTTCTGTGTTTGTGATTGTATCAATATTATCAATTTTAAACCGCTTTATGTTGTCATTTTCAAATCTTTTTCCAACTGTCTATCCTTATTTACAATTTTATTACCTTTGTAACCTTATGTATTATTATGAAATTTTTGTTTAGGATTTTTTGTTACCCTGACAGTACAATTTCTTCTAACAGTAAACTAATCGAAGTATATTGTGTTCTACATAATCAAATTTATGAATTTTGTGTTATATTTCTTTGTGCTCGGTTTCTTTATTCTCCAATAATGGCATCTTAAGTATGTTTAAATAATTTGTTTCTTCTATGTTTATGATCGTCCCAATATCATTAATTTGAGTGTCTAATGTAAAATATTTATTTTTTGAATATTGAAGAAGTATTTAATGTTAGTTAAAATGGTGTGACCATTATGCATGAGTTGTTTATTAAAAATATGCACATAAAAGGATTGTCCACATATTTATAGCAGTAAATCCCTTATTATCTATCCTCATTTATAATTTTTTTAATCTTTATAGTCTTATCTGTTATTATGAAATTTTTATTCATGCTTTTTTGTTACCCTAACGGTAAAGTTTCTTTTGATAGTAAACTAATCAAGTATATTGTGTTCTACACAATCAAATTTATGAATTTTGTGTTTGATTTCTTTGTGATCCCAACAAAATAGTATATCTTGTCTTTGTTATGGTCGTTCCAAACCTTTGGTTGTTTGCCTCATCTACTCAATTGTTTGTTTTAAGATCTGTTGTCCTTAGCAATAGTGTATTATCAAATGCAAACCTAGCCATCATTTGTAATTCAAAAACAATCATCTATATTCTTTGTTTGCAACATAAACTTTGCTTTGTGTTCCCATATCAAAGGCAGTATTTTTTTATTTACCATGGCTTTTTGTGTCCATTCAATTTCACTATTTAACTAAACCTTACACAACTTCACCAATTGTGTTCTTAGAATTGAATTCCTTGCTTTAATTAAATAAAGCAAATAATAATCACTATTGTTATGGTATGTTATTTTTGTCTTCCTAACAAATGTAGCAAAGATAAAGAAAACAAAAATTTTAGATACATTAGTTCATGTTATCCTATGTTTTCTTCAGACTATGCCAAAAAAATTAGTTGTTGTCGGTAACATTGACATAAGAAGACAAAATTTTAACCATTTCTTGCAGAAATACTTGTATTAATTTCTTAGAACTTCTTTAAATGAGTTGTATGATCTGCTCCAACCTTATTACATCATTTCTTCCCAAAATAGAAAGAGCAATTTTTTTTGTAAGTAATTGTATTTTAATCAACTATTTTCAAATTAAATCCAAGTTTTCTTTATAAAATACATTTTCCTACTTTTTTATTGTACCAGGCTATAAATTTGACAAATATATTTTACACCTATAATTCAAAACATAAATTCTGATAAGTTTCCATTTTTCAGTAGAATTATTTTACTATTTACTGCAACTTAATATGCATATTCCTTTTCATTATTTTCCACATTTTTATCATTTAACGATAATTTACCATTTATGTTCTTGGAATTTATTTTTGTTCCCACTAAGATGATTTTATTATGAAGAATATGTGGAAGACGTACCATACTTTGAATTTCTTACTACTTATATTTACTGAAAGTTATGGTATGTTGCCCTGTGGCTTTCTAAGTTATTGAGCAAAGACATAACAAGTAAAAATTTTGATGTACTTTTGTTATCTTTCAGCTAAACTATACATTATTTTTTTCTTGGATTGCTAAAGGACGAGTAATTATATTTGAACAGTAAAGCACAAGATTGTACAACAAAAATTGTGCTAATAATTTCTCTACTTTGTTTTATAATCGAATATATATTGTACATTTTTTATTACAATTTATACTTTGTTTACAAACCGTCAATGTATGTTGATTGGAAGCAATTGACTACTATAAGGTTAAAGTTACCCACATGGGTTTTTCCACTTACATAGTAGATTAGGCAGTTTATTTAGTTTTACCGTATCAGTTCATCAAAGTTGCTTACATTTTGTCATTATTATGAAGCATTTTTTCTTTTCTCTTTTTCATTTGCTACAACTGATTCAAAATACTGTTAAGTTATAATTATCATGGTAAGTAAGAGTCAGGATTAGATATAAATATTATTGTATGGCACTTCATAAATGAATTTATGTTTGGTTGTGTAATATATGTTACACCTTGAAAACAATGAAGCTTTGTTGTGCTAATTATTATGACTCAAGCGATTTATTTAGAATTAAGCATTAATTATATTCATTATTTGGGATGTGAAATTGAATACATGATAAGAATCAATTTAATGTTAAGCCCCATTATCCAAATGGTTAGGTGATTCGATTTTGGTGCGAGAGGTAACAAGTTCAAAACTTGCGTAGCGTGATTCGAAAGTTTATTGACATGTGATATGTTGTCCCAGTGACATGTTGTATAGAAAGTACCATTTCAAAAAAAAATTAATGTATGTTTAAAAAAAAAAGTGAAACGATGTGTTTGTATCTAAGATATCGAATTAACTTTGAATTTTTTAAATAATACATTAATTTTCATATTTAATCTACTTCGCACATTCTAACCACTAAACGATGGTCTTATGTTTCAATCAAGTTAGTTTTAGCTACCATAAGTCCGTTTCAGTCATCAAATGACTTTGATAAAATGAGTGAGTATATAGAAAAGCTTTAGAGGATTATATTTTTGTGTTTATATCATTTTCGGTAGTACGAAAGGTTAGATAACAAATTTAATGCATTGAGTATTATTTATTTTCTATGTAAAAAAGTATGGAAAAAGATTATTGATTGAAATTTTAAAAAAATTTACTAAGAAATGAGTTGAATTAAATAATCAAGTTAGCAGTCATTTAAAAGTATTTCTATATTTAAAAAACAATATTTGGTGGTAACAATGGATAAATAAAGTTGATTCTGTATGCTTATTTTTACTGTAACGTCCCGCCTTTTTGTACGCTTTAAATCGACGATAAACCACACACGTCAGACTCAAACCATACAAAAGGGTGGATTGTTATGGGGTAAATAAGAAAAGCAGAGAAAGAAGAAAAGAAAAAAAAATAGAATCTTACAGCGGAACGATAAAATATAATAATCAAATAAACAGTTCATGAAGCTGTTTACAAAATATTCGATTATATTTATACAATACATATCAGAGTTTCATATACCAGAGAATAATAATCAATGCAGCGGAAATAGTATGAATGTAGTGGAATACTATAATAAATAATAATAAATCTTCGCCTTCGTCTTCCAGAATATGGTCTTCCAAATCATGAAATGCTCAGGCTGACCCGAGCGAATTGAAAAGACAAAACACTCGAGTCAGAACTAAAAGATCTTATGTAAGTTAATTCAACAGGAATAAATATGAGTAATGGTGTAACATCCCGCCTTTTTGTACGCTTTAAATCAACGATAAACGACACACATCAGACTTAAACCATACAGAATGACAGATTGTTATGGGGTAAATAAGAAAAGCAGAGGAAAAAAAACAGAATATTGCAGCGGAACGATAAAATATAATAATCAAATAAACAGTTCATGAAGCTATTTACAAAACATTTGATTATGCTTATACAATACATATCAGAGTTGCCCATACCAGAGAAAAATAAAATGCAGCGGAACAGTATAAATGTAGTGGAATAATATAATAGATAATAGTAATAAAATCTTCGTCTTCGTCCTCCAGAAATAAGATCTTCAAAATCCTGAAATGCTCAGGCTGACCCGAGCGAATTGAAAAGACAAAACACTCGACTCAGAACTAAAAGATCTCATGTAAGTTAAATCAACAGTAAATAATATGAGTGGAACGGCGTCAGAGATGTTTACGGGATTTGAATCTCTTATCTAGTGTGCAACGTGAGTGCAGTAACTCAAGAGATGCTCGGGATTCACATCTCGTAAGGATCCGTTAAACTATTTACTATGTAGGAATATTTCTCTATTATAATAATGTCTAATAGTAAAATAAACTTACTTTTAAATAGCGTTAAGGGGTTACCCATATAGCCCTTAACACGTAATAGTGCCAATAGTCTATACAGTACCGTAATACCTCATGATCGGGAGGCTACCAGAGGATACTCCATTGGTACGACACAAATCAAACTTGTACAACGTGCTAGGGTAGGTAATACGGCACAACTAGGCAATGCCAGGATATATATACCAATTACGCTTCTGGGCCGGTGGTAACGCGTAGTGCGCAGCTACCGCCCACCTCGAGCCACACTCCCAAATAAAAAAAATTGAAAAGTGGTCACCGAATCAATCCAAAAGTTAGAGTATAATATCGAAGGGATGTGTCCGATAAAAGGTGCCACCTTCTTAGCCCATCAATCGCACCTGTTTTAGCTACCTTATGCCAACTCACGTGAGTCGGATCCACGTATATACCTCAAAGGAACGTCGCCACCATCCTACTTCATTCTGGAATCTCCATCGCGTACACGGTTTTCAAAGTGGTTTTCGGTATCGACAGAGAGTATGCACATATCTGATCCCAGTCTCTTTGCCAACCAATCGTTATTATAACACCGTGGTCATTACAAAATAATTATACTTCAAAACCAGGATATAATATTCATTTCAAAGCCATATAAATACGATAATGAATTAAATAACAATTTAACTGGCAGTTATATGCAATAATAAATTTAATAACATATTTAATTCACTAAATTCAATTTTACTAAGATGATGACAAAATATGCCAAACAGTCATAAATAAATTTCTAATCACAACATAAATCAATTTAACAAACATAAGAAATTTTAGAAGTTGTGAGTGGGTTAAAACACTCACCTTTTTAATTTAAATTGAATTTAAATCCAATTTAAACCCAAAATTTTAACAGTCTCCAAATTCGTCCAAACCAGGGCCATAATGTCTGAAATTTCAATACGAACCTAGCGGAGAAAACCGTGCATGACGGACCTCGTATGTAAAAGTTACGTATATTAGAAGTTATATGATTTCAAAATAAAAATTACAAAATATAAAATTAAAAACAAACCTAAACACGTCAGCATCTACACGCGCCGAACCAAATTCACGATGAACAGTGTTTCTGCGTTCATGCCCTTCCAAGTACCCACGAAACCCACTTGACTGATGCTTTGACCACCAACTCGAGCGCCCTCCGACCACCGAGTGCTAAGCCATCGCCACTAGTGACTTACCCATGGCGAGCCGTACGTACTGATGACCCCGCCGTCCCTTCCGGTTGCCGAAGTTCACCATGCCGCCAAACCCTACGAAACCCTAATCGAATTATGGCCGCAAATCCCATCGTTGATTTCCTAAACGAACACCACCGATGAACATCACTCGGTCCCCTCCACACTCCGCTACCCTCAAATCGACGATCCGTGAAAGTTGATCATCACGTGATGAACGGTCGAGGATTGATCATCAATTTCTGGGAAAACAGAGCTTCATTCCAGATCAGAGATACGCACGTCGAGAGCTTCAGAACGATATAAAATTCGATATAGTTTGAAGAGATTTAATTTTTGGCTTTGAATTTTATTTGAAATTGCAATTGAAAATTTTGTTTTTGTCTGCCACTGAGGAAGAGGAGGCACATAATGAATTGTATGTACAGACAAATGACAATGAGGAACAATTAGGGTTTATAACAAGGTATATATAGGCAAGCTGAAATTAGAATGGACCGAATCGATTGGATATACGTGTTGAACGATAAAGTGGCCCGAAAAAGCCCGTTCTGACCCCGGGACGAAATTGGTTCAACCCATATATCAAAATAGATGTTTTAAAATAATATAAACGTAATGGAACAGGTTTTAAGTCCAAATTCCATCGTATGAAGAAGTTATGCTAAAACCAAATTATTTCAAATTGATTTCAATTTCATTGATTTTCTAGGCTTTTCGAGCTCGTACAATCAAACGACAAGTCCGATCGTTACGAAACTTGAAATCTTATAATAATTCAACATTACGGATCCGATGAAACTAGTTTCATCGAAACCCGAGTCAGTGGCCAAAATGACTATTTTATTGTTAATTAAATAAATAAATTAATAATTAATTAATCAAAACAAATTTTCAATTTCAATTCTATAATTGACAATTCTTATCATTTTTTTTAAACTATTACAATAATTTAAACAAATTTAGATGTAAATTTAAAGTAGATTAATTCAGCAATTTCAGTGTTTTAATTTCACTTTCATTAAATTTAGAAATTATAAATTTAATTTCAAATAAATTGTTCTTATTTTCTTTAAATCTTTATATCCATCCAGTAATTTCAAATAACATAGTAAATGTTGGTTTTACTTTACATTACTTTAATACACTCAGCTTTCCTTCTTTATTGTGTATTAACTATATTTTCCACTTATATTGAAATTTTGCCCAATATAACATTTGAATTACTTCCTTTATTTGGATTTCATTCAACTTGTTTATAGTCAACTTATATTAACATTACTACTTTTAATTTTAATTATCATTTTATTCACAAACCATTAACAATACATTATTACCAAATATTTAAATATTTAATTTCAATTAATTGCAATAAACCCAATTACCCTAATTTAAATTCTAACAAATAAATAAATCTTGATTCCCATTCTTATTATTCAAACAATCATTACCTTATTCATACTTTATTATCAACCAACAATTATTGAAATTCATTATCTAATATTGATTTTATCAAATTTCAATTTATTACGTATTATTCCGTCAATTAATATACTTTGAACTTATTTCGCAATTTATTAATTACAATCAACTAAAACCTTACAGTTGGTTTCAGTTAATTGAGATTGCACTAAATTAGTTATTTATCCACTTGTATTAACATTATTCCCTTAATTTACATTCAATTACTATTAATCAATATATTATTTCATTGGTTAACTCAATACTTACTTTTATTTACCTATTTTCCATTGCTTTATTACATTTACACTTTACAATTACAATTTTTACCCACATTAATGAGACATTTATTTTCATTTAAATGTAATTGATTTCCAATTGATTTGGTAGACTAGATATATTCTGGTAATTTATGATGATTGTTACCATAGCCTTAAAATTTCACTTAGGCTTATTATTTCAATTATTTATTATAATTATTTACATCATATAAATTCATTTATTACCATAAATCATACATTAATTCATATATTCATACAATACTTTATTACTTATATTAAAAAATTTATTCTTAAATATAACAATTACAACTAATTGATAGGCCAATTAAATAGTAGCTTACGACCGTTACTATTACTTTGACTCACATTAATGAATTCATTGTTCGCAACAAACGTTACCATTCTTATATACCCAATCTTTATTCACTAGTCATTCATTACATATTATTCCACTTATAAATTTTAATGTTTGCATTAGTTTTCTTACATTAACTTATAGCCAAGCATAACAATTTACATTACTTCAATTAATTTTAATTTCATTTCAATTGTTAACACTTAGTTATCATTTCCATGGTTGCATTTCAATTTAGTATTCATTTCATTACTAACTTTCAAAATTTTTATTTCTACTTAATTCATTTACCAAGATCATAATAAATTAACAAATTTAATTTATCGAAAATTATGGGTCCTTACACTCTCCCTTACTCAAAACTTTTCGTCCCCGAAAAGGAAAAAGAAGGGAAAAAAAGAATTAAGAATCAATATATATTATTCAAAAATATTAACTTTATAAACGATAATTTACAAAATTAATTAATTAAAATAAAATATACCAATTTTATAACTATTAGTTCTTTTTATACTCAAATTAATAAAGTTTGGAAAACACTTCTCAAAAATTTTCTAAGTCCAAAATTTGTGGAAAATTTTGGCAGAGTCTCCTTTATACGGAGAGGCTCGGGAGAAAATATAATATCAAATATAATAATATACAACATATATTTTTCAAAATAATATATATCCCAACTCGGAAAAAATAATATAATAACGCAATAAACCGTAATCCGAGAACGTACCTATTAGTCGGGCAATTATGCTTGATTATGAAACTAAAAGCAGTAACAATTGCTTCCATAACCTGCGTTTCACTTATATAATCCCAAAAGGTTGACAATTATATAAAATGAAATATTTAAGGTTGTTCAACCACTAACAACAAATCAATAATAATCACTTGCAATCACAACATACAACCATCATACAGAATCAACACAAATCAATTATCCATTCATATCAAACAGAATAAATAGTTGTTCGGGTTTTAAAACTTTAAATTGCACAGAATGGAAAATAAACTACTTAGTGCATCATTTACTCAACAGTCTTAGATGAAACTAAATAGATTATTCATTCATCCAAACAATTTTAAAGTATCCTTGGCCAAACGACCATAACTAAACAAACAGTAATTTCAAACAATAGATCAATTTCATTCTTATTAATTTCATTCATATATTAATTTATCTTTTTAATTTACATTTTATTTCTTACAGTTTCATTTACTTTTATTCATTTCTAACAAAATCTCATTTTCACTTATTCATATCATGAAATTTTCCTTTTATTATATTACATTCATTTATTCACTGCTTAATTTCATTTATTTACAGTATTCATCTTTCTGCTTATTTCCAAAATAAATAACTTCAACATTTACTTAAGTCTATAATTACGTACAACATTTACCTTCTATCATATTTTATCATAGTAAGATTTCCATTGTAACTTAAGTTTATAACAATTACAACATCAAATTCTTATTTATTAAAGAATTTCATTGAATACTTTATTACTTCAAATTTTACTAGAAAAATTTCCCATTGCATTTTCATTTAACAATTTAACATTTTATAGTTGGTAAGTCATATATACGTTAAAGAATGCAAATTGAAAATTACACAAGTTTATCTAATTACACAAGTTTATCTTATTTCATTTTAATTGACTTAATGTTCAACAATAATATCTTTTGTTTTTAGGTTACATATTTCAACTTTTTTTTTTATTTATAACTTAGCATTAAATCTCTTATTTCCTTTAGAGGTTTCAATTATTAATTACTTACGTTCCAATTCACTACAATAATTGAAACTATTAATTGACGAAAACTTAAGAACTAAATACCAGGTTTAACTTCAAATCATTTTAAAATAATAGATAAATGTATATACTTACAGATTACGTATCCAATTATATTTAAAACAATTTAAAATTTATTTTTGTTTATCAAAATAAATCTGTAGTAAAACTACTACAATGGCCTTCCCGCTTAGAAATTTGAAAATGAATGTCGATGATGTGTGCACTCATCACCGAAACTATTTTCCAGCGGCAGAGAGGGGAGTACAAAACTTATTTCTTTCCAAAAAAATTTAAAAATAATTCTTTCAAATCTTATTGGAATATTTATATCAGAAAATACTTCAAAATATTATTATTATATTCCAAATCATTCAAAAGAAATTTTCCAAAACCCCGGGACTTAGATTCTAAATTTCCAAAATTCATTTTATTTTATTTCACTACCCAACAACCAATATATACAATCAAATATATATCTGATTTATAAAAATCCATTTTATATATATATAGAAAATATAATAGGCAAAATTATTTCATTCACCTATATTCAAAAACAAATATTGTGTCGGTCTGTCCTATTAAATGTTTAAAAATCCCTATTGATGTCATAGCGTCCTATGTACCAACGAGAATTTATAAATACAAAATGGAAAAAATTAACACAATGTCAAAACCTTTGATAACACTAACAAATACGCTCTCTCATATATATACGCTCAGCGACTCGACATCGGGTATTACTACCCTATTAATAACGAGTCAGACCCCACAAAGCTAAGGTTTATCGCTAAACCTCGCTCTGATACCAGATGTAACATCCCGCCTTTTTATACGCTTTAAATCGATGATAAACCACACACGTCAGACTTAAACCATATAGAATGGCGGATTGTTATGGGGTAAATAAGAAAAGCAGAAAAAGAAAAAACAAAACAGAATCTTACAGTGGAACGATAAAATATAATAATCAAATAAACAGTTCATAAACCTGTTTACAAAACATTTGATTATACTTATACAATACATATCAGAGTTACCCATACCAAAGAAAAATAAAATGCAGCGGAACAGTATGGAACAGTAGGAATGTAGTGGAAAAATATAATAGATAATAGTAATAAAATCTTCGTCTTCGTCCTCCAGAAATAAGGTCTTCAAAATCCTGAAATGCTCAGGGTGACCCGAGCGAATTGAAAAGACAAAACACTCGGGTCAGAACTAAAAGATCTTATGTAAGTTAAATCAAAAGTAAATAATATGAGTGGAACGACGTCTGAGATGTTTACGGGATTTGACATCTCCTATCCAGTATGTAACGTGAGTGTAGTAACTCAAGAGATGCTCAGGATTCACATCTCCTAAGGATCTGTTAAACTATTTACTATGTAGTAATATTTCGCTATTATAATAATGTCTAATAGTAAAATAAACTTACTTTTAAATAACTTTAAGGGGTTACCCATATAGCCGTTAACACGTAATAGTGCCAATAGTCTATACAGTACCGTAATACCTCCTGTTCGGGAGGCTACTAGAGGATACACCATAGGTACAACACAAATCAAACTCGTACAAGGCGCGCTAGGGTAGGTGACACGGCACAACTAGGCAATGCTAGGATAGATATACTAATTACACTTCCGGGCCGGTGGTAACGCGTAGCGCGTAGCTAATGCCTACCTCGAGCCGCACCCCTAAATTAAAAAAATCAAAAGTGGTCACCGAATCAATCCAAAAGTCAGAGTATAATATCGAAGGGATGTGTCCGATAAAAGGTGCTATCTTCTTAGCCCGTCAATCGCTCTTGTTTTAGCCACCTTATGCCAACTCATGGAAATCGGGTCCATGTATATACCTCAAAGGAACGTCGCCACCATCCTACTTCATTCTGGAATCACCACCGCATGTACGGTTGTCAAAGTGGTTTTGGTATCGATAGAGAATATGTCCATATTCGATCCTAGTCTCTTTGCCAACCAATCATTATTATAACACCGCGGTCAAAATAATTATACTTCAAAACCAGGATATAATATTCATTTCAAAACCATATAAATACGATATCATTTTCGTTTTAAAAACCAAATCAATATGATATCATTTTAGAATCATAGTATTTCAAAGTTATAAAATTTCAAAACCAAAGACTTAAAACTATAACACTTCCAAAACGTAATACTTTGAAATTTATAACTTTGAAACATAACTTCCACCCCTTACATGGTTTAAATATTAAAATATTTTATAAAATAAACTAGCTTCTTAAATTTCACAAATCAATTTCAAAATAACCTGAATTTCTAAATTTTAAATTTAACCAAATCCCCAAATCATAAATTTCAATTCAATTCGGTTTCAAATAGACCATTCCAAATTATATCGATTTCAAAACAGATTTGACCCACAATATAAACCATTTCAAATTCAATATATTTCAAAACTTAAATATTCAATATTTCAAATCTCAATTTTATAATTCATATATATATACACACCAAATTTACTTTACTACAATTTTGTTTGAAATATTTGCTTAATAAATCCAATATCCTTTAAATAAAACTTCAAATTTCAATAACTAAATATTCCTCAATTTATTTAGACTTGATATATTCACTTAAATCACCTTAAACCCGAATTAAGTTATAAAACCATATTCTTTTAAAATCTCAATTTCAATAAGTTCCAAATGGATTCTTATTAAATATAACTCTAAATTAAATGAAATCTCAAATCAATTTCAAACCTATCTTCTCAACCTTGATTTATAAAAATCAATATAAACTCTATACTAAAATATAATTTAAGTAAATACTTATCCATATTATATTTTAATAAAATCAAACTTTATTATTAAACTTATTTTATACTTTAAACAATTTTATTCATAGCTTAAAACCAAGAATTTAACTATATACAAAATAACATTTATAAATTATCCAAATCAATATCTCATAAAATCATATATTTCTTTACAAAGCCATAGAAATCATTTTAAAATATTTTTGTATATAGACTACGGTGTCTGTATAAAATTTTCTATCCTATGGTCAAGTGATACGGATATTTATCATTTCAATCCGCAATTTAAAATAAAAATACGGTTATATATCATTTCAAATCGCAATCCCAAATGAAATAAAATGCATAACAACATGCAGTTCACGATAATATAAAATCCAACATCCATTCATCCAGTATCAATCATCAAACATTTATCACAATCATCATCCAATTCAAACAATAACATCATTATAGAACAGATAATAAATAGCAGGCATTTACTGGCAGTTATTTTCAATAATGAATTAAATAACAATTTAACTGGCAGTTATATGCAATAATAAATTTAATAACAGATTTAATTAAATAAATTCAAATTTACTAAGATGATGAAAAAATATGCTAAACAGTCATAAATAAATTTCTAATCACAACATAAATCAATTTAACAAACATAAGAAATTTTAGAAGTTGTGAGTGGGTTAAAACACTCACCTTTTGAATTTAAAATGAATTTAAATCCAGTTTAAACCCAAAATTTGGACAGTCTTCGAATTCGTCCAACTAGAGCCAAAATGTCTAGAATTTCAATACGAACCTAGCGGAGAAAACCGAGCGTGAAACGGACCTTGTATGTAAAAGTTATGTCGAATAGAAGTCATACGTTTTCAAAATAAAAATTAACAAAATATAAAATTAAAAACAAACCTAAACACGTAAGCATCTACACGCGCCGAAAAAAATTCACAATGAATAGTGTTTCTGCGTTCATGCCCTTCCAGGTGCCCATGAAACCCACTTGACTAATGCTTTGACCACCAATTCGAGCGCCCTCCGACCACCGAGTGCTAAGCAATCGCCACTAGTGACCTACCCATGGCGAGTCGCACGTACTGATGACCCCGCCGTCCCTTCCGGTTGCCGAAGTTCACTGCGCCGCCACACCCTACGAAACCCAAATCGAATTGTGGCCGCAAATCCCACCGTCAATTTCCCAAACGAACACCACCGATGAACGTCACTCGGTCCCCTCTACACTACGCTACCCTCAAATCGACGATCCGTAAAAGTTGATCGTTGCGTGATGAACGGTCGAGGATTGATCATCAATTTCTGGGCAAACAGAGCTTCAAATCGGAAAACAAATTTCAAGTCTGAGATGCGCTCGTCGAGAGTTCCAGATCGATATAAAATTCGATATAGTTTGAAGAGATTTAGTTTTTGGCTTTGAATATTATTTGAAATTGCAATTGGAATTTTGGTTTTTGTCTGCCATTGAGGAAGAGGAGACACAGAATGAATTGTACGTACAAACAAATGACAATGAGGAACAACTAGGATTTATAACAAGGTATATATAGGCAAGCTGAAATTAGAATGGATCGGATCGATTGGATATACGCGTTGAACGATAAAGTGGCTCGAAAAAGCCCGTTCTGACACCGGGACGAAATTGGGTCAACTCATATATCAAAATAAATGTTTTAAGATAATTTAAACGCAATGGAATAGGTTTCAGGTCCAAATTCCATCGTATGAAGAAGTTATGCTAAAATCAAGTTATTTCAAATTGATTTCAATTTCATCGATTTTCTAGGCGTTTCGAGCCCGTACGATCAAACAGCAAGTCTGATCGTTACGAAACTTGAAATCCTATAATAATTCAATATTACGGAGCTGATGAAACTTGTTTCGTCAAAATCCGAGTCAGTGGTCAAAATGGCTATTTTCTAGTTAATTAAATAAATTAATAATTAATTAATCAAATCAAATTTTCAATTTCAATTCCATTATTGACAAATCTTATCATATTTTTCTTTAACAATCACAATAATTTAAACAAATTTAGAAGTAAATTTAAAGTTGATTAATTCAGCAATTTCAGTGTTTTAATTTCACTTTCATTAAATTCAGAAATTATAAATTTAATTTCAAATCAATTGTTCTTATTTGCTTCAAATCTTTATATCCATCTACTAATTTCAAATAACATAGTAAATGTTGGTTTTACTTTTCATTACTTTAATACACTCAACTTTCCTTCTTTATTGTGTATTAACTATATTTTCCACTTATATTGAAATTTTGCTTAATATAACATTTGAATTACTTCCTTTATTAAAATTTCATTCAACTTGTTTATAGTCAACTTATATTAACATTACTACTTTTAATTTTAATTATCATTTTATTCATAAACCATTAACAATACATTATTACCAAATATTTAAATATTTAATTTCAATTAATTGCAATAAACCCAATTACCATAATTTAAATTCTAATAAATAAATCTTGACTCCCATTCTAATTATTCAAACAATCATTACCCTATTCATACTTTATTATCAACCAACAATTATAGCAATTCATTATCTAATATTGATTTTATCAAATTACAATTTATTACGTATTATTCCATCAATTAATATACTTTGAACTTATTTCCCAATTTATTAACTACAATAAATTAAAACCTTACAATTGGTTTCAATTAATTGGGATTGCACTAAATTAGTTATTTATCCACTTGTGTTAACATTATTCCCTTCATTTACATCCAATTACTATTAATCAATATATTATTTCATCGGTTAACTCCATTCTTACTTTTATTACCTATTTTCCATTGCTTTATTACATTTACACTTTACAATTACAATTCTTACCCACATTAATGAGACATTTATTTTCATTTAAATGTAATTGATTTCCAATTGATTAGGTAGACTAGATATATTCTGGTAATTTATGATGATTGTTACCATAGCCTTAAAATTTCACTTAGGCTTATTGTTTCAATTATTTATTATAATTACTTACATCATATGAATTCATTCTATTACCATAAATCATACATTAATTCATATATTCATACAATACTTACATTTATTTACTTATATTAAAATTTTATTCTCAAATATAACAGTTACAACTAATTAATAGGCTAATTGAATAGTAGCACACGACCGTTACTATTACTTTTATTCATATTAATGAATTCATTGTTCGCAACAAATGTCACCATTCTTATATACCCAATGTTTATTCACTAGTCATTCATTACATATTATACCACTTATAAATTTTAATGTTTGCATTAGTTTTCTTACATTAATTTATAGCCAAGCATAACAATTTACATTACTTCAATTAATTTTAATTTCATTTCAATTGTTAACACTTAGTTATCATTTCCATGGTTGCATTTCAATTTAGTATTCATTTCATTACTAACTTTCAAAATTTTTATTTCTACTTAATTCATTTACCAAGATCATAATAAATTAACAAATTTAATTTATCGAAAATTATGGGTCATTACACTCTCCCTCACTCAAAACTTTTCGTCCCCGAAAAGGAAAAAGAAAGGAAAAGAAGAATTAAGAATCAATATATCTTATTCAAAAATATTAACTTTATAAACGATAATTTACAAAATTAATTAATTAAAATAAAATATACCAATTTTATAACTATTAGTTCTTTTTATACTCAAATTAATAAAGTTTGGAAAACACTTTTCAAAAAATTTCTCAAAATTTACGGAAAATTTTGGCTGAGTCTCATTTGTACGGAGAGGCTCGGGAGAAAATATAATATCAAATATAAAATTATACAGCGTATATTTTCCAAAATAATATATATCCCAACCCTGGAAAAATAATAGAATAACGCTATAAATCGTAATCCGAGAACGTACCTATTAGTCGGGCAATTACGCTTAATTATGAAACTAAAAGCAGTAGCAATTGCTTTCATAACCTGCGTTTCACTTATATAATCCCAAAAGGTTAACAATTATGTAAAATGAAATATTTATGCTTGTTCAACCACTAACAACTAATCAATAATAATCACTTGCAATCACAACATACAACCATCATACAGAATCAACACAAATCAATTATCCATTCATATCAAACAGAACAAATAGTTATTCGGGTTTTAAAACTTTAAATTGCACAGAATGGAAAATAAACTACTTAGTTCACCATTTACTCAACAGTCTTAGATGAACTAAATAGATTATTCATTCATCCAAACAATTTTAAAGTATCCTTGCCCAAACGACCATAACTAAACAAACAGCAATTTCAAAAAATAGATCAATTTCATTCATATATTAATTTATCTTTTTAATTTACATTTTATTTCTTACAGTTTCATTTAATTTTATTCATTTCTAACAAAATCTCATTTCACTTATTCATATCATGAAAATTTCCTTTTATTATATTACATTCATTTATTCACTGCTCAATTTCATTTATTTACAGTATTCATCTTTCTGCTTATTTCCAAAATAAATAACTTCAACATTTACTTAAGTCTATAATTACTTACTTACAAATTTACCATCTATCATATTTTATTATAGTAAGATTTCCATTATAACTTAAGTTTATAACAATTACAACATCAAATTCTTATTTATTAAAGAATTTCATTGAATACTTCAGTACTTCAATTTTTACTTGTAAAATTTCCCATTGCATTTTCTTTTAACAATTTAACTTTTTATAGCTGGTAAGTCATCTATACGTTAAAGAATGCAAATTGAAAATTACACAAGTTTATCTTATTTTATTTTAATTGACTTAATGTTCCACAATAATAACTTCTGTTTTTAGATTACATATTTCAACTTTCTTTTTATTTATAACTTTGCATTAAATCTCTTATTTCCTTTAGAGGTTTCAATTATTAATTACTTACGTTCCAATTCACTGCAATAATTGAAACTATTAATTGATGGAAACTTAAGAACTAAATACCGGGTTTAATTTCAAATCATTTCAAAATAATAGATAAATGTATATACTTACAGTTTATGTATCCAATTATATTTAAAACAATTTAAAATTTATTTTTGTTTATCAAAATAAATCTGCAGTAAAGCTACTACAGTGGCATTCCCGCTTAGAAACTCGAAAATGAATGTCGACGATGCATGCACTCATCACTGAAATTATTTTCTAACGACTGAGAGGGGAGTGCAGAACTTATTTCGTTCCAAAGTTTCTTTAAAAATAATTCTTTCAAATCTTATTGGAATATTTATATCACAAAATACTTCAAAATAATATTATTATATTCTAAATCATTCAAAATAAATTTTCCAAAA
The DNA here is from genome assembly GCA_030765085.1 of Allium cepa. Lineage (NCBI taxonomy): Eukaryota > Viridiplantae > Streptophyta > Magnoliopsida > Asparagales > Amaryllidaceae > Allium > Allium cepa. The sequence goes on along the minus strand of CM060937.1, from coordinate 188,909,233 downwards.
CCCCGGGACTTAGATTCTAAATTTCCAAAATTTGTTTTATTTTATTTCACTACCTAACAACCAATATATACAATCAAATATATATATCTGATTTATAAAAATCTATTTTATATATATAGAAAATATAATAGGCAAAATTATTTCATTCACCTATATTCAAAAACAAATATTGTGTCGGTCTGTCCTATTAAGTGTTTAGAAATCCCTATTGATGTCATAGCGTCCTATGCACCAACCAGAATTTATAAATACAAAACGTAACAAATTAACACAATATCAAAACCTTTTATAACACTAACAAATATGCTCTCTCATATATATACGCTCAGCGACTCAACATAGGGTATTACTACCCTATTAATAACGAATCAGACCCCACAAAGCTAAGGTTTGTCGCTAAACTCGCTCTGATACCAGATGTAACATCCCGCCTTTTTGTACGCTTTAAATCGACGATAAACCACATACGTCAGACTTAAACCATACAGAAGGGCGGATTGTTATGGGATAAATAAGAAAAGCAGAGAAAGAAAAAAACAAAACAGAATCTAACAGTGGAACGATAAAATATAATAATCAAATAAACAGTTCATGAAGCTGTTTACAAAACATTTGATTATACTTGTACAATACATATCAGAGTTACCCATACCAGAGAAAAATAAAATGCAGCGGAACAGTATAAGTGTAGTGGAATAATATAATAGATAATAGTAATAAAATCTTCGTCTTCATCCTCCAGAAATAAGGTCTTCAAAATACTGAAATGTTCAAGCTGACCCGAGTGAATCGAAAAGACAAAACACTTGGGTCAGAACTAAAAGATCTTATGTAAGTTAAATCAACAGTAAATAATATGAGTGGAACGGCGTCAGAGATGTTTACGGGATTTGATATCTCCTATCCAGTGTGTAACGTGAGTGCAGTAACTCAAGAGATGCTTGGGATTCACATCTCCTAAGGATCCGTTAAACTATTTACTATGTAGTAATATTTCGCTATTATAATAATTTCTAATAGTAAAATAAACTTACTTTTAAATAGCGTTAATGGGTTACCCATATAGCCCTTACACGTAATAGTGCCAATAGTCTATACAGTACCGTAATACCTCCTGATCGGGAGGCTACCAGAGGATACTCCATAGGTATGACACAAATCAAACTCGTACAAGGCGCGCTAGGGTAGGCGACACGGCACAAATAGGCAATGCCAGAGTAGATATACCAATTGCACTTCCGGGCCGGTGGTAATGCGTAGCGAGCAGCTACCACCCACCTCGAGCCACACCCCCAAGTAAAAAAAAATCAAAAGTGGCCACCGAATCAATCCAAAAGTAAGAGTATAATATCGAATAGATGCGTTCGATAAAAGGTGCTACCTTCTTAGCCCGTCAATCGCTCCTGTTTTAGTCACCTTATGCCAACTCACGGGAGTCGGGTCCACGTATATACCTCAAAGGAACGTCGCCACCATCCTACTTCATTCTGGAATCTCCATCGCGTACACGGTTGTCAAAGTGGTTGTCGGTATCGACAGAGAGTATGCCCATATCCGATCCCGGTCTCTTTGCCAACAAATCGTTATTATAACATCGCAGTCATTTCAAAATAATTATACTTCAAAACCAGGATATAATATTCATTTCAAAGCCATATAAATACGATATCATTTTCGTTTTAAAAACCAAATCAATATGATATCATTTTAAAATCATAGTATTTCAAAGTTATAAAATTTCAAAACCAAAGACTTAAAACTATAACGCTTCCAAAACGTAATGCTTCGAAATTTATAACTTTGAAACATAACTTCCACCCCTTGCATGATTTAAATATTAAAATATTTTATAAAATAAACTAGCTTTTTAAATTTCACAAATCAACTTCAAAACAACCCGAATTTATAAATTTTAAATTTAACCAAATCCCCAAATCATAAATTTCAATTCAATTCGGTTTCAAATAGACCATTCCAAATTATATCGATTTCAAAATAGATTTGATCCACAAAATAAAACATTTCAAATTCAATATATTTCAAAGCTTAAATATTCAATATTCAAAACTCAATTTTGTAATTCTTATATATATATATATATATATATATATATATATATATATAGACACACACACACCCCAAATTTACTTTACTATTATTTAGTTTGAAATATTTGCTTAATAAATCCAATGTCCTTTAAATAAAACTTCAAATTTCAGTAACTGAATATTCCTCAATTTATTTAGACTTGATATATTCACTTAAATCACCTTAAACCCGAATTAAGTTATAAAAATATATTCTTTTGAAATCTCAATTTCAATAAGTTCCAAATGGATTCTTATTAAATATAAATATAAATTAAATGAAATCTCAAATCAATTTCAAAACTATCTTCTCAACCTTGATTTATAAAAATCAGTATAAACTCTATATTAAAATATAATTTAAGTAAATACTTATCCATATTATATTTTAATAAAAATCAAAATTTATTATTAAACTTATTTTATACTTCAAATAATTTTATTCATAGCTTAAAACCAAGAATTTAACTATATATAAAATAACATTTATAAAATATCCAAACCAATATCTCATAAAATCATATATTTCTTTACAAAGCCATAGAAATCATTTTAAAATATTTTTATATATAGACCGCAGTGTCTGTATAAAATTTTCTATCCTATGGTCAGGTGATACGGATATTTATCATTTCAATCCGCGATTTAAAACAAAAATACGGTTATATATCATTTCAAACCGCAACCCTAAATGAAATAAAATACATAACAACTTGCAGTTCATGACAATATAAAATCCAACAACCATTCATACAATATCAATCATCAAACATTTATCACAATCATCATCCAATTCAAATAATAACATCAATATAGAATAGATAATAAATAGCAGGCATTTACTGGCAGTTATATTCAATAATGAATTAAATAACAATTTAACTGGCAGTTTATATGCAATAATAAATTTAGCAACAAATTTAATTCAATAAATTCAATTTTACTAAGATGATGAAACATATGCCAAACAGTCATAAATAAATTTCTAATCACAGCATAAATCAATTTAAGAAACACAAAAAATTTTAGAAGTTATGAGTGGGTTAAAACACCCACCTTTTGAATTTAAATTGAATTTAAATCCAATTTAAACCCAAAATCCGAACAGTCCCGAATTCATCCAAACCAGCGTCAAAATGTCCAGAATTTTAATACGAACCTAGGAGAGAAAACAATGTGTGAAATGGACCTCGTATGTAAATGTTACGTCGATTAGAAGTTACACGATTTCAAAATAAAAATTAACAAAATACAAAATTAAAAACAAACCTAAATACGTCAGCATCTACATGCGCCGAACCAAATTCGCGATAAACAGTGTTTTCGCATTCATGCCCTTCTAGGTACCCACGAAACCCACTTGACTAACGCTTTGACCACCAAATCGAGCACCCTCCGACCACCGAGTGCTAGGCCATCGCCACTAGTAACCTACCCGTGGCGAGCCGCACATACTGATGACCCCGCCATCCCTTCCGGTTGTCGAAGTTCACCACGCCGCCACACCCTACGAAACCCTAATCGAATTATGGCCGCAAATCCCACCGTCGATTTCCCAAATGAACACCACCGATGAACATCACTCGGTCCCCTCGACAATACGCTACCCTCAAATCCACGATCCTTGGAAGTTGATCGCCGCGTGATGAACGGTCGTGGATTGATCATCAATTTCTGGGCAAACATAGCTTCAAATCGGAAAACGAATTTCAGATCTTTGATGCGCTCGTCGAGAGCTTCAGATTGATATAAAATTTTGTATAGTTTCAAGAGATTTAATTTTTGGCTTTGAATTTTATTTGAAATTGCAATTGGAATTTTGGTTTTTGTCTGACATTGAGGAAGAGGAGGCACGGAATGAATTGTACGTACAGACAAATGACAATAGCGAACAATTAGGGTTTATAACAAGGTATATATAGGCAAGCTGAAATTAGAATGGACCGGATCGATTGGATATACGCGTTGAACGATAAAGTGGCCCGAAAAAGCCCGTTCTGACTCTGAGACGAATTTGGGTCAACCCATACATCAAAATAGATGTTTTAAAATAATTTAAACGCGATGGAATAGGTTTCAGGTCCAAATTCAATTGTATGAAAAGTTATGCTAAAATCAAGTTATTTCAAATTGATTTCAATTGATTTCAATTTCATTGATTTTCTAGGCGTTTCGAGCCCGTACAATCAAACTACAAGTCCGATCGTTACGAAACTTGAAATCCTATAATAATTCACCGTTGTGGATCCGATGAAACCAGTTTCGTCGAAATCCGAGTCAGTGGCCAAAATGGCTATTTTCTAGTTAAGTAAATAAATTAATAATTAATTAATCAAATCAAATTTTCAATTTCAATTCTATAATTGACAATTCTTTTCATTTTTTTCTTAAACAATTACAATAATTTAAACAAATTTAGATGTAAATTTAAAGTTGATTAATTCAGCAATTTCAGTGTTTTAATTTCACTTTCATTAAATTCAGAAATTATAAATTTAATTTCAAATAAATTGTTCTTATTTTCTTTAAATCTTTATATCCATCCACTAATTTCAAATAACATAGTAAATGTTGGTTTTACTTTTCATTACTTTAATACACTCAGCTTTCCTTCTTTATTGTGTATTAACTATATTTTCCACTTATATTGAAATTTTGCCCAATATAACACTTGAATAACTTCCTTTATTGGGATTTCATTCAACTTGTTTACAGTCAACTTATATTAACATTACTACTTTTAATTTTAATTATTATTTTATTCAAAAACCATTAACAATACATTGTTACCAAATATTTAAATATTTAATTTCAATTAATTACAATAAAGCCAATTACCATAATTTAAATTCTAATAAATAAATAAATCTTAATTCCCATTCTTATTATTCAAACAATCATTACCCTATTTATACTTTATTATCAACCAACAATTATTGCAATTCATTATCTAATATTGATTTTATCAAATTACAATTTATTACGTATTATTCCATCAATTAATATACTTTGAACTTATTTCCCAATTTATTAATTACAATCAATTAAAACCTTACAATTGGTTTCAATTAATTGGGATTGCACTAAATTAGTTATTTATCCAACATTATTCCCTTAATTTACATTCAATTACTATTAATCAATATATTATTTCATTGGTTAACTCAATACTTACTTTTATTTACCTATTTTCCATTTCTTTATTACATTTATACTTTACAATTACAATTCTTACCCATATTAATGAGACATTTATTTTCATTTAAATGTAATTGATTTCCAATTGATTTGGTAGACTAGATATATTCTGGTAATTTATGATGATTGTTACCATAGCCTTAAAATTTCACTTAGGCTTATTATTTCAATTATTTATTATAATTACTTACATCATATGAATTCATTCTATTACCACAAATCATACATAAATTCATATATTCATAGAATACTTACATTTATTACTTATATTAAAATTTTATTCTCAAATATAACAGTTACAACTAATTAATAGGCCAATTAAATTGTAGCTTACGACCGTTACTATTACTTTGATTCACATTAATGAATTCATTGTTCGCAACAAATGTTACCATTCTTATATACCCAACCTTTATTCACTAGTCATTCATTACATAGTATTCCACTTATAAATTTCAATGTTTGCATTAGTTTTCTTACATTAATTTATAGCCAAGTATATAATTTTTACGTTACTTCAATTAATTTTATTTTCATTTCAATTGTTAATACTTAGTTTTAGTTTCCATGGTTGCGTTTCAATTTAGCATTCATTTCATTACTAAATTTCAAAGTTTTTATTTCTACTTAATTTATTTACCAAAATCATAATAAATTAACAAATTTAATTTACCGAAAATTACGGGTCGTTACAAACGGCGTCAGAGATGTTTACGGGATTTGGCATCTCCTACCCAGCGTCAAACGTGAGTGCAGTAACATAAGAGATGCTCGGGATTCACATCTCCTAAGGATCCGTTAAACAATTTACTATGTAGTAATATTTCGCTATTATAATAATGTCTATAGTAAAATAAACTTACTTTTAAGTAGCGTTAAGGAGTGACCCAATATTCTCCTTAACACGTAATAGTCCCAGTAGTCCATCCAATATCATAGTCCCTCCTGATCTGGAAGCCACCAGAGGATACCACACGGGCTACGGGAGAAAACCAAACTCGTACAAGGCTTGCTAGGGTAGGTGACACGGCACAACTAGGCAATGCCAGGGTAGATATACCAATTACTATCCGGACTGGTGGTGATGCACAGCGCGCAGCTACCGCCCACCTCGAGCCACACCCCTAAAAATCAAAAATCAAAAGTGGCCACCAAATAAATCTCAAAGTCAGAATATAATATCGAAGGAGTGTGTCCGATAAGAGGGGCTACCTCACTGGCCTAGAATCGCTCCTATTTTAGCCACCTTGTGCCAACTCACGGGAGTCGGGTCCACGTATATACCTCAAAGGAACGTCGCCGCCAACCTACTACATTCTGGAATCTCCACCGCATACACGGTTATTAAAGTGGTTTTCGGAGTTGGCAGAGAATATGACAACTTCCGATCCCGGTCTCTTTAACAATCAAACGTTATTATAACACCGCGGTCATTTCAAAATAATTATACTTTTAAAACCAGAATTTAATATCCATTTCAAACCCATATAAATACGATATCATTTCCGTTTTAAAACCCAAATCAATATGATATCAGTTTTATAAACCCAAATCAATATAATATCATTTTTTATTTCAAGTATATCCTCCTTCCCAAAATCATAGCACTTTCGAATTTATAATATTTCGAAACCAAATGCTTGAAATATAACATTTCAAAATATAATACTTCGAATTTCATAGCTTCTAAACCATAACTTCCAAAACTAAAATGGTTTGGATATTCAAACAGTATATAAAATACCAATAGTTTGAATTTAAAATTTCTTTATAAAGTAAAATAATTTCTCGAATTCACAATTTTATTCACATTAAATTAAATCTCAATTCATAACTTTCAACTCACTTTCGGTTTCAATAACCCATTTCACTTTCAATATATTTCAAACTTTGAGTTTTAAACAATTTCAAACTAAGGTTGGTAATTACGATTCAACAATTCAATATTCTATTTTAGTTTTGAAATAATTGCATAATAAATCCATTTTCATTTAAATAAAACTCAATTACAAATAACCAAATATTTCCTTCAACTTATTTAAAATTGAAATATTCGTTTAATTCATCTTAAACCAAAATCCAGTTATAAAAATCATGCCTTTAAAATCCCAATTTTATTAAATTTCAAATCAATTTCATATTTATCTTCCTACCTTATTCTCATTTAAGTCATTATAAACTCCAGAAGTAAAATTTAAATAAATACTTAACCATCTTATATCTTAATAAATCAAACTTTATTATTAAGCTTATTTTATACTTTAAACTAATTTATGCATAGCTTAAAACCAAGAATTTAACTATATATAAAATAACATTTATAAAATATTCAAATCAATATCTCATAAACAATATATTTCTTTACAATACCATAGAAAATCATTTCAAAATATTTTTATATATAGACCACGGTGTCTGTATATAATTTTCTACCCTATGGTCAAGTGATACGGATATTTATCATTTCAATTCGTAATTTAAAATAAAAATACGGTTATATATCATTTCAAATCGCAATCCCAAATGAACTAAAAATGCAGAACAACTTGCAATCTATAACAATATAAAATACAGCATCCATTAACCCAATATCAATCATCAACCATTTATCACAATCATCATCGAATTCAGACATAACATTAATATAAGACAGATAATAAATAACAGGTAATTACTTGCAGTTTATATTCAATAATAAATTAATTTAACTGGCAGTTTATATGTCATAAAATTGAATAACAATTTAATTCAATAAATTCAATTTAACTGGAATGACGATAAAAATATACCAAATAGCATTAAATAAATTTCTAATCACATCAAAAATTAATTTAACACACATAAGAAATTTTAGAAGTTGTGAGTGGGTTAAAACACTCACCTTTCGAACTCAAATTGAATTTAAATCCAATTTAAACCCAAAATTTAAACAGTCACAGAATTCATCCAAACTAGCAACAAAATATCCGGAATTCCAATATGAACCTAGCAGAGAAAACCGCACGTAAAGCAGATCTCATATGTGAAAGTTACACATGTTAGGACAATTGAAATCAAAAATTAAAATAAAAAAAACCATATAACTCAAGCCATGTCACCATGTGTGTCATCTTCCATAAACCCCAGCCGTGCAAAAGAAATCGTGCAACCCAGTTTGAAGCCGCCGCCCATCATCTCGAAACGCCGCCCACCTCGCGCACTCTCGTGATGATCAGACATTACCATCGACGCAGCATACTTCAGTCGACCAGAGCCCCCCCTATGCGCATGAATTTTGAGGCTGAAGCCTCGTCCACCGTCGCAACATATCAAGCCAAAATCTGGCAAATTCCTGAGCACTTGACGACGAACGAAGGCCAGATCTAGGGCCTGCTCGGCGTCCTCTCCCAAACCCCACTTCCCGATCGTCATATCGCCGCGAATCCGCCGTTGGATCAAAACCCTAGCCTATGGACGGTTGAGGTTAAACTTGAATTTTTGGATAAACGATGCATCGAATCGGAGAACGAATCACATAATTGAGATGCGCTCTTCGAGAGCTTTCCGATGATATAAAATATGATATAGTTTGCGGAGTTTGGTATTTTGACTTTGAATTTTATCTGAAATTGCATTTTGGGATTTAGGGTTTTCAGCCATTGGAAAGAAGAGGAGCTAATGGAATTGAACGTACAGGAATGAGGAATAAGAAGTAGGCTAGGGTTTATAGCAGGGTATATATAGGCAAGCTGAAATTAGAATGGACGGATAAGATTTGATATACGCGTTGAACGATAAAATAGCCCGAAAAGCTCGTTCTGACTCCGGAATAAAATTGGGTCAACCCATATATCAAAATAGATGTTTTAAAATATTTTTAACTCAATGGAACAGGTTTGAAGTCCAAATTCCATCGTATGAAGAAGCTATGACAAAATCAAATTATTTCAAATTGATTTCAATTTAATTCATTTCAAGGCGTTTCAAGCCCGTACGATCAAACGACAAGCCCGATCGCTACGAAACTTGAAATCCTATTATAGTTCACCGTACAGATCCGATGAAACTGGTTTCTTCGAAATCCGAGTCATTTGCCAAAATGGCTATTTTTACATCAATTAAATAAATTAATAATTAATTAATTAAAGCATATTTTCAATTTCAATTCTACCATTGACAATTCCTATCATTTTTAAATTTCTTAATCATTTACAATAATTTAAAAAAATTTAAATGTCAATTTAGAGTTGATTAATTTATCAATTTCATTATTAACATCGATTTCATTAAATTCAGAAATTATAATTTAAATTTTCAATAATTCCATTTAATTTACTTTTCACTCTATTACTCAATTCATTATTATCAGACGGATGAAATTAAAATTTGATTCAAAATCTATTACCCTAATATTCTCAAATTCCATCCCAATCTCTGTTAACGTAATATTTAAATATTAAATTTCAATTAATTGCAATTAAATCCAATTATTATAGTTCAAGTCCCATTATTATAATAAGAATATAATTAACATTGGTTTATATCCTGGTACATTTATGTTTCCCAGTTTCATCTTAATTCTCATTTACGTAATATTTATTAAATTCCACTAAATTTTAATTAGTCTAATTTAATAAATTTAAATTAATAAATCTTGATCCCCGTTCGTTTTATTAAATCAGCCATTATCTTATGGATAACTTTAACACTACTATATATCCTATTGTCCAAATGGTTTATAGTCATCAATTAAATTCATATTGACTTAGTAATTAATTACATTTAATTGCAATGGATTTAATCTAATTCAATAGATTAAATAAATGGTTAAACAATTAATAATTATCACCATTTGCCTAATTTGATCCCATTTATACTTTATTTCAATTGCATCATATTTAATTTCAATTGCTACAATAATTAAATTTATAAATTGAATTTCAATCAATTATAACCTTACAATTGTTTCAATTAATTGGTATTGCACTAAATTAGTTATTTATCAACTTGCACTAACCTTATTACATTAATTTACATTCTGTTACTATTAATCAATAATTATTCCATTTGTTGATTCAATACTCTTACTCTTATTCATACTTTTATAAGTTTTCATTTCCAAACAATATTATAATTACTTATAGGACATTGATTTTATTCAATTACTATTTATTATTATTAATTCATTAATTAATTCACTATTTACCTTTGTTTTCTTATATTCAATCTTAGCCTAGTATAACAATTTACATTACTTCAGTTGATCATAATTTCATTTCAATTGTTAATACTTAGCTTTAATTTTCATGGTTGCATTTCATTTTAGCATTCATTTCGTTATTTAACTACAAAATTTTTATTTCTTCGCTATTAATTTACCAAAATATTATTAAATTAACAAATTTAATTATCAAAAATTACGGATCGTTACACTCTCCCCACTCAAAATTTTTCGTCCCCGAAAAGGAAAAGAAGGGAAAAGAGGAACTTATAAATCAATATATATTATTCAAAACATTATATTCATAACAATAAATTTATAACAATTAATAAAATATGTAGATTTATAAACAATTAAATCCTTTTATATTCAAATTAATAAAGTTTGGAAAACATTTTCAAAAAATTTCTAAGTCCAAAATTTACGAAAAATTTCCGCAGAGTCTCCTTTATAAGGAGAGGCTCGGAAGAAAAATATAATATCAAATATAAAAATATACAACATATATCTTCCAAAATAATATATCCCAACATGGGAAAAATAATATAATAGCGCTATAAACCGTAATCCGAAAAACATACCTATTAGTCGGGCAATTAACGCTTAATTATGAAACCAAAAGCAGTAGCAATTGCTTCCATAACCTGTATTTCACTTATATAATCCAAAAGAAGTTAATAATTATATAAAATGAAATATTTGAAGTTATTTTATTCACTAACAAACAAAACAATAATAATCACTTGCAATCATAACATACAACCATCGTATGAAGCCAATAAAATCAACCATCCATAGCAAACAAACAGATAGTTGTTCAGGTTTAAAAACTTTAAATTGTACAGAATGAAAAAATAAACTATTAAATGCATCATTTACTCAACAGTCTTAGATGAAACTAAATAGATTATTCATACGTCCAAACAATTTTAAAGTATCCTTGCCCAAACAACCATAAACCAAACAAACAACAAATCACGTTTCTTCTTATTAATTTCAATTCACACCTTTATTGTTTCATTTCCTTTTCATTCATTATTTATTTTTATCTATTTCTATTCATTACTTACCAATTCATTTTCATCTATCTATATGATACCAAATTCTATTCATTGCATTACATTCATTTATTTATATTATTCATATTCAATCAAATTTCTTAGCGGGTAAATTTATTAACTTAAGTAACTTCTGCCTGTTTACTTAAGTCTATGATTACTTACTTACAATACCTACTTTCCATTATATTTAATTAGTAGCATCTTAATTATACTTAAGTTTATAACACTACAACATCAAATTCTTATTTATTAAGGTGGTTCATTGAACACCTTCATTCAATAAGTTTTTCTTGTAAAATTTTCCATTACATTTTTATTAATCATTACAACTTATAATATTTGGTAAGTTATATATATGTGTTAAAGAATGCAAATTGAAAAATTATACAAGTTTACCTCATTAATATAATGTTCAATAATTTTACCTTTTGTCTTATAAGTTACCATTTTCAACTTTCTATTAATTTCATTTATACCTAGCATCTAATTCATTTATTTTAATTAGAGGTTCCAATTATTAATTAGTTACATTTCATTTCACTATAATAATTGAAACTATTAATTAACGGAAACTTAAGTATTAAATACCGGGTTTTATCCAAATCATTTAAAATAATAGATAAATGCATATACTTACAACTTATATATCCAATTATGTTTAAAACATTTTAAAATTTATATTTGTTTATCAAAATAATTCTGCAGTAAAACTACTACAGTGGCCTTCCCACTTCGAAACTCGAAAATAAATATCGATGATGCATGCACTCATCACCGAAATTATTTCCAGCGATAGAGAGGGGAGTACAACTTATTTCTTTCCAGAGTTTCTTTAAAACAATTCTTTCAAATTATATTGAAATATTTATATTAGAAAATACTTCTAATAATATTATTATTATATTCCAAAATCATACGAAAGAAATTTACAGTACTACGGGACTTAAGTTCTAAATTTGCAATTTCATTTATTTTATTTTACTTCAAATCCTACCTTAAACTAATATTTATAAATTACACTACCTAACAACCAATATATTGCAACCAAATGTAACCTTTTATAAAAAATTTATTTCATATATAGAAAATATAATAGGCAAAATTATTTCATTCACCTATATTCAAAACAAATATTGTGTTGGTCTGTCCTATGAAGTGTTTAGAAATCTCTATTGATGTCCTAACGTCCCATGCATCAACCAGAATTTATAAATACAAAACGGAATAAATTAACACAATATTAAAACCTTTTTATAACACTAACAAATATGCTCTCTCATATGTATATATATACACTCAGCGACTCATAATAGGGTATTACTACCCTATTAATAAAGAGTCAGACCCCATAAAGCTAAGGTTTACCTCTAAACCAAAGCTCTGATACCAGATGTAACGTCCCGCCTTTTTGTACGCTTTGAACCGACGATAAACCACACACGTCAGACTCAAACCATACAGAAGGGTGGATTGTCATGGGGTAAATAAGAAAATCAGAGAAAGAAGGAAAGGAAAAAAAACTAAATAGAATCTTACAGCGGAACGATAAAATATAGTAATCAAATAAACAGTTCATGAAGTTGTTTACAAAATATGCGATTATATTTATACAATACGTATCAGAGTTACACATACCAGAGAATAATAATCAATGCAGCGGAAACAGTATGAATGTAGTGGAATACTATAATAAATAATAATAAATCTTCGCCTTCATCCTCCAGAATACGGTCTTCCAAATCCTGAAATGCTCACGCTGACCCGAGCGAATTGAAAAGACAAAACACTCGAGTCAGAACTAAAAGATCTTATATAAGTTAAATCAACAGGAATAAATATGAGTGGAATGGCTTCAATGATATTTACGGGATTTGACATCTCCTAACAAGTGTCAAACGTGAGTGCGGTAACTTAAGAGATGCTCGGGATTCACATCTCCTAAGTATCCGTTAAACTATTTACTATGTAGTAATATTTCGCTATTATAATAATATCTATAGTAAAATAAACTTACTTTTAAATAGAGTTAAGGAGTGACCCAATATTCCCCTTAACACGTAATAGTCCCAGTAGTCCATCCAATATCATAGTCCCTCCTGATCGGGAAGCCACCAGAGGATACCACACGGGCTATGGGAGAAAACCAAACTCGTACAAGGCTCGCTAGGGTAGGTGACACGGCACAACTAGGCAATGCCAGGGTAGATATACCAATTACTATCCAGACTAGTGGTGATGCACAGCGCGCAGCTACCGCCCACCTCGAGCCACACCCCCAAAAATCAAAAATCAAAAGTGGCCACCAAATAAATCTCAAAGTCAGAATATAATATCGAAGGAGTGTGTCCAATAAGAGGGGCTACCTCACTGGCCCGGAATCGCTCCTGTTTTTGCTACCTTATGCCAACTCACGGGAGTCGGGTCCACGTATATACCTCAAAGGAACGCCGCCACCAACCTACTTCATTCTGAAATCTCCACCGCGTACACGGTTGTTAAAGTGGTTTTCGGAGTTGGTTGAGAGTATGACAACTTCCGATCCCGGTCTCTTTAACAACCGAACGTTATTATAACACCGCGGTCATTTCAAAATAATTATACTCTTAAAACCAGAATTCAATATCCATTTCAAACCCATATAAATACGATATCATTTCCGTTTTAAACCCAAATCAATATGATATCATTTTCATAAACCCAAATCAATATAATATCATTTTTTATTTCAAATATATACTCCTTTCCAAAATCATAGCACTTTCAAATTTATAATATTTCAAAACCAAATGCTTGAAATATAACCTTTCAAAACATAATACTTCGAATTTCATAGCTTCTAAACCATAACTTCGAAAACTTAAATGGTTTGGATATTCAAACAGTATATAAAATACCAATAGTTTGAATTTAAAATTTCTTCATAAAGTAAAATAATTTCTCGACTTCACAATTTTTTTCACTTTAAATTAAATCTCAATTCATAACTTTCAACTCACTTTCGGTTTCAATAAACCATTTCAATTTCAATATATTTCAAACTTTGAGTGTTTAACAATTTCAAACTAAGGTTGGTAATTACGATTCAACAATTCAATGTTCTATTTTAGTTTTGAAATAATTGCATAATAAATCCATTTTCATTTAAATAAAAATCAGTTACAAATAACTAAATATTTCTTTCAACTTGTTTAAAATTGAATTATTCGTTTTAATTCTTCTTAAACCAAAATCCAGTTATAAAATTAATACCTTTAAAATCCCAATTTTATTAAATTTCAAATCAGTTTCATATTTATCTTCCCACCTTATTCTCATTTAAGTCATTATAAACTCCAGAAGTAAAATTTAAATAAATACTTAACCATCTTATATCTTAATAAATCAAACTTTATTATTAAGCTTATTTTATACTTTAAATCAATCTATACATAGCTTAAAACCAAGAATTTAACTATATATAAAATAACATTTATAAAATATTCAAATCAATATCTCATAAACAATATATTTCTTTACAATACCATAGAAAATCATTTCAAAATATTTTTATATATAGACCACGGTGTCTGTATATAATTTTCTACCCTATGGTCAAGTGATACGGATATTTATCATTTCAATCCGTAATTAAAATAAAAATACGGTTATATACCATTTCAAACCGCAATCCCGAATGAACTAAAAATGCAGAACAACTTGCGATCTATAACAATATAAAATACAGCATTCATTCACCCAATATCAATCATCAAACATTTATCGCAATCATCATCCAATTCAAACAATAACATCAATATAGGGCAGATAATAAATAATAGGTAATTACTGACAGTTTATATTCAACAATAAATTAATTTAACTGGCAGTTTATATGCAATAATAAACCGAATAACAATTTAATTCAATAAATTCAATTTAACTGGAATGATGATAAAAATATACCAAACAACAATAAATAAATTTCTAATCACATCGGAAATTAATTTAACACACATAAGAAATTTTAGAAGTTGTGAGTGGGTTAAAACACTCACCTTTCGAATTTAAATTGAATTTAAATCCAATTTAAACCCAAAATTTGAACAGTCTTAGAATTCATCCAAACCAGCACCAAAATATCCAGATACGTACCTAGCGGAGAAAACCGCGTGTAAAACAGATCTCGTATGTGAAAGTTACACGTGTTAGAACAATTGAAACCAAAATTAAAATAAATAAAAAACCAAACGAACCATGTAACTGAAGCCATGTCACCACGTGAGTCATCTTCCAGAAACCCTAGCCGTGCAAAAGAAATCGTGCAGCCCAGTTTGAAGCCGTCGCCCATCATTTCGAAACGCCGCCCACCTCATGCACTCTCCTGATGATCAGACATCACTAGCGACACGACCTACTTCGGCCGACCGGAGCCCCCCCATGTGCACTAATTTCAAGGCCGAAGCCTCCTCCGCCGCCGCAACATATTAAGCCAAAATCTGGCAAATCCTGAGCACCTGACGAACGAAGGCCAGATCGAGGGCCTGCTCGGCGTCCTCTCCCAAACCCCACTTCCCGATAGTCATATCGTCGTGAATCCGCCGTTGGATCAAAACCCTAGCCGATGGATGGCTGATGTTAAACTTGAATTTCTGGATAAATGATGCGTCGAATTGGAGAACGAATCACATAATTGAGATGCGCTCTTCGAGAGCTTTCCGATGAAATAAAATATGATATAGTTTGCGTACTTTGGAATTTTGACTTTGAATTTTATTTGAAATTGCATTTTGGGATTTAGGGTTTTCAGCCATTGGAAAGAAGAGGAGCTAATGGAATTAAACGTACATGAATGAGGAATAAGAAGTAGGATAGGGTTTATAGCAGGGTATATATTGGCAAGCGGAAATTAGAATGGATGGATAAGATCTGATATACGCATTGAATGATAAAATGGCCCGAAAAGCCCGTTCTGACTCCGGAATGAAATTGGGTCAACCTATATATCAAAATAGATGTTTTAAAATATTCTAAACTCGATGGAACAAGTTTCAAGTCCAAATTTCATTGTATGAAGAAGTTATGACAAAATAAAATTATTTCAAATTGATTTCAATTGATTTCAAGGCGTTTCAAGCCCGTACGATCAAATGACATGCCCGATCGCTACGAAAGTTGAAATTCTATAATAGTTCATCGTTATGGATCCGATGAAACTGGTTTCGTCGAAATCTGAGTCAGTGGCCAAAATGGCTATTTTTACATCCATTAAATAAATTAACAATTAATTAATTAATTAAAGCAAATTTTCAATTTCAATTCTACCATTGACAATTCCTATCATTTTTAAATTTCTTAATCATTTACAATAATTTAAACAAATTTAAATGTCAATTTAGAGTTGATTAATTTATCAACTTCAGTATTAACCTCGATTTCATTATATTCAGAAATTATAAATTAAATTTTCAATAATTCCATTTAATTTACTTTTCACTCTATTATTCAATTCATTATTATCAAACGGATGAAATTAACATTTGATTCAAAATCTATTACCGTAACATTCTCAAATTCCATCTCAATCTCTATTAACGTGATTTTTAAATATTAAATTTCAATTAATTGCAATTAAATCCAATTATTATAGTTCAAGTCCTATTATTACAATAAGAATACAATTAATATTGTATTATATCCCAGTGCATTTATATTTCCCAATTTCATCTTAATTCCCATTTACGTAATATTTATTAAATTCCATTAAATTTTAATTAGTCCAATTTAATAAATTTAAATTAATAAATCTTAATCCCTGTTCTTTTTATTTAATCAACCATTATCTTATGGATAACTTTAACACTGCTATATATCCTATTGCCCAAATAGTTTATATTCATCAACTAAATTCATATTAACTTAGTAATTAATTACGTTCAATTGCAATGGATTTAGATCTAATTCAATAGATTAAATAAATGGGTAAACAATTAATAATTATAACCATTTGTCTAATTTAATCCCATTCATACTTTATTTCAATTGCATAATATTTAATTTCAATTGCTACTATAATTACATTTATTATAAATTGAATTTCAATCAATTATAATCTTACAATTGTTTCAATTAATTGGTATTGCACTAAATTAGTTATTTATCAACTTGCACCAACCTTATTACATTAATTTACATTCAGTTACTATTAATCAATATATTATTCCATTGGTTGATTCAATGCTCTTACTCTTATTCATACTTTTATAAGTTTTCATTTCCAAACAATATTATAATTACTTACAGGACATCGATTTTATTCAATTACTATTTATTATTATTAATTCATTAATTAATACACTATTTACCTTTGTTTTCTTATATTCAATTCTTAGCCTAGTATAACAATTTACATTACTTCAATTAATCGTAACTTCATTTCAATTGTTAATACTTAGCTTTAATTTCCATGGTTGCATTTCATTTTAGCATTCATTTCATTATTAAACTACAAATTTTTTATTTCTTCACTATTAATTTACCAAAATCTTATTAAATTAACAAATTTTAATTATCGAAAATTACGGGTCGTTACATTTACTCAATCTCGAATTTTAAAAATCTACTTGATTTACACTTTCTCAACAGGGGTCATCTTTTGCATATTGATCTGCTTTTCATATGCTAATTAATATGGAGCTTGCGGTCTTTACCAAATTATGTAACATTGTCACTGTTCTCTAATGGCAAGCTTATCATTATGGTAAACGGATGAACATCCAATCCATTTGGGTTTAGCCACCGGGACATGAAAGGATGGCAACCTCTATAAGCCTATGCTGCTTGGTCAAGATGCTACACTTTTATCCAAACACTACTTTTTCTTCTTCATTTTTTTATATGTATCGATCCAAACAATTTTTCTGGTTATCTATTATAACACTGTAAACATTTGCTTTTATGGACTTAGTTTAGCCTCGCTTGACTTCTGAGACGACCCGCCCTTCAACTACCAGAAAGACGTATCATCATTAAGAAAGAAAGGGATAGAAATAGAAAAGAAAGAGAAAGGAAGAACAGCAATTTCAGAATCTCACAGCGGAACGGAACAAAATATAATATATCACATAAATATTACATAGTTTTACATATATCAGAGTTATACAATATTAATACATATGACAGTCATACATACATCTATCACTATATACATCAGAGGTACAGTACATACCAACTAACACAGCAGAACTAGATAGATAGCTACGTACGTCTGGAAACTCCTGCTCCAAGCTCCTCCAGAAAATCAAAGTCCAAAACCTATCTCTTGGCTACTCACAAATATTTGAGTACCCAAGAGTTTATGAAAAACAAAATATAAACTCCGGGTCAGACATGGGTCTGGTATGAGTAAACGGTTTAAATTATTTAACTTTGAAAACATTTGAAAATAAAGGTATCACGTAAGACTTCCCACAAATAAATACGGGTAAGTTTTTACCTTACGCTAACCAAATCATTTCATAGGAAATCCAGTGATATTATAATAGTGTCTAGGGTTTTCAAGTAAATAGAAAATAGCCGAATTTGTTACATAATTAAATTCCAGCTACTAGCCACAAAAGTGGGCAATACAAATCAAAACCGTAGGGTCTCGTAGGGAAAATGGATTTCCAACAATGGCTGGGCTACTGGGGTACCGCCCGTCACAGTACGGGGCCTAGATCACCGTACCGAGGATCACTCCCGACCCCCTACAACACAAGGCCGGAACCATTCCTTACTGAATAGTCCCGAATAAGATAAACCCCGCGGTTGTAGCTAGCAACCGCCCACACAGCCGAAATATAAAGGGACATCTAGACAGGGGAAATATCTTGTCCTGCTTGGGCATGACCCACCTAACCTTGCTGCATCTCCCCTGTTTTAGCCATTCCTGGTTGATGAGGCTTGAGGCTGCGATTACCTTTATTGAACATACCACTTAGAATGCTCATCGTCCGCTTGACGATGTGTTGAAAGCATTCAATCCATACAAGTTCGTTCCGGGTTCGAACGAAACCGAAGGCATTATCTTGTTACACTCATTTTGGAATCACCCTCAGAGTTAACGACGATAACCCTTGCATTCTGAATACACCATCTCGATCTCCATTTGATAAGTCACGACCTATCGTTTAATTTGGATCGATGTGGTTTTCGGAATATCAATTGGATACCCGATCCCGGTCTCATCGAATCCAAACGCCATTTTAAGGGCCAAGTTATCTAATTAACTTAAACAGTTTAATAATTTAAATTCAACAATTCAATTAACATAGTATTTATCATAGATGAATCATACATAATTATACAGATATATCACAACATATCACAGAGCATCACAAAATATCATCAAATAAATATCACAAGCAGATATTCTACTCAACAATTCATAAGCAGCCTTCTTTAAGTCTTATTTGTAATTAATTAAATTTAGAATTAATTACATAAGAGTTAACCACTTAACTCTGTTTAATTAATCATTAATTAACAATTAATTACTTATTTTCTTTCAAATTATTCAATTTAATGAATCTTGACTTAATCAATTAATAAGTCTTATTTATTTAATTACTTAATTATTTCACTCTATTAACTTAATTACTCCATATTCATGTTGTTTAACTCTAATTACCTAATTATCTATTTCCTGATCATTAATTAATAACTTTGATTATTTATTAATAAAACTTAATCGCTAAATTATTATCTGCTAATTCCTTAATTACTTACTTCTTACTTCTTAATTAAATCACTTGATTAATTACCTATTGATCGTTCATAAATTAACTTAAGTAGATAATTACTCATTTATTTCTCACAATCTATTACTAATTACTATCGAAAAGTAATTATTCATAATTGTTTTCTAGAAATTATTCATTTAATTTTTATTACTCAATGCAGTTAACCCTTAAAAGTCCCCCTTTTTCTTTAATCATTTTATTATTAACCCCCAAACTTAAAAGTTAATTAACCATTATACTTAACTAAATAATTTCCTAAATTAAAATAATTTAAGTGTTTAACAAAAGTCGTTAAGGTTTTGACTACAATAATTAAAACTTGACAAAATCTTAACTTAATCCTTTAAACATTCTCTAAGCTCAAATTGTTTTAATCAAATTTGTAGAAAAAAAACAATTTTACTCAACTACAACCCCACTGCAAAACTGCAGTAATCAAGCCCGAGACTTCCCTGCCTAGACTCGAGCATAACTCCGGGTTTCACGCAAACATTCCCCGAGTGCTCCCCTGAAACTCCTTCTTCTTCTTCTCTTTTTTTTTTACAATAAGCTTGTTAAAAGTTAAACTTAAATTAACCAAGTCAAATAGCATCAGGAAATTAAAACTGGCTTGCAATCGAAAACTCGAAGCAACTACCAGTGACACTCGTGCGCGACACGAGGTGATCATTCTCATTCGTCATAGATACGTCACCCCACTCCAATGCCACCGTGCACGTGCACGGTGGTTCGACGGACCTCCGGCTTCCCACGTCAGCCCCCACAAACTCCAATTCGTCCACGCACTCGAATTCAGGAGCTAATTCGATGTGAAAAACTTGAAGTCAAAAATAACCACTCTGGATGAACTGTAACTCGAACAGCAGAGGTGAAAACCCCTCTTCCTCCTAGCGCTGACCCCCGTTTGAGTCGCGATTCCTACCACGTGTCGCCGACGTCATCCCCTTCCATCCCTCAAAAGCACTCCAAGCTCGGTCCTTCTATGATGAAGAAATCATCGAGCAACACAGACCCATCAGAAACGTGAACCAAACCCTACCTTTGATTCAAACAAACAATCTATACATTCGAAAATTATTTTCACATTTTTCTTGTGTCAATACAACTTCATCCTTAATTCATACTAAATTTCGGAAATCAAAATAAATTCAATCAATGGATATTGACAAAAATCAATTTCGGCTTTCTTTAAAAACTGCTCTTATTATCTTTGCTTAAAAATCTTAATTTTTATGTTAAAAATCCTAACTATGTATATGAAATCCGAATATGTTATTGAATTTACAAATTTAAACATTCAAATTTTGACCTTTTTAATTCTTTTACCTATAACTGGAAATAACAGCATTTATAACATACTGTAAAACTCTAAACAAGTTTGCAGGCCTATATTTTAAGATAACAACATGGATTAGCAACAACACCACAGTTCAAACAATTATATGAAGAAGTGTTCATAAATTTCTTTGCTTACTTTGTCCAAATAATCAAATATTTCTGAAGAACAATTATCAATGCTACTAGAGCAACAGAAAGTACTCAGGGATTCTTATTCAAGCAGATATCAAAACACATACCAGTTGTAAGCTAAAGATACAAATTTAAATTGAAAATAATTAAGTTTACTCACCTGTCATAATTCCTGTAAACAAAAGCATTGATGTAGATTATTTGAAATTTGAAACTGTCCTGAGATTGACTGTCTTTAGTTCTTCTCTTTTTTTTAGGTTTGCTAATTATTTTCTTACTGAACAAATTAAATAAGAATATGTACTCTCATATATATAGAAGAAATTAGGTGTATATGGGTAGGTTGTATCTAGACAGCCTTATATTCTTGAGCAGGTTGATTTTGTAATTAACTTCCTGCAATATAACATGAATTTGCAATTTCGGCTGAACATGTTTTTATGCTGAGATGATAGCAAGGACATACACTGTTTCTAAATTAGTTTACTTAATTATAATTATGTTCAGCTGCATAAGGATATTTGTATGTCAGTGTACAAATCTGCAGGTCAAAGTTTTGGCTTGAATAAGAAGTCACTTATTAATAAATATTTGCTTTATAGAAAAGTTTGTTTTATAATCTTGTAGTTTAAATAATTCATGTACATATGTTTCTGATGTACTGTTATGCCTTGATTGACTTTGTTTCATCCATATTCATTTGGTTTTGTTATTTATTTCCAGTTTGAATAATATACAGGTTGTAATTATGGTTTACTATGTATAAGGATAACTATTTAAATATTTGTTTTAGAGATGTTTTTGTCAGGTTTACTTTCATATTTGACTAATTTCCATTTTTCTTTCCTACTTTGCTCTTATTTTGCTGTGTGCTGTACTTAATTCTTGTTTGTACTTGCATTTATATTTTATATTTTTACAATCAATAATTATATGGTTTATTTACTATTTATATTTATTCTTCATATTTAACTATCAATATTTAAATGATATTCAATTGCTTACTTATTTATATTTATATTTTATATTTTGATTATCAATATTTATATTATACTCTTAAGTTTTACTTATATTTAATATTTATATTTTACTGATAAACTTTGGTTTTATGTTGAACATTATTATTCACATCAATATATATGTTAATAAGACAAAGTATTGTAATTCAATCATATAAGATAAATTTTATTTTAATTGAATTACATAAGAATAATTTTATTGTAAATATTATTGAGATTTATTTTAAATTTCCAAATCAATCTCCTTTTTAAAATGTAATTTATATAAATAAATGTCAATATTTCCAAAATCATATTTATTTTAAAATGATCAGTTCATATTTCATTTAATCAAATTAAATATTTATTAAAATAAACGGGGCCAAAAATCCAGGGTCGTTACATTCCTCCCCCCTTAAAAGAATTTCGTCCTCGAAATTTAAAACAAAGATAATTTAAAAGCTATTATTCCAACCATTCAAACATAGATATCATTCATACACTAGCTAACAACCAAACAGTCTATTCCAACAAACATCACTAGCTATCTGAACACAAGTTCGGATAAGTTTTCCCAAAACTACTCAGAATTGTCTCTCGGTGATCAACAATCCGAACTGGATTCCTGACCACAGTTAAATTTGACTTAACTTCCAATTCCTGAACTACCGGTTCAACAACTAATGATGAATCATAAACAAATTTCCTTAGATGGGATATATGGAATACACCATGAATTCTAGACACCCGTTCTAGCAATTCAATACTGAACGCTACAGTACCAACGCTTTCCAAATTTTATTGACTTCATTACATAATTTCAATTTCTATTCAATCAACGATGTACATATACCATTCGTACGCAAATATCAAATCCGATCGCTCGCTCGATCATGCAATTTCTCTTCCGAACTAGTATCGTCCACCCGGCTTCCTAGTGCGGACTCAGAACTGGTTTCTTGATCAGAAACTGTTATTCTCCTTCCATAGTCACAACTATGATAGAGAATTTCCAGAATCAATCAAAATCCATATTCATGGTTCGTCGTCGAAAATCAAGTGAAAAATCCTAACTCGGATCGATATAACTATCTCGAAATTCTATGCTCGAATCTGGACCAATTTGTTATGCGAATAAAACAATATACGTTCATCCTACGTATTTATATTCATTGATTATCAACCATATCAATTTCTTTTATTCACTTTATTCTGATTTCTATCCACTTGGAATAATTTTCCCAATATCAAATTTTACTTAAGAATTTCACCATTCATTTCTTAAGTTTAATATGAGCATTATATATCTCTCACATCATTACTCTACCACCTTAGCCTTTATATCTTCTTATTTCCAATTTGAATTTCTAATTCCATGTGAATTCAATTTATCTTCAACTCTGAATATTTAATTTTTATTGATTATCTTCCATTTAATACCTATTCCTATTATTATTTTTAAATTAGTTTCATCCACTAGTTTATTTCAATCTCCAATTTGAAATTGTTTTGTTGCAAAATTTTTTTTTATTTGGCAGGGTCTCCATTTGTTTAGCATTGCATATTTTCATAAGCACATATGTATAATTTCAACACTTCTTACAATTACTTATAATCAATTCTCAAATCATTTGCTTCAGTTAAAGTGATTTATAACTTACTTGCTTATATATAATCCATTTAAGCAAAACAAACTCATATTCATCCCAACCTATTTCAAAATCATCCTATTTTGCTTCCAATAATTCATAAGATTTTATTCAATCTCATTTACTTCAAACGACCCATTTTCATATGCA
The DNA here is from genome assembly GCA_030765085.1 of Allium cepa. Lineage (NCBI taxonomy): Eukaryota > Viridiplantae > Streptophyta > Magnoliopsida > Asparagales > Amaryllidaceae > Allium > Allium cepa. The sequence goes on along the minus strand of CM060937.1, from coordinate 188,884,661 downwards.
ATTTGACAATATCATCGTGAATAATAATAACTTAAGCTTTATAATAATTTTAAACTGATTCCAACTCAATTTACACTTGACTCCACCACATTTAATTAATTCACAATCTTTACATTGCATTTTCTTTCATTTTTAAAAGGTTTGATTCCAAACCATTTTATTAAACTAGACAACCAGTATTTTAAATAATCATTTCACGATTTTACTTAAATTATTTATTTTCTTCAAACTGTTCCACCTAACAACTTAAGTTTATTCTATTCCACCAATTTCCATTTAAATCTTTGATTTGATTTTCTTTTAATCAAATCCCAACTATTTACTAATTTGTTCGATTAGTTTATTTTTTTATCCATTCTTAAATTTACATGAACAATTTATTATTGAGTTTATAATAAAGTCATTTAATTGATGCTTGAATTAGATTTGTTTACACTCACACCAATTCTGTTTTAATTCAATTCAATATTACTTATTTACATAAGAATTTTATTCTATCAAATATATTTATAACTCGATTGAATTCATTTAAATTCAGTTCTATTCCAACTCAACTTCAGTTAAATTTAGCTACTTACCAATCTTTAAATTTATTTCTCAATATATGAGCTCAAAACTTATTTGTTTACTTAAAAGCTTATATTGCTCATTTGAGTCATTTCATCTTATAATCACAATTCCAGATTATATATATATATATATATATATATATATAACACTTACTATCTTAAGGTATACATTTTCATTTTACAATTACAATCATTTTATCTTCCAATTTTATATCCAATTAAGTTCACTGTGAACTTCAATTCCATTTAACTTACCTCAGGTTAAACTCAAGTACATTTTCTTCACTTTTATTTACTTAAATTAAATTTTAATTCCGGGATTAAAATTCCCGATTTCTTCTTATTAATATCAACTTTACTTTATAAGTTCGATAGTTGATTTATTCAAACCTTTCACATTATTAATTAGAATTCTTAGAATTCAATTGCCCGGTTCTCATTTCCAAAACCATTTTTAAAAGGATAACTACACTTACCCACTTGGTATATCAAATCAAATTTCCAAATCCTAAATACTTGTTTTCACCAAAACAATATTCCCTTTGAAATTTCTAAAACAACTGGTATACCCAACAACCCAAACAATATCATGACCAACTATCCTGGTAGCAATCCATCACTTTAGAAACTCAAAAATGAATACTGACAATGTGGCCATCATCATCAGGATTATTTTCCAGCGACTGAAGTGAGTTCAGTGCTTCCTTACTTTCACAAATTCCTCCCAAAACAATTTCCATTCAACAATATTTTCCAAAACAATACTCCATTATTGCCTTCAAATCTTTGGAAAAACATTTCAAACATTCAAAAGATTTTTAAATTCCGCAAATCCTTTTGTTTAAATTCATTTAAACACCTTTCAAATTCCGGGACTTAAAATTATGGTTTAATCTATTTTTAGTTATATTCCTTTTTATTAGACAATTTTATTTGGTAATAAGCCACTCAAATTTTAAATTTTTATTCAACTATAGTATTAACAACCAAACATCCAAATATATATATAATAATGTCAAAAAAATATTTCTTTTATATCAAAATATAATTTTGGGTAAAATTATTCATTTACCCTACTTTTAAAAACAATACTGTGTCGGTCTACCTTGTTTAAGAGTTTAGAAATCCCAATCGATATAATGGCATCACACACATCGACCAGAATCCATAAACACTCAACAGATAAGTCAACACAATATAAAAACAATTTTATATTCACTAACAAATACGCGCTCATATCTATAAATACACTCAAACTCATTTTAGAGTACTACTGACTCTATTCTATGAGTAATTCCTACCACAGCCAAGGTTATCACCAACCTATGCTCTGATACCAAGTGAGACGACCCGCCCTTCTACTACCAGAAAGACGTATCATCATTAAGAAAGAAAGGGATAGAAATAGAAAAGAAAGAGAAAGGAAGAACAACAATTTCAGAATCTCACAGCGAAACGGAACAAAATATAATATATCACATAAATATTAAATAGTTTTACATATATCAGAGTTATACAATATTAATACATATGACAGTCATACATACATCTATCACTATATACATCAGAGGTACAGTACATATCAACTAACACAGCGGAACTAGATAGATAGCTACGTACGTCTGGAAACTCCTGCTCCAAGCTCCTCCAAAAATCAAAGTACAAAACCTATCTCTTGGCTACTCATAAAAATTTGAGTACCCAAGAGTTTATGAAAAACAAAATATAAACTCCGGGTCAGACATGGGTCTGGTATGAGTAAACGGTTTAAATTATTTAACTTTGAAAACATTTGAAAATAAAGGTATCACGTAAGACTTCCCACAAATAAATACGGGTAAGTTTTTACCTTACGCTAACCAAATCATTTCATAGGAAATCCAGTGATATTATAATAGTGTTTAGGGTTTTCAAGTAAACATAAAATAGCCGAAATTGTTACATGATTAAATTCCAGCTACTAGCCACAAAAGTGAGCAATACAAATCAAAACCGTAGGGTCTCATAGGGAAAATGGATTTTCAACAATGGCAGGGCTACTGGGGTACCGCCCGTCACAGTACGGGGCCTAGATCACCGTACCGAGGATCACTCCCGACCCCCTACAACACAAGGCTGGAACCATTTCTTACTGAACAGTCCCGAACAAGATAAACCCCGCGGTTGTAGCTAGCAACCGCCCACACAGCCGAAATATAAAGGGACATCTAGACAGGGGAAATATCTTGTCCTGCTTGGGCATGACCCACCTAACCTTGCTGCATCTCCCCTGTTTTAGCCATTCCCGGTTGATGAGGCTTGAGGCTGCGATTACCTTTATTGAACATATCACTTAGAATGCTCATCGTCCGCCTGACGATGTGCTGAAAGCATTCAATCCATACAAGTTCGTTCCGGGTTCGAACGAAACCGAAGGCATTATTTTGTTACACTCATTTTGGAATCACCCTCAGAGTTAACGACGATAACCCTTGCATTCTGAATACACCATCTCGATCTCCTTTTGATAAGTCACGACCTATCGTTTAATTTGGATCGATGTGGTTTTCGGAATATCAATTGGATACCCGATCCCGGTCTCATCGAATCCAAATGCCATTTTAAGGGCCAAGTTGTCTAATTAACTTAAACAGTTTAATAATTTAAATTCAACAATTCAATTAACATAGTATTTATCACAGATGAATCATACATAATTATACAGATATATCACAGCATATCACAGAGCATCACAAAATATCATCAAATAAATATCACAAGCAGATATTCTACTCAACAATTCATAAGCAGCCATCTTTAAGTCTTATTTGTAATTAATTAAATTTAGAATTAATTACATAAGAGTTAACCACTTAACTCTGTTTAATTAATCATTAATTAACAATTAATTACTTATTTTCTTTCAAATTATTCGATTTAATGAATCTTAACTTAATCAATTAATAAGTCTTATTTATTTAATTACTTAATTATATCAATCTATTAACTTAATTACTCCTTATTCATGTTGTTTAACTCTAATTACCTAATTATCTATTTCCTGATCATTAATTAATAACTTTAATTATTTATTAATAAAACTTAATTGCTAAATTATTATCTGCTAATTCCTTAATTACTTACTTCTTACTTCTTAATTAAATCACTTGATTAATTACCTTTTGATCGTTCATAAATTAACTTAAGTAGATAATTACTCATTTATTTCTCACAATCTATTACTAATTACTATCGAAAAGTAATTATTCTTAATTTTTTTTAGAAATAATTCATTTAATTTTTATTACTCAATGCAGTTAACCCTTAAAAGTCCCATTTTTTTCTTTAATCATTTTATTATTAACCCCCAAACTTAAAAGTTAATTAACCATTATACTTAACTAAATAATTTCCTAAATTAAAATAATTTAAGTGTTTAACAAAAGTCGTTAAGGTTTTGACTACAATAATTAAAACTTGAAAAAATCTTAACTTAATCCTTTAAACATTCTCTAAGCTCAAACTATTTTAATCAAATTTGTAGAATTTTTTTTTTTTTTACTCAACTACAACCCCACTGCAAAACTGCAGTAATCAAGCCCGAGACTTCCCTGCCAAGACTCGAGCATAACTCCGGGTTTCACGCAAACATTCGCCGAGTCCTCCCATGAAACTCCTTCTTCTTCTTTTTTCTTTTTACAATAAGCTTGTTAAAAGTTAAACTTAAATTAACCAAGTCAAATAGCATTAGGAAATTAAAACTGGCTTGCAATCGAAAACTTGAAGCAACTACCAGTGACACTCGAGCGCGACACGAGGCGATCGTTCTCGTCCGTCACAGATACGTCACCCCACTCCAACGCCACTGTGCACGTGCACGGTGGTTCGGCGGACCTTCGGCTTCCCACGTCAGCCCCCACAAACTCCAATTCGTCCACGCACTTGAATTCAGGAGCTAATTCGATGCGAAAAACTTGGAGTCAAAAATAACCCCTCTGGATGAACTGTAACTCGAATAGTAGAGGTGAAAACCCCTCTCCCTCCTAGCGCCGACCCCCGTTTGAGTCGCGATTCCTGCCACGTGTCGCCGACGTCATCCCCTTCCATCCCCAAAAGCACTCCAAGCTCGGTCCTTCCATGATGAAGAAATCATCGAGCAACACAGACCCATCAGAAACGTGAACCAAACCCTACCTTTGATTCAAACAAACAATCTATACATTCAAAAATTATTTTGACATTTTTCTTGTGTCAATACAACTTCATCCTTGATTCATACTAAATTTCAGAAATCAAAATAAATTCAATCAACGGATATTGACAAAAATCAATTTCGGCTTTCTTTAAAAAGTGCTCTTATTATCTTTGCTTAAAAATCATAATTTTTATGTTAAAAAACCTAACTATGTATATGAAATCAGAATATGTTATTGAATTTACACATTTAAACATTCAAATTTTGACCTTTTTAGTTCTTTTACCTGTAACTGGAAATAACAGTATTTATAAAATACTGTAAAACTCTAAACAAGTTTGCAGGCCTATATTTTAAGATAACAACATGGATTAGCAACAACACCACAGTTCAAACAATTATATGAAGAAGTGTTCATAAATTTCTTTGCTTACTGTGTCCAGATACTCAAATATTTCTGAAGAACAATTATCAATGCTACCAGAGCAATAGAAAGTACTCAGGGATTCTTATTCAAGCAGATATCAAAACACATACCAGTTGTAAGCTAAAGATACAAATTTAAATTGAAAATAATTAAGTTTACTCACCTATCATAATTCCTGTAAACAAAAGCATTGATGTAGATTATTTGAAATTTGAAACTGTCCTGAGATTGACTGTCTTTAGCTCTTCTCTTTTTTTAGGTTTGCTAATTATTTTCTTACTGAACAAATTAAATAAGAATATGTACTCTCATATATATAGAAGAAATTAGGTGTATATGGGTAGGTTGTATCTAGACAGCCTTATATTCTTGACCAGGTTGATTTTGTAATTAACTTCCTGCAATATAACATGAATTTGCAATTTCGGCTGAACATGTTTTTATGCTGAGATGATAGCAAGGACATACACTGTTTCTAAATTAGTTTACATAATTATAATTATGTTCAGCTGCATAAGGATATTTGTATGTCAGTGTACAAATCTGCAGGTCAAAGTTTTGGCTTGAATAAGAAGTCACTTATTAATAAATATTTGCTTTATATAAAAGTTTGTTTTATAATCTTCTAGTTTAAATAATTCATGTACATATGTGTCTGATGTACTGTTATGCCTTGACTGACTTTGTTTCATCCATATTCATTTGGTTTTGTTATTTATTTCCAGTTTGAATAATATACAGGTTGTAATTATGGTTTACTATGTATAAGGATAACTATTTAAATATTTGTTTTAGAGATGTTTTTGTCAGGTTTACTTTCATATTTGACTAATTTCCATTTTTCTTTCCTACTTTGCTCTTATTTTGCTTTGTGTTGTACTTAATTCTTGTTTGTACTTGCATTTATATTTTATATTTTGACAATCAATAATTATATGGTTTATTTACTTATACTTATATTTATTCTTCATATTTAACTATCAATATTTAAATGATATTCAATTGATTACTTATTTATATTTATATTTTATATTTTGGTTATCAATATTTATATTATACTCTTAAGTTTTACTTATATTTAATTTTCATATTTTATTGATAAACTTTGGTTTTATGTTGAACATTATTATTCACATCAATATATATGTTAATAAGACAAAGTATTGTAATTCAATCATATAAGATAAAGTTTATTTTAATTAAATTACATAAGAATAATTTTATTGTAAATATTATTGAGATTTATTTTAAATTTCCAAATCAATCTCCTTTTTAAAATGTAATTTATATAAATAAATGGCAATATTTCCAAAATCATATTTATTTTAAAATGATCGGTTCACATTTCATTTAATCAGATTAAATATTTATTAAAATAAACGGGGCCAAAAATCCAGGGTCGTTACAACTTCTTTGTTTAGCACAATTTAATATTCATGTGTTTGATAAGATTTAAATGACACCCTTTCATTCGTCTTTCAAAAAAAAATTATTTCATTTGATGTAATTTTTTTTGATGTTGATATATTTGTCACAAGTTAGTATCTTCTTGATTGGAAATATTAGGTCATCTGTTTTATTTTATTTTCTATTGCCCAACTAGCTACTATGCTTTCAAATGAGTTTGATGACCAACAATGCAATTTATTATATAGGTGATAAAGAAATGCAATACCATATATCCTCCTTATTTTGGAAGTGCATTGGACTGTTCATCAAAATTGTTGCGCATGAGGCATCGTGAAGCATTCAATGCAACAATTATTTTTTTAGACAGCTCCAACATTTGTATTGAACCACTTGGGCTAATTGATCTGTTAACACATGATAGCTCAAGAGTACAAGTATTACATATGTATCACCTTGCTATATATCCATTTGTGATGTATTGACAATGTTGTTCTAATTGTTTTTATCTGATAATAGGGTGGATAGTACATTAGATTAATTTTCTAATGCGTTTATTGAATCGAAACATATATTGCTTATGACATTTTATTATCCGACGTTTAACAGTTGTATATAATTTTTTTTCACATTACTTTGGTTTGAACATGATTTACAAATATGGTTTTACCAATAACGTACTATTGTATTTCTAAGGCTTTACATTCAACGCCATTTGCGTAGCACGGGTTCGCACTCGTTTCACTTCCAAACCATTACCAATAAAAGCGAAAATTGTGTAAAGAACTACAAATTGACAAGTAAGGCGAGAAAATAATTGATCTGGCTCTAGAAGGTACTTGCTTGTGAAAAGTGTTATTATACCTTATTATAATTTATTTGTAATCATTCTACTATAACTTATTTGTAATCGTTCTAAATTAGAAAACATATGATTTTTGCAAATATTCAAATTAACCATATTGGACGATCATTTTTTCATATACAAATTGGAAGAAACTTGCATGGTACAAATGATTTTATGTCACCACTACAAATTATTTTCCAAGCTCATCAAACGCTATTAGGTCCCTCTTTGAATTTTTTTTTTTTGATTTTTCGGAAGAGTAAAAGTACAAACTGGCCCATAGCCAATAAACCGGGTAACAACTCGTGGAACTAACTCAACATGACAAATGACTTTTACAACCCTAGCCATTATCTTACTTCTCGTTTCCTATTCTACTTCGAGAATTCAAAGAACCTTAAATAATTTGGGTTTTTTCATATTGGGGGCGATTTTTTAACCTGATTGCATAAAACTATGATGGCATTTTGCATAACTAATTGTTACTCTCCATATATAATATGGACATTTTGAGGCCCTCCAAATAGTTCATATATTTTTTAAATTTTTTTTGAAAATGCCCATTTTTCGTCATTCCTATTCCAACTTGAATCTAGCCATCAACAATAAAGTAATATTTTCTACTTACTTATCAAACATTCATCAATTATCAACAAATGGATAAAAATTTGGTATGCATCCATTATAGACAAATATTTGGTACCTAAATTGATTTTGCACGCAAATGCACGTATGTCATTATTTGTATTGTTCGTATGTGAAAGCACTGATTGATGGGTTTGGTTTCAACAACTTTGCATGCAAAGGCTTTTGTTTATAGTGCAATCGTCAATTCCCATTCTAAATTAAACACATTTGCTCTGCCAAAAGCACTTATTTATCATTTTTAGAGTTCCTTTAATGATACGCTAAAAGTATTTAGAAAATATCCCTTTAAATAATTCAAAATTCAAAAATATCTTTTTCGTAAAAGAAAATTTAAAATAAAGCAATTAATTTGCTTGTCAAAAATATCTATATATAGTATGAATAGACAAGCACTGAGACCGTGCGATTGGAATATTTCAATATGTGGCCACATATGTAAAATAAATATGTCGTGCCATCTTGGTGTAAAGCCTAATTAAAGTGATCAAATTATGAATAAAGTTAAAAGGCTTACAGATAGAATTGTCGTGCTATTAATGTGTAGATACCGAGGCAATTCTATTTAGTTGAAGGACCAAATTAGAAAATGCCAACACTATATATAAGAGGTTATGGTCCCCATATTACGTAAGCTCCAGTTATTCTCCTAATCTCTTCCATGGAAATAATTCAGATCTAAGGTTTATGTCAATTTGGAAGATCATACTCAACTCTTACCTTTTAAATCTATCTCTCTCTTAATCAGTTTATGTAAGCAGCAACTATGAATTCAGATCTAGTATAAGATCTAAGGTTTGTGTCAATATGAAAGACCAAACCAAATTTACTTTTCCAACAACAACTATAAATTCAGGTATGACTTCCGCTAACCCATTTACTTTCCTCTATTTCTTTTCAATTAAATCAATATGGATCACCTATTTAGATCTATGGCTTTATGATTGATCTATCCTAATGTATGTTGAAATCCTAACAAGTGGTACCAAAGCCACCCATCATTGATTTAATTGGAATTTTTTTAATTATGAGCAAGTTTTGAAATGAACTTTTTTTAGAAGTCCTGTTTAAATCTTACTTATGCTTTAGATCTACTTGATTTATGCATCAAGGACTTTTTGATGTTGAATTTGGATTTGGTTTAGCATCAATTTTTGATGTAAATTGAAAGGCTAATTTATGAAATTATTTTGGTGTCGAAAGATGGGTAGATCTAAATGATAAGTTCAGGAAATTTTTGGAGAAAGATAACATAACATTTCCATTCAAAATCCTAGAATATATAACCCAATATACAACCAGTCATTCCAGAAAATATATCCTGATATAACCCACCATATCAAATATATCCTAATACAATATATCATATCAAATATCCTAATATAACCCGTCATATCAAATATATCATATTACTCCTCCTCAAGTTGGAGCATGCAAATCACAAATGCCCAAATTGCGTAATAAATAACCAAACTGTTGACGACCAATGGCCTTAGTCAAAATATCAGCTAATTGATGACTAGTAGGTACATACGAAGCAGTAATATTCCACCCTGCAACTCATCACGAACAAAGTGGCAATCAACTTCAATGTTCTTGGTGCGGTCATGAAAAACCGGGTTCTTCGCAATATGCAAAGCAGATTGACTATCACAAAACAGCCGCATGGGCTTGGAATGAATCACGCCAAGAGAACGCAACAATGATTTTATCCACTTAAGTTCACAAGTCGTAACAGCCATAGAACGATATTCTGCCTCCGTAGATGAACGAGAAATAGTCTGTTGCTTCTTAGTTTTTCAGAAAACAGAAAAGCGACCAAGAAGCACAAAATAACCAAACACCAAATGACGTGTCAAAGGACAAGCTGCCCAATCACTATCACAATAAGTTGTCCACTGCTTATCACTGGGACGAAGCAAAATACCTTGACCAAGTTGGCTTTTAATATATCGTAAGACATGTATGGCAGCATCCCAATGTGCAACCTGAGGATTACTCACAAACTGAGCAAGGGTATGAATGGAATAACTCAGCTCAGGCCGAGTAACAGAAAGATACACCAAGCGCCCCACTAAATGCCTATATTGCTCCGGATGCTCATAAGGATAATTCGCCGCATAAGCCAGCCGATGATTCTGTTCCATTGGTGTATCAATAGGTTTACAACCTAACATACCTGTCTTTGTCAATATTTCCAAAGCATACTTCCGTTGAGAAAGAAACAAACTCTCATCACCTGGGGCCACTTCAGTCCAAAGAAAATATTTCAACACACCAAGATCCTTCATATGAAACCACTTACTCAAGTATTGCTTGAACCTGAAGATCACATTATATGAAGAACCTGCAATAATCAAATCATCCACGTAAACTAGTACATGTAGAGAAACCTCATCCTGTTGATAACTAGATAATGAATAATCAACATAGGATTATGTAAAACCTAATTTCCATAAAGCACTAGATAAATTAGCAAACCACTACCGAGGAGCTTGATGAAAACCATACAATGACTTGCGTAACTGACACACTTTCCCAGGAGTAGGACTACTATAACCTGGGGAAAGCTGTATATAGACCTCTTCCTCCAAATCACCATGAAGAAAAGCATTACATACATCCATCTGATGGAAGGCCCAATTACGAGCAATAGCAACAGTAACAGCAAGAAAAGTACGAACAGTTAGCAACTGGAGCGAAAGTTTCATTATAATCAATATCAGCAACCTGCCGGTAACCATACACAACCAAACATCCCTTAAGATGCTCAACATAACCATTATCACGTTGCTTTGTTTTATAAACCCAACCACTACCAATAGCCTTCTTACCAGGTAGCAAATCCTCTAATGTCCACGTGCCATTCCGTTGAAGTGCATCAATCTCCTCTTTCATTGCTTGACGCCAACTTGCATCCTGAACGGCCTCTTTAAAGGAAGTAGGCTCTTTTTGAGATGTAATTGCTGCTAAAAAATGCTTATGTATCATAGAAAATTTATCATAATTCACATAACAAGCTATACTAAAAGGTTTACCTGAGGAACGAGATGGAGTAGGAGAAGTAGTACGGGGGTTTATCTTGCACATAACTGTGTTAGTAGCATATCCTCGAAGACGAGACGAGGGAACTTGATGCGGTGCCCACGACCTAGATTATCACCATTTGAATCAATGCTTAAATTCTCCCTGGGCTCCACACCATCTAAATTAACTCCTGTACTCCCCCTCGACTCCACACGATCACACTCATGCGTACAAGGATGCTAGGCAGCATGCTCCCCGACTAACCCAGCGGACTGGGTTGCTGCCTTCTGCTCACTCCCGCCACCTCTATCTTCAACTATCACATCCTCTATGATCTTGACATCTCATGCATTACCCAAATCGGACATAACACCCAACTTATCATAATCATCAAACACACCATTCGTGGAATTCTGGGATAGAAACTGATTCAAATGCTCATTTGGGGAGGTGGAAAAGGAATCATGTGTATAAAAAGGAAAGATATGCTCAATAAATCTTAATCATGACTGATAAAATACACATGAGCATCTAAATCACACAAACGCCACCCCTTTTGACCTAAAGGATAACCAACAAAGATACATCTTCTAAAACGAGGGCCAAATTTATCATTAACACGAGGCTGATTCGCAGCATAGCAAAGACACCCAAATACCTTTAAAGCAGACATACTAGGTGGACTCCCAAAAAGCATTTCATAGGGAGTTTTACCATCCAAAACAGGAGTGGGAATCCGATTAATAAGGTGACAGGCAGTTAAGACACACTCCCCCCTCCAAAAATCAATAGGTAAGTAAGCTTGAAAGCGCAGGGCACGAGCCACATTTAGAACATGTTTATGTTTACGTTCTACTCTACCATTTTGATAGGGAGTATCGACACAAGAGGTTTGATGCAAGGTGCCTTGTTGAGCAAAAAAATCCTTTAAACATTTAAATTCTTGTCCATTATCACTACACAAAACCTTCACTGGCCTATTAAACTACGTTTTGACTATAGCAAAGAAATTTTGAATCAATTCGCCAACCTCATATTTACCGACCATCAAATATATCCATGTAGCATTGGAAAAATCGTCAACTATGGTCAAAAAATAATGAGCTCCACAACTAGAAGCAACACGATAAGGACCCCAAGTATCATAATGTATTAAATCAAATAAATCAGTTGCTTTGCTTGTAATTATTGGAAAAGAGTCACGAGGCTGTTTAGCCATAAACAAACATCACAATTGTCGTCACAAAATTTATTCGTGCTACTACTACTTCCAACAGATAATAAAGAAGGGACCACTTTCATAGAAGGATGACCCAAACGTCTATGCCATAATTGAGCGGAGTCTGCAACTGTGGAGTTGTTTGCTTGAATACTACGAACTGGTCTTAAGAGATAGACCCCATTACATTGCTCCCCTGTGCCAATCAGGTTCTTCAAACTCTGGTCCTGAATATTGCATAGCTTGTTAGTGAAAAATACATTAAATTTTTGTTTTCAAGCAATTGAGACACAGACAACAAATTGCAATTAAGGGTAGGTACATATAAAACATTATCAAGAATTAAGTCATGGCTTAATTTAATACGGCCTTCTTTAGTGGCAGTGTCATGTTTCCCATTTGGAAAACCAACAGGTTCTGAAGCAATTTCTTTGACATCAACAAACAAGTCAAGATTACCCGACATATGGTTTGTAGCTCCTGTATCAATAATCCATTTGTTCGAAAATTTCTTACCATGCAGCTTTAGTAGAAGACACGGCTGAGGAAGTCTTGAGAGCTGCGATGAGCTGCTGCACTTGCGCATTAGTGAGAGTGGGTAACGAAGCACGATCCACCTCACTCATCGCAAAATAAAATCTTGTCTATACCGTGAAAAAGAAAACAAACCTCCGCTTGAAACACAAGCACACACCAAAAATCCACATCATACAAAACTAATTTTCTGGAATATGGACCATGAACCAGAAAAAAAGAGAGAAAAAAAACTATTTTTTTTGTGCCTTAACTTAGGAGGCTCTGATACTGTGACAAAATCCAAGAAATTTTTGGAGAAAGATAACACAGCATTTCCATTCAAAATCCCAGAATATATAACCCAATATACAACCAGTCATTTCAGAAAATATATCATTATCAATCTCCTAAAATATATAATCAAATATACAACCAATCATTCCAGAAAATATATCCTAATATAACCCACCATATCAAACATATCCTAATACAACCTGTCATATCAAATATATCATAATATAACCCATCATATCAAATATATTCTATTACTAAATGATCTATTTGTCAATACGAAACAATTAGAATTTTGAAATCACTAAACTATGAGAAATAATATAACTTTCTCTAAATTTTGAAAAATAATTTATATTGGTTAAAGCTTTCACATTTTCATTATTGTATATTTTATAAATAAGTTGTGAATTTTAAGGGGAGGAATGTTTTGGAATAGATATGTACAGTCATTTTTATAATGTTTATAAATGATATAAATAGATATATATAATTTAGAACCATTTATGCAAGAAATATAAATATGGTTCTACGGTTATTTTACCTTATGTAACTTTCATTAAAAAAATCTAGGCTTTCCATAAACCAATATATAGCGTTGCCCACTTGTATGCTATTAGAAGCAAACAAAATAAATATATATAAAACATCCAACGCTATACAAAAGGGCAGGAAACATTTTATTTACCGCGAGGAATATATAAAAAGGGGAATTATTTAAACACAAAAATTTGTATAATTTTAGCCTCAAAGACACGACCTCAATATTTTAATCACAAGGACAAACATTCTTCTAAAAATTATTCATAAGGACAAACATTCTTCCAAAACTGCTACCGAACTAAAAACTGATAACTAAAATCTGCTACCGATAACTTCAAACTAATACCTAAAAACTGCTATCGATAACTAAAAACTGATACCCAAAGAAAGTTGTTTTTATGCTAAAATAATAAAGGTATGTTGTTGAGGTTAAAAGGCTGAGAAATTTTTTCCTTATACAATAATTTTGTCCTTAGACAATAATTTTCTGGATGAGGGATAAAAAATATTTGTTTTGCAAACCTCCTCTTTTACCTTTCTCTTCGTCACTTTCAGAAGGAAAAAAAAGGTGTAGCCACCAAAAGCAACGATGGAAACCCACAACCCCTGCATCACTTTTTTCTTTCGCTTCCAACGGAGATCTGTAAATCGAATCCCGGCCACCAAAATACCATGCCCCAATTCTGACGCTGATCTAAATCTTATTTCAACTTAGGTTGACATCCGGCCACCAAAATCATTTAATTCCGCTGTCGATCTCAATCTTCCTCCACTTATTCTACTTCTTGGAATCCTAGTTCTGACCCGAAGAACCATAAGCAAGTTTCAACCTAGTTGAATAGTCCCAAGGTAATTTATCTGTCCCTATTTTGTCTCACCTAACCTATCCATTGCTTTAGCTGTTTCCATTGCCACCATTTTGCTTATATTTAGTATCTTGTTCTACAAATTGTTACAACCCTGCGGCACATAAGCAGCAACTGAAGTATATATTTCCAAGTGCAAGTGTTCGTGAGGAGAAGATGATTCAAGTAGAGGAAGAAGCTGAGCTTAAATGAATTCAGTGAGCAACCTACAGGCATAAAGGAAAATGAAATATAAATGAAGATGCATTTTATTTTTTTTCGTTCTGTATTTTGTTAGTTCTTGCTGTAATAAGAGGGAAAAGAGTGCCACGTGTGAGTAAATGAGTGAAGAAGCAATTATAGAGTTGTTATAAAACAGGATAACCAAATCATTATAGGATATGAAATAAAAAAGTACTGATTTGTTTTTTTCCTCCTTCTTCTTCACTGGTTAATTTCTCTCTCTCCTCTCAACTGCATTCTTCAGTTCCTTTTAGCTTCCCTGCCATGGCGAGATCTCATAAACGCACCACCGTGGGATCAACTGGAACCCACCATTTGGTATCAGATTCAGGAATTATGATCGATGATGAAGCTGCAACAGATTTAAACAATTCTGATGGAGAAAATGTGGATCTAAACGCTACAACAACATCTGAAGCGATCATAGATTCATGGAGAAATCAGCAGCAAACATTCAACACAAATGTAACAAATGAAATAGCAGGTATGAAATCTGACATTTCACAAATCAATCAAACCTTACAGCTATTAATGACCAAATTATCACACAACTCACCTCAAACCAATCAATCAAACCATATTCCTTCATCCACAAATCTACAACATCAACCACCACACTCAAACATCACATTCCGCACCTCACAAGGCATACTTCCTAATCCTAACCTTCATCAATTCAACACTTCTATTCCAGTTCCTAAACAAACCGTCAGTTCTGAACACACCTCTCCTCATTTTCATAACTACCAAAATCATATCACCCAACCTTCAAACCATACCCTGTCACTACAGCTACTTCAACCAAAACAGTCCCTAACGCAAAAATTACTTCATCACAAATCATTGAAGTTGGAGTTCCCACGTTACAGTGGTGACAAAAACATCCTACCTTGGTTGAGATAAGCTGAACAAGTTTTAATCTATCATGATGTCCAAACATCTTATTGGGTCTAGATCTGTGCATTTCATCTAAGAGATGAAGCACTTCAATGGTTCAACTCGTATTCTACTAATGTTGATCATGCTTTTCTATGGCAAGTTTTCCAGGAAGAATGTATCACACGGTTTGGACCTCCTGAAATGGCCAGACCATTTGACTCTCTTGCAAATCTTAAACAAACATCTTCTGTTAGAGACTACTTAAATAAATTTGAACAGTTAGTAGGCTTACTGGACAAGTTGAACCCTGTTTATATTATGGACAAGTTTATCGGAGGATTAAAAGAAGAAATTCTTTATGAAGTATTGGCTGCTAGACCTAAATTCTTTAGAGAAGCAGTTATACTTGCCAAAACATATGAAGAAAAATTTATGCATACTAGAAAAGTGCTAAGACCAAACCTCCCTTACCCAAACCAAACCACCACAAATCATTCGACGCATCCTGACTCCACAAAACAAACTCCTTCACAACCATATAATCAATACTCCAAACTATCACTAATTGATTTGGGAACCAGAAGGAACAAAGGTTTATGTTATACTTGTGATGAAAAGTGGACTCCAGCCATAAATGTCCAAACAAAAAGGTTTATATAATGGAAGGGTTTTACATTAATGAAGATATAAACTAAGAAGTAATTCCAAAGGGGCAAGCTTTTAATGATACCAGTTATCCTACTACTACCATTGATACCACCTTAGCAATTTCCCTTCAAGCTTTATCTGGTATTCCTGCAGCACACACAATTCGATTAAATGGAATTATACTGGGGCATCAAGTTCATCTTTTAGTAGATTCTGGTTCAACCCATAGCTTCATTCAAATTTTCTTATAATGGAGCAAAAATAGTTTGGCAAGGCATCCACCCACCTACAAACAAATTCATTTCTGAAAGGCAAATGGATAAAAATCTAATAACAAACAACCTTTGCTTTTTTTTACACTCCACTCAACCAAACCTTACTAATTCTTCCATTGATTTATCCACTCACCCACAGCTAATTCCACCACCCATTCAACAAATCATTCAAGACTTTGAAATAGTCTTCCAAAAATCTACCACTTTACCCCCCTCAAAGACCCATTGATCACCAAATACACTTATCTCCACATTCCAAACCTGTGTGTCTTAAACCCTACCGCCATTCCTACCATCTTAAAAATGAAATAGAGAAAATTGTTAGAGAAATGCTTCAGACAGGCATAATTAAACCCAGTAACAGCCCATATTCCTCACCTGTGGTCATGGTTAAGAAAAGTTATGGGAGTTGGAAAATGTGTGTTGATTATAGAGGGTTGAATAAATTAACATAGAAGAACAAATTCTCAATAACCCTTATTGACGACCTCTTTGATGAATAACACAGTGCAGAATATTTCACTAAACTTGACTTAATGTCTGGCTATCATCAGATCAGAATGCACCCTGATGATACTCATAAAACAGCTTTCAAGACTCACGAGGGCCATTATGAATTCTTAGTTATGCCTTTTGGCTTAACAAATGCTCCTGCAACCTTCCAAGATTTAATGAATGATATTTTCAAAGAATATCTCAGGACGTTTATTCTGGTTTTCTTTGATGATATACTCATTTATAGCTCAAACAGGGAAGAGCATTTACATCACTTGGTTTTTGCATTGCAGGTCCTGAAAGAAAACAAGCTGGTGGCTAAACTCTCTAAATGCTCATTTGCACAACAGCAAGTTGATTATCTGGGTCATGTTATCTCAAAAAATGGAGTGGCGGTCAATTACACAAAAGTACAAGCTATTAGAGAGTGGCCGCCTCTACAAATAATCAAAGCACTTAGAGGGTTTCTTGGACTGTCTGGGTACTATAGAAATTTTGTTAAAGGATATGGAGCTATTGCAAAGCCTTTGACTGATTTATTGAAGAATAATTCTTTCTCTTAGAATAAGGAAGCACAGGAAGCTTTTGAACAACTGAAAATATGTCTTACCAGTCCACCAGTATTGGCTATGCCAGACTTCACTAAAGAATTTGTGTTAGAATGTGATTCCTCGGGAAATGGAGTGGGAGCAGTGTTACTTCAAGAAGGTCGACCAATAGCTTTTTTAAGCCAAGCTATTCAAGGAAAAAATCTGCTATTATCTACATATGAAAAGGAATTACTAGCTTTGATCTTAGCAACAAAAAAATGGTCCCAATATTTGTTAGGGAGGAAGTTCATAATAAAGACAGACCATCAATCTTTAAAATATCTCTTGGACCAAAGATTATCAAATATCACCCAACATAAATGGTTGAACAAGCTAATGGGATTCGATTACATGGTACAATATAAGCCAGGTAAAGAGAACACTGTTGCAGATTGTTTATCTAGAAATAGAGTAGAAACACAAACCCATTTTAACCTCCAACTCCAAGCAATATCAATAGTGCAGACCCCTTGGCTTCAAGATATTGAGAAATTAACACAACCTGATCCTTATTATTTGACACTTGACAAGAAGTTGTCTACTAGTGCTTCAGGCAACAATAAGTACAAGAAGCAAGGGCAATTATACTATTATAAAGGCAGATTATTCATTAGCCCTACTGCCAGTGCTATCAAAAATAGGTTATTGGATGAATTTCATGCCTCCCCATTAGCTGGTCACTCAGGAATTAAAAGAACACTGCATAGAATCAAACAAGTTTTTTATTGGAAAGGGTTGAAATCAGATGTCCATAATTTTGTAGCTGCATGTGACACCTGTCAGAGAATTAAGACAGAAAATATCAACATTCCAGGACTATTACAACCACTTCCTACACTTGAACAAATATGGGATGATGTAGCAATGGATTTCATAGTTCAACTTCCTAAATCTTTTTCATGTTCAGTTATTCTAGTTGTGGTAGATAGGTTATCCAAATATGCTCATTTCATACCTTTCACTCATCCGTACACTGCCCACCAAGTTGCTCGGTTGTTTTTTGATAACGTAGTCAAGCATCATGGTCTACCTAAATCAACAGTGAGTGATAGAGATCCTATATTCACTAGCACTTTTTGGCAAGATCTTTTTCGTTTACAGGGTTGTAAATTAGCACTAAGCAGTGCCTACCACCCCCAATCAGACGGCCAATCTGAAGTGACTAATAGGATCTTAGAATGTTATTTGAGATGCTTTTGTCATTATAAACCCAAGAAGTGGACAAAATGGTTATCCCGGGCTGAGCTTTGGTATAACTCAACCTGGAAGAGTGCTACACAAATGACTCCTTTTGAAGCTGTATATGGCAGGGAACCCCCCACCTTACTAAGATACATACCAAAAACAGCCAAAATACCTAAAGTTGAGGATGCACTATTTTCCAGGGACATCATTCTTCAACTTCTGAACGATAACATCAATCATGCAAAGGAAAGAATGAAACTTGATTCTGATAAGCATAGAACACACGGGGAATTTAGCACAAATGATTGGGTGTACTTGAGGCTACAACCTTACAAACAACTTTCAGTTAGCACAAAACATACACACAAACTTTCTCCAAAATACTATGGGCCCTACCTGCTCAAGCAAAGATCCACCATGTTTTTCATGTTTCACAGCTTAAAAAGAAGACTGGAATGCTACTATCATTAACCAGACCATCCCTTCTTATGAGGAGCTGGTTGTCAAGGAACCAGAGAAAATTCTCGCTCGTAGAATGGCAAAGGTTAACAACAGAAACACAACACATGTCCTTATCAAATGGAAACAGATGAGTGACGAAGAGGCAATTTGGGAGAACTATTGGGAGTTAGTGGCCAAATTCCCAACATTTGACCTTGAGACAAGGTCAAGCTTTGGGGGGGAGGGTAGTTGTTACAACCCTACGGCACATAAGCAGCAACCGAAGTATATATTTTCAAGTGCAAGTGTTCGTGAGGAGAAGATGATTCAAATAGAGGAAGAAGCTGAGCTTAAATCAATTCAGTGAGCAACCTGCAAGCATAAAGGAAAATGAAATATAAATGAAGATGCAGTTTGTTTATTTTTTCATTCTGTATTTTGTTAGTTCTTGCTGTAATAAAAGGGAAAAGAGTGCCACGTGTGAGTAAATGAGTGGAGAAGCAATTATAGAGTTGTTATAAAATAGGATAACCGAGTCATTATAGGATATGAAATAAAAAAGTACTGATTTGTTTTTTTCCTCCTTCTTCTTCTCTGGTTAATTTCTCTCTCTCCTCTCAACTGCATTCTTCGGTTCCTTTTAGCTTCCCTGCCATGGCGAGATCTCATAAACGCACCACCGTGGGATCAACTGGAACCCACCACAAATGATATAATTTTTTTAGTATATTATTCTGCTTATATTTGGTATGTTATATACTTGGATGCTGTTTTACAATGGTTGTGATTTTCTACGTCTATAATTGCTATTGCAGCTACGGTTAAAAACATACGGATCACTATTTTTCAAAGTTATGAAATATGGAAAAATATATTTGATTTCATTGATGAAAGCAGTGTTTTAAGCTTCATGTGCTTTCCACACCCATTTCATTGGTCAAAAGTTGAATATGAAAATGTATCATCAATGGCTAATGTGCATCATCTCATTAACTTATATTTTTTCATCATGTTTCAAGTAAGGGGGTTGCTAACAATCAAACTAAAACAATTTTTTTAGTTCACAAAAAAAAATATTAGTAAATTAGTTGATCTGTTTTTTTTTTTTGAATTAACCAAGTTGACAAGCATCATAGAAAACTAGGTCATGTTTAGTTTGAATTAGAATATATCCAAAATCCAATTCTATTACCTAAAAAACAAAATTACCAGCTTTACACCACTTTACATTTCCACCTGTTGATATACGTAGAGATTCTGCCATGTACCATTGGTGCTTCTCCAATATATTCTACTCCTTCCTTCATTCCTTGTACCAGCTGCTTGCTGGGAACAATTCTAAGCCATCAGTCTTTTTCATACCTTGTTTCATTAGTTGCACAAGACCAAATCTTATATACCTATATATTGCCCTTTCATATTCACAGGTTATACATGTCAACAAATTGGTGTAAATGCACAACTTTGATTCCAAAAGGGTATTATAAAATATAGCACTGTCAGTAAATTCCAACATACATGCACATTTTGATTCCAAAACGATACTATGATATATATTGCTGTCGGTAAATATTCAATTTCAATAGGAAGAAGTTACAAATGTGTTGTGATTTGCAGTAGTGCACTGAGGCCAAATAACAGAAGAGTTCAAAATAATCTTTTTGAAATGAAATCCAAACAATGATAAATTGTAAATTTGATAAAAGAAAGACAGTCAAAAGCACTACATGATTTTTAACAGTTATACTTAAAAGGCAGCAATTGGGTCTTTTAAGTTTCAGTTCCAAAACAAAAGCAAAATTTTAATAATCAACAAGCAACTCTAAGAGTTAAGGAACTAGTTTGTAAATTACGGTATAAAAGAAGCAAAACAATGGATTTATCCTTCACTTATCCAATCAGTGGATCAGTTTCTGGCTACTGATTTCGTTTGGATCATTATTTATACTTTCTTCATAAGTTATTATTTACATATCATGAGCTTCTAGTGATTGAGCCGTAAGTTCATATCAGTGCAATCTTTTTGAATCAAGAAACTTGGTTGTTTGTTAAATAAGGAAGTCTTGCCCACATTTTGCTGCTGATTACAACTGTCTTATGGTTTCCCTGAAAGAGGCATGCCCACTTCTTTTTTCACCTCTACATTTTCACCTGCTTTTGATTTTATTACCTTGCTGATTTTACTATGATTTCCCTCTACTTCTTCAAATTTACCATGTCGCATTTTAGGTATCTTGGTATATCTTTCTGTAATTTAAATCATATTTTGTGCTGAAGAATATTTTTATAGATGTTTAAACTTAACACAAAATTTAGATGCCCCTTTTACTGGTGGATGCATCAACGGGTGGACTTTGCTCTTTGAAAATGTTTTTGTATTTCTTGAAATCATGAGGAGAATGATATGGTGATTTTTTTTTCATCTGTTAAATAGTTACCATGTACATAAAAGCATATATTAAAAGATGATTTTTGTGCACTAAGATAATGTTGGGGAAATCTCAGTCTTCCCCGCTTCGTGAAGTTAAGATAGGCACTTTAAGATTAAAAGTAGCAATGGAAACACAAGAGTTTATAATTCTCCAATATGGAGATTCTTCCACTATACAAAAGAATAGTAGGATTACAATAATATGATTACAAAAGTAACTCACACTTGGTGGCTCACTCAAGCTTGAGGATAAAGACTTCTCAAGCTATCAGTCTTTTCTCTCAAAGAGGATCTCTCTAACTCTCAAGTTTTTTCTCACTCTAAGAAGTGGCTTCTTCCTTGGATTCTTGGATGACTAGTAATAGGGCTCCTTCCCCTATTTATACTACTCAACCTCCATAATGAATGGTGGAGATTACTTGCATCCGACGGTAGAGATTGATTCTCTAGAATGCTCCACACTCTCTAGGAATCTCTACACTCTTCCATTCCCTTCTTTATTCTTCCATACTCTTCCATAAGGTTCCAGAAGGTTTCACACATCTCTAGAATATTCCAAAGGGTTCCACACTCTTCCACAAGCTTCTAGAGAGTTCTACACTTCTCTAGAGTTCTCCGAAACATTCTATAAAATTCTAGATTTCTCTAGAAACGTCTAGAATTTTCTAGAAACTCTCCAATTAAGGAGGGATCCCAACAAATCTCCCCCTCCCGACTTAATTGGGGGGTAGTAGTACGCCAGCACCTTGACAGCAGTCTTCAAACTTCTTTGTTGGTACTACCTTGGTCATCATGTCAGACCAGTTCTCATCTGTGTGAACCTTGTCAAGATGTATTTGCTTTTCCTCGAGGACTCCTCGGATCCAGTGATATCTTGTATCAATATGCTTTGTGCGGGAATGAAATGTTGAATTCTTTGCCAAGTAAATTGCACTTTGATTGTCACACTTCAAGACATACTTTTCTTGATCCACTCCCAATTCATGCAAAAAGTTTTTCACCCACAACATCTCCTTGCAAGCTTCAGTAGCTGCAATATACTCTGCCTCTGCAGTGGATAATGCAATATACTTTTGCACTTTGATTGCCATGAAATAGCTCCCCCTTTAAAAGTGGTTAGGTATCCTGATGTTGATTTCCTTGAATCAATGTCACCAGCCAAGTCTGTATCTGTATATCCTTCTGACACAGGTTTTCCTTTTCCAAAGCATAAACATCTTTTGGAAGTTCCACGTAGATATCGGAGGATCCATTTGACTGCAACCCAATGCTCATTCCCTGGGATAGCCAAGAAGCGACTGACGACACCAACTGCATAAGCGATATCTGGTCTTGTGCATATCATTGCGTACATGAGACTGCCTACTACAGATGAGTATGGTTTCTTCTTCATTTCCTCCTTGTCTTTTTCACTTGTCGGACTCTGCTTCGAACTTAGCTTGAAGTGCCCAGCTAGTGGAGTGTTAACCGGCTTTGATTTGTGCATGTTGAACCTTTCCAAGACTTTCTCGATATATCTCTCTTGGGATAGCCATAACAGTCTTTTTGATCTATCACGAGTTATTCTCATCCCAAGAATCTGTTTAGCCGGCCCCAAATCTTTCATGGCAAAGCTCTTTCTTAGATCTTTCTTTAAAGCAGCTATCTTTATGCGGTCTTGTCCAATGATTAGCATATCATCAACATAGAGCAGAAGTATGAGAAAGTCACCACTTACATACCTCTTTATGAAGACACAATGATCGCTTTTCGTCTTTTTGAAATCATGTTCTGCCATGAATGCGTCGAACTTCTTGTACCATTGCCTTGGTGCTTGCTTAAGTCTATATAGTCTCTTTGTGAGGCGGCACACTAGATCTTCTTTGCCTGGAACTTTGAATCCCTCAGGCTGTTCCATGTAGATCTATTCCTTTAGGTCACCATGTAGAAACGCCGTCTTGACATCGAGTTGTTCAATCTCCAAATCTTGCACGGCTGCTAGGCTAAGCACAACTTGGATTGATGACATCTTTACCACGGGAGAGAATATCTCTTCAAAGTTAGTACCTTTTTCTTGTCCAAATCCTTTGACGACTAATCGAGCTTTATAGCGAGGCTTTGAACAGTTCTCTTCGGTCTTGATTCTATACACCCACTTATTCTTCAAAGCTCTTCTCCCTTTTGGTAGCTCCACTAGTTCATATGTGTTATTCTCATGCAAGGATTGCATTTCTTCTTGCATGGCTATTCTCCACTCTTCTTTATGACAATCACTCATTGCTTCTTTATAGCTTTGAGGCTCCCCCTCATCAGTGAGTGTAACGAACTCCTCTGTGTTGTATCGGGTGGATGGTCTTCTATCCCTTGAGGATCGTCTTGGCTCTGGTGCGATTGGAGTGCTAGATTGAGGTTCTTCCTAAACTGGTTCATCATGAATTTCATGATCTTCAGCTTCATTGCCTTCTTGTGTGTTGTTATCTTCATGTCGAACCAGAGTAGGTTCAATGTTCTTACTGCTTCTTAATCTTGGCCTCTCTGAATTCTTGATATCTTCAATTGTTTGGTCTTCGAAGAATACAACGTCTCTACTGCGAATAACCCTCTTGTTAATTGGGTCCCACAATCTGTACCCAAATTCATCCTTAGATGAACGAAGATAAATACACTCCTTTGTCTTTGCATCAAGCTTAGCTCCCTCATCTTTGGGGATGTGAACAAATGCCCTGCACCCGAACACCTTGAGATGATTATATGAAGCCCTCTTGCTCGTCCAAACTTCCTCAGGAATGGCCCCATCCAAAGGAACTGATGGTGTGAGGTTAACAATGTCGGCCACAGCCATTATAGCTTCTCCCCAGAATGATTTGGGTAACTTAGCACGAGAGAGCACACAACGAACTCTTTCTTCAATGGTTCGGTTCATTCTCTCAGCTAGCCCATTCAATTGTGGTGTCTTGGGTGGAGTCTTCTCTAGCCTAATGCCATATTTCTTGCAATAGTCTTCAAAAGGACCTCTATACACACCTCTGTTATCTGATCGTACACACTTGATCTTCCGTCCAGTCTCACGCTCCACCAGAGCATGGAATTCTTTGAAGGCATCAAGCACTTGATCCTTTGATTTTAACAGGTGCAACCATACTTTCCTTGAATTATCATCAATGAAGGTGACAAAATATAGAGCACCACCAATGGATGTCTCAGACATCGAACATACGTCAGTGTGCATGAGGTCTAGAATGCTCTTTCTTCTTGTGGGCGGAGAAGATCTTTGGAAAGCAACCCTATGTTGTTTTCTAGCTAAACAATGAGCACAAGGATGAAATGGTTTACCTATCACGTCAGGGAGGAGTTGTTTCTGAGCGAGTATGTGAAGACCTTTCTCACTAAGTGCCCAAGTCGTTTATTCCATGTGTCCATATCATCAGTAGAGATGTTTACTTCTCCTTTGCATAGCTTAGCTTGCATTACATACAATGATCCTACCTTCTTTCCTCGAGGTATTGTCAAACTTCCTTTGGTGAGCTTCCACTTCCCTTCACCAAAGTAATTCATTAGACCGTCATCATCTACCTTTCCAGCGGAGATAAGACTGAGGCGCATGGTCGGGACATGCCTCACATCTTTCAAAACAAGCTTGCACTCGGTGCTTGTCGTCGGAGGGATGTCTCCTATTCCAACAATCTTGCTTCTATCTTGATTTCTCATTTGCACCGTGCCAAAGTCACCTCTTTGGTAGGATGAGAAGAAGTTTTCATGTGGAGTAACATGGAAGGAAGCACCAGAATCAACAATCCAAGAACTCTCATCACAAGCAATGTTTGGAATGTTACTTTCACCAACGAGATATAGTAGATCTTCCTTTAATACTATGGAAGTAGTACTCTTTTCTTCTTGCTTCTTCGTTAGGCTTATTTGGTCAGGCTTAACATTACCGGCCTTTTGGTCTCTTTTGAAGCTTCGACATTCCATTTTCTTATGACCCATCCTTCCACAGTAATAGCATGCAATCTTCGAGCGTGACTTCGATCTACCTCGAGATTGATGGGGATTTTGGCTCTTACTATGTCCACGGGTTTCATTTCTACCCTGATTCTCAACAACATTAGCTTCGGGATGGATAGACTCATCTCTTTCCATTCTCCTTGCTTCTTCACCAAGAAGGCTGCCACTGACGGTATCCATAGTTAACTTTCCTTTCGGAGCTGAGTTACTTAGCGAGACAACAAGTGTGTCCCAACTTTCCGGTAAGGAACTAAGAAGTAGAAGGGCTTGTAGCTCATCATCAATCTTCATATCAATTTTTGTTAGTTGATTTACGAGCCCCTTGAAGTTATTCAAGTGCTCAATCATACTATGACCATCCTTATACTCCAACTTCACCAACCGTCGAACTAAATTGGCCTTGTTGCGAGGCGTTTTCTTCTAAATCATGGACTCAAGCTTTGTCCATAATTCATAGGCATTGGTATAAGTAGAAACATGCTCGAAGAGAGTTTTGTCGATGTACTTACGGATCATAGCAACAGCCTTACGGTTCAACAGTTCCCACTGAGCATCACTCTTTCCTTCCACCTTATTTTTGTAGATGATGGGCTCATGCAAATCCTTACAATACAAGTGGTCCTCCATCATTGGCTTCCAATAGGACTAGTTGTTAGCTGTGAGCTTGAACATGTCTCCATCATGAGCGACAACATCCTTCATCTTGAACTTACACGAGCTTGATTACGGCTACGGATGAACCTGCTCTGATACCACTGTTGGGGAAATCTCGGTCTTCCCCGCTTCGTGAAGTTAAGATAGACACTTTAAGATTAAAAGTAGCAATGGAAACACAAGATTTTATAATTCTCCAATATGGAGATTCTTCCACTATACAAAAGAATAGTAGGATTACAATAATATGATTACAAAAGTAACTCACACTTGGTGGCTCACTCAAGCTTGAGGATAAAGACTTCTCAAGCTATCACTCTTTTATCTCAAAGAGGATATCTCTAACTCTCAAGTTTTTTCTCACTCTAAGAAGTGGCTTCTTCCTTGGATTCTTGGATGGCTAGTAATAGGGCTCCTTCTCCTATTTATACTACTCAACCTCCATAATGAATGGTGGAGATTACTTGCATCCGACGGTAGAGATTGAATTTCTAGAATGCTCCACACTCTCTAGGAATCTCTACACTCTTCCATTCCCTTCTTTATTCTTCCATACTCTTCCGTAAGGTTTCAGAAGGTTCCACACATCTCTAGAATATTCCAGAGGGTTCCACACTCTTCCACAAGCTTCTAAGAGAGTTCTACACTTATCTAGAGTTCTCCGGAACATTCTAGAAAATTCTAGATTTCTCTAGAAACGTCTAGAATTTTCTAGAAACTCTCCAATTAAGGAGGGATCCCAACAGATAAAAACATGGAAAAAATTTGCAAGAAAATTTGAGGTACCATTAAAATTGAAAGGATTATGCTCTTGAAAAGTTGGTTCATATTTGAATTCCATAGGTTTGAGTAGGCCTTTCTCATACATTTTCCCTTAACTTTGTTGAGGCAAAAGTGAAGTTAAATTTATAGAAATAACAAGAGTTGTGTAGAAACAGAAATGAACACTTTGTTAAAAGTTTCATGTAAGAAAATTATAAATTAGGATTTGAAATTACTTAACAGTCCTTTGGTTTACTGAATTGATTGATAGATATTTTGCATATACCTTAGCAAGTAAACACCTATTATTTCAAGTGCAGAATGGGGGTTGATTTTACCACTTAATGAAAATGTATGACAAGAGTATGATGAAAATTAATGAATGAATAACTATTTGATAGAAAACTCGACTAAAACCTCAATAATTTGTTAATAATGATCACATCACTATTCATAATCCAATACGCCAAAAATACCTATCAATCACATGTTAAATTTTGAGTTTCTATCATGTATTCAAAGATTCATTTGTTTAGTGAATACATTTTGTCAAACAATTTTACATGCTATAATGGTTTTATGACAAAAACAAGTAGATTTTATGTAAAGTAGTATGGTACCACCTAGAAAGAGTTTTTGAAACTCTGTAATATTGTTTGATTGTATTTTTACAGAGGAGAAAAGTGAACTTGTTATTATTTCTCAAAAAATGATGATTTACAAGCATCAGGTTGCCAATGTTTTATAATACAGTTTATACATAATGGGCTTCAGCCCAGAGATCAGAAAATAAGAATAAAGCAGTCTATGGCTGGGATGAAAGCTTGAGATCCAACGGTGCAGAGAACATAGCAGTTGCATAAAATACATCAACAGATGAAGGATTTACTCATTTCAACAGCCCCCCGCAAACCCTTCATTAACTAGGGTTCGTGAAATCCCCAAATTGCAATCATGCCGTTAAATCTAGATCCTTGCTCTTAAAAGACACTTGAGATTTTCAGAGTGGATCTAAATCATTCTCAATCAAACAGTTCTCAACCACTGATTTTGCTGCTATGTCATTTCAGTGAGTATTGCCTCGATCGAATGTTGATTCAGACTTGGTTAGATCCTGAATTTTGCTCAGATTTGGTGAGAATTGCATTGCTGGATGCTTGAGTCTTCTCAGTTGAATGATCTTCGAAGTTTGCAGATCTGTTATCCTGTGTCTTATCAGATCCTGCTAAGGTGGGTTTCAACTTGAGGCTGACTCTGGTTGACGACTTGAGTAAGATCTGAGACTCTTGTAAGTTGTTGACCTTCAACTTCTCCCTGAAGTTCATAAAGCTAGTCTTCGACAGTGGTTTGGTTAAAATATCGGCTATTTGGTAAGTTGAAGGTACGTGATTGATGTTTAATTTCCCTTTTGCAACTTGCTCTCGAACAAAGTATAGGTCAAGTTCCATGTGTTTGGTTCTAGAGTGTAATATGGGATTTGCTGTAAGATGAACTGTACTTAAATTGTCACACCATATTGTAACTTTGCTGTCTGTTTTAAACTGTAGTTCATCAAGTAGTGACTGAATCCACATTACTTCTGCTGTTGCATTGGCAGCGCTCCTGTATTCTGCTTCAGTACTAGATCTTGACACGGTTGGTTGTTTCTTTGAACACCAAGATATAGGACTGTTTCCCAAAAATATATAATAACCAGTAGTGGATCTTCTGTCGTCAGGGTCACTGGCCCAGTCAGCATCTGCATATCCTGTAATATTGATGTATTTGCTTGAACTCAAAGTTAGGCCCAATTTTAGAGTCCCTTTAAGATATCTTAATATTCTTTTCACCATTTTCCAGTGTTCAGTAGTTGGTTTTTGCATGAATTGACTGACTTTGTTAACACTGTAGGCAATGTCTAGTCTTGTAATTGTTGCATATTGTAGGGCACCAACAATACTTCTGTATTGTTTCTCATTTGGTATGGCATCACCTTTATACTTTGAGATGTGAAGGTTGCTGACCATGGGTGTTGAAATAGGATTGGCTTGATTCATCTTTGCTCTATTCAGTATTTCATGAATGTAGTTCTGTTGGC
Organism: Allium cepa; assembly: GCA_030765085.1. Taxonomy (NCBI): domain Eukaryota; kingdom Viridiplantae; phylum Streptophyta; class Magnoliopsida; order Asparagales; family Amaryllidaceae; genus Allium; species Allium cepa. Next base: position 188,855,487 of record CM060937.1, on the reverse strand, counting down.
TTAGCTGTAAAGATGAATCTGACAGTCTCTTGACTTGAATGCCGAGAAAATAACTTAAGTTTCCAAGATCTTTAACACTGAACTTTTGATCAAGTTGATATATAAGTGCATTAATTTCTTCAGCATTGTTACTTGTAATAATAAAGTCATCCACATATATTAGTACATATACTATTGTGGTTTTAGTGAATTTTGTAAATAGAGAGTTGTCAGATTTTGTAGATTTGTAGCCTAGCCCAATAAGAGTTGTCCTGAGCTCCTCAAACCACACTCTTGGGGCTTGTTTGAGACCATAAATAGCTTTATTCAGCTTGCAAACCAGATTCTCTTTTTCTTTTTGTACAAAGCCAGGTGGCTGCTCCATGTAGACTTCCTCCTGTAAAACACCATTCAAAAAGGCATTATTAATGTCTATTTGCTTGATGGTCCAATTTCTGTATAAGGCAATTGTAATTACTGTTCTTATAGTAGTGGGTTTTACAACAGGTGAAAAAGTCTCATTAAAATCAAAGCCACTCTGTTGTGAAAAGCCCTTTACTACTAGCCTTGCCTTATACTTAGAGATTGTACCATCAGCATTTTTCTTTAATCTGAAAGTCCACTTGCAACCAACAATGTTTTTATTTTTTGGTAATGGAACAAGACTCCAAGTCTTGTTTTTTAAAAGAGCATTATATTCATCTGACATAGCAGATTTCCAGTTCTGATTTTCAATAGCTTGGCAGTAATTACTTGGCTCTTCAGTATCCAAAGTGATGTTATAAGTTTTGGGTTTAAAGATACCACTCTTTGACCTTGTCATCATATGATGACCTGTTCTAGTGTTTTGTTGTTGAGGGACACTTTCACTTGACTGTGATTTCTCATTGTGATGCATTGTTTCCTCTGAACTCTGTTGTGTATCATATTGCTCACTAACTCTTTGTTGAGGTGTCTGAACAGATGTATCTACATCAGTTACCTCATGACCTGGTCCACAACTGGACACTGTGTGTTGTGAGTGGGCACTGACTCCTGTCTGATCTCTGTTGGCTTGCACAACTTCCTCAGGTAAAACAGGTATAAAAGGTAGGGTTTCTTTTGAGTTGTAAACCTTTTTGGATGTTTTGATATCTGTATCCTTAAATGGAAACACTCTTTCATTGAAAACAACATGTATGGACATAATTATTTTTCCAGTACTGTCTAAGCATTTATATCCTTTCTGATTAGTTGCATAACCAAGAAAAGTACAGGGTGCAGATCTAAAATTTAACTTATGAGAGTTATATGGCCTAAGATAGGGAAAACATAAACAACCAAAAACTCTTAAACTTAAGTAGTCAGGTTTGACATTATATAACATTTCCAAAGGGCTTTTAAACTTCAAGACTTTGGTTGGTAGTCTATTAATTAAATAGACTGTTGTAGAAAAAGCATCAGGCCAAAATTTTAAAGGCATAGCTGCTTGAGCTAATAATGTAAGACTAGTTTCAACAATTTGCCTATGTCTTCTCTCAATTATTCCATTTTGTTCAGAAGTGTATGGGCAAGTAGTTCTATGAACTATACCCTTCTTCTAAAAATAAGATTTCAAAGGCATGTATTCTGTTCCCCCATCAGATTGAATTATTTTGACCTGACAATTAGTTTGTTTTTCAGCATGAGTAATAAACTGCAACACAGCATTATGAGTTTCACTTTTTGATTTCAAAAAATATATCCAAACATGCCTAGTAAAGGCATCTATGAATGATATGTAATATTTATACCCATAATCACTGTGAATAGGTGCAGGACCCCATAAGTCTGTAGCTACTAATTCAAGTGGTTTACTATAAATTGTTTCTGAATTCAGAAAGGGTAGTTTATGTGATTTACCCATTTGACAGAATGTACATACATATGGCACAGAAACATCTTCATAAGAAATATTATTATTACTCAATATGTGTCTTACAATTGTAGCATTTGGATGTCCCAATTTATAATGCCACATGTCAAAAGTCTTACAAATTTCTTCTTGTTTGAACTCAGAGTTATTACACCAATTTCTTATAGTTTCTGCATTTCCTGAATTAGCCACTTTGAACTTGTATAGCCCTTTATGTTCACTACCCTGCAAGAGAATTTCTTTAGTTAGGATATCCTTAACTAGACAGTATTATGGGTAGAGCTCAAAATACACACTGTTGTCCTTAGCAAATTGAGACACACTTGGAAGATTTTTCTTAATTAATGGTGCTCTAAGCAAGTTGTTTAAATATAATTGTCTTTTTCCCATAACATATGATCTGCCAGTGTGAGTTATAGCAATTGACTTACCATTACCTACATGTATAGAATTCATACCTTTGTATTCCCTGTTTCCAAGATTCAGCTTGCTCATATTGTTTGTAATGTGATTTGTTGCTCCAGAATCTGGATACCAATCTTCATCATATATATGTTCTGGTTTAGCTGTTTCTGCTGATTGATAATCCTTGCTATCTGATTGACTACTTGAATTGTTTTGAACCTGAGCAACATTTGCACTGAGATTTTGATTTCTTTGATTGTTGGAATTTTGTGCTGGATCATAAGTCAGATTCAATCTGAAGTAACATTTAGCAGCAGTATGGCCAATCTTTTCACATATCTGACATCTTGGCCTGTTGTTGTTGTTCCATCTGCCTCTGCCCCTGGATCTGTTAGTGTATGCACCTCTTTGAGCTGTTTGATCATTTCTTTTGTTGCCTTGATTTCTACTTTTGCTGTTTGCTGCATAATTAGCTGTAAAATCCGAGTCTTGAGTTTTCTTGTTGTCAATTCTTGCTTCATGAGCAAGTAGAACAGAGTGAACATCATCAATGGTTGGCAAACTTTTTTGTGATGATATTACTGCTACCACAGCTTCATATTCATCGTTCAGACCATTTAGCACTGTCATAATTTGTTCTGAATCACTAACTTTATGACCTGCTGCCTCAAGCAGATCACAAGTGGTTTTGATTTTAGAGAGATACTCTCTCATATTCTGATTGTCTTTCTTTGCATTGTGCAACTGCCTTTTATAAAACATGACTTTGGCTGCAGATTGTGTGTTGAAAACCTTGTCGATAGTTACCCAAATTTCATTAGCTGTTTTGCAATTGTATAATGGCTCTGATACCATGAAAGAGTTTTTGAAACTCTGTAATATTGTTTGATTGTATTTTTACAGAGGAGAAAAGTGAACTTGTTATTATTTCTCAAAAAATGATGATTTACAAGCATCAGGTTGCCACTGTTTTATAATACAGTTTATACATAATGGGCTTCGGCCCAGAGATCAGAAAATAAGAATAAAGCAGTCTCTGGCTGGGATGAAAGCTTGAGATCCAACGGTGCAGAGAACATAGCAGTTGCATAAAATACATCAACGGATGAAGGGTTTACTCATTTCAACACACCTCAATTTGACCAGTTAATTAACAAATCGAACATTACTATACAAATTCTGGATGCTACACGCTAACTGACCTCATCAAGAGATAAACTCCCTACACTAGCCGGATTTGAAACTAAGGCGGCGTAACTCGGCGGACAGCGCACCTGCTCTTCCTTCCACTATGCGGCTGGCTAGCGAAGAGGAGCTCAAATGACCTAGCTTCTTTATTGATAACATTGACGATAGTTTTAAGATCGTGCTGTCGATTCAATTTTTCACTCCTTACTATAGTTGCACGTTATAGAGCCTTACGTGAAATCTAGAGCATCATAAATCTTTTGAAGTATCTTGCCTTTAAATCTCTCGCTTGACGAGACACATTTAGTGTATCCTCCAATTACATCACCACCTTAAGCATTGTCAATCACTTAAAGAGGGGCCAGAATAACACAAGGAGAAATGTCTTATGAATTGCTTGGTATTTGATCATGATAACGTTGAGTTTCAGCAAGTCCCGTAACATTGATAAGCTGCTGTTGGCCTTTGTGAAGTTTGTGGTTGAATGGCTTAAAGAGGAGAAACGTGCTCTTCATGGAAACGGCATGAAATACTAGCGTGATGAGGTTGGGAGTAAACATGTTACAGGTCTGTAGCGCAATGAGTTACTGCATGTTGAGAAGATGCAGCAGCTTGTGAAGGAAAAGCACAATGAGCATATTGATTTTGCATGGGTAAAAAGCACAGGCAGTGCATGAGGAACTGGAGTAGGGTCTGGCTTCTCATAAGAGCCTACAAATACAGCAGGTTGACCAGCAAGCAACTGGACAAGAATTTCAGTGGAGGCTTGCAAAGGGGATGGAGAAGGAGAAGCACAGGCTTGTTCATTTGGCAGAGCATGGGGAATTGAAGTGAAAACTTGGGGGTCCTGAAGCTATTGATTTTGCAAACTACGCATGAAAGTGCACACGATATGCATGTGAATTCTGTGCAAGTGAAGTTTGAGCAGGCACAAAGCTTCGCTAATCACGGCATGATTAACATGAACCGAGCACGGCTGTGGAACAGCACTTGGGGCAGTCTCAGCACTTATTCATTTTTTCAATGTACAATTATTTAAATAAAAATTGTGCACTATTACTTAGACAAAATGATTAACTAAGAAAAAATTGACGCTATACCTCCTTTGATAAGTGTTAAATCCGGAGAAGAATATCTCATGTAGTTCTTGGATAGTATTCTTGATTGTTATCATCGCATTCTTTTAGTTCATACAATGAAAGACAACATAATTACTTTTCTACAGCAAACAATGTCCATTTCAGTTTTTGTAATAGATTGATTTTTAATATGATTTTATATGAGTGAAAATGATTTTGCTCCCAGTTGTTCATATACTATAAGAAACTGACGTTGATTTCCGAGTAGTTTCCATCGTTTTTGGGTTTTTGACTAGTAGTGGATCTGAGACAGGGAGTTGATGGTTGCCTGATTCCCCCGACAAATATAATAACTACTGAAATGAACATAATAAACACCTTATAGAGAAGATGGATATTGGAGTTGATTCAAATTCAAATGCTTATCTCTAACTCAGCAATCTACACATATGATTTATCCACAGCCGATTGTTTTCTTTTGTGCCTACAGGATTGAATCTTTGATCCAGTTCCATGTCTATAAAGTTTGACCTTTGCCAATCATTTCATCAAAGTTATCATTTTTTCATTTACGTAGGCATAATTGATTGATTAAAGTCATTTTATAAGAAACAGGTTACGATTTTGTGTAATTATATTATAATCATTTGGAGGAATTAATTTAAAAGACAAAGGTTTGTATATTTTTTGCCTTAACGACACGACCTCGATATTTTTATCATAAGGATTAGAAATTATTCACAAGGACAAACATTTTTCAAAATTATTCATAAGGACAACAAAACTGCTACCAAGCTAAAACTGATACCTAAAAACTGATACCGATAACTGCAAACTGATACCTAAAAACTGTTATCAATAACTAAAAACCGATACCTACAGAAAGTTGTCCTTTATGATAAAATATTGAAGGTCTGTTCTTGAGGCTAAAAAGCCGTGAAACTTTCTCCTTGACAATAATTTCCTGATCAGTTTCATTTCTACTGACTTGCAACTCTCTAGAGAGCTAATATCATTATGAAAATTGGCAGCTTATAACTATTTCTTTGTAAACTGTTACCACCTTAACATGTATGAAAGAAACTCTTTTTCAAACCAATTTCAAAATCATTCAGTATTTAGCAGCAAAGATTGCGCTTCAATTCTTACACTTCCACCGTCTATGTTAAGTTTTTTCAATTTATGATGAATATATTTCATAAAAGGAAATGCTTTCCATAAAAAAAAAAATAATAATAAGCAACCTACGTCATCTAAATAGTTTACTGCTTTCTATTTTTTTCCTCTTAATTTTCGTTAAAATAAGTAAATTATAACCTTATCCAGAGTTCCTGCTTTTCATTTCATGTATCAGTACAATCATTTGAAAGTCTGAAGTGGACTTAGTGATCATTACAAATTAAGGAGAGAAATTTGTATCAGAAAAGCATAAATATCTTGGTAACCAATTGCCAGTTTATAAGTCAAGAAGTTATCGAACTATATATATGATAATAGCCACATTTATATGTTAATTGCTCATATGAATGTACACGTACCCTTCACCATATTTGATAATGTAGCCACGTTTGTGTATATCATTAACCATCATGCACTAGAAAGAGTGTACATTGGGATAACTTAACTGGTTATAGATGTACGTAAGGAAATCCAAGAAAGTAAGAATTTATCGTCTGCGCAGCCATATAGTTTAAAATATTTGTTTGGTTAGCTATTAATCCTCGTTTAAGGGACACGTATCTACAGATTGATCTGGTAGGAAAACATAACATACATAGATAAGCAGATCCATCTCAAGTTATGAACACACAAATACACGTAAGTAAAGCGAATTTCATTTGGACTCACTAAAACTTGTATGATATGTAATAATAACCAGGCTGGAAGTGCACCAAGCTTTATGCACAAAAAACTAGTTAAAAAGTGTGAAATTCAGATTAGCAAAATAAAGGTTGGATGAGCTGAAATGCACAATGTTTTATGCAGCGTAAAACCACTGGACTTGCTCAAAGCAAATGGCACTGTAGCAAATACCGGTAAAGCTACTCAGAAAATCGATGTAAAATGAAAACCGACCGTTTAAGTTTGAAATCTGGAGAAATTTCAAGTTTAAAAAACATGTGTACCAACATCAACAAAATTTGAAAACGATCAAACCTAGACTTGTACTAGAAGTAACAGAGGTAACGATATGTTTTCAAAACGCCAAGCAATATATTCCTATGGAAAACTTAAATTACATGATAAATCAAAATATAGTTATGGCATATGCATGTAATAATTTAAAAAAATGAATAAGTATTATAAAAGTTTAACTATGTTGACGAAGTTTTATAAAAATTGACTAATTCTATATAAATGAACTAATTTTTACAAAAAAAATTACTATGTTAGCTAAGTTTGATAAAAACTAAACAAATTTGTAAAAATTAGCTAATTTTATAAATTTTTAGCTATGTTAACCAAGTTTATAAAAAATAACCAAGTTAACTAAGCTTATACAAAATAAACTATTTTTTTATAAAATTTAAATAAGTAAACTATTGTTTATAAAAATTAACTAACTTAACCATGTTTTATGAAAATAAATATGTTTACAAAAACTAACAAATTTTATAAAATTGATAACGTTTAATAAGAATTAACCGAGGTAACTAAATTTTATAAAAATTTAATAAATTTATACAAATCGACTAAGTTTTAAAAAAATCAACTAAGTTGACTGAGTTTAATAAAAACTAGTTATAAAAATTAACTAAGTTAGCTAAGTTTTATAAAAATCAAATAAGGTATAAAAATAACAAAGTTTATAAAATTTAATTAAGTTTTAAAAAAGTAACTAAATTAATAAAATAACTAGTTTATAAAATTAAACTAATTTTGTAAAAAATAAGTTAAATAATTTTTTAGACATTTAACTAAGTTTTTAAAGTTTGTAAAATTAATTAAGTTTTATAAAAATTAACCAAACTCTATAAAAATTGAACAAGTTCATAAAATTAACCATATTTTATAAAAATTTAACTAATTCAACTAAGTTTCTAAAAATTTACAAGCATATTTTGATGTAAAAAATGATTTGAAAAATGGTGTTTGGTAATCTCATTTATTGCTTGTTTTGCCAATAAAAGTTGTCCAAAATTGGATAATATTCTAGTCCAAAGTAGCAAAATGGAGCACAATATTGCAATAGTGATACTGCAGATCAAAATAGTGTATTGGGTTACCATGAAGTAGTGTAATGCATCGGGAACTACTTATGTTTAATTTTCATTTTAGATAACTAAGAAGAAAAGCAGAAAAGTTTACTCTAATGTGTAGTGTAATTGTTTTGCCAATAAAAGTTGTCCAAAATTGGATGGGGGTTTTAGGCTCAAGGAAAAAGTTAGAGAAAAATTTAGTTTTAGGGACAAGAAATTTGTTTTTTAGGCTGAAGGACACATTTTAGTGTAAATCACAGAATAATAGTTGTAACTATCATTTTCAGTTTACACTAAAAAGTGTCCTTCAGACTAAAAAACAAACTTGTTGTCCCTAAGACTAAAGTTTTTTGCAATTTTTTCCTTGTGCCTGTTTACCTGAAATTGGATAATATTGTAGTCCAAAGTTGCAAAATGGAGCACAATATTGCAGTAGTGATATTGCATATCAAAATAGTGTATTGGGTTACCATAAATTAGTGTAATGCATCAGGAACTACTTATGTTTAATTTTCATTCAGGCCCGGCCTAACCGGTCATGTTGCCCTAGTCCGAACTTAAAAAAATAGCCCCAAAAATCTACAACTTTTCATACTCGAACTTTGGTTGCTTGATTTAAATGACGATAACCTAACCACCTCACCACATTATCAATTAATTTTGTTATTATATAACACATTTTTGTCTAAATAATTGACTAAACCCATCACCACCACCACGTCGATGCCCCCGTCGGGTCGATTGCCCTAGACGGCTGTCTTGCTCGCCTTGTCTTGGGGCCGGCCCTGTTTTCATTTTAGATAATTAAGAAGAAAAGCATAAAAATTTACTCTAATGTGTAATGTAATTGTTTTGCCAATAAAAGTTGTCCAAAATTGGATAATATTCTAGTCCAAAGTTGCAAAATGGAGCACAATATTGCAGTAGTGATACTGCAGATCAAAATAGTATATTGGGTTACCATGAAGTAGTGTAATGCATCGGGAACTACTTATGTTTAATTTTCATTTTAGACAATTAAGAAGAAAAGAAGAAAAGTTTACTCTAATGTTTAATGTAATTGTTTTACCAATTTTAAGCCAAGCAGCACTCCATATAATTTTAAGTTAGCTGCTTAATATGCATCTTCAACAAAAAAAATTTCCACTCTGCTCTTACACTAGTTTTTGATACTTGCATTTTCACTAATTTATTAAACAACAATTTCGCTTTCATATTTATGGCTCGAAAAATGAACATATAAAAGTTCAGGTAATACAAATGGTATATTGTAGATATACATATTAGATTTATATTCACTTGTGTGTCTTTCATATAATTGTTTATGCAAATATACATTATCAATGCTTTCACTCGGTTCAAGTACCTAGATTTTCAAGCTGCTCCTCTGTTATAAATTAATTGATGGTAGTACAAAAGCTAAATGTTTAGCATAGCCTTTGTAACGACTCGAAATTTTTGTTGTCTTGAGTTTTGAATATTAATTTTTAATATTCAATGATACGGTATTTTAATCAGAATAAATCCCTGTTAAATAACAATTAGTAATAATACATCATTTTAAAACCAAGATAATATTTTAAATTTCCAGATTTTATTTATAGTTGAAATTGATTTAATTTGAATTTCTTATATATGTATATATAGCAACAGTATAAATATATATATAAATTAAAAACAATTTCAAATTAATATTACATGAATAAAATGATCCATGAAAATAGAAATGAATATGGTTTACCAAAAATATAATGTATTTAAAATACAAAGAGTTTAAAACTTAATTTTCTTACGTATATACATATTAGCTAAGAGAGAAAATGTTATACATATATATATATATAATATTTTTAAACAAATGGTATGTTAGAAACAATATATGTAAATGGCAAGTGGAATATATATATATATATATATACATATATATATATATATATACTTACTGAAAAATGGAAGGAGTAAATATAAAAGAAAAAATTATATATGAGAATATGATATGAAGGAATGTAAACCATAAAGTTTATTTTATTTAAATGGAATAAGGAGACTCGTAATGCTTTGCGTTTAAAAGTCAAAAGGGAATTTACTGAGTAAATAAAAGAGAAAAAAATAACCAAAAAAGCAAATCATGTAGGGAAAAAAAGTATACGGCTAAAAGAAAATAAGAAAAATTGAATATAAACATATATGTTAGCTAAAACATTGTTTGGCCTAAAGGAGGAAAGGCAAAAACATTTATCTTGATTTCTTTTCAAAATTTCAAGCCACCAAAAGGTTCAAAATCACTTCATTTCCCTTGTCAATCCATCACAAAATGTTGTACGCATACATCACCTTTTTCACGTATTTGCATGAACATGAAAATTAAGCATGTACATACTAGCCACCTATCAGTATGCCTACAGCTTCCTTCATACTTGTAGCATACACCTCCTTCTCTTATAAATACATGGCCAAGCTTATTCATTCATACACACTTATGAAAAAAGGAAGAAGAAGCAAAACAAAGATCTTCTATAGTAAGATCAAGGGTTCAAAGCTTGAAGACAAAAACAGGGTGTTCATCTGTTCTTTTTTTTTACAGTGAGTTAATCACTTTGTCTACTGGCTATTATATATACATGCATATGATTGTGTTTTGGATGAAGCAATGATATATAACAAGTGTATATGTGTGGTTCTGTGAATATGCGTATGTATATATGGGTTCAGCATCACTGTATATCTTCTCTGTCATTGTTTTAACTAGAAATAGTTAAGCTTCAAACTTTAAAAGTAGATATCTCAACATCTGTTGAATTTTAAATCTAGATATCAAAACGAAAGATGTTTGTATTTGAGTATAGAATACTTAAATTTATTTCATTTAATTTTATCGAGCATAGAACGAGAAAATCATATGCAACAGCGAATAGGTTCATATTTTCAAAAACCCATTTATCTTAATTTACTAAAATGATCATATGGTTGTGATCATGATTGAAAAACATGATTTTTAAGAGTGATTTGGTAAATTCTAGTGGTGTGTGGAAGGAGAAAATTGAGGATGAACGGAACTGGGATTTTCGTCGAATTCCAACGCCATGGTCGATTTCATGCAGTGGCGTTTGGCACGGAGGAGGGTTAGGCCATGGGGAGTCAGGGAAAAATGTCGTGGAAATTTTTAATTGGGTGCATTGGCATGACGAGATGGATTTAGGGTTTTAACAGTGCTTTAGGTGGTCTCAGGTTCGTAGTCCACTACGACGAGGAGAGAGAGGAAAGGTTGCGCATAGAGGGGGATTGGTAGAGGAGATGGAGGCGAATCTCTGGACCAAGTCTAGTGGTGGATGGCGGGTTGTGGTGGCATGGTGAGTCGTTTAAGCGGCTTGTCTTGTTTCCAGTCCTTAGGTGGAGCGGTTCGATTTTGAATCGAAGGCTATGGTGCGTTTCTAGGTGGTCAAGGGGGGTGTGAGGTCGTGGGCGAACTTGCAAGGGGGATCGGCGTTAAGAATTGATGGCCAGAGGTGATGTGCACGTGCATGCTTTATGCATGTTACCTGGAGTTCGGAAGGGAGTGAGGAAGTGGGGAGGAACTGGAAGAAGAGTGGGAATAGGTCGTGATTATTTGGGCTTGGGTCTATTAAAAAGGAAATTATATCAAATCTTGTTTTTTTAATCTATATAAATATTGAAACAACAATTTCTCGTCCGTTTGAGAGTCCAAACAACAAACGAATTTTTTTGACGAGACCCTATCGCCGAGTAGTTCCATCTTAACGATTATCGACGAGTTTTCTGCATGGTAAAAATTTAATGTTTTTAAAACAGGCTAAGTTAACGAATAAGAAATTTCGTAGTTACTAATTTTATATTAATTAATAAATTTGTTATCTAATGAATTGTTTAACATTTAAATTTGTTAGAAGAATTATTCCTTAATTTGGCGAATAATGTGGATTAAAATGTAATTTGGCTTAGTTAATTGGAAAATAGCTAATTTTTGAATTTATAAATGGGGTAATATGTGCTATAAATTTTTGACTGAGTTAATGATCTATGTTGACTAATATTTCTCTTGGATTTTGATTTCAATTATCCTCTTTCTGTGCCATTTGGTAGCAAAGTGATACTGTTAAGTTAAGCTGAACTGAATATGGATAATTGGGCTTTGTTAAGAAAAATAAATCATTGTTCCACTAATTTTGTTAATTGGATCCGTATGGCAGAATAAATCACCATTCTGCCATTAATACTGAATATGTTTGTTTGGATATTGGCCAACAGAAATAAAACTCAGTTCTGCTATTATAGTTGTACGGACATCTACTTATTATTCTGATATTTATATTAGGTAATATGACATTGAGTTAATTGTAAAAAAAATAGATTGTGGTGGATACCAATATTTGTTATTCTAGATTGTTATGGAATGAATGGTAATTTGACTAAGTACCATTGAAATTAATAAGCCTCTTTTCCGATTGGGAAGTGACTTTTGAACAAAACTGTTTTAAGGATAACTATTATATTTATTAATGATATTTTAAAATTAAATAATAAATATTTTTGACATGGTTTAAAGTTAATTATTTAATTATTCTTATAAATTAATTAAAAGTGTTTGATTTTTGTTCAAGGCTATTTAATTATTTAAATTGTTTAAAGTATATAAATTTAGTAATTAAAAGTTATTTATAATGATTTGGTTAAGGTTAATTATTACTTAAGAATAAATTAGCACTAAAGTATTATTATTATTTCAAAGGCAAATTTGTTAAATATTAATAATGTTTTAAAATAAGATATTATATAGTAAACTTTTATAAAAGAGTATTTCACTTAATTAGAACTTCGAAAATTTATATTGAAACTTTATAAGTATTATTTTGAAAATTATTAAATAAAGTTTTCGGAAAGTAATGGTATACTTTCATGGCGGAATCGAAGGCAAAGAGTGCCTGCAGTTAAGTTTTGGGTTTCTCTGGGATAAAGACATAACCATTGAGCTGTGAATGCATGGTTGATACCGCAGTGGTGCTTTCCATATTTATTCTAAATGGGTTTCAAATATTTTGAAATGAATGGTTTGTGAATATACTTATCCGGTGAGATAAGCATATTCTATTTTGATTAAGTAATTTAAATGTATTGAAATTTTAAATTAAAGAAGGCTTAATGTTTACAGTGGGAAGTGAAACCTTTGATTTGATGATTATATATTTGATAGTTAAGTAACCGACTATCAAATTCTGGACCCAAAACAAACTTTGGGGATATGTAGAAGAAGCACGAGAATTATGTGGTATAGTTATCGTTCGTGGTGATATACTGTACGTATAAACTCGTTTCGTTCTTCTAGGACGATAATAAGGAAATCCGTCCACTAACAATTAGAAGGTGATTTTCGATCTTATTTTCCTCTGTTTATTTCCTAAAGAATCGGGGTTGAGTTTGTTATCCCGCTTTTTGGCAAAGCCGTGATACCAAAAGATCGATCAAAAACCAAAGACTGTTCCTCTCAAAAATTGGTTGTACTTTGCTTCACCATAGATATCGATGAATTTTTTCTGAGCCCAGATCAGGCTAATCGGAGTTTGTATGAACGAGATATGATCGATGCAAGTTAGCCAAAGGGTACTGTTTGTATCCATCAGAATGTGGAGGAGATGTCCATTTCGAATCCATCAGGCTCCATTTATTTCGAATCGATCACATTCAAATCGATCAGTAGGATATTGATAACTTCGAATCAATCGGTTTCGAATCGATCAGATGGACATCCATTCAGCACGTTCGTATCCATGAAGACCAGAGCAGTTCGAATCCATCATGCGTATCCATCGGCATACCCTACTTCGAACCGATCGGTCTCGTGCCCAAGCACTGCTTCGTATTAATCGTCCTCGCATCCATCAAGAGTGTCAGATCATTATTTCGTATCCATGAAATCTGCCCTGCTCGTATCCACTCGTTTCGTCTCGATCCCCTTCGTATCGATCCAGATTCGAATCCACCGTTGCAAACTGGGTCGTGGCAAACGATATGAACAAGGCAAAATTCATGGATGCGAAGCGGTCAACTCGGAGATAAAACAGGATCGATGCGAGGAGTGCACGCCACGTCACTTCAGTACCACGTGCGTCCATCGATTCGAATACATGGATTCGAAGTGATCGAGTCGAAATAAACAGCCGAACGAAAATCACTAGCTCGTATCGATCATATCTCCCACGCCACTGATCCAAATGCAATGAAATTTTCACAAAAGCTTCCATACAAGGTAAAGATTGTTCCTGCCAAGTTTCACCTCGATCGGAGCATTTTTTGATGGATACGAAATCACTTCGTATCGATCCCAGATCGAGTTGAAACTTGGTGGGGTCGTTCGCGTGGGCCCACTCACATGCCAGAAAAAGTCTTCCGAAGTTTGAGCAAGATCTGGGCCTCCTACGCCTATAAATAGCACCCTGAAGCCTTCAGAAAGGGGGATCTTTTGGCGATTCAACGTCTAGACTCTGCCGGACTCAATTCCATACTTCATTATCGCTGTTGTAATCAGATTTGAAAGCTATTATCAATTGTAATCCGCTGTAATCGATTGGAATCATCAAGTGAATCAATAAAGACATAAGCTTCAGAGTGGACATAGGCAAGATCACCGAACCACTATAAATCCTTTGTTTGTGATTGTTATTTGTGAATTATTGTGATTGTTATTGCTTAGATCTGAGTTCTATATTGATTGTTGCTAATTTGTGTTCATAAACGGGTGCTTTCACGGTATTGGGTGTTTGTGACCAATTTTGGCACAAACATTTTGGTGCTTTCATTGAGAGTTGAACTCAGGATAAGTTGAATTTGAAGACTTAAGAATGACGAGACAAACAAGTAAAAGACAGAGGCCAGAGAGAAGTGAACAGCAAGGAAGTCAAGAGGCTTCCTCAGGAGGAATCAAACATCGATCTTCATCACTAGGGACGAGATGGAGACAATGATGAAGAAACATGAGGAGTTGATCCAGAGCTTATTTCAACAGATAGGGCAACTTGGAGCACAGAATAAAGAAACTGATGGAGTTCAGAACGGAGCAGGACCATCTGGCGTAGCACCTGGATTAGGAGGCACGCACATGGAGAATGTTGAACCAATCTCGTAGGGAGAAAGAGGAGCATCTGCGCAACCTGGGAGTAGCAGAGGAGTGAACGCTCAGTCAAGGGGGCAGATCCCATAATTCCCTCGTGAACTCGGGGGGCAGGTTGAAAGTGATGAACGAAGATTGCACCTCGGAGACAATGACAGATTGGCAGAGATGGTTAGAAGAGCTATGAGAGGCGGTTTGGTAAACAAAGATTTGGAGGATGTTAATAGGAGTCCTTTTACTCCAGCAATCAGACGAGCTAGGAACCCACCGGATTTCAAGTTACCATCGTTGGACATGTATAACGGGAGAACGGACCCCACGGTTCATCTGACGAAGTATATGAGGCATATGGAAGTGCTGGGGGCATCAGAGGAGGTTATGGCCTGGTGCTTTCCATTGTACTTGGCGGATATTGCAACGTTATGGTTCAGGCAACTAGAGAGTGGATCTATCGGAACATGGAATGAATTAACTGAGAGATTTATGAGGCAATTCAGGGTTCACATTGCGAGACCCAAGAATGTGATGACTTTGGCAACTCTAAAACAGAAAGCTGGGGAAACTTTAAGGAGTTTTCTGACGCGATTCAATGCGGCAGCAGCTTCAGTGGATCGACCAGATCCGTCTATGGTTGTGATGGTAGCTGTGTCCGGAGTAGCTGACGGCACAGAGTTCAAAAATTCATTGACTAAAGATCCACCTGTGGATCTAGGGGAATTCTACGACGAGGCAGAAAAGTTTTTACGATTGGAAGATGCAAACGCCGAAACAGAAGAAGGAGAAGGAATTGATATTTATGCGATCAAAGGAGGAAATCCCCCTGAGAAAGGCGCGGGAACAAGTAGAGGTAAAAGAAAGACTGAGAATGACGGGAAGAGGTGAAAGCGGCAACGGAGGGAGCCATGATTCACCACTTACTCTGAGCTGAATGAGAGTCTGGAACGAATTTATCAGGATACCAAAGAGCAGGTTCCGTATCGTAGACCGATGCGAAGGGATCCGACTTCTAACGAAAGAAAATCAGATAAGTTTTGTGTATTTCATGAATTGAATGGTCATAACACTAATGATTGTAGGCATCTGAAGGATGAGGTGGAAGGGCATATCAGGGACGGTATGCTCCTTCAGTATGTGAGGAGGCGAACCCCAACAATGGAGCCAGAACGACCACCGTCTACATCAGCTAGAGGCGACCCTGAATCGGGGCGCCGTTTGATTATCCATTGATCGATTGAAATAACGATGAACAAGTTGTAAACCTCTTACTAACACGGTTAAATCATTTACACATGTAAGTGATCGCGCACGGTCCATAGGCATGCTCTGAGTGACTACTAACCGCGTCATAGTAAGAGTTTACGCTTTGACATCTTCATCTCGCTATTTGCTTTGATTTAATTTGAACATTTAGACTCTTCTTGTTTGGACATTTCTGTTGTAAGATTCATATGATTATTGCTTTGATATTTACAATTCTATGGAAAAAATTATTTGTATTCCCGTTGGATCGCGAACGGTCCACGGGAACCTCTTGCATGGCAATGAACTGCCAAAGTCTTTGATTCGGAAACTCTCCCGAACATTAAATCCGGCACCGATGATACTAAGTCCCCCCCGGGCATACATAATTTGCCTCGAACGGCACACGATCGCGAACGA
This sequence comes from Allium cepa, assembly GCA_030765085.1. Lineage (NCBI taxonomy): Eukaryota > Viridiplantae > Streptophyta > Magnoliopsida > Asparagales > Amaryllidaceae > Allium > Allium cepa. The sequence goes on along the minus strand of CM060937.1, from coordinate 188,838,960 downwards.
TCATGACTTGCCTCGAACGGTACACGATTGCGAACGATCACAATTTGCCTCGAACGGCACCCGACCGCGAACGGTCACGATTCACTTATTATGCCCGACCTCGAACGATCACACTCAGCCTTGAATGGCACTCGATCGCGAACGATCGATATCCGACGCGAACGGCCTACGACCGCGAACGGTCCCATCTCATCATTTGCCGTGAACGGCATCGACCGTGAACGGTCCCATTCCTACATTTGCCGCGAACAGCATCGACCGCGAACGGTCCCGATTCATCTCAAATGACTCACGATCCCGAACGATCGTCATTCGAGGTCATATGAAATTATCAAATTCTTTACAGATTGTTGACAGGATATGAACATCCAACTCAAGGCATTACAAAACACACCTTCCTACCGCAAGGCATGTTTTGGGGGGGCAAATGTTATCCCACTTTTTGGCAGAGCCGTGATACCAAAAGATCGGTAAACCAAAGACAGTTCCTCTTAAAGATTGGTTGTACTTTGCTTCACCATGGATATCGATGAATTTTGTCCGAGCCCAGATCAGGCTACAATTGATGGGACATGACAAGCAAAGCCATGAAAGGCAGTATTCCAAATTTCAGGTTAATCGGAGTTCCTCTTAAAGATTGGTTGTACTGCTCAAGCAAGTTCAGTCGACTGAATATGCAACTGTCATTTTTCTCCATCAGACACTTCTTTTGATCAAAGGGTTCCTTCTTCCTGAAAGGTCACAACTCTTATATTCCAATAGATGTCGATTTCCAGAAGTCATATCTCATCACACACTATATATACACTCAAGACTCATAGATTCGACCACTTAATTCTTTATTTCCTTTTGCTCTATAGCGCTTAGCATTCTTGAGTTCAATATATACAAGCTCTCATACAATCATTGCTTACATATTCATTTCCATACTTTTCAAGCAACATTATACTTCCTATTCTTCATATGCACACAAATATACACATCTATTCTGATTATAAGATTAAACGAAGGGTGTACTACAAGTGATAAATCTGTGTTATTCAGAACACAAAGTCAAGTTAAAATCGAATTTGTAAGAAAGTCCTGTTCGGTTGCTCAGGCGGTCAAAGTCATGTTATGTTTCTCAGGCGGTCAAAGTCCTGTTCGGTTGCTTAGGCGGTAAAAGTCCTGTTCGGTTGCTCAGGCGGTGTAATACATGTTCCTCTGGGTTAAGTGAGAGTTGCTAGCTATAATTCCAGAAGGAGTATGAGACTGGACGTAGAACGGAAGTTCGAACTAGTATAAAAATCTTTGGTGTCATTTTTTACTGTTATTTCTGCACTAGTTATTTATTATATTCCATATTACACGATCCTTTAGTACAGTAACTTTCATTTGGTATCAGAGCAAGGTTATCTTTTAACCGTAACAAAGTTATCTGATATTTTTAATATGGAAAACAACACTAGCACTGTTTCTAACACTACCTTTTTAGAAGGTCAATCTACTACACGACCACCTCTATTTAATGGAATGAACTATAACTATTGGGCTGCTAGAATGAGAATATGTATACAAGCAAGTAGTTATGAAATTTGGAACATTATGCAATCTGAATATATTATTCATACTACTGAATATTCAACATGATCTAACACAAAAAAATTAGATGTTACCGCAAATGCTAAAGCTATGAATATGTTATGTTGTGCATTAGACAAAAATGAGTTTAATAGAATAATCATATGTAAAACTGCTCATGAAATTTGGTGTACACTTAAAGTTACTCATGAAGGTACTAACAAAGTCAAACAAAGTAAAATTTATATGCTCAAAAATCAGTTCTAGAATTTTAAAATGAAGCAAGATGAGACTATAAATGAAATGTACTCTAGATTTCAAGATATATATCATTCTTTGATAGCATTAGGAGAAACTTATACAGATTTTGATATTGTCTCAAAAATCCTCAACTCAGTTACGGATGAGTGGGAACAAAAAGTCTTAGCAAAAGCTAATGACATTTCGACCATAAAACCAGAAGATTTTATTAAAAATCTAATGTCTTATGAAGTTAATCAACATGCAAAATAGGTATAGGCTCAAGATAAGAAGAACATAGCATTCCAGATAGAAAACGATGAATCAGATTAGATGAAGAAGATATGGCATTTATTGCAAAAAGATTCAAAAAGTTTTTGATTTGAAATTTAGAAAGAACAATAAATTTAGAAATAACAAGAACAACTTCAGCAATAATAACAACACCGACAAACCATCATCATCTACTCTAGAATGTTATGAATGTCACAAGAAAGGTCACCTCAAGAAAGACTGTCCTGAAAAGAAAGATAAATATAGGCACAAAAAGGACAGATTCAAGAAGAAAGCATTCTCTGTCACATGGGACGATACATAATTATCTTCATCGTCCGATGGTGACTCAAATGGTGATGTAGAACAAGCAAGTGTATGTTTTATGGCCGTAAAAGATGAGGCGAGTGACCTAAATTTTGATGATCTATTAGAAATAAACTCAGAATTACTTGATAAGCTTAAAGACATCAAAAGAAAATACAAAGAATCTCTTGAAAATCTAAATTGAATTGAAATCGAAATAGATATTCTAATAGATGAAAAACAAATCTTAGAAGAAGAACTTGAAGTTACTCAAGAATCTTGTTCTAATATGACATCTCAACTTTCTTTGCTAAGTCAAGAGATAGAAACTCAGAAAGAAAAGAATAATGCTTTATTAATTGAAAATCATGACCTTAAAGCAAATATAAATTTTTTACAGCTAGATAATTCCAGCTTTAAAACAAAGTTAGAAGACATTACTAAAATGTTTCTAATTTTAATAAGGATAGAGAAAATCTTTTCAAAATTATAGAAAATTCTCAAATTGTTTCAAATAAAAAAGGACTCGGATATAATCAATCCCCTAAAATTATTCCAAAGAAAAAGGATTCTTCAAATAAAAGGAATAATAAAGTTGAAAAACCTAGTTCTAAAATTTCCAATTTTACTACATCAATTAAAATTTTGGTTCCTAAGTCAAATAATTCTTTAATTAGAAAGAAGTATATAGAATCTTTTATAAAAACTGTTCATACAGACAATTTTTTTTTTCAAAAGGAATACTGAACCCTCTTAGGTTTGGGTTCCTAAGACCTAACTTTTAGGACCCAAAACAAAAGGGCGGGTACCAATTTTATCTCTATATTTTGCAGGTACCATCCAAAAATAGAGGAAAATGGTACTAGACAGTGGTTGTCCAAAACACATGACAGGAAATAAAAGGATGCTAACAAACATTAATTATTCAGATAGAGGTTCTGTCACATTTGGAGATAATTCCAAAGGATATGTCATCGGCAAAGGCGATGTGAGAAATAATGGAAATATAGCATAGATTCAGGGGGAGATTTCAATATAAAAAAAGTTGCAAGCATATTACTCAGGGGGAGAAATATTTTAACAAAATCGTGTCAAAGATTCACTCATAGCAAATAGAGTTGTCATCATCAAAAAGGGGGATAATGTTGGATCATAAGGTTTTTAATGCTAACAAGATGCGAATGATCTTCACAAATCTACGACTATGGAAAATCCGAGCTCATCATCTCAAAAAGGTTCGTTTTGATTGAGTCTATATGTAGACAGTCAAGTATAGAATATTGTTAAAATCTATCCTCAAAGCACAACACTCACAAATTCATTTTATCATATGTTTTATAAGTTTCTTTATGTATGCACAGAATGCACCGAAAAACAGTACTCAATCTACTGAATTCTATAACTCAGTTGACTGACATTGTGTTGGAATTTTTATATATACAACATTCAGTCGATTGACTTGCTTAGGTCAGTCGACTGACACTGTACATGTTTCTATGCACGTTTGAAATTCAGTCGACTACTCAAACAAGTTCAATCGATTGAATATGCAACTGTCATTTTTCTCCAACAGACGCTTCTTTTGATCAAAGTGTTTCTTCTTCCTGAAAGGTCACAACTCTTAGATTCTAATAGATGTCGGTTTCGATAATTCATATCTCATCACACACTATATATACACTCTAGGTTCATAGATCTAATCACTTAATTCTCTATTCTCTTTTGCTCTATAGCACTTAGCACTCTTCAGTTCAATATATACAAGCTCTCATACAATCATTGCTTGCATGTTCATTTCCATACTTTTCAAGCAATATTATACTTCCTAATCTTCATACGCACATAAATATACACATCCACTCCGAGGATAAGATTATAGGAAGGGTGTACTACAAGTGACAAATCTGTGTTATTCAGAACGCACAAAGTCAAGTTAAAATCCAGTTTGTAAGAAAGTCCTGTTCAGTTGCTCAAGCGGTCAAAGTCCTGTTCTGTTGCTCAGGCGATCAAAGTCCTATTCGGTTGCTTAGGCGATAAAAGTCCTGTTCGGTTGCTCAGGTGGTGTAATACCTGTTCCTCCGGGTTAAGTGAGGGTTGCTAGCTATAATTCCAGAAGGAGTTTGGGACTGGACGTAGAACGGGAGTTCGAACCAGTACAAGAATCTCTGGTGTCAAATTTTTACTGTTATCTCCGCACTAGTTATTTATTATATTCCATATTACACAATCCTTTAGTACAGTAACTTTCAAAAATTCCTTAAAAGGTAATCATAGCTTCTAGCCTCATCAACCAGGAATGACAAAAAGCAAGGGAGATGCAGCAAGGCTGAGTGGGTCGCACCCAATTAGGGTATGTTTATCACCTTTCTAGATACCCTCGGATATTATTACTATGATTCATGGGAGGAGCTCGAAAAGGGTAGGAACACCAGGGCTGATAGCATATTCAGTCTATCCAGGTTAGGGATAGTCCGGTCTTGTATTGCAGGGGGTCCCGGCGTGGTCTTCGGTACGCTGTTTCTAGACGTGTACTGTGACAGGTTGTACCCCGGTGCCTATTCATTCGTATGGAATCCATTCTCCAATACATGCCTTTACGGGTTTGGTTGTAGAGCCTAGTATGCTGGAATTTAATTAATGTAACAATTTCAGCTATTTGAATTAGTATTTGTACTTAGATACTATTATAATATCAGAGGATTTGATATGAAATGTTTTGGTTATCATAAGGTAAAAATCCGTCGTGTTTATGTGGCACGTGGTCTTACAAGATTCCTTTAATTTTCAAAGGATTTGACAGCTTTAATAGTTCAAATTGAGTGTTTTTTCTCACGTTGGTTTTACCAGACTGACCCGGGCATGGTTTTTCCTATATGCTCTAGTGAGACCGTGCATATTTCCAGGTTCAGTTGGAAGATCAGAACTTCAAGGAAAGAGCTGGAGCCCAGAGACATATTCACGTAGATGATTATTTTCCATTGCATTCGATTGTGTTTATCAGCAATTGTAAGGACATGTGTTATAACTGTCCATGCTCAATAGGTTAGTATACCTTAATTGATGTCTTTATATATATATATATATATATATATATTAATTACAGTTTATTTTATATAAAGATTTATTCTATATTATAGATTATTTGTCTCCGCTGTGAGATTCTGTATTGGTCTATTTTCTTTCTATCTTCTTTCTACTTTCTTCTCTTAATATTTGCCTCTCTTTTCAATTTGGATTGGGCAAGTGTGGTAAAGTGTCAATTCGAACTGTATGGAAAAGTGGGTTGTGACAGCGTGGTATCAGAGCTTAGGTTAAGCTAATACCTAAGCTTTGGTAGGATAGAACTCATTATAGATAGGGCTAGTGGTGCCCTAGAATGAGTAACTCATTAGATATAGGGCTAGTAATACCCTAGAATGAGTTTGAGTGTATTGATATATACGAGGTGCGTATTTGTTAGTGATATAAAAAATGTTTTATATTGTGTTATTTGTTTTGTTGAGTGGCTTAAGAATTCTGGTCGATGCGTTTGGCCAACAGGGATTTTCTAAACACCGAACAAAACAAATAGGTACAGTATTGTTTTAAAATGGTTAAATGGAATGATTTTACCTAGAAATATATTTTTTACATAAAGGAAAGTTTTTCCATAGTTATTCTGGGTTGTGTTTGGGTAATAGTATTCCATCTTTATTGTCTAGGATTTGAACTGTCATGCTCATTTCTGAGCATTGACTATTATCCATAAATCTCTCTTGAATCTTCCTTTGGAAATCTAGACTGGGTAATAGAAATGTTGGAAACATTAAAATGGGTGCCTTGTGAATTAAAATTCACAAATTTGAATACAAAGCATTCGTTGATAATGTTGAGTTAAAATTGGATTTCTAAGGCTGTTTATTTAAAATGAAAAGTTGAATATTCTAGAATGTATTTTTTAGAAATATAAAGGCTGAGTATAAAAGTTGGTTGTAATTAAATTAGATTTAATAAAAGAAAGTTATTAAAAGAAACTTAGATATTTATGAAATAATACTTGGGAAATGATTTAAATAAGAAAGTTAGGATATTTTTTGCAATAAAAATATTTCGGAATGATTTCCTTTAAATGGAATGACTTATAAATTTGATTTATTAAATTGGGCCTTATAAATAAAAGGAATTTGAGGGTTTATATTCCAGTGATTTTGGAAAAATGGTTTTCAAGGTTTAAAAGGTTAATAATAGTAGTTGAGAATATTTTTGAATTTCTTAATAGGAAATTGTTTCTACTAGGACCTTGCTATATAATTGTTTAGATAGAACAATTTTGATTCAGTTTCAAAAGTATGGTTGGATTTACTATAAAGTAAAAAATGTATATTATTATTTAAAATGATTTTGGAGAAAGGAAATAATAATTTTACTAGAGATACTTAAAGGGTTTCGGGTGTACTAATATTTTGGAAAGAGTTGCTTAGAAGTATATTCAAGAATAAATATCTTTGAAAAGAAATTCAGTGGGAAAATGGACATTTCTTTAGATTTGTTTGGGAATAATTCCAAATTTCTATTGTGGTGATCAGAATAATCTTCTAAGTGACGATTGGATATTGGCTTAGGCGAACGATATTGTGCACTTAGTAAATTATTCTCATTATCATTGTATGATTGGGACGAGTTTCAACACGAATGAGTCCAAAGCAAATTGGAATTGGATATTTTGTTTGAATATTTTATTGGAAATATATTTATGATATTGTTTCAAAATGGTTTGAAAGAAGAAGTGATTTTTAGTTAACCAGTTTAAGTAGCTCGAAAATAACTAAAATGGGTAACGTTCAGATGGTAAACGTTCTCTTAAGTATTATCCTTCTAAGGAAATATACGATACTGTTGGTAGTACCTAGTTCCTTGGTATAATTTTAGGGTTACTCGAGCTAACTATATATATATATATATATTTCGGTGGATTGAATATATAGTACTGTTTCAAATAGTGTTTTGAAGGAAAACCCAGGTGTTTAAAGATTGTTAAGCGAGTTAAAAATGAAAAGTTTGAATTTAAATAGTTAGGTATACCCTTGTAATGTGGTAGAGTGTTTTATAAGTTTTATAAATCGAAGAGAGTTATATGAAATGTTTTTCACAAATATTTTAATGGGAATAAATTGCTATCGGAATAACCAATTATAATAAGTGTATGAGATGGACATAGATCATTTTTTGCCATGTAGTTTTGATCTAATATTTGAGTATAAGGCCTTGAGGTGTTTCACACCGTTCCGAATAAGGATCTGTTGCTCGATTTTTGACAGTGAGCATTTGATGTGGGTTCTTGATATGGAACTAAGGATTTCTATTATAGTTACAGCTATGCAAGGAGAGCAGAGGTTCCTAATCAAGGATCCTGATCAAGGTCCGCACTAGTAAATTAGGTGAACGATACTGGTTTGGGAGTGGAGTCGTGTATTCGAGTAGTGATCGAATCCGATTCTATAGATGTATGATCTATGGACATCATGCATGCTTATGAGTAATAATGAGTGTTTTATACTGGAAATTTCAAGGACGAAATTCTAAGGGGGGATGAGTGGAACCACCCAGAATTTTTTTCGTCTTGAGTTTTGAATATTAATTTTTAATATTCAATAATACGGTATTCTAATCAGAATAAATCTCTGTTAAATAACAATTAGTAATAATACATCGTTTTAAAATGAAGATAATATTTTGAATTTCCAGATTTTATTTATAAAGTAGAAATTGATTTAATTTGAATTTCTTATATATGTATGTATAACAATAAAATAAATATATATATAGATTAAAAACAAATTCAAATTAATATTACACGAATAAAAACGATCCAAGAAAATAGAAATGAATATGGTTTACCAAAAATAAAATGTATTTAAAATACAAAGAGTTTAAAACTTAATTTTCTTATGTATATACATATTAATTAAGAGAGAAAAATGTAATATATATATATATACATGTAATATTTTTTAAACAAATGGTATGTTAAAAACAATTTATGCAAAGGGCAAGCGGAATATATATATACTGAAAAACGGAAGGAGTAAATATAAAAAAATATATATGAGAATATAATAAGAAGGAATGTAAACCATAAAGTTTATTTTATTTAAATGGAATGAGGAGACTTGTAATGCTTTGAGTTTTAAAATCAAAAGGGAATTTACTGAGTAAATAAAAGAGAAAAAAATTAACCAAAAAAGTAAATCATGTAAGAAAAAAGAAATATACAACCAAAAGAAAATATACAAAAATGATTATAAACATATATATTAGCTAAAGCATTGTCTGGCCTAAAGGAGGAAAGGAAAAAACATTTAGCTTGATTTCTTTTCAAGATTTGAAGCCACCAAAAGGTTCAAAATCACTTCATTCCCTTGTCAATCCATCATAAAATGTTGTACACATACATCACCTTTTTTTAGTTCTTTGCATAAAACTGAAAATTAAGAATGTACATACTAGCCACCTATCAGTATGCCTACAGCTTCCTTCATACTTGCAGCATACACCTCCTTCTCTTATAAATACATGGCCCAGCTATTCATTCATACACACTTATAAAAAAAGGAAGAAGTAGCAAAAAAAAAAGATTTGCTATAAAAAGATCAAAGGTTCAAAGCTTGAAGATAAAAATAGGGTGTTCATCTGTTCTTTTTTTTTACAGTGAGTAAATCACTTTATCTACTAGCTATTATATATACATGCATATGATTGTGTTTTGGATAATGCAATGATATATAACAAGTGTATGTGCGTGGTTCTGTGAATATGCGTATGTATATATGGGTTCAACATCACTGTACTTCTTATTTGTTATTGTTTCAACTAGAAACAGTTAAGCTTCAAACTTTGAAAGTAAATATCTCAACATATGTTGAATTTTAAATCTTGATATCAACGAAAGATGTTTGTATTTGAGTATAGAATACTTAAAAATTTATTCCGTTTAATTTTATCGAGCACAGAACGAGAAAACCATATGTAACAGTGAAAAGGTGAATATTTTCAAAAATCCAATTATCCTAATTTATAAAATGATCATATGGTTGTGATCGCGATTGAAAAACATGACTTTTAAATGGAAGGAGAAAATTGAGGATGAACGGAATTAGGATTTTCGTTGAATTCCAACATCATGGTCGATTTCATGTGGTGGCGGCTGGCACAGAGGAGTGTTATGCCGTAGGGGGTAAGGGAAAAATGTCATGGAATTTTTTTAATTGGGTGCATTGGCATGATGAGATAGATTTTGGGTTTTAACAGTGCTTTGGGTGGTGCCAGGTTCATAGTCAACTACGACGAGGGGAGAGATATGGAAGGTTGCGCATAGGGGGGTTTGGAAGAGGAGATGGAGGCAAATCTCTGGACCAAGTCTGGTGGTGGATGGCGGGTTGTGGTGGCACGACGAGTCGTTCAAGTGGATTGTCTTGTTTCTAGTCCTTAGGTGGAGCGATTTCGATTTTGAATCGAAGGCTGTGGCGCGTTTCCAGGTGGTCAGGCGGGACGTGAGGTCGTGGGCGAACTTGCAAGGGGGATCGACGTCAAGAATTGATGGACGGAGGTGATGTGCACGTGCACACTTCGTGCATGTCCCATGGAGTTCAGAAGGGAGTGAGGAAGTAGGGGAGGAGCTGAAAGAAGAGTGGGAATGGGTCGTGATTATTTGGGCTTGGGTTTGTTAAAAAGGAAATTATAACAATTCTTGTTGTTTTAATCTATAAAAATATTGAAACAATAATTTTTCATCTGTTTGAAAATTCAAACAACAAACGGATTTTTGTAACGATACCCTATCGCCGAGTAGTTCCATTAGAAGGATTATCGACGAGTTTTCTACACGATAAAAATTTAATGTTTTTAACGCAGGCTAAGTTAACGAATAAGAAATTTCATAGTTAGTAATTTTATGTTAATTAATAAATTTGTTGTTTAATGAATTTTTAAACATTTAAATTTGTTAGAAGAAATTATTCCTTAAATTAACGAATAATGTGGATTAAAATGTAATTTGGGTCAGCTAATTGGAAAACAGCTAATTTTTGAATTTTTGTAAATGGGTTAATATGTGATATAAATTGTTGATTGAGTTAATGATCTATGTTCACTAATATTTCTCTTGGATTTTGATTTCAATTATCCTCCGTCTGTGCCATTTGGTAGCAAAATGATATCGATAGGTTAAATTGAATTGATATGGATAGTTGGGCTTTGTTTAGCAAAATAAATCACTGTTCCACTAATTTTGTTAATTGGACCCCTATGGAAGAATAAATCACCGTTCTGCCATTAATACTGAATATGTGCGCTTGGATATTGACCAGCAGAAATAAGACCCAGTTCTACCGTTATAGTTGTATGGACATCTACTTATTATTCTGATATTTATATTGGGCAATATGACATTGAATTAATTATAAAAAAATAGATTGTGGTGGATATCAATATCTGTTATTCTGGATTGTTATGGAATGAATGGTAATTTGACTAAGTACCACTGAGATTAATAAGCCACTTTTCCAACTGGGAAGTGACTTTTGAACAAAAATGTTTTAAGGATAACTATTATTTATTAATGATGTTTTAAAATTAAATAAAAAATATTTTAGACAATGATTTAAAGTTAATTATTTTATTATTCTCATAAATTATTTAAAAGTATTTTATTTTTGTTCAAGGCTATTTAATTATTTAAATTGTTTAAAGTATATAAATTTAGTAATTAAAAGTTATTTATAATGATTTGGTTAAGTTTAATTATTACTTAAGAATAAATTAATATTAAGGTATTATTATTATTTCATAGACAAATTTATTAAATATTAATAATGTTTTAAAATAAGATATTATATAGTAAACTTTTATAAAAGAGTATTTTACTTAATTAGAACATGGAAATTTTATATTGAAACTTTATAAGTATTATTTTGAAAATTATTAAACAAAGTTTTCAGAAAGTAATGGTATACTTTCATGGCGAAATCAAAGGCAGAGAGTGCCTGCAGTTAGGTTTTGGGTTTCTCTGGGTTAGAGACGTAACCATTGAGCTGTGAATCCATGGTTGATACCACAATGATGCTTTTCATATTTATTTTAAAAGGGTTTCGAATATTTTGAAATGAATGGTTTGTGAATATACTTATCCGGTGAGATAAGCATATTCTATTTAGATTAAGCAATTTAAATGTATTGGAATTTTAAATTAAATAAGGCTTAATGTTTTCAATGGAAAATGAAACCTTTGGTTTGATGATTGTATATTTGATAGTTAATAACCGACTATCAAATTCTAGACCCAAAACAAACTTTAGGGATATCTAGAAGAAACACGAGAATTACGTGGCACAGTAACCATATAAACTCGTTTCGTTCTTCTAGGATGATATTAAGTAAATCCGTCCACTAATGGTTAGGAGGTGATCTCCGATCTTATTCGTCTGTTTATTTCCTACAGAATCTGGGTTGAGCTTATCGAAAATATCGAACGTTGTATTGAGGAGTCCGAGATCGGATAAGTTATCCGAAAACCGCTTCGATCCAACGAGTACATTTTCAAAAGGAAAACATGAATATGGAGTTGAAGATGAAGCATTGAAATGCAAGGGCTAATTGCTGCTAATCGTGAGGATGATTCCGAAAATGATGTAGTAGGAATAGTCCCTTCGGTTCCATTCGGACCTAGAACAGACTTGTGTGGTCGAATGCTATCAGTACATTGTCAATGGAGGACAATGAGCATTCCAAGTGAAAATTCCTTAAAAGGTAATCGTAGCCTCTAGCCTCATCAGCCCGAAATGACTGAAAAGTAGGGGAGATGCAGCAAGGCTAAGTGGGTCGCACCCAATTATGGTATGTTTATCGCCTTTCTAGATACCCTCGGATATTATTACTACATTTCATGGAAGGAGCTCGGAAAGGATTTGACAACTTTAATAATTCAAATTGAGTGTGTTTTCCTACGCTAGTTTCACCAGACTGACCCAGGCGTGGTTTTTCCTATATGCTTGGGTCAGACCGGGCATATTTCCAAGTTCAGTTGGAAGATTGGAACTTCAAGGAAAGGAGCTGGAGCCCAGAGACATATTCATGTAGATGATTATTTTTCATTGCATTTCAGCTATATTTATCAGCAATTGTAAGGACGAGTGTCATAACCGTCCGTGTTGACTAGGTTAGTATACTCTGATTGATGTTTGTATATATATCAATTATAGTTTGTTTTATATAAAGATTTATTCTATATTATAGATTATTCGTTTTCGATATTTTGTTTCTATCTTCTTTCTACTTTCTTCTCTTACTATCCGCCTTTCTATTCAACTTGGATCGGCCAAGTGTGGTAAAGTGTCAGTTCGAACTGTATGGAAAAGTGCGTTGTGATAGCCTTGTCGCAAATGACTTGCATATTTAGTAGAATCATATGTAGATATGGAATCTCACATCTATAAGCTTGGGTGTTTTGGTTCAGTCGCGAAATTGAACGTTTGACATTATATTTATGATTGATGTGGGCCTAATCATGTTAAATTTCACATGCAGGTGAGTTGACTTTGAATACAATTGTGTAATGAACAATTAAACAGTGACAGGAAAAGCACTATATAGAACAAGAGACAGAAATATATGGTTCTGATGACCATCGTGGAATGAGTGTCTTAATGTTTGAGCCTTCCCCTATAGGGTGTATAGAAGCAATGCGCTTACACAATGATATTTCTAATGAAGGACATGGTAGAGAAGCGTGGACAAGGGAAAGGGGGTTATTTCATCCTAACGGATCAAGGACATTGTGTGGCAAAGAAAGAAGATTTCTAGCAGACTTCAACATTCATTCAAGAGGTTGTATCTTTAATTTGATTTACGTTATAGCATTTGGTTTTCTCTAATGCTTAATTTAATCTAGAACCTAAGTTGGAAATGCCTTTCGGCATGAAAGGTCATTTACCATTGGTTTGTATGCCAAAAATTAAAAATTCTACCGCTAGACAACATTAACACAAAGGGACTTACTAGAAATTCAACACTTTGTCCCTTCCCTATGCCAGAAAAACTTGTGCTTAATTTAGATTGTTTGGTTTAAGGTTATCCTGACCAGCTCGTTGTCCATTAATATAGCCAGTTAAATGTAAATTGTACTTACGTCATGTGTAAAAACTGATAAGCACTTAAAGGAATAATTAGCATTATGCTTTCGTTAAGTTTTATTTGTATTCCATTTAGACAGTGTTCTATTTCTAAACACCATTATTCTCTCTGTATTGTTAGAAAACCATAGGAAGTATTTATCTTTCTGAGTATATGAAATATTAGTTTATTCCTTCCTCATTGTATACACTCAAGTAAATATCATGACACATTCTTCTGAGGTGAAATTTCTTGAGCGGCAAAATGATGCAATAGAAGAAATGCAGAAACAGCACAAGGACATGCAAGAATTGTATAAACAAGCAGGAAATTTTCTAGAGAAGCAGATATCAAAGTGTATTCATGAATCATATAAAAACAAGGATTCTCTTAAGGGTAGTGCTGTTTGGGATATATTCAGGAGAGAGGATGTACCAAAGCTGGTTGTTTACCTACAGGAGCAATAGAAAGAATTCAGGCATCTCTTTCAAGCTCATTTGGATTAAGTAAGGATCTATGCTATCGAGTTAGTGATTTGACTTTTGAAGTGTGCGTGCACATGCTCACTCAAGTGTGTTCCTGTGTGTCTAGAAAAGCAAAAATATTTTGCCATCTGAGTTCCAATTGTTATGGGATATTTTCCCAAAATACTAAAATAGGGAAAAAACACATAAAAATTAGTGATATTGATTAGTGTGTGTGTGTTCATTCATATTTCATCTATTTTATCATTGCATTCATCATCTTGTAATCATATAATGATTTTTTTTAAATAGCTTATTCATCCAGTACATGATTACACTTTTTGTTTAAATGAGAGTCACAAGAAGCAGCTCAAGCAGGAATATGGTAAGTTGTCTACTTGTTGTAATCATCAACATTTTTTTAAAATAGGAAGTCTTGATTTATTCCCTTTTTTAGTATTGCAGATCTTTACATTTCTTTTGCTCCTCTCTTGGTAATTATTAGGAATAGAGACCTGGACTTTTGAGCAACATCTTGGCGAAGCAGTTTTTATTCCAACTGGATGCCCTCATCAAGTAAGCAATAGAAAGGTTAGTGTTCTCTGTACTCTATTATTGATTCATATAGAGGATTTCAGCAATGGTGTAATGAATTCATATTTGTGTTATTTTTTATCATAATTATACACCATATTATTTCGTTTTTTATTTAAGATGGTACATCTATTGATTTTCTTGGAAATTATAGGATGTTTATACTGCCCTTTAAATAAATAATTTGATCTATTTGCCTCAACTGATCATTTTCACCCTTGATAAACTTGAGAGACTTACTAGAGAAAAACTAGATAGTCTCAAAGCAATGAAAAATAACTAGAAACTAATTTCATTTAATCCTAGAAAAATGTCACAAAAAATATAAGTACAGTCATTATATATGTATTCAATTATACAATAGTTTTCTCATTTTGCCTTTTACGTAGTAGCGCGCGTGCGCGCACACACACACACATATAGCATTAAAGTGGCTATGGACTTTGTTTCTCCTGAGAGTCGTTTAATGTATCAGTTTGACTAAAGAGTTTTGACTGCTTCCAAACACTCATAGGTCAAAGGAAGACAAATTAGCGGTAAATATTGTTCTCACTTAATGTATTTCGAAAAAAAGAAAAGAAAATCATTTCTTGTTTAAGCTAGCAACTTCATCTGCATTTCTCTCGATGATCATGTGTACTTATGAACTAAAGGTCTTATTATTTTTCTTAGTTTATAACTCTATGCCCGGATTAGTTAGCTTCACGTTATGTAGAAACTGATCCGACAACTGTTTCATCTTTTGTATGTAGGTAAAGTATATGCCATGCAAGAAGCTGTGAAAGAAGATAAAAAATTGTTATCCAGTATATGCCATAAAGTTACTGAACAATGCTTCTGTCAAATAGTGAAGTATTCTTCTGCTAACTCGAAGTGTTTTACTAAAAACCATATTTTAACATAGGAACGGGAAAAATCAGAGTTTGATATATGGTTTGTATAAAAAGGTGAATTCCAATATTGGTTGTCGATGCTTATGAACACATGTAGATCTATTATGCTTTCTTACTATGAAAAAGAATTGCAGTTTTTAATCTTCATTCATTGTAATTTCAATATCGAATATGGGTTCTTTTGGAAGTTAGGCATGTAAAACTATACTAGCAATCTTCTTTAAATGATTTAGTTCACAGTTACCAACATGTACTTGGTGAATGTTTAACATAAAAATTACTAACTTATAGTTTGCTTATTTGATTATTGTAGATGTTAGAGAGAATATCAAAAGTAAAGCAAGATGAACTCAACAGTTTGACTGACCTATAGTAAGTTGTTGATGCAAATATATATAAAATATATGTATAGACATTAGAAAAGTTGCTCGAACGGTATGTATGAAATACTATGTATAAATATGGGAAAAATTGTTCGAATGATATGTATGAATTACTTTATGAACATGCCCAAAGTTTTTTGAACGATATGTATGAAATATTGTGCTTTAATTTACATATTTTTTGTCAGGAAAAATCTTTTATATTTATATGCAAATAAAAAATGGGTAAATGGATATTATATATAGGAAAATTTGAAACAACGATGGATAAAACATATAAATTAATATTACATTTAATAGCATTTAAAACATGCTATCGTTTATAAAGCGCTATAGAAAGTAACCATAGGAATATAAATAACAAACGCTATAATATAACTAAATAAACGCTATAGAAATGTGCACAAAAAACACTATAGAAATATGCATACCAAACGCTATAAAATATGCAAAGAAAACGCTATAGAAATGTGCAGTTAAACGCTATAGGAAGTAACCATGAGATAATATTTCCTATAACGTTTTGCTTAATAGCACTAAGAAAACGCTATAGAAAAGTTATTTTCCAAGCATTTTCATTTCTGCTATTTAAAGTTTATGGTCTACCATAGCATGTCGTTCCACTAAGTTCTCTAAAACGCTTCGGTTTGGTATAATAGCGTTTTTTAAATGCATGAAAGCCCTAGTTTGTTACAGTGTTTCGATTAAGTAATTTTGGATATTTATATAAGGTATTTGGGTTATTTCAGAAATTTTTGTTAATTAGAAATAAAGTATGCTGCTTTAACGTTTTTATGTTTATTTTATTATTGAAATAAATTTTAACATTACACTAATTTACATCTTGGACCACATAATGGCTCAATTGCATTTAATTTTATCATAATTGCATTAAAAGTGGTTGTTATAGTAATAAATAAATTAATTTATTATCATAAATGTAGTAAATGTGTCAGTTGTAAGAAATTTAACAATGCGACATGTTTGTATTTGAAATAAGAAAAGACATATTGTTTATTATTTGATGTATTTGTATTTGATAGATACATATATTTTATTTGTATGGCCCACTCATTAAAAATAAGTTACACTTTCTTGCTTTGGTTATCATGAAATAAAAGAAGCGACAATTTTCATATTTTGCTAGAATGCATGAGTACTGACCTTAATTAAGTGTCCAAATAAAGATAAAGTGATACAATAGCATTCTGTATAGCTATATTGTGGTTCAGATATACATCATAGCTACTACATTCATTCATGTAATTTAGTACGACATTTACTGTGTCATTTATGTACAATTTTATATGCCACTTAATTCTGGTGTTCATCTATGACATTTGTTATGTGACTTATTTATGATTCTTGTATCATAACTATTTAGGAAATGTTATGAATGTAACCACATACTTAAAGTAAAAGATTATAATAGCAACGATTAAAACATATTGTGCCGCGGTTATAATTTTAAGATTTTCAAGTGTCATATAGACTTAAAGTGCTTTTGGTAGTATTTTACAGCACTTGAAATATTGTACATTCACTAAAAAATAAATTCAAATATATTTTGGTGTCTTTTTACACACTAATTGTAAATATCCTACATCGAACTAATTGAAATTGCATGTCACCAAAGTGACCTCTCTTATTTTAGTTGTTCATGAAAATGTTTGATATTTGTATGTATTTATTTATGTGGATGTTAGCCGGCCCAAAGCAAGACTAATATTTGGCCAAATAACTTACACATGTGTGGTGATAAATATGTGACAATTATAAGGTTTCATAAGTGAATAACTAATCGGCCCAAAGGAAGATTGTTATTTAGCTTGAATTTATTGTCAGTATTTGATCATTACAATAATAGTACCACTTGCAGTTAATATTACTATCCAAAGACTTGATATTAATGTTGTGCTTGGTATCTTGAGAAGAGACTCACCAATTGTTTGAATTTACTATGGCCGATATTGGATATGAGCATATATGGTCAATCCTTAATTTTTGTTCAACTTTTAACTAATATGACTAAATTGTCTTTCAATTTTAATGTTCTCATCTTGTTTGGGACTAACTCTAAGGATTATTAAGAGAACATGTTGTTTGTTCTTAACTTCATGGATCTAGCTCTTGTAATTAGAAGGGTCACACCCACTCATACTATGGTTGAATGATCTTATACTACCATGAAGAACATTCAAAGGTGAGACAATTCAAAAAGAAAGAGTCAAAAGATCATAAAGTAAAATATTTCAAAATCTTTCAAGGATGTGATATTCGTAGGGACAACCAATTTTAAGGATTTCTTTATTGAGAATGAAAAGCACTGTTAAAATGGTAAGGAGAAACAAGTACGCTTCATATTGCTTGATTTTATAAAGTCAAAATAAAGGAAACATAAATAAATATTATATAAAAAATGTTGCTTCAAGAGTTAAAGGCACTCAAGTTATTGTTATTCTTTCTTGTATTCTCTTTATTCACAGTATAACCATTTTAAAATTATTATTAATTTTCTAAGAATAAAATGACTTTGATTGAGCTTATTTCACATTGTGGTTAGAAGAAGAGAGATTGAAGCATCGTAAGATAGAAAGTACCTATTTATCGTACACTGTACATAAATGTATAAATAAAGATAAATAAGTCGCTAAGAATCTAGAAGAAAAAAAATAACATATAAATATATTTGTAGTTGTTTCTTAATAAGATACACAAATATATAAAGTAAAGTTTAATAGTTATTTTAAAGATATTATTGAGATTTCAGTAATATTGTTTGGATTTATTTGATATTTTTGTTGTGCTGTCATTTAGATAGATTTCGGTTTTCTATTTCCAATATGAAAAAATTGGGTTATTACAGTTCATTTAGAAACAATAAGATTGATTTATGAATAAATTCAAACGTTTTTGAAATTAAAGCTCTTAATGTTTAAAATTTAGCTTATATATATCTACTTATGCTAATTACCTTTTATAATGAAGTCTCAAATTTTGATTCGTTGATTTATATGATTTTTTTGTTTCAGCTTACCAAATAATTGTAGATTGAGGCACTAAAGATAACAAATACTTCATAAATATTCTTAGAGACTTAAAAGCTATAAGTTTTATAAACCCATACCAAGAAAAATTATAAGATAGGAAATGCAACAATTTTTTAGGATGTTGAGTTTAGGGGGGAAATAAAGTATAGATCATTGTCTTTAAGGAAAATCATTATTTTCGATTCAACTGTAGTTACTTCTTTGGATAATGTACAAGATTTGTTTCCTTTCATTAACAAGAAGTAAATTAAGAACCATAATAAGGCAATGCTAAATGAAATTTTAAGGTATGTATCATTGTCTTTAAGGAGAATCATTATCTTTGATTCAACTATATTTACTTCTTCGGACAATGTATAGGACTTTTTTCCTTTCATTAAAAGGAAGTAAATTAAGAACCATTACAAGACAATGTCAAACAAAATTTTCTTCAATTTAAGGTTAATGTTTTAAGAAAATAGACTCAACAACCTCAAAGTGCAAGGTCACTAAGGAAATCCACTTGAAAAGGAAGAAATATTATTCTAGATGACTATGTAGTATTTTCTAACAAAGATAAATATCGGACTGGTGAAGATGATTCTTTGGACTTACATCAATCCGTACAAGTTAATAATTTGAAATGTGGATTTAAGGTATGAATATATAATGTAAATCTATAAGGACAACAAAGTTTGAGATCTTTCCCATCACCTTATGATAATAAGATCATTGGTTATGAATAACTATTCAAAATAAAAAAAGGGATCAAGTGGGTAAGGTGAAAATGTGCAAGGCTTATTATAGAAAAGACTGCACTCAAAAGGAAAACAATGTTTTATTTTTAAAGAGACTTTATCTTTGGTTTTACTAAAAGACTCTTTATAATTATTTTTAAACTTGTTATAGATTATGATTTTAAGCAATATTAGAAGGATATTAAAGTCGTGTTTCTCAATGGAGACATTGATGAAACAACTTAAGAAAACCATTTATGGATTACCCTTTTGTTTTAGGGATTCAAATACACCATTATTATTCATGGGGTGCTATTTGGATTATCACAAAAGGGATAGGTGGATAAGGCTTTTCAAAAAATTGTTTTGTATGCAAATTGCCAATCATTCTCTTTTTCCAAAATAGACAAATGTTGTCTTGTATAGTAATATAAAAATATCCTTGAAGCTAAAGAAATGCAAAAGATTCCTCATGCATTTGAGGAATGGAGTCTAGTGCATGCTAAAGCATATACACATGTGGATATTGTGTGCATTATTTGGTAGATATTTTACTGATATTAAAAATGGATCAATTATTAGTAACCAAAATGGTTACGAGATATCTTTAAGAAACAAAGGATTATATGCTCAAGACATATTGGTTAGAGATCATAAGGCATTACAGTTCGAATATTTTGGATGTCAAGAGTAAAAAAGACCAACTTCAGATAATAATAATGTTGTTATTTTTTTCCCGATGAAGCTATATAAGGAAAGATGTCATAAAGATACTAATAGCCTTCTTTTCTATTTTCCGTTATGAGGCATACAATGACGGAAAATAATTATATAATTTTGTCATAAAAGTAATGGACCATTGAATAAAGAAATTAAAAGATCATTAAGGTAATATTGTAACAATAAATAGTATATTATTTTCCAGTGGGAAGAGTGCAAAATAGATTGCACTACAAGAAAATTGTATATTAACGGAAATTGAGGACAGCGTTTTAATACGGATAATTTTGTATTTAGGCCAGTTTTGTAAACAAATTACAAGATTAGGCCAAATTGCAAACTAATTGCAAAAATAGATCAGTTTTCACCACGTAGGTCGCCACATGTGCTGGCGACATCTCAAATGCCGCCAATACACGTGTATTTTGGAAAAGAACACTGGTGGCATTTGAGATGCCGCCAGTATGCGGCATCCCAAATGCCACTATTTCTGCTGCTCTTTGTAAATTTTCAGTCCTTCCATCAATACCACCCCACTCCCCCTTCTCTTAACTCATCTTCAAAAAAAACCGAACCCACCCCCCCAATTCACCAAAAATCAAAATTTCAATCTTCCAACTACCAAAATCTAGTTAGAATTTGAACCATGACTTCATCATCGTCTCAAGCACATCCTATAGGTATGAAAATCTATCAATTTTGTCTCTAATTGTCATTTTTCAATTTAGGGTTTAGGGCTAAAATTGTTCTATGAGTGCAAATGTATGATTGTATAGTACAATGAAGTTGAGTACTCACCTAGAGCACATGTTTAACTGTTTTTCCATCATGTACAATGAAGTTGTATAATTGCAAATCTATGGTTCTATACCCATTGAAGTTGAGTATGATTATGCAATGTTATTGTGGTAGAATATGATGAAATGGCTCCCGGACCGATCGATCCTAGTGTGCTTTACCTCCAACCTCAACACCGCACAAACAACATCGATATGATGGAGGTACAAGGTCAAATAATTTGTTATTAATTCTACAAATTGCTGGTAATTACTATAATTGCTTTGCTTTGTTACTATGTACCGACAGGGGGTTGAGCCGGACAACTTCATTAACCATTCATCGACTTTAAAGCTCGTCACGTCAGCGCATCCAGGCGTGTTGGAACTGTTAAACGGAGCTGGAATTGGTGTTGTCAAAAAGTTGGGATATACGCAGCTCGACCGGAATATTTTGACGGCTTTGATCGATATATGGCGACCGGGGACGTCTACATTTCATCTTAGAGTAGGTGAGATGACAATCACTTTGAAAGATGTAGCCGTGTTGCTTGGATTGTCGATTAACGGGGATCCCATCTTGAAACCATGTTTTCTAGGAAATTATATGGAATTGTGTGAGCCCTTGCTTGGATTAGCTCCTTCAGAAGACGTGAGGTAGGAAAATGAATCTATAGTGGCCACGTGGTTTAGGGAGCAGTTGGCCGGTGATATTCCCCATCGTGCCTCTCCTTTGTAGATTGCCCAACGTGGCCGCGCTATTATGTTGCACATCTTCACGCAATGTCTTTTTGTATCGATCGAAGACAAGAGTGGCCCTTCAATGGCTTCCATTGTTAGAAGACTTCGATTCATGTCGGCAATACTCATGGGATAGTGCGATGCTTGCTTTCACCTATACGGAGCTTATGAGAGTTGCTTTGGTCCAACCACGGTCCGCCGGAGGTTTGTATGACTCTATTTTAGGTACGAACATAGTCATTCGTTGTTGCATAGTTGAGTTTTTCGTAAAACCGTAACTAAAATTAAGTTTCAAACTTTCAGCTTTGGTCATGGACCTACCTTCCGGTTGGTCATATTTCTATGAAGACGCAAATAATTAACAATTCAAAGCCTTATGGAGCGTGCTAAACCAGTGTTGTTGTATCGACACAGTAAATTTGAATTTCCTTATACATGTTGCTATTACATATGGATTGGCCTGAAGAATA
This sequence comes from Allium cepa, assembly GCA_030765085.1. Taxonomy (NCBI): domain Eukaryota; kingdom Viridiplantae; phylum Streptophyta; class Magnoliopsida; order Asparagales; family Amaryllidaceae; genus Allium; species Allium cepa. Next base: position 188,816,629 of record CM060937.1, on the reverse strand, counting down.
CAAAAATGACCCCCAGATGCAATTTAACCTTCTACCGGAACGAGTTTGACGTCTTAGATTGCAATGCAGTAACATGGAATCCGTATTTCGAAGCAGACCTTCATGAACTTTCGACTATTTGTACAATGGACAGGACATTATGGAGGGAAAGACTTATGATTTTTTGTTTCGGATATTTAGCATACCATATGCCAGATAGAGTCATGAGACGGTTTGGTCTTCGACAGCACCTACCGTATCATGCTCTATATTACATGCTTTCATACGGCGAAGATGAGTTCGAAACGATGATTGAGTTATGGAACAACCGTTTCATAGCTGGGAAGACGAGCACGAAGTCACTCTGACAGATGAGGAGTATCTTAGCTGGTATTGGAATATCACTCGTCGTTATGTGCTAGGAAGACGAGCGGAAGAACCCCAGCAAGAGGTGGCACCTTACGCTCTACGAGCTCCGCTAAAATGGAATGTGGTACGTATTAATATTGAAAACTTATGTAGTACTTATGAAACTCATACGGGTTTATGTTATACGCTGGCGGATGGTATGTATCATGTGTTGGACATTGTCGACGAGCTTGCGAAGGAGCTTCCTGAAAAGAACAAGGCAAAATGCTTCTCTATCAAACAAATTCTGCTATCCTATTTGTCGAAGAATAAGATGTCAAGGCCCATCCTACATCCGCCTTCTCCTCCTCCTGCAGTGCCACCACTTATTAAGGATATTGCCCCTCCCACGTCGTATGAGGACATAGCTACAGTCCCAATGGCCCCTTCACCGAAGAGAAAGTATGGAAGAAGGAAGAAAAAAGAGGGCGAGAGCTCCAGAGTGATATCTTCTCAGCATACACAACCCGTCGGGCCATCGCAACCCCCAATGGAAGGGACGCAAGAGCAGGGCAGTGAAGAGCTGTCACTGGAAGAGGAGGAATTCATGCTCAAGCCAAGAAGACTGAAGAAGAAAACTCCTAGGGAATTAAAAATTTTGAGGTGAAATTTTAGACTAACCATAGTGGACTGTGGTTTCTATTTGTTGACTGTAGTATTGACTGATCATGGTCTTTATTTATTCGTTTGGGATGTTTGGTTATTAACTAATGTAGACCGGTGTTTGTCGTTGATTTTGTAGAAGTGAATCTAGTATTCCGATGTTGGTGTGAATGTTATTGGTTGTAGACTTGTATTTGCTGTTGGTAACTGTAGTCATGAGCTTAGAAAGTTGCAGTGGTCAAGGTTCAGAAACGACTATTACGTTGGTATCGAATTATTGACACTGTATTTTCCATTTGAAGTCTGTCTGAGTAAGTGACAGAGCGGCATTTCAAATGCTGCGTGAGGCGTCATTTCAAATGCCGCATGCGGAGTCATTTCAAATGCCGCGTAAAGCGTTATTTGAAATATCGTCACAAGCGGCATTTTAAATGCCGCTCCTTTGCGGCATTTTAAATGCCGTTCTGTTACTTTACTTTACCAACAATGCCTCATGCGGCATTAGATTTTACGTTACATACTTCACAGGATGCATAACATAGTTCAAACAATGCATAAGATACTTCAATTATCGATGCATAACATACTTCAAATGATGCATAACATACTTCAATTATATTTCAATTATCCTTCAACTATGCATAACATACTTCAAATGGTGCATAACATACTTTGAATGATCATTTCAGATATTTGTTCATTACACAGCAAGTTTCTAATATCATTATGTTACATTTCAATTATCCTTCAACGATCTACGTAGCCACAACGCCGAATACTTGTACCCATGAATCAACAATTCATGTCGGTATTCAAGGTTCAACTTTTCCAAATGACTAACTTCTTCTTGCATTTCTAAAGCATATTCCACCCCTCTAGGATAGAGTGCTGGATCGAGCCACTTAAAAAAATTGCAGCATTCAACCTGATTCGGCCGAATCTTGTGATCGTTGTATCCAGCGCAGCGGTAGAAACGAAGTCCAGCGTTCCTATCATTTCTGCAAACGAATACTTCGCATTCCTCTCCACAGCCACAAACTGCACATGTAGCATGGGAGCTTGAGCTTGTACAATTTTGCCCACCTAGGACACCTGAAAGACGTGCATGGAGCGATTGTTGGACTAGTCTATCAACCACGGCTTCTCCACGTGATGTTCCACCATACTCATTCGGGGGTTCTTCTTCGAATTGTGTCTCTGGTACAAAATCAACTTCAAGGTCTGCACCACTTGAAGTCCCATTTTCGCTATTTTGTTCGTATTCTTCGTACATTTTCATCATTGTTACGTCATCAATTTCCTAATTGTCCATTATACACCTATGAATACAACCAAAAATACATCGACAAAACAATTGTTGAAATTGAACGAGAAAAGTATAATACTTACCTTCGGCGCGAAGATGTTGAATTGAAATATTGGTAGGGGTAGCTGCAAATTGTTGAAATCGGTCGAGAATAGTATACCAATATGAAACCTAGACCTTTTGCTAAAATAAATTTGGTAAAATTAGGGTGTGGGTGGGTAGTTGCAAAAACTTAGGAAAATATATAGGCAGCAGAGGCGCGACATCCCAAATGGCACTAATAGCGTCTTTTGAAATGCCGCAGCAAGCGTCATTTGAAATGCCGCCTGAAGTGGCATTTTAAATGTGTAGCAAGCGACGTTTCAAATGACGCCTGAAATGCCGCCTGCTGCGGCATTTAAAATGCCCCATCCAAGCGGCATTTGAAATGTCGCTCTGCTCAGTTCTCCCCAATGCCTACAACTTTGTGATTAAGTCCACAAAGAACTTCGAATACACTCTGCTTTAGAAGGCTAACAACATAAAAATAAATATCGAAATAACATTTGCGTATAACATTAGATTACATAAACATTTGTTCTCAGACAAACTAGAATGCGTTCGAATTAGGATTACAAACAAAATAAAATAAAAATATCAAGTTGCTTCATTGCAACGATTTTTTTATGACCAAGAACACTACTTTTGCTGCACCTATTTCCTTTAGGGGTCTGCATCTCGTCCATTGTACCTTTAATTCTAGTTGAACGTCGGCGTCCTGGTTGTCTTTTAGCGACCGAAGGTAGGACCAATTGACAGTCACCTGAATTCCAATAATGTTTATCTCGTACCGGGTGAAACTCAGGGGTGTAAGCTGCCAGGTATTTCGCTGTGGAATACCATGTTGAGTCAAAGTCGTGATGGGCTCTATTTGCTCCGTTGGAAACCGTTGAGCAAGCGGTCATAACATGCATACACGGTAGGTGCAGTAAAAGTGGGATGTTGCATGTACAAGAGCAACTGTTACCGTTGATTAGTACTTTGAACTCGTCACCGAAATAGTGTACAACTTGCCACTCAGATTGACTAAATTGAATAATTCTTGTATGCCTAGCTTCGTTAGCTCTTTCGGCGATCTTGGCTTCCCACTTCGGAGTTAGACGGGAAGTCAGTTTTGCTGCCGCTTCTCTTTGTTAGCAAAAATAATCAACCGACCTGAAAAAGGTTCATGCAACTGAAGCTTTGACAGGTAAAGACCTAGCTCCTTTAAGAACACCGTTGAAACTTTCTGCACAATTGGTGGTCATGACATGAAATCGACTGCCGTTATCTTTCCACAATGCCCAATTCTCCTCATGCGCTCCCAAACTCCTTTCTATCCAATTGTGAGCCCCGATACTTATAGTTTTTCTTCTTCATGTATTCTGATGTACTCGGCTTCTTCCGCAGCACAAGCTGCAGCATAAAATAGTTCGGTTAATCATTTTTCTCTAAACCGTGCAGCTTGAAAATTAGCTTTAAGATGTCTAGCACAAAATCCATGTTTATGTGGCAAACACCATTTCGATTCCAACGCTGATGGTATTCCTTTTATTCGATCCGAAATGAAGGTAATTCGTCGATTGTTAACACTGTGAATGAACCGCCGCATGTAGGCAAAAAACCACCCCCAGCTATCCCCGGATTCATACTCTACAATTGCATACACTAAAGGTATAGATGATCAACCGCATCAACAGCAGTGGCCACAAGTAGTGTTCCTTTATATTTCCCGTATAAATGTGTCCCGTCAATACATAACAATGGATGACAATGAACTAATCCTTCAATACAAGGTCCAAAGGCCCAAAAAGCTCGATCGAAGACTCCATAATCATCGGTCGTAACGTGTTCAACACTTCCCGGGTTTGATCGAGTTATTTCAGCAAAATATTGCCTTAGACTACTATATGACTCCGTCCAATCACCATAATTCTTTCCACTTCCATACCCAAAGCTCTCCTAGCCTTCATGTAACTAATTTTGACAAACAACTATTCTTGCATTAAAACTTGTACCATTTCGACTGTAGCGTTTTGATCGGCTTTCACAAAAGGTAATATTTTTGCCCTTACAAAGTTAGACGTCGCCTGCCTGTGGGTGATGTTCACCGTTGGATTAACACAATTGAGTTCGCTAGGATATTTCCTTACAATCCCCCAATTCTGCTTCGATTTTTTTGAGTCAATAGCATGAATTCTCCATGCACAATTTGTATCTATATTACAAACAGCGGCATATTTGGTTTTATTTGATTTTATCGCTTTAAAAGATACGGCATGCAAAATTTACCATTCGCTCAACTGTTGTAACAACTTGGCTTTAGTCTCGAAAATCAAACCAACTTCAAATCCATTCTGAATGCTTACGGTTGCAAACATCTCATTGTTGAACTCAAGATTGGCAACGATTGACTTGCCATAATTTGTGCTTTGCACAAATCATTATCCAAAGGAACTTCCTTTTCCACCTCATCACTGTCTTCGAAAATATTGCCTTCAACCGGAAAGTCATAGTTCAAAGGTTCGTTGTTCACTTGCGTACTACCTATCCACAACATGTCGTTCTCCACCATGTTCACTAAATCCATACTATTTACAGGGGTTCATCATTGACATCTTCACCTTCGTCCCCGTCTATCTCAGTATCAACATCTTCATTGTTCACATTTACGTTTACATTCTCCAAATCAGCATTAGATTGCGAAGCAATATTGTTCGCGGGGAATCTGCTATTCAAACATACGTATTACTTTAAAACCATTACCGTAATTACTACCTAGAAAATTTTGATTTTTCATGATACATACCTCTTTCTAAGATCATATAACTGAGATGGAGTTGGATACATAAATTAGGACGTATGGCATTGTGATAGTCCAGCGGGACTAGGCAGTGTTGGTCGACAAGGAAGATAACTGCACATAAGGAAAAAAACTGTTAATTAGCACACAACTATCAAATTAAAACGACCTAAATTTCATAAATAAATGTTTCACATTCCGAGAAAATGCGTAAAGCTTCCTTGACTTGGATAGGGGTATGTATACAGAATGCCCTATTGATAGGTCATACACGGAGGATATCCATATAGACCTTATTGTTGACCGTACATCGCCGTCATAGTCGGATTAATGAAACTCGAGGACGCATTTCCATGGGTATACTTACTGCCTCAACCGTTCTTCGGTGCTCCTCAATAACACCGTTAACTTCTTGTTCTCGTAGGGGTTCTTCTACTTGCAAGCGCCTAATTTTCCCAACAAACAGCTCAATTGATTTCGATGTCATTGAAAACATTAACTCGACATCATCATCATCGGCTATTTTAATGGCTTTCGATCCTGAGTCCGTCGGCAAGTTACACACTACCTCTATGTCAAATTCTTCAGATTTTATCTTAGTTGCTTTATAGATCGATTTTTTCAACTGCACCAAATTACAACCTTTCAACACTTTACCTGGCTCACACGATCCGGCGACATATTTTTCACAATTAAGTTCATCAACAACCAATTCGCCATCGAAACAACAGATGGTCGGTGCACACTTGAAAGCCATTCTATAATTTATTCAATCAACTAGTAAACTACGTACCAAACAACAAGTGAGATTAAAAAAAAATGAACTAGGATTTTCAAAAAAAGCGTACCTGCTATAGCTAATTCCTTGTTGAAGAGGAAGAATCATATATTGTTCCTCGTCCGTAACTGAATCCAACTAAGATTAAACTACAATTTGCAAATAATTTAACAGTTTGGAGTTTAGAATTTTAGTAGATCTAAGCAAAGTTTGGAAGAAGACAAACATTGAAAGGTGGTTGCCTAATAAAGCAGCAGAAATAGCGGCATTAAGGATGCCGCATACTGACGGCATCTCAAATGCCGTTAGTGTTATTTTTCAAAATACACGTGTACTGGCGTCCTACGTGACAAAAACTGGTCTATTTTTGTAATTAATTTGCAAATTGGCATATTCATGTAATTTGTTTACAAAATTAGTCTAAATACAAAATTTATCCTTTTAATACAGGTTGCTGTCTTTAGTTAATTTCTAGTCACCTGGAGTTGAAGATGACTCTTTATATACGCTATCCAACGTATATAAAACAAAAAGCAGAGAAAAGAATATGATTTTTCAATTCCCTTTCATATTTCATTTCCCATTCTTTTTGCTTGTCACCAAAAACATTTCAATTCCAAAAAACCCCCAAATTCCACTTTCCAGAACCAATTTCTATGTTAATCCAATCTAATCGATAATCTGTAACTCCGAATCTTGCTATCCATATTATCTTCAGCATCGAAGAAGTTGTTGTAGGTAAAATATTCTTCGCTATTTACTTTTCTCGATTTTATCAATTCAATTTGATTCTTGTAAGAAAAATCGATAGTTAGTTTCATGTTAACAGGTTAATGTTGCTTCTTTCTTGTTAATTGATTTCTGAGCTTTTATTAATGCTATGTCAGTTAATATTTGAACTGGAATTGAGTTGGATAGTCAGATACATAAGTGACATAGTTCTTCATTAGTAAAAGCTTGAACTAGAATTGAATCGATGAAGGTATGCCATCTTTGAACTGCTTATGATTTTTGGAATTGATTTCTCTTGTTTTGGTTGTCCAGTCCATATGAAGTTCGCTGGCTAAAATGAGACATAACCGATGTAAATGAGTATCCTTCAAACAGATCCGATGAGATTGAGGTATGCCATATTGAAACAGATACATTAGTACTGCAGTTGCTGCTGTTGTATGTTGTGCAGAGTGAAGAGTTGATGTGCAGGATGAAGACTTGAAGTAGCTGGACTGGAATAGGGACGTCTGCTTAAACCAGACTAGGGATGGAGAAACCGTAACTGAGTAGGCAGGAAGTTGCTAAACTGTTGGTTGAATGAGGAAATATGTCAAAACCAGCTGAAAGCATCAGAAATTGCTATCCGGAGTGCTAATGGAGTGGTTAGGTAGAACTTGGGCACAAACGTAGGACCGGGGCAAAGTGCAAGAACAACCTAAGCTAAAGGTTTCAAACTAGTTTGATACTGAGTGTTGTCAACAAGAAGTAGTCTACTATGATTGATTCCATTCGACAAAATGGGAAAGAACGCTCTGGTGAGGAAGAAGAAGGATTTACAGATGTAAGTAATTCAAATATTTGCCATTTAATACGCATGATGGAATTTAAAGGGAGATGTATCTAAATTTTGATACATCTTTTTTGAAACATTTTGTTCTAAGAACATTTTATTCAAACATCAACCCAATTGAATGTTTAGGACAACAAATAATGATTTTATTGCATATAGGCCCTTTCATCGAATTTCATGTACAGTCACATGTCATGAGATGCAACTGCAAGTTTTTGCTAGATTACATGCTAAAACAGGTTATTTGATTTGCCGCTAAGTTCGTACATTGTACTGTCACTCTTTATTTTACCTAATAATTTTAATGAAATGAAGGTACATGATTATCTAATCATCATATGTTTTACATTTATACGATATTTTGTTGATAATTTTATTTTGAATGCTAGTGTTGCATTTTCAGAAAATAGGTATAAAGGGATTCATGAGTAGTTAATTTTGTTCCACAACTACATTTGCTAGAAGTCTTAAAAGTTGTCACTGCCTTCTCGTTCTACATGACATCTTCAATATTATAGTTGTAGAATTTCTTTTCCATAAGATAAAAATTTATGTATTGCTCATGTAATTATGTTATCACATCGGTTTAAATTTTTGTATGTACTAGAAGTTAAGTACATAAAATAAGATCACTTCAATGGAATCATCGACATATCATCTTCAATGAAATTTTAAGTGTCTTAAAAAATTGAATCATTTTTTTAACATGCAGTGAAGATTGAAAGCTCATTACAAGGCAATCTACTCAATAATCATTGCATTTCCACTTTGATGGATTCCCTTTCCACTTTGATTTCCCTGCCTACGGTTGCCCTACATCGGCGGAGAACATAAAATTTGGTGAGCATTATTTTACCTTAGTTTTTAGTTCGATTTCAAATCATTGCTTATTACCAGATCTCTGGTAGCCACTGGTAAAATGTTTCTAATCTTTGTTGCATAGGAATCAATGATACCCATGTTTTGGGTTTGTAATGTAGTATTAAACCGATATTTTTTTCATTGTTTTAAGTATTTTTGATGTTTTGGCAGTTTTGAATAGCATATATCTTCATATCTCTATCCCATTAATTATATAGGAATATCAAGAAGATAGCTTAAGATAAAACTCACGTGATAATTCCTACAACTAGCCGCTGGTGCTATTTTTTTCCTTTAAGTTTTTAAGATGACAATAGTATTTTAACACTTATTTTGATTTTTCCGTACCATGACTAAGGTTAAATTGTGAGCTATAAGAGTAGATATATATTTCATGGTATGATTATAATTAAATATGTTGCTGGACACAAATATGGCAAGAAGATATTTTAGGTTTTTAAGATGACAATAGTATTTTAACACTTATTTTGATTTTCCGTACCATGACTAAGGTTAAATTGTGAGCTGTAAGAGTAGATATATATTTCATGGTATGATTATAATTAATAGGTTGCTGGACACAAATATGGCAAGAAGATATTTGTTTCACTCTGTCTGCACAAAAGATATTTGAGTAATTTAATTTCTGTGTGAAATGTATAAAGATTTCAAGTGCTGACTATATCATTTATCTTCAAGTTAAAAGGTACCTAAATCACCTACATGTTTCATAGATCCTTCACAATATGCATTTTGTTCTAGTAGAAATTGTCATCTCTATCCTTTTGGAAAAACCTTATCAAAAGCTTAGCCATGTATATGGAGACATTAGTGTGTTAGTCATTGGTATAAGTATGTTACGTTTGGGGTTTTCATTCATCAATCATGAAATGGTCGGAGTTCATCGATGATTATTGGGTGATTGATCCACTGTTATCTATCGAACGAGGACAACTTAGAGAGGTCTTCATGAAAATCCACACGTTAAAATGTCACATATTTTCCAGTTTAAATTTATGTTATATTAGTTGAAATGAGCTTGAGATCAATATTTAATCTCACATTAGATCGGGATATGAGATACATAATTATGAGACCTGTATCAAGTCTTTTAGGAAATACTCTTATATCTCAAACCGTATCAGCTCTGCTGAATCATTTGTTGTTTATATTATAAACATACTTGTATGAATTGTGACAGACAAAATATGGAATTATGTAGACAATGACGTTGAGAATGTCTCTATTTTTTGTTGCATAGGAATAAATGATACCATTGTTTTTGGTTTGTAATTTAGTATTAAACTGATAAAAATTTAGAACCTCTTTTCCCGAACCTATTGGAAAGAGGATCATATACCAAGCTCACATCTGAAAAAGGTTTGCAGTAGGTAGGTGAAAATGGTTTACAGTTATGATAACTTTTCAACATCCGTGAAGTTTTATATGCTTGAGGCATTAAGATGATTCCACTTATTGGTTAACCAGGTCTATTGCTTAACTCTTACTATTCAAGTTTTTTTTTTGCATATTTTTGTTTGCTTATTACGTTTGATTCTCATGTTCCACAATTATGTCCACTTTTTAGTGTTATTTAGCAGTAAATGCATATACGTCTCTATGCAATATCTATACGTCCATATTTATGTTCGGTCAACTCTTCGATAAAGAAAAAATGCATAAATCGAAAGAATTCTAAAACTTTTTTAAGGAATTTTAAATGACTATAAAATCACACGCATACAGAAACATTACAATATTTGACGCGAGTTAAGTGTTCATTTAGAAAACATCAGTACTTTTTTTGCCTACCCACAATTTAGTGCTTTTCCTATGTTTTGGACTTACGCTCTCACTATACATGCCATATTAAAATTGTAATAGCAATGTTAGTTAGGTGATTTAATGGTTTAAGCCTTGTAATATTTGTGAATAACTGATCAAACAGCTAAGCTATTGCTTGAAATGTCCTATAACTTAACTATAGTTTATTTATGGTGTATTTCCACAACTTGTATGAGTATAGACAGATAAAGAAAATGTGGTTTACGTCTTAATTTTCATTAAGGTGTGGACTACACTTCGTGTCCATTACGTTGTCCACTACATCACCTTGTCTTCTACATTTAATTTATATAACCTGGCTAACAAAGCACATAATGACATCTTTGGGGCACAATTGTTATTCCACACATGCTTACACTATTCATACTATGTTTTAATCGGATGGTTTCCCATGCTGATTTGAAAGAAAATTTTCATTTGCACTTGGATTCCAATACCAATAGTCTTTTTTGCACTGTTATTAGTTAGAGTATTACTGATATGATGACATGTGTGGGTAGGAAAATAGGAATTGAGTACTCTCCATTATCTATTTTGTGTGAGAGGGGAAACATTTCTGTTGGGTTACAATTAGCATTCACAATTTTCCTAAAAAACGTATTTTTCCTATCTTTGAACGTTAAAATCGCTTCTCCTATCTTCTGAACTCCAAGTCTACTCCTAAACTCAACAAAGAAGCTTGCATCTCCTTCTAGAATTAACATATGCTCTGAGTTGGGTTGGATCGGTGATATTATTTCAACTCTCACTAGATCCGAAGCTATTACGTCGAGAAAACCTTAAACTAGTGACATGGTGACCCTTAGAACCTCTTATATTTGTATACCCATTATAGATATGTGCTTTCCTTTATTTTGCTTCGATTTTTCATGAGAAAGTTGACTATTATATAGATCTTACAATTAATTTTGTTAACAAGGTAGTTGTTGCCTACTGGACCTACTCAAATGCTCTATCGCTTTAGATTTAGGTATTATTTAACCTCCTATAATGTTGTTTGTGTATTTGAAAATAAGATGTAATCAATATAGGAAAAAAATCACCTGTAGTAGCAAGGTGTTGATGGATATTCGATTTGCTTAGCAATTCATATAATAGATAACCACCTAAACAGGGTGGTTTGGGTTGCGAACTGTATCAATGCATGAGTGCCGAGCGAAAGTGAATAACAAGAGAAGAAGTAGAGTATGAATCGCAACTTATGGTAAGTATCTCCCATTCATATCTATGTCCTAATGTACGTATTTAATTGTGTTGCTTGAGTTGTGTTGTGTGATTTTCTCATAAGTTTTCAAAGTTAGAAACTAAAATGTTTGAGGCAAGTGAAATATCACTAGAATTTTGTGATCTATTAAGCTAAAACCCACTTAGACTGGTCCATCTTTTAAACTGTTTAGTGTGTGAATTCATGTAGGTTGGTGTGTGTTTATCTGACTGCTTGTGTATATAAGTTGAGTGTGTGAGTTGAATATCCATATAAATTGTCGTCTCCCATTTCTTTATGCGTAAGTGAGATGCTGCCAGAGGGAAGTTGAGATCCTTTTTGTTACGTACGAGCGTTACGACATTCCTAATTTATCTTCTCTCTAACGAATATTAATATTGCTGTCAACTTAAGTTATCTCTATAAATAAGTATGATGCTACAAATTGATGCTTTTTGTTGCAGGTGACTTTATTTTATCGTACTTGGTTTTTCCTTTTCTATTAGTATTCTGTCCCAGGTTGATCGGTTTTGAGTGTGGTTAATTTGTTTACTCCTCCACCTATTTGACAGCTTGGATCACAGATTATCATTGTCTTGTGTTGTACTGTTAATATATGGATATGATATGTACTCTTTTTCCTAGTAAGGCACCCATCTAGGTTAAGGGGATTACTAGGTTTTAACGAGACATATCAAGGAAATATCTGCCTTCTTCTGTTTGTTAATAAAGTACCTTTTTCAACAAAAAAAAATGAACACTATACATTTGTATTTTGAACTCATACGTACTAAAATATACCTAAAACTAAAAAGAACACTATGTCGTAGGTGTTGTGATGGGTAATACAGTAAACATGCTATCAAGAAAGGCTCGTGCAAACTTTAAGTCAAAGCATGATCTGGAGTGTTCGTACCGGGACATGTTGATGAAGTGAGAAGAGTTGTGTACCGGATTGAAGTGCATGGATCTGGAGTATGTTATAGCTTATGATGATGCGACCAAACATTGCATGCGGACACTTATGAATTGCTTTAGATTTGGACTGCATCATTGGTTTATGGTATAATTGTGTAATTATCATTGAAGTTCTTTTACAATTCTTTTAGGATACAGTTGGCGGCTTTGATTATGACTTCTTGATTCTTTTATTAAATGAGTGACCTTTTCAAACCAAACAAAGTTTGGATTTTGATTAATCCTTTTACTATTGTTCACAGTTGTTCAATTTATGCAATGTTTTTTATCGCAATAACTTTTAGCCGAAATTACAAGCCTAAGGTATGGACTAAAGCTTGGATAGGTTGGTAAGTGTTAAAAATTATATTTATTGTATGAATATCTATATTTTAATGGCCACTCATTATGTTTTGGATACAATTTCAAATTTACTGGACTTGGTAGAGCAATCACTTACAAACCTATTGAAGACATGGCTTTTGCTGCTACCAAATTTAACATGGCTTTTGCTGCTACCAAATTTATGTGGATGAGTGATTCTTTCATACATTCATTTAATACTGACTAATTTATGAGATAAGGTTCTTTTTTTTGTAGTGTAGGATCTTTAAACTTTCATCAATCGCATTATCCTCTGTATTATTTTGAAGTATTGGTAGATGTGTTATTGCATCAATCTAAATATATTTTGTATGAGTTATATTGATATTTGTTCGATCAATTCTTTTTTAATACCATTTTAATTGTTAATTTTATGAATTTGACATGCATGCACACACATATTTTAACTAATTTTACTTATTGCTGACAGGTTTTGTTACATTGAAGATTGCTAGCTAAAATAGCTTATAAAAGGTACGTTTTATGTGTTTAAATGTGTATGTTATTATGAAGTATATTTTGTTATATATGATATAGATTCGATCTTGTTTCGATCGTGTAAATGTATATTGAATTGGGTGCATTGGAAAGTACTAACCGCACAAAGGAGGCGCTGTCGAAATCCGATAAGTTCATAAAAATCAACAAAGTTTATAAAGAATTAACTAAGTTAACCAAGCTTTATGAAATTAAATAATTTTCTAAAAACTGACTTAGTTTTGTAAAATTAAATTAATACCTAAATATTAGTAAAATTTTATAACATTTAAATAAATTTATGAAAATTAACTAAGTACAAATATTTAACTAAGATAACTAAGTTACACAAAAAATAATTAATTTTTTTTATACTTAATTTATAAAATTAACTATTTTTTTATAAAAGTTAACTATGTTATCAAGTTTTATACAAATTTAAATGGATTAACTAAAAGTTTATAAAAATTAACTAATTCTTATAAAATTTAACTAAGTTATATAAAAATTAATTAAATTTATTTAACTAAATTATAGACTAAGTCTTATAAATATTCAACTATGTTAATTAAGTGAGTCTTATAAAAATTAATTAAAGGATATAAAAATTAACTAAGTTATAAAAAAATTAACTAATTTAATTGAGTTCTATAAAAATCAACGAAATTTAATTCTTTAAATTAAATTAACCAAAGTCTATGAAAATTAGTGTAGTTTTATAAAAATCTTGTTCTCTATTTTGAAATCTTTATTAAATTGTTATAAAAATTATCTAATTTTTATAAAAATTAGATAAGTTAACTAAGTTTTAAAAATTAATTAAGTTTATAAAAATCAACTAAATTTAAAAGAAGAATAATAATATATTATAATAAAATAATAGTAGTAGTAATAAAATACTATTATAACAATAATGTATAATAATAATAATAATAATAATAATAATAATAATAATAATAAATTGACCAAGTTTAAAATAAGTAACTAAGTTAATTAAGTTTTATAATAATTAAATAAGTTAACTGTTTTTTTTTAAATTAAACAAGTTTTATAAAATTTAATTAAGTTCTGTAAAATTAATTTTATAAAAACCATGTTATTTATTTTAAATCATTCTTAAATTATTATATAAATTGACAAAGTTTTATAAAAATTATCTAATTTTTATAAAAATTAAATAATTTTTCTTAATTTTATAAAAATTAATTAAGTTTGTAAAATGTGATGACTTGGAATTTTGAGCAATAGCAATTTGATAATCTTCATTAATAATAATTTAATTTGATAACATTGGTTTAATAATATTCTTTTATTATTATTTTAAATTGGCAAGTTTATTCTTTTCAAAGCTAATAAATATTTAATTTGGCAAAATTATTCTTTTCAAAAGCCAATAATATTTAATTTGGTAAAGTTCATTTTTTCAAAGTTAATTAAAATTGTTTTCTAATTTTAATATATATATATATGTATATGTATATATATATATATGTATATATATTGTGGATAGAAAGCTTTGGTTTGAATTTAATTAAAATATGTTGTCTAATTATAATATATATATATATATATATATATATATACACACGTATGTATGTATGTATGTATGTATATTGTGATTGGAAGCCTTGTTTTAAATTCAATATAATACCTTTCAAAGGCTATTTAAAAGTTAATCATGTATTTTCAAAACAACTAAGGTAAATATTTATTTAATTTAAAAATATTTTAGCTTAAGTTTTAAATTTAAATAAGATTAATAAAAGGTTTGTTTTACTTTTTTTTTAATTTTCTTTATCTAAATATGGTTTGTAAATATATATAAAAGTTTAAAACATAATCAACAAACATTTAAAACATATAAAACATATTACATAAATTTATGAAATTAATAAAAACATAAGTAATTAAGAAAATTAATATAAACATAAATTTATTAATGAGTAAATTTATAAAATAAGGATTTAAAACATTTGTAAACATATAATACAAGCTTTTGACATTTGTAAAAAAACTAGAACATGTATGGACACTTGTGTGATAATAATTACATGCAATTATACAAATGGCAATATATGTTTCTTTTTAAAATTTTAATTTAATAACCAAGCGTTTTAAAGAGAAACCTGGTTATTTTCATTTGCATGTTCATTTCTAAATCATCTTTCTCTCATCGTCTTAAAAACAAGACCAAAAGAAAAATCAAACTAAAAACAACTTCAGCTATTTTGAAAATTCAATCTGTTTTAATTTTCCACCCAACAGCAAACTAACAAGCAGTAGATCAACTCAAGAAAATTCATATCAAACTAAGCAAATTCAAAGATAAGTTCAAAATCAAGTTTCAACAATCAAATCAACAATTTCCAGATCAAAAATTAAAAAGCTCTCCTCTGTTTATCAATAAAGCTGTTCTTTGTTTCTACATATCTGGTGAGTAAACATTTTGCTTAAAAACTTAAAATATGGCTGTACGCTTTGATGCTTGTGATGAATTTTTGTGGTTTGCATAAGTATATGAATGTGAATGCATGTATGTATATATGATATGTTTGTGCAATGTCTATATATCTGAATGTGTGTGTGTGTGTGTATGTGTGTTTGTTATATGCCAGGCCCACACAACATAACTAAATTCAATTTTTCTTCATAGAAACATTCTTAAGTTATGATCTCTAAATGAATAATGATGGGAGTAATGTAACATTATTTTTGAAAATAATTTCATGTAGAAATATTAAGTAATTATTTCAAAAAATAGATTATAGTGATGTTTATATATCTGTCAGAAATCGATCATTTTAATTTCATGATTTGATCACATAATCAGATTCGTATTAGTAAATCATGAATTTTGATATAGATTTCGAGATTTTTAAGGGTGTGGTCTATGAGAACTCGTGAGTTGAACGGAAATGAATTTTCCATCGTTTCTTGGCGATCTGGAGATGGAGGAGTGTCGGGCTTTGGTCTGGAGGTGGCGGAAGTGTTGAGGAGCGGGGGAAAAATGGTAGAAGGATTTTAAGATGGCCGTGGTGGTCAGGCGGCGTCGAACTAGGGTTCGATGACCTGTTTTGGTTGAGGTAGTGGTCAAGCTTCGTTTGACGTCGATGGTGAACTGGAATTGATCGGATTGGGAGGAACGTTGTGTGGTGATGTGAAGCAGCCTTGGGTTGGTCGGCGAGCACACCGGTGGTCAAAGGCGAAGGAAAGTGGTAGTTTCATCATTTGGGTTGGTTCCATGTTTTTGTTCGAGATGCTCAATTTGGTTCTCAGGCGAGTTCATCGGAACTAGAGGGTCGCGTGGTTCGGCGAGATGATCATTGACTTACTGAAGGCTTCGGCGTTGATCGTTGGTGGTCGGAACTGATGTGCACGTGCACGCAGGTACATTTGAGTCTAGGTTTGTTTGAGGTTTGGGGAAGAAGGGGCGTGTTCGGGTCAGGCTCGAGGTTTTTTCACGTTTTGTCTTGAAGTAGGATGTTCGCGTGTATTGCTTGTGGGTTGCTCAGTGTTCGCTCGGGAATTTTAAGCACTGGGCTCGGGTCGTTTTATTTTTGTAACCAGGTTTTGAAATATTAAGTAATTTTGTAACTAGGTTTTGAAAAAAATGAAGTTTGAAAGCAAAGCAAGTTTTAAATCAAGGTTTAAAGGTATATTTAAATGGAAAAGTTCAAAAGAAAACATAACCAAGTTTTCAAAGTAAATATATTAAACAAGTTTTCTTTAAACAAGTTTCAAAGTTTTAATTTTAAAGTTAAATTGTTTAAAATTGTTTGGTTTATATAATTATACACTAGATTAATTTTGTAATTAGTTCCTAAGTGTTTTCAAATAAAGTCTAATGATGTAATCAAGAAGTGATTAAGGTATGTAGTATTAAACTTTAAATATAAATGAATTTTGGCATAATAATTTCAAGCATGTAATTTAATAAAGATTTAAATAATTTAATTGAGGTCTTGATTTAACGAAAGAAATTAAAAGGCTAATCACTAAATGTAAGTAATCAAAGATTATTTAATTAACGCTAGTAATTAAAGGATAATTAGTTTAAGTGATTAATTGAATGATAATTACTTAGTGTGATTAATTAAGATTAATTAATAAATGTGATTAAATAAAGGATAATTAATTAGGGTAACTAATTTAAGATAATTAACTAGTTTAATTAATTAAGGATATTTACTTAATGAAATTGATTAAGTGTAATTACTTAATGTAATTAATAAAGTGTAATTACTTAATGTAAGTAATTAATGGATTATTACTGAATGTAATTAATTAAGAGAAATTTCTTAATGGAAGTAATTAAATGGAAGTAATTAAGGATTAATCACTTAGTATAATTAATTAATGGATTAGTTAATTAATGAATGTGATTAATTAAAAAATAATTAATCAATGGAAGTGATTATAGAATAATTAATTAATGTAGTTAATTAAGGTTCAATGTAATTAATTGTAGTTAATTAATTAATGAAAGTAGTTAAAGGTTACTTAATGTGTATGGTCAAAGGATAATTAATTTGGGTAATTAATTAAAGGCTAATTACTTAATGTAATTAAAGAATAATTAATCGAGGATGATTAATTAAGACGATAATTAAAGGATGATTAATTAATTGGTTTGAAATTAATTAATTAATGTTAAGTAAGCAGGATTTAAATATGATTGAAGTAATTAATTTAATTTAATTTAAATTAATTAGAAATGGTGTGACTAATTAATCTTGTTTATGGATGTTTGAATCATATTGAATGCCTTGGATTATTTGATATCTCTAAGATGTGAGATGTGCTGCTCTACGATATGCGATGCTTTGGTTGAAATATATCTATGGTAATGTGAATTATTCTAAGTGCATGTGTTACTCTAAATATAAATTAAATTGCTTTTAACTTAAACAACTTGGGCTTAAAAAATGGCGTTTTGGATTTCAATGAGACCGGGATCGGATACCAAATTGGATATCCGAAAACCATATCGATCCAAATTAAACGATAGGTTGTGAAATCTCAAGTGAAGATCAAGATGAAGAGTCGAAGTGTAAGGGCTATTTGTCGTTAACTCTGAGGGTGATTCCAAAACTAGTGTAACGGAGATGGTGATTTCAGATTCGAGATGAAGATTCAAAGTGCAAGGGCTATATTGTCGTTAACTCTGAGGGTGATTCCAAAATGAGTGTAGCGAGATAGTGCCTTTGGTTTCGTTCGAACTCGGAACGGACTTGTATGGATTAAATGCTTTTAGAACATCGTCATTGGAGGATGATGTGCATTCCAAGATATGTGTTCTAAAAGGTAATCGTAGCCTCAACCCTCATCAACCGGGAATGGCTAAAACAAGGGAGGTGCAGCAAGGCTAAGTGGGTAGCATCCAAGTAGGATAAGATTTTTCCCTGTATAGAGGTCCCTTTTATTCGGCTGTGTGAGAAGTTGGTCACGCTAACCGCAGGGTTGTCTTATTCGGGATTATCCAGTAAGCAATGGTTCCAGCCTTGTGTTGCAGAGGATTAGAGTGGATCCTCGGTACTCTGATCTAGACCAGGTGCTATGACGGATGATACCCCAGTAGCCCTGCCATTGTATGGAATCCAATCTCCAATAAGTGCCGTAGGTTTTGATTGTGCCCAATTATGTTGGAACGTGAAATGTAAGCATTCCAGCTATTTCTCTATTTTACATGAAAACCCTAGACATTATTATAATATCAGTAGATTTCCTATCAAATGTTTTGGTTATTGTGGGGTAAAAACCCGACATGTTTATCTGTGGCATAGTGTTACGAAATACTTTAATTTCAAATGATTTCAAAGTTAAACAACTTAAACCCGTTTACTCACACCAGACCCATGTCTGACCCAGAGTTTATTTTCTGTTTTCTTAAACGGTTGGGTACTTAAATTTTTACGAGTAGCCAAGGGATTCAGGTTAGCTTTGACGAATTCTGGAGGAGATTTGGAGCAGGAGGCTTCGCGTATATAGATATAGTGTTTCCGCTATGTTGATGAATTGTAATGGATTCTGAGTTGTATGATGGACAAGTCTTCAAGACTGTCTAATATGTGATGTATAAGCTGTGTAACTCTAATAGATGTTGTATATTATGTAATAACTATGTGATATAATATATTTTATTCGTTCCGCTGTGAGATTCTAATATTGTTTAGTTCTTTCTTTCCTATCTTTTCTCTTTTCTATCCCTTTCTTTCTTAATGATGATGCATCTTTCTGTAGAATGAAAGGTGGGTCGTTACAGTTGGTATCTGAGCGTTAGGTTGGGAGAATAGCTAGGCTTTGGAGTGATATCTTTCTTGAGAGAGCGTACTTGTAATACACACACACCTACCTAATTTGTTGGGTTACTTGTCCGGGTTTGCCAACATGAGTTCTAGAGGTATATAGGTGGTGGTGTGTGTAGCATGACTACCACAAATGGAAGAAGTCCGAGTGTTGAGGTTGGAAGGATGAAACAACCCAAGATCGTCAGAAGAGTTATTTGGTTAAGAGACAATGGAATTTGGAATTCGAAGTTGGAAATTTGGAATTTGGATAAGGTTTTCTCCGATCAAAGAAGTAATAAGATTTGGTTAGACTTGAAGGCTAGCTTCAAGATATATTGATTTTCTTCCATGTTCTCGAAAGGATAAGTTCTTTGGCCGCATGATTGAATTGCCAGTTCGGATGGCTGCGATTCACAATGTATTTCACGTACCTCATCTAAGGAAGTACGTGCATATTTGGTTGTAGAACTAGTAGTTCAGGAGGATTCGGAAGTGAGTCGAACTTGACTATAGTCAGATATCCTATTCAGATTGTAGATCTAGATGAGAAGGAGCTCAGGATCAGAGGGGTGTAGCTAGTTAAGGTTCAGTGGAGCGAGAATCCCAGTGATTGTATCTGGGAAACTCTAGGTAGTATTAGGAAATCCTATCCAGAATTTTGTTTGGATAGTTTGATTTATTTGTTTGAATGAATTAATTGCTATGGTTGTTAGTGTATAGCTGATATGTATGCTTTGATGTTTGTAACTAAAACCTTTGTTAGATTATTAAATTATCTTTGCTTTTAAATTTTGAGGACGAAATTCTTTTAAGGGTGAAGGAATGCGATGACTCGGAATTTTGGGCAATGACAATTTGATAATCTTCATTAATAATAATTTAAATTTGACAACATTGGTTTAATAATTATCTTTTATAATTATTTTAAATTGGCAAGTTTATTCTTTTCATAGCTAATAAATAATTAATTTGGTAAAATTATTCTTTTCAAAAGCCAATAATATTTAATTTGATAAAATTCATTTTTTCAAAGTTAATTAAAAATGTTTTCTAATTTTGATATATATATGTATGTATATGTGGATAGAAAGCTTTGGTTTGAATTTAATTAAAATATGTTGTCGAATTATAATATATATATATATATATGTATGTATGTATGTATGTATGTATGTATGTATGTATGTATGTATATGTATATATATTGTGATTGGAAGCCTTGTTTTAAATTCAATGTAATACCTTCAAAGGCTATTTAAAAGTTAATCATGTATTTTCAAAACAACTAAGGTAAATATTTATTTAATTTAAAAATATTTTAGCTTAAGTTTTAAATTTAAATAAGATTAATAAAAGGTTTGTTTTACTTTTTTTTTTTTTAAATTTGCTTTTTCTAAATATGGTTTGTAAATATATATAAAAGTTTAAAACATAATCAATAAACATTTAAAACATATAAAACATATCACATAAATTTAAGAAATTAATAAAAACGTAAGTAATTAAGAAAATTAATATAAACATAAATTTATTAATGAGTAAATTTATGAAATAAGGATTTAAAACATTTGTAAACATATAATACAAGCTTTTGACATTTGTAAAATAACTAGAATATGTATGGACACTTGTGTGATAATAATTACATACAATTATACAAATGTGATAATAATTACATGCAATTACACTTGTGTGATAATAATTACATGCAATTAAAATAAGGATTTTAAGATGGCCGTGGTGGTCAGGCGGCATCGAACTAGGGTTCGATGACCTGTTTTGGTCGAGGTAGTGGTCGAGCTTCATTTGACGTCGATGGTGAACTGGAATTGATCGGACCCGGGGGAACGTTGCGTGGTGATGTGAAGATGCCTTGGGTTGGTCGGCGAGCGCAACGGTTGTCGGAGGCGATGGAAAGTTGTGGTTTCATCATTTGGGTTGGTTCTAGGTTTTTCTTCGAGATGCTCAATTTGGGTCTCAGGCAAGTTCATCGGAACTGGAGGATCGGGTGGGTCGGCGAGATGATCATTGACTTGCCGAAGGCTTCGGCGTTGATCGTTGGTAGTCGGAACTGATGTGCACGTGCATGCGAGTACATTTGATTCTGGGTCTGTTTGAGGTTTGGGGAGAAGGGGTGTGCTCGGGTCAGGTTCGAGGTTTTTTCGTGTTTGTCTCGAAGTAGGGTGTTCGCGTGTATTGCTCGTGGGTTGCTCGGGGTTCGCTCGGGAATTTTAAGCGTTGGGCTCAGGTCGTTTTACTTTTGTAATCAGGTTTTGAAATATGAAGTAATTTTGTAACCAGGTTTTGAAAAAAAAATAAAGTTTAAAGCAAAGCAAGTTTTAAATCAAGGTTCAAAGTTATATTTAAACGGAAAAGTTTTTCAAAAGAAAAGATAACCAAGTTTTCAAAGTAAATATATTAAACAGGTTTTCTTTAAACAAGTTTCAAAGTTTTAATTTTAAAGTTAAATTGTTTTAAAATTGTTTGGTTTATATAATTATATAATTATACACTAGGTTAATTATGTAATTAGTTCCTAAGTGTTTTCAAATAAAATCTAATGATGTAATCAAGAAGTGATTAAGGCATGTGGTATTAAACTTTAATTAATAAATGATTTTTGGTATAATAATTTCAAGCATTTGATTAAATAAAGATTTAAATAATTTAATTGAGGTCTTGATTTAATGAAAGAAATTAAAAGACTAATTACTAAATGTAAGTAATCAAGGATTAGTTAATTAATGCTAGTAATTAAAGAATAATTAGTTTAATTGATTAATTGAATGATAATTACTTAATGTGATTAATTAAGATTAATTAATAAATGTGATTAAATAAAGGATAATTAGTTAAGGTAATTAATAATTAGTTTAATTAATTAAGGATAATTATTTAATGAAGTTGATTAATTATAATTACTTAATGTAATTATTAAAGTGTAATTACTTAATGTAAGTAATTGATGGATAATTACTGAATGTAATTAATTAAGGGTAATTACTTAATAAAAGTAATTAAATGGAAGTAATTAAGGATTAGTCACATAATGCAATTAATTAAAGGATTAATTAAGGTAATTAATTAAAGGGTTAGTTAATTAATGAATGTGATTAATTAAAAGATAATTAATCAATAGAAGTGATATAGAATAATTAATTAATGTAATTAATTAACGATCAATGTAATTAATTATAGTTAATTAATTAATCAAGGTAATTAAAGGTTAATTAATGTGAATAGTCATAGGGTAATTAATTTGTGTGGTTAATTAAAGGCTAATTACTTAATGTAATTAAAGAATAATTAATTAAGGATCATTAATTAAGATGATAATTAAAGGTTGATTAATTAATTGGTTTGAAATTAATTAATTAGTGTTAAGTAAGCAGGATTTAAAAGTGATTGAAGTAATTAATTTAATTTATTTAAATTAATTAGAAATGGTGTGACTAATTAATCTTGTTTATGGATGATTGAATGATATTGAATCCCTTGGAATATTTGATATCTCTGAGATGTGAGATGTGCTGCTCTGTGATATGAGATGCTTTGGTTGAATTGTGATAATGGATTATCTATCTATGCTAATGTGAATTATTCTATCTATGTGCATATGTTACTCTAAATATAAACTAAATTGTTTTTAGCTCAAATAACTTGGCCTTAAAAGACGGCGTTTTGGATTTTGATGAGACCGGGATCGGATTTCCAAATTGGAAATAAGAAAATCACATCGATCCAAATTAAACGATAGGTCGAGAAATCTCAAGTGAAGATCAAGATGAAGACTCGAAGTGTAAGAGATATTTGTCGTTAACTCTGAGGGTGATTCCAAAACGAGTGTAACGGAGATAGTGCTTTCAGTTTCGAGATGAAGATTCAGAGTGCAAGGGCTATTATCGTTAACTCTAAGGGAGATTTCAAAATGAGTGTCGCGAGATAGTGCCTTCTGTTTCGTACGAACCCGGAACAAACTTGTATGGATTGAATGCTTTCAAAACATCGCATTGGAGGACGATGAGCATTCCAAGATATGTGTTTAAAAAAGGTAATCTTAGCCTCAAGCCTCATCAACCGGGAATGGCTAAACCAGGGGAGGTGCAGCAAGGCTAAGTGGGTTGCATCCAAGTAGGATAAGATTTTCTTTTGTCTAGAGGTCCCTTTTATTCGGTTGTGTGAGCATTAGGTCGCGCCAACTGTGGGGTTGTCTTATTCGGGATTATCCAATAAGGGATGGTTCCGACCTTGTGTTGTAGAGGATCGGGGTGGATCCTCGGTACTCTGATCTAGGCTAGGTAATGTGACGGGTGGTATCCCAGTAGCCCTGCCATTGCATGAAATTCAATCTCTAATAAGTGTCGTACGTTTTAATTGTGCCCAACTATGTTGGAACATGGGATGTAAGCATCTTATCTATTTCCGTATTTCACTTGAAAACCCTAGACACTATTATAATATCATTGGATTTCCTATCAAATGTTTTGGTTATCGTTGGGTAAAAACCTGACATGTTTATTTGTGGCGTGATCTTACGAAATACATTTGATTCCAAATGATTTTCAAAGTTAAACAACTTTAACCCGTTTACTCACACCAGACCCATTTCCGACCCAGAGTTTATTTTCTGTTTTCTTAAACTCTTGGGTACTCAAATTTTTACGAGTAGTCAAGGGATTCAAGTTAGCTTTGACGAATTCTTGAGAAGATTTGGAGCAGGAGGCTTCAACGTATATAGATATAGTGTTTCTGTTGTGTTGATGAATTGTAATGGATTCTGAGTTGTATGATGGACAAGTCTTCAAGGCTGTCCAATATGTGACGTATAAGCTCTGTAACTCTAATAGATGTTGTATATTATGTAATGACTATGTGATATAATATATTTTATTTGCTCCACTGAGATTTTGATATTATTTAGTTCTTTCTTTCCTATCTTTTCTCTTTTCTATCCCTTTCTTTCTTAATGATGATACGCCTTTCAGTGGAATGAAAAGTGGGTCGTTACATAAAAATGAACTAAATTTAGAAGAATAATATAATATAATATAATAATAATTATAACAAAAATAACAACAACAAAAATTAACTAAATTTAAAAATAAGTAACCGAGTTAATTAAGTTTTATAATAATTAAATAAGCCAACTGTTTTTTTTAAATTAAACAATTTATAAAATTTAATTAAGTTTTATAAAAATTAATAAGTTTATAACAATATACAAGCAATTATTGAATAAAGTATTTTGTTTTAAATTCCATACATTATCGATATCGTTCCACATGATTATATAAATTAACTAAAGTTTATATAAATCAATTTAATTTTATAAAAATTAACTAAGTTAATGAAGTTTCATATAAATTAATTAAGTTCCATATAAATTAATTAAGTTCCATATAAATTAATTAAATTCATTAAGTTTCACACACACATGTATAGTTATTATTGCTAAAAAATTGTTGAATTTCTTTTCCATAGGTAGTTACCCGTCTATGGTGCATACAAATGGCAACATGCTTGGTATATTAGTGATTTGAAGTTCGTTAAAAGTGACAACATTTTTGGTTTGTACATTTAATCATCATATGTAGTATGATTTTTTTATCACTTGTATTATTTACATTTTAATGTAATATTCATCAAATATTACGACATGTTAAGCGTTATTCTATATGAATGTTGAATGGTTTGTTATGTTTCTTTAATGTGATCTATATGATTGTGTGAAATGATATATTGTGTTTATGTAAATTTGTCAATTATAGTGTGATAATGGATATGTATGTTAAAATGCTATAAAAGCCTTTGATAGCATTTCTAAACGCTGTTAAAGCCTTTAATAGCATTTCTAAAATACTATTACATTTAATAATAGCGTTTTATGACTTTTGTACACCATTTCATTGCAATAAAGGTTTTTTTTATAGCATTTTAAGACGTTATTAAAAAGACGTTTTATGGCAATTTGGAAACGCTGTTAAAGGTATGATTTTTTAAAGCATTTCTTATGTTGCAATAATAGGTCGTTGACTTATTACAACATGTTGATTTATAGAGTTATAAAAATGCTATAAAAGCCTTTTATAGCATCTTTTAAACGCTAAAGGGTCCTTTTGCTGTAGTGTTGTAATTCATAGAGCATAATGTGACAAACTTCATTATGACAGATCCGCTTACAAAAGGATTATCACCCAAGGTATTTCATGAACATCTTGCTCAATTAGTGTAACTTTATGTAAGAATATTTTGGTTTAGGAGGAGTTTGCATTTGGTGCTATCATATGACTTATTGCTCTATACTTTGGTGACTGATATATACCAGGTTCTTTTTTCTACAACGAACTGATTTTTATGTAATTGTTGGTGTTAAAAAATAGTGTTTTGTGTAAATTATAGTGTAAATTTAGTATTTAATTAAAATGGAGCTTTTAATAATGGAAAATAATCTTATGGAAATTTTTTTATCTTTTATATGCTGTAAAATATTTTGTGAACACTAAAATATGATTGTATGGACTTATAGTGTTGAAACAATGTAAATATATGTTGTACTTATTGTTGTTGTACTTTGTTCTAATAGATCCGTTAGCCATTGTAGTTTTGCATTAAACATTTATTCAACATGTCGATCCACTTGGGAAAGAAAAAATATTAGAGCACTAAATCGACGTATTTAATAGATGTATAAGACAAAGCTATGGATGGTCGCTCCTAACTAGCCCTATTCTCCGCATTAGAAGATAGTATTACTTAGTAATACTCATTGTTAATGTGAGTTTCGGGGTGGGGCGTCGCAGCTTGGTAAGTTTTGTTTACACTCTTGGTTGTTCAAATATTAAACGTTTTGATCTCACTAAAGTAGGACCGGTTGGAAATAGACATGTATAGATCACATCTCATGTAATTTTAATGCCACACACCCATGATTGATCTATGTCGTTTGATTGTGTTGGTATATGTGACCATTGATAGGTTTAGTTACACTAAATGCAACGGAAACCACATTGATCCTTTATCGGCATAGTTAACGGACGAGATTGTTTCAGAAACACCTTATGTTATAAATAGCAAATTTTGGAGCTCATAAAGTTAAACATATTTATAAGGTTATTACATATATGGCCCGGGGGGGGGAGATTGTTGGAAAATTTCCATATGTGGGCCATATATGTAAAATAAATGTGCCATGCTATTTTAGTATGAAGCCTAATTAAAGTGATCAAATTATGAATTAAAGTTAAAAGGCTTAAAGGTGTAATTGTCATGTTATTAATGTGTAGATACTGGGGCAATTCGATTTTGTTGAAGGGTCAAATTAGGAAATGCCAACATTATAAATAAGGGGTTATGGTCCTCAAATTACATATGCTCCTGTTATTCTCCAAATCTCTTCCATGAAATAATTTAGATCTAGGGTTTATGTCAATATGAAAGATCAGACCCAACTCTCACCTTTTAGATCTATCTCTTTCTCTTAAACAGTTTACGAAAGCAGCAACTATGAATTCAGATCTAATATAAGATCTAGGATTTGTGTCAATATGAAAAACCAAACCAAATTTACTTTTCCAACAACAACTATTAATTCAGGTATGGCTTCCGCTAAGCCGTTTATTTTCCTCTATTTCTTTTCAATTAAATCAATATGGTCACCTAATCAGATCTAGGGTTTCATGATTAATCTATCATAAAGTATATTGAAATCCTAACATGTGGTCCTAAACCTCTTTCGGTTTCCAAGTTTCCTATAGTAGTGTGATTGAGTATATCAACAGTGACTTTGAATTAGGTTGGTTTAAAATGAATAATATAACACTACTGTCGACAGAACCATTAGCTCAGGTATGTAAAACATTGAAATTTTGGTGCTTTTGAGTTGGAACCTTGAAATCAAATTGACTTCTCTGCTTCAATAAAGTAATGCTCTTAATATCAAATATAGAAACAAAGAACTATCTAGGTAAATTTCTACAACTGCATTATTTGTTTAATATTTGTAATATAGGGAAAGATACCGTAGAACTGCAAGACGTGGCTACCGAGTAATAGAAAATGTTATAGAATTTATGTTGTTTTGTGGATTTAGATACATGAAATTCAGTAGCATGGACATGAATAATGCATTATATATGGAGAGTAACACTTGATGTTTGTTATACCAAACATGGATTGGATGGAGCAATAGTTACATTAAATCATAAAGGCCGACGTACAGAGCCAGTTTTAGGGGTAGTCGAGCAAGGCCGTCGAATAGGGCAATCCACCATGATAGGGCAACTACCTTAGGAATTCTGGTAACAATTGACTACTAAAAGTTGTAAATAAAAGTACATGCTACATGCATGTTAACGTATTACTTCTTAGATCGTTTGGTTGTGTATTGTCATATTAGCCTGGAAATCCAGGATAATCTGCTATGCTGCTGGTATTATTGTGACATATGTTTCTTCCTTATTTTCTACTTTTTAAGAATATTTTCATATAGTTTTCCACTGATTGCCTAGGGCAACCAAAATTATAGCATCAACCCATATAGTTTTCCACTGATTCCCTAGGGCAACCAAAATTATAGCACCAACCCTGGACGTCGAGGTGTAGCCAGGTATAGCTACACTGAAGACTGAAGAGGAGGTGGTTGCATGGCAGAGGAAAAAGAAACTCTACAGGGTTGAAATAATCATTTTTTAGAACTTCCTTATATATTATGAAACAAGTATGAACCCATGCTTCACACATGGAATGCACAATATAAGTAAATTAAATTTGCATAGTATATTTAATAGTTGTGGTGTATGACAAATGCAATGAATGTTGGAATCGGTTTTACCCAGCATTAAATCAATATATTTGGTATGTAGATCCAGTTGTATACTTCTGCTATTGTATGGCAATCTCGCTATTTTGTATAATATGAATATATTTACCCCATTACCGTGTATTAGTATATGACTTTTATATATATAATAAGTGTAATGTCTCAAAAGACCGACAATCCAAAGATATATGAAGTTTTATTTTGATCATGGAATGTAATGCTATACTTATCATTAGGCCTAATATCCATGATATGTAGTTACATATTATTAATTTCTCGATGTTCATTCTGAGTTTAAACAAATTAATTAATATTCTTCGTACTCAGGTTCATCTTCAACGTTTTGTCATCAAACTACATGAATCTATATGTCATTGTGAATTTTTGTTGCTACGTAGGTAGAGAAATTTTAGTTCACAATTATACGATTATATAAGAATATATGTTAACAGAATGTCCACGGTAAATAATATTCACAAAATATGTAGTAAAGTACTAAAATGTCTGTACTGGAGAAATGTTGTAATTAAAATTGATATATTTTTGTGTTAATAAAAAAGGCGAGAATGGCAGAACTCATTGATATTGCAAATAATTTATCAAAAATGCAGGGTAAAGGATAAGAGCGGGTTCTGAAAAAATAAAAAAAGATGTTGAAAATTTTAGTGTAATATTTGCAATGAACCGCATCAAGCATCTCAGGTTGAAATAGTTAATAACCTTACAACCGCATTTAACATTTAGTCGACATTTTAATTCACTAACCTCTGTATTAACTAAAAGTAAAAATATTCACGTGAAGATTAAAATGCTAGAGAAAAAAGTAAGGAGATTGTTGCGACCTTTTTACGTTAATTAAGCTATATTTATTTATATATACGGTAGTGAGATTTTGGTTCCTCCTCCTCCTCTTCTTTTTTACTATGCAGTAATGCGTTGAATTTATTCCTTTTGAGCGAATAATATGCCAGGGAAATTAAGGATTTTGTAATTTATTCATAGAGTTTTTTTTGAAAATAGGTAAAAGATGGGCAAAGCCCATCAGCGGTTACAAAAGTGACCGACCCACTAGGGTTAAATAACCCTACCGCCTTTTACAACTTAAAAAATTAAAACTAACCCTAGCTGCAAAATCATCTCTCGGAGAAATTATAAAAATGGCGACGAACTCGTCTCCATGCCACTTCCTTGCCAAAAATCCAACAACTCTTAGATGAAATGTTTGTTGTCTGGTTATTCTGAGCTTCAAGACTACTATGCTCAATCGTGGTGGCACCCAGACATTCGTACCCTCATTATATCTGTTTTCAGAGTTCTTCAAGGTAGATCTTTTAATGAAGCTAATAGATCTATCCTCTATACCTAAAAATTTCTTCGATTTGCCATAAAGAGTTCTACTTTCCTTCCGATCTTCACTTTTGTTGATAAAAGCATGCCCTTTGTGGGTCCAATTGCTGTTTTTATTTCTGTTTTGGTTCTTTGATTCATCCAGATGATCAAGATTACAGTGAAGCTTGTTTCTTTCATTTTCATTAGCAATCCAGTGGTCTGCTTTATTGCAAACTTGATGCAGAGCAATCTGAAAATTCGAGAAATTCACAAGTCCTAGGTCGTGCACGACCTAAGAGAGAAAATTTAGGTCGTTCACGACCTAACAGCAGTAACCTACGACCTAACGGAACACGTGAAGAGGAGCGACGACCTATTGAAGGTATTGTGAATCGGCCACGACCTAACTGGGACACTCTAGGTCGTTTACGACTTAACGAGATAAGAGACAACGGGTTAAAGGAACCAGAACATATTTTAGGTCGGCCCCGACCTAAGGAGGAGAAGCTGCGAGTTAATGAAGGCGTATTAGGTCGTATACGACCTAACGTGGTGAAGGGAGACGAGCTAGCGAGTCACGACCTAAAAACTTGGCGACCTAACTCTTTCTCGATCTAACTTTTCCAGAAGCAAGCTATGCTATTGTCTTAGGTCGTTAACGACCTTACTTAGGTCGTAAGTCGTCTGTAGCAGAAATATGAGTCGTATTGTCTTAAGTCGTTGAACATGTACTGTCTTTAGGTCGTTATTTCTTAAGTCGTCTTATGATGAGTCGTCTGTAATTGTGAACAGGTGATGTAACTGTGATCTGATAAGTCGGCAACGACTTAGTATAGGTCGTGAGATATGTTGCTTGTAAGTGTGTAATGTACTAAGTCGTGTGCGACTTAAATGATGAGTCGTGTGTACTGTTGATAGGTCGGCAACGACCTAAGGAGGTCATAGGTCATATACGACTTAAGGACTGGATTGTAACTCCTATAAATACGCGTGTGTTGTAATTTTTGGGTTGTTGATTTTGAATAAAATTTCTCTTTTGTTAGCTTTGTGCTTTCATACCAATTGGTAGTTGAGTGTAATCTCCTATCTCCACTTACGTCATTCGAGTGCGCTCGAATCCACGTTTGTTGAAGCCGATTCACGGAATCTAGTGCGCTAGATCAACGTGCGAAGAATCGTAGATCTTTGAACACGGTATAGTGCGCTATCAACGTGTTTGAGATAGCTAGAGTTCGGTATCTTTGGATCAACGAACTTGGGCATTTTGGTATCTTCAACTCACCGATTGCTACATTTCATCGATTGAAGTTTATTTCGAATTATCCGCTGCGTCAGTTTGGTATCAGAGCGATACTTAGCCAATCATAGCTAAGTTTGATTCTTGGAGCCAAGTTTTTTGAAGTTTTTGAAGTTTGGAGTTGTTCATTGTGTTCATATTGAAGTTGCAACCAGTTTGGGGTGTTTGATCCATTTCATTTTGGATCGAGGAGTTGGACTTTGTTTGGATTTTGAATTGGAGTTTTGCGCGCCAAATTTTGAAGGGGTTTTGAAGTTTAAGGCCGAGCCTTGTGAAGTCTTGTGTTGAATTTTTGAAGTCTTGTGAAGTTTACAACCATGCCACCAAGGAGAGCTAACCGACATCAAAACGTTGAAGCTTTGTATCGTAGAGAAGAAGCCGAGCTTATGGAACAACGTATTAATGAAAAGTTTGATGAAGGCATTGGTAAATTGGAGAGATTGATGACTGATTTGAATCAAAGGAGGAGATCACCAAACTCGAACCATGGAGGAATCCGAGTTTCGCCATTGGTTACGGAAGCGAGGAGGGTATCACCACATTCTTGTAGAGATAGAAGAGAAACATCAATTTCATCACGAAGAGATCATCATGACTATGCACATGAAGAAAGAAGAAGTCATCGAGAATTTGACCATGAAGCATATAGAGAAGAAGAGAGACATAGTCAAAGAAGCATGCATGAGAGAAGGGATGATGTTAGTCGAGATCGATGTAGGCGTACCTTTGATTTTGTTGAAGAGGGTGATAGAGCAAGTATTCCTTATAGAGATCGAGACCAAATTCGAAATTCTTATCGAGATGTTGAAGATGATAGACGATGGGAATCGGGTATGAAGATGGAGATTCCGGAGTTTAAAGGCGGGATGGTTGCTGAGGAGTTTCTTGATTGGTTGTCTAATGTGGAGGAGATCTTTGATTTCAAGGAGGTGCCAGAGAATAGAAGGGTGAAGTTAGTTGCTACAAGGCTGAGGGGAAGAGCATTGGCATGGTGGCAGCAAACTAAACTTACTCGAGAACGAATGGGGAAGTCAAAGATAGAATCTTGGGAGAAGATGAAAAAGTTGATGAGATCTACTTTCTTACCTTACAACTACCAGTCACTTATGTACCAAAGGTTGCAGAATCTGAGGCAGGGGACAAAGTCTGTTAGTGATTATGCTGATGAATTCTACCAACTCATTGCCAGGAATGATATCATGGAGACAGAAGAACAGCTGACTGCTAGATTCATTGGGGGACTGAGAATGCAGATCCAGGATATGGTTAATATGTTCGATCCTAGATCCGTTGCAGAAGCACATCAAAGAGCGTTGGCTTGGGAGAAACAAGGAAGGCGTGGAGGAGGTGTGTTTACTAATTCTAATAATCCGGTGAAGGGGGCCAGTGGTAGTTCTAATGTTCCTAAATCTATTACGAAGCCAGTGGTGAAGGAGGTTGAGAAGGCGAAGGCTAGTACTGTTTTCAAATGTTATAATTGTCAGGAGTTGGGGCATAAAAGCAATGAGTGTCCGAAGCCAAAGAAGAGAACCATGGTTGCAGAGGTTGAGGCAGATGATGGTGGGGAGGCAGAGTATTCAAATGTACCTTATGTTGAGGAGGAAGAAGAAGTGTCGGGTGATGAAGGTTGTAATCTTATGTTGAGGAGAAGCTGTTTGACACCAAAACAAGAAGAGGAATGTAGTTGGTTGAGAAGCAATATTTTCCAGTCGACATGCACTATTCTGGGGAAAGTCTGCAAGTTCGTTATTGATGCGGGAAGTTGTGATAATATTATTTCTTCAGAGGCAGTTAGAAAGTTGAACTTGAAGACCGAGAAACATCCGAAACCGTACAAGCTAGCATGGTTAAGGAAGGGAGGTGAAGTGAAAGTATGTCGAAGAGCTTGTGTGAATTTTTCGATTGGGAAGAAGTACAAGGATGAGATTTTGTGTGATGTCGTAGATATGGATGTTTGTCACTTATTGTTGGGCAGACCATGGCAGTTTGATAGAGCAGTTCAGCATGACGGTCGTGCCAACAGTTACAGTTTCATGTTCGAGGGTACTAAAATCACTTTGGTTCCTAAGAAGCAACAGCAGAAGGAGAGCAAGCTAGAAGAGATTGAAGAATTAAAAACTCTGTTGACTTTGAAGGAGTTTGTTAAAGAAGTGGAGGAAGAACCGGAAGTGTTTTTGTTGATTGGGAGAGAGAGTAGCGAAGAAGTTGAGATTCCTGAAGAAGTGAAGCCTGTTTTGGAAGAGTTTGAAGATGTCTTTCCAGAGGAGTTGCCAAAGGAGTTACCACCACTTAGAGACATTCAACATCAGATTGATCTTGTTCCCGGAGCAGTGTTACCACACCGACCACATTACAGAATGAGTCCGAAGGAACATGAGGAGTTACGAAGGCAGGTGGAAGAATTACTTGAACAGGGTCGTATTCAGGAAAGTTTGAGTCCGTGTGCTGTACCTGCATTGTTAGTACCAAAGAAGGACGGAACTTGGAGAATGTGCACTGATAGTAGAGCTTTGAATAAGATCACTGTTCGTTACAGATTTCCTATGCCGAGGTTGGATGATTTGTTGGATCAGTTGAGTGGGGCAACTATATTCTCGAAAATTGATTTGAAGAGTGGTTATCATCAGATTCGAATCAGACCTGGAGATGAATGGAAGACAGCTTTCAAAACAAGAGAGGGGTTGTACGAATGGTTGGTTATGCCGTTTGGTTTGTCAAATGCACCAAGTACATTCATGCGGGTGATGAATCAAATCTTTCGACCATTCATTGGGAAGTTCGTCGTGGTTTATTTCGATGATATTTTGATTTATAGCAGGAGTACGGAGGAACATGTTCTACATTTGAGAGAAGTGTTGCTTATTCTTCGTGAAGAACAATTTTATGCTGCTACAAAGAAATGTGTGTTTATGACACCTACTGTTTTATTCCTGGGTTATGTTGTTTCAGGGAAAGGTATTCAAGTTGACCAGAGCAAAGTTGAAGCAGTCAAGAATTGGCCACAGCCAAAGACAATTACAGAAGTGAGAAGTTTTCATGGGCTAGCGTCATTCTACCGAAGGTTCATACCACACTTCAGTAGCGTGATGGCTCCAGTGACTGATTGCATGAAGGGTAAACAGTTTGTGTGGTCAGAGGAAGCGGGGGTTGCCTTTGAAAGGATCAAGGAATTGTTGACGTCTGCACCAATTCTTGTTCTACCTAATTTTCAGTTATTGTTTGAATTGCATACTGATGCTTCGAAGGTTGGTATTGGAGGAGTTCTGAGCCAGAATGGGAAGCCAGTTGCTTATTTCAGCGAAAAGTTGTCAGGGGCAAAGATGAGATACAGTACATATGACGTTGAATTTCATGCTGTTGTTCAGGCTGTTAAGCATTGGAGACATTACTTATTTCAGAAGGAATTTGTTCTTTACACTGATCATGAAGCATTGAAGCATTTACAGGGACAGGATAAAATTTCAGCAAGACATGCATCGTGGATTGCATATTTACAGCAGTTTACTTTTGTCGTTAAGCACAAATCTGGGGTGACGAATCGAGTAGCTGATGCTTTAAGTAGGAGGAGTCATTTACTGACGACAATGAAGGTGGAAGTGACGGGGTTTGAAATGTTGCCAGAGATGATTGAAGAAGATCCTTACTTTGTGAAATATGTTGAAAAAGTGAAGGATGGGAGTACCGATGAATTCATGTTAGTTGATGGTTTTCTGTTTAAAGGAAATCGTTTATGTATTCCGGACTGTAGTTTGAGGATGAAGATTGTGAAGGAATTGCACGAGGAAGGACATGTTGGCCGTGATCGTACTTTACAGTTGATTTCGCAGTCTTACTTTTGGCCGTCGATGAGGAAAGAGGTTGAAAGATTCGTGGAGCGATGTCATATTTGCCAAGTTTCAAAAGGGACAGCAACGAATGCAGGGTTGTATATGCCGTTACCAGTACCATCTAAGCCATGGGTTGATATCAGCATGGATTTCGTTTTGGGTTTGCCGAGAACTCAAAGGGGAAATGATTCGATATTTGTTGTGGTGGACAGGTTTTCAAAGATGGCACATTTTGTTGCTTGCAAGAAGACAGCAGATGCAGTTCGAGTCGCACAGCTATTTTTCAAGGAGATTTATCGACTTCATGGTTTACCAGAATCTATTGTTTCTGACCGAGATACTCGTTTTCTGAGTCACTTTTGGTTGAGTTTGTGGAAGGTGGTGGGAACGAAACTGAAGTTTAGCAGTGCTTATCATCCACAAACCGATGGGCAGACAGAAGTTGTTAACAGGTCATTGGGAAATTTGTTGCGATGTCTTGTACAGGATAATTTGAGAAGTTGGGACATGAAACTATGCCAGGCAGAATTTGCTCATAATCATGCAGTAAATCGAAGCACAGGATTCAGTCCGTTTCAGATTATTTATTCAAATTTACCCAGGGGGCCATTGGATTTAGCAGCTGTACCACAGTCAAAGAGAACAGTTAAACGAGCTACTGATTTTGTTGATGAGCTGACTGAATGTCATAGAACCGTTCAGGAACGATTGGAGAAATCGAATGAGAAATATAAGAAGTTTGCAGATTTGAAACGTCGAAATGTTGAATTTAAGGAAGGTGATTTGGTTTATGCTGTATTGACAAAGGATCGTTTTCCGGCGGGTGCTTACAACAAGTTGAAGGCGCGAAAAATTGGTCCAATTGAAATTGTGAAGAAAATTAATGAAAATGCTTATAAGTTGAAGCTGCCAGAAGAGGTTTACACGTCTGACGTGTTCAATGTTAAACATCTTGTTCCTTATTACGGGGATAAACAATCAGATGAAGAAGAATGTACAAATTCGAGGTCGAATTTTTCTCAACCATGGGAGGATGATGCAGAGCAATCTGAAAATTCGAGAAATTCACAAGTCCTAGGTCGTGCACGACCTAAGAGAGAAAATTTAGGTCGTTCACGACCTAACAGCAGTAACCTACGACCTAACGGAACACGTGAAGAGGAGCGACGACCTATTGAAGGTATTGTGAATCGGCCACGACCTAACTGGGACACTCTAGGTCGTTTACGACTTAACGAGATAAGAGACAACGGGTTAAAGGAACCAGAACATATTTTAGGTCGGCCCCGACCTAAGGAGGAGAAGCTGCGAGTTAATGAAGGCGTATTAGGTCGTATACGACCTAACGTGGTGAAGGGAGACGAGCTAGCGAGTCACGACCTAAAAACTTGGCGACCTAACTCTTTCTCGATCTAACTTTTCCAGAAGCAAGCTATGCTATTGTCTTAGGTCGTTAACGACCTTACTTAGGTCGTAAGTCGTCTGTAGCAGAAATATGAGTCGTATTGTCTTAAGTCGTTGAACATGTACTGTCTTTAGGTCGTTATTTCTTAAGTCGTCTTATGATGAGTCGTCTGTAATTGTGAACAGGTGATGTAACTGTGATCTGATAAGTCGGCAACGACTTAGTATAGGTCGTGAGATATGTTGCTTGTAAGTGTGTAATGTACTAAGTCGTGTGCGACTTAAATGATGAGTCGTGTGTACTGTTGATAGGTCGGCAACGACCTAAGGAGGTCATAGGTCATATACGACTTAAGGACTGGATTGTAACTCCTATAAATACGCGTGTGTTGTAATTTTTGGGTTGTTGATTTTGAATAAAATTTCTCTTTTGTTAGCTTTGTGCTTTCATACCAATTGGTAGTTGAGTGTAATCTCCTATCTCCACTTACGTCATTCGAGTGCGCTCGAATCCACGTTTGTTGAAGCCGATTCACGGAATCTAGTGCGCTAGATCAACGTGCGAAGAATCGTAGATCTTTGAACACGGTATAGTGCGCTATCAACGTGTTTGAGATAGCTAGAGTTCGGTATCTTTGGATCAACGAACTTGGGCATTTTGGTATCTTCAACTCACCGATTGCTACATTTCATCGATTGAAGTTTATTTCGAATTATCCGCTGCGTCAAAACTTTACTACTTTTACCCTTTTCTCACATAAATAAGTGATAAATATTGCCATTAAGCTTGCTAATGTAATTATATTCGCAATTCTTTGCAAGTTGTGTTCTGAATGCTTTGTTTTTCTTTGATACAAAGGGAGCTTCTACTTCATTTATTCCTTGCTTGAAGCACAATAGTTCCTGCTAATATCAGGTAACACATTATTAGTAAAATTAAATTGATGGTGATTAAATGAGGAATTATATAAAATTGAGCACCATGTTCTTCCCATGCAGGAGTCACTCCTGAGATTAGAGCTGGAATGACCGCTTCTTGTAAATGAGCTAATGAGGTTGATAACATCCTTCCTCAAAGAACCGTTAGACCAAAGATTGTGAGTCTGAAAATGACTACCATGGGAAATGTCATTATTGAATTTTCCACTCTGTAAGTATGATTCCACTCTGATTTCGAATTCATCTTGATCATTAGCATCTGAATAAAGCAGACGAGATGGTGAATTATTTTTTATTCCTTTGCGATTGAGAATGTGAAATTCTGATTCTATGTATTTCCATATTTGAGTGGCTTCTGTTTCCTTTTTTGAATGTAGCCTAGCATTCCTTTCCTTCCATATATGATATACGACAGTAGTTAGCATGATGTTAGCCTTGTTGAATTCATTTGATTTGATTTCGAAGCTTTTCTGAATATGTTGAATACTATCTTTGATTTTTTGCAATGGAATACTTTGACTAAAATTGAGCTTGTTTTTAGCAATGAACCAGATGTGCCTTGAGTAATTGTAGTCAAAAAATAAGTGGTCATCATTTTCATTTTCTTTTTTGCAAAAGAGACATTTGATTTCATTGTTTTTGTTCCATTTTTTACATCCGTCTCTGGTTGGCAACCTGTTTAACAGAGCAAAATAAGCACAATGTGCCATCTTTGGGCAATTATCCTTATTCCAGATAGTAATGTGCCAATCTATTTCTGTTTCAAACTCTTTTATATATTCCCAAGTAGATTTAAAAAAGAATTTATCTTTTTTGAAAGCTTCCATCTCCAGCAGTCTTTAGCTATACTTGAATCAATTCCAATGTTTTCTATGGCTCTTTTAAATATTGAGGTAGTTGGATGAAGGCTTGCATTCCAAATGTGATTTTGAATGATACTATCCACTTTTAAATTAGCTCCCCTAAAATAAAAAAATTAGACCAGTCTAGTAAACTTATTAAAGTTTTTCCATTGATCCAAGGATCAAACCAGAGGCTGGTATTTTTCCAACTTTGAAGTTTCTTTCCAATAAATTGATACCATTATATATGCTCTTTAAAATGCTTTTCTAAGAGTGAGAGTTGGTTTTCAGCTGGCATGGTCTAGAAATTTCTGTTTTTGACATATTTACTTTTCATCCACTTTGACCATAAAGATCCGCCTTCAACAAATCTCCAAAAAAGTTTCGTATTACAGGCTTCTTTTAAATATTTGATACTTCTTAAACCCAATCCTCTAGCCTTTTTGGTTTGTAAACTGTATCCCAAGATACTTTATGGATTTTTCCTTTCCAAATGAAATTGGCACACATTTTTACATTTTGCAAATTGCTGATTTCAGAATATTATGAGTCTGAATCTAATACATTATGATAGCCGTGATGACAGTGTGTGTGAGTTCCAGTCTTCCAGCAATAGATAATAATCTGCTTGACCATTTTTCTAATTTGCCTTGAATGATGTCAATAAGTCTAGAGCAATCCCTGTCTACAATTTGATTTGTACTAAAAGGAAGACCTAAGTACTTAACAGGCATTTGTCCTTCTTGAATTTACAGAATTTGAAGAATTTCCCCTTTGTTTGCACATTTTTTTTTTACTAAAATAAGCTTTTCTTTTACTCTCATTGATTTGAAGACCTGTAAAATCATTTAAATACTCAAAAGTTTTAACTATAAATTGAGCAATGTTAGAGTCTACACTCATAAATAAAAGCAAATCATCAACATATAGTAAATGAGTAATACTAGGCAAATTTCTATTAACTGGTCTGAGATTGCCTTTTATTTGTTCTAATTCCATTTGGAGAGTGAAAGATTCCATAGCAATTGTGAATAGATAGAGGGAGAGAGGATCACCTTGTCTAATCCCCGTATTGCTATTAATAAACCCATAAGGTGATCCATTAATTAATATGGAAAAGGAGGCAGTATCTATACATTCTTTAACTAAATTACAAAAATTTCAAGAAAACCTTTTGTCTCATCATGTGAATAATATAACGTCTGTTAATTTTATCAAAAGCTTTGTGGATGTCTATTTTAGTGCAAACTTTATTCTTATAGCCCCTGTTAAAGTTTTTGATTATCTCATGAGTCAAAAGAGTATTTTCAATAATGTATCTACCCGGGGTGAAGGCACATTGATTTTCTGAAATCAAATATTTTAGAAAGATTTCTATTCTATTACTTAAAATATTAGCAATAATTTTGTAGATAAAATTACAATAGGCAATAGGCCTATAATCCCCTAGACCCAAAGGAATTTTTACCTTAGGTATTAGTGTAATAAAAGTGTGTTTTAAGCTTTATAGAAGCTTACCAGATGTAAAAAATTCATTGACAGCATCATAAATGTTAGTTTTAATGTCCCCAGTGAGTTTTGTAAAAAAAATCCCCAAACCCATCAAGGCTTGGACTTTTATCTATATTTGAACAGAAAATAATTTTTTATTATCATCCATAGTAGCAGGGGCAAGAAGAATATCATTGCTCTTTTCATTATGTAAAAATTTTGTTTCAATAATTGGGAAATCCTTCTTATAAGAGTTAGTATTATAAAGATCAGAAAAGTACTTGATAGCCATTTTCTTTACATTAGAGACATCATTCAAAGTAACCCCATTATTATCTAGTAGTTTTCCTATGTCATTGATTTTTTTCCTATTAGACATCTTGGTAGAAAAGAATTAGCTAGATTCATCACCTTTAGTAAGCCTGTCTACCTTGGCTTTCTGTCTCATGTTAATAGCTTGCACATGCAAACTTTTACTTAATTTATCCTGGTTTTGAAAAAATTGACTGACCAAAGATTTATCTGAGCTATCAAAATCAATAATGTTTTGGAGAGACTCACATTCTTTTCTAATGAGCTTAATATCATCTCTATTTCTATTTTTATTCTAAATTTTCAAATTTTCTTTTGTATTATTTAATATGGTTTTAAATTTACGTTGGGCAGAACCATGATTAAAAATGAATATACTGTTTTTAAAAGTATCCATATAACTCTTATCATATGTCCACCCATTAACAAACCAAAATGGGATAATTTTCCTAGTATTAAGAATACCAGAGAAAATAATTTGCAAGGGGTTATGGTCACTGGTGGCTTGAGGAAGAGTGGAACATTGGAAATTTGAAAATGCATCATCAAAAAGATGATTAATAAGAATCATGTCAAGTTACAATGGATATTTCTAAATTCACCAGATTTCCAAGTGTATTGATTCCACTAATCGTGGGTTCAATTAAACCTGCTTTAAGAAGAAAATTATTAAAAAAAAATAGTTTACTAAATGAAATGGGAACACCGTCACTCTTTTCAAAAGAATGGAAAACAGTATTAAAGTCCCCTATAATTATACAAGGTTTTAACATGTTATAATTTAAAGACTCAAGATCATTCCAGAGAAAATTTCTTTCTTTTTCACTATTTGAAGTATAGAAAAAAGTGATTTCTATTTGAAATCCAACATAGTTTATGAATTTACAGTTAATAAATTGAAAGTTTAGAAAATGATGACTAAAACTCCAAATATTTGGATCCCATATAATCACTATTCTACCATTACCCCCCCTTAATATTGTTATCAACAACACCTCACTCTTTAAAATAACTAGCATGTAAATTAAAGATTTGAACCCTCCAGTTTGTGTTCAAGGATACCCACAATATTTGGTCTGTTTGTGAGAATTAGATTGGTTAAATCTAATTTTCTTTCGGGAGAGTTTAAACCTCTAACATTCCAAGTAATAATCGATATTATAAAAATAATTAATTATAAAGAATACGTTAAGGATATCACTTCTTTCATACAAAAAGACTGGGGTTGCATTCCTCTAGCTTTTCTCTACCCCTTTTCTCTTCTAGACAATCTGAACTTTTGTGCCCTTTTCTTTTTAGTGATTTTCTATCTTGGATTTTTAAATGTTCATACCACCTTGGATTTCTCATAATATATTTTTCCTAAAAACCGTCTTTTTCCCCATTTTCTTCATTGTCCTGAGATAATATTTCCTGCATGTTTTTTATTTTGTTTTTCTTCCTTTCTTTTTTATTCATCTTTGTTGGATAAAATGAATTTGGAATCAGTTTCATGGCTTTTTGAACTAAATCTTCTGAAATGCTTTTGTGTAAAATGTTTGAATCTGAGGAATGTTTAGAGCATTCTTTCCTACCAGTAGTCTTGGTGGATATTTCATTTGTATCTAAGCTTCCTTCCATAATTTCATCATCTTTTTCAGTAGTATCATCAACAAGGGAGTGATGTGCACCATGATCCATGCTTGACTTCTTAACTGCAAAAGAAGTAACATTTTCAATTTGCTGCATTTGATTTGAGTTTTCATCTGTATTCTCTGACATTATTTGGTCTGGTAATTCCTGAAATTGGGGATCAGCTAATTGTTTGGAAACATCAAGATCATTCATATTTGTAACCAGTTCCTTTGTGTAACCTTTGTTGTTAATATTTTCAAAGAACTTGAATTTTTCTATTAGAGAAATTTCAGGAGTGAAAGCTTCTTTAATCTGGTTGACATTAAAAACTGCTTATTTGATGGTTTCTTGATTTTATTCTATAATAGAGTCCTTTTCTTTATTGCTTAAAGATTCTTTCTATTTTCCTTTCTGGATCTTCTTAGTTGTACAAATTTCAGTTGAATGCCCAAAACATGCACACGTTGTACACTTTGGCAGGATCCATTCGTATTCGATCTTCTGAATAATGATTCCTCCATCATGCATTTTTATGTATGCTTCTTTAGGAAGCTCCGCATTTGCTTTGATTTCAACAAGAATTCTTGCATAACTTAATCTTTTTCTTTTGTTGTTGGTTCTTCAAGTTTTAAAGGAACCCCTACTACACCAGCTATAGCTCCGAATGCTTCCTTATCCCACAACTTTAGACTTAATTTAGGCAGCCGTATCCATACTGGTATGGTGGATAGCAGATCTCTATCAAATGCAACTTTGTTGCTCCATTTTTTCAAATTGATTAATTTTCCATTGATAAAATAAGGTCCTGCATTGATTGCTTTTTCACAATCACTTTCAACAGCAAATATAATAATAAAAAACCATTGTTTCTTGTGAAGATTTCAAAATTACCTGTGGGATTCCATGTTCTTTGCACAAATTCTTTAAAATGATGATAAAAGGCCTACTACCATAAAGATAAGCTAGCATCGAGCAGTCACACTTGGTCTCTGTTTTTCTACTAACCCCTTCTTTCATTACAACCATTTTCTTGTTATTAATGGTTATAGGTGCTTGGTATTTAAAATCAAAATCGTGGCTGAGACCACCCTCTTTGATCAAATCTGCCAAGAAGACGCTTTGTGTGAGGAAGACCCTTTACTGTAACCCAATATTACAACTGCACCATTTTTATCTTGATTTTTCTGTATTGTGGTTGCAGATTTGGAACTCTGAGGATTTTGGTTTGTATTGCTCTTGTAATTGTGGTTTCTTGAATCTCTGTAACCATCAAAATAAGTCTACGGTTGATTCTTGGAGCGATATTGAGTTGGATTTGATTGGAGAGGGGCTTTCTCCCTATTCTGGCGGTTCCTAACTAATTGGAACCCCTCACTGTCGATTTCAGGTTACGACTCCTTAGGATTTGAGGGAGAAGAGTGGGGAATGGGAGGAGGAGGCTCAGGCGTGATAGATTGAGAGGCCATTGAAATCTGATTAGAGCTGATAGCCATTGAGCTTTTTTTTCATTATTTCTAAACAATGTTTCTTATAACTAAAGGAATAATAAATATTTGTGGTTTTAATCGCAGTAAATGTTTCTTATACTGGTTACAATTGTTTTAGTTTATTAATGGAGTTTTGAAGTTGAAATTTACTATGGATATATATAGATACTACAGCAATAAGGAGAATGAAAATTATTTGTGAAGCTTTTCTTTCTCGTAGCTTTTTTAGTGATACCAACTTTTTTGTGCAATTAAAAGAACATCATACTTTGAAACAATAATTACTCAAGCTAAT
Organism: Allium cepa; assembly: GCA_030765085.1. NCBI lineage: Eukaryota > Viridiplantae > Streptophyta > Magnoliopsida > Asparagales > Amaryllidaceae > Allium > Allium cepa. Next base: position 188,773,500 of record CM060937.1, on the reverse strand, counting down.
AAGGCACTCAATACGTGACAGGCAAAGATAAAATGAAAAGGAATAACATCCCAAGCATGCATGGAAAAGAATGCAAACATATGCCCATACTTAATTGCAGTTTTCCAAACATTGTAGTTAATTGCACATTCCAAACACGACAAACTTTGCATCCATTAACAAACATTTATATATATTTTAACTCAAGTACAATTGCCTATACACACACGCATTGTTGCGAAATTCACATGCCTAGCAAACACACATCTACTCACGCACCAAAGTGGACACATGCATTGAACTACCTGACACTCACACACACATTGGAAATCAGCACACAACACATAATCTATCATAGCTGACAGCTTTTATTGAACCTTGCAACATTTTCTCGCTTGTTCTGTATATGTTCCAAGAATTGTTGTTATCTTATCCACTGGAAAATACGTTGCTTCAGCTATTCCTATGCATAATTGTACTATTGTTATTATTATAGCGAAGACGGAATAACTAGCGTATTACTGCTTGTAGTAAGTAGCATGGTGTAGTAGCAGGGTAGTAATCAAATAATGTTAAGCAAGTTGTACTGATATTTGTTGCTTAAGCTATTGTAAAGCAGTGTGTTACAGTTATATTTACACAGTTGTGGAGAAAGTGTTTGTCAAAAGGTAGAAAAGTATGGAAAAAATTAATTTTTATGTTAGGCGTGAAAAGAGTTGTTAAAATTGATCCGTAATAGCTGTTACTTTTCTTTGATGCTTTTGAAGTACATATTAAGAAAGCAAAGAACAAACCAAAAATTGTGAAACGAAACAAACATTGAAATTGATATATTTACTTTAAATAATTTTCTGCTCGAGCTATAACTCTGAGTACTTAACCCATTTATAGAATATGTGTTTCTGTAAGGGTATAAATTTGAAATTGTGTTACATAATCGAAGACATCTTAATTTAATATTCGTAATGTAAGTGCTATAGAAACATATTTAATTTAATCCAAGATGTATTAATCGCAGAATTAAACTAATACCCATGCAAATTTTTATTATAAAACGGGGAAAAAAGTTTTCTTCTTGGTTAGGGTTCTTTTTTTTCTACAGATATATATCCACAACAGTTTACAATTATTATTTTACTACAATATGCATGTACTTTTATGTTACAAATAGCGTGCGACCTATTTTGTCAAGGAAGGGTATTAATTTCATTGTCAAGGACGGGTATAAATTTCAAAACTTGTTTAATAAAGAACATCAAGTGATACCAAACATGAAACATAATACTGAACTCATATAAACTTATTTATGTATAATGTATATTTGTATTTGTAGATGTGAGGATGTAAGAAAATTATTAACATGGTACACAAAAAAACCAAGCATTTATACGATCTTGATCCTTGTGGAGTGTAAGTTATGCAAACCTCAAAAAATATGGAAAACCTCATGACTGGAGTAATAAAAGGAGAATAAAGATTTGTAACCAAAAAGACAATAAAAGGACAATATTCAATCTTATAGTTTAGAATAGTTGAATGACCTCAATCAGGGATTTAATGTGATCATCCTACACTAATTATGCCTACACGTATGCCAAAGCCTTGCTTGAAATTAGTCCTACGAAGCCTTAGCCTTCAATGATTAAAGTCAGAATTGCTGAGGGATGTGAAGCCGAAGTTGTTAGATATAGTTATAAACTTGATATTTTCGCATCTTGTCAGTCTTTTAGGCACCTAATGGAAGGTTATTCTTTATCATCTGCCGGTACGCCTGTACCGTTTTCTTATAGGGTGCTTCTTTCTTGCACGGTTTTGAAGTGGGTCCCGAATGTTCCCCCAATAACTAGTATCCCTTCGCCTCCTGTGGAGGTGGTTGATGCTCCAGTTGGTTCTTTGGTCGTTGATCCTCCTTTAGATTCTATTTCTTGGGACTTTGCAGAGTGAGCGTGGATTCATCCTCCTTTTGACATGAGATACACTCCTAATAGTGATTATTATCATACTTCTGTGAGTAATGAAGTAGGTGAGAGCAGATGTCTTTTGTATCACGCTGCGGGTGAGGGTCTTTCCCTCTTAGGATATGGAAAATTTGTGAAGTGAGCGAGAATTTGTTGCAGGATATATACCACTTAGGATAGGAAACTCATCTACAATGCTTCCTCCATTGGTTATGTCCCCAACCTTGCACATCATTTCTCTAGGTTTGTTCTTGTCACTGGTCTTATTGGGCTGATGGTAGTAGTTGTTGCTCCTCTTACGAAGGGGATGGTCATGGGTTGTAGTAGTTTAGGAGTGCTGCTTAACTCATGTGTTGTATATTTTTATATTTTAGCGCTATGACCACTATTAAACCATCATAGTTATTCCGTGCATATGCAGAGCACTTGTTTTTCCTTAATTAATATAGTAGCATGGCCCACTATAAAGCCGGCTAGCTTTGCTAAAAAAATTAATTTGAAAATAATTTTATAATAAAAAATAACAACTCTTAATATTTACTCTTTTGACATATAAGATTGTAAACAAATAGATAAAATATTTATAAATTAAATTCTTATTACAAGCGGTCACCGATCACAAACTGAAACATTGGTTTTTCTACAGTTCTATTTTGTAAGGATATGGCCTTCTTTTATCATATAAGTCAGCATGGTAATGATTGGAATCTATGCTGTCAAGGGCATCGTTGAGCGCTGATTAGGCGCTATCTTGCAATTTTAGCATCTTGCCTTTCTATTTTAGCATTTTATTATGTCCTTTTTTTCCTAGGCATCGTTTAAGCATTGAGCTTTTCTTGGGGAGCCAGAAAATATGTGTTTTTTGTATAAATTTATTTTTCACTTGACCAAATTAAACGAGCTCACAATAAAATCATCTGATTACTATATTTTTAATTGTAGATTTTTGTATTTCAAGAATTCCAATATTTAAATCTTATTTCAATATTTTTTAAAATATACAAACAATCAGTTAGTACATAATAACATTTCTTTTTCATATTTAAGAATAAAATTTACTCTTTAATTTTTTAATAATTTGAAATTTGGCTTTACTGATTTCTTACCTTTTTATCTTAAATGTGTTAGCCTTTTAAAAGTTATTTTAAAATAATTTCTAGATCAAACATAATATAACCAACTATAGCTTGAAATTTATAATATTCACTAATATTGTACTTGAGTTTTTCAAGATTATTTGGTATATTGATATCCAATTATTATCATGACACAAACTTTACTAATATAAATTCTATTGTTCTATTAAAACTTTACTAATACATACATTTTAAATTTATTGACAAAACATTTACAAGTATACACATACGCACATACACTCACACACACACTTATACATACGGATATATCTACGTATATATGTATATGTATATATATTTATGTGTATATGTGTTTGTATAAACATTCAATGAAACCTCAAATAATGCAGCGCTCCATTAGCCCATTGATTTCCATCACAAGCTCCGAATTATATAACAATATTTTCTCTCTCATTCCACTACCTTTATTGTTTAATTTGGAACTTATGTTAGAAATCGGGGGCTAATGGGGTGTTTCACCTTTGGGTGCTATTGAATGCTCCTTATATATATATATATATATGTGTGTGTGTGTGTGTGTGTGTGTGTGTGTGTGTGTGCATCTGTTGGGGTTGATTTCACACAAATGACTGTAAATCAACCCAAATAAATGAAAAAGCAATAAGATCGTGTTATAGTACGATAAAATAAATAGAAGTGTTAGCGCCAAAAATGGTCACTAACAACAAATCCAGATGAAAGCACCAAGTACCAGTCACAGCGCACAGATAAATTTTATGCAGAGAGTAATAATGTGAAAAACAATCAAATTTAAAATGAAAGCAGTAAAGAACAATAGATTTTATAGTGGTTCGGCTAACTCTGGCCTACGTCCAGTCCAGAAGTTTCCTTTTTATTGATGTAAGAATCAGTTACAGTTACAAAATGGTAGAGTAACCTTAGTCTTAGAAAATAGAAGGTCAGAGAGCCAGAAGAAGATCCCTTTTCTGAACCCCCACACGGTGTATTTATAAACAAATCTTGGGTTTTTGGGCTTTCTAAATGGTATAAGCCCATTAAGGCCTTCGACCGAGCCACATACCTCCGCAATGCCGAGCCACAACGGCCTCAGCATAATGCCGAGCCATACCAACCTCACCGCAATGTCGAGCCACACCATCCTTACCACAACGTCGAGCCATCTCACTAATGCTGAGCGACCCTGACCTCACCAAATGCCGGTGACATAACCTCAACTCAATGACTAGCGGCATAATTTTTCCTCAATGCGGAGCAGCATAACCTCAACTCGATGCCGAGCGGCATAACCTCACCTCAATGCCGAGCGACATAACCTCAACTCCATGTCGAGCGGCATAACCTCACCTCCATGCCGAGCGCCATAACCGCACCTCGATGCCGAGCGGCAAAACCTCAACTCCATGCCGAGCGGCATAACCTTACCTTGGCATCTCCATGCCGAGCGGCATAACCTCACCTCGATGTCGAGCGGCATACCCTCACCTTGATGCCGATCGGCATAACCTTAACTCCATTTGATATTCACTGGCCTCGCCACTCCGGTCAAGGACTTTTATATTCATCGGCGTCGGCACTCCGGCCAAGGACTTTGATATTCACCGGCCTCGGCACTCCGGCCAAGGACTTTTATATTCACCGGCCTTGGCACTCCGGCCAAGGACTTTTATATTCATCGGCCTGGGCACTCCGGCCAAGGACTTTGATATTCACCGGCCTCGGTACTTCGGCCAAGGACTTTGATATTCGCCTGCCTTGGCACTCCAGCCAAGGACTTTGACATTCTGTTTGAGTCCATTCCACCTCTCTGGCGAAGGGGCTTGCAACTTGCGATCACTGCTCCGTCTCTTCGGTCGGGATAGTAATCGCAAAACCTGAATTGTCTAATACAAATATTCGAATCCGATGAGAAAACAAGAAATCCATAGCAAAAGTCAAACATCCAAACCAAAGTGGAAAATCAAAAAACCAACCAAGCCTGGAGTTCATCCCAAACTCCAAAACCATACCGAAGAAAAGTAAATGTCCAAAGTACCAAAGAGAAAACCAAAGTCTGTAGAAAAACGGAAAGAAAACAGAATTTCACAGACCCGAGCAGTACCGTTTTTCATCATCTCAGAGCATGCCTAGGGACCGTCCTCGATCCCGTACGTGTGTAAGTGACCTAGCCGTATTACTTCAGGTACTATTACTTATTCAGAACCAGCAAACCATTCAGTTTATAACAAGCTGGCATTGACCAGATCCAATGCCACCATTGCTAGAGGTAGGCGGTGGCTGCTCCTGTCCCACTGCCACAATTCCTTATATGCTCCTCAATGATATCTCTCAAATGTCTACAGTCATTTTTGTTGTGCCCATCCAGCTCATGGAATAGGCAATGCTTTCTCGATGTCCGCTTGTATTCAAAATCTCTCGCTTTACCGGCCTTCGATACTGAAAGCACCCTCGAGTATCTAAGTAAATCCTTTCTATAGTTTCAGTTAAATCCGCGTAAGAATGAAACTTTGACTCCCTTCGAGGTTTCTTCAAAGTGCCACCGTTGCCATTTGTTTTCCTTTTTTTCCTTTATCGTCTTTACTTGGATCCTCGAAGAGTGGGCTACCACCCTTCACTGCATAAGCTTCAGCCTCTCTCCCTACTCTCTCAGCCTGTGCATCCTCCTGTCTCAAGAACCTTTCCGCCTCATTGTAGAACTCCCCGAGATCCCTCGTTGGGTCTCGTTCCAATGATATCTTGAAATTCGAATTATCCATGATTCCTGAGACTGCTGCCATTAAAACCATTGACTGTTCGGGTCGATCCACTAATGCTACTGCTGCATTAAATCTGGTTAAGAAATTCCTAATTGACTCTCCCTTCCATTGCTTCATCGATGTCAAGGCCATTACGTTCTTGGGTCTGACTATATGGACCCGAAACTGTCTCATAAACTTTCCAATCAGCTCCGTCCATGTTTCGATAGAACCATTTTCCAGCTGTTTGAACCACATAGCTACGATATCCGTCAAATACAATGGAAAGCATCGAGCCATGACCTCATCTGATGCCTATAGTATCTCCATATGCCTCATGTACCTTGTCAGGTGAACGTTGGGATCCATTCTCCCATCATACATATCCAACGTTGGTAGCTTAAAGTCCGGTGGTTTCCCAGCTTGCTTGATAGTAGAAGTAAAGGGACTCCTATTCACATCCTCCAAGTCTTTGTTTACCAATCCACCTCTCACAACCCGTCTGACCATCTCTGCTAATTTGTCTTTGTCCCCAAGCTGTAATCCTTGTCTGTTGCCTCCGGTCTGCCCCCTGAGTTCACGAGGGAACTTTGGCACATACTCCTCATCTCATACTCCTGCACTCCTGTTAGTGTCGGTTGCATAGCGTCATCTAGTATCCCTCCATGGATTGGTCCAACGTTTCCTGGTGGTATGCCCCCGAGTCTTGATCCATCTAGGTTGATAGCCGCCTGTTGATTGGGGGCAGCCCCCGTTGAGCCATTCCCTCCACTTGCTGATTGAGCGCTTCTGATCTAGCTTCACGGATCTGAGCTCCTGCATTTCCTGCTTGTGTAAATTTTCTGAGAAGATCCTGCATCATCTCCTCTTGTCTTTTAAACATTTCTTTCATCTCGTCTCTGGTGATGTAGATGGATGCTTGACCTGCTCCAGCTCCATAGGAAGCCTCTTGACTTCCCTCCTGATTGGTTCTTTCCGTCACTTGCTTTCTTGTTGATGGCCTAGCCATTGCTTTCTAGAATCCAAGTTCCTAGCTCCAAAATCCCTGAATACTTTCCTTCTCGGTGAAAGCACCAAAATGTTAGCGCCAAAAATGGTCACTAATACCCAAATCCAGATGAAAGCACCAAATATCAGTCACAGCTCATAGATAGATTGTATGTAGAGAGTAATATTGTGAAGAAAGTCAAAATTAAATGAAAGTAGTAAATAACAACAGATTTTTTAGTGATTCGGCTAACTCCGGCCTACGTCCGCTCCATAAGTTTCCTTTTTATTGATGTAAGAATCAGTTACAGTTACAAAATGGTAGAGTAACCTTAGCCTTAGAAAATAGAAGGTTAGAGAGCCAGAAGAAGATCCATTTTTTGAACCCCCACACACTGTATTTATAGACGAATCCTGAGTTGTTGGGCTTTCTAAATGGTAGAGGCCCATTAAGAACTTCCATTAAGCCATATACCTTCACAATGCCAAGCCACAACGGCCTCACCACAATGTTGATCCACACCTGCCTCACCGCAATGACGAGCCACACCGTCCTCACCATAATGCCAAGCCGTCTTACCAATGCCGAGTGACCCTGACCTCACCAATGCCGAGCGGCTTAACCTCCACTCAATCTCGAGTGGCATAACCATGCCTCAATGCCAAGCGGCATAATCTTAACTCGATGCCAAGTGGCATAACCTCACCTCCATGCTGAGTGGCATAACCTCACCTTCATGCACAGCGGCATAACCTCACCTCGATACCGAGCGGCATAACCACACTTCGATGCCGAGCGGCATAAACTCAACTCCATGCCGAGCGGCATAACGTCACCCCGATGTCGAGCGGCATAACCTCACCTCGATTCTGTGTGGTATAACCTCACTTCCGTGTCAAGCGGCATAACGTCACCTCGATGCGGAGCGGCATAACCTCAACTCCATGCCGAGTGGCATAACCTCACCTCCATGCCGAACGGCATAACCTCACCTCGATGCCGAGCTATATAACCTCAACTCCATGCCGAGTGGCATAACCTCACCTCGGCATCTCCATGCCGAGCGGCATAACCTCACCTCGGCATCTCCATGCCGAGCGGCATAACCTCACCTCGATGCCGAGCGACATAACCTCAACTCCATGCCGAGCGGTATAACCTCACCTCGATGCCGAGCGGCATAACCTCACCTCGATGCCGAGCGGCATAACCTCACCTCAGTGCCGAGCGGTATAACCTCACCTCGATGCCGAGCGACATAACCTCAACTCCATGCCGATCGGCATAACCTCACCTCCATGCCGAGCGGCATATCCAGGTGAATTCTATGCCTCTAAACCGAATCCATCATATTTCAACCTCGATAATCATGAAGTTAACTTAGTTAAATCCGCCTGTCCATGGCCTAGGCGCGTTAACAAGAAATAAGAGAATAAAATAGCAAATCATAGAAGATAGTAAATAGAGAGTTCATAGACGGATTTATAGTGGTTTCACTATCGCGAGACAGTGTACATCCACTTTAGGGAGATGAGATTTAAGTACTTCTAAGAAAAGAGAGTTTTATGAGATTGATAATGGAGGCTAAGAAAAAGAATAAGAAATACAATTTGAGATAATGAATCTACTCATACTAATCTCTGCATTTATATAGAGATTATTACTTGGGGTTAAAGTAATTGATTTGAGGTTATAAATTAATGCCTCATCAATTCTTCTATTCATACAGCAGATGTTTATCAATTTAATTTTCTAATTTTTTCCAACTTACATGCATCTGATAAGACTCCTTCTTTAATTAGCTAATTAAGGAATTAACTGATTACTTTAATCTTACAAAATAATTCTTCTTTATATGTAGGTAATTTATTGCTCTCTTTAATGCTATAAAAGAGACAATATATTTGAGTAATTATCTCAAATATCTTCCAAATCTTCTGCAACTAGAAATATTATATCACCGAAATCAACAATATCTTCCAAATCTTCTTTAGTATGGAAATATTGTATCATTAACTCTAACAGTCCCCACATTGTAACTATATTTCCCCACAAGCCTAACAACTCCTCCTACATCATCTTAGTTCAAGCAGTTCTCGGACAAGACACCATGGATACTTCCTCAATGAGCTTTGGTAGCTATCGCACTTTGTCAATGAACTCCGACAAGGCCACAATCCGCCAACAAAGTGTCGAAATTACCCTCTTCATGTAGGACCTATCAGTCTCCAAAACAAACATCTCGATCAAACAACTCACTCTCCCCCTATTTCACTAAGTGGCACGTAGCACTTAAGCAAGTGAATAAAGTTTGCAAGGGAAAGGACTTAGTGGACATGTGTACTGCGTCTCCTTGGTGTAAATCTTTTAAAGATGCACATGCTTTTCTTCATTCATTCATAGAGGCAAGGAAAGACTCTCTTACCTCTATGTGCTTTGTCCTTGAACTAAATGCCAGATTCTCAACCAGATGTGTTGTGCTTTGGCTATTGTAATTTACTATTATACTCCCATAAACAAAGCCTAAAATAACAGTCGCTTCAAGTAAAGTGTTTCTTTAGCTACTTCTACAACAACTATCAATTCCGCCTCTATAATTGATAGAGAAACTACAGTCTACAACCTCGCTCTTCAACTAATAGTCGTCTTTCCAAGTGTAAAGACCTAACATAAGGTTGACTTTCTTTGATCTCTATTTTTGACATAATTGAAAGTGACTATGCTATAGGATCGTGCAATATGGAGTATATACTAAACTTATTAATTAGTTCATAAATTAAATATAAAAAATAGAAGTAAAGTAAAATGACACCATAGATTTTTATATCGGTTCAAACTTCCCGTCCTACGCCTAGTTCATGACTCCTTCTGGAATTAAAACTTGCAACCCTCACTTAATCCCGAGGAATAGGTTTATACTGCCTTAGCAACCAAATAGGACTTCTACTGCTTGAGTAGCCGAACAGGACTTGACCATCTGAGCAACCGAACATGACTTGAATACAAATTAGATTGATTGTCTTAACCTTTTGTGTTCTTTTAATAACACGGATTTGTCAATTGCAGTGCACCCTTCCTATCATCTTTTCCAAGTATAATGTGTGTAGTTGTGTGTATATGAAGATTAGGAAGCTTCATATTGCATAAGAAATATAGAATTACGTTTGTAAGGAATAAATATTTGAATTCAAGATAGCACTAAATTCAGAAAGATGATCAAGTAAAAGCAAGAAAGTTGCGTTAATTAATTTTGAAATTCATGCTTATTTATACTAGTCAGAGAGTTACAACATCCTGTGAAAGGTTTTACCGAAACAACAATGGATGCAACCCTTTATAGAGATGATAACCATTTGTGAAAAGAAGTGCCTGTTCATAAAAATAGCAATTGGAATTAGGTCAGTTGACTGGTATATCATATTCTGTCGACTGAATTTGAAATCATATATGTGCAGACATATATGAAAAGATTCATTCAACTGACTGAGTGCATTCAGTCAATTGAGCTGTGCATTTTATGAAAAATTATGCACAGCTTCTGTCGACTGTTTATATATAGTCAGTCGACCCCATTGCATATTTATAAAAGATAATATGAAAAGAAATTTAAATTTAGTTTAAATAAACATTGTTATAAGTGAGGGAGTGTGGAATACTTGAGGTTAGATTTTAACATATGAGCTAACTTAGACTCTAAAAACAAAATATTCATACTTGATATATGATCTTTGAGTCTAGTCTTCTTCTTGTGCCGTATATTTGTCGAATATTCTATCATTCTTCTATCGTCTAGATCATCTCGGCATGAATCAAACCCTGAGATTCAACATTCTCTACATTTTTGATTGATGACTACTTTATATGATATATTGAAATATAAGCAAAATCTCGACAAAAGTCTTTATACAACTCCCACTGAATCCAAGATGAAAATATTCTTAATCCTGCATGAAATTTGTTAGTACAACACTGCTTCTCCCCCTTTGTCATCAACAAAAAGGAGAGAAGTAATCTAAGAGCATTATAGGCATAAGAAATTGTTAACAACATAAGAGGATATACATAATAACATAAGAGCATATATATATATATATATATATATATATATATATAATAGATCATCATACGAGCATATACACAACAACAGAAATTAAACTAATGGTCAAGTTTAAAAACTAACGTTTGGTTGAGAATTTTAACCATGAAAAAGAAAACAAAAATATAATGATAGGTGAAATAGGTACAAATGTGAAAAACCATATAGTAAATAGGGAATGCATGTGATTTCCAACCGTGAGACCATAGTTCGGTGTAGGAAGCTCCATTTTTGAATAATATTTTTATTTTTTGAAAGAAAATAATGAAATTACTTATAAATCTTTTAACAATAAAATTCCAAGTTGTCTTCTTAACTTTATAAAAATATTTTCATTTGATGGTTTTGTAAATATATAAGCCAGCTGCTTTTCAGAAGACACAAATTCTAATCTGACTATATCCTTTTCAGTATTAGAAAATGGTGACGGATGTTAATATGTTTTGTTCGTGAATGATTTACAAGATATTTAGATAAGTTTATAGCACTTGTGTTATCGCAACAAATAGTTGATTAGATAAATTTATTCCAAAATCTTGAAGTGTTTGTTGCATGTAAATGACTTGATCACATGCTAAAGCAGCTGAAATATATTCTTCTTTACAAGCTGAGAGAGAAACACAAGTTTATTTCTTGCTAAACCAAGATACTAGAGATTGTCCAACAAAGTGAAAAGTTCCACATGTACTATTTCTATCTGTCCGACATCCTCCAAAATCAGCATCACTGTATGATACCGACTCGAAAGGACATTCATTCGGATGGAAAAGTCCAAAATCTTTGGTTTTGCTTAGATAACGTAATATTCATTTCACTGCCTGCATATGTGATTCTTTAAGATTTTCTTGGAATCGAGCACATAAACAAACTCTCATCATTATGTTAGGTCTACTAGTAGTTCGATAAAGTAATGATCTAATTATACTTCGATATAATTTCTGATCAACACTCTTGCCATCTTCATGTCGATCGAGTTAGTTGAACTCATTGGAGTTGGTTTGGCAGAGGTATTTTCCGTACCAAAGCATTTAATTAGTTATTACAATAATTTTCTTGATTGATAAAAATTCCATTATCTAATTTTTTAATCTGTAATCCAAGAAAATATGATAATTCTCCGATATGTGACATTTCAAATTATTTAATCATTATGTTAGAAAATTCCTGACATAACTTATCAATTGTAGAACCAAAAAATAATATCATCAACATAAATTTAAATAATTAAAATATCAATTTAGTTCATTTAATAAAAAGAGTTTGATCAACCTTCCCAATTTCGAAACCAGAATATGTAAAATAGTTTTTAAAACGTTCATACCAAGTGCAAGGTGCTTGTTTTAGACCGTATAAAGCTTCTTGAGTTTATAGACATGGTATGGAAATTTTTTATGTGAAAATAAAGGAGGTTGTTCAACATAAATATTTTCTTTTATATATCCATTTAAAAAAACACTTTTAATATCCATTTGATAAAGTTTAAAATTATGAAAACATGCAAAGGCCAGTAAGATATGAATTGCTTCTAATCGAGCGACTGGAGCAAATTTTTCTTCATAGTCAATTCCTTCCTCTTGATTATATCCTTGTGTAACTAATCTAGCTTTATTCCTAGCTATATTTCCTTGTTCATCTGCTTTATTTTTGAAGACCCAGTTAGCACTGATGATTGTTTGATCGCTCGGTCTAGGAGCTATCCCAAGCTTCATTTCGTTCGAATCAGTTTAGCTCTACTTGCATAGCTATAATCCAATAGTCATTAGTAGAGGCTTCTTTTGCATTTTTAGGTTCATTCCGGCACAATATGAGGCAGGGTGGGCATCGGATTAGCAGGTATATAATTGTCGGGATGCCCCAAAACATTAGGAGCATAAAAAATCCAAATGGAAAAAAAGATAGCAGAAGCTACCCGATCTACTAGATCCTTTACATAAAAATAAGGGTAAGAAGCCATTTTTTCCTTAGAAAGGAATGCTACATGATCCCTTTGATTAAGTTGACTTCTAGTTCTGACATGTGAATTAATTTCTCCTATGACATTTTCTACATGGTGATCTTATAAAATCGTAGGTGGAGATCTTAATCCATTTTCATTGTGAATATTATTTTCAGCTTCTTCAAAATTATGAATAATGTTTTCATCTTCTTCAAAATTATTTTGAGTAACCGTATTTGTGACCTTCTTAGTCATTATCTCATCATCCTCAAGATTCTTATTAATTTTAAAATATTCATCGAAGGAAACATGAAGTGTTTCTTCGATTGTTTTAGTTCTTTTATTAAAAATTCGATAAGTCTCATTATGAATATCTTATGAAAATTACTTCATCCGATTTTGGATCGAATTTTCCGAGCCGATCTTTTGTGTTTAAAAGGAAACATTTTGAATCAAAAACTTTAAAATATAAAATATTTGGTTTTCTTTCATGAGACAATTCATATGGAGTGTGTTTCATTATTGCTCTTATAGAAACACGATTCAGAACATAACAAACATTTGCTACAGCTTCTGCCCAAAAATGTTTTGGTAAAGTGCTTCCATTTAATAAAGTTATTACACATTCTTGTGAAGTTCTATTTTTCCTTTCTACAACTCCATTTTATGATATTCTAGGAAAAGAAAAATTACAGTAAATTCCCTTTTTATTACAAAAATATTCAAAAGCTTCATTTTCGAATTCATCTCCATGATCACTCTAATGTTTTTGATTCTTAAAATTTTGAGATTTTTAATTATTTTAGCAAAGATTTTGAAATTTTTAAAAGTATCAGTTTTATTTTTCAAGAAAATAGTCCAAGTATATCTTAAAAAATCATCTACTATAACAAAAACATATTTGCTATGGTTTATGGATTGAACTTGAGTTGGGCCAAAAAGATCTAAATGCAATAGTTCAAGTGGTTCTAAAGTAGAAATATTTATCTTTGATTTAAAGGATGATTTTGATAATTTACCTAATTGACAAGCATTACAAATATTGTTTACTTTAAAATTCCTTTTTGGCAAACCTTTTACTAATTCATTTTTAGATAATTTATTTATAGATTTGAAATTAATATGACAAAATCTTTTGTGATATAACCAAGGATCATTTTCTTTGGCTATTAGACACATATTATTGTTGAGATTTATATTGGTATTTAACACACATATATTTTTATCTCTAAAATCTTCAAAATTAAGATTTTTCTTTTGATCAAAAATTCTACACTTATCTTTTGAAAAAGATATATTGAATCTTTTGTCATGTAGTTGGCTGATGCTAAGTAAATTGTGTTTTTAATTTTAAAATAGTAATACATTTGTAATAAGTGGTAAATTAAACATACCGTTATTGCTCACATCGCATTTGCCGATGATATATCCTTTGGAATTTTCTCCAAAATTGACAGAACCTCCATCTGAGTAGTTAATATTTGTTAGCATCTCTTTGTTTCCTGTCATGTATTTTGAGCAACCATTGTCCAATATCCATTTTCCTCTCCTTTTAAGTGGTACCTCGTCATCTATGGCCATAAAGCAGACGTTGGCGTCCAGAATCGATATATGTTTCCCTGTCCGATGACGAAGATTATTCTGAATCATCCCATATAATGGAGAAAGCTTTCTTTTTTAATCCATCTTTCTTGTTCTTAAATTTGTCTCTCTTTCGATTAGGACAGTCTTTCTTGATGTGACCTTTCTTGTTACATTCATAACATTCTAGAGCAGAAGACAATGGCTTGTTATCGTTAATATTACTACTGAAGCTGGTCTTGTTGTTTTTGAATTTGTTGCTCTTTTTGAATTTCAAAATTTTTCGAAATTTTTAGCAATGAACTCCATATCTTCTTCATCTGAATCTGATTCATCCTTTTCTTCTTGGAATACTATATTCTTCTTATCTTGTGCTTGTACTCGTTTTGCCTGAAGATTGACTTCGTAAGACATTAGATTTCCTATCAACTCCTCTGGTTTAATGGTTGAAATTTCGTTAGCTTCCTCGATTGCTTAGACCTTTCGTTCCCACTCATCCGTTAAAGAGTTGAGGCTTTTTGAAACAATATCAATATATATATATTTTTCTCCTAATGCTAAGAGCGAATGATATATGTCTTGGAATCTAGAGTACATTTCAATTATTATTTCATCCTGCTTCATTTTGAAATTCTGGAAATGATTTTTGAGCATAGAAATTTTACTCCGTTTTACTTTGTTAGTTCCTTCATGTGTAATTTTAAGTGTACACCAAACTTCATAAGCTGTAGTACACATGCTTACTCTATTAAATTCATTTTTTTTCTAATGCACAATATAACACATTATTGGCTTTAGCATTTGCAGTAGCATCTAGTCTTTCTGTGTTAGACCATTGTGAATATTCGGTAGTAGGTATATGATATTCTGCTTAAGTAATATTCCAAATTTCATAACTATTAGCTTGCATATAAATTCTCATTCTAGTAGACCAATAGTTATAGTTCAATCCATTAAATAGTGGTGGTCATGTAGTAGATTTACCTTCAAGGAAACTCGTGCTAGTGTTGTTTTCCATACTAAAATATTAGATAACTGTGTTATGGTTATAAGATGACCCACTCTGATACCAAATGAAAGTTTCTATGATATAGGATCATGTAATATGGAATATATAATAAACTTATTAACTAGTGTAGAAAGTAAATATAAAATAAAAATAGCAGTAGAGTAAAATGACACCACAGATTTTTAAACTGGTTTGAACTTCTCGTTCTACATCCAGTCCTAGACTCCTTCTAGAATTAAAACTAGCAACCCTCACTTAACTCAGAGGAATAGGTTTACACTTCCTGAGAAACCGAACAGGACTTCCAGCGCCTGAGCAACCGAACAGGACTTGACCGCCTGAGCAACGGAACAGGACTTGAATACAAATTAGATTGACTGTCTTGACCTTTTGTGTTCTTTTGATAATATGGATTTGTCAATTGCAGTCCTATAATATTTTCCTCAAGTATAATGTGTGTAGCTGTGTGTAAATGAAGATTAGGAAGTTTCAGATTGCTTAAGAAATATAGAATTATGTTCGTAAGGAACAAAAATTTGAATTCAAGAGAGCAGTATATTTAGAAAAGATGATTTAAGTAAAAGCAAGAAAGTTGAGTTAATTGATCTTGAAATTCATGCATATTTATAGTAGTCAGAGAGTTACAACTCTGGGGAAAGGTTTTATCGAAACAACAATGGATCCAACCCTCTATAAAGAAGATAACCATTCGTGAAAAGAAGTGTCTTTCATAAAAATAGCAGTTGGAACCAAGTCAGTTGACTGGCATATGATATTCAATCGACTGAAGTTGAAATCACATATGTGCAGACATATGTGCATAGATTCAGTCGATTGATTTAGTGCATTCAGTCGACTGAGCTGTGCATTTTATAAAAAAATAATGCACAGGTTCAGTCGACTGTATATATGTAGTTAGTCGACTTTTGTATATTCATAAAGATAGTATGAAAAGAAATCTAAATTTAATTCAAATAAACATTTTTATAAGTGGGGGAGTGTGGACTACTTGAGGATAGATTTTAACAAATGAACTCACTTAGACACTAAAATAAAATATTCATACTTGATATACGATCTTTGAGTCTAGTCGCCTTCTTGTGTCGTAGATTTGTAGTCATCGATTTGTTGAATATTCTATCATTCTTCTGTCGCCTAGAGCGTCTTGGCATGAATCAAAACCTGAGATTCAACAATAATCAGAATTACAAAATCCGACTAAGCTGAAACCTTTCTTCCTACCATAAAAAACAAGCCCATAATCCTTTGTTCCTCTAAGATACCTCAAAATGCACTTCATTGCTTTCTAATGCAATTTTCCCGTACTAGTCATATAGTGACTGACCAAACCAATTGCCTATGCAATATCAAGTCTCGTGCAGACCATAGCATACATCAAGCTTCCAACCGCATTAGCATAAGGTACCTTCTCTATATAAACTTTGTCTTCATATGAGATCGGAATCTCTTCTCTAAGAGCTGTACGTGCAAAGGCGTAGGAGTACCGATTGCCTTTGCCTTCTCCATGCTGAGCTGAACAAGCACATTCTAGATATATTCTTTCTGTGTCCATCTCTAGCCTTTTCTCCCTTTAGATTTCTATCCCTAAAATTATCTTTGTTTCACCAAGGTCTTTCATCTCAAATTCTTCTTTTAGCTTTAATTTTACCCGTCAATTTCATCTTTGTCCTTGGGAGCGATTAGCACATCGTCCACATACAAGAGTAAATTTTGTCCAGTTACCATCATCCATATGCTTAAAATAAATGCAAGCATCTTTAATGATTCTATCAAAACCAAGAGTAAGCATAAAAGAGTCAAACCTCTTGTACAATTTCCTAGACGACTGTTTCAAACCATATATAGTTCTTCTTCAGCTTGCGAACCCATTCCTTCTTTCATCCTCTATAAATCCTTTTAGTTGCTTCTTACAGATGGTCTCTTCTAAGTCCCCATGCAAAAAGTTTGTATTTACATCTAATTGTTCCAACTCCATGTCGTGGGTTGCAACTATAGCTACCAATATCCGAATATAAGTATGTCTAACAACTAGAGCAAACACTTCACCATACTCCACCTCTTCCTTTGTGAAAACCCTTTAACAAGTCCAGCCTTATATCTCCCAACATACGTCACCTGAACATCCACTTACATCCTATGGCTCGGCTTCCTCGAGGGGGTGGTACCAATTCTTAAGTTGGATTCTTCTTTATTGAATCCATCTCCTCCTCCATAACATGCATCCACTTCGAGCTGGCACTTGAATCATAGCTTCTTCAAGGTCGAAAGGCTCATCTTGCACAATATGAAGTGCATAGTCAAACTGATCATCAAGGCTAAGATTTGCATAATTCCATTCTCCATACCTATTTGGTGGCCTTCTAGCTCTAGAACTAGTCCGAATAGGTGTAACTTCACCTAAGCTTCTATCAACTCCACCTTAAAACTGAATCATCTCTAGCTTCACAACCATCACCATCATTACTAGAGGAAATTTATGTACCTTAATGTGATGAGTTAAGGAATGCAATTACTATGCCTTCTTTTGCATCTCTGACTCTACTACTAAGCTTATATGTGGGAATAGTTTTTATCTCCTTAGGCCTTTCAACTTCTGAATCTACTAAACTAGATGGATTCTCTTTCGGCTTGAACATAGCGAAATCATAAATTGCAATATGTCTAGAGTACACTACCTTTCTATCAACAGCGTTTCGAATGTGATAACCTTTGATGCCTTCTACATAGCCCAAAAGTATGCCTTTTTAGGCTATAACATCCAACTTGTCATTTTTCATATGGTAAACATACATATGGCTACCACATATATGAAAATAACTTATATGTATAGATAGATGTAACTTTTCACCTTTCCGTTGGAATCTTCCCATCAACGGTTGAGCATAGAATTCGATTGATAATAAACGCTGCGGTCGATAAAGCTTCAGCCCAAAAATCTCTGATAAACCTACATCAATCTCAAACAATGAGCTTTCTCTAGTAAAGTCCTACTCATCCTTTCTGTGACTCCATTTGATTGCGGATCTCTGGATGTAGTGAAGTGTCTCCAAATTCCATGTTACTTATAGAAATTTATGAACTCATTAGAAAAAAATCACCGCCATTATCAGATCTCATCACCTTTAGCTGCCTTCCGACTTCATTCTCTACTAGCGCCTTCTAAGTTTTGAACTTCTATAATGATTTCGAATTAGCTTTCATCACGAACACCCAAACCATCCAAGAGTATTCATCGATAAAAGAGATAAAATACTTAGCTCCTCCAAATGAAGCTGTAGCTATTGGTCCCCAACATCTGTATGGACATATTTTATTACTTCTTTGGATTCATGTCTATCGACACCGAAAGAAACCTTTATGTGTTTTCCTGACACACTGCTGGCAGAATTCTAAATGGTTTAAGCTTTCACTCTTGATCACATTCCTTCTACGAAGCAACTGCAAGCTCTTCTCCGAAACATGACTTAATCTGAGATGTCAAAAGTCTTGTGGCATCCAATGCTTGTGAACTATTAATTCCAACACAACACTCTCGAAGAATTATTTATCCTTCCAACAGATAAAGATTCTGGATCAATACTCCATTCATCAACACAATAGCACCATGTGTCATCTTTAAGCTATCCAACTCTATCGTAATCCTACAACTCTATGATGCCAGCTGACCCAAAGACAAAAGAGATCTCCTTAAACCTAATACATAGCGGACTCTAGTGATACTGTGCACCACACCATCATGCATCTGAATATGCACTGATACTTCTTCTAATGGCTTGCAAGTAGCATCGTTCCCCATCAATAGAGCGCTTCTCTTCTTATGTTTGTAGGAACATAAACTCTTTCCTAGGAATCATGTGGAAAGACGTTGCTTAATCTAGCACCCAATGGTCTGATACATCCGAAACAGATGCAGTCATCACATCATTAGAAACAACCTTCTCTACCACAATAGATGAAGAACCGTCTGCTTCATTTCTCTTCCTTAAATCTAGACAGTCCTTCTTCCAGTGGCGATGCTTCTTACAATGATGACACCTGTTGCCTTTAGAGTTGCCTCACCAACCACTTCTGGGCTTTCATGACTTAAAACGCCATTTGAAATTATTCTCCTTGTGATATCCTGGAATTTTGGCAATATAAATTTCATAACTGTGTTAAAAATTAAATTGATTTGATAATTTTTGACAATAAAATTTTAAATTGATCTAATAATCTTCTTTTAATAAATATTTAAATTGGTAGATTTTATCTTTTAAAGCAAATAAATTGTTTTCTATTTATATTGTATATATAATTATATATATTGTAAATATATAAGCTTTGGTTTGGAATTTAGTAAATAAAGCAATTTTCTAATTCTAATTTATTTTCGGTAAATTTGAAATTTGATTTAAATTTAACATTTAGCTTAGCAATTTAATAAATAACTATATGGTTTGTAAATACTTAAAAGTAAATGTTATTTGTTTAAAATATATTTAATTAGCTTAAATATGAATTTAAATTAGATTAACATGAAAACTTTTTTTTATTTTCTTTTTAAAATATTTCTTGAAATTATATACAAGAATTTAAATTACAATTTACAAATGATCTTAATATATTGAGTAATAGAAGTAATTTATAATCTCTTTTATAAATCATTTTAAAATTGTTTAATTTATTATTTTCAAATAATAATTATAATACCTAGTTTTTATGAACATAAATAGATTTTTATAGTAATAGGATTTGTTATTTTCAAAATTTAATGGTAGTTATATATGCGTATATACATATATAACTTGATTTTTAAATTAGGTTTTATAATTTAATTTTAATTTTAATTTAATGTTTTGAAACTCAAAAGAATAGATATTTAAAAATATTTGTATAAGCTTTTATTTATAACTTGTTTTGTTTCATTTCTCTTTAAATTAAAAAGGGATAAAATTTATTTATATGTACATAAAAAGGAATAAATTAAGATTTAAAAGTTTTTATAAATAATTTAAATTTAAATAAAAATACTCTAAAGACATGTGTAAATCTCTTAATACTTAAATGACATGTGTTAGGGCATAAATTTATCATTGTGACAAATGTTAAGATTGAAAACAAGTGTCCTATTTAAATTTTCCTTTTCTTTTATTTTAATTAAATCAAAATCTACTTATATAAACACATCTTTTCTTAAATCAATTTCTTTTTCTATTCTTCTTCTTCAAAATTTGAGAAAATCTTCAGCCAACATTTAAACCAAGATCTAAAAATCTGAAATCATCATTCATATTAAAATTTAAATTTCTTTGATCATGTTCTTAAAAAAAAAACAGAAAATTCTGTTCAAAATAAAATATGTAATTCCCTCAAAAACCAATATCTCCTCTAACCCAAAACAGTCTGAAATTACCTCCACATACCAGAATCAATTACATGTAGCTATAAATTAGGGAAAGCATTGCGGTAAATCCAGTATAAACCTGTAGCCTCTTCAAAACAGTAACTTGAAAGCAATTCTGCAATCTCAAACCTGCATGCAACTACAGTTACATCTAAGCCTGCATTTTTTCTTTTATTTGGGAACATGCATGTAATTGTAGAAACAGGGAGCAAAAGCAATGCAGTAAAACAAGATGAAAGTTTTTAAAAGCAAACTGCAGTTTAAATTCAAATGAAAACTACAACAAGACAAGTTTAAAGCACCTTTCAGTTTCAAGCTTGTCAAAAACATGGATGCTCTATTATCATTCTAATCTGTGAGTACCTTCACTTTTTTTAAAAAAAAATTAAGTATAAATTTAGTTGCTTATTTTACTCTAGAAATAAGTGTGTTTACATGCTATTTACAAGTTCATTACTGGTAGATATATGAATGTATGTAGTTGAGCAAGTTGCTGTGTAATTATCTTTTATTTTCTGTGCATAAATTCCCAGATTCAGGAATTGCTAAAATTCCATTTCATTGGATTTAATCTGTGTAAAGATTTATGATTTAACAAAATATTGGCTGTGAACATTAGTTAAAGTTTAAAATTCTATTTAATATGAAAAATTTCTGTATTGTCTTTGGGAATTTAGAAAATACAGAACAAATCTTATGTAGGTAAAAATTTGATCATCCAGATTCATGGATTCAAGAGTATAAATCGATTACTTAAACTAATACTTGAATTTTAAAACCTAAATCGGAATATTTAGTTTGAAAATGATGGAGCATTACTGGTTTAACCAGAAATCATGTTTTGGGTTGTAACTGTTGATCTAGATGGTCGGGGTGGCCAGCATCGTTTCTGGTGATGGAATAGTGATAGTAGAATCAAGGAAAAATATTGGGAGGAGGATTAAAGCATTGAAGCAGTGATGATTAAGGATTGAAAATTTTAACCCTAGTTTTCTGTTGCTCGAAAAAAATTGATCGCCGCGAACCCTATGAATGATCGAGCCTTCCCAGATTCGAGTAGCTGATTGATGGAGTGTGGAAGAAGTAGTGGCCGAAGGTGAAGCTTCTCTAGTGGTCGGAGTTTGAGGCGATATCCAGTGTTCGACTTTTTTTTTCCAGTTTTGAGCTTCAAAGCACGTTTTTGATTTTGAGGTTCTGTAATTGGTTTGCTGGTCGGAATCGAGTTGGGGAATGACCGTCGACTTGCGAGTGTCGTCACGTGAGGTCGGAATTGGGTGCAGCGTTGGTGCAGGTGCAATGAGGTTATGGTGTGTAAGCTGTTGTTTTGGGGAAGAAGGGTACTCGTGTTTGGTTTCGGGCTGAATCATGTTTTGCTCGAAGCTTTGGGACATTGGACTCGATGTTGCTGTTGTTGTGGGCTCAGGTATTTTGGTTGATACAGCTTTGTGTAAAACCTGACAGTACCTTAAAGTTTCTATGAATTCAAATGGAATGTTACTCGAGCTTACTCGAGTTTATTTAGTGTTTTACTCGAGTTTATTTAGTGTTTTACTCGAGTTATTTTAGTGATTTGTTCGAGCTAGATTAGGTTAGGCTCAAATAATTTAATTATTGCTCGGGTTAGATTTGTTGCAGGTTAGAAATCCTGTTATGTTTTCAAAATTTAAACTAAAATTTAAAGTGTTAAGCAAGAATTTAAAATGGGTTTTAAATCTAATTTTCAATTATGGATTTAAGTTAATTTGAATCTTAAGCTGGAAATGAATGAATTTTTTAAATTCAAATTTGTTTAAAATACTTTAAAGGGGTTTATTGTTTAAAAATGTTTTTAAAGAAATATGAATTTAAATTAGAATTTGAAATATAAAGGAATGTTTTGAACAAGGTTTAAATCTGATTAAAATCTGGATTTGAATCTTTGTTTTTAAAATAAATTTAAGTTTTATAAATTTAAGTGTTTTTAACAATTTTAATGATAAAGTAAAATTTAAGTGTTTTGAATTTAAAAAGGAATTTGTTTTAAACTCTTGTAAAATTTCTTTTATAAGAGAAAGTATTCTTTATCATGTAAATTTAAAGTTTTTAAATTAATTTTAAATTTTGTTGAAGGTAAATTGGGTTTCATTTTAAACTTGAATTTAAAATGAAGTTTGAAATTAAATTTGGAAATGAATGTTTTCATAAATATTTGTGGTAATTCAACCATAGATAATAAAGAGTTTTATCTTAAAGTTAAATTAGAGTTTAATGATTTGTTATTCATTTAATTATTAGGGTAATTTAATTGAATAATTAATTTATTTCATAAATTAAAGAAATGAATAATTACTTAAAGTCATTAAGGGTTTAAACTTAAGGTTTAAGATTAATTATTCTTAGAATAATTAACTTGTAATTTAAGAATCATTAATTAATAAGATTAGATTTTAATTAATGATTAGTAATTAATTAATCAAGAAATAAATGATTAATTATGTTACAATTAACACTTAATTAATTAAATAATTAGGGGTTAATTAATGGGCTATTAATGATTAATTAATTTGTAGTCAACAATGATTAAAATAAGTTAATTACTTTAGAAAAATAATTAAATAATAGTTAATGAAAGCTATTAACTTAGGATTATTTACTAATTAATTAATGTGATTAATTTTTAATAATTAATTAGATAAATTAATTTAAAGATAATCGTTTGTGTAAATTGTTAAGTATAATTACTTATGGAAGTAATTAGGGAATTAATTACTCGTTGTAATTAATTGAGTTTAATTTGATTAGATTAAGTTAATTAATTCAGTTTAATTAATTTAGAATAATCATTTGTGATTTGTGAAGTATAATTACTTAATGTAATTTAATGGAGAGAAATTACTTAGGGAAGTAATTAATGGATGTAATTAATTGAAGGTGATTTGTTGATGAAAGTAATTTGAGCATAATTACTTTGTAAAATTAATCAAGGGATTAATTGGAGATAATTAATTAAGGAGTAATTAATTTATTTGGTGAAGTAATTAAGGGTAGTTAATTACCGAATGGAGTTAATCAAGGGTGATTAACATTTATGGTTTAAATAAAGATTGATTACTTAATGTAATTAATTTAAATAGAAAATGTAATTAGAAAATCATTAATTATAATAATTAATGATGTAATTAAGAAGGGATTATTTGGAAATAATTAATAAATGAAGGGATTAATTAATGTAATTAATTAAGGATCAATGTAATTAATTATAGTTAATTAATTAAGGAAGTAATTAAAGATTAATCACTGTATTTGGTTAAGTAGAATTAATTTGAGAAATTAATTAATGGATAATTACTTGAATGTAATTAAAGGTTAATTAATCAGGGATGATTGACTAAAATGAATAATTGGTTGATGATTAATTAATTGATTGATAGTTAATAATGATGTAAGCAAGTTTGGTAATGATGAAGTTATTAATTTAATTCACTTTAAATTGGTTAGAAATGATGTAATTAATTTAATTCATTTTAAATTAATTATATTTGGTGTGATTATTAATCATTGCTTATATATGAATGGATGATATTGGTTGCCTTGATTGGTTTGAAATCTCAGATATGAGATAAATAATGTTGTGTGATATGGATGCTTTGGTTGCATTGGGATGATAATACGAATTATCTATTTGTGATTAATAATATGGATTACCTGTTATGATGACGGTGATGATTATCTATTGTGATATGTGAATTATCTATCTGTGTGTATATAAATAATTAAATTGTTTTAAACTTTTAAAACAACTTGGCCTTAAAAGATACGCTTTGGATTTCGATGAGACCGGGATCGGGTTTCCAGATTTGGATATCCGAAAACCACATCGATCCAAATTAACGATAGGTCGTAAATCTCAAGTGAAGAGTGAAGACCCGAGGTGTAAGAGCTATTCGTCAGTGTAACTCTGAGGGTGATTCCGAGATGAGTTTGACGGGTAGTACTTTCAGATTTGAGATGAAGATTCCGAGTGGAAGGGTTATCATCATTAACTCTGAGGGTGATTCCAAAATGAGTGTAACGAGATAATGCCTTCGGTTTCGTTCGAACCCGGAACGAACTTGTATGTATTGAATGCTTTCAGAACATCGTCAGGTGGATGATGAGCATTCTAAGAGATGTGTTTTGTAAAGGTAATCGTAGCCTCATCAACGGGAAATGGCTAAAACAGGGGAGGTGTGGCAAGGCTAAGTGGGTCATTCCCAAGTAGGACGAGATTTTCCCCTGTTTAGAAGTCCCTTTTTATTTCGGCTGTGTGGGCGGTTGGAACGTACGCAACTGCGGGATTGTCTTGTTCGGGACTGTCCACTAAGCGATGGTTCCGGTCTTTTATTGCAGGGGATTGGGAGTGATCCTCGGTACGTTGATCTAGGCCACGTACTGTGACGGACGGTACCCCGGTAGCCCTGCCATTGTATGGAATCCAAAATCCAATAAGTGCAACGGTTTTGATTGTATTATCCACTTTTGTGGCTAGTAGTTGGAATTTAATCATGTAACAATTTCGGCTATTTCATATTTACTTGAAAACCCTAGACCTATTATAATATCACTGGATTTCCTATCAAATGTTTTGGTTAGCGTAAGGTAAAAACTTTTCCATGTTTATGTGTGGGAAGTCTTACGTGATACCTTTCTTTTCAAAGGATTTATAAAGTTAAACAACTTTAACCTGTTACTCACACCAGACCCATGTTTGACCCAGAGTATATCTTCTGTTTTCTTAAACTCTTGGGTACTCAAATTTTTACGAGCAGCCAGGAGATTTCGGTTAGCTTTTGACGAATTATGGAGAAGCAATGGCGTAGAAGGCTTCAGCGTTAGATATATAGTTTCCGCTGTGTGTTCTCTGTATTGGTATCTCTTTGTTGAGTTGTATTGAGTTGTAATAACTAGACAGGTGTTTATAACTGTCTAGTATGTGATGAAAATTTTGTGTAACTCTGATTAGTGTTGTATACTATGTAATATTATGTTATTAATATAGTTTATTTGTTCCTCTGTTGAAATTCTGATGTTGTTTCTTCTCTCTTCTCTTTCTTTCTCTTTCCTATCCCTTTCTTTCTTCAAGATGATGCGATTTTCTATGGTGAGAAAGTCGGGTCGTCACAGGTGGTATCAGAGCGCTTGGTTGAGTGAATACCTAGGCTTTGAAGTGATTTCTATCTTGAGAGAGCGTATTTGTAATTTTGAATATATATATATACACACACACACACACACACACTTACTTCTACCTATTTGTTGGGTTACCCGTACAGGTTTTCCAATATAAGCTATAAAGGTAGATAAGGTAGTGGGGTGTGTAACACGACTACTACCAATGGTTGGAGTTTAAATGTTGAGGTTGGAAGTGGATCTGTCGAGACTGTAGACCTAGTTCCGTCTCAAGTGAGTTTTGCAGCTGGATGTAAGGATTTCATCGATCTTTGAAGGAAACCTTTTAAAGGTTTGGAGTCCATCTTGGTAGTGCAAGTTGGATGAGTAGAGTTTGGATCTGTCGGTTGGGCAGAAGAAAATAATGGTATCTTAATACCTCAGGAATTAGTAGCTGTGTGATGAGACACAGTGACAATGGATGTCTTTGAAGATTTTTTCTTTGGAACAAGTTTAGGAAGTATGTCTGCTTCGATGTTGTGGCTGGATTCAGCAGGATGTTTCTGTCTGGTTTGAGGTCCGAGTTTCTCGAAGAGCTTTGGATTAGGAAGTCTTTGGCATCGGTGTCAGCAGTGCAGCTCGGACTATTCTGTGTGCTAGCAAGAAGGTCTTCTGGTTAGCAATTTTTCTTGAAGTGGAGTTCAGAAGCAGCAGAGTGGATCCATTTCTTCGATGGATTGGCTAGATAAGCGTAAACTGTTCTGATTGGTAAAGAGAACAATTTTCTTTGGATATTGGACTGGTTGATCGCAAAAGTGACTTGCGATAGTTTGAGTGTTCTCTTGAGTTATCAGAGGTTTGTTCGCATCTGGGGGTTGAGTTTTCTTATCGACTGGATTTCAGGAGTGATACCGGTGGTTCAGTTTAGTAGAAGGATAACTTCTAGAGCGAGAATTTGGTAAAGCAGCTTAGGATGAGGTGGGACATCTGAGTTTTCTTTTATGGATCTGTTGAACCATATTTCTAAGATGTGTTGTCCAGTTTGTGCTCGTGTTCTTCATCAGCATTTTCATCTACTCCAGATCAGAGTTGTTCAGCGGAAGCAGTTTAGGAGTGCTTTTGTTTTGTCTTTTCCGGATAAGGAGAAGTAAATTAGTCTTCTGATGTTTGTGGAGTTGAGTTGGTGTTCTTGGTTTGGGATTGATCTTGAGGAGATCGTTCCATTGGGTTGTTTTGGTCTAGTTTGTTTCTAAATACATCAGCAAAAGTTGAGCTGATCGGGAGAGATGAAGGCAGCCCAGGATCATCAGAAGTGTTTTGTGGATAAGAGATGAAGAAATTTGGATTCCGGAGTCGGAGATTTGATTTTGGGTAAGTTTTCTCCGATCCAAGGAGCTTTAAGATTGGGTAGGACTGGGTAAGTCAGCTCCGAGGTGTTTTGGATCTTTTCTGTGTTCTTGTGAGGATTAGTGTTTGATTTTCAAGGTTGAATTGCCAGTTTGGATAACTGGGATTCAATGTGTTTCACGTATCTCTGAGGGAGTACGTGTATGATCTATCTCTGATTGTGGAACCAGCAGTTCAGGAGGATGTGATTTTTGAGTCAGACTTGTCTGTTAGTCTGATATCCTGTTTAGTTTTGTAGATATAGTTAAATAGGAGCTCTGTAGCTTAGTAGTATTGATTGTTTGGATTTTATGGAGTGAGTATCCCGGTATTTATACTTCGGAAACTCTATCCAGAATTTTGTCTAGATAGTTAGATTTGTTTGTTTGAGTGAATTGGTTTCTATGGTTGTTAGCATATGATTGATAATATATGTTTGTGTTTTAAAATAAAATCTTAAGATAGATTATTAAATTACCTTTTCTTTTAAATTTTGGGGATGAAATTCTTTTAAGGGGAGAGGAATGTGATATCTCGGAATTTTGGCAATATAAATTTAATAATCTGTGTTAAAAATTAAATTGATTTGATAATTTTTGATAATAAAATTTTGAATTGATCTAATAATCTTCTTTTAATAAATACCTAAATTGGTAGATTTTATCTTTTTAAAGCAAATAAATTGTTTTCTATTAATATTATATATATAATTGTATATATTGTAAATATATAAGCTTTGGTTTGGAATTTAGTAAATAAAGCAATTTTCTAATTCTAATTTATTTTTGGTAAATTTGAAATTTGATTTAAATTTAACATTTAGCTTTTCAAAGAAATTTAATAAATAACTATATGGTTTGTAAATACTTAAAAGTAAATGTTATTTGTTTAAAATATATTTAATTAGCTTAAATATGAATTTAAATTAGATTAACATAAAAAGATTTTTTTATTTTCTTTTTAAAATAATGCTTGAAATTATATACAAAAATTTAAATTACAATATACAAATG
This sequence comes from Allium cepa, assembly GCA_030765085.1. Lineage (NCBI taxonomy): Eukaryota > Viridiplantae > Streptophyta > Magnoliopsida > Asparagales > Amaryllidaceae > Allium > Allium cepa. Next base: position 188,745,173 of record CM060937.1, on the reverse strand, counting down.
ATCTTAATATATTGAGTAATAGAAGTAATTTATAATCTCTTTTATAAATCATTTTAAAATTGTTTAGTTTATTATTTTCAAATAATAATTATAATACCTAGTTTTTATGAACATAAATAGATTTTTATTGTAATAGGATTTGTTATTTTCAAAATTTAATGGTAGTTATATATGCATATATATAACCTGATTTTTAAATTAGGTTTTATAATTTAATTTAAATTTGAATTTAATGTTTTGAAATTCAAAAGAATAGATATTTAAAAGTATTTGAATAAGCTTTTACTTATAATTTATTTTGTTTCATTTCTCTTTAAATTAAAAAGGGAAGAAATTTATTTGTATATACATAAAAAGGAATAAATTAAGATTTAATAGTTTTTATAAACAATTTAAATTAAAATAAAAATACTCTAAAGACATGCGTAAATCTCTTAACACTTAAATGACATGTGTTAAGGCATAAATTTATCATTGTGACAAATATTAAGATTGAAAATAAGTGTCCTATTTAAATTTTCTTTTTCTTTTATTTTAATTAAATCCAAATCTACTTATATAAACACATCTCTTCTCAAATCATTTTCTTTTTCTATTCTTCTTCTTCAAAACTTGAGAAAATTTTCAGCCAACATTTAAACTAAGATCTAAAAATCTGAAATCATCATTCATATTAAAAATTTAAATTTCTTTGATCATCTTCTTAAAAAAAAACAGAAAATTCTGTTCAAAATAAAATCTGTAATTCCCTCAAAAACCAATATCTCCTCTAACCCAAAACAATCTGAAATTACCTCCACATACCAGAATCAATTACATGTAGCTGTAAATCAGGGAAAGCATTGCAGTAAATACAGTATAAACCTGTAGCCTCTTCAAAACAGTAACCTGAAAGCAATTCTGCAATCTCAAACCTACATGCAACTACAGTTACATCCAAGCCTGCATTTTTTCTTTTATCTGGGAACATGCATGTAATTGTAGAAACAGGGAGCAAAAGCAATGCAGTAAAATAAGATGAAAGTTTTTTAAAGCAAACTGCAGTTTAAATTCAATTGCAAACTACATCAACACAAGTTTAAAGCACCTTTCAGTTTCAAGCTTGTCAAAAACATGGATGCTCTGTTCATCATTCTAATCTATGAGTTACTTCACTTTTTTTTTTAAATTTAAGTATAATTTAGTTGCTTATTTTACTCTAGAAATAAGTGTGTTTGCATGCTATTTACAAGTTCATTACTGATAGATATATGAATGTATGTAGTTGAGCAAGTTGCTGTGTAATTTTTTTTTCTGTGCATAAGTTCCCAGATTCAGGAATTGCTAAAATTCCATTTCATTGGATTTAATCTGTGTAAAGATTTATGATTTGACAAAATATGGCTGTGAACATTAGTTAAAGTTTAAAATTCTATTTAATATGAAAATTTTCTATATTGTCTCTGGGAATTTAGAAAATATAGAACAAATCTTATGTATGTAAAAATTTGATCATCTAGATTCATGGATTCAAGAGCATAAATCGATTACTTAAACTAATACTAGAATTTTAAAACCTAAATCCGAATATTTAGTTTGAAAATGATGGAGCATTACTGGTTTAACCAGAAATCATGTTTTGGGTTGTAACTGTTGATCTAGATGGTCGGGGTGCGCAGCATCATTTCTGGTGATGGAATGGTGATAGTAGAATCAAGGAAAAATATTGGAAGGAGGATTAAAGCATTGAGGCAGTGATGATTAAGGGTTGAAAATTTTAACCCTAGTTTTCTGTTGATCGGATAAAATTGATCGCTGCGAACCCTGTGAATGATCTAGCTTTCCCAGATTTGAGTAGGTGATTGATGGAGTGTGGAAGAAGTAGTGGCCGGAGGTGAAGCTTCTCTGGTGGTCGGAGTTTGAGGCGATTTCCAGTGTTCGATTTTTTTTCCAGTTTTGAGCTTCAAAGCTCGTTTTTGATTTTGGGGTTCTGCAATTGGTTTGCTGGTCGGAATCGAGTTGGGGAATGACCATCGACTTGCGAGTGTCATCGCGTGAGGTCGGAATTAGGTGCAGCGTTGGTGCAGGTGCACGGAGGTTATGGTGTGTATGCTGTTGTTTTGGGGAAGAAGGGTACTCGTGTTTTGTTTCGGGCTGAATCGTGTTTTGCTCGAAGATTTGGGACATTGGACTTGTTGTGGGCTCGGGTATTTTGGTTGATATAGGTTTGTGTAAAACCTGACAGTACTTTAAAGTTTTAATGAATTCAAATGGGATTTACTCGAGCTTACTCGAGTTTATTTAGTGTTTTACTCGAGTTTATTTAGTGTTTTACTCGAGTTATTTTAGTGATTTGTTCGAGCTAAATAAGGTTAGGCTCGAATAATTTAATTGTTGCTCGAGTTATATTTGTTACAGGTTAGAAATCCTGTTATGTTTTCAAAATTTAAACTGAAATTTAAAGTGTTAAGCAAGAATTTAAAATGAGTTTTAAATCTAATTTTCAATTATGGATTCAAGTGAATTTGAATCTTAAGCTGGAAATGAATGAAGTTTTTAAATTCAAATTTGTTTAAAATACTTTAAAGGGCTTTATTGTTTAAAAATGTTTTTAAAGAAATTTGAATTTAAATTGGCTGTTCTGTTTTTATTTAAAAATTAAAGAAGTATAAAATGCAAAATGGAAATTTAAACTGAGTTTTTAAATTCTGAAATTTGAATATGAATTCAAATTAGATTGTCTGAGATTTGAAATTATTTATGTTTTTAAATTTAAATTTGATTTTAAAACTTATAAGTGTTAAAGCATATGTGTGATTTGGATTTGAATTGGAAGCTTATCTTTTTAAAATTTGGAATTTAAAAATGAGTTTAGATTTGGGTTTTTAAGTCTGGAATTAAATTTTAATTTCAGTTTTTAAATTAAATGAGTTTAAATTTAAATTGAATTGATCGAAGTAGAGATAGATAAACTGCAAATTAAATTCAAGTGTGATTTGAATAATATTTAATGGAATTTGATGAATTGGATTCATTAAATTATTAAGATAATTAAGATGAATAATTAATTATTTAATTAATTAATAATGTGGATGATTAATTAAGTAATTAATAATTTTTAAGTTGATTAATTAAGATTTGAGATAAATTAATTAAGGTAATTAATTTGTAATTAGGAATTGTTAATTAAATTTTAATTAATGATTAAGATTTATTAATCAAGTGATTAAGGATTAATTAAGATTGCAATTAACACTTAATTAATTAAATAATTAGAGATTAATTAATTGGTAATTAAATATTAATTAATTTGTAATTAATTGATGATTAATCTAAGTTAATTTTTTAATTAAGTAATTAAGAATGTTAATGAAGGTCATTAACTTAATTGGTTGATATCTCTTATATGAATTACTTTGTGATATGCTATGTTGGATGAACGGTAATAATATTATCTAACAATTATGAGTTGCTATGTAAAAGGGATATCCGAAAATTAAAGTTGAGTAGTATTTAATTGAATAACTTCGAATTTAAACTCAATTCACTTAATCCAGTCAATGTTTTGAACAAGGTTTAAATCAGATTCAAATCTGAATTTGAATCTTTGTTTTTAAAATAAATTTAAGTTTTATAAATTTAAGTGTTTTTAACAATTTTGAATGATAAAGTAAAATTTAAATGTTTTGAATTTAAAAAGGAATTTGTTTTAAACTCTTGTAAAAATTCTTTTATAAAAGAAAGTATTCTTTATCATGTAAATTTAAAGTTTTTAAATTGATTTTAAATTTTGTTGAAGATAAATTGGGTTTCATTTTAACTTGAATTTAAAATGAAGTTTGAAATTAAATTTGGAAATGAATGTTTTCATAAATATTTGTGATAATTTAACCATAGATAATAAAAAGTTTTATCTTAAAGTTAAATTAGAATTTAATGATTTGTTATTCATTTAATTATTAGGGTAATTAAGTCAATAATTAATTTATTTAATAAATTAATGAAATAAATAATTACTTAAAGTAATTAAGGGTTTAAACTTAAGGTTTAAGATTAATTATTCTTAGAATAATTAACTTGTAATTTAAGAATCATTAATTAATAAGATTAGATTTTAATTAATTAATAAATCAAGTAATAAAGGATTGATTGTGTTACAGTTAACACTTAATTAGTTAAATAATTAAGGGTTAATTAATGGGCTATTAATGATTAATTAATTTGTAATTAATAATGATTAAAATAAGTTAATTACTTTAGAAAAATAATTAAATAATTGTTAATAGTTAATGAAAGTTATTAACTAAGGATTATTTAATAATTAATTAATGTGATTAATTTTTAATAATTAATTAGATTAATTAATTTAAAGATAATCATTTGTGTAAATTGTTAAGTATAATTACTTATGGAAGTAATTAAGGAATTAATTACTCGTTGTAATTAATTGAGTTTAATTTGATTAGATTAAGTTAATTAATTCAGTTTAATTAATTTAGAATAATCATTTGATGATTTGTGAAGTATAATTACTTAATGTAATTTAATGGAGAGAAATTACTTAGGGAAGTAATTAATGGGTAATTACTGGATGTAATTAATTGAAGGTGATTTGTTGATGATAGTAATTTGGGCATAATTACTTTGTAAAATTAATCAAGAGATCAATTGGAGATAATTAATTATGGAGTAATTAATTTATTTGGTGAAGTAATTAAGGGTAGTTAATTACTGAATGGAGTTAATCATGGGTGATTAACAATTATGGTTTAAATAAAGATTAATTACTTAATGTAATTAATTTAAATAGAAAATGTAATTAGAAAATCATTAATTATTATAATTAATGATGTAATTAAGAAGGGATTATTTGGAAATAGTTAATAAATGAATGGATTAATTAATATAATTAATTAAGGATCAATGTAATTAATTATAGTTAATTAATTAAGGAAGTAATTAAAGATTAATTATAGTATTTGGTTAAGTATAATTAATTAGAGAAATTAATTAATGGACAATTACGTGAATTTAATTAAAGGTTAATTAATCGGGGATGATTAATTAAAATGAATAATTGGTTGATGATTAATTAATTGATTGATAATTAATAATGATGTAAGCAAGTTTGGTAATGATGAAGTAATTAATTTAATTCACTTTAAATTAATTAGAAATGATATAATTAATTTAATTCATTTTAAATTAATTATATTTGGTGTGATTATTAATCATTGCTTATATATGAATGGATGATACTGGTTGCCTTGATTGGTTTGAAATCTCAGATATGAGATAAATAATGCTGTGTGATATGGATGATTTGGTTGCATTGGGATGATAATATGAATTATCTATTTGTGATTAATAATATGGATTATCTGTTGTGATGATGGTGATGATTATCTATTGTGATACGTGAATTATCTATCTGTGTGTATATAGATAATTGAATTATTTTAAACTTTTAAAACAACTTGGCCTTAATAGATATGCTTTGGATTTCGATGAGACCGGGATCGGGTTTCCAGATTTGGATATCCGAAAACCACATCGATCCAAATTAATGATAGGTCATAAATCTCAAGTGAAGAGTGAAGACCCGAGGTGTAAGAATTATTCGTCAGTATAACTTTGAGGGTGATTTCGAGATGAGTTTGACGGGTAGTACTTTCAGATTCGAGATGAAGATTCAGAGTGCAAGGGTTATCGTCGTTAACTCTGAGGGTGATTCCAAAATGAGAATAACGAGATAATGCCTTCGATTTCGTTCGAACCCGGAATGAACTTGTATGGATTGAATGCTTTCAGAACATCGTCAAGTGGACGATGAGCATTCTAAGAGATGTGTTCTCTAAAGGTAATCGTAGCCTCAAGCCTCATCAACCGGGAATGCCTAAAACATGGGAGGTGCAGCAAGGCTAAGTGGGTCATGCCCAAGTAGGACGAGATTTTCCCCTATCTAGAAGTCCCTTTTTATTTCGGCTGTGTGGGAGGTTGGAACGTACGCCAACTGCGGGGTTTTCTTGTTCAGGACCGTCCAGTAAGGGATGGTTCCTGTCTTGTATTGCAGGGGATTGTGAGTGATCCTCGGTACGTTGATCTAGGCCACGTACTGTGACGGGCAGTACCCTGGTAGCCCTTCCATTGTATGGAATACAAAATCCAGTAAGTGCGAACGGTTTTGTTTGTATTACCCACTTTTGTGGCTAGTAGCTGGAATTTAATCATGTAACAATTTCGGCTATTTCATATTTACTTGAAAACCCTAGACCTATTATAATATCACTGAATTTCCTATCAAATGTTTTGGTCAGCGTAAGGTAAAAACTTTTCCATGTTTATGTGTGGGAAGTCTTACGTGATACCTTTCTTTTCAAAGGTTTTTCAAAGTTAAGCAACTTTAACCTATTACTCACACCAGACCCATGTCTGACCCAGATTTTATCTACTATTTTCTTAAACCCTTGGGTACTCAAATTTTTACGAGTAGCCAAGGGATTCAGGTTAGCTTTTGACGAATTATGGAGGAGCAATGGAGCAGAAGGCTTCGGCGTTAGATATATAGTTTCCACTGTTTGTTCTCTGTGTTGATATCTCTTTGTTGATTTGTATTGAGTTGTAATAACTAGACAAGTGTTTATAACTGTCTAGTATGTGATGAAAATTCCGTGTAACTCTGATTAGTGTTGTATACCATGTAATATTATGTTATTAATATAATTTATTCGTTCCGCTATTGAGATTCTGATGTTGTTTTGTCTCTCTTCTCTTTCTTTCTCTTTTCTATCCCTTTCTTTCTTCAAGATGATGCGATTTTCTGTGGTGAGAAAGTTGGTCATCACACTCCTTCTTTTCCTTTCTTCCTTTCTCTACGATCAATCATTGGCTACTACTAGCTTCTCCACTTTCGCTCATAAGCTTCATTTGATCTCTCATCTCTTCACTCAGGAGTCTCATCTTCACTTCTTATAATGTCCGCGTGCTTCTGTCATAGATTAAGCTGTTAATCAATACCATTGTCGTTCTAGAAGAGAGCACGATACCACCATTTCCTTTTGCTCCTCGTCCACATTTAAATCAATAGCTTTCATCTTTATCATCAAGTCTTCGAAGAAGTTAAAATGTGCTTTCAAGACGTACTTCTTACATCTTGTAACTTAAGAAAGTCTTGAAAAAAATCAGTCTATTTATGGGAGACTTCATCATGTAGAGGTCCTCCAATTTCTTTCACAAGTCTCTAGTGTTAGCTTCATTGCTAATCTCTAGGATGACGTTCTCCCTCATGGCCAATCGAAGGGTAGTAAAGGACTATTCTTCCATCTCCTTCCTTTCCTATTCTGAGATATCTACTGATATTGATTATGCTTCAAACACAACCTTATAAACATGATTTTTTTCTTAACACCACCTTCATCTTCCACTGCTAGTTCTCAAAATCATTATCTCTGTTCCACTTCTCTATAGCCAGTTGCGAACCGGATGCTGCATATGAACCCATAATGTAGAGTTCATACTCCTGTGTAGGTCTAACCTCACTTCTATATCTAGATCATGCCATCTTTTTAATCACCTTCTAGCCCTAGGCTTCAACAACAATTTTAAAATACTCTGATACCCGACCATTGGCGGTAGATTTCACATAAATGACTGTAAATCAACCCAAATAAATGTGGAAGTAATAAGATCGTGTCATAGTGCGATAAAACATATAGAAACAAGAGAATAAAGTAGCAAATCATGAAAGAAACTAAATAAAGAGTCCACGCATGGATTTATAATGGTTCCACTATCCTGAGACAGTGTACATCCACATTGGGGAGAGAAGAGATTTTATTATTTCTATGAAAAGAGAATTTTACAAGATTGATAGTGAAAGCTAAGAAGAAGAATAAGAAAACAAACTTAAGACAATAATTCTGCTTATGCTAATTTCTGCCTTTATATAAAGCTTATTACTTAGGGATGACATAACTAATTCATGGTCATAAATCAATGGCTCATCAATTTTGTTATTCAAACAGGAAAAGTTTATCCATTTGATTTTCTAGTTTCCCCCAATTTACATACGTTTGATAAGATTCCTTCTTTAATCAACTAATTAGTGAATTAATTGGTTACTTCAATCTCCCAAAATGATTCTTTCTCATGTAAGTAATTTATTGCTCTCTTTAATGCTATAGAAGAGAGAGTATATTTGAGTAATTACTCAAATATCATTCAAATCTTTTGCATCTGGAAATATTGTGTCACCGAAATCAGCAATATCTTCCAAATCTTTTTTAGTATGAAAATATTGAATCATCAAATCTAACAATATATATAGAGTAAACTAATAAGTGTTGGTCATCTAATAAACATCAATATAGTTTAGTAATAGCTAGTTATTTCATTATAATTATTCAATGTAATATTGTTTGTGCAAAATGTATGCAACGAATGCCTATTTTCCATCCAGGACCCACCTGAACTACCCTGACTCTAAAGCCCATCTTAGCATTCCAGCGCTCTGCTCCACCTCAAACTACAAAGGTTGGAGTATAATTTTTCAGTATCAAACCTAATCCAACCCTACCATGTTTTGGCCTAAACATGATAGTAGTCCAACTGGACACAATTAGAAAAGTTCTAATAGTATCAAAATGGTAAAGGCATTTGCCAATAAACTCTAAAATTGAAATCATATAATGGCAGTTGTACCAGTTATGAAGTTATCATTTTATTTAAAGAAACACAATTATTATAAAGAACATGCATGTGCATTCCAATATCTATGTTTGTTTATAATAAAATAGATACCAAATATATGCAAAAACTGGATTTTCATTTACATTAACAAATAATAAAAATAAAAATGCAGCCAAAATTAAAACATAAGTAAAGAGTTGAGCATTTTTCTCTTGTGTCAAAACATGCACAAAAAAAAAAACCAGAGTTACTTGAATGTTTTCCATTGATATCAATCTGCCACTTTTTGTTGTTTTTAGTCATGAATAACAGCTAGGTTCCATCGAAAAGATTGTGAAGTTAGATGAATTTCCAACACTCAAAATTAATTCTACTTCCCAAAATAGTGTAAATGGACAACTTACACTAATCCCTAATTCACAACTCAAAATATGAAGAAGAAGAGATAAATTTAGATTAGGAGGAAAAAATTCATTGAAGAATGACATTTTGGTCTAAATTGCTTTCTTTACTTATTTAGGAGCTATACACACACATCCACGTAGTTTTGCACTTTTGATAATTTGAAGACGTTGGACTTCAGAAGGATAAAGAAATGGGCGTAGAACTCGTCGTTGGTTAAGTACAAGGGATAACAAATATGGATCAACATTACGAAGATCTCCACCATCAAAATCATTGTGTTCAACATGTTTTCACTTTCGAACGCATATGTTAGTTCAAAGTGGTTTTTGGATAGGAATCGTCCATTCCGATCTTAGTCTCTTCATCGATAAAAAGATATCAAGTACATAGGTGATTATCAAACAACATCCATTCTGATCTTATCTTCAAAATACTTAGCTGTTCATTTGAAAATATTACTAAAATGATTGGGAAGAATAATTAACTTAAAACCATGATTCACAAAAATTATCGCAAACCGTTGCAAAAACCGTTGAGTATTTTTTGGAGCTTCTTAGCTCTAAATACATATTCCACCTCATATATTTCCAATTTTTGTATTCAAAACTCTTTTGAAATATTTAATCATATTTATGGAATTTATTTTATATTTTAAATATTTAAAAATATTCATCTTGAAGAATTTACCCCTTTGATTTTCGAACTGCCAAAACTCGATGTTTTTGACAACTTGATTTGGACATATTTCAAACTTTACTAAATAAAATCTTGATTTTCTTCTTTTGTTTGAAAACTATACCCACACGGGTCCAAAAAAATTCGTATTTCAAATAATTCGGACTTATATCGAATCCTGCACATTGATTTAACTTTTAGGTTGGAAAATTATGAACTGCCGCTACGCGACGAGCTTGATTTGACACAATTTTTCTAGCTTCATTAAACTTTGCCGAAACTTGTTAAAATGTTTAAAATACCATAATTAACCATTTTAAATCATTTCAAACTATTTTTACAACATCAAAAACTCATTATCCACTTTATTCCATATTATAATATTAAATATTAATTTTCAATCTTTTTATATTCAAAACCATAAAGAGGCTCAATAAACTCCATGCACACATTAATATTGATTTATTTTTCCATAAATTAACTATGGTTAATTAATTAACCATTTTTATTTAAGATAATTATGACTTTCCTATTATTGGTCTAATTATCACAATCAAGTTATCAACTATATAATCAACCAATTTTCAAACGTCCATTTATATCATCCAACATATTAAATGGTAATGTTATCATACTAGAAATAATGATAGATGTTATTTAATATTTAATAGTTACGAATATTGAGTGCTCACAATCAATTTTCACTTCACCAATCTTTTCCTCAAACTCCTTGAATTGTTTCCAGCAGAAATCCAGCAACACTTCTCTTTTCTTTACCCTGAAGCTCCTCCAACTTTCTCCTTGCCTTCTTATGTGCTCAACAGCCCCTTGCTAAAGGTGGTTCTCAGCCTATTCGAGGGAGAAGGTAGTGGCCATGTATTGATGTGGAGATAGAGGGGATTTCAAACTAGTTTGGAAGTAGATCACTATCCTAAGTGTATGGATATATTTATTTTATTTTGCCATTATTCTTCTCTATTATGGAAGCCACTAAAGTAGCTTGAAATGAAGAAGAAGAAGAAGAAGAAGAAGAGAATTGTGTGAAGACGATGAAGAGTATGCCTTGCTATTTATAGATTTTAGGAAGTGTGGTTTCCAAAGTATTTAAAATGACTAAATTACCCTACTCATTCAATGATACATGCACCACTTCCCCTTGTCCCCCTATGTTCTCTTGTTCCCTTCTTGTCATGGTGATGGATGTGATGTAAAGGTGAGAAGATGGTTTCTTTTTGAATCTTAACCCTTAAGCTTTCTTTCTCATTCGACCACCTAACCCCCACCTCACCATGACATGGCCAGCCACCTACACCTCCATGTTCCCCCATGATGTCACCCACCCCGTATGCTCTTGTCCACCCATGTGTGTGTAAGGTGAAGAAATAGTTGCTTTTTTTTACTTTTGTATGAAAATCTCATGATATTTATATTTTTACTTACGTAAATATAAATGTAAATGGTAAAATGTATGTATGCATATATGTATCTTTATGACATTTATATATGTGCATATGCGTAAGACAACAAACAATGTTGCAATAATTTAGAACAGTTTCTATACATCAAACCGTTGATAATCTGGAATCCGATTTTCGGTCATATTTTTACTTTTCATTTAAACTATATATACTTGTAATCAAAGTTTTAAAATAAAATTTATATTATTTATTAATAATTAAAAGGTCCTTATTTGATTTTAAAACAATTATTAAATCATTTAAACTCAATTTAAATTCGAAAATCAATTATTCAAAAATGATGATATCATTGATGATGTTATAAAGATATTTTACTTCCAATAATAAAATAAATAATTTTATTTCATATTCTTGCTTAAGTGGAGAAATAAGTATATTTATCCAGTTTCATTCGCGGTTTTTGACGGTTAAAAGGCTATTTATCGATAAAACGATTCTCGGTCATCTTATCGATATTTTTTCGAAGAATATATTTTTTGTAAATTTTTTTGGAAACAAGATCATCATTATTATTTATTGCATAAAACATGATTATTTATTTTTAGTAATCTTATATTTGAATATTTATAATTTAAAATACTCCAGTTTAAAGTCGATAAAATTATGGGTCATTATAGGCTTCTCCCTTAAATGAATTTCATCCACAAAATTACAACCCAAAACCCAAAACATGTATTTTAAAACTTAATTCTGTATGACATACACAGATCACCCTTATAGAATATTTGATTTGATTTATTTGAATACACAATTTACTTTCAAGCTAGTATCATTCCCTTAATTCTTTAGTGTGGAATCTAATCAGGCTTTTTGATCAGAACATTAGTTTTCCTTGCAATAGCTCTCAATTATGATAGAAAATGCAAGTACCCAACTTAACCCTCATCAATGTTCGTCGTCAAAAATCGAATGTAAAATTCTTTTTCTAACCATTGTAAACACCTCAAAGTTTCATACTCGAATCTTTGATCAGAATCATGTGACGAAATGATCTACGTATGACAAACATACTTATTAGCATTCCCAAAAAATTTATGAAAACATTTCATGAAATTTTAACTTTTATTCTAACATTGAAAATCATTTCAAAATATTCACCTAATGTATTTCTACCTCCTTTTCAAAAAAGTTTTGATATCCTTTACTTGGAATAATTTTATTATAATTTTATTCCAAAATTCTTTCGAAATTTTTTTGTTAACGAATTCCCATTCCAAAATTATTCTATATTAAATAACTCTCTCTTTATCACTTTTAATTTTTTTAAAACACTAGGATGTGAGTTCCCAAAATCCCTTTTTATTAAACATATATTTCAAACCCATCTTTTACAAAATCATTTTCATAAATTACACTTTATTTTATAAAATATACTTTATAAAATATATTCTTAAATAATTTTCTTGATTTCAACACTTTATGAAGCCACTTCTTTATAACATCCCTTTAAACTTTTTAGTTCTAAAATATTTTATTAAATTTATTTAATACAAGATAGAAGAAATGCACAGAGAGAATAATCCAAAAGGAGATTTATTAATTAACATCATATTTATACACCGACTACTAACCCTAACCTGTATTACAAGTTTTTAGGGATAACCCTTAGGGAATACACTCTATCATACACCACTATTATATATACACACACACATACATACTTGAACAGCTACACACACTATTTTTGGACCCCTTTTGAGGTAGATGGTTTTTATCCTTAGTACCAAAGTCAACTCACCTTTTCTTTGGACAGTCCTTCATTAAATGTCTTCCTTCATAGCACCAACTGCAAGTCTGTTTGGGACACTCTTTGACTATATGTCCTTGTCCTTTGTAACAGTAGTCACTCTTTGCTTGCCCTTCCTGAGCAAATTTTTGGTTTCTTCTTTGGTTTAGGGCACCCATGTAGAAAATGTCCCTCCTTTTAAACTCGAAACAGAATATATCCTCCATAAACATATCTACTTTCTTCTTTTCCTATCCTTACACTGACTCATAATGCCATTCTTTATTATATCTATAATCGTAGATTCCAGCATAAGACCCTAGTCTTAATTTTTCTTCTGCTTCTCCTCCTACACGTACTCTTTGTGCTAGTTTTGGATTCAGCCATAACTCATCATCCGGCATATAAAAAGCTATTCTACACCTAAGTGATATACCAAAATATCATCAGAGGTATCACACCATTTATTTTTTGACTTAAATACAATTTTATACAAATAGCTTGATTTAGACTTATTAGGATTTGAACTTGCATTGATCCTTCAATGATAAGGAGAATAATTTACTAGTTGACGAAATTGTTCACCCAAGCCAATATCCGATCGATACTTTGAAGATTATTCCAATCATCACCAAACAGAACGAGACCTTATTTATTGGACCTACCAAAATTCTCAAAACTCGTTTTAGGGAATTACAAACCCTATCTCCAATGATCACTCATTCTATGATATTACTAACCCTATCTACAATGAGTTTTACCCCACCAAAGCCTAGGTGTTCGCTCAACCTATGCTTCGCTACCAAATGTGATGCATGCCTTCTTGACTTTCAAAAATCGACATTAATACATTCTCAGTATTCAAGTGCCACAAATTCAAGTGCCGGAGAGGTAGATTTATGAAAGCTAAAAAGAAAATAACACAGAATGGAGTAAAAATAGAATTTCACATGAATGGAATAATAATCATATGTCATTAACCACAAAATCTTTACAGCGGAAAATTTTGAATACAATATTAGAGTCTAACCTAGATTCAGCCTGGATAGATATAAATCTTTGTACTTACAACTGCTTAAAAACAAAAAAAAAACAAATGCAGTAATAGAATAAAATACATCCATATGTTATTGAAGATCTCCAGCTCTCTATTGCAACCTCCAAGCGCCTTCAGCTAAACCTGAAACTACTCGAATCTGAGCCGAGCATTTAAAAAAAAACTGGAACATGCTTGGTAAACCAGCATGAGAAACTCAAATTATAAATTTATATAACAGTGTCATAGATCGAATTGATACCGATCAAAACCTTTGAAAAGAAGGGTATCTCATAAGACTACGCCATACCTAATCAAGGATGGGTTTTTTCCATATGATAACCAAAATGATTTTATACCAATTTTTTTTGATATTTTCATCAATGACATTGGTTTGAAAACAATTTTCAAATAAATATATAAAGAAGGTACCAATACCCTACAGTGTCAAACTGTGTACATGGTATCAGAGGGATGGCTGAAATATTTGCCAAGCATTACATCTATTTTGGGAATTCAACTAAAACCATAAAGCTCGTATTGAAATTAGATTTCTAACATGATAGGAACTAATGGTCATTTCCTCCGATGTGATATCCATGCATAACAATCCTAGTCCACATTGACTATTCACTTTTCACAAGCAAGGCTCCAAACTACATTGTTACACTACTTCAAAATAGCGCATTTCGGTGGCTTTTATCTTTCTCAATCGAGCCTCAAATACCATCCAATCTAAACCATTCATGGTCCAAGCAATATCGGACTTCTCCATCATCAATAAAATCGATAGCTTGAAATATATGCCCTACAGACAATATAATATCCCCTATTAATCCTGGGGATATGAGGCTTATGAAGGTATGCTCTTGTTTCCATAAAGCCAGGCTTTGCTTTTCACAAAACCACATTTACTTTTCACAAAGCAAATTCTACTTAGAATGCCACATTTCCATTTCAAACAACACACTATTAATTTAAACCGAGCCCGTACATCTCAAAGAAGGATATTAAATATAGGAGGGGTTACTTCCTACACTACCAAACAGATGTATGTTTGCAGAGATCAATGTACACGGTTTTAGAAATGCATAGACAATTATCCATAAAAGTTATCCAGGTGAAGGAAAGACCGAAGACAATCCTCCTACTACTTCCTGTTTGGGAATCACCTTTAAAATTAGTAGTGAGTAGTTCTTGCCAATCAAATATTTTCAGAACGAAGGCACTACTTCCACCATATAATATAATATGAGAATCACCTCAGAGGTTAGCAGCAAGCAGCCCTACATTACGAAGATCTCCATTTTCAAAATCATTATTTTCAACATATCTTCACTTTCAAATGCATATATTGGTTCAAAGTGGTTTTTCGGATAGGAATCATCCAAATCTGGTCCTTGTCTCTTTGAATCAATCATCGATAAAAAGATGTCAAGTATATAGGTGATTATCAAATAACATCCAATCAATTTATCCTTTTGTCAAATCAAATATCTTCCAAAGATATATTCTTTTAAACTTTTTCTTTGCTTTTCATGAGGATATGGAATCATAAACCTCATTTATCAAATTCTCTGGTTGATTAAACTTCTTTGATCTGGGAATAATATCAAATCATTTCACCTTTTACTTATAATAACATTTCCAAATCATTTATTTAAATCTTAACAAAGATTTCTTATTTTCAGATCATAACTTTTGAATGGGTCAAAAATGATATTATTTAAGACATTATTTACTGCAAACCCATATCAATTAGTATCGAGTAGAAAAGGATCCATAGATATTAAACTAATCAACTCGATACCAATTTCCATATTCAACCTGTAATATTCATTGAAGAACGGTGAAATCACCTACTAAATTCATACGGATAGTGCGAGTTTCCTCCTTAGAATTTATTATAGATTTTAACTAGGTTATTCTCTATATCACAAAAATCATATTTTAAAATCTTGTTCAAGCTTTGAAAAACTCCAAATCTCTTCTTTAAACTTAAGAAAATGCGGTCCGAGTAGATCAAACTAATTATCCTCTCCATCGGGCCAGTCTAGATAGCTGGAGCAAAACTTTGACACTGTTGGTTCAAGCTTGGGTCTAGGGACTATCGCTCTATCACCCATAAGGTAGTCAAATTATTCGATCAACTCTAAACTCTTTTATATGATCTTTTAGAGATGATTTTCATTTACTTAACTTTATTACAAATATGGTTTAAAACAATTTTTCTTCAACCATTTTTTAAACTCCTTTAAACTACTTGTAAAACTTCCAAATCATCTTCAGAATAATTAATTGTTCATTTGAAAAGATTATTAAAATATTAAGGAAGAATAATTAAGTTAAACCATGATTTGCAAAAGTTATCGAAAACGGTCACAAAAACCGTTGTGAATAGTGTTTTTAAAAGCTTTTCGGATCGAAATATATTTTCCACCTCATATATGTCCAATTTTTCTATTCAAAAACCCTTTAAAATATTTAATCATATTTATGAAATTTATTTTATGTTTTTAAGGATTTCATATATTAACTTTGAAGAATTTACCCATTTGATTTCCTAACTGCAAAAACATGATGTTTTTGAAAACTTGATTTGGACATATTTCAAACTTTACTAAATGAAATCTTGATTTTCTTATTTTGTTCGAAAACTATACCAATATGGGTCTAGATTCTTATTTTAAGCAATGCTGACTTATATTGAATGCTACACATTGATTTAACTTTCAAATTGGAAAATTACAAACCGTTATTACGCGACGAGCTCGATTTTTCTCTATTTTTCAAACTTCATTAAAATCTGCTAAAACTTTTTAAAATATTTAACATACCATAATGAACAATTTTAAATCATTTCAAACTATTTTAGACACATTAAAAACTCATTTTCCACTTTATTCCATATTATAGTATTATATATTCGATTTTCCACTTTTTATATTCAAAACCATAAAGAGGCTTAATAACTATGTACACATATTTATAGGGACTTATTTTTCCATGAATTGACTATGTTCAATTAATTAACCATTTCTATTTTGGATAATTATGAATTTTCCATTATTAGTCATATTTTTCCATTATTAATTACATTTATCATAACCTAGTTGTCAACCATATAATCAACCAATTTTCAAAGATCCATTGTGACGACCCACATTTCGGAAGGTTTAAATCGACAATAATCCACAAATGTCCAACTTAAACAATCCGGAACGTAGATAATCAATGAGGTTAAGCAAGAAAAATAAGAAGAGAGGAAGGAGACAAAAGACAGAATATCACAGCGGAAACGATAAAATATAGTAATCAAATTAAAATTCAAAAGCTATTTACTATACATCTGATCATAATCTATACACATTTATCAGAGTTATATCTATACATCAGGGATAAATAATCAATCCAGCAGAATAGCATGATGCATGAGATAATAATAATAGTAATATACCAAAACTCCATCTTCGTCCTTCAGAGAATAGTCTTCGATATGCTGAAAAAACTCAGGACTGACCCGAGCATAATGAAAAGACAAAACACTCGTGTCAGGACTAAAATATACTTATGTAAGTCAAATCAATATCATAGAATATGAGTGTAATTACTTAAGAGATGTTACGGGATTTTCCATCTCCTAAGGATCCGTTAAACTATTTATATATAATAGTTTACGCTATAATAGATAATGTCTATTAGTAAAATAAATATCAAAATAGCGTTAAGGCTTTACATTGATCCACCTTAATACATTTTGCAGTTTTAAATCAAAATCGTAATGGGCTCGTATAGGGATAAATATGACAAGGCACGTGAGGCAATGCCCAAGGTAGGATTCTACCGGTTTATCCTTTCTGGCTGGTCGTAACCCATCCATGGCCGACCGCGACAATCAAACCAAACAACAAAAAGATGCACCCGTCGAATCCGAAACCACAATAGTAACACGAGGGATCAACGTCACTAGAGGTAGCTAAAATCAATGACCAGACATAGGGTCCTGTTTTAGTCATTTTAATTATGACACGAATGTCAAACCTATCCATCATCGTTCTCTTACTTCATTTTAGTAAACGTCGCCAATCAACCACTACATTCTAGATATCATCCACCGCGTACACGGTTGTCAAAGTGGTTCCTATATTGAAAGAGCGTATTTCAATAAGAGGCACCAGTCTCTTTAACAACCAATCGTCATTTTACACACCGGTTAGTTCTTTTACATTTTGAAAACAATTCGTACTTGATATCAAAATATCATATTCGTTTCAAAATCAAATCCATTTCGAAATCATCGTATATTCGCGATCAATTCCATTTCGAAATTATCATATATTCAAAATTATCAATTTTGTCCGATAAATCGATTCCCCTTCCAAAATTTGACTCGAAATTAATTTAGGTTATATTCTCCGCTTTAACCTAGTTCGTATTTAAATCCAAGATTTATATATAAATAATTTACCCTTTAGCAAGTTTGATTTTAAAAAATAGTTTAAATAGTTTAAAATTGTTAAATAGTTAAAAATAGTTTAATAGAAAATATTTAAATAGTTAAAAATAGTTTAATAGAAAATTTCAAATAGTTAAATAGTTAAAAATAGTTTAATAGAAAATATTTAAATAGTTTAATCGAAAATATAAAAATGCTTTATATAGTAAAATAGTTTGGGAAATCAAAATAATTTGAATATTTGAAGAATATAGATTTTACATCATTTATACTAAAATATTCATTTTAAAAATAATTCCAAAGTCAAACCAGTCAACTTCCTAATTTCCTACCCAAATCAATTCTGAATTCTATTTCGATTTGATCGATTCAATTCTGATTCTGACTGGAATAAATTTTGATCCCACATTAAATTTCAATTTCAATTAACAAATTTCTTTAAATTTCCATTTCCATTTCCAAATTAATTTACATCTCAACTTCAAAGAAATTTCCAATTCCAATTCCAAACTAATTTAAATTCCAATTTCAAATTAATTTCTAATTTCAATTCCAATTCCAACTTTGATTTCAAAATATCGATTTAAACACTTAAATCAAATTTACTTTCAATACCAAATTTTAAATCCAAATTTTCAATTCCAAACTCAAATTTGAATATCATTTCATATCACTTTTTCTTAGAAATATTCAAAGTTCGAATAAAAGTCCAATCTTTTAAAACAAATCCATTTCTGAAATTTACGACGTATTTCATTTATAACTTAAAATTTTAAACTTCGACTAATTAAACAATCTCATTTATTAAGTTTAAATTCCAACATTTCGAGCTCCAATTCAAAATAATTCAATTTTCATAAATTTGATTTTATTTTAAAAATCAATTCATTTAAATAATTTCAAAACAACTTTTAAAATCATTTAATTTAACCAACCTGGTGTCCGTACATAATTCTCTACCCAGTGGCCAAGTGGATTATTATTTCAATTTAATTTCAAGGATGGATACATATTATTTCAATCCAAATAGATGTCATAGGTATATATCATTTCAACCTATTTCTTAATTTATTCAAAATAATTCAGTTTACAATGCAATAAATAATATACAAGATGATAGCATGATATATCAAAATAAATAAACAATCAATATCGACCAGCAGCATCCATCATAATCAATCAGCCATAAATCCAATAACCTTCACAAATTTCAATTTTTACCATATCGGGTAATATGCTGCCAATTAAATTTAAATTTATTTAACAGTCAGTTAAAATTATATCAATTAATTCATATACCAATTTAAATGACAATTAAACCTACCAAACAACAGCCAATCAAATTTATATCACTTCAGAATATAAATATAACTATCGTAAAATTATTTTAGTCAATTATGAGCGTATAAACACTCATCTTTGATTTATCGATGATTTAAAATCCAAATAAAGGCCCAAATTTGAACAGTCTCAGAATGTTGCCAAACAGTTCTTAACGTCTGGAATTTCGATACGAACGCAATGGAGAAAACCGCGCATGAATTAGAGCTCATATGAAAAAGATATTCGAGTTTGAACAATTTGAATTTTTATATAAAATAATAAATAAATATATAAAATAACATGTACATCTTCTTCCTCTACATCACGTACACCTCCTACCCAATCACGCACGTCCAAGCGTCCATGCGCATGCCATCTCCGACGACCTGACAGTGATCAATGACCACCGTTCGAAGCGCCTTGGCCTGCTCCTCCTCCACCTCGAACGCCTCGTCCCCAACCACCTTCGTTTGTCCCAAAAACCCATAAGAATGCACGTGCTTCCACCTCAAATCCTGGAAGTTTCTTGAAGTAAAAGCATAGATCAACTGCATGGATTTGAAGAGCTCGTCGAGATTCATAACTTTGCTTTTGAAATATTTCGATTTTGTTGAACGGATTGAGAGATAAAGAGAAAAGAAGATCAGCAATTTCTGGCCTTTGGAATAATATATGATGACCATGGTTTGCAATTAGGGTTTCTGAAATAAAATAATAATAAAACTGTCTCGATTTGCGTCCGTATTTATATAGTTAGGTCCAAAATCGTCCGAACTCCAACCGAGACATGCCGCCAGGCGTTTATAATGTTTTACCCCCGTTCCGAACGCAATGGAACTTGTTTCGAGGCCTAATTCGATCGTATGTGGAAGATAGGTTTTCAAAGTCAATTTATTTTATCGTATTCCTTTAAATTGATTTCTACACGTTTCAAGCTCGTACGACCAAGCGATACGTCTGATCACTATGAAACTTGAAATCTTATAATTATCCATTATTACGGATCCGATGAAACTGATTTCGTTGAAATCCGAGAGAGTTGCCAAAATGGCTATTTTTACCCATTAATTAAAATATAAATTTCCAATTTTTAATTATTCCCCTTTAAATTCAATTTTAAATTTTAACCATCTTCAGTCATAATCAAATAAAATTTTGAATCAATTTTTGATGTATTTTCATTCACATTAAACACAGAATCCCATTATTTAAATAATTCCAATATTAAACCTAAACAATTAAATTATTCAAAAAATTACATTAATAACCATTTTTATTCAATAATCACCCTAAATTTAATAACTAAAAATAGCTAAAAACATAGGTCGTTACATACTCCTCCACTCAAAACTTTTCATCCTCGAAAATGTGTTAAGTAAAAAATTTTACATACAATATATTTTCTCCAAATTATTGACTTATAAACATTAAAATCTTATTTACAAAACCTTTGCTATACTCTTGCTACACTCCCTCCGAAATTGGTTTTATGAAAAATATAACTTATATATAAAACAAGTTATAAAAATTTTAAAACTTTAAAATTTTTCTAACTCCCGGATTTGTGGAAAATTTCGATAGAGTCTCCTTTGCGCGGCTCGATCGAAATTTTTTTACAATACAATATATAACACAAATATACCCAATATATATCAAACATACATCTCATCTCAATGGTGAGGCATGCCGAAGGGAAAAAATAAAAAAAACACGATATGTAATCCGAGATACGTACTTTATTATTAATAATACGAGCGAATTCGCTCGTATTAAGAAAGCAAAAGCATATAAATCCCCGTATACGCCCAAACAATCTTCGTATGTACCTATCTCAACTCAACTTGAAATATTAGTTACTTATTATAAGTGTAGAACAGGTATAAGTTACAATAATTATAAAACATACATTTTGAATCCAAATCTCAAACATGAGCACAAACACGCAACCATACAACAATCATATGCATCCAAAACAATTAAACAATGATTTACAACAACAAAAATCATCCGACAAATCAATATTCATTCAATTCATTTCATAACTACTATAATTTACATTTCAATGTCAATATTTAATTTATACACTCTCATTCTCATTAACATTAAATTTTATTAACATTTTATTTTTCTCATTTCCATTTATTTAAATATTATTAAGCTCACATCTACTTGTTTCATTTCAATCATTCACATATTCAATGACACTTAAATAATTTAATTCCATACCACATTCCATATATTTTAAAATTGATTCACATTCACCCATTAATATTTTTTTCGTTAATCATACAATAGATTTTTATTCAATTCCTTCACTTTGTATCGATTTACATTCAACTAATTTAGCTTTTATCCATTTTTTTCTTCCAATCAATATTAACTGCATTCACATTTGATTTATTTTAATTCAGTATACTTACATTCAATCGATTTGTTTCAATTAGTTACATTTGTTTCATCCACTTTTAATTCGTTTACATTCCATTGTTTTCTTTCAATTTATTAACACTCATTACACATGCATTAAATTCAATTTTATTCAATTCAATTTGTAAAATTCCAGTTTATTTCAATATTTTTTTACCCATTTCATACAAATTTATTTGGTGAATCATTTATAAAATTATTCCACTTAGTATATCCTCCCTTTTATTATACTAACATCATTTATAAATTTATCTAAGTTTATTATAAATATTTTATATAAGAAAACTCACTTTTATTATTATTACTTCATATCTTATGCTATTATTAATTCATCGATTCACTTCATTTATTCAAATTCATATTATTAATTTAGCAAAGTAAATTTCATTTTATAACTTAATTTATATTAATAACCTTTTTTTCACAAATAATTCATTCAGCTTTTCTTAAGTCCACTTTAATTTATTTTTTTCTCAATGGCTTATTCCATATTATTTTAGTTAACATTAGAATTTTTATTTAAACTGCTCCACGTGCATTTTATTTATATCCTGTTTAAATTAAATTCAGTTAACCATATTAATTTTTCTTACATTCATTTATTTTTATTGAATTCTACACGCTTAAATTACATTTCATTTTATAAAAATTTAGTTCGAATTCATGTGATTAAATCATTTTATAGCTTAAATTAAGTCAATTCACTTTACTAATTTATCCGGTTTCATTTAATATCCAATTCAACTTACTAAATTAAACTTAATTTCATTTTAATTCATTACTCATTTTATCTGATCTTATTTAAGTTAAATTTCTTATCGTTCCTATTTTACAAATTTCAAAATTTGTTTCTAGCTTATTAAGCTATATTATAAATATACTCATACAAATTTCCACAACCTATTTACCAAAATATTTAATTAATTTACAACTTGGTCAATTTAACCAATTCTTATTGTAATTATATTTCAATTCAATTTAATTAACCATGATTTATAATTTTTAGTTCAATTCATGATTGATGATAGCTAAATATTATCATTGCCCAATAGTAATTTCATTAATAATTAACCTTACATATATACAATAGCCAAAATTATTCCATTTACTCTATTTTCAAAATAATATTATGTCGACTTGCCTCGTTTAAGTGTTTAGAAACTCCTACCGATAACATGGCGTCCCGTAAATCGATCGAAATTCATAAACAACTCAATGGATAAGTAAACAAAATATAAAACATTTTATAACACTAACAAGTACTCCCTCTGATATATATATACACTCAAACTGACTCATTCTAGTGTATTACTACCCTATCTCTAATGAGTCAAACCCCACAAAGCCAATGTTATCGCCAAACTTGGCTTTAATGCTAACTGTGACGACCCACATTTCGGAAGATTTAAATCAACAATAATCCACACATGTCCAACTTAAACTATCCGGAACGTAGATAATCAATAGGGTCAACTAAGAAAAATAAGAAGAGAGGAAGGTGGCAAAACACAGAATCTCACAGCGGAAACGATAAAATATAATAATCAAATAAAAATTCAAAAGCTGTTTACTATACATCTGATCATAATCTATACACATTTATCAGAGTTAAATCTATACACAAGGACAAATAATCAATATAGCAGAATAGCATGATGCAGGAGATAATAATTATAGTAATATACCAAAACTACGTCTTCATCCTCCAGAGAATAGTCTTCAATATGCTGAAAAAACTCAGGACTGACCCGAGCGTAATGAAAAGACAAAACACTCGATTCAGGACTAAAATACTCTCATGTAAGTCAAATCAATATCACAAAATATGAGTGCAATAACTTAATAGATGTTACGGGATTTTCCATCTCCTAAGGATCTGTTAAACTATTCATGTATAATAGTTTACGCTATAATAGATATTGTCTATCAGTAAAATAAATATCAAAATAACGTTAATATTTTACATTGATCCACCTTAACACATTTTACAGTTTTAAACCAAAATCGTAATGGGCTCGTATAGGGATAAATATGACAAGGCACATGAGGCAATGCCCAAGGTAGGATTCTACCAGTTTACCCTTTCTAGCTGGTCGTAACCCATCTGTGGCCGACCGCGACAATCAATCCAAACAACAAAAAGGTGCACCCATCGAATCCGAAACCACAATAGTAATACGAGGGATCAACGTCGCTAGAGGTAGCTAACCTCAATGACCAGGCATAGGCACCTGTTTTAGTCATCTTAATTATGACATGAATGTCAAGGCTATCCATCATCGTTCTCTTACTTCATTCCAGTAAACGTCGCCAATCAACCACTACAATGTGAATATCATCCACCATGTACACGGTTGTCAAAGTGGTTCTAATATTGAAAGAGAGTATTTCAATAAGAGGCCTCGGTCTCTTTAACAACCAATCATCATTTTACACACCAGTTAGTTCTTTTACATTTTGAAAACAATTTGTAGTTGATATCAAAATATCATACTCATTTCAAAATCAAATCCATTTCGAAATCATCATATATTCGCTTCAAAATCAATTCCATTTCGAAATTATCATATATTCAAAATTTTCAGTTTTTCCGATAAATCGATTCTACTTCCAAAATTTGATTTGAAATCAATTTAGGTTATATTCTTCACTTTAACCTAGTTCGTATTTAAATCAAAGATTTAAATATAAACAATTTACCCTTTAACTAGTTTGAATTTTAGAAAATAGTTTAAATAGTTTAAAATAGTTTAATTGAAAATATTTAAATAGTTAAATGGTTAAAAATAGATTAATAGAAAATATTTAAATAGTTAAATAGTTAAAAATAGTTTAATAGAAAATATTTAAATGGTTTAATCGAAAATATTTTGAATATAAAAATGGTTTATGTAGCGACCCGAATTTCTATCACCAGAAAATCGCATCACTAATTAAGAAAGAAAGGAATAGAAGAAGAAAATAAAGAAAAGAAAAGAAACAACACATCAGAATCTCACAGCGGAACGATTGAAAATATAATATAGAACATATACATAGTATCATATACATCAGAGTACACAACTAAACATCTCAATTTAGACAGTTATAACAATTCTGTCTAATACAATACAAGACATCATACAGAATAACATCACAGCGGAAACTCTATCTATATATCTACACGTTGAAGCCTCCTGCTCCAAAGCTCCTCCAAAATTCGTCAAGGATAACCTGAATCACTTGACTACTCATATATAATATGAGTACCCAAGAGTTTAATAAAACAGAAAATAAACACTCGGGTCAGACAGGGGTCTGGTGTGAGTAAACGGTTTAAGATTGCTTAACTTTAGAAAATCCTTTGAAAAGAAAAGGTATCACGTAAGACTTCCCACACATAAACATGGAAAAGTTTTTACCTTACGCTAACCAAAACATTTGATAGGAAATCTGGTGATATTGTAATAGTGTCTAGGGTTTTCAAGTAAATATGAAATAGCCGAAATTTTTACATTCATTAAATTCCAGTTACTAGCCACAAAAGTGGGTAATACAAACAAAACCGTAGGGTCTCGTAGGGAAAATTGGGTTTCCATCAATGGCAGGGCTACTGGGGTACCGCCTGTCACAGTACGTGGCCTAGATCACCGTATCGAGGAGTACGCCCGCTCCCCTACAACACAAGGCCGGGACCATTCCTTACTGAACAGTCCCGAACAAGACCACCCCGCAGTTGGCTGCAGACCAACTGCCCACAAATCTGAAATAAAAAGGGACATCTAGACAGGGATATATCTTGCGCTCCAGTGGGAGCTACCCACGAAGCCTTGCTGCACCTCCCCTGTTTTAGCCATTCCCGGTTGATGAGGCATGAGGCTGCGATTACCTTTATAGAACACATCTATCTTAGAATGCTCATCGTCCACCTGACGATGTTCTGAAAGCATTCAATCCATACAAGTTCGTTCTTGGTTCGAACGAAACCGAAGGCACTATCTCGTTGCACTCATTTTGGAATCACCCTCAGAGTCAACGACCATAGCCCTTGTACTCTGAATCACCATCTCGAATCTATAAGCACTATTCCGTCAAATTCATTATGGAATCACCCACAGAGTTATACTGACGTATAGCCTTTACACCTCGAGTCTTCACTTGCTTCACTTGGATTCACGACCTAACGTTTAATTGGAGTCGATGTGGTTTTCGGATATCCAAATATGGAAACCCGATCCCGGTCTCACCGAAACCAAACGCCATTTTAATGTCCAAGTTATTCTTAAGGGATTTAAACAATAGATATTTAGATATATCACTTAACATAAATGGATGATTCACAACACATATAGATAGTCTACTATTATAACATTCATCCACACATATCACAAACACAATATATATATATATATATATCACATCTCAGATATATCACATTCACATTATCCCATATCAACCAATGACATATAATATCAATCAATATCATTAACTCAACTAATGATACTTATCAACCAATCAATAATCACTCATACACAAGGTTGATCCAACTTAAATAATTTAATTAATCCTTAAATTAAATTAATCCTTACTTAATCACTTGGATTTATTATCAATCCATCTTACTTATTCATAAATTAATTACAAATCAACTAATTAACTAACATCACTTAATTATCCACTTCAATTAATCTTCCTTAATTAATTATCACTTAATTGCTTTAAGTAATTATTACTTAATTACCATATTAATTAATCATCCTGATTAACTACTTCCACATTATACTAAGTAATTACCTTTTAAAATTAATCATACTTGATTAACTATTCTTTAATTATCCTGATAATTATTCCTTAATTATTCTTTAATTAATTACACCTGATTAATCACTTTTAATTAATCACACTTGATTAACTACTTTTAATTAATCATACTTGATTAATTACTTTTAATTAAAACTACTTGATTAGTTACTTTTAATTAATCATATTTAATTAATTACTTTTAATTAATCACCTTGGATTAATTTCTTTAATTACATTTAGTAATTAAAACTTAATTACAAATTAATTATCCTTAAATTATTAATTAACAATTAATTAATTATTTCCATTAATTAATGATTACTTCCATTAATTAAATTCTTCCTTATTTATCATTTTAACAAATAATTAATCACTTAATTAATTACTCTTAATTCCTTTATTAATTAACCCTTAGCTAAATAATTTAAACCTTTAATTAATTTTATTAATTAATTCTTTAATTAATAACTCAAGTGATTAACTCTTAATCACATCTACTTAATTACTTTCATAAGGTAATAATCTCTTATTTAATTACCTCTCGTAATTAATCATTTAGTTACCTAATTACTTCGCCAAGTAATAATATTAGATTAACCCATCAGTGATTATCTTGATTAACCCCAAATTAATTATTTAATTAATTATTAAACATAATCATTTTAAATTAATTAAATAATTCTATATTAAAATATTTTTAATTAAGAAAACCATTTATATTAGACAAAACACTTTAATTATTAATAATAATTGAATTATCTCAATTATTTTCACAAATTTATTTATCTTTAATTAATCTAAACTTTTAATTACTTAAATTATAATTGATTGCCAAATTCTAAATCGTTAAACTGTATTTAAATGAAATATAACATTGTAGAAATCAATTTATAATTAAACACATTTTAAATTGAACTTTATAATCTTTAAAACCTTTCCGAAGTTATTTAATAGCAATTAATACAACTTATTTCAAAATTCACTTATTTTAGTTTAATACTTCCATAATTTAATATGTATAAACTTGTCTAAAACATTAACTTGAAACAAATTTAGTTTTATATATAAACCTATTTAACTTTGTTTAAAACTCTAATGATTTACAAGATCATATTATCTTTGTTTTAAACTTTATAAACCTTTAAACTTAAACTTTTTAAAACTGCTGATCTAAACAACCCTGCTCATCAACTCGAGCCACCCACTGACATCCCCCATGTATACCCCGAGTAAATCAAGCAAAAACCCCGTGCTCTCCCCGAGTTTCTCAAACCTAAACCTGCTTTGAGTTAAATCAGAAAATCCCCGAAGTACATCTCGAGCCCAACCATTCTTCTCCCAAACCCATCATCTCCTAATACTCGCAGTCATGCACATCAACGTGCACGCCCACGTTCGGCCGACGTTGAACTCCCTCCGGCCTCCACTAAGTCGCAAATGACCTCGACAACTCAACGCACAACCCAGAAAACTCCACTCGATCGAAAATCGAAATCTTGCCCTTCAACCCAAAACTGTTCGAAACCCACACCATTAAACTCGATCACCGCCGACCATCCCCCTCACTAGAGACCACGCCGCCACTACCCTAGCTCCGCCACAACCCCCAGATCCTACGGCACACGAGCGGTCAACTCCGATAGCATCACGACGTCGCGAATCACCCTGGAACACTCACGACATAAACAGCACTCAAAATCGTACTACCTAAAACTACGATCACCACACACATCAATAAAATACACCAGTATTTTTCTGATGACCACCATTGTCTTCTCCACCTTCGTGCTCAATCCAGATACCCAGTTTGTCGCCGTTCACCAAGAATCGGCCAAAAACCCCAAAATAGTTAATCACAAATTCACCACTAAATACTAATCTAAAATTTGTGATTTAACCCTTAAAAATCATGATTTTCTATCATTATTACAATCATGAAATCAAAACTACCAATTGAATTCATAAAATTTTTGACCCAATTTGATTTATACTGTAAATTTGGAAATTTTGAGCCAAACATTCATTTTAAAAATCTATAACTATTTTTAGATGAAAGATTACTTGATTTCAAACAACTTTTGTTCATAAATCATAAGCTAATTTGGATCCAACAAGAAGCTATTGATTTTAATATGTAAATGCTACCTGTAAATATCACACAGTAACTGTTTAACTACACAGGCATCAAACATTTTTATATTTCAAACATGCATTAGTTTAAATCCAAGAATCCAGACGAATCATCATGATTTCACAAGAACAAGATCCATTTTAAGATTCAAAACTGTTTTTAAAATTGTATTTACTCACCTGATTTAGCAAAGAACAGAGAGCAGAAAATAGAACTGTTTTCCAGGCTTTTAAAAATTTCACTTTGCATGTTGAAATTTAGTTTTCTTGTCTGCATTGCTTGATGATTGAATTTTCTTGCTTCTGATTCCATTTGAAAATCTTGCATCATGTTGTAATTCCAAATTTGCATGTTGATTAATTCTTGCTATGGTAATTTTCCTGCATATTCTCTGTTTTGAACTTGCTTTTCAGATTTTTACTACTTATATTTTGATCTTTATTTTGCATTTGTATTCATTTGTGTTGAAGAGAGTAAAAGAATTCTTTTGCTGAAAATAAACTCACCTTTTATTTTACAATTAATTTTAAATTTAATTTTACAAGAGGAAGACATTTGTCATGTTAATGCCTTAATGATCTAACACCTATGCAATATGATTCACAAGTGTCATTAGCATACATTAATATACTTACGTGTGGTTTTTTAATGTTTTATAAATATTACTTCCTTTTTATTTTAAAATTATTTAAGCTATGTATATATAATTATGTAATATGGAAATGTGTATTTATCTTTTTAATAAATATTCATGTAAATTTAAATAACTTATGTTTTGATTTATTTTATATAATATATGTTTATAAACTTGAGAAATTGAGTTTAACTCCCTATATAAAAATTTTAAAACAATTTATCTTATGTTAAAATTAAAATTGAAAGACTATTAAAACAAATGAACTTTTAATTTAAATCTTATTTAAACAAAAGCTTAAAGTACATATTTATAATAAATAAGGAATTAACTTTGTTATTAAAATCTCAAAATATTATTTCCAAAAGTATAAATCAAATTAACCTTTCAAATTTCAAATTATATATTAAAGTTTGAAAATTCTTGTCAAATTCAGATAAATATTTTTTTTCCTATTTCAAATATATATATATAAATACATATACACATTTCAAATAGAAAAACATTTTAACATTAAATTTGAAATTTACTGTGTTGAATTTTTAAAACACAAACCAAATCATAATATATATATTTATATATATTACAATTTGAATATATATTTGCTTTTGAAACTTCCTATTTACAAGATATATCAATACATATATATTATAAATAGAAAATATTTTTGATTAGCTTCTGAAAAATAAATCTTACCAATTATAAGTTGCCAAAATAAATATTCCAAATTAAAATATTATAAATTTTCAAAAGAATTAACTTTGCCTATTTATATTGTTGAGAAAATTATTGATAGATATTAAATTATTATTATTATCCCCTTTAAAATAATTTTAACTTGTCGATTTATAATATAAAATGATCAAATCAATTTAATTATTATCAAAGATTATTAAATTGATATTGCTCAAAATTCCGGGTCGTCACATTCCTCCCCCCTTAAAAGAATTTCGTCCCCGAAATTTAAAAGCAAAGATAATTTAATAACCCAGCAAAAGAATTTAAATTTCAAACAGAAATCACACAATCAATCATACACTATCAACTATAGTAACCAAAGCAACCAATTCGGACAAACAATTTATTTATCCAGAAAATTCTGAATAGAACTTTCTAATATTATCAAGAGTTTTCCAGGTACCTATACTGGAATACTCGCTCTATAGAATCTTAATTACTATACTACCAAAACCAAGAACTCCCTCATCTGATCCTTCAAAACTGAACAAGATGTCAGACTAAACTCAAAACCAGCTTAACTACCAAATCCTTCTGAACTACTGATTCTATCACTCGAAGAATCATACACATATTCCTTAGAAATATGTGAAATATAATGAATTTCAGTTATCTGAACTGGCAATTCAATCCTGTAGATGAAAATCTAATCTCTAGAGAACACTGAAAACTCAAAATACCTCCAGAGCGAACTCTCCAGTTTTACCAAATCTTATATCTCTTTTGATCGGATAAAACTAAGTCAATATCCAAATTCTAATTGCATATTCCAAATCTCCTTAATTCTTAACTGCATAACTCTTTTGATGCTCCGAGTCACCTTCAATATTCCTGATCAGCCTAACCCTTGCTAATTGCTCCATGAAACAACATGACCAACTCAATCCAAATCTCTAGGTCCTACTCAATCAAAATGACTCTCTCAAAAATAATTTGCTGAAATCCAAAACTCAACTCTATTCCACAAACATTAGTGGACTTCAAACCTACATCTCTTATCTGGAATGGCTAAACAATTGTTCCTGACAACCTTACCTTCTAACTCCAGAAAATTCCTTCATACTTAAATTTCCAGTAGAAATCCTCTACTGCAACATCCGGCAGTTCCAACTAGAATAACTGCCAACTCGCTTCCGCTGCACAACTCTGATCTAGAGCAGATAAGAATGCTATCGAAGAATTCAAGCACAATCTTTCTCCATACACAGTTCATCCGACTCATAAAAATCTTAGTGACCATTCTTCTTGATCAAAATATCTCAACAGAATCTTAACTTAGAATAAGATGATCAATCCAAAGAATCCTGAGCTGTCTCACCAAACTCTTCTTGCTCTAGGAGTCATCCCTCTTCATGGTTGAACCATTAATACTGCTCCTAGAAATCCAAGTCGATAAGAAATCTCAATCTCCGATTCGGGTCAACTTCTGATTCCCTCAAAAACATCTGGAGAACCTCCGACTACTTTCATAGCTTTCACCTCTACTCGAGATGCCTAAATTCCTAAGCCAAGAATACTCAAAGATTCCCAAACTAATCGCAAGTCACTTTTGCGATCCTACTCAGTTCTGAACTCAAAGAACTATCTCCCCAACTGGAACAGCTTTTCCTAATCAAGATAAATCTTTCCAGAATGGCTTATCTACCAGAAAACTGATAGATCACTTCCAACAGATATCCTACTCTGCCGAGCCTTTCAAAGAAAAGGATAAGCCTTCACTATCTGCCTAGTCTGCTGATAGTAGAATCCTAAAGATTTCTGAATCATCGAAGAAATAGGTCCATGCTGCTATCTCCAAACTTCACTTCAATGATACTGCTAAGCCAAAAGATCTTCCTTAACCAAAAGTTCCTTGAAACTCAAAACTATCACCCAATTCCACTAAAAATCCTTGAGACGATTCGACATCTTCTCGAGAAACTCGGCTCCAAACCAACTCCAACCACTTATCTTCTAAAGAAAACAATTGAGACCATGTCCTAAATAAGGTAACTCATCGACCTTAGTCTCAACCTTCAATAAAGATAAGATACCCTTACTTGAGATCCAGAAAAATCCTAAACATCCTAATCTTCCATGCAGTAGACATCACAGTTCCTTCAACACCATCTAAATCTGGCTCCAAAAGAAACATCTTCAGAACCATCTATGGATACTGCATTTCATCACACAGCTATTCCCTCTTGAAGTCACCAAGATACCATCTCTTGCTTCTATTCAGCTAACAGATTCAACTCTTGGAAGTCCCACTCACTCGAGAGCAAATCAACCCCACTCTTTAATAATATATATTCTAATCCTTGGAAATACTTCCTCTGGACTCAAAGAAATCCTTTCTACAATCCACAAAACTTATTCGAGACAGTATTAGATCTACAATCTCGATAGACACACCTCTAACCACATCATATGAGCCTCTTCCATTAGTGGTAGTCGTGTTTCACACACTCCTACCTTATCTACCGTTATAACCTATGTTGGAAAATCCGAACAGACAACCCAACAGATTAGGTAGATATATATAAGTATATATATATATATATATATATATATTAAAAATTACAAGTATGCTCTCTCAAGATAGACACCACTCCAGAGCCTAGGTATTCACTCAACCTAATGCTCTGATACCAACTGTGACGACCTAGGCTTTTCAACCATCGGCAACGGCTCACGACCGGTAGGCTTTTCAACCATCCCAGTCCCACTGTGGCTCACAATGATACCTCGGTTTTGCTTTTACGGCCAGCCTCTCAACTCGCAACCAACCCCGCAAGGCCTTATACTACCCCCGGGGGCATGTAGGGGTAAGAGTCTCATGTTCGCCACCTAACGCAAAGCGAGAACCCCCTATCACGCTGTAATGTAGCAAACCCGATCCCGGTCTCACCGAAACCAAACGCCATTTTAATGTCCAAGTTATTCTTAAGGGATTTAAACAATAGATGTTTAGAAATATCACTTAACATAAATGGATGATTCACAACACAGATAGATAGTCTACTATTATCACATTCATCCACACATATCACAAAACACAATATATATATCACATCTCAGATATATCACATTCACATTATCCCATATCAACCAATGACATATAATATCAATCAGTATCATTAACTTATCCAATGATACTTATCAACCAATCAATAATCACTCATACACAAGGTTGATCCAACTTAAATAATTTAATTAATCCTTAAATTAAATTAATCCTTACTTAATCACTTGGATTTATTATCAATCCATCTTACTTGTTCATAAATTAATTACAAATCAACTAATTAATTAACATTACTTAATTATCCACTTCAATTAATCTTCCTTAATTAATTATCACTTAATTACCATATTAATCAATCATCCTGATTAATTACTTCCACATTATACTAAGTAATTACCTCTTAATTACCTTTTAAAATTAATCATACTTGATTAACTATTCTTTAATTATCCTGATAATTATTCTTTAACTAATTACACCTGATTAATCACTTTTAATTAATCACACTTGATTAACTACTTTTAATTAATCATACTTGATTAATTACTTC
Organism: Allium cepa; assembly: GCA_030765085.1. Classification (NCBI taxonomy): domain Eukaryota; kingdom Viridiplantae; phylum Streptophyta; class Magnoliopsida; order Asparagales; family Amaryllidaceae; genus Allium; species Allium cepa. The sequence goes on along the minus strand of CM060937.1, from coordinate 188,711,138 downwards.
TAATTAAAACTACTTGATTAATTACTTTTAGTTAATCATATTTAATTAATTACTTTTAATTAATCACCTTGGATTAATTTCTTTAATTACATTTAGTAATTAAAACTTAATTACAAATTAATTATCCTTAAATTATTAATTAACAATTAATTAATTATTTCCATTATTTAGTGATTACTTCCGTTAATTAAATTCTTACTTAATTTATCATTTTAACAAATAATTAATCACTTAATTAATTACTCTTAATTCCTTTATTAATTAACCCTTAGCTAAATAATTTAAACCTTTAATTAATTTTATTAATTAATTCTTTAATTAATAACTCAAGTGATTAACTGTTAATCACATCTACTTAATTACTTTCATAAGGTAATTATCTCTTATTTAATTACCTCTTGTAATTAATCATTTAGTTACCTAATTACTTCACCAAGTAATAATATTAGATTAACCCATCAATGATTATCTTGATTAACCCCAAATTAATTATTTAATTAGTTATTAAACTTAATCATTTTAAATTAATTAAATAATTCTATATTAAAATATTTTTTTAATTAAGAAAACCATTTATATTAAACAAAACACTTTAATTATTAATAATAATTGAATTATCTCAATTATTTTCAAAAATTTATTTATCTTTAATTAATCTAAACTTTTAATTACTTAAATTATAATTGATTACCAAATTCTAAATCATTAAACTGTATTTAAATAAAATATAACATTGTAGAAATCAATTTATAATTAAACACATTTTAAATTGAACTTTATAATCTTTAAAACCTTTCCGTAGTTATTTAATAGCAATTAATACAACTTATTTCAAAATTCACTTATTTTATTTTAATACTTCCATAATTTAATATGTATAAACTTGTCTAAAACATTAACTTGAAACAAATTTTGTAACGACCCGTATTTTTACGGATCGAAAGATCGTAAAACTGTTGTTGTCTTTAAGTCGTTAGTGCTTAAGTCGTATGGTAGTTAACTCGTGTAGAGGCTTAGGTTGAAGGGTAGCCTAGGTCGTTCGGAGTTGAGTCGTGACCGACTTAGCGTCTTAGGTCGTGTGATGTTGAGTCGGTAGGAGCTTAGGTCATGTGGCCGAGTTATAATAGCTAACGAGTTAACTAGTGGCCGAGTTAGGATGTGGGACGACTCATAGACTTGGACGAGTTAACATGTTAAGTATTAGGTCGTAGGCGACCTATAGATATGAGCGACTTAAGGGCTGGGATGAGCTAGTGACCTAGAGATTTGGACGACTTAAGGTGTGGCCGAGTTAGTGTGTTAGACCGAGGTAACGACCTAAGAAGGCTACGACTTACGGGTTAGCGAGTTAGGAGATAGGTTGTGAACGACCTATAGGGGTAACGACCTAAGTTAGGTCGTTGAGCGACCTAAGGGAAGTGTTAGGTTGCTAGGTAAGTTAGGTCGTTTAGTAGTTAGGGCGAGCGACCTATAAGTTAGCGGCTTAAATTAGTTAGCGACCTAATGTAGTTAGCGATCTAAAAGTGCGAGCGACCTAAGGAGTTTAGCGACCTAATAGTAGGCGGCATAAGTAAGTTAGGTCGGGGAGCGACCTAAGATAGGTCGCAGTGTATATTTAGGTCGGAGGCGACCTATGTTGAGGTAGGATGTCTGTGTAAGGTCGTTAGGTCGTTCTGGCGACCTAGAGAGGGATATAGCTTGGTTATGATAGTTCGCGCTTTGGCATAAGGTTTAGGTCGTTGGAGAGTTAAGTCGCGAATGCTTTAGGTCGTTGGGTCGGTAGGTCGCTATATCATAGAGGCGAGTATGCTTTAGGTCATAGGTCGTTGGGGTCTAGGTCGTAACTCGTATGTCTCTGGGTGGTTAGGCCGTTGGGTCGTTGGAGTGTATAGGTCGGCAGCGACCTATGTTAGGTCGGAGTTTTTAGGTCGGCAACGACCTAAGTCTGGGCGACCTAAGGGTGATTTCAGCCTATAAATAGAGGGGTTTGGCTCACTTTTTGGCACCGGTTTTTGAAGCGACGAAGTGCTGCCATTTTGGAAACTCGACTACAACATTTTCTTCACTTCTTTCTCTACTTCAATCTTGTGCTAACATCCGTTAAGATCGAAGATCAAGATCGAAGATTGAAGAGCCAAAGTTGAAGATCTTCATCCAACGAAGCTAGATTTCACCATTTCAAGCGAGATTTCGACGAATCGAGCTTGAATCCTTGCTGTCCAGATCTTTAGTTGATAGTTGTTGAAGTGTTTGGGTGATTCGGTGAGTGGTAGTTATCTCTCACGCGGACCCAAAGGAGTATATTGGATTGGTGGCTTGTTTGAGTGTTAAAGTTAGAGACTTCATGCATTTTTCTTAGTCCCAAGACTAGATTCATTACTTTTGAAGATGTTTACCTATGCAAGTTCAATTAACAAGTTATAGAGACAAAACCCATATTTTATATTTGATAGATCTATGCTAAAATCCATGATTTCATATATGTTAGACTTATGCTCATTTATTTACGAAATTGCCATTATAGTTGATATTGCTTGATTAGATCTTGTTTGAATGCTTGATTGTTTGGATGTATGATTGATTTGATTGTCTCGAGTTAGCTTGTAGTTGATTTGGGACAAGATGGTTGAAGATGATTCAAAAGCTAAGTGGAAAGGCTCTTGAATGGTGAAAGCTGCTGTGGCATATGAAGCGGATGATGAAGCTCATATGGATGGGTTCGAGGACTTTGCTATAGTAAGAGGAAGCGAAGTATGATGACGAAATGGACTTTGCCATGATATGTTGAGGCGAAGTATGATGATGAGATGGACTTTGCTAAGATGCGTTGGAGCAAAGCATGATGTGGAAGCCTTGGTTTAATCCAGATGGGATCATCCCAAGCATGTTGATTACTCGATGATGCGGTTCGAGTTGGTGGATAATGGTGGGCTCGAGAGGTGCTTGAGCTATAATGGGAATAGTCGTCGAGGAGGATGACTAGAAGACTGATATCTTATCGTTATTTAAGGTTCTAGCAAGCTCAAAGCAAGAGTACGTTGGGTAGATCCGTTATACCCAGGCGCGGGTCATGATGACGTGCTAGTACTCTGGGTAGATCCGTTATACCTAGGCACGGGTCACAGTGACGTGCGGAGTTATGTCTAGAACCGGGGTTGCCATTAGCCCATGACGGATGGTTGAAAGATGAGTTGGTCATTCAATTAACGATAAAATCAAGGCAATGATAACAGTGATAGCCAGAGTCATGGATGTTTGGTTGTATCATCATTCGGTCTCAAGAGCGGTGTTTTCTGGGTGCTTATCTGATCTTGGTTTAGGCCTTGGGGGTTTGTATTTGGAAAACATCGACCTTGACTCGAGTGATTATTGCTTTACTTTAATTATCTTCTTTGCTATGCTTGCTTCTCCTTAGTGTGTGTCTGGGGGCTATCACTGTAGAAAGAGGTGGAGTGGGATGATTTGGGTTCCTATTCCTTTTATCCTTTATGTTCCTTTGGTATGTTTGATAGTTGATTTACTGCTCACTAAGACTGTTGTCTGACTCAAGGTTTTATGTCTCCTCTTATTACCTTGGGCTGTTCATCCATGTTTGGGATGGGCAGACTAGGTGGCAGGTGCTGATCTTAGTGGCTCACGCTGATGACGACGAAGACGAGCAGGAGGCTTTACATATTATTTTCATATTCTATGTACTGGATATTCCGCTGATTGTTGATTACTCTGAGTGCTATGTAGTGAGGCTTCTTGTATTCATGATTCAGACCATGTATAAAGCTATTATGATTAGATGATGATATTCTGTTCTATGGGAGCTTCACTATATTATATTTCTCTATTGTATTTTATCCATGCGCTGTGAGTTTTACGATAGAGTCTGCGATGTTTATTTTACCCTTGACGGTCACTCATGGCTGCCTGACACACTTTCAGCGCACCATTCCCTTGTTTCCATGCGGGAGTCATGGGCGGTCGTCACAAATTTAGTTTTATATATAAACCTATTTAACTTTGTTTAAAACTCTAATGATTTACAAGATCATATTATCTTTGTTTTAAACTTTATAAACCTTTAAACTTAAACTTTTTAAAACTGCTGATCTAAACAACCCTGCTCATCAACTCGAGCCACCCACTGATATCCCCCATGTATAGCCCGAGTAAATCAAGCAAAAACCCCGTGCTCGCCCCGAGTTTCTCAAACCTAAACCTGCTTCGAGTTAAATCAGAAAATCCCCGAAGTACATCTCGAGCCCAACCATTCTTCTCCCAAACCCATCATCTCCTAATACTCACAGTCATGCACATCAACGTGCACGCCCACGTTCGGCCGACGTTGAACTCCCTCCGGCCTCCACTAAGTCGCAAACGACCTCGACAACTCAACGCACAACCCAGAAAACTCCACTCGATCGAAAATCGAAATCTTGCCCTTCAACCCAAAACTGTTCGAAACCCACACCATTAAACTCGATCACCGCCGACCATCCCCCTCACTAGAGACCACGCCGCCACTACCCTAGCTCCGCCACAACCCCCAGATCCTACGGCACACGAGCGGTCAACTCCGATAGCATCACGACGTCGCGAATCACCCTGGAACACTCAAGACATAAACAGCACTCGAAACCCTACTACCTAAAACTACGATCACCACACACATCAATAAAATACACCAGTATTTTTCTGATGACCACCATTGTCTCCTCCACCTTCGTGCTCAATCCAGATACCCAGTTCGTCGCCGTTCACCAAGAATCGGCCAAAAACCCCAAAATAGTTAATCACAAATTCACCACTAAATACTAATCTAAAATTTGTGATTTAAACCTTAAAAATCATGATTTTCTATCATTATTCCAATCATGAAATCAAAACTACCAAATGAATTCATAAATTTTTTGACCCAATTTGATTTATACTGTAAATTTGGAAATTTTGAGCCAAACATTCATTTTAAAAATCTATAACTATTTTTAGATGAAAGATTACTTGATTTCAAACAACTTTTGTTCATAAATCATAAGCTAATTTGGATCCAACATGAAGCTATTGATTTTAATATGTAAATGCTACCTGTAAATATCACACAGTAACTGTTTAACTACACAGGCATCAAACATTTTTATATTTCAAACATGCATTAGTTTAAATCCAAGAATCCAGCCGAATCATCATGATTTCACAAGAACAAGATCCATTTTAAGATTCAAAACTGTTTTTAAAATTGTATTTACTCACCTGATTTAGCAAAGAACAGAGAGCAGAAAATAGAACTGTTTTCCAGGCTTTTAAAAATTTCACTTTGCATGTTGAAATTTAGTTTTCTTGTCTGCATTGCTTGATGATTGAATTTTCTTGCTTCTGATTCCATTTGAAAATCTTGCATCATGTTGTAATTCCAAATTTGCATGTTGATTAATTCTTGCTATGGTAATTTTCCTGCATATTCTTTGTTTTGAACTTGCTTTTCAGATTTTTACTACTTATATTTTGATCTTTATTTTGCATTTGTATTCATTTGTGTTGAAGAGAGTAAAAGAATTCTTTTGCTGAAAATAAACTCACCTTTTATTTTACAATTAATTTTAAATTTAATTTTACAAGAGGAAGACATTTGTCATGTTAATGCCTTAATGATCTAACACCTATGCAATATGATTCACAAGTGTCATTAGCATACATTAATATACTTACATGTGGTTTTTTAATGTTTTATAAATATTACTTCCTTTTTATTTTAAAATTATTTAAGCTATGTATATATAATTATGTAATATGGAAATGTGTATTTATCTTTTTAATAAATATTCATGTAAATTTAAATGACTTAAGTTTTGATTTATTTTATATAATATATGTTTATAAACTTGAGAAATTAAGTTTAACTCCCTATATAAAATTTTTAAAATAATTTATCTTATGTTAAAATTAAAATTGAAAGACTATTAAAACAAATGAACTTTTAATTTAAATCTTATTTAAACAAAAGCTTAAAGTACATATTTATAATAAATAAGGAATTACTTTGTTATTAAAATCTCAAAATATTATTTCCAAAAGTATAAATCAAATTAACCTTTCAAATTTCAAATTATATATTAAAGTTTGAAAATTCTTGTCAAATTCAGATAATTTTTTTTCCTATTTCAAATATATATATATATATATATATATATATATATATATATATATATATATATATAAATACATATACACATTTCAAATAGAAAAACATTTTAACATTAAATTTGAAATTTACCGTGTTGAATTTTTAAAACACAAACCAAATCATAATATATATATATATATATTTATATATATTACAATTTGAATATATATTTGCTTTTGAAAATTCCTATTTACAAGATATATCAATACATTTATATTATAAATAGAAAATATTTTTGATTAGCTTCTGAAAAATAAATCTTACTAATTTTAAGTTGCCAAAATAAATATTCCAAATTAAAATATTATAAATTTTCAAAAGAATTAATCTTGCCTATTTATATTGTTGAGAAAATTATTGATAGATATTAAATTATTATTATTAGCCCCTTTAAAATAATTTTAACTTGTCAATTTATAATATAAAATGATCAAATCAATTTAATTATTATCAAAGATTATTAAATTGATATTGCTCAAAATTCCGGGTCGTCACGGTTTATATAGTAAAATAGTTTGAGAAATCAAAATAATTTGAATATTTGAAGAATGTAGATTTTACATCATTTATACTAAAATATTCATTTTAAAAATAATTCCAAAGTCAAACTGGTCAACTTCCCAATTTCCTACCCAAATCAATTCCAAATTCTATTTCGATTTGATCGATTGAATTCCGATTCTAACTCGCATAAATTTCGATCCCACATTAAATTTCAATTTCAATTCACAAATTTCTTTAAATTTCAAATTCCATTTCCAAATTAATTTAAATCTCAATTTCGAAGAAATTTCCAATTCCAATTCCAAACTAATTTAAATTCAATTTCAAATTAATTTACAATTTCAGTTCTAATTCCAAATTCGATTTCAAAATATCGATTTAAACACTTAAATCAAATTTACTTTCAATACCAAATTTTAAATCCAAATTTTAAATCCAAATTTTCAATTCCAAACTCAAATTTGAATGTCATTTCATATCACGTTTTCTTAGAAATATTCGAAGTTCGAATAAAAGTCCAATCTTTTAAAACAAATCCATTTCAAAAATTTACAACGTATTTCGTTTATAACTTAAAATTTTACACTTCGATTAATTAAATAATCTCGTTTATCAAGTTTAAATTCCAATATTCGAGCTCCAATTCAAAATAATTCAATTTCCATAAATTTGATTTTATTCTAAAAAACAGTCCATTTAAATAATTTCAAAAAACTTTTAAAATCATTTAATTTAACCAACCCGGTGTCCGTATATAATTCTCTACCCTATGGCCAAGTGGATAACTATTTTAATTTAATTTCAAGGATTAATGCATATTATTTCAATCCAAATAGATGTCATAGGTGTATATCATTTCAACCTATTTCTTAATTTATTCGAAATAATTCAGTTTACAGTTTTATATGCAATAAACAATATGCAAGATGATAGCATGATATATCAAATTAAATAAACAACCAAAATCGACTAGTAGCATCCATCACAATCAATCAGTCATAAAGCCAATAACTTTCACAAATTTCAATTTTTACCATATCGGGTAACATGCTGCCAATTAAATTTAAATTTATTTAACGGTTAATTTAAATTATATCAATTAATTCATATATCAATTTAAACGACAATTAAACCTACCAAACAACAACAAATAAAATTTATATCACTTCAGAATATAAATATAACTATCGTAAAATTATTTTAGTCAATTGTGCGCGTATAAACACTCACCTTTGATTTTTCGACGATTTAAAATCCAAATAAAGGCCCAAATTTGAATAGTCTTAGAATGCAGCCAAACCAGTTCCGTAATGTCTAAAATGTCGATACTAATGCAACGGAGAAAAGCACGCATGAATCCGAGCTCGTATAAAAAAAGATATTCGAGTTAGAACAATTTGATTTTTTATATGAATAATAAATAAATATATAAAATAACACATACATCTTCTTCCTCTAGATCATGTACACCGCCAACCCAATCGGGCACATCCAAGCCTCCACGCGCATGCCATCCCGACGTCCTGACAGTAATCAACAACCACCGTTCGAAGCTCCTTGGCCTGCTCCTCCTCCGCCTCGAACACCTCGTCCCCAACCACCTCCATTTGTCCTAAAAACCCATAAGAATGCATGTGCTTCTACCTCAGATCCTGGCAATTTCGTGAAGTAAAAGCATAGATCAACCTTATAGATTTAAAGAGCTCATCAAGATCTACAATTTTGCTTTTGGAATTTTTCGATTTCGTTGAACGGATTGAGAGATAAAGAGGAAAGAAGATCAGCAATTTCTGGCCATTGGAATAGTAGGTGACGGCCACTGTTTGAAATTAGGGTTTCTGAAATAAAATAATAATAAAACTGTCTCAATTTGCATGCGTATTTATATAGTTAGGTCCAAAATCGTCCGAACTCCAATTGAGACGTGCCGCTAGGCGTTTATAATGGTTTACCCCATTCCGAACGCAGTGGAACTAGTTCTGAGGCCTAATTCGATTGTATGTGGAAGATAGCTTTTCAATGTCAATTTATTTTATCGTATTCCTTTAAATTGATTTCTAAGCGTTTCAAGCTCGTACGACCAAACGATACGTCCGATCACTATGAAACTTGAAATCTTACAATTATCCACTATTACGGATCCGATGAAACTGGTTTCGACGAAATCCAAGACAGTTGCCAAAATGGCTATTTTTACCCGTTAATTAAAATATAAATTTCCAATTTTTAATTATTCACTTTTAAATACAATTTTAAATTTTAACCATCTTCATTCGTATTTAAATAAAATTTTGAATCGATTTCTGATGCATTTTCATTCACATTAAACACAGAATCCCATTATTTAAATAATTCCAATATTAAATCTAAACGGTTAAAATATTCAACAAATTACATTAATAGCCATTTTTATTCAATAATCGCCTTAAATTTAATAATTAAAAATAGCTAAAAACATAGGTCGTTGCATCCATATTAATCATCCAACGTATTAAATGGTCATATTATAACATTGGAAATAATATAGGATGGTATTTTAACAATTATGAACGTCGAGTACTCATAATCGTTTTCCACTCGACCAAAATTTTCCTGAAACTCTTTGAATTGATTCCAGCATAAATCCGGCAGCACTTCCCTCTCTTTTCTTTGCCCTGGAGCTCCTCCAACGTGCTCCTTTCCTCCTAGTGTTCTCGGCCTCCCATTGCTAAAGATGGTGCTCGCCTATTTCAAGAAGGAGGTAGTGGCGATGTATTTACGTGGAGATAGAGGGGATTTCAGCCTAGTTTTGGAAGTAGATCACTATCCTAATTTTGTGTGTGTGTGTGTGTGTGTGTGTGTGTGTGTGTATTTCTCCATTATAGAAGCCATTAAAGCAGATTGAATGAAGAAGACAATTTTGTGAAGATTATGAAGAGTATGCCTTGCTATTTATAGAGTTTAGGAAGTGTGGCTTCCAAGGTTTGTAAAATGACTGAATTACCCTCTTCATTTAATGATACATGCACCACTTTCCCTTCTCCTTCCATGTTCTCTTGTTCCCTTCTTGTCATGGTGATGGATGTGATGTAAAGGTGAGAATATGGCCTCTTTTTGACTCTTATCCCTTAATCTCTCCTTCACATTTGACCACCTAATCCCTCTACCTCACCATGACAAGGCCAGCCACCTACACCTCCATGTGCCCTTCATGATGTCACCTACACCATTCGCTCTTTTCCACCCATATGTGTGTAAGGTAAAGAGATGGTTGCTTCTGGCTTTTCTACGAAAGTATCATAATATTTATATTTTTAATTATGTAAATATAAATGTAAATGGTAAAATATACATATGTACATATTATGTGCATGATATGTATATACATGCGTATGTATATGCACAAGACAACAAACAACACTGCAATTTTTGGAAAATGGGTTGTCTATAACACAGTGCGGAACAAATCTTAAGGCTATTTGAACAAGACAACAGACAACGTTGCAATTATTGGAAAATGTATTGTCTATAACACAATGCATAATAAATCTTAAGGCTATTAGAACACTAATAGTGATGAAGTGTATATTTCAATTATTTAGAACTAACTTATGAATTTAATGCTATATCTAATCAAATTGCAAATAGAAAACCAATAATCATAAAATAAGTAAATAGCAAAGTAAAATGTAGTAAAGTAAATAACCTCTAGATTTTTATACTGGTTCGGATTAACCAATCCTACATCTAGGCATGCACAACACCGTGCAGAATTTCAATATAATTGCTTGCTTTCTACGGTTGGAAAGAACACCTTTAGAATCTTGATTTAATGGCCTAAAGGATACGCCCTCTTGATTTCATAAGCTATAAGAATGCCTTCTCTTTTTCACAAACAACAACAAAATGTGGCAATTAGCCGTATACTCAGTACAAATTCTTGCAGATTTGGTACAATGATCCTAGACCTTCAATGGCAATATATCTCTGAATTCTTAGAGGAATGGGATGAAATTAGAGAGAGAATGATATGATTCAAGTAGAAACTTTCTGATATAATGTGATTTGCAAATCCTTGAAGAATTGGAGTGAAATGGTATAGACTTGCGAAGAGAATGAAAGAATATGCAATGGATTTCTTTTGCAAAAGTATGGAAGAGAAAAAGTATGAGAATGAAGAGAAAATTAATTGGAATACTCATTTTCTAGGGCCTTTACATAGTGGATGAGAAGATGTGTCTTTTATTGTGGTGATGGTGGTAAAATCCCTTGGTTTAAGTTTTTAAAAAACTGACAAATGAGAAGTATGTTGACATACTTGACTCCCACGTGTCAACATATAGACATTTTCCAAAGGGAACATCAGCAACACCAATAAGTGTTGCAAATTTTATATTTCAATGGCATCTACTCTCTGTGGATTTTTGTGATACAGTTGAGGTAAATGGTTAAGGATATTCAAGTATCATTACCACAGGATATTTAACAAGGAATTCTAAGACTTATCCAACTACTCATCACGTCAAACACTCCTGTCCTTTCAGCATGATTCTTCAATCAGTTTTGTTCTTCCATTGCTCAAATTAACTTTCTTATATAATTCATTTTCTTCCATTGAATTCTGATTTACCTCTGTAAATGTCTCCATAATATATCTGAAATAACTGCTTAACTTGGAGATACATTAGCAATAATATTTATATGGTTGTTGTTATCAAAATCAATATCACGGTATTAACAATCTCCCTATTTTTGAAACCATATAAATATTTGATAAATAAAATAAAATATTTTTTTTATATTTGACTCCCCTAACTCTAGTACTCCCCTTATCATTTTTCCTATTAAATTTATACATTTTCTCCACCTTTCTCATCAACAACAAGGGTGAAAAAGAGTTGCTTAAGCATAACTAGACAATATGTATAGAGTTTGTTTATAGAGATAAATGTATATAAATAGAACTTATGAGGGGAATAAAAATCAATTTGAAACATGAGAAAAACTTACCAAGTAAAATACTTAAAATTAAATGAGTTCTAGAGTTACCAACGTTGACAATGCTAATAACATATCCCTTTAATATTTCTCCAAATTTTAATGGATTTCTTGTCATATGTTCTGAACATCCGATGTCCGGTATTCATTGTTCGGCACTTGAAAAATATAAGATATTTGCATGGGTACCCTGTTTTATTTTAGAGTCCACGAGGTTAAGTTTTGGGAATCCAAATCCATAAAGAGTTTGAATACCCTTTCAAAAATATAATCATCGGATAAATGAATAATAAAATTATCAATATTTTTTTTTAGTATTATCTAACTTTTGAGGAACCCGCAAGTTAGTGAACCTACTTGGGGATTTTAACTTTAATTTCCTAGGTTTTGGTTTGAACTTGGTAGCCTTAACAAATTTAGTACTTTGAGTACTAATTTTCTTTGATTTGGGCTTGGAAGTGTATCTAAGTCCATGTTTATTATTAATAGGTTTAGATCCAAATAATAGATTTTCTACATTATTCTTCCCTTTGTTAAATTTATCAATATCAGTTTTCATTTTTTCAAAACCCTTATTACAGTTATGAATAACATTATGTAGAGATTTTATTTTGTTATTTACATCAGTGATCTTTAATTTCATTGAAAGATTTTCTGAATTTAATGATTTATTTTCACTTTTGAGTTTTTCAAAACTTTCAAGCTATGAATCATCATTAAATCCATCAAATCTTTCATTTTCATCTTCTAGATATTGATTTTCTTTGGTTAGTATTTCATTAAACATTTTTAATCTATCTATATTTGCTAAACTATTCTTGTGCTCTTTTCTAAGCATGTTATATCCCTTACACATATCATTTAAGATAATAGTAATTTCTTTATTAAAATTCCACACGTGGTTATCCTTTGCCATGAAACACATGTTTGCATTTTTCGTTTGTGACTCACTATCAATTGATGATGTATCTGAATCGTCCCATGCCGCGTTAAAAGCATGTCTCCTCTTCTTATTCAAAGTGTTCGAAGAGTACTTTGATTTCCTCAGGTTGGGACAGTCTCTTTTCAAATGACCAGGTTTATTGCATTCAAAACACTCAACAATATTTCCATTCAGGGAATTATTGTTGTTAGTTTCCTAAAGTTTTTTCGTTTTCCAATTTTTCAAGAAGTTCTTGAAATTCCTAGTCATAAACTCGATATCATCTTTAGAAGCATCATCCAGTTCACCATTGTCGTTTGTACCGTTTAGTGCTAGTGATTTCTTCTCATTTTCTTGATTCTCTTTTCTAACCTGCAACTTTATTTCATATGACATTAGATTGCTAATTAAATTTTCTGTTTCAGTGTGCTAATATCATTGGCTTCTTCGATTGCCAGAGTGTTCTGATCCCATTTACTAGAAAGTGAATTCAAGATCTTTCCGACTCAGTCCTCTTCAGTAATTTTCTTTTCTAATGATATTATTGCATGTATTATATCCTAAGATCTAGAATACATATTAGAAATAGACTCATTTGGTTTCATACGAAAAAGTTTAAACTGGTTAGTTAGCACATATATCTTAGTTTGTTTTACTTTACTAGTGCCCTCATGTGTGACCTGCAACATTCTTTAAATTTCATATGCAGACTTGCAAGTAGACACTCAACTAAATTTATTTATATCTAAGGAGCAAAATAAAATGTTCATAGACTTTGAGTTACTGAGTGCTTGTATCTTTTGATCTAGTGTCCATTATGAATAGTTCACTTGGGGCATAATGTACTCTATTTGGGTAGTGTTCGCCTAATATGAATAATTACTACCATCAAGTAGAGGGGGTCTTGTAATAGATTGCCATTTTACAAAAGTGTTAAAGAAAGTGTTAAAACTATCATTAACCCTTTATACTTTTCAAAAACCAAGTTATGAATTTTTGAAAACCAGTGCTCCATTACCAAATGTTGGAAAATGAGGTGTCTATAACACAATCAGAATAGATCTTAAGGATATTTGAACACTAGAGGCGGTGAAGTGTATATTTAAATTATTTAGAACTAAACAATGACATTAACACTATATCTAATCAAATTGCAAATATAAAACATTAATCATAGAGTAAGTAAATAGTAAAGTAAAATGCAGTAAAGTAAATAACACCCGGATTTTTATACTGATTCGGATTAACGAATCATACATCCTGTTCTACATTACACCGTGCAAAATTTCACTAAATCGCTTACTTTTTACGGGTGGCAAGAACACCCTTACAATCTTGATTTCACGGGCTACAAGATACACCCTCTTGATTTCATAGGCTACAAGAACACCTTCTCCTTTTCACTAATAACAAAAAAATATGGAAAATTTTCATATCTTCAAAGTGGATTCTTGCAGATTGGGTAAAATGATCCTATAGACCTCCAATGGCAATATATCTTTGAACCCTTCGAGGAATAGGAGGAAATCTGAGAGAGAATGATATGAATTCAAGTAAAAACTTTCTGATATAATGTGGCTTGCAAATTCTTAAAGAATCGAAGTGAAATGGTATGGATTAGGATCAAAGAATAAGCAACGGATTTCTTTTGTAAAAGTATGGAAGAGAAAGATTATGAGAATGAAGAGAGAATTAATTGGAAAATTCATCTTCCATGCCCTTTATATAGTGGCTAAAGAGATGTATCTTTTGGTCAAGAGGTGGAGGGAAAATACCTTAATTTAAATTTACAAAAAATGGCCAAGTCCGTCGACATACCTGACCCCCATATGTCGACATATAGACATTTTCCAAATAGAACGTCAACACATCATCAACACCAATAAGTGTAGCAAATTTCATATTTCAAAAGTATATCTTTTTTGTGGATTTTTGTGATTCAACTGAGGTTAATGTTGATAATCATCAAGTATAACTGCCGTGGTTAACAAGGAATTCTAAGACTCAATCAACTACTCATCACTTCATAAACTTTCGTCCTTTCCGCATGCTTCTTCAATTAGTTTTGTTCTTCCATTGCTCTAATTTATCTTCTTATGTAATTCATTTTGTTCCATTGAGTTCTTGTTTATCTCTGTAAATGTCTCCATAATATATCTGAAATAACTACACAACTCAAAGATATGTAGGTAGTAATATTTATGTTGTTGTTGCTATTAAAATCAATAGGATATTAACAACAATAAGTTAGAACGATTTCTATTCGTCAAACCGTTGATAATCCGGAATCTGATTTCTAGTTATAATTTTACTTTTTAGTTAAAATATAGGGATAGTTTGGCTCACATCCCTGCTAAGTTTCAAAATAGAAAAAACATCCTCCCAAACTAAATTTACATTTCCAGTCCCTGTTTTCAAATCCACATGCGCAAAAAGACCCAAATACCCTTCATGTTTTTAATATTTCAAACATGTATAATTTCTGTAGAAACATTGGATCAACATACCATTTTCATAAAAAAATCAAAAAATTTACGATCTTCAAAATGAGATCCATTGTTGATACCAAAAACCATATTTGCAGTAAGGCTGGAATTATTCCATATAATTGTAGAGAATTCTGCAATTTTTGAACATCATTGATTTTTCTTCAAATGTCAGCAATTATTCCATATAGTTGCAAACTTTTGTGCAATTATATGGAATAATTGCAAAATTTTATGCAATTATTTCATATAAGTGCATAATTTTATGCAATTATGTCGAATAATTGGAGAAAACTCTGCAATTATTCCAATTAAGCACATAATTTTCTGCAATCATACCGTATAATTACAGACATTTCTATAATAATTGTAGATATTTCTACAATTATTGCATATAATTGCAGACGTTTCTGCAATTATTGCAGAGATTTATGCAATTATTGCATATAATTGCAGACATTTCTGCAATTATCGCATATAATTGCTAGATGTTTGCCACTATACCATATAATTACATACATTTCTGCAATTATTGCACATAATTGCAGACATATCTATAAATATTGCATATCGTTGCTGAATGTCTGCAACTATATTACATAATTGCAGTCATTTCTACAATTATTGCGTATAATTGCAGTCATTTCTACAATTATTGCGTGTAATTGCAGTCATTTTTACAATTATTGCGTATAATTGCAGACTTTTATGCAATTATTGTAAAATTGTCTGCAATTATTGCATATAATTGCAGAATTTTCAGCAATCATGCCATATGTTGTTTTTACATATGCACAATGCCACTCATTAGAAAGATAATAAAACTTGTGATTTAATGGTGAAAACGGTTTGTTAATCCGTCGTTTCTACAAAAAGTTATTGCGTTTTATAGATTGATAATTAAATGAGGTGTAAAAATTAATAATGCATGTGAGAATAACATGCACATATGAAGACTGCGATGGAATAAAGCGGTATTTTATTAAAGAAATTTGGAATATTTGAAAATAAGATGTAATTAATATTTTTTTTGGGAAGGATGTTTTGTGTATGAAGTTTGATTCTAGGGACGTGCCACTTATTTTCACTAAAATATATATGTGTGTAAACAAAGTTTTAAAATAATATTTCTATTACTATTAAGTAATTAAAAGGGCCTTATTTGGTTTAAAAACAATTATTAAATCATTTAAACTCAATTTAAATTTAAAAATCAATTGTTCAAAAATGATGATATCATTGATGATGTCATAAAAATATTTTATTTCTTAAAATAAGAGAAATAATTTTATTTCATATTCTTGCTTAAGTGAAGAAATAAGTGTATGTATCCAGTTTCGTTCGTGACTTCTGATAGTTAAAATCCTTCTTATCGATAAATCGATTCTCGGTCAATTTATCGATATTATTTCAAAAAATATATTTTTGTAAATACTTTTTAAAATAAGATCGTCATATTATTTATCACATAAAACATGATTATTTATGATTAATAGTCATATATTAGAATATTTAAAATTTGTTAAATATTCCAATTTAAAGCTAAAATTATGGGTCGTTACAGACTTCCCCCTTGAATTTAGTCCCTGAAATTACAACTCAAAACATGTATTTTTAAACTCAATTTTGTATGATATACATAAATCTCCCTTACGGAATATTTGATTCGATCTCCTATTCGAATACACAACTTTACTTCCAAACTACTATCGACCCCATGATTCTCTAGTTCTGACTCTGATAAGGCTTTTCAATCAGAACATTATTTTTCCTTGCAATGCTTTCAACTATGATAGAAAACGTAAGTACCCAGCCGTAAACCCGCAATAATGTTCGTCGTCAAGAATCGAGTGATAAATCCTTTTTCATATCGATGTAAATACCTCAAATTTCCGTACTCGAATCTTAGATCAGAATCTTATAGTGAAATGATCCATTTACAACATATATACTTATTAACATTCTCAAAATTTTTATGAAAACATTTCATGAAATTTTAATTTTGATTCTAACACTTTGAAAATCATTTCAAAATAGCCACCCAAAGTATTTCTATCTTCTTTTCAAAAGAAATCAATTATCCTTTACATGGAAATATATTAGTATAATTTATTCCAAAATCCTTTAAAAATTTCCTTATCGATAATTCCCTTATAAAATTAATTCCAAAATTATTTTATATTAAATAACTTTCCCTTTATCACTTTTAAACTTTTTCAAAACAATAAGATATGAATTCCCGAAATCCCTTTTTGTTAAACATATATTTCAAAACCATCTTTTAAAAAATCATTTTATTTTCGTACATTACACTTAATTTTATAAATATATACTTTTATAAAATATATTATTAAATAATTTTCTTAATTTCAACACCTTTCATAACCATTTCTTTATAACATCCCTTTGAACTTTTTATTTCTAAATATTTTATTAAAATTGGTCTGATATAAGATAGAAGAAATGCATAGAGAGAATAATGCAAAAATAGGTTTCTTAATTAACATCATAATTATACACCCACTCCTAACCCTAGCCTGTATTAAATTTTTTTAGGGATAACTCCAAGGGAATAGAATCTATCATAAACCATCATCGTATGTATAGATACTTGAACTGCTATGCACACTATTTTTGGATCCCTTCGCAGGTCGATGGAGCTTTATCCTCGATACCTAAGTCATCCCACCTTTTCTTTGGATAATCCTTCATTAAATGCCATCCTTCATAGCACCAAATGCAAGTCCATTTAGGATACTCCTTGGCCATATGCACTTGTCCTTTGCAACGGTAGCAACTCTTTGCCCTTCCTGACTGAATTTTGGGTTTTCTTCTTTTTTTAGGGAACTCACGTAGAAAATGTCTTCGCGTTTTACACTTGAAACAAAATATATCCTCCCTAAAAGATACTACTTTCTTCTTTTCCATTATTTTCCTATCCTTACACTAAACTGCAAAATGACCTTCTTTACTGCATCTCTAATGGTAGATGGCAACATAAGCTCCTAATCTTAATTTTTATTCTACTACTCTTTCTACATGTACTCTTTGTGCTTGTTTTGGATTCAGTCATAACTCATCACCCGGCATATAGAAAGCCATTCTACCCCTAAATTATATACCAAAATATCATCAGAGGTTTCACTCAATTTAATTTTTTAACTTGAAAACCTTTTTATCCAAATAACTTGATTTAGAATTGTTCGGATTTGAACTTGCCTCAATTCTTCAATGATAAAGAGAATAATTTACTTGGTGTACAGTACTGTTCGCCCAAGCCAACATCGGATCAATACTTAGAAGATTATTCCAATCATCAAAAAACAGATCACGACCTTATTCATTGAAATTTCCAAAGGGAATACATCTTAGGAATTTCCCAAATCACACAAATATCTATATTCTTTTTTCATACAAAAAATAATCATTTTGAAGAAAGTGTGTTAATCTGCCTTGCTTAAGTATTTAGGAATGCATATTGATTACATACATCTCTTCATGCATCGATCAAAATTCATAAACCACTCAACAGATTAATTAATAAAAAACATTTTTGTATCCAATAACAAATACGCGAACATATATATAATACTCTCAAAACTCATTTTGGGGTGTTATTAACTCCATCTCTAACGTGCCACTCATTTTAGGGTATTACTAACCCTATCTATTATGAGTTTCACCCTACCAAAGCCTACGTGTTCGCTCAACCTAAGCTCTGATACCAAATGTGACGATCCACCTTTTCGACTCTTGAGAATCGACACTAATACATCCTCGGTATTCACATGCTGCAAATTCAACTGTTGAAAAGATGGATTGATCAAGGGTAAAAGAAAATAATATAGAAGAGGGTAACAAACAAAGACTCACACAAATGAAATAATTATATATTATTAACCATAAAATCTTTTATAGTGGAAAATATTGAATACAATATCAAAGTCTAACCTTGATTCAGCCCAGATAATTATTAATCCTTTATCATTACAAATGCTTAAAAACAACAAAACAAATGTAGTGCAAAAATAGAATACGACCATACGTTGATGAAGATCTCCAGCTCTTCTCTGGAAACTCCAAACATCTTCTGCTAAACCTAAAACTACCCAAATCTGACCCAAGTATTAAAAATATTTGGATCAGGCTTGGTAAACCAGCATGAGTAACTCGAATTATAAATATACATGACAGTGTCATAGATCAGATTGATGCCAATCAAAACCTTTGAAAAGAATGGTATCTCATAAGACCACGCCGCACATAAACATGGATGATATTTTACCTTATAATAACCAAAATACATTATGCCAAAACAAATTTGATATTATCACTAATGACATTGGTTTAGAAAACTCTTTTCAAGTAAATATATAAAGAAGGTGCCAAATACCTAGACAATGTCAAACGGTGTATATGATACCAAAAGGGTAGACGAATTATTTGCAAAGCATTATAGATATTTTGGGAATACAACCCAAACTGTAATGCTTGTAATAGAATTATATTTCCAACATGATAGGGAAATGATGGTTATTTCCTCCGGCGTGAAATACACGCGTAAAAATCCTAGTCCCCGATGACCATTCACTTTTCTCAAGCAACCTTCCATACTACATTGTTACACTACTATGAACAATGCATTTCGATGGCTTTGCTCTTTCTGAATCGAGCCTTCAATTCCTTCCCATTTAAACTACTAAGGTTCCAAACACTACTGGACTGCTCCATTATCAATAAAATCGATAGCCTAAAATAAATATCCTACATACCACATAGTATCCCATATCATTCCTAGGATGTGAGGCTCATGAAGCTACGTTCTTTCAACAAAACCACGCTTTGCTTTTCACAAAGCCACACTTTACTTTCATAAAGCAAATTTCACTTAGAATGCCACATTGCCATTTCTAACAACATACTATTGATTTCTACAAAATTAAAACCAATGAACTCATATGACTCAGAGAAGGGTGTTAAGTATAGGAGAGGTTACCTCTTGCACCATCAAAACGATGTACATTTGTAAAGATTAATATACATGGTTTTAGAAATGCAATGTCAGATACTTATCCATACAAGTTGTCCAAGTAAAGGACAAACCGAAGGCACTCCTCCTACTACTTCCTGATTGGGAATCACGTCTAAAATTAGTAGCGAGAAATCCTTACCAATCGAAGATTTTCAAAACGAAGGCACTACCGCCACCATATATATAATATGGGAATCGCCCTAGAGGGCAGTGGCAAGCGGCCCTACATTACGAAGGTATTCGTCTTCAAAATCATTTTGTTAAACATGTCTTCCCTTTCGAATGCATATGTTAGTTTAAAGTGGTTTCTGATAGAAATCACCAAATCCATTCCTAGTCTCTTTGAACCAATCATATATAAAAAGATGTCAAGTATATAAGTAATTATCAAACAACGTCCAATCAATTTATCTTTTTAACAAATCAAATATCGTCGCGAGATATATTCTTTTAAACTTTTCTTTGTCTTTTAAGAGTATAAGAAATCATAAAGCTCATTTATCAATTTCTTTAGTTGATTAAAGCTCTTTAACCTTGGAATGATTGCAAATCATTCTACCTGTTACTTAGGAAAACATTTCCAAATAATTTAGTTAATGCTTAGTAAAGATTTCTTTTTTTCGTATCATAACTTTTGAATGGACCAACAACGATGTTATTTAAGACATCATTTACTATAAACCTAAACAACTAGTATTGAGTAGAAAAATATCCATAGCGATTAGACTAATTATACTCAACATCAATTTCCATATTCAACATGTACTATTCGTCAAATAATGGTAAAATCATCTTTTAATTTCACACAGATAGTACAAGTTCTCTCCTCGAAATTTAATACAGAGTTAAATAGGGTATTCACTATACCACCAAAATCATATTTTAAAATCTTTTTAATTTTTGAAAGACTCCGAATCTCTTTTCTTTTAACTTAAGAAAACGCTGTCCAAATAGATCAAATTAACTATCCTCTCCGTCGATATAGTCAACATAGCTAGAGCGGCACCTAGAAACTAGTTATCCAAGATCGGGTCAAGAGACTATCTCTCTATTACCTATAAGCCGACCAAGTTATTTGATCAACTCTAGACTCTTTTATACGATATTTTAGAGATGATTTTCGTTTACTTAACACTATTCCAAATATTGTTTAAAACAACTTCCCTTTACCAATTTATTAAACTCTTTTAAAATAATCATAAAACTTCCAAATCATCTTA
Source organism: Allium cepa (assembly GCA_030765085.1). Taxonomy (NCBI): domain Eukaryota; kingdom Viridiplantae; phylum Streptophyta; class Magnoliopsida; order Asparagales; family Amaryllidaceae; genus Allium; species Allium cepa. Next base: position 188,689,825 of record CM060937.1, on the reverse strand, counting down.
AAAATACTTAAATATTCATTTGAAAAGATTAATAAAAATATTGGAGAAGAATAATTGAGTTAAAACCATGATTTGCAAAAGTTACCGAAAACAGTCGAAAAAACCGTTGTGAATAGTGTTTTTTAGAGCTTTTCTGCTCTAAATATATATTCCACCTCATATATATCCAATTTTTCCACTTTAAACTCTTTTAAAATATTTAATGATATTTATAAATTTATTAAATAATTTTAAATATTCAAAAATAATTATTTTGAAGAATTTACCGCTTTAATCTTCGAACTGCCAAAACGCGTGTTTTGAAAACTTGATTTGCACATATTTCAAACTCTACTGTATGAAATCTTGATTTTCTTCCTTTGTTTGAAAATTATACCTAGATGGGTTCGAAAAATTCTTATTTAAAAGAATTTTGATTTATATTGAACCCTACACGTTGATTTAACTTTCAGGTCGAAAAATTAAGAACTGTCGCAACTCGACAAGCCCGATTTGTCTCAATTTTTCAAACTTCATTAAAGTTTTCCGAAACTTGTTAAAATGTTTAATATACCATAAAAACTGATTTTAAATCATTAAAAACTATTTATACTACATCAAAAATTCATTTTCCACTTTATTCCAATAATAATATTAAATATTCTTTTTTCAATGTTTTTATATTCAAAACCATAAAGAGGCTTAATAAACTCCATACACATATTAATAGGGATTTAATTTTCCATGAATTAACCATTTCTATTTTGGACAATTATGATTTTTCCATTATTGGTTATATTTATCACAACCAAGTTATCAACCATATAATCAACCAATTTTCTATCATCAATGTACATCATCCAAGATATTAAATGGTCATTCTATCTTACTAGGTATAATTAAGGATGTTATTTAATATTACAAATGTCAAGTACTCACAATTGATTTCCACTCCATTGAACTTTTCTCGAAACTCCTTGAATTTATTCCAGCAGAAATCCAACATCACTTGCTTCTCTTTTCTTTGCCCTATAGCTCCTTAAACTTGCTCCTTGCCTCCTAGTGTGCTCGGCCTCCCCTTGCAAAAAGGAGGTGTTTAGTCTATATGAGGGAGGAGGTGGTGACCATGCATTTATGTGGAGGTAGATGGGATTTTAGACTAGTTTTAAAAATAGAGCACTATCCTAATTGTATGGACATGTGTTTATTTTATTTTTCCATTATTCTTCTCTATTATATAAGCCATTAAAATAGCTTGAAATAAAGAAAAAGAAGAAGAGCAATATGTGAATGTTGTAAAGAGTATGCATTGTTATTTTTAGAGTTTAGGAAGGGTGGCTTCCAAGGTTTGTAAAAATAACTGAAATACCCTCCTCATTCAAAGATAAAGCACCACCTCCCAATTGTCCCCCTATGTTCTCTTGTTCCTTTACTGTTATGGCGATTGATGTGATATAAAGATGAGAAGATGGTTGCTTTTTTACTCTTAACCCTTAAGCTTTCCTTCTCATTAGACCACCGAACCCTCCTATCTTACCATGACATGGCCAGCCACCTACACCTCTATGTGCTCCCCCGTGATATCACCCACCCCATGTGCTCTTGTCCACCCATGTGTGTATAAGCTGAAGAGATGGTTGCTTTTGGCTTTTGTATGAAAATATCATGATATTTATATTTTACTTAATGTAAATATATAAATGTAAATGTAAAATGTATATAGGTATATATGTATTTATGTGTATAACATGTATATACATGCATATGTATTTTAATAAGACAACGAACAAGAACAATTTCTATTCATCAAACCATTGATAATTCAGAACTAGATTTCCAGTCATATTTTTACTTTTCAGCTAAATTGTATATATTTGTAATCAAAGGTTTAAAATAACACTTCAATTATTAAATAATTAAAGGGCCTCATTTTATTTTAAAACAATTTTTAAATTATTTAAAACTCAATTTAAATTCAAAAAGTAAATATTCAAAAATGATGATATCATTGTTGATGTCATAAATATACTTTATTTCCAAAAATAAAATAAATAACTTTATTTCATATTCTTGCTTGAGAGGAGAAATAAGTATATATACATATATATCCACTTTCGTTCGCAATTCTAATGGTTAAAAAATAGTTTATCAATAAAATGATTCTCGATCATTTAGTCGATATTTTTTACGAAGAATATACTTTTTTTTAAATTCTTTTCCAAAACAAGATCACCATTACTATTTATGACATAAAACGTGATTATTTGTGTTTAATAATCCTATATTTGAATATTTAAAATTAATTAATATTCTAATTTATAGTTATAAAATTACAGGTCGTTACACGGGGGAGGTACAATTATTTTCTCATGGATGGCAAGAAGGGTGACTATATCTTAGATGATGATGACACTTCTCTATCATTTCTATAAGCAATACAGAGTAAAGACTCTGCACTTTGCCTTGAACAATGAAGTCCGAGGTGGATTTTATGTATCGAAACAAAGTATGGACTTTTTCAAAAATACCCGAGGGAATAAAATCTATTGCTGCAAATAGATTTTTAAGAAAGACTAAATGCACATGGACAAGTGGAGACTTATAAAACAAGGCTAGTTGCGAAATGATTTGGTCAAATCCAAGGCATTGACTATGACGAGACGGTTTTGCCCATATCAATGCCTAAGTCCATTCAGATAATGTACGTAAAAAATGCATTTCTAAACAATGATTCAAAAGATCTTGTCTATATGTTGCAGCCTAAGGGTCTCGATGTCAAGGGAGTGAGTGCAAGGCTTGCAAGTGTTTAAAATCCATTTATAGACTTAAAACAAGCTTTAAGAAGTTGGAATAAGTGTTTTGATCAAGTAATCAAACATTTTGGTTTTTATCAGATTAAAAATGAAGCGTTGCATATACTGAAAGGAACATGAAAATGTTATCATATTCCTATTATTATAAGTTGATGACCTTCTATTGATTGGTAATGTCATTTTGTTACTGTAATCAGTGATAGCGTGGCTCTCTAAGAATTTCTCTATGAATTATTTGAGAGAAGTACCTTATACTAGGTATAAAGATATATAGAAATGGATCTAAGAGGCTGTTGAGATTGTCCCAATCTATTGAAAAGGTTTAATATAGAGAATTCTAAACATGAAAATATTTCAATGGAATCTGTAATAGTCCTTTCTAAGAAGGACACTCCTCAGATTGATAATGAGAAAGAGCATATGAAGTGGATATCGTATGTTTTGGCAATCGGCTCCATAATGTATGTTATGCTATGTACTAGATCGGATATGGCATATGCATTAGGATGCATAAACCGATACTAGTCTAATCCTAGATAAAACGAAAAAATGTATACTTAAGTATTCAGTAAATACTGGGGACTTATTACTTATGAAGGGGTATATTGAATCTAGCTTTCAAAGTGATATCGATGATATGAAGTTAGTGTCGATTTATGTTTTTACTGTTAACAGTGGAGCTGTCAGTTTGTAGACTTTCAAATGGGAAACGGTAGTTAATTCCACGATGGAGGCTGAGTACATCAACCTCAATGAAGTAGCTAAAGAAGTAGTAAAGAAGTATGGACGCATAAGTTTTTAGTAAGGGGCGATTCCCAACATGGAGAATCCAATGGCATTGTTTTTTGACAATAATGCACCGACATAGATCGCAAAGGATCCTATAGCACATAAGAAATAACCACAAATTATTTGAAAGCTCCACATAATTAGAGAATTCATTGAGAAGAAAGAAGTCATGCTACAAAGGGTAGATACCAAGGACATCTTAGCAGATTCAATCATGAATGGACTAATTTGGTTGGTTCTTATTGAGCAGATTGAAGGGACGTGATTGAGATTTCATATTAGCCCTAAGTGCAAGTAGAAGATTGATAGAGTGACCCAAGGGTAAATTTCATAATTTAATATAAATTACTTACTTTGAAATAAAATATCATTCGAAATAAAAGGTATCTTTATTTCTTTTATATACTTGTTATAATATGTTATAATTAACTAAATATTTAATGAAGTATATTTAATAGAAAATCGATAAATGGAGTATATTGTGATAGTAATTACAAATTGTTGTAATCAAGAGCAATATATCACGATATAGTTGTAACGACCCGCTATTTTGGACCATTCAAATCGAAAATGAAACCATACATGTCCAACTTGAATAATTCAAAATACCGAATTGTTAATTAAAATTTGGCAAAACTCAGCATATACAGTAAATAAATCAACCATAGAATCACAGACACAAAGTAATATAAAATAATGCAGCGGAATAGATAAATAGTAGTTCATGGAGCTTCTATATAAATACCAGAGTTAGAAATAAAAATACAACAGAATATCTCAAATACAGTGAAGTCTCTAGTACGAACAGATGACCTCTCCGAACGAATCAACTGAAAGAGATGAAAGCTGAATCAATAGTTGGATCCTCAAACGAAGCTCCAAACTCCAAAGGCGAGTCTCAGATGCTGTATCGCTTAGTCTGACCCGAGCGTAAAGCAAAAACACAAAACACTCGAGTCAGGATTAACATTCTTATATCAATAAATCCAACTCAAGTGAAATATCAACTGAAATACAAGCAACTTAAGGATGTATGGGATAACCATCCTCTATGGGTCCATGGAACTATCTACAAGATAGAAATATACACTATAACACCGAGGTCATTTCAAATTAATTTATACTTCACAACAAAATATCATTTCATTTCAAATATATATTTCCAAAATATATATAAATATTTTATAAAGTAGAATATTTGTAATTTCCTCAAACTTAACAAATCACTTCAAAATCAACCCGACTTCCCTATTAAAATAAAATTCAATATCAATTTATCAATTTCCATTCAATTCAGTTTCTGACCAAGCAAATTCAAATTATATAAATTTCAATACAGATCTAAATCACAAATTAACCATTTATATTCTAGTATATTTCAAAGCTTTAATATTCAACATTCCAAAGTTCAATTTAATGGTTTCATATAGATCTCGATCTAACCTTATTATTTAGTCTTGAAATGTTCACTTAATAAATTCAATATTTATTAAATAACCTAAATTTACCTTTAAACTAAATATTCCTTTCGATTTGTTTAAACTTGAAACGTCCATTTAACCATTTAAATCAAAATCAAGTTATAAATCAAGTCTAAAATTTCAAATTCAATAGTTCAAATCAATCCAATTAAGTAGAATTCTTAACTAAATACCATTTCAAATAAATTCAACTTTATCTTCTCAACCTTAACTTATTCAAATTATTACAACAATCAATTTTTGAAATATAAATTTAAATAAATACTTAAACATACTATATGGATTGATTCAATCTCAATAATAATATTATTAAATATATATATAAAATTTCCATTTATATATAATATTTTAAGACCCAATATTTATTAAAAACCATATATTTCCTTTTAAACTATAGAAATTATTTTTAAACATTTATACATCTATATGTAGACCAACGGCGTCTGTATATAATTTCCAACCCTATGGTCAAGGAATACAGATATTTATCATTTCAATCTGAATTTTAAAGATACGGGTAGATATCACTTCGACCCGCAATCCCAAATTCAATTTAATTGAAAATCGCTTGGGTTTATCATTTCAACCCATAACGAAATTCTCCTATTCTAAAGTCTGTTCGGGTATGTATCATTTCAACCCGTAATGAATTCTATATTGCAGGGAACTTGCAGGGTGATAACAGATATGATAATAATATAACATGCATATATCCTCAATAACAATATAATGCAAACTACAGGATATAGTGTCATATCCCATAGGTGAACAGTTATATATAGTAGCATATAACAATTTAAAATTAATAACAACAGCATATTTCAATTGTCATTTCAATTGAAATCAAATTTAATAAATAAAAGAACGTTAATCGTGAGTGACTGCTCACCTTTCGAGCCTAGAGGAGAGGGCAGAATGAGAAGAGATACGAATGCAAGCATAGATTTCGAAGCAAAGCAATATTGGCAAGAATTTTAACGATCAAAACTGATAAAGAGGAATTGACTAAATCAAATCAGAGTTGGGTCGAAGAAGATAAATAGGATAAGTGAGCTATATATAGTTGTATATACAACATTATATAAATAAAACTGTATTCTAAATTTAAACATATATTAAATTAAATATATATTTCAAAAATCATTGGTTTAAACAAAACATATCTATATGTAGTATAGTTTGAAATAATGTATATATTTAAACCCATATACAAACCAATATCCAAACACCATCTAAAATTTAAATCTGTATAAAAGTAACCTTTATAAATAAAATATTAAAATTAATATTAAAACATATAATATAAAGTCCATATATTATATATCAATACCAAATCTAACTCCGGTATATGTAAACTAATATGAACCCATGTAAACTTTATAAAATCTATACGCTACTAAAACAGATTATATACAAAACAAACCAATATATAATACTAACAGTAATATATGTTAGTTAAAGTTAGTACATAAATATACTCAACACCTTCTATACTTTACAATACTTTAAACATGCTAGCACTGCAACTATACAAAATATACATAGTACTGTAAAACAATTATATACAGTAAAACAAAATAAAATAAAAATACACACACCTTATACAAAATGCATACAACAAACACTACATATATATATTTCTTCTTTATAGCCTTATATGCATAGACTAAGCCTTACCCAAGTTTATACTGTATAATATTAGATAAAAATAGGACACAGCATATGATATTATCACCTTTACAAAGTTGCTTATAGTTTATACATACTTAAATTTAATATATATATATATATATATATATATATATATGCGGACAAGATATAGAACCAGAGAAGAATCAAGGAAGAGGACAACAAAACTCACCGCGGCAAGGCAGTGGCTCGCCAAACAACGTCAGCATGGAAGAGGAGGAGATGGAGGGCGGAGATGATCAGGTGAAGGTACGGCAGTTGAGGCAGAGAGGCTAAAGGTGCAAGCCAGAGGCAGAGGAGTGTGTTTGTTTCTCTCTTTTTTTTGTTGCTGGGTTTCAAAAGAGAAAGGAGCAATTTATATAGAGGGAGTAAAATGTGAGCAGGTGAGTAAAAGAAGGATGCAAGCATGAGGTGGAAAGTGAAAGCAAAGTGAAGTTGCAAAAGTGGAAATTGATTTATAAATGCAATTGAAATATGAGCCTTTTCCCAATCAATGTAAAAAAAACGTACACAACAAAATGAATATGGGACAAATGAAGATGAAGGGGGAAAGAAATAAACTATTTATGGGCGATGAATTTATAAAAGGAACCATAATGTGTACAATAATTGAAACGAAAACGTACACAAATAAATGAATATGAGACAAATAAAGATGAAGGGGGAAAGAAATAAACTATTTATGGGCGATGAATTTATAAAAGGAACCATGAGGTGTACAATAATTGAAACGAAAACGTACATAAATAAATGAATATGAGACAAATGAAGATGAAGGGGGAAAGAAATAAACTATTTATGGGCGATGAATTTATAAAAGGAACCATGATGTGTACAATAATTGAAACGAACACGTACACAAATAAATGATTATGAGACAAATGAAGATGAAGGAGGAAAGAAATAAACTATTTATGGGCGATGAATTTATAAAAGGAACCATGATGTGTACAATAATTGAAACGAAAACGTACACAAATAAATGAATATGAGACAAATGAAGTTAAAAAGGCAATAATAGTGTAAATGTGAATCGTTGCCACATAAACAAATTAAACGTATACAAACCTTTTACTGGTTATGTGATGGCAACGGTCACCCTTAATTGAGCTGAATAATAAAAGCCAATGCTTTGAACGTATGCCATAAAATTAAGTAACAGACACTGATTTCTAAATTTATTAATAGCTAGGAATAGCAACGTTTGAACGTGAATTGGAAAAATTATTAAAGCAATTAATACTATGGTCCAGCCTATACGTTTCAAATTTTGAAAACAAAGGAAATAGAAATGGAACAGGTTGCAAAAGGAAAGCCACGCATATAAATGGAATAAAACGTTAACAATGAAATGTGCCACATTTAATGGAAAGAAACTGAAATGATAACGTCAAGCACGGGAATTAAGGACAATAAAGTAGAAAGTATGAGAAACGTAGAAGTGAATAAAAGAATGAATGCAAGCTACAGATATATATATAAAAATGATGTAAAATATTATGTTTCTGCCAAAGAGAAGAGAAAATGTTTGAAATGGAATAAATAGGAAAGGAACAAACCCAAAATGAAATAGCAACGGATAGAAAATTAAAGAGCTACATCACGAATACAGGGAGTAATAAAGGTAAGGTATTGATTGGTTTGTAACTGATGTAAAATTTGAATGGACAGGAAAGAAATAAAATTTATGGTAACAGTCGATTCCCTTGATTTCATGCAAATTTATTTTCAACAATTCTTAACTGATTTCAGTTTAATAGAATTACATAATAAATAAACTTTCATATAATTAATTGAAATATACCATTTGCTATATTAAATTATACGTAATCCAGATAAAAAAAATTCTTCTTTTGTTCAAAATTTTACTATTAATAATTTCTCAAAAATCCAATTCAATGCGTTATAAAACAATTAAAAATTGCTAAAATTTTATAGGACGTTACACTCTCCCCCACTCAAAACTTTTCGTCCCCGAAAAAGAACAAAGTAGGAGAATAGAAACAACCAGATGAAAAATTTAGACTTTGAAAAACAAATTAAACAATTTATTTAAAACCACATATACTTTTTTTATTATTATTTAAATTAATTAATATTTAATAGATTACTCATTTTATTTAATCCATTCAATTAATTATGAGATCAATTATTTATAAAACACTAAAAAAAATTTACTATTAAACTAGGTAGTATATAAATAAACAATATTTTAAAGGATATATTCAAAAGAAGGAAAGAAGGAAAGAAGATATATGAGAATATAGGTGAATAAATAAAGCAGGGGAGATAAGGTAGATTCAAAAGAATAGTATCAGGCTCGAATAGTTAATTTGAAACCAAAAGAATTTCAATTTCAAATATTAATACAAAATTTCTTGTTGGAAATACTTTTATACTAAAATACCTTTATAATAAAATACTTATATATCAAAACAAATTTTCCTTTCAAAAATACTTTTATAACTCGATGTTTCAACAAGTTTATCCTCGTTCTTGCAGACTCTAGCCATGCGTTGATCAGGCGCAAAGCTAGAATTCTTCAAGTACTTAGTAGACCTGTTTCAACACCCAGTGAAAATACTTGAAAAACTTTTGAAATAGATGTGGAAAGTACAATCCAAACAAAACAACCAAACCAAAACCTTTGTCTAACCATGGTTCGCAGATACACAATGGTTCCGCCTGGATCCCCAGGAAACAATCCATATTCATAAGCTTTCTCAGCCCTGCGAGTTACGCCATGATGACTAGTAGGGTGCAGGATACACAATGTACAAATATATTTCTATTTTACAATGACGAACATGGTAAATTAACAAAAAATATTTAGATTATTTTAGTTCTTATAGAGCTTTTGCAATGTATATTTTCAGAATTTCTAACTCGCAAGTGAGAATAATAAATTAATGAGGATTGGCTGATAATAACTTGTACATATATATATTCATGGGTGGACGCCATACATTTTCCAAAAGAATATATGGGACAAAGGCAATGATAAACAAAATACTTATATGTGAAAAAAATGCTCTAAAATATTTTCATAGATATTATTAGCAATGTTATAAGTCATTAAGATAGGAAGATTCACTTATTCCCCTTTATTTTGGCCATCATTGCTGAATATCCCTAAAGAAATATAAAATATTCAAAAAAGGTCAAATATCATAAACACGAACTAAATATAGATAAAGGGTAAAAATTAGTTATTGTGTTAGCTTTGTTGCAAATACAAATTTTTATCCTTGATGTCTACAATTAACCTATTAGTTTTGGATATTAATTTTCATTAACTAAAGAAACTTTATTTGAAGATGCAATCAAAAAGTAGTAAATGTAGCAAATTAGGAAATAATGAATAGAAAATAAAAATATAAACCTTTAAGAGACAGGTGGTAGTCCAATTAAGAAGGTGAAATCCTGGACAAAAGTTTCAAAGTTTAGTCTTCAGGATATAATATATATATATATATATATATATATATATATATATATAGAGAGAGAGAGAGAGAGAGAGAGAGAGAGAGAGTAATACACATGTATAATGACATATTCGTATGAATTTGCAAGAAGCTTGGAGATCCTTCATATTTGTGATGGAGTAGAAACACAAAAGGCAACTAATTTATACATATTCATATGGAAGCAAACAGTGTGACTGTATGCTTAAAATATACCGTATAGGAGAGACAAATAGCCTACTAGTTTTCCTATGAAAGCTTTATGAATAAGTATCATTGTTATTTCTTTAGAAGCCTACTATTTAATCATGTTGTATTTGTAATTTTTTCTTTCACGTTGTTTTATTTATTTTTATTGATTGTAAGTTTGAAGTTTAGGTGAATCATGCACTTTTATGATATTACTTTTCCTTGTGTATTAATTATATTAACTAGTATGACCATTCACTATGTATGCATATGGTTCGACGTGTAGTATGAATTATTTTTTCCTGGTTCATATTTTATTACTGATTAAATTGAAGCATGGTCACCAATTTATGGTATTCATGTATATCTAATGATCATTATGTTAATTTAAAAGTTGTGTCATTTAGGCTAAAATCGATTTCATGGTCTTTCTTTAGACTATTTCTTCCAAAAAAATTCATTATTTGTTAATACTACACAAATTAATAAAACTAATTTTTGTACAAATACAAAATAATATTTAAGCCACACAAGACAAGTTCTATAGATAAAAAATAATAACAAATTGAAGTTTTATAATGTAACATCCCTTATTTGGAAGCCCGAAGCTAAGCGCAATAGATGCTGCAGTCATCTATACTATTAATTTTCAATGACCAAATACAATAATATTAATGGTATCTATATTATCAGAAGTATAAGAAGATGAAACGAAATCATAGATTTCAATAACAACATTTCTGATTACATTTCACAAAACATGTTTCATATTCCATTACATAATCGTAATCGTTTCCTAGGTTCAGATCAAACATAATTACTACAAATATGCCAGGAGCGACATATGAAGATGTCTCCTTGGTTGACCAGAGTACTATATAGTCGTAACTGACTTAATACAAGATAGCAGAATCAAATAAAGTAAAAAAGCAACTCCTAAATAGCTATTCGTCAGCCACCTTCTCGTCTCCAGAAGCTTTATTCGCCAACCTGCTAAAACCTAAAAATCCTCAACCCTTAGCCTACTCAAATCAATTTTGAGTACCCAAGAGTTTAAGGGGGAAAACATAAACTTCGAGTCAGACATAAAGCCAGGTGAGAATAATATTATACATCTTGGTTATTCGATACTAAGTAAGACTACGCCGCTACGGATTCAGTTTCTCCTTACTAATATCTTTTTAAACATATTTTTGCAAATCACAATCCTGCAATCAAAACTGGTTAAAATTGTAAAATATTATCATGTAAACCAACATATCAGGTAAAAAATGGAATATCTTTCCAAACACAATTATTTTGTTTGGCTAACTACTTACATTTGGTTGACTCGGGCCTATCGGACAAAATAAACAAATAATCTAACTACTAGATCTTTCTCTTCTGGATGGTCTATCCCTAACTTAAATCTCCAGGTCAATTGATCCTAATGGTTTTGCGGCTCACCAATAACCTACCTCTGTACAAATATATTCCTTTCTGTGTGTAACGTCATTTTAGTTTACCTGTGACAAAGCGCTACACACTAGAATTTTGGACTAAATTAGCTAGGGGCTAATAGCTAATATTTAAGGCGCGACCCTATACAAGTCCCGTCTGGTATACAAATATCCGAGTCATTTTACATAGGGTAATCTTCCCTTAAATTTTCCTTGAAAACCTTTTCTTCTTCAATTGATTTACGTTTAAATCATACTTTAAACAAGGAAAATATATACTCTATGCTTTATTCAAAATCACCTTACCATGTTATACATACTTTACACAAATCTTTGTTGATGAAAACATTTCAACCTTTGAAATATCCCTTTTGATCCCATTGAAAGTATCCCTTTCGAAACCAAGTAAATCTTTTATTACCTAGGCTGAAAGGCCAAAACATTCATTTCAAAACCATTAATATAAACTTTTCAAAAACATTAAGAAACCTTCCCTTCGTAGGCTTTAAAACCTTAGACATCCTATCTATAAAACTATTAAGCATTTCCTTTCAAAAATATTGTAAAATTTTCTTTTCAAACCTTTCGAAACCAATGGTGAACCACCCATTCGAAACCTTCATTAAAACCTTTCAAAACAATTTGGGTTCAAGTAAACGTGTGGAACAACCTTTCGAAACCATTTAAAATTATCTCCTTTAAAACCTTTGGGTTCTACCTTCAATAGAGAAAAAGGGTCATAAAACATTTAAGTTAAAAGCACTCTTTCGAAACCATTTCCTAAGTAAAGAAGTGATGGTTTCAAAACCAATCTTTCGAAAGCAATGGAAAAGTGGCTTGGGTTTTATAAAACAAAATAGCGTTTTCGAAGTCATCGCTTCTAAAGGTAGAAAGTGACAGCAGAGGGGTTTCGAACTCGATGAAAGCATTTACATAAAAAACAAAGGCACATCCTTTTAGAAACCATTCCTTTAAAACCATTTGACGCAGTTGAAAGCCAACCAAGTCGAAAGCATCCCCTTCGAAAGCAAAGCAGGCGCGTTATCATTTAAAAGAAGAGTAACGTTTCGACTTTATCAAAACCCATTTTTTCGATCCAGTACCTTCCCCAATTCACTATGTACCAAGTCTTTTTCCACTATGTGCATTGGTTTTGATGGAGGTGTGAGCAAAACTACTAAGTCGAAACCCCGGGTGCCGAAAGTGGCGAAACAAGGAAAAGCCTGTTTAAACTGATTTTTGTCATTTTAAAGTAATCTTTTCAACTAACCTGCCTTATTTGTAAAAATATGATTGGTTGCAAATTTCCTTTTCGAAAAACACTGCCAAATTTCAAAATTAAACAATTTTAATAATTTGCAAAATACCCCTTCTCCTTCTATAAATATTTAAAACATTGAAGTCCCAAACCTTAAATAATTTTATATATCTATTAAAACACTTAGGAAAATTCTATAAAATTCCAAAATAAATATTTTTAATATGTTTTCTAACATATAATTATTTCAAACCCAAAGTATATATTATTTAACTGTAAATAATTTTTAAACCCAAATAATCAATTTCCATACTAGAAAATTAATATTAAATCCACATTAATTCAGAAAATTATGAAAATTGAAACCCATCTCTAAAATATCATTTTTGACCTAAATCTAAAATCGTAGATCATTTTGATGGCATTTAATAGGGTCTTCAGATTAAAACATATTATAAAACCTATACGAATAAACTTAATCATCAACAAGCGTATATAAACATTTTATCATTCATAACATGGCTAAACTTTGCAAGATAAATCAGGTTTAACCTGAAGCCGAAAATAATTCGAAAATATGAGATGTAGTCATTATTCACCTTAGCTTTGAGATTAGGAATTTGAGATTAGATCTTGATTAAGTTTCTTAAGCTTTTCCTTTGAAATCTTGCTTATCTTCTCTTTTCTTCCTTTAACGATGGCCAGTCTCAAGTTTGTTTTTCTTTTGCAAATATAGAAATCAACGTATGAATGATGGGGTTAAGGGTTTATAGTATAAGGATGTGCCCTATTCTTATATTTCCCCTTATCTATTTAACTTTAAATTTTAGTTCTTTAGTTCATTTATATATGGCATGACTACCCTCACTAATCACAAATCTCAACCCATTAACCATTTTACATTAATTCATTTAATTTCCGTAATTAAATGTTCCTAATAATGTTATTAAAAATATAGGATGTTACATATAAATAAAAATTCTGTTATTAACAACATCAAAGTTTAAATATTATATTTTCTTAACTATATGCGACACACATAAGGAACTATTCATTGAATGATGTGCTATTACGAAGTTAAGGGTGCATTCTTTAGCACACGGAAGGTGATCATGAAAGGGACACAAGAAAAGAAGCTCAAAAGGAGAATGATTAACAAAAGGAGAATGCATTCTTGGGTTACGAAGAGGCAATGGAAAGGGGTATTTTAATTTTTTATTATAAATAAATGATTTTATTGTTCTTTTATTTTGTTTTAATTATTTTTAAATAATATAGTTAAATGAATTTATACTATTTATAAACTATGAAATGCTAGTATAAATGCAATAAAAAAGACAACTTTTATTACATGCTGGTAGTTCGGGAAAAAAACAATACAACCCTCCTTCATAAATTTCAAACTAGATATATAATAGGTCTTCTAAGCTCCTAGGGTTGGTTCGTTAACAAACAGATAGTTCTACAGTCTGCCTCTCCTTTCACAAGAATGTACGTGATTTCTCATTCGCATAATGGGTCATCCTTCTACTGTACAATCGTGCATTTACCAATGGTCTGTGTCATCTCTGTATCATGGGAAGAAGCACTACTTGGTTGACGTTTATAGGAGAAAGTAGTAGCAGAGAAATATAAATATATGGAAGCTCATGGAGTGCAAGCACTAATCTCCATATTATTGCCATGAGAAAGTTGACATACATCTAGATGTTGAACTAGCTTTTGGCCGGTCGAGCCTTTAGAAAACTTACAAGAGGAAGTTCTGTAGCCTTCAAATATCACATTCAACTCCTTAAATTCAAAGGCAAGCAAACGTTGAATTTCCCATCTTTCTTAGCAACTATATCCCACAACTTGTCATCTCCTCCGCTGGTGTCCTTGTCCATATTTTAGAACCCGCATTCAATCTATAACAGTCAGCGTTGCAATCATGTTAGGGGTTAACAAACTTATTTTTCATTTAACCAATGTAGTTGATGCTCATCTCTGCATTAAAGGCATTGAAGATTTCATCGTACCAATAGCTAACCCTATAACATTTCGTAATTTGGCATTAGTTTTTTAAATAGTTAGTTAACTAATTATGCTCCGAAAATGGAATTTGTGCAAACGATGGAATTTGACCATCAAACTTGCATAATTGTGTTCATGGCGAATTTCTAAGCAGCTTTTATATTTGGAATTTTGCGATAAGAGTCTAGACGAAGAAGTTATGGATTAGAAATGAATTTGAAACGAGAACAATTAAATTGAAATAATTAACGTTTTTATATTAGTTACCCAAGCCCACAAGCCGACCCATCATTGAGGTGGTCAACCCCTAGCAGTCTATCAGTCACCTAGGGACGATCGACCAGTGGCAACCTGGTAGCTCCAGTAAACCTGGGCCGCAATGATCCGGATTTAATATATTTTGATCGAATGGTTTTTATTGATTCTATCATTTATAAATTTAGGCCTAATCCTTCTTCTCTTCTTATATTTTTATAGAGGCAGTAGCGGATCTCTATCATTTCTTCTTCTTCACTTTCTTTCCAAATTATAAAAAATAACACATTTGTATCTATATTCATTCAAATCGAAGAAGAGTAAAAATCTAATAAAAAGGGAGAAGAGAATCAACACTATGCGCATTTGAGATAATATATATATTTATATTTTTGTATCTATTTTCTCTTCCAATCCCAAATCTCTTCTTAGATCTGTAATTCTAATGTACATATATATATTTTCATATATATCTCTTAGATTAAAAAGGATTTAGAGATAAATCAAAGGTTATACTTCAGATTTGGAGATTTGGATCGGTTTTAGAAGGCGAGTGAGAATTTTTAGAGATTGTTATAATATAAAAATTATCCCGTTGGTGTTTACTTGAGTTTAAGCCCAATTGGATAATTATGTTGAGTTGTAGGCAACGAATTGAATATGATCTGAATATAACAAATATCGCCAACATATTCTTGTTTATGAATTGATTTAGCATTATATACAACCTGATCTAGAAATCGGCCCTAAATGTATGAATTTAGAATATTAATTCAAATGAAATTTATTTCAGATCCGAAATAGCTTGTATAATAATGTTATAATTTGGATTATTACCCTAATCTTATTAGGGTGTAAACTTTACTGTATTTGGAATTGTTAGAATTTAGATCCGTTTAATATTAGTAAATTAGTTTAATTTCTTTCCCTTTTAGAAAGATATAGTTTTTGATCTCATAAGGAATAAATGCAAATAGAAAGAGAAAGAGATGCATGAAGTATGAATTCATTGTAGTTTACACCGTTTTTTTCAATAATAAAAAGAAACGATTATTCCTTGTAATTTGAAACGATGCAATCTTTTATATTTTAAAGTTAAATCTTCTGTTTTGGACTAATTTATAGAAATTATAACAGATAATCTTTTAAGATATGATTCCAACAATTTAAATTGAAAAAGTATATCCTAGTTAAGGTATATATTTAATAAAAGTAAATATCTGTACATAATCACTGCGCTTATGGCAATTAAATAAAAAGCTAATGATGACACTTGCATGAAATATTCACATTTATGATAATTAAATAATGAGAAAATAATTTTAAAAGTTGTAACTCTAATAAACGGTAATAAATATGGGAGTTGTAATAATTTTATAGGGTAGATGGAATAACGGGACTGATAAATAAAGAAGTTGAATTGATAAAAGTGGAATAGATATAAAAGGTTACTACTTTCAAATTAGTAATCATATATAAATGATTCGGAAATTTCTTTTTGGATTTTATGGAAAAATTGACATCTGTGAGCACTAAACAGGGATTTATGGGTAGATAAATATTAAGGTAAATCATATTGCCTAAAATAAAAAGGGAATTAGTAAGCTAAGTCTAATGGCTACTTAAGATAATATAAATAAGGACTTAGGATGGTTAATTGGACTTAGCAAGTTGGTGATGCGAGATCAGTAGAGTCACTCGACGGAAGACTACCCTTCACTTTGAGGCTACTAGTAGCCGGGTGTACTTACTACTGATGTGAGATATTACTAATCCAAAGACCTGAGATGACGTGAGAGATTGAGCTTTCTTTCTTAATTGGAAATTATTAAATAGTCCAAATTTGGAATTAGGAGCGGTGAGGGAAATTCCATTAGGGTTCGCTTCTTGTTTGAGGTCTTAACTGACTGAAGGGTCCGCTTCTCTCCTAAATAGGAGTATTAAGTAACCTAGTGAGATTCCAAATAAACAAATAAGGATGTCTCTAAAAAGGTTTTACTTCAGTATTGATGTCTTAAATGGTTGAAGGGTCTACCTCCCTACCGAAAGAAGTAACCCAATGAGATTCCATATTTGAAATTAAAGATTGAGTGGATAACTCAGGCAGGGTTCGTTTCAGGTTTGGGGTCTTAAGTGACTATAAATTCCTCACCTTTCCTAATAAAAAGAAGCATTAAGCAACTTAATGAGATTTCTAAGCAATGACAACTAAGTAGTACCATTGAGGAGCACGCTTCTGGAATTAGGTCTTAAATGACGGGGTCAACCTATTTTCCACTGGAACGTATTAAGTAGCTTGGGTGCAGTCTCTTATATTGCTAAAGCCGGAATAATAATAGTACCATTTAGGGGAACGCCTTTGGGATAGGTCTTAAATGATGGGGTCTGTCTTATTTAAGGTCTTAAACCACTAAAGTCTGCCTATTTTCTAATAAAAAGTTATTCAATGGCTCGAGTATTGACTATTAGATGATTGTGATTTTATCGGTGATTGATGCAGTCATAGTTGGACACTAAATGTCGAAAGCCTTAAATAGTGGTTTGAGGTCTTGTAGCTTGGACCCAATGACCATTGACAACACTGTTAGGAAACCAACCATGGAATAGGTCTTAAATGATGGGGTCTACCTCAATTAAGGTCGTAAATGAAAAAGTCTGCATATTTCTCTTTTAAAGTATTATAAAAGCCGCTTCATATTTAGAAGTATTAAGCGGCTAATGGGTTTGGATGTATTAAGTGGTCGATATGGCTTCATTAATTTTTCGTACTTTGGGAAGGGTTAAGTATGTAATCATGTATGCAATGTAAGGTTAGATTATAATTGCTAACATTGATGGACATAACAATTAAATGGAAGCCTATTGGTATACGTTTATGTTATGAACAATTTATATATTTCTAGTCATCAGAACGTTATTCTGACTCCCTCCTCGTTACAACCTATATGATAGAATTATATGAAAAGATTACTAGAGCTGGATGTGCTTTTTGATTGGAGTGTCTTCTTTCTCTCACGTTCGATGCAGATGTGACAATCTACTATCCAAGGAATACCTCTAATTCCATGGTAGTAGTAATAGTTAGTATTCTGGTCCTAGTATTTTTCCACTATGAGCTTAGATTTCTATCAATCTCTGATAATGTGAAAGCTTATTTGTAGGTACCAAATCCAACAATCTTTGCTTTGATGGACTTGGGTTTCGATTTTTGTCAAAATTTAGGCCCATTAAGGTAGGGGTTATTACAAATCTGACCTTTGCAAGAACCGATGTTGGTAAAGCAAATGTCTATAGGAGCTAAGTCCATTCTTCTGTCTAGTCTATAACGTAGTGAGTAGAAGAATGGAAGATTTATGGGTTGAAATTTTGTAACAAAAATAAAAAAATCCAAGAAAAATATAGGAGGTAGATATTAGTATAAAAAATGCAAATTCGGATAAATTTACTTCAAAAAAGTGAAGTAGAATCGGCCAAAATATGCTTGAATTTTAGGACGAAGGAGGGAGGAGAAAGATTTGGTGAGGAAAAATGAGGAAGAAGGAGGAAATATAAAAAGGAAGTGTTGACCACTGGGGAAAAATGGCGATGTATGATACATTGGACACATCATACGCATCGGATGCCAACTATTTAGTTCCAGTGGTTCGATTGTGTAGGCCTCATCTTTGACATGTCTGATGCATCTAAAGCAATGCCAACATAAATTGCACTTTTTATGTGCTACTATTGACACCCTAATATATGCTTCCGCTTACCAATAAAATTTTGATAGATGTCAATTTTTAATATGTTACTTAATATAAAATTCATTTTTTATTCACCCCTAAGTTAGCTTTCTTGTAACCTTCAACGATTGCTTGCTACCATATTGATAAACAGCTGCGTGACCTTGATTTCCTATGGCTGTTCATTGTCGTACGGTAATAAACTACCAAACAGTATTTATCTTTCTATTTGATAAAATAAAATAAAGTATGGTATTAGTAAGCACGTAAATAAAGTATGTATGTTGATCATTAGGTATGGCAATTAAAAGAACTTTTCTAGGTGCTTTTAGTAGGTGAACCATACCAAATTTGGCTCAAAGTGGAGATGATCCACAATAATTTCATTAGGTTAAATAAATATTGTCATTGTTAATGGGACTTGAAAACTGAATTAGGAAGGGTCTTTTTTTATTGTAAAATTGCTAGGCGATGCACAATTTTTTCTTCTCCCTCCACTAAAAAATAATAATAAACCCACAACTACCACAGTTATCGATGATCAATCGTTTTTTCACTTTTTTCGGATAAGACCAATCAATATGTTTTTCGATAAACCTTCGTCATTTTCTCATGTTTCTATGGTTCTGTCGAATTTTGCTTTGGGCAAGGGATAAAATTGTACATCATTTACCCATCATAATGTCATTACATATCTCACAAGAACTCACCTACATGCGTTATTTTGCTTCTCTATAATTCCTAACTTAATCAAAGCCCTAATCTCATTGGTCAATAAAATTTCACTTTGTCAGCTACTTTCTTGGACCAAGTTTTGAATCAGGGTTTAACTTGATTAGCTTCATGAGATGACAATTTGAGTTTGGTTTTCCTTTCTAATATATAATAGATTGTTAATTACCGAGATTACTGATAACCATAACCAAAGGCATTATAGTCAAATTTCCCCAAGTGCTTTGCAAAGAAGCAGTCTGCCATTCCAATGTTCGAGGATAAGAAGGTGTACTTTATTCTTCTATTTTATGGATTTGAATTGTGTTTTTTAATAAGTTTAGAGCACTTAAGTTCTTAAGTGATGCAAGTATAACTTTTTTCTATTGTTGTACCTCAAATTAGAGTAATTATACATGTACAAGCTTAGTCAAATATTTGAATTTGTCTGAATCATGTTGAGTTTAGTATTGCGACCTTTCTAATTGGTTGAATGTATTATTTATGTTATTGGCCGGCCTAGCTAGCATTGTAGCACCGATAAGGCATCAATTATTGTAGTGATGTTTTTAATCAAACTCCATTTGCCAAATAAATAACATTTTATGAACCAAAATTCAGAAAGAAACATATCTGATTGATTATGATAGCATGTTTCTATATTAAGCTTCAATTAAGCATGTATAACAAGGGAATTATAAATGATAGGATAATGATAATAACACAAATATATCACAAACTATTGGCACTATTTCATTAAGTATTGAGCAAGGCACTTCCAGACAAATTATCTTTTGCATTAAATTAATTTTATTACAGAGTTCTTTTTAATAAATTAATAGCTTTAAAATGCCATGTGATCCCATCAAATTACCTCTCACTTATATTTAAAGATTGCAATATGAATCAAATGACATGTTGGATAAAAAATTATCTATCTTCTGTCTGCTCTTCTTCATTTCTTCGTATCTTTTTCTCCTCTCTCCTCAAACCATTATCTTTCCATCCTAATTCATAAAATACATAGTTTAGATCATATTATTATATTGATGACAAATTACAAAATTTTAGTTATAATGAGAAGTAAAATTTTAATTTTTGGCACTCCAGTAAAATCTTCTAAGGAACACGAATTTTTTGCTATTGATTACAATGTATTCCTTTAATTTATTCCATTTGGGTAAATGTAGTTAATCGATTGATTTCTTAAAGTAAGTGCCTAATGAGTAATTAAGGTTGAAAAGATTCCTCAGCCCTCAGAATCCATGTTATGTTAGGCAAGAGGCGAGGCATAGTGGCAAAATTGTTGCCCTTAATGATGTTACAAAAATCTTACTTAAGCTCTAATCGATTATATATTACATCATTTTTTAAAATCAATTACCGTTGAATGAAATATGTTCAAGCATGCTTAAGCAACACTACATAGTGTATGACTCCATTTTAAATGCAAGTTAGGCAATACAACGAAAATAACTTATGAATTATTATTTTAATATGATAAAGTGTAAGGATTTTACACATGGATTGCATTTAATTAAGAAAATTATTATAATACACACATAAACATGCGCTCTTTCTCTTTATGTATGTATATACATACGTGCATATATTTATATTTATATATTGTAGTTTTTTACTAGATCCAAATTTTATTTTATATAATTTGTGACAGCATATGCTGCAAGGATGTGGATTTTGATCAATAGAGAAGATGTATATAAAAATGTAAAGAATATAGTTTTGTTTGTATAATTTATCTGAAAAAAATATAGTTAATCAAGTTATAGATGAATTATTGTTGAATGCATTAATTCTTTATATATAATATATGTGTTTTGTTTAACATATTGAATGAACTTTAAATTTATTTGTTAATAATTTATTCAACCTATTCATTTCTCCTATAAATGTTATGTAAATTTGAATGAAGGTATCGTATTCATATTGGAAAGTTTATATTATGTATTAACCTATTGAGCCAATATATTGTTGAAATTTGGCCTAGACTAAATATATAGGCATGCTTGATCGATGAACTATGAAAATTTCATGTATTACTATATCATATTATAATTGGAAGATGCTATTGTATTACTTTCTAATAGTCTTTATACCTGTATGCATGACATTTTTAATGATCATAACTTGTCATCGGTAGTATTTACAAAGGTATTCTTTATGTGTAAGTTGTTGATATATTTAAATCATTTTTTAATTTTCTTCTCACAATGGAGGTCATGACGTTGGATAACATGGCATATAAAATTGATCATTACTGGATGAAGTCACGTTTGTGGATCCCTGATTAAATCATCTCCTTATAGTGTGTTTCCCATGTTAAATCCTCTCCACATATCATTGATACTTAAATAGGTTTGTTTGTTTGCCTTATGTAAATGCAAAAAATGATAAGTTGTTCAGTTTGTAGCACTAGTGAAAGAATGAAAAGATTACATTGTCCATTTAAAAGCTGTGAATATACAAGTTAAATAAATTCACCACCTCGCATCAAGTTATAACATACCATGGAAGAGCTTTTGTACATGATTAAATAAGTTCACTTGTTACCAATAAATATTTCTACAACGTACATGTAAATTAAATAATATCTAAGCATTAATCTAAAACAATCAAATAAAGTACATTTCTACAATGAGAATATTAATGAACAAAGATACCAATTGATAGCTTCAAGTTGAGCATGGATCATGAAGGGAAAGGTGGGAACTTGGAACATTGACCATCTGCAATTCCCTTCACTAAACAAAAGTTCATGTAATAGTAAATTTATATGTTGAAAAATGGAAGGAAAAAATATGTAAGGTTAAATTTTATAAAAATATAATCCATACAAGTGCTTGTTTCTCAAGTGGTAAGGTATGCACTACGATTGGCCTAAATTTAGTAATAGAGAGTCAAATATGATATGTAATATTAAGTCAATAACGCAACAACAAATATCCGAGCCACGCAAAGATCAGCGCCTCTAACGACCCTTAATTTAATTTCTTTTAAATTTTAATATTTATTATATTTTTAAATACTTAATTAAGTAATATTATAACACAAATAGAAATCTATTAAATAATAACTATTGATAGAGAAATTATTTTCAACATTTGTTTACAAAAACAATTAGTTCAAAGAAAAATAGAAAACGTGACCAAAAATTGTTTTCAGAATTCTCATTTTTTCGGTATCTAAAAGTTATCGAAAATGTTGTATATAATATAGTTAACATATACACCTACAATTACTAAATAATATAAGTATGGATAAGGAGATAATGTTGTAAAAATGTAATTACTTAAGTAAAAGGGGAGCTCGAATTTAAAAAAAGAAAATAAAGATTCCATGAGTATGAAAATAAACTTAAGTACATAAGAACACTCTTTCACCTAATGGATTTTCTCATGTGTGTACTTTGATGGAAAGTGTGTAAGTGGGTGAAGGGATAACGTGTTTTTGAAGGGAAGAAAGGAGGATGAGGTGATGATGTGGAGCTTAATGAGTGAAGGAATGTAAGGAAGGCTATTTTGATAATTCACACATTTCACTATGTACTAAAAAAGTATCTTTATTTTATTTCTCATTTTCCATTTCATTTCTTACTTTCTAAACATCGACCTTCCTTTTCAATCTTCCATGGCTTCCAAAAAGTTCTAAAACTAAAAATCACATCTTTTTTCCTTTTTCCTTAAGAAAAACTGTTAAAACTCCTTTCTTTATTCTTTACATTACTATTTCCACTAAAACAAGACACAAGCCACCACTATTGCACCATGGCCAAGCCCAACCAGCCCTAGGCCGACCAAAATCCACTTCAGTTTGGTCATAAAATTGAGTTTTGGAGAAGGAAGCTCCATCCCTGTGTCGGTTACAAGTTTGGTTGAAGTTTGATTTGATTTGATTGCATTTTGGTGAGAAAATTCTTACCTTTTAAATAAAGTTTGAACCTTTACTATATTAATGGAAAAACATGTTATTTGTTGATGTTTGTATGTGTTAAATATGTTGGTTGTGCTGGCTAGTTAACCACTTGATAAGTTGACATCTTGAAGATTTGTTGTAATGTTATTTTTTGTTTACAAGTGTTGATCTATATATTATACAAGTTATTATTTAGTTTTGTTTATATGTTCATGCTATAATATGTGATGCTTGGACAAATAAAGGAAACGTGAAAAGTGTTGGCGAAAGTGTCCGTATAGCAACTATCGCTATATCGGCACTTTTGAAAACAGCATCTCTTCTAGAATCCTTGGTTTAAAGCTTATGCTTGGATTTTACAAGGTTAATTAATTAATAAATTAGATGGTTTAATTTTACTTAATCATTTTTGTAATGATGGTTTAAGGTTAATTAATTATTTATAATGATATTTTAAATTTAATTAATCAATTTAAATAATAATAATAAAGGTTGATTGATTATTTTAATAATAATGTGATTAAGATTAATTAACCCTTTTATTGATGACGTTTAAAATTAATTAATTTTTTTAACTAAGGATGTTTAAGACCATTTAATTATTTAACTGATGATGTATTAAAGTTAATTAAACATTTTGTTAATGATGTTTTAGGATTAATTAATAACTTTAATAATAATGTTTCGAAAATTAGTTAATTATCTTAATGATAATGTTTTTAAAATCAACTAATTATTTTAATAAATGTTTTTTTTAAATTGATTAATCATTTTAATAATGATGTTGCAAAGATAATTAATCATTTAAATAAGGATGTTTTAAAGTTAATCACTCTTTCTAATTGGTGTTGTTTTGAAACAATTAATCAGGAATAAAGCTAACTGATTTATTTTAAATAAAAAATTTAAGTTGGTTTATCATTTTACGAGGTAATGAGTTTGTGTTTAAAGTATATTAAATCATTTTGATAAAGTTCTTCAAAGTTAATATTTTTAATGTGAAACCCTAGCACAAGTTTGTTTTAAAAGTAAAAATTCGGTTTGGCTATGGAAAATTAGTTTTATAAATGATATTGCTTACATTGAAAGGATTTTTATCGTAGTCTAAACACTAAACATTGAGGCAGGTAGTCAATTCTATCTCGAAGGTTAAAGATGTCGCCAAGGCAAAGCCTAGAGGTAACACTACACTAACTTGCCCAACTTCATTTTCAACCAAGGGATGGCACTTATTTGGACTCAACGAGTGGTGGTAAGATTATGAAATTTAATTTCCATATACAGTCGTTTTTAATAATCTCTGTTAGTTGATTTATCAACTATCGGTTTAGCTTTCTTCATTGTGTTTTGCCAATCAAAGATGACCCGTGGCTCATATGAGCATTGATATTCTTTGTCGAAAATGACTAAAACCGGAGTGCGAGTTGAAGCCAGGCTACGTGGAGTTGCTTCTATTAGGTTAATTTCAGAAGAGAGTTGAAGCAAATTAAAAGTGACCAATAGATGTCGCCTAGACTGATTCAGCTATTTAAGATCCTAAAGTGGAAGTGGGAGTAGGTCTTTATGGATTTTATCAATGGACTTCATAGGTCAAGAGGAGGGAATGAAGGTATTTGGGTTATAGTCGATCGGATGACCAAGAGTGCTCATTTATTCCGGTTAAGCCGGGTAGGACCGCTGAAAGTCGGTGAGTTTGTATGTAAAGGAGATTGTGAGGCTTCATCCTATTCTTTATAGTATTGTAAGTGAATGAGACCCGATATTCACTAGTAGTTTCTGAGAGGGAATGCAAACTGCCTTAAGTACCGAGCTAAATCTGAGTAGGGCTTACCATCCCCAACAGATGGGTAAATAGAGAGAGTGAGCCAGATTTTAGAAGATTTATTGCGAGCATGCATTCTCGACATCGAAGGTTCTTGGGAAGATCATTTACCTTTGGTCGAGTTCACATACAACTATCGGGCAAGTGTCGACATGACCCTTTTTAAAGCTCTTTATGGTCATCCATTCGTTCTGCTTCATGATGGGTGGAGTCCGGTGATAGGATTATTCTTGTACCTAACTTGATCTTAGAAGCAAATGAAAAGGTAGCTGATATCAGAAGGAAGATGACGGAGGCGCAAGATCGGTAGAAGTGGTTATACAGTTCTGTAACACCCGGTAAAATTAACCATAAATAAATAAAATAAAATAAATATGATAAAGGTTGGATAATGGAATTTTATAGAAGTTGGAATTTGACCTTGGAAGTTATTATGTTATGTTTGTGGTGAAATTCTGATCTGTTTCCATATATAATATGCTGAAAAGGTGCTCAAACCAAGAAGTTTTGAGTGTTTGAATTCCGAATTAAATTAATTTAGTTTGAATTCAAGTTCAAATAAGAAAAAAATTAGGATTTAAATTTCAAAAATTATCTTAGGGGCAAAGTATACGTTTAACGTTAAAAATTTAATTAGGGAATAAAATAATTCGACAATAAAAAGTAAAATTTACGCCTCTTAATAGGATAGCAATCGATCTGAGTAGGTCAACCGGTCGACGGTAGCGGTCGATCGATCAATGGTAGCGGTCGACCGTTCGCTAACGGGTGGACGACCACTTGGCAAAAAAAGTTGCCAGCAGCTAGGGTTTCATGATATGTTCTATTCAGGTGTGCACTCTAGATTTACCTGTTTCCTACCTACTTCCATCCTGCGGTTCTAGTGCGTTTGAACTCCTATAAATAGGACCATATCCTCTCCACTTTGATTCATATTATTGTAACATCCCCCTACCCAGAGGCCCAAAAATAACGGCTATGGATGTTGCAGTCATCCATAGTTATTAATCCTCACCGACCAAATACGACAATGTTAGATACATTGATACAAAGAAACATGTGAACATGGAAAATTTTAAAACATCAAACTAGATCCACATTCCATTTCAAAACATTTCAATTTCATTACTTAATCCCACAATCATCGACCATGATTAGAGAAAACATATTTATTACAACATACGCCAAGAGCGACATATGAAGTGCCCCCTTAAATGATCATAGTACATATATAACGCAATAACATGTTTGGCTTTACAACCAGAACACAATAGAATAAAACGAACTCTTATTAACTAGCTTGCCTCCTACATGTCTCCGGAAGCTTTATTTGTCAAAAAGAGAAGCTGAAAACCTTAACCCTCAAACTACTCAAAATCAATTGAGCACCCGAGAGTTTAAGGGGAAAACAAAAATTCAAGTCAGACATAAAGCCTGGTATGAATAATAATAATCTACCATCTCGAACTATTTAGATATCCAGTGAAACCACGACGCTTAGTGGAACGGGTTTTCCACTCATTAGTATCTTAAATTGTTTATAAAACCATATACTTTGCTCCTGCATCTACAATGGTTAAAACAATTCAAAATAATATGATATGATGATATCCAAAACAAGGGAATCAATTCTGGATTCCCCATCCCCATTCATTTCGACTATCTGTCTCAGTTATAGTTTTTAGGATCACCACTAACCTAATAGTTTCATGAGCTAACTAATAGCCGACAAAATGATTATAGACTCCCTGTCTGATAATATAGTTTTCATGGGATCACTATGAGCCTATTGGTAACTCCAATATCTTTACTCTTTTCCTAGTTTTCATGGGCTGACTATGAACCTATTGACATTTATCAATATTTTAATCTGAATGTAGTTTTTATGGTCTAACTACAAACCTATTGGTCCATGCCAATATCAAATCATAGTTTTCATGGGCTAACTATGAACCTGTCTTTTTGACATCTTCATTTATATACAGTTTTCATGGGCTTACTATGAACCTATTGGCTTTTGCTAATATCTTTTCCTATACATAGTTTTCATGGACTTACTACGAACGTATTGGCCCTTGCCAATATCTTCCTTTAATATTTTAGCATCCTATATTCTGGTCTTCCTGACCTCCTGTATGCAATTATACCCATTCAAGAGTTAATTTAATTTATATTCACTATTGGGTCAACCTATCTACTTATTCTGCCATTCCTAAAATAGAGTTATGGGTCCATTACAATGTGAATATATTCATATATGAAGAAGCAAATACAACAACTTGGTTAATCCCTTTAACCTTTTATTCAAAGAAAACTTCTCCAAAAAATCCTTTACAAAACACTATATTTATTCGTATGCCATGGTTTTCCCTTAGAAATGAGTTTGGGTTATTTGTTTTTTAAAACTAAGGCTTTCGAAACCTTCAAAACCTTGCTTTCGACCTCGTTGGATAACCTCCTTCGAAGAATATAAATCCCTTTTCAAAAAAATATTCCTCTACCTTCTGAAACACTTTAAAAACCACTCTTTCGAAACCTTTCAACGGTAATAAAGCATTATATATTTAGAAGCATAGCATCAAAACTATTAAGAGTACCCCTTTAAAAACCTTTGAAAGTCCCCCTTTCGAAACCTTTGGAGGTATCCCTTTCGAAACCATTAAAAGTCCCTCTTTCAAAACCATTGGGTTTGCATTTGAAAATATCATTTGGGTCAAAGTGAATATAAAATGAAAGTTTCTCTTTCGAAACCTCTTTATCATATAGAAGTGTTGGAGAAAACATGATGGCGTCTGCACCATCCCTTTCGAAAACTTCAAATTATTTAAATAAAAAACTGAAGGTTGGCATCGAAACCACCCCACCTTTCGAAGCCGTTGCCTTCGAAACCCTTGAACCCTTTTGAAAGAATTTAGGAAGTGGCTTAGTATAAGTTTAAAACAAAAATTTACCCTTCGAAAGCATTGACGACTTCAATACACTCGAGAGGCAAAAAAAACAGTGGCTAGTTTTTACCTTGTCGGAACCATTACTTTCGAAAGTATCATTTTATAAGTATAGAAACTCATTCAAAAGCTTATACTTTAAAATATAAGATGGAAACCTCTTCGAAAGCAATTAGAGAACTCCTTTCGAAAGAATATGTTTTGTCTACTTCAAAAGCTTTAATAAAACAAAGGCATGCACTTAACTTTTAAAGACAAACAAAGGTATCGACCCCATCGGAAGTAATGCTTTCGACACCATGCCTTCCGCCTTTCTCCAATCCACTACATATCATTTAAGTGATATCTTGTGTATTGGTTTCAGCTTGTGTTTGTTTCGACTGAGATGGAGCGAAAGCATTAGAGTCTAAAGGTGCTTCTAAACAGGGCGGAACCCACTTTTCTGGGTAAACCTGATTGAATACCAATTAAAGAAAACACTTTCTAACTAACCTACAAACTGTGAGCATGTAATTGGTTGCCTTAAATTATCAAATTCTTTAACAAGATAATTGCCGCTTAATTTAGATCTAAACCAAGTTTAATTTAGCAAATAAGCCCTTCCATTCAGCAAAATTCCAATATTGCAAATAAATCCTTCTTTTAAAATAATTTAATTTCCATAGTAAATCATATAGGGAAAATCCCCAAAAATTATAGAAATTCACTTTCATCATGTATCTAACATATCAAAATTTCAAACCCAAATTATCAATATAATTTTTCAATAAATTTCTAAACCCAATTAACCATATTTTCCTTTAAAAATTCATAATAATCTTTCCATAGCTTGGAAAATTTTCAAAATTAAAAACCAACTCAAAAATCAAGTTTTACATAATTTCAAAATTTTCTATGTCATTTAAGTATCAATTTTAATTGGTTTTTCCCTATTGTGTAAATTCCCATTTAAACAATCTTGTTTAAATCAAAAAAATTGTAATTCAAGCATATCATCATCCAAAACATCATAGTAATGAATCTAATCTTAAATCTAAAAATATATGTTCATAAAATAAAATAGAGATGGTATAAATTATTATTTACTTTGATTAAGATAAGGGGATTGGATTGAGATTGAGATTTATTCCTCTTGCTTTAATTCTTTAGCTTGATTTGAATTTTCTACCCTTTTCTTCCTAGCTATGGCCGGCTCCTCTTTACGTTTATATTTTTGTTTTTGATCATGAATGGGAAAAATGAAACGTGAATGGAACGAGAATATATATAAGGGTAAGGGTTATGTGCGGCTAATACCCAATATACCCTTATGTAGATTAATTAACGTATAACTCATTCATATGCCCATTTAATTAATTAATTAAGCACGGCCTAAATTTTATTTTCATATCTCAATCCACTTATCATTCTAATTGTTTACATTATTCTATTTAATTTATCTAATTAAATCTCCTGAATAATGTTATAAAAGATTAGGGGTGTTACATGCTCCCTTTGTTAAAGAATTACGTCCTTGAAGTTCAATAAGGACTAAATACTAAACATTGTAATTGTCTGTAACTACTCCTAACAACCATACTAGTCTACCTGACTAGCAATTATCTATATAAATCTAATATAGACATACCCTCAAAGTAGATCAGGGTAAGTATCTCGAATCTCGTCTTCTGTCTCCCAAATATAGTCCTTCCCGTTGTCGCTCCACTAAACTTTCGCCATCTTGGTTATCTTGTTCCTCAATCTTTTCTCATCTCTTGCTACCACCCGAACTAGGTGTCTAAGAAAAGTCAAATTAGGCTCTACTACCAAATCTTCCAACCCAGTTAGAGAAATAGTAGTCTCTGGATCATGCACATACTTTCAAAGATGAGACACATGAAATACATTATGGACACATGCCATATTTCCCGACAACTCTACTCTATATGCAAGCTTTCCAATACTCTATATAATCTAAAATACTCCAACATATCTCAGTGCCAGTGTCCCTGACTTCCTGAACCATACCACAACCTTCATTAGTGATACTCTAATGAAAACCTTATCTCCAACTGAGAAATCTATGTCCTTACGCCTACTATCTTCGTAACTTTTATTCGTGTATTGAGCTTCCTTCATCCTTTCTTGGCTTATCTCAATCTTCTCTGACGCCTCCCTAACCAAATCTTAACCTAAGACCAATCTGTCTCTAGCCTCCAACAAACACACTAATGATTTGCATGGTCTTCCATACAAAGCTTCAAAAGGCACCATTCTTATACTAGTTTGGTAACTATTATTGTAGGAAATATTAACCAAATGTAGGTGGTCTTCCCAAGATCCACTAAGTCCAATAAGCAAGCTCTCAACAAATCCTTGAGTACCTTATTGACTCTCTCCGTCTGCTATCTATCTAAGGGCGATATGCAGTACTAATATTAAGCTTGGTACACAATACTTCCTGTAGACTCTTCCAGAATACACTAGTGAAAAAAGCATCTCTGTCACTGATTAAGCTAATAGGAACTCCATGTAGTCT
The DNA here is from genome assembly GCA_030765085.1 of Allium cepa. Taxonomy (NCBI): domain Eukaryota; kingdom Viridiplantae; phylum Streptophyta; class Magnoliopsida; order Asparagales; family Amaryllidaceae; genus Allium; species Allium cepa. The sequence goes on along the minus strand of CM060937.1, from coordinate 188,658,802 downwards.
AACTACGTTCTTCATGAAGTCTAACTATGTTCTTCATGAACAACTTAGCTAAAATAGGTGTCATCCTGGTTGACTTGACTGGAATGAAATGTGCATTCTTCGTCATTCTTTCCACTATGACCCATATACTTTATTTTCTCCTATTCGACCTTGGAAACCCGTCTATAAAATCCATAGATATCGAATCCTATTTCCAAACTGGAATCTCTAGAGGTTAAAGCAATCCTCTTGGCTTTTGATGTTTAGCCTTCACTTGTTGACAGTTTGCGCTCTGCCTAACCCACAAGCCAACATCCCCCTTCATACCTTCCCAATAAAACTCCTCTTCATATCTCGATACATCTTGGTCCCTTCAGGATGAATCACATACTTGGACCGATGACATTCTCCAAGATTTTATTTCCTCAAGTTCTCAACATCCAGAACACATAATCATTCCTTCTTTATCAACTATACCTTTTGGTCAAAACTAAAATCTTTCTGATCTTCAATCTCAGTTCCAACCTCAAGCCTTCTGATCTTCTTGACTATTAATGGATCCTCCTTCTGCTTAGAAGTAATCTTTTTAATCAAGACTAATCGAACTTCTAAATAAGACAACATAGAAGTACTCCGACTAGAACTAGCGGTTGATCTTAACTGCACAATATGGGTAGTCAAAGCTTCTAAATCCATCCATTCTGTCAACATAGCTAACTCAACATTCTAACATCTTTTGCTAAGAGCATCCACTACTTTATGACCTTTTCCTGGTGTATACCCCATACCAAAATCATAAGCAGTCAAAAACTCCAGCCACCTCTATTGTCTCATATTCAACACCTTAACAGAGAATAAGCATATTAAAGAATTATGATCTATGTATAGCTCGAATCTCTACCCTCAGAGATAATGTCTCCAAATCTTCAATGCGAAGATCACCGCTGCCAAATTCAAATCATGTGAACAATAAGTCACCTCATGCGGTCTAAGCTGTCATGAAGCGTAGGCAATCACTTTACTTTTCTACATCAACACAACTCCCAATCCAGTTCCACATGCATCGGTATACACCACCAACCCTTGGTTTCCATATGGAAGTTCTAACATCGGTGCATTGATCAACAAATGATTTAACTTAAGGAATGCTTCCTCACATTTGTCGGACCAGGCAAACTTCACCTCCTTCCTGGTTAGCTTAGTCAAAGGCACTACTATCCGCGAGAAATCCTTAATAAATCTTCAATAATAGCCAGCAGGTCCAAGAAAACTTCTAATCTCAGTCACTATCTCTGGTCTCTTACAATTATTAACAGCTTTGATCTTATCCGGATAGACTGACAACCCCTTCGTTGAAACCAGGTGACCAAGAAACTTAACCTCTTTTTAGTAGAAATTACAGTTGAAAAACTTTGCCTTTAGCAGATGTTGCCTCAGTGTCTCAAGCACAACTCTAAGATGATCTTCATGCTCCTTTTCATCCTTAGAGTATACCAAAATATCTTCTATAAACACCAACACGTATCTATCCAAATACTCTCAGAAGACTCGATTCATAAAATCCACAAAGAAACAGGTGGATTCGTTAACCCAAATGGCATTACTAACCACTCATACGAACCATGCCTAGTCTGAAATGCTGTCAAATGAATATTGCCCTCTGCCACCCTTAACTAATGGAAACTAGTCATCAAATCCAACTAAGAAAACACTCTGGCTCCACACAACTGATCAAATATATCACCAATTCTCGGTAAAGGAAACTTATTCTTTATCATCCTTTCGTTCAACTTACGATAGTCGTACACATCTCCAATGAACCATTTGGTTTCTTCACGAACACCACGACCACTCCTAATGCGAACTACTTGGTCAAATAAAATTCCTTCCTTCTAGATCTATTAGCTGCAGCATTAATTCCTTCATCTCAAATGATGTCATCCTGCTAGGTGGTCTACTTACAGGTTCGTCTCCTGGCACAAGATCTATCCTAAACTCAACAACTCGTTTCGGTAGTGGTCCCATGATTGGTTCAAAGATATTTGCAAACTCTCTTGCTAACCGAACCTAACTTAGCTCTTCCCCCAATTCCTTTGCACTTAACAAAGGACAACTACAACGATCAGAATTCTCCACTAAGAATATTATTTAGTTATGACTATCAAGGTTTCTTAGTGATATCTCCCCATCATGGAAAAATATCCTAGCTCATACCTCCTCAACCAATCCATACCCAAAATGATTCATCTACGAAATCGGAAACATACAGACTTCGTACAAATTTATGACCTAATAGATCAAGTTCGAACTGGTCACATCTTATATCCATATTTGCATACCCTCCTATTAGATTCATGACCCTTAAGGAAGTAACAAGGTTTATGGGTTCTAAGCATAACCTATCAACCAAACATTGGGTATAAATGAATTGATGCACTGATATCAAATAGTACCATAACTGGTATACTCTGAATAAAAAATGTTCATTCCATCATAGTCTTTCCTTTATCAGCTGCAGTTGGCTGAGCAGAAGATGGTACAAAAGCAAAAACCTTTCCCTTTTCTGCCCTAACTGGTTTTGAACACTGATTCTTATAATGCCCAACTTGATCACAATTGAAGCACTTCACATTCTTCTTATCTACAGCTTTTTCTCCTTGCCTGACCGACAATCGTTTGCATAGTGACCCTTCTTGTCGCACTTGTAGCACAATAAATCAGCCATTGCTTTACATCTCCCTTTTGGGCTCCCTTCTTCTTAAATAATTTTCTTTTCTCTCCTTGAGAACCTTAGATTTCAATAGGCTTCTCCCTAGCACAAAATGCAAGCATCTCCTCATTGCGAATTGCTGTCTCCACAACAATATTACAAGGATCACAGATATGTATCAAAGTTGCTCTAGCAAGCTCAGGTCTCAATACCTGAATGAACCTCTTATTTCTTCTGTTGTCACTATCTATAATAGCATACCCATATCGAGACAACTCATCAAACTTAGTGGCATATACGATAACGACATCTCTCTCGGCTAGATCCATAAACTTTCTCATCAAAGTTGACTTAGAAACCTCCGATAAAAACCTCTATTCAAATCTCCATCTGATTTTAGCCCATGTCAACTCTTCCTTTGGAACTCCCGTAGAAACATTATTACAACAATAAAGTGCTGACCCTTGCAACTGTCTAGAGTCCAACCTTACCTTTTGCTCATTGTCTAAACCCAAATGAGCAAAGATGCGCTCATAATGCAAAAACCAATTCTACTTCTATGGCATCCTCTGTCCCCATGAATGGAATTCCACCAAGACTAGTGTGATCTCTTCTTAACTTAACGTAATTATTCCCTACTGGAGCCACAAGATTAGCTCCTCCAACATTTCCAGCAACACCTGCAGGAACTCATGCTTGCATCACATTGACGAAGAACTGATACATTGCCCCCATATTTGCTGGTGGATTTCGAGCACCCACATTGGCATCAGCATTTTGGTTAGCATTAGCCCGTCGACCTTGGTTCCTCATGGTATTAGGTCGAGAAATTCCATTAGTTATGGTGCTTCAACCATCGTGATTTCCTCTTCCGTTTTCTGTTTTCATATCTTCTTTCTTGTAAATCTGCATATGATTCTTAGTAAGATACAAAAGAATCATTTAAGAGAGGGGAATACATCTTATACTTATATATAACTATATATCAAATACAAGAATGTTACTATAACATTAACCAAAACCTCGTTCATACTTATGATTCATTAGGTTATGTTTGAAAAATCTTTTAGGTTTAAGTTTCTTTTAGAATTTCATGAACCTATGCTCTAATGCCAACTTGTAACATCCCCTTACTGAAAGGCCCAGAACTAACAACTACGGATGCTGCATCATCCATGGTTATTAATCTTGACGACCAAATATGGCAATATTAGATATATTGATACACTAAAACACATGAATATGGAAAATATTGAAACATCAAACTAGATCCACATTCCATTTCAAAACATTTCTAGTTCATTACATAATCCCGCAATCATCAACTATGTTTAGAGAAAATATATTTATTACAACATATGCCAGGAGCGACCTATGAAGATGCCCCGTTGGATGATCAAAGTATGTACATAAGGCAAAAACAGATTTGCCTTTATAACCAAAACACAGTGGAATAAAAAGAACTCTTATTAACTAGCTTGCCTCCTGCACGTCTTCGAAAGCTTTATTCATAAAAAAGAGTATCTGAAAACCTTAAGCCTCAAACTATTCAAAATCAATTGAGCACCCGAGTGTTTAAAGTGAAAACAAAAACTTCGTGTCAGACATAAAGTCTGATATGAATAATAATAATCTACAATCTTGAACCATTTAGATGTCTTATGAGACCATGCCATTTAGCGGAACGGGTTTTCCCTTCAAAACTATCTTAAAAACTTTTTAAAACCATGTATTGTGCTCCCATAGTCACAATCATTAAAAAAATTAAAATAATTGGATATGTTGAAATGAAAAACAAGCGAATCAATTCTGGATTACCCATCGTCATTCATTTTTGCTATCTGACTCAGTTATAATTTCTAGGACAACTATTGAAGTAATAGTTTTCATGGGCTAACTAATAACCGGTAAAATGATTATGGACTCCCTGTTTAGTTGCATAGTCTTCATGGGATCAGTCAGAACCTATTAATATCTTTACATTTTTCCTAGTTTTCATAGACTGACTAGGAACCAATTGACATTTGTCAATGTCTTATTCCGGATATAGTTTTCATAGGCTAAGCACAAACCTATTGACCCATGCCAATATCAAATCATAGTTTTCATGGGCCAACTATGAACTTGACTTTCTAACATCTTTATTTATATGTAATTTTCATGGGCTTATGATGAAACAATTGGCTTCTGCCAATATCTTTTTCTATACATTGTTTTCATGAGCTTACTGTGAACCTATTGGCCCCTGCCAATATCTTCCTTTAATATTTTAGCATCCTGTATTCTAGTTTCCTTACCTCTTAGATGTAACCTTACTCATTCAAGAGTTAACGTAATTTACATTCACTACTGGGTCAACCTAGATGGTTATTCTGCCCTTCCCCAAAATATAATTATAGGTCCATTACAATGTGAATATATACATACATGAAGAAGCAAAAACAATAACCCGATTAAGCCATTTAACCTTTTATTCAAATAAAATTTCCCCAAAATCTCCTTTTCAAAACACTTTACTCATTTGTATGTCATGTTTTTCCTTTAAAAATAAGTCTGGATTATTAGTTTTGAAAACTAAGGCTTTTGAAACCTTCAAAACCTTGCTTTCGATCTCACTGGATAACCTTTTTCGAAAGCATATAAATCTCTTTTAAAAATGATAGGCCCCTGCCTTTCAAAACACATTAAAAACATCTCTTTTAGAACCTTTCGAAAGTAATAAAGTATTACTTATTAATTCATAGAAGCAATACTTCAAAACCATTGATAGTGACCCTTTTGAAACCTTTGAAAGTCCCTTTTTCGAAACCTTTGGAAGTACCTCTTCCGAAACCATTGAAAGTCCTTCTTTTGAAACCAATTGGGTTACATTTAAAAATATCATTTGGGTCAAAGTGAATATAAACTAAAGTATCTCTTTTGAAACCTCTTTATCGTATAAAAGTATTGGGGAAAACATGATGGCGTCGGCACCATCACTTTCGAAAGTTTCACATCATTTAATAAAAAAATGAAGATCAGCATTGAAACCCTCTTTCGAATCCATTACCTTCGAAACCCCTGAAACCTTTCGAAAGCATTTAGGAAGTAGCTTAGTATAAGTTTAAAACAAAAGTTACTCTTCGAAAGCAGTGATGACTTCGATATGCTCAAAAGGAAAAAGAATAGTGGCTGTGTTTCGACCAAGTCGAAACCACTACTGTCGAAAGCATCATTTTATAAGTAAAGAAACCCGTTCAAAAGATTATGCTTTAAAACATAAGATGGCAACCCCTTTGAAAGCTATTAGAAAACTTCTTTTGAAAGCATTTTTCTGTCTTCTTCCAAAGCTTTAATAAAACAAAGGCAGGTGCTTAACCTTTTTATACAAACAAAGGTATCAACCCCTTCGGAAGCAATGTTTTCGGCACCATGCCTTTTGCCCTTTTCCATTCCATTGAGTACCATCTAAGTGATACCTTATGTATTGGTTTTAGCCTGGGTTAGTTTCGACTGAGATGGAGCGGAAGCATTGGAGTTGAAAGGTGCTTATAAATAGAGGCCGAACCCACTTTTGTGGGTAAACCCGATTTAATACCAATTAAAGAAAACACTTTCTAACTATCATGTCCACGTGTAAACATGTAATTGATTGCCTTAACATTTCAAATTCTTTACCAAAATAACTGCCGCTTAATTTTAGATTTAAACCAAGGATAATTAAGTAAATAAGCCTTTCCATTAAGAAAAACCAATATTGCAAATAAGTCCTTCTTTTAAAATAATTTAATTTATATAGTAAATCACATAGGAAAACTCCTCAAAAATTACAAAAATTTACTTTCATCATGTTAACTAACATATAAAAATTTTAGATCCAAATTATCAGTATAATTTCTAAAATAAATTTCTAAACCCAATTAACTATATTTTCCATTGAAAATTCATAATAATCTTTCCATAGTTTGAAAATTTATCAAATGTAAACCTAACTCCAAAATCATGTTTTACATAACATAAAAAATTTCCATGGCATTTAAGAATCGATTTTAATCGGTTTTTCCCTATTCCCATTTAAACAATCTTATTTAAATCAAAAAAATTATAAAAACATTGGTTGTGACTAATCCAATTGGGGGTTCGTCCTGTTTGAGTATGCTGTGCCGTGGTCTGATTGTATCAAGTCATGATTGCTCTTTTGTTTGTGATGGTTTTGTTCTGAACTTTGCGGGGTTTGGAATTATTTTGGGTATCGACTGGCTTAGGAAGTATGCGGCAAAGGTTGATTGTGAAAGGCTGGAGGTGACAGTCGAGAATGTGGAAGGGCGAAAGGTTGTGATACGATGTAAGCATGAGGAAGGCGTCTTCATGAGCTTCATGTATTCACTAGTTGTTCCACGGGATGGACTGTCATCGGTGCCAATTTTGAATGGATTTGAGGATGTCTTTGATGAAGTCAAAGGGTTGCCGCCGCATAGGGAGATCGAGTTTCGTATCGATCTAGTTGAAGGAGCCAGACCTGTTGTGATGCCTCTTAGGTGGATGGCGCCTAGGGAACAACAAGAGTTGAAGGTGCAAGTTGATGATCTTTTACAGAAAGGATTCATCCGGTGAAGTGTGTCCGAATGGGGTGCACCAGTTGTGTTCACAACCAAAGCAGATGGATCGTTGAGGTTGTGTGTGGATTATTGTGAGCCGAATAAAGTGACTAAGAAGAACAAGTATCCATTGCCGAGAATAGACGACTTGTTTGATCAGCTTCACGAAGCTAAGGTGTTTTCTCAGATGGATTTGGCGACGGGATTTCACCAGTTAAGAGTGGCTAGGGATAGTGTGCCGAAGACTGCTTTCAGGACACCATCCGGTTTCTATGAGTGGCTGGTAATGCCGTTTGGATTGACCAATGCACCAGCGTATTCTGTGGATCTTACGAATAGAGTATTCAGGGATCAGTTGAACAAGTTCGTACTTGTGTTCGTAGATGATATTCTGATTTATTCCAGAACTGAAGAAGAGCACAAGACGCACTTACGTGTTGTTTTGGAAATCTTGCGGAAACATCAGCTGAAGGCTAAGTTTTCGAAGTGTCACTTCTGGAAGAGTGAAGTGAGGTTCTTAGGCCATATTATCTCTGGAAATGGAATAGCGGTTGACCCCGCCAAGGTGGCAGCAATCCAGGATTGGGTTAGACCTAAGAATGCATCTGATATGAGAAGTTTTCTTGGATTAGCAGGATACTATCGTCGGTTTATCAAAGACTTTTCCAAGATAGCTGCACCGTTAATAGGATTGACGAAAAATAATCAAGTATTCAGATGGGAAGCTAAGTGTGAGCAAGCTTTCGGAATCCTGAAAGAGCGACTGACGAGTGCTCCTGTTTTGACTATTCCAAGTGGGAATGATGAGATGGTGGTTTACACCGATACATGTGGTACTGGACTTGGAGCAGTGCTGATGCAAAAGGATAAAGTTGTTGCGTATGCAAGTCGACAACTGAAGCCGCATGAAAGGAATTATCCGACTCATGATTTGGAGTTAGCGGCGGTTGTATTTGCTCTGAAGATGTGGAGACATTATCTATTGGGAGTTCGATTTGAGTTGTTTACAGATCATAAGTCGTTGAAGTATCTCTTCTCCCAAAAAGATTTGAATCTTCGGCAGCAACGATGGCTAGAGTTTTTAGCATCATATGATTTTGGTATAGCCTATACTTCAGGAAAAGGTAACGCAGTGGCAGATGCGTTAAGTCGAAGACATGCAGGATTGGGAGCCATGTTTTTAGAATGGAAGAGTCTCGAGTATTTGGCTGGATTTGACTTCAGTCCTAGATGTGAATTGGAACCTGAGATGTTGGCAATCTTATCGATAAGATCTACTCTCGTGGAAAGAATTGGCGAGAGCCAAAAGCGAGACGATAAGCTTGTTAAGATTATCCGTGATTTAGAATCTGGATTGGACCCAGAGAAGGATAAAGGATTCGAGGTCGATCGAGAGGGTTGGCTTCGGAAACAAGGACGACTGGTTGTTCCCGATATAGATGAATTGAGGAATGAAGTTCTGAAGGAGAGTCATCACTCGAAGCTAACAATTCATCCAGGTGGAAATAAGATGTATCGTGATATGAAAAGAACATATTACTGGGAAGGTATGAAGAAGGATGTTGGAAATTTTATTTCCAAATGCATGAACTGCCAGTTGGTAAAAGCCGAACAGAAGAAGCCAAGTGGATTGCTTCAGCCATTAGAAGTTCCTACATGGAAGTGGGAGCAAATATCGATGGATTTTATCGATGGGTTACCTAGAACCAGAGCAGGAAATGAAGGGATTTGGGTAATCGTAGATCGTTTGACTAAGAGTGCAAGATTCATTCATGTTCGATCAACTAGGACTGCATCGAAATTGGCCGAGTTGTATGTTAAGTGGATAGTTCGATTCAATGGTATTCCGAAGAGTATAGTGAGCGATCGAGACCCATTGTTCACTAGTGGATTTTGGAAGAGCTTCCAAGAAGTTTTGGGGACCGAGTTGTGTTTGAGTACAGCTTATCACCCCCAAACAGATGGTCAGACCGAGAGAGTCAACAGAGTTTTGGAAGATCTCCTTAGAGCATGTGTTTTAGATTTCGGAGGATCATGGGAAGATCATCTTCATTTGATGGAATTTGCATATAATAACAGTTACCAGTCAAGTATTGGTATGGCACCGTATGAAGCATTATATGGAAGACCGTGTAACTCTCCGACATGTTGGTTGGAAACTGGAGAAAAGCTGATACTTGGGCCCGAAATGATTCGACAAACTTCGGATTGCATAGAGATCATTCGGCGACGAATGAAGGCAGCCCAAGACCATCAGAAAAGTTATGCCGATAAGCGTCGTAAGGATTTGGAATTCGACGTAGGCGATATGCTTTTTGTGAAGATTTCTCCTCTTAAGAATGTTATTTGATTCGGGAAGAAAGGAAAATTGACTCCGAGATTTGTTGGACCATTCCCGATCATCGAGCGAATTGGAAAGCTCGCCTATAAATTGGAGTCACCCGAAAAGATGTCGAGTGTACACAATGTTTTTCATATATCATATCTACGGAATTATGTGCACGACTCGAATACAGTGGTTTCTGCTGATAGCTGTGAAGACTTTGAGATTGATCCAGTTATTAGAAGACCTCGTAAGCCGCTTCGTGTTGTGGAAACTGACACGAAACAGCTTAGGAGGAAGACGATTACGTTGCTCAAGGTACAATGGAGTGATGATGTCAACGACTGTACATGGGAGGAGGAAGAGAGGATGAAAGCAGCTCATCCTGAACTCTTCGAGGTATGGCCCTAAGGTGTCGTGGCATCTCATGAATTTGTAGCTTGTTCTAGTCTTAGCATTCTGCATGCTAGGCTAGTAATTGGATGCATGGTTTGTTGGTTGCTATGGATGGTAGGCATGCAGAATAGTTTTGATTGTTCTTGTTTGTTTGGAATTTCAGGGGCGAAATTCCTAAGGGGGAGAGAATGTAACGACCCGTATTTTACGTGTCGGCAGATCGTATAATAGTTGCCACTAGGTCGTTAGTACTGGTTATGTCGTCCAGAGCTTAAGTCGTATGGAAATTGCCCGTGTGAGCGACTTAGTGAGGTAGTTAAGTCGTGTAGTGTTTAGGTTGGTAGAGCGACCTATAGAATTGGACCGACCTAAGAGAGTGACCGGATTAAGGAAGTTAGTAGGTTAGCGATTTAGAGGTTGACCGACTTATAGGAGTTAACGACCTATAGAAGATGGGCCGACCTAAAAGCTGGCAGCTTAAGGGGGTGAGCGGGTTAACGAGTTAGCGACCTAGTAGTTAATGTTGTGTTGAGATAGGTCGTGGAAGCCTTAAGTCGTTGGGTCGGCACTTGTGTTAGGTCCTATGTTTGGTTAGGACGGCTGGGTATGTTAGGCCGTGTGTTCAGGCTTAGGTCGTAGATAGTGGACTCGTTAAGTCGGCAACCAGTTAAGTAGTTAGGTCGGCACCTAGTTAGGTCGTCCAGAAGACTTAGGTGCAGGGTCGCCTATAGCGTTAGGTCGTGGGGAGACTTAAGTCGCTAAGCCGCATACCAGTTAGGTCGGCTATGTAGAAGCTTGAGTCGGTAGGTCGTGTGGTGTCTTGAGTCGTAGGTCGTTAGGTCGTGGACGACTTAAGGGGACAGCCGACTTAAGGGATTTCCAGCCTATAAATAGAAGTGCCTATCTTCATTTTTGGGATCCGGATTTTGAAGCGACGAAGTGCTGCCATTTTGAGAGCTCGACTACAACACTTCTTCACTTCTTTTCTCCACTCTAATCTAGTGCTTACATCCATCCAAGATCGAAGATCTAGATCAAAGATCCAAGAGCCAAAGTTGAAGGTCTACATCCAACGAAGAGAGATTTCACCGTTTGAAGCGGAATTTTGTCGGATCGAGCTAGATCCTTTGCTGTCCAGATCTGAAGTTGGTAGCTTTTGAGGTGTTTAGGTGATTCGGTGAGTGGTAGTTATCTCTCACACGGACCCAAAGGAGTATATTGGATTAGTGGTTTGTTTGTGTGTTAAAGATAGTGATTTCTTGCATTTTCCTTAAGTTCTCATATAGATCCATTGTTTATGAAGTTTTGATGTCCATTTTACTACATGTTAACTTATGTAAGTTCATTTATCAAGTTGTAGAGATATTGCTCATTATACATGCTTGTTAGATTTGTACTCTTTATTTACCAAATTGCCATTCTTGTTATAATTGCTTATTAGATCTTGTTTGAATGCTTGATTACTTGGATTAAAGATTGATTTGATTGATTGTTATGAATTAGTTTATTTATGACTTGATTTGGACAAGTTGGTCGAAGATGATTCAAAAGCTAAGTGGAAAGGTTCTTGAATAAGGAAAGTTGCTTGTGGCATATGAAGCGGATGATAAAGCTTATATGGATAGATTTGATGATGATGTTGAGATGGACTTTGCTATGATGCGAAGAAGCAAAGCATGATGTGAGATAGCCTTGGTTTAATCCAGACGGGATCATCCCAAGCATGTTGATAACTCGGTGATATGGTTAGAGTTCGTTGATAATGGTGGGCTCGAGAGGCAGCTTGGGCTAGTTTGAGAATAGTCGTCGAGGAGGATGACTAGAATGCTTGGATTTCATCGTTATTGAAGGTTCTAGCAAACTCAAAGAAAGAGTACATAGGAACGCCCCAAAGACTACAGGTAGGTGGTCGAGTACTCTGGGCAGATTCGATAGTCCTAGGCACGGGCTGCGACGACGTGCGGAGTTATGTCTAGAACCGGGGTTACCATTAGTCCTTGACTTACGGCTGAAAGAATGTGCCGGTCATTCAATTAACGGTGATATCGAAGCAATGATAACAGTGATAGCCAGAGTCATGGATGTTTGGTTGTATCGTCATTCGGTCTCAAGAGCGATGTTTTCTGGGTGCTTATCTGATCTTGGTTTAGGCCTTGGGGGTTTGTATTTGGAAAACACCGACCTTGACTCGAGTGATAATTGCTTTACTTTAATTGTCTGCTTTGCTATGCTTGTCTCTTCTTAGTGTGTCTGGGGGCTGTCACTGTAGAAAGAGGTGGAGTGGAAGGGTTGGATTCCTATTCCTTTTTCCTTTATGCTCTTTTGGTATGTTGTTAGTTAATTTACCGCTCATTAAGACTGTTGTCTGACTCAAGGTTTTATGTTCAAAATTATTACCTTGGGCTGTTCATCCGTATTGGGGTGGGCAGACTAGGTAGCAGGTGACAAGTGCTGTTCTTAATGACCGATGCTGTTGATGGAGAAGACGAGTTAGAGGCTTTTACATATTGTTTTCTTACTATATCTACTGGATGTTCCGCTGCTTGTATGATTCTCTGAGTGTTATGTAGTGAGGCTTGATGTATTGACTGTTCTGATGTTTGTATCAAACTGTTTTGAAGTGTATTGATGAGATTCTATAAAAGGAAGCTTCACTATATATATATACTTCTTTATTGTATTTTATCCCTGCGATGTGAGTAATACGATAGAGTCTATTGTTTTACCTTACCCTGACTATCGTCCATGGCTGCCTGGCACACCTTTCAGTGCACTACTTCCTTGTTTAGTGTGGGAGTCATGGGCGGTCGTCACAACTTATTTCTTCCTCCAATCTATTCTTGTCCTATTATTCTCCAATTGTTTAAAATCTAATGGATATATACCCCTTCCTTGTTGTATGTGTGCATATATATCCAAATAGAGAGATTTTGGAAGAGATCGGAAAGCCACAAATTCATTTAAGTAAAGCTAGTGCTAATTTATGAGTGGAAATCTTAATGTTTCTTTTCAAAAATTATTTAACGTATTTCTTTTGGATTTGAATATGCCTTAGGAATTTTGGGAATTCAAAAATATGACAGATAAAATCCACTGAAATTCCTTTTTAATTCCATATGTCAATTCTATGTTGAGATTCCCAATCATTTACATTAAATTGATGGAATTCGTTCCATTATGTAATTTATGATAATTTCATAGTCTATTCCACTTTTCCTTCTTCTTTAGGTTTAATTGTAATCCTTCAATAAAATAAGTGGTTTAGATTACAAATTCTATTCGTAGTTTACACCACTTATCCACATCTATTTCCTTATAAAAAAGGAGTTGGATAGTATGGATTTTAGATTTCAATTCTTACTGTTTAAGATATTCCATTTAACCGGTGTAATAAATGTGTTTCTATTTTATTTACAAGACTGCTATTGCAGTTTTGATTATGAATATTCATTCCCTATTTTGGAAAATTTAATTCCCTGAAATATTGAAAAATTAAAGAAAAGGACTTGTAATAATAATTGATTAGGGAATTCATATTAAACTCAAAGCATAAAATCTTTACTGTTAGAAATTATTAAGCATGGATATTTATTTATCTCAATCTACATAATTAACGTATAACTATTATGTATACGGCGTAGTTAATTAGGCATTTATTTATATCTATTTTTCCCCATTAGGAAAGTAATTGATTTTGTGGTGAAAATAAGAGAAAACTCTTATATAGCCTAATTACTATTTTAAGGTGTAATAAGGAAGATTCCTTATAAGGCCTTATTTATGAAACAATGAGAGATGTGTGTGTGTGTGTGTACAGAGTAATTAATTTATGGCTAGGTCATATGGATGCGAGGTCAATAGAGTTGCATGATAGAAGTTTGACATCTAATTTGAGGCTACCAGTAATTGTGTACATTTTTATTGATGTGAGATATCCTTATGATAATTTTTATTTGTAATGATGCGAGGATGGTTACTAATCTAGTAGGGGAAAACTGCCCAGCTAATCTGGCTACCGGTTCCTACGAATAATAGGCTAACGTGGGATGTCATTATAGGTATAGACCATAAGACAAGGGGCCTGCTTCGGGGTTTGAGTTATTAAGTGGGTGGATTCGCCTTCTTCCCCAGATGAAGAATTAAATGACCACAGATTTACGCTAGGTGTTATGTCCAAAGGGGTTCTCTTTTGGGATAAGGCCTTAAATGACGGGTTCTGCCTATTTTCCACTTGGAAGTATTAAGTGGCCTATGAGATTCAATATGATGTCAACTAGATAGTACCATTGAGGAGCACAGTTTTGGAATTAAGCTTAAACGATGGAGCCTGCCTATTTTCCACAGGGAAGTATTATGTGGCTTGGATACCGTCTCTTACGTTATTAGCTATCTACGACGTATGATTGGGATATGGAATATACTTTTGGAATGGAAGATATTAATTGGTTGGATCCACCTCCTTTCCTTATAAAGAAGTATTAAATGATTTTATGTTCGTATGCATATTCTTATTTACTAAATATCCGTTGTTTTGAACGAGTTCTATATATTGCCCAGTACAGAAAAAGTAAGCCTTGAGGTTTTTATTCACCAAAATTTTGTTGTTCTACTTCCCTCCTTATTACAACACATGTTAAGGATGGAGTAATGGCTGTGACGATGCATAAGGTGAAGAAGCTTGGCGAGTGGCAATATTTATTATTATTTTCTTTCATGTGTGCATATGGATTTAAACAATTTTTTAACGGATGTTATAATATGATTTTTATGGGAATTTTTGTTATGACATTTTATGTTTTTTGAAATAAATGGGTACACTTTACTATTATATTTTTTCCATACGATATGAGTTCTAAAAGTTTAGTTATGGCTCTACAATATTATTTCTTTTTACTACCAATAGCTTACCTTAGAATGGATCTATGCATCGATGGGCCTTTTTCGGATTGAAATTTAATCATGTTCCGGGGTGGGTTGTTACAGAATCGAAGGACCAGGGAACTAGAGTTCTCTCTGGGACATTTGATGTTTGTGAAGATTTCTCCATTGAAGAGTGTTGTGAGATTTGGGAAGCTAAGAAAGCTAGCACCTCGATCTATTATCCTTTTCCCATTTTAGGTCTGGTTGGTAAACTTGCTTATAGAGTGCAGTTATCGAATAGACAATCGGATGTGCATAATGTATTTTATGTATCTCATTTACGTAAGTACGTAAATGATCCTTCGATGATAGTCGAATCGGCATAACAAGAGGATTTGAAAGTTCATCCTAACACAACCGTTCGTAGAAGGCTTATTCATATCATCACTCGAGATATAAAGCGATTGAGGACGAAGGAACCGAATCTCTTTACGGTCTACTGGAGTGAGGATGATGGGTATTGTACTCGGGAAATCGAGGATTATATTAAAGATTCATATCCCGAGTTGTTATCATAGTTTTTTATATGTTGTTACGTCTTTTAGTGTACTCACTGTTTGTGGTGGGGTTACTTTCTCTTTATCTGTTTGTTTGAGTGATATCGTTTGGGTTTTTTTAGGTATCTATTATTGCGTGTGAAAAAATTTGGGGATAAAATTTCCTTTAAGGGGAGAAGGATGTAATAACCCATAATTTAGTCACTTTAAATCTTAATATGTAATATAGTTTTACATAATTAATTAATAAATATTATAACACAAATAAGACTCTTTTAAATAATACTAGTGATAGGGAAATGATTTTTAAACTTTTTTTGTACAAATAACTAGTTCAAAGAAAAATAGAAAATGTGACCGGATATCCTTTTTTGAACTTTGACTTTTAAATGTCCAAAAGTTGTCGAAAACATTGTGTACAGACACTTACAATTGCTAAATAATACAAGTATGGATAAGGTGGTAATGTAGTAAAAATGTAACTACTTAAGTAAAAGGGGAGCTTGAATTTAAGAAGAGAAATGGAAAGATTCCATGAGTATAAATATCAATTTAAGTACATAAGAACACTATTTTACCCAATGGAATTTCACATGCGTGTACTTTAATGGAAGGTGTATAAGAGTGGGTAGAGATAACATGTTATTAAATCTAAGAAAGGAGGATGAGGTGATGATGTGGAGCTTAATGAGTGGAGGATATATAAGGAATGCTATTTTGGTAATCCACACACTTCACTTTGTATAAAAATAATTCGCTTTATTTTTTTTCTTCTCATTTTCCATTTTATTTTCTTATTTTCTTAACATTCACCTTCCTTTTCAAGCTTCCATGGCTCCTAAAAAATTTTAAACTTTAAAAATCGCTTCTTTTCCACTTTTTCCTTAAGAAAAATTGTTAAAACTCCTTTCTTACTACTTTACACCAATATTTCCACCAAATCAAGACCCAAGCCACCACTTTTGCAACATGTACAAGTCTAGTTGAAGTTTGATTAGATTTGGTTGCATTTTGTTAAGAAAATTCTCAATTTTTAAATGAAATTTTGACCTTTAATATATTAATCGAAATACATATTATTTGTTGATATTTGTACGTGTTAAATATTTTGGATGTATTGGCTAGTTAACCACCTTGAAAAGTTGACAACTTGATGGTTAGTTGGCAAGTTATGTTTTTATTTACAATCGTTGATCTATATGTTGTATAAGTTGGTATTTACTTTTGTCTATATGTTCATGCAATACTATATGATGCTTGGATAAATAAATGACATGTGAAAAGTGTTGACGAAAGTGTTCGTATAGCGACTATTGCTATATCAACACTTTTGAAAACAACATCTCTTTTGGAATCCTTGGATTAAAACTTGTGTTTGGATTTTACAAGGTTGATTAAGTAATCTAATAATGATGGTTTAATTTTAATTAATCATTTTTATATTGATGGTTTTGTTTTACCAAAATTGGCCACAACACCCTTCTGGCGTATTTGAAGAGATTAAAATGACGAGTATAAATGAAAAAGAAAGCTAATCTAACAAACATGCCAAAATAGACAAATAGAAATGTAAGAACAAAGGAATTTAAAGTGGTTCGACGTTGTAGCCTACGTCCACTATAGAAAGTTTGATTTTTTATTGAAGGTAACAATCCAACTACAACAGTAAACACCAAAGCATTCTAGTTATAAAAGGACTCTGGTAGAGTATCAGCGTAGTAGAATCAAAAGTCCATTTTCTGAAGGCATATGGCTGCTATTTATAGGTGTATGATGAGAATATCTGACTTAGATCTCAAAATACCTCTTCTTCTACGTGGGTGGGCCCACTTGATCGATTTGGGATCGTTTGAGATCGATCCAGGATCAATTCATGTACATTTCGTATCGATCAATGCTCCTTTGGGTTAAGATCAATTATGGACATTGTTGAGCTGGTAAACAAACTCTTGTGAAAATTTGGTGGCATTTTGACTATTAGATGTTGAGTTATGATCGATCCAATTTTGGATTTTTAGTTGGCTGGCGTCTCCGTATTGATCTAATGTATCGATCACATACATATCGATCAACTTCAGATCAATAGTAGTTCGTATCGATCAGCTGCACTTCGATGATGTGGAGCTACAATCCAGGAGCGATCCACTTTTCATGTCGAATGATCATTCCTTCACTTGAACGTTCTTTGTTCGTATCGACCTGGAATGCTTCATTTCGTGTCGATTTCTACTTATACCTTTCGTATCGATGATTGATTAACTTTCGTGTTGATTATTTACAGCCGCTTCTTATCGATACGAACTTATGTTTTTCGTATCGATGATTTAGAGGCTATTCAATCATTGTATGCGTTCTTCATATCGATCATTTTAGTGGTGTGTTTCGTATCGATCGTTGGCTAATCGATACGAACTGTGTATAGTGGAGATTGATACGAAGCACGTGTGAATGGAATCGATACGAAATGTTAACTGTTGATGGATGCAAATGGGATTGAGAATGATGGATACAAAGAAGAACTGCCTTTGATGGATACGAACCGAGGCTTGCTTCATGATTTTTGATCGATCCATATCTTTAGTATACGAACTCCGATTGATCCGAAATTTGGAACGTTGGATTTTATAGCTTTTCTTCCCATGCCATATCAATTGTAGCTCAATCTGGGCTCGGACCAAATTTGTCGGTATCCATAGTAAACCTATGTATAAGCGATCTTTGGGATGGGCTGTCTTTGCTTTCTAGTCAAGTCCTTGGTGTCACGACCTTTCCAAAAGGCGGGATAACATTTATCCCCTAAAGTACGTACTACGAGAATATGATATGCTTTGAAAAGATGCAATCTTCATGCTAAAAAGTTCTATCTGATTTGCTGAATAGTTGTCGTCTTTTCGTCAAAAGATGTGACCTTTGATTGATTTCTCAATATAAAAATGCTAAGTTGTTGACTGTCAATGTCCATGTAGCATTTTGTTGTAACTTAGTGTTGAGTGCAAGTAACTTGTTGTTCACTATTATTATTATCATCAGTTGAGCATTTAATTCTTGTAAATTTTGAAAATTGAATATTAGTCCGTCATACCTGCATGTACGTTAACCTGATTCCTATTCACGTTTGCATGTTCACGGGTCGTTTTCAATTTTTTTATTTGGATCGAGTTTTTTATCGATCCTCTCCTGGATAAATGTGAAACTCGAGTTATGACAACATTCGATGGTTTTTTTAGTGTATCCCTTCGTATCAATCCTTTCCTGGATTGATTTTAGAATTTGGGATAGGCATTTTGTGTCGATAGCTATCGATACGAAATAGTTGGTCTTTCGAAAATTCTTCGTATTGATGGACACGAACTCTTGTGATCTTCAAAGTGATGAATACAAAGTTGTCGCTTCGTATCGATTGATCATCGATGGACACGAACTGCTATGCTATGATCCAAATTGTTCAAACAAGCCTTTGTTGCATCGTTCGTATCAATTGGTTGCTGATGGGTATGGATAATCATGTTCTGGATTAACCGAATTGATGCTTACGAATGGTTGTATTCATGACAAATGTAGGTAGATGGATACGAAGAATGCCTTGTATCGATGATATGGGAGACTTCTTTTCACCGGTTAACATAACTAGGAGATAAATCGTTCCCTTCTGATTTTTATGCCCATATAAATATGTTCTATACTTAGAAAAATTCCACTTGCGTTCATTCCTTCACACTGTCTTCGTATCGATCAGAGAAAAAGAGGAAAACAACTTGCCTTCGTCTTCGAGCCATTTAATTCGTTATCCCTTGAACTAACTGCTCTAATTAGGTAATTAATCAGTTGAAACCAATATGAATCGATGAGACTCGAATTCAAGTGCCAATCCATTCCTAATTGCGGCATATTCTGGTGATGTTGAGGCTGGAGTAAGGTTGAGGAAGGAGGAAATGACATTTTGGGTGACTGGAGAAGGAGTGTAGAGAGGCGACGTTCGTGTCGATCGATGAAGAGTGATTCGTATCGACCTGAGAATAATCGAAGTTCGTACCAATTAGAAATAGCAGAGATTCTTATCGAAGGAGGGAGCAACTTTGTATCGATAGGAGATGGTGGGAGTTCGTATCGATCTGGAGCGATCGATACGAAATACTAACTGCGTGATCGATACGAAATAGCATTCCTGTTGATCGATATGAAGACGAGAGGCTTGCTGATCGATACGAACTGGACTCC
Source organism: Allium cepa (assembly GCA_030765085.1). Taxonomy (NCBI): domain Eukaryota; kingdom Viridiplantae; phylum Streptophyta; class Magnoliopsida; order Asparagales; family Amaryllidaceae; genus Allium; species Allium cepa. The sequence continues at coordinate 188,639,182 of CM060937.1, read as the reverse complement.
TGAGTGATCGATACGAAATCCTTTTCTTCACGAATGATACGAATGGAGCCTCTGGTGATCGATCCAAGTCTTTCCCTTGATGGATATGAAATCTTCCCCACATTCGAAGTTTGACTCCGACGAGCTTCTGCCTTGCATAATTGGACTTAACTGTTCAACTGCATATTTGACTGCCCTTCGAAGCTCGTCGATGGACCTATAACTTGGAAAACTCTGTAAATCATAACTTGGATCATTCTTCGAAGTCTGGATGGTAAGGTTCTGAAGGTCAGCGATAATGGTCACTCCGGTTGAATTTCGAAGTCTTATCGTTTGAACATCTCTCAAATTCCATATAATTCTAAGTATTGTGTAGCACTGCACTACACAACACATTCACGCTCTTCACACTTGGGGGAACACAGGTTTATTTTCATCTACTGATGATTTTTACTGAGTTCAATAGCTATGGAACTCGAAAGTTCACAGTTCCAGGATATCCAGAGTCCACCTCTTCCAATAATCGTAATGCCGACTATTGCAGCTAAAGAAATTAGCACTGCTCCAGATGAATTGCCGGGAGTAATCTTTATTATGAACCTGCGGGATTCTATCCACTCTAAAATCTCCGAAGATATGTTAGGCAGGATTTTCCTAAGACATGGTTTGCCGCTAAATGATGTCCTATTATCAGGGCCGGAAGATAGAGCTCACAACCCCTCGAAGGGGTACATAACTTGTAATAGATTCATGTGTATGGCTAGAACACTTCCTCCCTTCAATCAGTTTACGTAGGAAGTGTTACTTTTCTTAAGGATTGCTCCGTCCTAATTGCACCCAGACAGATATGCCTTGCTCAACAGCCTATTCGTTATCTGTATGGAACACCTCTTCCATCCTCCGACCGTTGTTGAAATCAAATACTTATTCAACATAAAAGGTTGCAGGAACAACCCCTCCTTCACTTTCCTGAAGGCAGTCAGGAATTGTCAAGTTGTGATTGGAGCTTGAAGCAAGCTGAGTTACTTCAAAACTGAATGGTTTTCATCCAATGTCCACTTGGATTTTCCAGGAGGCAGCTAGCCAGAGGTAAATGCTTTAACTTCATTACTGATTAACAGAACGATATTAATTGATGTGGAGTCTAACACTTTGTTTCTTATACAGCTTCAGTTCCATGACCTAAAGGAGCTCGATTTAAAGAAATAGTAAGGGTTCTTCAAGAGGTGCCCCCCACACAAAGAGAAATCGATAAATTCCTCACAAATGAAATCTGATTGCCATGGGGATAATCGATAGAGACCAGAGCATCAAACTTGTGGGAGTTCTCAGGACGACTCCAATGAGGCAAGTTAATAGGAGAGCTCCTGGAATCATAATTGTTGAACAAGATGATGTTGAGAGCATGCATGCTGGGGATGAGCCTGCAGTATGCCTTCATATAGTCTCTGATCTTCAGAATAAAAAAGAAAAGGCAAGGCTATCGCTTACAAATCTACGAGATGCAAAATCATCGTGTTATCTCTGGCCGTTACAACTTGTGTAAGCGTGGAGAATTCTCCTCCGCGAATGGAGGATTCTTTTGAAGGACAGGTAGACATTCCTATTCCGAATGACTTGCCTTTACACCAAGATACCGAACTAGAGGGGCTTCAAAGCGCCTTGGATCTAGGAAACCAACTTCTATGAGCACGGTTGCTATAACTGGTTGGTTAGTGGGTTTTCACATACATGGACACACTTCGCAGCACCACACAATTTCTAATCACACTCTCTTCAGCCTCTTGGAGATAATTAACTCTGTTACTCTTTTCATTTTTATGGATACAATGGTAAGGCAAGGCTTGGTGCTTGGCGGTCTCTGCTCTGCCTGCCATTCTTTTAGTTCTTACTCCAAGTCTTACAAGTGTGATTCTAACAGAGACTATGACCATCGCCATTCTAGTCAAGAGCACGAGCGTCGAGAAAGGGAGAGCGAAAGGGATTATAGTCGTCGCTGATCATCTCGTTCTCCACCACCTAGAATTCCTTCCAAACCTTCTGGTTCTGGTAAACCACCTTTAGAAACTCCTCGTCAAGTACCACCTCCTCAAACTTCAAGGCACGACGAGAAACGTCAGAGGATTGAGGTCAAGACCCAACTACTACTAAACAAGTCGCCATAGCATCCATCGGGGAAGGATCGATTAGAATCACTAAGTTGAAGAAGTATTTCCCAAATGTCTTCTTCAATGGCTTTATATTTCCTCCACACTTAAAGTAAATTCCCAATGAGGCAGAACAAATGATGCATGACTACATATATGATGTTTACAATCAATATCAAAAATGGGTGAAGAACATAAGAAAGTATCAGCGATGGCCTTTGAGCGAGAGAAGACAATCGAGAAACTAGAAATCGATCTTGCTTGGAAGGACCGCATAATTCAGGTGCTCAACCACAAAAATGAATCTTTGAGAAATTCAAAAACTAAAGCTAATAAAAGAGCCGAAGAGGCAACCCAGAGAATAGAGGAGATGAGGCGAACACATTTAGCCTTGGTTGAGAAAATGGGGCTCCAGACCATCACATTCGTGGCTGAAAGAGATGTGGCTCTAAAAGAGCTTGAGGACCAAAAAGCCAAATTTGTTGAAGTCGTCAAAGAAAAACACGACGCTAATAGAGCTACCCAAGAGGTGTGTGAGCAAGCTGTGGTACTCAGGGATGAATGGGATAGGACAAAGCTAAAGGTCCAAGAAACCGAGGCCAAAATTGAGATGGAGGTTAGGGCGGCAGACTAGGATTGAAGGCGATATTGAAGTCCTCCTGATCACTTATAATGTCAACGTCTTGAAGCATCGCAACCTAGGCTAGCTCGATGACTACCCACTACATCTTTACAATTCCTAGTGCTGCTTGGTAGAAGATGAGAAAACGGACCGTAATACTACATCCATTGACGACTTCAAGCTGGTGAATCGGATGAGAAAAAGTTCTTCACGATGCCACTGTCACTTTTGAAAAGGAGAAACTGGCCACTAAATACCCAAACTTTAGGGAGGGCACCTGAGTTGAGCATCATGAAGGAAGCTTTGAAATGCCAACAGCGACTCAACCCTAGCTTACTTCTATAATTAACGCTCCAGCTGTTCTGGCGTACGACCCAGATAGCACGTACATTTCTCGGGTACTTGAACATGCTGCTGAAGGCACATCGGCTCAGCATGTGAGCCAATCTTAGGAAGGTACTCCGAACACTCTGTCCATTTGCTTAAATGTAGGAGCGTTATCGAAAGATGTCACTAATGTCTTCTCTTATCTTTATTCAGTTATAGATGTCGTGCCAACCGTTCCTCCTGCAACCCAAGAATTGCATCATGAGAAGGATGTCATTATGACGGAGGCAACGACCACAACGGTAGTTACATCAACCGAGGAAGTTCAGAGAGCAGTTTTCTTTTTGATAAACAAATGATGAAAGAGCTCCTCGACCACCAAAGCAACCCAATTACTGACTTGCCTTTCGTTATAGGTAAAGATTTGTTTATGGCTAGCTCCTTAGGCCCGACTAGCAATGTCCAGTGGGAACTCAAGCGGATCGGGATGATGATATAATGGCAGAGATTAACGGTGAGACAGAAAGAGTTGCGTAGGCTAGTAGCATTGAAGGTGGCATGTAGGACTCTGGTCTGGTCCCTATGCGTATGATTTCTCCTGGTGGCACAATTGTCGAAACTGGCATGCCTCCTTCGTCCTCTCACATTGAAAGTGCAATCGTTCCTCTGGTTCTGCATTCTAAAAGTATCTCGATCCCCGTGAGTTCGAAGGAAGAGACCTCTATAATCCCCCCGGTAGGAGACCAACCAGCAAAAGGCAAAAGCTCGAAGAGGCATCCAAGTGGCAGCTCTAGTGGGTCGATGCCAAGGAAGAAGAAGAATACGAGGGAGTAGACATGTCTTTTTGTTCCCTTTTTTGGTAGACAGGTAGGAATTTCCTTTTGCTTTCCGTAGGCCATGTATAGATGCGGGTTCGGCCCCTACCTATAGGAATTCTTGAAATAAATTTGTACTTATCGTTTTCTTTTGAAGAATAGTTAAAATAAGATTCCATTTTGTTTTCATCATAACACCGTGTCTATTCATTTAAGCATTTCTGCACTCGCATTTCCATTCAATGTACTCACGAGGCTTTTAGTTTTTGAGTCGAACTTGAGTTTGGTCGTAAAGTTCCAAAGTCATGGCTTCAGGTTATGACAAAATGTCGAGTTGAATTTCGATGTTACACTATCTCAGTCAGTGGCTGGTACTTGGGATATGCCTCCAGTCTCAAGGAAAATTTAGGTAGTCGGTTGACGAACATTTTCGCCTTTGTTGACCTCTATTTAACAAAGTCAGAATGAACTTAAAGTGAGATGAATTTGAGCGGTCGATCACACTCGTTCGTCGATAAGTACTTGCATCCGCACTCTAGAGATTGAACCTACGTGTCGGCGGCCGATCACACCTGCTTAATGTTTGAAGTTATGTCTATGCTCTAGGGACTTAAAGTCGATTTGTGGGTGGTCAATCACACCTGTTTTGTGTTTATTCCTTGGTCCACGCTCTGGGGACATAGAGTTAGTCGATAGGTGGTCAGTCGCACCCATTTGGTGTTTATACTCTAGCGCCCGCTCTGTGGACCAGAGTTAGTCGATGGGTAGTTAGTTGCACTCATTTGGTGTTTATACTCCGACCCACGCTCTAGGGACCATAGTTAGCCGATGGGTGGTCAGTCGCACCCATTTGGTGTTTATACTCCAACCTATGCTGTGGTGACCAGTGTTAGTCTATGGGTGGTTAGTCACATCCATTTCGAGTTTATACTCCAGTTCGCACTTCGAGAATCTAGAGTTAGTTGACAGACGATCGATCACATCTGCTTAAGTATTAGGATCTCATTCACACTTTGGGAATGATGAATTGATCAGGGTTGTGGATGGTCGAATCACATCCTCCCTGAGTAGACACGCAAAGTCGTATATGGACGGATCTATCCTCCTCGAGCTTGTAAAACTGGAAGGCGAGGTTGAGGAAGAACGGATCCATCCTCTTCGGGTTTAGATTGTACATAGGCGAAGTCATGGGTGGACGGATCCACCCTGCTTGAGTCCATATTCTGGATTTAGAGTTTATACTCCGGCTTGCACTCTGGGAACTAGAGTTTGTTAGAGGATTGTCGTGTATCAATCCTTTTTTGCTTTAGTATGGTTGCTTGCCCCTAAGCTTGGGGTTTCACTTAGCGAGTGACCGATCGTATCACAGTCACTCCCTATTTGAATAAGTCCTATCATAGGATGGAACTTAGCTCTCTCTACATTGTGATGGTCGCATGACGCATTTCAAGAATCGCCTCTCTGGCTTGACAAATTTGCATTTTATTGATGAAATAAGAAAGTAAGGCAAAGTCAGTTGCCTTATTACAAGTTGAGATTTTGAAATGCATCAAAAAAATTCAAATGAAAAGCAGACTAAATGAAAAAATAAGGTTTGTTATGTGTAGTAGCGGTAGAGACTCTCGCTATTCCAAGCTCTCGACAAAGTGAGACCATCAACAGTTGACAATTTTAATGTGTCGTCTCCAAGTTTCCATTCGATGACATATAGTCCTTCCATATTGGTTTCATATGTGAAGGGACTGGATAGATTCTCTTGAGTATGAGATTGCCAAGTTCAAAGGTTCTAAGTGGGACTATAGCATTGTATAATTGGGCGACTCGACTTCGGTGCACGGCTGCCCTCAAATAAGCCTCTTCACGCTTCTCATCTAATAAGTCCAGAAATCGGCAAGTAATATGGAGTTCATCTTCGGATCATAATACGTCACATTATGAGAAGGTACTTCCAATTCAACTAGAATAACGGCTTCATAGCTATAGAAAGTGAAAATGGAGCGTGGCAGGTAACTGACTTGTGGAAGTCCATCGACCCATCTGCCTCCAGCCTTCTCACAGAATGGAATTAACAATTATATTAACATCTTTGGCCTATCTATTTGATTGAGGGTAAGAAACCTCCAAGAACTTCTTCTGGATGTGGAAATGTCATGGCCCATTTTCCATATCCTTTAGTTGAAAATAAACTACACATGTCGAACTCAAATTGCACGAAAAGATGGAACATGAACGGTAATAAAGGAAATAGAAAGAATAGGATCTCACACGTATGGAATAATATAATTAATATTGAACAAATATATTTACAGTGGAAAACTTTTAAATACGTATATCAGAGTCTAACTTAAATTTAGCTTTGGACAGTTATAAACATTTGTCCTTACAATTGCTGATGGCATCAAACTAAAACTAACAAACAACAGCAGCTAATAGAATATGTCCATACGTAGATGAATATCTCCATCTCTCCTCTAGAAACTTCAACCATCTTCGACTAAATCTGAAACTACTCAGATCTAACCCGAGTATTGAAAATACCCAGATCAGGCTTGATAAACCAGCGTGAGAAAAACTCAACAATAAATGACAGTGTCAATCATTAGCTTTTAAACGAAATCCTTTGAAAAGAAAGAGTATCACATAAGACTACGCCCACACTAAACACGAACGGGTTTTTACCTTATGATAACTAACACACTTTTATATCAAAAAATTTGATATTATTTTTAATGACATTCCTTGAAAACATTTGCAAATAAACTTATTAACCTTATTCGAAATGGTTACCCATATAGCATTTCAAGGCTATTCATTACACTAATACAAACAAAACCCAAAGTTCTTATTGGAGAATGGATTTTCATACAAATGACCAAGTGAAGGGACTACCTTCAAATGGGTACACTTCTAGATGGATATCCTAAGGCACATAACATTTGCCCTCTACCAACACAAGACCAGCCTACCACTATAACTACATAGTACCGAATATGTCATCCCCCGATCGTTACTGTGACGACTCGAAATTTCTAAATGTTTGAAATTGAAATATTTAATTGATATTAAATATTTGAAAGTTAGTTTAACTTGAATTTCAAATACCACTGATTTTTGGATAATTTAAATATTGAATTTAATTGTTGGAAATTGGATAAAATATGAAATATGAGGTTTCGAGCTTGTTGAAAATATTTCAAAGGCTTGAGAAATTTATATTGATAATACTAAAGGTAATCGAACCTTTAAAATTGAATTTAAAGATGGTTTGTTCAAGTTTGAAATTTTATTGTTTAAATTGAATTTAAAAAATAGCCTTTCGAGGCACAGTTTCGGAATTCGTTGAAACTAGTTCCATTGGATCTGTAATAGTGTATTATTAGCGGATTTCAATTTTCATAGTGTTTGGAGTGATCATTTGGTCGTACGGTAGATAAACGCAGCTGAAATCTATATCGAAAATTTGATATTATAACTGGATCCAAAAAGCTATCTTCTCCATTGATCGAATTAGGACTCGGAACATTTTCCATTGCATTCAAGATAGGGGTATAATATTATAAACACTTAGCGACACACCTCGATAGGAGGTCGAAATTGTGAGTTGCGTAATTGTAACGATTTAAATTTAAATTTAAATTTAAAATAATATATATATATTTAATATGATACTATTTTCTCAAGGCAATTACACGTTTCTTCTTTCTTCCAACACTTGGCAAAAATTTTGAAACGTGTTGGGAAGAGAATAATAATCGACCAGCTGAGATAATATAATCAAAAATCAAATTTCATTTGGATCGAAACCCTTCTCTCGTTCAAAACTAAAGTTCAAAATTAATGGCCTAAGTAAACAAAATTAAATATCAATGGCTTCTCCTTTAATCATTCGTCACCTCATCTCAATTTTAGCACTCGTGAGAGTCGAATCATTTTCGATTCAAAGAAACTTTAGGGCCGAGCTTTTTGGGGATTGGGATTTCGATCTCGAGTTCGTCGGCAAGGGTGCGGCCAGCGTTCCAAAGGGAGACTGAGCACGAGGAAGGGCTCGGCGACGCTCTGGTTAGGGTTCGACAGTCCAAACTTCAATGGGAAGCATCGGCAGTGAGGATTTGGTCAAGTTTGAGGAGCTCGTCACCAAGTTTGGGCTGGCCGTGGCAGTCGCCGGTGGAGAGTATCAGAGTGGGTAGTAATGGTCAAGTCGGCGCCGTTTTGGTGAAGTCGTGGTTGCGGTTTTGGAATGCGCGATGCCGCATGATCATGGATGCTAGAAGGCTAGCATTTCGCGTTTTGGATTTTGGGAATCCTGAGCTCGAGCTCGAATTTGAGCTATAATGGTGGCAGGCCGTAGGTATATCATCTTCTTCTATTTAGTTCAAAATTCTAGTAGGTAGTTAATTTAATTAATAATTAGAATGAAAAAAAAGGAAAATATACAGAAAACTGGAAATTTTGTATAAGATTTATGAAGGCAGCAATTTTAAATTGAATTGAATTTGGAAAATATATAAAATTTAGATTTTGGAAATTATATAAATTATTTATATATCGTACGTGTTTTTAAAAGAATATATATACATATAACAGAAATTTTTAAGGATTTGAAGATTATATATAAAATTAGATTTTTCTTTAGATCTATAAATTATTTTTATAAGCATATATATGGGTAGTTTTAAAAGGAAATAAATATACTTATACACATTTTTAATTTACTAGTTATTTTAAAACAATGGATTCGGTGATCAAACTATTTTAATTAACTTATTTAATTTTTTTGGTTACTAAGAATAATCGGTTTAAGAAACTTTTAGTTTATGAATTTAAATCAAATTATAAGTCAAATTAAATGAGTAAATGATAATTAATTGTTTGATTAATTCAAGTGATTAATAAATCATATAATGTTATACAAGGTCTGAAATCGGGAGAACTAAGTCGAGATTGTAGTGGATGGGCAACATAAAAAGCAAAGGTGGGTTAATCTCACACCTCTTGATTATTATTTAAATTTAAATAGTTAAATTTAAATATTTGATTGAATGATTGAATTGATTGGATGTGGTATATTATATAGTGATATATATATAGATATATATATTGCGGTGATTGATTCCCGCATTATATAGCGGATGAGACCCTATGCGCCGCATAATAGCGAATGAGATGATATAACCCCATATACCACGATATTCCACCTCGAAGTGGAATTGGTATTTGTATATTGTGCTAACATCTATGGATGTAGGGAAATAGGTTGGAGGGATACAACTGGATTCCTCAAAATATTTAGATTGTTTTAATATTCCATGATATGATTTATTTGATAATCTGAGATAGATTATATTGGTGATTGAAAATATTGAATGCTATGTTTGATTGAATATATTTGGGTATTGAGTTATCACAAATATATAGTTGGATTTTTGAAAAAAATAAAAGAGATAATTTTTAGGTAAAATTTTTTATAGAGAATTTGGATAAATTAAAGAATGATTTACGAAAAGATAAAAGTTGATTTTTAAATCTAGTAAATAAATTCCAAAGTATGGAAAAGGAGATTTTTGAATAAATAGGAATGAATGAATTCTTAACTTAAGTGATAATAATTAAATGAATAAAAGATTTCGTTTAGAATTCAGAATTTAAATGGTTTAGGAAGGAATAAAAGAAGAATTTTGAAACAAATATGAAATTGGTATTTTTTTTGTTTGAATAAGATTTTAAATCATAATATAGAAGAAATTTAAAATTATTGGTTTTGAAATAAAATTGAATGTGTAAAGAAATTTATTATAAAATGGAGTAAATCTGGAAATCGATTTGGAAATTGATTTAGAGTTTGAAATTTGTGTTTTAAAAGAAGATGAGACTATGGAATTTATAAACTGGGTTTATAAAGTGAAATAAGATATCAGTGGATATTTGGAAGTATAAATTCATGTCGAAAATTTATATAGGAATGAGAATTTGTTTTAAAAATAAATAGTGATTTATATTTTTAAAGGGTGTGAAGAAAAGTGTATTTCCCTGAAAAGCTAAGTATGTTTTCAAGCAGATTTTTTTAATTATAAGTTAAAAGATTTAGTGTTGTTTAAAGGAATGTTTTTAAGAAATTATTATTTAAGTTGTTTAATTTTAAAGGTAAATATTTATTTAAATTATTTATAGTGGTAATTATTTTAAAAAGGTTATTTGGTATTATGTTTTAAAAAAAGATAATTACTAATATTTATATTTTATAAAATAGTTTTATTTTAAAGATAGTTTGGTTAAAGTTTTACCTGGAAAACTTGTATAGAATTTCGTAACTCTTATTTTAAAATTTAATTTGGATTAACTTTTATTTTTTTAAATTAGTTTATATTTTATAAAATAGTTTTAAAGTATATGTTTTTGGCTAAATTGCTTACGTAGTTTTAATTTAATTTTTTTAAAGTATATTTTATAATAAAGTGATTTAAATTATTTAAAAATCTAAAGTGTTTGGACTTGGTAATTTTCAGTGGGAAATAAACAATTTCGGGAATTTAATCTGTGAGTGAAAAGAGTTTGAAACTGATTCAAAAGATTGAAGTGAAGAAGATATCTTGTGAAGATATTTCGAATAATAAATAATTTGGAAAATTATCTTAAATCTGATGGTTGTTTGTGAATGTTATTTGATAGTTAAATAACCGACTATGAATATTGGCCAATGTGCTGATCGTTTCGAAGAGACCGGGATCGGATTAATTTCTTGAAAACCACTTTGATCCGGTTTGAGTATTTTCGTGAGGAAGCCAAGAGATTGGAGTCGAATATGTAGTAGTGAAGTGCAAGGGCTAGTCGCTACTAATCCTGAGGGTGATTCCAAATTGAATGTAGTAGGAGTAGTGCATTCGGTTCCGTTCGAACCTGGAGTGGACATGTATGGACGAATGCTTTCAGAACATCGTCAGGAGGACGATGAGCATTCTGAGTGAATGTGAGCTAAAACGGTAACGCATAGCCTCGAGCCTCATCAACCGGGAATGGCTAAAGCAGGGGAGGTGCACATAAGGCTAAATGGCTAGCAACCAATTAGGGTAAGGTCACCCTTGTCTAGATGTCCCTTTATTCGGCTGTGCGGGCGGTTGCTAATCCTAATAGCGGGGTGAACTTATTCGTACTATCTAGTAAGGGGTAGCTCCGGTCTTGTGATGCAGGGGATCAGGGTGGATCCTCGTTACAGTGATCTAGACCACGTACTGTGACGGGCGGTACCCTAGTAGCCTTGCCATTGACGGAAATCCATTCTCCCTACGTGCCCTTACAGTTTTTGTTTGTAGAGCCCACTTTATGGCTAGTAGCTGTTATTTAATAGTGTAACAATTTCGGCTATTTGAATAAGTACATGTATATAGACACTACTATAATATCAGAGGACTATATAAGAAATTTTTTAGTTATCGTGAGGTAAAAAACCCGACATGTTTATTTATGGCATGGTCTTACGAGATATCTTTGATTTTAAATGATTTTGAAACTTTAATAATCCAATTGAGTGTGTTTTCTCACGCTAGTTTTCCAGATTAACTCAGGTGTTATTTAACTATAATGCTTGGGTCAGATGGAGTATTATAGAATACAGATTTAGGATGGATTACTATGGAGCTCAGGAGACGAGCTGGATGACTAGGCGTATTTCCGTAGATTCATATTTCCAATGTACATTATAAGCTATATATTCAGCTTCGGAAGGACGAGATAGTATAACTATCCTAAGTTATGTTGTTGATTGTGTTGTACTCTGATGATGTATAAATATAACAATTACAGTTTCCTTTGTATAAAGATTTAGTTATTTATCTATTATATATTTTTCCATTGCGATTGTAAGATTCTAATATTGTTTTTTATTTCTTCTTTTACCTTCTTCTTATTTAACCTAACAGTTCTGTTTTTGGGCATTCGATTGTTCCACATTTAATGCACTGGACGTATTATGTCGATTTTCGGGAGTCGAAAAATCGGGTCGTTAAACTTGGTATCAAAGCTGAAGTTTAAGCGAGAACCTTGGCTCCGGTGGGAATTACTGATTGAAATAGAGTCTGTAGTACTATAGAATGAGTTTGAGTTTATTAATAGATATGAGTGTGTATTTGTTAGTGAACATTAAAATTGTTTTTATATTGTGTTGACTTATCGGTTGAGTGTTTATGGACTCTGGTCGATGTGTGGGACGCCATGTCATCGATAGGCATTTCCGACTCTTGAACAATATAAACTGACACAGTATTGTTTTAAAATAGGGTAAATGAAATAATTTTACCCATATTATGTTTGTATATAAATAATTTTTGTAAATTATTATAGTATATGGTTGCTTGATTGTTAAGGAATGATAATATTAAATTATTATCATTGTTGTGTGGAATTGAATAAAGAAATAGTGGTACAACCAAATATTAGGAAATAAATTCATTTAACAAATGAAATTTATAAATGTGAATTATAGTGTGATTTATAATAAAAATAAGATAAAATTCCGGAGTAATGTTTGAATATGAGTTGAAAGTATTTCGAATTTGAGAGTTTATATTCCCTTGGTTTGAAAATGGTTTTCTAAGGTTTGGAGGTATAACAGTGATATTATTTTAGAAATATTTTTGAACTGGAATTTGAAATCTGGTGAGATTTGAAATTTTATAATATATAGAGAAAGTTTTTGGAAAGAATAAAAGCACTAAACTCACTTCGGTCACTGGAAAATAACTTCAGTGATGACTGCAGCATCATCGATGTTCATTTTCGAGTTTCCAAGAGAGGAATGGCTGTCTGGAGATTTTGAATTAGAATTGTTTGCAAAACTGGGTTTGGTTTTGAAATTCAAAGAGATAAGTGAATTTACCAAAGGATTTTAGATATAACTGATTTCAAAAGCTGATTTTGAAATGTTGAGTAATTGTTTAAAGGATTCTGGAATCTTATTTAAAATGCTTATGGAATAATAAATAAGTTTGATAATTTATAAAATTTGAAATTTGTGGAATAAGATTCAACTTTAAAGGAGTTAAATAAAAGTAAGTGTGACTTGAGAATAAAGTTAGAAAGGTAAGCAATTAAATGAAGTGAACTAAAGATGGTTAGTAAATGGAATGGAAATAAATTGAGAAACTTATAGAACTTTTAAATTTAAATTAAGTAGGAGTGTAATTAAATATAGTTACGTAAAAGTGATTTAAAGAAAGTCTAAGGAAACTAAGAGAAATAGTTACTGAAATAAAAAGTTAAGTTGGAAATAAAATTATAGATAGACAGTTGAATTTGCATTAGGAAGTAAATAGGACTTAAACTAAATATTGGGAATTAGTTTGAATTGTGTATAGTGGAATATAGTCAATATTTGACTAAATAAAATAAAGGCTGAAATAAAAAAATTAGTGAGTAAAAAAATTGATTAAATGGGTAAGTAAATGAACTGGAATTGAATATTGGAATGATATTTAATTTAAATTGGGTGAAGTAAAATAAAGTGAAGTTGAAAGATTAATTTGTAATAGACTAAAAATAATAACGGTTTGGAAATAAAGTCCATTAAGACTTAAAATAAATAAGTAAGTGAAAGTAATTTGAAGCAATGGATAATTAAATATGGCTTGAGATGAGATAAATAGAATTTAATAATTGAATCGGAAGATAGATTGAATTCAAATGGAATTGAATGAAAACAGATATAAAAGTTTAAGGGATGAAGTGAAAACAAATATTTAAGCGTTTAAAATATTTTTATTGAACGTAAGAAGAAATGGTGAAATTCTTAAGTAAATTCGAAACTGAGAAAAATACTTTGATGAAGATTTAATTAAGAAGTGTGAAATGATAAGTATGGATAAGTGAATAGAAAACAAAATAAATGTGAATAAAAGAGAATTGATATAGCTAATAATTAATTGGGGAAAATATGTAGGATGTACGTATATTATTTTATTCGCATAGAGATTTGACCCAGATTCGAGCATAGAATTTCGAGATAGTTATATCGGTACGAGTTGAGATTTTTCACTCGTTTTCGAAGACGAACTCTGGATATGGATTTTTAATTGATTTGGAAGTTCTCTATCGTAGTTATGGCCATGCAAGGAGAATAATAGTTTCTGATCAAGAAACCGGATCTAAGTGCGCACTAGGAAGTCGGGTGGACAATACTAGTTCGGAAATGAAATTGTGTGACCGAGTGAGCGATCGAATTTGATATTGCGTACAGATGATATAAGCACATCGTATGTATTTGAATGAATTGGATATTGAAACATTGGTAAAGAAATGTATAAAATGATTTGGGATTCTGTAATTGGATATTAATGCTTAGTAATATACAAGTATTTAAAAAGAAAAGGGAATTGGGACTTTTGATTTCAGAAGATAAATGAAATTTGCTCGACAAAAAGGTATGTATTTAAATTTCTGTATGAAATTTGATGGTTTTCTGGTCTAGCCACTTGGCGTTTTGTTTTCTTTTGAAATATGGGGGCCCGTAGAGGCATTTTGTAGTTGTACCGAGCTAGCGCGCAAAGGAGACGCTGGCGAAATTTTTCGAAAATTTAGGGAGTTAGAAAATTTTTGAGGAAATTTTGACAATTTAAAATTTGGCTTAAAATTTAAATTTGAATAGTTGGGTAAGTCATATTGGTGGGAACCTATGGAAGAAGATTGGGAAGTTACTAAGGGTTTGTGTGTTTTAAATAAAAGGATTGTTTTGGGTATTGTTAAAACTATTTGGTTTTGGGAAATTGTTAAAAACTAGTTGGATTTGGAAAATAGTAATGGGTTAAGGACCATTTCTCTTGACTAGTAATTTCGGGGACGATATTCTTTTAAGGGTGGAGGAATGCGACGACCAAAAATTTCTGGATATTTGAAATTGAAATATTTAATTGGTTTTCAATATTTGAAAGTTTGTTTAACTTAAATTTCAAATATCACTGATTTTTGGATAATTTAAATATTGAATTTAATAGTTGGAGATTGGATAAAATATGAAATCTGAGGTTTCGAGCTTGTTGAAAATATTTCAAAGGCTTGAAAAATTTATATTGGTAATATTGAAGGTAATAGAACCTTTAAAATTAAATTATAAGATGATTTGTTCAGTTTTGAAATTTTATTTTTTAAATTGAATTTAAAAAATAGCCTTCCGAAGCACAGTCTCGGAATTCGACGAAACTAGTTCCATTTGATCCATGATAGTGCATTATTATCGGATTTCAATTTTCGTAGTGTTTGGAGTGATCGTTTGGCCGTACGATAGATAAACACGCTGAAATCTATATCGAAAATTTAATATTATAACTGTAGCCAAAAACCTATCTTTGCCATACGATCGAATTAGGACTCGGAACCTTTTCCATTGCGTTCGGGATAGAGGTACAACATTATAAACGCTTAGCGGCACGTCTCGATAGGAGGTTGAGATTGTGAGTTGCGTAATGTAACGATTTAAATTTGAATTTGAATTTAAAATAATATATAGTATTCAATATGATACTATTTTCTCAAGGCAATTACACGTTTCTTCTTTGTTCCAACACTTGGCAAAAAATTTGACACATGTTGGAAAGAAAAAAATTATCGACCAGCTGAGATAATATAATCAAAAATCAAATTTCATTTGGATCGAAACCCTTCTCTGATTAAAAACAACAGTTCGAAATTAATGGCTGAAGTAAACAAAATTAAATATTAATGGCTTCTCCTTTAATCGTTCGTCACCTCGTCTCAATTTTAGCACTCGTGAAAGTCGAATCGGTTTCGGTTCAAAGAAAGTTTAGGGCCGAGCTTTTTTGGGGATTGGGATTTCAATCTCGAGTTCGTCGGCAAGGGTGCGGCCATCATTCCAGAGGGTGATTGAGTGCGGGGAAGGGCTTGGCGACGCTCTGGCTAGGGTTTGACAGTCCAGACTTCGATGGGAAGCATTGACAGTGAGGATTTGGTCAGAGTTTGAGGAGCTCGTCACCAAGTCTGGGCTAGCCGTGGTAGTCGCAAGTGGAAAGTATCGAAGTGGGTGGTAATGGTCAAGCCGGCGCCATTTTGGTGATGTCGTGGTTGCGGTGTTGGAATGCACGATGCCCCATGAGCATGGATGCTGGAAGGCTAGGGTTTTGCGTTTTGGATTTTGGAAATCCTGAGCTCGAGCTCGAATTCAAGCTACAATGGTGGCAGGCCGTAGGTATATCATCTTCTTCTATTTAGTTTAAAATTCTAGCAGCTGGTTACTTTAACTTATAATTAGAATGAAAAAAATTATACATAAAACTGGAAATTTTATATAATATTTATGGAGGCGGCAATTTTAAATTGAATTGAATTGGGTAGATATATAAAATTTAGATTTTGGAAATTATACAAATTATTTTATATAGCGTATGTCTTTTTAAAAGGATATATATATATATAACAGAAATTTTCAAGGGTTTGAAGCTTATATATAAAATCAGATTTTTTTTAGATCTATAAATTATTTTTATAAGCGTGTATATATATATATATATGTGTGGGTAGATTTAAAAGAAAATAAATATACTTATGCACATTTTTAATTTACTAGTTATTTTAAAACAATGGATTTGGTGATTAAAATGTTTCAATTAACTTAATTAATTTTTTGGTTACTAAAAATAATTGGTTTAAGAAATTTTTAGTTTATGAATTTAAATCAAATTATAAGTTAAATTAAATGAGTAAATGATAATTAATTGTTTGATTAATTCAATTGATTAATAAATCATATAATGTTGTACAAGGTCTGAATCGGGAGAACCAAATCGAGATTGTAGTGGATGGGGAGCATAAAAAGAAAATGTGAGTTAATCTCACTCATCTGGATTATTATTTAAATTTAAATAGTTAAATTTAAATATTTGATTGAATGATTGAATTGATTGGATGTGGTATATTATATAGCAGTATATATCTATTGAAGTGATCGGTTCCCGCATTATATAGTAGATGAGACCCTTTGTGCCACATAATAGCGGATGAGATGATATAACCTCATATACCACTACATTCCACCTCGAAGTGGAACTGGTATTAGTATATTGTGCGAACATCTGTGGATGCAGGGAAACAAGTTGGAGGGATCCAACTGGATTCCTCAAAATATTTAGATTGTTTTGATATTCTGTGATATGATTTATTTGATAATTTGAGATAGATTATATTGGTTATAGAAAATATTGAATGCTATGATTGATTTAATATATTTGGGTATACTGAGTTATCACAAATATATAGATTGAATTTTTGAAAAGAAAACAAAAGAGAGAATTTTTAAGTAAATTTTTTTATAGAGAATTTGGATAAGAATGATTTAGGAAAACATAAAAGTTGATTTTTAAATTATAATAAATAAATTCCAAAGTATGGAAAAGGAGATTTTTGAATAAATAGGAATAAATGAATCCTTAACTTAAGTGATAATAATTAAAGGAATAAAAAATTTGTTTTAAAATTCAGAATTTAAATGGTTTAGGAAGGAATACAAGAAGAATTTTGAAATAAATACGAAATTGGTATTTTCAATGTAAATAATATTTTAAATCATAATAAAGAAGTTAAATATGAAATTAATGAGTTTTGAAATAAAATTGAACAAGTAAAGGAATTTATTTTAAAATGGAGTAAATCTGAAAATCGATTTGGAAACTGATTTAGAGTTTGAAATTTGTTTTCTAAAAGAAAATAAGACTATGGAATTTATAAACTGGGTTTATAAAGTGAAATAAGATATCGGTGGATATTTGGATGCATAAATTCATGTTGGAAATTTATATAGGAACGGGAATTTGTTTTAAAAATAAATAGTGATTTATATTTTTAAAGGGTGTGAAGAAAAGTGTATTTCCCTGAAAAGCCAAGTACATTTTCAAGCAGATTTTTTAAGTATAAGTTAAAAGTTTTAATGTTGTTTAAAGGAATGTTTTTAAGAAACTATTATTGAAGTTGTTTAAATTTTAAAGGTAAATATTTATTTAAATTTTCTATAGTGGTAATTATTTTAAAAAGGTTATTTGGTATTATGTTTAAAAAAAAGATAATTATTAATGTTTATATTTTATAAAATAGTTTTATTTTAAAGATAGTTTGGTTAAAGTCTTATTTAGAAAACTTGTATAAAATTTTGTAACTCTTATTTTAAAATTTAATTTGGCTTAATTTTTTTTAAAAATAGTTTTATATTTTATAAAATAGTTTTGAAGTATATATTTTTGGATAAAGTTTTAAATAGTTTTAATTTAAATGTTTTAAAGTATATTTTAGAATAAAGTGATCTAAATTATTTTAAAATCTAAAGTATTTGGATTTGGTAATTTTCAGTAGGAAATAAACAGTTTTGGTAATTTAATCCACGAGTGAAAAGAGATTTGAAACCGATTCAAAAGATTGAAGTGAAGAAGATATCTTGCGAAGATATTTTGAATAATAAATAATTTGGAAAATTATTTTAAATCTGATGGTTGTTTGTGAATGTTATTTGATAGTTAAATAACCGACTATCAATATTGGCCAATGCGCTGATCGTTTCAAAGAGACCGGGATCGGGATTAATTTCCTGAACACCACTTCGATCCGGTTTGAATGTTTTCGTGGGGAAGACAAGAGCTTGGAGTCGAATATGGAGCAGTGAAGTGAAAGGGCTAGTCCCTACTAATCCTGAGGGTGATTCCAAAATGGATGTAGTAGAAGTAGTGCCTTCGGTTCCATTCGAACCCGGAACGGACTTGTATGGACGAATGCTTTCAGAACATCGTCAGGAGGACGATGAGCATTCAAAGTGAATGTGGGATAAAAAGGTAATGTATAGCTTTGAGCCTCATCAACCGAGAATGGCTAAAACAGGGAAGGTGCGCATAAGTCTAACTGGCTAGCAACCAATTAGGGTAAGGTCACCTCTATCTAGATGTCCCTTTATTCGGCTGTGTGGGCGGTTGCTGATCCCAACCGCTGGGTGAACTTATTCGGACTATCCAGTAAGGGATAGCTCTGGTCTTGTGACGCAGGGGATCAGGGTGGGTCCTCGATACAGTGATCTAGACCACGTACTGTGACGGGTGGTGCTCCATTACCCCTGTCATTGATGGAAATCTATTCTCCTTACGTGCCTTTACGGTTTTTGTTTGTAGAACCCACTTTGTGGCTAGTAGCTAGAATTTAATAATGTAACAATTTCGGCAATTTGAATAAGTACTTGTATATAGACACTCCTATAATATCAGAGGGCTTTATAAGAAATTTTTTGGTTATCGTAAAGGAAAAACCCAGCATGTTTATTTGTGGCGTGATCTTACGAGATAGAATTCAAATGATTTTGGAACTTTAATAATCCAATTGAGTGTGGTTTCTCACGCCGGTTTTCCAGACTGACTCGGGTGTTATTTGACTATAATGCTCGGGTCAGACAATGTACTATAGAATACAGATTCGGGATGGACCGCTATGGAGCTCAAGAGACGAGCTGGATGAGGAGGTATATTCCCGTAGATTCGTATTTCCTCCGTGCAGTGTAAGCTGTATATTCAACTTTGGAAGGATGAGATAGTATAACCGTCCTGAGTTGTGTTGTTGATTGTGTTGTACTCTGATGTTGTATAAATATAACAATTACAGTTTCCTTTGTATAAAGATTTAGTTATTTATCTATTATATATTGTTCCGCTGTGATTGTGAGATTCTGATATTGTTTTCTATTTCTTCTTCTACCTCTTTCTTCTTTAACCCTAACGGTTCAGTTTTTCGGCATTCGATTGTTTGGCATTTAATACAGTGGACGTATTGATGTCGATTTTGAAAGTCAAAAAATCAGGTTGTTATAGTTACCGACCTTTAATCTAGTGCGCTCTACCGTACCAACCACATTAATTTACATCCTGAGCGTCATAGCGGGAAGAAATATATCAAGATGGGAATGATTATACCCTAATTGGGAATGAGCCACTTAGCCTTACTGGATCTAGCCATGTTTCGGTCATTTTCAGTTGATGATGCTTGAGGCTACGATTATTTCACATAGCACATCTTCTTTCACTATGAATGCCACATTACCATTCCACATTCACATGACCGATTTCTACAAATGCATAACTTTCTGAACTCGTATGTCATAGGATAGGTGTTAAGTTAAGACAAGGTGACTTCTCTGCCACCAACTAACATACGTTTATAGTGATCACTCATTTTGATTTAGAATTCAAGTTCAAACGTTTACCCATACAAGTTCGTTCTGGGACCGAACGAAACCAAAGGAACTTTCATCGACCATTACTAGGCGAGAAGCCCTTGTGGTTTTGAGGTTTTTCATAGCAATGAGACCGCTGTTTCAATATAGTGAATCGGGATTTTATCCCTAATTAATCAACAAGTAATCCCCCGTTATTATTCGTCTCAATATCTCCATCTTCAAACATCTTCATTCTTCAAACATGTAAATTGGTTCAAATTGGTTTTCGGATAGGAATCATCCAAATCCGACCCCGGTTCCTTCGAAATCCAATTATCGATAAAAGCTAAATATGAGTATACGGGATTTATTAAGTCTCTTTTCACTTTAATTCCAATTAGGATGATTTCGAAATTTCTTTCTTTTGTCTTAGAAATTTTTTCATTCTTTTGCTTTGGAAAATATCTCAGTTTTCTTTTGTTTAAATCAAATATCTTTCTTTGATATATTCTCTTCAATTTATTCCCTTTTTTTTTCAAGAATATATGGAATCATTAAGCCTCATTTATTAAATCATTTGATTCATTTGAACTTTTCTTAAATCCTAGAATAATTCCAAATCATTTTCTCTTTTATTTAGGAAAACTTTTCCAAACCATTCATTAAATCTAAATCAAAGATTTCTTTCATTCAAATTATACTTTTAACTTAGGGAAAATATTCCCAAATCATTTATTAAATCTTAACCAAAGATTTTTCTTCTTAACTTCAAATCAATTCTTGCAAATCGAAGATTTTCATAACATAGCACTACTACCACTTTAGATATGGTAAATTTCACCTTCATGGACTAATGGTAAGTAATTATACATCATGAATATCTTTGTCTTCAACGATCTTTATCTTCAATATATTTTATTTCAAAAATTAGTTTGATGGGGTTTTCAGACAGAAATCACCCAAATCCGATCCCGGTTCTTCGGATAGGAATCACCCAAATCCGATCCCGATTACTTCGTACATCGAATAAAAGATGTTAAGTGGTCAAATAACATTCAAATAATTTGTTTCTTTTCTTTTATCGAAAAACTTAAATAAGATCTTTTAGAGTATCTGAGCTTTCCTTTCGATCTATTCCACCCCTCGCCTAAAAAGTGAAAACATAGGCTAGGTAAGTTCAAGGAATTGGTTGCTCCATTCCTAACCTTAGTTAAACACATTTTTTTTATCTTCCTAGATCTCACAGACGGGACAAATGTACTAGTCGTTTCCGCATACTCAGTTTGTTAATACAATCAATATTCTTTACATTTCATTTAAGTGGTATAAACAATTCATCTTAACCATTTATTCAAAATCTTATTAAAAATTGAAAATCATCTTTGAATTACTTAATTAATCTTTTAAAATTATTCACAAAATATATAGGAAAGAGTTGTTATGCTTAAAACTATATTCAAAATGTTATATAATTCGTAGCATAAAAATGCAGCGGAAAGTGCTATATAAGCTTATTTGATTTAAAAAACTTTTATATTTCACAATTCATATTTTCCATCCCAAATCTCTTTTAAATTATTTTAATAGATTTATAAAATTTATTTTATATTTTTTATCATTTAAAAATATCATTTATAAAGAAATCCCCTTTTGGATTTCGAACTGCAAAACCGCAGTGTTTTTAGAAAATTGTTTTGGACATATTTCAAACATACAAGATGAAATCCTGGTTTCTTTCTTTATTTCCTTAAACATATTTAAATGTTTATCAAACATTTTAACTCATTTTAAAACTATTTCCAAAAGGTTTAAGCATTTCATATACACCATTCATTTTCAAAAGAAAAGTGATTTCCTTTGTGCTTATCGACGTGTATTAACGTGAATCGCTAAAACAATTTAACAATCATATAAGACAATCAATACTTGATGATCAAAGCATTTATAAGCATCCATAGCAATCATAACACATCATCAAACATGTGTGTGTGTGTATATATTAAATAAAGTTTCTCACCATAAACCAAAGCGATTAACTTCCTACCAATATTAAAACTAATCCACGCTTTGCTAACTACTTCCTACTCCACTTAAACATTAGTTAAAAAAATTTCCCTCGCTTTGAAGTTCTGGATAAGGCTTGAGATGGAGGTGGGCCGAAAGTATAGAGAGCGAGTGATAGAGCTTGACCTAGAATTCTCAAGATTTAGATCCGAAAAATAGGTTATCTTGTATCTGGTTTTAGGCCCTCTAAATCTCAAAATTTAGAAAAGTTATTAATTAAAAAAGTTATTGAAAATTCTTTTCTCTTAAATTTGAAAAAAAATCACTATATTATGTTTAGGTTTGAGCGAGATACAATCAAAAGAAAAGGAGGAATTTTCGGGTTCACAAAAATGATGCCCGAAAATGTACTTCAAAGAATTGAGTTTTAGGTATAGGAAACCTCAAAATTGGAATAAGTGATTAACATAAAAGGTGTAGCCAATGGAATTTAAAATGGTTGAAAAAAAGTAATTTCTTAATTTTGATCATCTATGATCAAGCTTTGATCAGAAAAGAATGGATTATTCTCTGTCTTAAAACTGGGCCAGAGAATGCACTAGAAAAAAGTGAATTTTTGACATGATTAATTTTAGAATAAGACAAAGTAATCAACATGAAAGTTGTAGCCAATGGAAAAATACACAATTAGAAGAAAAATAATTTTGCATTTTGGTTCTATTTTGAAGAAGTTATGTCCGAGAGAAGAAAACGTAAAATATGGAGAAAAAAGGAGTTTGATTTGAAGAGGATGAACATTGATTTCTTTTGAATATTTTGACATTATTTCTTTCTAAATTTTTATAATGGCTTGGAAGCCACTAAATAGAAAAGGAAGAAGATTAAGAAGCTTGAGAAAATAAGAAGAATAAATGTGAATAAAATGAATAAGGAGGTGGGTATTTATAGAAAAAGAAAGAAGTGGTAATTTACCAAAATAACCTCTTACCAAATAACCAAACTATCCTTACTTCAACCTAAAGCAACATCCTCTTTTTCAATACTTAACATCATCCTTTCACTTTATACTTTATGTCTTAGTCACTTAAAGATTAAGTAAAGAAAAGTAATTATTTTGTTGGATTCTGATTTGATATGATTTGATGTTTACTTTTGTTACTTCTGTTACTTCTTACTTACTTTTACTGATGACTTCTAGAAGTTTTCTAATCCAATTTAGTAAAATTAAACACGTTTAGTTATTAAAATTTGTAATATATGTTAAAACATGTTAACAAAGGTGCGATAACGTTGCGGCAACTTATTTTGAACAAAGAGTTGATTTTCGACAAAATGTTTTCCGGTCATATTTCAACATTTTTGTTAAACTATTTATTCATGTAAACCAAACTCCAAAATAAATTTCTTGTTATCTTTAAATAATTAAAACAAGCATATTTGACTAATAAAATAATATAAAAAAATATCCAAATCTTCTTGTAAAAATACGACATTGATTTACCGATATGCGATGAAATTTGTTAATTTTATAAAACAAGTCTTATATTTATCGAACCATTATAAATTAAATTACTATTATTATCAAATGAGTTTGATATTGATTATATACATATATTTAAAAGGAATTATTTATCCTTTAAACAAATTTCTCGAATATTTATCCTACTTTATCGGAATCTGACTTTTGTCAATTTCACAGTGGGAATCCAAAATCTTTATTCAATATCAAAAATAAGTTTACCATTCTTATTTATCATATAAAGAATGATTTTTTAAGTTTGAAAATTCTACATTTGAATATTTAAAATAATTCAATATCCCATTTTCAAAGTGTTAAAATTACGGGTCGTTACAAGAAGCGTTCACGGAAATTCTTAAACTTGACACTATCGAATTGGGCTCCGTTGTAAGTGATAATTGTTCGCGGGAGGCCAAAACGACAGATATTGTTTCATACTACAAAGATGATTACTTTTTTTATCGTGATTGTGGCAAGGGGCCCGACTTCCGTCCATTTGGTAAAGTAGTCAATCGCAACGATGGTGTACTTCGCACTACCTTTAGCCAAAGGTAAAGACCCAATTATATAGATGCCTCATGTGGCGAACGACCATGGACTGACCATCGATTAATTTCAGTATGAGGGGCTCTTAGAATTCGAGAATGTTTCTAGCACTTGTCACATCTCTTGGCATAGTCTGATGCATCTCGATTCAAAGTTGCCCAATAATACCCTTATTGTAGTATCTTCTTAGCAATGGCTTTCCCCCCAATGTAATTGTCGCATTCCCCTTCGTGTACATCGTGTAACAGTTGTTTGATTTGCAATACACTAGAGTAAAGGAACAGAGTATCCTCTTCGACACATGACTCCATTCTGGATAATGCATCGCAAAGCATTCAGGCGAACTTGTCTTTTCTCACTTCTACGCTCAGGCAAAGCTCCAAGTTCGAGATAGTTTCTGAATGGCGTCATCCATGACTGCTTTTCGGGCATTGCCTCATGCACCCAGCCTGCCTCTATCTGGTCAATGCTTGGAGAGGTAAGTGTCTCAACAGGGATGAGTCCCATCTGTTGTGCTTCACCGGTGCTAGAGAGTTTCGCCAAAGAATCGGCTTTCTGATTGTGCTCCCCGAGTATACAGAGGATGGCATAGTAATCGAACTGGTTCAACAGTTCTTGAATCCGAGCATGATAAGTAGCCAACTTCTAGTCTCTAGCTTGGTATTCTCCCCGAACTTGATATGCGACCAATTGCGAGTCGCAGTAAATCTCCGTAGCGATAATTCTCAAGTTTCTGACAAGTCTAACCCCGGCGATTGAAGCTTCGTATTCGGCCTCGTTGTTAGTTGCACGAAAATCAAACTTTAATGAGTATCATATGGATCGAGCTTCTAGAGTTTCAAATACTACTCCGGCCCCTAACCAACGGTCATTTGAAGCACGATCTAAGTATAGCTTCCATATGTACTTGGGAGATTCACTGGCCTCGGGAAAGTCCTTTAGTATAGTAAATTCAGCGATGAAATCCGCCATAACTTGTCCCTGGATGGCTCGCCTCGGTGTATAAGAAATGTTATACTGACTCGGCTCAATGTTCCACTTGAGCAACCTACCACACGTCTCAGACCATTGTAAGGACCTGTCCTAACGGCTGGTCGATGTAGACTGTGATCGGATGAGCCTGGAAGTAAGGACGGAGCTTTCTTGAGGCAATGACAAGGCAATAAGCCAGCTTTTCCAACTTCGAGTAGTTTCTCTTCGCCTCTGTCAGTCGCTTGCTAATATAATAGACCATTCTTTGGACCCAATCTTCCTCCCAGACCAATGCAGCACTGATTGCGTTTCCTGAAACCGCCAAGTAGATATATAGTCGCTCGTGATCGATTAGTTTTGGAAAAATAGGCGGCATTTCCATATGTTGAACCAGCGCTTGGAATGCACCTTCATACTCCTCAATCCATTCAAAGTTCCGCTTTCCTTTCCTAATCAAGTCAAAGAAGGGAATGCATTTTTCTATGGATTTGGAGATTAATCTACTTAAAGCTACTACCTTTTCATTGAGGCTTTGTACTTGCTTTATAGTTTTAGGAGTCTCGAGATACCTTAATGCCCAGATTTTCTCAGGATCGGCTTCAATTCCTCGAGAATTGATAATGAATCCATGGAACTTTTCGAATACGACTCCAAATAACACTTCAACGTGTTGAGCTTCATTCGGTGCTATCGAAGGATGTTAAACATTGTTTCCATGTCTTTGATATGATTGATGGACAAGTGTGACTTCACAAGCATATCATCCACGTACACCTCTATGGTTTTCTAGGTCTGATTAGCGAACATTTGGTTCATAAGACTTTGGTAATTTACCCCAGAGTGCTTTAGTTCGAACGACATCACTTTATAGCAATAGAGTCCTAGATCGGTGACAAAGCTGGTATGATCCTGGTCGAGTAGGTGCATCGGTATTTGATTGTAGCTGGAGTATGCGTCCATGAAAGATAAGAGTTCATGTCCGACCGTTGAATCTACAAGTTGATCAATTCAGGGAAGTGGAAAACTATCCTTGAGTCACGCTTAATTCAAATCTGAGTAGTCCACACAATTCCTCCATTTCCCATTTGAATTCCTGATAAGCACTGGGTTGGATACCCACTTTGGATACAATGCATCTCCAATAAACCCGTTCGACTTGAGTTTATCTACCTCTTCCTTCAAGGTGGCAGATTTCTCTGGATCTATACCGTGCCTTTTTTTGTTTGACTGGGACATGCCGTGGGTCAATATTCAATGCATAGCTCGCAATGTCCGGCAAGATCCCACATATGTCTGAGTGCATCCAATTAAACATGTCGACGTTTGCTCGGAGAAATTCAACCAATTCCTCTCTCATCTGTTGGCTTAGCTGAGATCTGACCTTTATCATTGTGGAGTCATCATCATCATCGATCGGAACATCGATCGTCAGCTCTACTGGAGAAGCCTGACTGTCTTTGACTTCCTTTTCATCATCGTCATCTCGTGGATAAAGATCTTTCAATAACTGGTTGTGGCACATGGGCCTAGGAGTTAGCTTTCAATTTTTAGTGAAATGGACGCAGAGAGATTCCTCTACGCCCTTGCCCTTCTCTTTACATTGCACCTCCTACAGCTCAGAAAAATAACAAGCACGTCCAGCCTCCTGATCTCCCTGAACAACTCCAACGCCATTATTAGTGGGGTACTTTAGAGTTATGCACCATGGGGCAATGGCTGCCTTGAAGTTAGCTAGGGCCAGTCGGCCCAAGAAAGCATAATACAGAGAATTAATGTCTAACACAATGAATAGTAATATTCGGACTCTCCGGTGATCTCTGATTCCCAACTCAACTAGCAACTCCACCATCCCAGCGGATATCGTTGCACCCCATTAAATACATATATGCGAGACTGGCACGACTATAAGTCCTTTTCATCTAGTCATAAGCTCATTTGAAAAGAATATTTATGAAGCTTCCATTATCTACCAAGATACTCTTCATCCTAACAAGACCTATTTGAGCCGATATGACCAGTGGATCGATAGTGGGGGCTTCGACTCAATCAACGTCTTTGTTTCGAAAAACAATGTCGTCGGCCATCGTCTTTTGTTGTTTTGCCGAAGCCCCATCATCAACATTACTACAACATTCGAAGTCTGCATGCCTAATCGAACGGGCATACGACTCCATTTCCCTCTAGCTTCGATCAGTTGGATGAGGACCACCACTAACTGTATTAACAACCAATCTCCCGCTAGTACGTATGGGTTCTTCTGGTCTAGCCTGATTTTGACCTTGTTTCTAAAATGATGTACCCACACCTCCAGACTACAGAGCTCGAACAAATTGTTCCAATTTTCTCTCTGATTAACTTCTAAATGATGTTTTGTAAATGACGACACTTATTAGTGTTGTGGCCACAATAATCGTGGAACCTAAAGAATTTTCTAGTTTGAATTTGCTTTTCAAAAGAATGTTTCGGAGCTAGTTTCTTATATTGTCCAGTATTACAGGTTTGCAAATAAACATTCTCCAGGGATGTAATCAATAAGGTATATTGGTCAAACATGGGAGCTCTGCGTCGCGGTCTGCGATTTTGATCTCGCTTTTTACCTCGACTTCCATCGCCTTTCTACTCACTCTGCTTATTCTGTATATTAAATTACACTTTACCGAAACTCTCATTGGTTTGTTTCACAGCAACGATACTTTGGATGCCTTTGACACTAGGCCCCACATCATCCTTCTTTCTGGATTGTCTAGCATCTTTTCTTCTCAAAAACTAGGCCGCCTTAGAATAGAAATGGTCCAGTGACGTAGGGATTTTCCCAGCCAACTAATTGCCAAACTCAAAATCTGGATTGGTTCCTTTAGTTAGTGTCATCGATACAGAATTGTCATTGGGGTTACTGATTTCCGCACAAGTAGTATGAAATCTTTCCAAATAAAACCTGAGTGTCTCTCTCAAAGCTTGTGTAACACTGGATAGGACGTTGACATCCTTTGGCCTTGTAACATGCATACGGAACTGCTCAACAAACATAGTGGCCAACTGATCAAAATTTTAAATAGATCGGGGTGGTAGATGAGTAAACCACATAGTTGCAACCCCCTTTAAGGAGATAGGAAAGCTTCTACACTTGAGTGCATCGTCAGCTCATGCGGCCTTCATGAGCCATTCATACTTCAAGATGTGTTGGTTAGGGTTTGAAATCCATTCATAAACAGGTAAAGTTGACATTCTAAATCAGCAGGGCCGTTCAGCGTAAAGGATGTCATTAGTGAATGGCATATGGCTCCAGGAGATTCCCCAATCGTCATTGATGAGGCCTTGACTCTCCCGGATCATTTGACGGATCATGGTCGGAATGTCCAAAATTTGGACATTCTAGGCCTAGGCGTGGTGGGTTCCACGTCACGAGGATGGTCCGGGCAGGGTCGACGGTCCGTGCCTCACCTTCTTGGCTCTAGATTTTCAGGCACATAAGGTTCAAGAGCCCGATTGTGTTGATGAAAGGCTGGGTCTGGTTGATTCTGAAGTCGCTTCCATATTTTCCATAGCAGCAGCTGCATGGCTATCAAAAGTGTGATAAGGAGGTTCCCCTCCTCGGAAGGAGAATCCAACCTAGTGCCTTGTAGAGGGATCAACTCCTGCTTGTCCGAGACTCAGAATACGCCGATTCTCGAAGGCTAGCGCGTAGTTTCCATCCAGCCGTGGACGTGCAGATCTATGGTTGAAATTAGAAGAAGCTGAGCTTTCGGTGGATGAATAGAAAGCACGATCCCTTCTAGAACTCCTTCAGCATTCCTTATTCAACTGATTTGCAAGCTCCGTGTTGGCATGGATCTATTGCGTGAGCTCCTGACGGCTTCGGTAAGCTCTTGCATAAGGATCTGGAACTCCTCCCTAGTGATAGGGCCTTGTGGATCTAAGGGTCCAGCCGAATTCTGACCTATGGTAGGCAGCTGTGCAGGGTTCGGTATATTCCATCCTTCTGGATTAGCGGTAGTTGAAGTAGTCCTTGTGTTATCCATGATTGGCGTCGCTTTTCCTAGATCTGATGCAATCCGAATAGTATGGAATGACCTCTTGGATGGTAGATCAGGATCTTCTACTTAGATTTATGCAATCCAACAACGGCAATAGATCCAATGGAGCGGAGAAAAGTAGGGTTTTTCCAGTGAATGCACCAAATTGCTTGTACAAAAAGTTGGCACAACAATCTTCAGACCTATTTGAAGAGATTAAAATGAAAAGTATAAATGAAAAAGGAAGCTAATCCAACAAAAATGCCAAAACAAACAAACAGAAATGCAAGAACACATGAATTTAGAGTGATTCAGCATTATAGCCGACATCCACTATCAAAAGTTTGTCGTTTTATTGAAGGTAACAATCATATTACAACAAAAAACACTCAAGCATTTGATTTATAAAAGGTCACCGGTAGAGTATCGGCGTAGTAGAATCAAAAGTCATTTTCTAGAGGCATATAGCTGTTATTTATAGGTGTAGGCTGAGAATATCTGACTTAGATCTCGGAATACCTCTTATCCCACGTGGCTAGGCTCACTTGATCGATCCAGGGTCAATTGGGATCGATCCGGGATCAATTGGGATCGATCCATGTACATTTCGTATCGATCAATACTTGCTCTTTTTGGGCTGAGATCGATCATGGACATAGTTGAGGTGGTAAACAAACTCCTGTGAATATTTGATGGCATTTGGAAGTGTAGATTTTGAGTTATGATCGATCCATGTTTGGATTTTCAATTGGTTGGCATCTCCGTATCGATCTCATACATATCAATCAACTTTAGATCGATAGTAGTTCGTATCGATGAACTGCACTTTGATGACGTGGAGCTATAATCCAGGAGCGATCCACTTTTCATGCCGAATGATCATTTCCTTCACTTGAATGTGCTTTGTTCGTATCGACCTGGAACGCTTCATTTCGTATCGATGATTTGCATTTCACTTCGTATCGATTCTTGCTTATACCTTTCGTATCGAAAATTGACTGACTTTCGTATCGATCATTTGTCGCCACTTAGTATCCATACGAACTTATGTTTTTCGTACCGATGATTCCGAGGCTATTTAGTATCGATCATTGTATGCGTTCTTTATATCTATCATTTCAGTGGTGTGTTTTGTATCGATCGTTGGCCAATTGATACAAACCGTGTAGAGGGGGGATCGATACAAAGCATGCGTGAATGGAATCGATAGGAAATGTTAACTGCTGATGGATACGAATGGGATTGAGAATAATGGATATGAAGAAGAACTGCCTTTGAGGGATACAAACCGAGGCTTTCTTCATGATTCTTGGTTGATATATATCTTGAGTATATGAACTCCAATTTACCTGAAATTTGGAACGTTGATTTTCATAGCTTTGCTTGCCATGCCATATCAATTGTAGCTCGATTCGGGCTTGGACCAAATTTGCTGGTATCCATAGTAAACCTGTGCATAACTGATATTTGGGACGACTGTGTTTGGTTTTCAGTCAAGTCCTTGGTGTCATGGCCTTGCCAAAAGGCGGGATAACGGGTGTAACGTTAATTAATTATTTGATAATGATATTTCATATCTAATTAATCATTTTAAATAATAATGATTAAGGTTTATTAATTATTTAAATAATGATGTGATTATGATTAATTAATCCTTTTATTAATAATGTTTAAAATTAATTAATCATTTTAACTAATGATGTTTAAGGCAAATTAATTATTTATTTAATGATGTATCAAAGTTAATTAATCATTTTGTTGGTGATGTTTTAAGACTAATTAATCACTTTAACAAAAATGTTTTAAAGATTAATTAATTTCCTTAATAATAATGTTTTAAATCAACTAATTATTTTAGTAATGGTGTTTCAAAATTGATTAATCATTTTAATAATGATGTTTTAAAGATAATTAATCATTTATGTAAGGATGTTTTGACGTTAGTTAATCTTTTTAAATAGTGTTGTTTTGAAGCAATTAATTAGGATTAAAGCTAATTTATTTATTTTAAATAAAAATGTTTTGAAAATAATTAGTCCTTGATTTAAGTTGGTTTATCATTTTAAGTAATGATAGTAAAGGAAATTATTAGATTTAAGTGGTAATGAATTTTGTGTTTAAAATAAATTAAATCATTTTGATAAACTTCTTTAAAGTTAATATTTTTAATGTGAAACACTAGCAAAAGTTTGGTTTTGAAAGTAAAAGTTTGATTCGGTTATGGAAAAGTAGTTCCATAAACGGTATCGCCTTAGCCATAGTCTTAACATTAAAAGTTGAGGCATGAACTCATTTTTATCTCGAAGGTTAAAGATGTCGTCAAGGCAATGCTTAAAGATAACACTACCTTAGCTTCTTCGCTTCATTTTCAACCGAGGGATGGCACTTGTTTGGATTCGATGAGCGGTGGTAAGAATATGAAATTTAATTTCCGTATATGATAGTCAAAACTTATCCTCAATTATTGATTTATCAACTATCGGTTCAGCTTTCGTCATTGTGTATCGTCAATCTAAGGCGATTTATGGCTCATTTGAGCACTAATATCCTTTGTCGGAAATGACTAAAACCAAAGCGCGAGTTGAAGCTAGCCTATATGGGGTTACTCACATTAGGGTATTTTCATATCTACTCTAGGTTGCTTTCGATTATGTGCGTAATAAGATGTGAAATGCTCAGATTTTGGTAAAGGTTGGCAAGGTTCGGCTTGGTATTGTCCGAGGACCATTGTAGTTCTTAGGTATATTCTAGAGGTATCCCTTCAACAAGAGGGGTGCACCGTACTAGTCATTTGTTGGAAACTTTCTCTTTTCCTTTCCTTTGATTCCAAAATTTTGAACTTATGTCTGAAAAGGGTTGT
Organism: Allium cepa; assembly: GCA_030765085.1. Classification (NCBI taxonomy): domain Eukaryota; kingdom Viridiplantae; phylum Streptophyta; class Magnoliopsida; order Asparagales; family Amaryllidaceae; genus Allium; species Allium cepa. Next base: position 188,607,201 of record CM060937.1, on the reverse strand, counting down.
GAGCGCAATGTTTAATTATTTGTATCCGTAGTTGTGATTGGATGTTGTTATTGTGAGAGGAAACCTGTTCTGCAATTCGTAGCATGGTCTTACAAATTATGTTTATTTCTGCCCTTTTTGTTTAGAAATTTTCTCATACCAGAATTATTGTCTGACTCAAGTTGTTTGTTTCTGTAAACTCTCAAGTACTCAATTATATTTGAGTAGTCTGAGAGTGGCAGGTTTTCTTTGGCCTCTTTGAAGGTGATGGACAAGCATGAGACTCCTTTATCTATCTAGTGTTCTATTTCCTTTATATGTCATGACAATTATATATGTATTTTGTATCTGCATGTGTAAAGGCGGAATGTATAACTACCTAGCCCGATGGTTGTATTATGCAACTTAGATAACTCCATATTTAGGAGTAACCTGGTGTACTATATTATTTTGTATTATATGTGACCGCTCGATTGTGATTTGTTTCTACTCTTTCCTGTTTCTTTCTTTTATTTTTACCACATGACAACTCGTCATTCGGATGTTTAGGCAACGATAAATGAACGAGGTTGTTTAAATGTCGTTTTCAAGGGTCAGAAAGGTGGGTTGTCACGGTCTTGTTTAACTAACGAAAATAATTTTAGCTAATTATTTCATCCATATTTATAATGATCAATAAGTCCTTAAGTCACAAAAGTCATAAGTTTTAATTTTGTAATCATACTTCTTTACTTACTATCATTCGATTCAAATTATATCACAAAATGAAGACATTGTATTTTGAATAATGAATATAGTCCTTGCATAATATAGGTAACCTTTGACCAAAATAAAACTAAGCATGTATGGTATTCAACGTAACAGGTGATTTGTTCACTTTATAGTTTTTTAAGAACTTTACATTGATAATTTTTCACCCGTATGATTTTCACAGGAAATATCAGTCTAAAAGGAACAGTATTTCAATCGTAATAATACTTAGGGTTTTATTTTCCTTAGATGACAATATAAGAATTTGGCACCTAATATGTTGCTTCTAAAAGAATAGTTTTTCTACTGAAAATCTTAATCACACCCAATTTCAGTTCAAAGGATTAATAATAGACCAATACACATATGTTTTTGGGCAAATTATATTTCTAAGACAGATTATTATTTAGTAGCCCCTCTAAAATAAATAAAATTTTAAAGACTAAAACACCCTTAGAATAGAAAGCTGCATATTTTTCTGTTCTCAATTTCACCGCTTCTTCAAAACCCTAGTTTGTAAATTGGTGAAGAAAAAATTTAATTTTTCAATACAAGCTGATGAATTTTGAAGAGGAAAATGAATTGTTAACGCAATCACAATATGTAATTCAAAAAAAATTGAAAAGTTTTTAATTTTTGACAAATACAATTGTAGGTTGTCGATTACGGGAATTGGTGATAATTCACGCGGGGGTATACTAGGTTTCTGACTTAATCGCGCAAATAATTGTATGAACTTTTACACATCCATGAAAAAAGCCTACATGGTATTAACGTGAACCACAGAGTCACCTTGCGTGGTTGTTTTTTTTTTTCTGTTTGAACTTTTCAACGTTTGATGAGAATGGTGGTTCTGAAAATGGTAGGGGCTATTTAGTTGTTTTTTGAGTTTACACTTTTTTTATTTTTAGAGGTACTAAGTAAATACTTAGTTAGAATAGAATTTGCCATGTTTTTAATGGAATGATTAAAAACCGAGGGGAAAGGAAAAGAGTGCCACCATTTTTAAGCTAGGCACTCCAACCTTTCAGTTAATTGGAAGAGATTATTCAAATTTTCAAGATTACACTTGTAACCAACATGTTATATTTATTTTGCTTTGCTTATCTGAGCATTAAAATCTGATGGTCGTGGAGATCAGATAGTGAAGTCACATCCACTCCATGCCATTTAGATGTTGTCCTTATTCATGAGTTAGCATGATTCCGTTCAAGGTAAGAAAGATACATTAGTATACAATCATTAACATGTTATATAGTATATGTTACTTGATAAAGGATCCATGCATAGTGCTTGTTGGTTTTTCTTTTACACCGATAAAACAATTTGTAAAAATAACGTGTAAATAGTATATTTATAAATCACAATGAAATTGAGGGAAAAAAGAAACCGAAAGTCAACCAAATATGTTCAGCTCAACTATCCATGAGCATTAGCAACGCTTGAAGATTCTTTGAAAAAATATATCACAAAAAATATATTTAAAAATTGGAATGTATATTTACTTCATGGATGAATGTTGTGTTCATTTTTCATGCTAATATCTTAGTTTCAACGACCGTCATGTTAACGAAATTATGAATTTTGAAAATAGCAGTGATAATATTTTGATTTAAGTATTAGATATTGCAGTCATAAACAGTTAACCTCTGTAGTTAAAAAACGGAAACGAACATTTTATGCAAAGAATAATATAATTTTTAACAAAAGAAAATAGAGAAATATAGGTAGGTATAGAAGACATAGTTAGTATTTAATAATAAAGAATTATTCTTCTGTAAATCCACCATTTCACAAATTAGGGGATGCAATTAATTTAACAGTAATAAATGTGGTAGTGACTTGCCAATATACATCCAAACGAGCTAGAAGTGTACATATGAATCATCAAAGACGTAAATAACATATATAATGAGATGATTTGAATTTAAATGCAACAGAAAAACAATTATGTTCCAACAAGTCAAAAAATGACATTGTTAAATAAAATGATTGATTCATAAAAATATACTAAGACAGCTTCTTGCCTCCACTCCATGACTTTTAAGCCTTTCACTCATCCATGAATATGAATGATGATAAGAAATGAAAATATATTAGGAAAGACAACATCGATAAATAAAGTGCTTACGTCTTAAAAATATAACGAGTCAGCATGTTACTTCTATTTCATGACTTTTAAATGTTTCCCTTGTACACGACTCATGAGTCATGATGATTCACTTTATGTATATAATGAAAATATGTTGGTTTAAAACGGTTAGCACATCCTAAAATACATGCTAATGATTTAGGAGGATTTTGAATCACAAAAGAAAGAATTGGTGATGGAGCGCGTACCTCGATAAGTCGCGGCCGACCTATCTTAGGTCGCAAGATCGACGAGGAAGCCACCCAGGTCGCGAACGACCTATCAAAGGTCGCGATACCGCGCGATTCCTCTGCCTCAGGTCGCGAACAACCTACTGCAACCCTAAGTCGCGTGAGATCCTCCAGGTCGCGAACGACCTAAGCATTTACTTCCTTCTCCATGTGTCGCGAACGACCTATCCTCAATATCGATGAGTCGCGAACGACCTAAAAATTGCTTCCAGTAAGTCGCGAAAATGGCATTACCGCCTTCAATTAACTCGCGTGACATTGATGAGTCGCGTGAAGAATTGAGTCGCTTCAGTTAGGTCGTTGCCGAGTTACCATAAGTCGTTGCTGCGAAGCTCCATTAAGTCGCTGCAATTTTTTTTTTAAGTCGCGTTCTTTTTCTCTAGGTCGCAGAGAAGAATGTTGAGTCGTTTGTACTGTGTAGTCTTGAGTCGTGTACATATTGTGTTGTAAATTTTTTAAGTCGTGTGTTGAGTTGTAAGCCTATAAATAGACAAGTCGTGTCATTTGTAAGGGTTGTTGAAAATTGAATAAAATTTTGTTTGTGAAGCTTTGTGCCCCCATTAAATTGGTAGTCGAGTGTTAGCTCCTATCTCCACTTCGGCATTCGAGTGCGCTCGAATCAACGAACGTTGAAGCCAATTCGCGGAATCAAGTGCGCTTGATCAACGCTCAAAGAATTGTAGATCTTTCTTCACGGAATCGTGCGCGATCAACGTGTCGAAAATTGCTAGAATCTGGTATCTTCGTGATCAACGGATTTGGGCCTTTCGGTATTCTTAAATCCATCGATTCTTCGTCGATTCACCGACTATTTTCCGCTAATCGTGCTAGATCCTGAACGGATTCGATTTACATCATCGAATTGGCTTTTCACGCTGCGTCAGTTCGGTATCAGAGCTAGATTGCAAGGAGTTTGCATCATTTGGAAACTTGAGTTTTGAGAATTTGAAGTTTGGAGAACGGATTTGCAAATTGTTGAGAAATTTGGTGTTCATCGTGTACATCGTGAAGTTGCAGCAAGTTGGGAATTTCGATCCATCTCACTTTGGATCAAAGTTCGGAAAGTGTTTGAAATTTATTTTTGAGTTTGTTTGAAGTTTAATCATGCCTCCGAGACGAGCTCAACGACATCGCAATATTAATGCTTTGTATGGAAGAGAAGAGGCCGATGAAATGGAACAACGAATCAACGAGAGTTTCACTGAAAAGTTGAATGAAGGAATTGGTCGATTGGAGAGAATGATGCCTGAAATGAATCAAAATCGAAGAAGAGTTTCACCTGAATCGAACCATGGGGGAAGTAGAGCTTCGATATATTCAGATCGGGAGAGAAGAGAAGATCAAGATCATAGAAGTATTGATAATCGTGATAGGAATGTTGATCGAAGGAGTGGTAGTAGAGATGTTGGAGGTCGTGATCGACATCGATATACTTCAGATTTTGATGAGGAGTTTGATGGTGATAGGGGAAGTGTTCATTACCGAGATAGAGAACAAACAGGACGACAGTATCGAGATGTTGATGATGATCGTCGATGGGAATCGGGAATGAAGATGGAGATTCCTGAATTTAAAGGTGGAATGGTTGCAGAAGAATTCTTGGACTGGTTGTCTAATGTTGAGGAGATCTTTGATTTCAAGGAGGTTCCGAAAGACCGTCGAGTGAAGTTAGTTGCAACTAGGTTGAGAGGGAGAGCTATGGCGTGGTGGCAGCAAACCAAACTTACACGAGAACGGATGGGGAAGTCGAAGATTGTTGAATGGGAGAAAATGAAGAAATTAATGAAGGCTACATTTTTACCTTACAATTATCAATCACTCATGTATCAGAGGTTGCAAAACTTGAGGCAAGGAACGAAGACTGTTAATGACTATGCTGATGAGTTTTATCAACTGATTGCTCGAAATGACATTATGGAGACCGAGGAACAATTGACTGCGAGGTTTGTTGGAGGTTTGCGAATGCAGATTCAGGATATGGTTAATATGTTTGACCCGAGATCTGTGGCGGAAGCGCACCAGAAAGCGATAGCTTGGGAGAAGCAGGGAAGACGAGGAGGTGGTGTGTTTACAAGTTTCAATATTCAAAACAAAGGGGTTAATGGGAGTTCCAATGTTTCTAAAGTCGTCAGTAAACCAGTTGTGAAGGAGGTTGAGAAGGCAAAGGTCAACAACAGTTTCAAATGCTACAATTGCCAGGAGATGGGTCATAAGAGCAACGAATGTCCAAAGCCAAAGAAGAGAACGATGATAGCTGAAGATGCTGTTGAAGGTGAAGATAGTCCAGTTGAGGAGAATGAACAGGATATCGCGTCAGGAGATGAAGGGTGTAATCTAATGATGAGAAGGTCTTGTTTAACACCCAAACAAGAGGATGAGGCTAGTTGGTTGAGGAGCAACATTTTTCAATCTATATGCACTATTCTGGGAAAAGTTTGTAAGTTTGTGATTGATGCAAAAAGTTGTGACAATATTATCTCTACTGAAGCTGTGAGGAAGCTGAAGTTGAAGACGGAGAAACACCCTAATCCTTACAAACTAGCATGGCTGAGAAAAGGAGGAGAGGTGAAGGTGGATAGGCGAGTTCGAGTTCCATTTTCTATTGGAAAGAAATATAAAGACGAGATTTGGTGTGATGTAGTTGAGATGGATGTTTGTCATTTGCTTCTGGGAAGACCGTGGCAGTATGATCGAGCAGTGCAACATGACGGTCGGACCAATAGCTATAGTTTTATGTTTGAAGGCGTTAAAGTTATTTTAGTTCCAAAGAAGAGACGGCAAGGTGAGGGCAAATCTGAGGAGATTGAGGAGCTGAAAACTCTATTGACTTTAAAGGAATTTGTTGAAGAAGTAGAGGAGAGTCCTGAAATGTTTTTGTTGATTGGACATGAAGCTACTGAATCCGTTGAAATTCCAAAGGAAGTAAAACCGATATTAGAAGAATTCAGTGATGTATTTCCAGAAGAACTACCAAACGAGTTACCGCCGTTGAGGGATATTCAACATCAAATTGATCTTGTGCCAGGGTCAGTGTTACCTCACAGGCCACATTACCGGATGAGTATGAAGGAGCATGAAGAACTGAGAAGGCAAGTGGAGGAGTTGTTAGAACAAGGGCGTGTCCAGGAGAGTTTGAGTCCATGTGCCGTGCCAGCCTTATTGGTACCGAAGAAGGATGGAACGTGGAGGATGTGTAGGACAGTCGGGCTCTAAACAAGATCACTGTGAGATACAGATTTCCTATGCCGAGGTTTGATGATTTGATTGATCAATTGAGTGGGGCTGTTGTGTTTTCCAAGATTGACCTGAAGAGTGGATACCATCAAATTCGTATTAGACCGGGAGATGAGTGGAAGACTGCTTTTAAAACCAGGGAGGGTTTATACGAATGGTTGGTTATGCCATTTGGTTTGTCAAATGCTCCTAGTACTTTCATGAGAGTGATGAACCCGATTTTTAGACCATTTGTTGGGAAGTTCGTGGTTGTTTACTTTGATGATATTCTGATTTATAGTGGGAGTACGGAAGAACACATCCAGCATTTGCGAGAAGTATTGTTGATTCTACGACAAGAGCAGTTTTATGCAGCAACAAAGAAGTGCGTGTTTATGACGCACAGAGTTTTATTCCTAGGGTATGTTCTGTCAAAGGAAGGTATTCAAGTGGATGAAAATAAAGTGGAAGCCGTCAGGAGTTGGCCACAACCGAAGACAATTACTGAAGTGCGAAGTTTTCATGGCTTGGTGTCTTTTTATCGAAGATTCATTCCACACTTTAGCAGTGTGATGGCACCAGTAACCGATTGCATGAAAGGAAAGAAGTTTGTATGGTCAGAGGAAGCAGGGGTTGCCTTTGAGAAGATCAAGACACTCTTGACGACAGCGCCGATTCTGGTACTGCCGAATTTTCAGTTGTTGTTTGAATTGCATACTGATGCTTCGAAAGTGGGAATTGGTGGAGTATTGAGCCAGAACGGAAGACCAGTTGCTTATTTCAGTGAAAAATTATCTGGAGCCAAGATGAGATATAGTACTTATGATGTAGAGTTTTACGCAATTGTTCAAGCCGTGAAACACTGGCGACATTACTTATTTCAGAAGGAGTTTGCTCTTTACACTGATCATGAGGCATTGAAACATCTACAAGGGCAGGACAAGATTTCAGCGAGACATGCTTCGTGGGTAGCATATCTACAACAATTTACTTTCGTTGTAAAACACAAATTAGGGGTAACAAATCGTGTAGAGGATGCTTTAAGCAGAAGAAATCACTTGTTGACAACGTTGAAGGTTGAAGTAACAGGATTCAGATTATTGCCAGAGTTGTTTGAGGAGGATCCTTACTTTGCAAAGTTTGTTGAGAAAGTTAAGGATGGGAATACCGATGAATTTGTATTGGTTGATGGATTCTTGTTCAAGGGGAATCGATTATGCATACCAGACTGCAGCTTAAGAATGAAGATTATCAAAGAATTACATGAAGAAGGACATGTAGGCAGAGATCGTACATTGCAGTTAATTTCTCAATCTTATTTTTGGCCATCAATGAGAAAAGAGGTGGAGAAATTTGTGGAGAGATGTCATATCTGTCAAGTGTCGAAGGGAACAGCTACGAATGCGGGATTATATATGCCGTTACCTGTGCCTACTAAACCATGGGTTGATGTTAGTATGGATTTTGTGTTGGGTTTGCCGAGAACTCAGAGGGGGAATGATTCCATATTTGTTGTGGTGGACGGGTTTTCGAAAATGGCACATTTTATAGCATGTAAGAAGACCGCAGATGCAGTTCGAGTGGCTCAATTATTCTTTAAAGAGGTATATCGATTGCATGGTTTACCTGAATCTATCATTTCTGATCGGGATACTAGATTTCTAAGCCATTTTTGGTTGAGTTTGTGAAAGATGGTCGGAACGAAACTGAATTTTAATAGCGCTTACCATCCGCAAACTGATGGACAAACGGAAGTGGTTAACCGATCGTTGGGAAATTTACTGAGATGTCTTGTGAAAGATAATTTGAAGAGTTGGGATTTGAAGTTGTGTCAAGCTGAGTTCGCACACAATCACGCAGTCAATCGAAGTACTGGATTCAGTCCATTTCAAGTTGTATATTCAACCATTCCAAAAGGCCTGTTGGATTTGACAACAGTGCCGTATCAGAAGGGAATTGTTAAACGGGCTAGTAATTTGGTGAATGAGTTATAGGAATGCCACAAAGTTGTACAGGAACGATTTTTTAAGACAAATGAGAAGTATAAACAGATGGCGGATAAAAAGCGAAGAAGTGTTGCCTTCAAAGAAGGAGATTTTGTATATGCCGTTTTGACGAAAGATCGTTTTCCGGTTGGAACTTACAACAAGTTAAAAGCACGAAAGGTTGGTCCAGTAGAAATTTTGAAGAAGATCAATGATAATGCGTATCGATTAAGGTTACCGGTAGATGTTCATACTTCTGATGTGTTTAATGTGAAACACTTGATTCCGTATTATGCTGATGACCAAGAAAATGCGAATTCGAGGACGAACTCCTTCCAACAAGGGGAGGATGATGGAGCGCGTACCACGATAAGTCGCGGCCGACCTATCTTAGGTCGCAAGATCGACGAGGAAGCCACCCAGGTCGCGAACGACCTATCAAAGGTCGCGATACCGCGCGCCTCCTCTGCCTCAGGTCGCGAACGACCTACTGCAACCCTAAGTCGCGTGAGATCCTCCAGGTCGCGAACGACCTAAGCATTTACTTCCTTCTCCATGTGTCGCGAACGACCTATCCTCAATATCGATGAGTCGCGAACGACCTAAGAATTGCTTCCAGTAAGTCACGAAAATGGAATTACCGCCTTCTATTAACTCGCGTGACATTGATGAGTCGCGTGAAGAATTGAGTTGATTCAGTTAGGTCGTTGCCGAGTTAACATAAGTCGTTGCCGAGTTACCATAAGTCGTCGCCGCGAAGCTCCATTAAGTCGCTGCAATTTTTTTTAAGTCGCGTTCTTTTTCTCTAGGTTGCAGAGGAGAATGTTGAGTCGTTTGTACTATGTAGTCTTGAGTCATGTACATATTGTGTTGTAAATTTTTTAAGTCGTGTGTTGAGTTGTAAGCCTATAAATAGGCAAGTCGTGTCATTTGTAAGGGTTGTTGAAAATTGAATAAAATTTTGTTTGTGAAGCTTTGTGCCTCCATTAAATTGGTAGTCGAGTGTTAACTCCTATCTCCACTTCGGCATTCGAGTGCGCTCGAATTAACGAACGTTGAAGCCAATTCGCGGAATCAAGTGCGCTTGATCAACGCTCAAAGAATTGTAGATCTTTCTTCACGGAATCGTGCGCGATCAACTTGTCGAAGATTGCTAGAATCCGGTATCTTTGTGATCAACGGGTTTGGGCCTTTCGGTATTCTTAAATCCATCGATTCTTCGTCGATTCACCGACTATTTTCCGCTAATCGTGCTAGATCCTGGACGGATTCGATTTACATCATCGAATTGGCTTTTCACGCTGCGTCAATTGGTACACGATAAATGTTGACATTTTTTGACATCTACAAAACGGGTTATAAGTAAATTAATATGTGTAAAGTGAATTTATAAATCATAATGAATTCAAGAGAGGCAAAAACAAAAATCATCATTAGACCAATCTGTTAAACTCGACTACTTATATATGGTAGCAAAATTCGACTACACTAAAATAAAATGACTAAAGAAGTCATGATTAAATAAGAAAACCTTATGAAGTTAAATTTTACTACATGCACTAATGTTATTGCCCTTGTTATGCCGGCGTTTTAATATTAAGCAATCATTATCGGAACAAAAATTTAATAATTCTGAAAATAGCACAGTGAAAGATTTGGTTCGGGATATTTGACATTTCGTTGTTTCAAAGAATAGACGTCATTAGTGAACTTTTATATAAAGGATGAAAATTTAAAGTTAAACAATCGTTATCTTAACAAATATAGAGTAATTTGGAAGAAGCAGATCCAATGGTTAATATTGCATTCGTACAAAATCAAAAATGAACTTGTTTACCAAAAAAGAAACAATTTCTAACAAAAGTAAGCAGAGAAAAATTTGGAAATACGAAAAATTATTTAAAAAATATTATCATCACAAAGTCTACAGTTTAAAAATTGGAAGGTATTAAAACAAGAATTATCATGTGTGTTGAAGTACCTTGCTACCAGAGAGTCAAATGAGGCAAGATATTAAACGTGCATATATGAATTTAATAAGGTTCCAAACAACTGAAGAAAAAATAGACAGTTAAAAAAAATTTGAGTAAACATTAAGGACGAAAATAACATGGATAATGAGATGAGGAATGTATTTGAAAACATGAAATTAGAAGACAAACAGGTAGATAAAATTATTGATTCATAAGAGCATAACAAGTCAGCGAAAGAAGCTAGGAATTTAGATTACCCTGAGCTAACTAATATTTTTGTTTTACAAAACTTCCCAAGAAAAAATATTTACAACGTGTGAAGTTAAAAGTTTATGCTCAACTTAAGAATTACAAATTTTAGAAACGAGATTCACGGCATGTGCTTCACATGTGGTTTGTTTTTCTATAAATTTCATATGCTCAACACATTCAAAAAAATAAATGATTTACGTATATTGTTCGCCATACTTTTGCACTGAAATCAGGTGGTTTTCAATTTTTATTTCGAAATTGCAATATCTAATATTTTGTAAGTTTGAATTTCTATAATATTTCTATATATATTATCAATTAATAAAGAATAAATTTGTAAATATAGTCTATTTGTTAGGTCCTATTTTTAAATGATATTAAGATTTGATGTTATTTGTAGACGTACATTTTGAATTTGTAAAGGAAGTTTATTTGTTAGATCTTATTTTTAAGTTCTATTATGATTTGGTAATATCCATAAAGAGGCGTTTTGAATTGGTAAAGTAAATTAATTTGTTAGATCCTACTTTTTTAAGTGATATTAGATTTGGTAATGTCTTTTGAAGGGCATTTTTGGTATTTCGTGCTGACACCAAAAGAGTGTGACACCGAAGATATTACAACCATTACTAAAAATAATAAAATATTGAACAGAAACTAAACGTAATTAAAAAAAATAACTAGATGAGAAACTAGCTAAAATAATACCAAATTTATATGAAACATAAGATAAAAAGTTACTTGATTTTGTCTTGCTTATTCTATTCTTGACTTCATCACATTTGGATTTATTTATCTTTTTTTTAAACTTCAGCTTCTTTTATCGTAGCTTACATTCGATTTGCAAAGATGAGCCGTTGATTTGAGTAAAATAGGAATATATTAATGGATTAACAAACTCTTATACTGTAAAATTCAATTTTAAATTAGACAACTTCAGAGAATTAAAATAAATAGATGAGTTTTGTTTTTCTATATCATTAATTAGTTTTAAGATCAAATGAAAAGAAATGTGTTTTTTTTTACAATGGGCTTTATTTAGCAGTGGCAAAAATATAGTTTCACAATTTTCACCCGGGCTATATCCCAGGGTATGACATGAATAGGTCTGTCCCTGTAACAAGTCAACCAAGCAATAACGTATTTCTAAAACAGATTCACGACACGTCGTGAGGAATAATTATAGACAATTCTAGCTCCCTTGTTGTTCGTCGACGGAAATTCTATCGGTTTAGAGAACCGTCGAACGAATTTTGAAATAAAAATAACCGCAAGCGCACGGTGTACGAATGTAGCACGTGGCGAATACGGGTCGATCCACAGGGAATTGATGATTTTAAAATTCTATTCAATCAAATTATACCAAAGTCGAGAGTGTATTTAAGCTATAAAATGAGAAAATGAACTAACTAACAAAAAGAAAAGAAATGCAAATATGAGAGCTAAATGTCAATTTACAGAATAAATCCACTCTCTAGATCATGTAGTTCAACACATGAAATCATGATCTCTCTTTTATGGTCATTAGTGTTTTAATTGATGTGTTTATCATAAGTATGACATATTTGAGCTATTAATTAGCCAACATAAGTCATCAAACTATAACACACCCCTTAAAACACTTACTAACTTTCATGAAACTTGACAAAGAAAATGAAAATGAAATCTATTTTAAGTATGTCCTATTAACTATTGATTAGAAACATAGACCATCAAATTTTAATTTCAAATCATTTTCTTATGCCATAATCATATATTGATGAAGAGGCATTTGTGTTAGTGATTGTTTAGGCATAGCCTATTTGGTGTCAACAATATAGACTATCAAATTCAAGGCAAAAACAACAAATAAAACCACTTCTATCATCATCAATAAAGCACAAAAAGAGAGCATGAATTAACAAAATGTTGAAGCTACATTAATTAGAGAGCTTCATTACCCCTAAATTGAAGGGGTTTAGCTTTTCATATTTGTCATTTTATTAACAAATGTAGTAACAACATGAAAGCAAAAAAGAAAGAAAAATGAAAGCAAATGAAAAGAAAACTATTCTACTTGCATAAAAGTAAATCTACACTACTAGCATGAAAGGAAATGAACATGTAAGTAAGAGGAAACACTAATTAACATTGCATAAAAAGAAAAGAAAATTACATAAAATAAAAATGGCTAAGTAGCCATGAAAAGAGAAAGAGAGCTTTCTTTTATTTGATCTAAACTAAACTAAAGAGAAGGGGGCCTAAGAGAGACTAAGAGAAGAGATGGCTAAGAGAAGAGATGGGAGGAGATTACATGAAACATATGGGTATTTATACATGTATGAAACCCTAACTCATATTTTTGGGGAATGCCCAAAATGCGCCTTAGGAAGTGTGGAGGCCAAGTAACCATTAACATGTCTTAATCACCCATTAAGTTTACATGAAACCATTAACTCCATAAGCATGTGCATTAGCCTTTAATTTGTACATTAAGGTAGGTGGGTAGGTGGGGTCCTCCATGATCTTCACTTTGAATTATTTCCATCTTCATTCCTTTATATTCTTTGTGCATGCATATTCCTTCATGAAACCACTCCTATTTGAGACCATTTTCCTACAACAATATATATAAATTTCCAATCAATTTTTCTCAAAGAAATATATGCACTTAAATGAATGTTTTGCCCCTATATGAAGATGAATATATGAAAATTTGGAATTAATATGAATTTTGGTTAAAACAAGTTAAAATACCCAATATGATCGCTTATTTAATTTAAATTGAATAAATATGATGGTAAAAATAAGCACATTTACGTGCACATCAAATACCCCCACACTTATCTTTTTATTCGTCCTCGAATAAACTAAAACTAAGATAAATCCGTTTTCGTAGGGAGCACGATTGCACTGAGCGTATGCAACAAGCCATTAAACCTCTGGGTGTCCCTAGTAGGACGAGTGTTGTCTCGTGAGGGTTTTAAGCGGATACTACCCACAAAATCCAAATGCAGGATGAAAATATTTACAAAATGCAAGATTTATTTACAAAGAGATGAATGCAAGTTTTTGAAATATTTACAAAATTAAGGATTTATTTTTAAATCGACACAAATAAGTTAAATATTGGTTTTGGTCGTTATCTTGAAAATTTAAGTCATTTACTTGTCAAATTTCCAACAAAAATCAAGTTATCATAACAAATAGACAATAGTTTAACTTGTTGTTTCGGTTGATAACAAAGTGTAATTATAAAATGGATCCTTAATTGATTATCAAAGTTTATCAAAGTGGTATTTTCATTTCTTTTCAATAACAAATCAAATCAACGATACATGCATAACCGTGAAGACTTTTAAATGAGCATGAAAACACATAATCAAAGATTCCAAGTAATTCACCCATGCATAACCGTGAGGACTTTTAAATGAGAGTGAATACTTGGATGTTATTATTTTTTATTTTTATATTATTATTTTTTTAAAAGAGAGAGAGTTTTGCAAAATCATCTTGGCACCATTTAACTTAGAAGGCAAAAAAACATGTTATATCCTTTACTTTAAATCAACCACTTTTTTAAAACAAAGATTTTCAATTAGGATGTACTTCATAATTAACACGTATGAATCTTCCTATATACTAGTTAAACCATTATTATCTGTAATCAAACTTCATTTTTATTTTTGTTAAGACAAATAAATTTTCAATAATTTCAATTTAATAAACCAAAACCATATATTTATCCTATAGTGTTTCTTTAAAAATAAATCGAAATGCTAAAAAAAATTCTTCTTTTGTTTTTGGAATTTTTTTTTCTAGTTTCTGGAAAAAAAATGAAAAATTAATCCTGAAAAATCAAGAAGAAGATGAGTCTCCCCCACACTTGATTTTGACTGTGTCCCCACAGTCAACCCAAGTGAAAGGAACATTTATTATTATTTACATGAAAATGAAAATGTATTTACACGGCATCAGAAAGTATATCGTCAAAAAGTAAATGAAACGGTCTTCCAAAGACTGAATCATTTGTCTCGTCAAGTGTGCGAGACAAAGCTTAAGCTCGAAAAACCAAATCGTAGAAGATTTTGAAGTTGATTGTCGATTTGGAAAAATGAATTCTGTTTTATTAAAAATTGAACGAGTTGTTCTATTTCCAATGATTTTCGAGGTTGATAAAACAATTGCTTGAAATTTATTTTCACCAAATTCAAGTTTATCATCAATTTCATAATTATTGATTTCAAAATCAAAGTGGTGATTTAAATCTTTCCCGTCGGAATTTAACAACTCATCATCCAAAAGTCCAAAAAATTCATGTTCATTAAATTCGTCTTCCTTTGTTGGATTATCAACATCTTCATTGCGTATTTCAAGTTCGAAATCCAAAGTTGTTGTATTCAAATTTTCGAAATCGAGAAAAGAAAGATCGAATTTTACATTTGGTTGCACACCCTCAAAAGAATTGAAATCCAACTTAATTACATTGTTTTCAACAAATTCATTAAGATCGTCATTATCAAATTCAAAAGTTGTTATTTGAAAATCGTCGATTTGGGTAAAAGGTGGATTATCACTTGACTCATCACACGTTGAGATTTGATTTTGTTGTTCACGTTGTTTCATATAAGTTTCAAACAACAAATCTGTGTGATCATCGTAAATTTCATTCATTTGTTCAATAAAATCCAATTTGTAGTTATTAAATTGAGAATTTTCGATTTGCATTTGTTGAGAACAAAAAATTTCACTCGTAACATGGTTAAGATTATTCCCATTGCCAAATTCATTTGAAAAGTTGTTTCCATTTTCATGTTGAGTTTGAAATTCATTTTGGAGTTCGAAATTAAATTGGCATGGGTTATAATCGTAATCGTTTGAATTTTGAATTGAATTCAAATTTTGAAATCCTTGACTCGAGTTATTACACAAATAAGAATTAAATAAATCATTTATCTCTTGATTTTGTCATGTAGAAAGTTCGAGTAAAGATGAAATCATTTCAATGCTATTTTCAAGAGTCGAAGGTTGGTCATCGTTTTGAAAATTTTGTTGTTCGAAATTTGAATTATTTACACAACAGTTGTTGTTAAAATATCCATACGAATTTGGACTGAAATCATATGGATTATATTGATTTTCACAATTATTGTAAAATTCAAGTGAATATGGAAATTTAGACATTTTAAAGAATGTTTTTTGGTTTTTTTTTATAAACGGAAAATATTTACAAAGAAAATTTATTTTTAAAAAGGAAAATCGATTTTTGTCTTTATTTTTCAATTTTTTTGTTGAATTTTGGTTTTTCTAAATTTTTTTGGATTTTTTTTTTGAAATTTCAAAGAAAAGTATTTAAAAATTTCAAAGAAAAAGGAATATTTACAATTTTTTTAGTTTTGGATTTTGACTTTTTTAAAAAAAAATATGCATGAACTAATGCAACTAAATGAATGCAAGGGTTAATTGCAAATGATTTATCCTAAGTTAACACAAAATTGTATAGTCACACACTGTCTTAAATCAACAAAAATATTTCTCAGCCAGGTAACGGGCAAGGGTTATCGGTGCACCACGAATCACCGTAGCAATGCAGCCGAAGGTTTAAGTACCTTCAGAGGAACAACCACTATAATATTTACGAATCATCGTAATATTTATAAATGGTTATTACTCTGCCGTAGCCTAGACACCAAGAAATTAAATTGTTCAAAGAAGACAACTGTCAATATACAATTAAGTGAGTTATTATTTAATCAAATTCTAAGATGAAATGCAAAACTGAAATAAAACGTGTATTAACAATGCAACTAGAATGAAATTTTGTTTTTTGCTTTTGATTTTGAATTATTTTTTTAAATTGCAAAACAACTAAAACGTAAAATTTTATAAGCAAGCAAGCAGTTATTTTTTTTTCGGCAAGCACTTCAAATCAAGCAATTTATTTAACAAGCATTTCTGTTCTTTCTGTAGTTCTGCTTTGGCAACCTGAAATAAAGCAAGATATATACAACTTTTTTTTTTGAAAGGAAACTTAAAAGTAGGTTTTACTTAAAAAAAAAATGTTTTTTTTTTGTATATGGATGGAATTTAAACAAATTAAACTAAGAATTTTCTTTTTTTTCTTTTTTTAGAAGAGACTAAATCAAATTGAAAACACTTTGCTTTTTTTTATTTATAAAAACAAACTTCTTGTTTTTTTTGGGTAAAGTGAGTTTTTTTAGAAGGATGGAAATACAGAAGGTCACGAAACAAATAATTTGCAAAATTCAAAATCCTAATTTACCCACCATGCCCAATTACAAAACTCACCGCCCACTAAAAGCCCAAGCCATTTTCGTGCATTCTCAAAGCCAAACCAGGATTAATTCCGTTTAATATTTTTCAATGCCGTTAATCCAATTGCCACAAAATCAACTCGTTCTCTTCTTCTTCTTTTTTTTTAAAAAAATAAATTCAATTCACAAAGAAATTTGATGAGTCTCTTCCTCTTTTCGTCTGTTCTCAATTCACAAGATCTAATCAGCGATTGAGTTAATGGTTGCAATAATTGAGGTTGAAGTGGTTTCGGGTATGAGGCAGTTGAATTGGGGCGTCTGTTTGTGGTTGCTCAGACGAGATTGGAGGAGAGGTTCGCGATAGAAGTGATGGTCCAGATGGCTATGTGATGTGATGGAAGGACGTCGTAGTTTGCTGAAGGTGAATGGTTGAGTTCGCTTCGTGGTGAAGGGGGGTTTGTCAAGTGATGTGCTAGCGGCGAGTGGTAGAATTTGCGGTGATGAATTGGCAAGAGGTGATTACTGTGGTGATTGTTCCCCTGGTGTCCACTGGTGGAATGGTAGCAATGAGTGGAAGAGTTTTTTATGTGTAGAAATGGTGGTATACTGATTGGCAAGGGGCGCAGCAGTCTTTACAGGGCAGTGGTCTGTGAAGATGTATTACAGTAGGGTGATGAAGTCGCGAGTTGTTTTGGTGGGTGGCGACTGCAGTTGAGGGCGGAGCGGTTGGCAACAAGGAAGATTGTTGTTGAATTGGCTGTGGGTTGTGGACAGGCAGATTGTATGATTGGTAGTATGGCAGTATATAGAAGGAGATGCTGGGTTGAATGTCAGAACTGTGGGTAGTGAGATAGGGGTGTTTTGAAGTGGCTGTGGGTGGTTTGTGCAACTAGCAGGGGATGTTGTATTGTAGAGGGAGATGTTTTGTGATGTTTGTTTGGTTGTTGAAAGAGAAGTGGATGGGAGGTGCAGTTGAGATAGTGTGGTGTGTATGTGAGGACTGTGGAGATTTAGAGGTGGTTGATGAATTGGTGGTAAGTTAGTCACTATTCAAGTGATGTTGAACTGTGAACTTGATGGCAGTGCACATATTATGACAGTGGAATTAAGTGGTTGAACTGTGTTGTATTGTTGAGTAATGTATTGAAATGGCTGGTGATAGAAAGACAGTGAGCAGTTGATATTTGTTGTTGTTGTGCAACGGGGAGCTGTTAGCAGTTAAGTATGATGGAAGATGGTGCGTTGTTTGAATGTCTGTGAATGTTGAATGGTGAAAAGGAGGATGACAGAGAAGTTTGTATAGGTGGATGGTGCACTGTTGTTGAACAGTAGGTAGTAGCACTTGCAGTGGCAAGCAGTTGGGTGTGAACTGTCACAGTGTTCACTGGTATGTGCAGAGATGTGCACAATAGAGAGTGGAAAATGCGACTGCAGGCAGAAAAGCAATATAGAGAGGGAAATGTAAGGGGAATTTGTAAATGAAAATGTAAAAGGAAATGTAAATGAAATGAAAAATCTTTTTTTTTTAATGAAATTGTGTATATGCTCTTTTTTTTTGGTATAGAAAATGCAAATACTAATGAAAAGAAACTGGCTAACTACAAACAACAAAAATCAACATGCACACACACAATTTTTTTTTTAAATGCACTTACACATAGAATAAAAACACACAAAAATCAAAAGAAAATAACTCGAAGAATAGAAAATTTAAAATCAAAACAACTCCTCGGCAATGGCGCCAAAAACTTGTTCGTCGACGGAAATTCTATCGGTTTAGAAAACCGTCGAACGAATTTTGAAATAAAAATAACCACAAGCGCACGGTGTACGAATGTAGCACATGGCGAATACGGGTCGATCCACAGGGAATTGATGATTTTAAAATTCTATTCAATCAAATTATACCAAAGTCGAGAGTGCATTTAAGCTAGAAAATGAGAAAATGAACTAACTAACAAAAAGAAAAGAAATGCAAATATGAGAGTTAAATGTCAATTTAGAGAATAAATCCACTCTCTAGATCATGTAGTTCAACACATGAAATCATGATCTCTCTTTTATGGTCATTAGTGTTTTAATTGATGTGTTTATCATAAGTATGACATATTTGAGCTATTAATTAGCCAACATAAGTCATCAAACTATAACACACCCCTTAAAACACTTATTAACTTTCATGAAACTTGACAAAGAAAATGAAAATGAAATCTATTTTAAGTATGGCCTATTAACTATTGATTAGAAACATAGACCA
Organism: Allium cepa; assembly: GCA_030765085.1. Lineage (NCBI taxonomy): Eukaryota > Viridiplantae > Streptophyta > Magnoliopsida > Asparagales > Amaryllidaceae > Allium > Allium cepa. Next base: position 188,588,156 of record CM060937.1, on the reverse strand, counting down.
TCAAATTTTAATTTCAAATCACTTTCTTATGCCATAATCATATATTGATGAAGAGGCATTTGTGTTAGTGATTGTTTAGGCATAGCCTATTTGGTGTCAACAATATAGACTATCAAATTCAAGGCAAAAACAACAAATAAAACCACTTCTATCATCATCATTAAGCACAGAAAGAGAGCATGAATTAACAAAATGTTGAAGCTACATTAATTAGAGAGCTTCATTGCCTCTAAATTGAAGGGGTTTAGCTCCTCATATTTATCATTTTATTAACAAATGTAGCAACAACATGAAAGCAAAAAAGAAAGAAAAATGAAAGCAAATGAAAAGAAAACTATTCTACTTGCATAAAAGTAAATCTACACTACTAGCATGAAAGGAAATGAACATGTAAGTAAGAGGAAACACTAATTAACATTGCATAAAAAGAAAAGAAAATTACATAAAATAAAAATGGCTAAGTAGCCATGAAAAGAGAAAGAGAGCTTTCTTTTATTTGATCTAAACTAAACTAAAGAGAAGGGGGCCTAAGAGAGACTAAGAGAAGAGATGGCTAAGAGAAGAGAGAGGAGGAGATTACATGAAACATATGCGTGTTTATACATGTATGAAACCCTAACTAATATTTTTAGGGAATGCCCAAAATGCCCCATAGGAAGTGTGGAGGCCAAGTAACCATTAACATGTCTTAATACCCATTAAGTGTACATGAAACCATTAACTCCATAAGCATATGCATTAGCCTTTAATTTGTACATTAAGGTAGGTGGGTATGTGAGGTCCTCCATGATCTTCACTTTGAATTATTTCCATCTTCATTCCTTTATATTCTTTGTGCATGCATATTCCTTCATGAAACCACTCCTATTTGAGACCATTTTCCTACAAAAATTTATATATATTTCCAATCAATTTTTCTCAAAGAAATATATGCACTTAAATGACTGTTTTGTCCCTATATGAAGATGAATATGTGAAAATTTGGAATTAATATGAATTTTGGTTAAAACAAGTTAAAATACCCAATATGGTCACTTATTTAATTTAAATAGAATAAATATGATGGTAAAAATATGCACATTTACGTGCACATCACTTGTAGCAATCTGCATTTTTAACAATGTGATATTTAAATAATTTATTTAAATAATGAATCGTTAAATAATTAAAAGTTCAAAATATGACTTTTTTGCATAATGTTGAATTAGGACTCGAGATACTTTCCTTTGAATTTGGATCGACAATGCGAATCAAAATGAGTATAAATATCGCTATTTTTGAAATCGGACGATCCAATGGTTAAAAAGTTCTTAAAATGCGCAAAATTATCATTCCGAAGCGTTTTCTCGAATATTAATGAAATTTATTGCAACGACCCAGAATTTAACTGTTTTGATTTGCGAATGTTTAAATATTCAACGTAACGAACCGGATTTTAACGCTCGAAAATCGACACTAGTACGTTCACTGTATAGCATGCCGAGCAATCGAGTGCCGGAAATACCAAATCGTTGGAGGAAAAGAAAATAGAATAACAACACAGAATCTCACAAATGCAGCGAAACAATGTATAATAGATAAATAACATGTCTTTATACAAAAAGAACTATAAGTATTACTTATACATTACATCACAAGAGTACGACAAAACAATAACTCAATACTGGACAGTTACAATAACTTGACCTCACTGGTGCTGAATATACAGCCTACAATACACAGTGGAATAAAATCAAATGCGTGTAATACGTCTTCGTCATCCAGCTCGTCTCTTGAGCTTCATAGCATCCTATCCTGAATTTGTAATACTCGGTCTGACCCGAGCATTATAATAAAATAACACCCGAATCAGTCTGGAAAACCATCGTGAAAAAACACACTCAATTTGAATTATTAAAGTTATCAAAATCCTTTGAAAACATAGGTATCTCGTAAGACCACATCACACATAAACACGATGGGTTTTTACCTTAAGATAACCAAAACACTTTATACAAAATCGTCTAATATTATAATAGTGTCTAAACAAAGTAAATAGAAAATAGCTGAAATGCTTGCATCTCACGTTTCAACATAGTTGGGCACAATCAAAACCGTAAGGCGCTTGTTGAAGAATGGATTCCATACAATGATCAGGCATTGGGGTACCACTTATCATGATACACGTCTAGAAAAATGTACCGAGGACCTCGTCTAGATCCCCTACAACAGAAGACCGACCCTATCCCTAACCTGGATAGAACCGAATATATTATCATTCCGGGTGCTCCCACCCTTATCGATAGCTCTTTTGCATGCATCACCGTATCCATAATTTATAATATATCCGTGGGTATCTAGAAAGGTGATAATATACCCAAATTGGGCATAACCCACTTAGCCTTGCTGTATTTCCCCTGATTTTTAGCCATCCCGGTTGATGAGGCTTGATGCTACTATTACATTTTAAGAACAATTTCACTTAGAATGTTCATCGTCCTCCAATGACAATGTTCTGATAGCATTCGTCCATACAAGTTGGGGATTTGGACAAACCAAATCACTGTCTTCATCATCTTTAAGGTATCTATTCATAAAGATCAAATCAGATCGAAGTGGTTTTCGGATAATTAAATCTGATCCCGGTCTCTTCGAAACGATCAAATTCTTTGACCAAATTGATGGTCGGATATTTAACTATCAATCAAACATCCATAAGCAGAAATCAGGCCTTATTATAGATTTTTCGAAAATTTATTTCAGAATATCTTTATAGGATATATATTCAAATCCCTTCCAAATTTTCAATATTTGAGACAATTCAAATACATATATCCATATCAGGATATTTCAACCCATCTCTTATTTCAACACTTAGAAAAAAAATTAAAAATATATTTCCTAAATCCCTTACTTCCCAACACTTAGAAAAATTTCACTTATTTCTCTTTTCTCAAAAACCCTTCACAATTTATATTGTAAATTCTTTAACTCATTTATAACGAATTCTACAAGTTCCGGGTTCCTTAATTAAATCTCTTAATTCAAAAATATATACTTATCTCACCGAAATAAGTATATACACAGACCATTTCCTTCAAAATATTTGAAAACTTTTTAAAATAAATATGGAAAGTACTACGCGGTATCTACCATGGATTCACAGCTCAATGATTACATACATATCCCAGAGAAATCCAAACTTTACAACAGGCAATCTTTGCCTCCAATTTCGCAATGAAAGTATACCATTACTTTCCAGAAACTTTATTCTCAAATTAATGCTTATATAGTTTCTATAATAATTTTCCAAGTATAATTCAGGAAAATACTCTTAAATAAATGTTATTATATAAAACCATATTAATATTGAATAATCTATCTGTTAAAATAATAATACTGATTAATTCTAATTTAGTAATAAAATTCGAACCATTTTGCAAGACTTGTTTATAAAACTTATAATTCTTTTTGACAATTTAAAAATATTTAAATAACTAACATTTTGAAATATTTTTAAACATTAAAATATTTTCAAATCACCTAGTTTAATAATTAAAAATCTTCTTTTTAAAACAAACTCAATTTCTCGATAAAAATATAGTTTTCAAATTCCAAATTAACTAATGTAATATGTATAAATCTTTCTCGATTTAATACCAATCAATTTACGTCCCCAATTTCATAAATCCCTTTTTCACATTTCCAAAAGAAAAATCTACCTTTTCTTTTTAAACCAATTTACCCTTCTCATTATAAATTCTCACCATGAATTTATATCTTCAATTTGTTAACTCGTAATCATTTCACCTTTTTATAAAAATTGTTTATAAATCTCATGGTCTCATTTCCAGTTTACAAAGGTTTCACATCACTTAAATCCATTGTAATCGATTTCTACATTAAATTCCATTTAAAATCATTTCCTTACATAAACCAAATTATATTCCAAAAAACAAACCAAATTTCCTTTTTGCTTGCATTTTGTAAATTAAAATCTGATTTAAGACCTCGTATAACCAATTTTATATTTATTCCAAGATCCTTCATTTTTCCCAATCCATTTGAAAACTTGATTTTTTTTAAAAAAAATCTTTTTACACAGAAAACAAATCTCACTTAAGTTTTATTATTTGAAATCCATTATATACATATTATTCTAAAATCTCTATTTTAAACTTCGTGAGATAATTAAGTACAAATTCAAAACCCAACCATTTATTTTTCCAAATAAATTTCTTTTAATTATCCTAAAATTAAATATAAATATTTCACTTCCAAGATTCCTTTTTATTTCTTTTCAAATTTAATATAAAAATATTTATGATGTTTTAAAATACCAAAATCCAGTCCAGTGCTACCATGCATCTAATAAATTTAAATCACACTGTAATCTATCATAGAATATTCAAACATATCATACATCACTATATATGAAATTAAACTCAACATTTTGACGAACCCACTTGGATGCCTACAATCTATTTTCTTGCATCCACAGATGTTAACACAACATAAAAATACCAATTCCACACTGAGACGGGATATCGTGGTATATAGGGTCATCCGCTATTATGTGGGGCGCATAGGGTCTCGTCCGCTCCTATAGGCGGGAGTAATCAATCCAACTACTAATATATACTACTATATATATTATAACATTCAACTGATAATAATAATTATCAAATCATCCAATCAACCAATAATTAAATTTTCAACATTTTAAATTAATTAGCAATCCAAAAATGAGTGGGATTTACCCACTTTGATTTCATTGTCGCTGAAGCGGTCCGTCTGAAATAAAAATTGAACGGACATTTAATTTGTACCAGAATTTTTGCTAACTCCAATTTGTCACCAAATCATTTCCATTTCGTAGAATACGTCATTACAATCAAAACACAAATAATTGCATTCGAATCCGACCTAGGATTTACGAGTTATGACATTTATGAGAATTGAATTTAATAAAACTAATTATAAAACTAATTCAATTTTCCTTTGATATCCATACCCAGGCCCAAGAAAAAAGAGTTCAGCCCAATAACTACTTTCCGTTGCTTCCCCAAATGTATGAAGCAAGAATTCGTGCACAGATACATCCCCACGCGTGCACGCACACTGACACCGAGTTCAAGCCATCAACTCGGCACTCTGACCATGCCGACACCCTCCCCATCGAAATCTCCACCTCCCACTCACCAATTCCCTACGTCTACACCACCATATACGATCGCGACCAAACCAACTCCACGCATACAGTAAAAAGTTGGTTAGCGATCAAATGCCACTAAAACTTTTCCACCGATGCGCCTTCACTCCACGAGTCTAACGCTAGCCTCACCAAGACCCAAAACCTCCCCTAATGTCGATGAAACCCAACCCTGATTTCGACTGCATGTAGTCGAGCAACCCAAACCATGGTCGCACCCCTTAACACCCATACCAAATCGCAAGAATGGGCAATTAACGATTTTAGAAAGTGGTTTGGTATTTTTTTGCTGAGTATAATTTGAGATAAAAAAATTTAAAGCTTGCTTTCCCTTTTTTTCGTTATTTAAACTGTGATCGGCAGGGTTAAAAAAGGGAAAGGGGAAACGATGGAAAGGAAAGGTAGCGTGTTTCAATAGGTCAAGGTACAGTGATTTGAAAAGAAGAAAAACAGCTGATGTGAATATTTGATTAGACAATATAGTAATTAAATTTCAAAAATGTCTCATTTTACGTAACTTAAAATCTCCTATCGAGGCACGCAGCTAGGCGTTTGTAATGTCATATCCCTATTCTGAACCCAATGGAAAAGATTTCAAGTTCTAAACCAATCGTATGAAGAAGATAGCTTTTTGCATCCAATTATTATATTGAATTTTCAATATAAATTTCAGCGCGTTTCTGTCCCGTACAATCAAACGGTAACTCTAATGTTACAAAATTTGATAATAATACACTATTACAGATCTAATAGAATTGATTTCGTCGAAATCCAAGATTGTGCCTCAAAAGACTATTTTTATTTGTTAATTCAAATGGAATATTTTTAAAACTGAGTAAATCACTTTTTAATCCAATTTAAAAAGTTCTATTACCTTCATTCTTATTAATATAAATTTTACAAGCCTTTAAATTATTTTTTAACAAGCTTAAAACTCAAGATTTAATTACTTAACCATTTTTCAATTATTAATTCAATAATTAAATTATCCCATAAATCGTTATATTTGAAATAAAAGTTAAAAACTAACTATTAAATATTTAAAATCAATTAAATATTTCAATTTCAAATAACCAAAATTCTAGGTCTATACATTCAATAAATAGATTTTATAATGAAAATTAAATGCTATTAAATAATAAATAATTATGGTGAAATAGTTTCCAAAGGTGTTTACAAAAATATTTAATTCGAAGAAAAATCGAAAAAAGTGACCAGAATTCGTTTTTCGAATGTTTGACTTTCGTCGGTTATAAGTTTTCGAACACGTTGTGAACTCTTTTATGTGAATAAAAACGTATAGAAATATAAGTTATAGTGTATGTGTATGTATTAATGTATGCATATATGTGTATTTCACTTATATATTTAAATTTGAAATATTACGTAAGATGTTTAAAGGGACATGATGCAAGATTAGGGAGGAAACATGTTTTTAAACTCAAGTACATGCATTAAGTTCATGTTGGCTCAAATAAGGGCATGGGGGGACAAGGAAAAAAGTGAGGAAGAGAGAAGGGGACATGGTGGTGAGGTGCCATGCATGTAATGCGGGGTAAAGGACAAGGGTAGGTTAGTAATTTTCCATTTTTCATTTTATATAAAGCATTTCTAATATTTCATTCTTCCATTTTTCATTTCATTTTCCATTTTTTCCAATGACTCTTCTTCCTAAAGCTCTATAAACACTATGATGGCTTCCTATAGCATTTTCAAGATTTATATTTTCAAGTTATAAAAATATTTTAAACTTAGTCGCTATGGATGTAGTTCAGATTTTCAAAATTTTCAAGTTTTAAGTTTCTTTAAAAACAATTTGGGAATCTTTTCAAACTAAGTTAGAGACAATTAATTTAATTATAACATAATTAAGTATGTTTTTATTAATCAATTAATTCGTTAATTAATGATAATTAATTATTAATTAATTAGTAATTAAGGTTAAGTAATTAGTATTAATTAATACTAATTAAGTAAGTTAATTATTTATTAATTAAGAAGTTAACTAAGTTTTCAAAACGTAATTAATTTTTAATTAATCACGTTTAATTAATTTAATTATTTATTTAAGTTAATTGATTAAATAATTATTATTTAATGGTTAATTGTTTATTTAATTATTGCTTAATTAAAGTTATTTTTAAAATTTTAATTAATTATGATTAAAAGGACTAAATTATTATTTAAGTTTTAATTAAGTGTTATTTAATTATTAATTGATATTAATTAATATTTAATTATTAATTAAGGTCTAAATTGATATTTAATAATTTAATAAAGGATTAATGAAGATTTAATTATTTATTTAACAATTAATTATTATTATTATTATTTATTTAAAGGTTAAATTATTGCTTAATTACTTAATTGAATTAAGTTAAAATTTAATAAAGATTAACTATGATTTAAAAAGGGATCTAACTTATAATTTATTATTTTTAAAAGATTTCAAAGTTCTAAATCCTTTGTTTTTCTAAGAATCAAATTGTTTTACAGGAACTTATTTTCCAAAGATGGTTTTGAATTCAAGTGTCGATACGACTAAGGAACCATATAACTGTGAATGAGTTATAATGTGGATTATTGGATTGTGCGGAATGCGTTAGCAGAATAAATCCTCGTTCTGTTATAAATTGATTGTTTGTTTGTTATGTGAATATATGTTAGCAGAATAAATCTCGTTCTGCTATAAATTGGTTGTTTGTTTGTTGTGTAGACATATGTTAGCAGAATAAATCCACGTTCTGCTATACATTGATGGTTAGCTTGTTTGTGTGTTTGTGTGGATATATATTAGCAAAATAAATCCACATTCTGTTATGAATTGATTGAATTGTTTGGACATCTAATTAGTAGGACAAATCACCACCTACTATAATGTTATCTGGGTATTTATATGCTAGTCAGTTCATATTAACGTGTTATTCCCTTATTGGATGTGAGTTGAATTTACATATATATTGATTTATGTAAGTAACTGATAAGTGAATTGGTATCGAAATTGAATGGTAACTTAAATTAGTACCATTAGGATTGCTAAGCCTCTTCTCAAAATTATGAAGTGTGTTTTTGAATTAACCTAAATTCTTTGATCAATTTGGGTTTAAAGTTTGTGAATGATTTCAAGTTATTTTATAAAGTAATTTTTAACCATATCTTGCAACAGGGTTTTACTAAAGTGTTTACTTAATGTGATTTGCAAAAGATATTTTGTAAATGATATTTTATAAAGGATTTATAAAGAAGTTCTATAAATAGTTTTGAACTAGAAAGAGATTTTCTAAACCATTTTACAGATTTTAAAAGAATTTTTAGATCTAGTTTGAAAATTTATAAGAGGTTTGAAATGTGAAGTGAACTTATAAAAGTATTTTTATAAGGGATAAGTTAATAGGTTTTATAGTAAAAAATGTTTTGGGAAGGGAATTACTTGGCCATCTTGTATGGAATTTTGAAAGAGGAAAATTTTCTAAAAGCTTTTAAGTATAAAAATGATGTTATGGGTTATGGAAAAAGTGTTTATGAAGGGATTTTTTGATCAAGTTTTGTAAAGTGTTTTTTTAATTAAATTTTAATTAATGAAGGCTTAAAGGATCCCATATGCGATTGAATCAATGCTTGATTGTTGTTTAATTTGATAGTTAAATCACCGACTATCAAATCTGGATCCAAAACGTAACTTTGGAAATATCTAGGGGAATCATGAGAATTATATGCTATAGTTGCCATGGAAGATGTTATACGATATATATAAACTCGTTTCTTCTTTTAGGATAAAGGATAAGGAAATCCATCCATAAACAGTTAGGAGATGAACTCTGTTCTTATCTTTTTCTGTTTATTTCCTAAAGAATCGGGGTTGAGTTTACCAAAAATATCGAAAGTTGTTTTGAAGAGACTGGTATTAGATTTGTTATTCGAAAATCACTCGAATTTTTGGTAAACTCGTGCAGCAAAGACATCATGAAGAACATGGAATCGAAGATAGAGATGTGAAGTGCAAGGACTAATCGCTACTAATCCTAAGGGTGAATCCAAAATGGATGTAGTAGGAACAGTGCCTTCGGTTTCGTTCGGACCCAAAACGGACTTGTATGAAACTATCAGCACATTGTCATTGAAGGGCAATGAGCATTCTAAGTGTGAATTTCTTGAAATGTTATCGTAGCCTCAAGCCTCATCAACCGAGAATGACTGAAAAAAAGAAGAGATGTTGTAAGGCTAAGTGGTTCGCATCCATTAGGGTATGTTGTCACCCTTGTAGAATACGTCTACATATTTATGGATTGGTTATGCATGAGATCTCGACAAAAAAGGTTGCAAAGCATTTGGGTGATGACATATTCGGTACTATCCAGTAAGGGGTAGGTCGGTCTTGTGTTGGCAGGGGATCCCGGTGAGGTCCTCAGTATATTTTCTAGACGTGCACTATGATAGGTGATACCCCAGTGCTTAGTCATTATATGGAATCCAATATCCAATACGTGCCTTTACAATTTTGATTGTGCCCAACCATGCTGAAACATGAGATGCAAGCATTTCAACTTTTTCATAATTTACTTTTACCTCTAGACATTATTATAATATCACTTGATTTTTAAATAAAATTGTTTTGGTTATCGTAAGGTAAGAACCTGTTCATGTTTATGTTCGGCGTGGTCTTACGAGATACCTTTGATTTTATAAGAGTTTTAAAAGTAATAATTCAGTTGTTTTGAGTTTACTCACACCAAACCCATGTCTGACCTAGAGTTTTATTTTCTTTCCCTAAAACTCTTGGGTGCTCAAATTTTGATGAGTAGCCAAGTAGTCCAAGTTTCTACAAATGCATTTTTGAAAGGAGCATGGAGCAGGAAACTTCATCGATAGATAGTTATTATCTTATTTCTGTTGTATATTATGTACTCTATATCTAATGTATAAGGACAGGCTATTATAACAGTCCTAGGTTAGAATTTGTATTAGTGTAACTCTGATGTATCAGTTTTGGCAATGACTTTGTAAAATATTATGTTGATTAATATATGTTATTCCATTGCGTTGTGAGATTTTGTGTTTGTTCTTAGTTCTTCTACTTTCCTTCTTTCACCCCTAACAATCTACCTTTTTTTTCAATTTGAGTTAACATGTATGTTTTATTGCCAACTTAAACTATACAGAAAAGATAGATCATCACATTTATATCATCAAGACTGAAAAAATAAGGTGATGTATGTCGACGAGTTTCGTTGTGATTGGGTCTACTATGTGATCGTGTGACGCCCCACTCCGAGAGCCTCGTTAACAAAGAGTATTACATAGATAATACTGTCGGCTAACGCGGACAATAGAGTATAATGGAAGCGACCATGTGCAATCTTACCTTAACTATTCACTAAATATGTCGAAAAGTAGAAACACATTAAAATTCGACCGATTCAATAAATATTTAAAGCAAAACTACAATAGCTATAGGATCTATCAGAAGAAAATATAACAACTCAAATGTAATATACATCACAGAACAGTCGATCATAATATACACATACACAGATACACCACACAGTATACAAAATAATACATGTCAAGTGGTACAAGAGACCACAATATACAGACGAGACGAAAGAGTATAAATCAGAGTTACAACAGATAAGGACTACAAAAGACGCTATAACAAAAAGAAGCTAGCGAATCGTCCATGCGGAAGCAAAATAGGCTAAGTCCCCAAAAGCACCTAACCTGAAACATCTCGGTCTGACCCGAGTATAAAATACACAGGTCAGTCTAGATAACAAATCAGTTAGATAAACTGAACAATAATAAACCTGCAAGGTCATACAGTATAATAAATATCTCTAGGGGAGATAACACAATCATCAACAAGAGATGAATCATATAGAACAAGCCTCATATCATCGGCAACATATAGAAACAAAGGATACAAATATCCCAAAACAAGCCAATAGGCAAACAACAAATACCAATAAGGTATACAAGTTCCACAAGGTAAACGCTATACTCCATGCGGCTCAAAAAGACCAATACCGAAGGGCGATACCAAGGGAATATACATATCAATGAAACATCATAAAATTTGCTCGAGCTCAGTACTGTACAAACAAGGATCCATGAGCCCGAAGACTCCAAACCCAAGTATCACCCATGCGGCACATAAGACCAACATCAGAGCGAAACTATATAGGGCAACAAACCCGAAGGCACACACGCGAAGGCAACATACCCGAAGGCAACAAACCTAGGGAGACAGTCCGAAGACACTATCCCAGAGGCAACAAACCGTAGTGGTGAAGGTCGAAGACCCAGTACTGGACACCACTAACTGGCGGAATGTGTCACAACTCTCGAAAAGGAATCCGAAAAGTGTTAACGTATGTCCCATAACCACTCGTTCGCACTAAACGGTTTACTATCCGTCAGTTCCTTTCACACTCAAAGCAGTACAAAGTTTACCTCATATCATCGATAAACCAAACCCGAAGGTCAAAACAATCAATCGAATAGGTCAAGGATTAATCGGAAGGATAAACGCACAGATTCATGGTCCGTGTTTTGCCCAACCATTTAATCACCCTTCCACTTCGTTCGAAGTGTGAAAGTGTGTGTTTTAAATAGAATTTATAAATTAGAGAAACGAACTTTTAAATGCGATTCGAGAGATTATTTTATAAAAATCCGTGGATTAAAATTAAAAGGAACCATCAAAGTCAAAACAATTGATAATCATACATGGGATCATCATGAATCCATTCAAATTGGAAATTCAATCCAAAAAGGCAAAGTGGGCTGAAACAGCAGGTTCAGTCGACTGAACAGAGTTTTCAGTCGACTGACCCCATACCTGGAAAATATTCCAGGTTCAGGAAACTTTCTGTTTCCAGGTTCAGTCGACTGTGCAGAGTTTTTCAGTCGACTGAATCATGCTTGGAAACACTCGGGTTTCAGGTTCAGTCGACTGTGCAGAGTTTTCAGTCGACTGAATCTTGCCTGGGCTGTTTTCCAGCCTTATTCAAATGCAGAGCAAACTCTCCCAAAATGCAATCGGACGAACATTGGCTCTAAGGGTTTATGCCAATCGACAACCCGGCCCTATACGTTCCTCGATGCATCACCAAAACATGATTAAAACATCAAAGTTAGGATTTCAAAGATTTGAACCCAAAACACTAAAAATTGGAATATTCTCCAATTCAACCCAAACCAATTGCAAGTGCATATGAACAAGGTGTTAGGAATTCATACCTAACATCAATGAAATCAAGAGAAGTAGATGTGAGTTCAAAACTCACCTTTTTACACAAAACAAAGAAGATGAAGAAGAACAATTGCAAGGAATCAACCAACTACACTCCACTTCAACACTACAAGCTTCAATCTAGAATCAAAAGCAAGTATTTCCTAAGTTAGGGTTAGGAAAATTACAGAAATTGAAGAGGAGAAGAGATGGAGAAGATGGAGATGAACTTACCAATGAATTCTCTTTGATTTTGGAGCAAGAATCAAGTTACAAAGGAGAAACTAGGGCTTGCTAATTTCTATTTCTCTTTCCTTTCCCCCATTTCAGTTTTTAGTTTGAGAAATAAAATGAAATGAAGATGAAATGAAGAGAAGGGTTGAGCTAGAGGTTAAGTGGGCTGAACCCAATCCCAAACCCAATAGGAAAAGTAGCCAAAATTTCACAAACTCCAAACATATCAAAGATTATACTCAAAAAGATCGCAAACGCCATTTTGGACTCAATGGAAATGGTTTCGAGCTCCAATTCGGCCATTTGCAGAAAGTAACATTTCGGACCCCAAAATCTGAATAACGACGCTATATTTAAATCAAACATTTAAATATTAAATCGTTAAATATGCGGGTTGTTACAGATCGTATGAGTAGAAACGTATGACGGTTTATTTAAAAACTCAAACAAATTATATATTAACCCTAAATAAGGATCAAACCATGAAGTATGATGTGAAAGCACAAGCCTTGTTAGAATAGAGCAAATACAACAGAAAATAAGGAAAAGTAAATGAGATATAGAGATTTTGATAGTGGTTCAGCTGTTTACTAAGTCTGCGTCCACTTTTAGCTTTGGTTATTGGTTTGGACCTTTTTGCATGAGATTATAAGGTAACTGGGAAAGAATTTGTGACAAAGATTTTTGGCAATATTAAATTAATGATTTTCTAATTTAAAATTTGCAAACTTATTTTTTTCAAACAAATAAAATTTGGGTTTTCAAATTACTATTTTTTATATATATATGTAGATTGAAAATAAAACTATGATTTCAAATTCTATGTGTATATCTTAAAAATAAATTGGACTCAAAAACTCTACATTTTAAAACTAGTATATATATAGTTATTAATTGAAGTAAATTGCTTAATTTTAAAATATGAATGAATAAGAGATTTTATCTTATTAAGTAAACATAAAATAAATAAAAAGAAAATATTAAAAGAAAATGTATAAATAAAAACATAAAACGTAAAAACATAAAATGCATGCATTTGACAATTGTAAGCTAAGTATAACATGCAAATTCACAAGTATCAATTTATTGGTTTTCTTCATATAAAAAAATTAAAAGGCTGTATAATTTACACTTATATATATATATATACACTCCTTCTCCTTTCATTTTCTTTCATCCTTCATATCGTAAAACTAAACAAGATAAAAAAAGAAAAAAAAAACTAAACTACTCTTTCAAGTTCAAACTGAAGCAGGCATAGATTCATTATCAACTCAATTAAAAAAACAAGCAGTTCAAATTGCAGTTTCAAATTCAAGCTTGCAGTTGCAAAGATCAAAATCAAGAACAGTTTCCAATTTTCAAATTTCAAAAGCTTTCTCTGTTCAACAAAATACAGTGAGTAAACTAAACCTTTAAAAGCTAAACCCCCTTTTATTTACTTGTGCATGTGATGATTGAAGATAGTAATGACTTGTCTATTGTTTGCATGGATATATAAATGAGTTTTGCCTAGTATATATGTGTGAAATATTGTGTGCATGTCTGTGTTTGGATATGTGAGCCTCTGTTTTTGTTTAACAGACCCCAAACAAATTCATAAATCCAAACCTCTTCATTCAATCTCTTATAAGCTATGATGTATGAAGAAAATATGTTTGTATAAACTAAATTCTATTTTTTAAAATATTTTATGTGTAATTAACAAGTAGTTTAACAGGAAAGAAAGATTTATGGTAAAAATCAAATTTAGTCAGAAAATTAATTGTTTAAATCTTGGTTTTTTCTTATATCATCTTATTCGTATTTAAAAATTATGATTTTTAAAAATAAAATTAAGATTTTTAAGTAAGTATTGATTGAGGAATTTAGGGTTGAACGGAATCGAGAGTTTGCTCGATTTCTAGCGATCGGCGAAGGGTGGAAGGTTGAGATTGTGGCTGGAGCAAGCTCGGAGGTCAAGGCACTTGGGAAAAATGGCGACTGGATTAATAGATCACCGTGGTGGCGAGACGGTGGCGAAGTAGGGTTTTAGACCCTGACTTGGTCGACGTTGGTTTCAAGGCCAGTACGTCGTCGTTGTTGCATCGGACTTGATCAGAGTAAGGCGAATAGGAGCGTAGGTCTACGGTGAAGGTTTGGACGCGGCGTTGAAGCTCCTGGTAGTCAGAGATGGTGGTGCATGGTGGATCTTGTTGCTGGGTTTTGGTTCCTACTGTTGATCATGTGCTCGAATTCGATTTAGGGTTCGTTTCGAGGATCCGGTTGGTCGGAATCGAGGGAGAAGGCTGCCGTCGACTTAGTGGAGGTTGCGGCGATGGTCGGAGACGCTCCGACCATGTGTGCACATGCACATGGTTTTGATATGTCTGGTTTGTAGTTTCGTAACGGAGGTAGGATCAGGTATGAGAGAGAGCTCAGGGAAGAAGGTTTTGGCTCGAGTTTGCTTAAGTAACAGGTTTTTTAATGTTAAAAAAAAACAAGTTTTAAAAGAAAAAAAGAGTTTGGCTCGGGTTAGCATAGGGTTTGTCTCGGGTTAGCTTGCTTTGAATTGAACTGTGATAAATGTGAGTTATTTATCTGTGATGAATTTCTGTGTGAATATAATATTCTAAATTTAAATTAAATTATTTTAACTTAAACAACTTGGCCTTAAAAGATGGCATTTGGATTTTGATGAGACCGGGGTCGAATATCAAATTGTTATCCGAAAACCATATCGACCCAAATTAAGCAATAGGCCATAAAATCTCAAGTGAAGATCTAGAATGAAGATTCAAAATGCAAGGGCTGTTTGTCGTTAACGCTGAGGGTGATTCCAAAACGAGTGTAATAAAGATAGTGCCTTCGGTTCCATTCGGATCCAGAATGGATTTGTATAGATGAATGCTATCAGACCATCGTCAATGAAGGACGATGCATTCCAAGGTATGTGTGCTATAAAGGTAATCGTAGCATCAAGCCTCATCAACCGGGCATTGCTAAAACAGGGGAGGTGCAGCAAGGCTGAGTGGGTAGCACCCAAGTAGGATAAGATTTTCCCCTGTCTAGAGGTCCATTTTATTCGATTGTGTGGGCAGTTGTTGGCCAAAACCGTGGGGTTGTCTTATTCGGACTATCCAGTAAGGGGTAGCATCAGTCTTGTGTTGTAGGGGATCAGGGTGGATCCTCGGTACTATGATCTAAACCAGCAAATGTGACGGGCGATACCCCAGTAGCCTTGCCATTGTATGGAATCCGATCTCCAATAAGCGCCTTTACGGTTTCGATTGTGCCCATCTATGTTGGAACGTGATATGTAAGCATTCTAGCTATTTCCTATTTTATATTGAAAACCCTAGACACTATTATAATATAACTGGATTTCCTATCAAATGTTTTGGTTATCGTGAGGGAAAAACCTGTCTGTGTTTACTTGTAGAGAGTCTTACGAGATACCTTTGATTTCAAAATGATTTTTTCAAGTTAAAAAACTTAACCGTTTACTCACACCAGACCTATGTCTGACCCGGAGTTTATTTTCTTTTTTCTTAAACTCTTGGGTATGCAAATTTTTATAAGTAGCCAATTGATCAGGTTGGCTTGACGTATTTAGGAAAGACTTAGAGCAGGAGATTTGGTTTATCTATATATCTATTCCGCTGTGTTAGTAGCTCTATTTTGCATTTTGGGTTGTAATGAATAGGCAGGTCATTCCGACTGTCTAATGTGATGTTGTAACTGAATGATTATGATGTAAGATGAATAATACGTAATATCTATGTAATGTAATATATTTTTCCGTTTCGCTGTAAGATTCTGATATTGTTTAGTACTTTCTTTCTATCTATTTTCTACATATTTCTTTCTAATTTACGATATGTCCTTCTATGGAATGAAAGGCTGGTCGTCACAGTTGGTACAAGAGCGCTAGGTTGAGATAATACCTAGGCTTTTGGGTTAATACCCATCGTGAGAGAGCGTATTTGTAAATACACACACACACACACACACACACACCTATCTGATTGTTGGATTACCTATCCAGGTTGCCAACATGAGTTTCAGAGGTAGAAGAGGCAGAGGTATGAGCAGCACGACGACCATGAATGGAAGAGGTCTGAATGCTGAAGGAGGAAGGGTAACTGGCGAGGCTGTAAACCCAATACCGCCTCGAGTGAGTTTTGCAGCATTGTGCAAGGACTTTACCAATCTTGGAGGAAAGCCTTTTAAGGGTACGGAGTCTATCATTGAAGTTCAAGCCTGATTGCGCTTGTATGAGCAGATTTTCAAAAGTTTGGATCTATTAGACGAGCAAAAGCGTATTATGGCATCATGGCAACTTATGGAAGGAGCAGCTGCATGGTGGGATACAGTCACCATGAATGTTTCCGAGGATGACATTTCTTGGAGAAAGTTCAAGGAAATGTTTAAAAAGCAGTTTATGCCTACCACAGGGAAGACTCGACTGTATAGGAATTTAATTTTCTGGATCTTAAGCAAGAAAGTTTGTCAGTATCGAAAAATGAAACCAAGTTCAACGAGTTGTTCCGCTATGGACCTGGTCTTAGTGACACACCCCTTAAGAAGAACGAGATGTTTGTGCTAGGAATGAGGCCCGAATTTCATCAGAAGATGACTGCATATCTCAAAGGATCATTTTTGGAACTGGTAGATAGGGCGTTGAGATACGAAGAGCTTATGGAAAAGATACCTTTGATAATAGTGGCAGCACCGAGTAGGAATTCTACCAATCCGAATAAAAGGAAATTCAACCCAAACTGGAAGAGGCAGGGTAAAGGGAAACCTGAAGGCAACAATGCAACTCGGAAATGTTATGTGTGCCAACAGGAAGGTCATTTGGGTAAGCAGTGTCCTAAAGGTGGAGCTCCGAAGCAGCAGCAGAGGGGACCCATTTCCACAATGGTTCAGAAGTCCTTATGTTTCAACTGTCAGTAGCCAGGGCATATGGTGAAAGCTTTCCCACTTCTCCAGAGAGCTCAACCGACCAAAGTATTTGTTATTCAAGGTAGACCATCAACTTCTACGAATGAGAAAGGCAAAGGCATTCTCGAAGATACTTTGCTTTTAGATGGTATTCATGTTAGAGTTTTGTTTGATTTTGGTGCTTTCCTTAGTTTTATTTCTTTGGAAACGATAGAGAAATTTCATCTTACCCTTAGTATTGTGGACCATCCTATTTTTGTAGCTAATCCCATAGGGGGAGTGACTAAGTTAGATATGATATGTAAAGGTCTAAAAATTTCTTATCTATCCCGTAGTTTCTTGTGCGACCCATTTATATTGGATTTTAAAGGATTTGACCTTATTTTGGAAATGGATTGGTTAGACAAGCATAAGACTGTTCTGATTTGTGAAGAGAGAACCATGTCATTGGAAACTGAACTGGGAAGATTGTAAAAGTGACTTGCGATAGTTCAGGAATCCACTTGGGTATTCTTTTGCGTAGGATCGAGGCATCTCAAGAAGAAGTAATAACCATCGAAGTTGTTAGAGACTTTCCAGATGTCTTCGAAGAAGTCAAAGGTTTGCCCTTGCATCGGGACATTGAGTTTCGTATCGACTTAGTTCCAGGAGTAATACCGGTGGTTCAACCAAGTAGAAGGATGGCTTCTAGAGAAAGAGAAGAATCGGTGAAGCAGACTCAGGATTTCTTGGAGAGAGGATTGATCCGACCTAGTCGTTCTAGCTGGGGTTCCGCTGTAGTTTTTTTGACCAAATCAGACGGGTCTTTAAGATTTTGTGTAGACTATCGGGAATTTAATAGGGTAACCATTAGGAATAAGTACCCCTTGCCTCGTATTAACGATCTTTTCAATCAACTTCATGGAGCGACTATTTTCTCTCAATTGGATCTGGCTTCAGGTTTTCACCAGCTAAGGGTAGCTAAAGGCAGTATAACCTTGACTGCGTTCAAAGGACCCAACTGTTTTTATGAGTGGTTTCTTATGCCTTTTGGGCTAACCAACGCTCCAGCTTATTTTGGGGATCTGATGAACCGTGTTTTCCAAGATGTGCTGAACAAGTTTGTGCTCGTATTCATTGACGACGTTCTCATCTACTCCAAATCAGAGGAAGATCATAAGCGTCATTTGGAGATAGTATTGGAAACATTGAGGAGGCATGTCCTGAAAGCTATGTTTTCGAAGTGTCATTTCTGGAAATCAGAAGTAAGACTTTTGATGCACATCGTATCTGGAGATGGAATTTCTATGGATCCGGCAAAGGTGGTAGTTATTCAAGAGTGGAAGAAACCACAGACTCCTACGGAAGTTAGTAGTTTTCTTGGCTTGACGGGTTATTACAGGAAATTCATCCGGGATTATTCTAAGATTTCCTTCCACTTGACCAAACTGAATAGGAAGGGAGCAAAGTTTAAATGGACTCCTAAGTGTGAAGAAGCATTTATGGATCTGAAAGCAAGGTTGACTAGTGCACCTGTTCTGGCTATTCCAATGGAAGGAGTAAGTTTGAAGTCTACAGTGATGCTTGTGGAATAGGGCTTGGTGCTGTGTTGATGCAGAATGGAAGGGTGATTGCGTATGCGAGTAGGCAGTTGAAGCCGCATGAGAAGAACTACGCTACGCATGATTTGGAATTGCTGGCTATCGTCTTTGCTCTGAAGATATGGAGACATTATCTGTTGGGTGAGAAGTTCGAGCTTTTCACTGATCATAAACCCTTAAAGTATCTTTTCTTCCAGAAAGATCTGAACCTGAGGCAGCAAAGATGGATGGAATTTTTGGCATCATATGATCTGTATATTTTCTATACTTCGGGTAAAGCAAATATAGTGGCGGACGCTTTGAGTAGAAATGAGATTTTGGCTTTTTTTGAAGTTATCCCGTCTCTACAGGAAAGGATCATAAGCAATCAAATGAAGGATAGAACTCTAGAGGAACTAATTCATGGAGCTAAGGAAGGTCGATATTTGGATTTCAAGATAGATGGTCAAGGAGCTTTAAGAATCAATGGATGATTGTGTGTGCCAAATGTGGACGGATTGTGGCAGCAAGCTTTGCTGGAAGGCCACAAATCAAGGTTAAGTATTCATCTGAGGATATCAAAGATGTATAAGGATATGAAAAGAGTTTTCTGGGAGTCGGGCATGAAAAAGGATATTGCTACCTTCATACATGGATGTGCGATCTGTCAACAAGTGAAGGGTGATCAGTAGAAGTCTACGGGATTGTTGTAACCTCTGGAGATTCCAAAGTGGAAATGGAAAATGCTATCGATGGATTTCATTGACGGGTTGCCGAGGACTAGAAAAGGGAATAAGGCAGTGTGGGTAATCGTAGACAGGCTGACCAAGAGTGTCCACTTTATTCTGGTTAAGGCAACCAAAACTGCAGCTTCTTTAGCAGAGACTTTCTTAAAAGAGATCATCAGGTTGCATGGAGTTCCCATCAGCATAATGAGTGACCTAGACCCAATTTTTACCAACAAATTTTAGGAAGCTCCGCAGATAGCTCTTGAACAAGGTTGAATTTAAGTACAGTTTATCATTCCCAAACTGATGGTCAGACTGAAAGGCTGAATTGTATTCTTGAAGATATGTTGAGAACTTGTATTCTGGATTTCGGCGGATCTTGGGAGGACCATCTGCACTTGGTAGAATTCTTGTACAATAATAGTTATCAAGCAAGTATTAAGCTGGCACCCTACGAAGCTTTGTACGCAAGACCTTGTAGATCACCGTCTTATTGGGTAGAACCCGGAGATTTCTTGTGCTTGGTCTTGATCTGATTCGAGGCATCTACGAAGGTTGAATTGATTAAGAAGAGAATGAAAGCGGCCCAGGATCATCAGAAGAGTTATGCAGACAAGAGATGAAGGAAATTGGAATTTGAAGGCGGAGATTTGGTATTTGTCAAAGTTTTCCCAATAAAAGGAGGATCAGATTTGGTAAGACAGGAAAGCTTGCCACAAGATATATTGGACCTTTCCGTGTTATCGATAGAATATGTGCTTTGGCCTACCGGATTGTTACCAGACAGGATGGCTGGAATTCATAATGTATTTCACGTATCTCATCTGAGGAAGTACGTGTACGACCCATCACTGGTTGTAGAACCGGCAGCTCAGGAAGATTTAGAGGTCGAACCGGAGTTAACTGTGGTCACGCATCCAGTTTAGATTGTGGATCGAGAAGGGAAGCAGCTCAAGAACAAAGTGGTGAAGTTGGTTAAGATTCAGTGGAGCGAGGATAACAGAGATTGTACCTAGGAAACTCTAGATAGTATTAGGAAAGCCTATCTGGATTTGTGTCAGGATAGTTAGGACTGTTTGTTTGAGTGAATTGTGCGCTTTGGTTATTAGTATATGGCTGATGCGTATGCTTTGATTGTTTGAATATAAAGCTTTTGGATTATCTTTTGCTTTAAATTTCAGTGACGAAATTCATTTAAGGGGGGAGGAATGTGACAACCCGGGATTTTTGGCAATATTAATTTAATGATTTTCTAATTTAAAATTTGCAAACTTATTTTTTTTCAAACAAATAAAATATGTGTTTTCAAATTACTATTGTTTATATATATATATATTGAAAATAAAACTAATTTGAAATTCTCTATGTATATCTTAAAAATAAATTGGATTTAAAAACTCTACATTTTAAAACTAGTATGTATATATATATAGTTATTAATTGAAGTAAATAGCTTAAGTTTAAAATAGGAATGAATAAGAGATTTTATCTTCTTAACTAAACATAAAATAAATAAAAAGAAAATATGAAAAGAAAATGTATAAATAAAAATATAAAATATAATATAAAAACATAAAATGCATGCATTTGAAAATTGTAAGCTAAGTATAACATGCAAATTCACGAGTGTCAATTTACTGGTTTTCTTCATATAAAAAAATAAAAGGCTGTACAATTTACACTTATATATATCTGCTCCTTCTCCTTTCATTTTCTTTCATCCTTCATATCTTAAAACTAAACCAGAGAATAAAAATAAAATAAAAACTAAACTACTCTTTCAAGTTCAAACTGAAACAGGCATAGATTCAGGATCAACTCAACTAAAAAACAAGCAAATCAAATTGCAGTTTCAAATTCAAGCTTGCAGTTTCAAAGATCAAAATCAAGAACAGTTTCCAGTTTTCAAATTTCAAAAGCTTTCTCTGTTCAACAAAATACAGTGCGTAAAAAAAACACTTAAAAGCTAAATCCCCTTTTATTTACTTGTGCATGTGATGATTGGAGATAGAAATGACTTTTCTATTGTTTGCATGGGTATAATTGAGATTTTCCTGGTATATATGTGTGAAATTGTAACAACCCGCATATTTATCGATTGTATATTTAAATATTTCATTTAAATATTTCATCGTTCATCGAATTTTAGTCCAAAAACCTACTTTTTGTAAACGGTCGAATTAGGACTCGAGATCACTTCCATTGAGTTCAAAATGACGTTTACGACGTTTTTGAGTATAAACTTCGATATGTTTAGAGATAGTAGAATTTTGCTACTTTTCACTTAGGGCTTTGGGTTGGGTTTTAGCCATGAACCCCACTTATCAACCTAGCTCCAACCCTCTTCTCTTGCTTCCTTCCTAGTACAATCAAGCTTCATCAAAAATGGAGAAAGAGAAAAAGAATTAGGAAATCCTAAGCCCTAGTTTCCATTTGCAAATTCAAGTTCTAGCTCCAAATTCATAGAAGAAGCTTTGGTAAGCCTTCTCTTCTTCTTCTCCAACTCATTCTCCTTTCAATTTCGTAAATTCCTTAAACCTAACTTAGGAAATATTCTTCTTTTAAGCTTAGATTGAAGCTTCTTGAGTTGTTATTGAAGAGGAAATTATTTTGGCTTGTTTTAAAAGCTTCTCCTTCATTGATTTGGGTTTAAAGGTGAGATTTTTATCTCACATCTGTGTCTATAACTATCTTTGATTGTTAGGTATGAATTCCTAACACTTATTCATGTGCAATTGCTTTTGATTCGAGTTCATATTTGTGAATATTCCAATTTTAAGTGTTTTGAAGTCAATCCTTTAAAAATCATTACTTTGATGTTTGATCATGCTTTTGGTTATGCATCGAGGAGCCTATAGGGCTGGGTTGTCGATTGACATAAACCCTTAGCGCCCGTTGCTCGTCCGATTGCAAATTAAGAGAGTTTGCACTTCAATTAAAATAGGTTAGGAATGCAGGAAAACATTGTTCAGTAGACTGAACCCTCTGAGTCTGTCGATTGAGCTGAAACCCAAGAATTTTCAGGGTCTGTGTTCAGTCGACCAACTCAGTGAACCAGTCGACTAACCTGCTCCTATTTTTCCTGTTATGCCTATTTATGCCAATTTTGCTTAGTTTCCAAATTTAATCGATTCGTGTTGATTCCCATTTGTTGTTATAATTTATTATCGACTTTGATGACCTTTTCTTCGGGATTTTTGAAACATCCAACCTGATGGATTCGATATCGATTTCTTTGGATTTTATTCACGTCTTCGAATGTGAATTTGATGATTGATTGTTTCTACAATCATTTCTATGTTTTGTCACTTTAAAATACAAAGGTTTCTATTCTAGTAGTAAATATCAAAACTCTTTCATCAAAACGACTTCAACACTATTTTAATACAAAGCTCGTTTATTAAAACCTTTTTTCCAACCTATTAGTATATACAAACCTTTACCTCACTCGTATGAGAAATCTAATTAAACGACTTAGTAAAATAAGTGGTATGAAACGCTTGCGTTTACTTTGTCGGTTAATCCTTGGACTTGTTCGATTGAATCTCTTGTGGCTATTTTCGAGTGGAAGTCTACAATTTGTTCGTAAATAATTAAGTTAAGCTAGTGGTTATGGGACATGAAGCTAAACTCATTTATTTACTAGCTTAGTGTAATTTACACTTATCGATCAATGATGGTCATTTTGTGATTTAGATTAGAAATGTGCGATGTCTCTTTGTCCACGAGGGAGACTAAACCCCGTTTTTAGTGGAGCTTCGGCTTGGTAGGGTAGCGACCCATGGTCTTCGGACCGTTTTAGTGGTGCTTCGGCTCAAAGGTCTTCGAGCCGTTTTAGTGGAGCTTCGGCTCAAAATTAATGGTTAGCAACCATGGAATTGCGTTCTATTTTGTGATATACGTGTTGGTGAGTTTTAATGCTCTCGTTTTGTGATAGGCCTCTTTCCCCCTTATTTTGTGATTTTTGGATTTCTACTGATTAATTTCTAGAATTTGTGTTTCACAAATTTTCGTGATTTACTTTGATAAGTTTTATCAATATTTGTGCATTGGTGAATTTGTGTGTCAACAACTTTTACGATTGGTATTGATATGTTTGTCAATATTTATGGTTTGGTGAATAAAAATAAAGAGTATGACATTCTTTTTTATCTTTGAGAAGATTCTTGTGATATTGATTAATCTCTAGTTGATTTTCAATTACATACTTATCACAGTATGGCTTTATGGTTATCATACGTTTTTGTCATATCTCTTATTCTATATCATTTCATTTGATATTTATAGTTAGATTGATCCATTTATTTTTTTCTTATTAAATAATACTCGGATCAGACCGAGATGTTAAGGTGCTTCTGCTTGACTCCTCATCTGGGATTATTATTCTGACTTTTGGCTAACTCTTAGATTAGTAGTTTATTTTGTTGTATACATTTGAGATATAGACTCCATGATGTATACTTATTCTTTTGTGTAGCATTTGTAGCTATTCCTTTATGATATTGTGGATCTTGTTAGACCACTACTATGATATACACTTTTATGTGTAATATTCATAACTGTTTCCGCCTTTGAGATATGAACTTCTGTGACTGATTTGTGTTATGATATTTCTATATTTATTTCCGAAGATCATATAGCCACTGTGTAGTAGCTTTGAGTTTGTATCGGCATGTCGGATTTCCTCTTAGTAAGAAATGCATATTGTACTATCTGACATACCGGTGCTCGCACAAAGAAATTACACGGATGGCCGCTCCTCAACAGCCTTATTCTCCGCGCTAGTTGACGGCATTACTCCATAGTGTCCTTGACTAGCATGGGTATAGAGGTGGGGTGTCACAGCTTGGTATTAGAGCCAAACTTCGGAACAATGTAGAATAATCTAGCAAGGATCATTATCCTAAGTCTTTCTTAGGAGTCGTGCCTTAGGATTTTATTCGAGTCATTGGACCCGTTCTATCCTATTTTCTTTATGATGCCTTGTTTTATCAATCATTATTGTTTGATATTGATTTTAAGAATAACCTTTTCTTCTTCTTTCTTTCTTTCTTTCTTAAAGAAGAAGAAACGGTTAGTTCTAGCAGTCCTAGCGCTGGTCAATCCAGTAGCCCTTCTCTGGATGGCGCATTCATGTCTACTCAACAACTTTTGGATCTTGAAAAAAATCAAAAGTTTATCTGTGCTTTGAGTAAGAACCCTGAAATGGTTCTACCTTTGAAATTTGAAGTTCCTTTCATTCAGCTTGTGGATGTTACTCTTCGACATGAAGAGGTTGGTAAAGGAGGTGATAGTGATATTGGGATTTCCAAGAAGAGGCATATTAAGTTCAAAAGCCCTTATCCCAATAAGAAGGTGAAGCAAACTACTTTGGTAGCAAAGACTCCAATCCCTATTGTATAGGATGCTACAATTGTAATTCTAAGGACCACTACGCAAAGGAGTGTCCGGAGCCACTCGTTTATCGTTATTGCAAAAATTCTGGTCGTCATATTTCTGCCTGCCCCATACTTCAAAGCAAGAAGAAAGGGGAAGAAGAAACTTTGGTAGTAAAGACTCCTACCTCCAGTCGTAAACAATGCTACAATTGTGGTTCCACGGACCATTATGTAATTAAGTGCCCGAAACCCCTTTATTGCCGCTATTGCAAAGGCTCGGGTCATTACTTATCTACATGTCCTAAACTTCAAAGTAGGAGAGAGGGAAAGCTAAAAGCTCATAGTGACACTTTTCTTCGTCAAGGTAATTTCCATTCAATCCTTGATGGAATTATTTTATTTCGTGATCTTCCTATTCTAGTTCTTTATAATACGATTTCATCTTATCATTTCATATGAAAAGAACTTGTTGATTCTTTTTCTTTAAAACATTTTGGGCTTGGTGATTTTTTTTTGAGAATTGCAAATCTGGTGGGTGGATCCGCAACACTCAATTTTCTTTGTTTTGATGTTAAGATTATTTTATGTGATTTTTTCCTTTCCTAGCCAATTTGCATGTTATGGGTTACTTAGGCTTCGGAATTGATTTTTGTGAAAGGATTGGCTTAATCATTATGAAGTCCATATCTTATGTCCCGAGTGGACTATCTATCTTCGGCACTCTTAATCTGTTAAGCAGATATCTATTTTTCTTTGTGATTTCGATTCCAATTTAGTGGCATCATTTTATTCTATAAGCCTACATGTGGAGTAAAGTGTTATTTCTTTCATTTGGGTAGTTGTGAATTTTCCAGTATTTTTGAGCTTGTCTTAGGATTATCACCTAAGCAATCATTTGAGTGGTGTTAAGGTCTTTTCATCTCGACCTTGCCATCAGTTTTCATTTGCTACGAGTTGCGGAAGTTAGCATTCCACTTACCGCATTCCGCCACATTATGATTCTTATGAATGACTTATTATGTCATTTAGTTTGTTCAGCTTATTCATCCATTTTATAAATCGAGTATTCTATGAATATTTTGATGAGACCATTCTTATATTTATTGGTTTTGGATGAAAATAGAAATTTAAAAATTTTACATATTATTTTCACAAGATTTATTTATAAGTATAGTTGGATTAGTAAGCAACAACCGGTTGTTTCTTTGATGATATCCAAATGGAACGATCTTGAGATTTTGTCCACTTGTGAGATTCGAGATTGTGAGTCCGATTTATGTTCATCTCTTGTTTTATGTAGCCTTGAGGCTCATCCTTCTCTTTTTAACTGCATTCTTAAAGCTCAAAAGCTAGATCCCGAATTGGCTCTTCTTAGCCAAAATTGTAGGGATAAAATTGATATTGAAGGATTGAAAGACTTTGATATTGGTTCTCGTGGCGGTATTCAAAAATTTAGTAGACTTATCGTGCCAAATATTGGTAATCTTCGTAAAGACATTTTAGAAGATTCTCATCATTCTAAATTTACCATTCATCCCGGTAGTAGGAAAATGTACGCGGATATGAAGCGACTTTATTATTGGGATGGAATGAAATCTGATATGCTAACTTTGTTAAGTGTTGCATGACCTGCCAACTCGCTAGGGCCGAGCATCAAAGGCCCGGTGGGTTATTGCAACCTTTGGACATTCCAATTTACAAGTGGGATCAAATTTCCATGGGTTTTATTGACGGCCTTCCCCGTTCTCGTTCGGGACATGATAGCCTATGGGTGATAGTTGATAGACTTACTAAATCCGTCCATTTTATTCCCGTTTGGTCTAACCAGACCGTACCTCTTTTAGCCAAAATCTTTAAAAAAGAAATTGTTAAGTTGCATGGAGTCCTACTTCTATTGTTAGTGATCGTGATCCATTATTTACTAGTAGATTTTGGAAGAGTCTTCAAAAAGCTTTGGGAAAAAGCTTAATTTTAGCACCGCTTATCATTCTCAGTCCGATGGATGTAAATCAAACTCTTGAAGATCTTCTTCGTACATGTGTTCTTGATTTTGGTGGAAGTTGGGAAGATCATATTTCTCTTGTTGAGTTTTCCTATAATAATAGCTTCCAATCTAGTATTGGTATAGCACCTTTTGAGGCACTCTATGGAAGGCCATGCCGATCTCCTTCTTGTTGGCTTGAGGCCGGTGAGAAGCTGGTATTAGGTCCCTACTTTTTTCGTGATTCCACAGAAAAGATTGACCTTATTCGTCATAGGATGAAAGAGGCTCGAAGTAGGCAAAAATCCTATGCCGATAACCGAAGAAGGAAATTAGAATTTTCTGTTGGAGATTTTGTGTTTATTCGTGTCTTACCTATGAAGGGTGTTGTGCGTTTCAGTCGATCGGGAAAATTAGCACCTCAATATATTGGTCTATTTCCCATCACCGAACGTATTGGTTCTGTGGCTTATCGCCTTTTATTACCGGCTCAGTTTTCATCTATTCATGACGTGTTTCACGTTTCTCAACTACGGAAATGCCTTCGAGATTCCGATTCTATTCTTGAGCCCGGTACTGTTGAAGAAATTGAAGTTTCACCTAATTTGACTTATGAGCAACATCCTATTCGTATCGTTGCTTCGGAGGTTGAGCGCCTTCGAAATAAAGATGTTCTTTTTGTGAAAGTTCAATGGTTCTCAAATCCTAAGGATCGCTCTTGGGAATCCAGAGAATTCATCGAGCGAACACGTTCGAACTTACTCTTTCGTGCTCTTTTTTGGTGAACTTCTTATTTTAGATATTCTTTTGTGTTGATATGCTTTTATGGTTGTTACTCTTTATTTTCTTCTTAAGTATTGCGAGGATGCAATTTTTTTAAGGAGGAGAGTCTGTAACAACCCGTATATTTATCGATTGTATATTTAAATATTTCATTTAAATATTTCATCGTTCGTCGGATTTTAGTCCAAAAACCTACCTTTTGCAAACGGTCGAATTAGGACTCGAGACCGCTTCCATTGAGTTCAAAATGACGTTTGCGACCATTTTGAGTATAAACTTCGATATGTTTAGAGATAGTAGAATTTTGCTACTTTTCACTTAGGGCATTGGGTTGGGTTTTAGCCCATTAACCCCACTTATCAACCTAGCTCCAACCCACTTCTCTTGCTTCCTTCATAATTTCCTAATACATTCAAACTTCATCAAAAATGGGGAAAGAGAAAAAGAATTAGGAAATCCTAAGCCCTAGTTTCCATTTGCAAATTCAAGTTCTAGCTCCAAATTCATAGAAGAACCTTTGGTAAGCCTTCTCTTCTTCTTCTCCAACTCATTCTTCTTTCAATTTCAGAAATTCCTAAACCTAACTTAGGAAATGTTCTTCTTTTAAGCTTAGATTGAAGCTCCTTGAGTTGTTATTGAAGAGGAATTGATTTTGGATTGTTTTAAAAGCTTCTCCTTCATTGATTTGGGTTTAAAGGTGAGATTCTTATCTCACATCTATGTCTATAACTATCTTTGATTGTTAGGTGTGAATTCCTAACACTTATTCATGTGCAATTGCTTTTGATTCGGATTCTGTAACGACCCGTATTTTACGTGTCGACGAATCGTAAAATAGTTGCATTAGGTTGAGTGGGGCGACCTATAGGTTGAACGACCTAAGGAGTTAGGCCGTGTAGTGGTTAGGTCGCATGGATGTTGGCTTAAGTCGTGTTGCCGAGTTATAGAAGTTTCGACCTAAGAATATTAGCGGGTTAGTGGCTAACGGCTTAGGAAGATAGGCCGACTTAAGGAATTAACAACCTAAAACTTACGGGTTAGCGAGTTATGAAAGCCTAGGTCGTGTGATAGCTTGGGTCGGTGGAGCGACTTATGGGATTGGACCGACTTAGTGGAGCTAAC
Source organism: Allium cepa (assembly GCA_030765085.1). Taxonomy (NCBI): domain Eukaryota; kingdom Viridiplantae; phylum Streptophyta; class Magnoliopsida; order Asparagales; family Amaryllidaceae; genus Allium; species Allium cepa. The sequence goes on along the minus strand of CM060937.1, from coordinate 188,559,023 downwards.
GACTTAGGGGTTAGCGAGTCATTGGGTTGGACCGACCTAGTGGTTAGCGGCTTAAGGAGTTAAGGCTTAGGTCGTGTGTTGGTGTTAGGTCGTGTATAGGGCTAGGTCGTTGGGTCGTAGGATTTCTAAGTCGCTAAGTCGTAGGGTTTTGAGTCGGTTGGTAGTTGAGTCGTCCAGACGACTTGGGACTTAAGGTAGGGACGCGGCTGAGAGGGGACGGCTTTGTAGCTGAGTCGTAGGGTCGGCAAGGGTTAAGTCGTGAGCCGTGTTGATCCGTGTTAAGGCATGTGCGTTGAGTCGTGTGTCGTATCCCGTGTTAAGTCGTAAGTCGTCTCCTTTGTTAAGAGTTGAGTCGTTTTGGTTAGTTGGGTTGGTCTTGTGGGTAGGTCGTTAAGGGTTTTAGTTGATAGGCCGTGAACGACTCAAGGTTATAAGGTTGAGTCATGAGTTGTCTCTTGTGTTGGGTCGGCGGTATGATAAGCAGTTGAGTCGTAAGTCGTAAGGTGTTAAGTCGTTGAGTCGTCTATACGACTTAGGACTTAGGAAAAAGAAATGCGACAGTGTCTTATGCCGTTAAGTGGTAGGCCATGCGTTGAGTCGCGAGTCATATAGTGGCTTGAGCCGTGAGCCGTGAGTCGTGGACGACTCATAGGGGCGGACGACTCATGGGTTTTTCAGCCTATAAATAGAGGGGTTTGGTTCTCTTTTTGGCACCGGATTTTGAAGCGACGAAGTGCTGCCATTTTTAGAGCTTGACTACAACACTTCTTCACTTCTTTTCTCCACTATAATCTAGTGATTCCTTCCATCTGAATTGAAGATCAAATCGAAGATTCAAGAGCCAAAGTTGAAGATCTTCATCCAACAAAGAGAGATTTTATCGATTGAAGCGAGAGTTTGCCGGATCAAGCTTAGTTCTTTGCTGTCCAGATCTGGAGTTGGTTGTTTTTGAGGTGCTTAGGCGTTCGGTGAGTGGTGGTTATCTCTCACACGGACCCAAAGGAGTATATTGGATCGGTGGTTTGTTTATGTGTTAAAGATAGTGATTTCATGCATTTTCCCTAAGTCTACATGTAGATCCATCATCTAAGAAGTTTTGATATCCATTTTACTACATGTTCACTTATGCAAGTTCATTCATCAAGTTGTAGAGATATTGTTCATAATTCATGCTTGTTAAAATGCATGTTAGATTTGGACTCTTTATTTGCGAAATTGCCATTATTGTTGTAATTGTTTATTTAGATCTTGTTTGAATGATTGATTACTTGGATTAATGTTTGATTTGATTGATTAGTTGATTGATAACTTGATTTGGACAAGTTAGTCGAAGATGATTCAAAAGCTAAGTGAAAAGGCTCTTGAATAAGGGAAAGCTGCTTGTGGCATATGAAGCGGATGTTGAAGCTCATATGGATAGATTTGATGATGATGTTGAGATGGGACTTTGCCATGATGGATGAGGCAAACCATGATGTTGAGATGGGACTTTGCTATGATGCGATGAAGCAAAGCATGATGTGTGAAAGCCTTGGTTTAATCCAGACAAGATCATCCCAAGCATGTTGATAACTCGGTGGTGCGGTCCGAGTTTGTGGATAATGGTTAGCTTGAGAGGCGCTTGAGCTAGTATGGGAATAGTCGTCGAGGAGGATGACTAGAAGGCTGAGATTTCATCGTTGTAGAAGGTTCTAGCATGCTCAAAGCAAGAGTACGTTGGGACGGGTCACGATGACGTTCCAAGCACGGGCTGCGACGACGTGCTAGTACTCTGGGTAGTTGCGAAAATTCCTAGGCACGGGCTGCGACGACGTGCGGAGTTATGTCTAGAACCGGGGTTACCATTAGCCCTTGACAAGCGGTCATTCAACTAACGGTGAATCAAGGCAACGATAACAGTGATAGCCAGAGTCATGAATGTTTGGATGTTTGGTTGTATCGTCGCTTGGGTCAAGAGCGATGTTTTCAAGGTGCTTATCCGATCTTGGTTTAGGCCTTGGGGGTTTGTACTTGTTAAACACCGACCTTGACTCGAGTGATATTTACTTTGCTTTGAATGTCTGAATTTCTATGTTTACTTCTGCTTAGTGTGTCTGGGGACTATCACTGTAGAAAGAGGTGGAGTGGGATGGTTGAGTTCCTATTCCTTTTACCCTTTATGCTCTTTTGGTATGTTTGATAGTTGATTTACTGCTCACTAAGACTGTTGTCTGACTCAAGGTGTTATGTTCAACTCTTATTACCTTGGGCTGTTCATCCATGTTGGGATGGGCAGACTAGGTAGCAGGTGACAGGTGCTGTTCTTAGTGGTCAACGCTGTTGATAACGAAGACGAGCTGGAGGCTTTTGCATATTGTTTTCTTGCTATATGTACTGGGTGTTCCGCTGTTTGTATATTCTCTGAGTGATATGTAGTGAGGCTTGATGTATTGACTTTGCTGATTGTTGTATCAAACTATTAGAGTTTATATGATGAGATTCTACTATATGGAGCTTCATTATGTATATTTTCTATTGTATTTTGTCCATGCGCTGTGAGTAATACGATAGATTCCGCTGTTTAATCTTACCTTGACTATCATCCACGGCTGCTTGGCACGCCTTTCAGCGCACTATCTCCTTGTTTTGGTGCGGAGTCATGGGCGGTCGTCACATTTGGTATCAGAGCTTTGGTTAATCGATTTTAGCCAACGCTCGCTGACGTAACTACGTATGAGAGATGTAATTGTATTTTGATGGATGATTACTATATATAATATAGTAGTTTAGAAGGATTTGAACTCCTTATGTAGTTGTTTCTCAAGGTGTTCTAAATCATTCCTTTTTGTAGATATTAAGGATGAGTCGAAGTGAGAGACAAGCTGCTAGGGAAAGTCGTGCTGTTGGGGGAGCTACTGACTATGCTGCAATGTTCGAAGCTATGATGACTTCGATCATGAGAAGGATACCAACTTCAGGACAGTCAGTAGATGTTGGAGTTCAAGTTCAAGCTCCAAAACCAGTGGATTTTGCTAAGTTGTGCAAAGACTATACTGCTCTTGGAGGGAATGTTTTCTTGGGAACAGAATCAACCATTGAAGTTTAGAGATGGATTGATGCTTGTAGAAGGATCTTTGGTGACTTGGGAATTGAGGATGCAACTAAGAGGAAGCTTGCATCAAGGCAGCTCCAAGGGAGAGCTTCGGATTGGTAGAATTCTATCACCATTGATACTCCAGAGGAAGAGATTACTTAGGAGCAATTCCAAGTTAGATTTGAAGCTAAGTTCATCTCTACAGCTCAGAAATCTGTTCTATTTAAGAAGTTTGTGGAACTCAAGCAAGGTGGAGGACCAGTTCTTGAGTATGTTTCTGAATTTGAAGCTTTGTCCAAGTATGCTCGGTCGTATATTGATTCTCCCTATCAGAAGAATGAGAAGTTTGTGACAGGCTTGGACACTTATCTTGGGAGACAGTTGGTGGATCATTTGGACGATCCATTTGAGAAGCTTGTGGAGAAAGCTCTCAGGCATGAGAATCTGTTTCCTAAGGAAGGATCTGTTGTTGCTGTGACCAAGGAGCAAAATGGAAACAAGAAGAGGAAGCAGCAGCAGCAGAAGGGTAAGGATGGCCAGAAGAAGCCAAAGGGTGAAGTGATCTGCTACAACTGTCAGCAGAAGGGTCATCTCTCCAGGGATTGCACGAAACCGAGAGTGCCGGCGAAGTGTCACAACTGTGACAAACCGGGACATTTCAAGAGGGATTGTCCGGAACCGAGGAAGGACAAGCAGATTGTGCAAGCCTATGCTTTGGGGGTTGTGCCAACATCTTTGAAAGCTCCTACTGCTGATGAGAAAGGAAAGAGCGTGGTGGTTCAAGGTACTCTTTTCATTTGTGGTGTTCCTGTTAGAGTGTTGTTTGATACTGGAGCGTCGCATTCTTTTGTTTGTAGTGAACTTGTAGGCCGGTTGGGTTTGGAACCGGATATTGTTGATAGACCATTGGTTGTGACTAATCCAGTTGGGGGTTCGTCTTGTTTGTGTATGTTATGCCGTGGTCTAGTTGTGTCGAGTCATGATTGCTCTTTTGTTTGTGATTGTTTTGTTCTGAACTTTGTGGGGTTCGGAATTATTTTGGGTATGGACTGGCTTAGGAAGTATGTGGCAAGGGTTGATTGTGAGAGGCTGGAGGCGACAGTCGAGAATGTGGAGGGGCGAAAGGTTGTGATACGATGTAAGCATGAGGAAGGCGTCTTCATGAGCTTCATGTATTCGCTGGTTGTTCCACGGGATGGACTGTCATCGTTGCCTATTGTGAATGGATTTGAGGACGTCTTTGACGAGGTCAAAGGGTTACCGCCGCATAGGGAGATCGAGTTTCGTATCGATCTAGTTGAGGAGCCAGACCTGTTGTGATGCCTCTTAGGCGGATGGCGCCTAGGGAGCAGCAAGAGTTGAAGGTGCAAGTTGATGACCTTTTACGGAAAGGATTCATTCGGCGTAGCGTGTCCGAATGGGGTGCACTAGTTGTGTTTGCAACCAAAGCGGATGGATCGTTGAGGTTGTGTGTGGATTATCGTGAGCTGAATAAAGTGACTAGGAAGAACAACTATCCATTGCCGAGAATAGATGACTTGTTTGATCAGTTTCACGAAGCTAAGGTGTTTTCTCAGATGGATTTGGCAACAGGATTTCACCAGTTGAGAGTGGCTAAGGATAGTGTGCCGAAGATTGCTTTTAGGACACCATCCGATTTTTATGAGTGGTTGGTAATGCCGTTTGGATTGACCAATGCACCAGCATATTTTGTGGATCTTATGAATAGAGTATTCAGAGATCAGTTGAACAAGTTTGTACTTGTGTTCGTGGATGATATTTTGGTTTACTCCAGAAATGAAGAAGAGCACAAGACGCACTTGCGGATTGTTTTGGAAATCTTGCGGAAACATCAGCTGAGGGCTAAGTTTTCAAAGTGTCACTTCTGGAAGAGTGAAGTGAGATTCTTAGGCCATGTTATCTCTGGAAATGGAATAGCGGTTGATCCCGCTAAGGTGGCAGCAATCCAGGATTGGGTTAGACCTGAGAATGCATCTGATGTGAGAAGTTTTCTTGGATTAGCAGGATATTATCGTTGATTTATCAAAGACTTTTCCAAGATAGCTGCACCGTTAACAGGATTGACGAAAAAGAACCAGGTGTTCAGATGCGATGCTAAGTGTGAGCAAGCTTTCGGAATCCTGAAAGAGCGACTGACAAGTGCTCCTGTTTTGACTATTCCAAGTGGGAATGATGAGATGGTGGTTTACACCGATGCATGTGGTACTGGACTTGCAGCAGTGCTAATGCAAAAGGATAAAGTTGTTGCATATGCAAGTTGACAACTAAAGCCGCATGAAAGGAATTATCCGACTCATGATATGGAGTTAGCGGCAATTGTATTTGCTTTGAAGATGGGGAGACATTACCTATTGGGAGTTCGATTTGAATTGTTTACAAATCATAAGTCGTTGAAGTATCTGTTCTCCCAAAAGGATTTGAATCTTCGACGGCAACGATGGCTAGAGTTCTTAGCATCATATGATTTTGGTATAGCCTATACTCCGGGAAAAGGTAATGCAGTGGCTGATGTGTTAAGTCGAAGACATGCAGGATTGGGAGACATGTTTTCAGAATGGAAGAGTCTCGAGTATTTGGCTGGATTTGACTTCAGGCCCAGATGTGAATTGGAACCTGAGATGTTGGCAAACTTATCAATAAGACCTACTCTTGTGGAAAGAATTGGCGAGAGCCAAAAGCGAGATGGTAAGCTTGTCAAGATTATCCGTGATTTGGCATCTGGATTGGACCCAGAAAAGGATAAAGGATTTGAAGTCGATCGAGAGGGTTGGCTTCGGAAGCAAGGACGATTAGTTGTCCTCGATATAGATGGATTGAGAGATGAAGTTCTGAGGGAAAGTCATCACTCGAAGTTGACAATTCATCCAGGTGGAAATAAGATGTATCGGGACATGAAGAGAACCTATTACTGGGAAGGTATGAAGAAGGATGTTGGAAATTTTATTTCCAAACGTATGAATTGCCAGTTGGTAAAAGCAAAACAGAAGAAGCCAAGTGGATTGCTTCAGCCATTGGAAGTTCCTACATGGAAGTGGGAGCAGATATCGATGGATTTTATTGATGGTCTACCTAGAACCAGGGCAGCGAATGAAGGGATTTGGGTCATCGTAGATCGTTTGACTAAGAGTGCAAGATTCATTCCTGTTCGATCAACTAGGACTGCATCGAAGTTGGATGAGCTTTATGTTAAGTGGATAGTTCGATTCCATGGTATTCCGAAGAGTATAGTGAGCGATCGAGACCCATTGTTCACTAGTGGATTTTGGAAGAGCTTCCAGGAAGTTTTGGGAACTGAGTTGTGTTTGAGTACAGCTTATCACCCCCAAACAGATGGTCAGACCGAGAGAGTCAACCGAGTTTTGGAAGATCTCTTGAGAGCTTGTGTTTAGATTTCGGAGGATCATGGGAAGACCATCTTCATTTGGTGGAATTTGCGTATAATAACAGTTATCAGTCCAGTATTGGTATGACACCATATGAGGCATTGTATGGAAGACCGTGTAACTCTCCGACATGTTGGTTGGAAACAGGAGAAAAGCTGATACTTGGGCCAGAGATGATTCAACGGACTTCGGATTGTATAGAGATCATTCGGCAACGAATGAAGGCAGCCCAAGACCGTCAGAAAAGTTATACCGATAATCGTCGTAAGGATTTGGAATTCGACGTAGGTGATATGGTTTTTGTGAAGATTTCTCCTCTGAAGAATGTTATTAGATTTGGGAAGAAAGGAAAATTGACTCTGAGATTTGTTGGACCATTCCCGATCATCGAGCGAATTGGAAAGCTCGCCTATAGATTGGAGTTACCAGAAAAGATGGCGGGTGTGCACAATGTTTTTCATGTATCTTATCTATGGAAGTATGTGCACGACTCGAATACAGTGGTTTCTGCTGATAGCTGTGAAGATTTAGAGGTTGATCCAGTTGTTACGAGACCACGTAAGCCGCTTCGTGTTGTGGAAACCGACACGAAACATCTTAGGAGGAAGACGATTACGTTGCTTAAGGTACAATGGAGTGGTGATGTTAACGACTGTACGTGGGAGGAGGAAGAGAGGATGAAGGCAGCTCATCCTAAACTCTTCGAGGTATGGCCCTAAGGTGTCGTGACATCTCACGAATTTGTAACTTGTTCTAGTCTTAGAGTTCTGCATGCCAGACTAGTAATTGGATGCATGGTTTGTTGATTGCTATGGATGGTAGGCATGCGGAATAACTTTGGTTGCTCTTGTTTGTTTAGAATTTCGAGGGCGAAATTCCTAAGGGGGAGAGAATGTAACGACCCGTATTTTACGTGTCGACGAATCGTAAAATAGTTGCATTAGGTTGAGTGGGGCGACCTATAGGTTGAACGACCTAAGGAGTTAGGCCGTGTAGTGGTTAGGTCGCATGGATGTTGGCTTAAGTCGTGTTACCGAGTTATAGAAGTTTCGACCTAAGAAGATTAGCGGGTTAGTGGCTAACGACTTAGGAAGATAGGCCGACTTAAGGAATTAACGACCTAAAACTTACGGGTTAGCGAGTTATGAAAGCCTAGGTCGTGTGATAGCTTGGGTCGGTGGAGCGACTTATGGGATTGGACCAACTTAGTGGAGCTAACGACTTAGGGGTTAGCGAGTCATTGGGTTGGACCGACCTAGTGGTTAGCGGCTTAAGGAGTTAAGGCTTAGGTCGTGTGTTGGTGTTAGGTCGTGTATAGGGCTAGGTCGTTGGGTCGTAGGATTTCTAAGTCGCTAAGTCGTAGGTTGTTGAGTCGGTTGGTAGTTGAGTCGTCCAGACGACTTGGGACTTAAGGTAGGGACGCGGCTGAGAGGGGACGGCTTTGTAGCTGAGTCGTAGGGTCGGCAAGGGTTAAGTCGTGAGCCGTGTTGATCCGTGTTAAGGCATGTGCGTTGAGTCGTATGTCGTATCCCGTGTTAAGTCGTAAGTCGTCTCCTTTGTTAAGAGTTGAGTCGCTTTGGTTAGTTGGGTCGGTCTTGTGGGTAGGTCGTTAAGGGGTTTAGTTGATAGGCCATGAACGACTCAAGGTTATAAGGTTGAGTCGTGAGTTGTCTCTTGTGTTGGGTCGGCGGTATGATAAGCAGTTGAGTCGTAAGTCGTAAGGTGTTAAGTCGTTGAGTCATCTATACGACTTAGGACTTAGAAAAAAGAAATGTGACAGTGTCTTATGCCGTTAAGTGGTAGGCCATGCGTTGAGTCGCGAGTCATATAGTGGCTTGAGCCGTGAGTTGTGAGTCGTGAGTCGTGGACGACTCATAGGGGCGGACGACTCATTGGTTTTTCAGCCTATAAATAGAGGAGTTCGGTTCTCTTTTTGGCACCGGATTTTGAAGCGACGAAGTGCTGCCATTTTGAGAGCTTGACTACAACACTTCTTCACTTCTTTTCTCCACTATAATCTAGTGATTCCTTCCATCTGAATTGAAGATCAAATCGAAGATTCAAGAGCCAAAGTTGAAGATCTTCTTCCAACAAAGAGAGATTTCATCGATTGAAGCGAGAGTTTGCCGGATCAAGCTTTGTTCTTTGCTGTCCAGATCTGGAGTTGGTTGTTTTTGAGGTGCTTAGGTGATTCGGTGAGTGGTGGTTATCTCTCACACGGACCCAAAGGAGTATATTGGATCGGTGGTTTGTTTATGTGTTAAAGATAGTGATTTCATGCATTTTCCCTAAGTCTACATGTAGATCCATCATCTAAGAAGTTTTGATATCCATTTTACTACATGTTCACTTATGCAAGTTCATTCATCAAGTTGTAGAGATATTGTTCATAATTCATGCTTGTTAAAATGCATGTTAGATTTGGACTCTTTATTTACGAAATTGCCATTATTGTTGTAATTGTTTATTTAGATCTTGTTTGAATGATTGATTACTTGGATTAATGTTTGATTTGATTGATTAGTTGATTGATAACTTGATTTGGACAAGTTAGTCGAAGATGATTCAAAAGCTAAGTGAAAAGGCTCTTGAATAAGGGAAAGCTGCTTGTGCATATGAAGCGGATGTTGAAGCTCATATGGATAGATTTGATGATGATGTTGAGATGGGACTTTGCCATGATGCGATGAGGCAAACCATGATGTTGAGATGGGACTTTGCTATGATGCGATGAAGCAAAGCATGATGTGTGAAAGCCTTGGTTTAATCCAAACGGGATCATCCCAAGCATGTTGATAACTCGGTGATGCGGTCCGAGTTTGTGGATAATGGTTAGCTTGAGAGGCGCTTGAGCTAGTATGGGAATAGTCGTCGAGGAGGATGACTAGAAGGCTGAGATTTCATCGTTGTTGAAGGTTCTAGCATGCTCAAAGCAAGAGTACGTTGGGACGGGTCACGATGACGTTCCAAGCACGGGCTGCGACGACGTGCTAGTACTCTGGGTAGTTGCGAAAATTCCTAGGCACGGGTTGCGACGACGTGCGGAGTTATGTCTAGAACCGGGGTTACCATTAGCCCTTGACAGGCGGTCATTCAACTAACGGTGAATCAAGGCAAGGATAACAGTGATAGCCAGAGTCATGGATGTTTGGATGTTTGGTTGTATCGTCGCTTGGGTCAAGAGCGATGTTTTCAAGGTGCTTATCTGATCTTGGTTTAGGCCTTGGGGGTTTGTACTTGTTAAACACCGACCTTGACTCGAGTGATATTTACTTTGCTTTGAATGTCTGAATTTCTATGTTTACTTCTGCTTAGTGTGTCTGGGGGCTATCACTGTAGAAAGAGGTGGAGTGGGATGGTTGAGTTCCTATTTCTTTTACCCTTTATGCTCTTTTGGTATGTTTGATAGTTGATTTACTGCTCACTAAGACTGTTGTCTGACTCAAGGTGTTATGTTCAACTCTTATTACCTTGGGCTGTTCATCCATGTTGGGATGGGCAGACTAGGTAGCAGGTGACAGGTGCTGTTCTTAGTGGTCAACGCTGTTGATGACGAAGACGAGCTGGAGGCTTTTGCATTTTTTTTCTTACTATATGTACCGGGTGTTCCACTGTTTGTATATTTTCTGAGTGATATGTAGTGAGGCTTGATGTATTGACTTTGCTGATTGTTGTATCAAACTATTAGAGTTTATATGATGAGATTCTGTTATATGGAGCTTCACTATGTATATTTTCTATTGTATTTTGTCCATGCGCTGTGAGTAATACGATAGATTCCGCTGTTTAATCTTACCTAGACTATCGTCCATGGCTGCCTGGCACGCCTTTCAGCGCACTATCTCCTTATTTTGGTGCGGAGTCATGGGCGGTCGTCACAGATTCGTTTTGTGAATATTCCAATTTTAAGTGTTTTGAAGTCAATCTTTTAAAAATCATAACTTTGATGTTTGATCATGCTTTTGGTGATGCGTCGAGGAGCCTATAGGGATGGGTTGTCGATTGACGTAAACCCTTAGCGCCTGTTGCTCGTCCGATTGCAAATTGTGAGAGTTTGCACTTCAATTAAAATAGGTTAGGAATGCAGGAAAACAGTGTTCAGTCGACTGAACCCTCTGAGTCACTTGACTGAGCTGAAACTCGAGAATTTTCAGGGTCTGTGTTCAATCGACTGACTCAGTGAACCAGTCGACTGACCTGCTCCTATTTTTCCTGTTATGCCTATTTATGCCTATTTTGCTTAGTTTCCAAATTTAATCGATTCGTGTTGATTCCCATTTGTTGTTATAATTTATTATCGACTTTGATGACCTTTTCTTAGGGATTTTTGAAACATCCAACTTGATGGATTCGATATCTATTTCTTTGGATTTTATTCATGTCTTCGAATGTGAATTTGATGATTGATTGTTTCTACAATCATTTCTATGTTTTGTCACTTTAAAATGCAAAGGTTTCTATTCTAGTAGTAAATATCAAAACTCTTTCATCAAAACGACTTCAACACTATTTTAATACAAAGCTCGTTTATTAAAAACTTTTTTCCAACCTATTAGTATAAACAAACCTTTACCTCACTCGTATGAGAAATCTAATTAAACGACTTAGTAAAACAAGTGGCATGAAACGCTTGCGTTTACTTCGTCGGTTAACCTTGGACTTGTTCGATTGAATCTCTTGTGGCTATTTTCGAGTGGAAGTCTACAATTTGTTCGTAAATAATTAAGTTAAGCTAGTGGTTATGGGACATGAAGCTAAACTCATTTATTTACTAGCTTAGTGTTATTTACACTTATCGATCAACGATGGTCATTTTGTGATTTAGACTAGCAATATGCGATGTCTCTTTGTCTGCGAGGGAGACTAAACCTCATTTTTAGTGGAGTTTCGGCTTGGTGGGGTAGAGACCCATGGTCTTCGGACCGTTTTAATGGAGCTATGGCTCAAAGGTCTTCGGGCCCTTTTAGTGGAGCTTCGGCTCAAAATTAATGGTTAGCAACCATGGAATAGCGTTTCGTTTTGTGATACACGTGTTGGTGAGTTTTAATGCTCCTATTTTGTGATAGGCCTCTTTCCCCCTTATTTTGTGATTTCTGGATTTCTATTGATTGATTTCTATAATTTGTGTTTCACCAATTTTCGTGATTTACATTGATAAGCTTTATCAATATTTGTGCATTGGTGAATTTGCGTGTCAACAACTTTTACGATTGGCATTGAGATGTTTGTCAATATTTATGATTTGGTGAATAAAAATAAAGAGTATGACATTCTTTTTGATCTTTGAGAAGATTCTTGTGATATTGATTAATCTCTAGTTGATTTTCAATTACATACTTATCACAGTATGGCTTTATGGTTATCATACGTTTTTGTCATATCTCTTATTCTATATCATTTCATTTGATATTTATAGTTAGACTGATCCGTTTATTATTTTCTTATTAAATAATACTCGGGTCAGACCGAGATGTTACAGGTGCTTCTGCTTGACTCCTCATCTAGGATTATTATTCTGACTTTTGGCTAACTACTTAGACTAGTAGTTTATTTTGTTGTAGACATTTAAGATATAGACTCCATGATGTATACTTATTCTTTTTTGTAGCATTTGTAGCTATTCCTTTGTGATATTGTGGATCCTGTTAGACCACTACTCTGATATACACTTTTATGTGTAATATTCATAACTGTTTCAGCCTTTGAGATATGAACTTCTGTGACTGATTTGTGTTATAATATTTCTATATTTGTTTCCGAAGATTATATAGCCACTGTGTAGTAGCTTTGAGTTTGTATCGGCATGTCGGATTTCCTCTTGGTAAGAAATTCATATTGTACTATCTGACATACCGGTGCTTGCACAAAGCAATTACACGGATGGCCGCTCCTCAACGGCTTTATTCTCCGCGCTAGTTGATGGCATTACCCCGTAGTGTCCTCGACTAGCATGGTTATAGAGGTGGGGCGTCACAGAAATACTGTGTGCATGTCTGTGTTTGGATATGTGAGCCTCTGTTTTTGTTTAACAGACCTCAAACAAATTCAAAAATCCAAATATCTTCATTCAATCTCTTATAGGCTATGATGTATAAAGGAAATATGTTTGCATAAACTAAATTATATTTCTAAAAATATTTTTATGTGTAAGTAGCAAGTAGTTTAACTGAAAAGAAAGACTTACAGTAAAAATCAAATTTAATCAGAAAATTAATTGTTTAAATCTTGTTTTTCCTTATATCATCTGATTCGTATTTAAAAATTATGATTTTTAAAAATAAAATCAAGATTTTTATGTAAGTATTGGTTGAGGAATTTTGGGTTGAAAAGAATCGAGAGTTAGCTCAATTTTTGGTGATCGACGAAGGGTAGAAGGTCAAGATTGTGGCTGGAGCAAGCTCGGAGTTCGAGGCACGTGGGAAAAATGGTGACTGGATTTATAGATCATCGTGGTGGCGAGATGTTGGCGAAGTAGGGTTTTAGACCCTGACTTGGTCGTCGTTGGTTCCAAGGCAAGTACGTCGTCGTCGTTGAATCGCACTTGATTGAAGTAAAGGGAATAGGAGCTAGGTCTACGGCGAAGGTTTGGACGCGGGGTCGAAGCTCCTGGTGGTCGGAGATGGTGGTGCGTGGTGGATCTTATGACCGGGTTTTGGTGCCTACTATTGATCATGTGCTCGAATTCGATTTAGGGTTCGTTTTGAGGATCTGGGTGGTCGGAATCGTAAGAGAAGGTTGTCGTCGACTTGCTGGTGGTTGCAGCGATGGTCGGAGACGCTCTGACCATGTGTGCGCGCACACGTGGTTCTGATATGTCTGATTTGTAGCTTTGTAATGGAGGTTGGATCAGGTATGACAAAGAGCTCGGGGAAGAAGGTTTTGGCTCGAGTTTGCTTACGGGTTGGGCTTGAGTTTGCTTAAGTAACAGGTTTTTAATAGTTAAAAACAAAAACAAGTTTAAAAAAAAAAGTGTTTGGCTCGGGTTAGCATAGGGTTTGGCTTGGGTTAGCTTTGGGTTTGGCTCGGGTTGTCTAAAGTGTATTATCAAGGTTTTAAAATTTAAAAACAAAACAAGTTTTTTAAGAAAAAAATTTCTTAACCAATTTTTTTCAAATGATAAATGTTTTATTTAAATATTGGGTTGGTTAAGGTTATGTAATAGTTTATTTTTAACTTAAATTGATTAGGTTTAAAGTATTTTATTTTATTGTCCATTATTTTATTTAATTCCTAAGTTTATTAAAATGAAATTAAATAGTGTAGTTAATATGGTTAAAGAAAGTAAAATGTTTTAAATTATTAATTTAAAGGTCTCAGTTATTTTATATGTTAAAATAAATTAATTCCAAAGGTTTTTAAATAAAAATAAAATGATAATTAAGTAAAATGGTTAAGCTAAATGGTTTAAACTTTTAATTAATTAAGGTACTAAGTAATTATAAATGATAATAATTAATTTCAATAATTAATTAATTAAAATAAAATAAAATGGCTTATAATTAATCATTGATAATTAAGAAGGATTATAAGTAATTAATTCATGAATAATTAATTTATTTTGTGTTAAATTAAGTTAATTATAAACTTTGTAATTAATCTTGCTTATGGATGATTAATTGTATTGAATGTTTCGATTGATTAATATCTCTAGTTTGTTAATTTGTATTGTTCCGTGGTGTGAAATGCTTTGAATTGAACTGTGATAAATGTGAGTTATTTATCTGTGATGAATTTCTGTATGAATTTAATATTCTGAATTTAAATTAAATTGTTTTAACTTAAACAACTTGGTCTTAAAAGGCGGCGTTTGGATTTCGATGAGATCGGGATCGGATATCAAATTATTATCCGAAAACCATATTGATCCAAATTAAGCTATAGGTCGTGAGATCTCAAGTGAAGATCGAGAATTAAGATTCAAAATGCAAGGGCTATTTGTCATTAACTCTGAGGGTGATTCCAAAATGAGTGTAACAGAGATAGTGCCTTCGTTTCCTTTCGGACCCAAAATGAACTTGTATGGATGAATGCTATCACACCATCGTCAATGGAGGACAATGAACATTCCAAGATATGTATGCTATAAATTTAATCATAGCCTCAGGCCTCATCAACCGGGAATAGCTAAAACAGGGGAGTGCAGCAAGGCTAAGTGGGTAGCACCCAAGTAGGATAAGATTTTTCCCTCTCGAGGTACCTTTTATTCGGCTGTGTGGGCGGTTGTTGGCCACAACCGCGGGGTTGTCTTATTCGGACTATCCAGTAACGGGTAGCTTCGATCTTGTGTTGTAGGGGATCAGGGTGGATTCTTGGTACACTGATCTTGACCAGGTACTATGACGGGTGGTACCCCAGTAGCCTTGTGTAACGACCCGTTAAATTAATAATATTTAATAAATTAAATTAATATGATTTCTAATTTGTTTAAGAATAAATGTAGAAATTTGGTATAGTAGTTGTAACCTAGTGTAACAATAAAATTTTATGACAATAGATTTGGATAATGTAATTTGTCACTTTTTGTTAAAAGTAAATTTTAAGAAATCAATAAATGTTGAATTGAGAATATTAATAAAAAATATTAACTAAAATGAGATTCATTAATATAAAATCAGTAGTGAAGATGTCACCTTTGGTTGTAATAAAGGTGAATGCTATTAGTGGATGTCAACACTTAATAAAATTTATTTAGAATAAAAAGAATTTAAATGCATGTTTGAATAGAGTATTAAATTGATAGATTAAGCGTAAGTAATTAAAATTTAACCCTATAAGATATGGAACTGAATGTATGAAAATAATTTTGTAGAAATAGGTATTTAACAACTTATTTGTGCATACCCAATTTAATATAAATAACAAAAGGGCTAGCACTTGATGTGCCTAAGTATTAATATATTGGAACTATAATAAAATAGAGAGTTTGGTAGTAAATAGAAATAAAAAGACCGTTATTAACTAGTAAATTAATAAATGGATTCTAACGATAGGTAGTAATTAATGCGTGTATATTGGGCATTTGCGGATTACCAATTTTTCTACCTATTCATATAATTTATTTATGTAAATCTAAACCTATGGCAACATTTTGTTAATAAATGTTGGAAGTGAATTTGAATATATCAAAGGATAACAAGTGTTTAGGTTAACCATTTATTTTATTTAGTTAAGAAGGGAAATAGATTGAAATAAAGCTAATTAAATTTTTTTGGTTGTTAATGGGTATAGTTAAATAAGGAGAAGTTATAGGAAATAAAACGCGCACTAATGAGATGTAATATAATTCCAAAGTTATTTATACCCACAAATAGGTTAATTACTGTATAGAAAGAGTCTAAATCAATAAATGAATTTATTAAGATTACATTTATGATTTTATAACCTTTATGCTGATTTAAGTTCAATTAATTTATTTGATTAAATAGTGCAGTAGCGTAGTTTTGTGCGGTAGTTGAAATAGCTAATTCTTTTAGGTGAAGTTAAGGCTAATTCTATGTATATATTTGACCTATTGTTATAGATTCTAGGAAGCAGGATCTATTAATTAAATGGAGTATTAGATTCAATAATTGCATTTATCGCATAAATAAAGAGAATATAACGGTTAAATTTGGCGTTATTGAAATTAAAAAGGAATGGGGGAATAATAATTTGAAATCATTGTAATAGATATTAATTTAAGGTTACCTTAAATAAATTAAGGTAATAAATGGAGGATAGTGTAAATATCTTTATAATACGATAATTTGTGTAGTTAGGGTAGTTTTGATTTGTCACTTAAGATGGAGGATTTTTATAAAATGTAATAAATGCAGTTTAAATTAAGGCATTGACGTTTGGGTATTTAAGAAGTGATAAACTAAAATTTATTTATTTATTTGAAAATTTGAAATCCAATTTGTGGATTTATTGCAAATAAGTGAAATTTCTGTTTAACCATTACATCGATAGGAATAAATTTAATTTAAGGTTATATTAATAAAATTTGGACTAGAGAAATGATATGAATCGGTTTTAGAAGCCTTAAATATAAAATGGGAAGTAGACGAGATTTCACGTTACAACCATGTTTAAAAATCCTGATGTATGTAGAAATATTTATGAAATATAACGTAAACCAATGTTGAATCAAAAGAATAGAGTCAACACTTATTTATTCATTTAATGTGATATAACTACGAGTATGATTTATTGCAAATTACATGGAAATCTAATATATAGGACATTACCTAAAAAGGAAGAGTAGATAAAATTTATGATAAACATATTTGTATATGAAGGTTATTGATTTAAGGAGAAATTGGGCAAGTTTTATGTATTTGGGTTAAGTGCAACCTTTAATAGATAAATTTAGTGCAATTAAAAGAAATTGACATTTAATATTTCGATAACTTAAAATTTGATGGGATAAGAACATTTGGGTAATGAAGGGATGACAAATATTAGCTGTGATTCTAGAAGGAATTAAATAGATAATGGGAAGATTAAAATCAGGTTATAAGCAATAATTATTAAATAACAGAAGTTTAGGAGTAAAGTGAGATAATTGAAAATTTTAATCATTCATATAAGTCATTTGTTTATTAATATGAGTTAGCTAATAAATTTAACTTGGGCAATACCTATATATTGGAAACACATTTGTAAAGTGTAATTAATTGAATTTGGTGAATTGGGAATGAATCCAAGGTTATAGGAATTGATGTAATACTACGCAAATAAAAGGTAACTGCATAAAATCAATGTTTCGTAATAAATTGTAATTGATAATTAAGTAGGAATGGGTTTGAATTTGACAAAAAGGAAAATTTATTATTTGCTTACCCATCTATTCAATCTATTAAATTTGATCAGATCCATTTGCAATTAAACGAATTTATTTACAAGTTAGTATGTATTTAGCTGATAACTATAAACCAATTAGGGCAATTGGGTATATATATTACCAATTAAGTTATATAAGATAATGGTTGACTTAATTAAGGGAGTTTATGTAATAATTTCATTTATTTTGTAAGTGGAAATAAAACGTTAATGATAACAAGTATTCAAAATTTACCATCTATTTAGTATATTAAGTATAATTGATAATCAACTGCAGCAAGTAATAAATAATAAATACGTAACGTTAAATGAAGTAATATTTGAAATTTAATATTTAGAAACTATGTAAATATAAGTGCAGATGAAATTGGGGATATTTACATATTGAAATATGAATCCAATGATAAATCAATCTAATTGACAATAAATAATGGAAAGTAAATTTAATTAAATTTTGGAAATTTAATATATATATACAGTTATAAACCCTAGCTCCATCCTATTGTCATTTGCTGTATATTCATTTCTTCATCTCCCTCTCCTCCTCAAATTGTTGCAAAACCTAGATCTACTTCAATCCAAATTTCAATGAAAATGCAAACACTTCAGAAAAAAATTCCACAAAAAAATATATGTTAATGTTCTCGAGGCACGTAATCTACTGGTGCAATTCGTTTTCTGTTTTGAACATTCGTTTGACCAGAATTAATTCAAACAGTCCGTGACCATTCATCATCGTCGTCGCAAACTTCGTCGGATCGTCAAACCTTTTCTGGGTTTTGTAGAGTGGACGATGGGGATCGCATCTATATGGTTTTTGTGCCGATTCAACGGTTAGATCGTCGTAGATCTTCGATTAGGGTTTCTGGAAGGGGGCCGCGTGCGTTTCTGGAAATAGAAGGAGTGACGTGGCACATATATTTGATCGTAATTTAATTCCAGATTTGATGACGCTGGTTTGGACAAATTTGGGAGACCGTCAAATTTTTGGGTTTAAATCGAATTTAAATTCGATTTAAATTCCAAAGGTGAGTGTTTAAACCCACTCACAACTACTAGAAGCTTTTATGTTTGTTAAGTAAATTTTAGAAATGAATAGAAATTTATTTATGAGTATTTGGCATGTTTATTTCACTAATATTTGTTGAATTGCATTTATTAAATTTAACTGTTAATTTAATTTATTTATTGCGTATTAATTGATAGTTAGAATTTATTTGTTTGCCTATAAACTGCTAGTTAACAGTTATATAGATTATTACTGAATATAAACTGTTAGATTAATAGTTATTAAATTTAATCTGAATAAAATTGCCAGTTATTACCTGTTATATATTATCAAATATAAATTGTTAATTGATTGATATTGCTTGATGATTGTGATTGGATGATGGGTGATGTTGATGGATGTTTTATTGTATATCATTAAATTGCAAATTTTCATGCATATTTCCTTTCATTCGGGATTGTGGTTTGAAATGATATACAACCGCAAAATTTTATATCTTTTAAATTGCGGATTGAAATGATAAATATCCGTATCACTTGACCATAGGATAGAAAATTATATACAGGCACCGCGGTATATATATAACTATTTAAATGTGATTTCTATGGTTTGGATGGAATACGGTTTATAATAATCTTAAATTTTATATTGTATAAATATTTTTCTTCCATATATATATACATATGAAGTTGAAAATTTTGAAATTAAAAGGTGTATAAAAATCTTTATTAAAAATGGAAGAAATTTTAAGAAAATGGAGTTTAATAATTTATATCATATGTTTAAATGTTAAGTTTGGAAATTTTAAGATATGATATTTATAATTGGATTTTTCCCAAATAAATTGAAATGAATATTCTAGTATAATTTGAATTGGGAAAAACATATATATATTATTACTAGAAATTGAAGTCTTATTATTTATGGATTTTATATGAATATTCAAGACTAATTAATAGAACAATTGATTTGTTGAAAGAATAAAATCCAACTTTAGTTTGAAATATTGATACTCAAAATGGATATACGTATATATAAATAAATTGAAGTGGTTTTGGAACTTGAGAGAGATAATATAAATTTTGGTTTAGACTTTAATAAAGAAATGTATTTGTAAAGCCATGAGAACTATTTTCTTTACAAAGTAACATTTAAGTTAAACCATTTAATTCATATACCGTTGAATGTCCAAACCATTCAAGTTTTTTTAGAAGTTATGGTTTTAAATTATGATTTTCAAAATACTATGCTTTGAAATTATTTGATTTTCAGACGTTATGAAGTTAAAGCATTTTGATTTTGGAAAAGAATTATATTTGGGATAAGTGATAAAATATGGTTTTGGGTTTTGAAATGATATCGTATTCATGGTTATGAAATGGAATGTTTATTCTGATTTTTAAAAGTATAACCTATTTTTAAATGACCGCGGTGTTATAATAACGATGGGTTGGCAAAGAGACCGGGATCGGATATCTGACATACTCTCTGTCGATACCGAAAACCACTTTGACTAACCGTGTACGCGGTGGAGATTCCAGAATGAAGTAGGTGGTGGCGACGTTTCCTGTAAGGTAAATACGTGGACCCAACTCCCGTGAGTTGGCTTAAGGTGGCTAAAACAGGAGCTATTCCCAGGCCAATGAGGTCATTCCTCTGATCGGACACTCCTCTTCGATATTATACTATGACTTTGGATTGATTCAGTGGCCACTTTTATTTTGATTTCGGGGAGTTTGCTCGAGGTGGGCGGTAACTGCGGCTACGCGTTTCCACCAGCCTGGGTACGCAATTGGTATATCTACCCTGGCATTGCCTAGTTGTGCCGTGTCACCTACCCTATCGTGCCTTTACTACGAGTTTCTATTTGTGTCGTACCTATGGAGTATCCTCTGGTAGCCTCCCGATCAGGAGGTATTACGGTACTGTATAGACTATTGGCATTTTACGTGTTAAGGTGGAAAATGTAAAGCCTTAACGCTATTTAAAAGTAAGTTTATTTTATAAATAGACACTATTATAATAGCGCAATATACTACATAGTAAATAGTTTAACGGATCCTTAGGAGATGTAAATCCCGAACATCTCTTGAGTTACTGTACTCATATTTATTTCTGTAAATTTAACTCACATAAGATCTTTTAGTCTGACTCGAGTGTTTTTGTCTTTTCAAATTCGCTCGGGTCAGTCCGAGCGTTTCAGGATCGAAGACTTTAGCTTTGAAGGACGAAGACGAAGGAGTCGTATTATTATTATCTATAGTATTGCACCACACTCTAAATTTCCGCTGCATTGATTGTATTGGTATGTGTAACTCTGATATTCATTGCATAAGTAAAATAAATATTTTGTAAACAGTTATCATGAACTGTATATTGATTATTATATTTTATCCTTCCGCTGTGAGATTCTGTTTTGTTTTTATTTCTTCTCTGTTTTTCTTATTTACCCCATAACAATCCGCCCTTGCGTATGCTTTGAATTGGCACGTGTGTCGGTTTAAAGTGTGCGAAAAGGCGGGATGCTACAGTTGGTATCAGAGCTTTGGTTTAGCGATAAACCTTGACTTTGTGGGGTTTGACTCTTTGTTAATAGGGTTGAAATATCCTATGGGAGTCGCTGAGAGTATATATATGAGAGAGCGTATTTGTTAGTTTTATAAAAAGATTTTGATATTGTGTTAATCTGTTCCACTTTGTATTTATAAATTCTGGTTGATGCATGGGACGCTATGTCATCAATAGGGATTTCTAAACACTTAATTAGGACATACCGACATAATATTTGTTTTAATATAGGTGAATGAAATAATTTTGCCTATTATATTTTCTATATATAAAAATATTTTTATAAAGATATATATATATATATATATTTGGTTGCTATAGATTGGGTGTTAGGTAATAAAATATTTATAATAATTGAAGCTAAGCTGAAATTATAATAAATCAAATTGGAGATTTTTGAACTTAAGTCCGGGATTTTGAAATCTGCTTTCAAAGGATTTATGAAATATAATGATTTGGTTTATAAATATTTTCTTATATAAATATTTAGTATAATTCGAAGGAATTGGTTTAAAGAGGATTTTGAAGAAAATAAGTTTGTACTTTCCTCTCTGTCGCTGGAAAATAATTTCGGTGATGACGGCCGCATCATCGACTTTCATTTTCGAGTTTCGAAGGGAAAGGCCACTGTAGTAAATTCTACTGCAGATTTGTTTTGAAATTATTTAAAATTTTAATTGTTTAAAGGTAATTAGAGATATAAAAGTTGTAAGAAATTAATTATCTATTATTTTAAAGAAATTTTGGAATTTGACCCGGCATTAATTCTTGAATTTCCATTAATTAGTTGTAAAGATTTAGGTTAGTGAAATAAAAGAAGCAATCAATGAATTAAAAGGATTACTGTAATTAAATATTATAGAAAGTGGGTAATTAAACTGTTACTACTATTAAATATAATGGAAACTTCCACATTAAATAAATAAATGAGATTAAAGGTAAGTTGAAATTGTAGGTTATAAAACAAATATATATTAATTAAAGGAAGGAAAAGAAACTTGTAAATTTTCACTTACATTCTTAAAATATATATAACTTACCATAAAATAAAAGTTGCAATTGCTAGTAAGAAAGTGTAAAGGGAAATCTTACAAGTGAAGCTTGAGGTAATTAAAGTATTCAATTAATTGCTGTTAAAACTTAAGCTAAATCGGAAATTTTACTATATAAGAAAGGTAAGTAGAATAAATGGGTGATATAAACTTTAGGCAATAAATTGGAACACAAATATGATACTTTTGTAATAAATGAAAATGAAAATTGTAAGAAGTAAAGGAATCACTCCACAAATGAAAGAAAGAAAATCAAACCACTGAAGCATGAAAAAAATGTATGATAAGTAATTTGGTTGTTGGGTTGAATTGTTATTGTTTGATTTATGTTGTTGGGTAAGGAATTTGAATTTGTCGGATGAATAAATAATCTATCTATGTTCCATCTAAGACTGTTGAGTAAAGGATGCACTTGATAGTTAATTTCATTTCATACAAATTTCAAGTCTGAACCCAAACAACTATTTGTTTGATGGATTAAATGGTTTCTTTGTTTGTGTATGTATGTTGTTTGTAAGGTTGATGGTTGTTGAATTGTTTGGTTGATTAATGATTGAATCCACTTGAATAGTTCACTTTAAAATAAATATTTAACCTTTTAGATTATATAAGTGAATACAGGTGATGGAAGCAACTGCTACTGCTTTTGGTTCCATAATAATAAGCGTATTTTGCCAGACAAATAGGTACGTTTTCGGATTACGTTTAAAGCGCTATTTTTCCGTGTTGGGATATAATATTTTGATAATATATGTAATATATTTGTATATTTTGATATTATATTTTCTCCAGAGTCTCTCCGTACAAAGGAGACTCTGTCAAAAATTTTCGTAAATTTTGGACTTAGAATTTTGTGAAAATATTTTCCCAACTTTAATAATTAAGGATAGAATAATATAATGATTATAAACAGGTATATTTTATTTAAGAAAATAAATTTGGTAAATTATTGTTATAAGTTAATATTTGGAATAAGATGTACTGTTTTATTCTTCCTTCTCAGTTCTTTTTCCTTTTCGGGGACGAAAAGTTTTGAGTGGGGGAGATTGTAACGACCCGTTAAATTAATAATATTTAATAAATTAAATTAATATGATTTCTAATTTGTTTAAGAATAAATGTAGAAATTTGGTATAGTAGTTGTAACCTAGTGTAACAATAAAATTTTATGACAATAGATTTGGATAATGTAATTTGTCACTTTTTGTTAAAAGTAAATTTTAAGAAATCAATAAATGTTGAATTGAGAAT
Organism: Allium cepa; assembly: GCA_030765085.1. Classification (NCBI taxonomy): domain Eukaryota; kingdom Viridiplantae; phylum Streptophyta; class Magnoliopsida; order Asparagales; family Amaryllidaceae; genus Allium; species Allium cepa. The sequence continues at coordinate 188,535,842 of CM060937.1, read as the reverse complement.
ATTAATAAAAAATATTAACTAAAATGAGATTCATTAATATAAAATCAGTAGTGAAGATGTCACCTTTGGTTGTAATAAAGGTGAATACTATTAGTGGATGTCAACACTTAATAAAATTTATTTAGAATAAAAAGAATTTAAATGCATGTTTGAATAGAGTATTAAATTGATAGATTAAGCGTAAGTAATTAGAATTTAACCCTATAAGATATGGAACTGAATGTATGAAAATAATTTTGTAGAAATAGTTAATTAACAACTTATTTGTGCATACCCAATTTAATATAAATAACAAAAGGGCTAGCACTTGATGTGCCTAAGTATTAATATAATGGAACTATAATAAAATAGAGAGTTTGGTAGTAAATAGAAATAAAAAGACCGTTATTAACTAGTAAATTAATAAATGGATTCTAACAATAGGTAGTAATTAATGCGTGTATATTGGGCATTTGCGGATTACCAATTTTTCTACCTATTCATATAATTTATTTATGTAAATCTAAACCTATGACAACATTTTGTTAATAAATGTTGGAAGTGAATTTGAATATATCAAAGGATAACAAGTGTTTAGGTTAACCATTTATTTTATTTAGTTAAGAAGGGAAATAGATTGAAATAAAGCTAATTAAATTTTTTTGGTTGTTAATGGGTATAGTTAAATAAGGAGAAGTTATAGGAAATAAAACGTGCACTAATGAGATGTAATATAATTCCAAAGTTATTTATACCCACAAATAGGTTAATTACTGTATAGAAAGAGTCTAAATCAATAAATGAATTTATTAAGATTTCATTTATAATTTTATAACCTTTATGCTGATTTAAGTTCAATTAATTTATTTGATTAAATAGTGCAGTAGCGTAGTTTTGTGCGGTAGTTGAAATAGCTAATTCTTTTAGGTGAAGTTAAGGCTAATTCTATGTATATATTTGACCTATTGTTATAGATTCTAGGAAGCAGGATCTATTAATTAAATGGAGTATTAGATTCAATAATTGCATTTATCGCATAAATAAAGAGAATATAACGGTTAAATTTGGCGTTATTGAAATTAAAAAGGAATGGGGGAATAATAATTTGAAATCATTGTAATAGATATTAATTTAAGGTTACCTTAAATAAATTAAGGTAATAAATGGAGGATAGTGTAAATATCTTTATAATACGATGATTTGTGTAGTTAGGGTAGTTTTGATTTGTCACTTAAGATGGAGGATTTTTATAAAATGTAATAAATGCAGTTTAAATTAAGGCATTGACGTTTGGGTATTTAAGAAGTGATAAACTAAAATTTATTTATTTATTTGAAAATTTGAAATCCAATTTGTGGATTTATTGCAAATAAGTGAAATTTGTGTTTGACCATTACATCGATAGGAATAAATTTAATTTAAGGTTATATTAATAAAATTTGGACTAGAGAAATGATATGAATCGGTTTTAGAAGCCTTAAATATAAAATGGGAAGTAGACGAGATTTCACGTTACAATCATGTTTAAAAATCCTGATGTATGTAGAAATATTTATGAAATATAACGTAAACCAATGTTGAATCAAAAGAATAGAGTCAGCACTTATTTATTCATTTAATGTGATATAACTACGAGTATGATTTATTGCAAATTACATGGAAATCTAATATATAGGACATTACCTAAAAAGGAAGAGTAGATAAAATTTATGATAAACATATTTGTATATGAAGGTTATTGATTTAAGGAGAAATTGGGCAAGTTTTATGTATTTGGGTTAAGTGCAACCTTTAATAGATAAATTTAGTGCAATTAAAAGAAATTGACATTTAATATTTCGATAACTTAAAATTTGATGGGATAAGAACATTTGGGTAATGAAGGGATGACAAATATTAGCTGTGATTCTAGAAGGAATTAAATAGATAATGGGAAGATTAAAATCAGGTTATAAGCAATAATTATTAAATAACAGAAGTTTAGGAGTAAAGTGAGATAATTGAAAATTTTAATCATTCATATAAGTCATTTGTTTATTAATATGAGTTAGCTAATAAATTTAACTTGGGCAATACCTATATATTGGAAACACATTTGTAAAGTGTAATTAATTGAATTTGGTGAATTGGGAATGAATCCAAGGTTATAGGAATTGATGTAATACTACGCAAATAAAAGGTAACTGCATAAAATCAATGTTTCGTAATAAATTGTAATTGATAATTAAGTAGGAATGGGTTTGAATTTGACAAAAAGGAAAATTTATTATTTGCTTACCCATCTATTCAATCTATTAAATTTGATCAGATCCATTTGCAATTAAACGAATTTATTTACAAGTTAGTATGTATTTAGCTGATAACTATAAATCAATTAGGGCAATTGGGTATATATATTACCAATTAAGTTATATAAGATAATGGTTGACTTAATTAAGGGAGTTTATGTAATAATTTCATTTATTTTGTAAGTGGAAATAAAACGTTAATGATAACAAGTATTCAAAATTTACCATCTATTTAGTATATTAAGTATAATTGATAATCAACTGCAGCAAGTAATAAATAATAAATACGTAACGTTAAATGAAGTAATATTTGAAATTTAATATTTAGAAGCTATGTAAATATAAGTGCAGATGAAATTGGGGATATTTACATATTGAAATATGAATCCAATGATAAATCAATCTAATTGACAATAAATAATAGAAAGTAAATTTAATTAAATTTTGGAAATTTAATATATATATATACAGTTATAAACCCTAGCTCCATCCTATTGTCATTTGCTGTATATTCATTTCTTCATCTCCCTCTCCTCCTCAAATTGTTGCAAAACCTAGATCTACTTCAATCCAAATTTCAATGAAAATGCAAACACTTCAGAAAAAAATTCCACAAAAAAATATATGTTAATGTTCTCGAGGCACGTAATCTACTAGTGCAATTCGTTTTCTGTTTTGAACATTCGTTTGACCAGAATTAATTCAAACAGTCCGTGACCATTCATCATCGTCGTCGCAAACTTCGTCGGATCGTCAAACCTTTTCTGGGTTTTGTAGAGTGGACGATGGGGATCGCATCTATATGGTTTTTGTGTCGATTCAACGGTTAGATCATCGTAGATCTTTGATTAGGGTTTCTGGAAGGGGGCCGCGTGCGTTTCTGGGAATAGAAGGAGTGACGTGGCACATATATTTGATCGTAATTTAATTCCGGATTTGATGACGCTGGTTTGGACAAATTTGGGAGACCGTCAAATTTTTGGGTTTAAATCGAATTTAAATTCGATTTAAATTCCAAAGGTGAGTGTTTAAACCCACTCACAACTACTAGAAGCGTTTATGTTTGTTAAGTAAATTTTAGAAATGAATAGAAATTTATTTATGAGTATTTGGCATGTTTATTTCACTCATATTTGTTGAATTGCATTTATTAAATTTAACTGTTAATTTAATTTATTTATTGCGTATTAATTGATAGTTAGAATTTATTTGTTTGCCTATAAACTGCTAGTTAACCGTTATATAGATTATTACTGAATATAAACTGTTAGATTAATAGTTGTTAAATTTAATCTGAATAAAATTGCCAGTTATTACCTGTTATATATTATCAAATATAAATTGTTAATTGATTGATATTGCTTGATGATTGTGATTGGATGATGGGTGATGTTGATGGATGTTTTATTGTATATCATTAAATTGCAAATTTTCATGCATATTTCCTTTCATTCGGGATTGTGGTTTGAAATGATATACAACCGCAAAATTTTATATCTTTTAAATTGCGGATTGAAATGATAAATATCCGTATCACTTGACCATAGGATAGAAAATTATATACAGGCACCGCGGTATATATATAACTATTTAAATGTGATTTCTATGGTTTGGATGGAATACGGTTTATAATAATCTTAAATTTTATATTGTATAAATATTTTTCTTCCATATATATATACATATGAAGTTGAAAATTTTGAAATTAAAAGGTGTATAAAAATCTTTATTAAAAATGGAAGAAAATTAAGAAAATGGAGTTTAATAATTTACATCATATGTTTAAATGTTAAGTTTGGAAATTTTAAGATATGATATTTATAATTGGATTTTTCCCAAAATAAATTGAAATGAATATTCTAGTATAATTTGAATTGGGAAAAATATATATTTTTTATTACTAGAAATTGAAGTCTTATTATTTATGGATTTTATATGAATATTCAAGACTAATTAATAGAACAATTGATTTGTTGAAAGAATAAAATCCAACTTTAGTTTGAAATATTGATACTCAAAATGGATATACGTATATATAAATAAATTGAAGTGGTTTTGGAACTTGAGAGAGATAATATAAATTTTGGTTTAGACTTTAATAAAGAAATGTATTTGTAAAGCCATGAGAACTATTTTCTTTACAAAGTAACATTTAAGTTAAACCATTTAATTCATATACCGTTGAATGTCCAAACTATTCAAGTTTTTTTAGAAGTTATGGTTTTAAATTATGATTTTCAAAATACTATGCTTTGAAATTATTTGATTTTCAGACGTTATGAAGTTAAAGCATTTTGATTTTGGAAAAGAATTATATTTGGGATAAGTGATAAAATATGGTTTTGGGTTTTGAAATGATATCGTATTCATGGTTATGAAATGGAATGTTTATTCTGATTTTTAAAAGTATAACCTATTTTTAAATGACCGCGGTGTTATAATAACGATGGGTTGGCAAAGAGACCGGGATCGGATATCTGACATACTCTCTGTCGATACCGAAAACCACTTTGACTAACCGTGTACGCGGTGGAGATTCCAGAATGAAGTAGGTGGTGGCGACGTTTCCTGTAAGGTAAATACGTGGACCCAACTCCCGTGAGTTGGCATAAGGTGGCTAAAACAGGAGCTATTCCCAGGCCAATGAGGTCATTCCTCTGATCGGACACTCCTCTTCGATATTATACTATGACTTTGGATTGATTCGGTGGCCACTTTTATTTTGATTTTGGGGAGTTTGTTCGAGGTGGGCGGTAACTGCGGCTACGCGTTTCCACCAGCCTGGGTACGCAATTGGTATATCTACCCTGGCATTGCCTAGTTGTGCCGTGTCACCTACCCTATCGTGCCTTTACTACGAGTTTCTATTTGTGTCGTACCTTTGGAGTATCCTCTGGTAGCCTCCCGATCAGGAGGTATTACGGTACTGTATAGACTATTGGCATTTTACGTGTTAAGGTGGAAAATGTAAAGCCTTAACGCTATTTAAAAGTAAGTTTATTTTATAAATAGACACTATTATAATAGCGCAATATACTACATAGTAAATAGTTTAACGGATCCTTAGGAGATGTAAATCCCGAACATCTCTTGAGTTACTGTACTCATATTTATTTCTGTAAATTTAACTCACATAAGATCTTTTAGTCTGACTCGAGTGTTTTTGTCTTTTCAAATTCGCTCGGGTCAGTCCGAGCGTTTCAGGATCGAAGACTTTAGCTTTGAAGGACGAAGACGAAGGAGTCGTATTATTATTATCTATAGTATTGCACCACACTTTAAATTTCCGCTGCATTGATTGTATTGGTATGTGTAACTCTGATATTCATTGCATAAGTAAAATAAATATTTTGTAAACAGTTATCATGAACTGTATATTGATTATTATATTTTATCCTTCCGCTGTGAGATTCTGTTTTGTTTTTATTTCTTCTCTGTTTTTCTTATTTACCCCATAACAATCCGCCCTTGCGTATGCTTTGAATTGGCACGTGTGTCGGTTTAAAGTGTGCGAAAAGGCGGGATGCTACACCCTGCCATTATATGGAATCCAATCTCCGATAAGCACTTGTACAGTGTTGATTGTGCCCAACTATGTTGGAACGTAAGATGTAAGCATTCCAGCTATTTCCTATTTTATATTGAAAACCCTAGACATTATTATAATATAACTAGATTTCCTATCAAACATTTTGGTTATCATAAGGGAAAAACTTGTTCGTGTTTATTTGCGGAGGGTCTTACGAGATACTTTTGATTTCAAAATGATTTTTTCAAGTTAAACAGCTTATAACGTTTACTCACACCAGACCCATGTCCGTCCTGGAGTTTACTTTCTATTTTCTTAAACTCATAGGTACTTAAATTTTTATGAGTAGCCAAGCGATCAGGTTGGCTTGACGTATTTTGGAAAACCTTGGAGCAGGAGACTTCGTTTATCTATATATCTATTCGCTGTGTTAGTAGCTCTGATTTGCATTTTGGGTTGTAATGAATAGGCAGGTCATTCCGACTGTCTAATGTGATGTTGTAACTGAATGAGTCTGATATAAGATGAATAGTATGTAATATCTATGCAAGTAACATATTTTCCATTCCGCTATGAGATTCTAATATTGTTTAGTTCATTCTATCTATTTTCTTTTCTACCTATTTTATTCTAATTTACGATACGTCTTTCTATGGAATGAAAGGCGAGTCATCATAGAATTAGTCATGAGTATAAGATTTAGACTGATTCTAAGTAGAATTGCCTAAAATAGCTGCCTTGGTGACATGGGGTAGAGGAAAGAGTTGAAGAATAGATGGAGATCCCGCATAGTGATAGCAGAATCCAAATTCTTTCCTTATTGCCCATGGTTTGTATTTATAAAGGTAGCGGTTATATTGGATCAGAAGTTTGCTTCTAGAGAAGTCCAGGGATCGGTCCGAGATAGTATAAGAAATGTCACGATGACATAGGTCAAAGGCTAAGCTCGATACCGGGTCAAAGCCTAAACACGGTGCAGAGTTTAATTCTTAGCCAATCCTTGGCTAAAACTTCTTCTTTTGAACTCCATACTTCGTCTAGATGCCCTCTATATAATTTGGTAGATTATTGATGAGTTTGGATTATCGTTCTTTCGTGACTTGGTTTATCCTACAGTTTGGACCATCACGTCTTCATTTCTCATGATTCGCTCGCTAGAACTGTGACGACCCGTAAATTTATCTCTTTGAAAATGATATTTATTTTTGAATATTCAAATTTAATATTTTATAACACAAATTATAACGTTTTAAACAATAATTAATGATGGTAAAAAATTACATCTGAATCCGACTTAGAATTTGCGAGTTATGACATTCATAAGAAGTTGAATTTAAATAAAACTAATTATAAAACTAATTCAATTTTCTTTTGATATCCATACCCTGGCCCAAGAAAAAAAGAGTTCGGCCCAACAACTACTTTCCCTTTCTTCCCCAAATGCCTGAAGCAAGAATTCGTGCACGGACCTATCCCCACGCGTGCACGCGCACTAACACCGAATTCCAGCCGTCAACTCGACACTCTGACCACGCCAATAACCTCGCCATCGGAATCTCCACTGTTGATTCATGACACAAGCTTCAGATATCATACGACGAGAATACTATACGAAAGCGACAAAAAGAGAATTAGTGTATATTATGCACTACAAAGGAGACAAGACTACAATCCAGAGATTAGTATGAATATTTTAATGTATTGAGTCTTAGAATATTGTTAAAATCATTCCTCAAGTAGTCACACACATACACAAATTGATTTATATTAAGTTATACATAAATTAGTGTGCACTGTGCAATTGACAACAGGTCGGCTGACCGACCAGAAACCTCGGTCGAACGACTCTGTGTCAAGTGCACAGATATACATTGTTTTGTATACGGTTTTAAACCTCAGCTGACCGGCCAGTTTTCTCGGTCGACCGACCTGAACATAACAGCTAGTTTTCTGAAGAGTTGCGATTGTTCATAAAGAGGAATGTCCCTCAATCCAAGAGATACGGACACAACTTTTGATTGAAACTCTTCATGAAAGATTATAACTATTCTACAGCTGTATAAACATGTTCAAATCACTTCTAAAATCATAGATTCTGGTTTATATTTCTGAAATCTATTCTCTATTTATTTCTGCAAATAAAAGCATTCATTCTCATTCAATATCTCTAAAATCTCTGAATTAATTTATATACTTCGATTCTACGAGATTATCTTCCTTCTAAATCTTCACATACACTACATATTCTTGAGGATTTGATTATAAGAAATTGTAGTATCAAAAGATAATCCGTATTATTCAGAACACACTCGTCAACAAAGTATTTTTATTAAGTTGAAGTCCTCTTCGGCTGTTGAGGCGGAAAAATTCATGTTCGGCTGCTCAGATGTGATATACCTATTCCTCCGGGTTAAGTGAGGGGTTTATTCTAAATCCAAAGGATATTCTGGGACTGGACGTAGAACGGGAAGTTCGAACCAGTATAAAAATTCCTGGTGTGCTTACTTTAATTTTTAATTTACTGCTATTATCAGTTTCCGCATTTATATATTATATTACACGATCCTTAGTACTGCACGTACACTTTCATTTGGTATCAGAGCGAGGTTTCCTATAACCGTCACAAAGTTATTTGATATTTACTTCTAGTAATATGGCAACGACACAAACTAACAATGTTAGCACTAACACTAATACTAGTTTCACAGAGGGTCAATCAACTTCACGACCTCCACTTTTTAATGGTTTAAATTATAATTATTGGTCAACTAGAATGAGAATCTATATGCAATCTAGTGGTTTTTATATCTGGAATGTTATACAAAGAGAGTACACAACTCCTACTGGAGAATACTCAACTTGGAGTAACACACAAAAACTAGATGCTACATCAAATGCAAAGGCTATGAATATTCTATTTTGTGCATTAGATAGAAATGAATTCAATAGAGTTAGCATGTGCATTTCTGGTTATGAAATATGGAGAACACTTAAGATAACACATGAGGGAATGAAAAAAGTTAAATTAAGCAAAATTTCTATGTTGAAAAATCAATTTGAAAATTTCAAAATGAGGCCAAACGAATCTATAAATGATATGTACTCTAGATTTCAGGATATTCATCATGCTCTACTATCATTAGAACAAACATTTACTGATTTTGATGGTGTCACAAAAATCTTAAATTCTTTAACCGACGAATGGGAAAGAAAAATCCTAGCCATTGAAGAAGCAAGTGATTTGTCAACATTAAAACCAGAAGAATTGAAAGGTAATTTAATGTCCTACGAAGTAATTTACAGGCAAAGAGAAATGTAGCACAAGAAAAGAAGAATGTGGCATTTCAAGCAGAAAAAGATGATTCCGACTCAGAGAATGAAGATATGGCAATGATTGCTAAAAATTTCAAAAAGTTTCTGAAATTCAAAAGAAATAAATTCAGGGGAAACAAAAATAATTCCAACAACAATATCAACAGCAGCAAATCATCATCTTCAGCAATGGAATGTTATGAATGTCACAAGAAAGGTCACATGAAGAAAGATTGTCCTGAACGTAAAAAGAGCAATTTTAAGAAGGACAAAACCAAACGAAGAGCTTTTTCAGTCACTTGGGACGACACAGACTCATCATCTTCATCAGAAAGTGAAAGTGACAATGAAAATGAACAAGCAAATGTGTGCTTCATGGCTTCATCAGACGATGTAAGTGATCTTAGTTTTGAAGATTTAATTGAAATTAATTCTGAATTAGTAGATTTAGCAAAGCAACTTAAAAAGAAAAATAAAGATTTACAAAGAAAATTAGACAGGACAGTCTTAGAAGTAGATATGCTGAAAGATGAAAAGAAAATATTAGAAGAAAAACTTGAAATTTCTCAACAATCAAATTCGAAGTTGATGCTACGAATTTTAGACAAACATCATCACTTAGACCTAGAGCTAGACTTTTTCATCATTTCATGATGAAATCCATTGTACCAATAGGTGGCTCCTACCACTTAGTATATCCTGAAAATTTTAAAGATTTATATGTTATATGTTCGAATACACAAATCAGTTGGGCACAATTACTCATGGATGAGTTTCTCTCATTTAATCAAGGCAAGATGCTTCATATTTATTATGGAGAATACATAATAAGATTGATCAATAGCTTCGTCCCACATGCTCCGGAATCCGAAACGTCCAAAGTTCATTCTTTTGGTTCAAGGACCATAAAACTAATGAAGTTTCTCGATGCACCTCCTAGATTTATACCATTTAACCAATGGAGTACTACTCCTCGAGAACAACTACGCCGTAGCTTTTCTACACCTCAACCATCAACTCATGTTACGGAACGTCTAACACGCCAACATTCAATTCAGAGACCAACTACCGGAATTAGTACAGAGGCAACCATTGATATTTTGGCTCAAAATCAACTAGCTTTGGATGCCCGGCTACGAAAAATTGATGGTCATTTCAAGAAAATCAAGGGCTTCTTCATGAATTTATGGGATGCCTTATCATGTACTTCCGAAGCCGGTGCCTCTTATGTTGCTCCCGGAAAAAGGCCAGCGCCAAACTTCTCTTTTTCCACTTCGGAGAATACAAGTTCCGGTACATTAGGAACTCACACTTCTAACGCTCAAAGACGTGGTAAGGAACATGCTCCTCCGGAAGAAAATACCCGTCCAGAATTTTGGGATTCCGATTATGATGAGGAGTGATCATATTGTTTTACAACTTGCTGTCTCATAATTTCTAGTATTCTGTTTTTAGATGTTGTGTACTAAGTAAACATCATTAATATGCCTATTTGCTTTGAGTATGTACTATTTAAAACTCGATGTTTTCTTATGTTGTGTTACTTGTTCCATATTTTTTATACATCTAATAAGTATTCCTTTTTGTCGATGACAAAGGGGGAGAAATATATGAAAGCTAACAAATTTTTGCAGAAAAGTCAGAAAAGTCGCTATATATTCAGGGGGAGAATTACAATATATAATACTTCGTCACATAAGTATTGTCATCATTCAAAAAGGGAGATAATGTTGATTCATGAGTTTTGATTCATGACACAAGCTTCAGAGATCAAACGACGAGAATACTATACGAAAGCGACAAAAAGAGAATAAGTGTATATTATGCACTACAAAGGAGACAAGACTACAATCCAGAGATTAGTATGAATATTTTAATGTGTTGAGTCTTAGAATATTGTTAAAATCATTCCTCAAGTAGTCACACACATACACAAATTGATTTATATTAAGTTATACATAAATTAGTGTGTACTGTGCAATTGACAACAGGTCGGCTGACCGACCAGAAACCTCGGTCGACTGACTCTGTGTCAAGTGCACAGATATACATTGTTTTGTATACGATTTTAAACCTCAGCTGACTGGCCAGTTTTCTGGGTCGACCGACCTGAACATAACGGCTAGTTTTCTGAAGAGTTGCGATTGTTCGTGAAGAGGAATATCCCTCAATCCAAGAGATAGGGACACAACTTTTGATTGAAACTCTTCATGAAAGATTATAACTATTCTACAACTATATAAACATGTTCAAATCACTTCTAAAATCATAGATTATGGTTTATATTTCTAAAATCTATTCTCTATTTATTTCTGCAAATAAAAGCATTCATTCTCATTCAATATCTCTAGAATCTCTGAATTAATTTATATACTTCGATTCTACGAGATTATCTTCCTTCTAAATCTTCACATACACTACATATTCTTGAGGATTTGATTATAGGAAATTGTACTATCAAAAGACAATCCGTGTTATTCAGAACACACTCGTCAACAAAGTATTTGTATTAAGATAAAGTCCTCTTCGGCTGTTGAGGTGGAAAAATTCATGTTCGGCTGCTCAGGTGTGATATACCTATTCCTCCGGGTTAAGTGAGGGGTTTAGTCTAATTCCAGAGGATATTCTAGGACTGGACGTAGAACGAGAAGTTCGAGCCAGTATAAAAATTCCTGGTGTGCTTACTTTAATTTTTATTTTACTGCTATTATCAGTTTCCGCATTTATATATTATATTACACGATCCTTAGTACTGCACGTACACTTTCATCCACCACCCAATCACCATTTCCCCTCATCTGCATCAATATATATGATCGCAACCAAACCTACTCTACGCATATAGTAAAAAGTCGCCTCCCTTTATGAGCTATCGCACACCACCAAAATGTTGCCATCGATGCGCCTTCACCCCACGAGTCCAACGCTAGCCTCATCAAGACCCAAAACCTCCCTTGACATCAACAAAGCAAAAACCTAATTTCGACTTCATGAAGTAGGGCAAGCCAAACCATGGATGCACCCGTTGACACCCATACCAAATTGAAGCTATGGGCAATTCATGATTTTAGAAAGCGGTTTGGTTTTTTTTGCTAAGTATAATTTAACATAAAATATTTTAAGGTTAGCTTTCCCTTTTTTTCTTTCTTTGAACTATGATTGGCAGGGTTTAAAAAAGAAGGGGAAATGATGGAAAGGAAAGGTAGTGTGTTTGAATAGGTCAAGCCACAGTGATTTGAAAAGAAGAGAAAGAGCTGATGTGAATATTTAACTAGACAATATATTAATTAAATTTCAAAATGTCTCATTTTACGTAACTTAAAATCTAGAACTTCTATCGATACATGCCACTAGATATTTATGATGTTATACCCTTATTTCGAATGCAATGGAAAAAGCTTCAAGTCCTTATTCGATCGTATGGAGAAGATAGCTTTTTGGACCCAATTATTATATTGATTTTTCGATATAAATTTCAACGCATTCCAATCCCGTACGACCAAATGTAACTCTAATGCTACAAAATTTGAAATCCAATAATAATACACTATTACAAATCCAATGGAACTGGTTTCGTCGAAATCTGAGACTGTGCCACGAAGGGCTATTTTTATATGTTAATTCAAACGGAATATTTTTAAGACTGAGTAAATCACTTTTAAATCCAATTTAAAATGTTCTATTACCTTCACTCTTATTAATATAAATTTTACAAGACTTTAAATTATGAGCTTATAACTCAAGATTCAATTGTTTAACCAATTTTCAATTACTAATTCAATAATTAAATTATCCCATAAATTGTCACATTTGAAATAAAAGTTCAAAATTAACTTTTAAATATTTAAAATTAATTAAATATTCCAATTTTAGATAACCGAAATTTTGGGTCGTTACATACTTGCATTCTTCCCCCTAAATGAATTTCATCCCCGAAATTGCTAAGGTGGGTAAAATGCTCCAAAACCCATTAACTTCCCCCAAACTCAACCAGTTTAAATCAATTTTACAAAACCAATTTATTGAAACCACATTATCACCTTTTCTAACATCCAAATAATATTATTTTCTTAACCATTTCAATTCATAATCTAAAATCAAATTTTAGTTATTTGAAATTTTCTTCAAAGATTTCTAACTCCTTAAATTCTCGAAAATTCCGCCAGCGTCTCCTTTGCGCGGTTAGATCAAAACAACTACAAATCACCACTACGGGCCCAAATCATCAAAAAAGCAAAATACAAGTGGCTCAATCATAAAACCATCAAATTCGACAATAATTTAAACATGTGCCTTTTATTCAGGCAATCCAATTCTCTTTTAATATCGAAGACATCAATTTAGCTTTTGCTTTTATATACCTATATCTAATTTACAAAGATATCCAATCATATAATTCAAAATCATTTTATTCTGCATTTCAATTTTCAATTTTTATCTCACAAAAGCCCTATGATTGTACATATACTATTCATACGAAATATCAACTCTGATCGCTCACTCGATCACACAATTTCACTTTCGAACTAGTATATTTCACACGACTCTCTAGTGCGGACTTAGATCTGGTTCCTTGATTTGAAACCATCATTTTCCTTTCATAGCCATTTGCTATGATTGAGAATCTCAAAGTCAATCAAAAATCCACATCTAGTGTTCGTCGTCGAAAATCGAGCGAAAAATCCAAATTCGCATCAATATAAATTATCTCGAAATTCTATGCTCGAATCTGAATCTAACCATCATACGAATAAAATAATATACGCATAAATTACGTATTATTCCAATTGATTCTTAGCTACATCAAAAAAAATTCGTTCACATTTATACTTCACATTCACCTATTTACTTGGTATATCCCTTAAATACCAATTTCACTTAAGAATTCCACCACCAAATTTCTTAAGTCTAGTGCAAACATTTTTTACAAAAAACTCTTATGTTCATCACCACTTAACTTTATATCCATTTGTATTCAAATTCAATTTTGATTCCATTTAACTTACTAATTAAATTAATTAGTTCATCCACTAATTTATTTCCAATCTTAATAAATTCTATTTTCATTAATTAGTCCATCCAGCCTACTTAGACTAATTTTTCAAAGTTCACTCTTATTTAACTTAATTTAAGTTAAATTCCATTCCAAAATCAAATTTTGAAGTTTTATAAGTTATCAAACTTATTCATATTTCATTCACTAATTTTCTTCCAATTCACTTCATTTACTTGGTTTACTTTACCAATTTATTCCATTTTCACACTCACTTTCATTTAGCTTTTCTTAAATTAAATTTCATTCTCTGCTTCCAATATTCAATTTTATCCACTCATTTTAACTTACCTTAAGGTAAGATTTATTTCAATTTTGCTTTCCAGGTTTTATAAGTTCAATCTTATTTTCCTAATAAACATGGAAATCAAAATCCTAGAGTTTTAAACATTTTTGGTTCTACGTATTTCAAATCATTTTAGAAATTAAATATACCAAAAATCTCTTGGTATATCAACTCATCCCTTTGAATTTCAAAACCAAAATCAGTTTTTCCTAAAAAAATCAAATTGCAAATCATTAAGGTAACAATTCCTTCCTTGGAGACTCAAAAATGAACGTCGATGATGTTGTAGTCATCACCAAAATTATTTCCCAACGTCTGAAGTGAGTTTAATGATTTTATTCCTTTTAAAATTCATTATAAATACTTCCAATTCAAAAATTATTCTCCAAATCGTATCGGTATTATTTTCCAAGACTTTGAAAAGCATTTCAAAATCAATGGGAATTGAATTCCCAACCTTCAAATCCTTTTATCAAATCATATTTAAATATTCCTCTGGAATTTCATTTCATTTCAAATTATAAATCACATTTACTAAAATCATATTTATAAAATCCTATTTTGTTATACGAAATTATTTTCTCAATTGTTGATTATAATATCAACTTTTATCCAATCACTACAATAACAACAAATGATAATAGTTTAATATTATCGTTTCCTAACAACCAACCACACCATATATAATAATTTATGGAAATTACTCCTTTATATATAAAAATAATCTGGGTGAAATTATTTCATTTACCCCATTTCAAAATAATACTATGTTGAATTGTTTTATTCAAGTATTTAGAGATCCCTTTCAAAAACATTAATTACCCATACTGACTTGAACCCATAAACGACTCAATAGATCAATCAACACAATATAAAACAATTTTTATATCACTAAAAAATATGCACTCATATCTATTAATACACTCAAACTCAACCTAGGGAGCTACTGACCCTATCTCTAATGAGTTACCCTATCAAAGCCAAGGTTCTCACTTAACCTTCAGCTCTCATACCAAATGTAACAAACCGAATTTTTGACGCTCAATAACCGACATTAATACATTCACTGTATAGCATGCCGAGCAATCGAGTGCTGGAAATATAAAATCGTTAGAGGAAAAGAAGAAAGAGGTAGAAGAAAATAGAACAACAACACAGAACCTCACAATCGCAGTGAAACAATATATAGTAGATAATAACATGTCTTTATACAAAAAGAACTATAACTATTACTTATACATTACATCATCAGAGTACGACAAATCATTCAATAATGAACAGTTATAATAACTTGTCCTCGCTAGTGCTGATTATACAGTCTACATTGCACAGCGGAATAAAATCAAATATGTGTAATACGTCTTTGTCATCCAGCTCGTCCCCTGAGCTCCATAGCATCCTATCCCGAATCTGTAATACTCGGTCTGACCCGAGCATTATAATAAAATAACACCCAAGTCAATCTGGAAAAGCAGCGTGAGAAAACACACTCAATTTGAATTATTAAAATTATCAAAATCCTTTGAAACAAAGGTATCTTGTAAGACCGCGTCACACATAAACACGATGGGTTTTTACCTTATGATAATCAAAACATTTTACATCAAAATCATCTGATATTATAATAGTGTCTAAAAAAGTAAATAGAAAATAGCTGAAATGCTTGCATCTCATTTTTCAGCATAGTTGGGCACAATCAAAACCATATGATGCTTATTGGAGAATCGATACCATACAATGACTATGCATTGAGGTACCACCTATCACAGTACACATGTAGAAAAATGTACCAAGGACCTCGTAGGGATCCCCTACAACATAGGATCATCCCTGACCCTAATCTTGATAGAACCAAATATGTTATCACCCTGGGTGTTCCCACCTTTATCGAGAGCTCTTTTGCATGGACAACCGTATCCATAATTTATAGTGTATCCGAGGGTATCTAGAAAGGTGATGACATACCCAAATTGGGTATGACCTACTTAGCCTTGCTGCATATCCCCTAATTTTCAGTCATTTTGGTTGATGAGGCTTGAGGCTACTATTACTTTTCAATAAAAATTTCACTTAGAATGCTCATCGTCCTCCAATGACGATGTTCTTATATCATTCGTCCATACAAGTTCTACTGGGTCTGGACAAACTGAATCACCATCTTCATCATCTTCATGGTATCTATTTGTAACGCTCAAATCGAAACGAAGTGATTTTCGGTTAATTAAATCTGATCTTGGTCTCCTTGCAATAATCAACGAATTTGACCAAAATTGATACTCGGTTATTTAACTATCAATAAAACATCCATAAGCAGACATCAGGCCTTATTATAGTTTTTTTCAAAATATCTTTATAAGATATATATCCAAATCCCTTCCAAATTTACAATATTTGAAACAACTCAAATACTTATATCCATATCAGGATATTTCAACCCATCTCTTATTTCAACACTTAGAAAAAAAATTAAAAATATATTTCCTAAATCCCTTACTTCCCAACACTTAGGAAAATTTCACTTATTTCTCTTTTCTCAATAACCCTTCACAATTTATATTGTAAATTCCTTAACTCGTTTATAACGAATTCTACAAGTTTCGGGTTCCTTAATTAAATATCTTAACTCAAAAATATATACTTATCTCACCGAAATAAGTATATACACAAAATCATTTCCTTCAAAATATTTGAAAACTTTTTAATATAAATATGGAAAGCACCACGCGGTATCTACCATGGATCCACAGCTCAATGATTACGTCCCTATCCCAAAGAAATCCAAACTTTACAACATGCAATCTCTATCTTCGATTTCGTAATAAAAGTATACCATTACTTTCCAGAAACTTTAATTAATAATAATCTCAAATTAGTGCTTATGTAGTTTCGATAATAATTTTCCAAGTTTAATTCAGGAAAATACTCTAAAATAAATGTTATTATATACAACCATATTAATATTGAATAATCTATCTTTTAAAATAATAATACTGATTAATTTTGATTTATAAATAAAATTTGAATCCTTTTGCAAGACTTGTTTATAAAACTTATAATTCTTTTTGACAATTTAAAAATATTTAAATAACTAACATTTTGAAATATTTTTAAATATTAAAACATTTTTAAGTTGCCTAGTTTAATAATTAAAAATGTTCTTTTTAAAACAAACTCAATTTCTCGATAAAAATATATTTTCCAAATTCCAAATTAACCAATGTAGTATTTATAAATCTTTCTCGATTTAACACCAAGCGATTTACGTCCTCAATTTCATAAATCCCTTTTTCACATTTCCAAAAGAAAAATCTATCTTTTCTTTTTAAACCAATTTACTCATCTCATTATAAATTCTCACCACGAATTTATGTCTTCAATTTGTCAACTGACAATCATTTCACTTATTTATAAAAATTGTTTATGAATCTCATAGTCTCATTTCCAGTTTACAATGTTTTCACATCACTTAAATCCATTTTAATCGATTTCTACATTAAATTCCATTTAAAATCATTTCCTTATATAAACCAAATTATATTCCAAAAACCAACCAAAATTCGTTTCTGCTTCCATTTTGTAAATTAAAATCTCATTTAAGACCTCGTATAACCAATTTTATATTTATTCCAAGATCCTTCTTTTTTCCCAATCCATTTGAAATGTTGATTTTAAAAAAATCTTTTTACACTTAAACAAATCTCACTAAGTTTTATTATTTAAAATCCTTTATATACATATTATTCTAAAATCTCTATTTAAAACATCGTTAGATAATTAAGTACAAATTCAAAGCCCAACCATTTATTTTTCCAAATAAATTTCTTTTAATTGTCCCAAAATTCAATATAAACATTTTACTTCAAGATCCCTTTTATTTCTTTTCAAATTTAATATAAATATATTTACGATGTTTTAAAATACCAAAATATAGTTCAGTGCTACCACAACATCCAATAAATTTAAATCATACTATAATCTATCACAGAATATTCAAACATATCATACATCACTATATATGAAATTAAACTCAACAATCTAGTTGGATTCCTACAATATATTTTCCTGCATCCACAGATGTTAACACAACGTAAAAATGCCAATCCCACATCGAGATGAGATATCGTGGTATATAGGGTCATCCCTATTATGCGCAGCGCATAGGGTCTCATCCGCTCCTATAGGCGAAAATAATCAATCCAACTACTAATATATTATAACATTCAACTGATAATAATAATTATCAAATCATCCAATCAACCAATAATTAATTTTTCAACATTTTAAATTAACTAGCAATCCAAAAATGAGTGGGATTTACTCACTTTGATTTCATTGGCGCTGAAGCAATCCGTTTGAAATGAAAATTGAACGACGTTTAATTTGTACCAAAATTTTTTCTAGCTCCAATTTGTCACCAAATCATTTACGTTTCATAGAATATGTTAATACGATCAAAATGCAAAATTTACGTCGAATCCGACCTAGAATTTACGAGTTATGACATTTATGAGAAATTGAATTTAATTAAACTAATTATAAAACTAATTCAATTTTCTTTTGATATCCATACCCAGGCCCAAGAAAAAAAGAGTTCGGCCCAACAACTACTTTCCGTTGCTTCCCCAAATGCCTGAAGCAAGAACTCATGCACAGATCCATCCCCACGCGTGCACGCACACTGACACCGAGTTCCAGCCATCAACTCGACACTCTGACCATGCCAACACCTTCAACATCGAAATCTCTACCTCCCAGTCACCATTTTCCTCATGTCTACACCACCATATATGATCGTGACCAAACCTACAGTAAAAAGTTGCCTCCCTCTATAAGCGATCGCACGCCACCAAAACTTCGCCACTGATGCGCCTTCACTCCACGAGTCTAACGCTAGCCTCACCAAGACCCAAAACCTCCCTTAACGTCGATGTAACCCAACCCCAATTTTGACTGCACGAAGTCGAGCAAGCCAAACCATGGCCGCACCCCTTAACACCCATACCAAATCGAAGCTATGGGAAATTAATGATTTTAGAAAGTGGTTTGGTTATTTTTTTACTGAGTATAATTTGAGATTAAAAATTTTAAAGTTTGCTTACCCTTTTTTTCTTTCTTTAAACTGTGATTAGCAGGGTTTAAAAAGGGAAGAGGGAAACGATGGAAAGGAAAGGTAGTGTGTTTCAATAGGTCAAGGTAAAGTGATTTGAAAAGAAGAAAAACGGCCGACGTGAATATTTGACTAGACAATATAGTAATTAAATTTCAAAATATCTCGTTTTACGTAACTTAAAATCTCGAACTCTTATCGAGGCACACCGCTAAGCGTTTATAATGTTATACCCCTATTCTGAACCCAATGGAAAAGGTTTCGAGTCTTAATCCAATCGTATGGAGAAGATAGTTTTTTGGACCCAATTATTATATTGAATTTTCGATATAAATTTCAGCGCTTTTCTATCCCATACAACCAAACGATAACTCTAATGCTACGAAATTTGGTAATAATACACTATTACGGATCAATAGAATTGATTTCATCGAAATCTGAGACTATGCCTCAAAAGACTATTTTTATATGTTAATTCAAATGGAATATTTTTAAAATTGAGTAAATCAATTTTTAATCCAATTTAAAAAGTTCTATTACCTTCATTCTTATTAATATAAATTTTACAAGCTTTTAAATTATTTTTTAACAAGCTTAAAACTCAAAATTTGATTATTTAACCAATTTTCAATTATTAATTCAATAATTAAATTATCCCAAAAATCGTTATATTTGAAATAAAAGTTAAAATTAACTTTTAAATAATTAAAATAAATTAAATATTCCAATTTTAAATAACCAAAATTCTAGATCATTACATTCAATATATAGATTTTATAATGAAAATTAAACACTTTTAAATAATAAATAATTATGGTGGAATAGTTTTCCAAAGTTGTTTACAAAAAATATTTAGTTCGAAGAAAAATCAAAAATGTGACCGGAATTCGTTTTCTGAATGTTCAACTTTCCTCGGTTATAAGTTGTCGAAAACGTTGTGAACTCTTTTATTTGAATATAAACATATAAATATATAAGTCATAGTGTATGTGTATGTATTAATGTATGGATATATGTGTATTTCACTTATGTATATAAATTTGAAATATTATATAGATGCTTAATGGGACATGATGCAAGATTAGGGAGGAAACGTGTTTTTAAACTCAAGTACATGCATTGACTTCATGTTGGCTCAAATGAGGACATGGGGGGACAAGGAAAAAATTGAGGAAGAGAGAAGGGGACAAGGTGGTGAGGTGTCATGCATGTAATAAGGGGTAAAGAACAACGGTAGGTTAGTAATTTTGCATATTTCATTTTATATAAAGCTTTTCTCATATTTCATTCTTCATTTTTCATTTTTCATTTCACTTTCCATTTTTTCCAAAGACTCTTCTCCCTCAAAAGCTATCCAAATCAAGAAAGTATTATTTTTTAATTAAAGAGGAAGGAATTGTCCAAAACTAATATTTTGGGAACATGTTCAAATTCCGAGAATAAAGGGTCCAGAAATTGAGAAGAATATGGCTTATTTTTGAGTGGGTTTCCTTATTTTCAAAGCTTTCTAAACACTAAAGCATTTCAAGTTTACAAAATATTTGGCAAGTAAATTCCTTAACATTTACGAAAGAATTTACCTTTATATGTATGGTTGTTATATGGTTGTATATATGAATGGTATTGTTGTATTATCATGTGGTTCTTATGGTAACATATGTATGTATGTGACGTGAATCTTAGAATTCGAAAATCAAAGTCTAAGCACTATGTTTGGTTCGAAAGACGTGTGCTTGTTTATGTGATGGTTGTGGTTCATAGACTTTGGGTTGGTTGTGTTGTAGAAGTGGAAACAAGTTGGAAATTACGAGTATCTATAGCTATAGTCGCTATGGAAGTAGTTCAGATTTTGAAAATTTTCAGGTTTTAAGTTTCTTTAAAAACACTTTGGAAATCTTTTCAAATTAGTTAGCGACACTTAATTTAATTATAAATTAATTAAGTATGTTTTTATTAGTTAATTACTTTATTAATTAATGATAATTAATTATTTATTAACTAGTAATTAAGGTTAAGTAATTAGTATTAATTAATACTAATTAAGTAAGTTAATCATTTATTAATTAAGAAGATAACTGAGTTTTAAAAACGTAATTAATTTTTAATTAATCATGTTCAATTATGTTAATTATTTATCAAAGTTAATAGTTTAATTTAATTAATTATGATTAAAAGGATTAAATTATTATTTAAGTTTTAATTGAGTTTTATTTAATTATTAAATTGATATTAATTAATATTTAATTAATTAAGGTCTAAATTAATATTTAATAATTTAATAAAGGATTAATTAAGATTTAATTATTTGTTTAACAATTAATTGTTGTTATCATTTATATAAAGTTTAAATTATTTCTTAATTACTTAATTAAATTAAGTTAAGATTTAATAAAGATTAATTATGATTTAAAAAGGGATGTAACTTATAATTTATTAGTTTTAAAAGAGTTCAAAGTTTTAAATCCTTTGTTTTTCTAAGAATCAAATTGTTTTAAAGGAACTTATTTTCCAAAGATGGTTTTGAATTCAATGAATTCAAATGTCGATGCGACTAAGGAACCATATAACTATGAATGAGTTATAATGTGGATTATTGGATTGCGTGGACATGTGTTAGTGAAATAAATATTTGTTCTGTTATAAATTGTTTGTTTGTTGTGTGAATATATGTTAGGAGAATAAATCCCTGTTCTACTGTAAATTAGTTGTTTGTTTGTTGTCTGGACATGTGTTAGCAGAATAAGTTCACGTTCTGCTATAAATCGATGGTCAGCTTGTTTGTGTGTTTGTGTGGATATATATTAGCAAAATAAATCCACGTTCTCTTATGAATTGATTGAATTGTTTAGACATCTAATTAGTAGGACAATCACCATCCAACTATAATGTTACCTGGACATGTATATGCTAGTTAGTTCATATTGACATGTTATTCCCTTATTGGATGT
This sequence comes from Allium cepa, assembly GCA_030765085.1. Lineage (NCBI taxonomy): Eukaryota > Viridiplantae > Streptophyta > Magnoliopsida > Asparagales > Amaryllidaceae > Allium > Allium cepa. The sequence goes on along the minus strand of CM060937.1, from coordinate 188,513,340 downwards.
GAGTTGAATTTACATATATGTTGATTTATGTAAATAACTGATAAGTGAATTAGAATTGAAATTGAATGGTAACTTAAATTAGTACCATTAGGATTGCTAAGCCTCTTTTCAAAATTACAAAGTGTGTTTTTGAATTAACCTAAATTCTTTGATCAGTTTGGTTTTAAAGTTTGTGAATGATATCAAGTTATTGTATAAAGTTATTTTTAACTATATCTTGCAATAGGGTTTTACTAAAGAGTTTACTTAAAGTGGTTTACAAAAGATATTTTTTAAATGATATTTTATAAAGGATTTAGAAAGAAGTTATATAACTAGTTTTGAATTAGAAAGTGATTTTATAAACCATTTTAAGATTTTAAAAGAATTTTTAAATATAGTTTGAAAATTTATAAGAGGTTTGAAATGTAAAGTGAACTTATAAAAGTATTTTTATAGGGGATAAGTGAATGTTTTTTATAGTAAAAAATGTTTTGGGATGGGAATTACTTGGCCATTTTGTATGGAATTTTGAAAGAGGAAAATTATCTAAAAGCCTTTAAGTATAAAAGGTATGTTATGGGTTATGGAAAAAGTGTTTTTGAAGGGCTCTTTTGATCAAGTTTTATGAAGTGATTTTATTAATTAAAGTTTCATTAATGAAGGCTTAAAGGATCCCGTATGGGATTGAATCAATGTTCGATTGTTATTTAATTTGACAGTTAAATTACCGACTATCAAATCTGGATGCAAAACGTAACTTCGGAAATATCTAGGGGAAACATGAGAATTATATGGTATAGTTACCATCGAAGATGCTATACGATACAAATAAACTCGTTTCTTCTTCTAGGATAAAGGATAAGGAAATCCGTCCATAAATAGTTATGAGGTGAACTCCGTTCTTATCTTTTTCTTTTTATTTCCTTGAAGAATCGGGGTCGAGGTTACCAAAAATATCGAAAGTAGTTTCGAAGAGACAGCGATTGGATTTGTTATTCGAAGATCACTTTGATCCAACTCATGCAGTGAAGACATCGTGAAGAGCATGGAATCGAAGACAGAGATGTGAAGTGTAAGGACTAATCGCTACTAATCCTAGGGGTGATTCCAAAATGGATGTAGTAGGAATAGTGCCTTCGGTTTCGTTCCGACCCAAAATGGACTTGTATGGATGAATGCTATCAGCATATTATCATTGAAGGGCAATGAGCATTCTAATTGTGAATTTCTTGAAAGGTTATCGTAGCCTCAAGCCTCTTCAACCGGGAATGACTAAAAATAAGGGGAGATGCATCAACGCTAAGTGGATCGTATCCATTAGGGTATGTTGTTACCCTTCTAGATACATCTACATATTTATGGATGGGTTATGCATGAGATGTCGATAAAAAGGGTTGCAAAGCATTTGGGGTGATGACATATTCGGTACTATCCAGTAAGGGGTAGGTCGGCCTTGTGTTGGCAGGGGATCCCGGCGAGGTCCTCTATACATTTTCTAGTCGTGCACAGTGACAAGTGGTACCCCGGTGCCTAGTCATTGTATGGAATCCAATATCCAATACATGTCGTTGCGGTTTTTATTGTGCCCTTACGGTTTTTATTGTGCCCAACTATGCTTAAACATAAGATGTAAGAATTTCAACTATTTTCATAATTTACTTTTACCTCTAGACATTATTATAATATCATTGGATTTTTAGATAATAAATTTTGGTTGTCGTAAGGTAAAAACCTGTCCATGTTTATGTGCGGCGCAGTCTTACGAGATACCTTTGATTTTATAAGAGTTTTAAAAGTAATAATTCAGTTGTTTTGAGTTTACTAACACCAAACTTATGTCTGACCTGGATTTTTGTTTTATTTCCCTAAAACTCTTGGGTACTCAAATTTTTACGAGTAGCCAAGTAGTCCATCTTTCTACAAATGCATTTTGGGAGGAGCTTGGAGCAGGAAGCTTCATCGATAAATAGTTATTATCTTATTTCTGTTGTATATATGTACTCTATATCTGATGTATAAGGACATGCTGCTATAACGGTCCTAGGTTAGAATTTGTATTAGTGTAACTCTGATGTATCAGCTTTGGAAATGACTTTGTAAAATATTATGTTGATTAATATATGTCATTCCATTGCGTTGTGAGATTTTGTGTTTGTTCTTAGTTCTTCTATCTTCTTTCTTGCACCCCTAACAATCTTCCTTTTTGTTCAATTTGAGTTGACATGTGTGGTTTATTTCTAACTTAAACTACACAGAAAAGATCGATCGTCACATTTATATCATTCGAGACCAAAAAAATGAGGTGATGTATGTCGACGAATTTCGTTGCGATTGGATCAACTATGTGATCGTATGAGTTGAAACATATGACAGTTTATTTAAAAACTCAAACAAGTTATATGCTAATTCTAAATATGGACCAAACCATGAACTATGATGTGAAAGCGCAAGCCTTATTAGAATAGAGCAAATACAATAGAAAATAAAGAAAAGTAAATGAGATATGGAGATTTTGATAGTGGTTCAACTGTTTACTAAGTCTACGTCCACTTTTAGCTTTGATTGTTGGTTTGAACCTTTTTGAATGAGATTACAAGGTAACTGGGAAAGAATTAGTCATGATGAGTATAGGGTTTAGACTGATTCTAAGTACTAGAATTGCCTAAAATAGCTGCCTTGGTGATATAGGGTAGAGGAAAGAGTTGAAGAATAGATGGAGATCCCGCATAGTGATAGCAGAATCTAAATTCTTCCTTTATTGCTCTATGGTTTCTATTTATAAAGGTAGCAGTTATATTGAATCATAAGCTTGCTTCTAGAGAAGTCCAAGGATCGGTCCGAGATAGCATAAGAAATGTCACGATGACATAAGTCAAAGGCTAAACTCGATACCGAGTCAAAGCCTTAAATCGGTGCAGAGTTTAATTCTTAGCCAATCCTTGACTAAATATTCTTGATTTGAACTCCATACTTTGTCTAGACGCCCTCCATGTAATTTGGTAGATTATAGATGGGTTTTGATTATTGTTCTTTCATGACTTGGATTATCCTACAGTTAGGACCATCACGTCTTCATTTCTCACGATTGGCTCGCTAGAACTGTAACGAACCATAAATTTATCACTTTGAAAATAATATTTATTTTTGAACATTCAAATTTAATATTTTATAACACAAATTATAATGTTTTAAACAATAATTACTGATGGTGAACTTGTTTTAAAATTTACTTACAAATATATATATTTAGGATTTCCGTCAGAAAAACGATGAAAATTGGTTTCAGAAAAGTTAAGATTTTCTAGATATTAGAGGATAATACACTTATTTCTCCATTTAAGCAAGAATATGTAACGATCCAGAATTTTAATTTATTAAAATATGAATATTTAATTAATTTTAAATATTAATAAGTGAATTTATAAGTCGAATAAATTTTTATTTGGATTATTGGATTTAATTGGATAATTAAATCGATAATTCAATATGTTAAATTATGGAAATAATGGAAAATTGGGTTAAATATGATTGAAAATGATTTGTAAAATTTTATTTTATCATGTTGGAGTTAGAATGATATTTTAGAACTTTTAAAATCGAATTAAAAGTTTATTTGTGAAAATTGAATATTTTAATATTAAAATCGACTAGTGAAAATAGTCAATTTTTGAACAGTCTCAGAATTGAACGAAACTAGTTTCATTGGATCCGTAATAGTTAGTTATTACCGGATTTGAAATTTCGTGTCAATCGGAGTTATCGTTTGAGCGTGGCAGCTCGAAACGCATCGAATTGTTTTTAATTTAAATTTGACGAGTGAAAATAGCCATTTTTCAAAAAGTCTCGGATTTCGACGAAACTAGTTTCATCGGATCCGTAATGTGATATTATTGTAAGGTTTCAAATTTCAAGTCGATCGGATTTACCGTTTGTCCGTTACAAATTAAAACGCCTAGAAAATCGCTTAAATCGGTTTAATTCAAATTGAGCGTTTATAGCCATAACTTGCACAGATGTCCGAATTAGCTTTCGAAACCTGTTCCATTGTGTCCAGAACGCGGGGTAAACCCTAGAAACGCTGGTTTCGGCGCGTAAATCGGAGTTCGAAATTTCCGGGATGAATAGTGTCGATCGATTTCCTATAAATAGCCCCACCCTTCATTACAAAAAAATAATAATAAAACAAAACCCTAATCTAAATATGCAGCCGCCACTTTAATAACCAAAGGCTGAGAATGCTTCTCCTTCCTCCCTCGATTACTCCAAATCCATCAAGAATTAGCAAGAATGTTCAACATCAAAGTTGGAGAACTCATCGAGCACTACGATTTCAACGGTGGAGATGTGGTTTGGCGCAACGTGGAAGGAGATAGGGAGGGCCGACCGTGGCCAGTTGTGCACGAAATTCAAAGCTCATCAGGTGGCCGAGCTTTCTCTTCTTGGGGCCGAGTGTAGCTTGTGGTGAGGGCTTCGACATGGAGCAAGTTGATCGAGTTCAAGCTCGACGTGGAGGTGATGATATTCAACCCTAGTTGCTTGTTGTATGGGTTCTTTGTGCGGCAACAACCTGTAGCATGAAACGTGAAGAGGAGAGAAGGGGGGGACGGTCCAGAAGAGGTGTGTTGAGATCCAATGGCCCATGTTAGTTGTAGGTTTATAATTTTAATTTATGTTGTAATTTTATTAAGTATAAAACTCGTGTAACTTCAAAAATACATAACTTTTTCATACGAGGTCGAAAACGCGCGAAACCAGTTGCGTTGGAATCGTATGGACGAGCACTACGCGATGAAATTGGATTGGAGTCGTTTGGAGTTAGTGAAAATTTTGGGTAAAATTAAACGTCCGTTTAATTTTATTCGAAATAAATTGCTAAAACGGAATTTAAAATCAAGGTGAGAACTTCTCACTCAATCGAATCAGTTTCGAGTTTATTTTAAATAGTTAGATTTAAAATATTTGAATGCATGTTTGAATGATGATTGTTATATATTGATTGTTAAAATAGACATTATACGCCGTTAGTAAGCGGATGTTATTTATTAAAAACATATACCGCGAATATTTCATAAGCAGTGAAATTGGTATTATATATAATATCAATATATATATATATTGGCATATGTATATATTGCAGTTGTTGATTCCCCGCATTTTTTAGCGGATGAGACCCTATTGCGCCGTTATTAAGCGGATAATATTTAATAAGAACATATACCGCGATAATTTCGTACTGGAACGGAATTGGTATTGTGCTAATGTTTGTGGATGCAGGAAAACAGGTTGGAGGGATCCAACTGGATTCCTCAACAGTTTTTATTTGATTTCAGATATTTTGATATTTGATGGATTTTCATATTGATATATGATATCGTTGTAGTCGTGATTGACTATTTGGTGTGTAGCATCATTGGACCAAATTTTGGGATTTTAAAATGATTTTTAAAGTGATTTTTTGAGAATATACTATATTTTGGAATTGATCCATTATAGATAAATAAACGTTATAATTTTTAAAGTTATAAAAATTATGATTTTTGAGAAATATAGTTAAAAACTGATTTTTGAGAATATGATGCTATTGAGTTTATAAAATAGTTTAATCGAGATATTTTAGAATTATTGTGAAAAGTTTAAATATAGGATTTATAAAATTTAATTATTTTATGAATCAAAATGGTGAAATAATAAAGGAGATTAAAGAAGTTTTAAAAGAATAATATAAATTGAATTATATTAAGAGATTTATAAATGGATATTTATAAATTGAAATATGGACATTATAAAACGAGTTTTTATAAAGTGTTTGAGTGAAGTGAAAATGAATTTCATAATTGAATGGAATTTATAGAATTTTAAACAGTGAAGTTATAAATGGAATTTTATAAAGAGTAGGTTTACAAAATTTATAAAGTTATTGAAAGAACGAATTTTGGATAAATAAATGAATCTTATAAGTTATAAGATTTATGATTTGGAAAGTCTTTGAAAGAATGATTTTGTAAAATAATCGTTTTATAAGCATTTGACTTATAATATGAACTTTTAGTTTATAATTGAGTTATAAACTGGAATAGGTTAATAAAAGAATTTATAAAAAGGAAGTTTTTATAAATAAATAGAAATGGAATTTATAAACGTTGTTTTATAAATTCGCAAATGACTTATTTTGACAAGAAAATTTGTTGAAACCTATAAATGGAGTTATATTCACATTTTTGAATAGTGAATAATCCTTTGAATTAAAATGAATAAAAGGATGAAATTGTTAATGAAGTATATTCACGTTTTTGAATAGTGAATAACACGTTAAAGAAATTGTTTTGGATTTGGATGTTTTAAATAGAATTAAAACGATCGAACAATGTTTTAAAATGTGTTGAGATTCGAAACCATAGATTTCAACATTTATTGTTGAAATAGACGTTTTCGAGAAATAGAAGGAGATGATGGACTATAACACTGTGGTTATAGTAAATGATTTCCGAAAGGAAATGTTTTGTATAGTATTGGGATTTATATATCTATTTTAATTTCGAATCCCTATACTAGTGGTTTTGGGTTGTCGTAACGATGTTTTACGCAACATTCGTTTTGGCCCAAATAAATATGTTTAAGAGAATGATTTCCTTAAAGAATGAAATATATACTTATTTTTGATTTAAGTATATTGAATATTTTTCAAGTGTTGAAAATAAATAAAATTTGTGAATTACTTATGAATGTATAAGTATGGAAATGTTTTCCAATATAAGTGAATATTTTGAGAATTTATCTTTTTGAAGATAAATTGAAAAGAAATATTTAAAATGAATAATTGAAATCGAATATTCATAGATATTTTGGATTATAAATTCACTATGGAATTTATGAATGAAAAGGAGAATTGTTTAAAAATAAATATTGATTTATTTTTGAAGAATTGAAATTATATATCTTGTAAAGATATTTTGGAAAATAAATAATTTGGAAAATTATTTGGAAACTGGTGATGTGTGCATATCCATTGATAGTTCAATAACCGACTATCAATATTTCCCTTTTGAATGGGTATATGATATATTTCCCCTTTGAATGGGTATATGATGTGATTTGATTGAATTTGAATGCCACACTTATTTTTGAATAAGCGCTCACTATTCGGGTTAACCGGGAAACGACCATGGGGTCGTATAACCCATTCCGAATATGTGATACGTCGTTGTGAATTGCATTGAAGATCGGTGTTGAAGACCCGGTATTTGCAAGAGCGATAGGATGACCTGTCGATTTACTCTACACCGAGTAGCTACGGTATAGAGTTCTCCATATGTGATGGTGAATCCGATCAGGATTGTGAATATCCGGATTGCAAGGACTTCTTTGTAAGTGCCTTCGGTTTTGTTCGAGCCCGGAACAGACTTGTATGGATTGTATGTCTGACATTACAAGTTGAGATATAAAGCCGATTTCTTTCAAATATATTTCTGTTGGTGGCGGAGAATTTATTCTTTTAGCTTAACACCCTTCTCTGAGACGTACGAGCTCAGAGGTTATGTAGTTGAAGTTGCGATATATTCCCAATTTGGTAATGTGACATGCTGAGTGTTGCTGTAAATGATCATTGTGTTGATTATTTGTGATAGGATCATTTATTTGATCGTCTATCCTGGTGATCATTGTGTTGATCATTTGTTGACCCAAAGCATGGCTTTTGTATAAAGTATGTTTTTGTGGACGTGACTTCGTCGAGCCTCACACCCCGGAAATGGTCAAAACAGGAAAGATGCGGCAAGGTTATGAGGGGTAGCTCCCTTTAGGGTATGTACATTTCCTTCTAGATAGAGGTGGTATCATGGTATGGAGCCCAGATATTTAACCTATGTGGTTACTGCGAATTTATTACTTTGTGGTTGTTGGCCATCGGGATCCCGTGAGAAAGGTCGTTTACGATCGGGGAATGGCGTGCTCGTGTCAGTAGTTACCCAGTTAGGGGTAACCCGGCCTTGTGTTGGCAGAGTTCCGGTTTGGTTCTCGGGGATGTCTTTCCAGAGGCATTCTCATGTGGCAATGGGAAGTTCCTTGGCCTGACCATTTGTTGGAAATCCAAAGAAACAATACGAAACTTGTACGGTTTTAGTTGTAGAACCTGCTTCCTCAGGAGGTAGCTATAGTAGGCATAATATAATGGTACCTATGCTGGCTAAGATTTATATTCTACTTTCGAAATGATTTTCCCTACACTATACACTAATAATAATATGAAATGTTCTTTTAATGCGTATCAAGCATCTTTGACTATCATAAGGAGAAATCTCCTCCGATTCTGCGTTTGCATTGTGTGTGTGTGCGGGAGGCCTTATGGTAGTCTCATTTTTAAAAGCATTGCGAATTGACTTTAAAAATATTCTTCTATTTTGATTTTAAAGATAAATAAACTGTTTTGAGTTCTCACACCAGTCACATGACTGACTCGGAGTTTATTGTTTTCCTTCCTAAACTCTGGGTGCCCACCAATTTCCACACGGGAAGTCAAGAGTTAAGGTTTATCAGGATATTCTGGATATTCAGGAGTTGCTGGAGGCAAGCTGGATGGCATGGCGTATTACTAGTTTATATAGTATTTCTTTTCCGCTGCACTGTTTGTTGTATATTGTTGTACACTCTGATGATGATATGATGTAATGAAATGTAATGTATAAAATGTAATAACTGATATAGTTCTTGTTTAAAGATTATTCATTTATTATTATATGTTGTTCCGCTGCGAATTGTGAGATTCTGATGTAGTTCTATTGTTTTCCTTCTGTTCCGTTCTATTTTCTTTCTGTTCTATTTTCTACTCTATTCTCCTATTTTCTTTCCTCTCCATCTTCTCTCTTCTTCTCTCTCTTTCTTTTTCTTATCTTTTTAAAACCCATAACTATTCGGTTTTTCGGCAAAGAAAAATCGGGGCGTTACATCTGGTATCAGAGCATATGGTTAAGCGACTACCATGGTTCTGTTGGGTATTACTCATTAGAGATAGAGTCAGCAGTACTCTAGAATGAGTTTGAGTGTAATAATAGCTATGAGAGCGTATTTGTTAATGAATATAAAATTGTTTTATATTGTGATGATTGGTTTATTGAGTGGCATATGAACTTTCATCAGCGTGGTCCGCAAGACTATGCCGAAGGGGTTTCTAAACACTTGAATAGAACAATTCGACACAGTATTGTTTTAAATTGGGTAAATGAAATAATTTTACCTTGATTATATTTTATATATAAAGGAATAATTTTTCAGAATTATTAAAGTGTATATAAGTTGATTGTTTAGTTGTTTGAATAATCTAAATAAAGGAATAATTGTATAAGCAAATGAATTTTAAGAATTGAAATTATAATTAAAGTGATTTACAATTGTGAAATAAACTTATATATGAGAAATGAAACTATATGAATATATTTATGAATATGAGTTGCAATTAGAAAATGAATTTAAAGTTAAATGAATATAACTTAAGAGATATTGAATGAAGTTGATATTAGTATCAAAGTAAATTAATAAAGTTAAGTGGTGGATGTGAACTTGAGTTATATGAAATGAAATTCAACTTTAGAAATTGAATTGAATGAATGGATTGAATGTTAATCAATTTAATGTGAATTAAGTTGATATGAAATAATGAATATAAGTGCAATTCATTAAAATCTAATGTTATTAGAAAGTTGAATAATTGAATGAAAATCAATTAAATTAAACCAATTGTAAGCAAAGGAATTTGGTTGTAATTAATAAACATTGATTGTTATATGATTGTTAGTTGATTGTATATAATTCATTAAGTGTTAATGAAATTGATTTAATAAAATTGGAAGCTAAAGTAATTGAAATTCAATTGGAAATTAAGTGAATCTTAAAAGAATTGAATTTGAATTGGAAGTGAACCAACTTGTGAATTAGTGAATGCAAACTAATTAAAATTGAATAAGAATGAATGTTGATAAAATCCAATGTTAATGAATCAAATATGATTAAATTGAAAACCATTTCATTGAATATTAATGAGAATATGAATGAATATATATTGGTTATGAATTTGTTGAATGTTAGTTGGTTGATGTTTGCATTTGTTGTTTGTTTCATTTGCTATGTTGACATATATAGTTATTATGTTGCTATATGTTGTATATCGATACTATTGTCATATATGCATGTTCTCATGTTGTTTGTTGAGTGATTAGTAGGTGCGGATCGCGTTTGCTTCGCATTTGGAGCTCGCTTTCGCGCTATATTAGCCGTATATGCACGCTAATAAAATATAAGGTACATTTCTCGGATTAAATATCGTACTTTTACACTTTTTTCCCTGCGGGATGCCTCATTACTTGATGAGATGTATATTTGTGATATATATACTGTAATTTTTTTTTCGGATCGAGCCGCGCAAAGGAGACTATGCCGAATTTTTCCAAAAATTTAAGGCGTTAGAAAAATTTGAGAAAATTTGGAAAATTTTTGAAAACTTTAACTTTGATTTTAGAATTGAAAGTTAAACAATAGTAGTTATTTTTGAAAAGATAACTAAGTATGATTAAAAAACTTAGTAAAGATTTGTAAGAAATTTAATTATGAATTTTGGGAAAATTAATAGATTCTATAACTTTTCTTACTTAATAATTTCGAGGACGAAATTCTTTTAAGTGGGGAAGATTGTAACGACCCATAATTTTAATTTATTAAAATATGAATATTTAATTAATTTTAAATATTAATAAGTGAATTTATAAGTCGAATAAATTTTTATTTGGATTATTGGATTTAATTGGATAATTAAATCGATAATTCAATATGTTAAATTATGGAAATAATGGAAAATTGGGTTAAATATGATTGAAAATGATTTGTAAAATTTTATTTTATCATGTTGGAGTTAGAATGATATTTTAGAACTTTTAAAATCGAATTAAAAGTTTATTTGTGAAAATTGAATATTTTAATATTAAAATCGACTAGTGAAAATAGTCAATTTTTGAACAGTCTCAGAATTGAACGAAACCAGTTTCATTAGATCCGTAATAGTTAGTTATTACCGGATTTCAAATTTCGTGTCAATCGGAGTTATCGTTTGAGCGTGGCAGCTCGAAACGCATCGAATTGTTTTTAATTTAAATTTGACGAGTGAAAATAGCCATTTTTCAAAAAGTCTCGGATTTCGACGAAACTAGTTTCATCGGATCCGTAATGTGATATTATTGTAAGGTTTCAAATTTCAAGTCGATTGGATTTACCGTTTGTCCGTTACAAATTAAAACGCCTAGAAAATCGCTTAAATCGGTTTAATTCAAATTGAGCGTTTATAGCCATAACTTGCACAGATGTCCGAATTAGCTTTCGAAACCTGTTCCATTGTGTCCGGAACGCGGGGTAAACCCTAGAAACGCTGGTTTCGGCGCGTAAATCGGAGTTCGAAATTTCCGGGATGAATAGTGTCGATCGATTTCCTATAAATAGCCCCACCCTTCATTAAAAAAAAAATAATAAAACAAAACCCTAATCTAAATATGCAGCCGCCACTTTAATAACCAAAGGCTGAGAATGCTTCTCCTTCCTCCCTCGATTACTCCAAATCCATCAAGAATTAGCAAGAATGTTCAACATCAAAGTTGGAGAACTCATCGAGCACTACGATTTCAACGGTGGAGATGTGGTTTGGCGCAACGTGGAAGGAGATAGGGAGGGCCGACCGTGGCCAGTTGTGCACGAAATTCAAAGCTCATCAGGTGGCCGAGCTTTCTCTTCTTGGGGCCGAGTGTAGCTTGTGGTGAGGGCTTCGACATGGAGCAAGTTGATCGAGTTCAAGCTCGACGTGGAGGTGATGATATTCAACCCTAGTTGCTTGTTGTATGGGTTCTTTGTGCGGCAACAACCTGTAGCATGAAACGTGAAGAGGAGAGAAGGGGGGGACGGTCCAGAAGAGGTGTGTTGAGATCCAATGGCCCATGTTAGTTGTAGGTTTATAATTTTAATTTATGTTGTAATTTTATTAAGTATAAAACTCATGTAACTTCAAAAATACATAACTTTTTCATACGAGGTCGAAAACGCGCGAAACCAGTTGCGTTGGAATCGTATGGACGAGCACTACGCGATGAAATTGGATTGGAGTCGTTTGGAGTTAGTGAAAATTTTGGGTAAAATTAAACGTCCGTTTAATTTTATTCGAAATAAATCGCTAAAACGGAATTTAAAATCAAGGTGAGAACTTCTCACTCAATCGAATCAGTTTCGAGTTTATTTTAAATAGTTAGATTTAAAATATTTGAATGCATGTTTGAATGATGATTGTTATATATTGATTGTTAAAATAGACATTATACGCTGTTAGTAAGCGGATGTTATTTATTAAAAACATATACCGCGAATATTTCATAAACAGTGAAATTGGTATTATATATAATATCAATATATATATTGGCATATGTATATATTGCAGTTGTTGATTCCCCGCATTTTTTAGCGGATGAGACCCTATTGCGCCGTTATTAAGCGGATAATATTTAATAAGAACATATACCGCGATAATTTCGTACCGGAACGGAGTTGGTATTGTGCTAATGTTTGTGGATGCAGGAAAACAGGTTGGAGGGATCCAACTGGATTCCTCAACAGTTTTTATTTGATTTCAGATATTTTGATATTTGATGGATTTTCATATTGATATATGATATCGTTGTAGTCGTGATTGACTATTTGGTGTGTAGCATCATTGGACCAAATTTTGGGATTTTAAAATGATTTTTAAAGTGATTTTTTGAGAATATACTATATTTTGGAATTGATCCATTATAGATAAATAAACGTTATAATTTTTAAAGTTATAAAAATTATGATTTTTGTGAAATATAGTTAAAAACTGATTTTTGAGAATATGATGCTATTGAGTTTATAAAATAGTTTAATCGAGATATTTTAGAATTATTGTGAAAAGTTTAAATATAGGATTTATAAAATTTAATTATTTTATGAATCAAAATGGTGAAATAATAAAGGAGATTAAAGAAGTTTTAAAAGAATAATATAAATTGAATTATATTAAGAGATTTATAAATGGATATTTATAAATTGAAATATGGACATTATAAAACGAGTTTTTATAAAGTGTTTGAGTGAAGTGAAAATGAATTTCATAATTGAATGGAATTTATAGAATTTTAAACAGTGAAGTTATAAATGGAATTTTATAAAGAGTAGGTTTACAAAATTTATAAAGTTATTGAAAGAACGAATTTTGGATAAATAAATGAATCTTATAAGTTATAAGATTTATGATTTGGAAAGTCTTTGAAAGAACGATTTTGTAAAATAATCGTTTTATAAGCATTTGACTTATAATATGAACTTTTAGTTTATAATTGAGTTATAAACTGGAATAGGTTAATAAAAGAATTTATAAAAAGGAAGTTTTTATAAATAAATAGAAATGGAATTTATAAACGTTGTTTTATAAATTCGCAAATGACTTATTTTGACAAGAAAATTTGTTGAAACCTATAAATGGAGTTATATTCACATTTTTGAATAGTGAATAATCCTTTGAATTAAAATGAATAAAAGGATGAAATTGTTAATGAAGTATATTCACGTTTTTGAATAGTGAATAACACGTTAAAGAAATTGTTTTGGATTTGGATGTTTTAAATAGAATTAAAACGATTGAACAATGTTTTAAAATGTGTTGAGATTCGAAACCATAGATTTCAACATTTATTGTTGAAATAGACGTTTTCGAGAAATAGAAGGAGATGATGGACTATAACACTGTGGTTATAGTAAATGATTTCCGAAAGGAAATGTTTTGTATAGTATTGGGATTTATATATCTATTTTAATTTCGAATCCCTATACTAGTGGTTTTGGGTTGTCGTAACGATGTTTTACGCAACATTCGTTTTGGCCCAAATAAATATGTTTAAGAGAATGATTTCCTTAAAGAATGAAATATATACTTATTTTTGATTTAAGTATATTGAATATTTTTCAAGTGTTGAAAATAAATAAAATTTGTGAATTACTTATGAATGTATAAGTATGGAAATGTTTTCCAATATAAGTGAATATTTTGAGAATTTATCTTTTTGAAGATAAATTGAAAAGAAATATTTAAAATGAATAATTGAAATCGAATATTCATAGATATTTTGGATTATAAATTCACTATGGAATTTATGAATGAAAAGGAGAATTGTTTAAAAATAAATATTGATTTATTTTTGAAGAATTGAAATTATATATCTTGTAAAGATATTTTGGAAAATAAATAATTTGGAAAATTATTTGGAAACTGGTGATGTGTGCATATCCATTGATAGTTCAATAACCGACTATCAATATTTCCCTTTTGAATGGGTATATGATATATTTCCCTTTTGAATAGGTATATGATGTGATTTGATTGAATTTGAATGCCACACTTATTTTTGAATAAGCGCTCACTATTCGGGTTAACTGGGAAAGGACCATGGGGTCGTATAACCCATTCCGAATATGTGATACGTCGTTGTGAATTGCATTGAAGATCGGTGTTGAAGACCCGGTATTTGCAAGAGCGATAGGATGACCTGTCGATTTACTCTGCACCGAGTAGCTACGGTATAGAGTTCTCCATATGTGATGGTGAATCCGATCAGGATTGTGAATATCCGGATTGCAAGGACTTCTTTGTAAGTGCCTTCGGTTTTGTTCGAGCCCGGAACAGACTTGTATGGATCGTATGTCTGACATTACAAGTTGAGATATAAAGCCGATTTCTTTCAAATATATTTCTGTTGGTGGCGGAGAATTTATTCTTTTAGCTTAACACCCTTCTCTGAGACGTACGAGCTCAGAGGTTATGTAGTTGAAGTTGCGATATATTCCCAATTTGGTAATGTGACATGCTGAGTGTTGCTGTAAATGATCATTGTGTTGATTATTTGTGATAGGATCATTTATTTGATCGTCTATCCTGGTGATCATTGTGTTGATCATTTGTTGACCCAAAGCATGGCTTTTGTATAAAGTATGTTTTTGTGGACGTGACTTCGTCGAGCCTCACACCCCGGAAATGGTCAAAACAGGAAAGATGCGGCAATGTTATGAGGGGTAGCTCCCTTTAGGGTATGTACATTTCCTTCTGGATAGAGGTGGTATCATGGTATGGAGCCCAGATATTTAACCTATGTGGTTACTGCGAATTTATTACTTTGTGGTTGTTGGCTATCGGGATCCCGTGAGAAAGGTCGTTTACGATCGGGGAATGGCGTGCTCGTGTCAGTAGTTACCCAGTTAGGGGTAACCCGGCCTTGTGTTGGCAGAGTTCCGGTTTGGTTCTCGGGGATGTCTTTCCAGAGGCATTCTCATGTGGCAATGGGAAGTTCCTTGGCCTGACCATTTGTTGGAAATCCAAAGAAACAATACGAAACTTGTACGGTTTTAGTTGTAGAACCTGCTTCCTCAGGAGGTAGCTATAGTAGGCATAATATAATGGTACCTATGCTGGCTAAGATTTATATTCTACTTTCGAAATGATTTTCCCTACACTATACACTAATAATAATATGAAATGTTCTTTTAATGCGTATCAAGCATCTTTGACTATCATAAGGAGAAATCTCCTCCGATTCTGCGTTTGCATTGTGTGTGTGTGCGGGAGGCCTTATGGTAGTCTCATTTTTAAAAGCATTGCGAATTGACTTTAAAAATATTCTTCTATTTTGATTTTAAAGATAAATAAACTGTTTTGAGTTCTCACACCAGTCACATGACTGACTCGGAGTTTATTGTTTTCCTTCCTAAACTCTGGGTGCCCACCAATTTCCACACGGGCAGTCAAGAGTTAAGGTTTATCAGGATATTCTGGATATTCAGGAGTTGCTGGAGGCAAGCTGGATGGCATGGCGTATTACTAGTTTATATAGTATTTCTTTTCCGCTGCACTGTTTGTTGTATATTGTTGTACACTCTGATGATGATATGATGTAATGAAATGTAATGTATAAAATGTATAAAATGTAATAACTGATATAGTTCTTGTTTAAAGATTATTCATTTATTATTATATGTTGTTCCGCTGCGAATTGTGAGATTCTGATGTAGTTCTGTTGTTTTCCTTCTGTTCCGTTCTATTTTCTTTCTGTTCTATTTTCTACTCTATTCTCCTATTTTCTTTCCTCTCCATCTTCTCTCTTCTTCTCTCTCTTTCTTTTTCTTATCTTTTTAAAACCCATAACTATTCGGTTTTTCGGCAAAGAAAAATCGGGGCGTTACAGAATATGTAATAAAGTTATTTATTTTACTTTTGGAAATAAAATGGCTTTATGACGTCATCAAGGATGTCATCACTTTTATATTTTTTCTGAAATTTTAAATTAAGTTTAAATATAAAAATAATTATTTTAAATGACGAATAAACCAATTTAATTATCATGTAATGATAATGGTTGATTTACAATAGTTTTATAAACGTATAACCCTTTTTTATAAGGATATGAAAGCACTTTGGCAGTTTAACAATCTAATTTTTCAACACTTGTCTAAATGTGATTTATTCGTTTGATAATTCAAACGAGCATATATAAATTATTCTAAGACGATAAGAAATATATTTTCAAGATTTGTTCAGAAATATATATATTGTAGCAGAGAAGTAGAAATATGATCGAAAATCTGATTTTGGATTTACAACTGTTTAAAGAATGGAAGTTTTTTAAGGTCATTGCAACCTTGTTATTGTATCATATGCACATGTATACATGTCGTACATGCACACGTACATGCAAACATGCATATATATATAGACACACACACATAAATATATCTAAAATATTTCATTTACTTCATCCTTGAGCCAAGATAGAGTAAATTCCCATCAAACATCACTTCCATCATCATGAAAAGAAGGAGGACAAAAGAGGGGTGGTCGAGTACATGGGGAGAGGGTGACCGTGGATGGGGGTGTGGGTCAGTTTGGTCTTTGTACCATAAGATATTTGTTTACATATTTTTTATATAAATACAAGGCATGTCTTCTCATTTTACTTAATTCCATTCCATTTTATAAGCATCTTCTTTCTCTTCGTTAATGGCTTCCATGTTCTCATAAATTATTCCATAATCATATCGAAGCTCTGTTGAAAATACACTTTCAAGCATAAAACGATATCACCTTAGTTTGAAATTAACGCAAGCGATCACATTCTCCTCTTTCTCCTTACTTGGCTGAACTCACCAAGGGACACCACCACCTCTCTACCCTCTTTACTACAAGGTCGAGTATACCCAAGGGTCTGATGGCAGGATTCGTAAGCTTCAGTGCGGTGATAGCGGAGCTATAGTCATTTTTTGTACATCTATAGATAGAAGAATGTGAGAAACTCTACTAGTTTATTTTATAAATAATTTGATGATATGATATGTTTTCTATTCTTGTTTTCTATGTTTGATCATCATGTTTTGAATGCGATAATATGTTTGCTTGGTTATGGAAATAATTCACGGTAAATACATTTGAATTTACACAAAGAAATTGCTTTCTTTTATGAATTATAAAAGTGTAGTGACAAAGTTAATCCTCTTTAAAAACAAATAAAAATTGTTTATAAATTTTTTATAAACATCAAAACTCAATTCGGTAAAGTTCTAAAAAGATGTGAAATTAGAGTCAAAATAAGCCATTGAATTTCAGTAGTTCGCGATTTCGTGATTCGAAAAGTTCAACGAACGTATAGGTTAAATTATAATTTGGATTCTTTAAAATAAGAATTATCCAGGCCTTCAGAGTTATATGTTCAAATGAAAATAGAAAAAATGAGATTTCATTTAGTAAAGTCTGAGATATGCCTAAATCAAGCTTTTAAAAACATTGCTTTTTGGCAGTTCGAAAACCAAAGTTTTATATTCTTTTTAAATGGATATTTTTAATCTTTAAAAATGTGGAATAAATTCTAAAAGTATGTCAAAATATTTTTAAAGAGTTTTAAATGGAAAATTAGACATCTAAAAGGTTTAAAAAGATATTTGTGCTACGAAGCCCTTAAAAGCACTATTCACCAACAATTTAGCAAAGGAATTTGGATATTTCAAAAATAAGATTTAAACTTGGGTTTTTCTTCCCGAATCCTTTATATATGATTTCTAAATAAAAAATAAAACATTTTTAAAGGATTTAAAGTTGATTAAATAACTTGACTGCTTTTCGGGTGATAGAGAGGTGGTCTATAGGTTGGAGTTTGGCAAACCAATTGCCTGCTCCCCCAGCTATTTGAACTGGCCTGATGGAGGGGATGGTTAACAAAATAAAATAGATTTGGAATTTTTCAAAAAGTTAAATAAGATTTCGAATAAGATTTTGATGGTAGAGAGATCATTCTAATTAAACTCTATATTAAATTTCGAGGAGGGAACCTGTTACCCGGTTAATTGGCCTGGCTACGAGGCGATAGTTGCAGAGGCTATGGTTGAATATAGATAGGTTTCAATCCAAGAGGGGATGAGAAGTGAAAAAGATCGGTTTAACTCGTTTGGATTGGCCAGTGTATGTGGTTTTGTATTCAATTGGTGGATCGGTAAAGGTAGTTTGGCCTTGTTGGAACGGTATCGTGTAGAGCTCGGACTCGGTGGTTCGGCATGTATGGGTCGGCAGGTTGGGTTCAATCATGGTGGTTTGGCATACTTGGATCGGTGTGCATCAGCGAAATTAGCAGATTACCAATAGGGGAATATGGTTAGTCATTCTTCACTTCGGGTTACATCCCTAGCTGCTCCGCGTCATATGAGAGTTTGCTTCGAGTCATGCACAAGGAACCCCTTGTTCGGCCAGAGTGTCTTGATGACTATTGGTTCGGTTATAGGGGATCAGTATGCATGGATCGGTGAACACGAGTTGCCAACAGTGGGCCGAAGTATCTTGGTCACGGGCCTGCATAGGGAACCAGGCTGTCTTCATCTATAAATAGAGAGGCAGAGGTCCAGTTGAGGGGGACCTTTTTTGGAGAACTCCAGGGATACTCTGCCATTTTGTTACTCACTTATTTTTTGTTCGAACATATATTTTTATTTGGCAAAACTAGCGGGGTTGACTGGACCCCTACCAGTTTTATTGCAACACAATAAAAAGAACAATACATAGAGAAAAAGGGATTGGATGGGGTCTGTCAGACAACCCCGAATCCATCTTAACCAGGTATGGACCTGGCCAGAATGATCATCTACAGGGTGGATCTGATGAGAGATCCATTAACCCGTTAATCACACCATGGAAACGGGGCCACATGTCATCAACCAGACTGAGTTGCCTTCCTCCTTAAGTTATAAGGATAAAGTAGTACAAGCCTATAGAACAGATCCTGTTCAAGTAAGGTCGTAAACTTTAGGGCCAAGGAAACTATGTTTGCCCTGGCCTTTGGTTAAGCCGGTCTTATAAGTGGCCGTACACTATGTCTCATTATTGTGGCCGCTGGGATTCGAAGCGGTGCCACTACAACCACATGTAGCAACTCCACTATGTCTTAACCACTGGACCACTAGAACTGGTATGTCTGTTCGAACATATATTCAAGTTGTTTATTTACGGATTATATCTATACTCAAGTGATTTGAAAAGTAATAATGTTTATATTCAATGTGGACGCTGGTAATTACGCTAATCCACTATAACTCCGGTGTTCTCGTTTTTGTTGTTCTTTTTGTATTCAACTATGTCACTTCTCTATTTTATATACTTTCTTCTTCAATATCTCTACACAACTCTATTCAAGGGTGTTAGTGACTAATTTTGGTGCTAACATTATGGTGCTTTCATAGAAAGTCCATTCTCAAGCTATTAGGATCTACTTTGTTGCTACTGGATTGAGGAAATCCCCTGAAGGAGATCCAAGTTCGTTCTCAAGAGTTCATAGATTCTACTTAGAGTTCCTACAGATAACTCTAAGATGATGAGACCACATACCAGATCCACCTCCCACAACGCCGATGCTAATGAGACCACCGGCGTCCTTCAAGTAGGACCCAATAATCAGCAAGCTAATGCTAATGCAAAGCCCGTCATCATCCCAAACCAAGCGGAAGCTATCACAGGGCAGAGTTTAATGAGTTGATGAGGGAGCTTGTGGAAAGCAGGAGACAGCTTTACGGGAAGATTCAAGCAAACGCCAACTTTATGACCCAGATCACTAAGTAGCAGCGTCAAAACGTTGGAGGAAGCCCTGCTTCCTATCACCACCCTACAGTTCTGCTTCGTCAAATGAACATCCTAGGGGTAGACGCCGTAGGATTGAATGACACAAACTGGTGCAACAGAACAATTGGTGACGATTCACCAAGGACAAACAAAAAAACGATCCAGGTTCCTTAACTGGAACCGTGGCTCCTCAATTGCACCTGGGGAGTCACACCAATTCTGGAGTGAGAAACTTAGGACCTGGAGCACGCTTAGGAGCTGGCCAACCACCTCGCTAGGATCATAATGAAGCGGGTCCTCAGGGTTCACACTTAGGTGATCTCCTATTGAGGAGGCACCAGTTGGAGCAATCGCGCAGGACGGGTACTGACTTGGCAACCCCCATTCAAACTTCGGATTTATCTGCCATGGTCGGGCAGCTTATGAGGGAGAATCAGGGCTTGACTAATGACGATTGGGGTGTATCAAGGAGTCATACTTCCTTTACAGATATCATTCTACAAGCTGAGTACCCCTAAAAGTTCAGCATGCCAACTATTCAAGCTAATGAAGGGAAGACCGACCCTTGATAGCACATAATGAGATACGAGTGGATGATGGACTTGGTTAGGGCAAACGATGCAACCAAATGCAGATGCTTCCCAATAAACCTATCTTGAATTGCTACCGAATGGTTCACCAGACTTCCCCCGCGATCGATCTCCAGGTTAGATGAGTTAGTGATGAAATTCGTGGAGCAGTTTAGGATCCTACTACTCGCCCAAAATACATGATGTCGCTATCCAGTGTGATTCAGGCTCTTGGTGAGTCGTTGAAGGACTATTTACAGAGATTCCACGTGGCTGCTACTGAAGTTAGTAATCCGAATGACCACGCCATCCTTTTGGCCATCATGCGAGGAGGGGATCCGAAGTCTGAGTTTGGTGACTAGCTAGCAGGCAAACCACCGTGTTTAACGACAAATTTTCTATTGAATTAGAAAAATGCCGATAAATTTTCAATTAATTTTAACCGCAAGCGCACGACATATAAAAGTTAGTACGTAGCGAGTACGGGTCGATCTGCAAGCAATTGTTAGATTTTAAATTTTCTAATCAACCAAATTAAACCAAAAGCGGAAATTGTTTTGAAAACTAGAAAGCTAAGCAAACGTTGAGATTAAAACTATGTGATTAAAATTCAATTTAAAGACAAATCCACTTTCTTATATTTTTTACATAAATCAACATAAAATCAAATGATGGTCTCTTTCTAATCTGTGTAGGATTAGTGATGTATTTATCATAAGCATGATCTATTTGGGTTATTAATTAACACAAATCAAACCATCAAACTATAATACAAGTCTAGTCCTATTTTTTATATCTCATGAAACATAGCATAGAATATAAAAACCAAAATCTAGTTTAAGCATGAACTATTTACTATTAATTAGTAAAATAGATCATCAAATTTTGATTCAAACTTCACTTCATTGCGATGATCATAGTTAGATGAAGAGGCAATTTGTGATTATTGAGATAAGCATAGCCTATTTGTTATGAACGAAGCAGGCTATCAAATTCAACATAAAATACAAACAAACATAAACATCCATTTTATCATAAAGTATAAAAGAGATCATACATAGAAAATTTATGTTGAAATCTACATGATAAAAGAAAGCTTCATTACCCTTAAATTGTAGGGTTTTAGCCTCTCATTTGTGTTATCGTTTCAACATATAGAGATTTCAACATTGAAAATAAAATAAAGTAGAGAACAAACAAAGAAAAATAAGGTTAACTACTAGAAGGAAATGAACTAAACTAGTGCATAAATGTAAATCTAACTATGAATATGAAATGAAAGAGTATAGAAATAAAAATCAACATAAAAGTAAATAAAAGAAAGTAGAAAAGAGAAGAGAAAGAGGCTTGGAAGCCATTTTTATTTCACTTTGATTTGTGTTTACAACTCGCTAATTTCCTAAGTAAAATAAGAGAGAGCAGTAGATATTTAAATGTACGTAAGAGGCTCTTTATACATGTATAAAACCCTAATTCAATTTTTAGGGTGCTTTCTAAAATGCCCTTTAGGAAGTGTGGCCACCAAGTAATCATTAGCATATGTTAATTATCTACTTAAATGTGCATGAAGCTTTAATAGCATTTTAGCATGTACGTTAGATCCTAATTGAAAATCAAGATAAGTGGGTAGGTGGGGTCCTCCATTATCGTAAGTATGAATTTTTTCCTCTTCATTCCTTTGTATTCCCTTGTGCACCATATGTTCATGAATCTCTCTTCCATATGCATCAAAATTTCTTATAAAAATCATAAAATTTTTCAAGTAAAAATTCTCAAACTGACACATGCACAAAAATGATCATTTTACCCCTGAATGAAGATGAATATATGATGATTTGAAAATAATTGAATTTTGGTTTTAATGTTGAAATGCCCAAATATGATATTTATTTATATAAAAATAAATAAAATATGGATGTAAATTTATGCACATTTACGTACACATCAAATACTCTCACACTTATCTTTTTATTTGTCCTCGAATTAAGGAAAACTAAGATAAATCCGTTTTCGTAGGGAGCATGATTGCATTGAGCGTATGCAACAAGCCGTTAAACCTCTAGGTGTCCCCAGTAGGACGAGTGTTGTCTCATGAAGGTTTTCAGTGGATACTACCAACATAATCCGAATGCAAATTGAAAATATTTATAAAATGCAAGATTTATTTACAATGGGATGAATGCAAGTTTTTGAAAATATTTACAATGAAGGATTCACTTTTAAATCGACACAAATGAGTTAAATGCAAGTTTTGGTAATTATCTTGAAATTTTAAGTCATCTACTCGTCAAAATTTTCAACAAAAATCAAGTTATCATAATAAATAGACAATAGTTTGGCTAGTTGTTTTGGTTGATAACACAATGTAATTATGAAATAGATCCTTAGTTGATTATCAAAGTTTATCAAAGTAGTATTTTCATTTCTTTCCACTAAAAAGTCAAATCAAACAAGTTAAAATGATGCTTGGATTTCAATTGCTTACTCTCTCTTATTTGGAAATTTCATTGATATTAGCAATATTTACATATGTCTAACTCAGATAAACTGAGGCCATATACATTGCCCACGCGCTGCCTTGCGGACTAATGTTAGGGGAATACAGAGCATGGCGAGTGAACACTTATCGACCGTAGGCGTTATTAAAAAGAATTTTTATATACATACACCTAACTCATATAAACTTAGGCTGGATATATCGATCGTGCACTGCTTTTTGGGCTTACACGATGGTAAGCTATACAACCATTTTTCAGCGTAATCCGTAAAAGCGAATGGGTTTAATCGAAGTTTGATTCCGTCATCGGAATTTTTTTGGAGTTTAATGGTTTTGCGCAAACTTGTTCGAATTTAGTCAAGAAATGTGTGGTCATCATGTTCAAAATTGCCAAATTTCAAAAGCGTGGCAATATGGTTTGAGTGAATTTTGAAATGGTTACCCATAGGGGAGGGTAATATGATGCAAGATGGAATAAAAACTCTATTGGAAAAGATTCTATTCATAAGAGTTCGATGTTCATTTTCGTTCGCCATTTCGGGGAGATCGTCTGTTCGAGTTAAATGGTTAGTTGTTGAGTCGCGAGTCCAATGATTTGTTGTTGTATCATGAGTCAAAGTACTCATGCACAAGTGAAAATTGAGAAGAATGCGAAGTTAGAATCGAGATTAGAGAATGAATCAGGTTTTGGAAAATGAAGTGAAAAATTATTTTTGTTTTTGTTTTTTTAAGAAAGGAAACTATTTACTAAGTGAAATTTATTTTTCAAAAGAAAAGTTTGATTTTTGATTTTTGATTTTTGATTTTTTTGGCTTTTCAAATTTTTATATGTTTTTTCTTTCAGTTTTTTTTGAATTTCCAAACTTTCAAATATTTACCAAAAGGAAAATTTTTTTTAGTTTTTTTTTGTTTTTACAAAATGGGAATTAGATTTTTGTTTTGAATTTTTAAATATTTTTCTTTTTGAAAAGATTTTATTTTATTTTTTTTGGACTTTTGTTTTCGCATGAAAATTTTCAAGGGAAAGTAAAAATGGATTTTTTTTTTTTGGTTAAAAATTAAGTAAAGTAAAATTTACAATTTTTTTATTTTTGATTTTGATTTTTTTTTTTAAATATGCATGAGCTAATGCAACTAAATAAAGGAAAAGAACTTAATTACAGTTTTCTGTCCTTGGTAGCTTCTAACCCAAAATTTTATAATCACACTTTATCTTAAAGCAGCAAAAATATTTCTCAACCAGGTAATGGGCAAAGGTTATCGGTGCACCACGAATCACCGTAGCAATGCAACCGAAGGTTTAAGTACCTTCAGAGGGATAACCACTATAATATTTATGAATCACTGTAATATTTATAAATGGTTATTACTTTGCCGTAGCCTAAACACAAAGAAGTAAAATTGTTCAAGGAAAACAATTGTGAAGATACAATTAAGCCCTAAGTGAGCTCGTGACCACCTTAAGTCGAATGTCTAACCTTTATTATTAGTCAAATTCTACGATGAAATGCGATTGTGGGCAAAGGAAAGGGTGATGAAATCTCTCAGTTTATGTGAATTTGGGTATTACCCTTAGAAAAGAAAATAAGATAAGATGGATGCAAAACAAAAATTAAATGCGAATTTACAATGCAACTAAAATAAAGTTTGTTTTGTTTTTGGATTTTGAATTTTTTTTATATATAAATGCAAATGCAAGCAACCAACAATGCAATTCGAACTAAAACTAGAGTTGAAAGCACAATACCAGAGCGTGTAAATTATTTAGCAATTTTGTTTTGTAAAGCGGCGATTTATTTTATAAGCAAGCAAATCAAAGCAAAGCGATTCTTCTTAATTTTCTACTTTGGTAACCTGAACTGAAAAACAACACACACACATATTAATATGAAAGAATTGACTAAAACAAAGGAAAAAAAAAAAAATCAAAACAAAACAAGAGAAACAAACTTATTTGTTACCCAAAGTCGAAAGAGAAAACTTATTTTTTTTTTAATTTGAATAAACAAAACTACTAAAGAAAGCAAACCCTTTCCTTTTTTTTTTTGTAAACCATATGCAAAGTTTTCCTTTTGTTTTTTTTTTTCAATCAGGTCCTACGAAGCCCAAAGCCCAGACGAAAATCAGCGAAACGCAAGATCAATTTCCAAACAAAATAAAAGCTTTTAGACAAACAAAAGCACACGACCGAAAATCAACGAAACACAAAATAAATTCCACGAACTTTTCAAAATTGTTTTTGAAAACTTGAAACTAGAATTCAGAGGGGTTCATGCGATTGGGGTTCTGGGCTTGTTTCAGTTTGGCTTTCGGCGAGAAGAGGAAAACGACGTTACACTGTTGGTGGATGTGGTCGATTTTGTTTTTGGTGAATTGGGGTTTCGGTGGGTTTTGGCCGTGGTGGTTGAAGTCAGGTTGCATTGGTGGTAGGAAGTGGCGATTGCAGCAGAGTATCGGGGGAAGTAGATTGGTATGTGGCCACTGTATTATGGTCTAGTGGAGTGTTTGTGAGCACCTGGAATGGGTGGCTTGTGGAAAGAAGTGTCTGTTGTTTGGTGGCTGGAAATAGCCGTGCTCGGTAGGAGACTGGTGGCAAGGCAGGGTAGTGATGAAGTGGTGGTCGCGGTGCAAATTCTGCACTGGTCAGGTATGTTATTGGGTTTTGTGAAAGTCTTTGGTTCACCGGTGTGCTGTGGGGGAGAGAAGTGAGGCTGTTGTTATGTATTGGAAGAAATTTGGTCAGGTTGATAGGTGGTGATGAAGAAATTGTGAAGTTTGTAGTTTGCGAAGTGATGAGGAAGGCGATGAATGTATGGTAATGAAATGTGGTTAGAGGAATGCCAGTATTGTAAAGGATAATGAAGATGAAGGAGATGCAAACAGTTGTGGTTGGTTGTATTGCTCTGTTGGATGTAATTGGTGTGAATGTACACAGTATGAAATGGTGAGTTGTGATGTCGACAGTAAGCACAGTGGTGAAGTTTAGTTGCTGTTTGGTTGTAGTATAGTTGCTGAAGTGTGGGTGGTTAGGTAGGCTATGGAGCAGTTTACTTGAGGAAGGTTGTTTGATGGGGGAGTGGAAGTAAAACGAAATGAAGATGTTCACAGTGATGTTCAGAGTGTCAAATTTGGGGGAAAGGCAAGTGTATGTAAGAAGGCAAGTATGAGGAGTAGTGGATGTGGTGGATGGCAATGCACTTATGAATGTGGTGGATGTGGTTTAGGTAGTTATAAAGAGTGGTTGATGAAGTAAATGGCAATGTTGAAGCTGCTGTTTGTAGCTGAAGTGAAATATGATTAGAGGAAATGGTCACTGGCTGTTTACTGTGTGTGGGGATGTGAACAATGGGTTTTGTAGGTGATAGCAGGTGTGTAGGCAATGTAGCTGCTGCTGTTATGGTCAGCTGGAAGAGGATTGTGAACTGCAGCGGAGTACAGTAGTGGATGAAGCAGGTCAGTATAAGGAGAATGTTGTATTGTGGAAGAAGTGATAACAGTAGATGGCTGCAGTGTGAATGTTGTAATGTTATGGTGTGCAGAACAGTGAATTGAATTGTGAAAGTAGAAATGTTTGTGAATGTTGAAGCAGTTTGAAGCAGTTCGTGAAGGTTGTGGAGTCTCTGTAGGAAGAAGTTGTTTGGCGAGGTTGAGCAAGTGATTAGTTGATGGGCTTGGAGTATGGACAATGCGGGTTTCTTTGGTGGTCGATAGTTTTTGGTAGGACAAATTTTCAAAAGAGACCAATTTTCAAAACAATTTGAAGATATAGGCTATTTTTGAAACTAATTGCAGAAATAGGCTTGTTTTGGCCAGCTCAGCGATGAGCTGGCCATAATTTTAAAAAAAAAATATCGGGGCGCATTTCAGAAATGCGCCCCTTTGAATTTGCACTGGCGCATCTGCAAAATGCGTCAGTGCAAATCTTTGCACAAAACAGAAAGCAAAATACTAATGTACCCAACTCACTTTTTTTATTTAAAACAAAACAGTCTACTCCAAACTCCAATTCCGAACCTTTCTTCCATTCAGCTCAAAAATTGATCAATATCTACTTAAATCTCCAAAATATACAAGGATTACTAGTCGGATTATTTCTATCAGCTACTTGGCATCAATTTGAAGGTAAAAACTCAAACCCTAGCTTAATTTTTGGGTATTTTCATATTCTAACTTTCACATGTCCATCCTTTCATTTTTATGCTTTATTATGTCATTAGTATTTGTTTAGTAATTGATTGTTCTAAAATTAATAATGTTTTCTTTTTTAAAAGTATGTCGGATTTCATCCCAATAATTTGCTACTTTGATGGAAAATTGGCTATAAAAGAAAACAATATACCGGTATATGTTGGTGGTAAACAAAAAGGATCGAAGGTTAAAATTTTTTGCTCCTATCATGAACTAAAAGAAACGGTGTATAGGGTGACAAAAATTAATTCACAAGAATATGATGTAAAACTAGTAAGCAAGTGGGTTACTGATTCTGGATCTTCTGCTATCGACGTAAATGATGATGAAGATGTCGATGCTATGTTTTCCGTTAATATGAAAGTGATCGAATTATTTGTAATAAAAGAGGAGTTGAGACATTTTGAAGATGCAAATACCACTAATTTGAACCAACATTCTACTCAAATTATTGGTACTATTCCGAGTTATCCTTATCAGAGCATTCCAAGTCCAGTATTCCCTACTTGTGTGAATACAAAGTAAGTAATTTGTTAAAGTATTTACATTCGAGTAGTTGAAATTTATAGCGTTTTGATCTCATACTATTTTTTTCACAGTTCTACGATGCATCCGGGTGGTTCAAGCTCTAGATTGGCAAATGATCAATTTTTACACTCCGTTCCTACAAATGTTAGAGAGGTTAACAATGATGATGGAGGTCGTAGTTCACCGCATATAGATAGTATGCAAATTGCTTCAATGGATAATGATATGTCATGGATGGATAATATGGAAGCTAACAATGAAGCACTAGAGTTTGAAATTAATCATGAGAAAGAAAATGAAATTAATGAAGCATCTTTGGTGGAAGAAGAAGATGACGATGATAACGATGAACATATGGAATTTGAGATGCCTTTGACAGATGATTTATGTACTGCGAAAATTATGGCGGCTTCATTAATTGAAAATGTAACTCCTATTAGAGATGTTTTTACCTCAGAATGTGTTGATTCTGGTTTTCAAGTGGGAATGCAATTTCAAACAAAGGAAATACTTATTCAGCAGTTAAGTGAGTGGTCCATCAAGAATTCTGTTTCTTTTAAACCCATAAAATCCCGCAAAACAGAGTACACCGCGATTTGTAGTGTTGATAAAAATTGCCATTGGAGACTACATGCAATTGTCCCTAAAAAATCATTGATGGGGTGGTGGGAAATTAGAAAATATGATGACAATCATACTTGTGTTAATCCGATTATTAATTCAAATCATAAACAAGCTACAAGCAGGTTTATTGCTAATAAAATACTTCCTTTTGTGAAATCGGATTTGAATACAACTCCTTCTGCGATTCAAGTGCTAATGGCTGAAACTTTTTTTAATCAAAATCAGCTACTTCAAGGCATATAGAGCATTGCGTAAAGCACTGGAGAGTGTTTTCGGAGATTGGGAAACATCGTATGCTGAGTTACCACAATATTTAGCTACCATTAAAAAACATAATCCGGGAACAAATTTCAAAGTTGATGTCGAAAGAATCACCAATGATAAAGTTCTTTTTAAGAGTGCATTTTGGGCATTTGGTGCATTTATTGATGGGTTTGCGCATTGTCGACCGTTGCTTTGCATTGATGGCACTCATCTATATGGTAAATATCAAGGTACGTTGCTAATGGCGACTGGAGTAGATGCAAATGATGGTATATTTCCATTAGCATATGCAATCGTAGACTCTGAATCAAAAGATAGTTGGGATTGGTTTCTTAGATGCATGTACTACAATATACATAGTGTTCGCAATAGGTGTTTAACCTTTATATCAGACCGAATGAAAGGTATTCCGAGAGCATTAGATAATTGGCCACAAGAACACCATCACCGTTTTTGTGCTAGACATCTCAAAGCTAACTTTCAAGTTGCTGGATTTAGTAAAAAAATTTAGTAGACTTGTTTTATTCATGTGCTAGTGCTACAGATGATTTGCAGTACAAAGAGTTAAGGGGACACTTGAAAACTATTGCTCCAGATGCACATGCTTGGATTTAAAGAAGTTTACGAGGTGCGGAGGAAAATTGGGCTCTATGCAAGGATAATGGTGGAAGATTTATGATGATGACAACAAATGTGTCCGAAAGTTTTAATGGAGTTCTAAGAGGCGCTCGTGCTTTGCCAGTTAAGTCGTTAGTAGCAAGAACGTTTTATCGTTTAAACGACTATTTCATGAAACGTCGTTCCGATGCCGAGAGATTTGAAACGCAAATGAGTCCAAAAGTCGAAACTCTTTTAGCCAAAAGAGCAAAACAAGCAAGATCTTGCTCTATTGTTAGATTCAATCAAACCGAATGGCAAGTGAATGATCAATTTGGAAAAGCGTTTACAGTGACATTATAGGATAATATATGTAGTTGCACTTGCAACATACCTTTATTGCAAAAGTTGCCATGTTTGCATGTGATGGCCGCTTGTGCTCGAACCATTGGAGGAGCGAATAGATCATATTACGATTTTTGTTCAAAGTGGTTTTCAGCAGAAAATTATAAAGCAAGTTACTCTCCAAATTTTCATCCAATTCCAGATAGTTGATATTGGGATGCATATCACGGTCCGACCATATTGCCACCGCCTACAAAAAGAAAGACGGGACGTCCACGGTCGACAAGAATGAAAGGCATGATGGATAAAATGGGAGGAAGTAAACAAAATACTTGTAGTAAATGTGGTCAAAAGGGACATAAAAGATCAACTTGTCCGTCAAAATAATTTGCATATGTTGTAGTGTATGATTTGAACGTGTTGTAGCGAATGATTTGAATGTTGTTTGGTTTGGATGTTAATCTTCAGTTTGTATGTTGTTTGGTTTGGATGTTAATCTTCAGTTTGTATGTTGTTTGTATGTTGTTTGATTACGTCAAATTGTGCAATGTTAATTTTCACTTCGTAATATGAATGTGTGCAACAGAATTGAATGGGCGAAATTTATAAAGCAGGTCTCTGTTGACAACAGAATTGTATGGGCGCATTGTGAAGTTGCGCCCATAAAAATTTGTGTGGGCGCATTTGGTAAATACGCCCCGTGTTTGCAACAGAATTTATGGGCACATTTTGCAGTTACGCCCATGAAAAATTATGTGGGCGCATTTGGTAAATGCGCCCCGTCCTGTTGACATACCAACCCAGCCAACCTACCTTCCTCATTTCATCTCATCCCACCATTTCCCTCAAAATCCCTAAAACCCTAAATCTACTAAATTCTAAAATCCAACATCAATTTTAGTTATTTCTTCGTCAAATCTGTTGACCAATGGAAGGATCATCATCATCTTCTCAAGTTAGAGGTATAATCTTCAACTTTGTTTATCAATTTGGAATTTTAGCAATTTGGAATTTTATTTATCAATTTAGTTTTGCACCACCAAAATGAACATTGAAGCAAGTACATTCACTTACGTCAAAGCATTTACATCAAAGCAATTACATTCGTTTACATCAATTTGTTTAGATTTACATTCATTTACATCAATTTGTTTATATTTACATTTATTTACATCATTTGTTTACTTGAAGAGTTGGTACCCGGTCCCGTGAATGCAAGTGTTTTGTATCTTCAGAATGAACATCGAAGCAATGATAGGAACTTGATGCAGGTATTTTTCAAGAAAATTAAAATTACCATTGAGTGTTTGTTTATGCAAGTGTTTGTTTATGAACTTGATGCAAGTGTTTGTTTATGAATATGTAGAGTGATGAGCCACTTGAGTGTCATGATCATTCAAGCAAGTTAAAATTAATCAAGTCGAATACTCCTAGAGTTCAACTTGCATTACAAAGAGCGGAATTCAGAGAAATATCTAGATTGGGTTTTTTCAAAATAGATCATGCACTAATTACTTCATTGGTAGATAGATGGAGACCAGAGACTTCAACTTTCCATTTCCCTACCGGTGAAATTACCATAAGATTAGCAGATGTTAGTTGCCTTCTAGGTGTTACGGTAGAAGGAAATCCTGTTACAATCAGACAGCTAAGTAATTACGAAGATATTTGTCAACAATGTTTAGGTGTGGTTCCATCTCGGAGTGAGATAAGAGGTGCAACAGTTAAGTTGACATGG
Organism: Allium cepa; assembly: GCA_030765085.1. Lineage (NCBI taxonomy): Eukaryota > Viridiplantae > Streptophyta > Magnoliopsida > Asparagales > Amaryllidaceae > Allium > Allium cepa. The sequence continues at coordinate 188,481,826 of CM060937.1, read as the reverse complement.
CTTCGCGACATGTTTGCAGATGAGCCATCACCGGATGCTTCGGATGAAGAAATTGAATATCATGCGAGAGCTGTTATTCTACATCTGATATCTTGTCGTCTATTTCCCGATCATTCTAAAGGACGACTAAACCTTTTTTGGTTATTGTTTTTGCGAAATCTAGATGAGTGTGCACGATATTCTTGGGGCAGTGCTATATTGGCAACATTATATAACGAGTTAACAAATGTTGCACTCATGAAATCTAAATCGATAGCTGGTTGTCTCTCGCTTTTACAGGTACAATATGCATAGATATATTTGCTATAAAATCATATGTAATATTTAATTCTAAAGTATTCAAAATTTTAATTCATTTCACAGCTTTGGGCATGGACACATCTTCCCATTGGTCGTCCAAATGTGACTTCATCCATGCAAATCGACAGAACATTGCCTTATAGTGCAAGGTAGTGAATTTCCAACTACATTTACATGTGTGTATTTTTGTATTAATAAAACTCTACTTGTATAACCATATATATAGGTGGTTTGGTTCGAGGAGTTGGGTTGAGTCTCCAAAGCAGGTGGCCACTTACTATCGCGACCAGCTCGACATGTTAACAGATGAAGCTGTTATATGGAATCCGTATACACAGGATGAGCTAGTCGATCTTCCGCAGATATGTCTAAGTGGGATGCATAGTTGGCTTTGTAAGACACCTATCATATGCATGCGAGATGTAGAAATGTATAATCCTGATCGAGTGATGCGACAGTTTGGTCTTCAGCAACACATACCCGATCCATGCGAACCAAAGCCGGATTTGGAGTTTGCTATCGTCCAGTGGAACGATAGACATAACCGTATCGTACACCAACAGCTTCCTACGATTCCTATTTCGAGATACATGACTTGGTATTGGTCGATTACTCGAAGATTCATTGTAGCAGATTGGACTTCTCACGAACGAGCATACACCGCTCGTGCAATGCTTGAGCGAGATGTGGTAAATCTTCATATTATCGTGATATTTTTAGTTTGTTCGCTTGAATTATATTTCTAATTTTGAATAAATAACTTTAATTTGTAGGTCGATGTACTAGAGACGGTAGCAGGAGGGTTAGCTGATATCGGACATGGTAGAGTACCCGAATGAGAAGTCCAACCACGGTGCCTTGATTTGAAGAAACTTATTGACACGCTCCTTTTTAGAAATCGATTAACACGGCCAAGCTCTTCCGAACAAGCTATGCGGACTAGAGAGCGAAGAACTAAAAGAAGGCAAGATACACACCAATCGCAACATGCTGGACCTTCTCAACCTCCACCTACTCAAGATGATCCAACTCAACCATGAGCACTCCTATTTTTAGTTTACTATTAATTTGCTTTTGTAATCGAACTATAACTTCTGCTTTAATTCGAATGTAATCGGATTTTAATTATGTTATGCTGGAATTTATTTAATGATAGTTTTATTCGTTGGCTTGCATATAGATAAACGTTTGTTATCACTTAAGATGGTCCAATTGAATTTCGATTTTATGTATTTTAATTCGAATTCGAATTGAAATATAAAGTTTGCTGTCCAGGTTTGTACAGCAAGTATTTGCACTGGCGCATTTTGCAGATGCGCCAGTGCAAATACAAAGGGGCGCATTTCAGAAATGCGCCCCGTTATAATTTTTTTAAACTATGGCTATTTGCACTGGCGCATTTTGCAGATGCGCCAGCGCAAATACAAAGGGGCGCATTTCTGAAATGCGCCCCGTTATATTTTTTTTTAAACTATGGCCAGCTCATCGCTGAGCTGGCCAAAACAAGCCTAATTCTGCAATTAGTTTCAAAACTAGCCTATATCTGCAAATTGTTTTGAAAATTGGTCTCTTATGAAAATTTGTCCTTTTTGGTATTGAAGTTTGTTTACAAGATGTATTGTGGAAGGAAGATTGTGTGGAAGAGGTATGAACTGAAGTGTATGTTTGAATGAAGGCAGTTGAGAGGTGTTAAGAAAATGCTTCAGGACTGAAACATGTCCACTTGTGTTTTTGAAGTTGATTGTGTCAAAGTTTATTCCTGTTTTTTTAGAAATTAGTTATTTTATTATTAATGCTTTGTAATCCTGGAGCAAAGTTAGGATCATGTTGTTAGTGGGTAGTTGTTTTTTAAACTTCAAATATTGTAATGTTTTAATTATGTTAGTATGAAGCACTCTGTTTATTTTTTTGTATGACAACAAATGGTATCAGAGCCTTCTTCTCAAGGAATATGTGAGTGAGTGTGTGAGGTTGCTGTGTCATGGACGTCGAAGCAAGTTCCAATTTCTCTTCAATTACTCCATCGGTGTTTGATGGAGACAACTACCACGTTTGGGCAGTTCGTATGGAGACGTATATGGAAGCTCTGGTTATTTGGGAAGCAGTGGAAGAGGATTATGAAATTCTTGCTCTTCCAAACAATCCGACCATGGCGCAGATCAAATTGCAGAAGGAGGAAAAGACAAAGAAATCCAAGGCAAAGGCATGTTTTTTCGCTGCAGACTCATCTACTATCTTCACTCGGATTATGAACCTAAAGTCAGCATATGAGATATGGAATTATCTCAAGTCAGAGTATGAGGGAGATGAAAGAATCAAAGGAATGAGTGTGCTAAACTTGATTCGAGAATTCGAGTTGCAGAAGATGAAGGAAACAGGAGTATTCTGATAGGTTTTGCAAACCGAATTAGATTACTTGGTTTTTACGTTCAAGGACTCAAGAATTGTTGAAAAAATTCTTGTAACAGTGCCTGAAAAATTTAAGGCATCTATTTCAGCCTTGGAAAATACCAAGGATCTGAATCAGATCACTCTTGTAGAGATTCTCAATGCTTTGCAAGCACAAGAACAAAGAAGAGCCATGAGGCAAGAAGGTGCTGTTGAAGGAGCCTTACCAGCCAAGCATCATGAGAATGGAAGGAACAAGAAGAAGAAGAAGTTTTTCAAGAAAAATCAAAATTCTATCGGAGAATCTTCAGCCTACAACAAAGCAGGAGTCAAGAAGGGGTCCTACCCTCGATGTCAACATTGCAATAGAAAGGGTCATTCTCCTTTCAAATGCTGGAGAAGACCAGATGCAAAGTGCACCAAATGTAACCAAATGGGGGATGAAGCTGTAATTTGCAGGAGCAAGAATCAACAGCAAGGTGAAGAGGCTAAGATTACTGATTAAGAGGAGGAGGATCAACTGTTTGTGGCTAATGCTTCGTGGGCAGTGAATCAAATGAAAGCTGGCTAATTGACAGTGGCTGCACCAACCATATGACTCATGATAATGAGCTGTTTAAAGATTTGAAGCCAACTAACATCACCAAAGTCAGAATTGTCAATGGGGATTACATCTCGGTCAAAGGAAAGGGGACTATTGCGATTACAAGCTGTACATGTACAAAATATATACAGGATGTTCTTTTTGTTCCTGACATTGACCACAATCTGTTGAGTGTAGGTCAACTTATTGAAAAAGGCTTTAAAGTTATTTTTGAAGATGGATATTGCTTGATTAAGGACGCAACTAATCAAGATATCTTCGAAGTAAAAAAATGAAAGAAAAGAGTTTTCCACTCAGACTTTTAGAGGAGGAGCAATCTGCTTTTCCTCTCAAAGAAGATGTCACACAGATTTGGCACAAGAAAGTCGGACACTATCATCATCAAGGGTTGCTGCAACTAAGAGAAAAGGAATTGGCACTTGATGTTTCCAAGCTTAGTGATGAAATTTCAAGTTGCAAAGCATGTCAGTTTGGAAAGCAAAATAAGAAGCCATTCCCGAAGTCAACCTGGAGAGCCACTCACAAATTGCAGCTCATCCACACGGATGTTGTAGGCCCTCAAAGAACACCTTCTCTAAAAGGTAGTCTCTATTATATTGCCTTTATTGATGACTTCACCAGAATGTGCTGGAATTTTTTCTTGAAGTTTAAATCAGAGGTAGCTCAAGTTTTTTGGACGTTTAAGGCAAAAGTTGAGAATGAAAGTGGCTGCAAAATTCAGATTGTAAGGTCTGACAATGGAAAGGAGTACATTTCGGCAGAATTTGACAAGTTCTGTGAAGATTCAGGCATAGAGCATCAGCTTACAGCTCCTTACACACCTCAACAAAATGGAGTTAGTGAGAGGAGAAATAGATACATCACGGAGATGTCAAGATGCATGCTGCATGAGAAGAATTTTCCAAAGAAGTTTTGGGCAGAGGCAGCAAATACGGCTGTGTTTCTTCAAAACAGGCTTCCCACAAAAGCAGTAAAGGAACAGACGCCATTTGAGGCATGGTATGGTTACAAGCCATCTCTGAAATTCCTTAAAGTATTTGGTTGCTTGTGTTTCACTCATGTTCCATGGAGTAAGCGTGACAAGCTTGATAGAAGAGCTACACCAGGTATCTTTATAGGCTATAGTACTGTCAGCAAGGCCTATAAAATTTTCTAGCCACAAACTGGAAATAGTATTGGTAGTAGGGATGTTCACATTATAGAGGATGAAGAGTGGAGCTGGGATGATGCAGAGAAGAAGGGTCAGACCATGACAAAGCTGAAAATCAAATTTTCTGGTTCAAGCATCGAAGAAGAAGATGACTGGCAGAATGAAACAGTGGATGATGCTCCTGTGAGAGGAACAAGGTTGCTCTCAGATGTTTATGAAAGATGCAATGTTGATGTGTGTGAACTTGCCAACTATGCAGAAGCAAAGAAGGATCAAACGTGGATAGCTGCTTTGGAGGATGAGCTATCAATGATAGAGAAGAACAAGAGTTGGATCCTTGTGGAGAGACCTCAAGGCAGGAAGGTAATTGGAGTTAAGTGGGTGTTTAGAACCAAGCTTAACGTTGATGGCTCGATCAACAAGCACAAAGCCAGGCTTGTAATTAAAGAGTATGCCCAAATCTTTGGTGTTGATTACTCTGACACTTTTGCTCCTGTTGCTATACTGGACACAATCAGGTTACCATTTGCAATAGCAGCACAAAAGGGCTGGAAAGTGTTCCATTTGGATGTCAAATCTTCTTTTTTTAAATGGTGTCTTACATGAAGAAATTTATGTCGAGCAGCCCGAAGGATTTGTGAAGGAAGGTGAAAGAGATAAAGTATACCTTCTCAATAAGGCCCTTTACGGTCTAAAACAAGCTCCAAGAGCTTGGTATAGCAAAATTGATGAACATTTTTGAACTTGGGATTTGTGAAAAGTCTATCGGAAACAACCTTATATGTCAAGCACAATGGTACTGGCATTCTTATTGTTTCATTGTGTGTTGATGACCTACTGGTTACAGGAAATAATGCAGATCATATCCAAAATTTCAAACAGGAGATGACGAAGGTGTTTGAAATGACAAATCTCGGGTTCATGTCCTATTTTCTTGGCATAGAGATCAAGCAAGGGCAAGGTGATGTTTTCATTTGCCAGAAAAAGTATGCAAAGGAAATACTGAAGAAGTTTCATAAGGAGGAGTGCAAGGCAGCAAGCACTCCAATGAATCAAAAAGAGAAGCTGTGCAAAGAAGATGGTGCTGACAAAATTGATGAAGGATATTTCAAGAGTTTGATTGGTTGCTTGATGTATCTCACAGCAACAAGGCCTGATATTTTGAATGTTGTAAGTATTTTGTCTCAATTTATGCATTGTGCAAGTGAATTACATCTCAGAGCTGCCAAAAGAGTGATTAGATATGTCAAAGGCACAAGTGATTTTGGTCTTAAGTTCACAAGGAGCAAGGAGTTCAAGCGGTTTGATTTTTCTGACAGTGACTGGGGAGGTTCCATTGATGATATGAGGAGCACTTCAGGCTACTGTTTACTCTTGGCTCTGGTGTTTTCTCATAGAGCTCGAAGAAGTAAGAAACTGTAGCCCAATCCACTGCCTAAGCAGAGTTTATTGCTGTAACAGCTACTATTAATCAAGCTTTATGGATGAGGAAAATTTTACTTGATCATGATCTTGAGCAGAAGGAAAGCACAAAGATTCCTGTTGACAACCAAGCTGCTATTTCTATCTCTCATAATCCTGTGTTTCATGGGAAGACTAAACATTTTAATATCAAGTTATTCTTCCTAAGGGAAGTACAGAAACATGGAGATGTGATTCTTGTCTAGTGCAAAATAGAAGATCAAGTTGCAGATATTTTAACCAAACCATTGCCTGCTTGCAAGTTCGAGTTTCTGAGGTCAAGACTTGATGTTTGCTTCAGGACTTGAGGAGGAGTGTTAAGAAAATGCTTCAGGACTGAAACATGTCCACTTGTGTTTTTGAAATTGATTGTGTCAAAGTTTATTCCTATTTTTTAAGAATTAGTTATTTTATTATTAATGCTTTGTAATCCTGGCGCAAAGTTAGGATCATGTTGTTAGTTGGTAGTTATTTTGAAACTTTAAATATTGTAATGTTTTGATTATGTTAGTATGAAGCATTCTGTTTATTTTTTGCCCGACAACAAGAGGAATTGTGATGGCAGTGCACAGAAATGTGCACAGAGTTGAAACAGTGAATTATTTGTGTCTTTTTTAAGAAAGCAATGTAAAAACAAAAATGGATGCTTGTAAATATTTGTAAAAGAAATGAAATAAAATTTGTTTAGCTTTTGAAATTAAATTGTGATGTGATTTTTTTTTTAAATATGCAAATGCAAGTGAAAAAAACAAGCATGCAACAAAATGGAAACAAAGATCACACAAACACATAAAAAAAAAAAATTTAAATGCAACGCACACAAAATAAAACACACAAAAATCGAACAAAATAATTCGAAGAATAAAAATAAAAATCAAACAAATTTCCCAGCAACGGCGCCAGAAACATGTTTACCGATAAATTTTCTATTGAGTAAGAAAATTATCGATAAATGTTGAATTAATTTTAACCGCAAGCGCATGACATATAAAAGTTAGAGGTGTCAAGTATAGGTCGATCCGTGGGGAATTGTTAGATTTTAAAATTTTCTAATCAATCAAATTAATTCAAAAGTGGAGACTGTTTTGAAAACTAGAAAGCTAAGCAAATGTTGAGATTAAAAAATATGTGATTAAAATCCAATTTAGATGCAAATCCATTTTCTTATATTTTTCACACAAATCAACATAAAATCAAATGATGATCTCTTTTTAATGTAAGTAGGATTAGTGATGTATTTATCATAACATGGCCTATTTGAGTTATTAATTAACACAAATCAAACCATCAAACTATAATACAACTTTAGTTCTACTTTTCATATCTCATGAAACATAGCATAGAAAATGAAACCAAAATCTAGTTTAAGCATGAACTATTTACTATTAATTAGTAACATAGATCATCAAATTTTGATTCAAACTTCACTTCATTGCCGTAATCATATTTAGATAAAGAGAAAATTTGTGATTAATGAAATAAGCATAGCCTATTTGTTATGAACAAAGTAGGCTATCAAATTCAACATAAACATCCATTTTATCATAAAGCATAAAAGAGATCATACATAGAAAATTTATGTTGAAATCTACATGGTAAAAGAAAGCTTCATTACCCCTAAATTGTAGGGGTTTAGCCTCTCATTTGTGTTATCATTTCAATACATAGAGATTTCAACAATGAAAATAAAATAAAATAGAGAATAAACGAAGAAAAAAAAGATTAACTCCTAGAAGGAAATGAACTAAAGTAGTGCATAAATGTAAATCTAACTATGAACATGAAATGAAAGAAAGAATAGAAATAAAAATCAACATAAAAGTAAATAAAAGCAAGTAGAAAAGAGAACAGAAAGAGGCTTGTAAGCCATTTTTATTTCACTTTGATTCATGTTTACAACTTGCTAATTCCCTAAGTGAAATAAGTGAGAGTAGAAAATATTTACATGTACATAAGAGGGCAAGTTGTACATGCATAAAACCCTAATTCGATTTTTAGGGTGCTTTCTAAAATTCCATTTAGGAAGTGTGGCCACCAAGTAATCATTAGATATTTTAATTCTCCACTTAAATATGTATGAAGTTTTATTGGCCTTTTAACACGTGCATTAGCGTCTAATTGAAAATCAAGATAAGTGGGTAGGTGGGGTTCTCCATTATCATGAGCTTGAATTATTTCCTCTTCATTTCTTTGTATTCCCTTGTGCATGCACATATGTTCATGAATCCCTCTTCCATATGCATCAAAATTTTCTATAAAAATTATAAAAAAATTCATGTAAAAATTTTCAAATTGACACATACACAAAAATAACCATTTTACCCCTGAATGAAAATGAATATATGATGATTTGAAATAATTGAATTTTGGTTTTAAACATGTTGAAATGACCAAATATGATATTTATTTAAATAAAATAGATAAAATATGGATGTAAATATATGCACATTTACGTGCACATCACACCGACTACCTTCGAATACTTTTATTCAAAGACGAACCAAATCATGAGAAAGGAAGAGACCAGGTGGTCAAGATGGAGTAGTGCTCCAGGACCTAGTAAGGAAGCGGTGCAAAGCAACATTGTGGTAAAGTAATCCGGCGAGAACTCTGGTAAGGTCCAAGTCAATGTTCAAAATAAGCAGGAGCAATCAAAAGGAATCGGAGGAGGGAATTCTGGATGGAAGAGGGAAGCAGGAAAGTATAAACGAAGAATCCCGACCTATAATGAATATACGCCCCTGGACGCATCTTTGGAGAATATTTATCTATCAACTTGTAATACCTTTCAATATCGAATGTTGTGCCCAAAGGAATCGACTAAGGAACAGAAGCAGACCGAGAAGTATTGTCGATTTCACGAGACCTATAGGTACAATACTGAAGAGTGCAGGCACCTCCATGATGTTACAGAAATGCTTATTCGCCATAAGAAGTTGCAGCAGTTTGTTAAGAATCTGCTGGAAGGCGGACAATGGGCATTCAACCCTATTCACGGGCAAGCTTCACACTGAGGAGCCCACTCGGACTGGAGGAAGGCTGGTCATAAACACGATAATCGGTGAGCCTCATCCTACAGACAAGAGTTGGCAAGAAATGGAACGCTACGCAAGTTCCTTGAAGAAAGCGGGATTTGAGTGCTGCTCGAACACAGAAGACGGTACTCCAGCGAAACAGCAGCAAGTGATGACCAATGTTTAGTATTCAGGAGTAGGGATGCCGATCAGGGGGAGGCACCTACCATTGACTCGATGGTTATCTCGGCTATGATTAGACCGCCGCTTGTGAGAAGAATACTAATTGATTGTGAGAGTTCCGTTAATATTATCTTCAAGAAGGCGTATGACCAAATGAAGATGGAGGCGAAGGATCTGAAACCATCTAAAGTCCGCATTCACGGTTTTAATGGTGCAGCTACTGATGTAGTAGGTTTTTTCGAATTGCCAATTGAACTAGGAGAAGGTGAATGCGGAAGGGTACTGATCCGACCATTCAGTGTTTTGGATGTTGATTCCCCATATAATGATTTTCTGGACTGATTATCCCTGGTGGAATTTAGGGCAGCTTTAGCCCCGTGGTGTTTGACCTTGAAATTTCCAACGGACAGTAGAGTTGGTGTAGTGCATGTGATCAAGTGATTGGCTGTACTTGTTATGTGGCTGAGCTGAGAGAGGTCCAGTGAAGAGAAATGGGAAAGGGTGTGGACAAGTCTGCCCGCAAACCTTGTTGTTGAAAATTGACAAATAGCGCCTAAGCCTTGACTTGGGTAACACAGTCGGATCTATAGAGACATAGATTCAAGAGATGACGATGAAGAACCCAAGGAGGCCAATGCGGCACCGGCTGAACTGACAATTGACATTGCAGTCAGCTATGATGACCCGCCATGGGTGCTTAAGATTGGATCACATCTGAACCCCTTGATGATAGGAGATCTCACTGATTTCCTCTGAGCGAATCTCGATTTTTTTGCTTGGACCCATTCTAATATGTGTGGTATTTCTCCTGCCATCTCAAGTCACATGTTAAACATTGACCCAAAGTATGTTCCAGCGAAAGAAAAGAGGAGAGGCATCGACCCGGAGAGGTCTGCTACTCTCAAAGAGGAGGTGGATAAAATCAAAGCCAATGGGTTCATCCGCGACGCCCTCTATCCTGAATGGATATCTAATTACGTTCTGGTAAGGAAAGCAAAGGGAAGTGGAGGACCTGTGTTGATTACTCGGACCAGAACAAGGCATGCCCTAAGGATAGTTTTCCATTGCAAAGAATTGATCAACTGGTTAACTCGACAGAAGGACACGAATTGTTATTATGGATGCGTATTCGGGTTATAATTAAATCTCGATGCACATTCCAAATCTAGAGCATGCCAGTTTTGTTATAGACGTTGGATTGTACTGTTATGTAGTGATGCCTTTCGAGTTGAAGAACATGGGGGCAACATATGAGCGTTTGGTGAATCGGATGTTTAAAGAATGGATTGATCGAAAAATGGAAGTCTATGTGGATGATATGCTCGTGAAGTCACGACAGTCAAATCACCACATTCAAGACTTAGCAGAGATGTTTGATGGTTGTCTAGAAAGTGGCTATTTTAAGCCCAGCTCGCTGATGATTGTGAAGGCTTCAAGGGGTAATTCTGGAAGTTTCCAAAACGAGAATTTTTCATATACAAGCTATTATTCAGATCTAAAAGAAAAGAGGTTTATTCAAATTAAGAGAAGGGTTCCCTCTAACTATTTCTTCAATTTCTAATCTCCACAAAATCAAATTCCCTCGAATTTTGACTAATCATTGTATTCAATCTCTCGTACTCTTTCATTGTGATAATAAAAAAGGCTTTCTTCAAAGTGGATGCACACTAACAAAACGTTAGTGGAACCACTATAAATCTCAGGTGTGATTTACTTTTGTTATTGCTTATTTTGCTTGTTTGTGACAAAGATTAGTATATTTGATTGGATATTGAGTTTTGGTACTGAGGTACTGATTGGTTGTTTTTGCACATCTTGCAACGATCTCATTACCATGGCGTTTTGATACTTGGGTCAGAGTGATTTGGGTTCAAATTTCATAACTATTTCTGCGTCTATCATATTCATTTTACAAGGAATCATCAATCGGTAGTAAATCTGTTGCTTAACCACTAAGTGGTTACTTAGTACCAGGTATATTGATTGCATGTTTTGATGTTTTTGCATTGATGCTCAACAATTTCTCAACATGATATCAAAAAAATCATAAAAAGAACCTAAATATGTACAATAAAGTGCAATAAACTGTTAGAATCGTGTAATATACCCTAGAGGGGATGGATAGAGTATATATAATTAAGCAGATAAACAGACAAAATAGAGTTTGAAAAATTAAATGAGAAAAGTACAAAATACAAATTTATGCCCAGCTACGGTCGCCAACCCATTAGTGCCTAATAGTTCTCCCAAAGTTGCTACTAGAGTTATATATTCGACACTTACAATACTTATTAACTCGCACTTTCTGCTTACCGGAATATACTAAACCTATGTCTAGTAACCTTGTCTGGACTCAATATCCTGATCCCTGAACTACAAAACATAGCTCATCTAGAAGATATAGAGCTAAAAATAAAATAAAAATAAACATACAATACATAAATTAAAAGTTGCTCATAATTTCCACATAAAGGGGATTTTCACTTCAAGGGCTTATTTGTGCGGGGTAACAAGTTTTAAGGACACTACTTCTGAAAAATTAGTTTTAAGGACATTTTATAGGAAAAAGATAAGAATTTATCATTTTCAGTTATACAAAAATAATGATAAAATGATTTATTATTTTTCCGTATAACTTAAAAGGATAAATGAATCTATTATTATGCTGTATAAGCGAAGTTGAGGTAAATGCTTGACATATGAGATTGTAACTGAGATGGAATTTGTGAGTCTTGCGAAATCAGATGCTCGTTCAGAATTGAAACTGTTGTGATGATCGCATAATGTGATGAATGAGAGATATAAAATTATTCTTTGTTATTGCCTATATTGGCATCGGATATATTTTTGCTTAAAAGATTTTTTCTCTTGCTGCCATTTAGCTTACCAGATGCTTTTGTTTTGGCAATATGTAGTTCTGATAAGTCGAATTCTTCTATGATATCACCCTACTCAGATTCATCTTCCTCCATTTGTGCAGATTCTGGAATCTTGACTATGGAAATGTCAAATGAAGCTGTGCGAGGCATGGCTGACTCAATACAGTCAGTCACTGCAGCCTGCTCTGGTGGAGGATCACACTTGCGAGGCAATGTTGAGTTATTGCTATTCATTCTCTCAACATCTGCAGCAAGCTTAGAAGAAGAACCCTTCTCAATATCAATTTCCTGGTTCAAGCTTGAAGTTTGATGAATATTGTTGACTATTTTTGTAACATTATGGTCTGTATTTAAACATGGCTCTGAATTAGGGGGTTTCATAGTTAAAGAACTGTATCTTTCTACCCTCCTCTATATTTTTCGGAATCAGAACATTTGACACTTCTTCAGAGTCATTTTGCTGATGGACTTCCAGTGCCATGATCTGATCATCTTCGTCAGTGAGCTCTCTTATATTATTTTCTTGATCGAAAATGATATCTTCTTGATAGATTCGATCTTTGCCCTCATGGGTTCTTGATTGGATTTTTGTGCCTTTACTGATACTCGTTTCTTGAATCATTTCAGATCTGTTTTCTTGAATAATAACTCTATCTTTATCACTATTTTTTAGGATCCACATCTGTTTCGGGTTGCACTGTTCTCTAGTGTGACCGATACACTTACAGATTCTACACTTTGGTGGAACCCATTCATATTCGACTTTTTGTGTTATGATTTCACCATTATAAAGATTGACACAAATTTCATCTAGAAGTTCATCAGTCGCAGAAACTTCCACAAGAAGCCGAGCATAATCCAATCTCGACTTCATGGTGGATGCTGCGTCCATTTTTATGGGGTTTCCGAACTCGCCATGATACTAAACGCCTCCCTATCCCATAGCTTGAGATTTACATTGGGTAATCTAACCCATATCGGCATTGTTGACAGAAGATCTCTGTCCAACTTTAGTGACTCATTCCACATTCTTATGATGATAAGCTTGCCGTTGTACAGATAAGGACCATTCTGAATAATGGAACTGCAGTCTTGAGAATCATTAAATTTGATTAGAATAATTCTTTTCTTGTTTGGAGTTGTCCTCACTCAAGATTGACGATGCCTAAGAATGAATCGAGATGTGGTAAAGATTTGAATAAGCCTTTTGTTGAGTGATTGAGAGTCGTCAATACTGGAGATGCTCGTGTAGCCTGACGAGTTCCTGCTGTCGTGTTAGGATGAAGGTTGCTTGCAAACTGAAAGTGAGTTCTACCGTGTCATGTCTAGAAACCGCCAGAGTCTGAGTGGTAATGAGATTGCTGCCATGCTCATGTTGAAATCCAGGTCATCGCTTGCCTTGGCTTTAACGTAGGTTGCAATGACTAACTGCCTATATTGATTTAAAATTGCTGCACTTGTCATAGTTTTCTATATTGATGATTTTATTCTTGTGTGATGAATCCAATAATGATTGTGGGTAAGTAAGTTTCAGCACGGAAGTTAGTGCTTTGGTCGAGAGTTGAGATGTAGGTGTAGATGGCAACTGATTGCTGTAAGCGAAGTTGAGGTAAATGCTTGACATATAAGATTGTAACTGAGATGGAATTTGTGAGTCTTGCGAAATCAGAAGCTCGTTCAGAGTTGAAACTATTGTGATGATCGGATAATGTGATGAATGAGAGATATAAAATTGTTCTTTGTTATTGCTTATATTGGCATCTGATAATCTTTTCTTTCGATATCATATGTCTATAAAATCAATCGCCAATGGGTTCATCCACGATGCCCTCTATCCTGAATGGATATCTAATTACTGGTGAGGAAAGCAAATGGGAAGTGGAGGATCTGCGTTGATTACTCGCACCTGAACAAGGCATGCCCTAAGGATAGTTTTCCATTACAAAGAATTGATCAGCTGGTCGACTCGACAGAAGGATACGAATTGTCGTTATTTATGGATGCATATTTGGGTTACAATTAAATCTCGATGCACATTCCAAATCTGGAGCATACCAGTTTTGTCACAGACGTTGGATTGTACTGTTATGTAGTGATGCCTTTCGAGTTGAAGAACATGGGGGCAACATATGAGCGTTTGGTGAATCAGATGTTTAAAGAATAGATTGATAGAAAAATGGAAGTCTATGTGGATGATATGCTCGTGAAGTCACGACAGTCAAATCACTGCATTCAAGACTTAGCAGAGATGTTTGATGATTGTCTAGAAAGTGGCTATTTTAAGCCTAGCTCGTTGATGATTGTGAAGGCTTCAAGGGGAAATTCTGGAAGTTGCCAAAACGAGAATTTTTCACATACAAGCTACTATTCAGATTTAAAAGAAAAGAGGTTTATCCAAATTAAAAGAAAGGTTCCCTCTAACTATTTCTTTAATTTCTAATCTCCACAAAATCAAATTCCCTAGAATTTTGAGTGATCATTGTATTCAACCTCTCATACTCTTTCATTGTGATAATAAAAAGGCTTTCTTCAAAGTGGATGTACACTAACAAAACGTTACTGGAACCATTATAAATCTCAGGTGTGATTTACTTTTGTTATTGCTTATTTTGCTTGTTTGTGACTAAGATTAGTAGTATTTGATTGGATATTGATTTTTGGTACTGAGGTATTGATTGGTTGTTTTTGAACATCTTGCAACGATCTCATTTCCATGGCGTTTTGACATTTGGGTTAGAGTGATTTGGGTTCAAATTTCATAACTGTTTCCGCGTCTATCATATTCATTTTACAAGGAATCATCAATCGGTGGTAAATATGTTGCCTAACCACTAAGAGGCTACTTAGTACCAGGTATGTTGGTTACCTGTTTTGATGTTTTTGCATTGATGCTCAACAATTTCTCAACATGATATCAAAAAAATCATAAAAAGAACCTAAATATGTACAATAAAGTGCAATAAACTGTTAGAATCATGCAATATACCCTAGAGGGGATGAATAAAGTATATATAATTTCGCAGATAAACAGACAAAATAGAGTTCGAAAAATTAAATGAGAAAAATACATAAAAACATTTATGCCCAGCTTCGGCCACCAACCCATTAGTGCATAATAGTTCTCTCAAAGTTACTACTAGAGTTATATATTCGACACTTAGAATACTTATAAACTCGCACTTTCTGCTTACCCGAATATACTAAACCTATGTCTAGTAACGTTGTCTGTACTCAATATCCTGATCCCTGAACTACAAAGCATAGCTCATCTAGAAGATCTAGAGTTAAAAATAAAATAAAAATAAAAATACAATACAAAAATTAAAAGCTGCTCATAATTTCCACATAAAGGGGATTTCACTTCAAGAGCTTATTTGTGCAGGGTAAAAAGTTTTAACAACACTAATTCTGAAAAATTAGTTTTAAGGACATTTTACAGGAAAAAGATAAGAATTTATCAAACAGTACTTAAATGCAATATCTAACGATATTTCTTTTCTGATAATAATAAATATATATTATTTTATAAATAAAAATATATGTGTTTGAAATGTAATACGTGTAAACCAGGCATATGAGATATCGTGGATGATAATTTAATTAAAACAAACACTACACCAAACAATGCATTTTGTAACACTTTTCCGCTTTCAATTTGCAACGCTAATAACCGTTACAAATTTTCAACAGTTATATCTGTTACAACCATTTACAACGGTTATTACCGTTGGTAAACATGGTAATTTCGTAAATAATTGAAAGCAATACGGATAAAATTGTAAATTTATCTTTTTTATCAATCGTTATCCCATATCACACGTTAACTTTTCATTTCTCATTTACTTCTCTTTTGATTGCATAAGGGTTTCGTCTGCCACCGCCTCCACCGCCTGCCACCGCCTCCACCGTCTGCCACCGCCTTCGCAGTCTACCACCGCCTTCGTTTTCTAGCAGTGCCTCCTCCCTTCGTCCTATCAAATCGACGAAGATGAAGCATGATTTGGGTTGCGAACTGCAAATCTAGGGTTTCACTTTTCCACCTCCGTCTACACACTCAGGTATGAATATTTTCAATGGCATATTTATTTTTTAAAGGTTTTGTAATCTAACATCCAATAATCTGAAATGATATCTATACCTTTGCCTATCACTAATTATGACATAGTTTGATTATTGTTTCACTATTAGTATTTACGTGATAGGTTTTTTCTTTGTTCATTTAGCATCTAAATGATTTATTCATTCATGTAGTAGAGTTGTACAGTTTGGAATTTTCTGAAACCTCTAAGAAAAAGTCATATTACTCTTTTATATTTGTTTTTTGAGTAATTTTTCAAAAGGGTAAATTTGTTAGCTTACTTATATTTTTTGGTGCAGGGAATACATGCATTTTCTTTAATTCTTCCCCGAAATACTCTTGCAGTAGTGCCCTTTAACCAAATTTTTTTTATGGCTTAGCAGTCCCAACTAACATTGTGTTTTCTTGTTTTAGAAAAACAGCACATTGAAAAAACAATTACTTTTATGTGTTGGTGGTGCCTACCATTTTGAGTCCTTGAGCTATAAATTTTTTTGAACTCACTGTAATATACTAGCGGAAAGAAATCGACCACGGAACTGGAGACATTGTTGAATTCGCTACAAGGTACAGGTCCAAAGAGTTTGATGCCAACATTTCTATAGCATCGTGCATTTCGTAATATTGATTCCTTTTGATTTAAAGTAAAATTGATATGTACTATAAATATGCAGCTCTGTTGCAATAAACTGGCCTTCCATAATTTAGGTATGTGTTGATTCCTTTTTACTATATCACATTATAACAGAGGACGCAATTCATCACAAAATGTAAAAATGTTTCATTAGAATAAGATGTTTAATCTGAGTATACTTTGACAGAAAACAGACATCTTTTATTTAAATATGTGTTCACATGGTGGAAAAACTAACAATGTTAAATATGTACCATATATAGCCTGAAGAGCCTAATAACATAGAGAGAGTGTGTGCGTGCGTGCATGCTTTAAAACATGGTTATACTGATAAGTTGTCCTTTTGTTTTAAATGTTTGATTAACCAGACACATCAATAGCATGCCCGGATTTCAGTACTTGAATGCTCCTATTTACAATAAATCATGTACGTCGATTTTATGTCTATGATTTTAGTTACATTATTTACTTACAACACATTGTTGTATGAAATGCATGCAATAAAAAAATTAGTACATGAGCACATGTTTTTGGTATAGTAGATTTAAATTCTAATTAGCCATATGACTTATTGACTAGGTTGTAATTAAATTAAACCTAATTATATTGTTGTGTCCATAAAAACTATGGTTAAAACAATGTGTTTCTAGTAAGCTCAATTAACCAGTATGTTGAGAACTTCAGCAACTTGTCATCAAATTGCCCAAATAGAAAAAAAAAACATCCTCCTCTTCCACCTTTTATTTTACATATATTCTTACTATTTAATTTGAGAACAATACAATTATACGCTGGCAAGCAAGATGGAAATAATAGAGTTTCCCCCCTCCCTCCCCCCCTCCCCCAAAAAAAATATATTCTTTTCCTCTCAAAAAATAATGAAGTCTTCTTAATATGTGTGTTTTCCCTTATTTAATATCGGAAATGACTTCAATGTCAAATGCCGAGGATTCAAACGTCTAAACACAAATATCTAAGTTTGTCATCCAGCATTGCTTTTTGTCAGATATTTTTTTCCTCTTTATCGTTTAATCAGTTCTAGTACAATCAAATATCATGATAAAAGAAGAGCAAAGAGTATAATCTTTTTCTTATTCAATAGAAAGCAACATATTTGTATGTCAACAAAATTAACTCCCTTTTTTTATTTTCAAATTTCCATCCCTATAATTTAAGCTATTAAACTGTAAATCATTTGGTTTCTCCATGTTAGAGTATCATTTCCCTTCATCTACTTGTCAAAGTATTACCCCTGCCGAGACATTTGAATTTTATTTGATTTTTGTTATTTAATAACAAATGATTCTTTTATGGAATGCTGATTATGGACTAGCATAAATTGGAAAGTATTCGTGGAATAATGATATACATGTTGTTGCTAGAGCTTTATTTGATGTTTGAAGTGTTAATTGGGACATTAAAAATTATCGTGATCCCATGAGTAAAACCTAGTTAGTTTCAGATTTTATTTAATCAACTTAGCTTCAAGCAGCAAGTTTTTCTTATAATGAAGCAATATCAGTATCTCATATACACTGCTCATTCATGACACCTCCGGGAAAAGAAGTTACTTTATATGCTTAGCATATATTGTAGGCCATAAAGCATGCAACCTTTATAACTCACCGTGGCCGAACTGATAACTCTGCTCCAAAAATAATGCACACAATACTTCTCTTGACTTAAGAATTTATTCTAAATTATTTATTTTGATCAATATGAGTTTACCTCTACTTTAGTTTATCAAATGAACTCTTAGTAATATGCAACTTGAAACTTTATAATTTTATTTTTATTTTTGTTGCATACTTGCCTGTTTCATTATGTATAAAGCTAACTATTCTAACCATTTTTTATCAAGTTTGAGTGTATAATTTACCTCTCGTTTTCTAGTTGATACATATGTAACTATTTGATATGTTAGGAAATTGGACTATTCATGCTGGCTTTTGGAAATCATTTACCTTGCTCAAAATGCCAAGATAGTTCGTGCAACAAGATGCAACTTCTAGTTTAGTTCAAATCAGTTGGTATTTCTCTGCTCCTTTCTTTTATTTATTACTAAAAATTGTACCCATGTTTGCATTTCAGGATACAATCACACATCTAAGTTGGAGTCGGATAAGATGGCAAAGATTTGAGGTATTCTCTATGAATATAACCCTAAGCTTTGTTGAATTGCAAAAATTTGCTTGTTGGTAGACCTATAACCTGTAAAATGTTCGCAACTATAGCTTGAGTCTTCATGGTGCAATTGACTTCATTATTAGAATTTGAACAACAAACTGATTCCATAAACTCTATGTACAAACACCCAGATAAATATGTGCAAATACCCTTTATGAACTTAGTTTGTGTACATCAATCTCGTTCTAACAATTCACGCACCACGAACCAGAAGCAAGCCAGTACCCAGTTTCACAACCTAGTTCCACCATCTTTTCATTGGTTCACTGTGCTTTAAAACGGTTCACAATTTATTCAGCTGGATTATTTTGCTTTGCCAGTTTTCATAATTAGAGTAGCACCCTTGTTCAGTGCACTACTAGATTGCTTCATGTAAGCACTTCAGAAATCAAAAGCAAGCAATTTCGCCAAATTCTATTATGGCCCACCCGAAACATAGATTCACTATCCAAAGCAGCCAATTATCCCAGCCTTTAAGTTCTATCTCCTCACTTTATCTGCTATTGCTGGCCAAGGATTTGCTATCTTCATGCTCATTTAATTCGCCAATTCATTCAGCTTATCCAGCAATTTGTTGTCCACATGCTATCCACGTGATGGCTGGATGCTTTATATTCTTCTCATCCAAATTATGTTCTATTTACCAACCTACTTTTTATGCATTCTTCTTTACAGTGCCAATTCATTCATTAGCTATTGTTGGTCATCGTCACACAACATTTCCAAGCACGATCTTTCTTATTGTAGTTCAGTTTCTGTGCGTTCATAGTTCAGTGCAGTCCTTTGCAGCGCAACTCGGCTTAGATGCGTACTTCAACGCCTACTCAAATTAGCTTGCTTTGCCTCCCTTTAGAAATTTATTCTCTACTCGATAATTATATAATTAGAATAAAATATGCCTATATTAAACTTTAAACAATCATTGTGATGATCTCCTCTTACTCTTACTATTATGTATGTTTTGTGGACGTATTTTGGATAATATATAGTCTTATTACATATAATCTTATTAACATAAAGTCCACTCTTGAATCCACATCTTATGCAACCAGCAATACACACTGAGGGTATACAGTCAACCGTTTCTACCTCCTCACGCATTTGCCTTTATGTCACACCACTTAATTCTCCTCCTCCTACAGATATGTGTAATTATCAGATAAATCAGTCTTATTGAAGGATCAATACAATATTAATTTTATTTTTAAGATTTTTTGATGTTAAACATGAGAGCAAACTAACAATATTCTGCTCCTAAATCAATACATGATTATTAGAAAGAAAATCCAAACTAATATAAATGGAGAGTACTCTTACTGTATGCCAATGATGCAAAAGGCAAAACAAGAAGAAGAGATGCAAGCAAAACTATTGAAAATTTATTTGATGCCATCATGGAATGTATACCTCTTTAAGATAATAAGGTTTTCTTAATCACATGTTGCAAAACATGGATATAGAATCGGGAATTGAGAAATATGAACAAATTCTATATTTTTGTCTAGGTACTTCAACATTTAGAGAATACAGTAATTTAAGTTACGCACTTAAATTACTGTATGAATATGGATAAATACTGTATTTTTGTGTGATATCCCAGAATTTTTGGCAATATCAATTTAATAATCTATATTAAAAATTAAATTGATTTGATAATTTTTGTTAATAAAATTTGAATTGATTTAATAATCTTCTTTTAAAATAAATATTTAACTAGTGAATTTATCTTTTAAAAAGCTAATAAAATATTTTCTATTTATAATGTGTGTATATATGTATATATTGTAAATGGAAATCTTTGGTTTAAATTTAACAAATGAAATTTATGTTTTCAAATTCTAGTATTTTTAGTAATTTGGAAATTTGATCTAATAAAAAACCTTTTATAAAAATTATTTATATAAATAACTATATAGTTTTAAAATACATAAGATAAATGTTTATAAGGTTTGTTTTATTTTCATTTTAAATATTTCTTGATAAATATGATTTGAAAATAATAATAAGATAATTTCTTTTATAAATTATTTAAAATTGATAAATGTGTTATTTTAAAACTATATTAATAATGTGTTATTTTTCTATATAAATATAAAAAGAATTAAATAAGAAAATGGAATTATCATTTCAAATTGAATAAGTTGACTTTAATTTGGATTTTAAAAGTTTAATTTGAATTTGAATTTGCAATTTATTTTGAAATTCAAAAGAATAGATACTTAAAAATATTTGGATAAGCTTTTATTTATATATAATTTGTTTTTATTACGTTTTCTTTACATAAGAAATTCACATATACATTTACATAAGAATTAATAATGTAAGTTAAAAGATTTTATTAACAATTTAAATTAAAATAAAATACTTAAAAAGACAAGTGTTAATTCCTTAAGAAACCTAAATAACATGTGTTAATTAGTGAACAAAGATATATGACAAGTGTCACATTTTAATTTAATTTTTCTTTTGTTTTTTTTAAAAATCAATTTCAACCTTTATAAAATACACATTTCTTCCTCTCCTTCAATTCTTTTCTATTCTTTTTCTAAAACTAAGAAGAAACTCAAACCAAAACTCTCTCAAATCAAATCTGTAATTCACTTACACAAAACCAGAAAACAAAATCTGCAAATCCACTTCACAAACCAGAAATCTAAAATCTGGAAATCATCTTCTTCAAACCTGTAATCTACCTTCTAAATCAAGCACGCATACCACTTTCAAATTTCCAGAAACAATAACCTGTCATCCTCCTCAGATCCGAAAGGTATCAAAAGCCTGTAACATCTTCATAATACAATCCACTCTCAAAATGAAGATCAGATCCAAAAACCTGTTAATCAAAAGCCTGAAATTCATTGTCATTTTTCAAAAAGCAAACCTGTAACCAAGTTTGCAAAGATCAAAACTAAATCTGAAGCAAGTAATCAAAAGCTTGGGCATTTTTTTTTCAAATCTGGAAGAGTGCATGCAGTTTTAAAAAGCAAAGCAAAATCAAAAGCAAGATTTAATAACAACCAGTTTTCAAGAAATCAAAGAAGCTAAGGCCATTCCAGTTTTAAAGGATTCAAAAGCTGTTTTCAAAATCAGAGGCGCTCTATTTATCATCTTAGAACAGGCGAGTAGCATTTTTTTTTTAAATAACTTAAGTTGATTCTGGATTGCATGTTAAGTTCTGAATAAAAGATGGTTGCATATGAATATTTATAGGTAGTTCTGCATATACGTATTGAATGTATGAATATGTGTGCAAGTATGTTTCTCTTAAGACATATATGTTTCTAGTTCAACCAAGTTTTGGTCAAATCCTTTTCCTCTTGATCCAATCTATATTTGGAATTAAGTATTAAACAAAACATGTTTGTTATATCATAGAGTAGGCTTCAAATTTTTAATCAAGTTAAAACAAACTTGCATGTCTCTGGAAAACTCAGTATAACAGTGCAAGCTTATTTATGTTAAATTTCGAACATATTAATTCACTGATCTAAGTATAAAATTTGAAAGCTTATTCAAAATCTTGAATTTTAAAACTAAAAACAAAATTTTTAGTTTGGGAGTGAATGTACAATTCTAGTTTGACCAGAAATGGTGTTTTGGTTTATCTCTGGATGATCTGGAGATTCGAGTTTTCTGCTGGTGATAGTAGGATGATCGAAGAATCATGGAAAAATGCTTGTATGGTGATCAAGTTAGTGTGGCGACGACGATGATCAATATAAGTTTATAACCCTAGTTTTGATTTGCTCGGCCAATTTGATCGACACGGCCTCTTTTGTTGATCGAGTGCAGTAGGATTTTGGGTGATGGAAGTTAGTGAGCTACCGAAGCATTGGCCGGAGTTTCAGACGACATGGTGGTTAGAGTTGTGAACACGAGATGACTCCAAATTTTGGTTCTGGTTCCAGTTTGGGTATATTTTCTCGATTTTGAATTCGAGTGGATGGTGAAGTTCTGGTGGTCGGGGAATGGTTTGTGGATGATCGTCGACGTGCTCGATGTTCTGGTGATAACCGGAGGTGGTCGGCGGCACCATGCATGTGCACGGTGCACTTGTTTCTAGTGAACTGGAATTTTGTTTAGTTTGTGTAGAGGCAGGGTCGTAATCGAATTTGTCTCGAGTAGTTCGAGTATTTTACTCGAAGGTTTTAAGGTTTAGCTCGAAGTAGTTTAGGCCTGGCTCGAGTCAAATATTTTTAGATTACAGGTTTTTTAAAAAAAAACCTGACAGTGTTTTAAGTTTTTAAATTCAAATATGGAAAGCAGGTTTTAAATCACAGTTTTGAAGTAGATTTAAAGTATGGATTCAAAAATGATTTTGAATCCTAGTTTTTAAAATAAATAAGTTTTATAAAATGAAATGTTTTACAACTTAAAATTGTTAAAGTATTTTATAAAATGATTTTAAAATCTGAAAATAAAGATTTAAACAGGGTTTTAAATCTAAGTTTAAAATCTGGATTCAAAAATGAATTTGAGTCCTAGTTTGAAATAAAACAAAGTTTTTGAATTTAAAATGTTTTAAAACAACTTTGAATGTTAAAGTGTATTTAAATATGGTTTGAATTTGAAATGAATTTGGTTTTTGAAACTCTTTTAAATTTCTTTATAAAATAAGTGTTCTTTAACATTTGATTAAAAAGGTTTTTGAATTATGTTTTAAACTTTGTTAAAGTTGTATTCATTTTAAATTTTAAATGGAATTTTAAAGTAAATTTAAATTTAAATTGTTTTTAAATGCTTTGTTAATTATAATTTAATCATTAATTGGATTAATGTTTATCTTAAAGTTAATTAGAATTTGATGATTTATAGTTCATTAAAATTATTAAGGTAATTAAGATGGATAATTAATTAATTTAATTAATTTATGATTTGGATTGATTAACTAAATAATTAAGGGTTTAAATTAGTTAATTAAGGTTTAAGTAAAATTAATCAAGAATTAATTAATTTGTAATTTAGAAAATCATTAATTAAATAAGATTAGATTATTAATTAATGATTAAAAATTAATTAATCAAGTAATTAAAGATTAATTAAGTTACAGTTAACACTTAATTAATTAAATAATTAGAGATTAATTAATGGGTTATTACAGATTAATTAATTTGTAATTAATAATGATTAATCTAAGTTTAGTTACTTAAGAAAAGTAATTAAGGAATTGATTAGCAATTAACGAAGATCATTAACTAAGGATTATTATATAATTAATTAATGTGATTAATTTTAAAAATTAATTATATTAATTAATTTAAGATAATCATTTGTGGAATTGTTTAAGTATGATTACTTAATGAAAGTTACTAAAGGAATTAATTACTCAATGTAATTAATTATAGTAATGTGATTAGTTTAACTTAATTAATTAAGTTTAATTAATTTAAAATAATTACTGTATAATTGGTTAAGCATAGTTACTTAATGCAGTTAATAAAGTGTAATTACTTAGTGAAGTAATTAGTGATGGTAATTACTGAATGTAATTAATTGGAGATTGGAAGTGATTTGGGTTTAATTACTTCGTGTAATTGATATGAAGGATAATTACTTAATGAAAGTAATTAATAATTAATTACTTAGTGTAATTAATTTAAGAATTGATTAGTAAAGTTATTTAAAGATAACTAGGTGATGTAATTAATTAAGGTTAATTAATTACTGAATGGGATTAATCAAGGGTGATTAATAAATATAATTAATTAAAGATTAATTATTAATTGTAATTAATTAAGGAGTAATTAATTTATTTAATAAAGTAAGTAAGGGTAGTTAATTACTGTTTGTGATTTTTGATTAATAATTTTGGTTAATAATTAATTAAGAAGTAATTATGGGATCATTAATTAATATAATTAATGATGTAATTAAGGATTGATTAATTAAGATTAATTAATCAATAATAAGTGATTATGAAGTATTTAATTAATTATAATTAATTAAGGATTAATGTAATTAATTATAGTTAATTAATTAATGAAGTAATTAAAGGTTAATTACTGTATTTGGTTAAGAATAATTAATTTGTGAAATTAATTAAAGGATAATTACATGAATGTAATTAAAGAATAATTAATCAAGGGTGATTAATTAAGGTGGATAATTAGAGAATGATTAGTTAATTGATTTGTAATTAATTAATGGTTATGTAAGCAAGATTTATAATGATGAAGTAATTAATTTAATTTGCTTTAAATAAATTAGAAATGCAGGTAATTAATTTAATTCATTTTAAATTAATTATAGATAGTGTGATCATTAGATCCTTGCTTATGTATGGATGGATGATATTGATTGCCTTTAATGGTTTGAGATCTCAGATATGAGATAAGTAATGCTGTGTGATATGGATGCCTTGGTTGAAGTGTGATGATAATATGAATTATCTATTTGTGATGATAATGTGGAATTATCTGTTTGTGATAATAATGTAGATTATCTATTGTGATATTGTGAATTATCGATCTGTGTGAATATAAATAATAGAATTGAATTGTTTTAACTTTAAAACAACTTGGACCTAAAAGATGGCGTTTTGGATTTCAATGAAACCAGGATCGGATTTCCAGATTTGGATATTCGAAAACCACATCGATCCAAATTAACGATAGGCCGTGAATCTCAAGTGTAGATGAAGATTCAGAGTGCAAGGGTTATCGTCGTTAACTCTGAGGGTGATTCCAAAATGAGCGTCACGAGATCATGCCTTCGGTTTCGTTCGAACCTGGAACGAACTTGTATGGATTGAATGCTTTCAGAACATCGTTAGGTGGACGATGAGCATTCTAAGAGATGTATTCTCTAAATGTAATCATAGCCTCAAGCCTCATCAACCAGGAATGGCTAAAACAGGGGAGGTGCAACAAGGCTAAGTGGGTCATGCCCAAGTAGGACGAGATTTACCCCAATCTAGAAGTCCCTTTATATTCGGCTGTGTGGGGCAGTTGATTGCAACAACTGCCTGGGTTGTCTTGTTTGGGACTATCCAGTAAGGGATGGTTCCAGCCTTGTGTTGCAGGGGATTTAGGGTGGATCCTCGGTACGGTGATCTAGGCCACGTACTGTGACAGGCGGTACCCCAGTAGCCCTGCCACTGTATGGAATCCAAACTCCAACAAGAGCCGTACGTTTTAGTTGTGCCCAATTATGTTGGAATGTGAGATGTAAGCATTTCAGCTATTTTTGTATTTTACTTGAAAACCCTAGACACTATTATAATATCACCGGATTTTCTATCAAATGTTTTGGTTAGCATAAGGTAAAAACTTACCCGTGTTTATTTGTGGGGAGTCTTACGTGATACCTTTTGTTTTCAAAGGTTTTCAAAAGTTAAGCAACCTTAACCTGTTACTCACACCAGATCCATTTCTGACCCGGAGTTTATCTTTTGTTTGCTTAAACTCTTGGGTACTCAAATTTTTACGAGTAGCCAAGGGATTCAAGTTAGCTTTGAAGAATTCTGGAGGAGCAATGGAGCAGGAGGCTTCGGATTTAGTTATATAGTTTCCGTTGTGTGTTCTCTGTGTCGATTTATTGAGTTGTATTTGAGTTGCAAAACTAGATAGGTGTTTACAACTGTCTAGTAGTGATGTATATGCTGTGTAACTCTGATAGTTGTTATATACTATGTACTAATTTATGTGATTAATATAATTTATCCATTCCACTGTTGAGATTCTGATGTTGTTTCTTCCTTCTTCTTTATCTTTTCTCTTTCCAATCCCTTTCTTTCTTCAAGATGATGCGATTTTTTGTGGAGAAAAAGTCGGGTCGTCACATTTTGTCTAGGTACGTCAACATTTAGGGAAATATGGAAAAATACTCTTAGTACGAATAAATTTCTAATACAATGTGTTATTACATATAAAGGCAACTGCAAATTTTATACCTTTTAGATCAACTTGAACAATTATACCCGTTGCGAGCCATTTACTTTGTGTTTTTGTTCATTATTCTTTCAAAATAAGTTTTTTTTGGATGTAAATTTAAAACAAATTTATTATTAGCATTTTTCATTATCGTTTATAGATGGGTTATTTGTTACATAAATTTTAGTGACAACTTGAAATATTCTTTGAAATAAAAATAAATAAATACTTACAAAGATCAGAATTTAATATGCAACATATACAACTACAGATCACTCAGATCTAGGAAGTTGCTAACCTATTTGTTATACTTACTAATTAAGCCAAAATTTCACATATATTTTGTTATATGCACAATTATGTATTGAATGCTAATTCATGCTAAGTTTCTATCTCAATAACTTCTCTTGAATGGTTTAGCTAGTACCAATATTATATTTATTTTTTAAATGTTCAGAACATAAGTTATCATTGTCCATAACCTTGAAATGTCCAAACCTTGCTTCATTCATAGGACTAACCATACTGACGTATGACACTAATATTATTTTGAATTATTAATTTATCTAAACTAACTATTCTACTTTCATAGCAATCTTTATAGCGTAGTCGGACTGATTTTATGCAATACCTTATGGCTCATGAAGCTAGCGCTAGTATTTAATAATACTTTTTTTATTTTATACTTTGTTTCAAATTTAGTCATTACTATATTCAGTTTGATTGCTATTTTTTCCTTCTATAACATATATCTTGAATTGCTGGAGATATGCAAATACATTCCTATTTTATGCTTGTTTGTACCCTATTTTGACTTGTTAGGCTGAAACAAAAAAAATCCATTTGCTTACTTGTTTCATTATGAAATACATTGTATATGGATCCATTCTCTAGTAATTTAATGAAATACATTGTACGTTAGATTGTCATAATAGGTTAACTCATATTAAAGATTGTTATCCATATAGGTTTGGGCATCAGGTTTCTCGGCAGCAATTTTGAAAAAAGCAAAGTCTGGAAAGTAAGGGATTTCAAAAATTAGGTATAATAGAAGCACTAAGGCAGTGTTAGGTGTTAGCGTTGGTGGCGTTGGATTTGTGGTTGAGAGGAGGATCATCGGTGGAAGTTTGGAAGTGTTCGGTTGAAGATGGAACACGACAACTCTGTCTACTGTAGCTTATCCTGAGGCGATGGATTTTAATTAGGTGGCTTAGTGAAGATGGCGAAGGTGTAGGTGAGTCGGGCTAAAGAATATAGTAGCTGGCGAAGACGTGATGTGGTTTCGTAGCTCCTAACTCCGTATCTTCATTTCACCGTGCATGAGAATGGAGCTCTGTGCATATGTACATGTAGTAGAAGAAGAAAAGATGCATCAGGTGAGTATGTTTATTTGTATCCATCACTATTTAAATCAAATACTAAAACAAACGCACGTATTTGGATGCTCTGTTACATGAGTACATGAGTATATGTGTAGAGTTTCATGTGCATTGGCTGTTAACTTGGCTTGTATATTTTTATTTTCGTGTCCTCTTGTTCTTTTTCTTTGAGAAGTTGATATTGTCTTGCTATTTACTTTATTATGTTTTAACTTCATTAACCTATTAATGCATGTTTTGTAAGTGGTGGCATATGAAACAGAGAACTAAATTTCTTCTAAATGATATAAAGAGTATATGGTTGGTAGATTTGAATAAGCTAAAATAAGATATATATATATATATATATATATATATATGCTCTTGTTTGTATAAAGAAAATTTCTTTCGTTCCTACTCTGTTGTCTAATCTGCCTTGCTCTGCTAAACTAACTTGTAAACATGCATGTCTACTTTGCATTTTGACCTTTCCACGTTACATTCTCCCTGCTAAATTAATTTTGGGTTATATCATTGTGTATTATACTGTAGTTGTCTTTCATTCGTTTCCCCCCATATGCGTTATTTTGTATATGATTGTGTGGGTATTGAATATTCCTTCCATCAACTGGTAACTAACTTTCAGTATCTAGTTGAGAAGTTTAAAGTTTTGTATTGGAGACTGATTAACACTTGATATCTGTAAATTTGATATCTCCATATTTTAATGCAATTTTACTATGATGCCATCTCATCGACCATATAACAATCTATTGCTTCTTGTCAAATGTAAATGCCTAATTCATACGGTGGTAAATTAAACCTAAAATCCATCATGTTTTAGACTAATGATTGAATTTTTCCATATTACAGCAAACCGTTGAGGCTTTTTTGAAGATGGACATTCTCTTGTGAAAGAAAAGGAGTTCGTGTTGAATTCAAAACTCTCCAATACATGAAGAACATAAAGGATGAATAGTTTGGGTTTGTAGTTTGGCCGGAGTGTTGCATTCGTTGTTTGTAAGCTTCTAGATATGTTGTAGCAGTGAAATTTGAAGTTGTCACAATGAATTTTGTAGAATTTGATATGTTGTATTTCGTATGTTTGATGTTTTTTTACCGATTTGATGATATGTTAGTTTTGAAATTTAGTCTTGTGTTTACTATTGTTGTAAATTTGTATAGATATAGTTGAATGAAATACTATTAGATGTTGAATAAGATATGGTTCAGTTTTGCCAAATTTGCAACACTTATAAGTGTTGGTAATTTTGCTATTTACTTATGCAAAGAATTCTCAACGGTAATAACCATTGGAAATTAAAATATTCCAAACGGTTATAACCATTGGGAACGTGAAATGATTCCCAACGGTTATAACCGTTGGGAATTATCAAGATTCCTAACGGTTATAACCGTTAGGAATTACGATTTTTCCAATTGTTATAACCGTTGCGAATTTTGGTTATTCCCAACGGTTATAACCGTTGGGAAGTATGAAAACTCCTAATGGTTATAACCATTGGGAATGACCAAAATTCCCAATGGTTATAACCGTTACAATATATGTAAAAAAATATAACGTACCTGCTACCGATGGTTATAATCGTTGGGAATTTGATTACAACAGTTATAACTATTACAAAATGACAGTTCTGATGTTGTGAAAATTGTGTTTTGATGGTTTTTAAATTGCAGCACACTTGAAACAAAATCAAATATAAAATATATTTTTTATTGTCAAACAAGACATAAACTCCACAATTTCCCTCTTTTATGATAACGAACAATAAGTTAAGATTTGGGAAGTGTAAGTCGTGCTGACTGTGCATTCTATATCATAATTAAAAAATCGTAGCATAATATTTCAATATATGTATAACATGCCCCTACATATGTGGTATATGAGTTCGAGAATAAAATATTAAATTAATAATATTTCTTTCAATAGTAGCAATGAAGTTTTAAAATATCTCCAAATCTTAACCGCTCTCGCCCATTTGGTTTTAATCAAAGGTATAAATATCTAATTAGCATATAGAGAAAGTGATACTGCTTGATGAAACTCGATCAAAATATGACATTAAACATTAAATGAAAAATTAATTATAAATCATAGTAACTATACCGATCAAAATCATATCCCATGTGTGGAAAGAGGATGAAATAATAAGTGTAATTATTTGTAGTGGGGTTCAAAAGACATAGCCATAAGATACTACGTAATAAAATTGCTTGAAATCGAGTTAGAATAATTTATCTCAAACTCATCGTAGATGAGATCAAGAGCCTTCCATCTATGCATTTCCAACTCATATAAGAACAAGAATGATAGTGAAAAGAAAGAAAGTAATATGAATATCGACAGAATATGATAGTCAAATGGTAAATTAAGAGATGATGTGGGATATGCAATAATCAAAAATAGAAATTTTAACATATGCTTGATTATCAAAAATATCATAGATTCATTATTTAATCAAGTACAAAATGCAACATCCATAATCATTAATGTAATCGATATAAATACTTTTGAAAATCACAAAAAAAAAAGTTCAATTGATCGTGATGTGATTTAAAAAATAAATTCTTTACATATATCTCAAAAACATTTTCAGTTTTACATTCTAATTTTGAACATGCTATATGAATTGGTTTTAGAATTATCTACGTAAAGAGGAGTGCATAGTCTAAAGGTACACATTAATGTATCAAAACAATAAAAAAGGCTCATCTTGAAAAAAAAATACGTCACAAAGTTCAAAATTTTCATTTTGCAAAATCGTTTCCAAAAATTCATGTCAAGTGTGTAATATCAAAAGCTCGTCTCATACAAGAGGTTTCATACCAACTTTTTCTAGTCAAAGAATAATACCCGGTAGAAGAAATTTCTATCAAAAACTCATGTCAAATGTCTCATTTCAAAAACATTCACTTCATCAATAAATATGGATAGAGAAAACTCTTAGGAAAGCAAAAAAACATATTTTTGGTTTTTGAGTTTTCAAAACAAAATAAATTATAAGGAAAAAAGCATTTTTTTTTTATTTTTGAAAATAAAACAAAAGCAAAAGTAAATGTAAGCTTTCCGCATATGTATGAAATAAAATGAGTGAAGCATCAGTCCATCCGTGAGACATATAAGCTATCAAAGATATCGGACTAGAGAAATCATGAAGGTTAAAAATCATACCAGATGTCCTCACAAAAAGAATAGATTACGCTTTCACGATACTACTGGGCTGCCTATAGTGGTGAACAATGATATCACTTGCACTCACATCATCAAATTCAAGTATAAAAGATAAGTATCATCAACAAGTGTATTGTATACTCGATAATGTTAATCGAAATGGCTCTAACATGTGAATTTCCCAACAAAGTAATCTTTGAAGTTGCATTTACATTCACCAATTTTATCCAAAGTGTGGATCATCACTTCCTTTTCCCAGGCTAAAGACCTTTATAATCATCCCTCGTCAAATATGTAGGACAACTCGAAATCTACCGCCACTGTAGTTGCTCCTTAGCTCGACTT
Source organism: Allium cepa (assembly GCA_030765085.1). Taxonomy (NCBI): domain Eukaryota; kingdom Viridiplantae; phylum Streptophyta; class Magnoliopsida; order Asparagales; family Amaryllidaceae; genus Allium; species Allium cepa. Next base: position 188,450,181 of record CM060937.1, on the reverse strand, counting down.
TGTACATACATATTAGAGGATGAATTGAGTGGTCTGAAAGAGATGTAAGACCACATTTGTTTACAATTGAAATCTTTGGAACCCAAATTTGTTTATATAGCAAACTGTTAATATTAACAACTGTACTCTTAGGAGCCCAAATTAGTTTGACTCGTTTATTTACGTTCTTATTTCGTCGGTTATTATAACTATGTTCAACATTTTGGAAACACACTTCTCCCCCTAGCAGTGTTATTAGTCATTAGTTGATAAACTAGCACATTTTAAAATCAAATCTTTTTTTTGTTATTCGTAAAGATTTGATTTCTTGATAACATATTAAAATATTTACTCGTGTGGAAATTTTTTGAACAATCAACTCGAGTTCATTAACTTTGGATTTTAAAAGAATATTCTCATTTATTAGCTTAGAACAACAATTAATAGCAATCTCCCTCATTTCAGAATCATTATCCTTTAAGATCGTATTTTCATTTACGAGCACTTTTATTTTAGTCCTAACTTCAAGCATCTCACTTTCAAAAAGCTAGCGCTTTTCATATTCAAGTTTTTCAAAATCTTTAAGTTTTTCATTCTTCTTTTTCAAATTGTGATTTCATTGAATAATTTCAGTTTTTCTATTTTTCAAAACCACATTTTTATTTCCTAGGGTTTTGAAAATTTCTTTAATCTCAACCAATTCCTTTCACATTTTCCACATTTGAAAATTCCAACTTCTTTTGTAAGGCGTTATTTTTACAAATCAGCTCAATTTCATTTTTTTTTAATTGTATTTCTTTTTCAAGCTTCAAAAAATTTTCATTAAAAAAAAACAAATTCCTTTTCATATTCCAAACATTTTTTTTGCAATAAAATTTTTCAATTTTCTTAATATTTTCAAACTTGTTTTCCAATTTATTACTTTTGTGATGAAGTTTAAAATTTTCGCTTTTCAACTTATTATTTTTCAATTCAACACCATCAAAAGTTTTAGTTAATTTGTGACATAAAAGAACTAAATCGTTAAATGAAAAATTACTTCTCATCATCTTTTGAGACGCTATCATCGTCGTCTTTACTATCGTTTTCTGAATCTTCTTTTATGTATCCCATGGAATAAATTTCTGCTCTCATATTAACTTTGGGAGTTCTTATAAATTATTAATTTTTCTTCCATATTTTGCATCGATAGCACTCCAAATTTCTTATGTAGTCAAAAATTGGAGATATGGTTAAATTCAAATTCTTCAAGTGTGGAGACAAAATATTCATAGCATCGACATTAAGGGAAAAATTATTTAAACTGCCATATCCAATCCATTTTCAATGATAACCCAAATGAAAATCAATAAATTTTAAATAAATTTTCACCTATATTTTCAATATGAAAATACGATTGCTAACACTTGTAGTAATGAGTTTACTGCCATGATCACGTTGAAATCTGGGTCGTCGCTTGCTTTGGCTTTGATGTAGGATGCGACGACTGGCTGCCTAGATCGATTTAAAATTGGTGCTCTTGTCATAGTCTGTTATATTAATGATTTTGTTCTCCTGTGGTGAATTCAATAATGATTGTGAGTATGTAGGTTTCAGCATAGAAGTTAGTGCATTAGTTGAGAGTTAAGATGATGTAGTTGTAGATTACAACTGATTAGTGAAGTTGAAGTAAATGTTGATATATGAAGTTGTAACTAAGATGGAATTTATGAGTCTTGCGAAATCAGATGTTCATTCAGAGTTGAAACTGCTATGATGATCGGATAATGTGATGAATGAGAAAGACAAAATAGTTCCTTATCATTACTTGTATTGGTATCCGATGATTTTTTTTCTTTGATGTCATATGCGTTTATGCTAATGAAGAGGATATATATATATATATATATATATATGGAAAAATATACATGAGAAGATACATTGAGAAAGATATGATTTTTGTAATAATTTGTTTTCTTTTGTAGAAGTTAAAAATCAATATAGTGGGAAACAAAATCTAATATATCTTCCATAGTATATTGTTTGATTGTGTATATGTGCAAAACTGGACAAACACATTAAAAATAATATATCTATACTATGATATTATTACCGGGTTGTCTTTCAAGAGCACAAAAGGCCCTATATTATTTTGTCAAATGAACGATCACATTTTCTTCTTTCTTTCTATTCGTATCCATATGTTCGCTTCATTCTCCTCCAAACCCTAAATATTAATGCCCTTAGATTTGTGCCTTTCCAATACATCGGCGTCGACTTTTCCTTTGATAACAATCACTAGGCCCTACAACTCAAAATCTATGCCCGACTCTTACAGCTCCGACCCTCTGATCGTCGCACCTTTTATCTTCTACATCTCTTCTTCCTTGCGTCCACATCGGCAATAAGTATCCATTAATACCCAATTTCACAATTTTCTTTCTACTAAATTCATCTTCTTGCTGCCGAAACTTTTTAACGTTTCTCTTCATCTTTACGCTTTCGCGCTTGAGTATCACACAGTTTATTGCTGCCTCAATAGTCCAGATCTCTTATTGTTCAGGTATTCTATTATTGTTCTCCCTGGTTAGTTAATGTTTTTGTTCCTTTCATTATAATTAAATGTTGCCTCTATTTGTTTACTATCTGTATCTCTATTCATTCTGGTTGAATGTTGCATGAGTTGCTAAATTGTGGATATCAACTGTTCCTGTTGGGTCGACTCTCTATTCTTTTAGGATCATCAATAGTTGTTTTATTTCACTAATTCTGATATCAATATATACATACACACACACACACACAAACATATATATGTGTGTGTGTGTGTGTGTGTGTGTGTGTGTGTGTGTGTTCCAATTTAAAATTCATTGATGGCACACTTAAGATGTAAACTTATTGTATGTACATGTGGTTTGTGCGACGATGTGATGATCTCAGGGACCCAACCTCTTCCTTCGTGCCTAATTTTTTTTCTTTTCATTTTTTAATCTATATATTATGTTATTTTAATTTTAGTTTGATATGGCATGAAATGAAGGCTCTAAATAAGGTTTATACTAATTTTTAGGTGATGCTGCTACTATGTTTATGAGATGTGTGCCTAATTTTTTTTTCCTTTTACATTGATACAATATGATAAGAGAGTAAGGAACAAGCATTTTAATGTGTAGTTCACAACAAATTATTCCTTTTATAATTATTTAGATTTATTATATGAGGATCTAAAGTTTAAAAGCTTCTATCAGAGATTGCAACAAAGTAAAGCAATGATAGGTAATTTCTCTTTGACTGTATACAACATGTGTTGATTGTAGGGTATCAAATTTATAGTTTAACTATTCTTTTGTTATAAGGTGTAGTTTCGGATTCTAAATGCTTATTGCTGAGATCCATAATTTACTAAAAAACATTAATGATTGCTGATTTTGGAAGTAAGAACTTAACACCTTCATTTTATCTAAAGCAACTTCAAAGCTTATGTTTGATCAACTTCGGACTCACCCAAAAAATTAAAATACACCCTAAATTTAGCATATAAATATTAATTTGCTATAATTTATTTCACAGGTAGTACATAACATTTTTAACAGAATAGTGTTATCAACGCTTTTCCTTTATATATTATTTCCTTGCATATGAATTTTCCACATGTTAATGGTCAAAAATGTTATTTTTCATGTTCTAGAATTTTAGAGTTTTAATAATGGTGGGGAAGCATGTGGCAAAGTTGTTCATGTTTGGTTGTGCATATTTGATTACCCCAGCAGGAAGATATAGGAGACAAACTTTATCCTGTTACATTTTTCATTCCTATATATTTGCTTTTTGTTGTTTGACTTTGTTGTACGTTTGCACTTTATAGTTTCCTCCTTGGTATCATCATCGGAAAAATTGAATTGTAGTGCATTTAACGATTGCGCAAAAAATGACATCGATGTCTTCAATATTGGTATTCCAAGTATCAACTATTATTATTTAGTTTATTTTTCCATTGGATTCCACGTTGTTCGCATGTAATCCTCAAGAGTACCGTTTGATTTTGGACCAAGTAATTGCAATGTACATGTAGCTTTTAAGTTATTTTCCCCCAATTTGGTACACAGTACGTCAACATAGAAAATTGCACACACATTTCTCATTATCTAACAAGATAACAGTATTTGTTCAACTTCACTTCTCATCGGTATTAAATAAATTGCACATCTGCACTCCAATGAAGGAAGTTATGTATAAATTTTCCTAGGCTTATGTTTCTCAAATTGCATAACATTGAATATTTTATAAACTGTTTGGAAAACTTTGCATATATTACATTTAGCATACCTTGCTATCGGAGTTTCAAATTACCAATATATTTTAGTGTTGTTTTTTGAATCTAAAAGAATTAATATTTCTTTTTATTCCCATCCAATTTTTAAATGTTTTCTACTTGATTCATTATTTTTATTTTGTTATTAAATAATCATTGAATAAGATGCTCCCTTACCTACAATAACATTCTTTCTTTCTTTTATAATTCAAAATGGGAAAGTAAACGTTAAATTATTTAATTGGGTATGAGTTGACTATTTTGGAGTAGTTTCTATTTAAGAGTTTTCGATAGTTACCATGATTGATTATTCCATCTTTATTTTGAACTAGGCTATTCGAAGGAAACACAAATGGATCCCTTATGTGGAAAATATATCAAATTCCCATTATCATTATATGTTAATGTGATTTACTATTTACTCTTATTATAGTTAATCTCATCACAAACATTTTACATCAATTTCCAACGGTAACATCCGCTATTCAGTTCAGTGGCTATAAGATTGGAATAGTTTGTCTACTGTTATACTAAAATTCACTCTCCTTAATTAATACACATTGAATTTCTCCAATTTATGTTTGATAATATAGTCAGCATAAATGCAGTACATAAATTTTCTTAAGTTGTAGCTATATTTAAAAATGTAAATCATATAATTGATTTCTTTATGTTGCTATTATTAACTTTCCATTATATTCATATTTATAAAATGAGACACACACACTTGCATGCTTACACGCATCCACTTATAGACTCGTGTGTATGTCTGCACGCATGTTTAAATTATGCAGTAAAGGGATTATTTATCATGACTCCCTTGCTGAAGCAAATTGTTTGTTATCTTTTATAGTCTATATTGAAATGGTGTAACAAATATCTTTGGTTGTTGCTTAACTTTCCAATTAAGAAATCTAATGTATATCTTTTTTACTACATGTTGAAGTATGCACTAAGTTTTGATTTAATGGTATATTGTTATTATTAATAGGTCAATTAATGGTAAAGAGTTATTAAGGGATCACCATGAAATTAGAGCTCAATTTAATTGGAAATACATACATTATACTCGACTTGGAACTAGGTATAGTGCTACTTCAATGTAATTTCTATGGCTTTTTAAGAATAGACACTTATAGCGAATAATTTAAATGAATCGTTCCTTTTAACCTTGAATAATAAACATGGTTTCAACATGTCCAATGACATTATATGCACGATCATATTCTTATACAATTTGAGTTTCCAAAATGGCCAGCCATAGATATGTATGCATGGACAAAGTAATTAATATCCTTTTACAGCTCTTTGTGTATTCTAGATGTTGGATATTAAAAAGCAGTTATTTTAACTTTGTGTTGATATTTTGTATGCTTATTTATCATATTTTTAGTCGCTGAATTTTCAATATTCCTTAATGTTATATTGCATTATTCAGTTTCTTATCAGCTCGTTGTTGATTGGCTTTTAGAGATTTCAAGTCAATGCACTACACCACAAAAGGCTTTTAACAGCGTTTGATAAACGCTGTAATATGATACAACAACGTTATTAGAAACGCTGTATAATGACATGCTGTCGTATATACATAACTTACAACAGCGTTTCTATAAACGCTGTTGAAACATCTCTGTGACAGCGTTTATTACGAGCTGTCAATAATGTTTTCAACAGCGTTTATAACGTGCTGTATTATGTTTTCTAAACGCTGTTATTGAATCATCAACAATTTCGACAGCATGTTAAAAACGCTGTTATTGAATCATCAACTATTTCGACAGCATGTAAAAAACGCTGTTATTGACAATTTCAAGATAATTACAGCACGAATTAAACGCTGTTGTTTCTTCATTGACAGCATTAATCAAACGCTGTCTTCTATTTATATAACAGCTTCAATATTCCACTCTATTTTTGAATATTCCAAAACTATATTTTAAGCATATTCAAGCAACTAGTATATATAACAAGTTCTAATAACTATTAATTAGTTACATAAACTAGTTAAGACAATATTAATAAACAAAAGACATCCATAAACCAAGTTTCAATAATATCCATAAACAAAAATGGTTTCTCCAAAAATCACCTAAATCAAATACATCTCTTTCACCTAAATCAAATACATCTCTTTCACCGTCGCAAAGAACAACCCATAAGTTTCTATCACGAACTCCTCCCCTCAAATCAAAATTTGATCACCTTCATTGCAAACCATCACAACCACCTCCCACTGCCTTCTACTCCTCCACAGCATACACCAATCTGAACACACTACTTTACAAAACCATGCTACTTCAATCTCCCTTGCACACCACTTCCTTTACCCAGAACAAACTTCCCTAAACCTCTGCACACCACCCAGTCATTCAACCACTTCAGCCGAGCCACTGCAACTTCAATGCAAACTCCTTCACTTCAATCTACATCGCCTGCCTCTTCAACATTCACTGTTCCACCACACAAACAGTTCCTCTTTCACCGCATTTTCTGTTACATCTCCATACAAACAACATACACAACAACAATACCCACACTTCCTCAGCAAACCAGAAATCACCACCTAGTCATGCCAATCCTGAACCATTCAGCCCAGTCGTGCCAATCCCGAACCATCTCAACAACCTGCATATTATCCAAACAAACAATGACACAGTAAATACTGCCACAACTTGAACTTTGATTTATTAAAAAAATCTGAAGTTAGAAGGGAAAGAAATCAATGCTTGCTTATAGAAGCTAATGCATTGAATTAAGTTTATTAACAACTAAATCTTAAAGTCTAATAAAATGCATAATAATTCAGCACCTAAAGCTAGCATAATACTACTGTTTAGTAGATGTTTGTTTCCTAAAGTTTGAGATAATCCATTGAATAATAGGGAGATGGATCAAATTTGATATCATAAACAAAACAAATGACAAACTGAATATTTAATGATTAAATTGCACTAATTCCAAAGAAAAATAATGACGTGGCTAAAAAACAACTTAGTAATATAAACCTCAAAGGAAAGAAGTCAAGTTTTCATGCCACATTACTAACAGTAAATTCAATAAGTTATGAATAAAAATACCGATCAGGCTATCAGCCTATATATTTTAACGTTTGAACTTTGAATGAAACATACCGTTAATGCAGCTAATGGCGAGCCACCATCCAGAGAAGAATGGACCCAATCACTTTTCAAAAAAGCTTCATAATGTTATCTCTGTATCCAAAGCCCAAAAAAAGTTTCCTTTTTCAAATTCAATTTGGAATAATATACTTCATAAATGCAATATCACAATAAATGACAATCAAGACAAGAAATACCTAAGACTTGCCAATTCTCCTCGAATACTTACTTAAAAATTATAATATTACCATTAAAAATCATCATATTTAAGTACGAATCATTTTGTATAATCAAAGCTTGGAATTTAAATACTTAATTTTCTGACTTTAAATGATTTTCACTGCAAATTTCTATTTTAGGAATAATTACTAGATATACATTCTTGAAACTATTTTTAAAAGTGATATCACACTCTTATAACCATTTTTCACTCAAAGATCAAGGCCTAAAATAGATTATAGGAAGAGCAATCGAATTTATTTTAATGGATGGGAACCTGTAATACTAACAGGGTGATATATATACACATATATACAGATAGGCACAGGTATTTCTAAATTTATATACATGCATTTATATCCATAACTAAACATTTCAAGTTATCACCCATATCCATCATCACAGGCATCAAGTATCAATTCAGATATCAAAACATATAGATGGGTTCAAGTGAGTTTGCTCACCTGTCAGTGGAGAACAGAGCAGTATATATTTTTTTCTTTTTATTTGATCTGGATTTAATTTGAATCTGCATTTTACTTCTACCTGATCTTTGAATCACTTGAAACTTGATTTGTTTTTGGAATTGCTTGATCTTGACCCTTGTTCCAGACTGAAGATTTGACTCAGCTTTTGTTCTGAATCTTGGTTTATAGGTTTTGAATTTGAAAACTTTCAGACTGGGAATGTTTTTGATCATCAGGCAACCACATATCAATGGTTTTCAATGGTTTTGAATTTGAAAACTTCCCACTTCAACCACATATCAAGCACTTATCCACTACAAACAGTTACAACAGTCATTCAAAACCATCCCACAGCAACAAAACAAACATTTAACCATTTTTGTTTCAGTCACAAATGCAGAAGACAATAAGCAAATAATACCAAACTGAAAAAGATTGAACTAAATATTAAATCATTTAGTTCATCATCAAGCCATGCCAAGAAGAGTTATCAGAAAATCATCATCATTCAACTATTTGGCTGCTTTCAGTTTTTTTACTAAGAAAATCAAGAAAATTGAAACTGAGATCATCATCAAGCCTTGCCAATGATCAAGATCACTGGCTGCTCTTCGATCCAATACAAGAAATTAGGCAAGTTCACCTGAAAATTTTGCTTTCATTCAGCATTTGTCTGCGAATCAAGTTCTTGGTTCTCTCTTTCATTTTAATATCTTGTTATTCATTCCATCTTTGAAGAAATGGACCTTGAGGATCTAGTACGTTCTTCTTATATTTTTATTTCTTAGGAGTTGAATCTTATTTAGACTGAAAATTGAAACTGGTTTTTAATGCATCAATCCACCAGTGGACTGATCCCCATATATTGCTTAAGATAGAAGCAAATATGTTTCTTCGCCTTTCATTGAATAATTTTTCAGAACTCAGTGACTGTTCAGACGTCCAATCCTGAAATCTGTAATGGGTTTAAAAAAGACTCAAATCGATTATTCAACAAAACTTGGAAACAGGTGAATATGGTGTCATCATTAACAACATACTGAAAATTACCATAAAGAAAAAGAAAATGGGGACAAAATGAATGTGATCCACTAGTTATGAACATGTACTGCTAGTATATTCTTTCATGGTAAGCTTGGTCTGAATAACAAATGATTATTACTGTTAATGTAAATATAATATGGCCATATAAATATTAAGTTAAGTTTAAACAATCTACAAACATCATTAGACCGGTTTACAACAATTAAAAGAATTTATTAACATTTGAAGAAAAATGCATTAACATTTTACAAAGTTCCTGCCAAAAATGGTTTTCAAGATCAAAATAAACTCAATCTTTGTTATTCTGTACTTCACTTTTGGACAAAAATTGTACAAATTTTTCCAATACTTAAATGGAAGAATTTCTTAACCTTTAATTTTACAATACTTTTGGACAAAAATTGTACAAATTTATCCAATACTTTTGGACAAAAATTTTACAAAGTTTCACCAATGATGTCAGAAATTTCTTAACCTTTAATATAAAAGGATTGAATCTATAATGTTATTGAACTCAATTTGTCATTATAAACCGATGTTCAGATTCTCAAAGTTATTTGAATGTTTGTGATAATCCCCCTACTGATGTTCAGATTCTCAAAGTGCAGGAGTTTACTTGCAGCTCATTCGAACTATAAGTTGAGAAACGCTAACTTGGCTTTTAAGACATGCAAAGTTCAGCAATATCCATTCACTGTTAACCAAATGATCTCACCATTGGATTAGGAACAGTATGCTTCAGAAATAATCAGGTATATAACATAAAGGAAATTACTTGCTGAAAATAACTAAATAATATTATTAGTTACCTTTGCGTGATGAGAATTTAGGTTACCTTTGTGCCATCACAGCATGAACCGGAGTCCCACACGTAGGGTGAAGCAACACATCCAGCCCAGTAAAGGAGCTTAACCAAAGTCCAAAATCTTCAGATTACCTATGATATTGATAAGGCAAGAGCTAAATAGCATAAAATTTAGGAATCTTCCCAATTTTTATGCTATTCAACTATGCCTCATCAAATTTAGGAATCTTCCTAATCTTCCCAATTTTACAAATAGCGGTTCGGGTATAATATAGCCAATTGGGCTGTGTATCTGAATCGGCCCACATAGAGTTGCACACTATAAATGCAACTATATCATGTACAAACTGAAGCAATTACAAACTGATTGAATAAAAAGCAATTGCTATTGTATATCAATTCTCTTGCTAAACATAGTTTTTCAAATTCTCTATCATGGTATCAGAGCTGTTTCAAGCTTAACGGCATTGAAATCAGATTTTGAAGAAAGAAAGAAGTCAAGATATCATCAGAGAATTATCATCATCTGATATCTTGATAACCCATCAGGTATATCTCATCATTTGGGTTACATAATTGATTTTGCTTATTAAAACAGGTGCCGTGCCAAAGAAATCAACAAGTTTCTGACTGCAACAAGTTTTTAAGCAAATTCCAAAGCAAGAAGATCTAGAAAAGAAAAACAGATATCAAGAAAGCAATCAAAGGCAGAAAGAAAGTAATTGCCCTGCCAAGAAATCATCAGAACACATTCATCATTTGATTCTGGCTGCAACTAACCTGAGCATACTGCATCTGAAGCAATCTTGCAACTGCAAGTTTCTGAATCATCAAGCTAGTTATCTCTTTTATTGATTTCAACACGGCTGAAGGAGACACCAACTCAGAAACCTCTGATAATATCACCAATCCTCAGCAACAAACTGCAGACGCAGCTGGAAAGTTGATCAAGCCTGTCCTTAGCCCACAAAGTCAACTTATCACCATCCATTTTGAAGAAGATAATCATCTTCTATGGAAACTTCAAGTTGAAACTGCAATTCAAGGATTAATCTGCAGTATGTTAATTGATCACCAATATTTCTTCTCACATTGCAAATTTACTTCAAAAGCATGAAAATATATCCTTGAAATATAATGTTTCATACAATTTAAGATGAAGCCGTGTAGGAATGTTCATAATCGAGAATGTTCATAACTCTTTGGTGCTCATTTCTAATAGTGGTATGCTATATACAGGATTCAACAAATCAACAAGCCCTACTCGGTAGAATTACGTACATCTGATTCCAAACTCAGTTCAAAAGTCACTTTAATTAACTTATTGTCAACTAGTTAACATGTTAAGTAAATATATGTATATGCGAGCATAGAATCATTTTGATATTGCACCCTCGTAATTCACTCTAAAAGTAAATTACAATCAAAATAATAACCAGTAGTAGTTGAACTTATATGATATAATAGTGCAAACAACCTACCTAACATGTCTATCACATAACATGAAGGATATAAATATAATAACTGTTGTTTTACATGGTTTGTTTTCTATGCAGTGGACAACACAAAGTCGCAGTAACCTAACGTCACTTGATAATGAACCCAATTGATGAGGTATGAAACTATTATCTCAACTCAAAAATACGAAACACACTTGAATTGCTGGATGCAGCAAAAGATGTAAATTTTTCGGGCAATTGTTATCTTAAGTTTGCTTTCATCTTCAATTTTCATAAACCGAAATCATTTACGTTGAGCTTTTATTCCAAACTTTACTGTTATTGTTTCCAAACCGAAATCATAAAGTGAAGCAGTTAAATTTCCAAACTGAAAACTAGGGTTGAGAAAAAACGCTCACCAGTTTCCCGTTCTGTTGAGTTTAGGGTTACCAAAATCGAAGTCTAGGACAGAGATGCTAAACCAAAATCGAAGCGGTGGATGAAGGAAGATGATTTCTACTGTTGAAATCAAAATCGATGCATGGCCGAAAGTATGAAAATTATGAAGGGAGGGAATGGAAACTAGAAATTGGGGAGGGAATGGAAACTAGAAATTGGGGAGGGAATGGAAACTGAGAATGGAAATTGGGGAGGGAAGTGGCGGCAAACGAAATAATCACTGATGTATGCGGTGCGGCAAACAAAATAAGCACGAATAGTTTTGTCAGCGTTCAACCCTTAAAAACAATATTCTCACAAACGCATTCTACAGCATTAAAGTTTTAAACGCTGACAATGACTGCTGTTAAAACTCATTTTTCTTGTAGTGATGTCAAGTAAGCTCTTCATTATTCAGCTGAGAAGCCTAAATTTTGAGCTGAGGTTTCTAGGCTCATGGATAGAGTTATCAACTCTTTATATTGCAACAAACACATTTTCTTGAAAGATCTCATCAATAATGCCTCAGATGTAAGTTTTTTACTTATTGTGACATTGTAAATTTGGCGTAGGATCACATAACTATCTTCACCGCGACAATGAATAATTTTCATGCTTCAATTAGGCATTTGATGAGATGAGTTTTCTTGCTTTCATGAATAGTAAGATTTAAAGGGAAGGCGATAACACTATTCGTTTATATCGGCTTATATATAAGCTACTTTTAGTCTTTTGAAAGCCAAAATGAATGGGTTTTGGCTTTCAAAAAATCAAAAGGTAGCTTATATAAGTCGATCCAAACATGACATAAATCTTGAGGTTCAGGTGGGTACATCGAAGTTACTACATGGAATATGGATATGTTTTGCAGAGCATCTCACCTGGCTACATCTACATTTTTATGTCAAATATTCAAATCAGGCAAGATAAGGAGAATATGTTCTCTCTATCAAAGACAGAAGTATTGCTATGGCTAAAGAAATTTTCAAGAACTCCATAATAATTGTCCGTTAAGTACTTCAGGTATCATTGATAAACATACTCATTATTTTAACCATTTTATGCTTGCTTCTTTTCTAAAATTCCTATAAAATTTGTTATTTACAACATTTGTCTAGAATATGTAAAAGGGGGGCAACCTGAATCTCACAAGGAAATTTTGTTTTGGATTCTACTTTGCTTATTTGGTTGCAAACTATGTTGAGGTCATAAGCAAGCACATGATGATAAACGGTAAGAAAATTTATTCGAATATGAATGTGTGATATTTTGATCGTTGCGACAGTTTGACCAAAATTTTATAACCTATAAATTATTTCACCTTCTACATATGTCCAGGATTCTACGTCTGATGGAACTTTTGTAATATACGAGGTTAAGTGGAATGAGCCATTAAGTAATTCAGGTATCATTGACAAACATATTCATTATTTTAACCATTTTATGCTTGCTTCTTTTTTAAAATTCCAATAAAATTTGTTGTTTACAACTTTTGTCTAGAATATGTCAAAAAGGGGCAACCTGAATCTCACGAGGCAATTTTGTGTTGGATTCTACTTCACTTATTTGGTTGCAAACTATATTGAGGTCATAAGCAAGCACAAGATGATAAACAGTAAGAAAATTCATTCGAATGTGAATGTGTGATATTTTGATCTTTGCGATAGTTTGACCAAAATTTTATAGCATATAAATTATTTCACCTTCAACATATGTCTAGGATTCTACGTCTGAAGGAACTTTTGCAATATACGAGGATAAGTGGAATGAGCCATTAAGTACTTCAGGTATCATTGACAAACATACTCATTATTTTAACCATTTTATGATTGGTTCTTTTTTAAATTCCTATAAAATTTGTTGTTTACAACTTTTGTCTAGAATATGTAAAAAAGGGGGCAATATGAACCTCATGAGGCAATTTTGTGTTGGACTCTACTTCGCTTTTTTGGTTGCAAACTATGTTGAGGTCATAAACAAGCACATGATGATAAACGGTAAGAAAATTCATTCGAATATGAATGTGTGATATTTTGATCTTTGCGACACTTTGACCAAAATTTTATAACATATAAATTATTTTACCTTCTACATATGTTTAGGATTCTACGCCTGATGGAACTTTTGCAATATACAAGGATAAGTGGAATGAGCCATTATGCTGTGGACCAAAACTTCGTTTGCTTCTCCAGAAGTAGATAAGATATTTTCAAAGAATACAGATTGAAGGTCAGTATGCTTAAGTACTTTCATATATCTAAAATATCATTCGGTTCATGCCGAAATAATAAAGGTGTAGTCATTTTAATGCACGCCTAGTAAAAACCAAAATTTTCTTACATAATTGGTGAAACAGCGTATATTACTGTCATTTCCTTATAAGGCCCTATGTGTAGATTTTGGAAAAATATCGACAGTGTTGAAAATTTACAATATGTTAAAAGTTGTTATATGTGTTAATAGGTAAAAAGTTGTAATGTTTTTATTTTTTTTACTAATACGAATAACATTTGATTTAACATATTATCATTATGTGTTTAATTAAAATTAACGAAAATTGAAACAAATATTTCTTCTAATTTCACATTCAACCTGTAAGGACCCGTAAATTTCGTTAATTAAATTTATCATATCAATAGGATATTGGAATTAAATTTATAAAGAAATAAAAAATTTATAATTTATAATGAAGTAAATGTTAAGAATTAACCCATGAAATATTATATTGATTAATATAGACTTAATTAAAAAGGTTGAATTGAATCAATCCTATTTATTGGAAACTAATTTATTGGTATGCAAATTTATAATAAATGAGTTTATTTTAAGAAATTGAAGTTCGATGTTAATTCCATTCATACTTGTAAACAATTATTATAAGTTGTATGTTGAAATTGTTGATTTAATTGGAATTGAAATTTAATTTTGATGAATAAATACGTAATGTATATAAAGTAATAATCTGGTATAAGAATGGAATTAAGGAAATTTCATTAATTGGTTTTGAAACCTTAATTAATGTGTTAAATTGTTAGAAGTACACACTTAGAAATATAATAGTTATTCAAATCAAGATGTAAATAGGCGTACATTAATGGAATGAAATAAAATTAGCTTTATATATGGAATCATAATATGGGTTTATAAGTAACGAACTTATAAATGCAATTAAAGGCAATTAGGTGGAAATAGTGTAGGTTGCTTATTTATTTAATGTGTTAAATAAACTTTGGTAATCAGTTGTAATAAATCTAAATTTAACGTTTGGTTACTGTAAATTTAAGTAATAATCGAAAATAATGATAATTTTATTTATAATATGACTATTGGTTGATGTAAAAATTGTAAATCAAGGTTTATTAATTTATTTGAATGTAAGTAACAAGGGTTGTATGAATAAATGAATTAGTATAATAAATGGTAATTGGATGAATTCAGTGTTACGCAAGTAATCATAATAATTAGTTGAAATTAATAAACTTAATTGTATTATAAAGTTAATGGTAACGATTGTTGTATTTAATCGGCCTTTTAAATCAAAATAGAATTTTTTTAACGTTTTAATGAAAATTTGTAACGGAAGGTGAATGTAATAATGAAATAATTGAAAGTGAAAATTCATTCATAATGTAGTAATCTATATAATGGAAAGTATGAACCCAAGTGAATGAATTTATTTAGAATGTTAATCGCAATTAGCATGAATATGGGTAGAAATGTAATAAAAATGAGGTAGTTAATACAAAGGAAAGATGGAAATTTGAACTTACTAATGTAATAAAGGGTAAAAACAAAGGTTATCTTTGTTTATCGAATAATAATTGGTTAGATAAAAAGGATTGAAGTAAATCAAGTTAACTTATTTGAATAAATTTTAATTAATTGAGTTTATTGTGAATGAAATTAATTACTACGTTATTTGAAATTTAAGATGGAATGTGAAAATATTTAATGGACTAGATTTTGAGTCCAATATAAATGCCATATATTTGACAATAATGAATGAAATAATTGCTGATTGATTTAATCAAATGGAATTCTTGGGAATTTTATTTATAAATTCTAAATTCAATAAAGTGAAGGTAAGATTGAAATTTGATAAATTAATTAACTTTAAATGGACATCTAAGTTGTTAAATTAGTGTGAGTAATTTGGAAAAATAAAAATGATAAGAATTGTCAATTTTAGAATTTAAATTGGAAATTTTATTTAATTAATTAATTATTAATTTATTTAATTAATGGAAAATAGTCATTTTGGCCACTAACTCGGATTTTGACGAAACTAGTTTCATCGGATCCATAACGGTGAATTATTGTAGGATTTCAAGTTTCGTAGCGATCGGGCATGTCGTTTGATCGTACGGACTCAAAACGCCTTGAAAGTAACGAAATTGAAATCAATTGAAATCAATTTTAAAAATATTGATTTTATCATAACTTCTTCATACGATGCAACTTGAACCTAAAACCTTTTCCATTGCGTTTAAATTATTTTAAAACATCTATTTTGATATGTGGGTTGACCCAATTTCATTCCGGAGTCGAAACGGGCTTTTTGGGCCATTTTGGCGTTAGCGCATAAATCTATCTTATCCATCAATTCAAATGCCAACTCTGCCTATATATATCCTGCTACAAACCCTAGCAGCCTCTGTTCCTCATTTCTATACGTTCTATTCACCTGCTCATTTCAATGGCAGACAAACCCTAATTCCGATTGCAATCCCAAATCAAATCCAAAGCTGAAATTTCAAACTCCTCAGAAAAATTTAAAAAAATACATATTGAAGCTCTCGAAGAGCGCAAGTCAGATCTATAGTCCGTTCTTCGATCTGAGTTTTTGGATGGCCAGAAATTGGGGTTTAATTCACGGTCGTTCATCGCGCGTCGATGAACGTTGTCGGATCGTCGAACCGTTCCTGGGTTTTGTAGAGTGGACGATGGGGAGTTCATCGGTATGCTTCGTTTCACGAATTAACGGTTAGATCGTCGTGTAAATTCGGCTAGGGTTTCATGAAAACGGCGGCGGTTGGGTGTTCTGCGCCTCGTTTTTTCGTGCGCGGAGTGGCGCGTGGGGATAGGTGCGGTCGGCGGTGAACTCTGGAAGGCGGCAACGTGGTTTGTAGCGGCGTGGCGTGGTGATGTGTAGTGGCGGCTGGTTGTTCGTGCGTGCGTTTGGTTTTTGGGTCTCAAGAGAATCGCGTGCGTGCGCTGCCTGTAGAGAGTGAAGATGTTGATGACGTGTCATGGAGGTAATGTGTTCTTTTTTTAATTTTTATAATTGAAGTTCAAACACATTTATCGCTATATCTTTCGTATACGAACACCAATTCACGCGTGGTTTTTTTGTTAGGATCGTATTGAAATTCCGTACATTTTGGCGCTGGTTTGAACGAATTTTGAGACAGTCAAATTTTTGGGTTTAAATACAAAAGGTGAGTGTTTTAACCCACTCACAACTTCTAAAATTTATTATGTTTGTTAAATTTAATTTTTGTTGTGATTATGCATTTATTTATGACTTTTTCCATATATTTTTAATCATCATCTCAGTTAATTGCATTTATTTAAATTAAATCGTTATTTAATTTAGTTTGAATATAACTGCCAGTCAAATACCTGTTATATATATTATCAGTTATCTATTGATATTGATTGGCTGTTTTGGACGATGATTGTGATGGATGTGTGATCTGTTGATGGATGAATGGATGTTGTATTATATATTATTATAGACTGCAAGTTGTTATGCATTTTTATTTCATTTGGGATTGTGGTTTGAAATGATATATAACCGTAATTTTTGTTTTAAATTACGGATTGAAATGATAAATATCTGTATCACTTGACCATAGGATAGAAAATTATATACAGGCACCGCGGTCTATATAAAAATATTTTGAAATGATTTTTCTATGGTTTTGTAAAGAAATATATGGTTTTATGAGATATTAATTTGGATATTTATAAATATTATTTTTTATATAATTTATTCTTGGTTTTAAGCTATGTATAAAATTGGTTTAAAGTATAAAGAAGTTAAATAATAAATGTTTGATTTTATTAAGATATAGTATGGTTAAGTATTTATTTAAATTTTATTTATAGAGTTATAATGTCTTAAATAAAATTAATGTTGGAAGATAAATATGAATTTGATTTGAATTGAAGTATTTAAGAATTATCCTCGAATAAAATTTATTTGAAATTTAAATAAATTTGAGATTTTAAAAGGTATGATTTTTATAACTTGATTTTGGTTTAGAGAACTTAAATGAATATCAAGTCGATTTAAATGAATATTATCAAGTTAATTAAATTGAAAGAATATCCTATGTTTGAAGTTTAAAGGTTTTACTTAAATGATATTTGATTTATTAAGTAAATATTTCAAATCTAAATAATAGTAATTGAAATTGATATATATGAAATTATCAAAGATTTAGTTTTGAAATAGCGGAATAATTAAAGCTTTGAAATATATGGAAATTATATTGGTTTATTTAGGAATTTAAATCTATATTTGGAATTGATTTGTGAAGGTGAAGAAGCTATTTTATTTCATAATAAAGTAATTTAACATTTAAACCATTTAAGTGGTATAGTATGTTTCAAAGTTATGAAATTCAAAGTTTTGTGTTTTGAAAGGCTATATTTCAAGTTTTGATTTCGAAATATTATAACTTTGAAAATGTTATGGTTTTAGAAAGGGATATATTTGGAAATGATATCTTATTGTTTTGGTATTTAAAAAGAGGAAGTGATAACGTAATTATATGGTTTTGAAATGGATATTTTATTCTGGTTTTAAAGTATAAACTATTTTGAAATGACCGCGTTGTTATAATAACGTTTGGTTGTTGAAGAGACCGGGATCGGAAGTTGTCATACTCTCTGCCAACTCCGAAAACCACTTTAACAACCGTGTACATGGTGGAGATTCCAGAATGAAGTAGGATGGTGGCGGCGTTTCCTTTGAGGTAAATACGTGGACGCAACTCCCGTGAGTTGACATAAGGTGGCTAAAACAGGAGCGATTGACGGGTTAATGAGGTAGCACCTTTGATCGGACACATCCCTTCGATATTATACTTTGACTTTTGGATTGATTCGGTGGCCACTTTTGATTTTTTTTATTTGGTGGTGTGGCTCGAGATGGGCGGTAGCTACGCGTTACCACCGACCCGGAAGCGTAATTGGTATATCTACCCTGGCATTGCCAAGTTGTGGCGTGTCACCTACCCTAGCGCGCCTTGTAGGAGTTTGGTTTTCTCCCGTAGCCCATGTGGTATCCTCTGGTGGCTTTCCAATCAGGAGGAACTACGATATTGAATGGACTACTGGGACTATTACGTGTTAAGGGGAATATTGGGTCACTCCTTAACGCTATTTAAAAGTAAGTTTATTTTACTAATAGACACTATTATAATAGCGAAATATTACTACATAGTAAATAGTTTAACGGACCCTTAGGAGATGTGAATCCCGAGCATCTCTTAAGTTACTGCACTCACGTTAGACACTGGATAGGAGATGTCAAATCCCGTAAACATCTCTGACGTCGTTTCAGTCATATTTATTCCTGTTGATTTAACTTACATAAGATATTTTAGTTCTGACTCGAGTGTTTTGTCCTTTCAATTCACTCGGGTCAGTCCGAGCATTTCAGGAATCGAAGACTTTATTCTGGAGGACAAAGACGAAGATTTCATTATTATTATTATATATTATCTTGTTCCACTACACACTATATTCTGCTGCATCGATTATTATTCACTTGTATGTGCAACTCTGATATGTATTGTATAAATATAATCAAATGTTTATAAAACAGCTTCATGAACTGTATATTTGATTATTATATTTTATCGTTCCGCTGTAAAATTCTATTTTGTTTTATTTATTCCTTCTTTTTCTTATTTACCCCATAACAATCCACCCTTCCCTTTGTTTTGAACTGGCATGTGTGTTGATTTAAAGCGTGCGAAAAGGCGGGATGTTACACAACCGATCTATTTTCCACCGATGTCCGGCTGTAATAATATTTTAAAAGTAATTAAAATGGAAGACTTTTTTCAACCATTTCTAGTAACATGTTCACAAATAGCAACAATAAGAGCAAGCAAGTCGCCAACTAATAAAGGAGAGAAGCTATTTTAAAGGATTTTGTAATACATGCATATGCACTCAAATATGTAACAGGAGTATATATTGTACAGTTTTAGAACCAATATACAAAATGCCAACCTAAAATTTCTTATACATCTGAAAGGATGTTATCTACCTACAAATATCATGCATAATGACATAGCTTATAAATGTATAAGGAATAAGTAAAACATAAAATATTTGTCTGGCCCATCAAAATATTTAGTTTTAGTTTAAATCAAAATTAGTCTCATCGCATTTCCAACTGTTACTTGGTATAATTCTCTAAACTCATTTTTTCCCTTTTTAAATTAAAGAGGCATTTCAATATCAGAGATTTCCATAAACAACAACAGCTGATCAACAATAGTAGAATCTTGTCCTCACACATGCACTTTTCCAAACAAAAACAATAAACAAATAATTCATGAATCTCCTAATGTTAAAATCAAAGAACTCCCTTAAGAAACTATGGCTTCTAGCTGACAAAAAAATTGGAGTTCCATGTGGATCCAATTGAACTAAATGGTAACAACGATAAAATTGAAGAGCGTAGCTTCATTAAAAGTTTTAATTTGCGTGTATACTATATGTTTTCATATCAATTTATGGTAAATAAAGCGTATCTTGAAATCCACATTTGTTGAGTATATCAATATGATTTTTCCACGTTTCACAGAGACCTTATCTATAGTGGAAACTACAAGTTAAGGTTATTGGTTCCGAGTCAAAGATATATTAATAAATATATATTGGAATATAAGCTTCTCCTTTTCTCTTTCCCTCCACTTAAAAATATGGATTTACATCAACTGTTTAAGTCTGATAAAATATAGTTTAACCTCCATTTAATTTTCTTCTAATCTGTATAGTCCAAGAGGCACTTGGATTTCCTCTGCTCAAACGCTTATTGGTGCAATTAGATCTGATGTAGCCAAGGATATGGAATATGTTGAATCTGGATCATATCTCTCAAACTAGGATATGTTAAATTTGGATGATTCAAATATTTGTTGAGGAGGAAAGAAATTGATTAATTGGTTCAATCAATCAATTAATTTGGCTTGTATATGGAAGGATATTTTGGAAGGAAACTAATTAATTAGTCAATCAATTAATTAGTCAATGCATTTGTTATATGAAGAAATAAATGATTAGGCATGGAGAATCAATTAATCAAAGGAAAGATATGGAAATCAAGATTACGCCGTCTATTTATACTAAAATCAAATCATGCAATTTGGAAAGATATTTAGGTAATTAGGAAATTGATTTTCTTAATCGCCAAGCAATGCTTCATTATCAAGTATATTTAAATGAAGGAATTTCATCTTCATATGCAAGTGAGTAGGCGAGAGCATCCACCATTATTCTTCTCCTTTTCTTTTGTACTCTTTTCTTCAATGGAATAAAAGAAGTTTTTGGGTCTCTATGGACGTAGGATATTCATATCCGAACCACGTTAAATCTTCTGTGTTTCTTATTTCTGCAACTGTTTCTATGAGACTGCATAATTGATTTTTTTAAAGTTCCATTGATATCTAAATAGACAATACTAGATCCTGATGAAATAATTCGCTTCTGCTCAAATTAAAATAAATTTCACTACAATTTGGTATCAGAGCTGGTGTTACTGTTCCTGTTTGGGTATTAATGGCTACTTCTAATAAGTCTGTTGGTAGATCTGGTGTCAATTATGGAGTAACGCGTTTCGACAGAAAATGATATTTTGGTACTTGGAAGATGAAGATGGAGTCTGTATTAAAGAAGGAGAAGACTTGTAAAGTTGTTTCTACGCATGAGAAATTGAAAGGCATTGATGCAGCTGATTTGGAAGAGATGGAAGATGAAGCTCTCACAACAATTCAGTTGAGTCTTTCAGATGAAATCCTTAGAAAATTCTCTCAAAAGAAGATAGCGAAGGAACTATGGGATGCATTATCAGATGCATGTCAAGACAAGTCTCTCACTAATCGGATTATTCTTCAGCCACAACTCTGTTAGTTCAAGATGAAGCCTGGAGCTGATCTCATGGAGCACAAAGATGCTTTAACCACTTTGATTATGAACCTAAAGGCAGCGGAAGTTGATATTACCGATGAGGCTCAAGCGGTGATCCTCTTATGTTACTTGCCTAAGGAGTGTACTGCTTTTGTTAATTCCCTGATTTATGGCCGCAGTAAAATTAGCATATCTGATGTAATGGATGGTCTTCATAATGAAGTATTAAGAGGTAGATTGGCGAGCACTAGCTTGGATAGTGATACCGAAGGCTTATCTGTTCAGAGAGGTAGAGCCCAAAGCAGGTCGAAGAAAGGTGGAGGACGGAATTCTTCACGGACTCAGTCTAGGAGGCCTAAGAAGTTGACTTGTCATTATTGTAAGAAACCAGGGCTCTTCATAGCACAATGTCCCAAGCTTGAAGGTAGAAGAAAAGATCCAAAGCAAGCCTCAGCTTATACAGTAGAGAAATCAGATACAGAAAGTGACACCAATGTATTTACAGCTTCTGGCTCTTCTGGGAAGAGCAACTTATGGTTGGTTGATTTTGGCGCATCCTATCATATGACACCTGATAGAAACTGCTTTTCCACTTACCGTGAAATTGATGGAGGAGAAGTTCTGATGGGTAATGATGCTTCTTGCCGTATGGTTGGTGTTGGTAGCATGATGATTAGGATGTTTGATGGTTTATTCATATGATCACCGATGCTAAACATGTACCTGATTTGAGGAGGAACTTGATTTCGATCGGGGCATTGAGTAGACTTGGCTTAAAGATTGTAGTGGAAGGAAAGAAAATGAAGATAATGAAGGGTTTCATGATTGTTATGAGAGGTGTGAGGGCATGAAATCTTTATCTATTAAAAGGCACTAGTGTAATTGGTGAATCATCTTCTGTTACATAGGTTGATTTGCATTCTTCTAGATTATGGCACTTAAGGATGGGTCACACTGGTGAGCGCAGCATGGATGAGTTGAGAAAACGAGGATTGATTGATGGAGTTCATCGTTCAAAACTTGGATTTTGTAAAGAGTGTGTTCTTAGAAAGCAGACGAAGATTTCTTTTGGTATAGGAGAGCATAAAGCAAAAGCTTCCTAGAGTATGTTCATACAGAAGTTTGGGGTCCTTCCCTTGTCAGTCTTTAGGCGGAGCCAGTTATTTCATTTCATTTGTGGATGATTTCTCTCGTAAAGTATAGGTATACGATCTTTAGTCAAAGAGTGAAACCTTTTCTAGGTTTCGAAAGTGAAAATCTATGGTTGAGAAGCAGTCAGGGAGAGATTGAAATTTTTCCATTCAGATAATGGCGGTGAATTTGTATCATAGGAATTCGTCGATTATTGTGAGTTTGAAGGCATTAAGAGGCATTACACTACACCAGGCGACCCCCAGTCTAATGGAGTTGCAGAAAGGATGAATCGGACATTATTGGAGAGAACAAGATGCCTCAGACTGACTGCTAAATTGAAGAAGGGATTTTAGGATGAAGCTTTATCTAAGGTGGCTTTCCGCATCGACCGCACACCTTCTACTGCCATAGATATGAAGATCCCTGAAGAAGTATGGAAAGGAGAGACTGTTAACTATTCATTTCTCAAAGTGTTTGGTTGCCCAGCTTATGTGCATGAGAGTAAAGGGAAGCTGGAACCTAGAGCTCACAAGTGTATCTTTCTAGGTTATAGGAGAGGAGTGAAGGGATATAGGTTGTGGTGTCCTATTTGCAAGAAGATCATTATGACCAGGCATGTGAATTTTGATGAGAAGGCTATGTTGAGGGTAGATCCTTCCTCATCAGATGACAATGAGAGGACATGTGAAGAATACCAGACACAAAGCAAGTCATATGTTGATTCTTTCCATAGACGTTTAGATGGTGTTTCCGTTGACACCGTGGTTGATGAGGGTAATATCGATGTTGGTACAGAGGATCAAACTCAAGGTGGAGCTCATTCAGAACCTAGACCTATCAGACAAATAAGAAATCCTAAGTGGCTTGATGATTTTGTTGGATTGATCATCAAAGACATTAACTTTGATGTTATGGCAACATATGCTTTGAATGTTGTTCATGATGAGCCTTGTGATTATAGAAAAGTTATCGCATCAGTTAACAGTTCCAGTTGGTTAGTTGCTATGGAGGAGAAGATTAAATCATTGTAGAGAAGTCATACTTGGGATTTAGTGCCTCTTCCCACCGACAAGAGAGATATTATATACAAGTTGATCTATAGAGTGAAAGACGGTGAAAATGGTAATCTCAGATACAAGGCAAGATTAGTCGTAAAGGGGTTTGTTCAGAAGAAGGGGGTAGAGTATCATGATATCTTTGCTCCAGGGGTTAGGCATCCTTCTATTCATATTCTTTTGGCATTAGTTGCTCATTATGATATGGAATTAGAACAACTAGATGTCAAAACTGCATTCTTGCATGGTGTTATGGATGAGGAGATTTATTTAAAGCAGCCGGAAGGGTTCATCGATAATAGCAGATCAGATTATGTTTGCAAACACAACAAATCTCTATATGGACTAAAGCAGTCTCCTAGACTATGGTATAAGAGGTTTGATAAGTTTGTGCTTTCACAGGAATACTCCAAAAGTTTCAAAGACCAGTGTGTTTATTTTAGGAGATGTGGTGGTGATATGATTTATTTGTTGTTATATGTTGATGATATGCTAATTGCATCTTGGAATATGGTTAGAATTAAGGAGTTGAAAGTGAGCTCAGTAGAGAGTTTGACGTGAAGGATTTGGAAAAGGCACAAATAATATTGGGTATGGACATAAGTAGGGATAGGAAGCGGAGAGAGTTAAGGCTAACTCAAGCGCAGTACATCGAGAAGGTCCTCGCTCGATTTGAAATGGAGAAAGCAAAATTGGTTAGCACTCCATTATGCTCTCATTTTAAGTGGTCAAAAGATTTATCTCCCTCATCGGAAGAGGACAAAAGGTATATGGCTGATATACCTTATTCTAGTGTTGTTGTTAGTCTTACGTATGCGATGGTGTGCACAAGACTAGATTTGGCCCATGCAGGGGGTATTGTGAGTCGATATGTGTCTAACCTAGGCAAAGAGCATTGGCAAGCTATGAAGTGGATTCTTAGATATCTTCAAGGCACTTCTTTTTAGGGCTTGTTATATGGTGGAGTGGACAGTGACATCTTTATTAGAGGATACTGTGGTTCCGATTATGCTGAGGATAGAGATGCTAGGAAGTAAGTGTCGGGCTATGTTTTTACACTTGGCATAGGCTTGATTTCATGGAGATCAAAGCTACAATCTATCGTAGCTTTATCGACTACCGAAGCATTGTTGATATCGATTGTGGAAGCAACAAAGGGAAGACTATACTTACTTTGGTGGTTGGATGATCTTTCAATGGTGCAGCGGATAGTGGAGCTATTTTCAGACAGTCAGAGTGCGATTCATCTTGTAGGGAATCAAGCTTATAGTTTATGGACGAAGCACAACTTGATGTTAGAGGCTTTTTTCTTATGCTTGAGGAAGAGCGAAGCAAGATCAAATTGTTGAAGGTGGGTACTTTGGATAATCCTTCAGATATGATGACAAAGTCACTTCCAAAGGACAAATTTGAGCATTGCTCAAACATGATCAGTTTGATTCTTGTTACTTGAGTGCCATGGGGCGCTAGACCCAACAACTTCTATGTTTATTGCTTGATGATAAGGTGATGAAGAGATATTGTTATATTTGAATCAAGGTGGAGTGTTAAATTTGGATGATTCAAATATTTGTTGAGGAGGAAAGAAATTGACTAATTGGTTCAATCGGTCAATTACTTTGGCTTGTATATGGAAGGTTATTTTGGAAGGAAACTAACTGATTAGTCAATCAATTAATTAGTCAATACATTTGTTATATGAAGAAATAAATGATTAGGCATGGAGAATCAATCAATCAAAGGAAAGATATGAAAACCAAGATTACGCCATCTATTTGTACTAAAATCAAATCATGCAATTTAAAAAGATATTTGGGCAATCAGGAAATTTATTTTCTTAATCGCCAAGCAACCCTTCATTATCAAGTATATTTAAATGAATGAATTTCATCTTCATATGCAAGTGAGTATGTAAGAGCATCCACCGTTATTCTTCTCTCTTTCTTTTGTGCTCTTTTCTTCAATGGAGTAAAAGAAGTTGTTGGGTCTCCGTAGAGGTAGGATATTTATATCCGAGCCACGTTAAATCTTCTGTGTCTCTTGTTTCTGCTATTATTTCTACGAGACTGAATAATTGATTTTTTATATAAAGTTCCATTGATGTCTAAATAGAAAATACTAGATCCCGATCAAATAATTCACTTCCGCTCAAATTAAAATAAATTTCACTATAGGATAAATAATAGTTTAAGCTGAAAGAAGATGGTGCAATCTAGTACATCTTTTATACTACATAGAAAATACTCTTTAATGCAGTCCATGTAATGTCATCAATCGTTTATGTATGTCCATATACTTCACCAACCTTACTTTTGTTACGTGAATTTATTCAACCTAACTTCAATTGCTATAATATTTCCTCTTGGATTTTGTGATAAAGGACATTTCCAATGGCTGCAAGTGTGTCTTTTTTGAGGGTTTATATGAGAAATGCGGATTACGGATCTTAAGGCTAGGATTAACACTAGAGGGGGGTGAATAGTGTTAATAAAGAATTACTAAATCTTTTTGAGTTATGTTAATTTAGACACCGATGTATGCAATATAAAGATACAGATATGATCACAGAAACAAGCACAGATGCAGAAATAAAATAAAAGCGGTAAAGGAAAGAACACACCGGATTTTATACTGGTTCGGAGTTACCCTACATCCAGTCGCGCAACACAAGTATGGATTTCCTTTCAAAAAAAATTATACAAATACACCCTCGGTTTCAAGGCTACGAGGTACACCCTCCAGAATTTCTATCCTCTGGGTAGAGATACTTGATTTCCGAGCCATAAGTTTACCCAATTGATTTACCAAGGCTACAATCACACCTTTTCTCTTTTGATTGATTTTCAAGGCTATAATCATACCTTTTCTCGCTCAATAGATTACAAAAAAGTCTATAACTCTGAATAGCAATGAGAACCTTGTAGAGATAGTGATAGAGAATCAAACTAGAAGTAATCGAGTTTGATTCAATGTTGATTTCGGCAGATTAATGGTAAGAATATGTATTAAGAAATGTAGAAGAAGAAGAGGAGTGAAAAACCAGAAAATCTGATATAAAATTCGTTGAAACTAACCCCTATTTATAGAAGAACAACAACCATGTCCATTCATGAAGAGTTATGGCGAATAGACACTTCTTTTGATATTTAAATTTTGAATTCAACTGACACCATGCCGACATGGTTACCCTAGGCATGTCGACATCCCAAAGCAATTTTTGGTGACTTGATTTTCTTTGAAAATAACATTTATCTTATATTAAAACTATTTTAAACTTTACAAACATGCTTCACTATAGTTAAAATTCATAAGTAAATATAGAGAATGATATATGTAGATTATAACTATAATTTTATATTTAAATCTAAGTATAAAAGTTAAATATGTAATTTAAAAAGATAGTTTAAAATCAGGAGTAATCTGACTTTGAAATTAAAGGTAATTTTGAGGCAAAAATTATTTAAAATCAGGATAGAGAGTTTTGATGTTTTTAAAAGGAAAGTTTTGAAATCATTTTGAAAATAAGATAATTTTGTAAAATCATTTGAATTAAAATTAGTGGATACAAAACAATGTTCCACTAGATTTTCGTAGTTTCCATCCTACTTAGGGTTCCATCCCTTTAACAGGCTCGAAGTGGATTCCATTCCACGAATAAATTGGATTTTAAGATGCCAGTGCTTTTCTACGAGTTTTAACAAAAATTCCTAATAAAAATACTTATGCTTGAAATTTTGAACTCTTGATAATCTTGATACTCATGAGTCTTCTATCTCGATATCTTGAATATCTATACTGTATAGTCTTCATTCTTGGTACCTGCATGGTTAAATCCTATATATACATATATATTTAAACCTATAATGTCAGTATTTATATTTTGTAATCTATTCTATGGTTGTTGTCATCAAAACCATCATCTCACGGACTAACAATCTCCCCCTTTTTGATGATGACAGCCTTTGTTTATAAAATATTATTTCTATCCTAATAACTCCCCCTAAAACTAATAACTCCCCCTTAATTTATGCCTAACTACCATATTTTATATTTCTCCCCTTTTGTCATTAACAAAAACTCACTCCCCCTCATTCTTGGACTTCAGTACCTGCATTGATAAACTATACAGTGGAATATACAATGTATAGATTAAGAAATAATTATAGTTATGAACATGATTACTAATCAAAAACTATATACATTTTAATGTATATGTATATGTTTTATACAACAAACTTCAAACAAATATCAAGAAATCAATTCACACAAAGTATCAATCCAAACCAAATAAATTCAAACAAATATCAAACAAGGAATGAAATCAAACGTTATGAGGAACTTCCACCCATCCTTCTTCTCCAAATATAGGGTCTGCTTTAATTGCATCCCAATTTTCGTTGTCGCTGGTGAGAGAGACAAGAGGATGTGCTTCGTTATCATCCTTTTGCAGAGAGGAGATCATCCATCGTATCGCATCGAAGTGCCTTTCTTGTTCCTTGATCATCTTCATTTGACTCAATTCTAAGTGGCGCTAGTTAAGTAGAATAAACGAGAGAATATTCTTGAACGAATTAAGAGTTTCTTCAAGATTTTCGGATAGATTGTGAATATGATTAGCCATAGTTGAATTTGTGAAAGAAATAAAGGATATAGATGATAAGAAATAAATTTCAGTGAAGAATTCTGGAAGAAACAGTATTTATAGGTGTAGAAATTCGTTTGAAATGAATAGACATTTGATAGTTATTCAAATTTCAAATTCAAAATCAATTGTCATTTCTAACCAGTACATGTCGACATGGTCATATAGGGGATGTCGACATGGGTTAGTGAAAACTTATGACTAATTTGATTTTGTGAATAATTGTGTGTGTGTGTGTGTATAATATACTAACATTTATTCTGGAGATAAGATAAGGTAGATAACGGAAAGGAAATTTCATTTCATTGCATACTACGATAATACAACGATTAAGCACACAACAAACTACATGAATATTTGAAATAAAGCAAACTAAAACAAATACAAATGATTCGAGAAGATAAAACTAGTTAGAGGATGAAGATGATGAAGATAGTCCAAGTTTCTTGCTGACTTTTGAAATGAACTTGTTCATTTTCGAAGAAATATTATCCAACTTTTTACTAACGGATCGTTTAAGAATCCGTTGATTCTCAACAATAGTCTTTTGGTTTTTGAGAAGGGTTTTGGTGGTCGGATTTGGAGGATAGTCAATACTTTCCAAAGAGGTTTCACCTTCTTCTTCTTCTTCAATTTCCATTTCATCCCCTTCTTCTTCTTCTTCAATTTCCATTTCATCCCCTTCTTCTTCTTCCTCTTCTTCCATTTCCTCATGAGCCAAACGCTCTTCCTTTTCAGTAAGGGTCTCATAAGGTTGAAAAACAAATGGAATTTTCATAAGCGAAATGTTGGAATGATTGAAAACCTTTTTCTGGAACAAATTCTTCACCTTAGAAATCTGCTCCAAAATAGTTAAAAATCCGAGTGAGATAAGTTCCATGATATAAAGTATTCTCACCCATTTCGAGATTTTTAGGACGAAGTTCATCCAAAATAACTTGCGTCCAATTTATGTCATAATTTCCAAAAATAGCAAAAAGTGCTTTGCAAACTTTTGAAGTAGGATTGTTAAAATTTCCCGATCTTGGGGTCAAAGTATGTTGCAAAAGAAGATCGACAATTCTTGCTTTTGGTCGAAAATTTCTATTTTTAAATTCAAAATCATCATTTCCTTCGAAAATGTGATGAAATGTCTCAGATCATGTTCATCGATTTTAAAGTTAGAAAGATCCATTCCCGAATTCTTACAATTGAGAATAATACCCAAAAGATCACAATTCAAAACAATTCTAGTGCCTTTGACACTACTCCAAATTTCATTCTCATTACCATCATAAAATCCGCGATTTAAATTCGCATAGAAAATTTTGTCAAGATTAGGATAGCAAACAAAATCATTTTGAGAAGCATCAATAAGACTAAGAACTCCATTGTTTGCAAAAAGAGAATCAATTTCATAAGAAGAAAAATCATGAAAAATAGCAAATTTTCCGAGATGGACTTTGGTATAGTTAGCATAGTTAATGTATGCTTTTATTGCCTCCAGATCATTGAATGATTGCTCTTTGATTTTCTGAAAATTCTCGTGGTGGATGGGTTGCTTGAAGAAGTCATTAAAGTAGAGAGTAGAAAGCTTGAAGTTATGAAGAGAGAGTTTGAATTTGAAAATGAGAGTGAAAAGATATGATAAAAGACAGTGAATAAATAGATTTTCAAAGGACATATTCTCTGATCAAAAGGTAGCTTTTCAGAATATTGAATGAAGTGAATAGGTGGAGGGAAATTCAAACATTTGAATTCAAATTTTGAAATTCAAATTCAGGTACTCATGTCGACATCATGGTAGGGACCATGTTGACATGTGCCTTTGAATTTTCATGAATTGATTTTTCCTAAGTTCTCTAATATATATATATATATATTTATTATTATTTTTAATGCCTATATATATATCTAAAATATTATTAAACTTCAAGTATATTTCAGAAAATATTATTATACTATTAAAAAATAATAAAAATAATAATAAATTAATGAAATAATAATAAAAATAGAAAATAAATTTTAAAATTCAAACAACACACCAATTTAAAATCAATCAAACAATCAAGCAACTAATTCTAAGCAAGCAATTTCCACCAATTGTATTGTAAACGTGTACTTTTTACTGAGGCCGTTTCTTTGAATTCGTCGGAGTCATGAACAGCTGTGAAACACAAATTCGAATTATCTATCTTCTAATCATCATCACTTGAGGATGAGTCTGAGTCATCTAGAGTAGCAGTAAATGCATGCTTCCGTTTCTTTGCTGGATCATTGTTCATAGGAGAATTTTGCCTATCTGTATACGAACGGTCTCTTTTGAATTGGCCTGATTTATCACAGTTGTAACATTTATCATTATTTGGCACTACATTCTGATTTCCAGAATTCTTATAGTTGTTTCTCTTGAGATTATTCATCTTTCTGTATTTCAGGAATTTCCTAAAATTTTTGGTCATAAAGGCTATCTCTTCATCATTATCGCTGTTTGAGTCTGATCCATCGGTCAATGCATTGAATGCCATTGATTTCTTTTATGCTTTACTTTCTCTTCTCCCGATCATTTGAACTTCATACCACATTAGATTTCCAATTAATTCTTCTATATTTAAAGTACTGATGTCATTTGCCTCTTCGATCGCAAGTGTCTTTTGATCCCATTCGGGAGTTAGAGAATTTAAAATCTTTCTGACTTGATCTTCTTCAGAAAATTCCTTTTCCAAAGATATTAGAGAATGCACAATATCCTGAAATCTACTATACATATCTGAAATAGACTCATTAGGATTCATTTTAAATAATTGAAACTGATTTGTGAGCATTGAAATTTTGGTCTGTTTAACTTTGCTTGTTCCTTCGTGAGTAACTTGCAAAGTTTTCCAGATTTCATATGAGGACTTACAAACTGAAACTATATTGAATTCATTTCTATCTAGTGAATAAAATAGAATATTCATAGCCTTAGAATTATTTTGTGCAACAGTCTTTTTCTCAGCAGTCCACTGTGCAAAATTAGTTGTGGGTTCAGAATATTTAGTTTGTGTGATATTCCAAGTGTCTAATCCTATAGATTGTAAATATATTTTCATCCTACATGCCCAATATGCATAGTTACTGCCATTAAAAAGTGATGGTCTGACAGTAGACTGACCCTCTACAAATGAGCTAGTGACCGGGATACTAGTGTTAGTAACAGTACCAGTATTGGTGGCCATTTTGAAAACTTTTCAAAAATCAGATTATGAAACTTTGAAAACCTTGCTCTGATACCAATTGTGAGAAATACGGATTACGGATCTTAAGGCTAGGATTAACACTAGAGGGGAGGGGTGAATCGTGTTAATAAAGAATTACTAAATCTTTTTGAGTCTATGTTAATTTAGACACCGATATATGCAATATACAGACACAGATATGATCACAGAAACAAGCACAGATGCAGAAATAAAATAAAAGCAGTAAAGGAAAGAGCACACCGGATTTTATACTAGTTCGGAGTTACCTTACATCCAGTCCCGCAACACAAGTACGGATTTCCATTCAAAAGCCATTGTACAATTACTGTAACAGCTCGCAAATCCGTACCCCTTGAGTCAACACTATTCTACATCAATTAACTCAAGTGGAACAGAAATACGAACCATTAGGGTTAAAGAAGAAGAGGTTGAAGAAAGAAGGAACTAAACAATATCAGAATCTCACAGTCGCAGCAGAATAAACTATAATAGTAAATAATAGATCTTTACACAAAATGAAACTATATCTGTTTTATACATCATATCATCAGAGTATTCATACAAACAACATTTACCAGTCAGACAATCATACAATCACAGCAGCGGATATATATATATACAAGTAAGAATAACACATCTCGGACTCCAGCTCCTCTCCTGCTCCATACCATCCTGTCCTGAACGTATAATACTCGGTCTGACCCGAGCATTATAATGAAATAACACCCAAGTCAGTCTGGAATACCAGCTTATAATAATGCACCCAAATTGATTATTAAAGTTTCAAAAATTCTTTGAAAACAAAAGCATCTCGTAAGACCACGCCATAAATAAACATGTCGGGTTTTTACCTTACGATAGCTAAACACTTTTTATAGAAATCCTATGACATTATAATAAGGTCAATATACAAATACTTATAAAATAGCTGAAATTGTTACATTATTAAATACCAGCTACTAGCCATAGAGTGGGTAATACAAACAAAATTCGAAAAAGGCTCGTAGGGAGAATGGATTTCCAACAATGACTAGGCACTGGGGTACCACCTGTCACAGTACCTGGTCCAGATCAGCGTACCGAGGACCACGCCCGATCCCCTGCAACACAAGGCCCGGACTACCCCTTATTGGATAGTCTCGTGTAAGATCACCCCGCGGTTGGGATCAACAACCGCACCCCTAAGCCGAAATAAAAGGGACATCCAGACAGGAATGACCTTACCCGGAAATGGGTGCTGCCCACCAAGCCTTGCTGCATATCCCCTGATTTTCAGTCATTCTCGGTTGATGAGGCTTGAGGCTAAGCGTTACCTTTTAGAAAGTTTCACTTAGAATGTCCATTGCCCACCTGACGATGTTCCGAAAGTATTCGTCCATACAAGTCCGTCCCGGGTTCGACCAGAACCGAAGGCACTACTCCTACTACATCCATTTTGGAAATATCCTCAGGATTAGTAGCGACTAGCCCTTGCACTTCACTGCTCCATCTTCGACTCCGAACACGTTTTTTCCACGAAAGTACAAACCAGATCGAAGTGGTTTTCGAGAAATAAATCTCGATCTCTTCGAAATGATCAACGCATTTGTCCAATATTGATAGTCGGTGATTTAACTATCAATTAATATCCACAAACATCCATCACAAAATAAATAATTGCCCACATGATTTATTTCCTCAAAATATCTTTACAAGATATAATTGCATTTCAAAAATCCCTTTGAAACACTTTTCAAATCCAATTCTTCTCATGGAATAGATTTCCAAATCTTTACTTCCTCTGAAAACTTCCAAGTACCAATATTTAAGGTTTAAAATAATTTAAATACTTTATTTTTAAAAATACAATAAAACATTTATATTAACACTACTTACATACTTAATTTAAAATATATATATACCTTTAAAAAAATATCTCAAATCAAACTGCTTTAGAAAGTATGAACTATTCTCTTCAAAATAAAGTTAAGTCATACTAAATTTAAAATAAAGTTGTGAAACTCTATACCATTTCTAAATAATACTTTGTTTGATTATCTTTAAAATAGAACCATTTTATAAAGTATAAATAATAATATTCTTTAAAACATAATTCTATTTACCCTTTAAAAATAATTACTTCTATAACTGCTTTGATATATATTAACCTTTAAAATTCTTACAACTTAAATAATTTTCTTGAAACCATTCTTTAATATAACTTCAAACTCTAACGTTTCAAAAATCTATTTAAAAAAAAGTACTTGGCTTTCAGAGAAATACACTTCCATCTTAGAATAACCAAAGAATTCTTTTTATCAATCCAACACGTTTTATCCCAATTCAATTTTACGTTCATCCCGTAAAATCCTTTCCATACTTTAAAATATCTCCTTTTATTTTAAACACAATGCTATTTCCTAGGAATCACTTTCAAAAATACGTTTAAAATATTTAAAATAAGCTCTAGAAATTATTTAATTGAAAATAATACATAAGGAAATATATTGGGGTTTCCTAAGTACTTTAACTAAAATTTAGTTTTTAAAATAAAGCTATTAAATTAAATATTTATTTTATAATTTCTTGGAAAACTTAATACTTTACCTATTAAAAATAATACAGACCATAATTACTAAATTAAATATTTACTTTTACTTAAAAACATTTTAAAATAATATTTCTTTCTAAAATATTCTAAAACATACTTAAACTGTAAATTTATAATTTGAAAGCATTCTTAAAAACAAAATAAAATTTCCAGGAGAAAGCACACTTCACATTCTTTAAAATAAATCTCGCTACTCTTTTAAACCATTCACATTTCCTCTTTAGATCACATTTCCAAACATTTCAAAGTATCAACCAATTTCTTGAATTTAATTCCCTTTTTAAATTATTTACCTAGGAATTTCTTTTATATCCTTTAAACCCAATTTATCTATTTATATTTAAAATTTTCAGGTTGTATTCACCCAATCTCAGCACAACACAATTTAAACTTCAATTTAATTCATCACAGCATATAAATAAAACACGGCATATTAAGATCTAAATAATTTATCACAGAATATAAATTAATTTCTATTTGTGAGGGATCCAGTTGGACCCCTCCAACCTGTTTTCCCGGCGTCCACAGATATTAGCACAACAATATATATCGATTCAATTTGATAATAACTATCATACTCAACCAATCAAGCAATCATTCAATTATTGACTATTTAAATTAGCTAATATTACAGATGCGAGTGAGTTAAACTCACCTCGGTTTTCGACGAGCATTCAAATTTAAATTAAATCGAACTGCGTTCGATTTAACAAAAAAATTTACTTGCTCGAAACGATTCTAGAACTGCTCCACTGCGTAGTACGCGTCTCCGTGATTCCGGCGTCGCTAGTTTCGCTGAAATCTGATAACGTATGTACTAGATATGAATTTTCAAAGTTTAATTACCAATTTAAAAACAATTTCTTTTAAATTTAATTTTATTATGCCCAAACAATCTCTAGCCGCAAGATCTGGAAACCCACATCAAGGCCGCATGTTTCCTTCTTCCTCACGTACGCTATCACAGTCAAGGCCGAACCCATCCTCACAATTTAGGGTTAACAACCGCGACCACCACGGCGAACTGGGCAACGATCCAAGACCTCCACCTCGAAGCCCTCCATCGCCTCAACCTCCATGCCAAGAATAATGAAGCTAGGCCCCTCCTATCACGCTCGAAAACCAAAAACACGCGTAGACAACGGAGCTCGATTTCGAAGAATCCGAGCCACTTTAATGAAAATCTACCGTAGGATCTGCAGTACTCGATGAGTTCGTCGATTCTCTGGTTGGAAATTTTCGATAAAACTGCCTAGATCGAGAGGAAAAGAGGAAGGAAGCACGGTGATTTTCGGCCATGAACATGAGAACAGTGGCTCTGAAGTAGATCTAGGGTTTCGGCCTCTTTATTTAATATATATAAACGTTTTAGTTATATTATTTTAATATTTAAAATTATTATAAAGCAACTTTTCCTAACGATCTCTAAATCACATGTGCCGCCTGGCGTTTCTAAGGTTTTACCTACGTTCCGAATACAATGGAACGTGTTTCGGAAGCTAATTCGATCATATACGCAAGTTATGGAAATAAACGGTCAATTTAAATTTAAATCGATTAAAGTATTTTCTAAGCGTTTTAAGCTGTCGGGGTCAAACGACAACTCCAATTGCTACGAAAATTGAAATCTGATAATAACTAACTATTACGGATACAATGGAACATGTTTCGTCGAATTCCGAGACTGTGCCCCGGAAGGCTATTTTAACTCGTCGATTAAATCGAGCGATTTTCATAATCGTCGAAATCATCTAAAATTTCACTTTTTAAAACTTTATTAACTCTATTATAACTCGTATAAAATTTATATTCACATTAGAAATCGTTCTAATTCAGTTTAAATCAAAATTTGATTATTTACATTATTATATTATTAAATTCCATTATTAAATTAATATAAAATTCCAAATTCAATCTATCGACTATTAATTCCATCCAATGGTCCAATATTACTATTTAAATCAAAATAAACTTAAATAAATTTTTAGAAACCATTTTTATATTTATTTACACTCAGATTCACCCATTTATCCCAATTCTAATATTAAGCTATTATTATTCAAATTTCAATTTCAATTTCATTCCCGTATTTGAAATTTAACTAATTCTATTAACTTAACCAAAATCTTTTTATTTCAAAATCAAATTATAATCCATATTCGACATTTAAAGTGAATTAAATGTTCAAATTTGGCGACCTAAAATTCTGGGTCGTAACATTCCTTCCCCCTTATAAAAATTTCATCCCCGAAATTTGCTAAGGTAGAAAGAATGATCCAAACTCAATAGCAAAACTTACTTAGTGAAATCTCAGTTTCACTTTGCTCAAATTCTTTAGTTACAAATCGAAACTACTAGTTTCAATTCCTGTCCCAAAATCCTTTTTATTTTCAATTGTTATTTGAAATCAACTTTGTCATTAATGAAACATTTCAATTTTTTCAAAAATTTTCTAACTCCCAAAATTTCCGAAATTTTTTGGTAGAGTCTCCCCTGTACGGAGGAGCTTTTGCAATTTCACAATAGATATAAATAAATATACATCGACCCACACGGTCGGAAAAACCAAAAACAGTTCATATTTTCTATTTTTATTGCGTTGGCGTACCTTTATTAGCATTTTTAAAGCAAGCAGCTAAATAGTATCGCATATACGCACTCCAACTCTATCCATTGCCTCCCATACCTGTACTTACTTAAACAAACACATCAGTTTCCAATAATATGAGCATTTATCAACATTCTTTTCATTAAACTAGCCCAAACACATCAATTACAAAGTTTAAACAAGCAAACTTCATAATTATGCATGTTAACATCCTTTATAAGCAATTTCACAATTTCAACATCATTTTAAATCCTCTTTTCAAACCCAAACTTCATTTTATCTCACTCAAACAATTTATATTCAAGTTCACTATATCCCATTCATATTTATTACAACCAATTCGTTTCTGCTTCAATATAATTAACATTTGCCTTAGGTATATCTTTTACTTCAATTCAATTCCCAATCAAATTTTATTCTTAAATTTGATATACTTGTATTTCCTTTATGATTCACTTGTATTAATATACAAAATCACTTAATAAAATTTTAATCTATTCCAGTTGATTCAAAAACCAATTTCATTTGCTTCTTTAAGCCAATTAAATTTTTGTTTACAACAAAACGTCTGATTTCTATGCAAACTTTAGTGTTATCTAAGCAAGTAACAATCACTTAAGCTTATAACCATCAAAATTAATTTCAATTCAAATTTATAATAATTTTATTCCTATTCGGAATTATTCACAACCCAAATATTCTTATTTCCTTGCAATTTTTAATTGCAATTTCTTATTCTCATTTCTAGTTCACCATTCAACTTAAGTTTTAAATTAATACCATCCCATCCTATATTATTTACAACTCATACATCTTTAATTTATCACAATAAAATTAATTAAAACCATTTCACTTGCATATCAATGTTTATTACCTAAACAAATTTATCCAAGACAACATTATAAAGCTCGACCATAATTATTATTCAGTTTGCTTAAGTTCTTTCACAATATTTTCATTATCTTCTTATATAAATTTTATTTTCATTTGATTCTCATCCGACCTAATTCCCATTTCATTTACAAATTTTAATTCAATTTGTTTATTTGTTCTATCCATTTGGAATTTTAATTCATCTCCTCGATTCATTTTGAATTTCGTTGATAACATGACCACTTTTAAATTATTCCATTCATTTGAATTTATTTATAATTAAAACCATCATTATTATAATCTAATTCCATTATTCATTCACACTCTCAGCTTTTATTTCCAAAATTAAATCCCATACTAGAACTGGGTTTTTTTAATTTTTCTTTCAAAAATTTCTTAACAAACCACCAAAATTTCATCCATGCCAATAAAAATTCCATTTAATTTAGTTTACACTTAATTCATTTTCCAACTTCTTTTTATTTAATTTAGCTTACGCTAAATTCATTCTCAAACAATTTCTTTGAATTTAGTTGAGTTAAAATTTTCTTCACACAATATCCTTCAATTTAATTCTTTTCCAAATTTAATTCAAGTTTAACTAAATTTATTTAGCCAACTTAAGTTCATGCTATTTATTTTACCATTTAAATAAGAATTTAATTCTATTCAAAATTATTTGTAACACAACTGAATTTTGATTTTAGATTCATTCCAAATTCAACTCAATTCCATTTAATCGAAGTTAAATCCAATTCAATTCAATTTTTATTCTCCATATACAAGTTCAAAACTTATTTACTAACCTAAGTTCATTCACATCCTTTATATTTCATATTTTCTTCACCTTACTTCAATTCACATTTCTTTTGAGATTAAGTTTGAATTCACCATACCATTCAACTATTTCCCATTTGTGATTATAATTCCATTTTCTATTTATAAGTTCACCAAATTATTTACTTAAAAGTTTATATTACTCATTTGATTTATTTTCATCTTATAATCACAATTCCAAATTTTATATATATATATATATATATATATATATGTGTGTATCTCTGAAATCTTAAGGATACAAATTTTCCTTCAATTTAATTCTTTTCACCATTTTAAATTCACAATTTTTAGATTAAAAGTATAACACTTACTAGCTTATGGGTACAATCTATTACACAATGACCCACAATAACAAAAACATTTTACATTTCAATTTAACCCAAATCTATTTGATTTCTAAGCCCAATTTATTTAACTTATCCAAGTTAAATTCAAATTTTCTATTTACTTCAATATATTTCATTCACTTCCATTACTCAAGTTAAATTTTAATTACAAGATTAAAATTTTCATTTCTTCCTTATTAATATCAACTTCACTTAATAAATTCAATAGTTGATCCATTTTAGCCTTCACATTATTTAAATAGAATTTTCTAGAATTCTATTACCCGGTTTTATTTCAAAACCATCTTCAAATAATAATCTACTCATACCTACTTGGTATACCAAATCAAATCTTTGGATTTGCAAAACAACTTGGTTGTACCAAAACAATTTCCCCATTTTGAAATTTCCAAAACAACTGTTATACCCAACAAGTCCAAACAATATCATAACCAACCATTTTAGTAGCAATCCATCACTTTAGAAACTCGAAAATGAATTTTAATGATGTGGCCAACATCACTGGGATTATTTTCCAGCGACTGAAGTGAGTTCAGTGCTTCCTTACTTTCCCAAATTCATTTTAAAAAAGTTTCCATTCAAAAATACTTCCCAAAACAATATTACATCATTACCTTTAAATCTTTGGACAACATTCCCAAGATTTAAATTTCCAAATTTTGGTTTCAATACATTTAAAACACTTTTCAAAATCCCCGGGATTTATATTCTGGTTTTATTCATATTTAGTTATTCTCCTCTTGTATAAGTTATACTTATAGAATTTTATTTGATTATAACCATTTCAAGTTTTAGATTAAATTTTAGATTCTTATTTGATTAAGATATCCACATCCAAACAATCAAATATATATAATAATTTCAGAAAATTATTTCTTTTATATCAAAATAAAATTTTGGGTAAAATTATTTCATTTACCCGCTCTAAAAATAATACTATGTCGGTTTATCTTGTTTAAGAGTTTAGAAACCCCTATCAATACGATTGTACTTCCTGCACCGACCAGAATTCATAAATACTCAACCGATAAGTCAATACAGTATAAAAATAAATTTTATATTCACTAACAAGTACGTTCTCATATTTATTAATACACTCAACTCATTATAGAGTACTATTGACTCTGTTTAATGAGCAAATTCCCCACCAAAGCCTAGGTTGTCGCCGAACTACGCTCTGCTACCAAGTGTAAAAGCCCGCAAATCTGTACCCCTTGAGTCAAAACTATTCTACATCAATTAACTCAAATGGAACATAAATACGAACCATTAGGGTTGAAGAAGAAGAGGTAGAAGAAACAAGGAACTAAACAATATCAGAATCTCACAGTCGCAGCGGAATAAACTATAATAGTAAATAATAGATGTTTACACAAAATGAAACTATATCTATTTTATACATCATATCATCAGAGTATCTCATACAAACAAAATTTATCAGTCAGACAATCATACAATCACAGCAGCGGATATATATACACAAGTACGAATAATACGTCTCGGACTCCAGCTCCTCTCCTGCTCCATAGCATCCTGTCCTGAACATATAATACTCGGTCTGACCCGAGCATTATAACGAAACAACACCCGAGTCAGTCTGGAATACCGGCTGATAATAATGCATCCAAATTGATTATTAAAGTTTCAAAAATTCTTAATGAAAACAAAAGCATCTCGTAAGACCACGCCACAAATAAACATGTCGGGTTTTTACCTTACGATAGCTAAAACACTTTTTATAGAAATCCTCTGATATTATAATATGGTCTATATACAAATACTTATAACATAGCCGAAATTGTTACATTATTAAATTCCAGCTACTAGCCACAGAGTGGGTAATACAAACAAAAATCGAAAAAGGCTCGTAGGGAGAATGGATTTCCAACAATGACTAGGCACTGGGGTACCACCTGTCACAGTACCTGGCCTAGATCAGCGTACCGAGGACCACGCCCGATCCCCTACAACACAAGGCCTGGACTACCCCTTACTGGATAGTCCCGAGTAAGATCACCCCGCGGTTGGGACCAACAACCGCACCACTAAGCCGAAATAAAAGGGACATCTAGACAGGAATGACCTTACCCGGAAATGGGTGCTGCCCACCAAGCCTTGCTGCATATCCCCTGATTTTCAGTCATTCCCGATTGATGAGGATTGAGGCTAAGCGTTACCTTTTAGAACGTTTCACTTAGAATGCCCATCGCCCAACTGACGATGTTCTAAAAGCATTCGTCCATACAAGTCCATCCCGGGTTCGAACAGAACCGAAGGCACTACTCCTACAACATCCATTTTGGAAATATCCTCAGAATTAGTAGCGACTAGCCCTTGCACTTCACTGCTCCATCTTCGACTCCGAACACGTTTTTTCCATGAAACATACAAACCGGATCGAAGTGGTTTTCGAGAAATAAATCTCGATCCCGGTCTCTTCGAAACGATCAACGCATTTGTCCAATATTGATAGTCGGTGATTTAACTATCAATTAACATCCACAAACATCCATCATAAAATAAATAATTGCCCACATTATTTATTTCCTCAAAATATCTTTACAAGATATAATTCTATTTCAAAAATCCCTTTGAAATACTTTTCAACTCCAATTCTTCTCATGGAATAGATTTCCAAATCTTTACTTCCTCTGAAAACTTCCAAGTACTAATATTTAAGGTTTAAAATAATTTAAATGCTTTAATTTTGAAAATACATTAAAACATTTATATTAACACTACTTACATACTTAATTTAAAATATATATATACCTTTAAAAAAAATATCTCAAATCAAACTGCTTTAGAAAGTATGAACTATTCTCTTCAAAATAAAGTTAAGTCATACTAAATTCAAAATAAAGTTGTGAAACTCTATACCATTTCTAAATAATACTTTGTTTGATTATCTTTAAAATAGAACCATTTTATAAAGTATAAATAATAATATTCTTTAAAACATAATTCTATTTACCCTTTAAAAATAATTACTTCTATAACTGCTTTGATATATATTCACCTTGAAAATTCTTACAACTTAAATAATTTTCTTGAAACCATTCTTTAATATAACTTCAAACTCTAACATTTCAAAAATCTACTTTAAAAAAGCGTACTTGGCTTTCAGAGAAATACACTTCCATCTTAGAATAACCAAAGAATTCTTTTTATCAATCCAACACGTTTTATTCCAATTCAATTTTACGTTCATCCCATAAAATCCTTTCCATATTTTAAAAATAGCTCCTTTTATTTTAAATACATTGCTATTTCCTGGAAATCACTTTCAAACATACGTTTAAAATATTTAAAATAAGCTCTAGAAATTATTTAATCGAAAATAATACTTAAGGAAATATATAGGGGTTTCCTATGTACTTTAAATAAAATTTAGTTTTTAAAATAGAGTTATCGAATTAAATTTTTATATTATAATTTCTTGGAAAACTTAATACTACTTTACCTGTTAAAAATAATAAATAACATAATTACTAAATCAAATATTTACTTTCACTTAAAAACATTTTAAAATAATATTTCTTTCTAAAATATTCTAAAACATACTTAAACTGTAAATTTATAATTTGAAAGCTTTCTTAAAAACAAAATAAAATTCCCAGGAGAAAGCACACTTCACATTCTTTAAAATAAATCTCGCTATTCTTTTAAACCATTCACATTTCCTCTATAGATCACATTTCCAAACATTTCAAAGTATCAACCAATTTTCTTGAATTTAATTCACTTTTTAAATTCTTTACTTAGGAATTTCTTTTATAACCATTAAACCCAATTCATCTATTTATATTTAAAATTTTCAGGTTGTATTCACCCAATCTCAGCACAACATAATATAAACTTCAATTTAATTCATCACAGCATATAAATAAAACATGGCATATCAAGATCTAAACAATTTATCACAGAATATAAATTAATTACTATTTGTGATGAATCCAGTTAGACCCCTCCAACCTGTTTTCCCTGCATCCACAGATATTCGCACAACATATATATCGATTCAATTTGATAATAATTATCATACTCAACCAATCAAGCAATTATTCAATTATTGACTATTTGAATTAACTAATATTCCAGATGTGAGTGAGTTAAACTCACCATGGTTTTCGGCGAGCGTTCAAAATTAAATTAAATCGAATGGTGTTCGATTTAACCTAAATTTTTACTTGCTCGAAACGATTCCAGAACTGCTCCACTGCGTTGTACGCGTCTCTGCGATTCCGGCGTCGCCAGTTTCGTTGAAATCTGATAATGTATGTACTAGATATGAATTTTCAAAGTTTAATTACCAATTTAGAAAACAATTTCTTTTAATTTAATTTTATTATACCCAAACAATCTCTAGCCGCAAGATCTGGAAACCCACATCAAGGCCGCACGTTTCCTTCTTCCTCATGTACGCTATCACAGTCAAGGCCGAACCCATCCTCACAATTTAGGGTTAACAACCGCGACCACCACGGCGAACTCGGCGACGATCCAAGACCTCCACCTAGAAGCCCTCCATCGCCTCAACCTCCATGCTAAGAATAATGAAGCTCGGCCTCTCCTATCACGCTCGAAAACCAAAAACACGCGCAGACAATGGAGCTCGATTTCGAAGAATCCAAGCCACTTTAATGAAAATCTACCGTAGGATCTGTAGTACTCGATGAGTTCGTCGATTCTCTAGTTGGAAATTTTTGATAAAACTGCCTAGATCGAGGGGAAAAGAGGAAGGAAGCACGGTGATTTTCGGCCATGAACATGAGAGTGGCGGCTCTGAAGTAGATCTAGGGTTTCAGCCACTTTATTTAATATATATAAACGTTTTAGTTATATTATTTTAATATTAAAATCATTATAGAGCAACTTTTCCTAACGATCTCCAAATCACACGTGCCGCCTGGCGTTTCTAAGGTTTTACCTTCGTTTCGAACACAATGGAACGTGTTTCGGATGCTAATTCGATCATATACGCGAGTTACGGAAATAAACGGTCAATTTAAATTTAAATCGATTAAAGTATTTTCTAAGCGTTTTAAGCTGTCGAGGGTCAAACGATAACTCCGATTGCTACGAAAATTGAAATCCGATAATAACTAACTATTACGGATCCAAAGGAACTACTTTCGTCGAATTCCGAGACTGTGCTCCGGAAGGCTATTTTAACTCGTCGATTAAATCGAGCGATTTTCACAATCGTCGAAATCATCTAAAATTTCACTTTTTAAAACTTTATTAACTCTATTATAACTCGTATAAAATTTATATTCACATTAGAAATCATTCTGATTCATTTTAAATCAAAATTTGATTATTTACATTATTATATTATTAAATTCCATTATTAAATTAATATAAAATTCCAAATTCAATCTATAGACTATTAATTCCATCCAATGGTCCAATATTACTAATTAAATAAAAATAAACTTAAATAAATTTCTAGAAACCATTTTTATATTTATTTACACTCATATTCACCCATTTATCCCAATTCTAATATTAAGCTATTATTATTCAAATTTCAATTTCATTCCCGTATTTGAAATTTAACTAATTCTATTAACTTAACCAAAATCTTTTTATTTCAAAATCAAATTATAATCCATATTCGACATTTAAAATGAATTAAATGTTCAAATTTGGCGACCCAAAATTCCGGGTCGTTGCCATTACACCCTCGGTTT
This sequence comes from Allium cepa, assembly GCA_030765085.1. Lineage (NCBI taxonomy): Eukaryota > Viridiplantae > Streptophyta > Magnoliopsida > Asparagales > Amaryllidaceae > Allium > Allium cepa. The sequence goes on along the minus strand of CM060937.1, from coordinate 188,405,225 downwards.
CAAGGCTACGAGGTACACCCTCCGGGATTTCTATCCTCTGGGTAGAGATACTTGATTTACGGGCCACAAGTTTACCCAATTGATTTACCAAGGCTACAATCACACCATTTCTCTTTTGATTGATTTCCAAGGCTACAATCACACATTTTCTCGCTTAATAGATTACAAAGAAGTCTATAACTCTGAATAGCACCGAGAACCTTATAGAGATAGTGATAGAGAATCAAACTAGAAGTAATCGAGTTTGATTCAATATTGATTTTGGCAGAGTGATGGTAAGAATATGTATTAAGAAATGTGGAAGAAGAAGAGGAGTGAAAAACCAGAAAATCTGATATAAAATTCGTTGAAACTAACTCCTATTTATAGAAGAACAACAGCCATGTCCATTCATGAAGAGTTATGGCGAATAGAGACTTTTTTTGAAATTTAAATTTTGAATTCAATTGACACCATGTCGACATGGTTACCCTAGGCATGGCGACATCCCAAAGCAATTTTTGGTGATTTGATTTTCTTTGAAAATAACTTTATCTTATATTAAAACTATTTTAAACTTTACAAATATACTTGACTATAGTTAAAATTCATAGGTAAATATTGAGAATAATATATATATATATATTTTAACTATAATTTTATATTTAAATCTAAGTATAAAAGTTAAATATATAATTTAAAAAGATAGTTTAAAATCAGGTGTAATTTAACTTTGAAATTAAAGATAATTTTGAGGCTAAACTTATTTAAAATCAGGATAGAGAGTTTTAATGTTTTCAAAAGGAAAGTTCTGAAATCATTTGAAAATAAGATAATTTTGTAAAATCATTTGAATTAAAATTAGTGGATACAAAACAATGTTCCACTAGATTTTCGTAGGTTCCATCCTACTTAGGGTTCCATCCCTTTAACAGACTCGAAGTGGATTCCATTCCACGAATAAATTGGATTTTAAGATGCTAGTGCTTTTCTACGAGTTTTAACAAAAATTCCTAATAAAAATACTTATGCTTGAAATCTTGGACTCTTGATAATCTTGATATTCATGAGTCTTCTATTTCGATATCTTGAATCTCTATACTGTACAGTCTTCATTCTTGGTACCTGCATGGTTAAATCCTACATATACATATATATATCTAAACTTATAATATCAGTATTTATATTTTGTAATCTATTCTAAGGTTGTTGTCATCAAAACCATCATCTCACGGACTAATAGTTCAATCCAATTGAAAATCATTTGTTCCAGTTTTCAAACTTCACTTCAACTATTTGTTGTACGAAAATTCATTTTGTATTAAAATATATTATTGTTATAAAATTTGATCTATATGCTTTGATACTATTGTGATTTAAAAAGATATTTGGGTGATGAAACATGAACTCTGAATGTTACGAAGGACGTAATATCTTGACCAAAACACATAGGTTTCTGTTTATATTTTTCCATATTAGATAATTAATTGATGCTATGTTTTAGCATATTATTTTGAAGAATGTTTTAATAATTGTAGGATAACCTTTGTGCATAAAGCTGTGATTTTTTCTCAACAATGTGAATTCGATAAATAACAGAGTGATGCTTTGGAATGGTCAGCAAGTTAGCGCAATTATGATTGAGGTATGTTTCATACTATATACTATGCACGCTGCTCAAAAATTGTCTTCTCATTATCATATAAAAGTCCACACCAGTTGAAAAAAATAATAGATTATGTCTAACCTATTACTTTGTTTTCTATCATTTTAATATTTGAAAAATATCGTAGGTCGTCATATGAACAAAGCCAACCAAATAATTTTTTTACACATAACACACAAGATTATATTTTTACAATTAAATTATCTACTTTGAATAACCAAAAAAATATTAAATGATAAAGTTGCTCATATGATATAATAAATGTAACTCAAAGTTACAATCTGCATAATTTAATATAAAAAAATATTTATACAAAATTATAGTCACATCTCGTATGCGTAGCAAGGGTTCACACTAGTATTTATTAATATCAAACGGGAATTAACTGCAATATTTGACAATACTTCATTTTTGACAATAATAAATATATATTATTTTACAAATAAAAATATATGTGTTTGAAATGTAATACGTGTAAATCAGATATATGAGATATAGTGGATGATAATTTAATTAGAAATTAAATTGTGTTTTGATAATTTTTAAATTGCAACACACTCTGAAACCAAAATCAAATATAAGTTATATTTTTTATTATCAAACAAGATATATATACTCTAAATAAACAACCAATATTTGTGTATATTCTCTAGTTGAAAGGCAGAGAGGATGCTATGCTTCTAGATTGTCTTCAAACTCTTACCTTTTTGATATATTACTTTGTACAATTTGATTTCTCTAATGTAGATTATACCCTGTTATTTTTACAAGATTGCCGCCTATTTCAGTCTTAGCAATTTTACATGCTTTCTTTAACCCAAAAAAGGAGTTTAAGAAAGTTTATAACTATGGATGTTGGAGCTGCACTGTTTCAGTTTTCTGTTTTGAATAATCAATCAAGCATCATACATATATGAACACACACATGGAAGGGAATATGTACAAGAGTGACCATAATCTTTCCCATATAATAAATCCCCTTTCCATCCCCTTTCTCTTTTCGTGCAAAAGAAATTATGATCGAACTAAAATTTTATGCATATATTATATTTGCTAGCAAGATTATCTGTATAGAAATCAAATTTTATCGAAGCTTTTAACCTCTTCAAAATTGCAAGCTAGTGAATATGGGGCATCGAGATTATTTATCTTGACGGTCGATTCGAAATGTACTTCTGAAGAGGTTAAATGTTTTGAAATTTTTGTAAATGTGATCTTTCTGAAAAATAGAACATAACTGCAAAAATTGACTTCCATCCGTTTTTTTGAACAAAAAGACGAAGGGAGATTTACAAAGAGGGGATCTTCTTCCTTCGCACGTGCGAGTGTGTTGTACCTAAACTCAGATGTAACTGCTTGCACATTCTCTCCCTCGCTTCAATACACCATCAAAATTGATTGATCTATGTATCCATTGTTATAATGAAGCCATTCATCAACATCGCTTAAATTTCCTTCATGCTTTACCTTTTTGTAGTATGTTCTTCATCTCTCTTGTAGAAGTATTTTCCTCTTTCTTCCTAACATTCTGCACTAGGAATGGTAAATTCCTGAATTGGGAATTGATATGTTAGTATGTCAAACTTGCTAATGTCAAATTGTTTTTTAATTGTATTTGTTTAAGTTTCAATTTCTCAGGTGAATGTCAATATTCCATTTGATATTTAAATTATATTAACCAAATAGCTAAGATTAAATTTTGTTTGAAAATCGAAACGTTTGATTATTATGTCAAACTTACCAATGCCAAAATGCTATTGTCAAAATTGTGTTTTACTATATGACTTCTTGCTTATTTGAATTTCAATATTTCATTTGATATATAAATTATATTCACTGATTAACTATAGTAAGATTAATTTGTTTGTTATTTTTATTTCTTAGTTGTAACTGAGCTTGCTTTGATGTCATGATAAACATTCAATAAAATAAAACCGTTAGCCATATATTTGTATTCTAATGGAGGTGTTGGAGTGTCTCGCATTATGTGTGGGTAATTGACGCATATTGGAAAAAGAATAGTCACGTACTGTGAAAAATAATGGAAGTGTAGTAGTATATATATGAGTTTGGTCGCATATAACAATAAGTGATTCCTTTTGTTAAAAGGTGTTGACCAAACTAATATGTTGCCCCAACGAAGGGATATGCGGACCAGATTTCAACATGGTATCGGAGCCGATGGTAACGCTGGGGATAATGCACAAGAGACTGTAAATCGTGATGGCTAGCAGTGTAGGCTTAAGTAGTCAGACTTAAGGTGGAGCGAGGACATAATACGTTGGATCAGGTAGAATGACACAGGAGCAGAGTCTCAATATGGTGCAGGCATCATGTTGGCGTATTGGAAGACGCGTATATAGATGCGAGTCAAGCTGGAGATCAGCTGAGGTGTCTCGCATTGTGCGTGGTTAATGGACGCATATTGAAAAAAATAAATTGTTCCACATCGTGAAAAAGAATGGAGGTGGTGTGGTATATATATAAGTTTGGTCGCATATAACAACAAGGGATTCTTTTTGTTAAAAGGTGTTGATCAAACTCATATGTTGTCCCACATGCTGAAATTTCACACAACATCGATGTATAAATTAGACATGTTATGGTATTGCTAACCATTACAACAAAAGAAAACTGTTATCATATTTATATTCTTATTAAGTCAAAAATGACTATCCATGCTTCACTGCTACAATTTGTAAATCTTTGTTGGAACACTCATAATTGGTAAACCATCAATAAGGAATAAATTTACCGATACAAAGACATTGGGATTTTGTTACATTAAAACTATGGTAATGACAAAAATAAGTAAATATTTTCCGGTGACACCAAGTCCGCTAATGCATATATCAATGTACAAATTTATTCTAGTAGATACTGAATAACATCAAGGAGTAATTTTTCTTAATCTAAAATTTTGTTGGTAGAATAACGAACAAGAAAAGCATCATCACAAATAAATTATAAACAACTTCTTAAAATTTGACGTCATCAAAAGTGTTCATCCTTAGAACTGATAAAATAATGAAAATATAATACCAATAGACCAAGTAAAATTATCGCTACCATTGGTTTAGACATTTCTTTAATGCTACACTTGCCATTAAAACCGATAAATTTATCGTGACCATATTGTTAACTTTGGTACATCGATGTAGCTTAATATTGGGAACAATTGCTTGGTACTGTGCGATGATTGTAAATTCACCATTACTAAGCCATCCTATATAAAACTTTGATTTCCATTTTTGTTTTAAGAACATATAGCCTCATATTTCTAACAGCTAATGAAAAAAGCACGGAATCCAAACTGCATATCATATAATATCTTTAATGCTAAATGTTTTTGTTGTCAGTTTATTAATTGTTACTTTTTTTTTTTTATTATTGTTATCATATTATTTGAAACAGATTTTAGGCTTTCACGTGTGCTATTTCCAAACAATAATCAACGAAAGAGTGAAAGTTGGCTAAACAATTGAAATACCACGCTCAAATATGTATGTTCTTCCCTTAAATAATATACTTGACACAAAAAAGTCAGACAAACTTTCAAAGATACACTTAGTATTATCTTTATAGTAATGAACAAAATGTTATTAATAATCAAGAGGCGACAAATGAAAGAATCTGTATCTACGAGGAATGGGTAGAAATAGTCATTTGATATGATACTCTATAATTTATTATAACTGCATTATATATCATGAAATATTTTACAATATACAATACTAGATAAAACTCAAATACAATAATACATAGCGATCATTACATCTTTTATTTGATAAACAGATGATAACTAGCACGCCTCTTGTCTTAAATAATTAATTACTCTCCGGTAAACATCAGATAATTGAAGCGCTATTATGTTGTCCTTGGTGTCCACTACTGGTCCTAGGAATGGTTGCGCTTCTTGTTTTCACTTCAGCGGCACCCTGTATTTTAATTTTTACAAACAAATCCCAGTTAATCTAATTATGACAAATAATGAATAAACCATCGAAGCGTTATCAAGAGCTTACTGTTGAAAGTTTTAACTGAGCAGTCTCGCCATCTGCTGCTGTTCACAGAGAAAATGACATTGTTAGCAAACATACTTTACTTAAAAGTTACATGGGTATTTATACGGTCAAATATTCAGATCAGATCTTTCTTTACCAGTTACAGTTGAACAAACTTTCATTTTACATATTACAGAGCGCAATATATTTTGGACAGTACAACTCAACTTATGAGTGCACTGAACTGAGTGTCTTAAAAATGCTGAAAACAACCGTATGGAAGTAGTGATTGTACTCAAAAGAAGAAAAAAAAGGAAGAAAAAAAGAGTAGAGAGGATTATAGGACAAGAACGTAATATTTAACCTTCGTCCATATTGAAGTTCTTGGTGCTATTAACTTTGACAAAACTGAGTACATATGAAATGCTGTCTTTGAGTTGCTGAGCAAAGCTTGCCATTGAACTTGTGTGTTTTAAGCTTGCTGTCATTCCTGGCTTTATATAATAAATTTTGGTTCACAAATCACGAGATTGTTTTTTTTTTTTTTTAATATTGATCATGGCATACCACCAAATTTTAACACGATTTTAATTTCTTATTTCTTTTTATGGGTATTGCACACTATCCATGTCCTTTTTATAATTAATTGGCACTAATAAGTAATAACATCTCTTTAAGAAAAAAGGGCAAGTGCACACTAAAGCGGAAGCTCTTTTTTTACACTGTTAGACTAACAAAAGAATTACATAGCTCATAGGTAAACATGAAAACGATCCACCACGCATGGAGTTTATCTTTGAGAAGACATGTTGTTCCAGGTTCTGTTCAGCTGATTAATTTTCAGAAAGCATATAATAGTACTACATAATTACCATCAAATCCCTTTATCGCTCTAGAAATTTATCGACGATCTCCGATAACAGTTAGGGGAAACATGTGCAAGGCGGTATGGGAGGAAAAGTATTCCATGTACAAGCAATAATATTCTTCTCACGTGGGCTCGCAATTGCACTAAAAATATTGTCTGAAAGGCACAAAATTCAATATTGTTTACAAATTGCAGAAAAGTTGAATGTAGAATCCATTAATATATCCATCTCAAAAGCTTGGTCATAAATTCCATTAAAAATATTATTTTACTCAGGCATTGAACTTTAATTTTTCGATTCATCTAACGCCACTATCAAGTTTGGAAGTGGCAGTGGCATTTAAAATTACAATTAATAATTACAAACACATATCATATTTAACATAGAAATGACACTATATTCACGAAGACAATTGAAAAATCTTCCCAAAATAGCCGGTCACCCATAAGAAATAGATTATCCTACCACTTAGACTGCACATTTTTAATATATCACTAATTATCCATCGCTATCAAGTAAAATAATTATCGATTTAATTGTTACGATATGCATAATCAAACGAACATATTCGGTACAGCTATGGTAATTAACTACTAATAATGTTAATTAGCATACCATATATGTATATGTAAATGTGTGTGTGTGTGTGTGTGTGTGTGTATATATATATATGTATACATGTATATATAAAGCAAATACTTTCCCTGGTGAAGCCCTTTTCAAACTGACAAAACTGTCCTTTATTCAATGACAAGGCAGTAAAACTGTTGCACGTACTCGGTGGGTATAGTGGTAACTCGTTGATCCATGTTCCGTAATAACTGCAATACCCAATTATCTGCATTTGTTTCCCCACTCCAACATCATCGTTCTTCCACCATTTTCTCACTCAAAAAACCGCACCAAACTTTCCCTCAATTCGTCAACAAAGAAAAAGCCCCACGTCTCATTTCCTTATTCTTGATTATTTCGTCCGATTTAAACATTATATCATAAAATCGATTCTTCCTCTAGTTGAGTTTGGTATCAGTACACATCAGGTACTAATTTTTCTTTTATAATTAATTTTATACGAAGACTTATTTTATTTACTGATTTTATTCGATCATGGAGTCATGAAATTGCTGATTATAATGGTTAATTTTGTGCAAAACCAATCAAAATTCGAGAAAGGAGATTTCTAATGAGTAGTGTGCGATGGGAAAGAAGACAGCTAATCAAAATTCCTTCTTATCCTTGCACTGCAAGGGGAAACGTGATTTCCGACGGCTGAAAACCGTCGGCGGCCGTCGGAAGCCGTCGGGGGCCGTCGGAAAAAGCCGTCGGAAATGACGGCGTCGGGGAGCAGTACTTCCGACGGCTACCGACCGGGGCTGCCGTACAGATTACCGACGGCTTCCGACAACTTCCGGCGGTTTCCGACGGCTTCCGTCGCCCGTCGGAAGCCGTCGGAAACCGCCGGAAATCTGAAGCTACAGACCGCCGGGAATCGTCGGTAGCCGACGGAAATTTCGACCTGTAAGCCGTCGGGAGCCGTCGAAAATCTGCTGTTTTTTTTTTAAATCTGCTGCAAATAGAGCCTTCCAACCACATTTCTCTTCCAAACACTACAATATCAATACTGCACAATCCAATAAACAATAATCCAACATGCAAACCAATACTCCAAAATATTCAATAAACACATAACTAAACAAAATTAGAATAAAAATAAAATACAAAATATACATAACATTCCAACATTAACAATAATCCTAACAATAACTGTTCTATCAATCATGCATATCTTGATACAGCTACAGAACCAAGTGTATTATACATAATTATACATATCAACAATTAATTGTTCCATCTACCAAATCATTCTAAACTAAAACAAAACATACATGCACGAACGAATCAGAAAGCAATGAATCAATCTGCTCCAGATCCAGAGCCAGCCGATGAAGGGAAGCGGCCACCAAACTGTTGCATGTACTCAAATAACTGTGCCGTCTGCATGGCCTGTTGGCGGTTCTGCTCCTCCAACTGCTGAACTCTAGTCTGCAATTCTTCTATACATGCTAGCTCGCTCTGAGGTCTACTCCGACGTCCCCTACTCTGACTACTGGACTGCAATAATTGAAAAATAAATAAAATCAAAGTTTATTGTTTTGAAAAAGTAAAAATATCATATTTTAAGTATTGTAAGAAAAAGTAAATTATTTACCGCTAAATTGCCAAATCCGTATCGTCGACCATGCTCTGGTGGACTCATAACGGACTCAAAAATAGCGTCCTCTTCATCGGTCGTCAGCTGCTCTCGACCCGTATCAGAAAGGAGTTTCTGTCGCTGCTCCATAAACATCTCCTGCATTGACAAATTAATAATATCATATCTTATTTCATAATAATTTGACAACTAAAACAATTACTAATACTGAATAAAATGAAATATGCTTACATGGCTTTTACTGGATTTATCGTCCTGCCATGTGTACGAAACAGTCCCGTCTAGATTAACATGCTCGACAGCATGCGTACGGGTGAACACGTCCATATAGCTGACAGGACCATGTGCCTCGGCTTCCTGAAGTTGATTGTTACATACAATTATTATACATTTAAAATCATATAGCATAAACTATTTACATTTATTATTCAGTAAATTTACCAACTCCTGCCGATACTGCTGAAACGACTTCGATCCTCCGCGATGAGTGACGGGATTCTTATTTCTATTTGCAGAGTTTCTATCCGACTCTGCCTGTACATTCAAAATTTGATACATTATTTTCCAATCACGTTAAATTAATAATTCAAAAAAAATTAGTATACTTGCCTTCGCCTCGTCCGTCTCCCAGTAGCTCAACCAAGCTTGCCACACGCTCTCCCCCATCCACCGTGGTCTCTTCTCGGATTTCTTAACCTCAGATATCGTGTCCCTGTAGTTCTTTCGCATCTTCCTCATCCAGTATGCTCGTGCCAGCTGCATATCATCTGTCTGGATGTCTATCTCAGCCTGTGTTAAAAAAAGATTACACTTTAAACGATAAACGGTAGAAAAACGACAAAAACGAATTAAAAATGGAAAACATAACAATTACACATACTAGGACATCCTGCCATATGCACTTTATGATGTGCGGAGGGATGGTATCCCACTTCAGCCAGCACGCACTCATCCTACTACGATATGCTGCTCTGGAGACGTCCAGCACTACCTTAGTGGGTAGTAGCTCGAACCCCCTGTTTTTAAGTACGATACAGATAAGTACGTACGTATAGTATAGAAAAAAATAAGATGATGAATAAAATTTAATTTTTACCCATCTGCTTTGGGGACTAACGATACAACTGGACGCTGTGGCGCTTGCGATGGGCCACTGCCATCGCCTCCTGAAGAACGGGAAGAGCTCCTCCCTCTATGTGACATAATGATAAAACTGTGACGTTTACACATCATTATATAAGAGAATAAAAACATGATAATGAAATATATTTCATATGAAACGACATCAACGGTATAAATTGCTTAATTATAATGACTGAAATGGAAATAGAAATGTAAGTTTGTTATACCTGATTCATAATGGGTGTACTCTTCCTACGATAAGCAGAGTTCATTGCATTTTTAATAAAAATTGCTAAATAAATGACAAATTGAAATAACATAAAACAATAGTAAACGGATTTAGTTTCATAGTTACATCAATTTCATAATACATCAAGAATTCAACATAGTTACATCAATTGCAAAAAGACAGATTCAAATTTATATCAGTCATCATCGTCTTCTGATTCAGATTCGGTCTCGTTTTCGACGATATTTTCCTCTACACTGTCAAATGCTTCTACCAAAACATTTGATTCATCGATCAAAAGACCAAAATCTGTATGATCGTCTGTAATTATTATTTCGTTATTTTGCTCAAGATCTGCCTGATAAGCTTGTTCATCCGGAATATTCTTCTCATCGAATGTGAATCTGGCCTTTGTTTTAAAAACTGCAGACCAATCTGCTTTATCTCTTTTTAGAGACGGATAAGGAGCGTAATAAACTTGCAATGCTTGTTTGGGTAGTACAAAAGGATCATACTTGTGATAGTGCGATATATGCTTTATTTCGATAAGATTATAATCCTTGTGCACATTAATTCCAGAACCTGTAACATTGCTAAACCAATTCTTCTATATCACGTCTTGATTTCAAATCATCCTTTGTCTTCCCTTTCACATTCAAAATTGTGTTAAACACATTATCAAATACATTTTTCTCATTGTGCATCACATCTATGTTATGGCGAAGCAGAAGATGTTTCCAATACGACAACTCCCAAAAAATAGTTTGTTTGCACCAGTTATGAACAACTGATTTGCCTTCAATTTCTGTTTGCTCCCCCGTTTCATATATCTTTGGATAGTCCTTAACAAGTTCATATATGTCTTCGCTTGACCATATCGTCGGTGGTTGTCTGGTTTCTACTCTATTAGCTAAAAAAATTTTCTTGTCTCCTCTGAAGGGATGATTTACATGGAGAAAATATCGATGACAGTCAAACCATGAAATTTCTTACCATGAGGTAAAGAAAACGCTCATGTTTCATCCATGCAATATGGACATGCTAGACGACCGGCAGTACTCCATCCCGAAAGCATTGCATAGGCAGGAAAATCACTTATAGTCCACAACAAAGAAGCAAACATACGAAAAATTTTCTTCTTTGACACATCGTATGTTTCTACTCCTTCGTTCCATAGTATTTTTAACTCCTCAATCAACGGTTGTAAATATACATCGATTCCTTGTGTCGGATCGTCGGGGCCAGGAACGACAACAGTAAGAAACATATATTGCGTTTTCATGCACATCCATGGAGGTAAATTATAAGGTGTGATGATAATGGGCCAGGATGAATATTTAGAACCAAATTGAGAAAATGGAGAAAAACCGTCCGTACATAATCCTAATCTAACATTTCGACTCTCCGCTGCAAAATTTGGATACGTTTTATCGAAATGCTTCCATGCTTCTCCATCGGTCGGATGTGTCAACGTACCCTCTTCCTCCGTTCTCACGCTATGCCACCTCATATTAGACGCAGTTACAGAAGATGCATATAATCTTTGAAGTCTTGGAGTTATGGGTAAGTAGTGCATACGCTTGTACGGAACTTCCTTACCCTTCTTTTTTCTTGGTTTGTATCTCTCCTGATTACAAACTTTACAATTTCTAAGGTTTGCGTCTTCTTTCCAAAACAACATGCATCCTTTTAAACATGTATCTATTTTCTGATACGGTAAACCAAAAGCAGACATAAGTTTTTTAACTTCGTAGTGATTTTCACACATTAGATTATCGGGCGGCATATGTCTTTTTGCAGCTTGTACAACAGCCGTAAACCCAGCTTCAGTGATGTTGTATTTTGACTTCATCGCAATGTATTCTGCGATTACTGACAGCTGCGTGCCGCTTTTACAACCATCCCAAATAGGTTTCTTAGCTGCATCTAGTAAATCATAAATTTTCTTAGCTTCAATATTTGGTTCTTCAACATTTCCATCATCGTCGTCAACTTCAACCATAGGAAACATTGATCGTGCTGCATCTTCGACCATATTTTCTATACGGGTCGTTGAAACTATTTCGTTAACGACACTTTCAGACTCTACAGAAGTATTTGCTACAACTTCTCCATGCCGATCCCAAACATAATATTCGGGTGTGAAACCGTGTTGGCACAAATGAACTTTCACAATATCTGGTAACAAAAACTTCAAATGTCTACACCTACTACACGAACAACGAATTTCTGGATCGTTTCCGTTATTACTTAAGGCGAATTCAACAAACACGTTTATACCATTATAAAAATCTTCTTTTATTGAGCCCCTCAGTCCTTTTCTTTGGTACATCCATCTCCTTCGATCAACAAAATAATCAATCATTTTTCCTATTTGACAAAATGAGAAGTTCAAAATTTAATATTTATTTTGAAGAATACATATTCGAAAAAGATTATTTTCATGTTCGTATAATATTTTGAATTTAAAGAACAACTTCACAAATTTAAAAATATTTTCAAATATGGCACATTTCATTTTTTAACGTAACGATTTAAATATATATATAATTTTTTTTTTCATTGGTCAGGCATCCTACTTCCCATTACAAACACAGTAAGCATTTACATTTCGTATATTACTTCGTCTCAAACGATTCAACAAAATTTCGGCAGCATTTCCCTTTTGTTACCTGCATTGTACACAAATGCGTGTACGCAGGAAACAAAAAAGAAAAGTTAGGCCGAAATTTTATGAACCGTTTGAGACGAAGTAGTATACAAAATGTAAATTCTTACTGTGTTCATAACTTGTCCAATACAGGGACAAATCCAACAAACATTGTACCAGATGAATATAAATGGTCGTTTTTCAAAAAAAACGACTATTTATACAACGATCATGTACAACACTCGTCAGACGGAGCCAAAAACTCTCTAAGGGACATTTGTCAGTTACATGCATGCATTTTACGAAAAAATACAGTTTTACTCACTATTCACATTTACAAAAATATATATTAATTTAACACAGTTATTCGACGTATTACGCATCAACTTAAGCCTATTTTAACATTTTTATCATTTTTCAATACACACAATTGTAATTTAGAGTAATGCATTTTTTTTGTTTCATAAGTAAATATGTGCACAATATAATACTCCTAGTTCATTCAATCATTTTATCTTATTCCAAATAACGTATACAATCACCGAATCAAGGCATACACAACAATTTACATATACATGAACAACCCCAAATTATAGGTGTTTTTCACAATTTCACGATAAAAGATGAAATCGGTATACCATGTGATGCTATAAACCACTATTACGCTATTGGAAACAATTGCAACCGCTAATTCGCCCTAATTTACCAATTTATGCAAATCTAGAAATAGGGTAAAAACTGAATTTTTTACAAAAATAAGAGATTATACCTGAGATGAAGAGTAATGGAGTTTGATTAGGCAGCCGTGGAGGATCCGAAAGCTCGAAATCAAGGATTGGAAGCTTGAAGAGGGAAAATGGGGGATTTTGAAAATAATTTTCGTATGGTTTGGGGAAGAAGAAGAGCTCTCGGCTGAAGGTATAATCGCAGTTTTCCGACGGCTTCCGACGGCCGCCGACGGTCCGTCGGAAGCCGTCGGAAAAAGGCCGTCGGTAGCCGTCGGTCTATGCTGTCGGAATTGAAGCCTTTTCTAGTAGTGTTGATACCATTTTTTCTACGGATCGGGGAACCTCTCGGCCTCTATTTTTGAATCTGTATCAGTCTATTTTTGAAAAAAGTGCATGGACAACTCCACGACCAAGCTTCCCCGGATATTGATCTGCAGTCGGTCGAGTAACCTATTTTTTCCCCGACCTATAACTACAAGTTAAACAGTATTTTTCGACTGCTGAAAACCGTCGGCGGCCGTCGGAATCCGTCAAAAATCGTCGGAAAAAACCGTCGAAAAATAAGGCGTCGGGGAGCAGTGTTTCCGATGGCTTCCAACGCAGGGCACCGAACGTTTTTCCGACAGCCTCTGACGGCCTCCGACGGATTCCAACGGATTCCGACAGCTATTCCAACGGATTCCGACACTTGTCGGAAGCCGTCGGAAAAAATGGCCTATAGGCTGTCGGAAACCGTCGGAAAACTGTTACTTGGAAGCCGTCGAAAGCCGTCAGAAATCTACTGCATTTTTTTTTATTCCTGCTGCAATGTAGTTTTCCATCCATATTTCTCATCCAAACACTATTACACCAAACTGCAGAATCCAACATGCAATATTCCAACCAAATATCAAAATTCAAACTACACAAAATTCATTAAACACACAAATACATCAAATTACATCAAAATAAAATACATAATATACATAATCATTCCAACATTCACAACAACCCCAACAACAAGTGTTCTACCATGTCATACATACACAACATAACACAAAATCATCAACATCCACATCATCATACAACCACATAAACAAATGTATCAAACATAATCATACAAAAATCAACAACTACCTCCACCGTCTACCAAATCATACAAAACTAAAAAAACATAACTGAAAAAACAAGCAATCAATCAATCTCCTCCAGATCCAGAGCCAGCCGAGGAAGGGAAGCGGCCACCATACTGCTGCATGTACTCTTGCAACTGTGTGGTCTGTATGGCCTGTTGGCGGTTCTGCTCTTCCAGTTGGGACACTCTAGCCCGCAAATCTTCGATATCTGCTAGCTCGCTCTGAGCTCTATTCCGCCGACCTCGTCTCTGACTACTGGCCTACAATAAATATTTAATTTAGCTGTGTGATCTCTCTAAGTGTATGTGCATATTTTTGTAAGCTAGTAAGTAACATAACGTTCATATCTTGTGCTTTACTGTTGTGATAAAGTCATTTGGTTGGTTTGAATTCAAATTCAATATGAAGGAATTTTTCAAGATTCAAATATTTTTAAATAGTGGAAAAATGAATAAAATTCAAGTTTATTGTTTTGAGAATGTCCAAATAACATATTTGAAGTATTTTAAGATAAAATTATATATTCCAACATAGAATTATGACTTAAATATCAAATTAGCAGTAAAATAAATTATTTACCACTTCATTGCCAAATCCACATCGTCTGCCATGCTCTGCTGGATGCATAACGGACTCAAAAATAGCATCATCTTTATTAGTTGTCAGCTGATCTCGACCCGTATCAGCAAGGAGTTTCTGGCGCTGCTTGATGTGCACGTAAATGTGCATATTTTTATCATCATATTTATTCTTTTTAAATTAAATAAATGATCATATTGGGTATTTTAACTTGTTTAAACCAAAATTCATATTATTTGAAATTGTCACATATTCATCTTCATATATGGGCAAAACGGTCATTTGTGTGCATATATTTGTTTGAGAAAAATTAATTGAAAATTTGTATATATTTTTGTAGGAAATTGACCTCAAATAGAAGTGATTTCATGAAGATATGCATGCACAAAATTAATACAAAGGAATGAAGATGGAAATAATTCAAAGTGAAGAACATGGAGGACCCCACCTACCCACCTACCTTAATGTACAAATTAAAGGCTAATGCACATGCTTTTGGAGTTAATGACTTCATGTACACTTAATGAGGGATTAAGACATGTTAATGATAACTTGGCCTCCACACTTCCTAAGGGGCATTTTGGGCATTCCCTAAAAATATGCATTAGGGTTTCTAACTTGTAATAAATACCCCTTATGTTTCATGTAGATCTTCCTCTTACTTAGTCTCTCTTTAGTTTAGTTTAGGCTCAAAATAAAAGAAAGCTCTCTTTCTCTTTTCATGGCTACTTAGCCATTTTTATTTTATGTAACTTTCTTTTCATTTTATGCAATGTTAATTATTGTTTCTTTTTAATTACATGTTCATTTTCTTTTATGCAAGTAGTGTAGATATCTCTTATTTCATGCAAGTAGATTAGTTTTGTTTCTTTGCTTTGCTCTCTTTTTCCTCTTCTTTTTCATTCATGTTGCAAGCTATATTTGTTCACATGATAACAAATATGAGAGGCTAAACCCGTTCAATTTAGGGGTAATGAAGCTCTCTAATCATGTAGCTTCAACTTAATTTGATGTTTATGCTCTCTTTTTGTGCTTAATGAGAATGATTGAAGTGGTTTAATGATGTTGTTTAGCTTTGAATTTGATAGTCTATGTTGTTTATTACAAATAGGCTATGCTTAAACAAACAAAACACAAATTGCCTCTTCATCTACATATGATTATGGCAAAGAAGTGATTGTTGAAATTAAAATTTGATGGCTTATATTTCTAACTAAAAGTTAATAGGTCATGCTTAAAATAAATTTTGCTTTCAACTTTGTTGTCATATTTTATGAGATTTAAAAGTGTATTAGTGGTTGTGTTATAGTTTGATGGTTTATATTGAGCTAATTGATAGCACAAATATACCATACTTATGATAAACACATCAACTAATTCACTAATGACAAGAAAAGAGAGATCATAACTTCGTTTTGTTGATTTATGTGATCTAGAGAGTGGAAATTGCCTCTAAATTGTCTTAACACTCTCATATTTTTATCTATATTCTTTTTTCATTTTTTTTAGTTAATCATTCTTCCAACTTTGGTTAATTTGATTGAGTAGAATTTTAAAATCATCAATTCCCTGCGGATCGACCCGTATTCGCCGCGTGCTGCATTCGTACACCGTGCGCTTGCGGTATATTTTTTATTCCAAAATTCGTTCCACGGTTTTCTAATCCAATAGAATTTCCGTCGACGAACAAGTTGTTGGCGTCGTTGCTGGGGAATTTGTGTTGATTTTAGTTTCTATTCTTCGAATTATTTTTGTTTGTTTTTTGTGTGTTTTTTTATTTTGTGTGTGTATTGCATTTTAAAAAAAATTCGTGCGTTTGTGTGATTTTGTTAGCATTCGATCCGTAGTTTGTTGTTTTCTATTTTGCATTACATTTGCATAAAAAAAACAAAAAAAAAAACATCACAAGTTCATTTCAAAAACAAAAATATTTTATTTCCATTTCATTTACACTTTGCATTTCATTTTACAATCTCTGTTTTCATTTTACAATTTCTGTTCATTGCCAATCTCTTTTCATTTTCTGCTGTTTCAATTTCTGCTGTTGTGTGCCTCTCTGTTCATTACTGCTGCCTCACTTCCCCTTCATCAACCCAATACAAATTGCATCAACTGTTGTCGCAACCCCTCAACTAAACAATCCACCTGACAAACACCTCTGTTAGACAACAGCCAAACAGTCACCACTGGTCAGACTTCCTCACCTCTGATAAAACACTGCCACTCCACTTCCAACTACAACCACACAGAAACCACCATCTTCCCTTCCGATACCACTGCTGCCACCAATTCAAACACAAGCCATTGACCATCAATTCATTCACCTCCAAGACCAGACAACCACAGCACTGTAACTCAACTGTCACTGCCCTCTGTTTACTTCTTACCACTGAACAGCAAAGTTACTCCACCACCTGATCATCCACCCTGCTTCATTACTGTCAAACCCATATCCAACAACAACAAAGTTTCACTTCATCATCATATTCTCCTTCCAGAACAGCCTCCACACAATACCCTCACCTGATCAATGAAACAGTGAACTTCAACTGTCCATAAAAAAAACTGCGATCATCACCTCTGACAATACAACTCCACACTTCACCCCTCTCTTAAACCACACAGCAGTCAGTTGCCTTACTTCTTCCCTGTCTACAATCTTCACTCCACCAGTCCAAAAAAAAAAAATTCGAAACAATTCGTGACCTCTGCAGACTAGCGACATCTCTAAAACTTGCAGCAGCTAATACAATACCTCTGTAATTCTGTCAATTCACATCCTCCTCAGAAAATCCCCAAAACTCGAACAACCCACCACCGCCACTCCACTGACAACCACCGCGACTCATTCCTCAATCTCAGAACCATCCTCGAACATCACTGCGACCTCGACAAACACCCAAATCGCCTCGTCGCTCCCAAAATCACCGAACACTCTAGCCAACTTCGTCTGCACCACCTCGCAAGCATCTACATCCAAGCAGACTAAAACCCACAAATCGAAATCACCTCGCCTGAAACCGCGCCTCATCGAATCAGTTCACCGTGACCAATTCAAACCCCAACCTCCATCACCACCGAACAGAACACCAAGCCTTCTCGCGAATTCGATTCGAAGCAGCAATTTTTTTTCTTAAGGCCTTCGAATTGCAGAACTCGACTTAATTTGGCTGTAAGTTTTGGACATTGGAGGATTTTCGATCAAAGTTGTGTCGTTTTGTCTGATGATTAAGAAGTTAGAGGTGTTTTAATTTGTTTTGTTTAGTGGGCCGGGCCCTAGTGGGGTTAAGAAAAAAAAAAGAAGAAACTTGCAAATTTTGTTTTATTTTTATTTTCTTCTTTCATAGCAAAAAAAAAAAACTGAGAAAAATCTTTTGTTTAGATCTCAAACTAATTGACCTCCATTCAAAAAAAATTTATTTTTTTTAAGTAAAACCCTACTTTTAAGTTTCCTTTCAAAAAAAAACCCAAAAAAATAATATTGTATATATCTTAGTTTTTACTTTTCAGGTTGCCAAAGCAGGAAATAAAGGAAGAATAGCTTGCTGAAAATTGCTTCCTTAGCTAGCCAAAATAAATTGCTCTGCTTGTTAAAAAAATTCTGCTTTCATTTCTAGTTTTATTTGAATTGAATTGTTGGTTTCTTGCATTTGCATTTTAAAAAAATAAAAAAAATTCATTCGTAGTTGCATTGTTAATACACGTTTAGTTTCTGTTCTGCATTTCATCCTAGATTTTGATTAATAAAAACGGTTAGACATTGACAACACTTAATTGTATATCGACGATTTGTCTTCT
Organism: Allium cepa; assembly: GCA_030765085.1. Classification (NCBI taxonomy): domain Eukaryota; kingdom Viridiplantae; phylum Streptophyta; class Magnoliopsida; order Asparagales; family Amaryllidaceae; genus Allium; species Allium cepa. The sequence goes on along the minus strand of CM060937.1, from coordinate 188,386,274 downwards.
TTGAACGATTTAATTTCTTGGTGTCTAGGCTACGGCAGAGTAATAACCATTTATTAATATTACGGTGATTCGTAAATATTATAGTGGTTGTTCCTCTGAAGGTACTTAAACCTTCGGCTGCATTGCTACGGTGATTCGTGGTGCATCGATAAATCCTGCCCGTTACCTGGCTGAGAACTATCTTGTTTATTTAAGACAGTTTGTGATTATACAATTTTGGGTTAACTTAGGATAAATCATTTGTAATTAGACCCCTGCATTCATTTAGTTGCATTAGTTCATGCATATTTTAAAAAAAACAAAAAATTCAAAACTAAAAAAATTGTAAATATTCCTTTTCTTTTTCTATGAAATTTTTAAAATCCTTTTCCTTTGAAATTTCAAAAATCCAGAAAAATTAGAAAAACAAAAATCTAAATAAAAAGTATAAAATCTTTTCAAAAGCCAAAAAAAATTGAAAATTCAAAAACAAAACAAAAATCAATTTTCCATTTTGAAAAATAAATTCTACTTGTAAATATTTTCTTTATAAAAAAAAACCAAAAAAAAAAGAAATCTTGAAAATGTCCGAGTTTCCTTTTTCTTACTCACTTGAATTTAACGGTGAAAATCAATATAATCCATATGAGTTTACTCCAAATTCGTATGGATATTTTAACAACAAATTTTGTGTAAATAATTCAAATTTCGAACAACAAAATTTTCAAAACGATGACCAACGTTCGACTCTTGAAAATAGCATTGAAATGATTTCATCTTTACTCGAACTTTCTACAAGAAAAAATCAAGAGATAAATGATTTATGTAATTCTTATTTGTGTAATAACTCGAGTCAAGGATTTCAAAATTTGAATTCAATTCAAAATTCAAACGATTACGATTATAACCCATGCCAATTTAATTTCGAACTCCAAAATGAATTTCAAACTCAACATGAAAATGGGAACAACTTTTCAAACGAATTTGGCAATGGGAATAGTTTCAATTGCGATACGATTGAAAACTTCGGTTATCAACAAATTCAAAGTGAAAATTTTCAAATTAATAATCATGAATTTGATTTTGTTGACGAAATGGAAAAGGATAACGGGGATTTATTACTTGAAAAATACAAAACTTATCGTGAGAATCATAATCAAATCTCAACCCACGAAGAATCAAATAATAATCTACCGTTTATTGAAATTGACAATTCCTGTTCTCAACAAGTCCAACTCGAAAATTTTCAAGTTAATAATTACAAATTTGACTTTGTTGAGCAAATGAATGAAATGTACAATGATCACATGGATTTGGTGTTCGAAACATATTTGAATCAACATACTCAAATCCCAACGTGTGACAAGTCAAGCGGTAATCCATCTTTTACCCAAATCGACGATTTTCAAATAACAAATTTTGAAATGGAAAATGATGATCTTAATGAAGTTGTTGAAAATTTGGTAATTGAGTTGGATTTCAATTCTATTGAGGGTGAGAAAATCGATTTAAATTTCGATCTTCCTTTTTCTGAAAATTTGAATACAACAACTTTGAATTTTGAACTTGATTTATGTAATAAAGTTGTTGATAATCCAACAAAGGAAGATGAATTCAATGAACACGAATTTTTTGGACTTTTGAATGACGAGTTGTTAAATTCCGGCGGGGAAGATGAAAATCACCATTTCTATTTTGAAATCAATAACTCTGAAAATGTTTTCAACGATAAGCTTGAATTTCAAATTGGTGAACATAAATGTTAATTTCAATCAATTGTTTTATCAACCCCAATAATCATTGAAAATAAAACAACTCATACGATTTTTAATAAAACGACATTCGTTTTTCCAAATCGACAATCAACTTCAAATTCTTTTACGATTTGGTTTTTCGTGCTTAAGCTGTGTCTCGTATACTTGACGAGACAAATGAATCGGTCTTTGGAAGACCGTTTCATTTACTTTTTAACAGTATACTTTCTCATCTCTTGTAAATAATAATCTTTCATATAAATATTGGATTTTTATTTTATTTTTCTCCTTCCACTTGGGTTGACTGTGGGGACACAGTCAAAATCAAGTGTGGGGGGGAGACCCACCTTCATTTTTTTTTCATGATTTATTTTTGCTTTAAAATCTCAAAAACAAAAAAAAATTAAAAAAAAAATCCCAAAAAGTAAATTTTCTTTTGATTTATTTTTAAAAGAAACACTATAAGATAAGTATATGGCTTTGGTTTATTAAATTGAAATTTTTGAAAATTTATTGGTCTTAACAAAAATAAAAATGAAGTTTGATTACAAATAATAATGGTTTAACTAGTATATAGGAAGATTCATACGTGTTAATTATGAAGTATATCCTAATTGAAAATCTTTGTTTTAAAAAGTGGTTGATTTAAAGTAAATGATATAACATTTTTTTGTCTTCTAAGTTAAATGGTGCTAAGATGATTTTACAAATCTCTCTCTCTCTTAAAAAATAATAATAACATTCAAGTATTCACTCTCATTTAAAAGTCCTCACGGTTATGCATGGGTGAATTACTTGAAATCTTTGATTATGTGCTTTCATACTCATTTAAAAGTCCTCACGGTTATGCATGTATGGAACACATGTAAAAAAAACCACCTACGGTCGATAGGGGTATGCACGAAAGTGCGTGCACTCGCCATGCTCTGTACTCCCCTCACATAAGCCCGAAAGGCAGTGCATGGGTGGTATATCTGGCCTCAGTTTACTTGAGCTAGGTGTGTAATTTTTCTTGCAAATAATGAGAGAGCAAGCAATTGAAATCCTAGCACTATTTTTACTTATTTGATTTGATTTGTTATTGAAAAGAAATGAAATACCACTTTGATAAACTTTGATAATCAACTAAGGATCCATTTTATAATTACACTTTGTTATCAACCGAAACAACAAGTTAAACTATTGTCTATTTGTTATGATAACTTGATTTTTGTTGGAAATTTTGACGAGTAAATAACATAAATTTTCAAGATAATAGCCAAAACCTATATTTAACTTATTCGTGTCAATTTAAAAATAAATCCTTCATTTGTAAATATTTCAAAAACTTGCATTATTCTCTTTGTAAATAAATCTTACATTTTGTAAATATTTTCATCCTGCATTTGGATTTTGTGGGTAGTATCCGCTGAAAACCCTCACGAGACAACACTCGTTCTACTGGGGACACCCAGAGGTTTAACGGCTTGTTGCATCGCTCAATGCAATCGTGCTCCCTACGAAAACGGATTTATCTTAGTTTCCCTTTATTCGAGGACGAATAAAAAGATAAGTGTGGGGGTATTTGATGTGCACGTAAATGTGAATATTTTTATCATCATATTTATTCTTTTTAAATTAAATAAATGATCATATTGGGTATTTTAACTTGTTTAAACCAAAATTCATATTATTTGAAATTGTCACATATTCATCTTCATATATGGGCAAAACGGTCATTTGTGTGCATATATTTGTTTGAGAAAAATTAATTGAAAATTTGTATATATTTTTGTAGGAAATTGATCTCAAATAGAAGTGGTTTCATGAAGATATGCATGCACAAAATTAATATAAATGAATGAAGATGGAAATAATTCAAAGTGAAGAACATGGAGGACCCCACCTACCCACCTACCTTAATGTACAAATTAAAGGCTAATGCACATGCTTTTGGAGTTAATGGATTCATGTACACTTAATGAGGGATTAAGACATGTTAATGATAACTTGGCCTCCACACTTCCTAAGCGGCATTTTGGGCATTCCCCAAAAATATGCATTAGGGTTTCTAACTTGTATAAATACCCCTTATGTTTCATGTAGATCTTCCTCTTACTTAGTCTCTCTTTAGTTTAGTTTAGGCTCAAAATAAAAGAAAGCTCTCTTTCTCTTTTCATGACTACTTATCCATTTTTATTTTATGTAACTTTCTTTTCATTTTATGCAATGTTAATTATTGTTTCTTTTTAATTACATGTTCATTTTCTTTTATGCAAGTAGTGTAGATATCTCTTATTTCATGCAAGTGGATTAGTTTTGTTTCTTTGCTTTGCTCTCTTTTTCCTCTTCTTTTTCATTCATGTTGCAAGCTATATTTGTTCACATGATAACAAATATGAGAGGCTAAACCCCTTCAATTTAGGGGTAATGAAGCTCTCTAATCATGTAGCTTCAACTTAATTTGATGTTTATGCTCTCTTTTTGTGCTTAATGAGAATGATTGAAGTGGTTTAATGATGTTGTTTAGCTTTGAATTTGATAGTCTATGTTGTTTATTACAAATAGGCTATGCTTAAACAAACAAAACACAAATTGCCTCTTCATCTACATATGATTATGACAAAGAAGTGATTGTCGAAATTAAATTTTGATGGCTTATATTTCTAACTAAAAGTTAATAGGCCATGCTTAAAATAAATTTTGCTTTCAACTTTGTTGTCATATTTTATGAGATTTAAAAGTGTATTAGTGGTTGTGTTATAGTTTGATGGTTTATATTGAGCTAATTAATAGCATAAATATACCATACTTATGATAAACACATCAACTAATTCACTAATGACAAGAAAAGAGAGATCATAACTTCATTTTTTTGATTTATGTGATCTAGAGAGTGGAAATTGCCTCTAAATTGTCTTAACACTCTCATATTTTTTATCTATTTTCTTTTGTCATTTTTCTTCTTTTTTTTAGTTAATCACTCTTCCAACTTTGGTTAATTTGATTGAGTAGAATTTTAAAATCATCAATTCCCTTCGGATCGACCCGTATTTGCCGTGTGCTACATTCGTACACCGTGCGCTTGCGGTATAATTTTTATTTCAAAATTCGTTCGACGGTTTTCTAATCCGATAGAATTTCCGTCGACGAACACTGCTCCATAAACTTTTCCTGCATTAACAAATTAATAACATCATATCTTATTTCATTATAGTTTAACAAGCAGAACAATTACTAATACTGCGTAAAATGAAATATGCTTACATGGCTCCTGCTGGATTTATAGTCGTGCCACGTATACGAAACAGTCCCATCCGGATTTACTTGCTCGACAGCATGTGTACGAGTGAACACGTCTGTATAGCCCACGGGACCATACGCCTCAGCTTCCTGAAGTTGATTTTTACATACAATTATTATACATTTAAAATTATATAGCATAAACTATTTACAATTATCATTCAGTAAATTTACCAACTCCTGCCGATACTGCGGAAATGACTTCGACCCTCCGCGATGAGCGACGGGATTTTTATTTTTGTTCCCAGAGTTTCTATCCGACTCTGCCTGTACATTCAAAATTTGATACATTATTTTTCGATCACGTCAAATAAATAATTCAGAAAAACTTAGTATACTTGCCTTCGCCTTGTCGGTTTTCCAGTATCCCAACCATGCTTGCCATACGCTCTCCCCCATCCACCGTGGTTTCTTACCAGATTTCTTAATTTCAGATATCGAGTCCCTATAGTTCTTGCGCATCTTCTTCATCCAGTATCCTCGTGCCAGCAGCATATCGTCTGTCTGGATGTCTATCTCAGCCTGTGTTTCACGATAAAAAGCAAAAAAAAAAAGATTACACTGTAACCGATGAATAGTAGAAAAACAAAAAAATGAATTAAAAATGGAAAACAGAAAAATATACATACTAGGACATCCTGCCATATACACTCTATAATGTGAGGAGGGATGTTATCCCACTTCGGCCAGCAAGCACTAATTCTACTACGATAAGAAGCTCTAGAGACATCCAACACAACCTTCGAGGGAAGTAGGTCGAACCCCCTGTTTTTAAATACGATACAGATAAGTACGTACGTATATCATAAAAAAATAAGATGCTGAATCAAATTTAATTCTTACCCCTCTGCTCTAGGGACTAACGAAACTACTGGACGCTGTGACTCTTGCGATGGGCCACTGCCACCGCCTCCTGATGATCGGAAAGAGCTCCTACCTCTATATGACATATAAACATCGGCACTGTCAACCTTGCTTTCATATCAGCATCGTGTTTTCTCCACTATATCAACCGTGTTTCTCCTTTTATATGATGAAAGGTATACTTATATGTTTAGATTACTTTTATTTTATACATATAGATAAAATTTTTACTTTGATATATGTGTAGTGTAGCATATATAATTATTCTATGATACTTGCAACCTGCTTGTTCATAGCCGCATCATAGCCTTCTCCTTACTGTTCTTATAAGTATTGTTTTATAAATATTGTTTTAAAAATAAAATATATATTGAGTTTGTGTGTGTGTGTGTGTGTGTGTGTATAAAGTTATATATTTTCCTATCCTCTTCACTATTTATATTATATATGTATGTATTGTATAAACTCTGTTTTACAGTAAGTTTGTATATATATAGTTTTATATATAAGTCTTATTATGGAAAACATATATTTCATTTCTAAGGCTGCTGTTGTCCCTTGTCCTATTTGCATTTTTGTTTGCAAAACTGATGATAATATCCTTATTTCTTTGCATTTATTAAGTATACATATACATGTTATTTTAAAAAATAAAATATTACTTACACACCTATTTTAATTCCTAATAGATATTGAAAGCAATTTTCTAGTTTGGCCTTATCATTGACATGGAAATATTAGCAAAACTTGAAATCTATACTATTTTATGAAATAACAGATTGTATGGTGTCGAGTTATTACTAATATATGTAGTATGGGTAGTAAGATAGTGCTAGTTGTATGTACAAGGCTTACAATATGTTATGATAGGCACGTACTTTATATTTAATATAAAATATAAATAATGGCATGTTGTAGCTTGTGTGTGTAGTGTATGTGCAGTGTATGTGCGTGTGTAGTGTGTAGGCAAGTTTTTGTTTTTTTTTAAAAAAAAATGATCTTTTGATTTGTAGTTATGCTACAATAAAAGTGAACATGTTGGGTTGCTGTATATAGCTTGTAGATATTAACTTACCCATATTTTAGTTCTAAAAAAAATGTGCAATTTCAAAATGTTCTTTAAAGGTCAGTTGTTAGTGTATTAAGTTATAAGAGTTTACTTAAGTTATGTAAGTATTTTATAACATGTGGGCTATATGTGTGTACATTTTTTTGAGTAGATTGATTTAAATAAGTATATTTTTATATATATAGGGTATGCGTCGGGTTATATACATATGATATTTATATGACGATAATTTTCATCACTTGTATATTTGTAGCTATGTCAGTTTATACTAACTTTTAAAAGTAATGAGCATGTGAGTTATATTGAATGTTAGTAAAGACATGTATTGCATTAATCCGATTCTGATTCAGTTCATCTATTCTTGATTATCAGCCTTGTTCGTCCAATTCGTGCCAATCTAGCTTTGTTCTGGGAATTCGTGCTCGGATTTGTAACTCATCTCATAATCGTTCACCCGTAGCCTCGAAAGGTGACAATCACTCACGATTAATATTCTTTTTTTATTAAATTTGATTTCAATTGAAACGACAATTGAAATATGCGACTGTTAATTATTTACATTGTTATATATATGTGATTACCTGTATCAGTTCACCTGTGACATCTGACACATTTATCTGTTATTTATGAAATGATAATCCAGTTTGGTTGATAAATGATTGATTGTTTGATGTTGACATTAGACGTTAAATTGTTAATGTAGTAAGTGATAAATGATTTAAAATTGAAACTGACGTAGGATAGTTAGATTCGATATATGTTAAATTTAATATAATGATATTTGCATAATATGACCCTTTAAATGTTGAATTGATTGACACATAGAAATTTGGTAAAATACACCTCAAACCATATAAATGTTTGTTGTTTAAATTGATGTTGTATGAAATCGAATAATAAATGTCAATTGAAGAACCGCATAAAATAATAGTGTAATAATCTTTAATCTACATGAAATGATAGTGTAGATTTTAGAAATAATTATATAAATTCGCACAGATAACAATGCGAATAAATACGATTATTTCGGGATTATTTGAATTGATTATTGGATTGTTATTGATTGTTATTATTGCTTGTTTATTTACTTTGATACCATCACAGTTATCACACTACAAGTTCCTTTTGTTATGCTTTGATTTTTGAATTGGAATGGAATCGGGTTGAAATGATATATACCCAAATGAACTTGACTTAGGATAGAGAATTAAATTAAACCCGATTGGTCAATCATTTGATTTAAATAAATAAAGATTTTATTTGAATAATAATAAGGTTTTGAAATAAAATTGGAATTTAAAATTTTAATGAAAAGAAATGTGAATACTTGAAATTTGAAACAAAATATTTACGTAGTAATTGATGAAAGAACGTTGTTTAATTTAAGAAATGATTGAATTAAGTTATGAAATTATTTAATAATTAAGTTTTGAAATTATTTAATAATTAAGTTTGGAAATTATTTAATAATTAAGATTGGAATTATTTAATAATTAAGATTGGAATTATTTAATAATAAGGTTTTGGAATTTATTTGGTAACTAAATTTGAGATAATTAATTTAAGTTTGAAATTATTTAATAATTGAATAAGTTTGAATTAATTGATAATTAAATAAAAAATTGAATTCTTTGATAAAAGAAATTGAACTTTTGAACAAGTGAATTTGAACTTCGTTAATAAATAAAATTGGGTTTCATTATTTATTAAGTTATGGAAAATTATTTAAGTAAGTTAATAATTAAAATCGAACTTCTTGAATATGTGAAATTTAGTTTCATATTTAATTGAGTTTTGAAATTTGTAACTAAGTAAATAAATAAGTGAAATTGAATTTCTATAACAAGAAATAAAATTGTTTTATTGGAATAAATGCAAGACTTGTAATTTTAAGAATTTGATTTGACGAATCTAATTTAAGTAAATTTATAAGTTTTGATATTATGGAGTTGAACTTAAGTAATTGATTTAATGAATTGGAAATTAAATAGAAATTGTTTTGAATGATAAATTAACTTAACGGATATTGAATGAAATCGATCAATGAATTAAAATTGATTTGAATATTAAATAAAATTAATTTAAATGATTATGGAATGAAACTTATATACGAATTTAAAAGTATATTTGAATTGTTTAAATTTAACCTTGAAGTTGAATTATAAGATTTTGAAATGATAATTTGGAAGTTTTGAAACGTAAATTATGGAAATTGATTTAGAATGACAAATCAAATGTTGATTTACAAATTCTAATTGAAATTGAATTTGATTTGGTTTGAAATTTGGTAAACGACCAATCGGTTTAGTAATTACAAAAGTTATTAAAGAGACCGAAATCGGTTATGGACATACTCTCTGTCTAAACCGAAAACCACTTTAATAACTAGACGCAGAGTGTGATCCAGAATGAAGTGGTTGGAATGATGTACGCGATGACTGAAGAAAGAGAACAATAATGGATAGCCTTGACATTTGTGTCAAATTGGAAATGACTAAAACAGAAGCCGTGCCGGGCCAAATGGGGTTAGCCACCTCGAACGAACACACTTCTTCGAATACTACTCATTACTTGTTATTGATTGATGCACCCTCGTACTTTTGGGAGTGTTGTTTCACGGTGTTGAGATCGTTGCGGCGATGCGTTTTCACCAGTCCGGATCAGGCAAACGGTAGTTTCACTACCTTGGGTATTGCCTCACGTGCCTTGTCATACTTGTATCCCTATATACGTGACCACTACGAATTTTTTTTGTGTTATACCTATGGAGTACTCCCTGATATCCCACTAGTTTACGGTGGAGTTTACTGTGCTGTATAGACTATAACGCTTATATAAAATGTGTTAAGGGGGATAATGGTAACGCCTTAACACTATTTTGATATTTATATTACTGGTAAACATTATCTATTTAGCGTATACTACTACATAGTAGATAGTTTAACGGATCCTTAAAGGATGGTTATTCAACATCCTTTGAGTTATTTGTATTTCAATTGTTATTTCACTTGAGTTGGATTTATTGATATAAGAATGTTAATCCTGACTCGAGTGTTTTGTGTTTTGCTTTACGCTCGAGTCAGACTGAGTGTACCAGTATTCGAGACTCACCTTTGGAGTTGGAGCTTTGCTTGGAGATTCGGCTATCTATCCAGCTCTCAGACATTCAGTTGATTCCAGTGATGTATTCTGATTCTTGTATTTTACTTTTGTATTCGAGACTTCTGTTGTAACTTATTTAACTCTGTTATATATAGTAGCTTCATGAACTACTATCTTTTGCTTCCGCTGCATATTATTACTCTGTGTCTGTGATTCTGTGATTATTTATTTACTGTATATCTGAGTTTTGCCAAATTTAAATTAACATTTCGGTATTTTGAATTATTCAAGTCCGACATGTGCGGATGCGAATAGTCCAAAATAGCGGGTCGTTACATGTAACATATATACACATCATTATATAAGAGAATAATAACATGATAATGAAATATATTTCATATTTAAATGACGTCAACGGTATAAATTGCTTAATTAATGACTGAAATAGAAATGGAAATAGAAGTGGAAGTGTGTTATACCTGATTCATAATGGGTGTACTGTTCCGACAATGAGCAGATTTCATTGCATTTTTATAAAAATTGCTAAATAAATGACAAATGGAAATGACATAAAACGTGTAAACAATGGTAAACAGATTTGGTTTCATAGTCACATCAATTTCATAATACATCAAGAATTCAACATAGTTACATCAATTGCAAAAAAACCAGATCCAGATTTATATCAGTCATCATCGTCTTTTGATTCAGATTCGGTCTCGTTTTCTACGATATTTTCCTCTACACTGTCAAACGCTTCTACCAAAACATTTGATTCATCGATCAAAGGACCAAAATCTGTATGATTGTCTGTAATTATTATTTCGTTATTTTGCTCAAGATCTGCCTGATAAAATTGTTCGTCCGAAATATTCTTCCCATCGAATGTGAATCTGGCCTTTTTTTAAAAACTACAGACCAATCTGCTTTATCTCTTTTTAGAGACGGATAAGGAGCGTAATAAACTTGCAATGCTTATTTGGCTAGTACAAAAGGATCATACTTGTGATAGTGCGATGTATGCTTTATTTCGATAAGATTATAATCCTTGTGCACATTAATTCCAGAACCTGGAACATTCCTAAACCAATTGCATCTAAATAGAAACACCTCCTCCGCGGGTCGTGAGAAATATGTCAGTTGCAAAATTTGTGTTAGAACGCCATAAAAATCATTTAAGCGATTTTCTAGATCGTCACAACCTTTAACAAATACACCAGTATTATTTGTTAATTTTTCTGCACCGTATTCTTTGGTGTTAAATTTATATCCATTGATGAAATATATTGGATATGTCTTGACCACTCTTTTTGGTCCCATCGCAAGATGTTTCAACCCTTCGTCAACAACACAATTTCTCGGCTCATAAACGTAATTTGAAAACCGACCGGAAAATTCTTTACTGAGATCTTGGTTTGGATGTTCACGTTCATAAACACTGTTTATATAAACAAATTATTACATTAGGTTATACACGCGCATGCATTATAGAAAAGAATAAAACACAAATTATTATTTCACATTACCTAACAAACGGTGCAACCTCGGCACAATTTAGAAGAATATAAGTGTGTGCTACATGAAGATCTATATCGTCTAGCCATATTTCTACACATTTTCCAGAAGGCCGACCATGTTGTCTAAAAATAGATAACATTGCTTGAGAGGACTCTTGTTCGTCACCTTCTTCATTACGAGGAACACTTTCAAATGAAATATTCACATGATCGTTGAAATAGTGAGAGAAAAAGAACGAAGCTTCTTCTTCGATGTAAGATTTACATATTGAACCTTCAACTCGTGCTTTTTGCCTCACTTTTTTCTTCAGATGATTCAAATATCTATGCAAAATTAATTTATGTTAACTTCATCTTTCAAATGCAATTAAATTACGTGATAACATATTACATACCTCTCAAATGGATACTATCCATATTGGACAGGACCTCGAAGTCGTGCTTTAGATGGGAGATGAATAGGTAAATGTTCCATTACATTAAAAAAAACCTGGCGGAAATATTTTCTCTAATTTGCAAAGCAATATAGGAATATCCACTTCAAGTTTACGTAAACGTTGCACTTTTAAAGTAGTCGAACAAAGCTCTTTGTAAAACACACTAAGCTCCGTTACTACCTTCCAATCTTTTAATGGCAGTAGTTCTTTGAACATAACTGGAAATAAATTTTCCATCATTATGTGATAGTCATGACTTTTCATTCCGTTCAATTTACCATTTTAAAGTCAACACAACTACGAAGATTTAATGATATCCAATCAGGAAATCTTAACCTTCCACCCATTTTAACACAGCTTTAACTTGATTATTATCTAATTCGTAACATGCTTTGGGTTTTTTACTGTCATTTGGTTTCATATGAAGCTCAGGACATTTGCATAATTCTTCTATATCACGTTTTGATTTCAAATCATCCTTCGTCTTCCCTTTCACATTCAAAATTGTGTTAAAAACATTATCAAATACATTTTTCTCATTGTGCATCACATCTATATTATGACTAAGCAGAAGATGTTTTCAATACGGCAACTCCCAAAAAATAGTTTGTTTGCACCAGTTATGAACAACTGATTTGCCTTCAATTTCTGTTTGCTCTCCAATTTCATATATCTTTGGATAGTCCATAACAAGTTCATATATGTTTTCGCTTGACCATATCGTCGGTGGTTGTCTGGTTTCTACTCTATTAGCTAAAAAGTTTTTCTTGTCTCCTCTGAAGGGATGATTTACATGGAGAAAATATCGATGACAGTCAAACCATGAAATTTTCTTACCATGAGGTAAAGAAAACGCTCTCGTTTCATCCATGCAATATGGATATGCTAGACGGTCGGCAGTACTCCATCCTGAAAGCATTGCATAGGCAGGAAAATCACTTATAGTCCACAACAAAGAAGTAAACATATGAAAAATTTTCTTCTTGGACACATCGTATGTTTCTACTCCTTCGTTCCACAGTATTTTTTACTCCTCAATTAACGGTTGTAAATATACATCGATTCATTGTGTCGGATCGTCGGGGCCAGGAACGACAGCAGTAAGAAACATATACTGCGTTTTCATACACTTCCACGGAGGTAAATTATACGGTGTGACGGTAATGGACCAGGATGAATATTTAGAACCAAATTGAGAAAATGAAGAAAACCCGTCCGTACATAATCCTAATCTAACATTTCGACTCTCCACTGCAAAATTTGGATACGTTTTATCGAAATTCTTCCATGCTTCTCCATCGGCCGGATGTGTCAACGTACCCTCTTCCTCCGTTCTTACACTGTGTCATCTCATATTAGATGCAGTTACAGAAGATGCATATAATCTTTGAAGCCTTGGAGTTGTGGGTAAGTAATGCATACGCTTGTACGGAACTTCCATCCCCTTCTTTTTTCTTGGTTTGTATCTCTTCTAGTTACAAATTTTACAATTTCTAAGGTTTGCGTCTTCTTTTCAAAACAACATACAGCCTTTTAAACATGTATCTTTTTTCTGATAAGGTAAACCAAAAGCCGACATAAGTTTTTTAACTTCATAGTGATTTTCACACATTAGATTATCGGGCGGCATATGTCTTTTTGCACCTTGTACAACAGCCGTAAACCCAGTTTCAGTGATGTTGTATTTTGACTTTATCGCAATGTATTTTGCGAGTACTGACAGTTGAATGCTGCTTTTACAACCATCCTAAATAGGTTTCTTAGCAGCATCTAGTAAATCATAAAAAAAATTGCTTTAATATTTGTTCTTCAACATTTCTATCATCGTCGTCAACTTCAACCATAAGAAACATTGTTCGTGCTGCATCTCCGACCATATTTTCTGTACGGGTCGTCGTAACTATTTCATTAACAACACTTTCAGACTCTATAGAAGTATTTGCTACAACTTCTTCATGCCGATCCCAAACATAATACTCGGGTACGAAACCGTTTTGACACAAATAAACTTTCACAATATCTGGTAACAAATACTTCAAATGTCTACACCTACTACACGGACAACGAATTTCTGGATCGTTTCCGTTATTTTTTAAAGCGAATTCAACAAATGCTTTTATACCATTATAAAAATCTTCTTTTAATGAGCTCCTCAGTCCTTTTCTTTGGTACATCCATCTCCTCCGGTCAACAAAATAATCAATCATTTTTCCTATTTGAGAAAATAAGAAGTTCAAAATTTAATATTTATTTTTAAGAAAACAAATTCGAAAAAGATTATTTTCATGGTCGTATAATATATGAATTTAAAGAACTACTTCATAAATTTAAAAATATTTTCAAATAGGGGACATTTTATTTTTTAACGTATCGATACAAAAAACTGTACAAATTTTTTTCCATGGTTAGGCATCCTACTTCCCACTACGAACACAGTAAGCATTTACATTTCGTATATTACTTCGTCTCAAACGATTCAACAAAATTTCGGCAGCATTTCCCTTTTATTCCCTGCATTGTACACAATGCATGTATGCAGGAAACAAAAAAGAAAAGTTAGGCCGAAATCTTATGAACCGTTTAAGACGAAGTAGTATACAAAATATAAATGCTTACTGTGTTCATAACTTGTCCAATACAGGCAAAAATACAACAAATATTGCACCAGATGAATATAAATGGTCGTTTTTATCGAAAAAATGATTGTTCATACAACGATCATGTACAACACTCGTCAGACGGGGCCAAAAACTCTCTAAGGGACATTTGTCAATTAGATGTGCGCATTTTACGAAAAAATACAGTTGTACTAACTGTTAACATTTACAAAAATATATTTTAATTTAACACATTTATTCGACGTATTACATCAACTTAAGGCTCGTTTCGATATATTTTTTTATTGCATAAGTCAATACGCGCATAATATAATATTCATAGCTCGTGCATTCATTTTATCTTATTCTAACTAACACAATACAATGATAGCAGCGCTATACACATATATAATCGTAGAATCAAGGCATACACAACGATTTACATGTACACGAATAACCACAAATTATACATGTTTTTCACAATTTCACGATAAAAGATGAAATAGGAATACCATGGAATGCTAAAAACTATTATTACACTGTTGGAAACAATTTCAATCACTAATTATCCCTATTTTAACAACTTATGCAAATCTGGATTTAGGATAAAATTATTTTTTGGCGAAAATAAGAGATTATACCTGAGCTAGAGAGCAATATACGTTGATTACGCAGCCGGGGAGGATCTGAAAGCTCGAAATTTATGATTGGAAGCTTGGGGAATAGATTTGGGGATTTTGGGTTAAACATTTTCGTATGAAAATGAGGAAGAAGGAGGCTCGGCTAAGCCCTGTAAATCATGATTTTCCGACGGATTCTGACGGCCACCGACGGCCCATCGGAAGCCGTCGCCCCACCCTGTCACTTTTAGACACTTTTCTAGTAGTAGTAGTGTATATTCAAATGTTGGGCATTTCCAACTTTTAATAACCCTTTTATAACATATATTCTTCAGTTTTCTTTTTCCTTCTATTAAGGATTTGATATTATATTTGAACTTGCGATTCAATTTGTAAATTTGGTAGCATTGTTTTTTTGTTAGCAGTAAAGGTTTTAAAATGGCAGAACATAACATTCAAACAAAACCTTTTACATTTTTATCACATATTAGATAAATTTCATAGTTTCATGAATGTTTAGTACGTGTTAAATAAGATTACCTCCCAAATCCAGTTAGTCATTATGCCCTTTTTTAACCATCGAATCAACCGTAATGCAAAATTTGTAGTATCTGCCATCTACTACCATATATATTGACACCCACTCACTTTCTTACTAATCGATCTACAAGTGCTGAGTATTCTTACTGATTAAATTTTAAACTGTTAAAACATAGTTAAGCATAACAAAAAAATAACTTTTCTTATTCTGTGCCTGCTTTTTGCCTTATGTTTTATTGACTTCTAGATAGGTAATGCTATGTAACTACTATCATTAGCTTATATTGTCGTATCATCTGATATTTTCACTATTATTAATGATATCATTATTTATTTTACATCATCTTAAATTTTATTACCTTTATTTTTAAATTTGTTGTACAGGTTTTCTACAATGTAATGATAAGATTCAAATAAATTATTTCAGACTGTAAATGGTCAGGCGGTGATTTTAGTTTATAATGGTTGTCATTTATATGTATATCATACTGCATATATTTATTTCGAAAGAAATACACTCATACAACTAACTTTCTAGATTTGGTGTGCCTGATAAAAATCTTTGCTTACTACATATACCATTGTTTCTGACATGGATTTTATAAAGTTAAACATACTACCATTGTTGCTGCTTAGTTACAGTACAAAAATAAATAGTATTGAGCTAGAGGTTCATTACACTCCACATCATTGAAGTAGCTAAAAAAAGCTTCTAAGTTTTAACTGTTTCTTACCATAAGCGACTGTACATCTTCTTACACTAGATAGACAGAGCTAATATGCAAGGGTGTAGTTGTAGGGAAAACACAAAGAAAAAGGTAAAAGAAGAAAGATTTTATAGTTAAATAAGGTATGTCAAATTGATGTTGGTTGATTTGGATAATTTTTTGTTCATGTAAATAAGGCTCCAATTGAGAGTTTTGTAGTATCCATGAGCGGTATGACTGACCCACACAAGCTTGATAGCTTAAGATATACCAATTTTAAGAATATTATATATGTATAATAGTGTGTATTCTCTAAATTAATTTTGAATGTGAATATTGTTTTCCAACATGGTTACTAGGAGAATAATTGAAAGAAAAAAAATCGAATCCTTCAAAACACCTTAACTTGATTAGTTGAGAATTAAGATCAAAATTAAATTATATTGGTTTTCATCGGTTTTATAATCTACAAGAGAAGAACGAACAAGAAAAAGAAATTACAATCAAAGTTTATGACGCCACCTAAAATATAGAGCCGTCGAGAGCGTTAATGAATTTGACATAAGAAATGTTGTAATTAAGAAGTTGTACTTGATGGGAAGTATTAAGTTTGACAACATGCAGTTTTCGAAACATATGCAAACTCAACTAGGTTCTTTGTTCTATTGTACTTTAGCAACAGCCAGTTACCAAAGTGTGTGTATGATATTAGTACTGCATAATAAAACAAACTGGCTAAGCAATAATAACATGTATTCTATACCTACTATATTAACCCATTTACATAAGGATTTTTTTTATATAACCATAGATGGGTAAGAATTGTAATTAACAACGCTTTCTCCATTTTAATTCTTTTTCATATTTTAAAGCGGTGCTTTTAGAAATTACATCATTGAGTGAATTATATTAAATACGTATGAAAGAAAATTCTAAGTTTATTACTAAAATAGAATTGTCATTTTTGTAAAAAAAAAATAAATCCCTTATACATTGCTTTAACTCCACCATCCATATATTACGAATGTCGGTCTCAATCCCAGAACAACGAGGAGAGAAAACAATTGCTACAACTGTATTTAGTACTTATAGATTACTTACATCCTACTGCCGTTAATCAATTTAAGTCTTATAAATTTTTATTACAATATTAATGTAAAGGAATGTTCGAAATCCGTACACTAGCATCAAGTAGTTTTATGCTTCGGCAAGTATTGAGCGTTTATGAGGAAGGAAGCATCATATGAAGTGCGATCTTTATGGTGGATAAGAAAATTTCTCTATATATTAATATGGTGTTTTAATAATTTTTAAAAGAGACATGAAGCAAGTTTTTGAAGTTTTAAACAACTGGAAGCGCTACTTTAAATATTTGTTATGTTTCTCTAGATATTCATGTAATAGTTGATTGATTTCTTTACCTGTTTGATTATTTTCTAAAAAAAATTAGTCTATTCACATTTTAATAAACGATTGATTTGTACATATGTACGTCTAAAAAAATACAACATTACGTACACGTCAAAGTCATTTTGTAAAATTCAAAATAACCTTACAAATAGCCTTTTTTTAATACCAGTTCCTTCTGCGCACGTGCATTGCACGTGCCAAAATACTCGTATACATACATACATATATTATTGGATTCAACATAATGGTGCTACATATTTTAATGTTTGAATGTGTGGGCTTTCTTGTAATTAAGTCTAATTACGTGATCCATTCTTGGAATAAACATATTAAGACTTAGGGGTATATTCGTCATATAAAATTATAACATGTGGATACCGAAATTATATTTTTCAGTTCGGCCCTTCAACAAACTAAAATTGTCACACCGGTATCCACACGTTATAATTTTATATGACGAATATACCCTTTAAGTCTTAATATGTTTATTTCAAAAATAGATCACGTAACTAGACTTAATTACAAGATAGTGCATACATTCAAACATTAAAATATATGGCCCCGCTATGTTGAATTATTCCAACAATCTCCCTCGGACAACATATGTAACTTTATAGAGTGTATTCAACTTTATAAGCTCTTAAATAGCCATCTTGATAATGTGGTGTATTCAAAACAATCTCGTTCGTTGATTGCGTTAACATAGAACTAAAGTGGATTTCATTACTTTTTAAACCCATCAACGATCACATGCATCAATACAATCAAACGACATGGATCAATCATGTATGTGTAACATGGAAGTTACATGAAATGTGATCTTTAGATGTCTATTTCCAACTGGTCCTACTTTACTTTAATGGGATCAAAATTCAAATAATATATATGAACAGTTGAAGTACAAAAGAAAACTTTATTTCTGATCAGAAAAACCAAAGCATGTCCATAATCAAAATATAGAGCAGTGTCACCAAATAAGTGACTACGTACAAACTCCCCCTAAACCAAAATATCGTTATATAAAAGATACATCCATTTTAACAACATGCTGATGAAAGACCTTGAGTGGTACTCTTTTTGTTAGTGGACCCGCTAGCATGGAATTTATCCCAACATGCTCTATGGATATTAACTCATTCTGCACTCTCTCCTTTATAACTAGAAACTTGATGTCAATGTAATTTGACTTGCTTGAGCTTCTACAGTTATTAGTTATAATAAAGCAAATCTATCATCACAGTATAAATTTAATAGTCTTTCAGCATTATCAATAATGCATGGCCCAGTGATAAAAGTCCACAGCCATTTCGCATGGTTAGATGCCTCATAATAAGCCACAAACTTTGCTTCCATGGTGGAAGAAGCTATGAGCATTTTTTTAATGCTTTTCCATGATATAGCCCCTCCACTTAATAGAAATATTTATCCGAAAGTGGATTTTCTGCTATCCGAGCATCCAGCAAAATCAAAATCAGAATACCCAATGATCTCCAACTGATCTGATCTTCTATATGTAAGCATATAGTCATTTGTTCTTTAAAGATACCTCATGACTATTTTTGCTACTTTCCAATGATCCATTCCAGGGTTACTTAGATACCTACCCAGCACTCCTATAATGTACGTAGTATCCGAAAGCATCACACTTGAGCATACATTAGACTCCTTATTGTAAATTCATAAGGGATCTTCTGCATTTCTTTAGCTTCAAGGATGTCTTCAAGGATGTTATTACTGTAACATCCCGCCTTTTTGTACGCTTTAAATCGACGATAAACAACACACGTCAGACTTAAACCATACAGAAGGGCGGATTATTATGGGGTAAATAAGAAAAAGCAGAGAAAGAAAAAGAACAAAACAAAATCTTGCAGCGGAACGATAAAATATAATAATCAAATATACTGTTCATGAAGCTATTTTACAAAATATTCGAATAGACTTATACAATACATATCAAAGTTACACATACCACATACCAGAGAACAATAAATAATGCTGCGGAGCAGTATGAATGTAGTGGAATACTATAATAAATAATAATAAATCTTCGTCTTCATCCTCCAGAATACGGTCTTCCAAATCATGAAATGCTAAGGCTAACCCGAGCGAATTGAAAAGACAAAACACTCGAGTCAGAACTAAAAGATCTTATTTAAGTTAAATCAACGGTAAATAATATGAGTGGAACGGTGTCAGAGATGTTTATGGGATTTGACATCTCCTATCCAGTGTCTAACGTGAGTGCAGTAACTTAAGAGATGCTCGGGATTCACATCTCCTAAGGATCCGTCAAACTATTTACTATGTAGTAATATTTTGCTATTATAATAATGTCTAATAGTAAAATAAACTTATTTTTAAATAGCGTTAAGGGGTTACCTATATAGCCCTTACCACGTAATAGTCCCAGTAGTTCATCCAGTATCAGCGTATCTCCAGGTCAGGAGACTACCCTAAATACTCCACGGGCTATGCGAGAAAAACAAACTCGTACAAGGCACGCTAGGGTAGGTGACACGGCACACAAGGCAATACCAGGGTAGATATACCAATTACGCACACGTGCTGGTGGTAACGCGTAGCAGCTACTACCGCCCACCTCGAGCCACACCTCCAAATCAAGAAAAACAAAAGTGGCCACCATATCAATCCAAAAGTCAGAGTATAATATCGAAGGGATGTGTCCAATCAAAGGAATGACCTCATTGGCCCGAGATCGCTCCTGTTTTAGCCACCTTATGCCCACTCACGGGAGTTGGGTCCACGTATATACCTCAAAGGAACGTCGCCACCATCCTACTTTATTCCGGAATCTCCTCCGTGTACACGATTGTCAAAGTGGTTTTCGGTATCGACAGAGAGTATGCCCATATCTGATCCCGGTCTCTTTGCCAACAAATCGTTATTATAACACCGCGGTCATTTCAAAATAAATTTACTTCGAAACCATAATATAATATCCATTTCAAAACCATATAAATACGATATAATTTCCATTTCAAAAACCCCAAGCAATATGATATCATTGTTATAAAAACCTAAATCCACATAATATCATTTTTATTTCAAATATATCTCTTTTTCAAAAATCATAGCACTTTAAAATTTAAAATATTTCGAAACCAAACGCTTGAAATATAACCATTCAAAACATAATACTTCGAATTTCATAGCTTCAAAACCATAACTTCCAAAACTTAAATGGTTTGGATATTCAAACCGTATATAAAATAAAATAGTTTGAGTTTAAAATTACTTTATAAAGTAAAATAATTTCCTAGATTTCACAATTTATTCACTTTAAATTAAACCTCAATTCATAACTTTCAACTCACTTTCAGTTTCAATAAACCATTTCAATTTCAATATATTTCAAACTTTGAGAATTAAACAATTTCAAAACTAAGTTTGGAAATTTCGATTCAGCAATTCAATGTTTTATTATTTAGTTTTGAAATATTTGCATAATAAATCCATTATCATTTAAATAAAAATCAAATTACAAATAACTAAATATTTCCTTCAATTTATTTATACTTGAAATCTTCGTTTAATTCACCTTAAACCAAAATCCAGTTATAAAATCATACCTTTAAATCTCAATTTTATTAAGTTTCAAATCGATTTCATATTTATCTTTCCATCTTATTCTCATTTAAGTCATTATAAACTCCATAAATAATATTTTAAATAAATACTTAACCATATTATATCTTAATAAAATCAAACTTTATTGTTAAACTTCTTTTACTTTAAACCAATTTTATACATAGCTTAAAACCAGGAATTTAACTATATATAAAATTACAATTTATAAAATATCCAAATCAATATCGCATAAACCATATATTTCTTTAACAAACCATAGAAATCGTTTCAAAATATTTTTATATAGACCGTGGTGTCTGTATAAAATTTTCTATCGTATGGTCAAATGATACGGATATTTATCCTTTCAATCCGTAAATTAAAGTAAAAATACGGTTATATATCATTTCAAACCGCAATCCCGAATGAATTAAAAATGTATAACAACTTGCGGTTTATAATAATATAAAATACAACATCCATTCATCCAATATCAATCACCAACCATTTATCATAATCATCATCCAATTCAATCCATAACATCCATATAGAACATGATTAAAAGTATACCAAACAGTCACAAATGAATTTCTAATCACGTCATAAATCAATTTAACAAACATAATTTTTTTTAGAAGTTATGAGTGAGTTAAAACACTCACCTTTATAAGAATCTGAAAATAATAGGCTTCTAATCAATAGCTTCACCCTATGTTTCCTTAGTCTCCTTCTTTATTGCTAGCTTATATGTGTTCCGTAGTTTTTCTTTTATTTTGATTTACTTTAATTACCCTCCTTATTATATTAATGTATGTGTGTGTGTGTGTGTATTTATGTATTTTTTTAAAAGGTTTGAAAAAAAGAAGATTTGAAAAAGAAGAATTAAAAAAGAAAAGGATTAAAATAAGAAGAACTGAAAATGGAAGAGAAGATCAAGATTTGAAAATAAAGAAGAAAGTTTGAAATAGAATAAAATTCGAAGAAGAAGAATATTTGAAGAGGAAGGAAAAATTAAAATGAGAGATAATAAGGAGATTTAAAGAAAAAAAAAGATTAGAATGGAGGCTGGGGTTTCATTTGCATCATATCTTATTTATAAGCTTAGAGTTAGGTTTAGGGCCAAAGAGATTTGAAAAGAGAGGCCGCTATTAATTAGAAATAAATGAAATGACGTTACAGTAAAATGAAGTTGGAAAATAAACGAAAAAAGAAAGTAAATATGAACAAATTTGGTATTGAAATATAGTAAATAATAATGGCATTTTTAAAGTAGCAGGTATTAAAAGGAGGTAAATGAAAGAACTAAAAATATGAAAAGTATTTCATGTTTGCAAAATCGAAAAGCTTTGGACAATGTAAATGGAAAGGAGTAATGGAGAAAAGGGGAAAAAATGAAAATAATGAGACAATTATTAATTAGAAAGGGAATGAATGGACCAACTCTATACTGTAAACAAACTTTTAGAATTCAAATTTCAAAACAATTGTTCACTTAATTAACTTTGTTAACCCTAGACGTACCAAAATTAACATCCTTTAAAGATTTAATTAACATGCAATAAAGGAAAATAAATTCTCAACACGAATTTGTATCATAAATTAAAAGAATTTACAGCATTAAGAACTTTTCATTCCTCCCTCTTTGTGATTAGGTTGGGAATTAAACAAACATGTTAACGTTTCGATTGAATGTTTTACTAGGAATGCATTAATATACATTCAAAAAAAATGATAGCATAAACAAGGTAATAAAAAGAGGTGTATAATATATATATGTATGTATGTATGTATGTATGTACATCTTTATTTTCCCTTTCTAGTTTACATTCATAAATAAAGATATGAAAATAATCCACATAATGAGGCAATGAATGTAAGAGTAAATTAGAAAAGTGAAGATGGAAAGGTAAGTTATGTTGCAATTCAAATCTAATAAAGTCTAATAAAAAAGGAAATAGCCAAGTGTAAATCTATTTTACCCCTTTTATCATCTCCTATTAACATTTAATTTAATAACGTATGAGATTTCAAACTTAAATAATCCTTTCTTTTTAATGATCTAATTGGATCTAAAACATAAATTTAAATTTAGGTATAAACATATATGCAGTAAACTTGCATTAAATTTTGAAACGTGAACTGATTTAATTGGAAATAAATCACCCAATCTAAATTTATTTCAATATATGTTTACAACTAATGTCTTCTTACTTTTTAATTAAAAGATTACAATCACGTTAATTGTCATTGATTTCTAAGGTAAAAATAAATGAGACAATTCAATTCCATTTTATAGTAATTTAACGTATTTACGGAATTAGAATTATTGTATACAAACTAAAAGTTATTAATTTCTTATTTCTGTAATATATTTTTCAACCACCAACATTTCAAATAAATAAACATGTGATTTTTTTTTATTTAGTAAAGAAACATATATTATTCTTTTTATTTAACATTTATTATTCCGATCAATTAGAATTTTACATTCATACGGTCTTTTGTTTTCTTCCTTATTAAACTTTACAATTATTGCAATTCATTATCTAATATTGATTTTATCAAATTACAATTTACTACGTATTATTCCATCAATTAATATGCCTTGAACTTATTTTTCAATTTATTAATTACAATCAATTATAACCTTACAATTGGTTTCGATTAATTGGGATTGCACTAAATTAACTATTTATTAACATATTACCTTTAATTGCAATTTGATTACCAATATTATTTAACACACTAAATAAATAAATAACATATATCATTTGTCACCTATTTACTTTTACTTACATTTACAAGTTTATTACTTACCATTGACACTGTATTATTTCATTAATTAATTCAATATTTACATTTGTTTTTCTTATATTTCACTTACAATCCTAATCTATAATAACCGCAATAATTAAGTGAATTGATTGCGATTGATTCCCAATTAATTTTTAATATATTAAATAATGTGTAACCTATAATAATGTTAGTCACCATCCACCTTAAATCACATTTATAACACCTTTAAGTTTATTATCGCAAACAAATGTTACAACTTACCTCTATAACACAAATTTTATTATGTTACCACTAAT
This sequence comes from Allium cepa, assembly GCA_030765085.1. NCBI lineage: Eukaryota > Viridiplantae > Streptophyta > Magnoliopsida > Asparagales > Amaryllidaceae > Allium > Allium cepa. The sequence continues at coordinate 188,361,713 of CM060937.1, read as the reverse complement.
ATGTACTAGTTCAAAAGTTTATACACACTTACATTTATTTACTTATATTCAATTTATAATCAAGTGCAACAATTTACACTATTTCATTATTGGGATTCCACTCCAATTGTCAATAAATAAATTTTCGTTTCTATTTAATTTACATTCACACTTTCCATTATTATATTGATTATCATTAAAATAATATTTAATTACCCTTATTTGTAATTGGCACAATAACTGGTAATAAGAACCATTTGTCACCATTATCCATTTATAATACTTGTATGTTTATTCTTCACAAACAATTACCCTCTATTATATTATTTCACACATGAATTCAATAATTAATTTTTAATTTCCAATGCTACATTTCATTTCTAACATTCGTTTTATTACAAGTTATAAAGTTTTTCATTCTTTCTAGATTTAGTTACAAAAATCTTATTAAATTACCCAATTTAACTATCGAATTTTACGGGTCTTACACTCTCCCCACTCAAAAAATTTCGTCCCCGAAAAGGAAAAAGAAGAGAAAAAAGGAACTTATAAATCAATATATATTATTCAAAACATTATATTCATAACAATAAATTTACAGAATAGGATAATTTAAATAAAATATATAGATTTATAAACAATTAAATCTTTTATATTCAAATAAAGTTTGGAAAACATTTTCAAATTTTTCTAAGTCCAAAATTTTCGAAATTTTTTGACAGAGTCTCCTTTGTACGGAGAGGATCAGAAGAAAATATAACAATATATATCACAATATCTCAAAATAATATATCCCAACAACAGAAAAAATAATATAAACAACAATCACTAGCAATAGAGCATACAACCATCACATAAGATCAACACGGATAAACTATCCACTCATATCAAACAAAACAAATAGTTGTTCAGGTGCAAAACTTTAAATTGTAGAGAATGAAAAATAAACTACTACGTGCACAATTTACTCAACTGAATTAGATGAAACTAAATAGATTATTCATACATCCAAACAAATTTAAAGTATCCTTGCCCAAACAACCATAAACCATACAAACAACAATTCCAAACAATAGACCAAGTTCATTCTTATTAATTTCATTTCATAATATTTGTTGTTTGGTTTCCTTTCTTTCATATAATGGTTTGCCTTTTTATTTTTTGGCAAAGCCAGCCGGTTTTATAGTGGACCGTCCACTTTTAATTATGAACGTAATAAAAACATGAAGTACAGGAGTAAGGTAGAGACACCCTAGCTGCTAAAAGAAGGTAAAAATTACAGCACAGGAGTGTGACAGACTTGTCACAGCTACAATAATAAAATCACAAGACTAAGACTCCTCCGAAGAGGAGTAACACCAACTACAGAATCCACTTGGGAAGAATCCGGAAATACATTCCCAAGAAGACCAAAAAAGGGGCTAAATAGGAGAGCAAGAGAAGGATCATAGATCTCAGCATCAGAACAGTATATGAAGGAACGATCCCAGGTAGTATCAGCAAGCATAATAGAATTTAACTCCGCATACGTACCATCCAAATCAAGAACCAAGGAATCACCAGACTATGAATAAAAAAGGCGTCGAAGGTCCAAAGGATCAGCAGAAACATATCTAAAATAGGTGGCATCCACAGGGTTGAAACGCATATTAGAACATCGTTCAACCCAACAACTCTCAGATGCAGCCCAAACTACAGGCAACTGAGGCAGAACAAGGTCCGGGACATCAATGGTATCCACAAAAACATCAGCAGGAATTATGCATGCAGGAGGGGATGCAGGCCGAGCGAGAGATGTGGGAGGACCAGGGTCAGTTAGAGGAACTACTGGAGGAGGAGAATCTAGAGTGACCTTGGGAACCCACTTCCTGAGCGGAGGCCGAGGCAGAGGAACCTTAGGCGCAGCAGCGGTGACAACAGAATGGAAGCAGGCAGAATCTAAGTGGCCAAAGGAATGACAAGAGGTACAAATGTCCGGAACCCAACCATAACGTACACGAACATCCACAACATGGCCGACAACAAGCTGAACTGGAATAGAGGAAGGGAGAGGCTTATGTGGGGTGATCTCAATCAGAGCCTTAGCTAATACCAGCTTATCACGAGCAACCGTATTAGCGTCAAAACATTTCAATTTACCAACATTGCACGCAAGCCAATCCAATCCAAGCAGAGGCTGAGGTGTAGAAGGAATTTGAGAAAAATAAACCCAAACGGGGATAGATAGAACTTGTTCACGAGCACTTGCAACCGTTGGGGACCAGGGAGTAATGATAAATGGTTTCCCATCAAAAAAAGAAGGCTCGGCCTCAAGGACACAACGGCGATCCGCAGAGGAGGAGAACAATATGTAATACATAGAGTCAACCGGCTTAACACGAAGGTTACCACGTAGCCTCCAAGCCTTAAGACAAACTGCAGACGCATTATGAAAGCGATGATTAGGATCTAAAAAGAAACCAACTAAATATTCCGACCAATAGTCCAAACCGGCTTGCATGACATTAGGAGGAGGGATCATCACTCTATTTTCCTCAACGATATCAAATTCAACTGGTTCATAAACACCCGCGTTACGAGGCAGAGATGAAAAAAGTGATGACCATGTTATGGAACCAGGAGGGGTAGGCGCAGCAGGTTGAACCGCATCCGCAAGAGGACTACCAACAGAGGCCGCAAGACCAGCTGGGGGAGAGGCCTCAAGCAACATATCACCAGAATTCAAGACGCTGCATTGGGAAACATCCTTCCCTTCAGAATTTTGACAAACACCAGAAATCAATGCACTGCAATTGGAGACATTCTTCTCTTCAAAATTTTGACAAACACTTGGCGTGCATCGTGCAAAACACATAGGATTTGCAACAGCAGGACTCAATGCACAACCAGCAACACCTATAACCGCACCATTAGAACCAGAGTCGTTATCATCATTAACACGCGAATGCATAGGACCACAAACAGATCGACACACATCACCGGTCAAAGATATCGACAGCTCAGGATGCAAAGAAATGCACTCAATAGGAGCTCGGTCGGTGTACTTAGCGGTAGGCAAAGGCAGAGGAGGATACTCGGTATCAGAAAGCAAGGGCAGAAAAGAGGTCATGGACGCAAATTGGTTAACCTTAAAACACCTATCAGAATGAGTGGAAGAGGGTGAGGTGGAAGTAGGAATGGGGAGGAGCGGAAGAAGAGGAGGAGAGCTAGGCATTGAAACGAATGGGAGGGAGAACGTGGTGGAAGGGAAAGGGCACGGGGAACAACGGAGATGTAGAAGACAGAACCTGAAGCAATCGGGAGGTTGCCATTAACACATTAAACTGGTTATTAATTGAATTTTGGTTTTGCCTGAAGAAGAGGAGGTTAGTCTTTTTAATTTACATTTATTTCTTACAATTCTCCATTTATTTACATTCTTTAATTTATAATATTCATGTTAAATTCAATTTCTTAGCATATCAATTCATTAACTCAAGCTTATAATTATTTATTTATAATACTTATCTTTCTATTATATTTAATCAGTAGCATTTCAATTATACTTAAGTTTATAACAACCACAACATCAAATTCTTATCTATTAAAGAGTTTTATTGAATTCTTTCATTATTTCAAGTTTTACTTGTATAATATCCATTACATTTTCTTATTATTAGACATTTCAACTTTTAAAACCTTGGTAAGTTATATATATGCTTTTTAAGAATGTAATTGAAAGTTACACAAGTTTATTTTATTTCCTTTAATTAACTTAATGTTCAATACTAATAGCCTTTGTTTCATAGGTTACAATTTCAAATTTGTTTTAATCCCATTTGTAACTTAGCATTAAATCTCTTATTTTAATTAGAGGTTCCAACTATTAATTAGTTACTTTCCGTTTCACTACAATAATTGAACTATTAATTATCGGAAACTTAAGAACTAATACCGGGTAAAATTTCAAATCATTTTAAAATAATAGATAAATGTACTTACAACTTATATATCCAATTATATTTAAAACAATTTAAAATTTATATTTGTTTATTAAACTAAGTCTGTAGTAAAACTACTATAGTGGCCTTTCCACTTCGAAACTCGAAAATGAATGTCGATAATACGTGCACTCATCGCCGAAATTATTTCCAGCGACAGAGTGGGGAGTACAGACTTATCACTTTCCAAAGTTTCTTCGAAACAATTCTTTCAAATCATATTAAAATATTTATATCAGAAAATACTTCTAAATAATATTATTATAGTCCAAAATCCTTTGAAAGAAATTTCCAATACCTAGGAACTTAAGTTCTAAATTTCCAGTTTATTCTCATTTATTTCACTTTTAATTTATTTTCCAATCAATATTTATAAATTTCACTACCTAACAATCAATATATTTCAACCAAATATATATATCATTTATAAAAAAATTATTTTATATATAGAAAATACAATAGGCAAAATTATTTCATTCACCTATATTCAAAACAAATATTGTGTCGATCTATCCTATTAAGTGTTTAAAAATCCATATTGATGTCATAGCGTCCTATGCATCAACCAGAATTTATAAATACAAAACGGAACAAATTAACACAATATCAAAACCTTTTATAACACTAACAAATACGCTCTCTTATATATATACACACTCAGCGACTCATCATAGGGTATTACTACCCTATTAACAAAGAGTCAAACCCCACAAAGCTAAGGTTTATCGCTAAACCAAAGCTCTGACACCAGATGTAACGTCCCGCCTTTTGTACGCTTTAAATCGATGATAAAAAACACACGTCAGACTTAAACCATACAGAAGGGCGGATTGTTATGGGGTAAATAAGAAAAAGAAGAGAAGGAAAAAGAACAAAACAGAATCTTGCAATAGAACGATAAACATATAATAATCAAATATACAGTTCATGAAGCTGTTTTACAAAATATTCGATTATACTTATACAATACATATCAGAGTTACACATACCAAAGAACAATAAATAATGCAACAGAAAAGTAAGAATGTAGTGGAATACTATAATAAATGATAATAAATCTTCGTCTTCGTCCTCCAGAATACGGTTTTCCAAATCCTGGAATGCTCAGGCTGACCCGCGCGAATTGAAAAGACAAAACACTCGAGTCAGAACTAAAAGATCTTATTTAAGTTAAATCAACGATAAATAATTTGAGTGGAACAGCATCAGAGATGTTTACGGGATTTGACATCTCCTATCCAGTGTCTAACGTGAGTGCAGTAACTTAAGAGATGCTCGGGATTCACATCTCCTAAGGATCCGTCAAACTATTTACTATGTAGTAATATTTCGCTATTATAATAATGTCTAATAGTAAAATAAACTTACTTTTAAATAGCGCTAAGGGGTTACCCATATAGCCCTTACCACAAATAGTCCCAGTAGTCCATCCAGTATCAGCGTATTTTCAGGTCTGGAGATTACCCTAAATACTCCATGGGCTATGAGAGAAAAACAAACTCGTACAAGGCGCGCTAGGGTAGGTGACATGGCACACAAGGCAATGCCAGGGTAGATATAACAATTACGCAAACGGGCTGGTGGTAACGCGTAGCAGCTACTACCGCCCACCTCGAGCCACACCTCCAAATCAAGAAAAACAAAAGTGGCCACCATATCAATCCAAAAGTCAGAGTATAATATCGAAGGGATGTGTCCGCTTAGAGGAATGACCTCATTGGCCCGAGATCGCTCCTGTATTAGCCACCTTGTGCCAACTCATGGGAGTTGGGTCTACGTATATACCTCAAAGGAACGTCGCCACCATCCTACTTCATTCTGGAATCTCCTCCGCGTATACGATTGTCAAAGTGGTTTTCGGTATCGACAGAGAGTATGCCCATATCTGATCCCGGTCTCTTTGCCAACAAATCGTTATTATAACACCGCGGTCATTTCAAAATAAATTTACTTCGAAACCATAATATAATATCCATTTCAAAACCATATAAATACGATATAATTTCCATTTCAAAAACCCCAAGCAATATGATATCATTGTTATAAAAACCTAAATCCACATAATATCATTTTTATTTCAAATATATCTCTTTTTCAAAAATCATAGCACTTTAAAATTTAAAATATTTCGAAACCAAACGCTTGAAATATAACCATTCAAAACATAATACTTCGAATTTCATAGCTTCAAAACCATAACTTCCAAAACTTAAATGGTTTGGATATTCAAACCGTATATAAAATAAAATAGTTTGAGTTTAAAATTACTTTATAAAGTAAAATAATTTCCTAGATTTCACAATTTATTCACTTTAAATTAAACCTCAATTCATAACTTTCAACTCACTTTCAGTTTCAATAAACCATTTCAATTTCAATATATTTCAAACTTTGAGAATTAAACAATTTCAAAACTAAGTTTGGAAATTTCGATTCAGCAATTCAATGTTTTATTATTTAGTTTTGAAATATTTGCATAATAAATCCATTATCATTTAAATAAAACTCAAATTACCAATAACTAAATATTTCCTTCAATTTATTTATACTTGAAATCTTCATTTAATTCACCTTAAACCAGAATCCAGTTATAAAATCAAACCTTTAAAATCTCAATTTTATTAAATTTCAAATCGATTTCATATTTATCTTCCCATCTTATTCTCATTTAAGTTATTATAAACTCTAGAAATAAAATTTCAAATAAATACTTAACCATATTATATCTTAATAAGATCAAACTTTATTATTTAACTTCTTTTAGTTTAAACCAATTTTATACATTGCTTAAAACCAGGAATTTACTATATATAAATTAACAATTTATAAAATATCTAAATCAATATCTCATAAACCATATATTTCATTAACAAACCATAGAAATCATTTCAAAATATTTTTAAATATAGACCGTGGTGTCTGTATAAAATTTTCTATCGTATGGTCAAGTGATACAGATATTTATCCTTTCAATCCGTAATTTAAAGTAAAATTACGGTTATATATCATTTCAATCCGCAATCCCGAATGAATTAAAAATGCATAAAAACTGCAGTTTATAATAATATAAAATACAACATCCATTCATCTAATATCAATCATCAACCAATTATCACAATCATCATCCAATTCAATCCATAACATCCATATAAAACAGATAATAAATAATAGGTATTTACTGGCAGTTTTATTTAAATAACAAATTAACTGGAAATTTATATGCAGTAATAAAATAAATAACAATTTAACTGAGATGTCGATTAAATTATGTCAAACAGTCACAAATAAATTTCTAATCATGGACTAAATCAATTTAACAAACATAAGAAATTTTAGAAGTTGTGAGTGGGTTAAAACACTCACCTTTATACGAATATGAAAATAATAGACTTCTAATCAATAGCTTCGCTTTATGTTTCCTTAGTCTCCTTCTTGATTGCTAGCTTTGTTCCGTAATTTTTCTTTTATTTTGATTTACTTTATTTTCCCTCCTTATTATATTAATATATATGTATGTATTTATGTATTTTTTAAAAGGTTTGAAAAAAATAAGAATTGAAAAATAAGAATTGAAAAAGAAAAGGATTAAAATAAGAAGAACTAAAAATGGAAGAGAAGATCAAGATTTGAAAAGAAAGAAGAAAGTTTGAAATAGAATAAAATTTGAAGAAGAAGAATATTTGAAGAGGAAGGAAAAATTAAAATGAGAGATAATAAGGAGATTTGAAGAAAAAGAAAAGAAAAGAAAGAAGATTAGTATGGAGGCTGGGGTTTCATTTGCATCATATCTTATTTATAAGGTTAGAGTTAGGTTTAGGGCCAAAGAGATTTGAAAAGAGAGGCTGCTATTAATTAGAAATAAATGAAATGACGTTATAGTAAAATGAAGTTGGAAAATGAACGAAAAAAGAAAGCAAACAAGAAAAAAATTAATATTGAAATATAGTAAATGTGAACAGCATTTTTAAAAGTAGCGGGTATTAAAAGGAGGTAAATGAAAGAACTAAAAACATGAAAAGTATTTCATGTTTGCAAAATCGAAAAGCTTCAGACAATGTAAATGGAAAGGAGTAATGGAGAAAATGGAAAAAAATGAAAAAAATGAGGCAATTATTAATTAGAAAGGGAATCAACGAACCAACTCTATACTGTGAACAAACTTTTAGAATTCAAATTTCAAAACAATCGTTCACTTAATTAACTTTGTTAACCCTAAACATACCAAAATTAACATCCTTTAAAGATTTAGTTAACACACAATAAACGAAAATAAATTCTCTGCAAAAATTTGTGTCATAAATTAAAAGAATTTACAGCATTAAGAACTTTTCATTTCTCCCTCTTTGTGATTAGGTTGGGAATTAAACATACATGTTAACATTTGGATTGAATGTTTTACTAGGAATGCATTAACATACATTCAAAAATATGATAGCATAAATAAGTTAATATAAACAGGTGTATAATATATATATATATATATATATATATATATATATATATATATATGTGTGTGTGTGTGTGTGTACGTCTTTATCGCCCCTTATAGTTTACATTCATAAATAAAAGTTATAAAAATAATCCACATAAGGAGGCAATGAATGTAAGAGTAAATTAGAAAAGTGAACATGGAAAGATAAGTTATGTTGCAAATTAAAATCTAATAAAGTCTAATAGAAAAGGAAATCGTCAAGTTTAAATCTATTTTACCCCTTTTATCATCTCCTATTAACATTTAATTTAATAACGTATGAGATTTCAAACTTAAATAATCCTTTCTTTTTAATGATCTAATTGGATCTAAAACATAAATTTAAATTTAGGTATAAACATATATGCAGTAAACTAGCATTAAATTTTGAAACGTGAACTGATTTAATTGGAAATAAACCACCCAATCTAAATTTATTTCAATATATGTTTACAATTAATGTCTTCTTACTTTTTAATTAAAAGATACAATCACATTGATTGTCATTGATTTCTAAGGTAAAAATAAATAAGACAATTCAATTCCTTTTTATAGTAATTTAATGTATTTACGGAATTAGAATTATTGTATACAAACTAAAAGTTATTAATTTCTTATTTCTGTAATATATTTTTCAACTACCAACATTTCAAATAAGTAAACATATGATTTTTTTTATTTAGTAAAGAAACATATATTATTCTTTCTTTTTTTAACATTTATTATTCTAATCAATTAGAATTTTACATTCATATGATCATTTGTTTTCTTCCTTATTAAACTTTACAATTATTGCAATTCATTATCTAATATTGATTTTATCAAATTACAATTTATTACGTATTATTCCGTCAATTAACATACCTTGAACTTATTTCCCAATTTATTAATCACAATCAATTATAACCTTACAATTGGTTTCAATTTATTGGGATTGCACTAAATTATTTATTTATTAACATTATTACCTTTAATTGCAATTTGATTACCATTCTTATTTAACACACTAAATAAATAAATAACATATATCAGTTGTCACCTATTTACTTTTACTTACATTTACAAGTTTATTACTTACCATTGACACTGTATTATTTCGTTAACTAATTCAATACTTACATTTATTTTTCTTATATTTCACTTACAAATCTAATCTACAATAACTGTAATAATTAAGTGAATTGATTGCGATTGATTCCCAATTAATTCTTAATATATTAAATAATGTGTAACCTATAATAATGCTAGTCACCATTTACCTTAAATCACATTTATAACGCCTTTAAGTTTATTATCGTAAACAAATGTCACAACTTACCTTGATAACACAAATTTTATTATATTACCACTAATTATGTACTAGTTCAAAAGTTTATACACACTTACATTTATTTACGTACATTCAATTTTATAACCAAGTGCAACAATTTACACTATTTCATTATTGGGATTTCACTCCAATTGTCAATAAATAAATTTTCGTTTCTATTTAATTTACATTCACACTTTCCATTATTCTATTGATTATCATTAAAGTAATATTTAATAACACTTATTTGTAATTGGCACATTAACTAGTAACAACAACCATTTGTCACCATTATCCCTTTATAATACTTGTATGTTTATTCTTCACAAACAATTACCCTCTTTTTTATTGTTTCACACATGAATTCAATAATTAATTTTTAATTACCAATTCTACATTTCATTTTTGACATTCGCTTCGTTACAAGTCATAAAGTTTTTTATTCTTTCTAAATTTAGTTACAAAAATCTTATTAAATTACCTAGTTTAATTATCGAATTTTACGGGCCGTTACAATTAGGGCATTATTTGAGACAAAATTTATCTCCTTTAGCGACAGGGTATCACCCATTTTACAATCTTGCATGCCAAACTTTTTAAGCACCATTTCTATATATTTATTTTGTGACAATCCAAAAATACCCACTGAGCTATCACGATATATTTGGATTCCTAATACAAAAAAAAAGCATCCCAAGATCTTTCATTTTAAAATTATCCGAAAAAATCTCTTGGTTTCATGCAAAATATGCAAATTATTACTGGAAGAAATATGTCATCAACATATAAAATTAAAAATATGAATTTGCTCCTACTGAACTTGTGATACACATAGTTATCAATTAGGTTTGTCTCGAAACCAAATGAGGTAACTACTTTATGAAACTTTGTGGTACTATTGACAAGAAGCTTGTTTGAGCCCATGAATGGATTTATTTAGTTTACAAACCATATTCTTTGGATCTCCAAACAAAAAAAAATTTGGTTGTGGCATATAATTTGTTTCCTTAATGTCTCCATTGAGAAGCGCAATTTTAACATCCGTTTGACGTAATTCAAGGTCAAAGTGTGCAACAAGCACCAAAAATATTCTAAAGGAGTCTTTCGATGAAATGAAAAGAAAGTCTCTTTAAAATTGATGTCTTCCTTCCGAGTAAAATCTTTTGCTACAAGATGAGCCTTATATCTTTTCATATTACCTTGTGCATCCTTTTTAGTTTTAAATACCCATTTATAACCAATAGGTTTATTACCATCAGCTAAAGAGACAAGATCCCAATTTTTTTTTCTTGCATGGATTTATACTCTTCGTTCATAGCTTCAATCCACTTTTGAGAATTAGCATCTTGCATGGCTTGATGAAAGTTGATAGGATCATTTTCCACCAATCCATTATTTTCCTCTATTTCTTGAAGAAATACCATATATTCATTTGGAATGGAATTTTTCTCTCTTTAGTGAATCTTCTTAGTGGCACTTCATTTTGAGATTGTTGAGTTTGTTCTTGTGGAACATTTTCCTCTCCAAGAGAGTTTTCTTCAATATTGTTTTGTTATGGTTCCGGATTAACTTCTTCATTAATGGCAGGAATGATAATCTGTACATTGTCATAAGAAATAACTGTAGTAGGAATCATAGATGATGATTCCTCCTTCAAAACAATGTTCCTTACTTTATTTCTCCCCCTTAACTCAACATCCTCAAAAAATGTTGCAGTTTCCATCTCAAAAATTTTCTTTAGTGTGGGATCATAAAATTTAAGCCCATAGATCGCTCAGAATATCTAATAAACTAGGTGCTCATTGTTTTCAGAGTTTAATTTTCTTTTGTTTGGCTTATAAGGCCTTGCCTCAGCTGGACATCCACAAATGTGAAAATGCTTTAGATTAGGCTATTTGTCCAAAGCTCATAAGGTGTCTTTGTAGTTGCTTTAGTGGGTACCCTATTAAGGATATAAATTGATGTCTTTAATGCCTTCCCTCGGAGTGATTTTGGTAAGGTAGAATGACTAATCATACTCCTCACCATATCTTTAAGAGTTCTGTTTTGTCCCTCAACAACACCATTCATGCTAGGTGTACCAGGAATGGTGTACTATGTAACTATTCCACATTACTCTAGGAGTTACGAAAATAGTCCTAGACATTATTCACCCGATCCATTAGATTTATCATAATATTCACCCCCACGGTCAAATCTGACAGCTTTAATTCTTTTTCTTGAGTTGGTTCTCAACTTCTACCTTAAATTTCTTGAACACGTCTAAGGATTCTGATTTATCATGTATAAGATATACGTAGCCATATCTTGAGAAGTCATCTACGAATGTGATAAAATGTTGTTGACCATTCCATGATGTCACAGGGAATGGTCCAATATGTATCAATTCTAAGACGTCGGCTGTAACGATCCGTAATTTCACTACTTCGAAAATGAGAGATTTTGCTTGTTTTAAATTAAAAGAATTTAAAACTTAAATAAATATGTTATATATAATAAATAATTATCTATCCTTATGGTTAAATTTGAATTTAGAACAAACTAACAAGTTAAGCTTTGTTACAAATAAATAAAGGCTTAAATAAATGGATTTAAATATTTATTTGATAAGTTAAATAGTATTCAAAACATCTAATAAAGATAATAAAAGTATATTAAAATATTTAAAAGTATGTTAATAATCGTTTTACAAAAATAATCAAATTTTATCACATTTTGACAGTTTTACATACACTGTAAAATTAGAGATTTTGATATTAATTAAATATGATTTTAAAGTATAAAGAGACATGTTTTAATTTATTTAAAGAAGTAAAAAGGTCGTTTTAAAGTTTGGTTTATATCAATATATAGCTTAACAAAAACGACAAATCTAACTGTAAAATTTGTCGACTTTTCAACAAAAATAAGTTGTCGTCAAGTTATTGCAACTTGATACATTTTCTAACATATAAATATAAGTTTACAAACTTTTTAAACACTTACATTTAGCACTAAAAGACAGAAGTTTACTTTTAAAAAGTTTACATAAATAAAAAAAGTATAAAAGTTAAGATTTGACAAATTTAAATTTAATTAAAGCCTTTATAAACAACATCATTACCTTACTTCTTATCTTATTAATGAGATGTTATGCTTATACATAGAAAAGGAGACAAATTTATGTTTAAACAATTACAAACCATAAGAAAGTGACACCTCTTAACACACTCTTCCATAACCAACATTTCACACATTAAATGCAACTCAAATCAAAGCTATTCAAAGTTCAAAAATAAACAAAGCTATTTGTGTCATTTACCACTAAAATCTCCACTTATAAATACAACATCAAATCCCTTTATTTTCACTTTACTTTCATTTTACAAAATTTTCAAAATATTTCTCTATTTCTTCATTTCCTTCACCACCATCACCAAACATCACCACACCTCCACATCACTAAAACTTAGCCACACCATCCCCCTACGCCCTCAAAACTCACTGCCAAACCCACCTATCCCTTCCAAAACTCTAAGGCACCCACAAGCAAACCCAAGCCCACAATTCCACTTACCCACCTCCCACACCCACCTACACACCTCTACCCAACAAACCCGAGCCCGAAGATCCCATACCCGTCGTGTACAGGCCTTACCCGAGCCCAAAGCAACTACCCAAGTCATACACACCCCACCACCCTAGGCCTTACCCTCCTCTATGGCTCACGCACCTCCAAAATAAAATAAAATAAAAGGAGAAAATAAAAGAAAAGAAAATGAAAAAGAGAGGAAATGACAAACTCGAAATGTTCAAGAAACAAAAGCACACTAGTTCAGAAAAAAGTTTGACGAAGTGGATATGAAGGTGAGAAATCCTCATCGCTTTTGAAATTATATTTTGGTTATGGTAAAACAATCACATTTATACCCTTATAACATATGAATTTTTATACCAAATTGATTGTTAATAGTGAATGTTGGATTTGAAATCATATGTTATGTGATTGGTTGAATGGATGTTATGTCAATGATGAATATGGACATTGGTTATGTTCATTTTGATTGCATAATCTCTTTGTTAATAAGACCAAAATTTAGTGATATGAGATACTTTAGGAAAATAATTCTCTTTTCAATTAGTATTGAAATTAAAGCAAAAATAAGAAAGAATTTGAAATTTGAAGCAAAATAGGATTAAGAAGAATAGTTAAATTGAAATTAAAATCGATTTTGAAAATTGAATTTGAGATTAAGATAGAATTTGAGTTTAAATTAAAATTAGATTTGAAATCTAAGTTTTAATTGAGTTTAATTTGGAGTTAAAATTTGAAATTGAATTGAAATTTATAATCTAATATTAAAATAATAGGAATATAATAATATTATAATATTATTATGGTGAAAATACCTTTTAAAGGCTTTAAAAAGCGAAAAATATTGATTTAATATGATTTTTAATGATTTTATAAATGTTAAAATTCAATTTGAATAAATCATTTCAAATATCGAAAAATAAGTTAAAACTAGATGCGTCACGCACAACGGTAGTTCGTGATTTCGCATTGAAAAGTTCAAACGAATGTATAGAGTGGAATATAGCTTGGAATTCTTCAAGATAAGAAAATTCCAGACTATTGTATCCATATCTTCTGAACGAAAAAAGAAAATCAAAATTTCGTTGAATAGATTTTGAATTAAGTCCAAATCAACTTTCTAGAAAAATCGCGCTAGTGTAGTTAAGTGGCCATAATAGGAAATTTGTTTAAATGAACGTTTTTAATTATGAAAAATATAAAATAAATTTTATAAATCTATTTAAATAGCTTAAAAGAGATTTGGATTGGAAAATATGAATTATTGATGTTTAAAAAGTTGTTTAAATCAAATAAGCTTACATAGCACTTTTCGTAGCACTTTTATGCTGCAAATTGTATAACTTTTTGAATATGAGCTTAAACATGATGATTTTTCCTAGAATCAATTGTGAATGTTTTTAAAAAGAAAAATTAAGCGTTTATAAGATAATTTGGAATATTTATAAGAAATTTCAAAATAAAAGTTGAGAACTGGGGATGTAGAAACGACTAGTACATTTGTCCCGCCTATGAGATTGGGAAAATAAAACAAGGTGTTTAACTAAGGTTATGGATGGAGCGACCAGTGCCTTGAACTTAACTGGTTTATATTTTCTTTTCTTAGGCAAGGGGTGGAACAGATCGAAAGGAAAGCCCGGATGCTCTTAAATAAAAAGATTCTATTAGGTTTTCCAAAATAAAAGAAGATTAGTATTATCCAAAATTTAAGCAATCTCCAAAATGAATAAACTACAATTTAGATTACATAGAGATAATCTCTTATACTTGGTATTAAAATCCGAAGAGGGAAGTTGTCCCATTCGTGGAATTAAAAAGGTGATTTCACAATTATTCCGGTCATAGCAGTTGTTAAATACGGAAATTGATGTTGAGTAAAATTTGAATTATTTCTGTGATCCTATTTACTCAAAAATGTTTGCTAAGATTGATTTTAGGGTTAATCGTAAACGATATCTTAAATAACATTGTTTTCAACCCGCCTAAAAGTTAAGGAATTTGGATCGTAAGTTAAGGAATTTGGATCGAATTTAAGTAAAGAAATTTGAAATATTATCCAAAGCAAAAGAATAAATTACTTAGAATTATTCTAAGTCAAAAGAAAGAGATTTCAAAATCATCCAAAAAGAATTAAAGTGAAAAGAGACTTAATAAATCCTGTATACTCATATTCAATTTTTACTGATAATTTGATTTCGAAGGAACCAGGGTCAGATTTGGATGATTCCTATCCGAAAACCACTTCGAACCAATATATACATTCGAATGTGAAGACTTATTGAAGATGATGATCATTGAAGACCGTGGAACTTCAAAGCGTGAGGACTGCTTATTGAACATGCTTTGGGTAGTTCTCATTATAGAGTTATCTATAGCAATGGTCTCCTCATGTGGTGATTTTTTGGATAGTAAGGACTACTTGCTACTAGTGGTAGTAGGAGAGTACCTTTAGTTTGTCCTATTTTTGGACAACTTGTATGGACGTTTGTCTGACATTGCATTTCTAAAGATTACGTACATTGGTTTTTACAAGCGTACATCAGTGGTGGCAGAGATGGTAACTTCTCTCAGCTTAACACCCTCCTTGAGACATAGAGCTTAAGGATTGTATTTTTATGGAAGGCAACTAGTAGTCAACGGAAATGGCAATGTGGCATTCAGAGATGTGATATGTGCTGTGTGAAAAGGTAATCGTAGCCTCGAGCCTCATCAAACCGAAAATGATCGAAATAGAATTAGATGCGGCAAGGCTAAGTGGGTCATTCCCAATTAGGGTATGATCATCCCCTTCTAGGTATATTTCTTCCCACTATGACGTTTGGGATGTAAATTAATGTGGTGTATGGAAACGAGCGCTCGGATAAAGGTCGGTTACGACCGGTGGATTACATATTCGATACTATCTAGTTATAGAGGTAGGGCGGTCTTGTGTTGATAGAGGAGCTTTATGATGGTTCCTCCGGACCTCCATCTAGAGCTGTACCCATTCGGAAGGTAGATCCTTCACTTGGTCATTTGTATGGAAAGCCATTCTCCAATAAGAACCTGGGGTTTTGTTTGTATTGGCGTAATGAATAGCCTCGAAATGCTATATGGGTAACCATTTCGAATAAGATTAATTAGTTTATTTGCAAAAAAATTCAAAGAGATGTCATTAAAAATAATATCAAATGTTTTGATATAAAAGTGTTTTAGTTAGCATGATGTAAAAACGTGTCCATGTTTATGTGTGGGTGCGGTCTTATGAGATACTCTTTATTTTCAAAGGATTTTATTCAAAGGCTGATGTATGACGCTGTCATTTATTATTGAGTTCTTTGCATGCAGGTTAATCAACTAGGTATTTTCAATACTCGGGTCAGAACCGAGTAGTTTCAGGTTTTGTCGAAGACGGTTGAAGTTTCTAGAGGAGAGCTGGAGATATTTATCTATGTTTAGACATATTCTATTATTCGTTGTACTTAATGTGTTTTGGTCTGATATTTCTCGATAATTGTAAGGACAGATATATACAATTGTCCGGGCTGAATTTAGGTTAGACTTTGGAATATGTATTTAAAAGTTTTTTGCTATAAAGATATTTGTTCAGTATTATATGTTATTCCATTCATGTGAGATTTTGTTCTATCTTATTTTCTTTATTAGCCTTGATAATCCACAATTCCGTGCAATTTGGGTCTGACATGTGTGGTTTATTATCGGCACAAATGGTACAAAATTGGGGGTCGTCACATCAGTTGCTCTATTGGTACCTATTTATTATGTTTGGTTTGTTTTCTCTCGATACACTCTACATAGACATCGAAGTTTGAAAAATCAACAGATTCCAAATTACCATCTGATACAAGCCTTTGAATTCTAGTTTTAGATATATGACCTAAGCGCTTGTGCCACAATGTGGCTGGATTTTCCTTATTCACTTTTCTTTCAATGCCACACGATTCCACATGCAAGGCTTCATAATAAGAGGTATTAACATCAAGCATATATAAGTTATCATAAACATTGAGAGAATTAGTTCCAACAAGATTTGAATTTGTTGATAAAGTAAAAATACCATTCCCAATGAACAAGAATAACCAGATTTTTCCACCTTAGAAATAGAAACCAAATTCCATCTAAATGACGGCATAACAAAAGTATCAAATACATCCAAATAAAACTGAGTTCTCAATAACAACTTAAAATGCCAAATAGCCTCCACTTCAACCGATTTTCCATCACCCATATAGATGTATCTTTTAGCATCAGTTGGATTTCGGTAGCTCATGCAACCCTGCATAGAAACACTTACGTGAGTAGAAGCACCAGAATCTAATCACCAAGTGTTTCTAGGTACTGTAGCTAAATTTACTTCAGAACAGACCAAAGCAAAGGATGTACCTTTCTTAACACGCCATGCATGATATTTGGTACAATCTTTCTTTAAATGTACAGTCTTCTTACAAAAGTAACAATCATCAGCCTCTTTATGTTGTTCTTTTTCGTTAGATCCTTAGTAGTTTCCTTATCCTTTTTTTCTCTTTTTGTCTTTTCCTTAGTGGGGTACGACAAATGAGCACTTTCAGACTTATCATGCTTCAATCCATCTTCTTCTTTTACATAGTTCGAAATATGCTCATTAAGAGTCCATTTCTCCTTTTGACAGTTATAATTGATCTTAAACTGGTTGTATTGTGAAGGAGGAGAGATTAGTACCAAATGCATAAGCAAATCATCCGAAAGCTCAAGCTTAAGTGCCTTAAGTTTCGAAGCAACATTAGACATTTCCATAATGTACTCCGTTATGTTCCCTTTTCTTTAATACTTCATGGAAATCAAGCGCTACAAAAGCGTGCTTGTTTCCGCCTTATCTTTTTTAACAAAACATTTTCCAATCTCAACAAGGAAATCTTTAGCATTGGTTACCTTTTCAGATACCACACCCCTAAATGTCTCTGGAATGCCGTGCTTTATGATCATTAGACTCGTGCGATTTGAACGATCTCACCTCTCAAAGTTCTTTATAACATCAGAAGAACTTTCATCCGTAAGCGGAGTGGGTGCATCCATCCTAAATGCAAGATCAATATTCATGCAGCCAAGAACAAGCAATATGTTCTCTTTTCAATCCTTAAAGTTTGTTCCAGTCAGAATAGGAATGCTTTTAAGATTTGCAGATACCACAGTTAAATTAACGGTAATTTTAACATAAGAATCAATTAAATATGCTTACACTGTAAAACAAAACCACAGTAAATTCAATTAATTGGTAAGTCTCTTCTTAAGATACCCAGCACAGCATCAATATTATGTCTTTGGATAGTAATATTAATTGTAAATGGTGTTGTAATGATTAAACATTGAAAATAAGTTCAAGTCAAATATCAATCATCTTTTGGGCCGATTAGATATTCACTTGCAAAACTATACGATTGTCACATATTTATCATCACATATATATAAATGATTCGGCCAAATATTGGTCTTTCTTTGGACGGGCTAATACCCTATGAATAAATACACACAAACATCAAATATTTTTCATGAACAACTAAAATAAAAGAGTTCACTTTGGTGACTTGTTATTTCAATAAGTTCACTTGTAATGTAGGATATTTACAGTTAGTTTTTAAAGAGACACGAAATAATATTTGAACTGGTTTATTTTAACTCATTCATTTATGCGTATTCCATAAATTTCAAATTTCAATTTTATCAATATTGAAAATATGGTTTCATGGACGTAATAAAAAAAATTAATATTGACTAAAACTGTAACAATACATAACAAATGGTATTTGCAATAATAGTTAATGATAAAATATTGCATACTTTATTTAACTATCAATATTCAAGACAGAAGATAAAATAAATTTTAACATAGCATAGTCCATACATGTGATATTGCAAGAAAAAGAATAGCCGAATACCGTAGTAGTGGTTGATCCCAAACATAGTGGGAAGCAACAAAAATAAATGGTCCAAGTCAAAATAGCTTATTATATCAATGCGGCAGATGATTAGCTTTCGATGAAAGCTTATTTGAATAAGCAAATATGAATACATGTGTTATGATATTACAGAAAGTGAAAGTTATTTTTAATGAGAAGGCCATACATTTAAAATATACGTATCTAATATAAATGCATTAAATAATAAACTATATGTCTTTTCTTATTCAAAATACAGATAAGCTGCATCGTTAAAATTCATTACAACTGACGCAGTTACTGCATTTATGATAATAAACTAATTTATTTATTACTATAACAACCATATTTAATGCAACTATGATAAAAATAAATGCAATTGGTTGTTATATGGCACAATACATATTACAGGAAAAATAAAAGGCATGAAGATGCTTTCATACATGTGAATGAAACAAAACTTAATATGGTAACCATCTATAGCAATAAATAAATAAAATTGTACATTCGCAATACCACTGACAATAAAATATGAATAATATGAGTAGCAACAATTAAAGGCGTCAGATCCGAACAAGCGAAATTAATTCATGAATTATTTATGTAGATCTGATACAAAGGCATCAGATGAATCAATAAGAAAAGAGTAAATCTCACAGATCCGAAATAAAAGCATCAGATGAATCAACCAAAATTGCAAATCTCATAACCTAATTTCATATATACACTTAAATTCGGGAAATTTCTCGATAAAATCAACGATGGGTGGCTCTGATACCACTTGTTGGAGATTAATCTGTATTAGATCTGAATACATATAACCCATATTGATTCAATTGAGAAACAAGTGTATGAAATTAACAGCGGAATGGGTACTTGAATCCATCGGTTCTTAATTGATGTGAAGATTAATTTGGATTAGATCTTCTAAATTGACATAAGCTTAGATCTGTAAATTCTCTTTAAAAGAGTGTAGAGAGAATATGATAAGACTTGTGTAATTTGGGGACCATAACCCCATATATATTGTGTGTGATATTTTTCAGTTCGATCCTTCAGTAAACTAAAATTATCACTCTGGTATCCACACGTTATAATTTTACATGAAAAATATACATCTTAAGTCTTAATATGTTTATTCCAAAAATAGATCCTGTAATTAGACTTAATTACAAGATAGCCGACACATTCAAACAATAAAACATGTGGCCCCATTATGTTGAATTATTCCAACATACACACACATACACACACACATATAGACATATATATATATATATATGTATGTATGTATATGTATAAACACACTAACACTCATACATATGTATGTAATAGTATATGCATATATGTGTATACCATTAATTTTTTTATATAACTTCAGTATCTTATCTATAATGATTCATGGAAAATCTAGAAATATAATATTATGAGATTAGGTTGAATGCAATTTTATCATATATTAAAAAAAATGATTTTATACAATCTTTTAGCTTCTTCCACAATGTGTTCTATGTTTGACTACACAAATTTATTTTGATAAGTAATTTTATAAAAAAATAAAAACTCTTAATATTTAATTGAGAGATAATGTAAACAAATATATATCATATTTATAAATTGTGAAATCTTATTACCAATAATCACCGAAGTATTGGTTTTTCGATTATTCTATTTGGTAATGATTTTATTTTCTATTACTAGGTAAGTCAGTATGATAATGAATTTAACATACTTTTCCAGTACGGAACCTAATCCAACACTACCTAGCACAGTATTGGCCTAAACATGGTGGTTTGAATATCAAATCGAAAGGCATTACCAACAACTCTAATACTGAAAACATATAGTGGCAGCTGTACCATTTTGAAGGTATCATCTTAATTAAAGAATCACAATTATTATAAACACCATGCATGTACATTCCAATATCAGTATCTGCTCATAACAAAATAGATATTACATATACACAAATAATGAATTTTCATTTACACATACCAGAAAACCAAAACAAGAATGAATCCAGATTTAAATACAAAAGTAAAGGCTGAATGTTTTTCCTTTGGTGTCTAAACATGCACAAATACAAATTAGAATTACCTGAATGTTTCCCTTGAAATCAATCTGCCACTTTTTATTGCTTATAGTCATGAATAACAGCATAGTTTTGTTGGTAAAATTGTGAAGTAAGATAAATTTCCAACACTTGAAATTAATTCGGCTTCCCAAAATAGTGTAAAAGGACAGTTTACACTAATGCTAGATTCATAATGTAAAAATAAAGAAGAAAAGATGAACTCGGATTAAGAGAAAAAAATCCGTTAAAGAATATAATTTTGGTCTAATATTTACTTTATTCATTTAGGAGCTATAAACACACTCACACATCACACAAAATTTTGCACTCTCGATGATTCGAAGATGTTGGGACTTTGAAAGGATTAAAAATGGATGTAGTACTCATCATTGGTTAAGTACAAGGAATAGCAAAAGAAAAAATAACCAAGTGTTGGAAGCAACATCGACAGTACCTATCAATAAGCATCGATCATTACTAATTCATAAGAACATACATTATTAGCTTATCGAAGATAGAAAATATAGCAAAGACATTGATCGGAACCAATCCATGGATAATCTATCATGATCCATAAGTTAGAAAATTTTACCATGAAAAAAATTTCTACAAAGCAAGAAAGGTCAATCAACAAACGTTGCAAAAGTATAGCGCTGAAACTAATTGATCCATATGATCAATGGGCATGGATTATTACCTATCAACAAAAACTCAACCATGTGACCTAAGTTAACTTTTACCCATTCTTCAACCTTGATCCTTGGATTTGAACATGTTTTTTTTCTAGCAAATATCTAGAGATAACTTAAATAATTTTCGGTTCCTCATAGCCTCAGCTACATCTATTAATACAAGTCTTACACCATGAAAATGGTACTGAATCGGATGCAACGGCAACGGAGTAAAAAGGGGAATTCCAAAAAAATTCTTTTCATATTTTATACTAGATCTTACTTTGTATTTACATGAATAATTCAAACACACTAAATCATAATTAATGGTCATTAATAAAGGAGTTTGTTGATAATTTAATAAATTTATTTTAACTTTATTGTGTGTGTGTATATATATTTGTATATTATGTATTAATTTTATATACACTATTTAATTCAATTTCAATTTGTATTTTCACATTTAATTTATTAATTGTTCGCATTCATAATGCAAACATTGTAAATATTATGAACTATCATAAGACATATAAATGTGAATGTTAATATATTAGTGTAAATAACCATTGCAATTTAAGGTTATAATTGATGGAATGATGCCAAGAATTTAACAAAATGATTTTAGTATAACAAGTAATGTCATAGAGACACACACATCCTATTTTCGGTTATTAGTAAAATACATATATCTATGTTTCCATATTATTTATATATCAATGTTAATAATATATATGTTTGGAAATGATAAAAAAAATTTCTTGTTTTGTTGTATATATATATATATATATCTTTATATTTAATATATATATATATATATATAATAACATTGAAATTAAAAAAAGATTTTTTCAAATCCAAGATAAACGAATTTTTTCTATAAAACCCATAAGGAAAGTAGTATATAAATTTTAATTTAAAACCAAAACAAATTTAATATATGCATATATATAAGCCCTGAGAAAAAAAGAAGTTTTTCTCTTAAACAAAATTACATATAAGTATAATTAATTATATTTGTAAAATCTATGTTAAATATATATAATTATAAAATTTTATTTCATCTTTTTATTTTACGTCATGGCTGAAACTAATTTTTTATATAAGAATATACCCGATATTTCAGGATATATAAAACAAATGTGCACCATTTAGATTTGATAATTATTGAAACGTTGGTTATAAGCTATTCTATTTTTGGTCATTTGTTCCTTGTCCTCGAACTCTGTGTGTGCATCTCGGCTTTAAGTTTTGTGTATTTTGAATGGAAGAGGGTAGGGCTATTTATAACCACCATAAGAAGAAACTTCTTCCACCTTTCTCTCCAGATCTAACAAACCAATGGCCCACTCTAGCCTCATGTTATGGCCAACCATAACCTTATACTAGGCTTCCAAACTTTGGGACCAATTAAGACAACATATATATTGATTATTTTAATGAATTATTTGAGCCCTGGTATTTAACTAAATCAACAACAACGATTATATATTATTTTAATTAATATTAAGTCTTTAGATAAACAATAAACATACCGTAAATACTCAATACGACATTTGTATTAATTTTATTATTAATTTATAATATTTATATATTATTTTTGAATCAGTTCACGACTAGAAAATCTTGAATATCGACGACACTCGACGATGGCTTCCAATGGCCTATTGCGACGGTTTTCGACGGCTTTCAACGGGCCGTCGAAAACCATTTGAAAGATGCGTCAACAGCCGTCGAAAACCATCAGAAATTTGCGCCATACGGGTCTCAGTTGAGACCTTTCTTCCTAAAATGGACTAAACAAATTTATCTTTTGAAATCCCTAAAACCCAATTTTCAAGCTTTCAAACCTCAAATTCAATCGTTCGGATCTTGCACAGCTCCTGAATCACTCTATATTACTTCCAATCTCAAGTATAACCTCTAATTTTTGTAAAAAATCTAATTTTTAAACGAAATCTAGATTTGTCTGATTTGAAAATCAGGGTTAATCGGTGATTCTAATTGTTTCTAATGGCCTAATGATGGTTTATAGTATTCCATGGAATACCTATTTCATTTGTTAACTTTAAATTGTGAAAAGTAGGTATAATTCGTGAATTTGTGTATATGTGTAAACCATTATGTATGTGTTACTTTTAGCATTGTCTTCTGTTAATTCGGATGTTTATGTGTGTATATGTGTTAATCATTATCTATACACACACGCACGCATACATAATTAAATAAATTATTTTCTATCCAAAACGTCATAAAAAATAATTTACATATCTACTATAATACGCTAAATTAACCTTGTTCGATAAAATACGTAGAATAATGTGGTAAATTAATAATTTTTCGAAAGATGTAAAACAAGTAAATTTTCAACCGTTTACAAGCAATAGTGCAATATATAATAAATAAGAAGACAAACTATAAAACATCCATGTTTTATACAAACTATTATTTAATTATGTCTCATAGAAAGTGTTATACATGATCATTATATAAATATTCGTTTTTGCCACAAAACAAACATTTATATTCATCTGGTACAACACTTGCTAGATTTGTCCCTGTATTGGACAAGTTATAAACACAATAAATAATTACATTTCATATATTATTTCGTTTTAAACAGTTCATTAAACTTTTCGTTACTATTCTTTTTTGTTTCTTGTGTACATGCATTTGTGTATAATACAGAAAACAAAGGGGAAGTATTGTCGAAACTTTATTGAATCATCTAAAACAAAATAATATACGAAACGTAATTGTTTACTATGTTTGTAATGAGAAGTAGGATGATTGACCATCAAAATAGAAAACCATAAACCATCGCTTCAATATTGTATTCTTAAGTTGGTTTAAAGTGACGCGTATAAGAATAAGTATCAATAGGTTGAAAAATAAAATTTCAATTCGTACAATGGCTAACAATTATTTTTGAATTTGTGACATATTTTTTTAAATAGGAAAAATAATCAATTATTTTGTTGAACGAAGGAGATGGATGTATCAAAGAAGAGGACTGAGAGGCTCAATAAAGGAAGATTTTCATAATTGTAAAACGTCTTTGTTGAATTCGCTTTAAGTAATAATGAAAACGATGTAGAAATTCACTTTCTGTGGAGTAGATATAAACATTTAAAGTCATTGTTACCAGATATTGTGAAAGTTCATTTGTGCAAAAACCATTTTCATACCAGAGCATTATATTTGGGATCGTCATGGAGAAGTTATAGCACATACTCCTGTAGATTCTGAATTAGAGGTGGCTAATAATGAAATTGTTACGATGAATCGTATAGAAAATATGGTTGAAGATGCAGCACGATCAATGTTCCCTACGATTGAAGTTGATGATGACGATGTGAATGTTGAAGAACTAAATATTGGAGCAAAATTTTAACGATTTATTGGATGCTTCTAAGAAACCTCTTTGGGATGGTTGTAAAAGCGGCACTCGGTTATCAGTAAACGCAAAATACATTGCGATGAAGTCAAAATACAACATCAACGAAGCCGGATTTATAGCTATTGTAAAAGCTGCAAAGCGACATATGCCACTCGATAATTTAATGTGTGAAAATCACTATAAAATTAAAAAAACTTATGTCGGCTTTTGGTTTACCATATCAAAAAATAGATACATGTTTAAGTGGCCACATGTTGTTTTTGAAAGAGGACGTCACTCTTAGGAAGTATAGAATATGTAACGAGGAAAGGTATAAACCAAGAAAAAGAAGGAAAATGAAGTTCCATAAAACATATACATTACTTGCCCATCTCCTAAGCTTCAAGGATTATACGCATCTTCTGTAACCGCACCTCATATAAGATGGCATGGTGTGAGAACAGAGGAAGAAGATACGTTAACACATCCAACCGATGGAGAAGCATTGAAGCATTTTGACAAAACTTATCCCACATTTGCAATGGAGATTCATAATGTTAGACTTGGATTATATACGGATGGTTTTTCACCATTTCTCAATTTGGTGCTAAATATTCATCTTTATCATCACACCTTATAATTTACCTCCGTGGATGTGTATGAAAACTCCATATATGTTTCTTACTGTTGTTGTTCATAGCCCCAACGATCCGACACAATGAATCGATGTTTATTTACAACCATTGATTGAAGAGTTAAAAACACTGTGAAACGAAGGAGTAGAAGCATACGACATTTTGAAGAAAAAAATTTCGTATGTTTGCTTCTTTATTGTGGACTGTAAGTGATTTTCATGCTTATGCCATTCTTTTAGGACGGGATACATCCGGTCGTCTATTTTGTCCTTATTGCATGGAAGAAACACAGGCATTTTCTTTACCGACTGAATGGTAAGAAAATTTTATGATTTGACTGCCATTAGTGTTTTCTCCATGTTTAATCATCCCTTCAAAGGAGATGGAAAAGATTTTTTAGCCAATAGGTAGAAACCAGAAAACCACCAACGATGTGGTTAAGCGAAGACATATATGAACTTTTAAGGCACTATCCAAGATACATGAAACTGAAGTATAAACTAAAATTGCAGTAAATCGACTATTCATGCAAACAAAGTATACTTTGGGAGTTTCCTTATTGAAAGATCTTCAACTTCGTCATAATATTAATGTGATGAACAATGAGAAAAATGTATTTGATAATGTTTTTAACACAAATTTGAACGTCAAGGGAAAGACTAAGGACGATTTGAAATCAAGATGCAATATACAAGAATTATGCAAACATCTAGAGCTTTAAATGAAACCAATCGACAATAAAAAAACCCAAAGCGTGTTATGAGTTAGAAAATAATCAAGTTAAAGTTGTGTTAAAATAGGTTGAAGGATTAAGATTCCCTGATGCGATTTTATAAAATCTTTGTAGATATGTTGACTTTAAAAAGGATAGATTGAGTGGAATGAAAAGCCATGACTGTCACATAATGATGGAAAATTTATTACCCATTGTATTCAAAGAACTATTTGCCTTAAAAGTTTGGAAGGTAATAACGGAACTTAGTCTGTTTTACAAATAGCTGTGTTCGACTATCTTAAAAGTTCAACATTTACGTAAATTTGAAGAAGATATTCCTATATTGCACTGCAAATTAGAGAAAATATTTCCACTGGGTTTATTAATGTAATGGAACATTTACCTATTCGTCTCCCATCTGAAGCAAAACTTTGAGAAATTGTGCAATATGGATGGATGTATCCATTCGAGAGGTGCAAAATATGTTACCTATTAATTTGATTATATTCGAAAATAAAAGTTATTATAAATTAATTTTTCGTAGATGTTTAAATCATCTAAAGAAAAAAGTGAGGCAAAAAGCACGAGTTGAAGGTTTGATCTATAAATCATACATCAAAGAAGAAGCTTCATTCTTTTTCTCTCACTAATTAAGTGACCATGTGAACATATCTTTTGAAAATGTTCCACATAATGATGAAAGCGACGAATAAGATCCTCTCAAACAATGTTATCTATTTTTAGACAATATGGTCGACCTTTTGGAAAATGCGTAGATGTATGGTTAGACGATAGAGATCTTCATGTAGCACACACTTATATTCTTCTTAATTGTGTTGAGGTTGCACCATTTGTTAGGTAATATGAAATGATAATTCTTGATTTATTCATTTCAATAATGCATGTTTTGCATGTAGAATATAGAGCAATATTTTTATTCATATATGCAATACTTATGAAAGAGAACATCCATGTGGAGATCTCAGTAAAGAATTTTCTTATTGGTTTTCAAAGTACATTTATGAACCAAAAAATTGTGTGGTCGACGAAGGATTGAAATATCTTACGTCGGGACCAAAAAGAAAAGTCAAGACATATCCAATATATTTCGTCAATGGATATATATTCAACACTAAAGAATATGATGCTGAAAAATTAACTATTAATATAGGTGTATTTTTTAAAGGTAGTGATGATCCAAAAAATCACATAAATGATTTTTATGGCGTTTTAACCCAAATTTTACAGCTGACATATTTCTCACGAACCGCGGAGGATGTTTTCCTATTTAGATACAATTGGTTCAACAATCTTCTAAGTTATGGAATTGATGTGCACAAGGATTATAATCTTATTGAAATAAAGCACACATCAGATTATCACAAATACGATCCTTTTGTACTAGTCAAACAAGCATTGCAAGTTTATTATTCTCCTTATCCTTCTTTGAAAAGAGATGAAGCAAATTGGTCAGAAAATTTTAAAATAAAGGCAAGATTTACGTTTGATGGAAAGAATATTCCGGACGAACAAGCTTTTCAGGCAGATCTTGAAAAAAACAACAAAATAATAATAGCACACGATCATACTGATTTTGGACCTATGAACGATGAATCAGATGTTTTGGTAGAAGCATTTGAGAGTAGAGAGAAAAATAATATAGAATATGCGACTGAATTTGAATAAGAAGGTGGTGAGGATTGATAAAAATATTATGCTAAGTTCTGAAGTATTATGCAATTTATGTAATTGATGACAATTATTTTACAAGTTGTGCAATTTATGCCATTTATGAAACCGAATCTTCTTATCGTCATTTAGGTTAGTTATGTCATTTATGTAATTTATGTCATTCATGTCATTTATACCATTTATGTCATTTAATTGGTAATTTATGTTAAAAATTCTATATTTTCCTTATTGTCGGAATATGAGACCAATCTAAATCAGGTATATTTTGCAATTTATGTACTTTATATCATTTATGTCATCATTGTACAATATATGACATTATTATGCTACTATTCTCTTATAAAATGATTTGTCTATGACAGGTATTATGTTGTCCAAAAGGAGGAGCTCATCCCATTCATTCGGAGGCGATAGAAGCGGTCCATCATAGCCGCCACAGCGTCTAGCTGTGTATCTGGTGCCTAAAACGGAGGGGTAAGTATTAAAAAAATTTCAGCAAATCATAAATATTTTTGTGTACGATGTAATAATCTATCTCATATTTACCACAGGGGGTTCAACCTATAGCCATCAGCTATAGTTTTATCCGTTTCTAGAGACTCATATAAGATTCAGATGACGGCTTCCTGGCCCAAGTGGGATAATATCCCACCCAGCATCATGAAGTGCATATGGCAGGATTTCATTATAAGTATAATCTTCTATTTCCCGTTCTCAATTTGTTTCTCGCTTATCTATAGTTCACCTTATTTTGTTTAATTATTTATTGCTTGTTTATTATGAAATGCAGGGCACAGTCGACGTCCAAGCAGACGACATGCAGCAGGATGCAGAAGATGAGGAAGAATTACCGGGATTCTATATCGACTGTAAAGCATAAAGGGGAGAAGTCGAACTAAATGGGAGCGAGTGTGTGTGTGGGGGGGGTGGGGGTTGGCTAGTGCATTGGGATAGCAATGAAGCGAAGGCAAGTATACTAATCTTTTATTAATTATTTGATTGATATGTAAATATCAAAAAATATTTGGTAAGTAAATAATGTATTGTTTATTTAATGTATAGACAGAGTCGTAGAGAAACTCTACAAATAGGAACAAGAATCCTGTCACTCATATCGGCAGGAGTTGGTAAATTTATTAACTGTGAATTGTAAATAGTTATTATAATGTATAATTTTGAATATACAATAATAGTACATAATAATCAATTTCAGAAAGTGGAGACGTGGGGTCCTGTATCGTACATGGATGTATTTACTCATACTCATGCCGTCGAGCATGTAAATCCAAACGGGACTGTTTCATATACATAACAAGACGATAAATCGCGGAAGAGCCATGTAAGCATATTTTAGTTTATATACTATTAATAATTGTTTTAATTATTAGAGTACAATAATTAAGATATTATGCTATTAATTTCAAATGTATTTTTATTTGTTCTTGTAGGCATGGTTTATGGAACAAAGTTAGAAACTGCTGGAGGAAACAGGCGGAGAGCAGCTGACTACGAACGAGGAGGATGTCATTTTTGAGTCAGTCATATATACCCACCTTCACGGAACAAGCACTATGGTTTTGGCAATCAAGCGGTAATGAATAATATATTTAGATATAACAATTTAATAATCTTTCAATTCTAAAGAACTTCACATCACTTTAGTTTCAATAATAAGTTTATAGTTATAACAATTAAAATATTATGTTGTAGCTTCAATTGTAAGATTATAGTAATTGAACTTTTACTAAATTAATTAAGTATTGTATGGTAGATAGAGGAGAGCCAGCCAAAGCAGAGCTCGGATCGATCTAGCAGAGATCGAGGAATTGAGATATAGGATAGCGCAGTTGGAGGAGCAGAACCGTCGGTAGGCCATTGATATAACATAGTTGTTGGACCAGCATATTGCTGAGTACGTGCAGTAGTATGGTGACCACTTTCCATCTTCACCTGGTTTCTAGAGGTTCTGGAGGTGATTGACAGGAGTAATAGATATGATTTTTGGTATTCGATATTGTTTAGTATTCTTCAATGATACATTGAGATTTGTTTTGTATAATGGTATATTTGGTGATGGTGAGTTTATGGTGGTGAGTTGTTGACGATAACATTTGAGCTATTGCACGGTATATATTGTATGATGACATATATGTATATTATGTTAATGAAGTTTTGGTTGGTTTAATGTTATATGAGTTATGGTTGGTTTAATTTTCTTTATGCGATTTGAGTATATTTGTATGATTTGAGTTTATACTTAATATCTGAATTAGATATGTGGTTGTGTGTGACTATATTATATTTCTGAACTATGTATGTGTGGCTTGCATATAGCAGAATTCTGGAAAAATGCTTTAGGTTTTCCGACAATTTCCGATGGCTGGCGACGGCTTACAGGTTAACGATTTCAAACGGCTGTTGACGAATAGCTACATTTATTGCTTCCTATTGATCTACCGCGTGTCTACGACGGTCGTCTAGAGCCAACGGATTTTCTATCGGCAGCCATCGAAAATCGTACGACCGATGCCACTGGAAATAGTCGAAAAAACTATGCAGCAATGGAACAACTTTCGACGGTTTTTTTCGTGGGTTTCCAATGGCTACCGACAGCCGCAGGTGGTTTTCAGCCATCGAAAACCATACGGTTTCTTGTAGTGGTTGAACCGCGAAATCAGGTAACAACACAATTGTGTTGGCTAGTTGGTTGTAACATCCCCCTACTAGGAGGCCCAAAACTAATGGCTACGGATGTTGTAGTCATCCATAGTTAATAATCTTCGACGATTAAATATGGCGGTTGTAGATACATTGATATACATATCACAATATGGAAAAAATTTAACAATTTAAAATATTTCCACATTCAAATCAAAACATTTCATATTCATTACATAATCTCGAATTACGTTAACCACGTTTAGCAAAATATAATGTGACGTCCTGGAATTTTTGAACCCGAAAATTCCAGATAGTTATGAAAAAGAAGAAATAGATAGAAGAAGAAGAACAGGAACATCAACAACTCACATTCGCAGCAGATAAAATATAATAACAAATAATATCAGTTTACAAAAGAATACTATATCTGTCAATTACATTTAATATACATCAGAGTTTCACGTATATACGGTCACTGAATATACACTATTATCATGTCTCGGATTAACAATAATATAAATACAGTGGAAAAATTCTATATGCACTTGCCATCCAGCTCGCCTCCTGAGCTCCAGTGCGTCCCTACCTGAAAATCTGTAATACTCGGTCTGACCCGAGCATTACACCAAAGTAACACTCGGGTCAGGCTGGAAACCAGCGTGAGTAAGCCCAACTAACATGAAATACCAAAGCAATCAACTTATATAAACCCGGGGTAACTTTATCAATTTAACCAATTCACAATTTGCTATAGACAACACTTATTTCGCATATAGTTTCTAAGTACCAAACTTAGATAAAATAATCCAGTTCATTTAAATCATTTCATTCCTGCCTATTGATTTCTCAAATCAATTTATAAAAATTCGAAGTGGTTTCGGGTATCTCCCAATACTCGATCCCGGCCTCTCCGAGTCTCATACCATCCTATCCCAAGTTATCCAAATGATAAACACAACATTTCATATCAGAGATATCGACTCATTCAAAGCGTCCAATACCAATCGATCATTCATAAGCAAATTTTATCGCTTCCAAACTAATTCAATTAATTCTAATTGAATTTTCTAACCTCCAATCACTTAGATTCTTTATCTTGTCAATTACTTAATTCAAACCAAATAATTCAATCATCCTGTCAATATTCATCTTAATTAATCAACCGAATTAATTATCCTTCAATTCCATTCAAGCATCTATCTTTAATTAAGTTCCCAATATTAATTATACTTAACCAAAAATCAATAAGTAATCTCAATTTCTTCATGAATTAATTAACCATATTAATTGCATTAATTCTTAAGTACTTATATTAATTAGTTCTTCATACATCACTTGTTACGGATTAATCAATTCCAATTTATCAATCTTTAATTACAACATAAATTATATAAGCTTATGATTTCCAATTATATTTCGATTTATCCTCAGCTAAATTAATTATATTAAATAATTAATCATTAATTGAACCGCAAACTTTAATTTTTCTTGATTTAATCCAACCTGTGAATATCTACCCTTTCATTTACTTTATTAAATGAATTAATTCTCCTTAATTTAATTATCTTAATTTATCTCTCGTTTTATCACACCAGTAATTTTATTTTATTATTTACATTAAGTAATTACTTATTAGACCATCAAATGATCATTCCAAATTAATATAACTTAATTAGTTAACCCAAATCATTAATTAATTTTTCATTTAAATTATCCTACCTATGTAATGAATCATCGATCATTAAACCCTATTTGACTTAAACAGAACCATTTTCTCATTTATGCTCTAAGTTTAAAACCATTTAAAACCCAAATACCTCGAGTCAAACCACAATTGACTCGAGAAACAACCAAACCTAAAATCACTAGATCATCAGGACACATCCAAACAATTTAACCATTCATCCAATCATTTAAATTTAACCATTTAAATTTAAATAAAAATCAAAACAGAGTGAGATTTACTCACCTTTATTTTATTAGCATCCATTCCCAAATCCAGCTTGTTTCTTCTCAAGTTTTGACCTTGTATAAACATTATACATACGACCTATTAATATTTGAACTAATCGAATAATTAATCACCGTCTAATAAATTTAATTAGAACTAATGATTTAGTTTTAAAACTAATTATTTAATTGAAACTATTTCCCTTTTTTAAAAAAATATTTTAGCTACCACAAAATTTGAATCGATTTATTAAACGAATCTATCTCCATAAAATAATATTTTAAAGCTAAGTTGATAAGTGAAAATATGCATGTACATTTTGACTCCCTATATATTTTTAAATTAAATAAAAACAACTTAAAATTCAAAACTGCTTAACCATTTAAGATGTTATTTACTGAAAATAATTTCTATATATATAAATCAATTATTTTGCAAAACTTATTACTATATATTATTCATTTATTTGTTTATTTTTAAACAGTATGTACAGATGTATATACAGACTTATTTAATTAAATAAAGCAAGATAAATAAGGTAGTTATACCTGCAGCTGAACTCAAACACACCACCGACCCCAAAATCGAGCGCCTGAGCTTGCGTCGCCTCGCTCGAGCTCAACTCTCAACCCATCGCGAGACCCTAGCCTCGTCGCGACTGCTTCCAGATCTCGACCCAACGATCCCTCCATGAATCGTTCGCGCCTTGCGCGACTCACGGCGGCTCGCGAAATAGCTCTCAACATCGCCTCCAACTGCTCACGCAACACTCCTCGAACCCACGTCGCTCCTCCAATGTTTCCACGTCGCCGCACTCGAACTCAAGTTCGAAAGCTCCACAACCGATCGCGACCCAATCGCGAACCACCCCCCTTGATTCTTCGCGCGCGCGACCATTAATAACACATTTTTTTTCAATTTCAATTGATATTAAGAATGAAGACTCGGCCATGATTGTTTGCGCCAAAATTGCTCACAAACCCCAAATACCGTGAAAGCACTGATGTATGAACACAAATCAGCGATACTCGAACATAAATATCAGTTCTCAACAAATTTCAAACAACAATTCACAAATAATGAACAGAGACACAAGTTTTATAGTGGTTCGGCTATTTCCGGCATACGTCCACTCCAAAGTTTTATCCTTTTATTGATTATCCTTTCTGCTTACAGATGATTACAGCAGTAAATATGAAGAATTTCCAGTACAATAGCAGTATTGAAGTGTAGAAATGAATCCCGCAGAGTCTGGACGTCCAATGGCCAAAAGCTCCTTTTTCTATAGGCTCTGGGGCTCTATTTATAGGCGTAGGATGCTGATATTTCGGTGAAAATTCGGGAGACCACTTCTGGCACGTGAGGGGGCCCACATGCCCGGCCTCGGGAAATTTGGGCCCACTTTGGGATCGATTCGAACTCCATTCGAATCATTCAAAAAATTATCCAATCGAGGTGAAATTTGGTGTGGACATTCTTCAACATGTATGCAAGCTTCTGTGAAAATTTCATTTCATTTGGATCATCGGTGTAGGAGATATGATCGATTCGAATTTGGGTTGTTCGTTGGCTGTTGTGTTCGAATCCATTGTCTCGAATCCATCTCCTTCGACTCGATCCGCGCGTGCGCATTGATGACGTGTCGCGAAATCCCTGGGTTGATCAACCTTTCTTGCCGTGTTGAATGCTTCTTTTCCTGGAGACGCGGGCATTCTCCACCGTTACTCCCTTGATTCGTGGATCTTCCTTGTTCGTTTTTGCATCTCGTGCTTGTTCATATTTATAACGTCGTTCGTTCGCATCTATCCACTCGTGTCTTCCTTCGTATCGATCCCATTGTGGATGATGGATACGAAATGAATATGGGGGGATCGATACGAAGTGGTCATAAAAATGGACACGAACCTCATCCTTGGGATGGATACGAACGATACCTTACCTGATGGATACGAACAAGGTTTTACCTGATGGACACGAACAAACCTTCACCTGATGGATTCGAAAGTGACAACGTCTTCTGCCATCGATACGAAAGTATCGATTCGAGACATGCCGCCTCTTCCCATCTGATCGATACGAAACCATTGAGCCGAACCTGTGCTGATCGATACGAACGGCATCGATTCGAAGTTCTCACATTCTGATCGATACGAAACGTATCG
The DNA here is from genome assembly GCA_030765085.1 of Allium cepa. NCBI lineage: Eukaryota > Viridiplantae > Streptophyta > Magnoliopsida > Asparagales > Amaryllidaceae > Allium > Allium cepa. The sequence goes on along the minus strand of CM060937.1, from coordinate 188,326,551 downwards.
ATTCGAACCACCACTATGCCATGCCTTTTATCGATACGAACTTGATGGAGTCGAACTAAACAAAACCTGATGGATACGAAATAGATCGATTCGAAATGAGCATTACCTCGACCTCTTGATGGATTCGAACAGTATGTCCTTTCTACCTTGTATCGATCATATCTCCTCCATACGAACTCCGATTGACCTGAAATTTGAAACATAGCCTCTCCTAGTCCTCATCATCATCTCCAACCAATTTTGTCCCGATCGGAGCTCAACCAAATTTTCGACATCGATTGAGGCCTTGATTCTAATCGATCTCCAATCCCGATATCCATCATTCCTTACCTATTTGTTGATATTCCAGCTTTGACCAAAAAGTGGGATAACACTTTGCCCCCCAAAACATGCCTTGTGATAAGAAGGCGTGTTTTGAATAGTTCTGATTCCAATATCCAAAGTCCATAGCCATATCGCCAGAGTATGTCATCCTTGACTGCTCCGAGTCGATTCCCGATTCCAAATCTAATAACCAAAGCCTTAGCCAATTCCATATCCATCCGAAATCGACAACCGAGTCCTAATCCATCCTTATCCAATAGCCAATAACCGAATCCAGGACCTCTCCGGATCGATATCCGAATCCAGGACTTCTCCGGGCTCTCGCCAAGCGCAATCCACATTTGACGGCCGTGGTTTAGTGTCCCTGGACGTTGAGCTAACCTCTCCGGGTTCTTGCCGAGCGCAATCCACACCTGACGACCGTGGTCCAGTGTCCTTGGATGTTGAGCTATGCCATGGCTTAAGTCCTAAGCCGAATCCTGGTCTCTCCGGACCCTTGTTGAGCATAGTCCATACTCAATGACCTGAAAATAACAATTAATAATATAGGGCCTAAGTCCTAGGCCGAATCCTGGTCTCTCCGGACCCTTGTCAAGCATAGTCCATACTCGACGACCTGAAGATAACAATTAATAGTACAGGGCCTAAGTCCTAGGCCGAATCCTGGTCTCTCCGGACCCTTGTCGAGCATAGTCCATACTCAACGACCTGAATGAGTCAATTTACCACGTTCGGGCAAAGTGACTCACCCCTTGCCTGGCATAATCCATACCCGACGACCGTTTGTCAAAAACCAGATAAAAATCCAATCAAAATCCAAATCCAAAATCCAAATCAAAACCAGAAAATCAGAAATCCAAACCAGCGTCCAAAACCGAAAACAATCATCCAAAGGAAAATCTAAATCAGAAAGAAAACAAAATCAGGAGTTTAATCCAAACTCCAAAATCAAACCAGAAGAAGCAGTGTCCAAACCGAAAGCAAACGAAAACCAGGAGTTCTATCCAAACTCCAAAACCAAATCAAAAAAGAAAAACAGTGTCCAATTCAAAAGCAAAAGATAAATTTCATAAACCATAGCATTGCAGTTTATCATCATTCAGAGCATGCCTAGGTGCTATCTCCGTCCCCATACATGTGTAAACGACATGGTTGCTTGCAAGTAGTTCGCTACTTATTTCATATTATCCTGGTCAATGGATGATCAATCGACCATCATTCCTGGGCCTCCTACAATCGTGGCTTGAGGTAGGCGGCGGTTGCTCCTGCTCCGCCGTTGCATTCCGAGTTCCGACATATTGTGGCAACAGTCCATTCTCGACATGCTCCTCGATTATATCGTTTAAATGCCTGCAGCTGTTGGTGTCGTGTCCATCCAAATCATGGAAGAGACAATGCCTTCCTGATGTCCTCTCTCGTTCTGATGGTTCTCTCCTAGCCGGCCTTCGGTAGGGAAGGCGATTTCGAGTATCCAGGCATATTCGCTCCAGCGTCTCGTTCAATCCTGTGTATGCAGAAAACTTTGGATCCTTCCATCGCTTCCTATTTTTGCCAGAATCATCGTCCAACTTCCTCTTTCCTTTGTCTTTATCCGAACCTTTGCTGGATGGTCCTCCACCCTCAGTTGCATTTGTCTCCTTCAACTTTAAATCCATACTTGCATCTTCTTGCCGAAGGAACCTCTCTGCCTCGTGAAAGAATTCCTCGAGATCCTGTGGGGGATCTCGTATCATAGATACCTTGAAATCCGAATCCTCCCTGACTCCTGATACTGCCGCCATTAAAACCATCGATGGATCAGGCCGATCCACCGAAGCAACCGTCGCATTGAATCGAGTTAGAAAAGCTCTAAGTGATTCATCCATCCTTTGCTTTACCGATGTCAATGTCATCACGTTCTTCGGTCTCTTGATATGGATCCGAAACTGTCCCAAAAACCTATCTACCAATTCCCTCCAAGTCCTGATAGATCCTTCTCCAAGCTGCCTAAACCACATTGCAGCTAAGTCCGTCAAGTACAAAGGGAAGCATCGGGCCATCACTTCCTCTGATGCCCCCAGCACCTCCATGTGTCTGGTTTACCTCATCAAGTGATCAGTTGGGTCTGCCTTGCCATCATATACCTCTACGCAAGGTAACTTAAACATAGGTGGATTCTGAGCCATCCTTATTTCCCGAGCGAACGGACTCCTGTTCACTCCTTCCAAGTCTATGTTGGTCAAACTACCTCGCACAGCTTTCCTGATGATCTCCACTAATCCAGTATTGCCTGTCAGGGTTACCCCTCATGCCCCCGAGGGAACTCCGTCACATATTCCTCGTGTGGCTCACTAGCAGCAACGTTAGCTCTGGTTTGTTGAACTCCTTCCAAAGGTCCTTTTGTGTTGGATCCTGTGGGCCTGCCCCCAAGCCCTTGTTGATTGCCTTCTGGCTCTGTATCCTGTCCTCCATTGGGTTCCACAACCCTAGTCCCTTGTCCTGCATCTACAGCCGTTGTAGCTGTTCCTAAGTTCTGCATCCCTGCAGCTCTCATTTGCTCAAAGAAGGTTTCCGTCATCTCCTGTTGGCTCTTTAACATTCTCTCTTGCAAAGAATTTGCTATAGCTTCCATTTCATCCCTGGTGATGTAGACGGAAGCCTGTCCTTCTCCTGCTCCAGAGGATGCCTCTTGGCTTCCTCCTTGTTGGCTGCTCTCAGCCCTTTGTCTTCTACTATTTTGCCTAGTCATTCTCCTCAAATCAAAACTCCTCAAACTCTTCAATTCTGAACTTCCAATCCGATGTAGCGGGTGCTAGTCCTTCTCAGTGAAAGCACCAAAGTGTTTGCACCAAAATTGGTCACAAGCCCCAAATACCGTGAAAGCACCAGTGTATGAACACAAATCAACGATATTCGAACACAAATATAAGATCTCAACAAATATCAAACAGCAATTCACAAATAATGAACAGAGACACAAGTTTTATAGTGGTTCGGCTATCTCCGGCCTACGTCCACTCTAAAGTTTTATCCTTTTATTTATTATCCTTGCTGGTTGCAGATGATTACAGCAGTAAATATGAAGAATTTCCAGTACAATAGCAGTATTGAAGTGTAGAAATGAATCCCGCAGAGTCTGGACGTCCAATGGCCAAAAGGTCCTTTTTCTGTAGGCTTTGGGGCTCTATTTATAGGCGTAGGATGCTGATATTTCGCTAAAAATTCGGGATACCACTTCTGGCACGTGAGGGGACCCACATGCCCGGCTTGAGGAAATTTGGGCCCACTTTGGGATCGATTCGAACTCCAATCGAATCGATCAAAAAATCATCCAATCGAGATGAAATTTGGTGTGGACATTCTTCAACATGTATGCAAGCTTTTGTGAAAACTTCATTGCATTTGGATCATCGGTGTAGGAGATATGATCGATTCGAATTTAGGTTGTTCGTTGGCTGTCGTGTTCGAATCCATTATTTCGAATTCATCTCCTTCGACTCGATCCAAAGCGCGTGCGCATCGATGACGTGTCGCGGAATCCTGGGTTGATCACCTTTCTTGCCGTGTTGAATGCTTCTTTTCCTAGAGACGCGGGCATTCTCCACCGTTACTCCCTTGATTCGTGGATCTTCCTTGTTCGTTTCTGCATCTCGTGCTTGTTCATATTCATAACGTCGTTCGTTTGCATCCATCCACTCGTGTCTTCCATCGTATCGATCCCATTGTGGCTGATTGTAACAACCCACATATTTATCAATTTTATATTTAAATATTTTATTTAAATATTTTGTCGTTAAATGGATATTGGTCCGAAAAGCTACTTTTTGCAAACGGTCAAACTAAGACTCGAGACCACTTCCATTGAGTTCGAAATGACGTTTACAACTTTTTTAAGTATAAACATTGATAGGTTTGGAGTTAGTGAAATTTCACTTACTTTTCCCGCTTTGGACTTTGGGTTAGATTAGCCATTATAACTCAAACTCCCTTCTCTCCTTCTCCTCACTCTTCATAAATTCCTACCAAAAACAAACTTTAACATTAATGGTGAGTGGAAAGGGAAATTAGAAACTCCAAGCCTAGGTTTCGACTCCAACTCCATCATTCAACTCCAAATTCAAGGAAAAGCATTGGATTCAAGCTTGTAGTTGCTTCTCCATTCACTTTCAAGCTTTACCTTCATAATTTAGTGAAAAGGTGAGATTTTTATCTCACAATTCTTTCCTATAACTATCTTGGACTGTTGGGAATGATTCTCTATCACGTTTGCATGCACATTTGCATTTGGTTTGAATCGAATTGACGAAAAACTCCAATTTTTAGTGTTTTTGTGAAATTCTGCACTTAGGTCGTTCTGCCTGTGCTAGGTCGTTCGCGTGGAAAAGTCTCGGCCCCAAAATAGCTCGTTTCCGACCTTAAAATGTCCTACAACGTTAGGTCGCTCGGCACTCGGAATTAGGTCGTAGGTCGTTCGGCCTATAGGTCGCTAGGTCGCTAACACTTAGGTCGTTTCTGGCCTTAAATCCCCTCTGCAGCGTTAGGTCGCTCAGCCTAGTTAAGGCGTTAGGTCACGTGGCCTTATCCCTTAGGTCGTGACGTCTTAGTTCCTTTAGGTCGTTAAGGTCTTAACTCGCTCGACCTAGTTAGGTCGTTAGGTCGCGTAGCACATTAGGTCGCTAGGTGGCGACAGTCGTTCCACTTTGGCCTTTGCAACTTTAGGTCGTTCAACCACTAGGTCGTGTGCCTCTTTGGGTCGTTCCCACATTAGGTCATAAACCCATAGGTCGTGAGCCCGTTAGGTCGCATGACTCCTTAAGTCGCTCGACCACTAGGTCGCGAACACCTTTAGGTCGCTCGACCCCTTTAACTCGTAGGTCGCTCACCTCTTCTAACCCGCGAGTTCCTTAAGTCGCTCGCCTCCCTTAGGTCGTTAGACCTAAATACCGTTAGGTCGCCTGACCTTTATACCTTTAGGTCGTGTACCCTGTTAGGTCGTAGGTCGCTCGACCTTATTACCTTGTTAGGTCGCGAGTCCCTTAGGTCTCTCGCCTCTGTTAGGTCGCTCGTTTCTACTAACTCGTGAACACGCCTAGGTCGCAACCAATAGGTCGCTCGATCCTATCCTCCCTTAGGTCTTCACTAGGTCGTACCGTTTTGGACGGGGCGCTGCCCCCTGGACCCCCGCGACCTGACCGGGCAGGTCGAACCCCGTAGCGGGGGCGTTGCCCCCGCACCCCCACCTTGGGGGGTTGCCACCCCTCTGGACCCCCCCTCCGTAGGGGATCTTATCTGAAAAACATTCAACAGAACTTGCTTTGTTGAGATGCTGAGTTGACCATTCTTCGAGACAAACTATCTTGGGCTTCTCGGTCGATTTTATGGTATCTCGGCCTTGCTAAAAAGGCGGGATAACAACTTTAGAAATATGAAGGTTTCAATACTAGTAGTAAATATCAAAACTCTTTCATCAAAACAATTTTAACTCTATTTTACTACAAAGCTCTTTCCTTAAACCATTTTCCAATCTATTAGTATATACAAACCTTTACCTCACTCGTATGAGAAATCTAATTAAACGACTTAGTGAAACAAGTGGTATGAAACGCTTGCGTTTACTTCGTTGGTTAATTCTTGGACTTGTTCGATTGAATCTTTTGTGATAATTTTCTAGTGAAGATCTACAGTTTGTTCATAAATATTTGAGTTAAGCAAGTGGTTATGGGACATGAAGCTAAACTTTTATATTTACTAACTTAGTGTAATTGACACTTCTTGATGATCATGACGATCATTTTTGTGTTTTAGACTAGCAACTGTGCGATGTCTCTTTGTCTGCGAGGGAGACTAGACCCCGCTCTTGTGATGTTTCGCCATCGCATTTGTGTGATGTTTCGCCATCGCATTTGTGGGGTAGCGCCCCACGGTCTTCGGGCCATTCGTGTCAAAATTAATGGCTTGCAACCATGAGATAGCGTCTCGCTTTGTGTTACACGTGTAGGTGAGTTTTCATGCTCCCATTTTGTGAGTTTTCATGCTCCTATATTGTGATTTCTGGATTTCTTGTGTAGTCTTCTGGAATTTGTGCTTCACCTATTTTCATGACTTTCATTGTTATGATTTTCCAGCTTTTATGTATAGGTGAATTTGGATCTTTTAGAAGATTCTTTTGATATTGTTTGATCTCTTGATGATCTTCATTTACATGCTTATCATAGTATGTCTTTATGGTTACTATATGTTCTTGCCATATCTATTGTTCCGTATCATGTTATCTGATATTTATAGCTAGACTAATCCGTTTATTATTTTCTTATAAATAATACTCGGGTCAGACCGAGATGTTACAGGTGCTTCTGCTTGACTTCTTCCCCAGGGATTTACTACTCTGACTTTTGGCTGACCATTTAGATTAGCAGTTTTTGTCGTTTACACTTGAGATATAGACTTATAGATGTATTCTTTTGTATAGCACGTGTTGCTATTCTTTGTGTATGTGGTCCTTTCATGACCACTACTCTGATGTACACTTTCATGTGTTAGTTATATATTCATATCTTTTTCCGCCTTTGTGATATGGATGTCTGTGACTGATTGTGTTATGTTTATTTCTATATTTGTTTCCGAAGATTTATTTATAGCCACCGTGTGATAGCTTTGAGTTTGTATCGGTATGTCGGACTTCCTCCTTAAATGAAATGCATGTTATACTATCTGACATATCGGTGCTTGCATAAAGAAGTTACATGGATGGTCGCTCCTCAACAGCCTTATTCTCCGCGCTAGTTGACAACATTACTCCGTAGTGTTCTTGGCTAGCGTGGGTATTGAGGTGGGGCGTCACAGCTTGGTATCAGAGCCAAACTTCGGAACAATGTAGAATAACTTAACAAGGATCATCGTCCTAAGTCCAGCTTCGGAGTCGTATCTTAGGATTAATTCGAGTCTTCGTACCAATTCATCCTACTTTTATTATGATTTCTTGTTTCACTTATCAAGATTGCTTGATATATCTTTTAGTGAATAACCTTTTTCTTCTCCTTCTTTCTTAAGGAAGAAAAATAATTAGACCTGGACGTCCCCGTGCCGGTCAATCTACAGCAACTCCCCAAGATGGAGTTTTTATGACTACCCAGCAACTTCTTGACCTTGTCACGAATGCTCAAGTAGCTGGTTCTAATCCGAAACCTACTCACCCTAAATCTGGGTTTGCACGTTTTTGCAATGATTACACTCACTTGGGTGGGAAGCAATTTAAAGGCACTGAAACTATCATCGAGGTCCAAGCTTGGCTCAGAACGTGTGATAGAATCTTCTCTCGCATGAACCCCACTGACCTCCATCGAGTCCAGGTGGCTTCCAGTATGCTCCAAGAAAGAGCGTTGGATTGGTATGAGCCGTTAATCTTAGAAATTGATGAAGTGGATCTCTCCTGGGAGCACTTCCGGGAACGCTTCGAATCGAAATTCGTGCCCGAGGCTGAAAAAGTAACTTTGGCTCGGAGACTTATTGACCTTGTTCAAGGTCAGTCTTCTGTGGCGGACTACGTTGCATCATTCGAATCCCTTTCCAAATATGGGGTCGAATATATAAATACTCCACTGAAGAAGAACCAGAGGTTCGTTTATGGCTTAAATAAGAATCTTAAGAAGCCACTACTTCTGAAACTAGAAGTTGCATTTGATCAACTCGTCGATTCGCTCTTCGTCTTGAAGTGGCCGATAGAGAGAGTGATGCTGAAGTGGTTGGCGCTAAACCAAACTTCAACAACGAAAAGAGGCCTAACAAATTTAAAGGTTCTTATCCCAACAAAAAGGGTAAGCAAGCAACTTCGGCTGCAAAGACACCTTCCTCTAGTAGCGGGCAATGCTATAACTGTGGTTCTAAGGACCATTTTGTGAACAAGTGTTCGAAGCCCAAAAGTTGTCGCTATTGCAAGAGCTCGGAACATTATATACATATGTGCCCCACACTAAAAGGCAGGAAAGAGGGAAAGTTAAACGTGGCTCAAGCCCCTGGCAACACATCTCGTGGCCAAGGTATTTCTCATTCCATTCTTGATGGTATTATTTTATTTCATGATCAACCTATTAGAGTTCTCTTTGATACGGGTGCATCCCATTCTTTTATATCAAAGGAACTTGTCGACACTTTCTCTCTAAATGTTGATGCTTTAATGACTTCCTTGAGAATTGCAAATCCTGTTGGTGGATCCGCAACTCTTAGTTTGCTTTGTAAAAATGTGGAGATTATTTTATGTGATTTTCCATTCCTAGCCGATTTGCATGTTATGTGTTACCTAGGCTTTGGAATGATTTTGGGAATGGATTGGCTTAATCGTTATGAAGCTCATATCCTATGTCCTGAGCGGACTATTCATCTCCGACATCCACTATCTGTTAATCAGATTTCTGTTAATCTTAAAGATTCAGAATCCTGTTTGGTGACATCTTTATATTCTTTAAATCCTCGTGATAACGATGATGATGATGAAGATGATATTATTTCTCGTATTCACGTTGTTCGTGAATTTTCCGACATATTCGAGCCCGTTTTAGGTTTACCACCTAAACGAGCAATTGAGTTTAGAATTAATCTTTTTTCTGGAGCTCAACCTATTACTCGTCCTCCTTATCGCATGTCCAATAAGGAAAAGGAGGAGAGTGCAAACAGTTGTCCGAATTGGAGACGAAGCAATTTATTCGCTCTAGTTCCTCGCCTTGGGGAGCTTCGGCTATTTTCGTGAAGAAATCCGACGGTACGCTTAGGCTTTGCGTTGACTATCGCAAGCTTAACGATCTGACTATTAAAAATAAATATCCTTTACGTCGCATTGACGATCTGTTTGATCAACTTAGCGGAGCTAGGGTCTTTTCACAGTTGGACTTGGCTACCGGTTTTCATCAGCTTCGTATTGCTGAGGATGGTATTCCTTTGACGTCGTTCCGTACTCGTTATGGATCTTATGAATGGCTTGTTATGCCATTTAGTTTAACGAATGCTCTGGCTTACTTCGTTGACCTCATGAATCGAGTTTTCAAGGCTTTCCTCGATCGGTTTGTTCTCATCTTCATTGATGATATCCTTGTGTATTCTAAAACCGAGGAGGAGCATGAAAAGCATCTTCGGATTGTATTGGAAACTCTTAGGAGTAATCAATTAAAGGTGAAATTTTCAAAATGCCACTTTTGGCAATCTCGTGTGAAGTTTCTCGGTCATATTATTTCCGAATTCGGATTTTCCGTGGATCCTTCAAAGATTGAAGCGATTCAAGATTGGAAGAGACCGGAGAGTGTGACAAAGATTCATAGTTTGTTCGGATTGGCGGGTTATTACCGTCGTTTCATTAAAGACTTTTCTAAGATTGACGTGCCTCTTACTGGCTTGACTAAGAAGGGAGTTAAATACATTTGGTCGGACAAATGTGAAGCTTCTTTTCAGAAATTGAAAGAACTCCTTTCTGATGCTCCTATTCTTGTTATTCCTAAAGGGAATCAAGATTTTGTTGTTTATACTGATGCTAGTCACGTTGGTTTGGGTGCCGTTCTTATGCAAAAAAGAACGTGTTATTGCTTATGCTTCTAGGCAATTGAAGCCGGCCGAGACTAGATATGCCACACATGATTTAGAACTCGCGGCTATTGTTTTCGCCCTTCGAATTTAGCGTCATTATCTATTAGGAGAGAAATTTATTCTTTACACGGATCATAAGTCTTTGAAATATTTATTTTCTCAAAAGGAACTTAATTTGCGTCAACAGCGTTGGCTCGAGTTCCTTGCACCTTATGATCTTGATATTCTTTATACCCCCGGTAAGGGTAATCGTGTCGTCGATGCTCTTAGCCGTAAACAACAAGCAGTTGTTTCTATGATGATATCTGAATGGAACGATCTCGAGATTTTATCCACTTGTGAGATTCGAGAGCGCGTATCCGATTTATGCTCATCACTTGTTTTATGTAGCCTTGAGGCTCATCCTTCTCTTTTAGACCGCATTCTTGAAGCTCAAGGGCTAGATCCTGATTTGGCTCTTCTTGGCCAAAATGTTAAGGATAAAATTGATAGTGAAGGTTTGAAAGACTTTGATATTGATTCTCGTGGAGGCATTCGAAAATTTGGTAGACTTATCGTACCAAATATTGATGATCTTCGTAAAGATATTTTAGAAGATTCCCATCGTTCTAAATTCACCATTCATCCAGGTAGTAGTAAAATGTACGCTGATATGAAGCAACTTTATTATTGGGAGGTAATGAAATCTGATATTGCTAACTTTGTTAAGTGTTGCATGACTTGCCAACTTGTCAAGGCCGAACATCAAAGGCCTGGTGGGTTATTGCAACCTTTAGAAATTCCAATTTGGAAGTGGGACCAAATTTTCATGGATTTTATAGATGGCCTTCCCCGTTCTCGTTCGGGTCATGATAGCTTATGGGTGATCGTTGATAGACTTACTAAATCGGCTCATTTTATTCCCGTTCGGTCTAACCGAACCGTTCCTCTTTTGGCCAAACTCTTTATCAAAGAAATTGTTAAATTGCATGGAGTTCCTACTTCTATTGTTAGCGATCGAGATCCATTGTTTACTAGTGGATTTTGGAAGAGTCTTCAAAAAGCTTTAGGAACGAAGCTTAATTTTAGCACTGCTTATCACCCCCAGTCCGATGGACAAACCGAGCGTGTGAATCAAACTCTTGAAGATCTTCTTCGTGCTTGTGTGCTCGATTTTGGTGGAAGTTGGGACGATCATATTTCACTTGTTGAATTTTCCTATAATAATAGCTTCCAATCTAGTATTGGTATGGCACCTTTCGAGGCACTCTATGGAAGGCCATGCCGATCTCCTTCTTGTTGGCTTGAGGCCGGTGAGAAGCTGGTTTTAGGTCCCGACTTTATTCATGATTCCACAAAGAAGATTGAACTTATTCGACATAGGATGAAAGAAGCCCAGAGTAGACAAAAATCCTATGCCGATAATCGAAGAAGGAAGTTAGGAATTTCTGTGGGAGATTCTGTTTTTATTTGTGTTTCACCTATGAAAGGTGTTGTACGTTTCAGTCGATCGGGAAAGTTAGCACCCCGATATATTGGGCCATTTCCTATCACTGAACGTATTGGTTCTATGGCTTATCGCCTTACATTACCGGCTCAGTTTTCTGCTATGCATGACGTGTTTCATGTTTCTCAATTACGGAAATGCCTACGAGATTCTGATTCTATTCTTGAGCCAGGTGTTGTGGAAGAAATTGAAGTTTCGCCGAATTTAACTTACGAGCAGCATCCTATTCGAATTATTGCTTCGGAGGTCAAACGACTTCGAAATAAAGATGTTCCGCTTATGAAGGTTCAATGGTCCTCAAATCCTAAGGATTGCTCTTGGGAATCCAGAGAATTCATCGAGCGAACACATCTGGACTTGCTTACTCCTACTCTTTGAGGTGAACTTCTTATTTCAAATTTCTTTTGTGTTAATATGCTTTTATGGTTGTTACTTTTTATTTCCATCTTATATATTGCGAGGACGCAATTTCTTTAAGGAGGGGAGTCTGTAACAACCCGCATATTTATCGATTTTATATTTAAATATTTTGTCGTTAAACGGATATTGGTCTGAAAAGCTACTTTTTGCAAACTGTCGAATTAGGACTCGAGACCACTTCCATTGAGTTCGAAATGTCGTGTACAACTTTTTTAAGTATAAACATTGATAGGTTTGGAGTTAGTGGAATTTCACTTACTTTTCCCGCTTTGGACTTTGGGTTAGATTAGCCATTATAACTCAAACCCCCTTCTCTCCTTCTCCTCACTCTTCATAAATTCCTACCAAAAACAAACTTTAACATTAATGGTGAGTGGAAAGGGAAATTAGAAACTCCAAGCCTAGGTTTCAACTCCAACTCCATCATTCAACTCCAAATTCAAGGAAAAGCATTGGATTCAAGCTTGTAGTTGCTTCTCCATTCACCTTCAAGCTTTACCTTCATAATTTGGTGAAAAGGTGAGGTTTTGATCTCACAATTCTTGCCTATAACTATCTTAGACTGTTGGGAATGATTCCCTATCACGTTTGCATGCACATTTTCATTTGGTTTGAATCGAATTGGCGAAAAACTCCAATTTTTAGTGTTTTTGGTGAAATTATGCACTTAGGTCGTTCTGCCTATGCTAGGTCGTTCGCGTGGAAAAGTCTCGGCCTCAAAATAGCTCGTTTCCGACCTTAAAATGGCCTACAACGTTAGGTCGCTCGGCACTCGGAATTAGGTCATAGGTCGTTCGGCCTATAGGTCGCTAGGTCGCAAACACTTAGGTCGTTTCTGGCCTTAAATCCCCTCTGCAGCGTTAGGTCGCTCAGCCTAGTTAAGGCGTTAGGTCGCGTGGCCTTATCCCTTAGGTCATGACGTCTTAATTCCTTTAGGTCGTTAAGGTCTTAACTCGCTCGACCTAGTTAGGTCGTTAGGTCGCTAGGTCGCGACAGTCGTTCCACTTTAGCCTTTGAAACTTTAGGTCGTTCAACCACTAGGTCGCATGCCTCTTTGGGTCGTTCCCACGTTAGGTCGTAAACCCATAGGTCGTGAGCCCGTTAGGTCGCATGACTCCTTAAGTCGCTCGACCACTAGGTCGCGAACACCTTTAGGTCGCTCGACCCCTTTAACTCGTAGGTCGCTCGCCTCTTCTAACCCGCGAGTTCCTTAAGTCGCTCGCCTCACTTAGGTTGTTAGACCTTAATACCGTTAGGTCGCATGACCTTTATACCTTTAGGTCGTGTACCCTGTTAGGTCGTAGGTCGCTCGACCTTTTGACCTTATTAGGTCGCGAGTCCCCTAGGTCGCTCGCCTCTGTTAGGTCGCTCGTTTCTTCTAACTCGCGAACACCCCTAGGTCGCAACCAATAGGTCGCTCGATCCTATCCTCCCTTAGGTCTTCACTAGGTCGTACCGTTTTGGACGGGGCGCTGCCCCCTGGACCCCCGCGACCTGACCGGGCATCGATACGAAAGCATCGATTCGAAAGTATCGATTCGCCTAATGGATTCGAAAGTGCCAACGTCTTCTGCCATCGATACGAAAGTATCGATTCGGGACATGCTGCCTCTTCCCATCTGATCGATACGAAACCATTGAGCCGAACCTGTGCTGATCGATACGAACGGCATCGATTCGAAGTTCTCACATTCTAATCGATACGAAACGTATCGATTCGAACCACCACTATGCCATGCCTTTTATCGATACGAACCTGATGGAGTCGAACTAAACAAAATCTGATGGATACGAAATAGATCGATTCGAAATGAGCATCACCTCGACCCCTTGATGGATTCGAACAGTGTTTGCACAAAAAATGGGCAAACACCTCCAAGTCGTATGAACTAGTCGATTTTGTGTTGTTTTTAGTGATTTGGGTGATTTACGCAAACATATAAAAAGCAGGGACTAAACTGTAAAAGACATACAGATTTATAGTGGTTCGGCCACAACGTGCCTACGTCCACTTTATATGTTATTCTCCTTTTCTATTCAGATTACAAGTACAAAGCTTTGATTACAAGTAACTGAAAGTTGTTTGAAAGTTCTATCCGTGCTTGAGCTCTCAAACTCCTCCCTCATTGTTGTACCCCTGCCCCTCTATTTATAGAGTGAGGCTGAGGGTAGGGGTCCTGGATGTATATAGCTGCTGGTGGGCCTGGGCTGAAGCAATCTGGCCTGGCAATGTTGGTTCGGCAAGGCCTTGGTCCGGAGATGGTTGGAGTGGAATTGGTCCGGTATCACTTTGGTTCGGCAGGCACGAGAAGGGAGTTGGTTCGGCAGTGGTTGGTTCGAAGATGGTTCGGCAGCGAGTTGGTTCGGTGGTTACTCGGAGAAGGTTGGTCCGGCGGTCACTTGGAGAAGGTTGGTTCGGCAGGCTAGTGGAGAGGATTGGTTCGGTGGAGGGTTTCTGGTCCGGTAGTGCCTCTTTGAGTTGGTCCGGTAGATAGGAGGAGGTAGGTTGGTTCGGCATTAGGGTGGAGAGGCTTGGTTCGGCTTCGAGGTGGAGAGGCTTGGTTCGGCATTGAGGTGGAGAGGTGGTGTTTCCTTTTCTATTGGATCGGTGGTGGTGGAAATGCACACACAACATTGACATTCCAATTTGGACCAAAAAATGGGATAACACTTTGCCCCCCAAAATATGGCTTGTGGTAGGAAGGCGTGTTTTGTAATGCCATGAGCTGGATGTTCATATCCTATTGACGTCCTGCAAAGGAATTTACAGTTTTATGTGACCTCAAATGACGACCGTTCGGGATCGAGATATTTGAGATGAAGTGCGACTGTTCATGGTCAAGTGCCTAACTTCAAATGACGATCGTTCGGGATCGAGCCATTCGAGGTGAAGTGCGACCGTGCGCGGTCAAGTGGCGGACCTCAAATGACGACCATTCGTGATCGAGCCATTTGAGGTGAGGTGAGTTGTACCGTTCGGGGCGAGTTGTGACCGTTCGAGGTCGGGTGCCGTTCGAGGCGAGTTGTGACCGTTCGAGGTCGGGTGCCGTTCGAGGCGAGTTGTAACCGTTCCAGGTCGGGTGCCGTTCGAGGCGAGTTGTGACCGTTCGAGGTCGAGTGCCGTTCGAGGCGAGTGAGTGTGCCCGGAGGGGACTTAATATTATCTGTGTCGGAGTTATTGTTTGGGGGAGTTTCCGAATCAAAGACTTCGGCAGTTCACTGCCATGCAAGAGGTGCTCGTGGACCGTTCACGATCCAACGGGCATACAAGTAGATTTTTTTCATAGAATTGTAAATATTAAAGCAATAATCATATGAACCTTACAGCAGAAATGTCCAAACAGGCAGAATTTAAATGTTCAAATCAAAATCAAAGCAAAAAGAAAAATGAAGATGTCAAAGCGTAAGCTCTTACTATAACGCGGTTGGTAGTCAATCAGAGCATGCGTATGGATCGTGCGCGATCGCTCACATGTGTAAATGATTTAACCGTGTTAGTGAGAGGTTTACAACTTGTTCATCGTTATTTTAATCAAGCAATCAATGGATAATCAAACGGTGCCCCGATCCAGGGTCACCTCTAGCCGATGTAGACGGTGGTCGCTCTGGCTCCACTGCTGGAGTTCGCCACCTCACATACTGAAGGACCATACCGTTCCTGATATGCCCTTCCACCTCATCCTTCAAATGCCTACAATCATTAGTGTTATGCCCGTTCAATTCATGAAATACACAAAACTTGTCTGATTTTCTTTCGTCAGAGGTTGGATCCCTTTGCATCGGTCTACGATACGGAACCTGCTCTTTAGTATCCTGATAAATTCGTTCCAGACTCTCATTCAGCTCAGAGTAAGTGGTGAATCGCGGCTCCCTCCGTTGCCGCTTTGACCTGTCCCCGTCATTCTCAGTCTTTCTTTTACCTCTACTAGTTTCCGCGCCTTTCTCAGGGGGATTTCCTCCTTTGATCGCATAAATATCAATTCATTCTCCTTCTTCTCTTTCGGCGTTCGCATCCTCCAATCGTAGAAACTTTTCCGCCTCATGATAGAATTCTCCTAGATCCACGGGTGGATCCTTAGTTAATGAATTTTTGAACTCTGTTTCGTCATCTATCCCGGACACAGCCGCTATCATAACCATGGATGGATCTGGTCGATCCACCGAAGCTGCTGCCGCATTGAATCGCGTTAGGTAACTCCTCAAGGTCTCTCCGGTTTTCTGCTTTAGGGTTGCCAACGTCATCACATTCTTGGGTCGTGTAATGTGGACCCTGAATTGCCTCATAAATCTCTCAATTAAATCATTCCACGTTCCGATGGGTCCATTCTCTAATTGTCTAAACCACAATGCTGCGATATCCGCCAAGTACAATGGAAAGCACCGGGCCATAACCTCCTCTGATGCCCCCAGCACTTCCATATGCCTCATATACTTTGTTAGATGAACCGTGGGGTCCGTTCTCCCGTCATACATGTCCAACGATGGTAACTTGAAATCCGGTGGGTTCCTAGCTTGTCTGATTGCTGGAGTAAAAGGACTCCTATTAACATCCTCCAAATATTTGTTTACCAAAACGCCTCTCATAGCTTTCCTAACCATCTCCGCCAACCTGTCATTGTCTCCGAGATGCAATCTTTGTTCATTACTTTCGACCTGCCCCATGAGTCCATGAGGGAATTCTGGGATCTGCCCCCTTGACAGAGCGTTCAATCCTCTGCTGCTCCCAGGTTGTGCAGATGCTCCTCTTTCTCTCTCCTAAATTGGATCTATGTTCTCCATGGGTGTGCCTCCTAATCTAGGTGCTATGCCGGATGGTCCTGCTCCGTTCCAAACTCCATCCGCTTCCCTATTCTGTGCTCAAGGTTGCCCAATCTGCTGAAACAAATTCTGAATCAACTCCTCTTGTCTTTTCATCATTGTCTCCATCTCATCCCTGGTGATGAAGACTGAAGTTTGGTTCTCTCCTGAGGAAGCCCCTTGACTCCCTTCGTGCTGACTTCTTTCTGGTCTCTGTCTTCTACTTGTTTTCCTTCCAAGAGCCATAATCTCGGATAGACTTCTGGTTCTTAAAGAGAGTCTCTCAACAAATCTTTGCGAGGCAATGATTAAAGCGCTCCTGGGTTGTTCTCGGTGAAAGCACCAAAAATGTTTGCACAAAAAATGGGCAAACACCTCCAAGTCCTATGAACTAGTCGATTTTGTGTTGTTTTTAGTGATTTGGGTGATTTACGCAAACATATAAAAAGCAGGGACTAAACTGTAAATGACACACAGATTTATAGTGGTTCGGCCAGAAGGTGCCTACGTCCACTTTATATGTTATTCTCCTTTTCTATTCAGATTACAATTACAAAGCTTTGATTACAAGTAACTGAAAGTTGTTTGAAAGTTCTATCCGTGCTTGAGCTCTCAAACTCCTCCCCTATTGTTGTACCCCTGCCCCTCTATTTATAGAGTGAGGCTGAGGGTAGGGGTCCTGGATGTATATAGCTGCTGGTGGGCCTGGGCTGAAGCAATCTGGCCTGGCAATGTTGGTTCGGCAAGGCCTTGGTCCGGAGATGGTTGGAGTGGAATTGGTCCGGTATCACTTTGGTTCGGCAGGCATAGGAAGGGAGTTGGTTCGGAAGTGGTTGGTCCGGAGATGGTTCGGCAGCGAGTTGGTTCGGTGGTTACTCGGAGAAGGTTGGTCCGGCGGTTACTTGGAGAAGGTTGGTTCGGCAGGCTAGTAGAGAGCATTGGTTCGGTGGAGGGTTTCTGGTCCGGTAGTGCCTCTTTGAGTTGGCCCGGTAGATAGGAGGAGGTAGGTTGGTTCGGCATTGGGGTGGAGAGGCTTGGTTCGGCTTCGAGGTGGAGAGGCTTGGTTCGGCATTGAGGTGGAGAGGTGGTGTTTCCTTTTCTATTTGATCGGTGGTGGTGGAAATGCACACACAACATTGACATTCCAATTTGGACCAAAAAATGGGATAACAAACAGTATGTCCTTTCTACCTTGTATTGATCATATCTCCTCCATACGAACTCTGATTGACCTGAAATTTGAAACATAGCCTCTCCTAGTCCTCGTCATCATCTCCAACCAATTTTTTCCCGATCAGAGATCAATCAAATTTTGACAACATCGATTGCGGCCTTGATTCCAATCGATCTCCAATCCCGATATCCATCATTCCTTACCTATTTGTTGATATTCCAGCTTTGACCAAAAAGTGGGATAACAATGATTTCGTTTATGTGACGAATTTAATGATCTGGAAAGAGGCTTCGGCCATTCTTTGATTTTCTATTTTTTTGTTTTTGTTTGTTTTGTTGAATTCGATTTCTGCTTTGAAGGTTAAGAGGACGGAGATAAATATCCCTTTACGGAAGCTTCTCGAGTACGCGTTTATGAAATGAAAATATCTCCTGTTGTAACGCGAAATCCTGAACTCTGAATCAAACATGCCGACAGACGTTAATAAGGTTTAATCCGCATTCCGAACACAACGGAACGTGTTTCGGAAGCTAATTCGATCATATGCATGAGTTACGGAAATAAACGATCAATTTTAAATTATATCAATTAAAATAATTTCTAAGCGTTTGGAGCTGTCAGGGTCAAACGACAACTCTGATTGCTCCGAAAATTGAAATCCGATAATAACTAACTATTACAGATCCAATGGAACTGGTTTCGTCGAATTCCGAGACTATGCCTCGGAAGGCTATTTTTAAATATCGATTTAAAAGATATACTATTAAAATTGAACAAATCACCTTTAATTTGAATTTCAACAATTCTATTATCTTCAGTATTATCATTATAAATTTTATAAGCCTTTAAATTATTTAAACAGGCTTAGAAATTTTAGAGTCAATAATTTATCAAATTTCAATTATTAAATTCAATATTTAAACTGTATAAATCAATGATTTAATTATCAAGTAAATATTGATATCTTGAATTCAAGTTAAAATTAATTCTTAAATATTTTAAAATCAATTAACTATTCAAATTTAAATTGTTAGAAATTCCGGGTCGTCACATTCCTCCCCCCTTAAAAGAATTTCGTCCCCGAAATTACTAGTTAGGAAGAATGGTTCAAAACCCGTTTGCCTTTTTCCAAAACTCACAATTCAACATCCTACCAACTATCTTCTATTAAAGACCCACTATCACCTTAACCAACTTCCCAAAACCTTCCATAGTTTCCAACGACATTAATTTACTTCACTTATTCAAGTTTAAGTTTAAAATCAAATTTTGAATTATCATAATTTCTCAAAAAAATTCTAACTCCCTAAATTTCTGAAAATTTTTGCCAGTGTCTCCTTTGCGCGGCTAGCTCGGTACTACTACAAAATGCCTCTATGTGCTCCCAAATTTCAAAAGAAAGCAAAAGCCAAGTGGCTAGATCAAAAACCCAATCCAATTTCATACAGAAATTTAAATACATATCTTTTTGTCGGGCAATTCAAATTTATCTTTTGGAATCAAATCCAATTTCTTTTCCCTTTAATACCTGCATATCTTACTTAGCAACAATATTCAATCGTAATTTTACAAATCATTTTATACCTTTCCTTACATAGGTTTTCATATTTACTTCTATTCAGATTAGTTTTCCCGTTTTCATACGAATTCAATTTAGCATCAATTCTGAATATTAAATTTTACCTTCCATTTATAACTGATTCACATCGTTATTTTAAATTAGTTCCACCCATTAGTTTATTTTAATTTCCAATTTGAAATCATTTGTTACTAACAAAAGTTTCTACATTTTTTTTTCAAAAATTTTCAAATTTTTTTATCAGAGTCTCCTTTGTACGGAAGAGTTTTTTCAATTTAACAATAGATATAAATATGTATACATCGACCCACACGGTCGGAAAAAGCAAAAACATTTCATATTTCCTATTTTTATTGCGTAGGCGTACCTTTATTTAGCATTTAAGCAAGCAGCTTATTTATTCTAGCAATTAGCATACCCCAAATCTAGCTAAACGGCTTCCCTGTACCTGTACTTACTCAATTTAAACATGTAAGTGCCATATATAGAAATTCTATTAGCATTTCACTTACTTTTAATGGATAAACACAAGCATTTCAAAAGCAACAAACACCAAACGCTTACCATAAGCGATTTATATAATCTTAAAGCTAATTCAATTGTTTTCAACCAATTCATAAGACATCTCATTCAATTTAAATAGTTTGCCACTCAATTTCTTACATCCAATTTATCTTAACCCAAATAAGCTCATATTCCATTTAATTGATTCCAAAATCAAGTTATTTAACTTCTCTCAATCCATAGGATTTTAATTACTTTCATCGATGTCAAACGACAATTCATTCCATGCAAATTCGACAATATTCGCTTGATAAAGTATTCATTTCAGTTTATTACTACTTGAATTTAATTTCAATTCATTCTATATTTAATTTCATTTCATTTCATTGCTAATTTATTTTAATTTCCTGTAAATACTTTATCTACAGTAACAAGCTTGCAAGACTCCGTCATCCACACATGTAACAAGACACAACTTTGTCATACAAACATAGTTCAAACCAGATGGGAAGTAGCCCCATGGAGATGATGATGGTGATATGTGTTAAGCTGCTACTAATTTCAACTATGTACGTGACTGTATGACCATTTCAGCATAACAAGAGCCAGTTATATTTTCTTCACTTGCACATGATGATAAATATTAAGTTGTATTCGAAAATATAAATCCAATAAGAAAGAAGTGAACTTAACTATTAGAAACAATTTATTATTCGCAGGTTTTGTATGAGCGACCTTAAAAGATATCAACCAACATTCATATGTGTTTAGACCTGTGAAGGAATAAAAATTTCATCAAGATAAATGATGCGTACTTTATTCAATGTATATAATCATTCATATGCTATCTTTTTAAGCAATAAATACCGTGTGAATTTTTTTGTGATCTGTAGATATGTAGGTGAGGAGACACATTGGATTTAGTGAAATTAAAAGCCAACAGGTCATCAAAATTCAAAAATTAATCATCGTGATTTGACTCTACTTGCATAATACTACTTTTTACAGCATGCACTTGCTACGAATCCATTACAATCTGCTAGAATCTTAAATAGAACATCAGATTTTACACAGTAATAGACTTTGGCTAATATCCATATACCAACCAAAAATTCAGTGCATATAAGGATTATGGATGAAACTCAAATCATAAATTGTTAGAATGGGTTGATGTATAAATCCACTAGTTTGATTACACTCTAGTAGTCACTTCAATCATCCAAAATGAACCAAGTTTGCTTTCGCTATCATCATACTAGTCTTAATTAAAATGAAAATTCTACATAAGCATGAATAAGAAATCACATCATGTTATTTAATATAGAATCTACACATATCACGGTTATTACTTGGTCCTAATTCCATTAGCTCATTTATTCACCCCATTTTAAATTTTTATTTCACCTACTCAATTCATTTTCCAATTCATTATATTTATACAAAACCTTCCTCAATTTATTTCTACTCACCTGGGTTTTTTTGTTTGCAACCCAACCAATTCTATTATTATTCAATTTCATTTCATATGACAACACTTCCATTATATCAAATTTATTTGCAAATTACGTTAAATATTATTCATATCACACTTGAATTTTGTTTGTAATTCAAACCATCACTATTTCGATCCAACTCTAATTTATTTTTATTTTTCACAACATCTCTTCTTATTTAATCCATTATCAAATCCAAGTCGAATTCTATTTATAATTCGAATTCATTTCCAAACCCCATTATTAACTTATAATTCATTTATTTCAACCGAATTAAATTTTTATTAGTATGTTCTATCAAATAATTATTTAGCTAATTAGCTTATTTCCAATTTTTAAATCCATATTCGATTTTATTTCAAAAACTACTTCATTAAATTTTCCTGAGTTCGAATTTTATTTTATAATTCCAGTTTGGATTCCCCTTTATTTTAAAATTTTAAAAAAATGCCTTTAAATTCAGATAATATAATTAAAATAGCTTTTTATAAAAATATATCTTATAACTCGGTGTCTCAACCAGTCCATCCTTGTTCTCACAGAAATTCAGTCATACGTTGATTAGGCGTAGGACTGAAAATCTATAAGTACTTGGTAAACCCGTTTTCAACACCCTGTGAAAATACTTGGAAAATAATTTTATTGGAAATCTAGAAAACAGTTTTTGAAAATAGAGGAAATATCTTTAGTGAGGATGCTCTGGAAATTATCACCCCCATCCATGGTCGTAGTTAACCCGATGGTTACGTTGCCATCCCGACAAAATCCAAAGATAACTGTAGGCCTCCGTGCCCCTCAATTACGCCATGGAACCCGCTACAGATCGCAGCTACAACTGGGTTACGTACCTATCACAGCAAAAAACCCTATAACTGTAGGCATCAGCACCCTCGAATTTCGCTGCCACAAGAATGAAACTTCTCCACTCCACTTGACCATAGATCGCAGTCTACCGATGTTGCGTTGCCTTCCCGGCAAAATCAAGTGTAGACTGTTGGCACTCATCCTCCGCACGATTTCGCTATGGTCCCCACAGTAGATCGCAGTGACATCGAGTTACACTGTCGTCACAACATAACCCAAATGCCCCTGTAGGCATCAGCGCCCTCGACTTTCGCTACCCAATAATCCTCAGGAACTAGTTTGTCCGGACTCCTCACAGGATCAACTTTAGAACCCCCCTTGGGGCTCAAGGCAGCACCACCCGGTGGCACTCCTGAGAAGTTCATTACAAGGAAGTGCCTTTTTCCCAAGAGCCATCATCAAAACACTTTATACTGTACATATAGTATCTTTCAAATCATACACCTAGTATGAATTTTATCAAAGCTCCTTTACACAAAATCGATTATCCCAAAATCGATAATTCTCAAACCAGGCTTTCCAAATTCCAATATTGATTTTACCCAAAAATCAAAAGCCTTTCCAAATCTAAAGGTTCTCAAAACCTTTTCCAAAACCCTCATAAAACCGTTTATATATATATATATATATTCAAAAAAAAATAACTTTTTTTTAAAACTTTGGATCATTTTAAACTTGTATAAAATTCCTTTCATACTTCAAACACTTCCAAAGTCCCTTTTTCTTCCAGCAATAAATTCAACAAGGGAAGATTTATCTTATATAACAAAGATATATAACTTGTTTATTCAAAATCAAATATTCAAATTTGATTACTTTTCTCAATATCAATTTCATTCAAATTCGTACGATGTACACATATCATCTATACGCCATACCAACCTGATCGCTCACTCGATCACACAATTTCACTTCCGAACTAGTATCGTCCACCCGACTTCCTAGTGCGGACACAGATCTGGTTTCTTGATTAGAAACCGTCATTCTTCTTGCATAGCCATAACTATGATAGAGAATATCCAGAACCAATCAACAATCCATATCCAGGCTCGCCGTCGAAAATCGTGTGAAAAATCCCAACTCGGATCGATATAACTATCTCGAAATTCTATGCTCGAATCTGGATCAAATCACTATGCGAATAGAATAATATACGTACATCCTACGTATTTAACTTCATTGATTATTAGCCAAATCAATTTCCTTCCTATTCACATTTCCTTTAAATTCTATCCACATATTTACAATTGCTTCAATTCCATTGAATTATCACTTCAATTCTTATCTCAATTGGGTATTTAACCAATAACAGTTTGAACTCCGACCGGTTTATATTAAAAAAATAGCTTGAAAATTTTTAAAATAGATAAGTAGTCGAAAAATAATTATTAGTTCGCACAATAGCTTCAAAATAGTTAACTAATTGTAAAATAGTTGGAAAGTAGTTGAATAGTTTCAGAAATTTTAGACAATTGCAAAATAGTTGTAAAATAGTAATTAATTTGTAAATTAGTTGAAAAATGGTAACTAGTTTATAAAACAGTTGAAAAATGTTAAATAGTTCCAAAAATAATTGTAAAACAAGTATAAAATAATTTGGCATTAAGAAAGAAAGGTTGTATATATTTAATAGCTTGGGAAAAATAAGTTTATATTAAAATAATTTATATTGAAAATAGTCCAGAGTCAAAACTATTCACTTTCCCAATTTCCATTCTCACCAATTCAATTTAAATTTCCATCTCCATTTAAATTGACCCAATTCCAATTTAAATAACTCCAATTTCCATTGGACTTGATTTATTCCCAAATCAAGTTGAATTAATTCTCAATTTCTTTCCAACTTCAAATCAAATTCCATTTGATTTTAAACCTGTCTAACTTAAATTACAATTCCAAATTATTCCGATCAATTTGGACTAATATCAATTGAACTCTCTTCAATTTCAATACCTTTTCAAGTTAATCCAATCAACCTCATTCAATCCTTAAACTTCACAATAAAAATCTTCCCACTTAAAAACTTATCATTTGGATATCACATCACATTCCAAATTTCAAACTCAACATTTAGAGTTTATTCAAACTATTTTTGATTTATGTATATTCCTTATTCATACATATTATTTCCTCTACACACGAGGTCATCCTTAAATTTTAAACCACTTTTGGTTTTTAATTCAAATCAAATTTTCAAACAACCCATTGTTTGTAATAAGTCCCAGATATTCAAAGAATACTTATTATTTCTCATTATTTTAATTTAAAAGTTATACTCATCTTATAAATTTACTTCATTTGGCTTACTTAATAACAAATATACCATTATTAATTAATTAAATTTTGATTTGGTTGTATTTTCGTTTTCACTTAATTTAATTCCAATTCAAGACTTTAAATTTGGTTGTATTATATTACTTCTTAATTTAATAACAATTTAAAATTTCAGTTTGGTTGTATTTTATATTACTTTTTAATTTAATTCCAATTATTTAACAACCAATCTCCTTAATATTTATTTGAAGGGAATATTGCTTTATGTATAAAATATATTCTTATACAAATTCATTTAAAATCTTTATAAGAAAATAACAAGTACGCTCTCACATATATATTCAACTCATTCTAGAGTACTACAGACTCTATTCAATGAGTAATCCCCACCAGAGCCAAGGTTCTCGCTTAACCTTTCAGCTTTGATGCCAACTGTGACGTCCCAGAATTTTCGAACCCGAAAATTCCAGATAGTTATGAAAAAGAAGAAAGAGATAGAAGAAGAAGAAGAACAGAAACATCAACAACTCACATTCGCAGCGGATAAAATATAATAATAAGTAATATCAGTTTACAAAAGAATACTATATCTGTCAATTACATTTAATATACATCAGAGTTTCACATATATACAGTCACTGAATATACACTATTATCATGTCTCAGATTAACAATAATATAAATACAGCGGAAAAATTCTATACGCTCCTGCCATCCAGCTCGCCTCCTGAGCTCCAGTGCGTCCCTACCTGAAAATCTATAATACTCGGTCTGACCCGAGCATTACACCAAAGTAACACCCAGGTCAGGCTGGAAACCAGCGTGAGTAAGCCCAACTAACATGAAATACCAAAGCAATCAACTTATATAAACCCGGGGTAACTTATATCAATTTAACCAATTCACAATTTGCTATAGACAACACTTATTTCACATATAGTTTCTAAGTACCAAACTTAGATAAAATAATCCAATTCACTTAAATCATTTCATTCCTGCCTATTGATTTCTCAAATCAATTTATAAAAATTCGAAGTGGTTTCGGGTATCTCCCAATACCCGATCCCGGCCTCTCCGAGTCTCATACCATCATATCCCAAGTTATCCAAATGATAAACACAACATTTCATATCAGAGATATCAACTCATTCAAAGCGTCCAATACCAATCAATCATTCATAAGCAAATTTTATCGCTCCCAAACTAGTTCAATTAATTCTAGTTGAATTTTCTAACCTCCAATCACTTAGATTCTTTATCTTGTCAATTACTTAATTCAAATCAAATAATTCAATCATCCTGTCAATATTCATCTTAATTAATCAACCCGAATTAATTATCCTTCAATTCCATTCAAGCATCTATCTTTAATTAACTTCCCAATATTAATTATACTTAACCAAAAATCAATAAGTAATCTCAATTTCTTCATGAATTAATTAACCATATTAATTGCATTAATTCTTAAGTACTTATATTAATTAGTTCTTCATACATCACTTGTTACGGATTAATCAATTCCAATTTATCAATCTTTAATTACAACATAAATTATATAAGCTTATGATTTTCAATTATATTTCGATTTATCCTCAGCTAAATTAATTATATCAAATAATTAATCATTAATTGAACTGCAAACTTTAATTTTTCTTGATTTAACCCAACCTGTGATTATCTACCCTTTCATTTACTTCATTAAATGAATTAATTCTCCTTAATTTAACTATCTTAATTTATCTCTCGTTTTATCACACCAGTAATTTTATTTTATTAATTACATTAAGTAATTACTTATTAGACCATCAAATGATCATTCCAAATTAATATCACTTAATTAGTTAACCCATATCATTAATTAATTTAATTAATTAATTTTTCATTTAAAGTATCCTACCTATTTAATGAATCATCGATCATTAAACCATATTTGATTTAGACAGAACCATTTTCTCATTTATGCTTTAAGTTTAAAACCATTTAAAACCCAAATATCTCGAGTCAAACCACAATTGACTCGAGAAACAACCAAATCTAAAATCACTAGATCATCAGGACACATCCAAAAAATTAAACCATTCATCCAATCATTTAAATTTGACCATTTAAATTTAAATAAAAATCAAAACAGAGTGAGATTTACTCACCTTTATTTTATTAGCATCCATTCCCAAATCCAGCTTATTTCTTCTCAAGTTTTACCTTGTATAAACATTATACATACGGCCTATTAATATTTGAACTAATCGAATAATTAATCACCGTCTAATAAATTTAATTAGAACTAATGATTTAATTTTAAAACTAATTATTTAATTGAAACAATTTCCTTTTTTTTAAATATTTTAGCTACCATAAAATTTGAATCGATTTATTAAACGGATCTACCTCCATAAAATAATATTTTAAAGCTAAGCTGATAAGTGAAAATATGCATGTACATTTTGACTCCCTATATATTTTTAAATTAAATAAAAACAACTTAAGATTCAAAACTGCTTAACCGTTTAAGATGTTATTTACTGAAAATAATTTCTATATATATAAATCAATTATTTTGCAAAACTTATTACTATATATTATTCATTTATTTGTTTATTTTTAAATAGTATGTACAGATGTATATACAAACTTTATTTAATTAAATAAAGCAAGATAAATAAGGTAGTTATACCTGCAGCTGAACTCAAACACACCACCGACCCCAAAATCGAGCGCCTGAACTTGCGTCACCTCGCTCGAGCTCAACTCTCAACCCATCGCGAGACCCTAGCCTCGTCGCGATTGCTTCCAGATCTCGACCCAACGATCCCTCCAGGAATCGTTCTCGCCTTGCACGACTTACGGCGGCTCGCGAAATAGCTCTCGACATCGCCTCCAACTGCTCACGCAACACTCCTCGAACCCACATCGCTCCTCCAATGTCTCCACGTCGCCGCGCTCGATCTCGAGTTCGAAAGCTCCACAACCGATCGCGAACCACCTCCCTTGATTCTTCGCGCGCGCGGCCATTAATAACACTTTTTTTTTCAATTTCAATCGATATTAAGAATGAAGACTCGGCCATGATTTCGTTTATGTGACGAATTTGAGGTCTGGAAAGAGGTTTCGGCCATTCTTTGATTATTATTTTTTTTGTTTGTTTTGTTGAATTCGATTTCTGCTTTGAAGGTTTAGAGGATGGAGATAAATATCCCTTTACGGAATCTTCTCGAGTACGCGTTTATGAAATGAAAATATCTCCTGTTGTAACGCGAAATCCTGAACTTTGAATCAAACATGCCGACAGACGTTAATAAGGTTTAATCCGCATTCCGAACACAACGGAACGTGTTTCGGAAGCTAATTCGATCATATGCACGAGTTACTGAAATAAACGATCAATTTTAAATTATATCAATTAAAATAATTTCTAAGCATTTGGAGCTGTCAGGGTCAAACGACAACTCCGATTGCTTCGGAAATTGAAATCCAAAAATAACTAACTATTACGGATCCAATGGAACTGGTTTCGTCGAATTCTGAGACTGTGCCTCGGAAGGCTATTTTTAAATATCGATTTAAACGATATACTATTAAAATTGAACAAATCACCTTTAATTTAAATTTCAACAATTCTATTATCTTCAGTATTATCATTATAAATTTTGTAAGCCTTCAAATTATTTAAACAGGCTTAGAAATTTTAGATTCAACAATTTACCCAATTTCAATTATTAAATTCAATATTTAAAGTATATAATTCAATGATTTAATTATCAAGTAAATATTGACATCTTGAATTCAAGTTAAAATTAATTCTTAAATATTTTAAAATCAATTAACTATTCAAATTTAAATTGTTAGAAATTCTGGGTTGTCACATATAATTAGCACAAATATGCCAAGAGTAAATAGTAAGATGCCCTCTTGGTTGATCAGAGTATAGAAAAGGCTAATAAATCTGTCTTTACATAGAACAAACACAGCGTAAAGAGAGAAAACTCTAATTAACTATCTGCCTCTCGCACGCCTCCGGAAGCTTTATTTGTCAAAAGAGAAAACTTGTGTGACGCCCCACCTCTATACCCACGCTAGGCAAGAACACTACGGTGTAATGCTGTCAACTAGCACGGAGAATAAGGCTGTTGAGGAGCGACCATCCGTGTAGTTGCTTTGCGCGAGCACCGATATGTCAGATAGTATAACGTGCATTTTATTTCAAGAGGAAATCCGACATACCGATACAAATACAAAGATACTACACAGTGGCTATAATAATCTTTGGAAACAAATATAGAAATAACCATAACACAAATCAGTCACAGATAATTCATATCACAAAGGCGGAAGAAGATATGAATATATAACTAACACATGAAAGTGTATATCAGAGTAGTGGTCGAAAAGATCCACAATAATACAAAAGAATAGCAACACGTGCTATACAAAAGAATAAAACTATGAGTCTCTATCTCAAGTGTATACAATAAAATAAACTACTAATCTAAGTAGTTAGCCAAAAGTCAGAGTAATGATCCTGGATGAGAAGTCAAGCAGAAGCACCTGTAACATCTCGGTCTGACCCGAGTATTATTTAATAAGAAAATAATAAACGGATCAGTCTAGCTATAAATATCAGATGAAATGATATAGAATAAGAAATATGACTAAATGTATAATAATCACAATGCTAAGCTGTGATATATAAGTAATTGAAAAATCAATAAGAGATTAATCAATATCGCAAGGATCTTCTCCAAGATAAAAAGGAATGTCATACTCCTAATTTCATTCACCAAGCCACAATAATTGATAAATCAAATCAATAGAAATCACGAAAATAGGTGAAGCATAAATTCCATAATTCAACACACGAAATCCAGAAATCACAAGAAAAGGATGGCCAATCCCATAAACTGGACATCGACGCACCTAGAAAGACACGCCCCATGCACAGTCGAACATCGACGCACCTAAAAAGATACGCCTCATGCTCTAGCATCGACGCACCTAGAAAGATACGCCCCATGCATAAAATGAGATGAAGATCAATAAAATGAGGAACAGTCCTCCACATAGACAAAGAGACATCGCACATTGCTAGTCTAAACCACAAAATGATCGTCATGATCAAAGAGAAGTGTCAATTGCAGTAAGCTAGTAAATATATGAGCTTAGCTTCATGTCCCATAACCACTAGCTTAACTTAAATATTTACGAACAAATTGTAGATCTCCACTAGAAAATTGTCACAAGAGATTCAATCGAACAAGTCCAAGAATTAACCGACGAAGTAAATGCAAGCGTTTCATACCACTCGTTTTACTAAGTCGTTTAATTAGATTTCTCATACGAGTGAGGTAAAGGCTTGTATATGCTAATAGATTGAAAAACGGTTTAAGAAAACGAGCTTTGTAATA
Organism: Allium cepa; assembly: GCA_030765085.1. Lineage (NCBI taxonomy): Eukaryota > Viridiplantae > Streptophyta > Magnoliopsida > Asparagales > Amaryllidaceae > Allium > Allium cepa. The sequence goes on along the minus strand of CM060937.1, from coordinate 188,296,685 downwards.
AAATAGTGTTGAAATCATTTGAAGAAAGAGTTTTGATATTTACTACTAGTATAGAAAACCTTTATATTTTTAAAGTGACAAATCACAAAGAAGATTGTAGGAACAATCAATCACTAAAATTCACATTCGAAAACGTGAATGAAATCCAAAGAAATCGATACCGAATCCATCGAAATGGATATTCCAAGAATTCCCGAAGAAAATAAGTCATCAAAGTCAATAACAAATGATAACAAAAAATAGGGAAATAACACGAATCGATTAAATTTGGAAAACCATGCAATATAGGCGAAATAGGCAAAACAGCAACAGGTCGGTCAGCCAGCTACAGAGCTCGGTCGACCGGACCAAAAAAATAGAAATGCTCGGGGTAGCAGGTCGGTCGACCGGACCCTGAGTTCGGTCGGCCGGACCTGTAACCTGCACTTCCTAACAGAGGCTGGGAAGTGCTCGGGGTAGTAGGTCGGTCGACCGGACCCTGAGTTCGGTCGGCCGGACCTGTAGCCAGCACCCCCCAAGCCAATCTAATGAATACCAAACTCTTCCGTATTGCTATCGGTCGAGCATCGGCACTAAGGGTTTACGCCAATCGACTACCCGGCCATATAAGCTCTTCGGTTCAACACCAAAACATGATCAAAACATCAAAGCTATGATTTTTAAAGAATTGAACCCAAAACACTAAAAATTGAAATATTCACCAAATCAATCCAAACCCAAAGCAAATGCACACGAATAAGTGTTAGGAATTCATACCTAACAATCGAAGATAGTTATAGACTAAGATGTGAGATAAAAATCTCACCTTTGAACCCAAACAATTGAAGAAGAAGCTTGAAAGCAAAGGGAGAATCAACCACCCTTCAACTCAACCCAAACGAGCTTGAATCTATGCTCAAAAGAAGAACATTCCCAAAGTTAGGTTTAGGAATTTTCTGAAATCAAAGAGAGAATGAGTTGGAGAAGAAGAAGGAGATGCTTACTAATGGGTTCTCTTTGATTTTGGAGCAAGAGCTTGAGCTAGCAAGAGGAACTAGGGCTTGGAGTTTCTAATTCCCATTCTCTTCCACCATTTTTGCTTAAGCTTGAGTGTTAGGAATATGAAATGAAGTAATGAAGAGTTGGAGTGGGTTGGGGCTGAGTTAGTAAGTGATTAATGGGTTCATCCCAAACCAAAGCCTTAAGTGAAAAAGTGGCAAAAATCAACTTACTCCAAACATATCGAAGCTTATACTCAAAAAGGTCGCAAACGTCATTTTGAACTCAATAGGGGTGGTCCCGAGTCCTAATTTGACCGTATGCAAAAATTAGCTTTTCGGACTAAATTCCGAGTATCGATAAAATATTTAAATATAAAATTGACAAATATGCGGGTTGTTACAACTTGAAAACTCTAAACCTCAAACTAATCAAAATCAATTGAGTACCTGAGAGTTTAAGGGGAAAACAAAAACTTCGAGTCGGACATAAAGTCTGGTATGAATAATAATCTAACATCTCAATCCTTTTTAGATATCTAGTGAGACCATGTCGCTTAGCGGAATGGGTTTTCCCCTCACTAGTATCCTAAAACCTTTATAAAACCAGATCCTATGCTCCTACATCCATAATGGTTAAAACATACATTTTCAAAACATTATGATGATATGCATACTTAAAAATAATTAGGATTTTCCATTTCTAGTTTAATTTGACATCCTGTCATTGTTATAGTTTCTAGGGTCACTATTAACCATTTTAGTTTTCATAGGTTTACTAGTAACCTTGTTATAATTAATAGACTCTTTGTCCTATTCATAGTTTTCATCGGATCACTAAGAGCCTATAGGCTCCTGCTAGTTAACTTGATTCATCGGTCCACCTGAACCTATTAGTCATTCCCATAACTAATCTCCTTCTCCTAGTTTGCATAGGTTGACTAGGAACCTATGGATTTATCCAATAACTCACTTTATATCCTAGTTTTCATGAGTTGACTAGAAATCTACTAATACTTCCATTAACCACTCTCTTATCCTAGTTTTCATGGGTTCACTAGGAACCTAATGACTGATGTTAATTCTTAATTCAGATATAGTTTTCATGGGTTCATTACAAACCAATTAGCCACTACCAACTGTCCTTAATGCATAGTTTTCATGGGTTAACTATGAACCTGTTGGTTTCCTCTAATAACTAATTAATCATAGTTTTCATGGGTTGAACCTTTTGGTATGCACCAATAGCTACCGTATCATAGTGTTCATGGGATTACTATGAATCTCTTGGTATACATCAATAGATACCGTATCATTGTTTTCACGGGTTTACTATGAACCTTTTGGTATACACCAATAATTACAAACTTTAGGCGTTCTATATTTTTGGTCATCCTGACTCCATGGACGCGATCTACTCATTCAGGAATTTAAGCAATTTATATTCGCTATTGAGTTAACTTAACTGGTTCTTCTACCCCTTTTCCCTCATATACAGTTATGGGTATCATATGAATATATTCATATTTGAAGAAGCAAAACAATAATTTAACAATGCCACTCCCGTGGGTTTAAGGTCCTTGAAATACATATCAACCTTATCATAGTTTTCATAGGATACTATGAATCTCTTAGTATACACCAATAACTACCTTATCAGAGTTTTCATGGGCTTACTACGAACCTTTTGATATACACCAATAACTACCTTATCATAGTTTTCATGTGTTTACAATAAACCTTTGGGTACACACCAATAACTACAAAGTCAGCATTTTATATTTTTGGTCATCCTGACTCCATGGATGCAATTTTACTCACTCGGGAGTTTAAGTAATTTAGATTCACTATTAAGTTAACCTAATTGGTTCTTCTACCCCTTTTCCCCAATATAGAGTTATGGGTATCATGTGAATATATTCATATTTGAAGAAGCGGATAACAATTTAACAATACCACTCTTGAGGGTTTAAAGTCCTTGAAATACATATCATAACATATGTAACATCTTTAACTTATATTTTTGTCAAGGAAATACTTCGTCAAAATACATATTTAAAGACATTACAAACTCCTTTATACAAGCTGTGGGTTTTTCCTTTAAAAATTACAGTATGGATTTTCAAACCTTTCGACAACGTCGAAGGATTACACTTACAACCTCTTCGAAAGGATTAATCATCTGTTGTAAAAACAATAGGCTCCAGCCTCTTTAACACTTTAAACACTTCCTTTGAAACCTTTTGACTTTGATAAATCTTTACTATCATGGATATAAGGGTAGAGCCTTTCAAAACCATTGGAAAGCAAACCTTTCGAAATCATTGAAATTCAAACCTTTCGAAAGCATTGGGTTTATACGTACAAATATTAAAACTTTGGGTCATAGGTGAAAGTTTTCAAAACCACTCTCTACTTTATAAAACATTGGGGAAAACATTTAAAACTTTCGACCGTGTCGAAAGCTCCGGCTTTCTATCCCTTCGAAAGGTTGGGAAGCGGCTTGTATGTATAAAACTAGTAAACCTATCGACTAAGTTAAAAGATCCTGCTTTCCAGCCCTTCAGAAGTTTGAATAAAATAAAGGCGACGGTTCTTTTCAAAATCTCTTTGAAACAACCTTTTGAAACCAAACCTTTCAACCTTGTCGAAAGGTTTCTTAAATTCTTTCAAAACCTAACCTTTCGAATTTGTCGAAAGATCTTATGAAAACAACTAATAAAAACCATACCTTTCAACCTTGTCGAAAGGTCCTTTAAAGCAACCTTTTAAAAACCAAACCTTTCGACTGTGTCAAAAGGTTTTTAGAAAACATGCGAGTGATTTATCTTTTCAAATCAAAATATACTAAGAATCTATCTCCTTCGGAAGCAACCCTTCGAAAGCAACCCTTCGACACCATACCTTTATACTTGGTTCAATTCACTGCATACCACCTAAATGATATCATGTGCATTGCTTTCAACCTTGGATGTCATCGAAGTCGGAAGGTCTTGGTCAAGAGGTTTGAATCGAAAGGTTTTCCAAAGAAGGTGGAACAAACTTTGTTCGTGCCGGCTAAATGTCCATCGGATTGGAAAATAGCCGGCCGAATTTAAATTAGAAATTAACCGCAAGCGCACAACGTATAATGTTAGTAGTGTAGAGCACAGATTGATCGGCACTAAAATTCTATTCAATCAAATTAAACCAAAAAATTGATATTAGTGAAGCTAAAATTGTAAATAAACTAGCAAAAGAAAATGGATAAAAATATGAAAGTAGAAGGCAATTTAGAGATAAATCCACTCTCTGGATCACATAGTTTAATAAATTATGAAATTGTGATCTATCTTTTTTGGTCATTGGTGGGTTTAATTGAAGTGCTTATCATAAGTATGGCATATTTGTGCTATTAATTAGCCCAATATAAACCATCAAACTATAACACACCCCTTAAACCACTTATGACTCTCATGAAAAATGACAACAAAGTTGAAAATAAAATCTATTTTAAGCATGGCATATTAAATATTGATTAGAAATATAGACCATCAAATTTTGATTTTAGAATCACTTCACTGCCAACATTATATGTAGATGAAGAGGTAATTAGTGTTTTTTTGTTTAAACATGGCTTATTTGGTACAACAAAATATTTACTACATTCTATCATTTTCATTAAGCACAAAAAGAGAGCAATAATTATCAAAATGTTGAAGCTACATGATTAAGAAAGCTTCATTACCCCTAAATTGAAAGGGTTTAGCCCCTTATATTTGTTATCATTTCAACAAATGTAACATTCAACATGAAGTAAAACAAGAAGAAAATGAGAGCGAAATAAAGTAAAATGAGAGCTAATCTACGTGCATAAATTAAACTAAGCTAATAGCATGAAAGGAAATAAACAAGAAAAGAGAAGAGCATGTATTAAAAAATTGCATAAAAAAGTTGCATAAAAGAAAATGGCTAAGTAGCTATGAAAAGAAAGAAAAGGTAGCATTTTTTATTTTTGATCCTAACATTAAGGAGGCTAAGAGAAGAGAGGAGGGTTACTGAACATATGGGGTATTTATACATGTTTTAAAACTCTAATCCACTTTTTGGGAACTATCCAAAATACCCATAAGGAAGTGTGCCATCAAGTTATCATTAGCATGAAATAATCCTCCATTAAGTGTGCATGAAACTCTAATGGCTATTAGCATGTGCATTAGCTCCTAATTTGGACATCAAGGTAGGTGGGTAGGGCGGGTCCTCCATGATACATGAAATGAATTATTTCCATCTTCATTTATTTCTCTTCACCCTCATGCATGCATATATCTTCATGAAAACCTCTTCTATTTGAAGCCAAATTCCTATAAAATAATATAAAAATTTTCAAGTAAATTTTCTCAAATTAATATATACACAAAATGACAATTTTTCCCTTATATGAAAATGAATATGTGACAATTTAAAAATAATTTGAATTTTGGTTTAAACATGTTAAAATACCCAATATGATCATTTATTTAATTTAATTAGATTAAATATGGAATAAAAATATGCACATTTACTTGCACATCAAATACTCCCACACTTATCTTTTTATTCGTCGTCGAATAAAGAAAAACTAAGATAAATCTGTTTTCGTACGGAGCATGATTGCATTGAGCGTATGCAACAAGTCATTAAGCCTCTAGGTGTCCCTAGTAGGACGAGTTTTGTCTCATGAGGGTTTTCAATGGATATTACCTACAAAATCCAAATGAAGATTTAAAAATTCCTAAATGCAAAATTTATTTACAAAGAGATGAATGCAAGTTTTTTAAAATATTTACAAATGGAGAATTTACTTTTAAATTGACCCAAATATGTTAAATATAAGTTTGGTCATTATCTTGAAAATTTAAGTTATCATCACAAATAGACAACAGTTTGGCTAATTGTTTAAGTTGATAATATAGTGTAACTATAAAATGGATCCTTAGTTGATTATCAAAGTTTTTCAAAGTAGTATTTTTATTTTTTCCAGTAACAAGTCAAATCAAACAAGTCAAAATAGTGCTCGGATTTCAATTGCTTACTCTCTCTTATTTGAATTTTTTGATATTAACAATATTTACATATGGCTAACTCTGAAAACCATAGGCCAAATATATTACCTATGCACTGCCTTACGGGCTTACGTGAGGGGAATGCAGAGCATGGAGACTGAACACATGAGTGTGAACACCTATCGACTGTAACATTATTTAAAAAAATTATATACAGACACCTAACTCAAATAAGCAGATGCCAGATATACCGATCACGCTCTGCCTTTCGGGCTTACGTGAGAAGAGTACAGAGCATGGTGAGTGTACACACAAGTCTGAAGACATGACTCTAGGTGTTAATAAAAAAATACATATATACAATTGTTCTTTTATATATATGTAATTTTTTTGTATTTTTTTGAAGAGAAAGTTTTGCAAAATTATCTTAGCACCATTTAACTTAGAAGATAAAAAATGCCATATCCTTTTCTTTAAATTCACCACTCTTTTAAATAAAGATTTTCGATTAACATATAATTCATAATTAACATGTATGAACCTCTCTATATACAAGTTAAACCTTTGCTATTTGTAATCAAACTTTATATTTATTTTTGTTAAGGTATATAAATTTTCAAAAATTTTAACTTAATAATCAAAACTATATATTTATTCTATAGTGTTTCTTCAGAAGTAATTAAAAAGCTAAAAAGAAAATTTGTTTTTGAGATTTTTATTTTTGTTTTTCTCTTAAATTTTTTTAGTTTTGGAAAGAAAATGAGAAAAGAAAGACAGAAAATTAACCATGAAAAATCAAAAAGAAGATGATATTCCCCCCATACTTGATTTTGACAGTGTCCCCGTTGTCTACCTTGGTGAAAGGAGAAAAATGAAAATAAAAATATGACCTATATTTACATGAAAAATTATTATTTACAAAACATCAGAAATCATATTGTTAAAGAGTAATGAAATGATCTTCCAAAGACCAATTCATTTGTCTCATTAAGTATGTGAGACACATATTAAGCTAGAAAAATCAAACCATAAAAGATTTCAAACTTGAGTGTTGATTTGGAAGAAAGAACGTCGTTTTATTAAAAATCGTACGAGTTGTTTTATTTTCAATGATTTTCGAGGTTGATAGAACAATTAGTTGAAGTTCAAATTTATTTTCAACAAATTGAAATTTAAACCTATTATTGAAAAATTCTTCAGAATTATTGATTTCAAAAAAGTGGCAATTTAAATCTTCCCCTTTGGATTTTAATAACTCTTCTTCGAAAAGTCTAAAGAAAACGTGTTCATTAAATTTGTCTTTCTTTATTGCATTATCAACAACTTCATTGCATGTATCAATTTCAAAATCCAAAGTTGTTGTATTCAACTTTTTAAAATTGGAAAAAGGAAGATCGAATTGTAAATTTGGTTCCACACCCTCAAAAGAATTGAAATTCAATTCAGTTAGCGTTTTTTCAACAACTTCTTCAAGATTTTCATTTTCAATTTCAAAAGTTGTTATTTGAAAATCGTCAATTGTGGTAAAAGATGAATTTTTATTTGACTGATCACACGTTACGATTTGGTTTTATTGTTCACATTGTTACATATACGTTTCAAACAACAAATCTGTGTGATCATTGAAAATCTCGTCCATTTGCCCAACAAAGTCCAATTTATAATTATTAACTTGAGGATTTTCGATTTGAACTAGTTAAGAATAAAAAAATTCAATCGCATCGTAGTCGAGACTATTCTCATTTCCAAAATTATTCGAAAAGTGGATCATATTTTCATTTTGACTTTGAATTCATTTTTTGGAGTTCGAAATTGAATTGACGTGGATTATACTCGAAATCGTTTGAATTTTGAAGTGAATTCAAATTTTGACTTTTTTTGAAATCCTTGAATTGAGTTATTGCAAAAATATGAATTGCATAAATCATTTATCATTTGATTTTGTTATGTAGAGAGTTCAAGTAAAGATGAAATCATTTCAATGCTATTTTCAAGTGTTGAGGGTTGTTCTTCATTCTGAAAAATTTATGGTTCAAAATTTGAATTGTTTATACAATTTCTACCGTTAAAATATCCGTAAAAGTTTGGTGTGAAATTATATGGATTATATTGATTTTCATAACTACCATAAAATTCTGGTGAGTAGGGAAATTTAGACATTTTCAAAAGTCTCAAAAGGGAAATGGATTTTTGTGTATTTTTGAAAAGATTATTAACTTTCTTTTTGTATTTTTTTTGAAAAGAATAAAAACTAACTTAAATTCTTTTTTCTCTTGGATTTTTGATTCGAAAATTTTCAAAGAAAAAGGATTTAGAAACTAAGTTAAGGAATATTTACAAATATTTTTAGGTTTGGACTTTGAAATTTGAAAATTTTTAAATATGCATGAACTAATGCAACTAAATGAATGCCAGGATTTAATTACAAATTTTCTGCCTAAGTAGCACCTAACCTAAAATTGTATAATCACACTTTGTCTTAATTCAACAAGATAGTTCTCGGCCAGGTAAAGGGCAGGATTCATTGTTGCACCATGAATCACCATAGCAATGCAGTCAAAGGTTTAAGTACATTTAGAGAAATAATCGGTATAATATTTACAAATCAGCATAATATTTATAACTGATTATTGCTCTGCCATTGCCTAGACACCAAGAAATTAAATTGTCGAAAGAACACAACTTGTCAATATACAATTAAGCATTATCGATGTCTGACCATTATTATTAATTAAATTCTAGGATGAAATGAAAAGCAGAAATTAAACGTGTATTAAAAATGCAACTACGAATGTATTTTTGTTTTGTTTTTTTTCGAACTTTTTTTAAATGAGTGCAAGTAACCAATTTAAAGCGGCTAAAACAAGATACGATGGCACGATACCAGAGCATGCAGAATTATTACTAATTTATTTTAAAGCAGCGATTTGCTTTTTTTAAGCAAGCAAGCAAGCAATTATTTTTGGCAAGCACTTCTGCCACTTGCAAACTGAAAATAAAAACAAGATATATACAGTTTTTATACCTTTTTTAAGAAAAAACTAAAACAAATGAATAACAAGATAAATGTGTGACGGCCTGGATTTTCGACCTCTAAAGATCGACATCAATACGTTCACTGTATCACATGCCGAGGAATCAAGTGTCTAAAATACCAGATCGTTGAAGAAAAGAAGAAAGAGGTAGAAGAAGAAAATAGAAATAGCAACCAAAATCTCACAATCGCAGCGGAACAATGTATAATAGATAATAACATGTCTTTTTACAAAAAAAAAATTATAAATGTTATTTATACATTACATCATAAGAGTACAACACATCAACAACACAATACCAGAGAGTTATAATAACTTATCCTCACAAATGCCGAATATACAGTCTACAATACATAGCGGAATAAAAATCAAGTACGTGTGATACGTCTTTGTCATCCAGCTCATCTCCTGAGCTCCATAGATCCTATCCTGTATCAGTAATACTCGGTCTGATCCGAGCATTGTAATAAAATAACACCCGAGTCGGTCTGGAAAACCAACGTGAGAAAACACACTCAATTTGAATTATCAAAATCCTTTGAAAATCTAAGGTATCTCGTAAGACCACGCCACACATAAACACGATGGTTTTTTACGTTACGATAACTAAAACATTTCATATCAACTCCTCTGATATTATAATAATATCTAAGTGCAAATACTTATTTAAATAGCTGAAATCGTTACATTAATTAAATTCCAGCATATTAGGCTCTACAATAAAAAATGTAAAGGCACGTATTGGAGTATGGGTTCCATACAAATGACTAGGCACTGGGGTATCACCTGTCACAGTACACGTCTAGAAAAATTTACCGAGGACCATGCCGGGATCCCCTACAATACAAGACCGGACTATCTGTAAGCTGGATAAACCGAATATGCTATCAACCCTGTTCCCACCCTTTTCCGAGCTCCTTCCATATATCTTAGTAATAATATCCGAGGTTATCTAGAAAGGTGATAAACATGCCCTAATTGGGTGCGACCCACTTAGCCTTGCTACATCTCCTCGGCTTTTCAACTATTCCCGTTTGATGAGGCTAGAGGCTACGATTACCTTTTCAAGGAAATTTCGGTTAGAATGCTCATTCTTTGAATCCATGCTCTTGTTTTCACTTCGAAGACTACTTGTTGGATCGAAGTGGTTTTCGAGTAACTTATCCATCCTGGTCTCTTCGAAACACCGTTCGATATTTTCGGTAAATTCAACCCCTGTTCTTTAGGAAATAAATAGACGAAAATAAGATCGGAGATCACCTCCTAACCGTTAGAGGATGGATATTCTTTTAATCGTCTTAGAAGAACGAAATGAGTTTATACGTACAGTATAGCACCTCGAACGGTAACTATACCATATAATTCTTGTGTTTCTCATTGATATTTCCAAAGTTATACTTTAGGTCCAGATTTAATAGTCGGTTATTTAACTATCAAAAAAACAATCATTCAACCAAATATTTCCTTTTACCACTAAAAAAACGCTAAATCTCTTTTCAATTTAATTTTAATAAATTAATCTCTTTATCCAAAGATACATATTTACCTCGCCGAATTTTGTATATTTCACAAACTACTCTTTTCAAAAATATTTGAAAACCTTTTTAAAATAAATTGCAAAGTACCACTGCGGCATCAACCATTTCACAGCACAACGGTTACTTGTCTATCCTAGAGAAATCCAAAACTTAAGTGCAGGCACTCATTGCCTCCGATTACTCCATGAAAATATACCATTACTTTTCGAAACTTAATTTAATAATTTCCACAAAATAATACTTATAAAATTTCTATATAAATTTCCAAGTTAAATTTAGGCAAATACTCTTTAAAATAAAAGTTATTATATAATATTAATATTAAATAATTTATCTTTTAAAATAATACTACTATTTAATTCATAAATAATAATCGACTTAATGTAAACTAACTTAATAAATTTTTAAATAAACTTTAAAAAATTTAAAACAACTATATAATCAATTTTCTAAAATATTCTTAAACACTTTTAAATTACCCAGTAGATGAACAAAATCCTCCTTTTTGAAACAACTTAACCTCTCAATAAAATATACTTTTCACTTCCAACATAGCCAGTCTAACATTTTTAAATCCCTCTCGATTTATCACCAATTTGATTTACATCCCAATTTCGTAAATACCCTTTTCTCATTTTCAAAAGAAAAATTTATCTTTTGTTTTTAAACCAAATTACCCATCTTGTTATAAATTCTCACCATGAATTTATACCTTAATTTTATCCACTGATAATCATTTCATTTTATTTATAAACCTTGTTTACAAATTTCATAGTCTCATTTCCCGTTTGAAATGGCTTCACAATACTTAATTGATTATAATCGATCTCTAAATTGAATCCTATTTTTAAATCAATTTTTAAATAACCCAACTATATCCCAAAACCCAAGTAAATTCATAATCCCCTTCCTTTTCATAATTTAAATCTTATTTCAGTCTAGTATAACAATTTTCGATTTTATTTTCAAATTTCTTTTTTCCCCAAACTATTTTAAATCTCGATTTTAAAATCTTTTACACTTAACAATATCGTATAAGTTTTATTATTTAAAATCCTTTTATTTTCATTGTTCCAAATCTCTATTTTCCATATTTCGAAATTATTAAGTAAAAATTTAAAAATCAAACTATTTATTTTATCTAAATATATTCCTTTTGATTAAATCCAAAATTCACTATATATATTTTTTTTCTTCCATAAATCCCTTTTTAATTTTCTTTTAAATTCAATATCTATATTTATGGTATTTTAACAGCATACATCCAATAAATTCAAATCACAACATAATCTATCACAGATCGTTCAAACAAGTCATATATCAACATGTACATACATATATATGCATATATATATATAATTTAATTCAATTTTTTGAGGAACCTAGTTGGATCCCTCCAACCGTTTCCCTGCATCCACAGATGTTAATACAACATAAAAATACCAATCTCATTTTGAGGGGGATATCGTGGCATATAGGGTCATTCGCTATTATGCGGGGCACATAGGGTCTCGTTCGTTAAAATATGCATAAATAATCACTCCAATTACTAATATATATACTACTATAAATAATATCACATTCAACTGACAATAATTTATCAATTCAACCCATCAAATCAAAAATTAATTTTATTTATTTAAAATTAATTGCAATAATCCAAAATTGAGTGAGATTAACTCACCTTGAGTTTCCAATTGGCCAATGTCCTAATTTTAAATAAAACCGAACAATGTTCATTTTAACATAAAATTTTAGCTAGCTTCGATCGACTACAAGTCAATTTCAGCAAGTAGTGCTCGTCGTCACAATTTTGATGCCGCTTGTTTCGCCTAATTTCGACTTCTTATGAAATAGTTATGCTATTTTGAAGATTTTATAAGTTATAATACAAATAGATTTCAATTTCCCTTTTTTAATTTAAACCTAGCAAGAGATCCGGGCCATTCATCACTACTTCAACCAATCTAGGCCGCAAGCTTCTTTCTCCCTTCCTCTTTGTTGTTCCGTTCATTTATAGTGACATACGAACCCATCGGCCAATGTACGCACTTGATCAATGCCGCCCTTATAACCCACTGGAATTCGATCCACCGTTGCCAAAGAACCGCCTCCCTCTACCTAAACCCTCGCCCATGAGCACGGCACACTTGGTGCTTCCATCGTCTCGAAAAATGCATGCAACCGGAGCACAAACGCGACAAGACTTTGGATTCCATGCTTCACTAAACTCGATCACGTCCAAGTGGATGTGAAGCTCTCGCGAAGCTCTTCGACATTGTGGTTGGAGATATTTGCTAAAACTCGATGGATTGTGAGAGATTTGAGGTGGAAGACGATTCAATTTCAGTCATTGAAATATACTCTGGCCACTGCGTTTAAAAGAGCTAGGGTTTCGCTGTGAACGCGTATATATATACGTGAATATATATAATAGTTTAATATTATCTCGATTCACATGCTTTTCCACACGAACTCCAAAAGAAGCATACTGCCTGGCGTTTATAATGTTATACCCCTATTCTGAACGCAATGGAAAAGGTTTTGAGTACTAATTCGATCGTATGGAGAAGATAGCTTTTTGGACCCAATTATTATATTAAATTTTCGAAATAAATTTTAGCATTTTTCTATCCCGTACGACCAAATGGTAACTCCAACCACTACAAAATTTCAAATCCGATAATAATACACTATTATGGATCCAATAGAATTGGTATCGTCGAAATCCGAGACTGTGCCCCGGAAGGATATTTTTAAATGTAAATTTAAACGATATATTTTTAAACTGAACAAATAACTTTTAAATTCAATTTAAATTTTTTTCTTATCTTCATTATTATTAATATAAATTTTATAAACCTTTAAATTATTTTTATCAAGCTTAAAACTCAAGATTCAATAATTTAGCCAATTTCCAATTATAATTAATTTATCCAATATATCGTTATATTTGAAATTCAAGTTAAAAATTAAATTTTAAATATTAAAAATCAATTTAATATTCCAATTTCAAACAATAAAAAATTTAGGTCGTTATATTCTTCCCCTCTTAAAAGAATTTCATCCCCAAAATTGCCAAGGTAAGAAGAATGGTCCAAAACCTATTAACTATTTTCTCCAAAACCAAACAGTTTCAAACAACTTCTCGAAACGATTTTTTGTTGGAAACACGCTATCACTTTTACTAATTTTCTAGATTCATTCATAGATTCCAAATAATATATTTACTCAATCATTTTAAACAATAATTATAAATCATATTTCAGTTATCAAAAATTTTCTAACTCCTTAAATTTCAAAAAAATTCGCCAGCGTCTTCTCTGCACAGTCCAAAAAACTACAAAATGCCTTTACGAACCCAAATCATCAAAAAAAAAAAAAAAAAAGCCAAGTGGCTCAACCATAAAATCATTAATTTCATACAACAATTTAACCACATACCTTTTTGTCGGGAAAATCAAATTTTACTTCTGAAATCGAAGACATCAATTTAGTTTTTTCTTTAAATACCTACACCTTACTTACCAATGATATCCAATCATTTAATTTCAAAAAATTCCTTTTTAAAATTTTCAATATTTGCTTTACTTAGGCCCGTACGATGTACATATATCATCCGTACACACAATCAAATCTGATCGCTCACTCGATCACACAATTTCACTTCCGAACTAGTATCATTCACATGACTCTCTGGTGTGGACTCAGATCTGGTTCCATGATCAGAAACCGTCATTTTCATTCATAGCCATACACTATGATAGAGAATTTCAGAATCAATCAAAAATCCATATCCAGTGTTACTTGTCGAAAATCGAGTGAAAAATCCCAACTCTAATCGATATAAATTAGCTAAAAATTCTATGCTCGAATCTGGATCAAATTTTTGTGCGAATAAAATAATATACGTACAACCTACATTTTTATTTCCAGTTGATCTTTGCTACATCAAATTCTTTCTATTCTCATTTATTTTCATTTCCATTCACTTATTCACAATTATCCTTTTACACAACTTTTATCTAATCTTCATTCAAATACTTACTCGGTATATTCTTTTCATACTAATCTCACTTGAGAAATAACTTCATCAAATTCTATAGTTAATTCATTCCACTCTATATTAATTCATTTGTGGATCACTTCATAAACCTTAATGAATTTTATAACCATCTCATATAACTTCTTATGGTTAATTACCACTTCACACTTAAGTCAATATTTACTTCAACTCAATAAATTTTATTTTCAGAATTTAGTTTATTTAGTCCGACTCAAATTAATTTTTCAATTTCACTTTATTTAAGACAATTCAAATTAAATATCATTCCAATATTCAATTTTAATTCCATTTACCAATAAATTAAATTAATTTGTTTATCCACTAATTTGTTTCCAACTTAATAAATTCTATTATCAATAATTATTTCATTTTGCCTACTTAGGCATAATTTTCTCAAAATTCACTCTTATACTTAACTTAAGTTAAGTTTAATTCCCTTCCAACATCAAATTTCACATTTTTATAAGTCATCCAACTTATTTATATTCCATTCACCAATTTCTTCCATTCACTTCTTTAATTGGTTTACTTTACTAATTTATTCCATTATCACACTTACTTCCATTTTACACTTTTTAAGTTAATTTCATTCTAAACAAATTTCAAACTTTTATAAGTTTTTAGACTTATTTATATTCCATAAAACATTTTAGATCAAACTCTAGAGTTTAAACTTAAGTATTTAAAAATCATTTTTGAAATCATATATAGCCCAAAATCCCTTGGTATATCAAATTATTCCTTTGCATTTCAATCAAAGCAGTTTTACCAAACCAAAACTCCAACTGCATATCATTAAGGTAGCAATTCCTTCATTGGAAACTCGAAAATGAAAGTCGATAATGCTGCAGTCATCATCAAAATTATTTTTCAGAGACCGAAGTGAGTTCGATGCTTTTCCCCTCTTTTGAAAGCCATTTTAAATATTTCAATTCTCAAATATTTCCCAAATAACATCGACATTATTTGTCCAAGACTTTGAAAATCATTTTCAAATCCAACGGAAAATTAAATTCCCAAATGTCCAACTTTTAAATCCTTTTAAATCTATATTTAAATATACTATGGAATTTCATTTCATTTCAAATTATAAATCACATTTATAAACTCATATTTACAAATTCCATTTTGTTATATGAATTATTTCTTAACCGTTAACTAAAATATCAACTTTTATTTCAATTACCATAACACACCAATGATAATAGTTTAATATTATCATTTTCTAACAACCAAGCAAACCATATATAACTATAATAATTACTGTAAAATTATTTCTTTCTTATATAAAAATAATTTTGAGTAAAATTATTTCATTTACCCCATTTAAACAGTACCATGCTGAATTGTTCTATTATAGTGCTTAGAGATCTCTATCAATAACGTTAATTATTCGTATTGACTAGAATACATAAGTCACTCAACAAACCAATCAACATAATGTAAAACGATTTTATATTCACTAACAAATAATATTCACTAACAAATACACGCTCATATATATTAATACCCCCAAACTTATTCTAGGGTGCTACCGACCTTATCCCTAATGGGTAATCTCCACCAGAGCCAAGGTTCTCGCTTAACCTTCAACTCTGATACCAAGTGTGACGGCCTGAATTTTTGACCTTCGAAAATCGACATGGATGCGTTCACTGTATCACATGCCGAGCAATCGAGTGCCGAAAATACCAGATCATTAGAGAAAGAAGAAAGAGGTAGAAGAAGAAAATAGAAATAACAACACAAAATATCACAATCGTAGCAGAACAATATATGATAGATAATAACATGTCTTTATACAAAAGAACTATAACTGTTATTTATACATTACATCTTAGAGTACAACACCAATAATACAATACTGGACAGTTATAATAACTTGTCCTCATAAATGTTGAATATACACTCTACAATACACGGTAGAATAAAAATCAAGTAAGTGTGATACGTCTTCGTAATCCAGCTCGTCTCTTGAGCTCCATAGCATCATATCATGTATCTGTAATACTCGGTCTGACCTGAGCATTATAATATAATAACACTTGAGTCAGTCTAGAAAACTAGCGTGAGAAAACACATTCAATTTGAATTATTATAGTTATCAAAATCCTTTGAAAATCAAAGGTCTCTCGTAAGACCACTCCACACATAAACACGATGGGTTCTTACCTTACGATAACTAAAACATTTCATATCAAATCCTCTGATGTTATAATAGTGTTTAAGTGAAAATAATTATTCAAATAGCTGAAATTGTTACATTAATTAAATTCCAGCATACTAGGCTCCATAACCAAAACCGTAAAAATACGTATTAGATAATTGGTTCCATACGAATGACGAGGCACTAGAGGTATCACCTGTCATTGTTTATGTCTTGAAAAATATACCAAGGACCATGTCGGGATCCCCTATAATGCAAGATCGGACTATCCCTAAGCTATATAGACCGAATATGCTATCACCCCGGGTGTTCCCACCCTTTCCCGAGCTACTTCCATGTATCGTAGAAATAAATCTGAGGGTATCTAGAAAGGTGATAAACATACCCTAATTGGGTGCGACCCACTTAGCCATGCTGCATCTCCCTTGCTTTTTAGTCATTCCCGGTTGATGAGGCTAGAGGCTACGATTACCTTTTTAAGAAAATTTCACTTAGAATGTTCATTGTCCTCTAATGACAATGTTCTGTTAGCATTCATCCATACAAGTCCGTTCTGGGTCCGAGCGGAACCGAAAGCACTATTCCTACTACATTCATTTTGAAATCATCTTCAGAATAAGTAGCGATTAGCCCTTGCACTTCACTGCTCCATCTTTGACCCCATGCTCTTGTTTTCACTTCGAAAACGTACTCGTTAGATTGAAGTGGTTTTCAGATAACTTATCAATCCCGATCTCTTCGGAACAACATTCGATATTTTTGGTAAACTCAACCCCGGTTCTTTAGGAAATAAATAGACGAAAATAAAATCAGAGATCACCTCCTAACAGTTAAAGGACTGATTTCCTTATAATCGTCCTAGAAGAACAAAACGAGTTTATACGTATAGTATAGCACATTGAATGGTAATTGTACCATATAATTCTTGGGTTTCTCCTAGCTATTTCCAAAGTTATATTTTGGGTCCAGATTTGATAGTCGGTTATTTAACTATCAAATAAACAATCGTTCAACCAAATATTTTCTTTTACTACTGAAAAACGCTAAATCTCTTTTCAATTTAATTTTAATAAATTAAATCTCTTTATCCAAAGATATGTACTTACCTCGTCGAATTTTGTATATTCACGAACTATCCTTTTCAAAAATATTTAAAAACCTTTTTAAAATAAATTGGAAAGTACCACTACGGTATCAACCATGGATTCAAAGCTCAATGGTTACCTCTCTATTCCAGAGAAATCCAAAACTTAAGTGTAGCCACTCACTGCCTCCGATTATGCCATGAAAGTATATCATTACTTTTCGAAACTTTATTTAATAATTTCCACAAAATAATACTTATAAAATTTCTATATAAATTTCCAAGTAAAATTTAGGCAAATACTCTTTAAAATAAAATTTATTATATAATAATAATATTGAATAATTTATCTTTTAGAATAATACTACTGATTAATTCTTAAATAATAATCAACTTAATATACACTAACTTAATTAACGGTTAAATACACTTTAATTAGTTTGAAATAACTAAATAATTAATTTTTTGAAATATTCTTAAACACTTTTTAAATTACCCAGTTGATATTCGAAATCCTCCTTTTTAAAACATCTTAACCTCTCAATAAAATAAACTTTCCAATTCCAACATGACCAGTCTAACATTTATAAATCCCTCTTGATTTATCACCAATTTGATTTACGTCCCAGTTTCGTAAATCCCCTTTTCACATTTTCAAAATCAAAATCTAACTTTTCTTTTTAAACTGAATTACCCGTCTTGTTATAAATTCTCACCATGAATTTATACCTTAATTTTATCCACTGATAATCATTTCATTTTATTTATAAACCTTGTTTATAAATTTCATGGTCTCATTTCCCATTTAAAACGGTTTCATAATACTTAATCGATTATAACCGATCACTAAATTGAATTCCATTTTTAAATCAATTTTTAAATAACCCAACTATATCCCAAAACCTAACTAAATTCAGAATCCCTTTCCTTTTCATAATTTAAATCTTATTTAAAGTGTAGTATAACAATTTTAGATTTTATTTTCAAATTTCTTTTTTCCTCAAACTATTTTAAATCTCGATTTTAAAATCTTTTACACTTAACAATATCGCTTAAGTTTTATTATTTAAAATCCTTTTATTTTCATTATTCCAAATCTCTACTTTCCATATTCTAGAATTATTAAATACAAATTAAAAAAATAAAACTATTTAATTTATCCAAATATATTCCTTTTGATTAAATCCAAAATTCACTATATAAATATTTTCTTCCAAAGTTCCATTATTAATTTTCTTTCATATTCGATATCTATATTTATGGTATTTTAAAATACCAAAATCTAGACAACTGCCACCATACATCCAATAAATTCAAATCACACCATAATCTATCACAGATCGTTCAAACAAATCATATATCAATATATATAAAATTTAATTCAACATTTTTTAGGAAACTAGTTGGATCCCTCCAACCTGTTTTCCTACATCCACAGATGTTGATACAACATAAAAATACCAATCCCACTTCGAGGGGGATATCACAGTATATAGGGTCGTCCGCTATTATACGGAGTGCATAGGGTCTCAGCCGATAAAATATGTAGGAACAATCACTCCAATTACTAATATATATACTACTATATATAATATCACATTCAACTGACAACAATTTATCGATTCAATCCATCAAATCAAAAATTAATTTTATCTATTTAAAATTAATTGCAGTAATCCAAAATTGAGTGTGATTAACTCACCTTGAGTTTCCAATTTGCCAATGTCCCAATTTTAATTCAAACCGAACAACATTCGTTTTAACTTAAAATTTTAGCTAGCTCCGATCGACTCCAATTTGTAGTTTCGTCGCCACAATTCAAACCGAACAACATGTAGTGTTCGTCGCCACAATTCCGTCGCCACTTGTTTCACCCAATTCCGACCTCGTATGAAATAGTTATGCTATTTTAAAGATTTTATAATTTATTATACAAATAAATTTCAATTTCCTTTTTTAATTTAAACCTAGCAAGAGATCCCGGATGTTCATCACTGCTTCAACCAATCTGGGTCGCAAGCTTCTTTCTCCCTTCCTCTTCCTTGTTGCGTTCATTTACAGTGACATATGAACCCATCTGCCAATGTACGCAACCGATCAGCACCGGCCTTATACCCCATGGGAATTTGATCCAGCGTTGCCAAAAGAACCGCCTCCCTCTGCCTAACCCTCGCCCACGACCACGGTACACTCAGTGCTTCCGCCATCTCGAAAAAACGCGTGCAACCAGATTTGTTGTTTTGATTGTGGTGCTACTCAAGACGATGTACCTAACCTTTTACTGAATCAGCCACGGTCTTTCATTTGGAACATTTCCAACTTAAAGATTTGTTGTTGACATGTTATACTCAATATTACTAGTAAAAGTTTGAGTCTGAACATTCCTTTATAAGGAATTTATGTTTATGTAAATAATTATCTTTTATTTCATAAATACACGAGAACTTCAAACAACCAGTTAGTGATATCAATTGGGATTTGATATTTTTTTCATGTATCAAGTACGTAAACAAATCATAATAACATAGACGACACAATATGTATGATAATTCCTTTTGCCAATGCAAAGGAATCAATCTTACATGTTGCATATTAAACATTTTAATAAGGTGTCTTTGCATATCATTTAGGACATTCCCGGCATCTTTTATACTTACTATAAAAGATATTATTTATTAATCCAATGTTGTGTATTAAAACAATTAAGACTGATTTTAACAAAAGTACATAATGTTCTTAGATCATACAACATGTTGTGCATCCACGCTTCCTCTGCACTTTGATTGAAAATCAAACTATTTGATATTTCTATCAAAGTATTTATTCAATCTTGATGCTTATAAAATGATACTTTCGAATCATTTCTTGGATCATATCCAAAGACTCACAAACACAATATCTCTCCCACCGACTTCGAGGCATTTTGGTTATTATGTCTAAACAGTTTAATCTGAATCATTATTTAGAATTTTCTGTTTCAATATATACGTACCAAACATAAAGTCATATCAAGTGGTAATTTTGTGAGTAAATCCGAATTAACTTGTGCACATTGAATACCGAATCTATTACACCAATTTCAACAATTGAAATTTGCGATATTATTCTCATTAACGTTGCTCATTGAATTCCAACTGCATTAGTCTTGCTCATAAAGACATAATCACGACCGACGGATCACATCCTTTAAGTTACGACTACCAAAATCATATTTTGACAGCATACTTGGAATTCTTTCAGATTTGCGCATCATACCATATAATAGAGTCAACACTCTTAGTGGTTTAATTAAGCAACCGAGGATTATATATTTTCAACATTGACAAGAAACTCATAGTTTCTCTTCAACGAGCGAGAATACTTGTTAGACATTCTAATGCAATGTGTTCATTTAGGTTAGTCGATTTTATTTCATCTCATCTAATCAGTTCTATCTTTGGACTGTATCCAAATCCTTTTTATTACCAATAATTTCTCAAGGAAATTCCTTCACAATGAAGTTGGTATTTCTTGAAATATTTCTTAATGCAATAGAATAGGTATTCATAAACGTTTTATGAATTTCCTTATTCATTAAACAAATTTGGTTTTAGTTTACAAAAGTTATGTTCGAAACATAAATATGTCATCCAATGACAGTCTTTTTAAAATCCTTTTGGGAAGATTCATAAAAGATCCTTCATGAACAATTATTACGTGCAATTTTTTGACTCACACAACCTGCGAACTTCTTGGCCTAGGATATGTTGGAATTTCTTAAAAACACTTATCTTATGTGATTTTGTAAACCGTTGTTTAGATGAAATAATATTAACCTTGTGTACTACTCTTAAGTACATAACCTTATAGAAAGAAACTAACTCAACTTCACTCACAATTAATCGCACATTGTTCAACAAAATTCGATTACCCCTTATCGATGCATTATTATGCATCACATGGAGGAATGCCTTTTGAGATTGAATCTTTATTCGGCTTTAGGTACATTAGGATTTTTTCCAATATACTCACTCATTCAATCAAATCGAATCATTTCTATTGTATGTTATTTTATCTACTTATGTTTTGTACTCTATGTTTTTACCGTAGACATACTACATGTGTATCAAATACACATGTCGACGATAAATCAACGGTGAATATGACGAAGTACAATGAATCATTTTGGTATTTATAGAAGTATGATTGCATACATCTATAAGTATCAATCTGAGGAGTTCATCAACTCTTATAATACTCCCACTGAATGGGTGCAGAGGCCTTTATTGTTTGAGATATAATTAACAAGTATCATACGATTCAAAATCATACAATAAAATTATTTCTGAAAAGTATGGCTTAGTCTATAATTCCAAAATAACCATAAATAATATTAGATACTCTTGTATTTTCCAGTGCATCACTTTTCTTATAAAAAAAATTCCCCAGTATAGTTTAATTTCATAAAGAATATTCATATTGAAATATAGCTATGTCTATTTTTTCAGTCGATTCCAAACAATAATCATTATTTCATAAATAATGTATGTTAAGTTATACGAAAACAATTTTCGTACTATGATGTAATTAATAAGTGCTACATTGTATACTCCCACTATTTCCGCCATTACTATAATAGCATAATAAATTTGAAGATCCGTCATTCACTTAATATAATTTGTTTATTTCATACACTACAACTATTTATAGTGGAGAGTTCGTTGATCAAATATCTTGAGCTCAGAGAAATAAATCTCATTGAAAACAATTTTCTATAAGAAAATACATTTTAGAATAGAAATCATATTTCTTATTTCAATATTTAAGTATCAATTATTTATTACAATTCATATTTTCAATATTTCTCTATGAAGCAGAAGTGTTTATTCATTCTCTTCCTTCCAACTATACCTTAAATTACATATGCTCTTATACATTCGTTTTTCTTTTAAATGGTCAAACTATTTTAAAAAAACCTTACTATAATATCATAATAGATTCCTTACAAAAGCACATTCGATTATCCTTAACATTCAAGTACATCAAATATGCTGCACTTTACGTTAACCGATCAAAATGACATTTCAGCAATCGAGTACTTATATCCATCTTGCAGTTTTTGGTCTTGTGTTACATTAACACAATACGATCTCTTTTGTAATTTATAAGATTGAATATTGATCTCACTCTAAGGTTTATTCGGTTTTTCGAATGAACTAATTTCATCGAAATATTGTACATTACAAACTTTGAGCATTCGCCATATAACTTTTATATGCAATTGTATATGGATCAAATATTCATAGTCTTGTATTGTTTTAGAGTTCAAAACTCATAAAATGCAATGCATGGTCTTGACCAAATAAATGTATAAGTGACCAAACCATGAATATATTCAGCAGTTGTAAAATCAGGTACTTGCATGGGTGTTGAAACGTTAACATGCAATAGGAATTTGATAGTGGGTATTGTATTTTCATTTGTCAGCTTTTAATTTAGTTTGTTAGGAAATGTTAATTGGTAAGCATTTTATCAATCATATTAAATGCACAAATTTATCGTTGCACATAATTATAAAATTATTTAGCATATGTTCTTACAGTATTAGAAAAGTTAAAATATTACTATTTCATTTTTCCAATAAAGCTCCCACTAGTCTTTTATGTTTCCCCAAACCCTAAGACGAAGCATAAAAGTCTTTTGACTTCACCAGTGGATGTTAGGACTCATATGTCTTGGTATTTTGACCTTGAGTTTGCTCAACAAATCATAACCCTACGAACGATGGATAACTCCTTATTAGTTGTATCACATACAACTCCTAATCCATTTTTCCTTATCCTTATTTCATTTCGACCTCGAGTTTCTCAACAAATAGAAAGAGATTATTCACTCATACCTACCATATCGTGATGGCCTAAGTATAGTATATGTACCTTGAGTTTGCTCAACAAATACATATAGTTATCTTACCTCATCTGTTCGATATATTATAATACTACACATAACATTCCCAGCTTGAGTTTGCTCAACAACTAAGAAGTATGCAAGTAATTTATTAATATACATATGGTAGAGGACAACATCATATTGAAGATACATAATCTTCAATATATTATATTGAGTGATATCGACTTATGGAATAATGTATTTCTTATGAAATACCCTCGTGATTCAAGTTTTAGACATATCAAAAATCACAGTATACGTACATTTATGTATGTATTTATTCCTTTAGTCTATTTGGGTTTCTTTAATGTTCCACTTTTAGTTTATACATTCATATCATATAAGTTTTGTTGTTATATAGTTTTTATATTTCACATTACTTGTATAATAGTCTTGCGTATAATATTATATTAATTAAATCATATTTAATTAATTTTAATTAATTAACATTTAATTAATTTTATATTGATATAACATTTATATTTATTATGTACTATAATTAACCTTTATAGTATAACACATATATCATATACATGTGTAATTATAATTTCAATTAATTAACCTTTCAATTAAATTAATTAAATTATCTTGATTTCAAAAATCAATATTCATATGTATGCATGCATATTTGTGATATCTTAAATGTTTTAAAATATCATAACATATATCAAAATATATTAACTACATGCACATACATTTTATTAATTAACTTATTAATAAAATTATGTTATTTTGTTTTTCAAACATTTTTAAAAATATGCTGCATTATAATTATTATAATAAACATATATTTTATTTTAAATTTAACAATTAAATTTAGAATCTTTTACTTTATTTTTCAAGACGATTTTGAAAATTAGCCCAAATCTCGAATTAAGTTGGGCCTTTTCTATTAGGGGCTATCTTTGGACTCACTTCACCTTTCAGGCCAAGCAGGTAACCAGGTAGGACTGGATACTTGATTACCAAATTCAAATCATAGACATTACCTTTCTAGATACCGTACTGAGTGGGCAAGCTTAATAAGTTAGCCCTAGCATGACTAATTTAGACCGCATAGGCTATTGGACTCCGATACCACTGTTAGAACTGGGCCAGCCCGCAGCGGTAGTGATTGGTGTATTTTAAATCGTTTTATCCTATTGGATCTTTATTGGGCCTATGAAGTCTAATTCATTTAGGAAAATTCTATATTTTTTGTAAATGAAATCATGTATTTTATTTAAATTTAAGTATTTTGTAATATAAAGTTAATTGAATGATTTAATTTAAATATATACATGTAACATATACATATACATATGTGTGTGCATGTGCAACATTATAATCCGTGAAGGATATAACATGCATGTATATAGATGTTGGGATTTACATCGCAACGGATACATTATCTCATTTCGTATGTATTGAATGTTGTCTAAATATGTGCATAGATCTATAATGCAAAGTATATTTATATGAATACGTATACATATATTTAAAAGTGGAAATTAGCCACAGGGGCCTCTTTAGCAAGTGCAAATAGTTTATAGGACACGCAACTGAAATAATTACTTTTAAGGACAAAATGCAAAATAATTAATCTGTAAGGCCTAAAAACTATGAAATTATGTCCTTGAAAGTAATTAGACTGTTGATTTTGTCCTTAAAAGTAATTATTCTACTAACTATGGCCTTGAAATTAATTTCTGTGATGTGTGCCCTAGAAACTAATTGGACTGCAAAGTTTGTCCTTTTAATGAAATGCCCATATTTAAAATATATTTTATAAATAAAAGTCTCAAAATTATATATATATATATATATATATATATATAATTTAAAACATTTGTATAAATATATATACATAATTAAACATATAAAATTATACATACATACATAATTAAAATTATATATATATATATATATATATATATACACACACACACACATATACATATATAAGGTTAATAAAATGTATATATATGAATAATTAATTTCATTCAAATAATTAAAATATAAATATATGTATTATAAAATAATTTCCAGATCGAAATTAGCATAACAAACATAAAATAATAATTTTATAGTTTTATCATTATTATATATATATATATATATATATATATATAATAAATAGTTTTGATCATAATAATTTAAAATATTAGTAATAAATAATAAAAAAAATCAAAATTTAAAATTTATGAGAATTTAGGATCATAAAATACAAGTTCAAAAAAAAATCATGATTTTTTGAAATAAGTATTATTTTTAATAAATAAAAGAAATGTTTAATCGAATTAATTATTTATTAAAAATATTGAATATTAACAAAAAATTATGAAACTTTTTCTATGGGTTACTATATAGATCATGTAAATATAAAAAATATAAAATCTAATTTTCAATGCAATAATTATTTTAGATATAATAAACAATTTAAATAATCAATAAAAGATAATTTAAAATTATTTATACATATAAAATAATTATTTTAAAAGTTGGTAATTCATATTATGTATAAATAGGTGTAAGGCAAAATTCTAAGCTGTTTATACATTATAAATATACTTATATGTAATTATATGTTTAAAATATACTTTAGTCTATATTTAAATTAATATATAAATATACATAAAATATTAATAATGACAAAATTTAATTTTTTACAAAAAATTAGATTTGCTTATATATAAATTATAACATAATAATATAACCATGCATTTAACCAAACTAATTCATGACAACTACGTATACCTACGAAAATCTCACCTAACTGGATATACAACATTAATGTATATACAGTTTGGGACTAATCAATATTAAATCACAAAATATGATATGATTACTGTAATATATAAATAAAATACCAATTGGTGATGTCTTTGAGTTCACTTGAATCAATGAATTCCCTTCTCTAGTTATGCTCGATCCGTTAGATTGCAAGTCTGGAATAGTCGACATTTTCTATCAAATGGCACTTTTCCTTAACTTGAATTGATTTGAGATTCTCAGAACAGATATGAGGATTAATTTCGGCCAGCAAACTTAATAATTTTGGCAGCCAAAAGTTACTTTGATTAAGGGTTTAGAGATCCATATATACAGTCTTGTACAAGAACAATCTCAGTACCTATTCTCTCTTAATCTTAGCCATCCATCTCTAGGTCTAATCCTAAATTTTAGCAACCTCCAATAACTTGTCAAAACCAAAATTTTCAGCCCTAATGATGGGCTTTAAACCCATTCAAGCCCATGCAAAAATGCTATGCAATTAAATCTAATTTCATAGTTTATCGATATCATATATCAATTGGTACATTTGTAACTATTATACATATATAATAATTTTTATTTCTCAAACCATATTCAAATTTTTATAATTAATATTTCATAAATACTAATTAATTTAATTTATATAACTTGTAAACTAATTAAATCGTTCGATCTTAAGGGTATTCATCATTTCAGTTGTGTAACTCTTGGGTGTAAATTTGATCAGCAATTAACACCAAACTATTCAAGTGTTAACGTTCACACATCACTTAGCAAGTGGTGTGACATTATGGCCATATTTATCGCTTATTCATTTTAAATAAAATCTTATTTAATTTAATAAGCATTGCCCGTAAGTGACATTTATATACACCAATTTTCTTCATCAAAAACTGTATCACTTTGGATTTATGGAATTTGAGTGTTAGGTATTTGAGTGTTAGGTATTTTTGAACCATGAATGTTTACATTGAAAGATTTGAGTGTTAGGTATTTAATATTATTGAGATTTAAAGAGAATGGATTTATTTGTTATTAATCAAATTTAAATTTATAATTAGTTGAATAGTATACATATGCAAGTTGTATAAATTAGATATAAACAAATTTATGTGCATACCAGTTTGATTAAAGAAAGTTTATACATACATATTATTCTGAAATCGAATATGTATCAAGTTTTATATGAATTGGTTTTACTTGATATGAATATATGTTAAAATCACATCCTTATAATTGTGTTCACACATAGGCATAGATTCGAATTATATTTTGAAATGTTGTATTGCAATAAATACGTATGATTTATAATAATTTATTTTAGGTATGTGTATTGAAAATTTAATTTCGTATACATGTATCTACCATTGTTGATTTGTAAAATGTTTCAAATTAACTACGTATAAACATATGTTTAAAAGGTAAAGTTGTTCATAATCAATATGAAATAACTAGCTCGAACTATGTGATGTTCGTTTCACTTTTATGTTTTCGAATGGAATTAAACTTTATGTAAATCAATTACATACAACTACACTTCATTTGTTATTTATGTATAAAATTCTATTCCTACGCCAGTATAAACGTAATACACATAATTGTTGAATTTGAGAGTTAAATTAAATATAACATTTAATGACATTAATGCACGTTAAATAGAAATAATTTATATATATTCTAGTTCCAAACAAAATAACGAATTATAATTAACTCATTTAAGTAATTATTTGAGTATTTGAGTAATTATTTGAGTATTTAAGTTAGGCGTGGGAGCGGTCGGTTAACCGATTCAATCGGTTAAATTTTTCGGTTAACCGCAAAAACGTCGACGGTTGGGTTAATCGATTTTCGGTTAATATGCTTCTGGTCCGCCAACTGAACCGGTTAAAATTAACCATGGTTAATCGGTTAATTTAACCGGTCAACCGATTAATATAAACGGTTAATTGATAATCGGTTAACCGATTAAATTAACCGATTAACCAATCAAACAACATATATACTCTTATCAGCATTAAAAACACACAACACATGCAAATAATCACAGTTTTATGTTCCAGTTCATACATTACAAGCATCGCTGCATTGAGCTAATTGCAACTATAGTTCAGTTCATACATTACAAGCATCGTTACAGTGAGATAATTGCAACTACATTCAGTTAATTCATACATTCAGTTCCATAGTTCATACTTCACTTCACTTTAATTCATACTTCAGTACAGATCTTACACCTCACTCTCTTAGTTCATACATTGCAAGCAATCAAGCATAATTACAGTGATTACATTACATGATAATTAGTCTAAAGTCCAACTAGATAATTGGAGTACATTGATACAACTACAAAGTCTCCACTCTCCAACTTCTGTTACCATTTCCCAACTCTTTCAAACAAAGGTAAACACAATAATTGAGCAATTAACTGAAGCATGTAAGTGTTAAGTGTAAACATGTATAACTATAGGGAACTGAAGGATGAACTTAAGGCATACATATTTTAATATATATATATACTGCTACACAAAGTCAACATTAGTTTGCGCGCGCACTCACACATATTCAAGACACACAGCTCTACTACACAACAATGACATTCTCTAAAATCTCTATTTGTTATATACCTTATATGAATTATCTTCGTATATTAACATATTTTCTCAGTTTGCAATACATAAATATTAGTTAGTTTGCAATATATAAGATGTTATATATAACAGTTCATATATAGAGTACAGTCTAAACCTTATAATTGTAATAGTTTATATCAGTCTACACCAAATATGCATGGCCACAACAATACATGCATCTTATACACACACACTGACCTTTTTTTAAAACTCAAGCATAAATCGAAAAGGGATCAGGTTGGGAAAATATAAACATGAGATGGATACACAAAAGCTATTCTTATAATAATATCAGGCAAATAGAGGTAGTAATATAATGATGCTCTGGCCAAAACAAAAGAAACCGTTGCTAGAAAACCCAGACACATGCGGCACTTTGGTCTACCAATACCCCAGGCATGAACAAAACTTGTAAGCGGCAGTTCATAAATATGTAAACATAACATTCCCCCAAACTTTCATTCACATATTTAAACCCATATGCATTATATATATAACACATATTCACACTAAAATTATACTGATCTATCTAATGCCTGTAATTTGTACACATACGCCTTACGTCGCCCAACAATTACACATGCACATACAAAATGTACATTAACACACACATCACATGCACACCTAACTAATACACACCCATTATCACATAAGCACAAAGATTTTTTTTATTAAAGGCTAAAAATATCCAAGTCTAACTTGAAAAACTGTCCTACTGCGACTGTTGATATATGCGCTTATAAATAACAGGGCGTGCGAGAATAGGATGAGGCCAAAGATTTTCATACAGTTATAACAAAACATAAAACACACACACACACATACACATATATATATATCACTATACGAACAAGAAATTTTGTTTCAGCCTTCACTTGTTAGCCATCGAATGTATTGTGTTTTAGTCTAAAACACAATTGCTACTACTACATGTTAAGGATGTACCTCCAACAATTCAATATATATGGTTTATTTAGTATTTTTAAAGTACATTTAACATGCTAGTCATTATTTTATAGTATATTAACAGATGAAAATGATTTTTCTTACTCTTGTTCAAATATCAATAATCAGTATATGAAATTTACAACTAATTTTGTAAACCCTTATTACAAATACAATAATTTACTACTCGTTTATAAATACCGCAGTCAAAATCAAAGCAAATTCTGTAAATTAAAGCGGACTGATGTGCAAATGACTATACACACATATATATCATGCCCGTGTCTTGATTTTCTAAGAAAACAGAAAGAAAATGAATACAGTTTTAAACAAAAAGCTGCGAATTCCAGATATTTACCAAATGAAAGCATATTCATTTGTTAAATCACTAATTTATAAATTAATTACATAAACATACAACTGAATTTGGTTAACTAATTATACTAGAGCTAAATTTAAATATGTACAGTAGATTAATGGAGTAATTAGTAATTTACTCACATGCTTTCTCTTCCTTCTTGACACCGTTGATTTCTACAATTGCTCTGGTGGTGGTCGTCACTAGCGTGAAGCGTCGAGACTAACGCGAAGAATAGAATAGTCGACGCCGCTAATTAGCAGACGAGATAAGCAAGCAGATCTAGGTTTCGACTTCTCTCATTTTTTATATTTTATTTAGATCTGAAAACTGGAGGGACTAGACTATTCAATGGAATATAAGGGCAAGTGGCCATTGGATTTTACTAGGGGATGGGTTCTTTACAGATAGGCTAAACGGGCTGTGACTGAAAAAAACTTAATTTTTTGGTCGGTTAACGGTTAACTGGCAGACCAGATATTGTTAACCGTTAACCGAACCGAAAATGGTTGGTTAACATCAGTCGGTTAACCAAAAGTTCGGTTAATCGATTTTGTCGGTTAAATTGGTTCGGTTAAGATCGATTTAGCCGGTTAGATCAGTTAAGTTGGTTAAATATCCACCCCTAATTTGAGTGAGGTTGTTCCGATGGTCTAAGGAAAAGTAGGTCCTTGACCCATAGTGATTGGATTATTGTTGAATCCGTTTTGGATGCAAATATGGAATAAAAAAATCAAATAATTAAATAAGGTAATGGATCTTATACATATTGAAAAATTATTATAACCCAGTACATTTGAGTAGTGGTTATCAATATGATTAATGCGGTGAAGTTCTGACTTTTCTCTATTCAGTTAATTGTCATATTCGTGTGAAAGAATAACTCGAAATGGAAAAATACACGGCGTTAATTAAAAGTCTACGATAGAAAGAACATTTTGTATAAAAATAAAACAAGTATATATGCACACATGGGTGGACCCGCATCTAATCACAATGTCTGTTGCTAGATCACCTCCTCCATCTTTTTTAGTGCTCCGTGGTCAGTAGTCTCTCATATTTCATTTACGTTGTATTTTCTTTTTTCTTTTTTAAACACAATTTGTTGAATATACTCATTAATGTTTTTATAGAAAAGTTGTGACTGTGAAAAGATTACACATTAGATGATAAAAAATTCGAAGTTTGAATCAAAGATGTTCTTACTTTAACCTTATGATATCATAATTTGCATAAGGTTAGAAAGTTAACTTTTATTTGTCAAGTTAATTCTTCCTCAAGCAAATGGAACGACGACGCTGTTCAAAACGAATGCAAGCTCTCATACTCCAAGAAAGGTAGATACTTTACAGTTTCTCAATGCAGCATAAGGATTTATATTTTAGTAACCTGAGTTAATCACATTTCAAAAGAAACTTTGAAATAATAAACCGATCTGAAAAGTTCATCAAAACCTCTTAGTGACTAACCCAAAAATATTGAAACCTCTTGGTAATAAAAAAATTATTGTTAGGCAGCTTTTAAGCTACAGTGTCTCCTCCTTCTTCCTGCTTCATGTGAGTAGGGTCCTGTAGTGAATATATGTCTTCTTCAGTCTTCCTGCTAGATCACCTGCAACATATTGCAAACAAATAACTTCTTCATTCTTTTATTAATTAGGATACTGCCTACTCACAGTTTTTGTATCATCATGAGAGAATAATGTTCGAACAGTATATAACAATATATATCATCTGCAAGGTTTTGTTCAGGTAAAGAATAAGAGTTCATCATGCACCTGGCAATATATCATAATCTGCATTTGATCCGACCTATGTTGGATTGGGCCGGGATTATGTTATTTTTTTGAAATTTGCCGTTGTTTTTGCTTTGATTCGGTAAAGGTAAAGTATAAAACGTAGAGGTGCCCACAACTCATACTCGATCCGACCCAACCCACCCCAACTCACATAAATCCGACCCAACCCACCTAGTTCGGGTCGGATATGGGGTACAGTTGGAAACTTATACTGTATACTGGCCGAGTGTGATATTTTATTCAATCCAACCCTATGTTAACCCAACCTAACCCTGCATAAAAACTTATTCAATATCAGGCCATGCAAAATTAGAACAGCCAAAATCTAAAATAAAGCATATGCAGTATAGACTAAATATACAAAAAAATTGTATTTAATGTCATTCCAAGTAAAATTAGAACGACAAAAAACACGTAGAATTAACTGAAAGATTTTAAGAAGTATTCCATATCATTTAAATTTGAACACGTAGTTAAATTTGAACTACACATAACATGTAAGGTGAAATATGTTAGAACCTCATTTGTTGGATTTTAATGACAACAACTATACAATTATGTCAAAGAATCTCTAAGCTAATTTGCAGGTACATGGGCATCAAAATAAGATAACCAAATACATTCAAAATGAAGATACACAGTACAAAAGAATGTATATGGAGATACAAGAAGAGATATATACGATAAAGACAAGACAAAGGTGACAAACAAAGTATTGTTAGTCATATAGTGTCGTGTCTAGAGTTTAAAAATGTTAAAATCTTCTCGAAATGGTATACACACATATATATTCATATTTTAAATGAAAAATCAAGTTTTCAAAAATTACATGGAACAGGACTCGAACCCAGGTCACTAGCACAAAAGGCAAGTGCTCTAACCATTTGAGCTATGGTAATTTTTAATTACATGTCAAATTCAAACGTCTGAATTGACCATTTCAGACGTCTGAATCTGGGCAAAAATAGCATATTTCTTTTCTGGTTTGCACGTTTCAAATTTCAGAAGTCTGAAATTTATTTTCAGACGTCTGAATATTTACAACGGCTATTTTTTTGAAAAGGCATTTCCATTCATGAAGAGTTGCGACCTTTAATTCAATAGCTTTTGATGATAACTCTTCATGAACAATTACAAGCATCTATTACCTATATAAACACATTAGAATCAAGTTTTAAATTCACCAATTTCTATTGATTATTATTCTATTATTGAAATTCTTGATTCTAACTCATTTGTGCTAAAAATATCATTCAAATTCAAATTCTACTTTCTTAATCTTCACGCATTCATACATATATCATAAAGGAGAAAGATTATAGGAAGATTGTACTATCAAGAGACAAATTCGTGTTATTGAGAACACACTGTGTCATATACTTTCTGTATAAGTTGAAGTCTTGTTCTGTCGTTCAGGTAAGTGAAGTCCTCTTCGGCTGTTGAGGCGAAATCCTGTTCTGCTGCTCAGGTCCCTTGTTCGGCTGTTCAAGGGTTGTTGTAAACCTGTTCCTCCGGGTTAAGTGAGGATTGTTGTTAGTGAAATTCCAGAAGGAGTCTGGGACTGAACGTAGAACGGGAAGTTCGAACCAGTATAAAAATTCCTGGTGTGCTTGTTTTATTTTTCTTATTTACTCTGCTACAGTAACTTTGTTTTATTTCCGCACTAGTATATTATAATTCCATATAGCACGATCCGCACCACTGTAACTTTCTGATTTTATAATTTTAAAGAATGTTCTATACGTTTAATAGAATTACGTGCTTACAATAAAATATGGACTTTGGTAAATATGGTAAAATTTATTTTATTTTTCCTTCATAATTAATAATGAGTTTATCTCGTTATATACAAGATATTTTATATAATTTTATATATTCCCTCATTCTTTTTTATAATGACAAAGGGGGAGAAATTCATATGCATATTAATAGAGGGAGATATTATACTTAGGGGGAGATGTTATACTTAGGGGGAGTTTTAAACATATTAATATTATTTTTTATATAGAATGAATATTTTTTAAAAATTGTATAGTTGTCATTATCAAAAAGGGGGAGAATGTTAGAACCTTAATTGTTGGATTTTAATGACAACAACTATACAATTATGTCAAAGAATCTCTAAGCTAATTTGCAGGTACATGGGCATCAAAATAAGATAACCAAATACATTCAAAATGAAGATACACAGTACAAAAGAATAAAAGAATGTATATGGAGATACAAGAAGAGATATATACGATAAAGACAAGACAAGGGTGACAAACAAAGTATTGTTAGTCATATAGTGTCGTGTCTAGAGTTTAAAAATGTTAAAATCTTCTCGAAATGGTATACACACATATATATTCATATTTTAAATGAAAAATCAAGTTTTCAAAAATTACACGGAACAAGACTCGAACCCAGGTCACTAGCACAGAAGGCAAGTGCTCTAACCATTTGAGCTATGGTAATTTTTAATTATAGATCAAATTCAGACGTCTGAATTGACCATTTCAGACGTCTGAATCTGGGCAAAAATAGCCTATTTCTTTTCTGGTTTGCACGTTTCAAATTTCAGAAGTCTGAAATTTATTTTCAGACGTCTGAATATTTACAACGGCTATTTTTTTGAAAAGGCATTTCCATTCATGAAGAGTTGCGACCTTTAATTCCATAGCTTTTGATGATAACTCTTCATGAACAATTACAACCATCTATTACCTATATAAACACATTAGAATCAAGTTTTAAATTCACCAATTTCTATTGATTATTATTCTATTATTGAAATTCTTGATTCTAACTCATTTGTGCTAAAAATATCATTCAAATTCAAATTCAAATTCTACTTTCTTAATCTTCACGCATTCATACATATATCAAAAGGAGAAGATTATAGGAAGACTGTACTATCAAGAGACAAATTCGTGTTATTGAGAACACACTGTGTCATATACTTTCTGTATAAGTTGAAGTCCTGTTCTGTCGTTCAGGCAAGTGAAGTCCTCTTCGGCTGTTGAGGCAAAATCCTGTTTTGCTGTTCAGGTCCCTTGTTCGGCTGTTCAAGGGTTGTTGTAAACCTGTTCCTCCGGGTTAAGTGAGGATTGTTGTTAGTGAAATTCCAGAAGGAGTCTGGGACTGGACGTAGAACGGGAAGTTCGAACCAGTATAAAAATTCCTGGTGCGCTTGTTTTATTTTTTCTTATTTACTCTGCTACAGTAACTTTGTTTTATTTCCGCACTAGTATATTATAATTCCATATAGCACGATCCGCACCACTGTAACTTTCAAAATAGACTGTAAAATTATTTTACAAATTGGCATTTACATATCATTTACTATTAACAACATTTTTTGAATAGCCTACATTGTTGAAATGTTAAGATAAGTATGCCGTAATTGTTTACAATTACGTTACTTGTAAACTTTCGATGCATGGTTCCTGTAAGAGAACAGATGATAATTTTACTTTTTACCGAAGTTCCAAAAGTTTTGTTTTGAAAACAACGTAAATGATCATTATAGAAGAAAAATAATAATTAAAATATATGAGACTTCTAAACAACTTGCTAATTAATGATAGATTATAATCAAACTTTAATGACACTCATGGAGCTACATGATTATCCAAATAGAAATTTCAACTGTGCATTAAGAAAAATGAAACGTAAGTTTAACAGTAAAAATAATAATCACTTCAACAATGCTATCTAAACAATAACTATACTGTACCTACAGCGAAATAAACATGTTCTTCCGTACATAGCAGACTAGCACCTCATCCACAATTGTCAACTTCTTACATATAAAAGTCAAATGAGTTCCTTATATTAATGCAAAAAATCAATTAGCAGTATAACATAGTATTGAGACGAAAATGGTAAGACCTCAGGTCAACCCAGGTCCACCAGCTAGCAATGATCCAGCACAATACCCTCCGCCTTCTCCTTATCCAAGGGTGGAGATGAACCAAAAACATGTATGATCTGGTAGATGGCATTGCACTTAGCCTGTTTAGAAGTGCCTGCAACACACAAAAATACGTGGTCATGCCATTTTTGCCAAAAAGGTATTTCTGGTAA
This sequence comes from Allium cepa, assembly GCA_030765085.1. Classification (NCBI taxonomy): domain Eukaryota; kingdom Viridiplantae; phylum Streptophyta; class Magnoliopsida; order Asparagales; family Amaryllidaceae; genus Allium; species Allium cepa. The sequence goes on along the minus strand of CM060937.1, from coordinate 188,260,313 downwards.
TCCAGAAAGACTGGTTGAAATCAGTTCAGTAAATTTTCATTATTAGTAGTAAAGACGAGGAGAGGAGAATATTGTATCTTTGAAAAAAATTACAAGGGTTGAAGCTTAAAGATCATGGCGTCTCCATCTCCTTTCACCTTCTTTTGTTTCCATCTGCTCAATAACCCACTGCATACTTCGCCTTCCAACCAAACTGACCCACCATTTTTTTTTTTTTTCATTCGGCATGAACCTCCCCTGTCCCCACCAACCTTCCACCTGACCTCTCTTTCATCATTACTCCTCCACTACCACCTGTACCAGCTGACCCACTTTCTTCCTTTTCCTATCCAACATTCCCCCTCCTGCTGCTACTCTGGCCCCTAATCTGCCACCAGTCCATTGGACTTCACTTTTAAATCTAAACCTAAAAATGCAGGAAAATTTATTCCTACTGATTTCAATCTCCCATACGATGACTCGCCCTTTCCTCTCCCTGATTCTGCCAAAAAAGGCCGGTATTGATTATTGGCATGACCACTTGGTTGGGTTCTTCTTGGATGGCAATTTCTCATATATGTCTGTTCTTACTCATTTGTAAAAAGCCTGGAAGCTTAAATAGAGCTATAAGGTGAAATCTGATAAAGTACACTTCTATTTTGAATTCTCTTATCAAGAAGACAGACAAGAGATCTTAGAATACGATCCTATTTTTATCAGAGGTATAATGTTTGTCATCTCATCATGGAAGCCTTCCTTTGACAACACAAATTCTGTTGTTAGAACAGTTCCTATTTGATGCACTTCTATAAGATTCCTCTTCTTACATGGACCCTAATTGAAATAAATTTGGAAAGTTAATTTGTTTTAATGAAGCTACCGAGAAACTTTCTAGAATTGAATATGCTAAGTGTTTAATGGAAATTACACCTGACAAGGAATTACCCAATTGCATTAAGGTTGGTGAGGGGGGTAACTGTAGCATTCTAGAAATGGAATATGGAAAATTAGGGAGGCCTTCCTATCATACTTTCATATTGTAAAGCAGGTCCTTATCAAAGTTTCATTGCAAAACGAGTCCTTATTTTCTGAAAGCGAAGAATTTTTTTGCTGAAATATCAGCAACTTTTATAAATAAGTGCTGATATTTCAGCAACTTTTCATGTAAAAGTTTCATTGTAAATCGGGTCCCTATTTTCTGAAAACGAAGAAAATTATTGCTAAAATGTCAGCAACTTTTATAAATAAGTGCTGATATTTCAACAACTTTCATAAAATGTGTTCACAATGTACATAAATGTTGCTGAAATGTCAGCAACTTTTATAAATAAGTGCTGATATTTCAGCAACTTTCATACACTATGTTCACAGTGTATAGAAAAGTTGTGGAAATGTCAGCAACTTTTATGAAAAGTAGCATCATACTTTACAATAATCGTGAATAAAAAAACAGAGACCTAATTTACATTGAAATTTAGTGAATGACTTTTCGTGAATTTTGAAACTTAATAAGGAACTGTGCCAAAAGTACCCAATAGAATATGATTGGAGACCACAAATTTGTACCACATGCAATAGTTTCGGGAATTGTACAATTGTTTGTATTTAGAAAGAAAAGGTTGGAATCGAAAAGGTTTCTACAAGTCCTGAAACTTGCTATGAATAATAAAGTAGTCATTGGGAACAATGAAGTTAATGGAAACTTGTAGAAGTTCAAAAAAACATAGTGTTGAAGTATTGAGAAAAATAAGCTAATATTTATGTAGTTTCCACTGCCTGTACACATGACTCACTTGGTGCTTTAAATGCTTAATCAAAAAATGTTACAGCTCCTCCCCAATCTGGTAGCTCTATTCTAGGACCACACCCACTTGATGTCGCACAGTCTAATTATGAAGCACGTTTCCAAAGCAACACTACCCATCCAACTTATATGCATGATAAATCTTCACACTTTTCTGGAGAGACAGCTTCTACCATGCAGCCAAACACTAATCAGCATTCTCATGCAGTGTCCCCTACTTCCTTAACAACTGATGCCTCGAATACGATACCACTTTCTAAAGAAACTTCTTCTATCCCTAGTAAGAATCCCTTTTCTGCTTCACACCACATACAGTGGACCGACATCATCTTAACCTTAACTCTTCAAATCATAATTCATCCCCATCTACTGCAGTTGTATAAGTTTCTACTGTTATCCCATCTCCATCAATTCCTGTTCCTCCACCAAACTCTTCAGCATCCATTCCAATCCTAAATCACCTTATCATAACATTAAACTCGCTTCTCATATCATCTCCTCTATGTCTGAACACAACCTACATCCCATGACCCATCCCGATCTTTATGATCTTCCTAACCAATCAACTTCTCCCAATACTGCTCATAATTCATAATCTCCTCCCACATCCCCACACAGCCATAACACCATATCAACAAATCTTGACCCTTCTGCTGATAACACTATACATTCTTTTGACTCTGACACTATCTCTCAACCACATAGCAATGTCACTCAACCAACATCAGCAACTATTGCCACAAAGAACTGAAAGAACGCTACAGCAAAAAAACCAAATTACAACCTTTCCTTTACAACCAGCACAACACTGACAGTTATAATAGGTATTTTATAATAACTGTTTATTTTAGCACTTGTAACAAAGACACCTTTAACCACTTTATTTATGCAACAATTGTAATATACGTCCGTAACTGCAGCTAATTTATGCCCGTTGTAGATATATATTTATAACTACTATTTTTGGTAGTTGTCTCCCTGCATTATTTTTCTGCTTTATAAAATTTCAAATTCCCTCCCCACGTTTCTTTGACCGCTCATTCTACTGAACTAAAGTAAACCTGAGAGAAAAATTCCCTAGTCCCCAAACCTAAACCTTATCCCATCTCGCTACTCTCCGTGGTTGCCATCCAGGAAACTAAACCGCGCCCGCTCGCCCTTATTGCTGCTCACCGTCGTTGCCGCTTACCACTGTTGCGCTCGCTGCCGTTGCCTTGCCATCGATGGAGTGTGCAAAATATTTTCTATTTTATTTATATTTCCATCTTTCTTTGATTTTCCTGGAACCTAGCTGATGCTAATCCATCTACACATAAAGAAATTAGCTACATAAAGTTATAGTATTTTTGTCTGCATTACTTATTTCTCCTAATTGATGCTACATCCAGGAAACCCCAATTGATGCCAACAGATCTTTCTTTGATTTCTAACTAGTTTTCAACCTTTTTATATTCTTAAATCTGTATTACTTATTTTTGTCTGTTTCTGTAAATTGCTTATAAAGTTAGGCTATCTTTCAACATCTGTTTTTTTTTTATATTATCCAGTATTAGCTGATATGATTCAATAATCATACTTACATACTTATATATTTGGGATTTTTTTTCATTTTGGTCTCGTTTTTAAACTTATTATTGCAAATAGCCCAGTTTTAAAACTAATATCAAATATAGGCTTGTTTTGATCAGCTTAGCGCTGACCTAGCCAAAATACACCAGCGACTTTTCAAATGTCGCTGGTGTAATTTTTTTAAGATAAAAACACCGGCGAATTTTCAAAAGTCGCCAGTGTTTTTTCTTAATATTTTTTTAGTTGGCAGCTTTTGAAAAAACGCTAACTAAACTGGCAAAAAAAAAAAAAACACCAACGTCAATGCATTTTAGCCAGTTCAGCGCTAAACTGTTCAAAACAGAGCTATATTTGATATTAGTTTTAAAACGAGGTTATTTGTGATAATAAGTTTAAAAACGTGGCCAAATCGGGAAAAAAAAACCATATATTTGTCGTGAAACTGCTTTAACCAATCAAATTGAGATTCTGTTATCTAACTACTGTTAATGATTCTTACACGGATATTTTTTTATTAACATGTATTTGTAAGGTTTTCATTAACTTCAAGTTTTATAGCTTGATAATCTAAAGTAACATTCTATTTTTAGCTAGAAAAATGAAAATATGAGGAGTTACAAAGAAAACTGTAACATGAAAAGATAAGACTAAAGAAAAGAGATCGATTATTGGTGCTTCTAAAGTGTTTCTTTAAATTTAGTCCTTGATTTATTTCCATTTGAATTAATATTATCTTTTATTACAATTAACAAGATATTCAATATATTGACAAATATAGTTAAATAATTTGGCCTTTGCGTAGGATACTTCATACCACGATAATTTGAATGATTGCCATGGAACTCAATTAGTAACTCAAATTTCGAAAGCTATTAATCTGATATTAGTTATAGTCTCTCTTGCAGATAATAGTTTGACTAAAAGATCATAACTGTAGTTATGAGTTGAACATAAGAGAATATTTTACTTACTTTAAAACAAGGCATTTTATGTTGGCTTTGTTTAACATGTAATGTATATGATTATTTATATTTCATTTTTTTTAGCACAAATTTCATATATCTTGTGTTTTACATGCATATAATATGTTGATTTTTTCATCATGTAGTTTCCGAAGTAATTACTCAATTGTGTTTACTTACTTACCTATGTATTATATTGTTGTCTTTGAATATGCCAATATATTGTAGATTTGGTTATGTATCACCAACTGTACTTAAAACATGTACCATGCCAATTTATTTGGTAACAGAAAAATTATACCGTTAACAACCAAAGCATCTAGTAAATCGATACTTCGGTTTGTCGCAAGTAGCAGTCGGTACAGGTTGATAATGGGACTTTACCATTCAAAAGAATAGTACTCGTTTATTCTTTATCTACGATCATGTATTAATTTATTTATTTTCAGCCAAACTTTACAAAAGAAATTGTTGATGAAGAAGTTCAAATATTATATAAATTCATAAGACTGTTTCAAATATATGTAAAGGATTATATTTGATTAAACGACGTAATAATTTATAACTAGATTTTCTATCATATCACATTACTCGGTTTGTTATATGAAATTAGAGAATATGCGTTACCAATACCGCAATGCTAATTATCATTATAAGCTTTTGATTACCAATACGGTATCATACATTTTCACGTAGTTCAGTAAATAGTATTAGTCAAGTTCAATTTTTTGCTATTATTTAATTAACATCAAATGAACTCAACTAAGGATAACATGCAAATATGAATAGGACTACGCATTTCAGGTTGAGTTTGTTTAACCATAAATTAGTTTAATGTAAGAGGATCTAAAATTTGATTTTATGCAGGTATGAATTCTAGGTTGAGTTTGTATGAAACATATGCTAGTTTAATCTAAGAGATTTTAAGAGATTAGGTGATCTCATTAGCTGTACGATTTTTGCTTGATATTATTCGAATATCGTCCAATATCTTGATTGTCTAAGTTGGGTTAAGAAACCCACAATTAAAAATTATTGAATTACCCTTCTCCATTTCTAATTTCAAAAGTTTATCTCCTTTTCGAAATGCAAACCCATGAACAGATTTCATTTCGGATCAAAAGGATAATTATCAAATCACATATTGATTTACTCGAGTTTGTGATAGAAGTGTATCTACATGCTTGTTTACATATTTGGTTGATATTATACATAGTTGTTACATATCAAAAAAGGTCTTGTAATTAGTACGATGTTAATTTTTTATATGTTATGATTTTTTCCCAGGTTGATCGTTTAGTAAAAGAAGCTTAAACTTGTTGCATCCATGGGTAAGAACGTCCAACATCAAGAAAAGGTAATCATCTTGAACTTTTTATGTTACGGCATTTTCACTATCATAAGGGTTCATAAACTTTTTATGTTATGGCATTTTCACTATCATAGGGGTTCATATTTTGTACACGTATATGCTTAGTATATTTGTATTTAAAGTCGAACGATGAAACCCACATTATATAGTTGATTCACCAGCACCTAATCTTTGATGTTTTTATACACACCATATAGTTATATAATTTAACCATATAAATTAAATTGAAAATAATTATTGCAAGGAAATAAACCTCATGATTTTGTTTTCCACAATCTTCATTTCAGACTGCAACATATTTTAGATCAAAAGGTTCTGGAGTCTCCATATCTGCTCTTACTTTTCGCCATGTTAAATTGGAACTTCCCTTGGCAAATTCAAGGCTATCAAGTATATCCTACAATAGCAATAGTTTATCACCGACGATGTCATGATAAAATTTTCAAATTTAAAGCAAAACCATAAATAAAGAGTACTAGGTACAATTCATTTGATTGTAAAGTTGTTTTTCATTCACAAAAATTTATGACTAAAACTTAAATGCTGAATTAGTTTGAAATTTATGGTTTGCCACTTTCTACAATTCTAACATTCATCAATGAAAACGGCTTGCTCATTTATGCAAATGTTGAGTTCTAGGAGGATTCACTGAGTTGGCAAGTCGGGTACTATGTGTGGGCCATATCTTTCGGACCCCATTGAGTCTTATATGATATGCTATTATGTTATTTGCACCGTATATGAACCATCGGATTCAGATCTTGTCTTCTAGCATTTTGAGTCTAATCTTGATTATGATTATGTTTTTTTTTTTTTTTTTTTTTTGAGTTGGTCTAGCCTATGTTTGCAGGTCTACTGTCCTGATTATGATTATTAGGCCAAATTTTGTGAACCAATAAAATTTGCACAGTCTAGAATAGACACCAAATCCAATTGTGTGAGAGAGAGAAAGTTACAACATGATAAGAGAAAAAATACACCCTTTTACAAACAGAACATATTTCAGAACATAAATGAAAAGCCAGTTGTGGCTGACACCAAAATAGACACCAAATCCAATTATGGCTGACACCTAGATATATGAAAAACCAAATTACCATTAATAAATACCCAAACTGGTGCCGCACCCAGGTCCTCTGCAACCGCAATAGGAAAGAATCTGTTCAAACTGCAACATAAACGATGTGTCTATAGCCAATTTATAAATGCGACATAAACAGTCCTGAGCTTCCTTACGTTTTTCTCTCTCTTCAACTTCACGATTGATTCTTGCCATCGCTCAAATGAAAGAGCTCTCAGATTTATTTATAGCCGTAAGTTATAATTGATTCACTGTGTCAATGAGTAATTGATATGGACATAGAAATTTATTAGTGCATGTCTAATATTGTATTGTTTTTTAAGAATATCAATGGTAAACATAATGTAGCGGAAGAACCAGTGACTACTCATGCTAGCGTCTCAGGTATTTCTTACAAATTAAGTAGACTTGGTTTTTGAATTTTATAGGTGAAATTGCAAGATGGCATATATGACATATGTGTTTAAATTACAAGATGGGTTTTTAACATTTTCTTTTGTTTGCTTACTTTATTCTAAGAAATAAAGGTCAATAAACTCAAAAAAGATAATATACACGCAATCTTATCATCATCGTTATTGGAGACCATTGTTTTCAAAAATTTGTCAATTAGACTAAATATTTACAAACTCTATACACGAATAAAATGTGCAGCAGTCTTGCATATATGAAAATTATATGTCGCATGTGTGGTTTTATTTATTATTTGCTCATAAAATCAAAAACTGGGGTAGCGGTAAAGGTTGAGTGGTAGTGGAAAGGACAGATTGTGAGGTAGCGTTGAGAGTGCAAGGTAGAGCAGAGGTGTTGGAGTAAGGCAGGTTGGATAGTAAATGCTTGAATCTGTTCGTTATGTGTTGTATCTGAGTATAGCCCAATATTTTCTGCCAAAGTTTCAAGAACAGCAAATGTGTTGTACTTGAGCAAACAAATCAGCAAAATTGGTGACCCTATGCATGGGTGGATCTTTTGAGATGGGAGTTGGTTTATTCAGCATTCACGTTATTTTCCTCCCGAATGTCTTTGCCTTTGTCTGCCACATCATCTTTCAAAGTAATAGGAACCACTTGTTCTTTTCCAACATTCATTCCTTGAACAGGATTTTCTTAATAATCCACTTTTCTCTTCTTAGAAGCGTTAGTGTTTGTACCGGATTCCTTAGCAACATCATTATTTCCCTTTATCGTCCAGTAATATGTTTTTCTTTTCTGACTTGCAACATCAGTTGGCAGTTTCTCTTTATTTTCATCCTTTTTAGGACTATAGTCATAGCTTATAAAACATTGACTGGTATAACCATGAGAATATGATACGACTGTCATAGATGCTATTTAAATTGACTTATTCTTATGATTTAAGGAAAATTGTGTCAAGAAGTTGTGTTTTTAGATCATTTGGAAGATGTTTATTTGTTCTGTAGTTAAGTGGTATCGATAAAATGTTTGTGCTTTTTGTTTGCAGTCACATCGAGTAGCAACAACATCACAAATTGTCGACTTAAAAAGTGCAAATTATTGGATATGGCAAAGCAATGTTGTTGCAGAAGAAAAAATAGCATCTATTAATCCTACTGTTTTAGCGCTTCATGCATGTTAACAAGAAAACTTGTCAACACCCTAAAGTAGAGTTGATAATGTTGGTACGCTCAAATAAACCTTTTTTTTTGACTAAGTAGAGAATGTTAGATCTTAGTGCTTCTTTTGATTAACCTTTCGAATAGGCATTTGGTATGAAAACTCTTCCTTTTTAAATCTTTCGACCCAGTCGAAACACTTGTATCATTTTCTTTGAAGTACTTCAAACTTGCTGAAGTTATTTGGTTATCCGTTTGATACCTCCTTTTGAAACATTTGCGAAGAACTAAAGGTTCACACTAAGGATACTAGAATATGACTTGACTGGGTATGTTTTGACTTCGTCGAAAGCTGATTTTATAAATGGTTTGGGTTCAATCCTGGAATCTAAGGAAAATGAGCTAAGGTTTATGATTCGACTCTCTAAAAAGTGAATGTTTGGTGAATAATGGTTTGGAGCTAAGGACTTAAATGTATTAGTAAGCGAGAGGTTTCGACTCTTTCGAAATATATCATTTCGACTTGGTTGATGGGGGAAGAACACAATTGACTGAAATAATTTCACAAAACAGTTGCATAATCATCAATATTAAATCCAGCCTTTATTGAACTAATGATGTTCAAGCTGATTAAGTCCCCTAATTTGATTTTCAAATTAGTGTTTACAAATTTAAGAAAGTATAAGAAAAGAATGAATGAATTCAGATCTCCAAAACCAGACCCCTTGGATCTTATTTATGGATGCGGGTTGGCACCTTTCGACTCGGTGCTTTCAACTTGGTCGAAAGGTAGCTTTATAGTCCTTCTATCTTCTTTGACAATAGTGCATCCCTCTACATACTTTCGAATGGGTTTGAATGCTTACATCTTCGTCGAAATGGTTAGATGCGCCTTTTCCTTTGTATTGTTTATTGTTGCAAGTGTGTAGGAGTAAGAACTTTCGACTTTGTCGATATGTAGTTCCCTAGGGTTTTGAAGGTGTTGAAGTGTTAATGGTTTCGACGTGGTAGATAGCTTCCAATGCATGCTTGCGAACTGATGCGAAAACCTTCCTAGGATGTTAAAGGCTTCGACCAGCTCGAAGGGATTAATTACGCTTTGAAGAAGTTACTCTGATCATGGCATCTTTTTGAGTAGTTTAAACGAAGACAAAACCTTTGGATTTGAAAGGTTTGGCATGCATACTGCCTTTGAAAGGTACTCCTCTTATTTGAAACATCTTTATATAGGCGAAATCATCTGTTCCGAAAGGTGGACATTGACGCGAAAGGGAACTTTCGACCACATTGACCCCTTCGAAAGCTTGTAACACATCTGGCTTTTGGTTGTAGCATCCATTCGATTCCTTCGAAAGGTTTTGTTGGTGCTGTCATCTCTTCTTCTTTTTCCATTTTATTTATTTTGATTTCGACAAGATTAAAGTTGGAATTGGTGGTAACATCCCCCTCATGAAGGGATGCTCTTCACTTTCCAAGTCAACTCTTTCAAAACTATTACACTTTCTGCCATTTCATATACATACCCAAATCCTGGCCATTCATATAACATCCCGTATCTGAAGGCCAAAAGCTAAGCACTACATATGTTGCAGTCATCTATTGTATTAACTTCTGTTGACAAAATACGGTAATGTTAATGAGATCTATAATATTAGAACAATATGAATATGAACAAAATCACAAATTTTAAAATAACATTTTACTGGTTACATTTCAATTCAACAATTCATATCCATATTACATAATCCCATAGTCATTTACCAGTAAAGATCAAATATAATTATACAATAATACGCCAAAAGCGACAGATGACGATACCCCATTGCTAGACTAGAGTCAACATAGTTATATCTGACTTAATATATACAGCGGACTCAAAACATAATAAACGATAACTCCTTATTAGTTATCCATCAGGCACCTGCTCGTCTTTGGAAGTTTTATTCGTCAAAATTACTAGGACTTGAAAACTTTAACCCTTAGCCTACTCAAATCAATTTTGAGCACTCAAGAGTTTAAGGGGAAACAAAAACTTCGAGTCGGACATAAAGCCTAGTGTGAGTAATACTGTTACATCTCAGTTTACCAATATTAAGTAAGACCATGTTGCTTAGCGGAACATGTTTCCCCTCACCAGTATCCTTTTCAAAACACATAATTTGCAAACCTTTTCCTGCAACCAAACAGGTTAATCAAAATGATTATAATAATAATAGAATTATTCTTTATGCTAAAAACAGGTAATAAATGGACTATCTGTCCGAAAGCTGGACTAACCATCCTCAAACTGGACTAACTGTCCCTTTGGATGACTCGGACCTACCAGATAAAATATCACATGGTCTAAACGTTTGTTAGACAGAACTTCTGGACGTTCTGTCCTTAAGTTACTTCTCCAAGAGTCAACCGATCCTAATGGTTTTTCGGGCTAATAAATAACCTATCTCCATACGTAAATATTTCTTTCTGTGTGTAACCATCACTTTTAGTCTTACCTGTGACTAAACCATACACACTGAAATTCTGGATTAAATTAGCTAGGGGCCAATAGCTAATGAGTATAGGGCACGATCCTACACAAGTCTTATTTGGTCTTCTAATTTGAGTCATTTGCTTAGGGCTAGCTTCCGTTCGTCTTTTTCCTTGAAAAACCTTTTCAAAATGATTTAACCTTTTAAACCATACTTATACAAGAAAAATATATCTTTAGCTTTACTCTAAGCTATTTTTCCATGTTATATATACTTTACTTCAAATAATATTGATGAAAATCAATGGAGAATACCTATCCTCCCAAAACAAGTTAAAACCATTTTTGACTTGAAAACACTTAGGCTATATTGTCAAATTAATAAATTCAAAACCTTTGTTTAAAACCTTTAAACAACCCTTTCGAAACCATTGAAAGTACCCTTTCGAAACCAAGTTAAACCATTTACTTAATCCAGGCCGAAAGGCCAAACCATTCCTTTCAACACCATTCAAATTCTTTCTTTTGAAAGCATTGAAAAACCTTTCTTTCGAAAGCTTTAAAACATTAAACATCCTTCTTTAAAAACTTCAAATATTGCCTTTCGAAAAAAATACGAAAAACCTTTCATTTCAAACCTTTTGAAACCTTTGGGAACCACCCCTTTGAAACCATTCATTAAAACCTTTCGAATGCGTCGAAACTCTACCCTTTCGAAAGCATTTGGTTTCAGTTTAAAACATGTGGAAATACCTTTCAAAACTATTAAAACTCTCTCTTTCGAAACCATTTGGTTTATACTTCAATTCAGAGAAAAAGGGTCATTAAACAATTTAAGTCGAAAGCATCTTTTTCGAAAGTATTCCTAAGTAAAGAAGTGATGGTGTCAAAACTATCTCTTCGAATGCATCAAAGAAGTGATCAAGTTTAAAAAGGCAACACAACCCTATCGAAACCAATCTGGGTCGAAAGGTAAAAAGCGACAGTAAGGGTTTCGACCTAGTCAAAAGTAGTCATTTAAAACAAAAGCACAAATTAATCGAAACCGTTCTGTTAGACCAATTGACCTGGTCGAAAGACAATCTAGTCGAAAGATATTCAGTCGAAAGCAAGCAGACGCATTTTCATTTAAAAGCAAAGAAACGCTTAAACCCCTTCGGAACCCTTAGTTTCGACTCAATGCCTTCCGCCTCACATCCAATTCACTACATACCAATTACCTGATACCTTGAGCTTTAGTTTCGATGGAGTCGGAGGCGAAGGTAAGGAGGCAAAAGCGTGGTGCCTAAAGCATCGAGACGGTAAGAAGCATGTATATTTGTCCTTCTAAACTATTTTTTTGTACCTAGCCTGCTTTGTTTGTCAAATTGTGATTGGTCTCAAATTTCTCTTTTGAAAAAATGTTGCCAATTTCTAGAAATAACAAATTGAATTATTATACAAAATACGCCTTCTCCAATTTATAAATATTTAAAACATTTAAGTCATGTACCTTCAATAATTTTATATATCCATTAAAACACTTAGGAAAATTCTACAAAAATTCCAGAAAATCACTTTTTATATGTTTTCTAACATATATAAATTTCAGACCCAAACCATTAATTATTTATAAATATTTTTAACCCAAAATAATGTTTTCTTCACTAAAAATTTACATAAATTCTAAAAATTCGGAAAATTGTAGCCCATCTAAAATATCATTTCTGATCTATATAAAAATTGCAAGGCATTTGGATATCGTTTAATAGGTTTTCACATTAAAACATATCATAAAATCAATACGAACATGCATAAATCATCAACAAGTATATATAATCATTCCATCATTCAAAAACATGGCAAATCATTGCAAAACAGTTCAGATTTCATCTTAAAACGAAAACACAAGAAATAAGAGATGTAAACATAATTCACCTTAGCTTAGTGATTAAGGAGTTTGAGATTTGGGGGATTTGATTTAATTTAGCTTCTTCCTTCGCTTTTCTTAATCTTTTTCCACTTGCTCTTGTTAATGGTGGTCGACGTCAAGTTTGAAATTTTTGATAAATGAAAAATGAATGCGTATAGGATACACAGCCAAGGGTTTAGGGATATAGGAATAACATCTTTCCCATTTTACCCCTCCTCTATTTCACTTTAACTCTTCTTTTAACTCATTGGTTAAAGGGCACAACTACCCTTTAATTAAAATCAAATCTCAATCCCCAAATCAACACATTATTTTATTTAATTCAGATAATTAAATATCTTATATAACATTATCAAAAATATGGGATGTTACAAACTCCCCTCCTGAACTAATTTCATCCTTAAAATTACGATAAAGTACACAACTAATCAAACAAGTTAGGGTAAGTATCTGTAATCCTGATCTCAACCTCCCAAGTACAGTCCCTGTCATCGTCGCTCTGTCAGACTTTAACTAATCTGACTGTCTTGGTTCTAAGTCTCTTGTCATCTTTCGCAATAATAAGAATCTACTTTCTCACTATAGTCAATTTCGGTTCTACTATTAAGTCATCTCGCACAGTCGGTGCAATAGTAGTATCCGTGTCTCTAACACTTTCTCAGATGAGAAATATGAAAACCATCATCGAATCCTGCCAAATTGCTCGATAACTCAACCCTATATGCGATTTTCCCGATCATCTCAACAATAGGAAAAGGTCCAACGAACATTGGTCCCAACTTCCTTGATCTTCCAAATCTGATCATACCCTTCATCGATGACACCTTGATGAAAAATTGATCTCCAACTGAGAATTCTAAGTCTTTCCTTCTGCCATCTGCATAACTCTTCTACCTAGATTGAGCCTCCTTCATTCTAGCCTGAATGACCTCAATTTTTTCAGCAGCTTCTCTAGCTAAATCTGGACAATAACCAATCTATCCTCAATCTCCAACCAACAAATAGGAGATTTGCATGGTCTCCATACAAAGCTTCAGACAAGGCCATCTCAATACCAGTCTGATAGCTGTTGTTATACGAAAAATAGACTAAACTGAGATGATCTTCCCATTATCCCTTGAAATCTAATACAAAAGCTCTTAACAAATCTTTTAAGATTTTCAGAACCACTCTGTTTGCCATCTATCTATGGATGGTAAGCGTACTCATCTTGAGCTTGTTTCCCAAAACTTCCTGTAGGCTCTTCCAGAAATCGCTAGTGAATAAGGAATCGCTATCACTTACTATATTAATAGGAATTTCATGCAGTCTAACCACATTCTTCATGAAAAACTTCGCCAAAACAAGTGCCATTGCGATTGACTTAGCGGGAATAAAATGGGCACTCTTAGTCAATCTGTCCATTATGACCCGTGTACTTTCATTTTTTCGGTTTGACCTTGGAAACCCGTCAATAAAATCCATGGACATAGAATCCTACTTCCACATCGGAATATCTATGGCTGAAGAGATCCACTTGGCATTTGGTGTTCGGCCTTTGCCTATTGGCAATTTAAGCACTGCTTTACCCATAAGCCAATACCCAGTTTCATACCTCCCCAGAAGAACTTCTCTTCGTATCCTGATACATCTTAGTTCCTCCTGGATGGGTAGTGAACTTCGAACGGTGGCATTCTTCCAATACCTCTTTCCTTATGTTTCCTACACACGGAACACATAATCTTCCTTTCTTTCTCAACCACCCATTCTGATCAAGACTGAAATATTTCAAGTCTCACTTTCGGTCCTATCTCTCAATTTTCTGATCCGTTCAGCTAATACCGGATCCTTCTCCTGTATAGAATCAATTTTTCGATCATCACTAGTCGAACTTCCAAACATGATAACATTACGGTTTCTCCGCTAGACCTAGCCTCAGATCTCCATCGCACTCTGCAACTTACTGTTGCTTCCAAATATTTCCATTCAGCAATCATTGCTAACACTACATTCTAATGTTTTCTGCTAAGTGCATCCGCAATTTTGTTGCTTTTCCTCGGTGTGTACTTAATTCCAAAATCATAAGCGGCATTAAATTTTAACCACCTCTACTGTCTTATCTTTAGCTCCTTCTGAGAGAACAAATACTTCAGTGACTTATGATCTGTATATAACTTAAACCCCTCTCCCAAAAAGTAATGTCTCCACACCTTCAATGATAAAATCACCATAGCTAATTCCAAATCGTGCGTCGAACATCTGACCTTATGTGTTCTAAATGCATAGACAATCACTTTACCTCTCTACATCAGCACAGCTTCTAATCCTGTTCCATAGGCATCTGTATAAACCACAAAATCTTAATTCCCTTCTGGAACAACCAACACAGATGCATGTGTTAATAAGTGTTTTAAAATCTGGAATGCTTCCTCGCACTTATCGGTCCACACAAACTTCACATTCACAACACCTGAATTTTCATTTTGTAATGGTTATAACCGTTGGTAAACAAATTCCTAACAGTTATAATCGTTGGTAGCAGGTACGGTATATTTTTTTTACATATTTTGTAACGGTTATAACCATTGAGAATTTTGGAATTCCCAACGGTTATAATCGTTGGAATTTTTTTTTACAACGGTTATAACCGTTGGGAATTACAGTTATGACTTACGACCATTTTCATATTTTCAACGATTATAACCATTGGAAAATTCCACATTCTCAACAGTTATAACTGTTGAAAAATTCCACATTCCCAACAGTTATTACCGTTGGAAAAGTCGCGTTCCCTAATGCTAATTTTACAGTTACCAACAGTCATATCCGTTGGAAATCATTCAATAGGTAGGTGAATTATTTACAGTTAATACAAATATTTACATTAAATGATTACTGAACGCATTTGAGTTCTTCAACACTTATGGTTTGTCTTAGTTTCACTTGAATGAACCATGCAATATAATATAATATGGTCTACATCAACTATATAACATTGGCAGTAGAGTGGTTTCTTCGATATGATATTCCTATCATTTAAAGCATTCAAAACATCTATTATACATATGATTTTTGTGTTTAACAAATTATATATGAAAGCAACTCTGTCGCTCCTACATCCATTAACCACATTGTACATACTCATGAACAGTTCAAATTACAGAAGAAATTAGTAAATAATCATCCAAAATTGTTATTCCTTTCCGCTACCTCGTGAAATGCGGTCTTCCTTTGTATCTAATTTCCTGACAGCCTACGATATACCATTTTTTCAGGTCATAGACTCTGGAGCTAAATTGGAAAGAAAATCACAAAACCGTATGTTTTTCCAAGCCTGATAAAACACCACCACCTGTTCAAGTAAAAAACAATATTACTATTTTGTAATGATATTTGACATCTGAATTCAACGTTGTTTATTGAATAACCATTTATTTCAACTATTTACAACAAAAAAACAATAATGATTAAAAAGAATTGGTTCCAAACTGTCTTTATTTATTCCAACAGTTACGCCAGAATCTTCTCTTCCAACGTCATCGCATCATTCCAACCACATAGGGCCAACGTAAAAACTTAGGGACCGAGGCAAAATACAAATTAGGGATCCTTTATCATTGATATACATGGGTGCATACAGAGAATCAGCTACATAGAACATAAAATTTGACATAGTTTATTGTATTTCCAATGCATATATAAATCATTAAATAGGTAGGGAAATAATTCACCAACCTATTCACATTGTTTTAAGTACTTGTAGAAATGAAAAAAAAACAATACCAAACATATAGTGCTTTTGGTTTCATTCAATCTTTATATCATATTTTCAGCGCAACTTCTATTCTGTAGCATTAACTATTACCTTCACGATGGCGAAGAAATGCCGAAGTGACCAGATATATGTAACGACTACAACACAAACAGTATGCACATATACGCACACGATGTAAAGATGCGATAGATTAAATAAATTGAAAGGCTAGTTAAAAAAATTGACGATGATTGAAATAATGAATATTGGTGAATCTACTTTTCATCAATACCATAGATATATAGGGTATTCATGTCATTTCATTAACCATGGTAGAAACTACACTTAGTGTATGTGCTAAACAACATGTATACCCATCGAAAAATTCAAATGAAGAATGGTATATGTTTACGAAAAATAATTCTTTAGTTGGTATCTTACATTTATAAAAATAAAGGTGCATCATGGTCTCTTAAATATGCTAAACAATACAAAGTTAGCATCATCATGGAAACTTATAGGCCATTTTTTCAAACAATCATATCTAAGCGTTTATTCCACATTCGTGGTAAGCATTGCTTCACTAATTATTATATGTAATCAGATTTGCCCATCTCTTTTGAACTTTCTATAAGGGTTTGATCTAAACACACATCTGACATAATTGATTATAAAGGAAACCATATGGATCAACTACCTCATGTCTCAGGTGTAGGGTCTAAATTTAAATGGTATAATGCTTACATGAATATCATTCCAATATATGAATAACAGATTTTCTAACACGCTCTACACACTTGAAAGTAAGAAAAACAAAACGTTAACAACACAAAAGTCTTAGCAAGGAAGAATAGCTCACCTAATGGTAGTCATTTGCTTAAGATGTATATGAGTACAAAGTTTCTTCTTCGCCAAAGGAGCAATATCACTGTAGATAATAATCTTTGCATTCATTTACCAAGTAATAGAAAAGATATGTTATGAAAAAGAATCAAAGTTTCAAACATATTAAATTTACATTTTAGATAAGAAACCAACAAAGAATCATTTATCATCAACAACAAGAACTAAATTGACCTGCTGAAGAAGTTTGAAGTGGCATTAGCGTCAAAAATGATGAAAACATACTCAAAGAAAATAAATGAGGATAAACAACATGGAACCATATGTATTTTCTATTTTTAGACCTTTAAGAGGAACATAATCATCTAGCTTAAGGCCAAAAAACCTACAATGAAAGAGTTAAGCAATTTCCACATCAAGGCAGACATTTGAATTTCCAACTTGAAATCTAAGTAGATTAGTTGATTTGAGAAAAATGATAAATCATGGAAAAAATCATAATAAATAGACATTGGTAAGATTTATAAAATAGTAATTAATATATTTGAAATATGAAACAATGTCATTCACTTTATCGTCGACTACTATCAGTTTTTTTATCCTAAAACAATATGTTATATACTTAACCATTTAATAATTGGTTCAACTAATTTCTACGTCACGTTTTTTTTCTACCGTTTGAAGCTAATTTTGTGATGAAAAACTCATTAGAATTTTGCTCTTTGCCTCTACAAACATTGTATGCTTAAGTTGGATGCAAGGAAAAAGCCCATTGAGATGGTGCAACAATTGCAAGATTTTCTTGGCTGGCGAGTAAGAGATGGGCGCTTATGAATTGATGCTCATAATCGATGTTTGTACCAAAATTGGACACAACACTCTTCGGAAGTTTTTGAAGAGATAATAAATGAAGAATATGAATTGAAAATGAGGATTATCTAACAAAAACTCCAAATAACAGTAAAAAAAGACAAACACAAGCGATTTATAGTGGTTCGGCTCGTTGCCTACGTCCACTGTGAAGTTTTAGCAATTTTATTGATTCTCTTTCAACGTTTACAAGCGATTACAGCAAGCAACAACAAGTTACAACTGAAAATTCGAAATCAACAGCAAGTGTATGATGTGGGGTGATGAAGATCTCGATCCGGCAGAGTCTGGGCGCTTGACAGTCAAAAGATCCTTTTTCTGTTGGCCCTGGGGCTCTATTTATAGGCGTAGGATGCTGATATTTCACTGAAAACTCGGGAGACTACTTCTGGCACGTGAGGGGGCCCACGCGCCCGGTTTCAGGATATTTGGGCCCACTCTGGCATCGATTCGAACTCCATTCGAATCGATCATGAATTCATCCAATCGAGGTGAAATTTGGTGTGGACATTCTTCAACATGAATGCAAGCTTCTATGAAAATTTCGTGGCATTTGGATCAACAGATTGAGAGATATGATGGGTTTGAGATGACGTTCTTCGAGTGGCTGTTTGGTTCGAAACCATCCCTTCGAATCGATGGTTTCGAATCGATGGCGGCACGTGTCTTAGTGTTGACGTAGAGTGGACACTTCGCTTCGATCCGGGTTTTGCTCCGAGTTGACTGTTTCGACTCCATATATCTCGGCGCATTCGAACCGATGAAGGACACGTCATCATGGCTAGTTAACCCAGTGGATTCGAACGAAGCTTCACAGATGGGTTCGCACAAGGCTTCAATGATGGGTTCGAACATGGCTTCACGGATGGGTTCGAACAAGGCTTTACAGATGGGTTCGAACAAGGCTTCATTGATGGGTTCGAACAACTGATGCTTGATGGATTCGAACTTGCGTTTCTCTGATGGATACGAGCTTTGCAACTTCTCCATGAATACGAGGTCCATCGATACGAACTCGATGGATTCGAAGTTGATGGAGTCGAACCGAGGCACTCTGATGGATTCGAAGCTAATCGATACGAAGGTGATCGGTTCGAACGGTGTTCGGTGATGAATTCGAAGACACCTGTAACGATGGATTCGAAACCAGTGTTTTTCCCTTCAAGTTGAATCGATCATAACTTGAGCGTATGAACTCGGATTGGCTTGAAATTTGAGATGCGGACTTCTATGATCTTTCCTGTCATGTCCTATCAATTGTAGCTTAATCTGGGCTCGGACAAAATTCAGTGATATCCATAGCGAAACGAAGTATGACCAATCTCTGAGGCGAACTGTTCTCCGTTTTCGATCAATCTTTTTTTGCTGAGACTCTTATTCTGTATTGTTATAACCTTGTGTGGATATGGTTGATTGCTGTATAATAGCGCTCAGTCATCGGCTGTTGCATTTGTAACAAGATGAGTATTCGATCCTTGTGAATGTTTAAAATCGAATGTTAGCTCGACCTATATGCACATATGTTAGTTTGACCCTTGTTAACGTCGTGCGTCCAGGAGTCGTTGTCAGTTTGGTTTGCTATTGAATTTCGTATCGATTCTCTCCTGAACCGAGTTGGGAATTTGAGTTGAGACAACGCTTAATGGTTGTTTTGAAAAGTCTCTTCGTATCGATCCTCTCCTGAGCCGATATAGAAGGTTGAAGGAAACGACTTTGAGTTGCGCGAATGTAATACTTCGAACCAATGTGTTTGAGCATCGATGGATTCGAAATCCACATTCGTATAGATGGAGTACGCTTATGTTATGATGGATACGAATCTGACATTCGAACCAATGGCTTGGACGAGTATGAAAAGTTCATTCGTACCGATGAGAAAGAATGGATACGAAATGGTAGTTCGCATCGATACGAAATAGTCGTTCGTATCGATAGGTTGTGGATGGAGTCGTGAATCTATTGACGTGAACAGGGGCTTCGAATCGATGTGCCCACTATTTGTTTCACATCGATGCAACTCGTCGCCCTGCTGTGTATTTCGTATCGATGAAGTGTGAGGGTAACTTCGAATCGATAGGGCCTTAGGCCGATGGTTTTGAAGGCTGACTTCGAATCGATCTGATAATTGATCGGTTGTGACCGGTTGAGTTAACTGGGATGCGAAGCGGCCCGGTCACTTCCTAGG
Source organism: Allium cepa (assembly GCA_030765085.1). Lineage (NCBI taxonomy): Eukaryota > Viridiplantae > Streptophyta > Magnoliopsida > Asparagales > Amaryllidaceae > Allium > Allium cepa. The sequence continues at coordinate 188,239,960 of CM060937.1, read as the reverse complement.
CTTCATATAAATAGCATGGGGTTTCACTTTTTTCAATTTTTACTTTTTTACTTTTGCCTTGTGTTTATTGTGTTCTGCATCGTTTCGAAGCTCCAGAGAGAAAACACTGCGTCACGTCACCGAATCAATCAAGATCCAAGTCTTTAATTCCTCGAATCCATCATTCAAACTAGGTAATTAGCTTCGAATCCAAACGGCAAAGCTATTTCGAACCTACCTCTTCTTCATCGATTGGCCACTCTGGTGATTGGTAAAACCAGATCTGGTTTGGGAGAGCTTCGAATCGATTCGTGGACTCGAGTTCGAATCGATGATGGCGACATCATTTTTTCTTGGATTTCGCATCGATCCCTGGAATGACTTTATGGGGGTGACGCAGTTCGCACCGATTGACTACCATTGATGGGTCTATTCAAATCGATGGATTCGAATCCATCAGCTATCAGTTTGAAGTTCTCAACTTTACATCGATACGGAGGGTATCGATTCGAACGTGATCGATGTTAAGTTGAGGGTTTCCTTATCGGTTCGAACCAGTTAACCAAGGATCGATTCGAAATCATCCTTCATTGATCGATTCGAACTTGGCACTTGATCATCGATTCGAAGCGCGCCTTTCTGCATCGATTCGAAGTGATGTTAGGATGGGTTCGAATGAGTTCCCTGTGTTCGGTTCGAACCCTCTATGATGGATACCAAAGTTTGACTTTTTCTAAGCATAATTCCGACGAGCTTCATCCTTGCATATTTGGACTTGACAATTAAACTGCATACTTGACCACCCTTTGAAGCTCATCGATGGAACCACAACGACTTCCATCCAAATCAACTTCCATCATACAAACGGTTTAGTGGTGACGGTCAGCGATGACGGTCATTATAACTGGACCTCGTAGCTTTGTCGTTTGCATATTTCCTTTAACTCTGCGATATTTATTCAAGTAATGCATGACACTATACAACATACATTCATACACTTTACACTGGGTGAACGCACGGGTCCTTTGTCTTCTAACGATGGTTTCTCATGAGTTAGCTAGTCATGGAACCTTCAAGTTCGCAGTAGCAGGAGGTTCAAAGCATAGTCAATCCGAGACCAGAGGTTCCGGATATTGAACCCGAGATCATCGGTCCAGCCCCGGACGAATTCCCCAATGCGTCTTTTATTGCCAACCCATCGGATTCCGTTCAATCCAATATTTTTGAAGATATGTTGGGGAGAATATGCTTGAGGCACGGCCTGTCACTGGATGACGTGTTATTGCCAGGGCCGAATGATAGACCACACAACCCGCCGAAGGGATATACAGCATTTAATCGCCACGCGTGCGCGGCTGGGACGCTTCCTCCGTTCAACGAGTACATAAGGGAAGTGTTGTCTTTTTTGAGGACCGCTCCATCTCAACTACACCCGAATAGATATGCTTCCGTGAATAGTTTATTCATCGTCTTCATGGAGTACCTGCATAGACCACCAATCTCGACCGAGATCAAATATCTATTTAATTTCAAAACTCAAGGTGATTACCCTTCCTTCACATTTCTGGAAGCAGTGAGGAATTGCCAAGTGGTCACTGGGTCCTGGACCAGGTTGAGTTATTACATGATGGAATGGTTCTATGTCAGATGTCCTCCGGGGTTTGCCCGGTGATGGTTATTCAGACGTGAGTGTAGCTGAGTTATCAAGTAATTACTAAGGCAATTGCGGGCAAAGTGAAACTTAAGTTTTTTCCTTTTTTTTACAGCGACGATTCAGCGACCTGAGGGTGAACAATTTAAGGAGATGGTGCGAGTACTCCGAGAAGTCCCGAGTGAAGATAGGGATATCGAGTCGCTTTTGACCGATAGGAATCTCCGGACTTACGGGTTGATTGAACGAGGGCAGAGCATAAAGTTTGACGGGGCATTAAGGACCGTCTCGAAGAAGCGAGACAAGCACAAGAAGCCCAAAGTTATTATAGTCGAGGAGGCTGATTCTGAAAGAACTCATACTGACGACGAGCCGTTGTTGGAGCCTACAGACGTGGTTCAGGATGTCGCAGAGCAAAGAAATGGCAAGGCAGCCGTCGTCACATCAACTAAGAAGGGGAGATGGAAATCGGTTGTCATGGCCCGATCCTCTCCCGGAGTTAGAATTTCGGAGATGTCTCCTCCGAGAACTGAAAGTCTTTATGAAGGGCTCGCCGATATTCCAATTCCGGACGATGTGTCCCTGCAGCATGATGCCGGATTGGAAGAACTTTTAGAAACTTTAGTTTTGAGCGAGTCTTTTCCCACTGGTGTGGCAGACACATCCGGTTGGTCGGGGGGTTGCATATTCATACATATTTCACAACACTGCATAACCTTTGACTATAAACTACATGTATCGAAGGGTGATTAATCCTGTTTTATTTTGCTCTGCAGATACCATGTCCGGGCGAGGTTCAATGTTAGGGAGTCTCCGACACGTGCGCAAGTCTTCATATCATGCGTCGCGCAGACGTGAAGGGGACAGAAATTACGACCAGGGACGCTCTGGGTATTCTGGTCAAGAGAGATATGATACAGATAGAGGCTATAAGCGTCGATCCCGATCGCATACTCCTCCTCCTCCCAAAGATCCCATACAACCTCCTGCTCATGTCTCTCGTCCCTCTGAATCCTCACACTACATATCGGCTTCTCAATCTTCTAGGCATGAATCCCGCCATCCTAGGAGCGAAACAATAACTGCTGCCGTTACAGAACAGCCCCTCGTGGAAATTTCAGGGGAAGGTGCAATCAAGCTTGCTCAGCTAAGGAAAGACTTTCCCAATATCTGCTTTGACTACTACATCTTTCCTCCTCATAAAAAGGATTCCAGAGGAAGCCGAGCAGCTAGTTCATGACTACGTGCATGATTTTTATGCCTAGTACAAGGCTTGGGCAAAAGCGGCTAACAAAGCGTCGGCATTAGCCTTTGAGCGTGGGGCCACCATCGAGAGGTTGCAGGCTGAGTTAGCTCAAAAGAGCCGTATTATTGAGGTGCTAAACACTGAAGCTGAATCTTCTCGTAAATCTGAAATGGAGGCTATCAAAAAAGCCGACGAAGCCCAAGCAACGATGGATAGGATGAAACGTGAGCATTATGCCACGGTAGAGGATATGGGCCATCGAAACACCCTGGTCACTGCCGAGAGGGACGCAGCCTTGAAGGAGTTAAACGAGCTTAAGTCCAAATTTGCCAAAATCGCCAAGGATAGGGATGATGCGAATAACGCAGCCCAGAAGGCGTGTGAACAAGCCGTAATTCTCCGGACTGAATGGGATGCGGCAGTAGCCAAGGTCTAGGCGGTCGAGACGGAGGTAGAGGAGAAAGTTCAACAAGCGAAGGCCAGGCTGGAGGCCGATATTGAAGATTTGCTCATCACTTACAATGCCAATGTGTTGAGACACAGAAATTTGGCCTGGCTCCAAGATTACCCGGTACACCTCCGCAGCGCTTGGGGTCGATTGGTTGTGGAAGAAGAGGAAGCGCATCCGGATGAATCGGTCGACCGTTTCGAACTCGAAAACCGGTTGCTGACAGATGATGAGAAGAAGATCCTCCATGACGCTATTATCGCTCACGAGAAGGAGATGATTGGTGGCCGATCTCTGGAGGTTGGAGAGGGATCAGGTGTTGAGCATCATGCCATTGTTACTGAAATCACCGGTCCACCTTCGTTAGAGCCTGTATCTGTTGTTTTTTCACAATCTGTTCCTGCTTATGACCCAGAACAGCCGCGGTTATCTCCCATCCGGGAGCACGTCTCTGAGGCCGTCCAACCGTCAACGAGTTAAACTGAGGAAGGTACTTTGAACATATCTCAAGTGTGTTTCTATTAAAGTGTTTGTTTTGAAGCGGTTACTAATAACTTCTTCTTATCTTTGCTTAGTAACCGAGAATACTCCGGCATCTTCAGCTCAGGAGTCTATTCAAGGGCAAAAGGCCATCACCACCGAAACGACTGTCATGACGACGACAGTGTCTACTGAGATGGCGCAGGGGAGATCCTTATCTCTCGACGAACAAATGGTGAGTGAGCTGATTGGCCAACAGGGTGACCCTTTTACAGACTTGCCATTTATCATCAGTGATTTTCCGTCGACCTCTAGTTTTGTGACGCAGACCACAGCTGCCCCCAGCCAGGCCCAATCAGCCTGAGACGAGGAAATCTTGGTCGAGATCAACACTGAAATAGAAGCCGCGGGGCGTGAGGGCAGTGATGGAGTTAGGACTACGATGCATAGTCCAGCACCTCTAAATGTGATATTACCAAGTGGCTCTGTGGCCGGTACTCGAGTATCCGCCCCGTCTTTTGTTGCAGGCCCGGTCCCTTCAACTCCTCCGGCGGGGAGCCTTCATTTAAGTTCAAGTTCTGAGGAGGACGTTGACATTATGCCCCCGGCCGAAGGGCAGTCACCGGAGAGGAGGCCATCGAAACGAAGGATTTCTGTTCCTAGCGATTCTGATGACGAACCGCTGGTAAGGAGGTCAAAAAGAAGAAATAAATCGGCCACTCCAGAAGACGTTTTGGTAGATAGGAACTTGTTTTCGTTCTCCTTTAGTAGGTCGTGTATAGATGCAGGTTTGGCCCCTGCTAGTAGGAATTCTTTTTTGGAAGAACTTATTTGCATGTAAGTCCTTGTCTCTAGTTAGTTGAAATAAAATTCAATTTCTTTGTTTCAATTCTAATTTTATTTGTGCTTAAGTATTTGCAATGTTTAGCTTTTTATCCGGTGTACTTGTGATGTTTTTACCGTCAAGTAGAGTTCGTTTTATTTGCTAAGTCTGAAAACCTTGGTCATATGCTGTTATCGGTGAATAAGTTGAACTTCGGACATTGTACGACTTTGGTTAGTGACTAACACTTAGCTTTTTTGCCCCCTAGTCTCGGGGAACAATATTTGTATTTTGGTGGTTGATCGCGTTTATTGCAAATCTCAAGCACATGTCCACATTCTGGGGACTTAGGATAATTTGAGATCGATAATCCGGTTCGCACTTCGGAAATTCGAGAGTTATCGATGTTTGTAACACGGTTCGCGCTACGGGAACTTGGAATTGATGTTCATACTCCAATTCACACTCTGCGAACTTGGAGTTAGTATTGATATTTCGGTTCGCACTACGGGAACTTTGACTTGGTATTTGTGCTCCAATTCACATTCTGGGAACTTGGAGATAACATGTATGTTTGGGTTCGCACCCCGGGAACCTGTAATTTATGTTTGTACTCCATTCACGCTCTGGGAAGTTGGAGTTGGCCGATAGATGGTCAGTCTCACCTATTTGGGCTCTTTAGGAATCCGTTCACACTCTGGGAACAATGGATTTGATGTTTGCACTCCAATTCGCACTTTGGGAATTTGGAGTCCGTTCGCGCTCCGGGAATGAGTTATTGAATATTTAAACTCCAGTTCACACTCTGGGAAGTTGGAGTCCGTCCGCACTCCGGGAACGAGTTATTGAATATTTATACTCTAATTCACACTCTGGGAAGTTGGAGTCCGTCCGCACTCCGGAAACGAATTATTGAATATTTATACTCCAATTCACACTCCGGGAAGCTGGAGTTAGTGTTTACACTCCAGTCCGCGCTCCGGGGACTTAGAGTTATTTCAATGTTTATACTCCAGTTCGCACTCTGGGAATCTGGAGTTAGTGTGAGGATTGTCGTGTATCAATCCTTTTAGATATTAACGTGGTGACATGCCCCCGAGCTTGGGTTTCACATAGTGAGTGACCGGTCTATCACAGTCACTCCCTACTTGAATTAAGTCCCATCGTATGATGGAACTTAGCTCTCCGTGCATTGTGATGTTTTGCGGCGTATTCGATAAATCACAGCTCTGGCTTGAAGAGATAGCATTTTATTGCTGAAATAAAAAAATATGGCAAAGTCAGCTGCCTTATTACAAGTTCAAATTTCAAAATGCGAAAATAAAATGCAAAGGAAATAATGGGCTAAAACAACTAAAGCCTGTCATGTATAGTAGCGATGGAGACTCTCGCTATTCCAAGCTCTCGGCAGAGTCAGACCGTCAACGGTCGATAACTTGAATGTGCCATCTCTAAGCTTTTGTGAAATCACATATGGTCCTTCCTAATTTGGCTTCATATGAGAAGGAACCGGATAAATTCTTTTGAGTACAAGGTTGCCAAGTTCGAAGGTCCGCGGTCGGACCTTGGCATTGTATATTCGGGCGACTCGACTCCGATATGCGGCTGCCCTTAAATCAGCCTCTTCGCGCCTCTCATCGAGCAGATCCAGGGATTCGTCAAGTAGTATAGCATTCGTTTTCGGATCATAATATGTCACATGATGAGAATGAACTTCCATTTCAATCGGAATAACGGCTTCAGAGCCATAAGATAGAGAAAATGGAGTGTGTCCGGTTGCAGTTTTGTGAGTCGTCCGATAAGCCCATAAGGCCATAAGAAGTTCATCAACCCACTTACCCCTGGCCTTTTCCAGTCGTTTCTTCAAAATAGATTTGATGACCTTATTAACGGCTTCGACTTAGCCATTCGCTCGTGGGTGTGTAACTGCGGAGAATTTCTTATGGATATGGAATCGCAGACAGAAGTTCTCGAATTCAGCGCTGTCAAATTGGGCTCCATTATCGGTGATAACAATATGTGGGAGACCGAACCGACAGATGATATTGCGTACTACAAAGTTGATAACTTTCTTCGTCGTGATTGTTGCAAGAGGTTCGGCTTCCGCCCATTTTGTGAAGTAATCGACTGCGACGATGGCATACTTCGCACCACCTTTGGCCAAAGGCAATGTACCATTTATATCAATCCCCCATTGCAAATGGCCATGGACTGACCATTTGGGTTATCTCAGTAGGCGGGGCTCTAGGAATCCGAGCGTGTTTTTTGCATTTATCACATTTTTTGGCATAGTCCATGGTGTCGCGATTTACGGTAGGCCAATAATATCCATATCGGAGTATTTTCTTGGCAAGTGCTTGCCCCCCAGTGTGATCACCACATTCTCCTTCGTGCACATCATGTAACACTCGTTTGATTTCGTCGTGTGCGATACACTAGAGAAGAGGAATATAATATACCCTTCGATACATAACTCCATTCTGAATGACAAATCGCGAAGATTTTCGAAGAATTTGTCTTCTCTCACTTCGACGCTCGGGTAGTATGCCATGCTCAATGTAATCTTGGTAGGGGGTCATCCACGATTCCCTACTGGTAGTAGCCTCAAATGTGCAACCAGTTTCCATCTGATCAATGCTCGAAGAAGGTAGAGTTTCAACGGGAACGAGCCCCAACTGTTGAGCTTCGCCCGTACTTGCTAACATTGCCAACGAATCGGCCTTCTGATCATGCTCCCGGGGAATGTAGAAAATGGAATAATAATCAAACTGATCAAGAACCTCCCGAACTCAAGTTAGGTAAGCAGCTAATCTTCGATCCTTAGCCTGATATTCTCCTCGGACCTGACATACGATTAGTTGGGAGTCACAGTAAATTTCCACCGCGGTAATTTTCAGATCACGGGCCAGCTTCAAACCAGCAGGTAGAGCTTCGTATTCGGCTTCATTATTGGTTGCGTGGATCTCGAACTTTAAAGCATAACATATGGATCGGCCCTCGGGGGTTTCAAGTATTACCCCAGCGCCCGAGCACCGATCGTTGGATGCACCGTCAGTGTGTAGCTTCCAGATGTACTCAGGAGATTTGCTGGTCTCAGGTAAGTCTTCAGGGACAGTGAACTCGACTATAAAATCTGCTAGGACTTAACCGTGAATAGCTCTCCTTGGAGTGTAAGTAATATCGAATTGACTCAGTTCGATGTTCCATTTGAGTAACCTACCAGACGTCTCAGGCCGTGTGAGGACCTGTCGTAACGGCTGGTCGGTGTATATAGTGATGGGATGAGCTTGAAAGTATGGATGGAGCTTCCTCGAGGCAACGACTAGGCAGTAGGCTAATTTCTCAAGCTTCGGATAGTTTCTCTCAGCTCCGGTGAGTCGTTTGCTAACATAGTAGACCGGTTTCTGCACTCGGTCTTCTTCCTGAACAAGGGCAGCACTGATCGCATTTTCTGATACCGCCAAGTAAAGATACAACTGTTCGTGGTTGACCGGCTTTGAAAGAATCGGCAATGTGGAAAGATGTTGGACCAATGAATTGAATGTGTCTTCGCACTCCGTGGTCCATTCGAAGTTCTGCTTCCCTTTTCGGATCAAATCGAAGAATGAGATGCATTTATCGGTGGACTTTGTTATGAACCTGCTCAGTGCTGCCACCTTTCCGTTGAGACTCTGGACTTGCTTTATAGTTTTCGTAGTTTGTAAATTTCTGATAGCCCAGATCTTTTCAGGGTTGGCTTCTATTCCTCTGGCGTTGACGATGAACCCAAGGAATTTTTCGGATGCGACTTCAAAATGACACTTAAGCGGGTTGAGCTTCATCCCGTATCTTCGAAGGGTATTGAACATCGAATCCACGTCTTTAATGTGATCAGTAGAGTATCGCGATTTCACCAACATGTCGTCCACGTAAACCTCCATTGTTTCTTCGATCTGGTCAGCGAACATCCGGTTAACCAATCGTTGGTAAGTTGCTCCAGCGTTTTTCAATCCGAAGGGCATGGCATTGTAGCAGTATAGTCCCAGATCGGTTACGAAGCTCGTATGCTCTTGGTCTGGCACATGCATGGGTATTTGATTATAGCCAGAGTAAGCATCCATGAATGATAACAATTCGTGTCCGGCTGTTGAATCCACAAGTTGATCAATTCGAGGGAGTGGAAAGCTGTCTTACGGACAAGCTTTATTTAAGTCAGAATAATCAATGCACGTTCTCCACTTCCCATTTGGTTTTCGAAGCACAGGGTTGGATACCCACTCCGGGTATAGAGCATCTCGGATAAACCCATTCACCTTCAGCTTATCAACTTCTTCTTTAAGGGCGGCAGACCTCTCTGGATCCATACCGCGTCTTTTTTGTTTGACCGGGATATACCATGGGTCAACATTCAGGGTGTCGCTCGCGATGTCCGACAAGATTCCACACATATCAGAGTGCGTCCAGGCGAATATGTCAAGATTCGCCCGGAGAAAATCAACCAATTCCTGTTGCGTTTCTTGGCTTAACTGAGACCCAACCTTCAACATTCTTGAACCATCATTATCATTGTCGATTGGAACATCAATCATCAGCTCAGCCGGAGAAGCTTGACTCTCTGTGGATTCTTCTTTGTTATCATTATCTCTCGGGTCAAGATTTTTTTGGAATTGGTTGTGGTGCCCGGGCCAAGGCCCAGGCACCAATTGTCAATTGTCCGCAAAACGGACGCAGAGAGATTCCTCTACGCCTTTTCCTCTCTCTTTTCGCCGCGCCTCGCGTAGCTCCGCAACATAACAGGCTCTTCCAGCAGCCTGATCTCCTTGAATGACCCCAATCCCACGATCAGTGGGGAACTTCAACGTTAAACACCACGGGGTGATTGCCGCCCTGAATTCTGCAAAGGCCGGTCGGCCCAAGAAAGCATTATACGGAGAATGAATATCTAAAACAACAAACTATAGCAACCGAACCCTTCGGCGTTCTCCAACTCCTAACTCCACTGGCAACTCCACCACTCCAGTGGGTATATTAGCACTTCCATCGAAGCCATGGATTCTAGATTGACAAGGTTTTAAATCTTTGGCCTCCATCTTCATTTGATCATAAGTTCTTTTAAACAAAATGTTCACCGAACTCCCACTGTCCACCGGGATCCTCTTCATCCAAGCAGGACCAACCTGGGCCGATATGACTAGTGGGCCAATGGTTGGGGCTTCGACCCTATCAGCATCTCGGTTTCTAAATACGATGTCGTCTACCATCGTTCTCTGTAGTTTGGCCGGAGCCCCTTCATCAAAACTACTACAACATTCAAAATCAACATGCCTGATCGAACTGGCATATGACTCCATCTCCTTCCAACTTCGGTCTGCTGGGTAGGGACCACCACTGACTGTATTAATAACTAACCTCCCGCCTGTACGGGCAGGTTCCTCTCGTCTCTCTTGAGCTTGCACACGATTTTGATTGGATGGGCCCGTCTCACCAGACTGCGGCGCCCGAACGAACTGATCCAGCTTCCTCTCTCTGATCAATTTCTCAATGAGGTCTTGCAAATGTCTACACTCATTGGTGTTATGTCCATAACTTTCATGGAATCTACAGAACTTTCTTGTTTGGATCTGCCTCTCCGACGACGGTTTTGGAGCAGGCTTCTTATACTGCATAGCGTTGCAAATCTGTAGATACACGTTCTCCAACGACGTGTTCAGCGGTGTATAAGTATCAAACATCGGGGCCCTACGTCGTGGGCCACGGTTCTGATCTTGTTTTTTGCTCTGACTATCACCGTTCCTCGGCTGTTGAGTCTGTTTATTCTGAATATTTAACTGGACTTTTCCTGAACTTTCACCAGATTGTTTAACTGCAACATTACTCTGAACCCCTTCATTGCTGGGTCTCGCATCGTCTTGTTTCCTAGATTATTTCGCATCCTCATGCCTTAAGAATTGAGCAGCTTTGGAATAGAAACGATCCAACGATGCGGGAGGCTTCCCAGCAAGCCAATTTCCAAACTCAGAATCAGGATCAATCCCCTTGGTCAAGGCCATCAAGATTGAATTATCATTGGGGTTAGTGATCTCCGCACAAGCGGCATTGAACCTTTCCAAATATCGCCTGAGTGTCTCCCCAGGAGCTTGAGTGACACTAGATAAAGTATTGACGTCTTTAGGCCTGGCGATATGCATACGAAACTGTTTAACAAACTTAGTAGCCAATTGATCAAACGAAGAGATAGATCGTGGAGGTAATCGTGTAAACCACATTGTCGCAATCCCCCTAAAGAAATGGGGAGACTACGACACTTTACCGCATCATCAGCTCTTGCAGCAGTCATCGACCATTCATATTTCAGAATATATTGGTTAGGGTCGGAACTTCCTTCATACATGGGCAGAGTCGACATCCTGAATCGCCGAGGAGGTTCAGCATATAATATGTCGTCGGTGAACGGAGTATGACTTCGGGAGATTCCCCATTCGTCATTTGTTAAGCCCTGACTCTCGCGAATCATTTGGCATACCATGGCTGAGAGGTATGGCGTTGCTACATTCTGAGGGTGGTGAGCCAAAGTGTGGTCGGGTTCCACAGTGCGAGATGGGATCGGGCGCTGTCGACGATCCGTATCTCGCCTCCTTGGCACGATGTCTTCCGGGACATATGGTTCTGGTGCTCGTTCCTACTGGTGGTAATTCTGGTTGGAGTGATTTCGGGTATCAACTCTTATGTCAACTGCAGTGGCGGCGGCATGGTTATCCGCGGTATGTTGCGGAACAGCGCCTCCTCGGGATGAGGGCCCTGTATGAAAACTAGCGGATGGGCCGACTCTTATCTGTCCCATGGTCAATGTTGGCTGGTGGTCAACGGCCTGTGCATAATTTCCCTCTAGCCTGGGACGGGTGGATCTGTGATTGTAGTCGGATGAAGCAGAACTTTCCGTGGAGGAACGAGACGCATGATCCCTCTTGGATCTTCTACGCCCTTGGCGATCTAGTTGGTTGGCTAACTCAGTGTTGACGTGCAACTGCTCGGCTAGCTGTTGCCGACTTTGAGTTAGTTCTTGGAGCAACGTCTGGAACTCTTGCCTGGTAACCAGACCTGATGGGTCGGAATGCCCGGTATCATCTTGGTTAGGTGGAGGTAGTTGCTTGGGATTTTGTCTATCCCGACCTTCTTGACCAGCGGCTGATGCGGTTCTTGTGCTAACCATTTTAGATAGTGAACTCCTTCCCTAGACTTTGGCAAATCTGAATAGAACGGAAGGAATCTAAAACTGAAATCTGGATCTCTCCCTTAGATTTATGCAATCCGGTATCAGCGACAGATCCAAGGAGCAGGAGAAAAACTGGGTTTTCTCAGTGGAAGCACCAAAGTGTTTGTACCAAAATTGGACACAACACTCTTCGGAAGTTTTTGAAGAGATAATAAATGAAGAATATGAATTGAAAATGAGGATTATCTAACAAAAACTCCAAATAACAGTAAAATAAAGACAAAGACAAGCGATTTATAGTCGTTCGGCTCGTTGCCTACGTCCACTGTGAAGTTTTAGCAATTTTATTGATTCTCTTTCAACGTTTACAAGCGATTACAACAAGCAACAACAAGTTACAACTGAAAATTCGAAATCAACAGCAAGTGTATGATGTGGGGTGATGAAGATCTCGATCCGGCAGAGTCTGGGCGCTTGACATTCGAAAGATCATTTTTCTGTTGGCCCTGGGGCTCTATTTATAGGCGTAGGATGCTGATATTTCATTGAAAACTCGGGAGACTACTTCTGGAACGTGAGGGGGCCCACGCGCCCGGTTTCAAGAAATTTGGGCCCACTCTGGCATCAATTCGAACTCCATTCGAATCGATCATGAATTCATCCAATCGAGGTGAAATTTGGTGTGGACATTCTTCAACATGAATGCAAGCTTCTGTGAAAATTTCGTGGCATTTGGATCAACAGATTTAGAGTTATGATGGGTTCGAGATGACGTTCTTCGAGTGGCTGTTTGGTTCGAAACCATCCCTTCGAATCGATGGTTTCGAATCGATGGCGGCACGTGTCCTCATGTTGACGTAGAGCGCACACTTCGCTTTGATCCGGGTTTTGCTCCGAGTTGACTGTTTCGAATCCATATATCTCGACGCATTCGAACCGATGAAGGACACGTCATCATGGCTAGTTGACCCAGTGGATTTGAACGAAGCTTCACAGATGGGTTCGCACAAGGCTTCAATGATGGGTTCGAACATGGCTTCACGGATGGGTTCGAACAAGGCTTTACGGATGGGTTCGAACAAGGCTTCATTGATGGGTTCGAACAACTGATGCTTGATGGATTCGAACTTTCGTTTCTCTGATGGATACGAGCTTTGCAACTTCTCCATGGATACGAGGTCCATCGATACGAACTCGATGGAAGTTGATGGAGTCGAACCGAGGCACTCTGATGGATTCGAAGCTAATCGATACGAAGGTGATCGGTTCGAACGGTGTTCGGTGATGGATTCGAAGACACCTATAACAATTGTTTCGAAACCAGTGTTTTTCCCTTCAAGTTGAATCGATCATAACTTGAGCGTATGAACTCGGATTGGCTTGAAATTTGAGATGAGGACTTCTGTGATCTTTTCTGTCATGTCCTATCAATTGTAGCTTAATCCGGGCTCGGACAAAATTCAGTGATATCCATAGCGAAATGAAGTATGACCAATCTCTGAGGCGAACTGTTCTCCGTTTTCGATCAATCTTTTGGTATCGCGGCTTTGCCAAAAAACGGGATAACAATCGAATGTGCCTAAAAACTAGTCAAACTGCAGCTTAGGCGAAGAGATGGAAATTAGACTATGACAAAGGTAATGAAGAAGACAACTTGCATACTAATATGGCCAGGTGAAAAAGCAGCTTGTTAACCTTAGAAGTGCAAATAAGTGCACAAGCTTTCACCCCTGAATGCACAACTTGGGCCTGGGGATTTCTATCTGCATCATTGAAGCCAATGCTTCATATGCAATTGGAGGATTTTTGGTGATGAGATTTATTTTATAACCATGAGTAAAGTTCTGTAGAATGCATACTTTGTTGAGTTGTCTAAATTTATTGATATGAAACTAACTGCGGGATCCAAAATCGAAATAATAAGGGTGAAACTCTAGGATTCATTTGTTTGAAGTTGTTGCTTGGTTTGTAGTTTTAATACATGTGGTCCATAATTTTTATTTTGCATAAAGTAGTACATCAAATTTTACAAAGGCAACAGGAAGCCTAACTTTCTTTTGCATCTTCAAATTTGTAAACCCTAGGCATCTGTAGATCAAAAGAAATTAAGGTTTTACCATTTGTTTCATTGTGATATTATTGATGTTTGTTAGAGAATATAAACAACAAATCACCATTATCATTCAACTATTAATTTAATTTGGTTATTTTTGGATAATATTAAAGCAATTATTTAAGAATTAATAGAGAAGATCTCAAGTCTTAGAAAATTGTTTCCATATAGCCATCCCCCAACAATTTCCAAATAACTACAACAATCAAATATTTCATCCAAATATAATATATATCCTAAAAAGTGTTTATTTAATCATTTTACATATCAGCATTTTTTTTATCAAGGAGTGCATGAACGTGCAGATCTAGTACCTTGAAAATAGTTCAAGAAGCTCTATCTGTATACAGGAAGGACCCAGATTGGTGACAAAGACTGTTGAAGATGATTTACTATTTTTGGGAGTGGAATTTGAAGAAGACATGCTCTATAAATTAGAAAAAGAAAGTTGTTCAACAACTTAACAAAAAAAATCTCTAAAATAGATGTTCAGTTGTATCATGTCATCCTATATGTATAACTTGCAAAGCTAATGCAAATATAAAATCAAACAAAGACTATCAATTGAAACTTTTACACGAATGATAGTTATCAATTAACAATAAATACTTAATTATGAAGTTTGATAGAAACTGAATATACAAGTGTAGAAGTATCTATGATAAGTTAGGTTTATCAGGATATTCAGGATATTCTGGAGTTGCTGGAGGCAAGCTGGATGGCATGGCGTATTACTAGTTTATATAGTATTTCTTTTTCCGCTGCACTGTTTGTTGTTGTATGTTGTTGTACACTCTGATGATATGATGTGATGTAATGAAATGTGATGAAATGTAATAACTGATACAGTTCTTTGTTTAAAGATTATTCATTTATTATTATATGTTGTTCCGCTGCGAATTGTGAGATTCCGATGTTGTTCTGTTGTTTGTTTCCTTTCTGTCCCGTTCTATTTTCAAATTTTCTTTTTCTCTGTTTTCTCTATTTCTATCTTCTTCTTTCTTTTTCTTTTCTCAAATTCTTTTTAAAAACCCATAACATCTCGGTTTTCGGCCTTTGATTTCTCGGCAGTCGATAAAGTGAGTATCGATGTCGGATTTTCAGAAGTCGAAAATTTCCGGGAGCGTTACATTTGGTATCAGAGCTGATGGTTAAGCGACAACCATGGTTCTGTTGGGTATTACTCATTAGAGATGGAGTCAGTAGTACTCTAGAATGAGTTTGAGTGTAATAATAGCTATGAGAGCGTATTTGTTAGTGAATATGAAATTGTTTTATATTGTGATGATTGGTTTATTGAGTGGCATATGAACCTTCGTCAGCACGGTCAGTCAAACTATGCCGAAGGGGTTTCTAAACACTTGAATAGAACAATTCGGCACGGTATTGTTTTAATTGGGTAAATGAAATAATTTTGCCTTGATTATATTTTATATATAAAGAAATAATTTTTCAAAATTATTAAATTGTATGTAAGTTGATTGTTAGGTTGTTTGAATAATCTAAATTAAAGAATAATTGTATAAGTAAAACAATTATAAGAATTGAAGTATAATTAAAGTGATTTACAATTGTGAAATAAACTTATATATATAAGAAGTTAATATATTTATGAATATGAGTTGTAAATAATCAAATGGATTAAATAAAATAATGAATATAAGTGTTGATTCATTAAAATCTAATGTTATTAGAAGTTGAATAAAAAAATGAATGAATATAAGCAAAGGAATTTGGTTGAAATTAATATACTTTGGTTGTTATATGATTGTTGATTGGTTGTATAAAATTCATTAAGAGTTAATGAAATTGGAAGCTATGAAATTGAAATTCAAATTGAAAGTAAATAAATTTGAATAGAATTGAATGTGAATTAGATTTAATTAGTAAATGTAAACTAATTGAATTGAGAATGAATGTTAGTAAATCCAATGTAAATAAATCAAATATGATTTAAAGTGAAAACCATTTCATTTAATATTAATGAGAATATGAATGAATATATGTTGGTTATGGATGTTAGTTGGTTGATGGTTGAATATATATTGCTATTGTTGCATTTGCTATGTGATATATATAGTTGTTATGTTGCTATATGTTGTATATTGAGATTATTTGCATGTGTGCATGTTCTCATGTTGTTTGTTGAGTGATTAGTAGGTGCGGATCGCGTTTGCTTCGCATTTGGAGCTCGCTTTAGCGCTATATTAGCCGTATATGCTTGCTAATAAAATATAAGGTACATATCTCGGATTAAATATCGTACTTTTACACTTTTTTCCCTGCGGGATGCCTCATTACTTGATGAGATGTATATTTGTGATATATATACTGTCATTTTTTTTTCGGATCGAGCCGCGCAAAGGAGACTATGGCGAATTTTTCCGAAAATTTAAGGCGTTAGAAAAAATTTGAGAAAATTGGAAAATTTTGAAAACTTTAAACTTTGATTTGAAGTTGAAAGTTAAACAATAGTAGTTGTTTTTGAAAAGATAACTAAGTATGATTTGAAAACTTAGTAAAGTATGGTAAGAAGTTTAATTATAAATTTTGGGAAAATTAATAGATTCTGTAATTTTCTTACTTGTAATTTCGAGGACGAAATTCTTTTAAGGGGGAAAGATTGTAACGACCCAGAATTTTTATAAATTAAAATTTGGATATTTAATTAATTTTAAATATTAATAAGTGAATTTATAAGTCAAATAAATTTTATTTTGATTTATTGGATTTAATTGAATTATTAAATCGATAATTTAATATGTTAAATTATGGAAATAATTGAAAATTGAGTTAAAAATGATTGAAAATAATTTGGAAAATTTTATTTAATCATACTGGAGTTATAGAAATATTTTAGAACTTTTAAAATCGAATTAAAAGTTAATCTGTGAAAATTGAATATTTTAATATTTAATAATCGACTGTAAAATAGCCAATTTTTGAACAGTCTCAGAATTGAACGAAACTAGTTTCATTGGATCCGTAATAGTTAGTTATTACCGGATTTCTATTTTCGTGTCAATCGGAGCTATCGTTTGATCGTGGCAGCTCGAAACGCATCGAATTGTTTTTAATTTAAATTTGGCGAGTCAAAATAGCCATTTTTCAAAAAGTCTCGGAATTCGACGAAACCAGTTTCATCGGATCCGTAATGTGATATTATTGTAAGGTTTCAAATTTCAAGTCAATTGGATTTACTGTTTGTCCGGTACGAATTAAAACGCCTAGAAATCGACTTAAATCGGTTTAATTTAAATTGAGCGTTTACAGCCAGAACTCGCACATACTTCCGAATTAGCTTCCGAAACCTGTTCCATTGTGTCCGGAACGCGGGATAAACCCTAGGTACGCTGGTTACGGCGTCTAAATCGGAGTTCGGAATTTCCGGGATGAATAGTGTCGCTCGTTCCTTATAAATACCCCCATAACTCAAGAAAATAAAAAATAAAAAATATACAAACCCTAATTCTATATGCCAGCCGCCAGTTTCATATGTATGGCCAGAAACTCATGATCTCTCTCCCTTGATTTCTCCAAATCCATCAAGAATTAGCAAGAAAGTTCAACTACAAAGTTGAAGATCTCCTCGAGTACTACGTTTTCAACGGCTATGATCTAAAATGGAGTTGTATTTTGGGAGATATGGGGGGCCGTTCGTGGGCTGTAGAGGGACGTGCGCGCGCGTCATAGGGGGGCCGAGCCTTGAGCTCTTCCTGGTGGTGGTAGCCTGCGTCGAGAGCTTCGCGTTGGCGTTGAGGTGATCGAATATCGTTGAGTATGGATGATGTAAAATGAAACCCTAGTTGATCTATATGGGTTCGGCCTCTATTCTAATTGCCTGGAGATGGTTACGTGATTTGGGAAGATGAAGGAGAGGCGTAGGATTTGGATCCAAGGGCTAGGAATTGGTGTAGGTTTAAATTATAAAGAAAATGTTGTTTTAAATATAGTTTAAAGTCGTGTAACTTATAAAATGCATAACTTTTTCATACGAGGTCGAAAAAATGCAAACTCAGTTGCGTTGGAATCGTATGGACAAGCACTACGCGATGGAGTTGGTTTGGAGTCGTTTGGAGTTAGTAAGAATTTCGGGTAAAATTAAACGCGCGTTTAATTTTATTCGAAATAAAAGCTAAAACGGAAATTAAAACCAAGGTGAGAACTTCTCACTCAATCGAATCGGTTTCGATTTTATTTTAAATAGTTAGATTTAAAATATTTGAATGCATGTTTGAATGATGATTGATATCTATTGATTGTTAAAATAGACATTATACGCCGTTAGTAAGCGGATGTTATTTATTAAAAACATATACCGCGAATATTTCATAAACAGTGAAATTGGTATTATATATAATAGCAATATATATATATTGGCATATGTATATATTGGAGTTGTTGATTTCCCGCATTTTTTGTTTAGCGGATGAGACCCTATTACGCCGTTATTAAGCGGATAATATTTAATAAAAACATGTACCGCGATAATTTCGTACTGGAGCGAAATTGGTATTGTGCTAATGTTTTTGGATGCAGGAAAACAGGTTGGAGGGATCCAACTGGATTCCTCAACAGTTTTTATTTGATTTCAGATATTTTGATATTTGATGGATTATCATATCGATATATGATATCGTTGTTAGTCGTGATTGACTATTTGGTGTGTAGCATCATTGACCAAATTTCTGGTATTTTAAAAATGTTTTTAAAGTAATTTTTGAAAAGATAAAATATTTTGGAATTGATCCATTTTAAATAAATGAAGTTATAATTCTTAAAGTTATAAAAATTATAATTTTTGAGAAATACGGTTAAAAGCTGATTTTTGAGAAATAGGAATTAATGACTTTATAAAATAGTTTAAACTGGATTTTTGAATTTATTATCAAAAGTTTAAATATAGGATTTATAAAATTTGATTATTTTATAAATCAAAATGGTGAAATTATAAAGGGAATTAAAGACGTTTCAGAATAATAATATAAACTGATTTATATTAAGAGATTTATAAATGGATATTTATAAATTGAAATATAGACATTATAAAACGAGTTTTTATAAGTGTTTGAATTAAGTGAAAATGAATTTCATCAAAGAATGAAATTTATAGAATTATAAACCGTGAAGTTATAAATGAAATTTATAAATAGTAAGATTTATAAATTTGGTGAAATTATTTGAAGAATAGATTGGATAAATCATTAAATCTTATAAGTTATAAGATTTATAAATTGGAAAGTCTTTAAAAGAACGATCTTATAAAATAATCGTTTTATAAGTATTTAACTTATAATATGAACGTTTAGTTTATAATTTAGTTATAAACTGGAATAGGTTAATAAAGGAATTTATTAAAGGAAGTTTTTATAAATAAATAGAAGAGGAATTTATAAACGTTGTTTTATAAATTCGCAAACGACTTATTTTGATAAGTTAATTGTTATAACCTATTAATGGAGTTATATTCACATTTTTGAATAGTGAATAACACGTTAAAGAAAATGTTTTAGAATGTGATATTTTAAACAGAATTAAAACGATCTAACGATGTTTTAAAGGTGTTGAGATTCGAAACCATAGATTTCAACATTTATTGTTGAAATAGACGATTTCGAGAAATAAAAGGAAATGTGGACTATAACACTGTTGTTATAGTAAATGATTTCCGAAAGGAAATGTTTAGAATAATATTGGGATTTATATATCTATTTTAATTTCGAATCCCTATACTAGTGATTTTGGGTTGTTGTAACGATGTTTTACGCAACATTCGTTTTGGCCCAAATAAAAATGTTTAAGAGAATGATTTCCCTTAAAGAATGAAATATATACTTAATTCGATTTAAGTATATTGAATATTTTCAAAGGTTGAAAATAAAAAGATTTGTCGATTACTTATTTTTAATAAGTATGGAAATGTTTTCCAATATGAAGTGAATATTTAGAATTTATCTTTTGAAGATAAATTGAAATGGATAGTTGAAATTGTATATGCATGATATTTTGAAATATAAATTCATTATGGAATTTATATGTGAAAGTGGAACTTGTTAAAAATAAATATTGAATTTTTTTTGAAGTGTTGAAATTATATATATCTTGTAAAGATATTTTGGAAAATAAATAATTTGGAAAATTATTTGGAATCTGGTGATGTGTGCATATCCAGTGATAGTTCAATAACCGACTATCAGTATTTCCCTTTGAATGGGTATTTGATGTGAATTGATTGAATTTGAATGCACACTTATTTTTGAATAAGCGCTCACTATTCGGGTTAACCGGGAAAGGACCATGGGGTCGTATAACCCATTCCGAATATGTGATACGTCGTTGTGAATCGCATTTGAAGATCGGTGTTGAAGACCGGATATTTGCGAGAGCGATAGGATGAACTATCGATTGACTCTGCACCGAGTTGCTCCGGTATTGAGTTCTCCATATGTGATGGTGAATCCGATCAGGATTGTGGATAACCGGATTGCAAGGACTTCTTTGTAAGTGCCTTCGGTTCTGTTCGAGCCCGGAACAGACTTGTATGGATTGTATGTCTGACATTACAAGTTGAGATATAAAGCCGATTTCTTTCAAATATATTTCTGTTGGTGGCGGAGAATTTATTCTTTGCTTAACACCCTTCTTTGAGACGTATGTGCTCAAAGGTTATATAGTTGAAGTTATCAGCAATATATTCCCAGTTTGGTAATGTGACATGCTGAGTGATGCTGAAATTATCATTGTGTTGATTATTTGTGATAGGATCATTTATTTGATCGTCTATCTTAGTGATCATTGTGTTGATCATTTGTTGACCCAAAGCATGGCTTTTGTATAAAGTATGTTTTTGTGGACGTGAATTCGTCGAGCCTCACATCCCGGAAATGGTCAAAACAGGAAAGATGCAGCAAGGTTATGAGGGGTAGCGCCCTTTAGGATATGTGCATTTCCTTCTGGAAAAGGGTGGTATCATGGTATGGAGCCCAGATACTTACTCATGTTGAAAACACTTTATGATTGTGTGAATTGATTACGAGCGCTCGGTTGATAAAGGTCCCAAAGGACCGGGGGATGGCATATTCGGTCAGTTGTTACTCAGTTAGGAGTAACCCGGCCTTGTGTTGGTAGAGATCCGGTTTGGTTCTCGGGGATGTCCATCCAGAGGCATTCTCATGTGGCAATGGGAAGTTCCTTGGCCTGATCATTCGTTGGAAATCCAAAGAAACAATACGAAACTTGTACGGTATTAGTTGTAGAACCTGCTATTCACTTATGGTGGTCACCACTGTTTGGATAGTAGCTATAGTAGGCATACGATAATGGTCGTATGTTGGCTAAGATTTATATTCTACTTTCGAAATGAATTTGTTATACACTATGCACTAATAATAATATCAAATGTTATTTTAAATGCGTATCAAGCATCTTTGACTATCATAAGGAGAAATCTCCTCCGATTCTGCGTTTGCATGTGTGTGTGTGCGGGAGGCCTTATGGTAGTCTCATTTTTAAAAGCATTGCGAATTGAATTTAAAATATTCCTCTATTTTGATTTTAAAGTAAATAAACTGTTTTGAGTTCTCACACCAGTCACATGACTGACTCGGAGTTTATTGTTTCCTTCCTAAACTCTGGGTGCCCACCAATTTCCACACGGGCAGTTAAGAGTTAGGTTTATCAGGATATTCTGGATATTCTGGAGTTGCTGGAGGCAAGCTGGATGGCATGGCGTATTACTAGTTTATATAGTATTTCTTTTTCCGTTGCACTGTTTGTTGTTGTATGTTGTTGTACACTCTGATGATATGATGTGATGTAATGAAATGTGATGAAATGTAATAACTGATACAGTTCTTTGTTTAAAGATTATTCATTTATTATTATATGTTGTTCCGCTGCGAATTGTGAGATTCTGATGTTGTTCTGTTGTTTGTTTCCTTTCTGTCCCGTTCTATTTTCAAATTTTCTTTTTCTCTGTTTTCTCTATTTCTATCTTCTTCTTTCTTTTTCTTTTCTCAAATTCTTTTTAAAAACCCATAACATCTCGGTTTTCGGCCTTTGATTTCTCGGCAGTCGATAAAGTGAGTATCGATGTCGGATTTTCGGAAGTCGAAAATTTCCGGGAGCGTTACATTTGGTATCAGAGCTGATGGTTAAGCGACAACCATGGTTCTGTTGGGTATTACTCATTAGAGATGGAGTCAGTAGTACTCTAGAATGAGTTTGAGTGTAATAATAGCTATGAGAGCGTATTTGTTAGTGAATATGAAATTGTTTTATATTGTGATGATTGGTTTATTGAGTGGCATATGAACCTTCGTCAGCACGGTCAGTCAAACTATGCCGAAGGGGTTTCTAAACACTTGAATAGAACAATTCGGCACGGTATTGTTTTAATTGGGTAAATGAAATAATTTTGCCTTGATTATATTTTATATATAAAGAAATAATTTTTCAAAATTATTAAATTGTATGTAAGTTGATTGTTAGGTTGTTTGAATAATCTAAATTAAAGAATAATTGTATAAGTAAAACAATTATAAGAATTGAAGTATAATTAAAGTGATTTACAATTGTGAAATAAACTTATATATATAAGAAGTTAATATATTTATGAATATGAGTTGTAAATAATCAAATGGATTAAATAAAATAATGAATATAAGTGTTGATTCATTAAAATCTAATGTTATTAGAAGTTGAATAAAAAAATGAATGAATATAAGCAAAGGAATTTGGTTGAAATTAATATACTTTGGTTGTTATATGATTGTTGATTGGTTGTATAAAATTCATTAAGAGTTAATGAAATTGGAAGCTATGAAATTGAAATTCAAATTGAAAGTAAATAAATTTGAATAGAATTGAATGTGAATTAGATTTAATTAGTAAATGTAAACTAATTGAATTGAGAATGAATGTTAGTAAATCCAATGTAAATAAATCAAATATGATTTAAAGTGAAAACCATTTCATTTAATATTAATGAGAATATGAATGAATATATGTTGGTTATGGATGTTAGTTGGTTGATGGTTGAATATATATTGCTATTGTTGCATTTGCTATGTGATATATATAGTTGTTATGTTGCTATATGTTGTATATTGAGATTATTTGCATGTGTGCATGTTCTCATGTTGTTTGTTGAGTGATTAGTAGGTGCGGATCGCGTTTGCTTCGCATTTGGAGCTCGCTTTAGCGCTATATTAGCCGTATATGCTTGCTAATAAAATATAAGGTACATATCTCGGATTAAATATCGTACTTTTACACTTTTTTCCCTGCGGGATGCCTCATTACTTGATGAGATGTATATTTGTGATATATATACTGTCATTTTTTTTTCGGATCGAGCCGCGCAAAGGAGACTATGGCGAATTTTTCCGAAAATTTAAGGCGTTAGAAAAAATTTGAGAAAATTGGAAAATTTTGAAAACTTTAAACTTTGATTTGAAGTTGAAAGTTAAACAATAGTAGTTGTTTTTGAAAAGATAACTAAGTATGATTTGAAAACTTAGTAAAGTATGGTAAGAAGTTTAATTATAAATTTTGGGAAAATTAATAGATTCTGTAATTTTCTTACTTGTAATTTCGAGGACGAAATTCTTTTAAGGGGGAAAGATTGTAACGACCCAGAATTTTTATAAATTAAAATTTGGATATTTAATTAATTTTAAATATTAATAAGTGAATTTATAAGTCAAATAAATTTTATTTTGATTTATTGGATTTAATTGAATTATTAAATCGATAATTTAATATGTTAAATTATGGAAATAATTGAAAATTGAGTTAAAAATGATTGAAAATAATTTGGAAAATTTTATTTAATCATACTGGAGTTATAGAAATATTTTAGAACTTTTAAAATCGAATTAAAAGTTAATCTGTGAAAATTGAATATTTTAATATTTAATAATCGACTGTAAAATAGCCAATTTTTGAACAGTCTCAGAATTGAACGAAACTAGTTTCATTGGATCCGTAATAGATAGTTATTACCGGATTTCAATTTTCGTGTCAATCGGAGCTATCGTTTGATCGTGGCAGCTCGAAACGCATCGAATTGTTTTTAATTTAAATTTGGCGAGTCAAAATAGCCATTTTTCAAAAAGTCTCGGAATTCGACGAAACCAGTTTCATCGGATCCGTAATGTGATATTATTGTAAGGTTTCAAATTTCAAGTCAATTGGATTTACTGTTTGTCCGGTACGAATTAAAACGCCTAGAAATCGACTTAAATCGGTTTAATTTAAATTGAGCGTTTACAGCCATAACTCGCACATACTTCCGAATTAGCTTCCGAAACCTGTTCCATTGTTTCCGGAACGCGGGATAAACCCTAGGTACGCTGGTTACGGCGTCTAAATCGGAGTTCGGAATTTCCGGGATGAATAGTGTTGCTCGTTCCTTATAAATACCCCCATAACTCAAGAAAATAAAAAATAAAAAATATACAAACCCTAATTCTATATGCCAGCCGCCAGTTTCATATGTATGGCCAGAAACTCATGATCTCTCTCCCTTGATTTCTCCAAATCCATCAAGAATTAGCAAGAAAGTTCAACTACAAAGTTGAAGATCTCCTCGAGTACTACGTTTTCAACGGCTATGATCTAAAATGGAGTTGTATTTTGGGAGATATGGGGGGCCGTTCGTGGGCTGTAGAGGGACGTGCGCGCGCGTCATAGGGGGGCCGAGCCTTGAGCTCTTCCTGGTGGTGGTAGCCTGCGTCGAGAGCTTCGCGTTGGCGTTGAGGTGATCGAATATCGTTGAGTATGGATGATGTAAAATGAAACCCTAGTTGATCTATATGGGTTCGGCCTCTATTCTAATTGCCTGGAGATGGTTACGTGATTTGGGAAGATGAAGGAGAGGCGTAGGATTTGGATTCAAGGGCTAGGAATTGGTGTAGGTTTAAATTATAAAGAAAATGTTGTTTTAAATATAGTTTAAAGTCGTGTAACTTATAAAATGCATAACTTTTTCATACGAGGTCGAAAAAATGCAAACTCAGTTGCGTTGGAATCGTATGGACGAGCACTACGCGATGGAGTTGGTTTGGAGTCGTTTGGAGTTTGTGAGAATTTCGGGTAAAATTAAACGCGCGTTTAATTTTATTCGAAATAAAAGCTAAAACGGAAATTAAAACCAAGGTGAGAACTTCTCACTCAATCGAATCGGTTTCGATTTTATTTTAAATAGTTAGATTTAAAATATTTGAATGCATGTTTGAATGATGATTGATATCTATTGATTGTTAAAATAGACATTATACGCCGTTAGTAAGCGGATGTTATTTATTAAAACATATACCGCGAATATTTCATAAACAGTGAAATTGGTATTATATATAATAGCAATATATATATATTGGCATATGTATATATTGGAGTTGTTGATTTCCCGCATTTTTTGTTTAGCGGATGAGACCCTATTACGCCGTTATTAAGCGGATAATATTTAATAAAAACATGTACCGCGATAATTTCGTACTGGAGCGAAATTGGTATTGTGCTAATGTTTTTGGATGCAGGAAAACAGGTTGGAGGGATCCAACTGGATTCCTCAACAGTTTTTATTTGATTTCAGATATTTTGATATTTGATGGATTATCATATCGATATATGAT
Source organism: Allium cepa (assembly GCA_030765085.1). Classification (NCBI taxonomy): domain Eukaryota; kingdom Viridiplantae; phylum Streptophyta; class Magnoliopsida; order Asparagales; family Amaryllidaceae; genus Allium; species Allium cepa. The sequence goes on along the minus strand of CM060937.1, from coordinate 188,214,392 downwards.
ATCGTTGTTAGTCGTGATTGACTATTTGGTGTGTAGCATCATTGGACCAAATTTCTGGTATTTTAAAAATGTTTATTTTTGAAAAGATAAAATATTTTGGAATTGATCCATTTTAAATAAATGAAGTTATAATTCTTAAAGTTATAAAAATTATAATTTTTGAGAAATACGGTTAAAAGCTGATTTTTGGGAAATAGGAATTAATGACTTTATAAAATAGTTTAAACTGGATTTTTGAATTTATTATCAAAAGTTTAAATATAGGATTTATAAAATTTGATTATTTTATAAATCAAAATGGTGAAATTATAAAGGGAATTAAAGACGTTTCAGAATAATAATATAAACTGATTTATATTAAGAGATTTATAAATGGATATTTATAAATTGAAATATAGACATTATAAAACGAGTTTTTATAAGTGTTTGAATTAAGTGAAAATGAATTTCATCAAAGAATGAAATTTATAGAATTATAAACCGTGAAGTTATAAATGAAATTTATAAATAGTAAGATTTATAAATTTGGTGAAATTATTTGAAGAATAGATTGGATAAATCATTAAATCTTATAAGTTATAAGATTTATAAATTGGAAAGTCTTTAAAAGAACGATCTTATAAAATAATCGTTTTATAAGTATTTAACTTATAATATGAACGTTTAGTTTATAATTTAGTTATAAACTGGAATAGGTTAATAAAGGAATTTATTAAAGGAAGTTTTTATAAATAAATAGAAGAGGAATTTATAAACGTTGTTTTATAAATTCGCAAACGACTTATTTTGATAAGTTAATTGTTATAACCTATTAATGGAGTTATATTCACATTTTTGAATAGTGAATAACACGTTAAAGAAAATGTTTTAGAATGTGATATTTTAAACAGAATTAAAACGATCTAACGATGTTTTAAAGGTGTTGAGATTCGAAACCATAGATTTCAACATTTATTGTTGAAATAGACGATTTCGAGAAATAAAAGGAAATGTGGACTATAACACTGTTGTTATAGTAAATGATTTCCGAAAGGAAATGTTTAGAATAATATTGGGATTTATATATCTATTTTAATTTCGAATCCCTATACTAGTGATTTTGGGTTGTTGTAACGATGTTTTACGCAACATTCGTTTTGGCCCAAATAAAAATGTTTAAGAGAATGATTTCCCTTAAAGAATGAAATATATACTTAATTCGATTTAAGTATATTGAATATTTTCAAAGGTTGAAAATAAAAAGATTTGTCGATTACTTATTTTTAATAAGTATGGAAATGTTTTCCAATATGAAGTGAATATTTAGAATTTATCTTTTGAAGATAAATTGAAATGGATAGTTGAAATTGTATATGCATGATATTTTGAAATATAAATTCATTATGGAATTTATATGTGAAAGTGGAACTTGTTAAAAATAAATATTGATTTATTTTTGAAGTGTTGAAATTATATATATCTTGTAAAGATATTTTGGAAAATAAATAATTTGGAAAATTATTTGGAATCTGGTGATGTGTGCATATCCAGTGATAGTTCAATAACCGACTATCAGTATTTCCCTTTGAATGGATATTTGATGTGAATTGATTGAATTTGAATGCACACTTATTTTTGAATAAGCGCTCACTATTCGGGTTAACCGGGAAAGGACCATGGGGTCGTATAACCCATTCCGAATATGTGATACGTCGTTGTGAATCGCATTTGAAGATCGGTGTTGAAGACCGGATATTTGCGAGAGCGATAGGATGAACTATCGATTGACTCTGCACCGAGTTGCTCCGGTATTGAGTTCTCCATATGTGATGGTGAATCCGATCAGGATTGTGGATAACCGGATTGCAAGGACTTCTTTGTAAGTGCCTTCGGTTCTGTTCGAGCCCGGAACAGACTTGTATGGATTGTATGTCTGACATTACAAGTTGAGATATAAAGCCGATTTCTTTCAAATATATTTCTGTTGGTGGCGGAGAATTTATTCTTTGCTTAACACCCTTCTTTGAGACGTATGTGCTCAAAGGTTATATAGTTGAAGTTATCAGCAATATATTCCCAGTTTGGTAATGTGACATGCTGAGTGATGCTGAAATGATCATTGTGTTGATTATTTGTGATAGGATCATTTATTTGATCGTCTATCTTAGTGATCATTGTGTTGATCATTTGTTGACCCAAAGCATGGATTTTGTATAAAGTATGTTTTTGTGGACGTGAATTCGTCGAGCCTCACATCCCGGAAATGGTCAAAACAGGAAAGATGCAGCAAGGTTATGAGGGGTAGCGCCCTTTAGGATATGTGCATTTCCTTCTGGAAAAGGGTGGTATCATGGTATGGAGCCCAGATACTTACTCATGTTGAAAACACTTTATGATTGTGTGAATTGATTACGAGCGCTCGGTTGATAAAGGTCCCAAAGGACCGGGGGATGGCATATTCGGTCAGTTGTTACTCAGTTAGGAGTAACCCGGCCTTGTGTTGGTAGAGATCCGGTTTGGTTCTCGGGGATGTCCATCCAGAGGCATTCTCATGTGGCAATGGGAAGTTCCTTGGCCTGATCATTCGTTGGAAATCCAAAGAAACAATACGAAACTTGTACGGTATTAGTTGTAGAACCTGCTATTCACTTATGGTGGTCACCACTGTTTGGATAGTAGCTATAGTAGGCATACGATAATGGTCGTATGTTGGCTAAGATTTATATTCTACTTTCGAAATGAATTTGTTATACACTATGCACTAATAATAATATCAAATGTTATTTTAAATGCGTATCAAGCATCTTTGACTATCATAAGGAGAAATCTCCTCCGATTCTGCGTTTGCATGTGTGTGTGTGCGGGAGGCCTTATGGTAGTCTCATTTTTAAAAGCATTGCGAATTGAATTTAAAATATTCCTCTATTTTAATTTTAAAGTAAATAAACTGTTTTGAGTTCTCACACCAGTCACATGACTGACTCGGAGTTTATTGTTTCCTTCCTAAACTCTGGGTGCCCACCAATTTCCACACGGGCAGTTAAGAGTTAGGTTTATCAGGATATTCTGGATATTCTGGAGTTGCTGGAGGCAAGCTGGATGGCATGGCATATTACTAGTTTATATAGTATTTCTTTTTCCGCTGCACTGTTTGTTGTTGTATGTTGTTGTACACTCTGATGATATGATGTGATGTAATGAAATGTGATGAAATGTAATAACTGATATAGTTCTTTGTTTAAAGATTATTCATTTATTATTATATGTTGTTCCGCTGCGAATTGTGAGATTCTGATGTTGTTCTGTTGTTTGTTTCCTTTCTGTCCCGTTCTATTTTCAAATTTTCTTTTTCTCTGTTTTCTCTATTTCTATCTTCTTCTTTCTTTTTCTTTTCTCAAATTCTTTTTAAAAACCCATAACATCTCGGTTTTCGGCCTTTGATTTCTCGGCAGTCGATAAAGTGAGTATCGATGTCGGATTTTCGGAAGTCGAAAATTTCCGGGAGCGTTACATTTGGTATCAGAGCTGATGGTTAAGCGACAACCATGGTTCTGTTGGGTATTACTCATTAGAGATGGAGTCAGTAGTACTCTAGAATGAGTTTGAGTGTAATAATAGCTATGAGAGCGTATTTGTTAGTGAATATGAAATTGTTTTATATTGTGATGATTGGTTTATTGAGTGGCATATGAACCTTCGTCAGCACGGTCAGTCAAACTATGCCGAAGGGGTTTCTAAACACTTGAATAGAACAATTCGGCACGGTATTGTTTTGATTGTACACTCAGTGCTTCCGCCATCTCGAAAAAACGCGTGCAACCAGATTTGTTGTTTTGATTGTGGTGCTACTCAAGACGATGTACCTAACCTTTTACTAAATCAGCCACGGTCTTTCATTTGGAACATTTCCAACTTAAAGATTTGTTGTTGACATGTTATACTCAATATTACTAGTAAAAGTTTGAGTCTGAACATTCCTTTATAAGGAATTTATGTTTATGTAAATAATTATCTTTTATTTCATAAATACACGAGAACTTCAAACAACCAGTTAGTGATATCAATTGGGATTTGATATTTTTTTCATGTATCAAGTACGTAAACAAATCATAATAACATAGACGACACAATATGTATGATAATTCCTTTTGCCAATGCAAAGGAATCAATCTTACATGTTGCATATTAAACATTTTAATAAGGTGTCTTTGCATATCATTTAGGACATTCCCGGCATCTTTTATACTTACTATAAAAGATATTATTTATTAATCCAATGTTGTGTATTAAAACAATTAAGACTGATTTTAACAAAAGTACATAATGTTCTTAGATCATACAACATGTTGTGCATCCACGCTTCCTCTGCACTTTGATTGAAAATCAAACTATTTGATATTTCTATCAAAGTATTTATTCAATCTTGATGCTTATAAAATGATAATTTCGAATCATTTCTTGGATCATATCCAAAGACTCACAAACACAATATCTCTCCCACCGACTTCGAGGCATTTTGGTTATTATGTCTAAACAGTTTAATCTGAATCATTATTTAGAATTTTCTGTTTCAATATATACGTACCAAACATAAAGTCATATCAAGTGGTAATTTTGTGAGTAAATCCGAATTAACTTGTGCACATTGAATACCGAATCTATTACACCAATTTCAACAATTGAAATTTGCGATATTATTCTCATTAACGTTGCTCATTGAATTCCAACTGCATTAGTCTTGCTCATAAAGACATAATCACGACCGACGGATCACATCCTTTAAGTTACGACTACCAAAATCATACTTTGACAGCATACTTGGAATTCTTTCAGATTTGCGCATCATACCATATAATAGAGTCAACACTCTTAGTGGTTTAATTAAGCAACCGAGGATTATATATTTTCAACATTGACAAGAAACTCATAGTTTCTCTTCAACGAGCGAGAATACTTGTTAGACATTCTAATGCAATGTGTTCATTTAGGTTAGTCGATTTTATTTCATCTCATCTAATCAGTTCTATCTTTGGACTGTATCCAAATCCTTTTTATTACCAATAATTTCTCAAGGAAATTCCTTCACAATGAAGTTGGTATTTCTTGAAATATTTCTTAATGCAATAGAATAGGTATTCATAAACGTTTTATGAATTTCCTTATTCATTAAACAAATTTGGTTTTAGTTTACAAAAGTTATGTTCGAAACATAAATATGTCATCCAGTGACAGTCTTTTTAAAATCCTTTTGGGAAGATTCATAAAAGATCCTTCATGAACAATTATTACGTGCAATTTTTTGACTCACACAACCTGCGAACTTCTTGGCCTAGGATATGTTGGAATTTCTTAAAAACACTTATCTTATGTGATTTTGTAAGCCGTTGTTTAGATGAAATAATATTAACCTTGTGTACTACTCTTAAGTACATAACCTTATAGAAAGAAACTAACTCAACTTCACTCACAATTAATCGCACATTGTTCAACAAAATTCGATTACCCCTTATCGATGCATTATTATGCATCACATGGAGGAATGCCTTTTGAGATTGAATCTTTATTCGGCTTTAGGTACATTTGGATTTTTTCCAATATACTCACTCATTCAATCAAATCGAATCATTTCTATTGTATGTTATTTTATCTACTTATGTTTTGTACTCTATGTTTTTACCGTAGACATACTACATGTGTATCAAATACACATGTCGACGATAAATCAACGGTGAATATGACGAAGTACAATGAATCATTTTGGTATTTATAGAAGTATGATTGCATACATCTATAAGTATCAATCTGAGGAGTTCATCAACTCTTATAATACTCCCACTGAATGGGTGCAGAGGCCTTTATTGTTTGAGATATAATTAACAAGTATCATACGATTCAAAATCATACAATAAAATTATTTCTGAAAACTATGGCTTAGTCTATAATTCCAAAATAACCATAAATAATATTAGATACTCTTGTATTTTCCAGTGCATCACTTTTCTTATAAAAAAATTTCCCCAGTATAGTTTAATTTCATAAAGAATATTCATATTGAAATATAGCTATGTCTATTTTTTCAGTCGATTCCAAACAATAATCATTATTTCATAAATAATGTATGTTAAGTTATACGAAAACAATTTTCGTACTATGATGTAATTAATAAGTGCTACATTGTATACTCCCACTATTTCCGCCATTACTATAATAGCATAATAAATTTGAAGATCCGTCATTCACTTAATATAATTTGTTTATTTCATACACTACAACTATTTATAGTGGAGAGTTCGTTGATCAAATATCTTGAGCTCAGAGAAATAAATCTCATTGAAAACAATTTTCTATAAGAAAATACATTTTAGAATAGAAATCATATTTCTTATTTCAATATTTAAGTATCAATTATTTATTACAATTCATATTTTCAATATTTCTCTATGAAGTAGAAGTGTTTATTCATTCTCTTCCTTCCAACTATACCTTAAATTACATATGCTCTTATACATTCGTTTTTCTTTTAAATGGTCAAACTATTTTAAAAAAACCTTACTATAATATCATAATAGATTCCTTACAAAAGCACATTCGATTATCCTTAACATTCAAGTACATCAAATATGCTGCACTTTACGTTAACCGATCAAAATGACATTTCAGCAATCGAGTACTTATATCCATCTTGCAGTTTTTGGTCTTGTGTTGCATTAACACAATACGATCTCTTTTGTAATTTATAAGATTGAATATTGATCTCACTCTAAGGTTTATTCGGTTTTTCGAATGAACTAATTTCATCGAAATATTGTACATTACAAACTTTGAGCATTCGCCATATAACTTTTATATGCAATTGTATATGGATCAAATATCCATAGTCTTGTATTGTTTTAGAGTTCAAAACTCATAAAATGCAATGCATGGTCTTGACCAAATAAATGTATAAGTGACCAAACCATGAATATATTCAGCAGTTGTAAAATCAGGTACTTGCATGGGTGTTGAAACGTTAACATGCAATAGGAATTTGATAGTGGGTATTGTATTTTCATTTGTCAGCTTTTAATTTAGTTTGTTAGGAAATGTTAATTGGTAAGCATTTTATCAATCATATTAAATGCACAAATTTATCGTTGCACATAATTATAAAATTATTTAGCATATGTTCTTACAGTATTAGAAAAGTTAAAATATTACTATTTCATTTTTCCAATAAAGCTCCCACTAGTCTTTTATGTTTCCCCAAACCCTAAGACGAAGCATAAAAGTCTTTTGACTTCACCAGTGGATGTTAGGACTCATATGTCTTGGTATTTTGACCTTGAGTTTGCTCAACAAATCATAACCCTACGAACGATGGATAACTCCTTATTAGTTGTATCACATACAACTCCTAATCCATTTTTCCTTATCCTTATTTCATTTCGACCTCGAGTTTCTCAACAAATAGAAAGAGATTATTCACTCATACCTACCATATCGTGATGGCCTAAGTATAGTATATGTACCTTGAGTTTGCTCAACAAATACATATAGTTATCTTACCTCATCTGTTCGATATATTATAATACTACACATAACATCCCCAGCTTGTGTTTGCTCAACAACTAAGAAGTATGCAAGTAATTTATTAATATACATATGGTTGAGTGATATCGACTTATGGAATAATGTATTTCTTATGAAATACCCTCGTGATTCAAGTTTTAGACATATCAAAAATCACAGTATACGTACATTTATGTATGTATTTATTCCTTTAGTCTATTTGGGTTTCTTTAATGTTCCACTTTTAGTTTATACATTCATATCATATAAGTTTTGTTGTTATATAGTTTTTATATTTCACATTACTTGTATAATAGTCTTGCGTATAATATTATATTAATTAAATCATATTTAATTAATTTTAATTAATTAACATTTAATTAATTTTATATTGATATAACATTTATATTTATTATGTACTATAATTAACCTTTATAATATAACACATATATCATATACATGTGTAATTATAATTTCAATTAATTAACCTTTCAATTAAATTAATTAAATTATCTTGATTTCAAAAATCAATATTCATATGTATGCATGCATATTTGTGATATCTTAAATGTTTTAAAATATCATAACATATATCAAAATATATTAACTACATGCACATACATTTTATTAATTAACTTATTAATAAAATTATGTTATTTTGTTTTTCAAACATTTTTAAAAATATGCTGCATTATAATTATTATAATAAACATATATTTTATTTTAAATTTAACAATTAAATTTAGAATCTTTTACTTTATTTTTCAAGACGATTTTGAAAATTAGCCCAAATCTCGAATTAAGTTGGGCCTTTTCTATTAGGGGCTATCTTTGGACTCACTTCACCTTTCAGGCCAAGCAGGTAACCAGGTAGGACTGGATACTTGATTACCAAATTCAAATCATAGACATTACCTTTCTAGATACCGTACTGAGTGGGCAAGCTTAATAAGTTAGCCCTACCATGACTAATTTAGACCGCATAGGCTATTGGACTCCGATACCACTGTTAGAACTAGGCCAGCCCGCAGCGGTAGTGATTGGTGTATTTTAAATTGTTTTATCCTATTGGATCTTTATTGGGTCTATGAAGTCTAATTCATTTAGGAAAATTCTATATTTTTTGTAAATGAAATCATGTATTTTATTTAAATTTAAGTATTTTGTAATATAAAGTTAATTGAATGATTTAATTTAAATATATACATGTAACATATACATATACATATGTGTGCATGTGCAACATTATAATCCGTGAAGGATATAACATGCATGTATATAGATGTTGGGATTTACATCGCAACGGATACATTATCTCATTTCGTATGTATTGAATGTTGTCTAAATATGTGCATAGATCTATAATGCAAAGTCTATTTATATGAATACGTATACATATATTTAAAAGTGGAAATTAGCCACAGGGGCCTCTTTAGCAAGTGCAAATAGTTTATAGGACACGCAACTGAAATAATTATTTTTAAGGACAAAATGCAAAATAATTAATCTGTAAGGCCTAAAAACTATGAAATTATGTCCTTGAAAGTAATTAGACTGTTGACTTTGTCCTTAAAAGTAATTATTCTACTAACTATGGCCTTGAAATTAATTTCTGTGATGTGTGCCCTAGAAACTAATTGGACTGCAAAGTTTGTCCTTTTAATGAAATGCCCCTATTTAAAATATATTTTATAAATAAAAGTCTCAAAATTATATATATATATATATATATATATAATTTAAAACATTTGTATAAATATATATACATAATTAAACATATAAAATTATACATACATACATAATTAAAATTATATATATACACACACACACACACACACACACACATATACATATATAAGGTTAATAAAATGTATATATATGAATAATTAATTTCATTCAAATAATTAAAATATAAATATATGTATTATAAAATAATTTCCAGATCGAAATTAGCATAACAAACATAAAATAATAATTTTATAGTTTTATCATTATTATATATATATATATATATATAATAAATAGTTTTGATCATAATAATTTAAAATATTAGTGATAAATAATAAAAAAATCAAAATTTAAAATTTATGAGAATTTAGGATCATAAAATACAAGTTCAAAAAAAAATCATGATTTTTTGAAATAAGTATTATTTTTAATAAATAAAAGAAATGTTTAATCGAATTAATTATTTATTAAAAATATTAAATATTAACAAAAAATTATGAAACTTTTTCTATGGGTTACTATATAGATCATGTAAATATAAAAAATATAAAATCTAATTTTCAATGCAATAATTATTTTAGATATAATAAACAATTTAAATAATCAATAAAAGATAATTTAAAATTATTTATACATATAAAATAATTATTTTAAAAGTTGGTAATTCATATTATGTATAAATAGGTGTAAGGCAAAATTCTAAGCTGTTTATACATTATAAATATACTTATATGTAATTATATGTTTAAAATATACTTTAGTCTATATTTAAATTAATATATAAATATACATAAAATATTAATAATGACAAAATTTAATTTTTTACAAAAAATTAGATTTGCTTATATATAAATTATAACATAATAATATAACCATGCATTTAACCAAACTAATTCATGACAACTACGTATACCTACGAAAATCTCACCTAACTGGATATACAACATTAATGTATATACAGTTTGGGACTAATCAATATTAAATCACAAAATATGATATGATTACTGTAATATATAAATAAAATACCAATTGGTGATGTCTTTGAGTTCACTTGAATCAATGAATTCCCTTCTCTAGGTATGCTCGATCCGTTAGATTGCAAGTCTGGAATAGTCGACCTTTTCTATCAAATGGCACTTTTCCTTAACTTGAATTGATTTGAGATTCTCAGAACAGATATGAGGATTAATTTCGGCCAGCAAACTTAATAATTTTGGCAGCCAAAAGTTACTTTGATTAAGGGTTTAGAGATCCATATATACAGTCTTGTACAAGAACAATCTCAGTACCTATTCTCTCTTAATCTTAGCCATCCATCTCTAGGTCTAATCCTAAATTTTAGCAACCTCCAATAACTTGTCAAAACCAAAATTTTCAGCCCTAATGATGGGCTTTAAACCCATTCAAGCCCATGCAAAAATGCTATGCAATTAAATCTAATTTCATAGTTTATCGATATCATATATCGATTGGTACATTTGTAACTATTATACATATATAATAATTTTTATTTCTCAAACCATATTCAAATTTTTATAATTAATATTTCATAAATACTAATTAATTTAATTTATATAACTTGTAAACTAATTAAATCGTTCGATCTTAAGGGTATTCATCATTTCAGTTGTGTAACTCTTGGGTGTAAATTTGATCAGCAATTAACACCAAACTATTCAAGTGTTAACGTTCACACATCACTTAGCAAGTGGTGTGACATTATGGCCATATTTATCGCTTATTCATTTTAAATAAAATCTTATTTAATTTAATAAGCATTGCCCGTAAGTGACATTTATATACACCAATTTTCTTCATCAAAAACTGTATCACTTTGGATTTATGGAATTTGAGTGTTAGGTATTTGAGTGTTAGGTATTTTTGAACCATGAATGTTTACATTGAAAGATTTGAGTGTTAGGTATTTAATATTATTGAGATTTAAAGAGAATGGATTTATTTGTTATTAATCAAATTTAAATTTATAATTAGTTGAATAGTATACACATGCAAGTTGTATAAATTAGATATAAACAAATTTATGTGCATACCAGTTTGATTAAAGAAAGTTTATACATACATATTATTCTGAAATCGAATATGTATCAAGTTTTATATGAATTGGTTTTACTTGATATGAATATATGTTAAAACCACATCCTTATAATTGTGTTCACACATAGGCATAGATTTGAATTATATTTTGAAATGTTGTATTGCAATAAATACGTATGATTTATAATAATTTATTTTAGGTATGTGTATTGAAAATTTAATTTCGTATACATGTATCTACCATTGTTGATTTGTAAAATGTTTCAAATTAACTACGTATAAACATATGTTTAAAAGGTAAAGTTGTTCATAATCAATATGAAATAACTAGCTCGAACTATGTGATGTTCGTTTCACTTTTATGTTTTCGAATGGAATTAAACTTTATGTAAATCAATTACATACAACTACACTTCATTTGTTATTTATGTATAAAATTCTATTCCTATGCTAGTATAAACTTAATACACATAATTGTTGAATTTGAGAGTTAAATTAAATATAACATTTAATGACATTAATGCACGTTAAATAGAAATAATTTATATATATTCTAGTTCCAAACAAAATAACGAATTATAATTAACTCATTTAAGTAATTATTTGAGTATTTGAGTAATTATTTGAGTATTTAAGTTAGGCGTGGGAGCGGTCGGTTAACCGATTCAATCGGTTAAATTTTTCGGTTAACCGCAAAAACGTCGACGGTTGGGTTAATCGATTTTCGGTTAATATGCTTCTGGTCCGCCAACTGAACCGGTTAAAATTAACCATGGTTAATCGGTTAATTTAACCGGTCAACCGATTAATATAAACGGTTAATTGATAATCGGTTAACCGATTAAATTAACCGATTAACCAATCAAACAACATATATACTCTTATCAGCATTAAAAACACACAACACATGCAAATAATCACAGTTTTATGTTCCAGTTCATACATTACAAGCATCGTTGCATTGAGCTAATTGCAACTATAGTTCAGTTCATACATTACAAGCATCGTTACAGTGAGATAATTGCAACTACATTCAGTTAATTCATACATTCAGTTCCATAGTTCATACTTCACTTCACTTTAATTCATACTTCAGTACAGATCTTACACCTCACTCTCTTAGTTCATACATTGCAAGCAATCAAGCATAATTACAGTGATTACATTACATGATAATTAGTCTAAAGTCCAACTAGATAATTGGAGTACATTGATACAACTACAAAGTCTCCACTCTCCAACTTCTGTTACCATTTCCCAACTCTTTCAAACAAAGGTAAACACAATAATTGAGCAATTAACTGAAGCATGTAAGTGTTAAGTGTAAACATGTATAACTATAGGGAACTGAAGGATGAACTTAAGGCATACATATTTTAATATATATATATACTGCTACACAAAGTCAACATTAGTTTGCGCGCGCACTCACACATATTCAAGACACACAGCTCTACTACACAACAATGACATTCTCTAAAATCTCTATTTGTTATATACCTTATATGAATTATCTTCGTATATTAACATATTTTCTCAGTTTGCAATACATAAATATTAGTTAGTTTGCAATATATAAGATGTTATATATAACAGTTCATATATAGAGTACAGTCTAAACCTTATAATTGTAATAGTTTATATCAGTCTACACCAAATATGCATGGCCACAACAATACATGCATCTTATACACACACACTGACCTTTTTTTAAAACTCAAGCATAAATCGAAAAGGGATCAGGTTGGGAAAATATAAACATGAGATGGATACACAAAAGCTATTCTTATAATAATATCAGGCAAATAGAGGTAGTAATATAATGATGCTCTGGCCAAAACAAAAGAAACCGTTGCTAGAAAACCCAGACACATGCGGCACTTTGGTCTACCAATACCCCAGGCATGAACAAAACTTGTAAGCGGCAGTTCATAAATATGTAAACATAACATTCCCCCAAACTTTCATTCACATATTTAAACCCATATGCATTATATATATAACACATATTCACACTAAAATTATACTGATCTATCTAATGCCTGTAATTTGTACACATACGCCTTACGTCGCCCAACAATTACACATGCACATACAAAATGTACATTAACACACACATCACATGCACACCTAACTAATACACACCCATTATCACATAAGCACAAAGATTTTTTTTATTAAAGGCTAAAAATATCCAAGTCTAACTTGAAAAACTGTCCTACTGCGACTGTTGATATATGCGCTTATAAATAACAGGGCGTGCGAGAATAGGATGAGGCCAAAGATTTTCATACAGTTATAACAAAACATAAAACACACACACACACATACACACATATATATATATCACTATACGAACAAGAAATTTTGTTTCAGCCTTCACTTGTTAGCCATCGAATGTATTGTGTTTTAGTCTAAAACACAATTGCTACTACTACATGTTAAGGATGTACCTCCAACAATTCAATATATATGGTTTATTTAGTATTTTTAAAGTACATTTAACATGCTAGTCATTATTTTATAGTATATTAACAGATGAAAATGATTTTTCTTACTCTTGTTCAAATATCAATTATCAGTATATGAAATTTACAACTAATTTTGTAAACCCTTATTACAAATACAATAATTTACTACTCGTTTATAAATACCGCAGTCAAAATCAAAGCAAATTCTGTAAATTAAAGCGGACTGATGTGCAAATGACTATACACACATATATATCATGCCCGTGTCTTGATTTTCTAAGAAAACAGAAAGAAAATGAATACAGTTTTAAACAAAAAGCTGCGAATTCCAGATATTTACCAAATGAAAGCATATTCATTTGTTAAATCACTAATTTATAAATTAATTACATAAACATACAACTGAATTTGGTTAACTAATTATACTAGAGCTAAATTTAAATATGTACAGTAGATTAATGGAGTAATTAGTAATTTACTCACATGCTTTCTCTTCCTTCTTGACACCGTTGATTTCTACAATTGCTCTGGTGGTGGTCGTCGCTAGCGTGAAGCGTCGAGACTAACGCGAAGAATAGAATAGTCGACGCCGCTAATTAGCAGACGAGATAAGCAAGCAGATCTAGGTTTCGACTTCTCTCATTTTTTATATTTTATTTAGATCTGAAAACTGAAAGGACTAGACTATTCAATGGAATATAAGGGCAAGTGGCCATTGGATTTTACTAGGGGATGGGTTCTTTACAGATAGGCTAAACGGGCTGTGACTAAAAAAAACTTAATTTTTTGGTCGGTTAACGGTTAACTGGCCGACCAGATATTGTTAACCGTTAACCGAACCGAAAATGGTTGGTTAACATCAGTCGGTTAACCAAAAGTTCGATTAATCAATTTTGTCGGTTAAATTGGTTCGGTTAAGATCGATTTAGCCGGTTAGATCAGTTAAGTTGGTTAAATATCCACCCCTAATTTGAGTGAGGTTGTTCCGATGGTCTAAGTAAAAGTAGGTCCTTGACCCATAGTGATTGGATTATTGTTGAATCCGTTTGGGATGCAAATATGGAATAAAAAAATCAAATAATTAAATAAGGTAATGGATCTTATACATATTGAAAAATTATTATAACCCAGTACATTTGAGTAGTGGTTATCAATATGATTAATGCGGTGAAGTTCTGACTTTTCTCTATTCAGTTAATTGTCATATTCGTGTGAAAGAATAACTCGAAATGGAAAAATACACGGCGTTAATTAAAAGTCTACGATAGAAAGAACATTTTGTATAAAAATAAAACAAGTATATATGCACACATGGGTGGACCCGCATCTAATCACAATGTCTGTTGCTAGATCACCTCCTCCATCTTTTTTAGTGCTCCGTGGTCAGTAGTCTCTCATATTTCATTTACGTTGTATTTTCTTTTTTCTTTTTTAAACACAATTTGTTGAATATACTCATTAATGTTTTTATAGAAAATTTGTGACTGTGAAAAGATTACACATTAGATGATAAAAAATTTGAAGTTTGAATCAAAGATGTTTTTACTTTAACCTTATGATATCATAATTTGCATAAGGTTAGAAAGTTAACTTTTATTTGTCAGGTTAATTCTTCCTCAAGCAAATGGAACGACGACGCTGTTCAAAACGAATGCAAGCTCTCAAACTCCAAGAAAGGTAGATACTTTACAGTTTCTCAATGCAGCATAAGGATTTATATTTTAGTAACCTGAGTTAATCACATTTCAAAAGAAACTTTGAAATAATAAACTGATCTGAAAAGTTCATCAAAACCTCTTAGTGACTAACCCAAAAATATTGAAACCTCTTGGTAATAAAAAAAATTATTGTTAGGCAGCTTTTAAGCTACAGTGTCTCCTCCTTCTTCCTGCTTCATGTGAGTAGGGTCCTGTAGTGAATATATGTCTTCTTCAGTCTTCCTGCTAGATCATCTGCAACATATTGCAAACAAATAACTTCTTCATTCTTTTATTAATTAGGATACTGCCTACTCACAGTTTTTGTATCATCATGAGAGAATAATGTTCGAACAGTATATAACAATATATATCATCTGCAAGGTTTTGTTCAGGTAAAGAATAAGAGTTCATCATGCACCTGGCAATATATCATAATCTGCATTTGATCCGACCTATGTTGGGTTGGGCCGGGATTATGTTATTTTTTTGAAATTTGCCGTTGTTTTTGCTTTGATTCGGTAAAGGTAAAGTATAAAACGTAGAGGTGCCCACAACTCATACTCGATCCGACCCAACCCACCCCAACTCACATAAATCCGACCCAACCCACCTAGTTCGGGTCGGATATGGGGTACAGTTTGAAACTTATACTGTATACTGGCCGAGTGTGATATTTTATTCAATCCAACCCTATGTTAACCCAACCTAACCCTGCATAAAAACTTATTCAATATCAGGCCATGCAAAATTAGAACAGCCAAAATCTAAAATAAAGCATATGCAGTATAGACTAAATATACAAAAAAATCGTATTTAATGTCATTCCAAGTAAAATTAGAACGACAAAAAACACGTAGAATTAACTGAAAGATTTTAAGAAGTATTCCATATCATTTAAATTTGAACACGTAGTTAAATTTGAACTACACATAACATGTAAGGTGAAATATGTTAGAACCTCAATTGTTGGATTTTAATGACAACAACTATACAATTATGTCAAAGAATCTCTAAGCTAATTTGCAGGTACATGGGCATCAAAATAAGATAACCAAATACATTCAAAATGAAGATACACAGTACAAAAGAATAAAAGAATTTATATGGAGATACAAGAAGAGATATAAACGATAAAGACAAGACAAAGGTGACAAACAAAGTATTGTTAGTCATATAGTGTCGTGTCTAGAGTTTAAAAATGTTAAAATCTTCTCGAAATGGTATACACGCATATATATTCATATTTTAAATGAAAAATCAAGTTTTCAAAAATTACATAAAATGGGACTCGAACCCAGGTCACTAGCACAGAAGGTAAGTGTTCTAACCATTTGAGCTATGATAATTTTTAATTACATGTCAAATTCAAACGTCTGAATTGACCATTTCAGACGTCTGAATCTGGGCAAAAATAGCATATTTCTTTTCTGGTTTGCACGTTTCAAATTTCAGAAGTCTGAAATTTATTTTCAGACGTCTGAATATTTACAACGGCTATTTTTTTGAAAAGGCATTTCCATTCATGAAGAGTTGCGACCTTTAATTCAATAGCTTTTGATGATAACTCTTCATGAACAATTACAACCATCTATTACCTATATAAACACATTAGAATCAAGTTTTAAATTCACCAATTTCTATTGATTATTATTCTATTATTGAAATTCTTGATTCTAACTCATTTGTGCTAAAAATATCATTCAAATTCAAATTCTACTTTCTTAATCTTCACGCATTCATACATATATCATAAAGGAGAAAGATTATAGGAAGATCGTACTATCAAGAGACAAATTCGTGTTATTGAGAACACACTGTGTCATATACTTTCTGTATAAGTTGAAGTCCTGTTCTGTCGTTCAGGTAAGTGAAGTCCTCTTCGGCTGTTGAGGCGAAATCCTGTTCTGCTGCTCAGGTCCCTTGTTCGGCTGTTCAAGAGTTGTTGTAAACCTGTTCCTCCGGGTTAAGTGAGGATTGTTGTTAGTGAAATTCCAGAAGGAGTCTGGGACTGGACGTAGAACGGAAAGTTTGAACCAGTATAAAAATTCCTGGTGTGTTTGTTTTATTTTTCTTATTTACTCTGCTACAGTAACTTTGTTTTATTTCCGCACTAGTATATTATAATTCCATATAGCACGATCCGCACCACTGTAACTTTCTGATTTTATAATTTTAAAGAATGTTCTATACGTTTAATAGAATTACGTGCTTACAATAAAATATGGACTTTGGTAAATATGGTAAAATTTATTTTATTTTTCCTTCATAATTAATAATGAGTTTATCTCGTTATATACAAGATATTTTATATAATTTTATATATTCCCTCATTCTTTTTGATAATGACAAAGGGGGAGAAATTCATGTGCATATTAATAGAGGGAGATATTATACTTAGGGGGAGATGTTATACTTAGGGGGAGCTTTAAACATATTAATATTATTTTTTATATAGAATGAATATTTTTAAAAAATTGTATAGTTGTCATCATCAAAAAGGGGGAGAATGTTAGAACCTTAATTGTTGGATTTTAATGACAACAACTATACAATTATGTCAAAGAATCTCTAAGCTAATTTGCAGTTACATGGGCATCAAAATGAGATAACCAAATACATTCAAAATGAAGATACAGAGTACAAAAGAATAAAAGAATGTATATGGAGATACAAGAAGAGATATATAAGATAGAGACAAGACAAAGGTGACAAATAAAGTATTATTAGTCATATAGTGTCGTGTCTAGAGTTTAAAAATGTTAAAATCTTCTCCAAATGGTATACACACATATACGTTCATATTTTAAATGAAAAATCAAGTTTTCAAAAATTACATGGAGGGGGACTCGAACCCGGGTCACTAGTTCAGAAAGTAAGTGCTCTAATCATTTGAGCTATGGTAATTTTTAACTATAGGTCAAATTCAGACGTCTGAATTGACCATTTCAGACGTCTGAATCTGGGCAAAAATAGCCTATTTCTTTTCTGGTTTGCACGTTTCAAATTTCAGAAGTCTGAAATTTATTTTCAGACGTCTGAATATTTACAACGGCTATTTTTTTGAAAAGGTATTTCCATTCATGAAGAGTTGCGACCTTTAATTCCATAGCTTTTGATGATAACTCTTCATGAACAATTACAACCATCTATTACCTATATAAACACATTAGAATCAAGTTTTAAATTCACCAATTTCTATTGATTATTATTCTATTATTGAAATTCTTGATTCTAGCTCATTTGTGCTAAAAATATCATTCAAATTCAAATTCAAATTCTACTTTCTTAATCTTCACGCATTCATACATATATCAAAAGGAGAAGATTATAGGAAGACTGTACTATCAAGAGACAAATTCGTGTTATTGAGAACACACTATGTCATATACTTTCTGTATAAGTTGAAGTCATGTTCTGTCGTTCAGGCAAGTGAAGTCCTCTTCGGCTGTTGAGGCAAAATCCTGTTCTGCTGTTCAGGTCCCTTGTTCGGCTGTTCAAGGGTTGTTGTAAACATGTTCCTCCGGGTTAAGTGAGGATTGTTGTTAGTGAAATTCCAGAAGGAGTCTGGGACTGGACGTAGAACGGGAAGTTCGAATCAGTATAAAAATTCCTGGTGTGCTTGTTTTATTTTTTCTTATTTACTCTGCTACAGTAACTTTGTTTTATTTCCGCACTAGTATATTATAATTCCATATAGCACGATCTGCACCACTGTAACTTTCAAAATAGACTGTAAAATTATTTTACAAATTGGCATTTACATATCATTTACTATTAACAACATTTTTTGAATAGCCTACATTGTTGAAATGTTAAGATAAGTATGCCGTAATTGTTTACAATTACGTTACTTGTAAACTTTCGATGCATGGTTCCTGTAAGAGAACAGATGATAATTTTACTTTTTACCGAAGTTCCAAAAGTTTTGTTTTGAAAACAACGTAAATGATCATTATAGCAGAAAAATAATAATTTAAATATATGAGACTTCTAAACAACTTGCTAATTAATGATATATTATAATCGAACTTTAATGACACTCATGGAGCTACATGATTATCCAAACAGAAATTTCAACTGTGCATTAAGAAAAATGAAACGTAAGTTTAACAGTAAAAATAATAATCACTTCAACAATGCTATCTAAACAATAACTATACTGTACCTACAGCGAAATAAACATGTTCTTCCATACATAGCAGACTAGCAGCTCATCCACAATTGTCAACTTCTTACATATAAAAGTCGATGAGTTCCTTATATTAATGCAAAAAATCAATTAGCAGTATAACATAGCATTGAGAAGAAAATGGTAAGACCTCAGGTCAACCCAGGTCCACCAGCTAGCAGTGATCCAGCACAATACCCTCCGCCTCCTCCTTATCCAACGGTGGAGATGAACCAAAAACATGTATGATCTGGTAGATGGCATTGCACTTAGCCTGTTTAGAAGTGCCCGCAACACACAAAAATACGCGGTCATGCCATTTTTGTCAAAAAAAAGTATTTCTGGTAATCCAGAAAGACATGGTTGAAATTAGTTCAATAAATTTTCATTATTAGTAGTAAAGATGAGGAGATGAGAATATTGTATCTTTGAAAAAAATTACAAGGGTTGAAGCTTAAAGATCATGGCGTCTCCATCTCCTTTAACCTTCTTTTGTTTCCATCCGCTCAATAACCCACTGCATGCTTCGCCTTCCAACCAAACTGACCCACCAATTTATTTATTTTCTCATTCGGCATGAACCTCCCCTGTCCCCACACCAACCATCCACCTGACCTCTCTTTCATCATTCCTCCTCCACTACCACCTGTACCAGCTGACCCACTTTCTTCCTTTTCCTATCCAACATCCCCCCTCCTGCTGCTACTCTGGCCCCTAATCTGCCACCAGTCCATTGGACTTCACTTTTAAATCTAAACCTAAAAATGCAGGAAAATTTATTCCTACTGATTTCAATCTCCCATACGATGACTCGCGCCTTTCCTCTCCCTGATTCTGTCAAAAAAGGCTGGTATTGATTATTGGCATGACCACTTGGTTGGGTTCTTCTTGGATGGCAGTTTCTCATATATGTTTGTTCTTACTCATTTGTAAAAAGCCTGGAAGCTTAAATGGAACTATAAGGTGAAATCTGATAAAGTACACTTCTATTTTGAATTCTCTTATCAAGAAGACAGACAAGAGATCTTAGAATACGATCCTATTTTTTATCAGAGGTGTAATGTTTGTCATCTCATCATGGAAGCCTTCCTTTGACAACACAAATTCTGTTTTAGAACAGTTCCTGTTTGGATGCACTTCTATAAGATTCCTCTTCTTACATGGACCCTAATTGAAATAAATTTGGAAAGTTAATTTGTTTTAATGAAGCTACCGAGAAACTTTCTAGATTTGAATATGCTGTGTTTAATGGAAATTACACCTGCCAAGGAATTACCCAGTTGCATTAAGGTTGGTGAGGGGGGTAAAGTAGCATTCTAGAAATAGAATAGTTAAAATTAGGGAGGCCATACTTTCATATTGTAAAGCGGGTTCCTGTCAAAGTTTCATTGCAAAACAAGTCCTTATTTTCTGAAAGCGAAGAATTTTTTTGCTGAAATGTCAGCAACTTTTATAAATAAGTGCTGATATTTCAGCAACTTTTCATGTAAAAGTTTCATTGTAAATCGGGTCCTTATTTTCTGTAAACAAAGAAAATTATTCATAAATTTCAGCAACTTTTATAAATAAGTGCTGATATTTCAACAACTTTCATAAAATGTGTTCACAGTGTACATAAATGTTGCCGAAATGTCAGCAACTTTTATAAATAAGTGCTGATATTTCAGCAACTTTCATACACTATGTTCACAGTGTATAGAAAAGTTGTGGAAATGTCAGCAACTTTTATGAAAAGTAGCATCATACTTTACAATAATCGTGAATAAAAAAACAGAGACCTAATTTACATTGAAATTTAGTGAATGACTTTTCGTGAATTTTGAAACTTAATAAGGAACTGTGCCAAAAGTACCCAATAGAATATGATTGGAGACCACAAATTTGTACCACATGCAATAGTTTCGGGAATTGTACAATTGTTTGTATTTAGAAAGAAAAGGTTGGAATCGAAAAGGTTTCTACAAGTCCTGAAACTTGCTATGAATAATAAAGTAGTCATTGGGAACAATGAAGTTAATGGAAACTTGTAGAAGTTCAAAAAAACATAGTGTTGAAGTATTGAGAAAAATAAGCTAATATTTATGTAGTTTCCACTGCCTGTACACATGACTCACTTGGTGCTTTAAATGCTTAATCAAAAAATGTTACAGCTCCTCCCCAATCTGGTAGCTCTATTCTAGGACCACACCCACTTGATGTCGCACAGTCTAATTATGAAGCACGTTTCCAAAGCAACACTACCCATCCAACTTATATGCATGATAAATCTTCACACTTTTCTGGAGAGACAGCTTCTACCATGCAGCCAAACACTAATCAGCATTCTCATGCAGTGTCCCCTACTTCCTTAACAACTGATGCCTCGAATACGATACCACTTTCTAAAGAAACTTCTTCTATCCCTAGTAAGAATCCCTTTTCTGCTTCACACCACATACAGTGGACCGACATCATCTTAACCTTAACTCTTCAAATCATAATTCATCCCCATCTACTGCAGTTGTATAAGTTTCTACTGTTATCCCATCTCCATCAATTCCTGTTCCTCCACCAAACTCTTCAGCATCCATTCCAATCCTAAATCACCTTATCATAACATTAAACTCGCTTCTCATATCATCTCCTCTATGTCTGAACACAACCTACATCCCATGACCCATCCCGATCTTTATGATCTTCCTAACCAATCAACTTCTCCCAATACTGCTCATAATTCATAATCTCCTCCCACATCCCCACACAGCCATAACACCATATCAACAAATCTTGACCCTTCTGCTGATAACACTATACATTCTTTTGACTCTGACACTATCTCTCAACCACATAGCAATGTCACTCAACCAACATCAGCAACTATTGCCACAAAGAACTGAAAGAACGCTACAGCAAAAAAACCAAATTACAACCTTTCCTTTACAACCAGCACAACACTGACAGTTATAATAGGTATTTTATAATAACTGTTTATTTTAGCACTTGTAACAAAGACACCTTTAACCACTTTATTTATGCAACAATTGTAATATACGTCCGTAACTGCAGCTAATTTATGCCCGTTGTAGATATATATTTATAACTACTATTTTTGGTAGTTGTCTCCCTGCATTATTTTTCTGCTTTATAAAATTTCAAATTCCCTCCCCACGTTTCTTTGACCGCTCATTCTACTGAACTAAAGTAAACCTGAGAGAAAAATTCCCTAGTCCCCAAACCTAAACCTTATCCCATCTCGCTACTCTCCGTGGTTGCCATCCAGGAAACTAAACCGCGCCCGCTCGCCCTTATTGCTGCTCACCGTCGTTGCCGCTTACCACTGTTGCGCTCGCTGCCGTTGCCTTGCCATCGATGGAGTGTGCAAAATATTTTCTATTTTATTTATATTTCCATCTTTCTTTGATTTTCCTGGAACCTAGCTGATGCTAATCCATCTACACATAAAGAAATTAGCTACATAAAGTTATAGTATTTTTGTCTGCATTACTTATTTCTCCTAATTGATGCTACATCCAGGAAACCCCAATTGATGCCAACAGATCTTTCTTTGATTTCTAACTAGTTTTCAACCTTTTTATATTCTTAAATCTGTATTACTTATTTTTGTCTGTTTCTGTAAATTGCTTATAAAGTTAGGCTATCTTTCAACATCTGTTTTTTTTTTATATTATCCAGTATTAGCTGATATGATTCAATAATCATACTTACATACTTATATATTTGGGATTTTTTTTCATTTTGGTCTCGTTTTTAAACTTATTATTGCAAATAGCCCAGTTTTAAAACTAATATCAAATATAGGCTTGTTTTGATCAGCTTAGCGTTGACCTAGCCAAAATACACCAGCGACTTTTCAAATGTCGCTGGTGTAATTTTTTTAAGATAAAAACACCGGCGAATTTTCAAAAGTCGCCAGTGTTTTTTCTTAATATTTTTTTAGTTGGCAGCTTTTGAAAAAACGCTAACTAAACTGGCAAAAAAAAAAATACCAGCGTCAATGCATTTTAGCCAGTTCAGCGCTAAACTGTTCAAAACAGAGCTATATTTGATATTAGTTTTAAAACGAGGTTATTTGTGATAATAAGTTTAAAAACGTGGCCAAATCGGGAAAAAAAAAACCATATATTTGTCGTGAAACTGCTTTAACCAATCAAATTGAGATTCTGTTATCTAACTGCTGTTAATGATTCTTACACGGATATTTTTTATTAACATGTATTTGTAAGGTTTTCATTAACTTCAAGTTTTATAGCTTGATAATCTAAAGTAACATTCTATTTTTAGCTAGAAAAATGAAAATATGAGGAGTTACAAAGAAAACCGTAACATGAAAAGATAAGACTAAAGAAAAGAGATCGATTATTGGTGCTTCTAAAGTGTTTCTTTAAATTTAGTCCTTGATTTATTTCCATTTGAATTAATATTATCTTTTATTACAATTAACAAGATATTCAATATATTGACAAATATAGTTAAATAATTTGGCCTTTGCGTAGGATACTTCATACCACGATAATTTGAATGATTGCCATGGAACTCAATTAGTAACTCAAATTTTGAAAGCTATTAATCTGATATTAGTTATAGTCTCTCTTGCAGATAATAGTTTGACTAAAAGATCATAACTGTAGTTATGAGTTGAACATAAGAGAATATTTTACTTACTTTAAAACAAGGCATTTTATTTTGGCTTTGTTTAACATGTAATGTATATGATTATTTATATTTCATTTTTTTTAGCACAAATTTCATATATCTTGAGTTTTTTATGCATATAATATGTTGATTTTTTTCATCATGTAGTTTCCGAAGTAATTACTCAATTGTGTTTACTTACTTACCTATGTATTATATTGTTGTCTTTGAATATGCCAATATATTGTAGATTTGGTTATGTATCACCAACTGTACTTAAAACATGTACCATGCCAATTTATTTGGTAACAGAAAAATTATACCGTTAACAACCAAAGCATCTAGTAAATCAATACTTCGGTTTGTCGCAAGTAGCAGTCGGTACAGGTTGATAATGGGACTTTACCATTCAAAAGAATAGTACTCGTTTATTCTTTATCTACAATCATGTATTAATTTATTTATTTTTAGCCAAACTTTACAAAAGAAATTGTTGATGAAGAAGTTCAAATATTATATAAATTCATAAGACTGTTTCAAATATATGTAAAGGATTATATTTGATTAAATGACGTAATAATTTATAACTAGATTTTCTATCATATCACATTACTCGGTTTGTTATATGAAATTAGAGAATATGCGTTACCAATACCGCAATGCTAATTATCATTATAAGCTTTTGATTACCAATACGGTATCATACATTTTCACGTAGTTCAGTAAATAGTATTAGTCAAGTTCAATTTTTTGGTATTATTTAATTAACATCAAATGAACTCAACTAAGGATAACATGCAAATATGAATAGGACTACGCATTTCAGGTTGAGTTTGTTTAACCATAAATTAGTTTAATGTAAGAGGATCTAAAATTTGATTTTATGCAGGTATGAATTCTAGGTTGAGTTTGTATGAAACATATGCTAGTTTAATCTAAGAGATTTTAAGAGATTAGGTGATCTCATTAGCTGTACGATTTTTGCTTGATATTATTCGAATATCGTCCAATATCTTGATTGTCTAAGTTGGGTTAAGAAACCCACAATTAAAAATTATTGAATTACCCTTCTCCTTTTCTAATTTCAAAAGTTTATCTCCTTTTCGAAATGCAAACCCATGAACAGATTTCATTTCGGATCAAAAGGATAATTATCAAATCACATATTGATTTACTCGAGTTTGTGATAGAAGTGTATCTACATGCTTGTTTACATATTTGGTTGATATTATACATAGTTGTTACATATCAAAAAAGGTCTTGTAATTAGTACGATGTTAATTTTTTATATGATATGATTTTTTCCCAGGTTGATCGTTTAGTAAAAGAAGCTTAAACTTGTTGCATGCATGGGTAAGAACGTCCAACATCTTGAACTTTTTATGTTACGGCATTTTCACTATCATAAGGGTTCATAAACTTTTTATGTTATGGCATTTTCACTATCATAAGGGTTCATATTTTGTACACGTATATGCTTAGTATATTTGTATTTAAAGCCGTACGATGAAACCCACATTATATAGTTGATTCACCAGCACCTAATCTTTGATGTTTTTATACACACCATATAGTTATATAATTTAACCATATAAATTGAATTGAAAATATTTATTGCAAGGAAATAAACATCGATGATTTTGTTTTCCACAATCTTCATTTAAGACTGCAACATATTTTAGATCAAAAGGTTCTGGAGTCTCCATATCTGCTCTTACTTTTCGCCATGTTAAATTGGAACTTCCCTTGGCAAATTCAAGGCTATCAAGTATATCCTACAATAGCAATAGTTTATCACTGACGATGTCATGATAAAATTTTCAAATTTAAAGCAAAACCATAAATAAAGAGTACTAGGTACAATTCATTTGATTGTAAAGTTGTTTTTCATTCACAAAAATTTATGACTAAAACTTAAATGCTGAATTAGTTTGAAATTTATGGTTTGCCACTTTCTACAATTCTAACATTCATCAATGAAAACGGCTTGCTCATTTATGCAAATGTTGAGTTCTAGGAGGATTCACTGAGTTGGCAAGTCGGGTACTATGTGTGGGCCATATCTTTCGGACCCCATTGAGTCTTATATGATATGCTATTATGTTATTTGCACCGTATATGAACCATCGGATTCAGATCTTGTCTTCTAGCATTTTGAGTCTAATCTTGATTATGATTATGTTTTTTTTTTTTTTTTTTGAGTTGGTCTAGCCTATGTTTGCAGGTCTACTGTCCTGATTATGATTATTAGGCCAAATTTAGTGAACCAATAAAATTTGCACAGTCTAGAATAGACACCAAATCCAATTGTGTGAGAGAGAGAAAGTTACAACATGATAAGAGAAAAAATACACCCTTTTACAAACAGAACATATTTCAGAACATAAATGAAAAGCTAGTTGTGGCTGACACCAAAATAGACACCAAATCCAATTATGGCTGACACCTAGATATATGAAAAACCAAATTACCATTAATAAATACCCAAACTGGTGCCGCACCCAGGTCCTCTGCAACTGCAATAGGAAAGAATCTGTTCAAACTGCAACATAAACGATGTGTCTATAGCCAATTTATAAATGCGACATAAACAGTCCTGAGCTTCCTTACGTTTTTCTCTCTCTTCAACTTCACGATTGATTCTTGCCATCGTTCAAATGAAAGAGCTCTCAGATTTATTTATAGCCGTAAGTTATAATTGATTCACTGTGTCAATGAGTAATTGATATAGACATAGAAATTTATTAGTGCATGTCTAACATTGTATTGTTTTTTAAGAATATCAATGGTAAACATAATGTAGCGGAAGAACCAGTGACTACTCATGCTAGCGTCTCAGGTATTTCTTACAAATTAAGTAGATTTGGTTTTTGAATTTTATAGGTGAAATTGCAAGATGGCATATATGACATATGTGTTTAAATTACAAGATGGGTTTTTAACATTTTCTTTTGTTTGCTTACTTTATTCTAAGAAATAAAGGTCAATAAACTCAAAAAAGATAATATACACGCAATCTTATCATCATCGTTATTGGAGACCATTGTTTTCAAAAATTTGTCAATTAGACTAAATATTTACAAACTCTATACACGAATAAAATGTGCAGCAGTCTTGCATATATGAAAATTATATGTCGCATGTGTGGTTTTATTTATTATTTGCTCATAAAATCAAAAACTGGGGTAGCGGTAAAGGTTGAGTGGTAGTGGAAAGGACAGATTGTGAGGTAGCGTTGAGAGTGCAAGGTAGAGCAGAGGTGTTGGAGTAAGGCAGGTTGGATAGTAAATGCTTGAATCTGTTCGTTATGTGTTGTATCTGAGTATAGCCCAATATTTTCTGCCAAAGTTTCAAGAACAGCAAATGTGTTGTACTTGAGCAAACAAATCAGCAAAATTGGTGACCCTATGCATGGGTGGATCTTTTGAGATGGGAGTTGGTTTATTCAGCATTCACGTTATTTTCCTCCCGAATGTCTTTGCCTTTGTCTGCCACATCATCTTTCAAAGTAATAGGAACCACTTGTTCTTTTCCAACATTCATTCCTTGAACAGGATTTTCTTAATAATCCACTTTTCTCTTCTTAGAAGCGTTAGTGTTTGTACCGGATTCCTTAGCAACATCATTATTTCCCTTTATCGTCCAGTAATATGTTTTTCTTTTCTGACTTGCAACATCAGTTGGCAGTTTCTCTTTATTTTCATCCTTTTTAGGACTATAGTCATAGCTTATAAAACATTGACTGGTATAACCATGAGAATATGATACGACTGTCATAGATGCTATTTAAATTGACTTATTCTTATGATTTAAGGAAAATTGTGTCAAGAAGTTGTGTTTTTAGATCATTTGGAAGATGTTTATTTGTTCTGTAGTTAAGTGGTATCGATAAAATGTTTGTGCTTTTTGTTTGCAGTCACATCGAGTAGCAACAACATCACAAATTGTCGACTTAAAAAGTGCAAATTATTGGGTTGGCAAAGCAATGTTGTTGCAGAAGAAAAAATAGCATCTATTAATCCTACTGTTTTAGCGCTTCATGCATGTTAACAAGAAAACTTGTCAACATCCTAAAGTAGAGTTGATAATGTTGGTATGCTCAAATAAACCTTTTTTTGACTAAGTAGAGAATGTTAGATCTTAGTGCTTCTTTTGATTAACCTTTCGAATAGGCATTTGGTATGAAAACTCTTCCTTTTTAAATCTTTCGACCCAGTCGAAACACTTGTATCATTTTCTTTGAAGTACTTCAAACTTGCTGAAGTTATTTGGTTATCCGTTTGATACCTCCTTTTGAAACATTTGCGAAGAACTAAAGGTTCACACTAAGGATACTAGAATATGACTTGACTGGGTATGTTTTGACTTCGTCGAAAGCTGATTTTATAAATGGTTTGGGTTCAATCCTGGAATCTAAGGAAAATGAGCTAAGGTTTATGATTCGACTCTCTAAAAAGTGAATGTTTGGTGAATAATGGTTTGGAGCTAAGGACTTAAATGTATTAGTAAGCGAGAGGTTTCGACTCTTTCGAAATATATCATTTCGACTTGGTTGATGGGGGAAGAACACAATTGACTGAAATAATTTCACAAAACAGTTGCATAATCATCAATATTAAATCCAGCCTTTATTGAACTAATGATGTACAAGCTGATTAAGTCCCCTAATTTGATTTTCAAATTAGTGTTTACAAATTTAAGAAAGTATAAGAAAAGAATGAATGAATTCAGATCTCCAAAACCAGACCCCTTGGATCTTATTTATGGATGCGGGTTGGCACCTTTCGACTCGGTGCTTTCAACTTGGTCGAAAGGTAGCTTTATAGTCCTTCTATCTTCTTTGACAATAGTGCATCCCTCTACATACTTTCGAATGGGTTTGAATGCTTACATCTTCGTCGAAATGGTTAGATGCGCCTTTTCCTTTGTATTGTTTATTGTTGCAAGTGTGTAGGAGTAAGAACTTTCGACTTTGTCGATATGTAGTTCCCTAGGGTTTTGAAGGTGTTGAAGTGTTAATGGTTTCGACGTGGTAGATAGCTTCCAATGTATGCTTGCGAACTGATGCGAAAACCTTCCTAGGATGTTAAAGGCTTCGACCAGCTCGAAGGGATTAATTACGCTTTGAAGAAGTTACTCTGATCATGGCATCTTTTTGAGTAGTTTAAACGAAGACAAAACCTTTGGATTTGAAAGGTTTGGCATGCATACTGCCTTTGAAAGGTACTCCTCTTATTTGAAACATCTTTATATAGGCGAAATCATCTGTTCCGAAAGGTGGACATTGACGCGAAAGGGAACTTTCGACCACATTGACCCCTTCGAAAGCTTGTAACACATCTGGCTTTTGGTTGTAGCATCCATTCGATTCCTTCGAAAGGTTTTGTTGGTGCTGTCATCTCTTCTTCTTTTTCCATTTTATTTATTTTGATTTCGACAAGATTAAAGTTGGAATTGGTGGTAACATCCCCCTCATGAAGGGATGCTCTTCACTTTCCAAGTCAACTCTTTCAAAACTATTACACTTTCTGCCATTTCATATACATACCCAAATCCTGGCCATTCATATAACATCCCGTATCTGAAGGCCAAAAGCTAAGCACTACATATGTTGCAGTCATCTATTGTATTAACTTCTGTTGACAAAATACGGTAATGTTAATGAGATCTATAATATTAGAACAATATGAATATGAACAAAATCACAAATTTTAAAATAACATTTTACTGGTTACATTTCAATTCAACAATTCATATCCATATTACATAATCCCATAGTCATTTACCAGTAAAGATCAAATATAATTATACAATAATACGCCAAAAGCGACAGATGACGATACCCCATTGCTAGACTAGAGTCAACATAGTTATATCTGACTTAATATATACAGCGGACTCAAAACATAATAAACGATAACTCCTTATTAGTTATCCATCAGGCACCTGCTCGTCTTTGGAAGTTTTATTCGTCAAAATTACTAGGACTTGAAAACTTTAACCCTTAGCCTACTCAAATCAATTTTGAGCACTCAAGAGTTTAAGGGGAAACAAAAACTTCGAGTCGGACATAAAGCCTAGTGTGAGTAATACTGTTACATCTCAGTTTACCAATATTAAGTAAGACCATGTTGCTTAGCGGAACATGTTTCCCCTCACCAGTATCCTTTTCAAAACACATAATTTGCAAACCTTTTCCTGCAACCAAACAGGTTAATCAAAATGATTATAATAATAATAGAATTATTCTTTATGCTAAAAACAGGTAATAAATGGACTATCTGTCCGAAAGCTGGACTAACCATCCTCAAACTGGACTAACTGTCCCTTTGGATGACTCGGACCTACCAGATAAAATATCACATGGTCTAAACGTTTGTTAGACAGAACTTCTGGACGTTCTGTCCTTAAGTTACTTCTCCAAGAGTCAACCGATCCTAATGGTTTTTCGGGCTAATAAATAACCTATCTCCATACGTAAATATTTCTTTCTGTGTGTAACCATCACTTTTAGTCTTACCTGTGACTAAACCATACACACTGAAATTCTGGATTAAATTAGCTAGGGGCCAATAGCTAATGAGTATAGGGCACGATCCTACACAAGTCTTATTTGGTCTTCTAATTTGAGTCATTTGCTTAGGGCTAGCTTCCGTTCGTCTTTTTCCTTGAAAAACCTTTTCAAAATGATTTAACCTTTTAAACCATACTTATACAAGAAAAATATATCTTTAGCTTTACTCTAAGCTATTTTTCCATGTTATATATACTTTACTTCAAATAATATTGATGAAAATCAATGGAGAATACCTATCCTCCCAAAACAAGTTAAAACCATTTTTGACTTGAAAACACTTAGGCTATATTGTCAAATTAATAAATTCAAAACCTTTGTTTAAAACCTTTAAACAACCCTTTCGAAACCATTGAAAGTACCCTTTCGAAACCAAGTTAAACCATTTACTTAATCCAGGCCGAAAGGCCAAACCATTCCTTTCAACACCATTCAAATTCTTTCTTTTGAAAGCATTGAAAAACCTTTCTTTCGAAAGCTTTAAAACATTAAACATCCTTCTTTAAAAACTTCAAATATTGCCTTTCGAAAAAAATACGAAAAACCTTTCATTTCAAACCTTTTGAAACCTTTGGGAACCACCCCTTTGAAACCATTCATTAAAACCTTTCGAATGCGTCGAAACTCTACCCTTTCGAAAGCATTTGGTTTCAGTTTAAAACATGTGGAAATACCTTTCAAAACTATTAAAACTCTCTCTTTCGAAACCATTTGGTTTATACTTCAATTCAGAGAAAAAGGGTCATTAAACAATTTAAGTCGAAAGCATCTTTTTCGAAAGTATTCCTAAGTAAAGAAGTGATGGTGTCAAAACTATCTCTTCGAATGCATCAAAGAAGTGATCAAGTTTAAAAAGGCAACACAACCCTATCGAAACCAATCTGGGTCGAAAGGTAAAAAGCGACAGTAAGGGTTTCGACCTAGTCAAAAGTAGTCATTTAAAACAAAAGCACAAATTAATCGAAACCGTTCTGTTAGACCAATTGACCTGGTCGAAAGACAATCTAGTCGAAAGATATTCAGTCGAAAGCAAGCAGACGCATTTTCATTTAAAAGCAAAGAAACGCTTAAACCCCTTCGGAACCCTTAGTTTCGACTCAATGCCTTCCGCCTCACATCCAATTCACTACATACCAATTACCTGATACCTTGAGCTTTAGTTTCGATGGAGTCGGAGGCGAAGGTAAGGAGGCAAAAGCGTGGTGCCTAAAGCATCGAGACGGTAAGAAGCATGTATATTTGTCCTTCTAAACTATTTTTTTGTACCTAGCCTGCTTTGTTTGTCAAATTGTGATTGGTCTCAAATTTCTCTTTTGAAAAAATGTTGCCAATTTCTAGAAATAACAAATTGAATTATTATACAAAATACGCCTTCTCCAATTTATAAATATTTAAAACATTTAAGTCATGTACCTTCAATAATTTTATATATCCATTAAAACACTTAGGAAAATTCTACAAAAATTCCAGAAAATCACTTTTTATATGTTTTCTAACATATATAAATTTCAGACCCAAACCATTAATTATTTATAAATATTTTTAACCCAAAATAATGTTTTCTTCACTAAAAATTTACATAAATTCTAAAAATTCGGAAAATTGTAGCCCATCTAAAATATCATTTCTGATCTATATAAAAATTGCAAGGCATTTGGATATCGTTTAATAGGTTTTCACATTAAAACATATCATAAAATCAATACGAACATGCATAAATCATCAACAAGTATATATAATCATTCCATCATTCAAAAACATGGCAAATCATTGCAAAACAGTTCAGATTTCATCTTAAAACGAAAACACAAGAAATAAGAGATGTAAACATAATTCACCTTAGCTTAGTGATTAAGGAGTTTGAGATTTGGGGGATTTGATTTAATTTAGCTTCTTCCTTCGCTTTTCTTAATCTTTTTCCACTTGCTCTTGTTAATGGTGGTCGACGTCAAGTTTGAAATTTTTGATAAATGAAAAATGAATGCGTATAGGATACACAGCCAAGGGTTTAGGGATATAGGAATAACATCTTTCCCATTTTACCCCTCCTCTATTTCACTTTAACTCTTCTTTTAACTCATTGGTTAAAGGGCACAACTACCCTTTAATTAAAATCAAATCTCAATCCCCAAATCAACACATTATTTTATTTAATTCAGATAATTAAATATCTTATATAACATTATCAAAAATATGGGATGTTACAAACTCCCCTCCTGAACTAATTTCATCCTTAAAATTACGATAAAGTACACAACTAATCAAACAAGTTAGGGTAAGTATCTGTAATCCTGATCTCAACCTCCCAAGTACAGTCCCTGTCATCGTCGCTCTGTCAGACTTTAACTAATCTGACTGTCTTGGTTCTAAGTCTCTTGTCATCTTTCGCAATAATAAGAATCTACTTTCTCACTATAGTCAATTTCGGTTCTACTATTAAGTCATCTCGCACAGTCGGTGCAATAGTAGTATCCGTGTCTCTAACACTTTCTCAGATGAGAAATATGAAAACCATCATCGAATCCTGCCAAATTGCTCGATAACTCAACCCTATATGCGATTTTCCCGATCATCTCAACAATAGGAAAAGGTCCAACGAACATTGGTCCCAACTTCCTTGATCTTCCAAATCTGATCATACCCTTCATCGATGACACCTTGATGAAAAATTGATCTCCAACTGAGAATTCTAAGTCTTTCCTTCTGCCATCTGCATAACTCTTCTACCTAGATTGAGCCTCCTTCATTCTAGCCTGAATGACCTCAATTTTTTCAGCAGCTTCTCTAGCTAAATCTGGACAATAACCAATCTATCCTCAATCTCCAACCAACAAATAGGAGATTTGCATGGTCTCCATACAAAGCTTCAGACAAGGCCATCTCAATACCAGTCTGATAGCTGTTGTTATACGAAAAATAGACTAAACTGAGATGATCTTCCCATTATCCCTTGAAATCTAATACAAAAGCTCTTAACAAATCTTTTAAGATTTTCAGAACCACTCTGTTTGCCATCTATCTATGGATGGTAAGCGTACTCATCTTGAGCTTGTTTCCCAAAACTTCCTGTAGGCTCTTCCAGAAATCGCTAGTGAATAAGGAATCGCTATCACTTACTATATTAATAGGAATTTCATGCAGTCTAACCACATTCTTCATGAAAAACTTCGCCAAAACAAGTGCCATTGCGATTGACTTAGCGGGAATAAAATGGGCACTCTTAGTCAATCTGTCCATTATGACCCGTGTACTTTCATTTTTTCGGTTTGACCTTGGAAACCCGTCAATAAAATCCATGGACATAGAATCCTACTTCCACATCGGAATATCTATGGCTGAAGAGATCCACTTGGCATTTGGTGTTCGGCCTTTGCCTATTGGCAATTTAAGCACTGCTTTACCCATAAGCCAATACCCAGTTTCATACCTCCCCAGAAGAACTTCTCTTCGTATCCTGATACATCTTAGTTCCTCCTGGATGGGTAGTGAACTTCGAACGGTGGCATTCTTCCAATACCTCTTTCCTTATGTTTCCTACACACGGAACACATAATCTTCCTTTCTTTCTCAACCACCCATTCTGATCAAGACTGAAATATTTCAAGTCTCACTTTCGGTCCTATCTCTCAATTTTCTGATCCGTTCAGCTAATACCGGATCCTTCTCCTGTATAGAATCAATTTTTCGATCATCACTAGTCGAACTTCCAAACATGATAACATTACGGTTTCTCCGCTAGACCTAGCCTCAGATCTCCATCGCACTCTGCAACTTACTGTTGCTTCCAAATATTTCCATTCAGCAATCATTGCTAACACTACATTCTAATGTTTTCTGCTAAGTGCATCCGCAATTTTGTTGCTTTTCCTCGGTGTGTACTTAATTCCAAAATCATAAGCGGCATTAAATTTTAACCACCTCTACTGTCTTATCTTTAGCTCCTTCTGAGAGAACAAATACTTCAGTGACTTATGATCTGTATATAACTTAAACCCCTCTCCCAAAAAGTAATGTCTCCACACCTTCAATGATAAAATCACCATAGCTAATTCCAAATCGTGCGTCGAACATCTGACCTTATGTGTTCTAAATGCATAGACAATCACTTTACCTCTCTACATCAGCACAGCTTCTAATCCTGTTCCATAGGCATCTGTATAAACCACAAAATCTTAATTCCCTTCTGGAACAACCAACACAGATGCATGTGTTAATAAGTGTTTTAAAATCTGGAATGCTTCCTCGCACTTATCGGTCCACACAAACTTCACATTCACAACACCTGAATTTTCATTTTGTAATGGTTATAACCGTTGGTAAACAAATTCCTAACAGTTATAATTTTTGGTAGCAGGTACGGTATATTTTTTTTACATATTTTGTAACGGTTATAACCATTGAGAATTTTGGAATTCCCAACGGTTATAATCGTTGGAATTTTTTTTTACAACGGTTATAACCGTTGGGAATTACAGTTATGACTTACGACCATTTTCATATTTTCAACGATTATAACCATTGGAAAATTCCACATTCTCAACAGTTATAACTGTTGAAAAATTCCACATTCCCAACAGTTATTACCGTTGGAAAAGTCGCGTTCCCTAATGCTAATTTTACAGTTACCAACAGTCATATCCGTTGGAAATCATTCAATAGGTAGGTGAATTATTTACAGTTAATACAAATATTTACATTAAATGATTACTGAACGCATTTGAGTTCTTCAACACTTATGGTTTGTCTTAGTTTCACTTGAATGAACCATGCAATATAATATAATATGGTCTACATCAACTATATAACATTGGCAGTAGAGTGGTTTCTTCGATATGATATTCCTATCATTTAAAGCATTCAAAACATCTATTATACATATGATTTTTGTGTTTAACAAATTATATATGAAAGCAACTCTGTCGCTCCTACATCCATTAACCACATTGTACATACTCATGAACAGTTCAAATTACAGAAGAAATTAGTAAATAATCATCCAAAATTGTTATTCCTTTCCGCTACCTCGTGAAATGCGGTCTTCCTTTGTATCTAATTTCCTGACAGCCTACGATATACCATTTTTTCAGGTCATAGACTCTGGAGCTAAATTGGAAAGAAAATCACAAAACCGTATGTTTTTCCAAGCCTGATAAAACACCACCACCTGTTCAAGTAAAAAACAATATTACTATTTTGTAATGATATTTGACATCTGAATTCAACGTTGTTTATTGAATAACCATTTATTTCAACTATTTACAACAAAAAAACAATAATGATTAAAAAGAATTGGTTCCAAACTGTCTTTATTTATTCCAACAGTTACGCCAGAATCTTCTCTTCCAACGTCATCGCATCATTCCAACCACATAGGGCCAACGTAAAAACTTAGGGACCGAGGCAAAATACAAATTAGGGATCCTTTATCATTGATATACATGGGTGCATACAGAGAATCAGCTACATAGAACATAAAATTTGACATAGTTTATTGTATTTCCAATGCATATATAAATCATTAAATAGGTAGGGAAATAATTCACCAACCTATTCACATTGTTTTAAGTACTTGTAGAAATGAAAAAAAAACAATACCAAACATATAGTGCTTTTGGTTTCATTCAATCTTTATATCATATTTTCAGCGCAACTTCTATTCTGTAGCATTAACTATTACCTTCACGATGGCGAAGAAATGCCGAAGTGACCAGATATATGTAACGACTACAACACAAACAGTATGCACATATACGCACACGATGTAAAGATGCGATAGATTAAATAAATTGAAAGGCTAGTTAAAAAAATTGACGATGATTGAAATAATGAATATTGGTGAATCTACTTTTCATCAATACCATAGATATATAGGGTATTCATGTCATTTCATTAACCATGGTAGAAACTACACTTAGTGTATGTGCTAAACAACATGTATACCCATCGAAAAATTCAAATGAAGAATGGTATATGTTTACGAAAAATAATTCTTTAGTTGGTATCTTACATTTATAAAAATAAAGGTGCATCATGGTCTCTTAAATATGCTAAACAATACAAAGTTAGCATCATCATGGAAACTTATAGGCCATTTTTTCAAACAATCATATCTAAGCGTTTATTCCACATTCGTGGTAAGCATTGCTTCACTAATTATTATATGTAATCAGATTTGCCCATCTCTTTTGAACTTTCTATAAGGGTTTGATCTAAACACACATCTGACATAATTGATTATAAAGGAAACCATATGGATCAACTACCTCATGTCTCAGGTGTAGGGTCTAAATTTAAATGGTATAATGCTTACATGAATATCATTCCAATATATGAATAACAGATTTTCTAACACGCTCTACACACTTGAAAGTAAGAAAAACAAAACGTTAACAACACAAAAGTCTTAGCAAGGAAGAATAGCTCACCTAATGGTAGTCATTTGCTTAAGATGTATATGAGTACAAAGTTTCTTCTTCGCCAAAGGAGCAATATCACTGTAGATAATAATCTTTGCATTCATTTACCAAGTAATAGAAAAGATATGTTATGAAAAAGAATCAAAGTTTCAAACATATTAAATTTACATTTTAGATAAGAAACCAACAAAGAATCATTTATCATCAACAACAAGAACTAAATTGACCTGCTGAAGAAGTTTGAAGTGGCATTAGCGTCAAAAATGATGAAAACATACTCAAAGAAAATAAATGAGGATAAACAACATGGAACCATATGTATTTTCTATTTTTAGACCTTTAAGAGGAACATAATCATCTAGCTTAAGGCCAAAAAACCTACAATGAAAGAGTTAAGCAATTTCCACATCAAGGCAGACATTTGAATTTCCAACTTGAAATCTAAGTAGATTAGTTGATTTGAGAAAAATGATAAATCATGGAAAAAATCATAATAAATAGACATTGGTAAGATTTATAAAATAGTAATTAATATATTTGAAATATGAAACAATGTCATTCACTTTATCGTCGACTACTATCAGTTTTTTTATCCTAAAACAATATGTTATATACTTAACCATTTAATAATTGGTTCAACTAATTTCTACGTCACGTTTTTTTTCTACCGTTTGAAGCTAATTTTGTGATGAAAAACTCATTAGAATTTTGCTCTTTGCCTCTACAAACATTGTATGCTTAAGTTGGATGCAAGGAAAAAGCCCATTGAGATGGTGCAACAATTGCAAGATTTTCTTGGCTGGCGAGTAAGAGATGGGCGCTTATGAATTGATGCTCATAATCGATGTTTGTACCAAAATTGGACACAACACTCTTCGGAAGTTTTTGAAGAGATAATAAATGAAGAATATGAATTGAAAATGAGGATTATCTAACAAAAACTCCAAATAACAGTAAAAAAAGACAAACACAAGCGATTTATAGTGGTTCGGCTCGTTGCCTACGTCCACTGTGAAGTTTTAGCAATTTTATTGATTCTCTTTCAACGTTTACAAGCGATTACAGCAAGCAACAACAAGTTACAACTGAAAATTCGAAATCAACAGCAAGTGTATGATGTGGGGTGATGAAGATCTCGATCCGGCAGAGTCTGGGCGCTTGACAGTCAAAAGATCCTTTTTCTGTTGGCCCTGGGGCTCTATTTATAGGCGTAGGATGCTGATATTTCACTGAAAACTCGGGAGACTACTTCTGGCACGTGAGGGGGCCCACGCGCCCGGTTTCAGGATATTTGGGCCCACTCTGGCATCGATTCGAACTCCATTCGAATCGATCATGAATTCATCCAATCGAGGTGAAATTTGGTGTGGACATTCTTCAACATGAATGCAAGCTTCTATGAAAATTTCGTGGCATTTGGATCAACAGATTGAGAGATATGATGGGTTTGAGATGACGTTCTTCGAGTGGCTGTTTGGTTCGAAACCATCCCTTCGAATCGATGGTTTCGAATCGATGGCGGCACGTGTCTTAGTGTTGACGTAGAGTGGACACTTCGCTTCGATCCGGGTTTTGCTCCGAGTTGACTGTTTCGACTCCATATATCTCGGCGCATTCGAACCGATGAAGGACACGTCATCATGGCTAGTTAACCCAGTGGATTCGAACGAAGCTTCACAGATGGGTTCGCACAAGGCTTCAATGATGGGTTCGAACATGGCTTCACGGATGGGTTCGAACAAGGCTTTACAGATGGGTTCGAACAAGGCTTCATTGATGGGTTCGAACAACTGATGCTTGATGGATTCGAACTTGCGTTTCTCTGATGGATACGAGCTTTGCAACTTCTCCATGAATACGAGGTCCATCGATACGAACTCGATGGATTCGAAGTTGATGGAGTCGAACCGAGGCACTCTGATGGATTCGAAGCTAATCGATACGAAGGTGATCGGTTCGAACGGTGTTCGGTGATGAATTCGAAGACACCTGTAACGATGGATTCGAAACCAGTGTTTTTCCCTTCAAGTTGAATCGATCATAACTTGAGCGTATGAACTCGGATTGGCTTGAAATTTGAGATGCGGACTTCTATGATCTTTTCTGTCATGTCCTATCAATTGTAGCTTAATCTGGGCTCGGACAAAATTCAGTGATATCCATAGCGAAACGAAGTATGACCAATCTCTGAGGCGAACTGTTCTCCGTTTTCGATCAATCTTTTTTTGCTGAGACTCTTATTCTGTATTGTTATAACCTTGTGTGGATATGGTTGATTGCTGTATAATAGCGCTCAGTCATCGGCTGTTGCATTTGTAACAAGATGAGTATTCGATCCTTGTGAATGTTTAAAATCGAATGTTAGCTCGACCTATATGCACATATGTTAGTTTGACCCTTGTTAACGTCGTGCGTCCAGGAGTCGTTGTCAGTTTGGTTTGCTATTGAATTTCGTATCGATTCTCTCCTGAACCGAGTTGGGAATTTGAGTTGAGACAACGCTTAATGGTTGTTTTGAAAAGTCTCTTCGTATCGATCCTCTCCTGAGCCGATATAGAAGGTTGAAGGAAACGACTTTGAGTTGCGCGAATGTAATACTTCGAACCAATGTGTTTGAGCATCGATGGATTCGAAATCCACATTCGTATAGATGGAGTACGCTTATGTTATGATGGATACGAATCTGACATTCGAACCAATGGCTTGGACGAGTATGAAAAGTTCATTCGTACCGATGAGAAAGAATGGATACGAAATGGTAGTTCGCATCGATACGAAATAGTCGTTCGTATCGATAGGTTGTGGATGGAGTCGTGAATCTATTGACGTGAACAGGGGCTTCGAATCGATGTGCCCACTATTTGTTTCACATCGATGCAACTCGTCGCCCTGCTGTGTATTTCGTATCGATGAAGTGTGAGGGTAACTTCGAATCGATAGGGCCTTAGGCCGATGGTTTTGAAGGCTGACTTCGAATCGATCTGATAATTGATCGGTTGTGACCGGTTGAGTTAACTGGGATGCGAAGCGGCCCGGTCACTTCCTAGGCTTCATATAAATAGCATGGGGTTTCACTTTTTTCAATTTTTACTTTTTTACTTTTGCCTTGTGTTTATTGTGTTCTGCATCGTTTCGAAGCTCCAGAGAGAAAACACTGCGTCACGTCACCGAATCAATCAAGATCCAAGTCTTTAATTCCTAGAATCCATCATTCAAACTAGGTAATTAGCTTCGAATCCAAACGGCAAAGCTATTTCGAACCTACCTCTTCTTCATCGATTGGCCACTCTGGTGATTGGTAAAACCAGATCTGGTTTGGGAGAGCTTCGAATCGATTCGTGGACTCGAGTTCGAATCGATGATGGCGACATCATTTTTTCTTGGATTTCGCATCGATCCCTGGAATGACTTTATGGGGGTGACGCAGTTCGCACCGATTGACTACCATTGATGGGTCTATTCAAATCGATGGATTCGAATCCATCAGCTATCAGTTTGAAGTTCTCAACTTTACATCGATACGGAGGGTATCGATTCGAACGTGATCGATGTTAAGTTGAGGGTTTCCTTATCGGTTCGAACCAGTTAACCAAGGATCGATTCGAAATCATCCTTCATTGATCGATTCGAACTTGGCACTTGATCATCGATTCGAAGCGCGCCTTTCTGCATCGATTCGAAGTGATGTTAGGATGGGTTCGAATGAGTTCCCTGTGTTCGGTTCGAACCCTCTATGATGGATACCAAAGTTTGACTTTTTCTAAGCATAATTCCGACGAGCTTCATCCTTGCATATTTGGACTTGACAATTAAACTGCATACTTGACCACCCTTTGAAGCTCATCGATGGAACCACAACGACTTCCATCCAAATCAACTTCCATCATACAAACGGTTTAGTGGTGACGGTCAGCGATGACGGTCATTATAACTGGACCTCGTAGCTTTGTCGTTTGCATATTTCCTTTAACTCTGCGATATTTATTCAAGTAATGCATGACACTATACAACATACATTCATACACTTTACACTGGGTGAACGCACGGGTCCTTTGTCTTCTAACGATGGTTTCTCATGAGTTAGCTAGTCATGGAACCTTCAAGTTCGCAGTAGCAGGAGGTTCAAAGCATAGTCAATCCGAGACCAGAGGTTCCGGATATTGAACCCGAGATCATCGGTCCAGCCCCGGACGAATTCCCCAATGCGTCTTTTATTGCCAACCCATCGGATTCCGTTCAATCCAATATTTTTGAAGATATGTTGGGGAGAATATGCTTGAGGCACGGCCTGTCACTGGATGACGTGTTATTGCCAGGGCCGAATGATAGACCACACAACCCGCCGAAGGGATATACAGCATTTAATCGCCACGCGTGCGCGGCTGGGACGCTTCCTCCGTTCAACGAGTACATA
This sequence comes from Allium cepa, assembly GCA_030765085.1. Taxonomy (NCBI): domain Eukaryota; kingdom Viridiplantae; phylum Streptophyta; class Magnoliopsida; order Asparagales; family Amaryllidaceae; genus Allium; species Allium cepa. The sequence goes on along the minus strand of CM060937.1, from coordinate 188,172,707 downwards.
AGGGAAGTGTTGTCTTTTTTGAGGACCGCTCCATCTCAACTACACCCGAATAGATATGCTTCCGTGAATAGTTTATTCATCGTCTTCATGGAGTACCTGCATAGACCACCAATCTCGACCGAGATCAAATATCTATTTAATTTCAAAACTCAAGGTGATTACCCTTCCTTCACATTTCTGGAAGCAGTGAGGAATTGCCAAGTGGTCACTGGGTCCTGGACCAGGTTGAGTTATTACATGATGGAATGGTTCTATGTCAGATGTCCTCCGGGGTTTGCCCGGTGATGGTTATTCAGACGTGAGTGTAGCTGAGTTATCAAGTAATTACTAAGGCAATTGCGGGCAAAGTGAAACTTAAGTTTTTTCCTTTTTTTTACAGCGACGATTCAGCGACCTGAGGGTGAACAATTTAAGGAGATGGTGCGAGTACTCCGAGAAGTCCCGAGTGAAGATAGGGATATCGAGTCGCTTTTGACCGATAGGAATCTCCGGACTTACGGGTTGATTGAACGAGGGCAGAGCATAAAGTTTGACGGGGCATTAAGGACCGTCTCGAAGAAGCGAGACAAGCACAAGAAGCCCAAAGTTATTATAGTCGAGGAGGCTGATTCTGAAAGAACTCATACTGACGACGAGCCGTTGTTGGAGCCTACAGACGTGGTTCAGGATGTCGCAGAGCAAAGAAATGGCAAGGCAGCCGTCGTCACATCAACTAAGAAGGGGAGATGGAAATCGGTTGTCATGGCCCGATCCTCTCCCGGAGTTAGAATTTCGGAGATGTCTCCTCCGAGAACTGAAAGTCTTTATGAAGGGCTCGCCGATATTCCAATTCCGGACGATGTGTCCCTGCAGCATGATGCCGGATTGGAAGAACTTTTAGAAACTTTAGTTTTGAGCGAGTCTTTTCCCACTGGTGTGGCAGACACATCCGGTTGGTCGGGGGGTTGCATATTCATACATATTTCACAACACTGCATAACCTTTGACTATAAACTACATGTATCGAAGGGTGATTAATCCTGTTTTATTTTGCTCTGCAGATACCATGTCCGGGCGAGGTTCAATGTTAGGGAGTCTCCGACACGTGCGCAAGTCTTCATATCATGCGTCGCGCAGACGTGAAGGGGACAGAAATTACGACCAGGGACGCTCTGGGTATTCTGGTCAAGAGAGATATGATACAGATAGAGGCTATAAGCGTCGATCCCGATCGCATACTCCTCCTCCTCCCAAAGATCCCATACAACCTCCTGCTCATGTCTCTCGTCCCTCTGAATCCTCACACTACATATCGGCTTCTCAATCTTCTAGGCATGAATCCCGCCATCCTAGGAGCGAAACAATAACTGCTGCCGTTACAGAACAGCCCCTCGTGGAAATTTCAGGGGAAGGTGCAATCAAGCTTGCTCAGCTAAGGAAAGACTTTCCCAATATCTGCTTTGACTACTACATCTTTCCTCCTCATAAAAAGGATTCCAGAGGAAGCCGAGCAGCTAGTTCATGACTACGTGCATGATTTTTATGCCTAGTACAAGGCTTGGGCAAAAGCGGCTAACAAAGCGTCGGCATTAGCCTTTGAGCGTGGGGCCACCATCGAGAGGTTGCAGGCTGAGTTAGCTCAAAAGAGCCGTATTATTGAGGTGCTAAACACTGAAGCTGAATCTTCTCGTAAATCTGAAATGGAGGCTATCAAAAAAGCCGACGAAGCCCAAGCAACGATGGATAGGATGAAACGTGAGCATTATGCCACGGTAGAGGATATGGGCCATCGAAACACCCTGGTCACTGCCGAGAGGGACGCAGCCTTGAAGGAGTTAAACGAGCTTAAGTCCAAATTTGCCAAAATCGCCAAGGATAGGGATGATGCGAATAACGCAGCCCAGAAGGCGTGTGAACAAGCCGTAATTCTCCGGACTGAATGGGATGCGGCAGTAGCCAAGGTCTAGGCGGTCGAGACGGAGGTAGAGGAGAAAGTTCAACAAGCGAAGGCCAGGCTGGAGGCCGATATTGAAGATTTGCTCATCACTTACAATGCCAATGTGTTGAGACACAGAAATTTGGCCTGGCTCCAAGATTACCCGGTACACCTCCGCAGCGCTTGGGGTCGATTGGTTGTGGAAGAAGAGGAAGCGCATCCGGATGAATCGGTCGACCGTTTCGAACTCGAAAACCGGTTGCTGACAGATGATGAGAAGAAGATCCTCCATGACGCTATTATCGCTCACGAGAAGGAGATGATTGGTGGCCGATCTCTGGAGGTTGGAGAGGGATCAGGTGTTGAGCATCATGCCATTGTTACTGAAATCACCGGTCCACCTTCGTTAGAGCCTGTATCTGTTGTTTTTTCACAATCTGTTCCTGCTTATGACCCAGAACAGCCGCGGTTATCTCCCATCCGGGAGCACGTCTCTGAGGCCGTCCAACCGTCAACGAGTTAAACTGAGGAAGGTACTTTGAACATATCTCAAGTGTGTTTCTATTAAAGTGTTTGTTTTGAAGCGGTTACTAATAACTTCTTCTTATCTTTGCTTAGTAACCGAGAATACTCCGGCATCTTCAGCTCAGGAGTCTATTCAAGGGCAAAAGGCCATCACCACCGAAACGACTGTCATGACGACGACAGTGTCTACTGAGATGGCGCAGGGGAGATCCTTATCTCTCGACGAACAAATGGTGAGTGAGCTGATTGGCCAACAGGGTGACCCTTTTACAGACTTGCCATTTATCATCAGTGATTTTCCGTCGACCTCTAGTTTTGTGACGCAGACCACAGCTGCCCCCAGCCAGGCCCAATCAGCCTGAGACGAGGAAATCTTGGTCGAGATCAACACTGAAATAGAAGCCGCGGGGCGTGAGGGCAGTGATGGAGTTAGGACTACGATGCATAGTCCAGCACCTCTAAATGTGATATTACCAAGTGGCTCTGTGGCCGGTACTCGAGTATCCGCCCCGTCTTTTGTTGCAGGCCCGGTCCCTTCAACTCCTCCGGCGGGGAGCCTTCATTTAAGTTCAAGTTCTGAGGAGGACGTTGACATTATGCCCCCGGCCGAAGGGCAGTCACCGGAGAGGAGGCCATCGAAACGAAGGATTTCTGTTCCTAGCGATTCTGATGACGAACCGCTGGTAAGGAGGTCAAAAAGAAGAAATAAATCGGCCACTCCAGAAGACGTTTTGGTAGATAGGAACTTGTTTTCGTTCTCCTTTAGTAGGTCGTGTATAGATGCAGGTTTGGCCCCTGCTAGTAGGAATTCTTTTTTGGAAGAACTTATTTGCATGTAAGTCCTTGTCTCTAGTTAGTTGAAATAAAATTCAATTTCTTTGTTTCAATTCTAATTTTATTTGTGCTTAAGTATTTGCAATGTTTAGCTTTTTATCCGGTGTACTTGTGATGTTTTTACCGTCAAGTAGAGTTCGTTTTATTTGCTAAGTCTGAAAACCTTGGTCATATGCTGTTATCGGTGAATAAGTTGAACTTCGGACATTGTACGACTTTGGTTAGTGACTAACACTTAGCTTTTTTGCCCCCTAGTCTCGGGGAACAATATTTGTATTTTGGTGGTTGATCGCGTTTATTGCAAATCTCAAGCACATGTCCACATTCTGGGGACTTAGGATAATTTGAGATCGATAATCCGGTTCGCACTTCGGAAATTCGAGAGTTATCGATGTTTGTAACACGGTTCGCGCTACGGGAACTTGGAATTGATGTTCATACTCCAATTCACACTCTGCGAACTTGGAGTTAGTATTGATATTTCGGTTCGCACTACGGGAACTTTGACTTGGTATTTGTGCTCCAATTCACATTCTGGGAACTTGGAGATAACATGTATGTTTGGGTTCGCACCCCGGGAACCTGTAATTTATGTTTGTACTCCATTCACGCTCTGGGAAGTTGGAGTTGGCCGATAGATGGTCAGTCTCACCTATTTGGGCTCTTTAGGAATCCGTTCACACTCTGGGAACAATGGATTTGATGTTTGCACTCCAATTCGCACTTTGGGAATTTGGAGTCCGTTCGCGCTCCGGGAATGAGTTATTGAATATTTAAACTCCAGTTCACACTCTGGGAAGTTGGAGTCCGTCCGCACTCCGGGAACGAGTTATTGAATATTTATACTCTAATTCACACTCTGGGAAGTTGGAGTCCGTCCGCACTCCGGAAACGAATTATTGAATATTTATACTCCAATTCACACTCCGGGAAGCTGGAGTTAGTGTTTACACTCCAGTCCGCGCTCCGGGGACTTAGAGTTATTTCAATGTTTATACTCCAGTTCGCACTCTGGGAATCTGGAGTTAGTGTGAGGATTGTCGTGTATCAATCCTTTTAGATATTAACGTGGTGACATGCCCCCGAGCTTGGGTTTCACATAGTGAGTGACCGGTCTATCACAGTCACTCCCTACTTGAATTAAGTCCCATCGTATGATGGAACTTAGCTCTCCGTGCATTGTGATGTTTTGCGGCGTATTCGATAAATCACAGCTCTGGCTTGAAGAGATAGCATTTTATTGCTGAAATAAAAAAATATGGCAAAGTCAGCTGCCTTATTACAAGTTCAAATTTCAAAATGCGAAAATAAAATGCAAAGGAAATAATGGGCTAAAACAACTAAAGCCTGTCATGTATAGTAGCGATGGAGACTCTCGCTATTCCAAGCTCTCGGCAGAGTCAGACCGTCAACGGTCGATAACTTGAATGTGCCATCTCTAAGCTTTTGTGAAATCACATATGGTCCTTCCTAATTTGGCTTCATATGAGAAGGAACCGGATAAATTCTTTTGAGTACAAGGTTGCCAAGTTCGAAGGTCCGCGGTCGGACCTTGGCATTGTATATTCGGGCGACTCGACTCCGATATGCGGCTGCCCTTAAATCAGCCTCTTCGCGCCTCTCATCGAGCAGATCCAGGGATTCGTCAAGTAGTATAGCATTCGTTTTCGGATCATAATATGTCACATGATGAGAATGAACTTCCATTTCAATCGGAATAACGGCTTCAGAGCCATAAGATAGAGAAAATGGAGTGTGTCCGGTTGCAGTTTTGTGAGTCGTCCGATAAGCCCATAAGGCCATAAGAAGTTCATCAACCCACTTACCCCTGGCCTTTTCCAGTCGTTTCTTCAAAATAGATTTGATGACCTTATTAACGGCTTCGACTTAGCCATTCGCTCGTGGGTGTGTAACTGCGGAGAATTTCTTATGGATATGGAATCGCAGACAGAAGTTCTCGAATTCAGCGCTGTCAAATTGGGCTCCATTATCGGTGATAACAATATGTGGGAGACCGAACCGACAGATGATATTGCGTACTACAAAGTTGATAACTTTCTTCGTCGTGATTGTTGCAAGAGGTTCGGCTTCCGCCCATTTTGTGAAGTAATCGACTGCGACGATGGCATACTTCGCACCACCTTTGGCCAAAGGCAATGTACCATTTATATCAATCCCCCATTGCAAATGGCCATGGACTGACCATTTGGGTTATCTCAGTAGGCGGGGCTCTAGGAATCCGAGCGTGTTTTTTGCATTTATCACATTTTTTGGCATAGTCCATGGTGTCGCGATTTACGGTAGGCCAATAATATCCATATCGGAGTATTTTCTTGGCAAGTGCTTGCCCCCCAGTGTGATCACCACATTCTCCTTCGTGCACATCATGTAACACTCGTTTGATTTCGTCGTGTGCGATACACTAGAGAAGAGGAATATAATATACCCTTCGATACATAACTCCATTCTGAATGACAAATCGCGAAGATTTTCGAAGAATTTGTCTTCTCTCACTTCGACGCTCGGGTAGTATGCCATGCTCAATGTAATCTTGGTAGGGGGTCATCCACGATTCCCTACTGGTAGTAGCCTCAAATGTGCAACCAGTTTCCATCTGATCAATGCTCGAAGAAGGTAGAGTTTCAACGGGAACGAGCCCCAACTGTTGAGCTTCGCCCGTACTTGCTAACATTGCCAACGAATCGGCCTTCTGATCATGCTCCCGGGGAATGTAGAAAATGGAATAATAATCAAACTGATCAAGAACCTCCCGAACTCAAGTTAGGTAAGCAGCTAATCTTCGATCCTTAGCCTGATATTCTCCTCGGACCTGACATACGATTAGTTGGGAGTCACAGTAAATTTCCACCGCGGTAATTTTCAGATCACGGGCCAGCTTCAAACCAGCAGGTAGAGCTTCGTATTCGGCTTCATTATTGGTTGCGTGGATCTCGAACTTTAAAGCATAACATATGGATCGGCCCTCGGGGGTTTCAAGTATTACCCCAGCGCCCGAGCACCGATCGTTGGATGCACCGTCAGTGTGTAGCTTCCAGATGTACTCAGGAGATTTGCTGGTCTCAGGTAAGTCTTCAGGGACAGTGAACTCGACTATAAAATCTGCTAGGACTTAACCGTGAATAGCTCTCCTTGGAGTGTAAGTAATATCGAATTGACTCAGTTCGATGTTCCATTTGAGTAACCTACCAGACGTCTCAGGCCGTGTGAGGACCTGTCGTAACGGCTGGTCGGTGTATATAGTGATGGGATGAGCTTGAAAGTATGGATGGAGCTTCCTCGAGGCAACGACTAGGCAGTAGGCTAATTTCTCAAGCTTCGGATAGTTTCTCTCAGCTCCGGTGAGTCGTTTGCTAACATAGTAGACCGGTTTCTGCACTCGGTCTTCTTCCTGAACAAGGGCAGCACTGATCGCATTTTCTGATACCGCCAAGTAAAGATACAACTGTTCGTGGTTGACCGGCTTTGAAAGAATCGGCAATGTGGAAAGATGTTGGACCAATGAATTGAATGTGTCTTCGCACTCCGTGGTCCATTCGAAGTTCTGCTTCCCTTTTCGGATCAAATCGAAGAATGAGATGCATTTATCGGTGGACTTTGTTATGAACCTGCTCAGTGCTGCCACCTTTCCGTTGAGACTCTGGACTTGCTTTATAGTTTTCGTAGTTTGTAAATTTCTGATAGCCCAGATCTTTTCAGGGTTGGCTTCTATTCCTCTGGCGTTGACGATGAACCCAAGGAATTTTTCGGATGCGACTTCAAAATGACACTTAAGCGGGTTGAGCTTCATCCCGTATCTTCGAAGGGTATTGAACATCGAATCCACGTCTTTAATGTGATCAGTAGAGTATCGCGATTTCACCAACATGTCGTCCACGTAAACCTCCATTGTTTCTTCGATCTGGTCAGCGAACATCCGGTTAACCAATCGTTGGTAAGTTGCTCCAGCGTTTTTCAATCCGAAGGGCATGGCATTGTAGCAGTATAGTCCCAGATCGGTTACGAAGCTCGTATGCTCTTGGTCTGGCACATGCATGGGTATTTGATTATAGCCAGAGTAAGCATCCATGAATGATAACAATTCGTGTCCGGCTGTTGAATCCACAAGTTGATCAATTCGAGGGAGTGGAAAGCTGTCTTACGGACAAGCTTTATTTAAGTCAGAATAATCAATGCACGTTCTCCACTTCCCATTTGGTTTTCGAAGCACAGGGTTGGATACCCACTCCGGGTATAGAGCATCTCGGATAAACCCATTCACCTTCAGCTTATCAACTTCTTCTTTAAGGGCGGCAGACCTCTCTGGATCCATACCGCGTCTTTTTTGTTTGACCGGGATATACCATGGGTCAACATTCAGGGTGTCGCTCGCGATGTCCGACAAGATTCCACACATATCAGAGTGCGTCCAGGCGAATATGTCAAGATTCGCCCGGAGAAAATCAACCAATTCCTGTTGCGTTTCTTGGCTTAACTGAGACCCAACCTTCAACATTCTTGAACCATCATTATCATTGTCGATTGGAACATCAATCATCAGCTCAGCCGGAGAAGCTTGACTCTCTGTGGATTCTTCTTTGTTATCATTATCTCTCGGGTCAAGATTTTTTTGGAATTGGTTGTGGTGCCCGGGCCAAGGCCCAGGCACCAATTGTCAATTGTCCGCAAAACGGACGCAGAGAGATTCCTCTACGCCTTTTCCTCTCTCTTTTCGCCGCGCCTCGCGTAGCTCCGCAACATAACAGGCTCTTCCAGCAGCCTGATCTCCTTGAATGACCCCAATCCCACGATCAGTGGGGAACTTCAACGTTAAACACCACGGGGTGATTGCCGCCCTGAATTCTGCAAAGGCCGGTCGGCCCAAGAAAGCATTATACGGAGAATGAATATCTAAAACAACAAACTATAGCAACCGAACCCTTCGGCGTTCTCCAACTCCTAACTCCACTGGCAACTCCACCACTCCAGTGGGTATATTAGCACTTCCATCGAAGCCATGGATTCTAGATTGACAAGGTTTTAAATCTTTGGCCTCCATCTTCATTTGATCATAAGTTCTTTTAAACAAAATGTTCACCGAACTCCCACTGTCCACCGGGATCCTCTTCATCCAAGCAGGACCAACCTGGGCCGATATGACTAGTGGGCCAATGGTTGGGGCTTCGACCCTATCAGCATCTCGGTTTCTAAATACGATGTCGTCTACCATCGTTCTCTGTAGTTTGGCCGGAGCCCCTTCATCAAAACTACTACAACATTCAAAATCAACATGCCTGATCGAACTGGCATATGACTCCATCTCCTTCCAACTTCGGTCTGCTGGGTAGGGACCACCACTGACTGTATTAATAACTAACCTCCCGCCTGTACGGGCAGGTTCCTCTCGTCTCTCTTGAGCTTGCACACGATTTTGATTGGATGGGCCCGTCTCACCAGACTGCGGCGCCCGAACGAACTGATCCAGCTTCCTCTCTCTGATCAATTTCTCAATGAGGTCTTGCAAATGTCTACACTCATTGGTGTTATGTCCATAACTTTCATGGAATCTACAGAACTTTCTTGTTTGGATCTGCCTCTCCGACGACGGTTTTGGAGCAGGCTTCTTATACTGCATAGCGTTGCAAATCTGTAGATACACGTTCTCCAACGACGTGTTCAGCGGTGTATAAGTATCAAACATCGGGGCCCTACGTCGTGGGCCACGGTTCTGATCTTGTTTTTTGCTCTGACTATCACCGTTCCTCGGCTGTTGAGTCTGTTTATTCTGAATATTTAACTGGACTTTTCCTGAACTTTCACCAGATTGTTTAACTGCAACATTACTCTGAACCCCTTCATTGCTGGGTCTCGCATCGTCTTGTTTCCTAGATTATTTCGCATCCTCATGCCTTAAGAATTGAGCAGCTTTGGAATAGAAACGATCCAACGATGCGGGAGGCTTCCCAGCAAGCCAATTTCCAAACTCAGAATCAGGATCAATCCCCTTGGTCAAGGCCATCAAGATTGAATTATCATTGGGGTTAGTGATCTCCGCACAAGCGGCATTGAACCTTTCCAAATATCGCCTGAGTGTCTCCCCAGGAGCTTGAGTGACACTAGATAAAGTATTGACGTCTTTAGGCCTGGCGATATGCATACGAAACTGTTTAACAAACTTAGTAGCCAATTGATCAAACGAAGAGATAGATCGTGGAGGTAATCGTGTAAACCACATTGTCGCAATCCCCCTAAAGAAATGGGGAGACTACGACACTTTACCGCATCATCAGCTCTTGCAGCAGTCATCGACCATTCATATTTCAGAATATATTGGTTAGGGTCGGAACTTCCTTCATACATGGGCAGAGTCGACATCCTGAATCGCCGAGGAGGTTCAGCATATAATATGTCGTCGGTGAACGGAGTATGACTTCGGGAGATTCCCCATTCGTCATTTGTTAAGCCCTGACTCTCGCGAATCATTTGGCATACCATGGCTGAGAGGTATGGCGTTGCTACATTCTGAGGGTGGTGAGCCAAAGTGTGGTCGGGTTCCACAGTGCGAGATGGGATCGGGCGCTGTCGACGATCCGTATCTCGCCTCCTTGGCACGATGTCTTCCGGGACATATGGTTCTGGTGCTCGTTCCTACTGGTGGTAATTCTGGTTGGAGTGATTTCGGGTATCAACTCTTATGTCAACTGCAGTGGCGGCGGCATGGTTATCCGCGGTATGTTGCGGAACAGCGCCTCCTCGGGATGAGGGCCCTGTATGAAAACTAGCGGATGGGCCGACTCTTATCTGTCCCATGGTCAATGTTGGCTGGTGGTCAACGGCCTGTGCATAATTTCCCTCTAGCCTGGGACGGGTGGATCTGTGATTGTAGTCGGATGAAGCAGAACTTTCCGTGGAGGAACGAGACGCATGATCCCTCTTGGATCTTCTACGCCCTTGGCGATCTAGTTGGTTGGCTAACTCAGTGTTGACGTGCAACTGCTCGGCTAGCTGTTGCCGACTTTGAGTTAGTTCTTGGAGCAACGTCTGGAACTCTTGCCTGGTAACCAGACCTGATGGGTCGGAATGCCCGGTATCATCTTGGTTAGGTGGAGGTAGTTGCTTGGGATTTTGTCTATCCCGACCTTCTTGACCAGCGGCTGATGCGGTTCTTGTGCTAACCATTTTAGATAGTGAACTCCTTCCCTAGACTTTGGCAAATCTGAATAGAACGGAAGGAATCTAAAACTGAAATCTGGATCTCTCCCTTAGATTTATGCAATCCGGTATCAGCGACAGATCCAAGGAGCAGGAGAAAAACTGGGTTTTCTCAGTGGAAGCACCAAAGTGTTTGTACCAAAATTGGACACAACACTCTTCGGAAGTTTTTGAAGAGATAATAAATGAAGAATATGAATTGAAAATGAGGATTATCTAACAAAAACTCCAAATAACAGTAAAATAAAGACAAAGACAAGCGATTTATAGTCGTTCGGCTCGTTGCCTACGTCCACTGTGAAGTTTTAGCAATTTTATTGATTCTCTTTCAACGTTTACAAGCGATTACAACAAGCAACAACAAGTTACAACTGAAAATTCGAAATCAACAGCAAGTGTATGATGTGGGGTGATGAAGATCTCGATCCGGCAGAGTCTGGGCGCTTGACATTCGAAAGATCATTTTTCTGTTGGCCCTGGGGCTCTATTTATAGGCGTAGGATGCTGATATTTCATTGAAAACTCGGGAGACTACTTCTGGAACGTGAGGGGGCCCACGCGCCCGGTTTCAAGAAATTTGGGCCCACTCTGGCATCAATTCGAACTCCATTCGAATCGATCATGAATTCATCCAATCGAGGTGAAATTTGGTGTGGACATTCTTCAACATGAATGCAAGCTTCTGTGAAAATTTCGTGGCATTTGGATCAACAGATTTAGAGTTATGATGGGTTCGAGATGACGTTCTTCGAGTGGCTGTTTGGTTCGAAACCATCCCTTCGAATCGATGGTTTCGAATCGATGGCGGCACGTGTCCTCATGTTGACGTAGAGCGCACACTTCGCTTTGATCCGGGTTTTGCTCCGAGTTGACTGTTTCGAATCCATATATCTCGACGCATTCGAACCGATGAAGGACACGTCATCATGGCTAGTTGACCCAGTGGATTTGAACGAAGCTTCACAGATGGGTTCGCACAAGGCTTCAATGATGGGTTCGAACATGGCTTCACGGATGGGTTCGAACAAGGCTTTACGGATGGGTTCGAACAAGGCTTCATTGATGGGTTCGAACAACTGATGCTTGATGGATTCGAACTTTCGTTTCTCTGATGGATACGAGCTTTGCAACTTCTCCATGGATACGAGGTCCATCGATACGAACTCGATGGAAGTTGATGGAGTCGAACCGAGGCACTCTGATGGATTCGAAGCTAATCGATACGAAGGTGATCGGTTCGAACGGTGTTCGGTGATGGATTCGAAGACACCTATAACAATTGTTTCGAAACCAGTGTTTTTCCCTTCAAGTTGAATCGATCATAACTTGAGCGTATGAACTCGGATTGGCTTGAAATTTGAGATGAGGACTTCTGTGATCTTTTCTGTCATGTCCTATCAATTGTAGCTTAATCCGGGCTCGGACAAAATTCAGTGATATCCATAGCGAAATGAAGTATGACCAATCTCTGAGGCGAACTGTTCTCCGTTTTCGATCAATCTTTTGGTATCGCGGCTTTGCCAAAAAACGGGATAACAATCGAATGTGCCTAAAAACTAGTCAAACTGCAGCTTAGGCGAAGAGATGGAAATTAGACTATGACAAAGGTAATGAAGAAGACAACTTGCATACTAATATGGCCAGGTGAAAAAGCAGCTTGTTAACCTTAGAAGTGCAAATAAGTGCACAAGCTTTCACCCCTGAATGCACAACTTGGGCCTGGGGATTTCTATCTGCATCATTGAAGCCAATGCTTCATATGCAATTGGAGGATTTTTGGTGATGAGATTTATTTTATAACCATGAGTAAAGTTCTGTAGAATGCATACTTTGTTGAGTTGTCTAAATTTATTGATATGAAACTAACTGCGGGATCCAAAATCGAAATAATAAGGGTGAAACTCTAGGATTCATTTGTTTGAAGTTGTTGCTTGGTTTGTAGTTTTAATACATGTGGTCCATAATTTTTATTTTGCATAAAGTAGTACATCAAATTTTACAAAGGCAACAGGAAGCCTAACTTTCTTTTGCATCTTCAAATTTGTAAACCCTAGGCATCTGTAGATCAAAAGAAATTAAGGTTTTACCATTTGTTTCATTGTGATATTATTGATGTTTGTTAGAGAATATAAACAACAAATCACCATTATCATTCAACTATTAATTTAATTTGGTTATTTTTGGATAATATTAAAGCAATTATTTAAGAATTAATAGAGAAGATCTCAAGTCTTAGAAAATTGTTTCCATATAGCCATCCCCCAACAATTTCCAAATAACTACAACAATCAAATATTTCATCCAAATATAATATATATCCTAAAAAGTGTTTATTTAATCATTTTACATATCAGCATTTTTTTTATCAAGGAGTGCATGAACGTGCAGATCTAGTACCTTGAAAATAGTTCAAGAAGCTCTATCTGTATACAGGAAGGACCCAGATTGGTGACAAAGACTGTTGAAGATGATTTACTATTTTTGGGAGTGGAATTTGAAGAAGACATGCTCTATAAATTAGAAAAAGAAAGTTGTTCAACAACTTAACAAAAAAAATCTCTAAAATAGATGTTCAGTTGTATCATGTCATCCTATATGTATAACTTGCAAAGCTAATGCAAATATAAAATCAAACAAAGACTATCAATTGAAACTTTTACACGAATGATAGTTATCAATTAACAATAAATACTTAATTATGAAGTTTGATAGAAACTGAATATACAAGTGTAGAAGTATCTATGATAAGTTAGGTTTATCAGGATATTCAGGATATTCTGGAGTTGCTGGAGGCAAGCTGGATGGCATGGCGTATTACTAGTTTATATAGTATTTCTTTTTCCGCTGCACTGTTTGTTGTTGTATGTTGTTGTACACTCTGATGATATGATGTGATGTAATGAAATGTGATGAAATGTAATAACTGATACAGTTCTTTGTTTAAAGATTATTCATTTATTATTATATGTTGTTCCGCTGCGAATTGTGAGATTCCGATGTTGTTCTGTTGTTTGTTTCCTTTCTGTCCCGTTCTATTTTCAAATTTTCTTTTTCTCTGTTTTCTCTATTTCTATCTTCTTCTTTCCTTTTCTTTTCTCAAATTCTTTTTAAAAACCCATAACATCTCGGTTTTCGGCCTTTGATTTCTCGGCAGTCGATAAAGTGAGTATCGATGTCGGATTTTCAGAAGTCGAAAATTTCCGGGAGCGTTACATTTGGTATCAGAGCTGATGGTTAAGCGACAACCATGGTTCTGTTGGGTATTACTCATTAGAGATGGAGTCAGTAGTACTCTAGAATGAGTTTGAGTGTAATAATAGCTATGAGAGCGTATTTGTTAGTGAATATGAAATTGTTTTATATTGTGATGATTGGTTTATTGAGTGGCATATGAACCTTCGTCAGCACGGTCAGTCAAACTATGCCGAAGGGGTTTCTAAACACTTGAATAGAACAATTCGGCACGGTATTGTTTTAATTGGGTAAATGAAATAATTTTGCCTTGATTATATTTTATATATAAAGAAATAATTTTTCAAAATTATTAAATTGTATGTAAGTTGATTGTTAGGTTGTTTGAATAATCTAAATTAAAGAATAATTGTATAAGTAAAACAATTATAAGAATTGAAGTATAATTAAAGTGATTTACAATTGTGAAATAAACTTATATATATAAGAAGTTAATATATTTATGAATATGAGTTGTAAATAATCAAATGGATTAAATAAAATAATGAATATAAGTGTTGATTCATTAAAATCTAATGTTATTAGAAGTTGAATAAAAAAATGAATGAATATAAGCAAAGGAATTTGGTTGAAATTAATATACTTTGGTTGTTATATGATTGTTGATTGGTTGTATAAAATTCATTAAGAGTTAATGAAATTGGAAGCTATGAAATTGAAATTCAAATTGAAAGTAAATAAATTTGAATAGAATTGAATGTGAATTAGATTTAATTAGTAAATGTAAACTAATTGAATTGAGAATGAATGTTAGTAAATCCAATGTAAATAAATCAAATATGATTTAAAGTGAAAACCATTTCATTTAATATTAATGAGAATATGAATGAATATATGTTGGTTATGGATGTTAGTTGGTTGATGGTTGAATATATATTGCTATTGTTGCATTTGCTATGTGATATATATAGTTGTTATGTTGCTATATGTTGTATATTGAGATTATTTGCATGTGTGCATGTTCTCATGTTGTTTGTTGAGTGATTAGTAGGTGCGGATCGCGTTTGCTTCGCATTTGGAGCTCGCTTTAGCGCTATATTAGCCGTATATGCTTGCTAATAAAATATAAGGTACATATCTCGGATTAAATATCGTACTTTTACACTTTTTTCCCTGCGGGATGCCTCATTACTTGATGAGATGTATATTTGTGATATATATACTGTCATTTTTTTTTCGGATCGAGCCGCGCAAAGGAGACTATGGCGAATTTTTCCGAAAATTTAAGGCGTTAGAAAAAATTTGAGAAAATTGGAAAATTTTGAAAACTTTAAACTTTGATTTGAAGTTGAAAGTTAAACAATAGTAGTTGTTTTTGAAAAGATAACTAAGTATGATTTGAAAACTTAGTAAAGTATGGTAAGAAGTTTAATTATAAATTTTGGGAAAATTAATAGATTCTGTAATTTTCTTACTTGTAATTTCGAGGACGAAATTCTTTTAAGGGGGAAAGATTGTAACGACCCAGAATTTTTATAAATTAAAATTTGGATATTTAATTAATTTTAAATATTAATAAGTGAATTTATAAGTCAAATAAATTTTATTTTGATTTATTGGATTTAATTGAATTATTAAATCGATAATTTAATATGTTAAATTATGGAAATAATTGAAAATTGAGTTAAAAATGATTGAAAATAATTTGGAAAATTTTATTTAATCATACTGGAGTTATAGAAATATTTTAGAACTTTTAAAATCGAATTAAAAGTTAATCTGTGAAAATTGAATATTTTAATATTTAATAATCGACTGTAAAATAGCCAATTTTTGAACAGTCTCAGAATTGAACGAAACTAGTTTCATTGGATCCGTAATAGTTAGTTATTACCGGATTTCTATTTTCGTGTCAATCGGAGCTATCGTTTGATCGTGGCAGCTCGAAACGCATCGAATTGTTTTTAATTTAAATTTGGCGAGTCAAAATAGCCATTTTTCAAAAAGTCTCGGAATTCGACGAAACCAGTTTCATCGGATCCGTAATGTGATATTATTGTAAGGTTTCAAATTTCAAGTCAATTGGATTTACTGTTTGTCCGGTACGAATTAAAACGCCTAGAAATCGACTTAAATCGGTTTAATTTAAATTGAGCGTTTACAGCCAGAACTCGCACATACTTCCGAATTAGCTTCCGAAACCTGTTCCATTGTGTCCGGAACGCGGGATAAACCCTAGGTACGCTGGTTACGGCGTCTAAATCGGAGTTCGGAATTTCCGGGATGAATAGTGTCGCTCGTTCCTTATAAATACCCCCATAACTCAAGAAAATAAAAAATAAAAAATATACAAACCCTAATTCTATATGCCAGCCGCCAGTTTCATATGTATGGCCAGAAACTCATGATCTCTCTCCCTTGATTTCTCCAAATCCATCAAGAATTAGCAAGAAAGTTCAACTACAAAGTTGAAGATCTCCTCGAGTACTACGTTTTCAACGGCTATGATCTAAAATGGAGTTGTATTTTGGGAGATATGGGGGGCCGTTCGTGGGCTGTAGAGGGACGTGCGCGCGCGTCATAGGGGGGCCGAGCCTTGAGCTCTTCCTGGTGGTGGTAGCCTGCGTCGAGAGCTTCGCGTTGGCGTTGAGGTGATCGAATATCGTTGAGTATGGATGATGTAAAATGAAACCCTAGTTGATCTATATGGGTTCGGCCTCTATTCTAATTGCCTGGAGATGGTTACGTGATTTGGGAAGATGAAGGAGAGGCGTAGGATTTGGATCCAAGGGCTAGGAATTGGTGTAGGTTTAAATTATAAAGAAAATGTTGTTTTAAATATAGTTTAAAGTCGTGTAACTTATAAAATGCATAACTTTTTCATACGAGGTCGAAAAAATGCAAACTCAGTTGCGTTGGAATCGTATGGACAAGCACTACGCGATGGAGTTGGTTTGGAGTCGTTTGGAGTTAGTAAGAATTTCGGGTAAAATTAAACGCGCGTTTAATTTTATTCGAAATAAAAGCTAAAACGGAAATTAAAACCAAGGTGAGAACTTCTCACTCAATCGAATCGGTTTCGATTTTATTTTAAATAGTTAGATTTAAAATATTTGAATGCATGTTTGAATGATGATTGATATCTATTGATTGTTAAAATAGACATTATACGCCGTTAGTAAGCGGATGTTATTTATTAAAAACATATACCGCGAATATTTCATAAACAGTGAAATTGGTATTATATATAATAGCAATATATATATATTGGCATATGTATATATTGGAGTTGTTGATTTCCCGCATTTTTTGTTTAGCGGATGAGACCCTATTACGCCGTTATTAAGCGGATAATATTTAATAAAAACATGTACCGCGATAATTTCGTACTGGAGCGAAATTGGTATTGTGCTAATGTTTTTGGATGCAGGAAAACAGGTTGGAGGGATCCAACTGGATTCCTCAACAGTTTTTATTTGATTTCAGATATTTTGATATTTGATGGATTATCATATCGATATATGATATCGTTGTTAGTCGTGATTGACTATTTGGTGTGTAGCATCATTGACCAAATTTCTGGTATTTTAAAAATGTTTTTAAAGTAATTTTTGAAAAGATAAAATATTTTGGAATTGATCCATTTTAAATAAATGAAGTTATAATTCTTAAAGTTATAAAAATTATAATTTTTGAGAAATACGGTTAAAAGCTGATTTTTGAGAAATAGGAATTAATGACTTTATAAAATAGTTTAAACTGGATTTTTGAATTTATTATCAAAAGTTTAAATATAGGATTTATAAAATTTGATTATTTTATAAATCAAAATGGTGAAATTATAAAGGGAATTAAAGACGTTTCAGAATAATAATATAAACTGATTTATATTAAGAGATTTATAAATGGATATTTATAAATTGAAATATAGACATTATAAAACGAGTTTTTATAAGTGTTTGAATTAAGTGAAAATGAATTTCATCAAAGAATGAAATTTATAGAATTATAAACCGTGAAGTTATAAATGAAATTTATAAATAGTAAGATTTATAAATTTGGTGAAATTATTTGAAGAATAGATTGGATAAATCATTAAATCTTATAAGTTATAAGATTTATAAATTGGAAAGTCTTTAAAAGAACGATCTTATAAAATAATCGTTTTATAAGTATTTAACTTATAATATGAACGTTTAGTTTATAATTTAGTTATAAACTGGAATAGGTTAATAAAGGAATTTATTAAAGGAAGTTTTTATAAATAAATAGAAGAGGAATTTATAAACGTTGTTTTATAAATTCGCAAACGACTTATTTTGATAAGTTAATTGTTATAACCTATTAATGGAGTTATATTCACATTTTTGAATAGTGAATAACACGTTAAAGAAAATGTTTTAGAATGTGATATTTTAAACAGAATTAAAACGATCTAACGATGTTTTAAAGGTGTTGAGATTCGAAACCATAGATTTCAACATTTATTGTTGAAATAGACGATTTCGAGAAATAAAAGGAAATGTGGACTATAACACTGTTGTTATAGTAAATGATTTCCGAAAGGAAATGTTTAGAATAATATTGGGATTTATATATCTATTTTAATTTCGAATCCCTATACTAGTGATTTTGGGTTGTTGTAACGATGTTTTACGCAACATTCGTTTTGGCCCAAATAAAAATGTTTAAGAGAATGATTTCCCTTAAAGAATGAAATATATACTTAATTCGATTTAAGTATATTGAATATTTTCAAAGGTTGAAAATAAAAAGATTTGTCGATTACTTATTTTTAATAAGTATGGAAATGTTTTCCAATATGAAGTGAATATTTAGAATTTATCTTTTGAAGATAAATTGAAATGGATAGTTGAAATTGTATATGCATGATATTTTGAAATATAAATTCATTATGGAATTTATATGTGAAAGTGGAACTTGTTAAAAATAAATATTGAATTTTTTTTGAAGTGTTGAAATTATATATATCTTGTAAAGATATTTTGGAAAATAAATAATTTGGAAAATTATTTGGAATCTGGTGATGTGTGCATATCCAGTGATAGTTCAATAACCGACTATCAGTATTTCCCTTTGAATGGGTATTTGATGTGAATTGATTGAATTTGAATGCACACTTATTTTTGAATAAGCGCTCACTATTCGGGTTAACCGGGAAAGGACCATGGGGTCGTATAACCCATTCCGAATATGTGATACGTCGTTGTGAATCGCATTTGAAGATCGGTGTTGAAGACCGGATATTTGCGAGAGCGATAGGATGAACTATCGATTGACTCTGCACCGAGTTGCTCCGGTATTGAGTTCTCCATATGTGATGGTGAATCCGATCAGGATTGTGGATAACCGGATTGCAAGGACTTCTTTGTAAGTGCCTTCGGTTCTGTTCGAGCCCGGAACAGACTTGTATGGATTGTATGTCTGACATTACAAGTTGAGATATAAAGCCGATTTCTTTCAAATATATTTCTGTTGGTGGCGGAGAATTTATTCTTTGCTTAACACCCTTCTTTGAGACGTATGTGCTCAAAGGTTATATAGTTGAAGTTATCAGCAATATATTCCCAGTTTGGTAATGTGACATGCTGAGTGATGCTGAAATGATCATTGTGTTGATTATTTGTGATAGGATCATTTATTTGATCGTCTATCTTAGTGATCATTGTGTTGATCATTTGTTGACCCAAAGCATGGCTTTTGTATAAAGTATGTTTTTGTGGACGTGAATTCGTCGAGCCTCACATCCCGGAAATGGTCAAAACAGGAAAGATGCAGCAAGGTTATGAGGGGTAGCGCCCTTTAGGATATGTGCATTTCCTTCTGGAAAAGGGTGGTATCATGGTATGGAGCCCAGATACTTACTCATGTTGAAAACACTTTATGATTGTGTGAATTGATTACGAGCGCTCGGTTGATAAAGGTCCCAAAGGACCGGGGGATGGCATATTCGGTCAGTTGTTACTCAGTTAGGAGTAACCCGGCCTTGTGTTGGTAGAGATCCGGTTTGGTTCTCGGGGATGTCCATCCAGAGGCATTCTCATGTGGCAATGGGAAGTTCCTTGGCCTGATCATTCGTTGGAAATCCAAAGAAACAATACGAAACTTGTACGGTATTAGTTGTAGAACCTGCTATTCACTTATGGTGGTCACCACTGTTTGGATAGTAGCTATAGTAGGCATACGATAATGGTCGTATGTTGGCTAAGATTTATATTCTACTTTCGAAATGAATTTGTTATACACTATGCACTAATAATAATATCAAATGTTATTTTAAATGCGTATCAAGCATCTTTGACTATCATAAGGAGAAATCTCCTCCGATTCTGCGTTTGCATGTGTGTGTGTGCGGGAGGCCTTATGGTAGTCTCATTTTTAAAAGCATTGCGAATTGAATTTAAAATATTCCTCTATTTTGATTTTAAAGTAAATAAACTGTTTTGAGTTCTCACACCAGTCACATGACTGACTCGGAGTTTATTGTTTCCTTCCTAAACTCTGGGTGCCCACCAATTTCCACACGGGCAGTTAAGAGTTAGGTTTATCAGGATATTCTGGATATTCTGGAGTTGCTGGAGGCAAGCTGGATGGCATGGCGTATTACTAGTTTATATAGTATTTCTTTTTCCGTTGCACTGTTTGTTGTTGTATGTTGTTGTACACTCTGATGATATGATGTGATGTAATGAAATGTGATGAAATGTAATAACTGATACAGTTCTTTGTTTAAAGATTATTCATTTATTATTATATGTTGTTCCGCTGCGAATTGTGAGATTCTGATGTTGTTCTGTTGTTTGTTTCCTTTCTGTCCCGTTCTATTTTCAAATTTTCTTTTTCTCTGTTTTCTCTATTTCTATCTTCTTCTTTCTTTTTCTTTTCTCAAATTCTTTTTAAAAACCCATAACATCTCGGTTTTCGGCCTTTGATTTCTCGGCAGTCGATAAAGTGAGTATCGATGTCGGATTTTCGGAAGTCGAAAATTTCCGGGAGCGTTACATTTGGTATCAGAGCTGATGGTTAAGCGACAACCATGGTTCTGTTGGGTATTACTCATTAGAGATGGAGTCAGTAGTACTCTAGAATGAGTTTGAGTGTAATAATAGCTATGAGAGCGTATTTGTTAGTGAATATGAAATTGTTTTATATTGTGATGATTGGTTTATTGAGTGGCATATGAACCTTCGTCAGCACGGTCAGTCAAACTATGCCGAAGGGGTTTCTAAACACTTGAATAGAACAATTCGGCACGGTATTGTTTTAATTGGGTAAATGAAATAATTTTGCCTTGATTATATTTTATATATAAAGAAATAATTTTTCAAAATTATTAAATTGTATGTAAGTTGATTGTTAGGTTGTTTGAATAATCTAAATTAAAGAATAATTGTATAAGTAAAACAATTATAAGAATTGAAGTATAATTAAAGTGATTTACAATTGTGAAATAAACTTATATATATAAGAAGTTAATATATTTATGAATATGAGTTGTAAATAATCAAATGGATTAAATAAAATAATGAATATAAGTGTTGATTCATTAAAATCTAATGTTATTAGAAGTTGAATAAAAAAATGAATGAATATAAGCAAAGGAATTTGGTTGAAATTAATATACTTTGGTTGTTATATGATTGTTGATTGGTTGTATAAAATTCATTAAGAGTTAATGAAATTGGAAGCTATGAAATTGAAATTCAAATTGAAAGTAAATAAATTTGAATAGAATTGAATGTGAATTAGATTTAATTAGTAAATGTAAACTAATTGAATTGAGAATGAATGTTAGTAAATCCAATGTAAATAAATCAAATATGATTTAAAGTGAAAACCATTTCATTTAATATTAATGAGAATATGAATGAATATATGTTGGTTATGGATGTTAGTTGGTTGATGGTTGAATATATATTGCTATTGTTGCATTTGCTATGTGATATATATAGTTGTTATGTTGCTATATGTTGTATATTGAGATTATTTGCATGTGTGCATGTTCTCATGTTGTTTGTTGAGTGATTAGTAGGTGCGGATCGCGTTTGCTTCGCATTTGGAGCTCGCTTTAGCGCTATATTAGCCGTATATGCTTGCTAATAAAATATAAGGTACATATCTCGGATTAAATATCGTACTTTTACACTTTTTTCCCTGCGGGATGCCTCATTACTTGATGAGATGTATATTTGTGATATATATACTGTCATTTTTTTTTCGGATCGAGCCGCGCAAAGGAGACTATGGCGAATTTTTCCGAAAATTTAAGGCGTTAGAAAAAATTTGAGAAAATTGGAAAATTTTGAAAACTTTAAACTTTGATTTGAAGTTGAAAGTTAAACAATAGTAGTTGTTTTTGAAAAGATAACTAAGTATGATTTGAAAACTTAGTAAAGTATGGTAAGAAGTTTAATTATAAATTTTGGGAAAATTAATAGATTCTGTAATTTTCTTACTTGTAATTTCGAGGACGAAATTCTTTTAAGGGGGAAAGATTGTAACGACCCAGAATTTTTATAAATTAAAATTTGGATATTTAATTAATTTTAAATATTAATAAGTGAATTTATAAGTCAAATAAATTTTATTTTGATTTATTGGATTTAATTGAATTATTAAATCGATAATTTAATATGTTAAATTATGGAAATAATTGAAAATTGAGTTAAAAATGATTGAAAATAATTTGGAAAATTTTATTTAATCATACTGGAGTTATAGAAATATTTTAGAACTTTTAAAATCGAATTAAAAGTTAATCTGTGAAAATTGAATATTTTAATATTTAATAATCGACTGTAAAATAGCCAATTTTTGAACAGTCTCAGAATTGAACGAAACTAGTTTCATTGGATCCGTAATAGATAGTTATTACCGGATTTCAATTTTCGTGTCAATCGGAGCTATCGTTTGATCGTGGCAGCTCGAAACGCATCGAATTGTTTTTAATTTAAATTTGGCGAGTCAAAATAGCCATTTTTCAAAAAGTCTCGGAATTCGACGAAACCAGTTTCATCGGATCCGTAATGTGATATTATTGTAAGGTTTCAAATTTCAAGTCAATTGGATTTACTGTTTGTCCGGTACGAATTAAAACGCCTAGAAATCGACTTAAATCGGTTTAATTTAAATTGAGCGTTTACAGCCATAACTCGCACATACTTCCGAATTAGCTTCCGAAACCTGTTCCATTGTTTCCGGAACGCGGGATAAACCCTAGGTACGCTGGTTACGGCGTCTAAATCGGAGTTCGGAATTTCCGGGATGAATAGTGTTGCTCGTTCCTTATAAATACCCCCATAACTCAAGAAAATAAAAAATAAAAAATATACAAACCCTAATTCTATATGCCAGCCGCCAGTTTCATATGTATGGCCAGAAACTCATGATCTCTCTCCCTTGATTTCTCCAAATCCATCAAGAATTAGCAAGAAAGTTCAACTACAAAGTTGAAGATCTCCTCGAGTACTACGTTTTCAACGGCTATGATCTAAAATGGAGTTGTATTTTGGGAGATATGGGGGGCCGTTCGTGGGCTGTAGAGGGACGTGCGCGCGCGTCATAGGGGGGCCGAGCCTTGAGCTCTTCCTGGTGGTGGTAGCCTGCGTCGAGAGCTTCGCGTTGGCGTTGAGGTGATCGAATATCGTTGAGTATGGATGATGTAAAATGAAACCCTAGTTGATCTATATGGGTTCGGCCTCTATTCTAATTGCCTGGAGATGGTTACGTGATTTGGGAAGATGAAGGAGAGGCGTAGGATTTGGATTCAAGGGCTAGGAATTGGTGTAGGTTTAAATTATAAAGAAAATGTTGTTTTAAATATAGTTTAAAGTCGTGTAACTTATAAAATGCATAACTTTTTCATACGAGGTCGAAAAAATGCAAACTCAGTTGCGTTGGAATCGTATGGACGAGCACTACGCGATGGAGTTGGTTTGGAGTCGTTTGGAGTTTGTGAGAATTTCGGGTAAAATTAAACGCGCGTTTAATTTTATTCGAAATAAAAGCTAAAACGGAAATTAAAACCAAGGTGAGAACTTCTCACTCAATCGAATCGGTTTCGATTTTATTTTAAATAGTTAGATTTAAAATATTTGAATGCATGTTTGAATGATGATTGATATCTATTGATTGTTAAAATAGACATTATACGCCGTTAGTAAGCGGATGTTATTTATTAAAACATATACCGCGAATATTTCATAAACAGTGAAATTGGTATTATATATAATAGCAATATATATATATTGGCATATGTATATATTGGAGTTGTTGATTTCCCGCATTTTTTGTTTAGCGGATGAGACCCTATTACGCCGTTATTAAGCGGATAATATTTAATAAAAACATGTACCGCGATAATTTCGTACTGGAGCGAAATTGGTATTGTGCTAATGTTTTTGGATGCAGGAAAACAGGTTGGAGGGATCCAACTGGATTCCTCAACAGTTTTTATTTGATTTCAGATATTTTGATATTTGATGGATTATCATATCGATATATGATATCGTTGTTAGTCGTGATTGACTATTTGGTGTGTAGCATCATTGGACCAAATTTCTGGTATTTTAAAAATGTTTATTTTTGAAAAGATAAAATATTTTGGAATTGATCCATTTTAAATAAATGAAGTTATAATTCTTAAAGTTATAAAAATTATAATTTTTGAGAAATACGGTTAAAAGCTGATTTTTGGGAAATAGGAATTAATGACTTTATAAAATAGTTTAAACTGGATTTTTGAATTTATTATCAAAAGTTTAAATATAGGATTTATAAAATTTGATTATTTTATAAATCAAAATGGTGAAATTATAAAGGGAATTAAAGACGTTTCAGAATAATAATATAAACTGATTTATATTAAGAGATTTATAAATGGATATTTATAAATTGAAATATAGACATTATAAAACGAGTTTTTATAAGTGTTTGAATTAAGTGAAAATGAATTTCATCAAAGAATGAAATTTATAGAATTATAAACCGTGAAGTTATAAATGAAATTTATAAATAGTAAGATTTATAAATTTGGTGAAATTATTTGAAGAATAGATTGGATAAATCATTAAATCTTATAAGTTATAAGATTTATAAATTGGAAAGTCTTTAAAAGAACGATCTTATAAAATAATCGTTTTATAAGTATTTAACTTATAATATGAACGTTTAGTTTATAATTTAGTTATAAACTGGAATAGGTTAATAAAGGAATTTATTAAAGGAAGTTTTTATAAATAAATAGAAGAGGAATTTATAAACGTTGTTTTATAAATTCGCAAACGACTTATTTTGATAAGTTAATTGTTATAACCTATTAATGGAGTTATATTCACATTTTTGAATAGTGAATAACACGTTAAAGAAAATGTTTTAGAATGTGATATTTTAAACAGAATTAAAACGATCTAACGATGTTTTAAAGGTGTTGAGATTCGAAACCATAGATTTCAACATTTATTGTTGAAATAGACGATTTCGAGAAATAAAAGGAAATGTGGACTATAACACTGTTGTTATAGTAAATGATTTCCGAAAGGAAATGTTTAGAATAATATTGGGATTTATATATCTATTTTAATTTCGAATCCCTATACTAGTGATTTTGGGTTGTTGTAACGATGTTTTACGCAACATTCGTTTTGGCCCAAATAAAAATGTTTAAGAGAATGATTTCCCTTAAAGAATGAAATATATACTTAATTCGATTTAAGTATATTGAATATTTTCAAAGGTTGAAAATAAAAAGATTTGTCGATTACTTATTTTTAATAAGTATGGAAATGTTTTCCAATATGAAGTGAATATTTAGAATTTATCTTTTGAAGATAAATTGAAATGGATAGTTGAAATTGTATATGCATGATATTTTGAAATATAAATTCATTATGGAATTTATATGTGAAAGTGGAACTTGTTAAAAATAAATATTGAATTTTTTTTGAAGTGTTGAAATTATATATATCTTGTAAAGATATTTTGGAAAATAAATAATTTGGAAAATTATTTGGAATCTGGTGATGTGTGCATATCCAGTGATAGTTCAATAACCGACTATCAGTATTTCCCTTTGAATGGGTATTTGATGTGAATTGATTGAATTTGAATGCACACTTATTTTTGAATAAGCGCTCACTATTCGGGTTAACCGGGAAAGGACCATGGGGTCGTATAACCCATTCCGAATATGTGATACGTCGTTGTGAATCGCATTTGAAGATCGGTGTTGAAGACCGGATATTTGCGAGAGCGATAGGATGAACTATCGATTGACTCTGCACCGAGTTGCTCCGGTATTGAGTTCTCCATATGTGATGGTGAATCCGATCAGGATTGTGGATAACCGGATTGCAAGGACTTCTTTGTAAGTGCCTTCGGTTCTGTTCGAGCCCGGAACAGACTTGTATGGATTGTATGTCTGACATTACAAGTTGAGATATAAAGCCGATTTCTTTCAAATATATTTCTGTTGGTGGCGGAGAATTTATTCTTTGCTTAACACCCTTCTTTGAGACGTATGTGCTCAAAGGTTATATAGTTGAAGTTATCAGCAATATATTCCCAGTTTGGTAATGTGACATGCTGAGTGATGCTGAAATTATCATTGTGTTGATTATTTGTGATAGGATCATTTATTTGATCGTCTATCTTAGTGATCATTGTGTTGATCATTTGTTGACCCAAAGCATGGCTTTTGTATAAAGTATGTTTTTGTGGACGTGAATTCGTCGAGCCTCACATCCCGGAAATGGTCAAAACAGGAAAGATGCAGCAAGGTTATGAGGGGTAGCGCCCTTTAGGATATGTGCATTTCCTTCTGGAAAAGGGTGGTATCATGGTATGGAGCCCAGATACTTACTCATGTTGAAAACACTTTATGATTGTGTGAATTGATTACGAGCGCTCGGTTGATAAAGGTCCCAAAGGACCGGGGGATGGCATATTCGGTCAGTTGTTACTCAGTTAGGAGTAACCCGGCCTTGTGTTGGTAGAGATCCGGTTTGGTTCTCGGGGATGTCCATCCAGAGGCATTCTCATGTGGCAATGGGAAGTTCCTTGGCCTGATCATTCGTTGGAAATCCAAAGAAACAATACGAAACTTGTACGGTATTAGTTGTAGAACCTGCTATTCACTTATGGTGGTCACCACTGTTTGGATAGTAGCTATAGTAGGCATACGATAATGGTCGTATGTTGGCTAAGATTTATATTCTACTTTCGAAATGAATTTGTTATACACTATGCACTAATAATAATATCAAATGTTATTTTAAATGCGTATCAAGCATCTTTGACTATCATAAGGAGAAATCTCCTCCGATTCTGCGTTTGCATGTGTGTGTGTGCGGGAGGCCTTATGGTAGTCTCATTTTTAAAAGCATTGCGAATTGAATTTAAAATATTCCTCTATTTTGATTTTAAAGTAAATAAACTGTTTTGAGTTCTCACACCAGTCACATGACTGACTCGGAGTTTATTGTTTCCTTCCTAAACTCTGGGTGCCCACCAATTTCCACACGGGCAGTTAAGAGTTAGGTTTATCAGGATATTCTGGATATTCTGGAGTTGCTGGAGGCAAGCTGGATGGCATGGCGTATTACTAGTTTATATAGTATTTCTTTTTCCGTTGCACTGTTTGTTGTTGTATGTTGTTGTACACTCTGATGATATGATGTGATGTAATGAAATGTGATGAAATGTAATAACTGATACAGTTCTTTGTTTAAAGATTATTCATTTATTATTATATGTTGTTCCGCTGCGAATTGTGAGATTCTGATGTTGTTCTGTTGTTTGTTTCCTTTCTGTCCCGTTCTATTTTCAAATTTTCTTTTTCTCTGTTTTCTCTATTTCTATCTTCTTCTTTCTTTTTCTTTTCTCAAATTCTTTTTAAAAACCCATAACATCTCGGTTTTCGGCCTTTGATTTCTCGGCAGTCGATAAAGTGAGTATCGATGTCGGATTTTCGGAAGTCGAAAATTTCCGGGAGCGTTACATTTGGTATCAGAGCTGATGGTTAAGCGACAACCATGGTTCTGTTGGGTATTACTCATTAGAGATGGAGTCAGTAGTACTCTAGAATGAGTTTGAGTGTAATAATAGCTATGAGAGCGTATTTGTTAGTGAATATGAAATTGTTTTATATTGTGATGATTGGTTTATTGAGTGGCATATGAACCTTCGTCAGCACGGTCAGTCAAACTATGCCGAAGGGGTTTCTAAACACTTGAATAGAACAATTCGGCACGGTATTGTTTTAATTGGGTAAATGAAATAATTTTGCCTTGATTATATTTTATATATAAAGAAATAATTTTTCAAAATTATTAAATTGTATGTAAGTTGATTGTTAGGTTGTTTGAATAATCTAAATTAAAGAATAATTGTATAAGTAAAACAATTATAAGAATTGAAGTATAATTAAAGTGATTTACAATTGTGAAATAAACTTATATATATAAGAAGTTAATATATTTATGAATATGAGTTGTAAATAATCAAATGGATTAAATAAAATAATGAATATAAGTGTTGATTCATTAAAATCTAATGTTATTAGAAGTTGAATAAAAAAATGAATGAATATAAGCAAAGGAATTTGGTTGAAATTAATATACTTTGGTTGTTATATGATTGTTGATTGGTTGTATAAAATTCATTAAGAGTTAATGAAATTGGAAGCTATGAAATTGAAATTCAAATTGAAAGTAAATAAATTTGAATAGAATTGAATGTGAATTAGATTTAATTAGTAAATGTAAACTAATTGAATTGAGAATGAATGTTAGTAAATCCAATGTAAATAAATCAAATATGATTTAAAGTGAAAACCATTTCATTTAATATTAATGAGAATATGAATGAATATATGTTGGTTATGGATGTTAGTTGGTTGATGGTTGAATATATATTGCTATTGTTGCATTTGCTATGTGATATATATAGTTGTTATGTTGCTATATGTTGTATATTGAGATTATTTGCATGTGTGCATGTTCTCATGTTGTTTGTTGAGTGATTAGTAGGTGCGGATCGCGTTTGCTTCGCATTTGGAGCTCGCTTTAGCGCTATATTAGCCGTATATGCTTGCTAATAAAATATAAGGTACATATCTCGGATTAAATATCGTACTTTTACACTTTTTTCCCTGCGGGATGCCTCATTACTTGATGAGATGTATATTTGTGATATATATACTGTCATTTTTTTTTCGGATCGAGCCGCGCAAAGGAGACTATGGCGAATTTTTCCGAAAATTTAAGGCGTTAGAAAAAATTTGAGAAAATTGGAAAATTTTGAAAACTTTAAACTTTGATTTGAAGTTGAAAGTTAAACAATAGTAGTTGTTTTTGAAAAGATAACTAAGTATGATTTGAAAACTTAGTAAAGTATGGTAAGAAGTTTAATTATAAATTTTGGGAAAATTAATAGATTCTGTAATTTTCTTACTTGTAATTTCGAGGACGAAATTCTTTTAAGGGGGAAAGATTGTAACGACCCAGAATTTTTATAAATTAAAATTTGGATATTTAATTAATTTTAAATATTAATAAGTGAATTTATAAGTCAAATAAATTTTATTTTGATTTATTGGATTTAATTGAATTATTAAATCGATAATTTAATATGTTAAATTATGGAAATAATTGAAAATTGAGTTAAAAATGATTGAAAATAATTTGGAAAATTTTATTTAATCATACTGGAGTTATAGAAATATTTTAGAACTTTTAAAATCGAATTAAAAGTTAATCTGTGAAAATTGAATATTTTAATATTTAATAATCGACTGTAAAATAGCCAATTTTTGAACAGTCTCAGAATTGAACGAAACTAGTTTCATTGGATCCGTAATAGATAGTTATTACCGGATTTCAATTTTCGTGTCAATCGGAGCTATCGTTTGATCGTGGCAGCTCGAAACGCATCGAATTGTTTTTAATTTAAATTTGGCGAGTCAAAATAGCCATTTTTCAAAAAGTCTCGGAATTCGACGAAACCAGTTTCATCGGATCCGTAATGTGATATTATTGTAAGGTTTCAAATTTCAAGTCAATTGGATTTACTGTTTGTCCGGTACGAATTAAAACGCCTAGAAATCGACTTAAATCGGTTTAATTTAAATTGAGCGTTTACAGCCATAACTCGCACATACTTCCGAATTAGCTTCCGAAACCTGTTCCATTGTTTCCGGAACGCGGGATAAACCCTAGGTACGCTGGTTACGGCGTCTAAATCGGAGTTCGGAATTTCCGGGATGAATAGTGTTGCTCGTTCCTTATAAATACCCCCATAACTCAAGAAAATAAAAAATAAAAAATATACAAACCCTAATTCTATATGCCAGCCGCCAGTTTCATATGTATGGCCAGAAACTCATGATCTCTCTCCCTTGATTTCTCCAAATCCATCAAGAATTAGCAAGAAAGTTCAACTACAAAGTTGAAGATCTCCTCGAGTACTACGTTTTCAACGGCTATGATCTAAAATGGAGTTGTATTTTGGGAGATATGGGGGGCCGTTCGTGGGCTGTAGAGGGACGTGCGCGCGCGTCATAGGGGGGCCGAGCCTTGAGCTCTTCCTGGTGGTGGTAGCCTGCGTCGAGAGCTTCGCGTTGGCGTTGAGGTGATCGAATATCGTTGAGTATGGATGATGTAAAATGAAACCCTAGTTGATCTATATGGGTTCGGCCTCTATTCTAATTGCCTGGAGATGGTTACGTGATTTGGGAAGATGAAGGAGAGGCGTAGGATTTGGATTCAAGGGCTAGGAATTGGTGTAGGTTTAAATTATAAAGAAAATGTTGTTTTAAATATAGTTTAAAGTCGTGTAACTTATAAAATGCATAACTTTTTCATACGAGGTCGAAAAAATGCAAACTCAGTTGCGTTGGAATCGTATGGACGAGCACTACGCGATGGAGTTGGTTTGGAGTCGTTTGGAGTTTGTGAGAATTTCGGGTAAAATTAAACGCGCGTTTAATTTTATTCGAAATAAAAGCTAAAACGGAAATTAAAACCAAGGTGAGAACTTCTCACTCAATCGAATCGGTTTCGATTTTATTTTAAATAGTTAGATTTAAAATATTTGAATGCATGTTTGAATGATGATTGATATCTATTGATTGTTAAAATAGACATTATACGCCGTTAGTAAGCGGATGTTATTTATTAAAACATATACCGCGAATATTTCATAAACAGTGAAATTGGTATTATATATAATAGCAATATATATATATTGGCATATGTATATATTGGAGTTGTTGATTTCCCGCATTTTTTGTTTAGCGGATGAGACCCTATTACGCCGTTATTAAGCGGATAATATTTAATAAAAACATGTACCGCGATAATTTCGTACTGGAGCGAAATTGGTATTGTGCTAATGTTTTTGGATGCAGGAAAACAGGTTGGAGGGATCCAACTGGATTCCTCAACAGTTTTTATTTGATTTCAGATATTTTGATATTTGATGGATTATCATATCGATATATGATATCGTTGTTAGTCGTGATTGACTATTTGGTGTGTAGCATCATTGGACCAAATTTCTGGTATTTTAAAAATGTTTATTTTTGAAAAGATAAAATATTTTGGAATTGATCCATTTTAAATAAATGAAGTTATAATTCTTAAAGTTATAAAAATTATAATTTTTGAGAAATACGGTTAAAAGCTGATTTTTGGGAAATAGGAATTAATGACTTTATAAAATAGTTTAAACTGGATTTTTGAATTTATTATCAAAAGTTTAAATATAGGATTTATAAAATTTGATTATTTTATAAATCAAAATGGTGAAATTATAAAGGGAATTAAAGACGTTTCAGAATAATAATATAAACTGATTTATATTAAGAGATTTATAAATGGATATTTATAAATTGAAATATAGACATTATAAAACGAGTTTTTATAAGTGTTTGAATTAAGTGAAAATGAATTTCATCAAAGAATGAAATTTATAGAATTATAAACCGTGAAGTTATAAATGAAATTTATAAATAGTAAGATTTATAAATTTGGTGAAATTATTTGAAGAATAGATTGGATAAATCATTAAATCTTATAAGTTATAAGATTTATAAATTGGAAAGTCTTTAAAAGAACGATCTTATAAAATAATCGTTTTATAAGTATTTAACTTATAATATGAACGTTTAGTTTATAATTTAGTTATAAACTGGAATAGGTTAATAAAGGAATTTATTAAAGGAAGTTTTTATAAATAAATAGAAGAGGAATTTATAAACGTTGTTTTATAAATTCGCAAACGACTTATTTTGATAAGTTAATTGTTATAACCTATTAATGGAGTTATATTCACATTTTTGAATAGTGAATAACACGTTAAAGAAAATGTTTTAGAATGTGATATTTTAAACAGAATTAAAACGATCTAACGATGTTTTAAAGGTGTTGAGATTCGAAACCATAGATTTCAACATTTATTGTTGAAATAGACGATTTCGAGAAATAAAAGGAAATGTGGACTATAACACTGTTGTTATAGTAAATGATTTCCGAAAGGAAATGTTTAGAATAATATTGGGATTTATATATCTATTTTAATTTCGAATCCCTATACTAGTGATTTTGGGTTGTTGTAACGATGTTTTACGCAACATTCGTTTTGGCCCAAATAAAAATGTTTAAGAGAATGATTTCCCTTAAAGAATGAAATATATACTTAATTCGATTTAAGTATATTGAATATTTTCAAAGGTTGAAAATAAAAAGATTTGTCGATTACTTATTTTTAATAAGTATGGAAATGTTTTCCAATATGAAGTGAATATTTAGAATTTATCTTTTGAAGATAAATTGAAATGGATAGTTGAAATTGTATATGCATGATATTTTGAAATATAAATTCATTATGGAATTTATATGTGAAAGTGGAACTTGTTAAAAATAAATATTGATTTATTTTTGAAGTGTTGAAATTATATATATCTTGTAAAGATATTTTGGAAAATAAATAATTTGGAAAATTATTTGGAATCTGGTGATGTGTGCATATCCAGTGATAGTTCAATAACCGACTATCAGTATTTCCCTTTGAATGGATATTTGATGTGAATTGATTGAATTTGAATGCACACTTATTTTTGAATAAGCGCTCACTATTCGGGTTAACCGGGAAAGGACCATGGGGTCGTATAACCCATTCCGAATATGTGATACGTCGTTGTGAATCGCATTTGAAGATCGGTGTTGAAGACCGGATATTTGCGAGAGCGATAGGATGAACTATCGATTGACTCTGCACCGAGTTGCTCCGGTATTGAGTTCTCCATATGTGATGGTGAATCCGATCAGGATTGTGGATAACCGGATTGCAAGGACTTCTTTGTAAGTGCCTTCGGTTCTGTTCGAGCCCGGAACAGACTTGTATGGATTGTATGTCTGACATTACAAGTTGAGATATAAAGCCGATTTCTTTCAAATATATTTCTGTTGGTGGCGGAGAATTTATTCTTTGCTTAACACCCTTCTTTGAGACGTATGTGCTCAAAGGTTATATAGTTGAAGTTATCAGCAATATATTCCCAGTTTGGTAATGTGACATGCTGAGTGATGCTGAAATGATCATTGTGTTGATTATTTGTGATAGGATCATTTATTTGATCGTCTATCTTAGTGATCATTGTGTTGATCATTTGTTGACCCAAAGCATGGATTTTGTATAAAGTATGTTTTTGTGGAGGTGAATTCGTCGAGCCTCACATCCCGGAAATGGTCAAAACAGGAAAGATGCAGCAAGGTTATGAGGGGTAGCGCCCTTTAGGATATGTGCATTTCCTTCTGGAAAAGGGTGGTATCATGGTATGGAGCCCAGATACTTACTCATGTTGAAAACACTTTATGATTGTGTGAATTGATTACGAGCGCTCGGTTGATAAAGGTCCCAAAGGACCGGGGGATGGCATATTCGGTCAGTTGTTACTCAGTTAGGAGTAACCCGGCCTTGTGTTGGTAGAGATCCGGTTTGGTTCTCGGGGATGTCCATCCAGAGGCATTCTCATGTGGCAATGGGAAGTTCCTTGGCCTGATCATTCGTTGGAAATCCAAAGAAACAATACGAAACTTGTACGGTATTAGTTGTAGAACCTGCTATTCACTTATGGTGGTCACCACTGTTTGGATAGTAGCTATAGTAGGCATACGATAATGGTCGTATGTTGGCTAAGATTTATATTCTACTTTCGAAATGAATTTGTTATACACTATGCACTAATAATAATATCAAATGTTATTTTAAATGCGTATCAAGCATCTTTGACTATCATAAGGAGAAATCTCCTCCGATTCTGCGTTTGCATGTGTGTGTGTGCGGGAGGCCTTATGGTAGTCTCATTTTTAAAAGCATTGCGAATTGAATTTAAAATATTCCTCTATTTTAATTTTAAAGTAAATAAACTGTTTTGAGTTCTCACACCAGTCACATGACTGACTCGGAGTTTATTGTTTCCTTCCTAAACTCTGGGTGCCCACCAATTTCCACACGGGCAGTTAAGAGTTAGGTTTATCAGGATATTCTGGATATTCTGGAGTTGCTGGAGGCAAGCTGGATGGCATGGCGTATTACTAGTTTATATAGTATTTCTTTTTCCGCTGCACTGTTTGTTGTTGTATGTTGTTGTACACTCTGATGATATGATGTGATGTAATGAAATGTGATGAAATGTAATAACTGATATAGTTCTTTGTTTAAAGATTATTCATTTATTATTATATGTTGTTCCGCTGCGAATTGTGAGATTCTGATGTTGTTCTGTTGTTTGTTTCCTTTCTGTCCCGTTCTATTTTCAAATTTTCTTTTTCTCTGTTTTCTCTATTTCTATCTTCTTCTTTCTTTTTCTTTTCTCAAATTCTTTTTAAAAACCCATAACATCTCGGTTTTCGGCCTTTGATTTCTCGGCAGTCGATAAAGTGAGTATCGATGTCGGATTTTCGGAAGTCGAAAATTTCCGGGAGCGTTACATTTGGTATCAGAGCTGATGGTTAAGCGACAACCATGGTTCTGTTGGGTATTACTCATTAGAGATGGAGTCAGTAGTACTCTAGAATGAGTTTGAGTGTAATAATAGCTATGAGAGCGTATTTGTTAGTGAATATGAAATTGTTTTATATTGTGATGATTGGTTTATTGAGTGGCATATGAACCTTCGTCAGCACGGTCAGTCAAACTATGCCGAAGGGGTTTCTAAACACTTGAATAGAACAATTCGGCACGGTATTGTTTTGATTGTACACTCAGTGCTTCCGCCATCTCGAAAAAACGCGTGCAACCAGATTTGTTGTTTTGATTGTGGTGCTACTCAAGACGATGTACCTAACCTTTTACTAAATCAGCCACGGTCTTTCATTTGGAACATTTCCAACTTAAAGATTTGTTGTTGACATGTTATACTCAATATTACTAGTAAAAGTTTGAGTCTGAACATTCCTTTATAAGGAATTTATGTTTATGTAAATAATTATCTTTTATTTCATAAATACACGAGAACTTCAAACAACCAGTTAGTGATATCAATTGGGATTTGATATTTTTTTCATGTATCAAGTACGTAAACAAATCATAATAACATAGACGACACAATATGTATGATAATTCCTTTTGCCAATGCAAAGGAATCAATCTTACATGTTGCATATTAAACATTTTAATAAGGTGTCTTTGCATATCATTTAGGACATTCCCGGCATCTTTTATACTTACTATAAAAGATATTATTTATTAATCCAATGTTGTGTATTAAAACAATTAAGACTGATTTTAACAAAAGTACATAATGTTCTTAGATCATACAACATGTTGTGCATCCACGCTTCCTCTGCACTTTGATTGAAAATCAAACTATTTGATATTTCTATCAAAGTATTTATTCAATCTTGATGCTTATAAAATGATAATTTCGAATCATTTCTTGGATCATATCCAAAGACTCACAAACACAATATCTCTCCCACCGACTTCGAGGCATTTTGGTTATTATGTCTAAACAGTTTAATCTGAATCATTATTTAGAATTTTCTGTTTCAATATATACGTACCAAACATAAAGTCATATCAAGTGGTAATTTTGTGAGTAAATCCGAATTAACTTGTGCACATTGAATACCGAATCTATTACACCAATTTCAACAATTGAAATTTGCGATATTATTCTCATTAACGTTGCTCATTGAATTCCAACTGCATTAGTCTTGCTCATAAAGACATAATCACGACCGACGGATCACATCCTTTAAGTTACGACTACCAAAATCATACTTTGACAGCATACTTGGAATTCTTTCAGATTTGCGCATCATACCATATAATAGAGTCAACACTCTTAGTGGTTTAATTAAGCAACCGAGGATTATATATTTTCAACATTGACAAGAAACTCATAGTTTCTCTTCAACGAGCGAGAATACTTGTTAGACATTCTAATGCAATGTGTTCATTTAGGTTAGTCGATTTTATTTCATCTCATCTAATCAGTTCTATCTTTGGACTGTATCCAAATCCTTTTTATTACCAATAATTTCTCAAGGAAATTCCTTCACAATGAAGTTGGTATTTCTTGAAATATTTCTTAATGCAATAGAATAGGTATTCATAAACGTTTTATGAATTTCCTTATTCATTAAACAAATTTGGTTTTAGTTTACAAAAGTTATGTTCGAAACATAAATATGTCATCCAGTGACAGTCTTTTTAAAATCCTTTTGGGAAGATTCATAAAAGATCCTTCATGAACAATTATTACGTGCAATTTTTTGACTCACACAACCTGCGAACTTCTTGGCCTAGGATATGTTGGAATTTCTTAAAAACACTTATCTTATGTGATTTTGTAAGCCGTTGTTTAGATGAAATAATATTAACCTTGTGTACTACTCTTAAGTACATAACCTTATAGAAAGAAACTAACTCAACTTCACTCACAATTAATCGCACATTGTTCAACAAAATTCGATTACCCCTTATCGATGCATTATTATGCATCACATGGAGGAATGCCTTTTGAGATTGAATCTTTATTCGGCTTTAGGTACATTTGGATTTTTTCCAATATACTCACTCATTCAATCAAATCGAATCATTTCTATTGTATGTTATTTTATCTACTTATGTTTTGTACTCTATGTTTTTACCGTAGACATACTACATGTGTATCAAATACACATGTCGACGATAAATCAACGGTGAATATGACGAAGTACAATGAATCATTTTGGTATTTATAGAAGTATGATTGCATACATCTATAAGTATCAATCTGAGGAGTTCATCAACTCTTATAATACTCCCACTGAATGGGTGCAGAGGCCTTTATTGTTTGAGATATAATTAACAAGTATCATACGATTCAAAATCATACAATAAAATTATTTCTGAAAACTATGGCTTAGTCTATAATTCCAAAATAACCATAAATAATATTAGATACTCTTGTATTTTCCAGTGCATCACTTTTCTTATAAAAAAATTTCCCCAGTATAGTTTAATTTCATAAAGAATATTCATATTGAAATATAGCTATGTCTATTTTTTCAGTCGATTCCAAACAATAATCATTATTTCATAAATAATGTATGTTAAGTTATACGAAAACAATTTTCGTACTATGATGTAATTAATAAGTGCTACATTGTATACTCCCACTATTTCCGCCATTACTATAATAGCATAATAAATTTGAAGATCCGTCATTCACTTAATATAATTTGTTTATTTCATACACTACAACTATTTATAGTGGAGAGTTCGTTGATCAAATATCTTGAGCTCAGAGAAATAAATCTCATTGAAAACAATTTTCTATAAGAAAATACATTTTAGAATAGAAATCATATTTCTTATTTCAATATTTAAGTATCAATTATTTATTACAATTCATATTTTCAATATTTCTCTATGAAGTAGAAGTGTTTATTCATTCTCTTCCTTCCAACTATACCTTAAATTACATATGCTCTTATACATTCGTTTTTCTTTTAAATGGTCAAACTATTTTAAAAAAACCTTACTATAATATCATAATAGATTCCTTACAAAAGCACATTCGATTATCCTTAACATTCAAGTACATCAAATATGCTGCACTTTACGTTAACCGATCAAAATGACATTTCAGCAATCGAGTACTTATATCCATCTTGCAGTTTTTGGTCTTGTGTTGCATTAACACAATACGATCTCTTTTGTAATTTATAAGATTGAATATTGATCTCACTCTAAGGTTTATTCGGTTTTTCGAATGAACTAATTTCATCGAAATATTGTACATTACAAACTTTGAGCATTCGCCATATAACTTTTATATGCAATTGTATATGGATCAAATATCCATAGTCTTGTATTGTTTTAGAGTTCAAAACTCATAAAATGCAATGCATGGTCTTGACCAAATAAATGTATAAGTGACCAAACCATGAATATATTCAGCAGTTGTAAAATCAGGTACTTGCATGGGTGTTGAAACGTTAACATGCAATAGGAATTTGATAGTGGGTATTGTATTTTCATTTGTCAGCTTTTAATTTAGTTTGTTAGGAAATGTTAATTGGTAAGCATTTTATCAATCATATTAAATGCACAAATTTATCGTTGCACATAATTATAAAATTATTTAGCATATGTTCTTACAGTATTAGAAAAGTTAAAATATTACTATTTCATTTTTCCAATAAAGCTCCCACTAGTCTTTTATGTTTCCCCAAACCCTAAGACGAAGCATAAAAGTCTTTTGACTTCACCAGTGGATGTTAGGACTCATATGTCTTGGTATTTTGACCTTGAGTTTGCTCAACAAATCATAACCCTACGAACGATGGATAACTCCTTATTAGTTGTATCACATACAACTCCTAATCCATTTTTCCTTATCCTTATTTCATTTCGACCTCGAGTTTCTCAACAAATAGAAAGAGATTATTCACTCATACCTACCATATCGTGATGGCCTAAGTATAGTATATGTACCTTGAGTTTGCTCAACAAATACATATAGTTATCTTACCTCATCTGTTCGATATATTATAATACTACACATAACATCCCCAGCTTGTGTTTGCTCAACAACTAAGAAGTATGCAAGTAATTTATTAATATACATATGGTTGAGTGATATCGACTTATGGAATAATGTATTTCTTATGAAATACCCTCGTGATTCAAGTTTTAGACATATCAAAAATCACAGTATACGTACATTTATGTATGTATTTATTCCTTTAGTCTATTTGGGTTTCTTTAATGTTCCACTTTTAGTTTATACATTCATATCATATAAGTTTTGTTGTTATATAGTTTTTATATTTCACATTACTTGTATAATAGTCTTGCGTATAATATTATATTAATTAAATCATATTTAATTAATTTTAATTAATTAACATTTAATTAATTTTATATTGATATAACATTTATATTTATTATGTACTATAATTAACCTTTATAATATAACACATATATCATATACATGTGTAATTATAATTTCAATTAATTAACCTTTCAATTAAATTAATTAAATTATCTTGATTTCAAAAATCAATATTCATATGTATGCATGCATATTTGTGATATCTTAAATGTTTTAAAATATCATAACATATATCAAAATATATTAACTACATGCACATACATTTTATTAATTAACTTATTAATAAAATTATGTTATTTTGTTTTTCAAACATTTTTAAAAATATGCTGCATTATAATTATTATAATAAACATATATTTTATTTTAAATTTAACAATTAAATTTAGAATCTTTTACTTTATTTTTCAAGACGATTTTGAAAATTAGCCCAAATCTCGAATTAAGTTGGGCCTTTTCTATTAGGGGCTATCTTTGGACTCACTTCACCTTTCAGGCCAAGCAGGTAACCAGGTAGGACTGGATACTTGATTACCAAATTCAAATCATAGACATTACCTTTCTAGATACCGTACTGAGTGGGCAAGCTTAATAAGTTAGCCCTACCATGACTAATTTAGACCGCATAGGCTATTGGACTCCGATACCACTGTTAGAACTAGGCCAGCCCGCAGCGGTAGTGATTGGTGTATTTTAAATTGTTTTATCCTATTGGATCTTTATTGGGTCTATGAAGTCTAATTCATTTAGGAAAATTCTATATTTTTTGTAAATGAAATCATGTATTTTATTTAAATTTAAGTATTTTGTAATATAAAGTTAATTGAATGATTTAATTTAAATATATACATGTAACATATACATATACATATGTGTGCATGTGCAACATTATAATCCGTGAAGGATATAACATGCATGTATATAGATGTTGGGATTTACATCGCAACGGATACATTATCTCATTTCGTATGTATTGAATGTTGTCTAAATATGTGCATAGATCTATAATGCAAAGTCTATTTATATGAATACGTATACATATATTTAAAAGTGGAAATTAGCCACAGGGGCCTCTTTAGCAAGTGCAAATAGTTTATAGGACACGCAACTGAAATAATTATTTTTAAGGACAAAATGCAAAATAATTAATCTGTAAGGCCTAAAAACTATGAAATTATGTCCTTGAAAGTAATTAGACTGTTGACTTTGTCCTTAAAAGTAATTATTCTACTAACTATGGCCTTGAAATTAATTTCTGTGATGTGTGCCCTAGAAACTAATTGGACTGCAAAGTTTGTCCTTTTAATGAAATGCCCCTATTTAAAATATATTTTATAAATAAAAGTCTCAAAATTATATATATATATATATATATATATAATTTAAAACATTTGTATAAATATATATACATAATTAAACATATAAAATTATACATACATACATAATTAAAATTATATAGACACACACACACACACACACACACACATATACATATATAAGGTTAATAAAATGTATATATATGAATAATTAATTTCATTCAAATAATTAAAATATAAATATATGTATTATAAAATAATTTCCAGATCGAAATTAGCATAACAAACATAAAATAATAATTTTATAGTTTTATCATTATTATATATATATATATATATATAATAAATAGTTTTGATCATAATAATTTAAAATATTAGTGATAAATAATAAAAAAATCAAAATTTAAAATTTATGAGAATTTAGGATCATAAAATACAAGTTCAAAAAAAAATCATGATTTTTTGAAATAAGTATTATTTTTAATAAATAAAAGAAATGTTTAATCGAATTAATTATTTATTAAAAATATTAAATATTAACAAAAAATTATGAAACTTTTTCTATGGGTTACTATATAGATCATGTAAATATAAAAAATATAAAATCTAATTTTCAATGCAATAATTATTTTAGATATAATAAACAATTTAAATAATCAATAAAAGATAATTTAAAATTATTTATACATATAAAATAATTATTTTAAAAGTTGGTAATTCATATTATGTATAAATAGGTGTAAGGCAAAATTCTAAGCTGTTTATACATTATAAATATACTTATATGTAATTATATGTTTAAAATATACTTTAGTCTATATTTAAATTAATATATAAATATACATAAAATATTAATAATGACAAAATTTAATTTTTTACAAAAAATTAGATTTGCTTATATATAAATTATAACATAATAATATAACCATGCATTTAACCAAACTAATTCATGACAACTACGTATACCTACGAAAATCTCACCTAACTGGATATACAACATTAATGTATATACAGTTTGGGACTAATCAATATTAAATCACAAAATATGATATGATTACTGTAATATATAAATAAAATACCAATTGGTGATGTCTTTGAGTTCACTTGAATCAATGAATTCCCTTCTCTAGGTATGCTCGATCCGTTAGATTGCAAGTCTGGAATAGTCGACCTTTTCTATCAAATGGCACTTTTCCTTAACTTGAATTGATTTGAGATTCTCAGAACAGATATGAGGATTAATTTCGGCCAGCAAACTTAATAATTTTGGCAGCCAAAAGTTACTTTGATTAAGGGTTTAGAGATCCATATATACAGTCTTGTACAAGAACAATCTCAGTACCTATTCTCTCTTAATCTTAGCCATCCATCTCTAGGTCTAATCCTAAATTTTAGCAACCTCCAATAACTTGTCAAAACCAAAATTTTCAGCCCTAATGATGGGCTTTAAACCCATTCAAGCCCATGCAAAAATGCTATGCAATTAAATCTAATTTCATAGTTTATCGATATCATATATCGATTGGTACATTTGTAACTATTATACATATATAATAATTTTTATTTCTCAAACCATATTCAAATTTTTATAATTAATATTTCATAAATACTAATTAATTTAATTTATATAACTTGTAAACTAATTAAATCGTTCGATCTTAAGGGTATTCATCATTTCAGTTGTGTAACTCTTGGGTGTAAATTTGATCAGCAATTAACACCAAACTATTCAAGTGTTAACGTTCACACATCACTTAGCAAGTGGTGTGACATTATGGCCATATTTATCGCTTATTCATTTTAAATAAAATCTTATTTAATTTAATAAGCATTGCCCGTAAGTGACATTTATATACACCAATTTTCTTCATCAAAAACTGTATCACTTTGGATTTATGGAATTTGAGTGTTAGGTATTTGAGTGTTAGGTATTTTTGAACCATGAATGTTTACATTGAAAGATTTGAGTGTTAGGTATTTAATATTATTGAGATTTAAAGAGAATGGATTTATTTGTTATTAATCAAATTTAAATTTATAATTAGTTGAATAGTATACACATGCAAGTTGTAT
Source organism: Allium cepa (assembly GCA_030765085.1). NCBI lineage: Eukaryota > Viridiplantae > Streptophyta > Magnoliopsida > Asparagales > Amaryllidaceae > Allium > Allium cepa. Next base: position 188,130,238 of record CM060937.1, on the reverse strand, counting down.
AAATTAGATATAAACAAATTTATGTGCATACCAGTTTGATTAAAGAAAGTTTATACATACATATTATTCTGAAATCGAATATGTATCAAGTTTTATATGAATTGGTTTTACTTGATATGAATATATGTTAAAACCACATCCTTATAATTGTGTTCACACATAGGCATAGATTTGAATTATATTTTGAAATGTTGTATTGCAATAAATACGTATGATTTATAATAATTTATTTTAGGTATGTGTATTGAAAATTTAATTTCGTATACATGTATCTACCATTGTTGATTTGTAAAATGTTTCAAATTAACTACGTATAAACATATGTTTAAAAGGTAAAGTTGTTCATAATCAATATGAAATAACTAGCTCGAACTATGTGATGTTCGTTTCACTTTTATGTTTTCGAATGGAATTAAACTTTATGTAAATCAATTACATACAACTACACTTCATTTGTTATTTATGTATAAAATTCTATTCCTACGCCAGTATAAACGTAATACACATAATTGTTGAATTTGAGAGTTAAATTAAATATAACATTTAATGACATTAATGCACGTTAAATAGAAATAATTTATATATATTCTAGTTCCAAACAAAATAACGAATTATAATTAACTCATTTAAGTAATTATTTGAGTATTTGAGTAATTATTTGAGTATTTAAGTTAGGCGTGGGAGCGGTCGGTTAACCGATTCAATCGGTTAAATTTTTCGGTTAACCGCAAAAACGTCGACGGTTGGGTTAATCGATTTTCGGTTAATATGCTTCTGGTCCGCCAACTGAACCGGTTAAAATTAACCATGGTTAATCGGTTAATTTAACCGGTCAACCGATTAATATAAACGGTTAATTGATAATCGGTTAACCGATTAAATTAACCGATTAACCAATCAAACAACATATATACTCTTATCAGCATTAAAAACACACAACACATGCAAATAATCACAGTTTTATGTTCCAGTTCATACATTACAAGCATCGTTGCATTGAGCTAATTGCAACTATAGTTCAGTTCATACATTACAAGCATCGTTACAGTGAGATAATTGCAACTACATTCAGTTAATTCATACATTCAGTTCCATAGTTCATACTTCACTTCACTTTAATTCATACTTCAGTACAGATCTTACACCTCACTCTCTTAGTTCATACATTGCAAGCAATCAAGCATAATTACAGTGATTACATTACATGATAATTAGTCTAAAGTCCAACTAGATAATTGGAGTACATTGATACAACTACAAAGTCTCCACTCTCCAACTTCTGTTACCATTTCCCAACTCTTTCAAACAAAGGTAAACACAATAATTGAGCAATTAACTGAAGCATGTAAGTGTTAAGTGTAAACATGTATAACTATAGGGAACTGAAGGATGAACTTAAGGCATACATATTTTAATATATATATATACTGCTACACAAAGTCAACATTAGTTTGCGCGCGCACTCACACATATTCAAGACACACAGCTCTACTACACAACAATGACATTCTCTAAAATCTCTATTTGTTATATACCTTATATGAATTATCTTCGTATATTAACATATTTTCTCAGTTTGCAATACATAAATATTAGTTAGTTTGCAATATATAAGATGTTATATATAACAGTTCATATATAGAGTACAGTCTAAACCTTATAATTGTAATAGTTTATATCAGTCTACACCAAATATGCATGGCCACAACAATACATGCATCTTATACACACACACTGACCTTTTTTTAAAACTCAAGCATAAATCGAAAAGGGATCAGGTTGGGAAAATATAAACATGAGATGGATACACAAAAGCTATTCTTATAATAATATCAGGCAAATAGAGGTAGTAATATAATGATGCTCTGGCCAAAACAAAAGAAACCGTTGCTAGAAAACCCAGACACATGCGGCACTTTGGTCTACCAATACCCCAGGCATGAACAAAACTTGTAAGCGGCAGTTCATAAATATGTAAACATAACATTCCCCCAAACTTTCATTCACATATTTAAACCCATATGCATTATATATATAACACATATTCACACTAAAATTATACTGATCTATCTAATGCCTGTAATTTGTACACATACGCCTTACGTCGCCCAACAATTACACATGCACATACAAAATGTACATTAACACACACATCACATGCACACCTAACTAATACACACCCATTATCACATAAGCACAAAGATTTTTTTTATTAAAGGCTAAAAATATCCAAGTCTAACTTGAAAAACTGTCCTACTGCGACTGTTGATATATGCGCTTATAAATAACAGGGCGTGCGAGAATAGGATGAGGCCAAAGATTTTCATACAGTTATAACAAAACATAAAACACACACACACACATACACACATATATATATATCACTATACGAACAAGAAATTTTGTTTCAGCCTTCACTTGTTAGCCATCGAATGTATTGTGTTTTAGTCTAAAACACAATTGCTACTACTACATGTTAAGGATGTACCTCCAACAATTCAATATATATGGTTTATTTAGTATTTTTAAAGTACATTTAACATGCTAGTCATTATTTTATAGTATATTAACAGATGAAAATGATTTTTCTTACTCTTGTTCAAATATCAATTATCAGTATATGAAATTTACAACTAATTTTGTAAACCCTTATTACAAATACAATAATTTACTACTCGTTTATAAATACCGCAGTCAAAATCAAAGCAAATTCTGTAAATTAAAGCGGACTGATGTGCAAATGACTATACACACATATATATCATGCCCGTGTCTTGATTTTCTAAGAAAACGGAAAGAAAATGAATACAGTTTTAAACAAAAAGCTGCGAATTCCAGATATTTACCAAATGAAAGCATATTCATTTGTTAAATCACTAATTTATAAATTAATTACATAAACATACAACTGAATTTGGTTAACTAATTATACTAGAGCTAAATTTAAATATGTACAGTAGATTAATGGAGTAATTAGTAATTTACTCACATGCTTTCTCTTCCTTCTTGACACCGTTGATTTCTACAATTGCTCTGGTGGTGGTCGTCGCTAGCGTGAAGCGTCGAGACTAACGCGAAGAATAGAATAGTCGACGCCGCTAATTAGCAGACGAGATAAGCAAGCAGATCTAGGTTTCGACTTCTCTCATTTTTTATATTTTATTTAGATCTGAAAACTGAAAGGACTAGACTATTCAATGGAATATAAGGGCAAGTGGCCATTGGATTTTACTAGGGGATGGGTTCTTTACAGATAGGCTAAACGGGCTGTGACTAAAAAAAACTTAATTTTTTGGTCGGTTAACGGTTAACTGGCCGACCAGATATTGTTAACCGTTAACCGAACCGAAAATGGTTGGTTAACATCAGTCGGTTAACCAAAAGTTCGATTAATCAATTTTGTCGGTTAAATTGGTTCGGTTAAGATCGATTTAGCCGGTTAGATCAGTTAAGTTGGTTAAATATCCACCCCTAATTTGAGTGAGGTTGTTCCGATGGTCTAAGTAAAAGTAGGTCCTTGACCCATAGTGATTGGATTATTGTTGAATCCGTTTGGGATGCAAATATGGAATAAAAAAATCAAATAATTAAATAAGGTAATGGATCTTATACATATTGAAAAATTATTATAACCCAGTACATTTGAGTAGTGGTTATCAATATGATTAATGCGGTGAAGTTCTGACTTTTCTCTATTCAGTTAATTGTCATATTCGTGTGAAAGAATAACTCGAAATGGAAAAATACACGGCGTTAATTAAAAGTCTACGATAGAAAGAACATTTTGTATAAAAATAAAACAAGTATATATGCACACATGGGTGGACCCGCATCTAATCACAATGTCTGTTGCTAGATCACCTCCTCCATCTTTTTTAGTGCTCCGTGGTCAGTAGTCTCTCATATTTCATTTACGTTGTATTTTCTTTTTTCTTTTTTAAACACAATTTGTTGAATATACTCATTAATGTTTTTATAGAAAATTTGTGACTGTGAAAAGATTACACATTAGATGATAAAAAATTTGAAGTTTGAATCAAAGATGTTTTTACTTTAACCTTATGATATCATAATTTGCATAAGGTTAGAAAGTTAACTTTTATTTGTCAGGTTAATTCTTCCTCAAGCAAATGGAACGACGACGCTGTTCAAAACGAATGCAAGCTCTCAAACTCCAAGAAAGGTAGATACTTTACAGTTTCTCAATGCAGCATAAGGATTTATATTTTAGTAACCTGAGTTAATCACATTTCAAAAGAAACTTTGAAATAATAAACTGATCTGAAAAGTTCATCAAAACCTCTTAGTGACTAACCCAAAAATATTGAAACCTCTTGGTAATAAAAAAAATTATTGTTAGGCAGCTTTTAAGCTACAGTGTCTCCTCCTTCTTCCTGCTTCATGTGAGTAGGGTCCTGTAGTGAATATATGTCTTCTTCAGTCTTCCTGCTAGATCATCTGCAACATATTGCAAACAAATAACTTCTTCATTCTTTTATTAATTAGGATACTGCCTACTCACAGTTTTTGTATCATCATGAGAGAATAATGTTCGAACAGTATATAACAATATATATCATCTGCAAGGTTTTGTTCAGGTAAAGAATAAGAGTTCATCATGCACCTGGCAATATATCATAATCTGCATTTGATCCGACCTATGTTGGGTTGGGCCGGGATTATGTTATTTTTTTGAAATTTGCCGTTGTTTTTGCTTTGATTCGGTAAAGGTAAAGTATAAAACGTAGAGGTGCCCACAACTCATACTCGATCCGACCCAACCCACCCCAACTCACATAAATCCGACCCAACCCACCTAGTTCGGGTCGGATATGGGGTACAGTTTGAAACTTATACTGTATACTGGCCGAGTGTGATATTTTATTCAATCCAACCCTATGTTAACCCAACCTAACCCTGCATAAAAACTTATTCAATATCAGGCCATGCAAAATTAGAACAGCCAAAATCTAAAATAAAGCATATGCAGTATAGACTAAATATACAAAAAAATCGTATTTAATGTCATTCCAAGTAAAATTAGAACGACAAAAAACACGTAGAATTAACTGAAAGATTTTAAGAAGTATTCCATATCATTTAAATTTGAACACGTAGTTAAATTTGAACTACACATAACATGTAAGGTGAAATATGTTAGAACCTCAATTGTTGGATTTTAATGACAACAACTATACAATTATGTCAAAGAATCTCTAAGCTAATTTGCAGGTACATGGGCATCAAAATAAGATAACCAAATACATTCAAAATGAAGATACACAGTACAAAAGAATAAAAGAATTTATATGGAGATACAAGAAGAGATATAAACGATAAAGACAAGACAAAGGTGACAAACAAAGTATTGTTAGTCATATAGTGTCGTGTCTAGAGTTTAAAAATGTTAAAATCTTCTCGAAATGGTATACACGCATATATATTCATATTTTAAATGAAAAATCAAGTTTTCAAAAATTACATAAAATGGGACTCGAACCCAGGTCACTAGCACAGAAGGTAAGTGTTCTAACCATTTGAGCTATGATAATTTTTAATTACATGTCAAATTCAAACGTCTGAATTGACCATTTCAGACGTCTGAATCTGGGCAAAAATAGCATATTTCTTTTCTGGTTTGCACGTTTCAAATTTCAGAAGTCTGAAATTTATTTTCAGACGTCTGAATATTTACAACGGCTATTTTTTTGAAAAGGCATTTCCATTCATGAAGAGTTGCGACCTTTAATTCAATAGCTTTTGATGATAACTCTTCATGAACAATTACAACCATCTATTACCTATATAAACACATTAGAATCAAGTTTTAAATTCACCAATTTCTATTGATTATTATTCTATTATTGAAATTCTTGATTCTAACTCATTTGTGCTAAAAATATCATTCAAATTCAAATTCTACTTTCTTAATCTTCACGCATTCATACATATATCATAAAGGAGAAAGATTATAGGAAGATCGTACTATCAAGAGACAAATTCGTGTTATTGAGAACACACTGTGTCATATACTTTCTGTATAAGTTGAAGTCCTGTTCTGTCGTTCAGGTAAGTGAAGTCCTCTTCGGCTGTTGAGGCGAAATCCTGTTCTGCTGCTCAGGTCCCTTGTTCGGCTGTTCAAGAGTTGTTGTAAACCTGTTCCTCCGGGTTAAGTGAGGATTGTTGTTAGTGAAATTCCAGAAGGAGTCTGGGACTGGACGTAGAACGGAAAGTTTGAACCAGTATAAAAATTCCTGGTGTGTTTGTTTTATTTTTCTTATTTACTCTGCTACAGTAACTTTGTTTTATTTCCGCACTAGTATATTATAATTCCATATAGCACGATCCGCACCACTGTAACTTTCTGATTTTATAATTTTAAAGAATGTTCTATACGTTTAATAGAATTACGTGCTTACAATAAAATATGGACTTTGGTAAATATGGTAAAATTTATTTTATTTTTCCTTCATAATTAATAATGAGTTTATCTCGTTATATACAAGATATTTTATATAATTTTATATATTCCCTCATTCTTTTTGATAATGACAAAGGGGGAGAAATTCATGTGCATATTAATAGAGGGAGATATTATACTTAGGGGGAGATGTTATACTTAGGGGGAGCTTTAAACATATTAATATTATTTTTTATATAGAATGAATATTTTTAAAAAATTGTATAGTTGTCATCATCAAAAAGGGGGAGAATGTTAGAACCTTAATTGTTGGATTTTAATGACAACAACTATACAATTATGTCAAAGAATCTCTAAGCTAATTTGCAGTTACATGGGCATCAAAATGAGATAACCAAATACATTCAAAATGAAGATACAGAGTACAAAAGAATAAAAGAATGTATATGGAGATACAAGAAGAGATATATAAGATAGAGACAAGACAAAGGTGACAAATAAAGTATTATTAGTCATATAGTGTCGTGTCTAGAGTTTAAAAATGTTAAAATCTTCTCCAAATGGTATACACACATATACGTTCATATTTTAAATGAAAAATCAAGTTTTCAAAAATTACATGGAGGGGGACTCGAACCCGGGTCACTAGTTCAGAAAGTAAGTGCTCTAATCATTTGAGCTATGGTAATTTTTAACTATAGGTCAAATTCAGACGTCTGAATTGACCATTTCAGACGTCTGAATCTGGGCAAAAATAGCCTATTTCTTTTCTGGTTTGCACGTTTCAAATTTCAGAAGTCTGAAATTTATTTTCAGACGTCTGAATATTTACAACGGCTATTTTTTTGAAAAGGTATTTCCATTCATGAAGAGTTGCGACCTTTAATTCCATAGCTTTTGATGATAACTCTTCATGAACAATTACAACCATCTATTACCTATATAAACACATTAGAATCAAGTTTTAAATTCACCAATTTCTATTGATTATTATTCTATTATTGAAATTCTTGATTCTAGCTCATTTGTGCTAAAAATATCATTCAAATTCAAATTCAAATTCTACTTTCTTAATCTTCACGCATTCATACATATATCAAAAGGAGAAGATTATAGGAAGACTGTACTATCAAGAGACAAATTCGTGTTATTGAGAACACACTATGTCATATACTTTCTGTATAAGTTGAAGTCATGTTCTGTCGTTCAGGCAAGTGAAGTCCTCTTCGGCTGTTGAGGCAAAATCCTGTTCTGCTGTTCAGGTCCCTTGTTCGGCTGTTCAAGGGTTGTTGTAAACATGTTCCTCCGGGTTAAGTGAGGATTGTTGTTAGTGAAATTCCAGAAGGAGTCTGGGACTGGACGTAGAACGGGAAGTTCGAATCAGTATAAAAATTCCTGGTGTGCTTGTTTTATTTTTTCTTATTTACTCTGCTACAGTAACTTTGTTTTATTTCCGCACTAGTATATTATAATTCCATATAGCACGATCTGCACCACTGTAACTTTCAAAATAGACTGTAAAATTATTTTACAAATTGGCATTTACATATCATTTACTATTAACAACATTTTTTGAATAGCCTACATTGTTGAAATGTTAAGATAAGTATGCCGTAATTGTTTACAATTACGTTACTTGTAAACTTTCGATGCATGGTTCCTGTAAGAGAACAGATGATAATTTTACTTTTTACCGAAGTTCCAAAAGTTTTGTTTTGAAAACAACGTAAATGATCATTATAGCAGAAAAATAATAATTTAAATATATGAGACTTCTAAACAACTTGCTAATTAATGATATATTATAATCGAACTTTAATGACACTCATGGAGCTACATGATTATCCAAACAGAAATTTCAACTGTGCATTAAGAAAAATGAAACGTAAGTTTAACAGTAAAAATAATAATCACTTCAACAATGCTATCTAAACAATAACTATACTGTACCTACAGCGAAATAAACATGTTCTTCCATACATAGCAGACTAGCAGCTCATCCACAATTGTCAACTTCTTACATATAAAAGTCGATGAGTTCCTTATATTAATGCAAAAAATCAATTAGCAGTATAACATAGCATTGAGAAGAAAATGGTAAGACCTCAGGTCAACCCAGGTCCACCAGCTAGCAGTGATCCAGCACAATACCCTCCGCCTCCTCCTTATCCAACGGTGGAGATGAACCAAAAACATGTATGATCTGGTAGATGGCATTGCACTTAGCCTGTTTAGAAGTGCCCGCAACACACAAAAATACGCGGTCATGCCATTTTTGTCAAAAAAAAGTATTTCTGGTAATCCAGAAAGACATGGTTGAAATTAGTTCAATAAATTTTCATTATTAGTAGTAAAGATGAGGAGATGAGAATATTGTATCTTTGAAAAAAATTACAAGGGTTGAAGCTTAAAGATCATGGCGTCTCCATCTCCTTTAACCTTCTTTTGTTTCCATCCGCTCAATAACCCACTGCATGCTTCGCCTTCCAACCAAACTGACCCACCAATTTATTTATTTTCTCATTCGGCATGAACCTCCCCTGTCCCCACACCAACCATCCACCTGACCTCTCTTTCATCATTCCTCCTCCACTACCACCTGTACCAGCTGACCCACTTTCTTCCTTTTCCTATCCAACATCCCCCCTCCTGCTGCTACTCTGGCCCCTAATCTGCCACCAGTCCATTGGACTTCACTTTTAAATCTAAACCTAAAAATGCAGGAAAATTTATTCCTACTGATTTCAATCTCCCATACGATGACTCGCGCCTTTCCTCTCCCTGATTCTGTCAAAAAAGGCTGGTATTGATTATTGGCATGACCACTTGGTTGGGTTCTTCTTGGATGGCAGTTTCTCATATATGTTTGTTCTTACTCATTTGTAAAAAGCCTGGAAGCTTAAATGGAACTATAAGGTGAAATCTGATAAAGTACACTTCTATTTTGAATTCTCTTATCAAGAAGACAGACAAGAGATCTTAGAATACGATCCTATTTTTTATCAGAGGTGTAATGTTTGTCATCTCATCATGGAAGCCTTCCTTTGACAACACAAATTCTGTTTTAGAACAGTTCCTGTTTGGATGCACTTCTATAAGATTCCTCTTCTTACATGGACCCTAATTGAAATAAATTTGGAAAGTTAATTTGTTTTAATGAAGCTACCGAGAAACTTTCTAGATTTGAATATGCTGTGTTTAATGGAAATTACACCTGCCAAGGAATTACCCAGTTGCATTAAGGTTGGTGAGGGGGGTAAAGTAGCATTCTAGAAATAGAATAGTTAAAATTAGGGAGGCCATACTTTCATATTGTAAAGCGGGTTCCTGTCAAAGTTTCATTGCAAAACAAGTCCTTATTTTCTGAAAGCGAAGAATTTTTTTGCTGAAATGTCAGCAACTTTTATAAATAAGTGCTGATATTTCAGCAACTTTTCATGTAAAAGTTTCATTGTAAATCGGGTCCTTATTTTCTGTAAACAAAGAAAATTATTCATAAATTTCAGCAACTTTTATAAATAAGTGCTGATATTTCAACAACTTTCATAAAATGTGTTCACAGTGTACATAAATGTTGCCGAAATGTCAGCAACTTTTATAAATAAGTGCTGATATTTCAGCAACTTTCATACACTATGTTCACAGTGTATAGAAAAGTTGTGGAAATGTCAGCAACTTTTATGAAAAGTAGCATCATACTTTACAATAATCGTGAATAAAAAAACAGAGACCTAATTTACATTGAAATTTAGTGAATGACTTTTCGTGAATTTTGAAACTTAATAAGGAACTGTGCCAAAAGTACCCAATAGAATATGATTGGAGACCACAAATTTGTACCACATGCAATAGTTTCGGGAATTGTACAATTGTTTGTATTTAGAAAGAAAAGGTTGGAATCGAAAAGGTTTCTACAAGTCCTGAAACTTGCTATGAATAATAAAGTAGTCATTGGGAACAATGAAGTTAATGGAAACTTGTAGAAGTTCAAAAAAACATAGTGTTGAAGTATTGAGAAAAATAAGCTAATATTTATGTAGTTTCCACTGCCTGTACACATGACTCACTTGGTGCTTTAAATGCTTAATCAAAAAATGTTACAGCTCCTCCCCAATCTGGTAGCTCTATTCTAGGACCACACCCACTTGATGTCGCACAGTCTAATTATGAAGCACGTTTCCAAAGCAACACTACCCATCCAACTTATATGCATGATAAATCTTCACACTTTTCTGGAGAGACAGCTTCTACCATGCAGCCAAACACTAATCAGCATTCTCATGCAGTGTCCCCTACTTCCTTAACAACTGATGCCTCGAATACGATACCACTTTCTAAAGAAACTTCTTCTATCCCTAGTAAGAATCCCTTTTCTGCTTCACACCACATACAGTGGACCGACATCATCTTAACCTTAACTCTTCAAATCATAATTCATCCCCATCTACTGCAGTTGTATAAGTTTCTACTGTTATCCCATCTCCATCAATTCCTGTTCCTCCACCAAACTCTTCAGCATCCATTCCAATCCTAAATCACCTTATCATAACATTAAACTCGCTTCTCATATCATCTCCTCTATGTCTGAACACAACCTACATCCCATGACCCATCCCGATCTTTATGATCTTCCTAACCAATCAACTTCTCCCAATACTGCTCATAATTCATAATCTCCTCCCACATCCCCACACAGCCATAACACCATATCAACAAATCTTGACCCTTCTGCTGATAACACTATACATTCTTTTGACTCTGACACTATCTCTCAACCACATAGCAATGTCACTCAACCAACATCAGCAACTATTGCCACAAAGAACTGAAAGAACGCTACAGCAAAAAAACCAAATTACAACCTTTCCTTTACAACCAGCACAACACTGACAGTTATAATAGGTATTTTATAATAACTGTTTATTTTAGCACTTGTAACAAAGACACCTTTAACCACTTTATTTATGCAACAATTGTAATATACGTCCGTAACTGCAGCTAATTTATGCCCGTTGTAGATATATATTTATAACTACTATTTTTGGTAGTTGTCTCCCTGCATTATTTTTCTGCTTTATAAAATTTCAAATTCCCTCCCCACGTTTCTTTGACCGCTCATTCTACTGAACTAAAGTAAACCTGAGAGAAAAATTCCCTAGTCCCCAAACCTAAACCTTATCCCATCTCGCTACTCTCCGTGGTTGCCATCCAGGAAACTAAACCGCGCCCGCTCGCCCTTATTGCTGCTCACCGTCGTTGCCGCTTACCACTGTTGCGCTCGCTGCCGTTGCCTTGCCATCGATGGAGTGTGCAAAATATTTTCTATTTTATTTATATTTCCATCTTTCTTTGATTTTCCTGGAACCTAGCTGATGCTAATCCATCTACACATAAAGAAATTAGCTACATAAAGTTATAGTATTTTTGTCTGCATTACTTATTTCTCCTAATTGATGCTACATCCAGGAAACCCCAATTGATGCTTTTTGTCTGCATTACTTATTTCTCCTAATTGATGCTACATCCATCTACACATAAAGAAATTAGCTACATAAAGTTATAGTATTTTTGTCTGCATTACTTTTTATCTTTCAACAGATCTTTCTTTGATTTCTAACTAGTTTTCAACCTTTTTATATTCTTAAATCTGTATTACTTATTTTTGTCTGTTTCTGTAAATTGCTTATAAAGTTAGGCTATCTTTCAACATCTGTTTTTTTTTTATATTATCCAGTATTAGCCGATATGATTCAATAATCATACTTACATACTTATATATTTGGGATTTTTTTTCATTTTGGTCTCGTTTTTAAACTTATTATTGCAAATAGCCCAGTTTTAAAACTAATATCAAATATAGGCTTGTTTTGATCAGCTTAGCGCTGACCTAGCCAAAATACACCAGCGACTTTTCAAATGTCGCTGGTGTAATTTTTTTAAGATAAAAACACCGGCGAATTTTCAAAAGTCGCCAGTGTTTTTTCTTAATATTTTTTTAGTTGGCAGCTTTTGAAAAAACGCTAACTAAACTGGCAAAAAAAAAATACCAGCGTCAATGCATTTTAGCCAGTTCAGCGCTAAACTGTTCAAAACAGAGCTATATTTGATATTAGTTTTAAAACGAGGTTATTTGTGATAATAAGTTTAAAAACGTGGCCAAATCGGGAAAAAAAAAACCATATATTTGTCGTGAAACTGCTTTAACCAATCAAATTGAGATTCTGTTATCTAACTGCTGTTAATGATTCTTACACGGATATTTTTTATTAACATGTATTTGTAAGGTTTTCATTAACTTCAAGTTTTATAGCTTGATAATCTAAAGTAACATTCTATTTTTAGCTAGAAAAATGAAAATATGAGGAGTTACAAAGAAAACCGTAACATGAAAAGATAAGACTAAAGAAAAGAGATCGATTATTGGTGCTTCTAAAGTGTTTCTTTAAATTTAGTCCTTGATTTATTTCCATTTGAATTAATATTATCTTTTATTACAATTAACAAGATATTCAATATATTGACAAATATAGTTAAATAATTTGGCCTTTGCGTAGGATACTTCATACCACGATAATTTGAATGATTGCCATGGAACTCAATTAGTAACTCAAATTTTGAAAGCTATTAATCTGATATTAGTTATAGTCTCTCTTGCAGATAATAGTTTGACTAAAAGATCATAACTGTAGTTATGAGTTGAACATAAGAGAATATTTTACTTACTTTAAAACAAGGCATTTTATTTTGGCTTTGTTTAACATGTAATGTATATGATTATTTATATTTCATTTTTTTTAGCACAAATTTCATATATCTTGAGTTTTTTATGCATATAATATGTTGATTTTTTTCATCATGTAGTTTCCGAAGTAATTACTCAATTGTGTTTACTTACTTACCTATGTATTATATTGTTGTCTTTGAATATGCCAATATATTGTAGATTTGGTTATGTATCACCAACTGTACTTAAAACATGTACCATGCCAATTTATTTGGTAACAGAAAAATTATACCGTTAACAACCAAAGCATCTAGTAAATCAATACTTCGGTTTGTCGCAAGTAGCAGTCGGTACAGGTTGATAATGGGACTTTACCATTCAAAAGAATAGTACTCGTTTATTCTTTATCTACAATCATGTATTAATTTATTTATTTTTAGCCAAACTTTACAAAAGAAATTGTTGATGAAGAAGTTCAAATATTATATAAATTCATAAGACTGTTTCAAATATATGTAAAGGATTATATTTGATTAAATGACGTAATAATTTATAACTAGATTTTCTATCATATCACATTACTCGGTTTGTTATATGAAATTAGAGAATATGCGTTACCAATACCGCAATGCTAATTATCATTATAAGCTTTTGATTACCAATACGGTATCATACATTTTCACGTAGTTCAGTAAATAGTATTAGTCAAGTTCAATTTTTTGGTATTATTTAATTAACATCAAATGAACTCAACTAAGGATAACATGCAAATATGAATAGGACTACGCATTTCAGGTTGAGTTTGTTTAACCATAAATTAGTTTAATGTAAGAGGATCTAAAATTTGATTTTATGCAGGTATGAATTCTAGGTTGAGTTTGTATGAAACATATGCTAGTTTAATCTAAGAGATTTTAAGAGATTAGGTGATCTCATTAGCTGTACGATTTTTGCTTGATATTATTCGAATATCGTCCAATATCTTGATTGTCTAAGTTGGGTTAAGAAACCCACAATTAAAAATTATTGAATTACCCTTCTCCATTTCTAATTTCAAAAGTTTATCTCCTTTTCGAAATGCAAACCCATGAACAGATTTCATTTCGGATCAAAAGGATAATTATCAAATCACATATTGATTTACTCGAGTTTGTGATAGAAGTGTATCTACATGCTTGTTTACATATTTGGTTGATATTATACATAGTTGTTACATATCAAAAAAGGTCTTGTAATTAGTACGATGTTAATTTTTTATATGATATGATTTTTTCCCAGGTTGATCGTTTAGTAAAAGAAGCTTAAACTTGTTGCATGCATGGGTAAGAACGTCCAACATCTTGAACTTTTTATGTTACGGCATTTTCACTATCATAAGGGTTCATAAACTTTTTATGTTATGGCATTTTCACTATCATAAGGGTTCATATTTTGTACACGTATATGCTTAGTATATTTGTATTTAAAGCCGTACGATGAAACCCACATTATATAGTTGATTCACCAGCACCTAATCTTTGATGTTTTTATACACACCATATAGTTATATAATTTAACCATATAAATTGAATTGAAAATATTTATTGCAAGGAAATAAACATCGATGATTTTGTTTTCCACAATCTTCATTTAAGACTGCAACATATTTTAGATCAAAAGGTTCTGGAGTCTCCATATCTGCTCTTACTTTTCGCCATGTTAAATTGGAACTTCCCTTGGCAAATTCAAGGCTATCAAGTATATCCTACAATAGCAATAGTTTATCACTGACGATGTCATGATAAAATTTTCAAATTTAAAGCAAAACCATAAATAAAGAGTACTAGGTACAATTCATTTGATTGTAAAGTTGTTTTTCATTCACAAAAATTTATGACTAAAACTTAAATGCTGAATTAGTTTGAAATTTATGGTTTGCCACTTTCTACAATTCTAACATTCATCAATGAAAACGGCTTGCTCATTTATGCAAATGTTGAGTTCTAGGAGGATTCACTGAGTTGGCAAGTCGGGTACTATGTGTGGGCCATATCTTTCGGACCCCATTGAGTCTTATATGATATGCTATTATGTTATTTGCACCGTATATGAACCATCGGATTCAGATCTTGTCTTCTAGCATTTTGAGTCTAATCTTGATTATGATTATTTTTTTTTTTTTTTTTTGAGTTGGTCTAGCCTATGTTTGCAGGTCTACTGTCCTGATTATGATTATTAGGCCAAATTTAGTGAACCAATAAAATTTGCACAGTCTAGAATAGACACCAAATCCAATTGTGTGAGAGAGAGAAAGTTACAACATGATAAGAGAAAAAATACACCCTTTTACAAACAGAACATATTTCAGAACATAAATGAAAAGCTAGTTGTGGCTGACACCAAAATAGACACCAAATCCAATTATGGCTGACACCTAGATATATGAAAAACCAAATTACCATTAATAAATACCCAAACTGGTGCCGCACCCAGGTCCTCTGCAACTGCAATAGGAAAGAATCTGTTCAAACTGCAACATAAACGATGTGTCTATAGCCAATTTATAAATGCGACATAAACAGTCCTGAGCTTCCTTACGTTTTTCTCTCTCTTCAACTTCACGATTGATTCTTGCCATCGTTCAAATGAAAGAGCTCTCAGATTTATTTATAGCCGTAAGTTATAATTGATTCACTGTGTCAATGAGTAATTGATATAGACATAGAAATTTATTAGTGCATGTCTAACATTGTATTGTTTTTTAAGAATATCAATGGTAAACATAATGTAGCGGAAGAACCAGTGACTACTCATGCTAGCGTCTCAGGTATTTCTTACAAATTAAGTAGATTTGGTTTTTGAATTTTATAGGTGAAATTGCAAGATGGCATATATGACATATGTGTTTAAATTACAAGATGGGTTTTTAACATTTTCTTTTGTTTGCTTACTTTATTCTAAGAAATAAAGGTCAATAAACTCAAAAAAGATAATATACACGCAATCTTATCATCATCGTTATTGGAGACCATTGTTTTCAAAAATTTGTCAATTAGACTAAATATTTACAAACTCTATACACGAATAAAATGTGCAGCAGTCTTACATATTTGAAAATTATATGTCGCATGTGTGGTTTTATTTATTATTTGCTCATAAAATCAAAAACTGGGGTAGCGGTAAAGGTTGAGTGGTAGTGGAAAGGACAGATTGTGAGGTAGCGTTGAGAGTGCAAGGTAGAGCAGAGGTGTTGGAGTAAGGCAGGTTGGATAGTAAATGCTTGAATCTGTTCGTTATGTGTTGTATCTGAGTATAGCCCAATATTTTCTGCCAAAGTTTCAAGAACAGCAAATGTGTTGTACTTGAGCAAACAAATCAGCAAAATTGGTGACCCTATGCATGGGTGGATCTTTTGAGATGGGAGTTGGTTTATTCAGCATTCACGTTATTTTCCTCCCGAATGTCTTTGCCTTTGTCTGCCACATCATCTTTCAAAGTAATAGGAACCACTTGTTCTTTTCCAACATTCATTCCTTGAACAGGATTTTCTTAATAATCCACTTTTCTCTTCTTAGAAGCGTTAGTGTTTGTACCGGATTCCTTAGCAACATCATTATTTCCCTTTATCGTCCAGTAATATGTTTTTCTTTTCTGACTTGCAACATCAGTTGGCAGTTTCTCTTTATTTTCATCCTTTTTAGGACTATAGTCATAGCTTATAAAACATTGACTGGTATAACCATGAGAATATGATACGACTGTCATAGATGCTATTTAAATTGACTTATTCTTATGATTTAAGGAAAATTGTGTCAAGAAGTTGTGTTTTTAGATCATTTGGAAGATGTTTATTTGTTCTGTAGTTAAGTGGTATCGATAAAATGTTTGTGCTTTTTGTTTGCAGTCACATCGAGTAGCAACAACATCACAAATTGTCGACTTAAAAAGTGCAAATTATTGGGTTGGCAAAGCAATGTTGTTGCAGAAGAAAAAATAGCATCTATTAATCCTACTGTTTTAGCGCTTCATGCATGTTAACAAGAAAACTTGTCAACATCCTAAAGTAGAGTTGATAATGTTGGTATGCTCAAATAAACCTTTTTTTGACTAAGTAGAGAATGTTAGATCTTAGTGCTTCTTTTGATTAACCTTTCGAATAGGCATTTGGTATGAAAACTCTTCCTTTTTAAATCTTTCGACCCAGTCGAAACACTTGTATCATTTTCTTTGAAGTACTTCAAACTTGCTGAAGTTATTTGGTTATCCGTTTGATACCTCCTTTTGAAACATTTGCGAAGAACTAAAGGTTCACACTAAGGATACTAGAATATGACTTGACTGGGTATGTTTTGACTTCGTCGAAAGCTGATTTTATAAATGGTTTGGGTTCAATCCTGGAATCTAAGGAAAATGAGCTAAGGTTTATGATTCGACTCTCTAAAAAGTGAATGTTTGGTGAATAATGGTTTGGAGCTAAGGACTTAAATGTATTAGTAAGCGAGAGGTTTCGACTCTTTCGAAATATATCATTTCGACTTGGTTGATGGGGGAAGAACACAATTGACTGAAATAATTTCACAAAACAGTTGCATAATCATCAATATTAAATCCAGCCTTTATTGAACTAATGATGTACAAGCTGATTAAGTCCCCTAATTTGATTTTCAAATTAGTGTTTACAAATTTAAGAAAGTATAAGAAAAGAATGAATGAATTCAGATCTCCAAAACCAGACCCCTTGGATCTTATTTATGGATGCGGGTTGGCACCTTTCGACTCGGTGCTTTCAACTTGGTCGAAAGGTAGCTTTATAGTCCTTCTATCTTCTTTGACAATAGTGCATCCCTCTACATACTTTCGAATGGGTTTGAATGCTTACATCTTCGTCGAAATGGTTAGATGCGCCTTTTCCTTTGTATTGTTTATTGTTGCAAGTGTGTAGGAGTAAGAACTTTCGACTTTGTCGATATGTAGTTCCCTAGGGTTTTGAAGGTGTTGAAGTGTTAATGGTTTCGACGTGGTAGATAGCTTCCAATGTATGCTTGCGAACTGATGCGAAAACCTTCCTAGGATGTTAAAGGCTTCGACCAGCTCGAAGGGATTAATTACGCTTTGAAGAAGTTACTCTGATCATGGCATCTTTTTGAGTAGTTTAAACGAAGACAAAACCTTTGGATTTGAAAGGTTTGGCATGCATACTGCCTTTGAAAGGTACTCCTCTTATTTGAAACATCTTTATATAGGCGAAATCATCTGTTCCGAAAGGTGGACATTGACGCGAAAGGGAACTTTCGACCACATTGACCCCTTCGAAAGCTTGTAACACATCTGGCTTTTGGTTGTAGCATCCATTCGATTCCTTCGAAAGGTTTTGTTGGTGCTGTCATCTCTTCTTCTTTTTCCATTTTATTTATTTTGATTTCGACAAGATTAAAGTTGGAATTGGTGGTAACATCCCCCTCATGAAGGGATGCTCTTCACTTTCCAAGTCAACTCTTTCAAAACTATTACACTTTCTGCCATTTCATATACATACCCAAATCCTGGCCATTCATATAACATCCCGTATCTGAAGGCCAAAAGCTAAGCACTACATATGTTGCAGTCATCTATTGTATTAACTTCTGTTGACAAAATACGGTAATGTTAATGAGATCTATAATATTAGAACAATATGAATATGAACAAAATCACAAATTTTAAAATAACATTTTACTGGTTACATTTCAATTCAACAATTCATATCCATATTACATAATCCCATAGTCATTTACCAGTAAAGATCAAATATAATTATACAATAATACGCCAAAAGCGACAGATGACGATACCCCATTGCTAGACTAGAGTCAACATAGTTATATCTGACTTAATATATACAGCGGACTCAAAACAAAATAAACGATAACTCCTTATTAGTTATCCATCAGGCACCTGCTCGTCTTTGGAAGTTTTATTCGTCAAAATTACTAGGACTTGAAAACTTTAACCCTTAGCCTACTCAAATCAATTTTGAGCACTCAAGAGTTTAAGGGGAAACAAAAACTTCGAGTCGGACATAAAGCCTAGTGTGAGTAATACTGTTACATCTCAGTTTACCAATATTAAGTAAGACCATGTTGCTTAGCGGAACATGTTTCCCCTCACCAGTATCCTTTTCAAAACACATAATTTGCAAACCTTTTCCTGCAACCAAACAGGTTAATCAAAATGATTATAATAATAATAGAATTATTCTTTATGCTAAAAACAGGTAATAAATGGACTATCTGTCCAAAAGCTGGACTAACCATCCTCAAACTGGACTAACTGTCCCTTTGGCTGACTCGGACCTACCAGATAAAATATCACATGGTCTAAACGTTTGTTAGACAGAACTTCTGGACGTTCTGTCCTTAAGTTACTTCTCCAAGAGTCAACCGATCCTAATGGTTTTTCGGGCTAATAAATAACCTATCTCCATACGTAAATATTTCTTTCTGTGTGTAACCATCACTTTTAGTCTTACCTGTGACTAAACCATACACACTGAAATTCTGGATTAAATTAGCTAGGGGCCAATAGCTAATGAGTATAGGGCACGATCCTACATAAGTCTTATTTGGTCTTCTAATTTGAGTCATTTGCTTAGGGCTAGCTTCCGTTCGTCTTTTTCCTTGAAAAACCTTTTCAAAATGATTTAACCTTTTAAACCATACTTATACAAGAAAAATATATCTTTAGCTTTACTCTAAGCTATTTTTCCATGTTATATATACTTTACTTCAAATAATATTGATGAAAATTAATGGAGAATACCTATCCTCCCAAAACAAGTTAAAACCATTTTTGACTTGAAAACACTTAGGCTATATTGTCAAATTAATAAATTCAAAACCTTTGTTTAAAACCTTTAAACAACCCTTTCGAAACCATTGAAAGTACCCTTTCGAAACCAAGTTAAACCATTTACTTAATCCAGGCCGAAAGGCCAAACCATTCCTTTCAGCACCATTCAAATTCTTTCTTTTGAAAGCATTGAAAAACCTTTCTTTCGAAAGCTTTAAAACATTAGACATCCTTCTTTAAAAACTTTAAATATTGCCTTTCGAAAAAAATAGGAAAAACCTTTCATTTCAAACCTTTTGAAACCTTTGGGAACCACCCCTTTGAAACCATTCATTAAAACCTTTCGAATGCGTCGAAACTCTACCCTTTCGAAAGCATTTGGTTTCAGTTTAAAACATGTGGAAATACCTTTCAAAACTATTAAAACTCTCTCTTTCGAAACCATTTGGTTTATACTTCAATTCAGAGAAAAAGGGTCATTAAACAATTTAAGTCGAAAGCATCTTTTTCGAAAGTATTCCTAAGTAAAGAAGTGATGGTGTCAAAACTATCTCTTCGAATGCATCAAAGAAGTGATCAAGTTTAAAAAGGCAACACAACCCTATCGAAACCAATCTGGGTCGAAAGGTAAAAAGCGACAGTAAGGGTTTCGACCTAGTCAAAAGTAGTCATTTAAAACAAAAGCACAAATTAATCGAAACCGTTCTGTTAGACCAATTGACCTGGTCGAAAGACAATCTAGTCGAAAGATATTCAGTCGAAAGCAAGCAGACGCATTTTCATTTAAAAGCAAAGAAACGCTTAAACCCCTTCGGAACCCTTAGTTTCGACTCAATGCCTTCCGCCTCACATCCAATTCACTACATACCAATTACCTGATACCTTGAGCTTTAGTTTCGATGGAGTCGGAGGCGAAGGTAAGGAGGCAAAAGCGTGGTGCCTAAAGCATCGAGACGGTAAGAAGCATGTATATTTGTCCTTCTAAACTATTTTTTTGTACCTAGCCTGCTTTGTTTGTCAAATTGTGATTGGTCTCAAATTTCTCTTTTGAAAAAATGTTGCCAATTTCTAGAAATAACAAATTGAATTATTATACAAAATACGCCTTCTCCAATTTATAAATATTTAAAACATTTAAGTCATGTACCTTCAATAATTTTATATATCCATTAAAACACTTAGGAAAATTCTACAAAAATTCCAGAAAATCACTTTTTATATGTTTTCTAACATATATAAATTTCAGACCCAAACCATTAATTATTTATAAATATTTTTAACCCAAAATAATGTTTTCTTCACTAAAAATTTACATAAATTCTAAAAATTCGGAAAATTGTAGCCCATCTAAAATATCATTTCTGATCTATATAAAAATTGCAAGGCATTTGGATATCGTTTAATAGGTTTTCACATTAAAACATATCATAAAATCAATACGAACATGCATAAATCATCAACAAGTATATATAATCATTCCATCATTCAAAAACATGGCAAATCATTGCAAAACAGTTCAGATTTCATCTTAAAACGAAAACACAAGAAATAAGAGATGTAAACATTATTCACCTTAGCTTAGTGATTAAGGAGTTTGAGATTTGGGGGATTTGATTTGATTTAGCTTCTTCCTTCGCTTTTCTTAATCTTTTTCCACTTGCTCTTGTTAATGGTGGTCGACGTCAAGTTTGAAATTTTTGATAAATGAAAAATGAATGCGTATAGGATACATAGCCAAGGGTTTAGGGATATAGGAATAACATCTTTCCCATTTTACCCCTCCTCTATTTCACTTTAACTCTTCTTTTAACTCATTGGTTAAAGGGCACAACTACCCTTTAATTAAAATCAAATCTCAATCCCCAAATCAACACATTATTTTATTTAATTCAGATAATTAAATATCTTATATAACATTATCAAAAATATGGGATGTTACAAACTCCCCTCCTGAACTAATTTCATCCTTAAAATTACGATAAAGTACACAACTAATCAAACAAGTTAGGGTAAGTATCTGTAATCCTGATCTCAACCTCCCAAGTACAGTCCCTGTCATCGTCGCTCTGTCAGACTTTAACTAATCTGACTGTCTTGGTTCTAAGTCTCTTGTCATCTTTCGCAATAATAAGAATCTACTTTCTCACTATAGTCAATTTCGGTTCTACTATTAAGTCATCTCGCACAGTCGGTGCAATAGTAGTATCCGTGTCTCTAACACTTTCTCAGATGAGAAATATGAAAACCATCATCGAATCCTGCCAAATTGCTCGATAACTCAACCCTATATGCGATTTTCCCGATCATCTCAACAATAGGAAAAGGTCCAACGAACATTGGTCCCAACTTCCTTGATCTTCCAAATCTGATCATACCCTTCATCGATGACACCTTGATGAAAAATTGATCTCCAACTGAGAATTCTAAGTCTTTCCTTCTTCCATCTACATAACTCTTCTACCTAGATTGAGCATCCTTCATTCTAGCCTGAATGACCTCAATTTTTTCAGCAGCTTCTCTAGCTAAATCTGGACAATAACCAATCTATCCTCAATCTCCAACCAACAAATAGGAGATTTGCATGGTCTCCATACAAAGCTTCAGACAAGGCCATCTCAATACCAGTCTGATAGCTGTTGTTATACGAAAAATAGACTAAACTGAGATGATCTTCCCATTATCCCTTGAAATCTAATACAAAAGCTCTTAACAAATCATTTAAGATTTTCAGAACCACTCTGTTTGCCATCTATCTATGGATGGTAAGCGTACTCATCTTGAGCTTGTTTCCCAAAACTTCCTGTAGGCTCTTCCAGAAATCGCTAGTGAATAAGGAATCGCTATCACTTACTATATTAATAGGAATTTCATGCAGTCTAACCACATTCTTCATGAAAAACTTCGCCAAAACAAGTGCCATTGCGATTGACTTAGCGGGAATAAAATGGGCACTCTTAGTCAATCTGTCCATTATGACCCGTGTACTTTCATTTTTTCGGTTTGACCTTGGAAACCCGTCAATAAAATCCATGGACATAGAATCCTACTTCCACATCGGAATATCTATGGCTGAAGAGATCCACTTGGCATTTGGTGTTCGGCCTTTGCCTATTGGCAATTTAAGCACTGCTTTACCCATAAGCCAATACCCAGTTTCATACCTCCCCAGAAGAACTTCTCTTCGTATCCTGATACATCTTAGTTCCTCCTGGATGGGTAGTGAACTTCGAACGGTGGCATTCTTCCAATACCTCTTTCCTTATGTTTCCTACACACGGAACACATAATCTTCCTTTCTTTGTCAACCACCCATTCTGATCAAGACTGAAATATTTCAAGTCTCACTTTCGGTCCCATCTCTCAATTTTCTGATCCGTTCAGCTAATACCGGATCCTTCTCCTGTATAGAATCAATTTTTCGATCATCACTAGTCGAACTTCCAAACATGATAACATTACGGTTTCTCCGCTAGACCTAGCCTCAGATCTCCATCGCACTCTGCAACTTACTGTTGCTTCCAAATATTTCCATTCAGCAATCATTGCTAACACTACATTCTAATGTTTTCTGCTAAGTGCATCCGCAATTTTGTTGCTTTTCCTCGGTGTGTACTTAATTCCAAAATCATAAGCGGCATTAAATTTTAACCACCTCTACTGTCTTATCTTTAGCTCCTTCTGAGAGAACAAATACTTCAGTGACTTATGATCTGTATATAACTTAAACCCCTCTCCCAAAAAGTAATGTCTCCACACCTTCAATGATAAAATCACCATAGCTAATTCCAAATCGTGCGTCGAACATCTGACCTTATGTGGTCTAAATGCATAGACAATCACTTTACCTCTCTACATCAGCACAGCTTCTAATCCTGTTCCATAGGCATCTGTATAAACCACAAAATCTTAATTCCCTTCTGGAACAACCAACACAGATGCATGTGTTAATAAGTGTTTTAAAATCTGGAATGCTTCCTCGCACTTATTGGCCCACACAAACTTCACATTCACAACACCTGAATTTTCATTTTGTAATGGTTATAACCGTTGGTAAACAAATTCCTAACAGTTATAATCGTTGGTAGCAGGTACAGTATAATTTTTTTACATATTTTGTAACGGTTATAATCGTTGGAATTTTTTTTACAACGGTTATAACCGTTGGGAATTACAGTTATGACTTACGACCATTTTCATATTTTCAACGATTATAACCATTGGAAAATTCCACATTCTCAACAGTTATAACTGTTGAAAAATTCCACATTCCCAACAGTTATTACCGTTGGAAAAGTCGCGTTCCCTAATGCTAATTTTACAGTTACCAACAGTCATATCCGTTGGAAATCATTCAATAGGTAGGTGAATTATTTACAGTTAATACAAATATTTACATTAAATGATTACTGAACGCATTTGAGTTCTTCAACACTTATGGTTTGTCTTAGTTTCACTTGAATGAACCATGTAATACAATATAATATGGTCTACATCAACTATATAACATTGGCAGTAGAGTGGTTTCTTCGATATGATATTCCTATCATTTAAAGCATTCAAAACATCTATTATACATATGATTTTTGTGTTTAACAAATTATATATGAAAGCAACTCTGTCGCTCCTACATCCATTAACCACATTGTACATACTCATGAACAGTTCAAATTACAGAAGAAATTAGTAAATAATCATCCAAAATTGTTATTCCTTTCCGCTACCTCGTGAAATGCGGTCTTCCTTTGTATCTAATTT
This sequence comes from Allium cepa, assembly GCA_030765085.1. Classification (NCBI taxonomy): domain Eukaryota; kingdom Viridiplantae; phylum Streptophyta; class Magnoliopsida; order Asparagales; family Amaryllidaceae; genus Allium; species Allium cepa. Next base: position 188,105,531 of record CM060937.1, on the reverse strand, counting down.
CCTGACAGCCTACGATATACCATTTTTTCAGGTCATAGACTCTGGAGCTAAATTGGAAAGAAAATCACAAAACCGTATGTTTTTCCAAGCCTGATAAAACACCACCACCTTTTCAAGTAAAAAACAATATTACTATTTTGTAATGATATTTGACATCTGAATTCAACGTTGTTTATTGAATAACCATTTATTTCAACTATTTACAACAAAAAAACAATAATGATTAAAAAGAATTGGTTCCAAACTGTCTTTATTTATTCCAACAGTTACGCCAGAATCTTCTCTTCCAACGTCATCGCATCATTCCAACCACATAGGGCCAACGTAAAAACTTAGGGACCGAGGCAAAATACAAATTAGGGATCCTTTATCATTGATATACATGGGTGCATACAGAGAATCAGCTACATAGAACATAAAATTTGACATAGTTTATTGTATTTCCAATGCATATATAAATCATTAAATAGGTAGGGAAATAATTCACCAACCTATTCACATTGTTTTAAGTACTTGTAGAAATGAAAAAAAAAAAACAATACCAAACATATAGTGCTTTTGGTTTCATTCAATCTTTATATCATATTTTCAGCGCAACTTCTAATCTGTAGCATTAACTATTACCTTCACGATGGCGAAGAAATGCCGAAGTGACCAGATATATGTAACGACTACAACACAAACAGTATGCACATATACGCACACGATGTAAAGATGCGATAGATTAAATAAATTGAAAGGCTAGTTAAAAAAATTGACGATGATTGAAATAATGAATATTGGTGAATCTACTTTTCATCAATACCATAGATATATAGGGTATTCATGTCATTTCATTAACCATGGTAGAAACTACACTTAGTGTATGTGCTAAACAACATGTATACCCATCGAAAAATTCAAATGAAGAATGGTATATGTTTACGAAAAATAATTCTTTAGTTGGTATCTTACATTTATAAAAATAAAGGTGCATCATGGTCTCTTAAATATGCTAAACAATACAAAGTTAGCATCATCATGGAAACTTATAGGCCATTTTTTCAAACAATCATATCTAAGCGTTTATTCCACATTCGTTGTAAGCATTGCTTCACTAATTATTATATGTAATCAGATTTGCCCATCTCTTTTGAACTTTCTATAAGGGTTTGATCTAAACACACATCTGACATAATTGATTATAAAGGAAACCATATGGATCAACTACCTCATGTCTCAGGTGTAGGGTCTAAATTTAAATGGTATAATGCTTACATGAATATCATTCCAATATATGAATAACAGATTTTCTAACACGCTCTACACACTTGAAAGTAAGAAAAACAAAACGTTAACAACACAAAAGTCTTAGCAAGGAAGAATAGCTCACCTAATGGTAGTCATTTGCTTAAGATGTATATGAGTACAAAGTTTCTTCTTCGCCAAAGGAGCAATATCACTGTAGATAATAATCTTTGCATTCATTTACCAAGTAATAGAAAAGATATGTTATGAAAAAGAATCAAAGTTTCAAACATATTAAATTTACATTTTAGATAAGAAACCAACAAAGAATCATTTATCATCAACAACAAGAACTAAATTGACCTGCTGAAGAAGTTTGAAGTGGCATTAGCGTCAAAAATGATGAAAACATACTCAAAGAAAATAAATGAGGATAAACAACATGGAACCATATGTATTTTCTATTTTTAGACCTTTAAGAGGAACATAATCATCTAGCTTAAGGCCAAAAAACCTACAATGAAAGAGTTAAGCAATTTCCACATCAAGGCAGACATTTGAATTTCCAACTTGAAATCTTAGTAGATTAGTTGATTTGAGAAAAATGATAAATCATGGAAAAAATCATAATAAATAGACATTGGTAAGATTTATAAAATAGTAATTAATATATTTGAAATATGAAACAATGTCATTCACTTTATCGTCGACTACTATCAGTTTTTTATCCTAAAACAGTATGTTATATACTTAACCATTTAATAATTGGTTCAACTAATTTCTACGTCACGTTTTTTTTCTACCGTTTGAAGCTAAGTTTGTGATGAAAAACTCATTAGAATTTTGCTCTTTGCCTCTACAAACATTGTATGCTTAAGTTGGATGCAAGGAAAAAGCCCATTGAGATGGTGCAACAATTGCAAGATTTTCTTGGCTGGCGAGTAAGAGATGGGCGCTTATGAATTGATGCTCATAATCGATGTTTGTACCAAAATTGGACACAACACTCTTCGGAAGTTTTTGAAGAGATAATAAATGAAGAATATGAATTGAAAATGAGGATTATCTAACAAAAACTCCAAATAACAGTAAAAAAAGACAAACACAAGCGATTTATAGTGGTTCGGCTCGTTGCCTACGTCCACTGTGAAGTTTTAGCAATTTTATTGATTCTCTTTCAACGTTTACAAGCGATTACAGCAAGCAACAACAAGTTACAACTGAAAATTCGAAATCAACAGCAAGTGTATGATGTGGGGTGATGAAGATCTCGATCCGGCAGAGTCTGGGCGCTTGACAGTCAAAAGATCCTTTTTCTGTTGGCCCTGGGGCTCTATTTATAGGCGTAGGATGCTGATATTTCACTGAAAACTCGGGAGACTACTTCTGGCACGTGAGGGGGCCCACGCGCCCGGTTTCAGGATATTTGGGCCCACTCTGGCATCGATTCGAACTCCATTCGAATCGATCATGAATTCATCCAATCGAGGTGAAATTTGGTGTGGACATTCTTCAACATGAATGCAAGCTTCTACGAAAATTTCGTGGCATTTGGATCAACAGATTGAGAGATATGATGGGTTTGAGATGACGTTCTTCGAGTGGCTGTTTGGTTCGAAACCATCCCTTCGAATCGATGGTTTCGAATCGATGGCGGCACGTGTCTTAGTGTTGACGTAGAGTAGACACTTCGCTTCGATCCGGGTTTTGCTTCGAGTTGACTGTTTCGACTCCATATATCTCGGCGCATTCGAACCGATGAAGGACACGTCATCATGGCTAGTTAACCCAGTGGATTCGAACGAAGCTTCACAGATGGGTTCGCACAAGGCTTCAATGATGGGTTCGAACATGGCTTCACGGATGGGTTCGAACAAGGCTTTACAGATGGGTTCGAACAAGGCTTCATTGATGGGTTCGAACAACTGATGCTTGATGGATTCGAACTTGCGTTTCTCTGATGGATACGAGCTTTGCAACTTCTCCATGGATACGAGGTCCATCGATACGAACTCGATGGATTCAAAGTTGATGGAGTCGAACCGAGGCACTCTGATGGATTCGAAGCTAATCGATACGAAGGTGATCGGTTCGAACGGTGTTCGGTGATGAATTCGAAGACACCTGTAACGATGGATTCGAAACCAGTGTTTTTCCCTTCAAGTTGAATCGATCATAACTTGAGCGTATGAACTCGGATTGGCTTGAAATTTGAGATGCGGACTTCTATGATCTTTTCTGTCATGTCCTATCAATTGTAGCTTAATCTGGGCTCGGACAAAATTCAGTGATATCCATAGCGAAACGAAGTATGACCAATCTCTGAGGCGAACTGTTCTCCGTTTTCGATCAATCTTTTTTTACTGAGACTCTTATTCTGTATTGTTATAACCTTGTGTGGATATGGTTGATTGCTGTATAATAGCGCTCAGTCATCGGCTGTTGCATTTGTAACAAGATGAGTATTCGATCCTTGTGAATGTTTAAAATCGAATGTTAGCTCGACCTATATGCACATATGTTAGTTTGACCCTTGTTAACGTCGTGCGTCCAGGAGTCGTTGTCAGTTTGGTTTGCTATTGAATTTCGTATCGATTCTCTCCTGAACCGAGTTGGGAATTTGGGTTGAGACAATGCTTAATGGTTGTTTTGAAAAGTCTCTTCGTATCGATCCTCTCCTGAGCCGATATAGAAGGTTGAAGGAAACGACTTTGGGTTGCGCGAATGTAATACTTCGAACCAATGTGTTTGAGCATTGATGGATTCGAAATCCACATTCGTATAGATGGAGTACGCTTATGTTATGATGGATACGAATCTGACATTCGAACCGATGGCTTGGACGAGTATGAAAAGTTCATTCGTACCGATGAGAAAGAATGGATACGAAATGGTAGTTCGCATCGATACGAAATAGTCGTTCGTATCGATAGGTTGTGGATGGAGTCGTGAATCTATTGACGTGAACAGGGGCTTCGAATCGATGTGCCCACTATTTGTTTCACATCGATGCAACTCGTCGCCCTGCTGTGTATTTCGTATCGATGAAGTGTGAGGGTAACTTCGAATCGATAGGGCCTTAGGCCGATGGATTTGAAGGCTGACTTCGAATAGATCTGATAATTGATCGGTTGTGACCGGTTGAGTTAACTGGGATGCGAAGCGGCCCGGTCACTTCCTAGGCTTCATATAAATAGCAGGGGGTTTCACTTTTTTCAATTTTTACTTTTTTACTTTTGCCTTGTGTTTATTGTGTTCTGCATCGTTTCGAAGCTCCAGAGAGAAAACACTGCGTCACGTCACCGAATCAATCAAGATACAAGTCTTTAATTCCTCGAATCCATCATTCAAACTAGGTAATTAGCTTCGAATCCAAACGGCAAAGCTATTTCGAACCTACCTCTTCTTCATCGATTGGCCACTCTGGTGATTGGTAAAACCAGATCTGGTTTGGGAGAGCTTCGAATCGATTCGTGGACTCGAGTTCGAATCGATGATGGCGACATCATTTTTTCTTGGATTTCGCATCGATCCCTGGAATGACTTTATGGGGGTGACGCAGTTCGCACCGATTGACTACCATTGATGGGTCTATTCAAATCGATGGATTCAAATCCATCAGCTATCAGTTCGAAGTTCTCAACTTTACATCGATACGGAGGGTATCGATTCGAACGTGATCGATGTTAAGTTGAGGGTTTCCTTATCGGTTCGAACCAGTTAACCAAGGATCGATTCGAAATCATCCTTCATTGATCGATTCGAACTTGGCACTTGATCATCGATTCGAAGCGCGCCTTTCTGCATCGATTCGAAGTGATGTTAGGATGGGTTCGAATGAGTTCCCTGTGTTCGGTTCGAACCCTCTATGATGGATACCAAAGTTTGACTTTTTCTAAGCATAATTCCGACGAGCTTCATCCTTGCATATTTGGACTTGACAATTAAACTGCATACTTGACCACCCTTTGAAGCTCGTCGATGGAACCACAACGACTTCCATCCAAATCAACTTCCATCATACAAACGGTTTAGTGGTGACGGTCAGCGATGACGGTCATTATAACTGGACCTCGTAGCTTTGTCGTTTGCATATTTCCTTTAACTCTGCGATATTTATTCAAGTAATGCATGACACTATACAACATACATTCATACACTTTACACTGGGTGAACGCACGGGTCCTTTGTCGTCTAACGATGGTTTCTCATGAGTTAGCTAGTCATGGAACCTTCAAGTTCGCAGTAGCAGGAGGTTCAAAGCACGGTCAATCCGAGACCAGAGGTTCCGGATATTGAACCCGAGATCATCGGTCCAGCCCCGAACGAATTCCCCAATGCGTCTTTTATTGCCAACCCATCGGATTCCGTTCAATCCAATATTTTTGAAGATATGTTGGGGAGAATATGCTTGAGGCACGGCCTGTCACTGGATGACGTGTTATTGCCAGGGCCGAATGATAGACCACACAACCCGCCGAAGGGATATACAGCATTTAATCGCCACGCATGCGCGGCTGGGACGCTTCCTCCGTTCAACGAGTACATAAGGGAAGTGTTGTCTTTTTTGAGGACCGCTCCATCTCAACTACACCCGAATAGATATGCTTCCGTGAATAGTTTATTCATCGTCTTCATGGAGTACCTGCATAGACCACCAATCCCGACCGAGATCAAATATCTATTTAATTTCAAAACTCAAGGTGATTACCCTTCCTTCACATTTCTGGAAGCAGTGAGGAATTGCCAAGTGGTCACTGGGTCCTGGACCAGGTTGAGTTATTACATGATGGAATGGTTCTATGTCAGATGTCCTCCGGGGTTTGCCCGGCGATGGTTATTCAGACGTGAGTGTAGCCGAGTTATCAAGTAATTACTAAGGCAATTGCGGTCAAAGTGAAACTTAAGTTTTTTCCTTTTTTTTACAGCGACGATTCAGCGACCTGAGGGTGAACAATTTAAGGAGATGGTGCGAGTACTCCGAGAAGTCCCGAGTGAAGATAGGGATATCGAGTCGCTTTTGACCGATAGGAATCTCCGGACTTACGGGTTGATTGAACGAGGGCAGAGCATAAAGTTTGACGGGGCATTAAGGACCGTCTCGAAGAAGCGAGTCAAGCACAAGAAGCCCAAAGTTATTATAGTCGAGGAGGCTGATTCTGAAAGAACTCATACCGACGACGAGCCGTTGTTGGAGCCTACAGACGTGTTCAGGATGTCGCAGAGCAAAGAAAAGGCAAGGCAGCCGTCGTCACATCAACTAAGAAGGGGAGATGGAAATCGGTTGTCATGGCCCGATCCTCTCCCGTAGTTAGAATTTCGGAGATGTCTCCTCCGAGAACTGAAAGTCTTTATGAAGGGCTCGCCGATATTCCAATTCTGGACGATGTGTCCCTGCAGCATGATGCCGGATTGGAAGAACTTTTAGAAACTTTAGTTTTGAGCGAGTCTTTTCCCACTGGTGTGGCAGACACATCCGGTTGGTCGGGGGGTTGCACATTCATACATATTTCACAACACTGCATAACCTTTGACTATAAACTACATGTATCGAAGGGTGATTAATCCTGTTTTATTTTGCTCTGCAGATACCATGTCCGGGCGAGGTTCAATGTTACGGAGTCTCCGACACGTGCGCAAGTCTTCATATCATGCGTCGCGCAGACGTGAAGGGGACAGAAATTACGACCAGGGACGCTCTGGGTATTCTGGTCAAGAGAGATATGATACAGATAGAGGCTACAAGCGTCGATCCCGATCGCATACTCCTCCTCCTCCCAAAGATCCCATACAACCTCCTGCTCATGTCTCTCGTCCCTCTGAATCCTCACACTACATATCAGCTTCTCAATCTTCTAGGCATGAATCCCGCCATCCTAGGAGCGAAACAATAACTGCTGCCGTTACAGAACAGCCCCTCGTGGAAATTTCAGGGGAATGTGCAATCAAGCTTGCTCAGCTAAGGAAAGACTTTCCCAATATCAGCTTTGACAACTACATCTTTCCTCCTCATTTAAAAAGGATTCCAGAGGAAGCCGAGCAGCTAGTTCATGACTACGTGCATGATTTTTATGCCCAGTACAAGGCTTGGGCAAAAGCGGCTAACAAAGCGTCGGCATTAGCCTTTGAGCGTGGGGCCACCATCGAGAGGTTGCAGGCTGAGTTAGCTCAAAAGAGCCGTATTATTGAGGTGCTAAACACTGAAGCTGAATCTTCTCGTAAATCTGAAATGGAGGCTATCAAAAAAGCCGACGAAGCCCAAGCAACGATGGATAGGATGAAACGTGAGCATTATGCCACGGTAGAGGATATGGGCCATCGAAACACCCTGGTCACTGCCGAGAGGGACGCAGCCCTGAAGGAGTTAAACGAGCTTAAGTCCAAATTTGCCAAAATCGCCAAGGATAGGGATGATGCGAATAACGCAGCCCAGGAGGCGTGTGAACAAGCCGTAATTCTCCGGACTGAACGGGATGCGGCAGTAGCCAAGGTCCAGGCGGTCGAGACGGAGGTAGAGGAGAAAGTTCAACAAGCGAAGGCCAGGCTGGAGGCCGATATTGAAGATTTGCTCATCACTTATAATGCCAATGTGTTGAGACACAGAAATTTGGCCTGGCTCCAAGATTACCCGGTACACCTCCACAGCGCTTGGGGTCGATTGGTTGTGGAAGAAGAGGAAGCGCATCCGGATGAATCGGTCGACCGTTTCGAACTCGAAAACCGGTTGCTGACAGATGATGAGAAGAAGATCCTCCATGACGCTATTATCGCTCACGAGAAGGAGATGATTGGTGGCCGATCTCTGGAGGTTGGAGAGGGATCAGGTGTTGAGCATCATGCCATTGTTACTGAAATCACCGCTCCACCTTCGTTAGAGCCTGTATCTGTTGTTTGTTCACAATCTGTTCCTGCTTATGACCCAGAACAGCCGCGGTTATCTCCCATCCGGGAGCACGTCTCTGAGGCCCTCCAACCGTCAACGAGTTAAACTGAGGAAGGTACTTTGAACATATCTCAAGTGTGTTTCTATTAAAGTGTTTGTTTTGAAGCGGTTACTAATAACTTCTTCTTATCTTTGCTTAGTAACCGAGAATACTCCGGCATCTTCAGCTCAGGAGTCTATTCAAGGGCAAAAGGCCATCACCACCGAAACGACTGTCATGACGACGACAGTGTCTACTGAGATGGCGCAGGGGAGATCCTTATCTCTCGACGAACAAATGGTGAGTGAGCTGATTGGCCAACAGTGTGACCCTTTTACAGACTTGCCATTTATCATCAGTGATTTTCCGTCGACCTCTAGTTTTGTGACGCAGACCACAGCTGCCCCCAGCCAGGCCCAATCAGCCCGAGACGAGGAAATCTTGGTCGAGATCAACACTGAAATAGAAGCCGCGGGGCGTGAGGGCAGTGATGGAGTTAGGACTACGATGCATAGTCCAGCACCTCTAAATGTGATATTACCAAGTGGCTCTGTGGCCGGTACTCGGGTATCCGCCCCGTCTTCTGTTGCAGGCCCGGTCCCTTCAACTCCTCCAGCGGGGAGCCTTCATTTAAGTTCAAGTTCTGAGGAGGACGTTGACATTATGCCCCCGGCCGAAGAGCAGTCACCGAAGAGGAGGCCATCGAAACGAAGGATTTCTGTTCCTAGCGATTCTGATGACGAACCGCTGGTAAGGAGGTCAAAAAGAAGAAATAAATCGGCCACTCCAGAAGACGTTTTGGTAGATAGGAACTTGTTTTCGTTCTCCTTTAGTAGGTCGTGTATAGATGCAGGTTTGGCCCCTGCTAGTAGGAATTCTTTTTTGGAAGAACTTATTTGCATGTAAGTCCTTGTCTCTAGTTAGTTGAAATAAAATTCAATTTCTTTGTTTCAATTCTAATTTTATTTGTGCTTAAGTATTTGCAATGTTTAGCTTTTTATCCGGTGTACTTGTGATGTTTTTACCGTCAAGTAGAGTTCGTTTTATTTGCTAAGTCTGAAAACCTTGGTCATATGCTGTTATCGGTGAATAAGTTGAACTTCGGACATTGTACGACTTTGGTTAGTGACTAACACTTAGCTTTTTTGCCCCCTAGTCTCGGGGAACAATATTTGTATTTTGGTGGTTGATCGCATTTATTGCAAATCTCAAGCACATGTCCACATTCTGGGGACTTAGGATAATTTGAGATCGATAATCCGGTTCGCACTTCAGAAATTCGAGAGTTATCGATGTTTGTAACACGGTTCGCGCTACGGGAACTTGGAATTGATGTTCATACTCCAATTCACACTCTGCGAACTTGGAGTTAGTATTGATATTTCGGTTCGCACTACGGGAACTTTGACTTGGTATTTGTGCTCCAATTCACATTCTGGGAACTTGGAGATAACATGTATGTTTGGGTTCGCACCCCGGGAACCTGTAATTTATGTTTGTACTCCATTCACGCTCTGGGAAGTTGGAGTTGGCCGATAGATGGTCAGTCACACCTATTTGGGCTCTTTAGGAATCCGTTCACACTCTGGGAACAATGGATTTGATGTTTGCACTCCAATTCGCACTCTGGGAATTTGGAGTCCGTTCACGCTCCGGGAATGAGTTATTGAATATTTAAACTCCAGTTCACACTCTGGGAAGTTGGAGTCCGTCCGCACTCCGGGAACGAGTTATTGAATATTTATACTCTAATTCACACTCTGGGAAGTTGGAGTCCGTCCGCACTCCGGAAACGAATTATTGAATATTTATACTCCAATTCACACTCTGGGAAGCTGGAGTTAGTGTTTACACTCCAGTCCGCGCTCCGGGGACTTAGAGTTATTTCAATGTTTATACTCCAGTTCGCACTCTGGGAATCTGGAGTTAGTGTGAGGATTGTCGTGTATCAATCCTTTTAGATATTAATGTGGTGACATGCCCCCGAGCTTGGGTTTCACATAGTGAGTGACCGGTCTATCACAGTCACTCCCTACTTGAATTAAGTCCCATCGTATGATGGAACTTAGCTCTCCGTGCATTGTGATGTTTTGCGGCGTATTCGATAAATCACAGCTCTGGCTTGAAGAGATAGCATTTTATTGCTGAAATAAAAAAATATGGCAAAGTCAGCTGCCTTATTACAAGTTCAAATTTCAAAATGCGAAAATAAAATGCAAAGGAAATAATGGGCTAAAACAACTAAAGCCTGTCATGTATAGTACGATGGAGACTCTCGCTATTCCAAGCTCTCGGCAGAGTCAGACCGTCAACGGTCGATAACTTGAATGTGCCATCTCCAAGCTTTTGTGAAATCACATATGGTCCTTCCCAATTTGGCTTCATATGAGAAGGAACCGGATAAATTCTTTTGAGTACAAGGTTGCCAAGTTCGAAGGTCCGCGGTCGGACCTTGGCATTGTATATTCGGGCGACTCGACTCCGATATGCGGCTGCCCTTAAATCAGCCTCTTCGCGCCTCTCATCGAGCAGATCCAGGGATTCGTCAAGTAGTATAGCATTCGTTTTTGGATCATAATATGTCACATGATGAGAATGAACTTCCATTTCGATCGGAATAACGGCTTCAGAGCCATAAGATAGAGAAAATGGAGTGTGTCCGGTTGCAGTTTTGTGAGTCGTCCGATAAGCCCATAAGGCCATAAGAAGTTCATCAACCCACTTACCCCTGGCCTTTTCCAGTCGTTTCTTCAAAATAGATTTGATGACCTTATTAACGGCTTCGACTTAGCCATTCGCTCGTGGGTGTGTAACTGCGGAGAATTTCTTATGGATATGGAATCGCAGACAGAAGTTCTCGAATTCAGCGCTGTCAAATTGGGCTCCATTATCGGTGATAACAATATGCGGGAGACCGAACCGACAGATGATATTGCGTACTACAAAGTTGATAACTTTCTTCGTCGTGATTGTTGCAAGAGGTTCGGCTTCCGCCCATTTTGTGAAGTAATCGACTGCGACGATGGCATACTTCGCACCACCTTTGGCCAAAGGCAATGTACCATTTATATCAATCCCCCATTGCAAATGGCCATGGACTGACCATTTGGGTTATCTCAGGAGGCGGGGCTCTAGGAATCCGAGCATGTTTTTTGCATTTATCACATTTTTTGGCATAGTCCATGGTGTCGCGATTTACGGTAGGCCAATAATATCCATATCGGAGTATTTTCTTGGCAAGTGCTTGCCCCCCAGTGTGATCACCACATTCTCCTTCGTGCACATCATGTAACACTCGTTTGATTTCGTCGTGTGCGATACACTAGAGAAGAGGAATATAATATACCCTTCGATACATAACTCCATTCTGAATGACAAATCGCGAAGATTTTCGAAGAATTTGTCTTCTCTCACTTCGATGCTCGGGTAGTATGCCATGCTCAATGTAATCTTGGTAGGGGGTCATCCACGATTCCCTACTGGTAGTAGCCTCAAATGTGCAACCAGTTTCCATCTGATCAATGCTCGGAGAAGGTAGAGTTTCAACGGGAACGAGCCCCAACTGTTGAGCTTCGCCCGTACTTGCTAACATTGCCAACGAATCGGCCTTCTGATTATGCTCGCGGGGAATGTAGAAAATGGCATAATAATCAAACTGATCAAGAACTTCCCGAACTCGAGTTAGGTAAGCAGCTAATCTTCGATCCTTTGCCTGATATTCTCCTCGGACCTGACATACGATTAGTTGGGAGTCACAGTAAATTTCCACCGCGGTAATTTTCAGATCACGGGCCAGCTTCAAACCAGCAGGTAGAGCTTCATATTCGGCTTCATTATTGGTTGCGTGGATCTCGAACTTTAAAGCATAACATATGGATCGGCCCTCGGGGGTTTCAAGTATTACCCCAGCGCCCGAGCACCGATCGTTGGATGCACCGTCAGTGTGTAGCTTCCAGATGTACTCAGGAGATTTGCTGGTCTCAGGTAAGTCTTCAGGGACAGTGAACTCGACTATAAAATCTGCTAGGACTTGACCATGAATAGCTCTCCTTGGAGTGTAAGTAATATCGAATTGACTCAGTTCGATGTTCCATTTGAGTAACCTACCAGACGTCTCAGGCCGTGTGAGGACCTGTCGTAACGGCTGGTCGGTGTATATAGTGATGGGATGAGCCTGAAAGTATGGATGGAGCTTCCTCGAGGCAACGACTAGGCAGTAGGCTAATTTCTCAAGCTTCGGATAGTTTCTCTCAGCTCCGGTGAGTCGTTTGCTAACATAGTAGACCGGTTTCTGCACTCGGTCTTCTTCCTGAACAAGGGCAGCACTGATCGCATTTTCTGATACCGCCAAGTAAAGATACAACTGTTCGTGGTTGACCGGCTTTGAAAGAATCGGCAATGTGGAAAGATGTTGGACCAATGAATTGAATGTGTCTTCGCACTCCGTGGTCCATTCGAAGTTCTGCTTCCCTTTTCGGATCAAATCGAAGAATGAGATGCATTTATCGGTGGACTTTGATATGAACCTGCTCAGTGCTGCCACCTTTCCGTTGAGACTCTGGACTTGCTTTATAGTTTTCGTAGTTTGTAAATTTCTGATAGCCCAGATCTTTTCAGGGTTGGCTTCTATTCCTCTGGCGTTGACGATGAACCCAAGGAATTTTTCGGATGCGACTTCAAAATGACACTTAAGCGGGTTGAGCTTCATCCCGTATCTTCGAAGGGTATTGAACATCGAATCCACGTGTTTAATGTGATCAGTAGAGTATCGCGATTTCACCAACATGTCGTCCACGTAAACCTCCATTGTTTCTTCGATCTGGTCAGCGAACATCCGGTTAACCAATCGTTGGTAAGTTGCTCCAGCGTTTTTCAATCCGAAGGGCATGACATTGTAGCAGTATAGTCCCAGATCGGTTACGAAGCTCGTATGCTCTTGGTCTGGCACATGCATGGGTATTTGATTATAGCCAGAGTAAGCATCCATGAATGATAACAATTCGTGTCCGGCTGTTGAATCCACAAGTTGATCAATTCGGGGGAGTGGAAAGCTGTCTTACGGACAAGCTTTATTTAAGTCAGAATAATCAATGCACGTTCTCCACTTCCCATTTGGTTTTCGAAGCACAGGGTTGGATACCCACTCCGGGTATAGAGCATCTCGGATAAACCCATTCACCTTCAGCTTATCAACTTCTTCTTTAAGGGCGGCAGACCTCTCTGGATCCATACCGCGTCTTTTTTGTTTGACCGGGATATACCATGGGTCAACATTCAGGGTGTGGCTCGCGATGTCCGACAAGATTCCACACATATCAGAGTGCGTCCAGGCGAATATGTCAAGATTCGCCCGGAGAAAATCAACCAATTCCTGTTGCATTTCTTGGCTTAACTGAGACCCAACCTTCAACATTCTTGAACCATCATTATCATTGTCGATTGGAACATCAATCATCAGCTCAGCCGCAGAAGCTTGACTCTCTGTGGATTCTTCTTTGTTATCATTATCTCTCGGGTCAAGATTTTTTTGGAATTGGTTGTGGTGCCCGGGCCAAGGCCCAGGCACCAATTGTCAATTGTCCGCAAAACGGACGCAGAGAGATTCCTCTACGCCTTTTCCTCTCTCTTTTCGCCGCGCCTCGCGTAGCTCCGCAACATAACAGGCTCTTCCAACCGAACTATAGCAACCGAACCCTTCGGCGTTCTCCAACTCCTAACTCCACTGGCAACTCCACCACTCCAGTGGGTATATTAGCACTTCCATCGAAGCCATGGATTCTAGATTGACAAGGTTTTAAATCTTTGGCCTCCATCTTCATTTGATCATAAGTTCTTTTAAACAAAATGTTCACCGAACTCCCACTGTCCACCAGGATCCTCTTCATCCAAGCAGGACCAACCTGGGCCGATATGACTAGTGGGCCAATGGTTGGGGCTTCGACCCTATCAGCATCTCGGTTTCTAAATACGATGTCGTCTACCATCGTTCTCTGTAGTTTGGCCGGAGCCCCTTCATCAAAACTACTACAACATTCAAAATCAACATGCCTGATCGAACTGGCATATGACTCCATCTCCTTCCAACTTCGGTCTGCTGGGTAGGGACCACCACTGACTGTATTAATAACTAACCTCCCGCCTGTACGGGCAGGTTCCTCTCGTCTCTCTTGAGCTTGCACACGATTTTGATTGGATGGGCCCGTCTCACCAGACTGCGGCGCCTGAACGAACTGATCCAGCTTCCTCTCTCTGATCAATTTCTCAATGAGGTCTTGCAAATGTCTACACTCATTGGTGTTATGTCCATAACTTTCATGGAATCTATAGAACTTTCTTGTTTGGATCTGCCTCTCCGACGACGGTTTTGGAGCAGGCTTCTTATACTGCATAGCGTTGCAAATCTGTAGATACACGTTCTCCAACGACGTGTTCAGCGGTGTATAAGTATCAAACATCGGGGCCCTACGTCGTGGGCCACGGTTCTGATCTTGTTTTTTGCTCTGACTATCACCGTTCCTCGGCTGTTGAGTCTGTTTATTCTGAATATTTAACTGGACTTTTCCTGAACTTTCACCAGATTGTTTAACTGCAACATTACTTTGAACCCCTTCATTGCTGGGTCTCGCATCGTCTTGTTTCCTAGATTATTTCGCATCCTCATGCCTTAAGAATTGAGCAGCTTTGGAATAGAAACGATCCAACGATGCGGGAGGCTTCCCAGCAAGCCAATTTCCAAACTCAGAATCAGGATCAATCCCCTTGGTCAAGGCCATCAAGATTGAATTATCATTGGGGTTAGTGATCTCCGCACAAGCGGCATTGAACCTTTCCAAATATCGCCTGAGTGTCTCCCCAGGAGCTTGAGTGACACTAGATAAAGTATTGACGTCTTTAGGCCTGGCGATATGCATACGAAACTGTTTAACAAACTTAGTAGCCAATTGATCAAACGAAGAGATAGATCGTGGAGGTAATCGTGTAAACCACATTGTCGCAATCCCCCTAAAGAAATGGGGAGACTACGGCACTTTACCGCATCATCAGCTCTTGCAGCAATCATCGACCATTCATATTTCAGAATATATTGGTTAGGGTCGGAACTTCCTTCATACATGGGCAGAGTCGACATCCTGAATCGCCGAGGAGGTTCAGCATATAATATGTCGTCGGTGAACGGAGTATGACTTCGGGAGATTCCCCATTCGTCATTTGTTAAGCCCTGACTCTCGCGAATCATTTGGCATACCATGGCTGAGAGGTATGGCGTAGCTACATTCTGAGGGTGGTGAGCCAAAGTGTGGTCGGGTTCCACAGTGCGAGATGGGATCGGGCGCTGTCGACGATCCGTATCTCGCCTCCTTGGCACGATGTCTTCCGGGACATATGGTTCTGGTGCTCGTTCCTACTGGTGGTAATTCTGGTTGGAGTGATTTCGGGTATCAACTCCTATGTCAACCGCAGTGGCGGCGGCATGGTTATCCGCGGTATGTTGCGGAACAGCGCCTCCTCGGGATGAGGGCCCTGTATGAAAACTAGCGGATGGGCCGACTCTTATCTGCCCCATGGTCAATGTTGGCTGGTGGTCAACGGCCTGTGCATAATTTCCCTCTAGCCTGGGACGGGTGGATCTGTGATTGTAGTCGGATGAAGCAGAACTTTCCGTGGAGGAACGAGACGCATGATCTCTCTTGGATCTTCTACGCCCTTGGCGATCTAGTTGGTTGGCTAACTCAGTGTTGACGTGCAACTGCTCGGCTAGCTGTTGCCGACTTTGAGTTAGTTCTTGGAGCAACGTCTGGAACTCTTGCCTGGTAACCAGACCTGATGGGTCGGAATGCCCGGTATCATCTTGGTTAGGTGGAGGTAGTTGCTTGGGATTTTGTCTATCCCGACCTTCTTGACCAGCGGCTGATGCGGTTCTTGTGCTAACCATTTTAGATAGTGAACTCCTTCCCTAGACTTTGGCAAATCTGAATAGAACGGAAGGAATCTAAAACTGAAATCTGGATCTCTCCCTTAGATTTATGCAATCCGGTATCAGCGACAAATCCAAGGAGCAGGAGAAAAACTGGGTTTTCTCAGTGGAAGCACCAAAGTGTTTGTACCAAAATTGGACACAACACTCTTCGGAAGTTTTTGAAGAGATAATAAATGAAGAATATGAATTGAAAATGAGGATTATCTAACAAAAACTCCAAATAACAGTAAAATAAAGACAAAGACAAGCGATTTATAGTCGTTCGGCTCGTTGCCTACGTCCACTGTGAAGTTTTAGCAATTTTATTGATTCTCTTTCAACGTTTACAAGCGATTACAGCAAGCAACAACAAGTTACAACTGAAAATTCGAAATCAACAGCAAGTGTATGATGTGGGGTGATGAAGATCTCGATCCGGCAGAGTCTGGGCGCTTGACATTCGAAATATCATTTTTCTGTTGGCCCTGGGGCTCTATTTATAGGCGTAGGATGCTGATATTTCGTTGAAAACTCGGGAGACTACTTCTGGAACGTGAGGGGGCCCACGCGCCCGGTTTCAAGAAATTTGGGCCCACTCTGGCATCAATTCGAACTCCATTCGAATCGATCATGAATTCATCCAATCGAGGTGAAATTTGGTGTGGACATTCTTCAACATGAATGCAAGCTTCTGTGAAAATTTCGTGGCATTTGGATCAGCAGATTTAGAGATATGATGGGTTCGAGATGACGTTCTTCGAGTGGCTGTTTGGTTCGAAACCATCCCTTCGAACCGATGGTTTCGAATCGATGGCGGCACGTGTCCTCATGTTGACGTAGAGCGCATACTTCGCTTTGATCCGGGTTTTGCTCCGAGTTGACTGTTTCGAATCCATATATCTCGACGCATTCGAACCGATGAAGGACACGTCATCATGGCTAGTTGACCCAGTGGATTCGAAAGAAGCTTCACAGATGGGTTCGCACAAGGCTTCAATGATGGGTTCGAACATGGATTCATGGATGGGTTCGAACAAGGCTTTACGGATGGGTTCGAACAAGGCTTCATTGATGGGTTCGAACAACTGATGCTTGATGGATTCGAACTTTCGTTTCTCTGATGGATACGAGCTTTGCAACTTCTCCATGGATACGAGGTCCATCGATACGAACTCGATGGAAGTTGATGGAGTCGAACCGAGGCACTCTGATGGATTCGAAGCTAATCGATACGAAGGTGATCGGTTCGAACGGTGTTCGGTGATGGATTCGAAGACACCTATAACGATGGATTCGAAACCAGTGTTTTTCCCTTCAAGTTGAATCGATCATAACTTGAGCGTATGAACTCGGATTGGCTTGAAATTTGAGATGAGGACTTCTGTGATCTTTTCTGTCATGTCCTATCAATTGTAGCTTAATCCGGGCTCGGACAAAATTCAGTGATATCCATAGCGAAATGAAGTATGACCAATCTCTGAGGCGAACTGTTCTCCGTTTTCGATCAATCTTTTGGTATCGCGGCTTTGCCAAAAAACGGGATAACAATCGAATGTGCCTAAAAACTAGTCAAACTGCAGCTTAGGCGAAGAGATGGAAATTAGACTATGACAAAGGTAATGAAGAAGACAACTTGCATACTAATATGGCCAGGTGAAAAAGCAGCTTGTTAACCTTAGAAGTGCAAATAAGTGCACAAGCTTTCACCCCTGAATGCACAACTTGGGCCTGGGGATTTCTATCTGCATCATTGAAGCCAATGCTTCATATGCAATTGGAGGATTTTTGGTGATGAGATTTATTTTATAACCATGAGTAAAGTTCTGTAGAATGCATACTTTGTTGAGTTGTCTAAATTTATTGATATGAAACTAACTGCGGGATCCAAAATCGAAATAATAAGGGTGAAACTCTAGGATTCATTTGTTTGAAGTTGTTGCTTGGTTTGTAGTTTTAATACATGTGGTCCATAATTTTTATTTTGCATAAAGTAGTACATCAAATTTTACAAAGGCAACAGGAAGCCTAACTTTCTTTTGCATCTTCAAATTTGTAAACCCTAGGCATCTGTAGATCAAAAGAAATTAAGGTTTTACCATTTGTTTCATTGTGATATTATTGATGTTTGTTAGAGAATATAAACAACAAATCACCATTATCATTCAACTATTAATTTAATTTGGTTATTTTTGGATAATATTAAAGCAATTATTTAAGAATTAATAGAGAAGATCTCAAGTCTTAGAAAATTGTTTCCATATAGCCATCCCCCAACAATTTCCAAATAACTACAACAATCAAATATTTCATCCAAATATAATATATATCCTAAAAAGTGTTTATTTAATCATTTTACATATCAGCATTTTTTTATCTAGGAGTGCATGAACGTGCAGATCTAGTACCTTGAAAATAGTTCAAGAAGCTCTACCTGTATACAGGAAGGACCCAGATTGGTGACAAAGACTGTTGAAGATGATTTACTATTTTTGGGAGTGGAATTTGAAGAAGACATGCTCTATAAATTAGAAAAAGAAAGTAGTTCAACAACTTAACAAAAAAAATCTCTAAAATAGATGTTCAGTTGTATTATGTCATCCTATATGTATAACTTGCAAAGTTAATGCAAATATAAAATCAAACAAAGACTATCAATTGAAACTTTTACACGAATGATAGTTATCAATTAACAATAAATACTTAATTATGAAGTTTGATAGAAACTGAATATACAAATGTAGAAGTATCTATGATAAGTTCTTCCATTGATTATGAATTACACTCATTGAACATTAGCACATAAGTAATTTTTTAATATAGAAAAACCAATTTTGATACGAAGAGTTGGAAATCCTGAATTTCTATCCAATATGTAGTAGTCAGTTGTATATATTTGCATAGCATTGTTAGTAAAAATTTCGATACAAAGATTGGAAAAAGAATGCTTTTAAGCTTTTGTTTCAAGATGAGAAGTTAGTCAAATTCTGTCCAATCAAAATAACAAACCTGATTTACCGTCAGGTTCTATAAACGAAAAATGGGCGAACATGTATGTATATAACACTTCATTTGCCTTCTTCATTCGCTGTGTGTTTGCATGTATCAAATATACATATCATAACTTGGAAATATATAGTGCATCTGTATTCGACATGTCAAGATTGTGTCCAACCATATCTGTGTCGTGCAATGCACTGCACAAATTTAAGTTGCATATAAGTATGATATTTGAAAGAATCATTTAAAAAAGATTTATACCTTTAGTCGAAAACATTTTAATAGCATCTTTACTGTTTTAAATTGTCGATATTAACAAAAATAACATCATGGCAAGCTTAAAATGGTATTTGTAACTTGATATCAAAGGTGCTAAATATAAGATTAAGTATTCACTTTGAATCAATAAATAAATATGTACCTCATTAATAGAGTGATCCAATAGTTTTGTAGAAGCTATAAATAGATTTAATTCAGTAAAATAAAATATTTAGACGACAGATCAATGTGGAATCATAATTAAAATAGTTGTTATCAATTGAAAAGATTACTAAGTTGTTTTGAAATACTCAATAGCCATGTTATTCTGACAGATTAATTTCCATGAATTAACATAATAATTATGCGTATAACGACAATGTATCTTGAATCATGCACCAGTGGTACAGGACATTAATGTTGCAATAGCGAATCATTTCAAATCATAAACATGGTTGCTTCATAAAAAGATTAAATATCAATACATGAGTGTCTACAAACCTATGAATTCAAAGAGTCCACCTAAAAAATGAACATCTAGCCTTGGATCTTTAATATAAGAGGATGAGGAGATTCAATCAAATATAAACATAATACATAACAAGCTAAAGCAAACAAGGATATGGCTCAAGGTACAAAGATTAGGAAGATAGAATTTTATGTAGTCAGCCTACATCATTTGAGATTAATTTATTTGTGATTAAGGAAACAATGTTTCGCATTCATTTCAGATTAACTTATTTGTGATCAAGGCAACAAAGGATAAAAAGAACTAATTTTATGTTTTTTTTCTTATTTCAAATACAAGGCTGTCGAGTTTCATATCTCATAATGTATTTTCTTTCGACAACTAATAAAAAAAAATTAAAATACTTACATATTATCAATTTCAAGCTATAACCTACATTATACTAAAATATAAGAAAAAAGACTCAACTTAGAACAGTTTAAAAATATGCGACTTTCAATAAATCTCAGTAAATCTTAGATAATATTAATCTCCTAAAATTTCAGGTATATATGTTATTTTCTAAGAGACAATTGCTTCGTTCTAAAATAATTTCAAAGTATCGAGTATGTTCTAACACATATTTTAATCCAAAATTCAACTTATATAAAAGGATATAAATTTAAATAGAAATTACTTATAAAAACATTAAGTTGTAATTAACAAAATCAATCAACAAATCCTTACCTCGGCTTTATAAAAACATTAAGTTCCTTCTATTTTTTGTCTTTATTATATTCTATGTTCACTGCTGCAATTTATTTCCATGCTCCTTCTTATCTCAGCTTATGTAATGTTTTATTTTTCTAAGATATCCTTACCATCATTCTTTTGCACGTATATCTTACCAATACATTGTTTGTATGCTTGCACGTATATCCTAATAGTCATCTAATGTTGTAAATATCAATGGTTATTGTAAATATAATAGCTAAGATCGCAAACATGTTCAAGTATTTTAAAAGAATGATTTTATTTTAGTTTTCCATAAGTTCATTTGCATTTAAAGCTTAGTTCTTGAAATGTACTCTCCTTTACGATAAAAATTAATAGGAAAAAATTAATTATAGAGAGCTCAAATTTATAATTTTCTTTTATTGTTATATATGGAGCAATCACTATTTGATTACCCCCTTAATAAAATTCCTTGATTGAATTTTTTTTCAATTCCCTTAACCAAAACAATTTTCCTTTATCATAAATGAAATATAATTTAGAAGTACTACAACAACATGGATAATTAAAACCATAGTTGTGGTTATAAAAGCATTTATTATGAATTCAAAATAAGATAAACCTTGAAAAGGAAATCATTTATAATATGGTATTCTATTGCAAATTTATATTTTGGTGTATATAAGATATGCCACTAATAAAAAAGATACACCACCAATAGAAAAGAGAAACAAAGGGATATGCCACTAACAGAAAAGATACAAATATACCAAAAGATAAACTATTCAATGTATTTATATTTTGGTATATATAACTTTATACAAATATACCAAAATATACGCCACTAATAGAAAAGAGAAACATAAATAAAGACTAATATTATTGGAACTTACCATGCCTTGAAACGAAGCCAAGTAGAGAAAACCTTGCGCCAAACAAATAAACTGCATGTTAATGAGATAAACCATTGAATAAACAATGTATGGTTTCAGAAAAGCATAATTTAGCTAGATACAACAACAGACTAGTATACAAACAAAATTGGAGAAAGTTGGATATCCTACAAGTTGAATGTGGCTCCACCATCAGAGTTAGACCTTATATGACATCCAGAGATTGTTTTATGATCCAAGTATCATGTGGTTGAAAGAATATCCTCTGTTTATTCTCAAACGTTTACCAGATGCTAACATGAAACATATTTTACTGTAGAATTACTTTGTAAACAAGTATATTATGGTCTCACGCCTTCGGTGGTTCGGTATACACCTAAACCAAGTTGTTTCCTTCTGAACTCTTACTAGTATGTGGCATGCCAAGGGGCCAAGAACCTATTTCTTGGCAAGAACAATGTGATTATATAAATTAAGAACCAAAATAAAATCGCACACCAATGAACATGTAGATTTAGCAATGTGCGAAGTATGAACTGCATTTGAGCTTTAAAATATTAAAATTCAAAATTAATGAAACCTGGAATGATGCAACCAAACTGAATATGACAACACCTTCTTGTTTTGCATCAACTCGCCTACTAACAAATCTTTTACCATCACGTTGGAGGTAAACATGATAATCAGTTGAGGCTAAAATCATTAATAACGCATTGGTTATGTTTAAGAAACAATTTATATATATGATTAGCCTAATTCCATTAGAAAAAACTCAAACAATGGAAGTCCTAGTGTTTATGTTCACTAGGTTAGAAATGCTTACAAAAATTTCCAGCAATAATAAATAATGCATGCAAACTATGCACCATTTTGAGGCAATCCACATTCTTGCTGCTGCTGCTAATGCCTACAAGACAAGGGATCTTAGAATCTTGTGAGATGTATGCAAATTAATGGCATTGTTATCTTAAAGTAAATGAAAATAACAACCAAAATTCACCATTAGTTTTAAATAGACGAAAAAAATGAATCGATGATTCTTAGTAGGAAAATTAAAGAATTAGATAGAAACATGCCTGCCTAATCAATTGCCTTCCATAAACTTGTTTATAAGCTGGAGCATATGGTAAAGTAAACCCACGGAACAAATCCTCCTTTGGTTATTTAGAAACACAGAAAAAGTCAACCCACAATTTGATTTTGCTTAATAAGTGTAAACATAACTACAATAAACCGGTCATGAAAAATTAGAAGTGAGGCTGAATTAAGTTTCTGAAACCATACACTGTGTCTAGCCAAGTAGAGAAAACCTTTTTGTGGACTGCTAATTTCCTTCATCCAAATTTAGCAACCACCAAATTGAAAAATTGAAATCAAAATTACTACTGATTGAAATTAACAGATTTTAAAAATTAAAACCCAAACCTGAAATAGTCTTCAATGATCTTTGCTTCCTGCTACATGTGTTGCGTTGTTGTTTGTTGATTTGTCTTCTACATCGGCCGATGCAGCTGCCCTCCGAGCCTTCAAAGTTTGATCTAAATGATATTTTTTAGGAGCAACTACATTTGTTTTATTCAGTATGCAGAGAAATGAGACTGTTTGTTCCCTAGGAATTTGCGGACTAAAGCAGCTTCTTTTGCTACTCTAGGAAAAGACCGACCCTACGGAGGAAGCGCTAGAGGTAGAGGTGTGATAACAGAGAGGGAAAAAACCTAGAATGAAATTTTGATTTACAGCGAATGAGAGTAAGAAGTGTGAGAAAATGGGCAAGGAATAATAAGAGATAAAATGAAAATTCCGTACATTGTACTTCTGAATATATTCGCAATCACCAAATTTGGTAACAGAAATAACCGTTGTAAGTGCTTGTCACGGAAATATCCGTTAGAAATTTATAACGGTTGTAACCGTTACAAATTGAAATGAAAAAAGGGTTACAAATAGATCTGTTTGGTGTAGTGATCCTTTCTGGTAAGCTTGGTCATCGGTGCTACCATCCGTGAAAAATCCTTAATGAATCTTCAATAATAACCAGCCAACCTATAGAAACTCAATCTCAATCACTGTCTTGAGTCTCTTCCAACTATTCATCGCTTCAATCTTAGTCAGATCCACTATCAACCCTTTCTCTTGGATTTCATGACCAAGAAACTTCACTTCTTTCTTCGAAATATGACAGATCAAAAACTTCACCTTCAACTGATGTTGTTTCAGCCTCTTGTAGGATCGATTTCACCTTAGAGGGGGTGAATAGGGTGATACTATTAATTGTAAAAATATAATACCGAAGTATATAAAATAATCGTAGCACTGATAATAGTAGAATAATAGCAACACATATAATAGCAGAATATAAAAAGAAGAAATAGAACAACATGGATTTACCCAGCTTCTACAAAACCCTGCCTACATGATGCCCCTAAGTTTTCTACAAGAAATTAAGTAGTCAGACACTTATACACATAAACTCGAGACACCCGCTTTGACTAACCTAACTCTACACTCAGAACCCTGCCACAACTCAGCCACTTAGTTGCGAATTCTCGAACTCAGTGCATTGGTCTGGTTTGGTTTGCATATGACACTTCACTACATCCATATTGTCATTGTACTGTTAGCTGAGTTCATATGCACTCGAGTCATGTCTGAAATTGGATGATCTGATTCACTTCAATCCCGAACTTGCTCATTTTCGGTTCATTATCGTGGTTTTTGTTTCAATATAGTCTGGTATAAGTTATGTTTCATCCCTGATGATGTTGATTGAGTTGAACCTACATTCTTTGTTTGCATATTGTCTGGTTGTCTCGAATACATATGTATATATGATGTTTGTTTCACTGGTAACATCAATATTCGAGTGCGCTGCACTGATTTGAAAAAACTGCCTTGTAAAAATAGTCGAGCTAGTTGTGCATATGCTTCCATGTTGCTAATCTTTCTTTGTCTTTACTTGCACTTGCTCTAACCAGTTTATTGCATTCACCATGCTTGTACCAGATCTTGTTTCGCTGGTGCATCCTTTATTGTCACTCCCTGGTTAGTCTTGGTCTTCGTGAGTCTGAAGTGCTTGTGTGCTTCATTATTTAATGGTCTGTTTTTATGGGGGTTTTTCATTTAGTTTGGTTTGAAAACTGACCATGCTTCATTGTGTTTGTTAGTCTTCGCTGTGCATTACCCTTTGTACATATTCATGTTATATGTCGCAGTCTTGAGTCTTGTGTAGTTCCAGTGGTTGTTGCAGTTTGACGGTGCAGACTGCACTTTTGAAGCTTGCTCTTGCATATTGAGTTTGTATTGATCATTGATTTGAAACTTGCGATAATTTGAATCTATACATTTGGATTGCAACTGTGTTGAATCAAACTTATAGCTCTGGTTTGACCTTGATAATATCATGAATTTATTTGTATTTCACTTGAGTTGAACCCGGTTTTTGATTGGGTTTGACCTTGTGCTCATCTGTCTCTATAATTTTACCAAGTGTATATCGGTGTGCACGACCTTGTGGCATGTACATTGATACGCTACGCATGTCACAAGTTGTTCGTGTATGAAGAATTCAAAAATAAATAATGATGAACAACCCAAATAATTGAGGCATATAATTTTTCCAAACCACATTTTATTTTATACAGCAAAACATATTTCTATTTCAATTTTACTGCGTGAATGTTTATTTTACGGATCGCTTAGATGCTAGTTTCAATCTGGAATAGAGTTAAAGATAAATAAGAGCGAATGTGTGATATGTAGTGAGGTGCAAATGTAAATTGATAATTGTGATGTAATCAAATTTGTATTGTAATAGAAATTATGTACATACAGTGAGAGCTCAAATTTGGACTATTCAAAAGTTGCAATAAATATTTGGTTGGATAAAATATCTATTTGAATTTAAATCCTGCATAATTTATTTTATTCAGAAATATTTATTTAATTATGTGAAAAGTAAAATAGTACATTAAAAAATACATTTAAATGAATATATATATATGTTTATTATCATCAAACAAAAATCATATACTTGCATATTCAGAAATTTCTCGTTTTGACGATAACAAACATATATTTAAGATTTTGAATTTATTAAATGTATATGATCATTCAATTTGCTCCCCCTGTTTGACTGCTCCCTCTCTACACAAAGCTCCCCCTTCAAATATGCATGAAAATAAATAAAAATATGCAAATGAACCTAGATGCAAATAGAAAATATAAAATAAAATATTTGACCTTTATTTGCCAAAATCTTAACTTTTCTCGCCCCATTTGTTGTCAGCAAAAGAGTAATAGTGTTAGAAAAATAGAGATAAAGTGATAGTCGTTAATACAATATTAATGCCCAATCGAGTATAGATATTAAATTTCAATAAAAAATAATAAAAATCATAAATACTATGTTAGGTGTATATTCCACTTTAGAATGATAGGGACGATGCAAAACTATATAGCTTTGTCTATTTGTGGTATATTTATATCTGAAATTTGAATATCTACTAACCATGCATAACCGTTAGGACTTTAAATGAGATTACTAGTATTCCAAATTTTAAAAAAATGGATTCAAGATCTTCTAACCATGCATAACTGTGAGGACTTTTAAATGAGCATGAAAAAACATAATCAAAAATTCTAAGTAATTCAACTATGCATAACCGTGAGGACTTTTAAATGAGAGTGAATGTTTTTGTTGTTTTTATTGCTAAAAATATAATAAAATGAAAATTATATAATTTTCTGTTTAAAATACCACATTTTGACGTACTATATTGGATTTTGATGAGTGAAGGTCGTTAGAAATACGATAGTAATAGATATGGTCATGGAATTTTTACCCATCAAAAGTTGTTATAAATCTTGTTTAAACTTCTAAAGAAATTTACTAAATATACTTTCTTAAGTTATAATATATGATTAATATCAACACTCAACACTTTTACAATCACTATTTATCTTTTCGATAATCAGTAGGGAGTCGGATTAGTTAATGTAGTCATTAAAGATCAAATCAAAAAATAATTATAAAATCAAATTTTCTAAAATGACTAATCTGAAATAAGGTAGACATAAACTATTTTCTGGAAGGGGTTTTATAAAAGAAAAAATGCCTGCTAATTGAAAATTATTTGAAATGAAAAATATGTAGATTTTTTCTTCGAAAAATGTGATGCAGCCAATGAATGTCTCTACATAAAATACGTTCCACTAGTAATTTTTATATCAACTAGATTACCGGTGTAATCTGCATTCGAATTTTCCTTTGACTCAAGATTATCATTAGTTGGATGTTATAGAGCAGACCGTGAAGTGTGCAACAGAATATCTTAAAATCATTTTTATTGTTTTTAAATGAAATTCTTTTGAATTTGAATTGAAATCGTTGCAAATGAACAAACAGTGACCATAGCGTCAGATTCAGAAACAGTAAGATAAGCAAATATATCCATGTGTACCATGAGTTATCAGAAATCAATAAAACATCATCATTAGTCCAAACAAATCTATGTGAACTAATTCAATGTCTCTAGAAATACTTATAGTATTCTCAACACAAAAATGTAATTGGCCAAAAAATTTGAAAAATCATAATCAAAATCAACATTCTTATCTTTAACACAACACTTGCTTAGTTAAATTAAGTTATGGTGCAGATTTTCACATTTAATAAATCGTTTGAGGTAAATGTACCATTACCTACTTTACCTTTGTCAATAATTTTTCATTGTTTCCCGTTGTGATTTTTCCACATTTTTACTAGGCTAAGGAACATTGATTTGACTCCCGTTGTGTGCCTGGAATAGCTAGAATCCAAGTAACGCTATTGTTGTTCCTTAGCCTACCACCACACCTACCTGAGAAAAGATTTTTATGACCTATTTTATTTTATAGGTCCATGGTTGTTAGTGGAAAATGATTTTGAAAAATATGTTTGTAGAGACCCATAATTATTTATATATGTTCCTTTTGACACTCGGATTTGTTTAACTTTAAGAGATTTTATATTCGTGCCTTTTAGAACCCAAATTGGAATGGTTTTCACGTGTTTGGGTCCATACCAACAAATATTCTAATTGTGTCCAGTTTTTCCGCATATTGTGCACTTTGAATTTACTTGATTAATTTCATTTCTATCACGTTCTGATTGATTATACACAAGTTCTTGTCTAACCATATTAACAGTTTGTTTTCCTAATAGCATATTTAACAATCTTTCTCCTTGGAAAATTTTCTTGAAGTTGTAGACAATTGTTAGACTTGCGTTTTGAGAGATTCATTTTCATTCAATAATTGAGTTCATTTTTTAATAAATTTTCTCTCCTAATGTTTTCACTTTCCTTCAAAATTAGAATTTCATTTTTGAGGGATTTAATTTTAATTTCTAATTTTTTTATTTCTTCTTTGAATGTTGGACATTAATTGTGACGGCCCGACTTTCAACGGCCAGAAAGTCGCATCATCTTTAAGAAAGAAAGGGATAGAAAAGAGAAAAGAAAGAAGAAATAACATCAGAATCTCAACAGTGGAACGAAAAAATATATATCAATAACATAAGTATTACATAGTATACAACAACTATCAGAGTTACACAGACAATACATTACATACTAGACAGTTATAAACACTTGTCTAGTTATTACAACTCAATACAATACAAAGAAACCACTCAGAGATACAAACACAGCGGAACACTATATAACTACAACGCAGAAGCCTCCTGCTCCATTGCTCCTCCATAATTCGTCAAAGCTAACCTGAATCCCTTGGCTATTCGTAAAAATTTGAGTACCCAAGAGTTTAAGAAAACAGAAATAAACTCCGGGTCAGACATGGGTCTGGTGTGAGTAACAGGTTAAAGTTGCTTAACATTGAAAAGCCTTTGAAAAAAAAAGGTATCACGTAAGACTTCCCACACGTAAACATGGAAAAGTTTTTACCTTACGCTAACCAAAACATTTGATAGGAAATCCGGTGATATTATAGTAGGTCTAGGGTTTTCAATAAATAAGAAATAGCCGAAATTGTTACATTCATTAAATTCCAGCTACTAGCCACAAAAGTGGGTAATACTATCAAAACCGATAACACTTATTGGATTTTGGATTCCGTACAATGGCAGGTCTACCGGGGTACCGCCCGTCAAAGTACGTGGCCTAGATCAACGTACCGAGGATTACTCCCAATCCCCTACAACACAAAGCCGGAACCATTCCTTACTGAACAGTTTCAAACAAGACCACCTCGCAATTGCGATCAGCAGCACCACACAGCCGAAATAAAAAGGGACATCTAGACAGGGATAAATCTCGTCCTACTTGGGCATGACCCACTTAGCCTTGCTGCACCTCCCCTATTTTAGCCATTCCCGGTTGATGAGGCTTGAGGCCACGATTACCTTTATAGAACACATTTATCTTAGAATGCTCATCGTCCACCTGACGATGTTCTGAAAGCATTCAATCCAGACAAGTTCGTTCCGGGTTCTAACGAAACCGAAGGCATTATCTCGTTACACTCATTTTTGGAATCACCCTTAGAGTTAACGACGATAACCCTTGCACTCTGAATTTTCATCTTCACTTCAGATTCACGACCTATCGTTAATTTGGATCGATGTGGTTTTCGGATATCCAAATCTGAAAACCCGATCCCGGTCACACCGAATCCATAACGTATCTTTTAAGGCCAAGTTGTTTTAAAGTTAAAACAATTCAATTCTATTATCTATATACACACAGACAGATAATTCACAGATTCACAATAGATAATCAACATTATCATCACAACAGATAATCCACATTATCATTATAAACAGATAATCCATATTATCATCCCAATGCAACCAAAACATCCATATCACACAGCATTACTTATCTCATAGCTGAGATTTCAAACCATTAAGGCAATCAATATCATCAATTCATACATAAGCAACGATTTACCTAATCATATCATCTATAATTAATTTAAAATAAATTAAATTAATTACTTCCATCTCTAATTAATTTAAAAGTGAATTAAATTGATTACATCATCTTTAATTAATTTAAAATTAATTAAATTAATTACTTCATCATTATAATCCTGCTTAACTTAACCATTAATTAATTGCAAATCAATTAATTTGTCACCATCTCATTATTCATTTCAATTAATCATTCCTGATTAACAATTTTCTAATTACAATAAGTAGCTAGCCTTTAAATTAATTACACAAGTTAATTATACTTAACCCTTTACAATAATTAACTTCTAATTACTTAATCAATTAATTAACTAAAATTAATTACATTAATCCTTTATTAATTAATTACTTCATTTATTAATTATTCCTCAATTAATCAATTCTAAATTTACATCATTAATTTATTAATTAATGATTTCTAATTACATTGTTAATTAATTATTCTATTTAAATTAATTACATTAAGTAATTAATCTTCAATTAAACCGCATATATTAATCACCCTTGATTAATGACATCCAGTAATTAACCACCCTTAATTACTTTATTAAATAAATTACTCCTTAATTTATTCTCTAATTAATCCCTTGGTTAATCCCATTCATTAATTAACTACCCTTAATTACTTCATTTAAATAAATTAATTATTCCTTAATTAATTTCTTAATTAATCCCTTGATTAATTATACAAAGTAATTTAATCCAAATCGCTTCCATTATTAAAACATCTTTAATTACATCCAGTAATTATCAATTAGTTACTTCCCTAAGTAATTACAATTCCATTAATTACATTAAATAATTATTTATCAAATCATCAAGTGTTCAAATTAATTAAACTTAATTAATTAACTTAAACTAATCACATTAAATTCAATTAATTACATTAAATAATTAATTCTTTAATTACTTCTATTAAGTAATTAAACTTTAACAATTTTACAAATGATTATTATTAATTAATTAATCTAATTAATTATTAAAACTAATTACATTAATTAATTGTTAAATAATCTTAAGTTAATGACTTTCATTAACAATTCTTTAATTTCTTCCTTAAGAAATTAACTTAGATTAACCATTATTAATTACAAATTATATAATATTTAATCACCAATTAATTAATTTCTAATTATTAAATTAATTAAGTATTAACTTCAACTTAATTAATCCTTAATTACTTGATTAATTAATCTTTAATCATTAATTAAAATCTAATTAATAATCCTTAATTACAAATTAATTAACCTTAATTAATTAATCTTAAGTCTTAATTAATCAATTTAAAAACTCTTAATTACTTAATTAATCATCCATATCATTAATTAATTAAATAATTAATTTTCCATTTTAATTAACTTAATAATTTAATGAATTACAAATCATTAAATACTAATTTAATTTAAGAAAAACATTTCTTACTTAATCAAAGCATTTGAAAACAATTTGTTTTTCAAATTTACTTTAAATTTCATTTTGAACTTCATTTTAAATTTAAGATTTTAAAATGAATACAAATTTATCTAAACAAACTTTAATAACAATCCAAAACCTTTTTATGTCATAATTCAAAGAAATATCCATTTTATAAAGAAGTTTAAAAGAATTTAAAACCCAATTCATTTTTAAATTCAAATCAATTTAAAAATACACTTCAACTAACAAAATTGTTTAAATCATTTTAAATTTAAAAAATTCCATTTATTTCTACATATTAAATTTTGATTCCAAATTACTTGGATTCAAAAACTTAATTACATTTTAAACTTCACTTTAAATTTCAAATCTTTTATCTATTTTTTAAAGTTGTTAAACAATTTAAGTTTAAAACTTTACCTTATTTTAAAAACTGAAATTCAAACCCAAATTCCAGATTTTTAAAACTTAGATATAAACTTATTTTAAATCTTTATTTTACAATTTAAGCTTTCAGTTTAAATTCAAACCAAATATACTTAAACACTTAAAAGTTGTTAAAACCAAATTTAAATTTCAAAATTTAAATCATTTCAAATCTAAGATTCAAACTACATGAATTCAGATTCCACCCAGGTTTAAATCTTAGTTTAAAACCTTGATTTACATTTTAACTTTTAAATTAAAAACCAGAACAGTTTTTTCTTTTATTAAAACCTATAACAAATGTTTACCTGAGCAACTTAAATTTTACTTCGAATCTAAAACAAACAAACTTCGAGCAAATTTTCCATTTACTCGAGAATTACTCGAGACAAAACCCAACTCCAACCAACAGCTATCATCACCAGAACAAAGTGCACCGTGCACATGCACGGTAACTTTGATCGCCTTCGATCAACATCGACCATCATCTCACAACGGCAATCAACTCCTCGTCTTACCTCGATCATAAGATCGCTCACAATCAACTCGAATTTGAATTCGAGTTCAAAAACCAAAACCTGGAACGAGCAGTAACCACTTCATACAAAACCTGTCAATGCCTCACCTTTGAAGCTCCGACCACCGTTGCCTCTGAAACTCCGACGAAGTTCTCGTCAACCCACCAACTTTCAGTACCCATGTCCTCGATGCACTCGATCCACTGAGGAAGTCGAACCAAAACAAAAACTCAAACCCATAAAAACTAGGGTTCCACACTTCAAATCACAATCACCATCTCCAAAATGAAATACACCATAGTCGGATAATTTTCCCATCATCCATGATAACTCCTCCATCTCCAGGAGCACTCTCGACACCTCCAATCATTTGTATCAACAGAGATATCCCAAAATACACAATACAAATAATATAGAACTGCTCTTTGATTCTAGCAGTAAAAATTGTAATTTTAGGTTTAAAATTCAAGATTTCAGATAAGAATTCAAGTTGTAAACCTGAATTGATGTTTTAAGATGATTGAGATTTTTCTTATATTAAACAATTACTGTTCTTGTAGTTATAAAGAGACAACCAGATTTTATTTTATCTTAATTATAATTTATAAACATAAATCCACATTAAACAAACAACTTTGGTTTAAATCATAATTCCTAACTAAGATCAGATCAAGTGGTAAAGGATTTTTTTTATCAAAATCTTAGTTTTAAAAACCAAAACAGGTAAACAGGGACAAAGCAACACATATATATACACAGAAGATTTCATCACAATATAAACATTCAATGCATACTCATTTTTATTTATCCACATGCAAACAGATATTTCATACTTAAGCTTTTTAAATGTGAAGTTACTCACCTGAAATTTGATGAGCAGAGCACCAGATTTGAAAAGCCTTTTGAATCTTTTGAAAACTTGCTTGAATGCTTTTAAAACTTGAGTTGCTGTGATGTTTTGAAACTTTAAACTTGAATGTTGCTTTAGTTTTGAAAAGATGTTGGCATCAGGTCTTGCAGAAATTCACAGGCTTGATTTGAAAATGTTTTGAACTAAAAATGGAGTTGTATGCAGAAATCAATTCCAGGTTGAAAAAATGATGTACATGCTTCAATTTTGAGGAGAATGAATGCAGGCTTCAGATTTTTGATTTGCATGTGAACATAAGCTGGGAATTGATTTGTATTTTTGAAGATGATTATGGGTTAAATGGTTTACAGGGAATTGATTTGCATTTTTGAAGATGAAGAGTTTGATTACTGATTTTTGTAGAAATGGTTTGCAAATTTTCTTTTCTCAGTTTCTAGAGTAACAAGTTTTCAGCTGATAATTTCTTGGTTTAGAATTGAAAATGAGAAAATGAATAGGATGGAAGAAGTATGAGTTTATATACTAAATTTATGATTTATTAAAAATCAAAGAAAAATAAAAATAATATGACACTTGTCCTAAATATTTACATTTGTCATTTTAGTATGCTTATAAATCCACACATGTCTTTTAAAGTTAATTAGTTATAATTAAATGTTAATTAGTATTTAGTTAATATGTTAAATGTTAATGAAGGATGATGCTTAAGTAATTAGTAAATAAGTATTTATATATGTACAAATAATTTTAAAAGAAATAAAATAATTTTATTTATAAATAAAAGTTTATACAAATGTTTTAAAATCCAACATAATTTATGGTATTTATACTTTGAGTTTCAAGGCTTTAAACTCAAATTCAAATCAAATTATAAAATTCAATTTGAAACAACAAACTATTTTTTTTTTATTAAAATCCATTTGTTAAAAACAATACATTATTATATTTTGAAAATAACAAATTTGATAACTTTAAATAATTTATAAAAGAAATTGTTTCTTTATTAATAAATTATTTATTTTATCAAACTATGTTTAAAAACAACACAAACCTTATTGTTAATTTTATTCAAATTTAAACTCAAAATCAATTTAAACAAATTTAAACTTTTATCTTAACAATTTTAAACCATATAGTTATTTATAAAATAGCTTTTAAAAGT
The DNA here is from genome assembly GCA_030765085.1 of Allium cepa. Lineage (NCBI taxonomy): Eukaryota > Viridiplantae > Streptophyta > Magnoliopsida > Asparagales > Amaryllidaceae > Allium > Allium cepa. Next base: position 188,071,731 of record CM060937.1, on the reverse strand, counting down.
TTAACTTTAAATAAGTCATAATTCCCAATTTACCAAGATATATATTAGAAAACAAGATTTATTTATTAAATTTAAACAAGGCTTATCTATTTACAATATATACGTTTTCTAAATACATTATAAATAGAAAACCATTTATTTAGCTTTAAAAAGATAAAATCTATCAATTAAATATTTATTAAAGTAAGATTATTAAATAAATTCAAATTTATTTACAAAAATTATCAAATCAATTTAATTTTAAATACAGATTATTAAATTTTATTGCTAAAAATTCCGGGATATCCCATTCCTTCCCCCTTAAAAGAATTTCGTTCATAAAATCTAAAACAAAGGTAATTTAATAATCTTATTAAAGATTTAAATTTTAAAAACACAAGCATATATCAATCATATGCTAATAACCAAAACAACCAATTCATCCAATCAAAACAAATCTAATTATTCAGAAAAATCTCTGAATAGAATTTCCTCAAGTTTCCCCGATATAAATATCAGGATACTCGCTCAACAGAATCCAAACAATCAATACTACTAAGCCATAGAGCTCTTATCTCATCTAGATCTACAAAACTAAACAGGATATCAGACTACGGATGAGCATGACGGAACAACCAAACCTTCTGAACTGCTGGTTCTACAACCAGAAATATATCATACACGTACTCCCTTAGAGATACGTGAAACATACTGAATCCCAGTTATCCAAACTGGCAATTCAACTCTTGAAAACCAAAGCACTTATCTTACCAAAACACAGAAGAAATCCAAAACACCTCAGAGCTAGCTTCCCAGACTTACCAAAACTTATAGCTCCTAGGATCGGAGAAATCTTAAACATAACCAAATCTCCGACTCCGAAATCCAAATTCCTCCGCCTCTTATCCACAAAATTCTTTGGACGATCCTAGGCTGCCTACATCCTTCCTGATCAGCTCAACCCTTGCTGACACCTCAAGAAACAAACTAGACCAAAAACAACCCAACCCAAAGATCTCCTCAAGATCAATCCAAAACCAAGAACACAAACTCTACTCCTCAAACATCAGAAGACAGAAAAAAACTTCTCCTTTTCTGGAAAAGAAAAACAGATGCACTCCCAAACTGCTTCCGCTGCACAACTCTGATCCGAAGTAGAAGAAAATGCTGATGAAGAACACGAGCACAGACTAGACATCACATCTCAGAAATATGATTCAACAGATCCATATAGATAAAAACTCAGAAGCTCTACCAAACCTGAGCTGCTTCACCAACTCTATCACTAGGAACCATCCTTCTGCTAACTGAACCACCAGTACCAATCCTGGAATCCAAATCGATAAGAAAAATCAAACTCCAGATGCCTCAAACAAAAGATAACCCAAGAGAACACTCAACTATCGCAACTCACTTTTGCGGTCAACCCAGCCTAAATCGAAAGAAACTGCTCTCCCTTTACCAATCAGAACAGCTTACGCTGGCCTAGCCAATTCACCGAAGAAATGGATTCACAGTGCTGCTTCTGAATTCCACCTTCAGAAAAACTACTCAGCCAGAAGACTTCGTGCCAACACAGAACACTCCGAGCTGCACTGTTGACACTGCCAAAGAATTCCTAATCCAAAGCTCTTCGAGAAACTCGGACCTCTAATCAAACAGAAACACCTTGCTAAACTCAGCCACAACACCGAAACAGACACACTTCCTTAAACTTGTTCCAAAGAAACATCTTCGGAAATATCCATAGTCACTGCATCTCATCATGCAGCTACTACTTCATGAGGTATCAAGATACCATCACGCACTTCTGCCAAACCGACAGACCAAAACTCTACTCATCCAACTTCAAAGATAAATTCCGAACCTTAACATGTTTCCTTCAGAGATCGATGAAATTCCTACACCAAGCAAAGCTCACTCGAGACGGTATTAGGTCTACAGCCTCGACAGGTCCACTTCCAACCTCAAACATTCAAACTCCAACCAATGGTAGTAGTCGTGTTACACACCCCACTACTTTATCTAACTTTTGTAACTTATTTTGGAAAACCCGAACAGGTAACCCAAATATGTAGAAATAATTATATATATATATATATATATATTAAAATTACAAATACGCTCACTCAAGATATACACCACTCCAGAGCCTAGGTATTCGCTCAACCGCGCTCTGATACCAACTATGACGACCCAACTTTCAACGACCAGAAAGTCGCATCATCTTTAAGAAAGAAAGGGATAGAAAAGAGAAAAGAAAGAAGAGAAAGAAGAAACAACATCAGAATCTCAACAGCGGAACAAAAAAAATATTAATAACATAAGTATTACATAGTATACAACAACTATCAGAGTTACACAGACAATACATTACATACTAGATAGTTATAAACACCTGTCTAGTTATTACAACTCAATACAATACAAAGAAACCACTCAGAGATACAAACACAACGGAACACTATATAACTACAATGCAGAAGCCTCCTGCTCCATTGCTCCTCCACAATTCGTCAAAGCTAACCTGAATCCCTTGGCTACTCGTAAAAATTTGAGTACCCAAGAGTTTAAGAGAACAGAAATAAACTCCGGGTCAGACATGGGTCTGGTGTGAGTAACAGGTTAAAGTTGCTTAACTTTGAAAAGCCTTTGAAAACAAAAGGTATTATGGAAAACTTCACACACATAAACATGGAAAAGTTTTACCTTACGCTAACCAAAACATTTGATAGGAAATCCGGTGATATTATAATAGGTCTAGGGTTTTCAAGTAAATAAGAAACAGTCGAAATTGTTACATTCATTAAATTCCAGCTACTAGCCACAAAAGTGGGTAATACAATCAAAACCGATAGCACTTATTAGATTTTGGATTCCATACAATAGCTGGGCTACTGGGGTACCGCCCATTACAGTACGTGGCCTAGATCAACGTACCGAGGATTAGTCCCAATCCCCTGCAACACAAAGCCGGAACAATTCCTTACCGAACAGTTCCGAACAAGACCACCCCATAGTTCTGATCAGCAACCGCACCACACAGCCAAAATAAAAAGGGACATCTAGATAGGGGTAAATCTCGTCCTACTTGGGCATGACCCACTTAGCCTTGCTGCACCTCCCATGTTTTAGCCATTCCCGGTTGATGAGGCTTGAGGCCACGATTACCTTTATAGAACACATTTATCTTAGAATGCTCATCGTCCACCTGACGATGTTCTGAAAGCATTCAATCCATACAAGTTCATTCCAGGTTCGAACGAAACCGAAGGCATTATCTCTTTACACTCATTTTTGGAATCACGCTTAGAGTTAACGACGATAACCCTTGCACTCTGAATTTTCATCTTCACTTCAGATTCACGACCTATCGTTAATTTGGATCGATATGGTTTTCGGATATCCAAATCTGGAAACCCAATCTCGGTCTCACCGAATCCAAAACGTATCTTTTAAGGCCAAGTTGTTTTAAAGTTAAAACAATTCAAGTCTATTATCTATATACACACAGATAGATAATTCACAGATTCACAATAGATAATCAACATTATCATCACAACAGATAATCCACATTATCATTATAAACAGATAATCCATATTATCATCCCAATGCAACCAAAACATCTATATCAAACAACATTACTTATCTCATAGCTGAGATTTCAAACCATTAAGGCAATCAATATCATCAATTCATACATAAGCAATGATTTACCTAATCATATCATCTATAATTAATTTAAAATGAATTAAATTAATTACTTCCATCTCTAATTAATTTAAAAGTGAATTAAATTGATTACATCATCTTTAATTAATTTAAAATTAATTAAATTAATTACTTCATCATTATAATCCTGCTTAACTTAACCATCAATTAATTACAAATCAATTAATTAATCACCATCTCATTATTCATTTCAATTAATCATTCCTGATGAACAATTTTCTAATTACAATAAGTAGCTAGCCTTTAAATTAATTACACAAGTTAATTATACTTAACCCTTTACAATAATTAACTTTTAATTACTTAATCAATTAATTAACTAAAATTAATTACATTAATCCTTTATTAATTAATTACTTCATTTATTAATTATTCCTTAATTAATCAATTCTAAATTTACATCATTGATTTTATTAATTAATGATTTCTAATTACATTTTAATTAATCCCTCTATTTAAATTAATTACATTAAGTAATTAATCTTCAATTAAACCGCATATATTAATCACCCTTGATTAATAACATCCAGTGATTGACTACCCTTAATTACTTTATTAAATAAATTACTCCTTAATTTATTCTCTAATTAATCCCTTGATTAATCCCATTCAGTAATTAACTACCCTCAATTACTTCACTTAAATAAATTAATTTTTCCTTAATTAATTTCTTAATTAATCCCTTGATTAATTATACAAAGTAATTTAATCCAAATCACTTCCATTATTAAAACATCTTTAATTACATCCAGTAATTATCAGTTAATTACTTCCCTAAGTATTTACAATTCCATTAATTACATTAAGTAATTATTTATCAAATCATCAAGTGTTTAAATTAATTAAACTTAATTAATTAACTTAAACTAATCACATTAAACTCAATTAATTACATTAGGTAATTAATTCATTAATTACATCTATTAAGTAATTAAACTTTAACAATTTTACAAATAATTATTATTAATTAATTAATCTAATTAATTATTAAAATTAATCACATTAATTAATTGTTAAATAATCTTAAGTTAATGCCCTTCATTAACAATTATTTAATTTCTTCCTTAATAAATTAACTTAGATTAACCATTATTAATTACAAATTATTTAATATTTAATCACCAATTAATTAATTTCTAATTATTAAATTAATTGAGTGTTAACTGCAACTTAATTAATCCTTAATTACTTGATTAATTAATCTTTAATCATCAATTAAAATCTAATTAATAATCCTTAATCACAAATTAATTTACCCTAATTAATTAATCTTAAGTCTTAATTAATCAATTTAAAAATTCTTAATTACTTAATTAATCATCCATATCATTAATTAATTAAATAATTAATTATCCATTTTAATTAACTTAATAATTTAATGAATTACAAATCATTAAATTCTAATTTAATTTAAGAAAAACATTTCTTACTTAATCAAAGTATTTAAAAACAATTTTTTTTTTCAAATTTACTTTAAATTTCATTTTAAACTTCATTTTAAATTTAAGATTTAACAATTCAAAACCTTTTTATGTCATAAGTTAAAGAAATATCCATTTTATAAAGAAGTTTAAAAGAATTTAAAACCCAATTCATTTTTAAATTCAAATCAATTTAAAAATACACTTCAACTAACAAAATTATTTAAATCATTTTAAATTTAAAAATTTCCATTTATTTCAAACTGGAATACATATTAAATTTTGATTCCAAATTACTTGGATTCAAAAACTTACTTACATTTTAAACTTCGCTTTAAATTTCAAATCCTTTATCTATTTTTTTAAAGTAGTTAAACAATTTAAATTTAATACTTTATCTTATTTTAAAAACTGAAATTCAAACCCAAATTCCAGATTTTTAAAACTTAGATATAAACTTATTTTAAATCTTTATTTTACAATTTAAGCTTTTAGTTTAAATCCAAACCAAATATACTTAAACGCTTAAAAGTTGTTAAAACCAAATTTAAATTTCAAAATTTAAATCATTTCAAATCTAAGATTCAAACTACTTGAATTCAGATTCCAACCAGGTTTAAATCTTAGTTTAAAACCTTGATTTACATTTTAACTTTACTTTTAAATAAAAAAACAGAACAGGTTTTTCTTTTTTTTTAAAACCTGTAACAAATGTTTACCCGAGCAACTTAAATTTTACTTCGAGTCTAAAACAAACAAACTTCGAGCAAAATTTCCATTTACTCGAGAATTACTCGAGACAAAACCCAACTCCAACCAACAACTATCATCACCAGAACAAAGTGCACCGTGCACATGCACGGTGACTTTGATCGCCTTCGATCAACATCGACCATCATCCCACAATGGCAATCAACTCCTCGTCTTACCTCGATCATCGGATCGCTCACAATCAACTCGAATTTGAATTCGAGTTCAAAAGACAAAACCTGGAACAAGCAGTAACCACTTCATCCAAAACCTGCCAACGCCTCGCCTTTGAAGCTCCGACCACCGTTGCCTCTGAAACTCCGACGAAGTCCTCGTCAACCCACCAACTTCCAGTACCCAAGTCCTCGATGCACTCGATCCACTGAGGAAGTTGAACCAAAACAAAAACTCAAACCCATAAAAACTAGGGTTCCACACTTCAAATCACAATCACCATCTCCAAAATGAAATACACCATAATCGGATAAATTTTCCATCATCCATGATAACTCCTCCATCTCCAGGAGCACTCTCGACACTTCCAATCATTTGTGTCAACAGAGATACCCCAAAATACACAATACAGATAATATAGAACTGCTCTTTGATTCTAGCACTAAAAGTTGTAATTTTAGGTTTAAAATTCATGATTTCAGATAAGAATTCAAGTTATAAACCTGAATTGATGTTTTAAGATGATTGAGATTTTTCTTATTTTAAACAATTACTGTTCTTGTAGTTATACAGAGACAACCAGATTTTATTTTATCTTAATTATAATTTATAAACATAAATCCATATTAAACAAACAACTTTTGTTTAAATCATAATTCCTAACTAAGATCAGATCAAGTGGTAAAGGATATTTTATCAAAATCTTAGTTTTAAAAACCAAAACAGGTAAACAAGTACAAAGCAACACATATATATGCACAGAATATTTCATCACGAAATAAACATTCAAAGCATACTCATTTCTATTTATCCACATGCAAACAAATATTTCATACTTAAGCTTTTTAAATGTGAAGTTACTCACCTGAAATTTGATGAGCAGAGCACCAGATTTGAAAAGCCTTTTGAATCTTTTGAAAACTTGCTTGAATGCTTTTAAAACTTGAGTTGCTGTGATATTTTGAAACTTTAAACTTGAATGTTTCTTTAGTTTTGAAAAGATGCTGGCATCAGGTCTTGCAGAAATGCACAAGCTTGATTTGAAAATGTTTTGAACTAAAAACGAAGTTGTATGCAGAAATCAATTCCAGGTTGAAAAAATGATGTACAGGCTTCATTTTGAGGAGAATGAAAGCTGGCTTCAGATTTTTGATTTGCATGTGAACAGAAGCTGGGAATTGATTTGTATTTTTGAAGATGGTTATAGGGTAAATGGTTTACATGGAATTGATTTGCATTTTTGAAGATGAAGTGTTCGATTACTAATTTTTGTAGAAATGGTTTGCAGATTTTCTTTTTCTTTTCTCAGATTTTAGAGTAACAAATTTTCAGCTGAAAATTTCTTGATTTAGAATTGAAAATGAGAAAAAGAATAGGATGGAAGAATTATGAGTTTATATACTAAATTTATGATTTATTACAAATCAAAGAAAAATGAAAATAATATGACACTTGTCCTAAATATTTACATTTTTCATTTTAGTATGCTTATAAATCCACACATGTCTTTTAAGGTTTATTAGTTATAATTAATTGTTAATTAGTATTTAGTTAATATGTTAAATGTTAATGAAGGATGATGCTTAAGTAATTAGTTAATAAGTATTTATATATGTACAAATAATTTTAAAAGAAATAAAATAATTGTATTTATAAATAAAAGTTTATACAAATATTTTAAAATCCAAAATAATTTAATATATTTATACTTTAAGTTTCAAGGCTTTAAACTCAAATTCAAATCAAATTCTAAAATTCAATTTGAAACAACAAACTATTATTATGTTTTATTAAAATCCATTTGTTAAAAACAATACATTATTATATTTTGAAAATAACAAATTTGATAACTTCAAATAATTTATAAAAGAAATTGTTTCTTTATTAATAAATTATTTATTTTATCAAACCATATTTAAAAAGAAAAGAAAACAAACCTTATTGTTAATTTTATTCAAATTTAAACTCAAAATCAATTTAAACAAATTTAAACTTTTATCTTAACAATTTTTAACCGTATAGTTATTTATAAAATAGCTTTTAAAAGTTTAACTTTAAATAAGTCATAATTCCCAATTTACCAAGATATATATTAGAAAACAAGATTTATTTATTTATTAAATTTAAACAAGGCTTATCAATTTACAATATATACGTTTTCTAAGTACATTATAAATAGAAAACCATTTATTTAGCTTTAAAAGGATAAAATCTATCAATTAAATATTTATTAAAGTAAGATTATTAAATCAATTCAAATTTATTTACAAAAATTATCAAATCAATTTAATTTTAAATACAGATTATTAAATTTATATTGCTAAAAATTCCGGGATATCACATTTATCATACTTAGGGCTCTTGGTTTGATAGTTTTTAACCAATTGATTAAGCTGTTTGTTTAAGTCTATAAAATTATCTCTTTATGATTCAATTTTAGCCTATTTCTCCCTTAGTCGTTCAAAACTGCCATTTACTTCGTAGAAATATATAAGTAATTCTGAGTGTGTGAGTTTTGATACCTCGCTTGGCTCATCACCATTGCTATCAGTTATATCACCTCGAAGGCACAGATCTGCTTTTTCACTCTCATCGCTAATGCTTTTATAATCATCATCACTTTTATTCCATGTGGCTGCAAAATTTCTTCTTTTCGATTTTTTTCCTTGGTCGAGTCAATTTGAAGGACAATTGAGCTTGATGTGGCCAAGCTTATTGCACTTGTGACAGTTGATCTCCCGTTCTTCTGGGTTGTCTAGAACTTTAACTATTCTACTTTTCAATTTTTGATTTAGAGCTGGATTTCCATATTTGTGGTTCCACTTTTTGAATCCTTTTATTAGTAGCGCCAGCTTAGCTGCTCCATCATCATCATCATCACTTTCCGTTGTTCCTTTGAGAGCTATTGATTTCTTTTGAGTATCACCTTTTTCTCATTCTTCCTTGAATTTCATTTCTAGCTCATAAGTGGTGAGATTTCAGATGAGCTCTTCAAATTTGATCTGCTTTAAATCCTTTGATTCTTGAATAGCTGTGACTTTGGCTTCAAAATTCCATGGAAGGACTCTGAGGATTTGCCACACTATTTCCAACTCTGTTTATGACTTTCCAAGAGCTTTTGATTTGCGTATAATATTGGACAATCGTCCGTACATCTCTTTGACACTTTCTTCCTTGGCCATTGTGAAATTCTCATATTCACTACTCGACATGGCATTGCGAGATTCCTTGACTTGAGATGTTCTTTCGTGAGTCACTTCAAGTGTGTGCCAGATTTCCTATGCAGTTAGACAATGTGAGACACGATTAAATTCAATTTAATGTAATGAACAGATAATAGAATTTATAGCTTTAACATTAGCATTCTGTAGTTTATTTTCTAGATCTGTCCATTGATCTATCGATTTTTCTATTTCCTAATTATCTACAACTGTAGTTGGTGTCCTATAACCTGTCTCAACAATATTCCAAGCATCAATGTTTTTCAAAAAAAATTCATTCTATTTTTCCAATAAGCATATTCACCATTGAACATTGGTGGTCTAGCTATGGACTGACTCTCAACAAAAGCATTATTAAAAGAAGCCATTTTAAAATTTTAAATTTTTCAAAACAAAAATTGGTTTTTGAAAACAAATCGAGTTTTTTTTAAAATAAAAATTGACTTTTGTTCCTAGCTCTGATACCATTGTAGGATCGATTTCACCATAAAGGGGGAGGGTGAATAGGGTGATACTATTAGTAATAAAAATTTAATACGGAAGTATATAAAATAATAGCAACACTGATAATAAAAGAATAATAGCAACATAGATAATAGCAGAATATAAAAAGCAGAAATAGAACAATACAAATTTATCCAACTTCAGCAAAACCCTGCTTACGTGCTGCCCCCAAGGTTTCTACTAGAAATTAAGTAGTCAGACGCTTACACACGTAAACTCGCGACATCCGCTATCGATTAACCTAACTCTATGCTCAAAACCCTACCATAACTCAGCTATTGAGTTGCGAATTCTCGAACTACACCACCATTGTTCAACCCTTGGTCACACGGCTGGAAAATTACAAACTTCTAAAAATAAAATATAAAGTAAAAATAATTTAAAACTAAAAACCCTAATTTTAAAATATTAAAATAAGTTAAAGAAGATGGCCCAAATTAAATAAGAATATCCCTCTTTTGATTTTTATATTATCGTCCCTCTTTCCTTTGCTTTTGAAAAATGACCGCTTCCTTTGTTCTCGTTCGTTCCTCTCTGAGAAATCAGGGTTCAACTTTGTTGAAGCCGCCGACTATAGTTGATTAATCGAATAAGTAATTTCGCTTTCCTTGCTTTGTCGATCGACCGTCTTGTTGATTTGCACAAGGCTACTTCCGATCAAGTTCGATTTTGATTGGTATGTAATTTTATGCTCTTTGCTTCACTGGTTAATTTCCTTGACTCGATGATTTTTGTATGCCAATGATGTTACGGTTTAAATAGGATTCGAAATCCTAAAATTTCGTTCGTATAGATTCATTTGAATTTGTCAATTCATATGCTTGGCCGTTCGATTTAACTTGAGTGTTGGTGATTGTTTCTGACCGGTTCAATTCGTATATTTTCTGATTCCTTGTTTATCATGACTTTGATTTCTAATTTATTCGACTTCCTTGGCCACCACAATTTTGGTTCTTTGGTACTTCAAATTTACGTTGACTTCGGTCACTTGATTTTGTGAAAATATTCACTTCCGGCATTTAAACTTGACTTGTTCGAACTTTCTTTATGCTTGTTGACTATGATAATATTTGACTTCGACACTGACTTGTTAAATTTGAAACTGCTGTTACATTTGACTTTGAGTACTTTGATTTTGTGAAAAACTTACTTTGTTATTATCTTGGTCACCACGGCTACATGCCTTGATTTTCTGACTTGCATGCATCTATTGTTATATTGTGACATTGGTCTGGGTTACATTGTACTGCTCTGGCCACTACCATGTTGTAGTTTGGATTTGGTTTTTTACATTTGTGTCATGAGTATGTACTGTTCATTCGAGCTGCTGTTTCATTCATTGTATTAGTTGAAGTCACCGTGTTTTACCTGAATCTGGTTTGTAGCATCACTTGCATACTGCTGTGTTGTATGTGGTCCTGTTATAGTTTTATTGATTCAAACCAGTTTCATTTAATCTAGTTTGGTTTGCGTATGACACTTCACTGCATCCATATTGTCATTTTGCTGGTAGATGAGTCCATATGCACTTGAGTCATGTCTGAAATTGGAGAATATGATTTACTTTAGTCCTGAACTTGCTCATTTTCGGTTCATTATCGTGGTCTTTGTTTCAATGTAGTCTAGTATAGGTTGTGTTTCATCCCTGATGATGTTGATTGAGTTGTACCTGCATGCTTTGTTTGCATATTGTATGGTTGCCATGAGTACATATGTATATATGATGTTTGTTTCACTGGTGACATTGATATTCGAGTTTGCTGCATTGATTTGAAAAACCTACCTTTTAAAAAAAGTCGAGCTAGTTGTCCATATGCTTCCATGTTGCCAGGCTTGCTTCGTCTTCACTTGTGCTTGCTCTGACCAGTTTATTGCATTCACCATTCTTGTACTTGATCTTGTTTCATTGGTGCATCCTTTATTGTCACTTCCTGGTTATGGTCTTTGTGAGTCTAAATGTGCTTGTGTGCTTCATTGTTTACTGTTCTGCTTTTTTGTGGTTATTGATTGAGCTTGGTTTGAAAACTGACCATGCTTCATTGTGCTCGTTAGTCTTCACTGTGCATTACCCTTTGTACATATTCATGTCATATGTCGTAGTCTTGAGTCTTGTGTAGTTCCAATGGTTGTTGTAGTTTGACTGTGCAGACTGCACTTTTGAAGCTTCTAGTGCATACTTGAGTTTGTATTAATTATTGAATTGAGACTTGTGATAATTTCAGTCTGTACATTTGGATTACACCTTAGTCGAATCCAGCTTATAGCTCAGGTTTGACCTTGTGCTATTATCATGACTTTATTTGTATTTCACTTGAATTGAACATGGCTTTTGATTGGGTTTGACCTTGTGCTCACCTTTTCTCTAATTTTAACAAGTGTATATCGGTGTGCACGACCTTGTGGCATGTACAGTGAGACACTATGCATGTCACAAGCTTTTCGTATATGATGAATTCAAAAATAAATAATGACAAAAAACCCAAATAACCGAGGCATATAATTTTTCCAAACCACATTTTATTTTACATTGTAAAAAGAATTTCTTTTTCAATTTTACTGCATGAGTGTTTATTTTACAGATCGCTCAGATGCTGGTTTCAATGTGGAATATAGTTGAAAATAAATATGAGCGAATGAGTGATATGTAGTGAGGTGCAAATGTAAATTGAAAATTATGATGTAATCAAATATGTATTGTAATAGAAATTGTGTATATATAGTGAGAGCTCAAATTTGTACTATTCAAAAGTTATAATAAATATTTGGTTGAATAAAATATCCGTTTGAATTTAAATCCTGTGTTATTTACTTTATTTAGATAATATTTATTTAATTATGTGAAAAATAAAATAGTACATTAAAAAATACATTTAAATGAATATATATGTTTATTATCATCAAACAAAAATCATATACTTGCATATTCAACACGTCTCAAGCATCACTCTAAGAAGAACTTCATGCTCTCTTTCATCCTTAGAGTATATTAAGATATCATCCATGAAAGCCAATATGAACCTATTCAAATGCTCTCGAAAAACTCGGTTCATCAAATCCACAAAGAATGTAATGACCCGTAAATTTCGATAATTGAATTTGGTTTATTTATAAGTTTTTGTAATTTAATTTAGGAAGAAATAAAAACTTTATAATTTATAATGAAGTGAATGGAAAAAAATGAAATGTAGCAATGGTAATGTAAAACTAATGATTGACGATTGAAGTGGAACCCCAATAATGAAATAGGGTAAATTTTGCAATTGGATATAAAAATTATATATAAGTAAATAATGGTAAGTGTTGTGTAAATAAATGAATTAGTATAGTTAATGGTAAAAATTATTGTGTATTACCAATTCATTTAGCCTGTTAATTTAAATTGACAATGAATTTCAATAAATGTAATTAAATATCATGTTAATATAAATTAAGTTAATATTTGGAATTAATACGTTTAAGTATTACGTAAATAGAAATTAAGATGAAATTGGGAAATATTAATGTACCAAGATATGAACCAATGTTAATTTTATCCTTATTGTAATAAAGGATTTGAATAACAAGGTTTAAAAATTTATAAATGGATTTTTGGAATTACAAATTCATAAATTTTTGAATATAATGAAATTTAAACTTAACGCTGAAATCGATAATGAATCAACGTTAAATTGACATCAAAATTTGTTTAAATGATTAAGGAATCAAAATAAAAGTTGTCAGTTATAGACTTGAAATTGAAATTTTGATTTAATCATTTAATTATTAATTTAATTAATGTAGAAATAGCTATTTTGGCCACTGAGTCAGATTTCGAAGAAACCAGTTTAACCGGATCCATAACAGTGAACTATTATAGAATTTCAAGTTTCGTAGCGATTGGGCTTGTCGTTTGATCGTACGCACTCGAACGCCTAAAAATCAATTTAATTGAAATCAATTTGAAATAATTTGATTTTAGCATAACTTCTTCATATGATGAAATTTGAATTTGAAACCTGTTCCATTGATTTTAAATACTCAAAAACATCTATTCCGATATATGGTTTGACTCATTTTCGTTCCGGAGTCGGAACGGGTTTTACGGGCCATTTATCGTTCAACTTTCGATCCAAATCAATCCGGTCCATTCTAATTTCAGCTTGGCATATATATACCTCGTTATAAACCCTAACATATTTCTTATGTTCATTTTCTATACGTACAATTCCAATTGCCCTTCTTTCTCATTGAAAGACAAACTCTAAATTTTACAGTAAATTGCAAATCAAAAATTTCTACTTCAAATTTCAAATTCCTCAATACATATCAAATCTTATGTTAATCTGAAGCACTCGACGAGCGCATCTCAGATTTGAAATTCTTTTTCCAATTCGAAGCCTTGTCTATCCAGAAATTGATGATCAATTTTCGACCGTTCATCACGCGACGATCAACTTCAGCAGGACGTCGAATCGACCATACCGTATCGTAGAGAGTGACGAGAGGTTTGCATCGGTGGAGTTCACAGGATGGTTTGACGGTTGGATTGGACGTGGCAAAAAAGCGCGGCAGCTACTGCTGTGTTGAGGCATCGATCGGGTCGTCGCGAGTGGTGGTGGCGCGTCGTAAGGAGGTCGGAGGCCGGTGGGGGCAAGGTCGTAGGCGTGTGCATCCTGGTGATCGGCGTTGTAGTGGCAGCGTGTTCGTGGGATCTGGTTCGCGTGTTTCTGACGCATGCATATGGTTCCTGGAGGAAGATAGGTGACGTGTTTTATTTTATTTTAATTTTATTTGTTTTATATTTTATTGTTAAATCTTCTAATTGCAATAACTTTCTCGTACGAGGTTCAATTTACGCATGGGTTTTGCGTTGGGGTCGTATTAAAATTTCTGACATTTTGGCGATTGTTTGGACGGATTCTGAGACTGTTCAATTTTTGGGTTTAAACTGGATTTAAATTCAAAAGGTGAGTGTTTTAACCCACTCACAACTTCTAAAATTTCTTATGTTTGTTAAATTGATTTATGATATGATTAGAAATTTATTTGTGACTGTTTGGCATATTCTTAACATCTTCTCAATTGAATTGTTAATTTATTTATTTTTGCATATAAACTACCAGTTAAATTGTTATTTAATAATAAACTGCTAGTAAATACCTGTAATATATTATCTGTTCTATATGGATGTTATTGATTGAATTGGATGATAATTGTGATAAATGTTTGACGATTGATATTGGATGAATTGATGTATTTTATATTGTCATAAACTGCAAGTTGTTATGGATTTTCATTTCATTCGGGATTGCGGTTTGAAATAATATATAACCGTATTTATATTTTAAATTCCGGATTGAAATTATAAATATATGCATCATTTGACCATAGGATAGAAAATTATATACAGACATCGCGGTCTATATATATATATGGATATTCTGAAATGATTTCTATGGTTTTGTAAAGAAATATATGGTTTAGCTATGTATAAATTTGTTTGGAAATATAAAAATGTTAAATAATAAATTTTGATTGTTTTTATATAATAGGGTTAAGTTGCTGTTTAAATTATATTATATATATAGTTTATAATAACCTAAATAAAATTGAGGTTGGAAGATAAATATGAAATTGATGTGAATTAAATTATTTAAGAATTATACTCGAATAAATTTGATTTGAAATTTAAATAAAATTGAGAGCTTAAAATGTACGATTTTTATAACTTGATTTTAGTTTAGAGTGATTTAAATGAATATCAAGTTGATTTAAAAGAATATATCAAGTTAAAAAATTGAAAGAATATCCAGATATTTGAAGTTTAAAGTTTTACTTAAATGATATGGGATTTATTAAGTAAACATTTCAATCTGAATAATAGTAATTAAATTTGATATATATGGAATTATCAAAGAATTAGTTTTGAAATGGTGGAATATTAAAATCTTTGAAATATATGGAAATTGAAATGGTTTATTTGGGGGTTCAAATCTGTATTTGGATTTGATTGTGAAATTGAAGAAGCTATTTTATTATATAACGTAATTTAATATTTAAATCATTCAAGTGATGGAAGTTATGTTTCAAAGTTACAGGTTTCAAAGTATTATGATTTGAAAGTGCTATAATTTCA
Organism: Allium cepa; assembly: GCA_030765085.1. Classification (NCBI taxonomy): domain Eukaryota; kingdom Viridiplantae; phylum Streptophyta; class Magnoliopsida; order Asparagales; family Amaryllidaceae; genus Allium; species Allium cepa. The sequence goes on along the minus strand of CM060937.1, from coordinate 188,055,834 downwards.
AGTTTTGGTTTCGAAGTGTATGACTTTGAAAGTGCTATAATTTTGGAAAAAGGATATATTTGAAATAAAAATGATGCTATATTGATTTGCGTTTTTATAAAAATGATACCATATCGATTTGGTTTTTGAAATGGAAATGATATCATATTTATATGGTTTTGAAATAGATATTATATTCTGGTTTTGAAGTATAATTATTTTTAAATGACCGCGGTGTTATAATAACGTTTGGTTGTTAAAGAGACCGGGATAGGAAGTTGTCATACTCTCTGCCAACTCCGAAAACCACTTTAACAACCGTGTATGCGGTGAAGATTCCAAAATGAAGTAGGATGGGGAAAGCATTTCCTTTGAGGTAAATACATGGACCAGACTCCCGTGAGTTGGCACAAGGTGGCTAAAACAAGAGCGATTGACGGGCTAAGAAGGTAGCACCTTTTATCGGACACATTCCTTCGATACCATTCTATTACTTTGTGATTGATTTGGGCCTTTTGATTTTAGGGATGTGCCTTGAGGTGGGCGGTAGTAGCTGCTACACGCAACCACCGGTCCAGAAGCGTAATTGGTATATCTACCCTAGCATTGCCTAGTTGTGTCGTGCACCTACCCTAGCGCGCCTTGTACGATTTTGGATTTCTCCCGTGGCCCGTGGAGTATTTAGGGTAGTCTCCCGATATGGAGATTCATTGATACTGGATGGACTACTGGGACTATTACGTGTTAAGGTGGAAAATGTAAATCCCTAACGCTATTTAAAAGTCAGTTTATTTTACATAGACATTATTATAATAGCATATATTACTACATAGTAAATAGTTTAACGGATCCTTAGGATATGTGAATTCCGAGCATCTCTTAAGTTACTGCACTCATGTTAGACACCGGATAGGAGATGCCAAATCCCGTAAACATCTCTGACGCCATTCCACTCATACTGTTTACCGTTGATTTAACCCACATAATATCTTTTATTTCTGACTCGAGTGTTTTATCTTTTCAATTCACTCGGGTCAGTCTGAGCATTTAGGATTTGAAGACTTTATTTCTTGAGGACGAAGATGAGGATTGTATTACTACTATTTATTATATCATTCCACTACATTTATACTGTTCCGCTGCATTTTTATTTATTATTCTTTGGTATGTGTAACCCTGATATGTGTTGTATAAGTATAATCAAATGTTTTTGTAAAACAGCTTCATGAACTGTTATTTGATTATTATATTTTGGCATTCCGCTGTGAGATTCTGTTTTGTTTATTTCTTTCTCTTCTTTTATTCACCCCAATAACAATTCGCCCTTTTGTATGGTTTGAGTCTGACGTGTGTGGTTTATCATCGATTTAAGCATACAGCAAGGCGGCATGTTACATCTGGTATCTGAGCTTTGGTTTAGCGATAAATCTTAACTTTGTGGGGTCTGACTCTCTACTAATAGGGTAGCAATACCCTAAGATGAGTCGCTGAGTGTATATATATGAGAGAGCATATTTTTTTGTGTTATGAAAATGTTTTAATACTGTGTTAATTTGTTCCGTTCTGTATTTATAAATTCTGGTTGGTGCATAGGACGCTATGACATCATTAGGGATTTCTAAACACTTAATAGGACAGACCGACACAATATTTGTTTTGAATATAAGTGAATGAAATAATTTTGCCTATTATATTTTCTGTATATAAAGTAATAAATTTTATAAAGGTTATATTTGGTTGTAATATATTGGTTGTTAGGTAGTAAAATTTATAATTATTGATTATTTGAAGAAGTTAAAATAAATGAAATTTGGAAATTTTAGAACTTAAGATCCGGGATTTTGAAATATAATAATATTGTTTATAAGTATTTTCTGATATGAATATTCCAATTAATTTGAAAGAATTGTTTTAAAGGAATTTTGAAAAGGGATAAGTTCTGTACTCCCCTCTCTGTCACTGGAAAATAATTTCGGTGACGAGTACACGCGTCATCGACTTTTATTTTCGAGTTTCAAAGTGGGAAGGCCACTGTAATAGTTTTACTATGGATTTATTTTGATAATCAAATATAAATTTTTAATTGTTTTAAATATAATTGGATATGTAAGTTGTAAGCATATATTTATCTATTATTTTAAAATGATTTGAAATTAAACCCAATATTTAGTTCTTAAGTTCCGTTGATTAATAGTTTCAATTATTGTAGTGAAATGGAATGTAACTAATTAATAATTGGAACCTCTAAGTGAAATAAGAGATTAAATGATAGGTTATAAATGAAATAACAATACAGTTGAAATTTGTAACCTATAAAAACAAAAATATGATTTTTGAGCATTACTTAATTTAAAAGAAATGAGATAAACTTGTATAAATGTCAATTGCATTTAAAAAAGCATATATATATATACATACATACATATATATATATATATATATATATAATTTACCAAAGGATTTAAAAGTTGAAATGTCTAATAAGAAGATGTAATGGAAATTGTACAAGTAAGCTTATGTAATGAAAGCGTTCGATGGATTTGCTTTATAAATAAGAATTTAGGGTTATAATTGTTATAAACTTAAGTTATGACTGAAAGGCTGCTAATTAAATATAATAGAAAGGTTATAAATAAATGATAATAAACTTAAGTAAATGTTAAAGTTATTTATAATGAAAATAAGTAGAAAGATGAATCATTGCATGAATGAAAAAAAATTATAAGAATAAACTTAAATAATGTTAGAATTTGTTGTTTGTTTGATTTATGGTTGTTTGGGCAAGGATACTCAAAATTTGTTTGGATGTATGAATAATCTATCCAGTTTCATCTAAGACAATTTAAAGTTTTTGAATCCAAATAACTATTTGTTTGTTTGATATGAATGGATAATTGATTGTCTTGATTTTATCTGATGGTTGTATGCTTTGTCGCAAGTGATAGTTGTTTATACCGATTTGTTGTTGGTGGTCGAAACAACTTTAAATATTTCATTTTATATAATTATTAACCCTTTTTGGGATTATATAAGTGAAATACAGGTTATGGAAACAATTGCTACTGCTTTTGGCTTCATAATTAAGCATTAGTTACCCGACAAATAGGTACGTTCTTGGGTTATGGTTATATAGGGTTAATATATTGTTTTTTCCATTGTTGGGATATATTATTTTGAGATATTGTGATATATATTGTTATATTTGATATTATAATTTCTCCTGAGCCACCCCCTGCAAAGTAGACTCTACCGAAATTTTCCGTAAATTTTGGACTAAGAAAATTTTGAAAAATGTTTTCCAAACTTTATTAATTTGAGTATAAAAAGATTTAATGGCTATAAATTAATATATTTTATTTAAATTAATTAATTTTATGAATTTATTTGTTTATAAAGTTAATATTTTTGAATAAGATGCATTGTTTACTTAATTCCATCTTTTCCCTTCTTTTCCTTTTCGGGGACGAAAAGTTTTGAGTGGGGGAGAGTGTAACGACCCGTAAATTTTGATAATTAAATTTGGTTGATTTAAAAAGTTTTGTAATTTAATTTAGAAAGAAATAAAACCTTTATAATTTATAATGAAGTGAATGGAAAAAATGAAATGTAGCAATGGTAATGTAAAACTAATGATTGACAATTAAAGTGGAACCCCAATACTAAACTAGTGTAAATTTTGCACTTGCTTATAAAAATTGGATATAAGTATAAGGGTAAGTGTTGTGTAAATAAATGAATTAGTATAGTTAATGGTAAAAATTATTGTGTATTACCTATTCATTTAACCGGTTAATTTAAATTGACAATGAATTGCAATAAACATAATTAAATATCATGTTAATATAAATTAAGTTAATATTTGGAATCAATGGGATTAATTGCAAATAAATGAAGTTCAATATTTAAGTATTACGTAAATAGAAATTAAGATGGAACTAGGAAATATTAATGTACCAATATATAAACCAATGTTAATTTTATTCTTATTGTAATAAAGGATTTGAATAACAAGGTTTGAATATTTATAAATGGATTTTTGGAATTTTAAATTCATAAATTTCTGAATATAATGAAATTTAAACTTAACGCTTAAATTGATGAATGAATCAACGTTAAATGGACATCTAAATTTGTTTAAATCATTGTAATTGATTAAGGTATCAAAAACGATAAAAATTATCAATTATAGAATTGAAATTTTGATTTAAATAATTAATTATTAATTTATTTAATTAATGTAAAAATAGCCATTTGGACACTGACTCGGATTTCGATGAAACCAGTTTCATCGGATCCGTAACAATGAATTATTGTAGGATTTCCAGTTTCGTAGCGATCGGGCTTGTCGTTTGATCGTACAGACTCGAAACGCCTAGAAATCAATTTAACTGAAATTAATTGAAATCAATTTTAAATAATTGATTTTAGCATAACTTCTTCCTACGATGAAATTTGAACTTGAAACATGTTCCATTGATTTTAAAATACTCAAAAACATCTATTTCGATATATGGGTTGACTCGTTTTTGTTCCGGAGTCAGAACGTGTTTTTGGGCCATTTATCGTTCAACTTTCGATCCAAATCAATCCAGCCCATTCTAATTTCAGCTTTGCATATATATACCTCGTTATAAACTCTAGCCTATTTCTTATGTTCATTTTCTATACGTACAATTCCAATTGCCCCTCTTTCTCAATGGCAGACAAACGCTAAATTTTACAGTAAATTGCAAATCAAAAATTTCTACTTCAAATTTTAAATTTCTCAATACATATCAAATATTATATCAATCTGAAGCTCTCGATGAGTGCATCTCAGATTTGAAATTCGTTTTCCGATTTGAAGCTCTATCTGTCCAGAAATTGATGATAAATTTTCGGCCGTTCATCACGCGACGATCAACTTCAGGAGGTCGTCGAATCGACCATACAGTATCATAGAGAGTGACGAGGTGTTTGCATCAGTGCAGTTCACAAGATGGCTTAACGGCTGGATTGGATGTGGTAATTCAACCTAGGGGAAAAAACAGCGAAGGCTGCTGCTATGTTGAGGCGTCGATCGGGTCGTCGAGAGTGGTGGTGGCGCATCGCAGGGAGGTTGGAGGCCGGTGGGGGCGAGGTTGCAGGCGCGCGCGTCCTGGTGATCGGCATTGTAGCGGCGACGTGTTCGTGGGATCTAGATCGCGTGTTTCTGATGCATGCGTATGGTTCCTGGAGGAAGATAGGTGACATGTTTTGTTTTATTTTAATTTTATTTGTTTTATATTTTACCATTAAATCTTCTAATTGCAATAACTTTCTCATACGAAGTCGAATTTACACGCAGGTTTTTGCGTTGGGGTCGTATTAAAATTTCTGACATTCTGATGCTCGTTTGGATGGATTCTGAGACTATTCAATTTTTGGGCTTAAATTGAATTTAAATTCAATTTAAATTCAAAAGGTGAATGTATTAATCCACTTACAACTTCTAAAATTTATTTTGTTTGTTAAATTGATTTATGATGTGATTAGAAATTTATTTGTAACTATTTGGCATCTTTTTAATCATCATCTTAGATAAATTGTTATTTAATTTATTTTTTCATATAAACTGCCAATTAAATTGTTATTTAAAAATAAACTGCCAGTAAATACCTGTTATTATTATCTGTTCTATATGGATGTTATTTATTAAATTGGATGATGATTGCGATATGTGTTTTACGTTTGATATTGGATGAACAGATGTTGTATTTTATATCGTCATAAACTACAAGTTGTTATGGATTTTTATTTCATTCAGAATTGTGGTTTCAAATAATATATAACCGTATTTATATTTTAAATTACGGATTGAAATGATAAGTATCCGTATCACTTGACTATAGGATAGAAAATTATATACAGACATCGCGGTCTATATGTGTAAAAATATTCTGAAATGATTTCTATGGTTTTGTAAAGAAATATATGGGTTATATAAATATTGATTTTAGATGTTATGTTAATGTTATTTTATTATTGATTTTTAGATATGTATAAATTTGTTTGAAAATATAAAAAAAGTTAAATAATAAATTTTGATTGTTTTTATATATTATGGTTAAGTATTTGTTTAAATTATATTATATATATATAGTTTAGAATGACTTAAATAAAATTGAGGTTCTAAGATAAATATGAAATTGATGTGAATTAAATTATTTAAGAATTATACTCGAATAAATTTGATTTGAAATTTAAATACAATTAAGTGTTTAAAAGGTATGATTTTTATAACTTGATTTTGGTTTAGATTGATCTAAATGAATATCAAGTTGATTTAAATGAAGATATCAAGTTTAAAAAATTAAAAGAATATCTAGTTATTTGAAGTTTAAAGTTTTACTTAAATGATATGGGATTTATTAAGTAAACATTTTAAATCAGAATAATAGTAATTGAATTTTATATATATATATATGGAATTATCAAAGAATTAGTTTTGAAATGGTGGAATATTTAAAGCTTTGAAATATATGTAAATTGAAATGGTTTACTTGGGGGTTCAAATTTGTATTTGGATTTGATTTATGAAATTGAAGAAGCTGTTTTATTATATAAAGTAATTTAATATTTAAACCATTTAAGTGATGGAAGTTATGTTTCAAAGTTACGAGTTTCAAAGTATTATGATTTGAAAGTGTTATAATTTCAAGTGTTTGGTTTTGAAGTGTATGACTTTGAAAGTGCTATAATTTTGGGAAAAAGATATATTTGAAATAAAAATGATGCTATATTGATTGGGGTTTTTATAAAAATGATATCATATTGATCTGATTTTTGAAATGGAAATGATATCGTATTTTTATGGTTTTGAAATGGATATTATATTCTGGTTTTGAAGTATAATTATTATGAAATGACCGCGGTGTTATAATAATGTTTGGTTGTTAAAGAGACCGGAATCGAAAATTGTCATACTCTCTGCCAACTCCGAAAACCACTTTAACAACTGTGTACGCGGTGGAGATTCCAGAATGAAGTAGGATGGCGGCGGCTTTTTCTTTAAGGTAAATACGTGGACCTTACTCCTATGAGTTGGCATAAGGTGGCTAAAACATGAGCGATTGATGGGCTAAGAAGGTAGCACCTTTTATCTGACACACTCCTTCGATAGCATTCTATTACTTTGTGATTGATTTGTGCCCTTTTGATTTTGGGGATGTGGCTCGAGGTGGGCGGTAGTAGCTGCTACGCGCTACACCGGTCCAGAAGCGTAATTGGTATATCTACCCTGGCATTTCCTAGTTATGCCGTGTCACCTACCCTAGCGTGCTTTGTACCATTTTGGATTTCTCCCATAGCCCGTGGAGTATTTAGTGTAGTCTCTCGATCTAGAGATGCGCTGATACTGGATGGACTACTGGGACTATTACGTGTTAAGGTGGAAAATGTAAAGCCTTATCGCTATTTAAAACTAAGTTTATTTTACTATAGACATTATTATATTAGCATATAATACTACATTGTAAATAGTTTAACGGATCCTTAGGAGATGTGAATCCGAGCATCTCTTAAGTTACTGCACTCAAGTTAGACATCGGATATGAGATGTCAAATCCCGTAATCATCTCTGACGCTGTTCCACTCATATTGTTTACTGTTGATTTAGCCTACATAAGATCTTTTAGTTCTGACTCGAGTGTTTTGTCTTTTCAATTCGCTCGGGTCAGTCTGAGCATTTCATGATTTGAAGACTTTATTTCTGAAGGACGAAGACGAAGATTGTATTACTACTATTTACTATATCATTCCACTACATTTATACTGTTCCACTGCATTGTTATTTATTGTTCTCTGGTATGTGTAACCCTGATATGTATTGTATAAGTATAATCAAATGTTTTTGTAAAATAGCTTCATGAACTGTTATTTGATTATTATAGTTTGGCATTCCGCTATGTGATTCTGTTTAGTTTATTTCTTTCTTTGCTTTTCTTATTCACCCCAACAACAATTCGCCCTTTTGTATGGTTTGAGTTTGACGTGTGCGGTTTATCGTCGATTTAAGCGTACAAAAAGGCAGGATATTACAAAGAATGTCGGCACATTAGTTAGTCCGAACGGCATAACTAACCATTCGTACGATCCATATCTGGTCCTAAATGTCATCAAAGGTATAGTTCCTCAGCTACCCCGAGCTGATGGAAATTTATTGCTATATCCAACACGGAAAATACCTTGGATCCACTCAACTGGTCGAACAAAACGTCAATTCTCGGTAATGGATATCGATTATTTATCATCCTCTCAGTCAACTTACGTTGTCAATACATAGCCTTAACGATCTATTTGGCTTCTTAGTGAACACTACGGTTGCTCTCCAAGGCGAACTACTCGGCCTGATAAAGCTTTTGTCTTCCAAATCCACCAAATTCACCTTCAACTCCCTCATCTTTGTAGGGATCATCTTGCTTGGTGGCCTATTCATAGGTTCTGCTCTCGGAACAAAATCTATCTGAAACTCAATTACTTGTTTTAGTGGCAATCCTACTACAGGATCTAAAACATTCGCAAATTCTCTAACTACAAAAAATCGACTCAACTCATCTTCCAACTCTAGAACACCCAATAAAGCATTCACCTCACCGCTAGAACCTTCTACGATATAAACTATCTGATCGGTACAATCAAGGTGTCTAAGCCATATTTTCCTATCTTGGCAAAATATCCCAACATTATACTCACTTAACCAATCCCTACGAAGAATAATTCCAAACCCCACAAAATCAAACACATGCTAACTGCAAAAAAAAGTATGACCTAACAAGTCAAAATCTAACTAGTCGCATCTCAACCCTAGAGTTGCATACCCTCCTATTAGAGCCCCAACCTACAGGGAAGAAACTAAATATGTAGGTTCTAGGTCAAGCTTATCTACCAAACATCTAGATATAAAAGAATGTGATGCACCAGTATCAATTAAAATGCTAACAGACATACCAAGAATCTGAAGCGTACCTCCCAAAACTGCCTTTCTCTTCTCCTGAGCTGTTGGCTTCGAGGTAGCAGGCTCCGATGCACATATCTAGCCCTTTCCATCCTTAGTGGGTTCCTTGCATTGATTCTTATAATGTCAATCTGGTCACAATTGAAGCACCTTATATTCTTCTTCCCGGGCACTTCCTTTGCCTTTCCAGCACGACACTCATTAGCAAAATGCCACTTCTTGTCGCACTTGAAGCAAACAATCTTAGACTTCCCTTTCTTAACTGCTCCACCCTTCTGAGCACCTTTCTTAGGAAAGAACTTCCTCTTAAGGCCCTGCCCAACCTGGACCTCCTTAGCCTTACTCTTCTCAAGAGAGTCAAGTATCTCCTTACGCCTTAAGGCTATCTCCACTACAACATCAGAAGGATCTCTAATGTGAGGCAATGTAGCCCTCGCTAACTCAGGATTCAACCCCTTGATGAACTTATCATTTCTTTTTATCACTATATCCACCAACGCATACCCATATCTGGCCAACTCCTCAAACCTTCTAGCATACCACAAAACAGACATCTCTTCCTGCTCTAACTCAGCAAACTTACCGATCCCTCAAAATATACCCATGTCAAGGTTTACTCATCCACACCAGCCGTCGCACTATTCCACCAAAACAAAGCTGCTCCCTGAAGCTTTCTCAAAGCAAGCCTCCTCTTCTGCTCATCATTGAGCCCCAAGTATGCAAAGATTCTCTTATAACGCAATAACCAATTCTCCACCTCTATAACATCTTCCATTTCAATAAATGGCTTCCCTCCAAGCTTAGTAAAATCTCCACCTAGCTTATCGTAATGATTGACCGTGGAAACTTCCGAAACTCCTCCTCCCATTACTCAACAACAACACTGCTTGCATCATATTCATGAAAAACTGATGCATAGCTTCCATTCAACCTATGAGACTCCAGCACCCACATTCTCGGCTTTGTGCCTGACCTTGGTTTTTCCTCGTATTTTCTGATATGAATATTCCAATTAATTTGAAAGAATTGTTTAAAGGAATTTTGAAAAGGGATAAGTTCTGTACTCCCCTCTCTGTCACTGGAAAATAATTTCGGTGATGAGTACACGCGTCATCGACTTTTATTTTCGAGTTTCAAAGTGGGAAGGCCACTGTAATAGTTTTACTATGGATTTATTTTGATAATCAAATATAAATTTTTAATTGTTTTAAATATAATTGGATATATAAGTTGTAAGTATATATTTATCTATTATTTTAAAATGATTTGAAATTAAACCCAATATTTAGTTCTTAAGTTCCGTTGATTAATAGTTTCAATTATTGTAGTGAAATGGATTGTAACTAATTAATAATTGGAACCTCTAAGTGAAATAAGAGATTAAATGATAGGTTATAAATGAAATAACAATACAGTTGAAATTTGTAACCTATAAAAACAAAAGATATGATTTTTGAGCATTACTTAATTTAAAAGAAATGAGATAAACTTGTATAAATGTCAATTGCATTTAAAAAAAGCATATATATATATATATATATATATATATATAACTTACCAAAGGATTTAAAAGTTGAAATGTCTAATAAGAAGATGTAATGGAAATTGTACAAGTAAGCTTATGTAATGAAAGCGTTCGATGGATTTGCTTTATAAATAAGAATTTAGGGTTATAATTGTTATAAACTTAAGTTATGACTGAAAGGCTGCTAATTAAATATAATAGAAAGGTTATAAATAAATGATAATAAACTTAAGTAAATGTTAAAGTTATTTATAATGAAAATAAGTAGAAAGATGAATCATTGCATGAATGAAAAAAAATTATAAGAATAAACTTAAATAATGTTAGAATTTGTTGTTTGTTTGATTTATGATTGTTTGGGCAAGGATACTCAAAATTTGTTTGGATGTATGAATAATCTATCCAGTTTCATCTAAGACAATTTAAAGTTTTTGAATCCAAATAACTATTTGTTTGTTTGATATGAATGGATAATTGATTGTCTTGATTTTATGTGATGGTTGTATGCTTTGTTGCAAGTGATAGCTGTTTATACCGATTTGTTGTTGGTGGTCGAAACAACTTTAAATATTTCATTTTATATAATTATTAACCCTTTTTGGGATTATATAAGTGAAATACAGGTTATGGAAACAATTGCTACTGCTTTTGGCTTCATAATTAAGCATTAGTTACCCGACAAATAGGTACGTTCTTGGATTACGGTTATATAGGGTGAATATTTTGTTTTTTCCATTGTTGGGATATATTATTTTGAGATATTGTGATATATATTGTTATATTTGATATTATAATTTCTCCTGAGCCACCCCCTGCAAAGTAGACTCTACTGAAATTTTCCGTAAATTTTGGACTAAGAAAATTTTGAAAAATGTTTTCCAAACTTTATTAATTTGAGTATAAAAAGATTTAATGGCTATAAATTAATATATTTTATTTAAATCAATTAATTTTATAAATTTATTTGTTTATAAAGTTAATATTTTTGAATAAGATGCATTGTTTACTTAATTCCATCTTTTCCCTTCTTTTCCTTTTCGGGGACGAAAAGTTTTGAGCGGGGGAGAGTGTAACGACCCGTAAATTTTGATAATTAAATTTGGTTGATTTAAAAAGTTTTTTAATTTAATTTAGAAAGAAATAAAACCTTTATAATTTATAATGAAGTGAATGGAAAAAATGAAATGTAGCAATGGTAATGTAAAACTAATGATTGACAATTAAAGTGGAATCCCAATACTAAAATAGTGTAAATTTTGCACTTGGTTATAAAAATTGGATATAAGTATAAGGGTAAGTGTTGTGTAAATAAATGAATTAGTATAGTTAATGGTAAAAATTATTGTGTATTACCTATTCATTTAGCCGGTTAATTTAAATTGAAAATGAATTTCAATAAACATAATTAAATATCATGTTAATATAAATTAAGTTAATATTTGGAATTAATGGGATTAATTGAAAATAAATGAAGTTCAATATTTAAGTATTACTTAAATAGAAATTAAGATGAAACTAGGAAATATTAACGTACCAATACATAAACCAATGTTAATTTTATTCTTATTGTAATAAAGGATTTGAATAACAAGGTTTGAAAATTTATAAATGGATTTTTGGAATTTTAAATTTATAAATTTCTGAATATAATAAAATTTAAACTTAACGCTGAAATTGATGAATGAATCAACATTAAATGGACATCTAAATTTGTTTAAATCATTGTAATTGATGAAGGAATCAAAAACGATAAAAATTATCAATTATAGAATTGAAATTTTGATTTAAATAATTAATTATTAATTTATTTAATTAATGTAAAAATAGCCATTTTGGACACTGACTCGGATTTCGACGAAACCAGTTTCATCGGATCCGTAACAGTGAATTATTGTAGGATTTCCAGTTTCGTAGCGATCGGGCTTGTCGTTTGATCGTACAGACTCGAAACGCCTAGAAATCAATTTAACTGAAATTAATTGAAATCAATTTTATATAATTGATTTTAGCATAACTTCTTCGTACGATGAAATTTGAACTTGAAACATGTTCCATTGATTTTAAAATACTCAAAAACATCTATTTCGATATATGGGTTGACTCGTTTTTGTTCCGGTGTCAGAACGTGTTTTTGGGCCATTTATCGTTCAACTTTCGATCCAAATCAATCCAGCCCATTCTAACTTCAGCTTTGCATATATATACCTCGTTATAAAATCTAGCCTATCTCTTATGCTCATTTTCTATACGTACAATTCCAATTGCCCCTCTTTCTCATTGGCAGACAAACTCTAAATTTTACAGTAAATTGCAAATCAAAAATTTCTACTTCAAATTTTAAATTTCTCAATACATATCAAATCTTATATCGATCTGAAGCTCTCGATGAGTGCATCTCAGATTTGAAATTCGTTTTCCGATTTGAAGCTCTATCTGTCCAGAAATTGATGATAAATTTTCGGCCGTTCATCACGCGACGATCAACTTCAGGAGGTCGTCGAATCGACCATACAGTATCATAGAGAGTGACGAGGTGTTTGCATCAGTGCAGTTCACAAGATGGTTTGACGGCTGGATTGGATGTGGTAATTCAACCTAGGGCAAAAAACAGCGACGGCTGCTGCTATGTTGAGGCGTCAATCGGGTCGTCGAGAGTGGTGGTGGCGCATCGCAGGGAGGTTGGAGGCCGGTGGGGGCAAGGTTGCAGGCGCGCGCGTCCTGGTGATCGGCGTTGTAGCGGCGACGTGTTCGTGGGATCTAGATCGCGTGTTTCTGACGCGTGCGTATGGTTCCTGGAGGAAGATAGGTGACATGTTTTATTTTATTTTAATTTTATTTGTTTTATATTTTACCATTAAATCTTCTAATTGCAATAACTTTCTCATACGAAGTCGAATTTACACGCAGTTTTTTGCGTTGGGGTCGTATTAAAATTTCTGACATTCTGGCGCTCGTTTGGATGGATTTTGAGACTATTCAATTTTTGGGCTTAAATTGGTTTTAAATTCAATTTTAATTCAAAAGGTGAGTGTATTAATCCACTCACAACTTCTAAAATTTATTTTGTTTGTTAAATTGATTTATGATGTGATTAGAAATTTATTTGTAACTATTTTGCATCTTTTTAATCATCATCTCAGATAAATTGTTATTTAATTTATTTTTTCATATAAACTGCCACTTAAATTGTTATTTAAAAATAAACTGCCTGTAAATACCTGTTATTTATTATCTGTTCTATATGGATGTTATTGATTAAATTGGCTGATGATTGCGATATGTGTTTGACGTTTGATATTGGATGAACGGACGTTGTATTTTATATCTTCATAAACTACAAGTTGTTGTGGATTTTTATTTCATTCAGAATTGTGGTTTCAAATAATATATAACCGTATTTATATTTTAAATTATGGATTGGAATGATAAGTATCCGTATCACTTGACTATAGGATAGAAAATTATATACAGACACCGCGGTCTATATGTGTAAAAATATTCTGAAATGATTTCTATGGTTTTGTAAAGAAATATATGGGTTATATAAATATTGATTTTAGATGTTATGTTAATGTTATTTTATTATTGATTTTTATATATGTATAAATTTGTTTGAAAATATAAAAAAAAGTCAAATAATAAATTTTGATTGTTTTTATATATTATGGTTAAGTATTTGTTTAAATTATATTATATATATAGTTTAGAATGACTTAAATAAAATTGAGGTTGGAAGATAAATATGAAATTGATGTGAATTAAATTATTTAAGAATTATACTCGAATAAATTTGATTTGAAATTTAAATAAAATTAAGTGTTTAAAAGGTATGATTTTTATAACTTGATTTTGGTTTAGAGTGATTTAAATGAATATCAAGTTGATTTAAATGAAGATATCAAGTTTAAAAAATTAAAAGAATATCTAGTTATTTGAAGTTTAAAGTTTTACTTAAATGATATGGGATTTATTAAGTAAACACTTTAAATCAGAATAATAGTAATTGAATTTTATATATATATATGGAATTATCAAAGAATTAGTTTTGAAATGGTGGAATATTTAAAGCTTTGAAATATATGTAAATTGAAATGGTTTACTTGGGGGTTCAAATTTGTATTTGGATTTGATTTATGAAATTGAAGAAGCTGTTTTATTATATAAAGTAATTTAATATTTAAACCATTTAAGTGATGGAAGTTATGTTTCAAAGTTACGAGTTTCAAAGTATTATGATTTGAAAGTGTTATAATTTCAAGTGTTTGGTTTTGAAGTGTATGACTTTGAAAGTGCTATAATTTTGGAAAAAGGACATAGTTGAAATAAAAATGATGTTATATTGATTTGGGATTTTATAAAAATGATATCATATTGATCTGATTTTTGAAATGGAAATGATATCGTATTTTTATGGTTTTCAAATGGATATTATATTCTGGTTTTGAAGTATAATTATTTTGAAATGACCGCGGTGTTATAATAACGTTTGGTCGTTAAAGAGACCGGGATCGAAAGTTGTCATACTCTCTGCCAACTCCGAAAACCACTTTAACAACTGTGTACGCGGTGGAGATTCCAGAAAGAAGTAGGATGGCGGCGGCTTTTCCTTTAAGGTAAATACGTGGACCTTACTCCTATGAGTTGACATAAGGTGGCTAAAACATGAGCGATTGACGGGCTAAGAAGGTAGCATATTTTATCGGACACACTCCTTCGATACCATTCTATTACTTTGTGATTGATTTGTGCCCTTTTGATTTTGGGGGTGTGGCTCGAGGTGGGCGGTAGTAGCAGCTACGCGCTACACCGGTCCAGAAGCGTAATTGGTATATCTACCCTGGCATTGCCTAGTTATGCCGTGTCACCTACCCTAGCGTGCTTTGTACCATTTTGGATTTCTCCCATAGCCCGTGGAGTATTTAGGGTAGTCTCTCGATCTAGAGATGCGCTGATACTGGATGGACTACTGGGACTATTACGTGTTAAGGTGGAAAATGTAAAGCCTTATCGCTATTTAAAACTAAGTTTATTTTACTATAGACATTATTATATTAGCGTATAATACTACATAGTAAATAGTTTAACGGATCCTTAGGAGATGTGAATCCGAGCATCTCTTAAGTTACTGCACTCAAGTTAGACATCGGATATGAGATGTCAAATCCCACAATCATCTCTGACGCTGTTCCACTCATACTGTTTACTGTTGATTTAGCCTACATAAGATCTTTTAGTTCTGACTCGAGTGTTTTGTCTTTTCAATTCGCTCGGGTCAGTCTGAGCATTTCAGGATTTGAAGACTTTATTTCTGGAGGACGAAGACGAAGATTGTATTACTACTATTTATTATATCATTCCACTACATTTATACTGTTCCACTGCATTGTTATTTATTGTTCTCTGGTATGTGTAACCCTGATATGTATCGTATAAGTATAATCAAATGTTTTTGTAAAATAGCTTCATGAACTGTTATTTGATTATTATAGTTTGGCATTCCGCTATGAGATTCTGTTTAGTTTATTTCTTTCTTTGCTTTTCTTATTCACCCCAACAACAATTCGCCCTTTTGTATGGTTTGAGTTTGACGTGCGCGGTTTATCGTCGATTTAAGCGTACAAAAAGGCAGGATGTTACAAAGAATGTCGGCGCATTAGTTAGTCCGAACGGCATAACTAACCATTCGTACGATCCATATTTGGTCCTAAATGTCATCAAAGGTATAGTATCCTCAGCTACCCCGAGCTGATGAAAATTTATTGCTATATCCAACTCGAAAAATACCTTGGATCCACTCAACTGGTCGAACAAAGCGTCAATTCTCGGTAATGGGTATCGATTCTTTATCATCCTCTCAGTCAACTTACGTTTTCAATACATAGCCTTAACGATCTATTTGGCTTCTTAGTGAACACTGCGGTTGCTCTCCAAGGCGAACTACTCGGCCTGATAAAGCTTTTGCCTTCCAAATCCACCAAATTCACCTTCAACTCCCTCATCTTTGTAGGGATCATCTTGCTTTGTGGCCTATTCATAGGTTCTGCTCTCGGAACAAAATCTATCCGAAACTCAATTACTTGTTTTAGTGGCAATCCTACTACAGGATCTAAAACATTCGCAAATTCTCTAACTACGAAAAATCGACTCAACTCATCTTCCAACTCTAGAACAACCAATAAAGCATTCACCTCACCGCTAGAACCTTCTACGATATAAACTATCTGATCGGTACAATCAAGGTGTCTAAGCCATATTTTCCTATCTTGGCAAAATATCCCAACATTATACTCACTTAACCAATCCCTACGAAGAATAATTCCAAACCCCACAAAATCAAACACATGCTAACTGCAAAAAAAAAGTATGACCTAACAAGTCAAAATCTAACTAGTCGCATCTCAACCCTAGAGTTGCATACCCTCCTATTAGAGTCCCAACCTACAGGGAAGAAACTAAATATGTAGGTTCTAGGTTAAGCTTATCTACCAAACATCTAGATATAAAAGAATGTGATGCACCAGTATCAATTAGAATGCTAACAGACATACCAAGAATCTGAAGCGTACCTCCCAAAACCGCCTTTCTCTTCTCCTGAGCTGTTGGCTTCGAGGTAGCAAGCTCCAATGCATATATCTAGCCCTTTCCATCCTTAGTGGGTTCCTTGCATTGATTCTTATAATGTTCAATCTGGTCACAATTGAAGCACCTTATATTCTTCTTCCCGGTCACTTTCTTTGCCTTTCCAGCACGACATTCATTAGCAAAATGCCCCTTCTTGTCGCACTTGAAGCAAACAATCTTAGACTTCCCTTTCTTAACTGCTCCACCCTTCTGAGCACCTTTCTTAGGAAAGAACTTCCTCTTAAGGCCCTGCCCAACCTGGACCTCCTTAGCCTTACTCTTCTCAAGAGAGTCAAGTATCTCCTTACGCCTTAAGGCTATCTCCACTACAACATCAGAAGGATCTCTAATGTGAGGCAATGTAGCCCTCGCTAACTCAGGATTCAACCCCTTGATGAACTTCTCATTTCTTTTTATCACTATATCCACCAACGCATACCCATATCTGGCCAACTCCTCAAACCTTCTAGCATACCACAAAACAGACATCTCTTCCTGCTCTAACTCAGCAAACTTACCGATCCCTTAAAATATACCCATGTCAAGGTTTACTCATCCACACCAGCCGTCGCACTATTCCACCAAAACAAACCTGCTCCCTGAAGCTTTCTCAAAGCAAGCCTCCTCTTCTGCTCATCATTGAGCCCCAAGTATGCAAAGATTCTCTTATAACGCAATAACCAATTCTCCACCTCTATAGCATCTTCCATTTCAATAAATGGCTTCCCTCGAAGCTTAGTAAAATCTCCACCTAGCTTAGCGTAATGATTGACCGTCGAAACTTCCGAAACTCCTCCTCCCATTACTCAACAACAACACCTGCTTGCATCATATTCATGAGAAACTGATGCATAGCTTCCATTCAACCTATGAGACTCCAACACCCACATTCTCGGCTTTGTGCCTGACCTTGATTATTCCTCGTATTGGGTCTGACGTTCCTATCAGTTCCTTCCCTTTCTAGGTTAACTCTTCCTCTTCTACCATCTATATCTATAATCAAACTTCATGAGATACAACTAACAAAGTAAAGAGTCAAGAGATAAAGCATATACATATATATAACAGATACAAGTACGTTAGTATAACATTATCCCATACCCCAATCTTACTCTAATTCCTTAGGATTTAGTTTTCAAAATCATTTTTAGTTCAAAGTTTTTCATAAACCTATGCTCTGATACCAAGTTTTAACATTCCATATCTAGAGGCCAAAAGCTAAGAACTACGATGCTGCAGTCATCTATAGTATTAATTTATGATAACAAAACAGGATAATGCTAATGGTATCCATAATACCCGAATCGCATGAATATGAACAAAATCATATATTTCAAACCAATATTTTACCGATTACATTTCAAAACAATAATTCATATCCATGTTACATAATCCAATAGTCATTTCCCAGGTAAAGATCAAATATAATTTTACAATAATACGCCAAGTGCGATAGATGACGATGCCCCCTTGGTTGATTAGAGTCAATATAGCTATATCTGACTAAATATACACAGTGGAATCAAAGCAAAATAAACTATAACTCCTAATTAGTTATTTATCAGCCACCTGCTCATCTCGGGAAACTTTATTCACCAAAATTACTAAAACCTGAAAACCTCAACCCTCAGCCTACTCAAATCAATTTTGAGCACCCGAGAGTTTAAGGGGAAACAAAAATTTCTATTCAGACAAAATGTCTAGTGTGAATAATACCGTTACATCTCGGGTTACTAATATTCAGTGAGACCACACCACTTAGAGGAACGGGTTTTCCCTCACTAATATCCTTTCCAAAAAAACATAATTTGCAAATCTTTTCCTACAACCAAACTGGTTAATCAAACTAATAATAATAATAATAGCATATCTGTTATGCTAAAAACATGTAATAAATGGACTATCTGTCCGAAAACTGGACCAACTGTACTCAAACTCGACTAACTGTCCTTTTGGCTGATTCGGACCTACTAGGTAATATATCAAATGGTCTATACATCTGTTAAATAAAACTTTTAGACGGTTTTCCCTTAACTTACTTCTCCATGGTTCAACTGATCCTAATGGTTTTGCGGGCTAACCAATAACCTATCTCTATACATAAATATTCCTTTCTATGTGTTACCATCATTTTTAGTCTTACTTGTGACTAAGCTCTATACATTGGAATTATGGACTAAATTAGCTATGGGCCAATAACTAATGAGTATAGGGCGCGACCTTACTCAAATCCTATCTAGTCTTCTAATCTGAGTCATTTTCTTAGGGCTAACTAACCTTTATCTTTTTCCTTGAAAAACCTTTTCAAAATGATTTAACCTTGTAAAACATACATATAAAAGGAAAATATATCTTTAGCTTTACTCTAAGCTATTTTTCTATGTTATATATACTTTACTTAAAATAATGTTGATGAAAATTAATGGAGATTACCTGTCCTCCCAAAAAGAATTAAAACCCTTTCTAACTTAAAAACACTTAGGCCATATTGCTTAGTTAATACATTCAAAACCTTTTGCAAACCTACAAACAACCCTTTCGAACCAATGAATGTGCCCCTCTCAAAACCAAGTAAAACCCTTTATTTAATCTAGGCCGAAAGACCAAACTCTTCCTTTCGAAACCATTCAAATTCTTCCTTTCAAAAGCATTGAAAATCCTTCCTCTCAAAAGCTTTAAAACATTAGACATCCTTCTTTAAAACCTTTAAATATTACCTTTCAAAATGATAGAAAAATTCTTTCCTTTCAAACCTTTCAAAACCTTTGGGAATCTATCCCTTCAAAACCATTCATTAAAACCTTCTGAAAGCGTCGAAACTCTATCCTTTTAAAACCACTTGGATTCAATTTAACACATGTGGAAACACCTTTCAAAACCATTAAAAATGTCTCTTTCGAAACCATTTGGGTTATAATTCAATTCAAAGAAAAAGGGTCATTAAATCATTTAATTCGAAAGCATCTCTTTTGAAAGCTTTCCTAAGTAAAGAAGTGATGGTATCGAACCATCCCCTCGAAAGCATTGGAGAAATGGTCAAGTTTAAAAAAGCAAAGCAACCCTTTTGAAACCAATCTGAGTCAAAAGGTAAAATGAGACAATAAGAGTTTCGACCTACTCAAAGTAGTTATTTAAAGCAAAAGTGCAACTCAATCAAAACTGTTATCCCATTTTTTGGTCAAAACTGGAATATCGACAAGGAATGATGGAGGTCGGGATTTCACTCATGGTTCAAGGATAAAACTCCATTCGGTATCAAGGGTTTAAAGTTACATTCCGTAGTGTAAAGTAAAATCACATCCGACCTTCCCTTAGTCCATTCGGCACTCCCAAGTGAAGGTCATTCGGCACTCCCAAGTGAAGGTCATTCGGCATTCCCCTCTCACCACCGAACCAACTCCACTTCCCCTCCTACCGAACCAAAGCCAGCCTCCACCGGTCCAGAGCCTCACCGGACCGACCAACCACTCTCTCCTACTACCGGTCCACCCACTGCCGGTCCACCATATCCATCACCGGACCGGCACTCCTCCGAACCAAACAACTCTAGAGCCTAGCCCAACCAACTCACCCACCACCTACCACCGGTCCAAGACCATGCCGAACCAGATGTGCCAGGCCAGATTGCAGCAGCCCAGGCCCACCAGCAGCTATATGCATCCAAGACCCCTGCCCCCAGCCTCACTCTATAAATAGAGGGGCAGGGGTACAACAATGGTAGACAAGTTTGAGAGCTCAAACCGGGAAGGAACTTTCAAACAACTTTCATACACTTGTACTACAAGCTTTGTACTTGTAATCGGATCGAAAAAGGAGAATAACATATAAAGTGGACGTAGGCACATTCTGGCCGAACCACTATAAATCTGTGTGTCTTTTACAGTTTAGTCCCTGCTTTTTACGCATTTGCATAAACCACCTAAATCACTACGAACAACATAAAATCAACTAAATCATACGACTTGGAGTTTTTTGCCCATCTTTTGTGCAAACGTATTTGAGTTATTTGCTGAGATCTGTGATTTGTGTTTGAATATCGCTGACTTATATTCATACACTGGTGCTTTCACGGTATTGGGTGTTTGTGGCCATTTTTTACGCAAACATTTTGGTGCTTTCACTGAGAAGGACCAGCTCCCACTACATCGGATAGAAGTTTGGATTTGGAAGACAATGACTAGGCAAAACAGTAGAAGGCTAAGGGCTGAGAGAAGCCAACAAGGAGGAAGTCAACAAGCATCCTCCGGAGGTGAGGAAGGACCGGCTTCGATCTACATAACCCGGGATGAAATGGAAGCCATAACAAATTCACTGCAAGAGAGGTTGCTGAAAGGTCAACAGGAAATGATGCAAACTTTCTTGGAGCAAATGAGAGTTGCAGGGATGCAGAACCTAGGAACATCTACAACGGCTGTGGATGTAGGACAAGAAGCTAGGGTTATGGAACCCAATGAAGGACAGGATACGGAGCCAGGCGGCAATCAACAAGGGCTTGGGGGCAGGCCCACAGGATTCAACACAGGAGAACCTTTGGAAGGAGTTCAACAGGCTAGAACCAACGTTGCTGCTAACGAGCCACACGAAGAGTATGTACCGGAGTTCCCTCGGGGGCAACCCCCGACAGATAACGGTGGATTGGTAGATATAATCAGGAAGACTGTGCGAGGTGGTTTGACCAACGGAGACTTGGAAGGAGTAAACAGGAGTCCGTTCACCCGGGAAATAAGGATGGCTCAGAATCCACCTAAGTTCAAGCTACCTAGCGTGGAGGCATACAATGGCAAGGAAGACCCTACGGATCACTTGATGAGATACACCAGACACATGGAGGTGCTGGGGGCATCGGAGGAGGTGATGGCCCGATGCTTCCCTTTGTACTTGACGGACTTAGCTGCAATGTGGTTCAGGCAGCTGGAAGAAGGATCTATCAGGACTTGGAGGGAATTGGTGGAAAGGTTTTTGGGACAGTTTCGGGTTCATGTCAAGAGACCGAAGAATGTGATGACATTGACGTCGGTAAGGCAAAGGATGGATGAATCGCTTAGAGCTTTTCTAACTCGATTCAGTGCCGCAGTTGCTTCGGTGGATCGGCCCGATCCATCGATGGTTTTAATGGCAGCAGTATCAGGAGTCAGGGAGAACTCGGATTTCAAGGTATCTCTGATACGAGATCCCCCACGGAATCTCGACGAATTTTTTCATGAGGCAGAAAGGTTCCTTCGACAAGAAGATGCGAGTACGGATTTAAAGCTGAAAAAGGTTAACGCGGTTGAGGGGGGAGGACCATCCAGCAATGGTTCAGATAAAAACAAAGGAAAAAGGAAGTTGGATAGTGATTCTGGAAATGCTAGGAAGCAATGGAAGGATCCAAAGTTTTCCACATACACAGGATTGAACGAGACACTGGAGCGGATATACCTGAATACTCGAAATCGTCTTCACTACCGGAGGCCGGCTAGGAGAGAACCAACAGAACGGGAAAGGACATCAGGAAGGCACTGTCTCTTTCATGATTTGGATGGACACGACACCAACAGCTGCAGGCACTTAAAGGACATAATTGAGGAACATGTAAGGAATGGACAACTGCCGCAATATGTTGGACCGCGGAATGCAACGGCGAGGCAGGAGCAACCGCCGCCTACCTCAAGCTACGATGGTGGGAGGCCCAGGAATGATGGTCGGTTGATCGTCCCTTGACCAGGTTAATATGAAATAAGTAGCAAACTATTGGCAAGCAACCAAGTCATTTACACATGTACGGGGACGGAGATAGCCCCTAGGCATGCTCTGAATGACAATAAACTGCAATGCTATAGTTTGTGAAACTTAACTTTTGCTTTTGGATTGGACACTGCTTTCCTTTTTGGTTTTCGGTTTTGGAGCTTGGATTGAGCTCCTAGTTTTTTCCTGCTTTTCGATTTGGATTTTCCTTTGATGATTGTTTTCGGTTTTGGATGCCGATTTGGATTTTTGGTTTTCGGTTTTGGAGCTTGGATTGAGCTCCTAGTTTTTTCCTGCTTTTCGATTTGGATTTTCCTTTGATGATTGTTTTCGGTTTTGGATGCCGATTTGGATTTTTGGTTTTCGGATTTTGGATTGGATCTTGATTAGATTTTTATCTGATTTTTGATAAACGGTCGTCGGGTATGGATTATGCCTGGCAAGGGGTGAGTCTCTTTGCCCGAACGTGGTAAATTGACTCATTCAGGTCGTCGAGTATGGACTATGCTCGGCAAGGGTCCGGAGTGACCAGGATTCGGCCTAGGACTTAGGCCCTATATTATCAATTGTTATTTTTAGGTCGTCGAGTATGGACTGTGCTCGGCAAGGGTCCGGAGAGACCAGGATTCGGCTTAGGACTTAAGCCATGGCATTATACAGCGCCCAGGGACACTGGGCCAAGGTCGTCAAGTGTGGACTACGCTTGGCAAGAACCCGGAGAGGTTAGCTCAACGCCCAGGGACACTGGATCACGACCGTCAAGTGTGGATTGCGCTTGGCAAGAGCCCGGAGAGGTTATAAATTTGGACATCGACCCAAAGAGGTCCTGGATTCGGTTGTTGGCTATTGGATAAGGATGGTTTGGGACTCGGTTGTCGAGTTCGGATGGACATGGAATTGGCTCAAGCTTTGGTTGTTGGATTTGGAACTGGATATCGACTCGGAGCAGTCAAGGATGATCTACTCTGGCAATGTGGCTATGAACTTTGGATATTGGATTCGGAACTATTCAAAACACGCCTTGTTATCACAAGGCATGTTTTGGGGGGCAAAGTGTTATCCCATTTTTTGGTCAAAACTGGAATATCGACAAGGAATGATGGAGGTCGGGATTTCACTCATGGTTCAAGGATAAAACTCCATTCGGTATCAAGGGTTTAAAGTTACATTCCGTAGTGTAAAGTAAAATCACATCCGGCCTTCCCTTAGTCCATTCGGCACTCCCAAGTGAAGGTCATTCGGCACTCCCAAGTGAAGGTCATTCGGCATTCCCCTCTCACCACCGAACCAACTCCACTTCCCCTCCTACCGAACCAAAGCCAGCCTCCACCGGTCCAGAGCCTCACCGGACCGACCAACCACTCTCTCCTACTACCGGTCCACCCACTGCCGGTCCACCATATCCATCACCGGACCGGCACTCCTCCGAACCAAACAACTCTAGAGCCTAGCCCAACCAACTCACCCACCACCTACCACCGGTCCAAGACCATGCCGAACCAGATGTGCCAGGCCAGATTGCAGCAGCCCAGGCCCACCAGCAGCTATATGCATCCAAGACCCCTGCCCCCAGCCTCACTCTATAAATAGAGGGGCAGGGGTACAACAATGGTAGACAAGTTTGAGAGCTCAAACCGGGAAGGAACTTTCAAACAACTTTCATACACTTGTACTACAAGCTTTGTACTTGTAATCGGATCGAAAAAGGAGAATAACATATAAAGTGGACGTAGGCACATTCTGGCCGAACCACTATAAATCTGTGTGTCTTTTACAGTTTAGTCCCTGCTTTTTACGCATTTGCATAAACCACCTAAATCACTACGAACAACATAAAATCAACTAAATCATACGACTTGGAGTTTTTTGCCCATCTTTTGTGCAAACGTATTTGAGTTATTTGCTGAGATCTGTGATTTGTGTTTGAATATCGCTGACTTATATTCATACACTGGTGCTTTCACGGTATTGGGTGTTTGTGGCCATTTTTTACGCAAACAAAAACCAATTATATTACCAATTGACCAGGTCGAAGGCCAACCTAGTCGAAAGCTATTCAGTCGAAAGCAAGCAGGCGCATTTTCATTTAAAAGCAAAGAAATGCTTTTACCCCATTTTAACCCCTAGTTTTGACTCAATGCCTTTTTCCTCATGTCCAATTCGCTACGTACCAATTACCCGATACCATGTGCAGTAGTTTCGATGGAGTCGAAGGCGATGGTAAGGAGGCGAAAGCCTAATGCTAAAAGCATCAAAACGGTAAAAAGTAAGTATATTTGTCCTTTTAAACTACTTCTTTGTACCTAACCTGCCTTGTTTGTCAAATTATGATTTGTTGCAAGTTTCTCTTTTCAAAAATTACTACCAATTTCCAGAAATAACAAATTGAATTATTTTACAAAATACCCCCTTCTTCTTTTTATAAGTATTAAAACATTTAAGTCTCATACCTTAAATAATTTTATATATCCACTAAAACACTTAGGAAAATTCTACAAAAATTACAGAAAATCACTTTTTATATGTTTTCTAACATATATAAATTTCAGACCCAAACCATTAATTATTTAAGCGTAAATAATTTTTAACCCAAAACTACATTTTCTTCACTAGAAAATTAATATAAATTCCATGTAAATTCTGAAAATTTTAGAAATTGAAAACCATCTCTAAATATCATTTCTGGTCTACATGAAAATTCATAAGGTATTTAGATGTCATTTAATAGGGTTTTCACATTAAAACATGTCATAAAATACAGATAAACATGCATAAATCATCAGTAAGTATATATAATCATTTCATCATTCAAAAACATGGCAAATCATTACAAAACATTTTATATTTCATCTTAAAACCGGAAGCACAAGAAGTAAGTGATGTAAACATTATTCACCTTAGCTTTAGAGATTTAGGAGTTTGAGATTTGGATGGATTTGATTTGATTTAGCTTCTTCCTTAGATTTTCTTAATCTTTTTCATCTTGCTCTAGTTAATGGTAGTCGGCCTTAAGTTTGAAAATTTTTGATGAATGAAAAATGAACGTGTATAGGATACACGGCCAAGGGTTTAGGGATATAGAAATGGCCTCTTTTCTATTTTACCTCTCCTCTATTTTACTTTAACTCTTCTTTTAATTCATTGGTTAAATGACACGGCTACCCCTTAATTAAAATCAAATCTCAATCCTCTAATCAACACATTATTTTATTTAATTTATCTAATTAAATATCTTAAATAATATTACCAAAAATATGGGGTGTTAAAATTCATTTAAATTTGATCGTACGGTTTGCCGTCCATGTTTATCTACAATTAGAAGAAATTTACAGCAAGAATCAAAGTTCCTAAATTTTCAGGTAATTTCTATTTCCAACAGTAAAAATCTAAATCTAAATCAAAATAAGTTTTTATTATCTTACTTTTCGATTATCTTTGATTTCTACATTCGCCTAATTTTGTATTCAAAATTCTACTTGAATCTCATAGAAATGATTTCAAGTTTTTTTTGTTTATGAAAATATTCATCGATTTGTTTGTATGGCTTATCTTATTTCATTTATTTCTTTAATTCATTTTCTGAATTCATCTAAAAAGTTATATATTTTTTAATTTCATAGTTATCCTATTTTTTGGAAAGTCAAAAATAAGTTTTTAAGATTTTGAAGGTTATTGATTGTAGACTCACACCTAAATCAATTTTGTTATTGATTTTTGAAGTTTAAGGTTAAAATTGAATTTGGGAAAGAAGGGGATTACTAATTACTTCGTAGAGAAGCCTCTGTAGTTTGAATCGCATTTTGGCACTGCAATTGTACCTTTCTACCCCTTCGAAAGGGGTTAAGGCAGCAATTTTGCTTTGCTTCTTTAACCCTTTTCGACGAGGTCGAAAGGTAGTCCAGCACTTCTCTTAGTTGACTTTGTCGAAAGGTTAAGGTTTGTATGAAGTGGACCTCTTCGAAAGCATACTTTAGTGTATTCTGATACCTTTCGAAGAAGTGGGTTAATGTGTCTTAATAAATGATTATCTAATACATACTTTCGAAAGAACATCCTTTATTTTATAGGTTTTGAAACGCTTAGTACATGCTTACTTCCAACTTATTTTAACAAAAGTGTGAAGTTGGAGATACGTATATTATATAAATTAGATTGAAGCAAGCATACTTTGTATAAGTTGCAAATCAAATCAAACATTATGACTTCAATCGATACTTACTGTATTGGTTCAAATTTTGTTGTTGGTATGCTTTCGAAACCATGTACCCTTTTTCAACTGTCAGAACCTCTTGTAAGTAATTGAGATTCAATCGTCATCTTTTATCGACATTGTTGAAACATCCCAAGTCCTTTTATTTTTATCAATATGATTCAAACTAAAAACCTTTCAACTTATTTGATATGTAAGGTTTCGAAAGCATCTATAATCCCGTAAAAAAAAATTAATTCATGGGTTTCGATAGTGTCGAAAGGTTCTTTTGCATTGTTTATGGAATGTTGGTAACGTATATTTTATTCAAACTTGTTGCGTAGGTTTCAACTACTTCTTTCAATAACAAAATTATCCTTGAGCTTTCGACATTATTGAAGGAAATTTGTTCGGAGTCAACTTGTAATTTCCCTTTTGGCTCTATCGAAAGATCAATAAATTCCATTTTCTAACTTTAACATTCTTTCAAAAATAAGTAATTTCATGTTTTTGTTTGATATTATATTTGTTGTAATTAGTTTCCAATATCTTTGAAAGAATGTTAATTTCATAATAAACTATAATTTCTAACTGAAATGATATCGCATGGCAGAATCATGGATTCACCCAAGAAGATTGAAGCCACCTCCAAACATTCCTTAATATCTACCCAGGATGAGGTGGATGCAATTATCAATGACTTTGGCATAACTGGGGTGGAAGCTATTTCCCCTAATGATAACGACGGCATTCACATCCCTCTTGAAGGGTACTTTTCCTACATCGCAATTCACATTTGGCATGGAGGCTTCCTATCCTTCTTGGATTTCTTATCCAAGTTCCTGACATATCTGGATGTTGCTCCTATACAGCTATCACCAAATGTTTACACACACCTTTTATCTCTGGAGGTCATGGCATTAGAGTTTGGCATTCCTTCTCATAATGCTGAAGTGTTGAATTATCTTGTCTAATTGGCTAAGCTTAAGCTTAGCAACTTGAATAACCAAATCTTTAGAGCTAATCCCCCTAAAAAGCTAATATCTAAGGAGGTAAACAAATTCAAGGATTGGAAAACACAGTTCTTCTTTGTTAAGTGCTTTCCCAACATTATTAGGGTTTTCTCTTCTTCCTGTAAGTTCATCTCAGACTTTACTTTTCCATTTAGTTACTTTTCTTTGCAAATCAAAGCTTCTTTGTCAGGTGCTTTTGCTAAAAAGCTAATGAAGAAGATAAAAATACAGTAGAGTTACTGCCGCTTCAAGTAGGATTGGAGATAGATTAACCCTATTGAATCTTTCTAATCAACGAAAGCATTCCCTCCTACTAGCGGGCCAAAGGGTTCTTGGCCAACCTCCTTTAGTTCAACATACATCTCGAAGCAAGCACTTCCATCCTTTGGGTGGTCCAAAGAATTTTTCTCCAATGTCGCCAATTTGTCTCGATCATTCAGGTAAGTTTAAGTGTAGTGCTTGTAGTTTGTTGTGTTGTTACTTTTTAAATTGTTTTACTGACTTATAACTTGTTTGAATTTTCTACAGCTACTCCTCTAGTTGAACAACCTACAAGTGATCTGGCTCTCCCTACTTCTACTTCTCGTGTACCATCTTTGTCCTAGGCCATTGTTAGGTCGAAGATGACCGCCAAAAGAAAACTGGAAAAAGTGGCCATGGCGGAACCATCCCCTGAGAAAGCCAAAATTGTAGAAGTTCCTAATTCTCCACCACGAGAAGAGAAGGAGTTTGTAGACATTGATAAATCCTTGGAGAGTCCAAATATTGAAGTTCCTCCCAATCAATCTAAGGAGACTCCCTCAAAGGTTGATCCCATCTCTCGTATTGTCATCTCGAGCACTCCTAGTGTGATTGAGAAGATGCAGAAAGATTTGGAGACTTTGATCCCTTTCCAAGAGCTGATTCCTTCTAGACCATCATGTCCTACGCTCTCAAGAAATTTTGAAAAGATAGTCAAATCTGTCTTGAATTTCTCACCTTTTTCTTCTATTCATCCGCCTTCCTCTATTTCTGATTCGATGGGTCATTACCGATCCCTTATATAACAATAACTCTTTATACATTTCACTTTACTTGACTTTATTGCTAATATTTTTCTTAATTTTTTGACTTATGTTGTACATTTCTTTCAGATTTCCAAGAGTTGGCTACCATTGTACGAAAATGCATCAAAATCCTCCGCTGAATCTTCTAAGCTCCAAGGAGAAATTTCACATTAAATAGTCAAGTTTCCTCCCTTTCCGTGGAGATGAATGAGGCTATGATAGAATTAGAGCAATCGAGGGCTTCTCTTGCCCATCCAAAATCTATTATTTCTGAGTAGAGGAAAGCTCATCAACTCTTTGCTGATGAAAATTTAGCCTTGAAAATGGTCCTTAAAGAATCCAAAGATGAAAAAGCTCATAAGGTAGCAAAATAATCGTCTCTAAAGAAAAAGCTGAAGAAGAACAAAGATTCTCTAAAATTGGCTATCGACACTATTTCTGATGCAAAGTAGCGGGTGTCTCGATTCCTTGATCACACTCTTTTGGATGGTCATATAAAAGAGAACTGATAGTTGATCACACTCTTTTGGATGTTGATTTAAGAGAGAAACATTTTGGTAAACTTCCTATACAAAGCTTATTGTAGACACCCAACTATAGATTTCTCATACTTAGGTGATTTCAGTTGGGGTCTACTTAGGCTTTTCACTAGAAATACTTGGACGAATTTGGATTTGACCCGCATCTTGGAGCATTTTGGTACTTGCCACAAGTTAGATCGATTTTCCAAGAATTACCTCCTGATAAACTCAAATACTATAAGGACAAGTTTATTTCAGAATTATTTACAAATTCAATTTTGTACTAACCAGATGAACAATCATAATTATGTAATAATATTGATTCGTGAATTTTTCTTGCTTTAATCTTCCTTTTATACTTAGTTGTATTTTTCTACATTATCATAGAATAAATGTCTCTCGGGCTACTTTGTTTCTAAAGATTATCTAAGCTAGTATGTTAAACTAAGAAGAAATTATCTCAAAAAGGCATCAATTTCGAAATCTTCAAAATTAGCCAAATATTGCATTCTTAGAGATTTTCTAAAAATTTATAAGGAATATCCTCGTCTCCGTTTTGATTTTCTTGGTGAAGAAAAAGAAACTACTTAAGGAAAACCGGGCATATCATACTAAGTTAATATGTGGTCGTGATAGTCCTTCTATTGGGGAATGGGACTATAGCAAATATCCTTCGGTTATTATTCCAGAAGGACTTAATATTCCTTCTGATTCAACAGTTATTCTCCTTGCTAATTTATTTAATAAAGTTAGGAATGGAGTTTCCCAACTTTAGATGTAAAACAAATGTCTAATTTTACTTTTTAGTTTTATTTTTACTTAAGTTGTAATCTTGTATTTTCATAATAATAAAATGGATTTTTCAAGTCTTGACTTTATTTTCATTTTCTTTTTTGTTTAAATAGGAGTTAAAGCTATCTGCAATGCCGCTCTCATTATATTCGACATCATGCTTTATTGATATTAGAGATAGGTTATTAGCAGACCTCGAAAAGAGGAAGCTCCTTGACAATCATTTATCCCCTCGTTTCCAGAGTAACACTGAAACACTAAAATAGCATAGGAGATTTTTGCTTCAGAAAATAATTGTTAGAAATCTTAATGATCAGATCGCCAATCTGGAGGCGGACATGCATTTAAGGGCAAAACAAAATAATTTCCTCATTAAAGAAACAAATTAAATCAAATCCTCCGATTGATTTTGACCATAACATGTTTGAGCTCCTCCAGCAAATTAGTGATTTAGAGATTAAGTTAAAGGATGGTCATGTTCAATCCGAATCATTAGAGTTTATTATGGGGAGTAATATCTCAAGCATTGATTTGCTAGTTTCTCCTATTATTTCGTCAGTCGCAAAACCTACAAGGTCCACTTCCCTTGCCATCTAGAAGTTCCCTACTATGACTGACCATCCTCCTGATTTAGACGAAAAAGTAGTAGGAGAATGGTGTAGGAAAGTTAAATTTGAGATGATGAAGTATTTTGATGAACAACAAAAGGTAAGAGACACGGAATGCATAAATGAATATGCAGCTAGTATTCTAAAGCTGGAACGCAAAAAGGATCTCCTTTTGATGCTCACCGCTTATTTGGAAAGAGCAAATAAAACTCTTAAAGGTGAAAAGAAGGCTTTTAATTATGCTTTGAAGACCAACGTTGAGGCTATTGATGATGAAGACAAGACGAGCAAGAAAGAGAAGAAACTTAAAGAGGTTCTTCGCATTGCTATTTATCACATCGTGGATCCTTTGATTGCCGAGAATATTAGTAAAGTTTTTCAAGGTTATGAACAATTCATATTTATGAAATATATATATTTTTTCTACGTAATATATATATTAAAAAAAATAATTGTTTAATACCACTACAAGTTTTTTTTGATGTCCTCTGATCCCGCCTTTCCCTCCCGACCCTTACTTTCAAACATCCCCATCGTCCTTTCCGCCCATCCTCCTCCTATTCACCCGTCACATCTCGTCCCTCCCGATCCCCTCCCGCCTGACCCACCTCAGCCTGCTGTTCCACCTTTTCCTCCCCCTGCTCCTATCGGTCCTCCCAATTCTACCCCTTCGCATATCTTTTCCCCCTCCCAGAATCCTATTCCAGTAAAATGGAATTCCCTGTTCAAAGTGAAACCACGAAATGCTGGTCAGCATTCTCCTGTTCAAGTTCCTCTGGTCTTTGATGGTCTCGCTTGGTTCCACCGGAGAACGTGATAAAGGCAGGAAATGAAATCTGGGGAGAATACTTGGTTGGTTTTTTCTCGATAAGCCTTTATCTTACCTTACTGTGATTTCTCACCTTAAAAGATTATGGAAACTTAAAGGTTCTATCAAAGTAAAATCCGATGGATTTCTGTTCCTATTCAATCTGTCTTGCGAAGAGGACAGAAGGAAAATAATTGAGTCAGACCCAATTATCATGAGGAACAAAATATTCATTGTCAAGCAATGGGATCCAACAGTTGGAAATAGTTGTAGCACAATAAGATCTGTACCTATTTGGGTTAGACTCTATAACATACCTCTTTATGCGTGGTCCCATCTGGGAATTAATTGGCTTGCTTCTCGTGTTGGTTCATTCATGTGTATGGATGCGCAAACTGAAAAGTTGGAGAGAATAGGTTATGCAAAATGTATGGTGGAAGTTATACCAACTAAGGAGCCGCTGAATGAATTTCCTGTAAGACTAATGGATGGATCAGAGCAAATAGTGAAAGTTGAATACCTTTGGAGACCTGAAATATGTATTAGTTGTAAAGAATTTGGTCACAAAACAGAAGAGTGTTTGAAAATGGAACTGTACAAGCAATAGAAGGCAGAAATAAGAGAATAAGCAAGGAAGGATAGCATGGGGAAGGAATTTATGCATGGGAAAGTATCGAAGAGTCAAAAACATAAGCAAGAATGGAGAAGGGTGGAAAATAAAGGTGCAAATATGTTAAGAAATAAAGAGAAAAATAACTTGACAGAAGATATGTTAAATAGATCAACGAATGAAGGGGATGGGGTAGGTAATAATTTAATGCATGTTTCAACAACCAGCACTATGAGAAAAGATAATACTTTAAGATCCACTGAAGGAGAATTCTCAGACAACAATAGATTCAATGTGTTGATGGAAGAAAATATCACTGAAGAATGCAATGAAAATTCTAATAATGAAATAGACATTGAGAACTGTGAAAAAAATAACCAGTTGGAAGAGGGAGAAATTGAAGGTGACAAGCACAAAGATGTTGTTGTTGTTATTGATCACCCAATTTGCAATAACATGCTACCTGAAAGACAAGAATTTGAATGCAACAAAACCAAAGGAGAATCATATCAACAACTTAACAGAGTGGAAAGAAATAAAAATATGCCCGACTTAGTCAGTTCTAATGGAGAAAATTCTCAACTTTGCAGAGATGTGATGACTTTGCATGATAACAACAGAGGCACAACATCTATTACAAATAATGAAGAAACTATGTTCAGACATTCTCTGGAAAATGACATACTTACCTTGTTTATGGAAGAACCAGTAAGAAACAATAGCAATCAATACTCTTTCACTGGTGTCTTGCCTGGATGGAAATCAATCCCAACATCTCCAATCAATTCTCAGTCTGCCATTATGGCAGGGATGGATAGTGAGAAAAGAACAAAACATAAAAAACAAGACAAAGTAAATAGAAGTACTGAATCCAGGGATTCTGCTGCAACAAGAAGCATGAAAAATATCATCCATCAATCCTTAAAGTATACCTAATGATGCACAACTTTGCCATTTGGAACATAAGAGGAGCACATTCCCCAAACAAGTTAGATCAAGTTAAGTACCTTATTTTCCAACACAAAGTTTCTTTATGTGCCATCCTAGAAACCAAACTGAATGAAATACTTACAGTGAAAGCAGCAAAGCAAATTGAACCATCTTGGATCTTGAACCATAATCTGGATCTAGCTTCTTATGGTCGCATAATGGTGATTCATGATCCTAATGTCATGACCCTTACCTCAGTTCTCAACACTGACCAAGTAATGCACTTCAAAGCCAAAATGAATAATACCTCCATTTCCTTCTACCTTTCCATTGTTTATGCCCACAATTAAGTGAACTCAAGACAAACCTTCCTTGATCTTCTTCCTGCCTTCAGACAAAATTCCCATCCCTGGCTTGTCTTTGGGGACTTCAACTGATGTTACAATTTACATGACAAGCATGGTGGATCCCCACTTTTACCCAAGGACATATACCCTCTCAATAAAGCCATTGATGATTCTAGTCTCCTCCCAATTACCTCCTTTGGAGCTGAATTCTCATGGAACAATAGGAGCAGGTCTGGTACTAGAATCTTCTCAAACATTGACCACTCTTTTGCCAATCTCAAAGCTTTAACCACTTGGCCTACCATGTCATCTCTTATTCCCAATCCTCTACTTTCTAACCATTCTCCTATAATTTTATCTACAGGTCAGATGATATTAAAAAGAAAAAAAAGCTTCAAATTTTATAATACTTGGGTCAATGATCTTGAGTATGCTAATATTATTAATAAAGCATGGTCTGGAAAATTTTATGGAAATCCTATGTTTATTTTTTGCAGGAAATTAAAAGCAACCAAAGAAGCTTTAAGGATTTGGGCAAAGAATAAATTTGGTAATGGAACATTAAATTCAACACGGCTTAGGCAAAAGCTTAATGAAGCACATGACTTAATGATGAGCAATACTGATGATGTTGAAGCTGCTGAGAATGAAAGAATCCTTTATGATCAATTAAATGAAGCCTTAATATCTGAAGGTAATATGAGGAGACAACAGCTAAGGCAAAAATGGGCTCAAGAGGGGGACTACAACAATGCATACTTTCATGCTGCCCTAAAGATCAAACATGCCAGGGAGCACATCATTCATATTCATGATGAGGTTGGTGTCCTCCACTCTAATCCATCTGATGTTGAACATGCTATACTAAATTACTTTAAGTCCACGCTGGGAAACAAAGATGATTTCAAACCCAAAATTGATGAACTTGACCATGTGCAAGTGCCCAAACTGTAGCAAGAGGAAGCTGACAATCTTATTATCAAGGTAACAGACAAAGAAATAAAAGACACCCTCTTTTCCATGAACAAACATTCAAGTGGAGGGCCAGATGGTTACAACTTACACTTCTATATCCATAGTTGGGAGGTCATCAAGGATGACTTCCTTAAAGTTGTCCACAATTTTTTCAATAAATCCAAACTGTTATTGGAAGTGAATGCAACTAACTTAGTGCTTATACCTAAAATCAAACCACCTTCTACTGTTGATTCCTTCAGACCCATCTCATGTTTTAATGTCATATAAAAGTGCATTTCCAAGATTTTGGCATCTAGACTAGTTGTTGTGCTAACCAGAATCATTTCAAAGAATCAATCTGCTTTTCTTCCCTCGAGGAACATCCTAGATAACATATTACTTACTCATGAATTACTAAAAGGGTATGGTCGTGCTCATGCATCCAAAAATGCTATGCTGCAGTTGGACTTAAACAAAGCTTATGACAGTATACAATGGCGTTCTATAGTGAGAATTATGGCTCTAATGAGATTTCCAAAGGTATTTGTGGCGTGGATCTACTCCTGTATATAAACCCCCTCTTTCTCTATCAAATACAATGGCTTTTCTTCTGGTTTCTTCAGCAGTAAGCAGGGGATCAGGCAAGGGGACCCTATCCCTTCATACTTATTCATTCTTGTTATGGAAGTTCTAATTGTCATGTTAAAAAAAATGAGAACAAGGATATTTTGTATCATTCTAAATGTAAATCGCCGCAAATCACATCCCTGTTATTTGCAGATGACATAATGTTATTCACCAAACCTGACCAGCGATATTTGGAAAATATCAAAGCTACTCTGCACAGTTTCTACCTTATGACTGGCCTTCAACTAAATTTTAATAAATCCCATATCCTAACTTCTGGCATATCTTCTGAGCAAGCAATTTTTTTATCTGCAACTTCTGGTATCCAAGCAATGAACAATAATAAGAACTATTTGGGTCTTCCTTTGTGTTCCTCTAGAATCACAACTGCTAATTGCTTTCCCCTGTATGAAAAAATCTGTAGCAAAATGAAGTGTTGGGCCAATAGATTTCTCTCACAAGCTGGAAGACTTGTGCTTATCAAATCAGTTATATCCTCTATGATGGTGTATTGGTGTAGGGTCTTCATTCTTCCCAATAAGCTTGTGAAAATGGTGAGAATTGCCATGTTGAGGTTCTTCTGGACCGGCTCTATTCAATCAAAGAAAATCATTCCCTGCTCTTTTGCCATCATGGAGCAACATATTTATAAAGGTGGTCTTGGAATACTAAATATGCAAACTTGGAATAGAGCCGCCATTAGTTCTATACTCAATGATTTGATAGCTGATAATGATTCTTTATGGGTAAAGTGGACCAAAATTCATAACTTGGGTCGTATGAGTTTTTGGACAATGAATGTCCCTTACAACTGTAGCTGGACTTGGAAAAGCTTGCTGAAGTTAAGGCCTTCACTATCCCCTTTAATCAAAGTTATACTTTCTCCAACGAGCACTGCTAATTTCTGGACAGTCCCATGGATGGCAGAAGGATTAATTCTAGGCAAAAAAATTTCCCCACAGCAAATTATCCAATCTGGTATTAGTTGGAAAGCTAAAGCATCTGACTACATACATGAAGGCAAGTTACTGCTGCCGTACACTAGCAACCAGGTTATTAGAGCTGTATGGAATAATTTTCAGGATAAAATCTATCACTCTACTCTCTCTGATGAAATACATTGGAATGGAAAGCCTCACTCCATCTCCTCTGTATATAAGATGCTTGATAAAGCTTCTGGAAATACTGCAATAAAATGGCATAAGGTAATTTGGTCTGGAAACTCTAATGCCAGAGACAACCTAATGATGTGGAAGGTCATAAATAAAGCCCTTCTGACCAAAGAGAAATCGTTGGGATATGGGATGGCAGTTGATCCTCTTTGTGTTATCTGCAAGTTGCGAACTGAAACTGTGGATCAACTTTTTTTGAATGCAGTGAGCTAATGGGATTGTGGTCTAGGCTGATGAGAAGAATGAATCAAAACCATATTTAGGGACTGTCCAGTTTTGAATGGGCACTGATTGGCAAAGCAACTAAGTGGAAAAAGAAGGATAGATTTGTGCACTTTTTCATGATCAAAAGATACTTGACACTAATATGGGAAGAAAGAAATTTGAGAAGCTTTGAGAACAAAACAAGGAACAGCCAACAACTTTGGAATGCTTTACAGGCTAGCGTCAGGATTGGTATGAGGGAGAGTCAATTTGACTTCAGGGAATACTATCCTACTGATTGGCCATAGTTTCTTCTGACCTGATTTTTTCTTTACTTCTTCTTTTTGTACTGAATTTTCTTGTTGCTCCTTCTGTGTGTTTGTTTTTTCCTGTGATGTATGTGCCTGTTTGGTGACTTGAGCTTGTTCTAGCCACCATTGCCTTCTTTTCTTTTTTATTTCTATTTTCAATAAACTGGTAGGGGACCAGATAACCTCGCTTGCCTTGCAAAAAAAAAAAAATAATTTCATAAACTACGTAAATTATGTAAATTTTGTAAATATCACCTGATTTATAATCCTTTCTGATAATT
The DNA here is from genome assembly GCA_030765085.1 of Allium cepa. Taxonomy (NCBI): domain Eukaryota; kingdom Viridiplantae; phylum Streptophyta; class Magnoliopsida; order Asparagales; family Amaryllidaceae; genus Allium; species Allium cepa. Next base: position 188,018,595 of record CM060937.1, on the reverse strand, counting down.
TTTTTGAATCATCTCTTTGATAATTTGTACCATGATTCCTTTATTTCCTAGATCTTCCAATCTTTCTTATTGTTTTGTTTTCCCTAAAAACACGAAGTAAAAATTATTTCTTACCATTAGCATGAAATCTATCTAGAAGTCTATTCATGTCATTTGTAGAAATTAACAAAATCATTATGTTAACATATGAGAAGTAATCCCATAATTGAATATGGTTAAATGTCTTAAAACCCATCTGAAAGAAAACCAAGAATTCAACTTTAATTATTTTGCGAGATTATCAGAAGCCCAATGGCAGAAAACCATAGATTCAACCAAGGATTTAATTATAGGTGTTTAGAAATACAACTTTTGGAGATAACCAATAGAAAATCAACAATGATCATGTAATAGAAGTCCACTGACCCAGATTCAGGCATTAATGAATGAAGTTTAAAAGTTAAAAAGATCATGTAATAGAACTCCAATTTTTCTTTCCTCCTAAGGCAAAGACTGGGGTAGGACTTACATGAAAAGGGTTTAAACTCCAATTAAGTGGATCATAGATTTTAACTTTATTTTTCCTTATGATACTTAAAGCCTTAATCCTCTACAATTGTTCTTCTTGTAGATTCCTATCATTAATTGTTTCATGGGAGAATCCAATCAGATGTCTCTTTGAGGAACCTTGTTCGGATCCTCTAATTTTGCCGATCGTGATGGATTAAGGTCTAAAATGGGTAAGCTTGAAACAGAATTGAGATAGAGGAAAATGGTGTGGTAGTTTAACAAGATCGGAGGTTCGAGCCCTCCTCTAGTGCCAAAATGTTAACAAGAAAACTTGTGAACGTCCAAAAGTAGAGTTGATAGTGTTGGTATGCTCAAATAAGCCTTTTTTGACTTAGTAGAGAAAGTTTAGATCTTATTGCTTCTTTTGATTAACCTATCGAATTTGTATTTGATATGAAAACTCTTCCTTTTTCAATCTTTCGACCCAGTCGAAGCACTTATATCCTTTCCTTTGAAGTCCTTCAAGCTTGTTGAAGTTGTTTGGTTAGTGTTTTGATACCACCTTTCGAAATAGTTGCGAAGCAATAAAGGTTCACACTAAGGATACTAGATATGATTTGACCGGGTAGGTTTCGACTTCGTCGAAAGCTGGTTTTATAAAAGATTTGGATTCAATCCTGGAATCTAAGGAAAATAAGCTAAGGTTTATGATTCGATTCTCTAAAAAGTGAGTGTTTGGTGAATAAAAGTTTGGAGCTAAGGGCATAAGTGTATTAGTAAGTGAGAGGTTTTGACTCTCTCGAAAGGTATCCTTTCAACTTGGTTGATGCAGGCAGAACACAATTTTCTCAAATAATTTCACAAAACGGTTTCGTAATAATCAATATAAAAATCCAGCCTTCATTGGACTAATGATGTACGACCTGATTAGTTCCCCTAATTTGGAAACCAAATTAGGGTTTACAAATTTAAAATTTTAAGAATGTATAAGAAAATAATGAACGAATTCGGATCTCCAAAACCAGCCCTTTGGGTCTTATTTATAGATGCGAATTGGCACCTTTCGACTCAGTACTTTTGACCTGGTAGAAAGGTAGCTTTATAATCCTTCTATAACCTTTGACACTTAAGCATCTCTCTACAATACATTCGAATGGGTTTGAATTCTTTCATCTTTGTAGAAAGGGGTAGATGCGCCTTTTCCTTTGTTTGTTTTATAGTTGCAAGTGTGTAGGAGTGAGAGCTTGATTCTGTCGATAGGTAGTTACCTGGGGTTTCAAAAGTGTTGAAGTGTTAATGCTTTCGAAGCGGTAGGTAGCTTTCAAATGCATGCTTGCAAATTGATACGGAACCTTCCCGGGATGTTAAAGGCTTCGACCTGTTCTAAAGGCTTAATTACGCTTTTGAAAGGGTTGTTTTGATCAAGACATCTTTTTGAGTAGTTTGAATGAAGGTGTAACCTTTGGATTCGAAAGGTTTGCGTTCCTCTTATTCGAAACTTCTTCATGTAGGTGAAAGCAACTGTTTTAAAAGGTGGATGTTGACATGGAAGGGAGCTTTCAACCATATCGACCCCTTTGAAAGCTTGTAACACATTTGACTTTTGGCTGTAGCATCCCTTCAGCTCCTTCGAAAGGTTTTGTTGGTGCTTCCATCTATTGTTCCTTTTTCCTTTTAATTATTTTGGTTTAGACAAGGTTGAAGTAGGAATTGGTGGAAACAATGTACCACTAGGAGTAGATGCTTGGAAGATTTCAATCAATTCGGTGGTAGATCTTGAAGTTACTCTAAATAGGCATACTTCAGACATCTATTCTATAGGACAAGCAGTTAGGACAACTGATGTAACGACTCGTCCTTCTCAACCCTCGAAAATCAACACGATACACCACTGTATAATATGCCAACGATCGAGTTCCGTAAAAGATAGATTTCCGAGGATAAGAAAGAAGGAGGTAGAAGTAGAGAAAACAAAACAGCATCAGGATCTCACAATCACAGCGGAATAAAATATAATAGATAATAACTGATCTTTACAAAAGAAGAAACTATATCGGTTTTGTACAGTACATCATCAGAATACGTCACAATCAAAACAGTTACTGGAAAGTTATCTTAGCTTGTCCTTACAAAAGTGGACTATACTGCTTATACAGCATAGTCGAAAAATAATTCAAATACGCGTGATACGTGTCGCCATCCAGCTCGACTCCTGAGCTCCACAATATCCTATTCTGTATATAATACTCGGTTTGACCAGAGCATTATAGTAAAATAACACCAAAGTCAGTCTAGAAAACCAGTGTGGAAAAAAAAATACACTCAATTTAATTATTAAAGTTTCAAAATCCTTTGAAAATCAAAGGTATCACGTAAGACCACGCCAAAAATAAACATGTCGGGTTTTTACCTTACGATAAACAAAACATTTTCTTATAAAATCCTATGATATTATAATAGTGTCTATAAGCAAATACTTATCCAAATAGCCGAAATTGTTACATTATTAAATTCCAGCAATACTAGCCACAAAGTGGGTTCTACAATCAAAATCGTAAAGGGCACGTAGGGAGAATAGATTTCCAACGAATGACTAGGCACTGGGGTACCACATATCACAGTACCTGGTCTAGATCAGCATACCGAGGACCCTTCCGTTCCTGTGCAACACAAGACCGGACTACCCTTACTGGATAGCCCGATTAAGATCACCCCACGGTCGGGATCAGCAATTGTCCATACAGTCAAATAAAAAGGGACCTCTAGAAAGGGATGACCTTACCCTAATTGGGTGCTACCCACTTAGCCTTGCTGCATAACCCTTGATTTTCAGTCATTGCCGGTTGATGATGCTCGAGGCTAAGCGTTACCTTTTTAGAACACATATCACTTAGAATGCTCATCGTCCTCCTGATGATGTTCTGAAAGCATTCATCCATACAAGTCCGTTCCGGGTCCGAACGAAACCGAAGGCACTACTCTTACTACATCCATTTTGGAACCACCCTCAGGATTAGTAGCGATTAGCCCTTGCACTTCACCGCTCCATCTTCGACTCGAAGCTCTTGTCTTCATCATGAAAACGTATTCATTGGATCGAATTGGTTTTCGGATCTAAAATCCGATCCTGGTTTCTTCGAAACAACGTTTTCTATTTCTCGATAAACTCAACCCTGGTTCTTTAGGAATACTCAGACGTGAATAAGATCGGAGTTAACCTCCTAACCATTAGTGGACGAATTTCCTTATAAATGTCATAGAAAAACGAACGAGTTTATACGTACAGTATAGCACCTCGAACGGTAACTATACCATATAATCCTCATATCTCTTATAGATATTCCAAAGTTATATTTGGATCCAAATTTGATAGTCGGTTATTTAACTATCAAATAAACAATCAATTCCACCAATTATTTATTTCCACTAGAAAACTCCTAGTCTTATAAAAATTAGATTTAATAAATTTAAATCACTTACCCAAAATTTTATATACTTATATTATTTTAAATAAAACTACTTAAATACTTTATTCAAAATTATAGTTATTAAAATCTATAAAATTTCCAGATACAACTTAAGCCAAAACTACTTTTTAAAATAAAGCTACTTTATAAAATATAACTATGTAATAATTTCTTTTTAATCATAATACCAATTTAATCCTTTTAAAATCATTACTACTATAACTAACTAAATAAATATTTACTTTAAAAAAAATTAAAACAATTTAAGAAAATAATTTCTTCAAAACATTCATTTTTAAAACCAACTTTAAACTTTAACTTATACTTAAAACCTACTTTGAAAACATTCTTGGCTTTTCAGGAAATACACTTCCATTTCAATATGGCCCATCAATTCCTTTATAGATCCTGCTCGATTTATCCCAATTTAATTTACATCCCAATCCCGTAAACTCTTTCAATGCTTTTAAAAATAAAATCGCTTTTATTTTTAAAACACATTACTATCTTCTTATAATCATTTTCAAAAATATGTACTTAAATTATTTAAAGTAGGGCTACTAAAATTACTTAAATAAAAATAATACTTAAGAAATTCTATAAGAGTTTCCGGGTGAACTTAAACCAAAATTTCCCTTTTAAAACTAAGTTATTATATCAAATATTTATGTTAAAATTTCCTTTTAAAAGTCATAATACTAATTTACTTTAAAAATAAGTAACCACCATAATTAACTTAAATAAATATTTACTTTTCACTTACAAATAATTAAAATAATAAATTTCTTGAAACATTCTTAAAAAATTTAAAACTTCTAGCTTATACTTTTAAATCATTTCTTTAAAAATACACTTAGTTTTCGAGGAAAAATACATTTTCTTACCTTTAAAAATAAAATCCCTTTTTATTATAAATTCCCACTGGAATCTATACTTCCAAATTTATCCACTGATAAATATTCTACTTCATTTATAACCCAATTTGCAAATTTCCATCCTCATTTCCCTTTAAACCATAGTTTTCAAAACACTTAATCAATTTCAATCCAATATCCTGTTTTAAATCCTGTTTAAAATTTATCTCTTGATTTATCCAAAAATCAATTCCAAAGTCCATTAACACCAAATTCACCCTTCATCATGATTTAAAATCCTTATTTAAATCTGAAATATCAATTTCATTCTTTATTTCAAAACTCCCATTTAATTTTCCTTTAAAAATCCCACCTTCGTATATTCGACATCTTAAAATGCCAAATATATATTCAGTCAACCATAACAATCAATAACATCAATTCCAATATAATCTATCACGGATTATCAACTAACATATCACAGTTTAAGAAAATAAGTTCTAAATTTTTTTAAGGAATCCAATGATCCCTCCAACCCGTTTCCCTGCATCCACAGATGATAGCACAATATAAGAATACCAATTCCACTTCGAGGTGGAATATCGCGGTATATGGGGTCACCGCTATTATGCGGGGCGCATAGGGTCTCATCCGCTATATAATGTAGGATATCAATCACTCCAATATATATACTACTACATATAATATCGTCCAAACTAATAATAATATTCACATTCAACCAATCAATCAATAATTTTGATTTTAACTATTTAAATTAACTGGAATTCCAGATGTGAGTGAGATTAACTCACGTTGCGTTTAAAATGCCGAGCGTTCCAATGTAAAATTAAATCGAGCCCATTCGATTTAATTCAAAATTCTTGCTTGCTTCAACCGCCTCCAGATCTGCTGTAGCGCGTAGATCGCATCGCTGCGATTTCGACGCTTCATGTTTCGTCCGATTCTGTCAACATATGCGTTAGATATGAATTCTTAAAGGTTTGAATATAATTTATAAATTAATTTCTTTTTATTTTACCAAAATACATCTGCCCACACGATCAACAATAGGAAATCACGACCGCAAATTCATTGCTTCCCTCTCGTCATGTTCCTATGCACGATAGGGTTTAAAAACCCATGCCGCCGAACCTTCGACCAACACCGCTTCCCCACCGACCAACTTGAACCCTATCAGAAACCGCCGCTCAAAAGCCCCGACCCTCCTCCACCTTCGACCATAACCCGCACCCTAAAAGCCCGCCTATCGACGTGAAAACCTCCATTGAACGGTGCGTAAATGCGGCAGAAAATTAGCTCCAATCGACGATTTCAACCAAGATCAACCATTGGATCTGGAGCTCTCGATGAGCTCGACATTTTCCAGTTGAAGACTTTTGGTGAAAATCGATGGATGAGGAGATAAACGTGGACAAAAGAGGGGTGTTTTCGGCCATTAAAACATTGGCGGCCATTGAAGAATAAATCTAGGGTTTCGCTGTTATACGTATATATATATGTACATTTATATGATATTATTTTATCAATATTTTCCTCCAATTAACAAGATTTTCGAAGAACTCCAAATTAAACATGCCGCCTGGCGTTTGTAAGGTTTTACCCATATTTCGAACACAATGGAATGTGTTTCGAAGCCCAATTTAATCATATATGGAAGATAGTTTTTAAATATTAAATTTTCGGTTTTAATTCAAAGCGTTTCTCACCCATACGAACAAACGGTAACCCCAAATACTACGAAATTTGAAATCTGATAATAATACACTATTACCGATCCAAAGGAACTGGTTTCATCCAATTTCGAGACTGCGCCCGGGAGGGCTATTTAACCCGTCGATTTATTCGAGCGATTTTCAAAATCATCGAAATCATTTAAAATTTTACTTTTAAAACTTTACAAGCTTAATCATAAATCATATAGAATTTATATTCATATCAGAAATTATTCTGATTCCTTTTAAATCAAAATCTGGTTATTTACATTATCACTATATAGTAAATTCCATTGTTAAATTAATATAATATTCCAATTTTTAACATATCGACTTTGGATTCCATCCAAAAGTCAAATACCATAATTCAAATCCAAATAGACTTTAAATAAATTTTGGAAACCATTTCCATATCTATATACACCTAGATTCACAAATTATCTTAATTTCAAGTATTAAATTGTCATTATCCAAATTCAATTGAATTACCATATTTAAAATTATAACTAATTTTATTGATTTAACCGAAATTTCTTACTTCCCAATCAATTAACAATCCACATTCAACATTTAAAATAAATTAAATGTTCAAAATTAATGACCAAATTTTCCGGGCTGTTACATTCCTACCTCTTATAAAAATTTCGTCCTCGAAATTTGCTAAGGTAGAAAAATTGCTCCTAAATCCCTTAACTTACCCAAAACCCACTTAATTAAAACTTACATTCATTTCCCTAAACCCTTTGGTTAAATCCAAAACCATTAATTTTCATTTCTTACTCAAAAACCTTGATTTCTCACACCTTTCCACAATCAACTTTATAATTAACCAAAATTCTCAAAAATTTCAAAAAAATTTCGAGACCCAAAATTTTCAAAAAATTTCGACAGTCTCCTTTGTATGGAGAGCGTTTCAAAATATTACAAATACGATAAATATATATACATCGACCCACACGATCGAAAAACAAAATATACAGCAATATATTATCATTTTTAAATTTTTATTGTGTAGGCGTACCTCACATTAGTGTTTTGAAGCGAGCGGCTAATTCATTGCGCATCTATGCGCTCTAAACTCTATCAGATTGCCTCCCGTACTTCTACTTGCTCAAATAAGCACATAAGTTTCAACAATATGAAATTTTAACAACATTCCATTTATTAAACTAGCCAAACATATCAATTACATAGTTCAAACAAATAAATTTCATAATTCAACATGCTAACCATATATTATAAGCAATCCCAAGATTTCAACACCATTTCAATTTCCTCCACAAATCTATATTTCATTTTATTCCACCCGAAAAAATTTACAATCGAATTTTACTATACCCAATTTATATTTGCACCAACTAATCTCATATCCATGTCAAATTGATTTATAAGCCTTACTTACACAATTTCACTTTTCCAATTCCAAATTTATTTATTTCCATCACATTTATGATTCACTTTCATTTGTATGCAAATCTACTCAGTTAAATTTCAATCTATTCCAATTGATTCGAAAACTAAATTTATTCACTTATTTTAGTTCATTTACTTTGTTTACGGCAAATGACTAATTTTTATGCAAATTTGTTGTTATTCAAACAAATAACAATATCTTAAGCTTATAACCATTCAAAATTAATTCCAACTCAATTTATATTAATTTTTATTCCATTTTAAATTATTCATAACCCATATATTCTTATTTTCATTACATTTTTTATCTTAATCCCTTCAATTGTATTTTATTTAATTATCCAAACAGGTTCATTCTAAACCATTTTTTTGCATCAATTTCATTTCCATTTTAATTCGATTCTTAATTTATCAACATTTTATTTATATTTCATTTACCAAAATATAAACAATTTTATTTAACCTTACATTAAATACTTTCTTGATATTAATTACTTAACCATTTAACTTGGTTATATCTTTCTACCTTTTCAATTTAATAAGTTATATAAACTTATCTATTCACAATTTCTTAAATTTCCACTTAAGTTTATCCACATTAATATTCATAACATATAATTGCAAGAATAATTCACCATTCATATATATATATATATATATATATATATATATATATATTCAACTTACTCAAGTCCAGTTCACTACTATTTACAAATTCAAATTTTTACTTTCCCAATTCTTTTACTTTATTACCAAACCATCTTCATCTTGGTTTATTATTTCATCTCCCAATTTATAAGTTCAAAACTTATTTACTTACCTAAGTCCATTCACATTTATATTTTACTTTATCTTATTCAAATTCACATTTCATTTAGAATTAAAAAAAAGTTAAACTTTTCCATTTTCCTATTCATAAGTTAACAACTTATTTATTTAAAATCTTATATTCATCCCATTAAATAATTGTAACTTATACAATTATCCTACCTTTCCAGTTAATATCCAATTTAATTCAAACCAAACTTTAATTTCGTTTAACTTATCTCATGTTAAAATTTCAACATATCTTATCCACTTTGATTTACTCATATTAAAATTTTAGTTTCCAAGATTAAAATTTTCAATTTCTTATTTAGATAAACTTCACTTTATAAATTCAATACCGATTCCTTTTGACTTTTCACATCACTTTAAATAGAATTCCCAGAATTCAATTACGCGGTTTTATTTCAAAACCATTTTGAAATCATAAATAATACATATCCTCTTGATATATCAAATCAAACCTCCAAATTTCCAAAAAAACTGTTTTCACCAAACAATTTCCCTTTTTGAAATTTCTAAAACAACTTGTTTATCAACCAAGTCCAAACAAAAATAAATACGAAACTATCCGGTAGCAATACATCACTTAGAAACTCGAAAATGAATATTGATGATATGGCCATCATCACCAGGATTATTTTCCAGCGATTGACGTGAGTTCAATGCTTCCTTACTCCAAATAATTTATTTCAAAACAATTTCTATTCAAAAATTATTTCCCAAAATAATACTCCACTATTTCCTTCAAACACCTTGGAAAACCTTCCAAAAAATTTCAAGATTTAAAAATTTCCTATAACATTCCCAAAATTATATCAATTTAAAATTTAGTAATTAATGTAAATTTTGGATTAAATTGTGAAATTAATTTGAAAATTTCAAAATAAATGAAATAAGTGTAGAATTATATATATATAAATAAGGTTGTGAAGTTGCATTTGAATTTAAGAATTCAAAAATATAAATATTTTAAAAACTATTAGAATTTAAATTATATAAGTATATATATACATATAAATGGATTATAATTCAAATTTGAATTTGAATTTGAAATTAAAATTTTAAATAAATGCCTTAGGAAAATAATTTGCATTTGAAATCATAATATGTAATTTATTTAATGTAAAAAAAAGAATTTGTTAAAAACATTTCTTCTTTTAACGTTGTATATACAAATAAATAGGAAATGTATTTTTTAATAAAGTGAATATGATATAGAATTTATTTAAAATTCTTTTATCTTTGTAAATATACAAGTGTTAAATTCTTAACTTACAAATAGAACAAGTGTTAACAATGAAGTAGTAAAATAGATAAGTGTCATTTGATTGTTTTTGTTTTTAAGAAAATTTATTAAAAAGAAAAACAAAACTTTATAATATCTCAGACCATCCTCATCCTCATTTTCTTTTAATCTCTTCAAATTTTTAGAAAAAGAAAAAAAATCTGTAAACATTCTTGAACCAGGAAACAAGTTTCAAAATCAAAAAAAAGTCCGTGAATCATCCAAAACAAAAACAAAATCCAGTAGACAAAAATCTGAAAACAAGCTTCTGAGGATTTCAAACCAGAGAAACAAATTCAACTAAACAACACAGCAAAGTAGCTTCAAATCTTCAGCAAATAATTTAAAGATCAAGGATAGTTATAAGATCAAACAACAATAATTCAACTCAGTAATTTAACCAACTTGAACTCAGCAGATTCAAGTTTCAACATCAATAAAGAAGAAAAAACTCAGCAATCAATTCAAATACTAGCCTTCAAACCGAGGGAGGTTCTCTGTTTCAATTGACAACGTGAGTAAACTTTTGATCTGGATTCTAACTTGTTGTTTGAAAAATCAAGTTTAAGTATGATTGGAAAAAGAATTGTGTGCATGTTTATTTGTGCATAAAGTTGATACGTGCATGTCTGTTGATCAGGATATCAACTCTATTCCAGGTTCAGACATTCAAAATCCTGTACCATGTTCAATTTTCCTCTCTCTGATCATCATTAGCCCTTTGAATCTAAATAAGATTGACTTGTTTAAACATGCTTTATGTTTTAAAAATAAATTAGAGCAAAAACAATCAAAGCATTTCTGAAAAAATTGAAAAATACAGGTAACCACGTTACCTGTTGAAAATTCAACCGTCATGGTTCCTAATTTGAATTTTATCATCGTGGTCGTCTTTGAAAATAATGAATTTTAAAAGAAAATCATATTTTTTAGTTACGTATTCACTGATAAATATAGGATTGACCAAAATTGAGGTTTTTGTCGACTTCTGGTCATCGGCGCGATGGGGATGGTCGCGGTTGTGACTGGAGGTGGCCGAAGTGATATGGGTTCGGGGAAAATACTCAAAGAATTTTTATTGGATTTTGGTGGTCGAACGACGTGCAGCTAGGGTTTGAAACCCATGTTTACTGTTAGTCAGAGATGGTTTTGCTGTGTCGCCGTTTGTCGACCGGAGTTGATTGCACCAATGCGAACCGAAGTACCAGACATTGGTGAAGTTTCAAATGCGACCACGTGACCTCTTACGGCCAGAGGTGGGAGAACGAAGGGTTTTTGTGATGGTTGTTTTGGTTCCAGTCTGGGTTAGCAAGCTCGATCGCGAGTTCGTCGGTGTCTTGTGTTTCTGGGTGCTCCGGTAGCTGGTAGAGGCTATCGTCGATGTGTCGATGGTCACAGCACCGATCAAAGTTCATCAGAGATGTTGTGCACGTGCATAGCGAATTTGGGTATGTCAGTAGCATTAAACTCGGGAAGAAGGAAGGGAACTCGAAGACAACCTAGGGAAGTTTGTATTATGGCTTGTGTTCAAGCTTGTGTAGGTTTAAGTATGCATCGGGCAATAAAAATTTAAACAAAATTTAAGTTTGGAAAAAACGGCATACGTGTTGATTCTTGGTTAAACTCGAAGTAGGTATGAAGGATTCTCGGGTGTCACTCGAAGTAGCTCTAGGGTGATCACATTTCTAGTTTTAAACTTTAAAATTTTAAGTCAATTTGTTTTCTAAATTTATTCTTTTTCAAATGGATAATTATTGTTAAGTTGTAATTTGCATTTTAAGGTTTTAAAATAAAATATTTTAAATCATTTAAGTTAATAATGTATTAAACTTATATTTTCAAAATGTTTATTTTAAATAAAACTTAACAAAGTAATTAAGAAAATAATTAAATGTTTTGCAATTTTAACATAACTTAAAAGTAAATCAATTAATATTGTTAATGATGATTAAATAATTGATGATTTATAATTACTTAATAACTAAATAATAATTAATTAAAGGGTAATTAATTATTAATTTGAGTTAATTAATTTATAATTAAAGATTAATTTTTTAAATAATTAAGTAAAGAATAACTAATTAACAAAAATAATTAAGATTTAATTAATTAATAATTAAGGGTTTAATTAACTAATAATTAATATTTAATTAATTTAAAAATCAAGGATTAATTAATTTAAAATTTTAGGATAATTCATCACTACTTAAAGTTAATTAATGAAAAATAATTATGTGATTAATTGATTATAATCACACTGTTAATTCATCTTTTTGTTAGATGATTGATTATTATTGAAATACCTTGAGTTGTTTGATATCCCTGTTTGTGATTGTGATACTGTGTGATGTGATTTGCTTTGTGCTGAACAGTGATTTGTGATTTATTTCTATGTGAATGTGAAAACCCATTATCCATAAAACAGCAAATGAATTTCGATGCAACAGGGAGTCGGATTCCAATTGGATATCCGAAACCCACATCGAACCTTGAATGTGAATCTTTGTGATTGATGTATCCATGTATTTTTAAATTGAACGCTCACTATCCGATTTAGCCGGGGGAGGACCTTCGTGTCATATAACCCTTTTCGAATACAAGATACGACGAAATGGAAAGCATTTGAAGACAGTAGTAAAGACCGGGTGTCTTCGAGAACGATAGGATAACTTGTCGATTGACTCTGCACTGAGTTACTCCGGTATAGAGATCTCAATATAATGGGGAGTCCGATCGGGATTGTGGATGCCCGGATTGCAAGAGCTTCTTTGGAAGTGCCTTTGTTTCTGTTAAAACTCGGAATAGACTTGTATGGTTGTATGTCTGACATTACATTTTGAAATATAAAACTGATTTCTTTCCAATACATTTTTGTTGGTAGCGGAGAATTTATTCTCTTAGCTTAACACCCTTCTTTGAGACGTACGAGCTCAGAGGTTATGTAGTTGAAGGTTATTAGTGATATACTCCCAATCTGGTAGTGTGTCATGCTGAGTGCTGCTGATCATTTGTTGATTGAAGCATGGCTTTTGTGAAAAGCATAGCTTTGTGAACGAGACTTCGTCGAACCTCACAACCTGGAAATGTCGAAACATGAATATTGCGGCAAGATTTTTAGGGGTCGCACCCCTAGGGTATGTCCATTTTCTTCTGGATAAGAGGTGATATCATGGTATGGAGCCCAGATATTTATTGTGTGGTTGTTGCTATTTATTGGTGTATCCCGGGGTAAAGGTCGGTGACGACCGAGGATGGCTTACTTGTAGGTGTTACCTAGTTACAGAGGTAACCCGGCCTTGTGTTGGTAGGGAACCAGTTGGTTCCTGGAAGCGTCCCTCCAAAGGCGTTCCATTTTTAAGGAAGTTCCTTAGCCTGACCATTTGTTGGAAATCCAATCATTCAATACGAGCCTTGTACGGTTATAGTTGTAGAACCTGCCATCTAATGTGGTAACTATAGTAGGCATACTATGATGGTACGTAAGCTGGCTAAGATTAATATTATACTTTCGAAATGTTTTCTACACTATGCACTAATAATAACATTAAGAAATTTTCTCGTATCAAGCATATTTGACTATCATAAGGAGAAATCTCCCCCAAGTGTGCGATTGCATTGTGTGAGTGTCGGGAGGCCTTATGGTAGTTTCATTTTTCAAAAGCATGAATGAATTTATTTTATAAACTGTTTTTGTTTCAAACAACTGTTATGTCTACTCATACCAGTCTCATGACGGACCCGGAGTTTATTGTTCCTTCCTAAACTCTGGGTTCCTATAATTTCCACATGGGCGGCCTAGAAGCAGGTTATCCGTGTTTTTGGAGCTAGCTTGGATTAGGAATCTTTTTGGAAGCTATCAGATTTTTGAATCTTTGGACTTGGAAATCTTTTGGAGTGTTTGGGGTTTTTGGAGGATCTCCTCAAAGTCGAAGTATGTTAGGAACTCTCTTGAAGTTGAGAAAATTTTGTTATCGCTTTGTTGTTGTATCATGTATATAAACTCTAATGATTGTAACCAAATATTGTGTTGGTGTTGTATCTGTGATATTGATAAATGATATTCATTTTGTTTCCGCTGTTTATATTCATCTAATGTTGTTATAAGCTCCATCCGAACTGAAGTTCGATGTTTGAATCTACGGCAGTCGAATACAAGTACGATATTTGATGTCGATTTTCAATCGCTAGATTTCGGGTCATGACAAGTGGTATCAGAGCAAAAGGTTGAGTAAGAAATTTAGCTATGGAGTATAATGCATTATGTGACTCATTAGAGATAGGGTGAAGTATACCCTAGAATGAGTATAAACCGAAAGACCGAAATCCTAAATTTCTTGGTCTATTTCTTTTAACTGTTGATATTCCCTAAGATATCTCGTCCATATACCTAAATCAAGTTTTCTTACTAATTACAGATAGTGAGAATGAACGGGCGAAGGGATGAGGTAGGGGATGGGGAAACACCACTACACCTGGTCAAGTCCCTGTAACAATAACAACTATATTTACTCAATTTCAGCCGAATCTGGCTGATCTATACCAGGCTTGGTGGAAAGCCGTTCACTGGCAAGGAATCTGTTGTTGAAGCCTAAGCCTGGTTCTGATCACGTGAGAGAATTTTTCAAGGAATGAAGTTAGAAGATGATCAAATGCGATTAATAGCTTCTTGGCAACTCCAAGAGGAAGCTTTAGCTTGGTGGGAGACAGTTACTATGGCCGAAAGATGAATTCACTTGGAGTCGATTAAAAGAGGTGTTTGGACAACGATACATGTCGTCTGCTGGTATCTTTTGAATGTACTAGGAGTTCATTGATTTGAAGCAGGGAATTTTATCGTTTGAGGAGTATTTGAATAAATTCAATGAATTATCTCGTTTTGGTCTGGAGTTGGTAAATACATCTTTGAAGAAGAATGAGACATTCATTCGGGGAATGAATAAGAATACCATGAAAGGATGACTGCTCACATAAAAGAATCCTTTTCAGAGTTAATTGATATGAGTTATCGATATGCTACCCTGGATAAGCAAGATGTTCCGTAAGTGGAGGCAAGTTCAAGTAATCCAAATTGGATGAAAAGGAAGTCTGAAGGAAAGAAACTGGATCAAGGAAAGGAGAAAAGGAGTAATCAAGAGAAAGGCTATTATTCAAATGATAGTAAGAAATCTAAGAAACAAGTAAAGGAATATCAGCCTGTGAAGACAAGTCGAAGAATTAAGGGATGCTTTTATTGTCACAAGCCAGGTCACGAAGCTAAACATTTCTTGAAAAAGAAGCGAGTACAAGAAGCGAAAATGTATGCAATAAAAGACGACCCCTTAACTTTAAAGGAGGATAAAGAAAAAGGAGTTTTAGAAGGTAACTTTATCATTTATGATAGAGTTGTTAGAGTATTATTCGACACTGGCACTACACATAGCTTCATCTTCCAACAAACCGCTAATGAATTAAAATTAAATAGGAATTTGTTGACGAGCCTATTTGCGTAAAGAATCCAGTTGGTGGTCCGGCAAATCTTTGTTTGCGATGCAGAGACATTCTAATCTCGTATTCTTGTTATAGATTTCTTATCAACCTTTTCATCCTCAACTTTGATGAATTTGAAATCTTACTCGGAATGGACTGGCTAATGAAGTACAAAGCAAAATTGGATTGTAATAATCGAACCATTTTGATCAAAACCAAATTTGGGAATTTCATTGAAATCTCTAGTGAGGATCCGAGTCCTAAAAGAGATAAATTAATGTATACTTTAGGATATCCCGAACCTAGTCTGGAGTCCATACCCATTGTCCAAGAATTTCCAAGTGTGTTTGAAGAGGTCAAATCTTTACCACCTCACAGAGAAATCGAATTCAGAATTGACTTGGTTCCAAATGCTCGTCCTTTCATTCACGTAAGTCGCAGGATGGCACCCAGGGAAAGAGTTGAATTACTCAAGCAAACCAGTGATTTGCTAAATAAAGGATTGATACGCCCTAGTGTTTCTGAATGGGTTTCAGCTGTGGTGTTGTGGCTAAATCATACAGATCTCCGAGATTATGTGTGGACTACCACGATCTCAATAAGGTGACTCTCAAAAACAAATTTCCTCTACCTAGAATAGATGATCTGTTTGATCAACTGCACAGCGCTTGTTTCTTTTCGAAGATGGATCTAGCCCAGGATTCCATCGGTTACGAATTGCCGAGGATTGTGTTCATTTGACCGCCTTCAGGGGTCCTAACATGTTCTATGAATGGTTGGTCATGCCTTTCGGACTAACCAACGCTCTCGCGTACTTCGTAGATTTAATGACCCATGTTTTTCGAGAGGTGTTAAACAATTTTGTGCTTGTATTTATCGATGACATCCTAATCTACTCCAAAACCGAAGAGGAGCACGCTGAGCATCTAAGAATTGTTTTGGAAATAATAAGAAAGAACATTCTGTTTGCAAAATTTTCCAAGTGCCATTTTCGGGTTAAGGAAATCAGATTTCTCGGACACGTTGTTAATGAAGAGGGAATCTCTGTTGATACAGGAACGATTTCTTCTATTCTAGACTTGAAGCCACCCACAACCCCGAAAGAATATCGAAGTTTTCTGGATTTATCAAGATATTACAGGTAGTTTGTTCAGGACTTCTGTAGGATAGCTAGCCCATTGACTAAGCTCACATTGAAGAATGCGAAATTTGATTGGACTCCAAAGTGTGATGAAGCTTTCCAGAAGTTAAAAAGGAGATTGACTACTGCTCCTGTTCTCGTTATTATTAATGGGAACCAAGGCTTATCTGTCTATACTGACACTTGTGGTGATGGTTTGGGTGCGGTACTAATGCAGAATGGAAAGGTAACTGCCTACGCGAGTAGACAATTAAGTCCACATGAAAGAAACTACCCAACCCATGATCTGGAACTCTTAGCAGTTATTTTCGCTTTGAAAATCTTCTTTCTCTAAAAAGAAAATTTTAAAAGTTTAACCTAACTTAATAAATATACTTAATAAACTCTCTTTGTTCTAGGTGAAGAATTCGAGTTATTCACCGACCATAAATCTCTGAGATATATCTTTACCCATAAAGATTTAAATCTGCAACAACAACGTTGGTTGGAATTTCTGACATGCTATGACCTAGATATTCTATATACGCCTGGTAAAGCCAATGTAGTTGTCGATGCTTTGAGTAGGAAACACGCTATCCTCGCTCATTTTGTTGTCACTCCTACTCTTCTCGAGAAAGTCGCTAGCAGGAAAAATGAAGATAAGTTTCTTCGAGATATTAATAGGAGAATTCTTCGCAGTGAAGATACTAGTTTTAAAACCAATCATAGTGGGTTCATAAGATTGAAAGGCAGGATGTGTGTTCCAGACATCCCGGATCTGAAACGTGAAGTTTTGGATGAATGTCACAAGTCTAAACTCAGCATCCATAATAAAATGTATAGAAGTATTAAGAGTACTTTCTGGTGGAAAATAATGAAATTAGATATATCTATATATGTGAGTCGTTGTGCTACCTGTCAGCAAATTAAAAGTGATCAAAAGAAAGTAGCAGATTTACTCCAACCTTTGGAGGTACCAAAGTGAAAATGGGATCAAGTATCGATGGATTTCATCAATGGGTAGCCCCGCACTCGAAAGGGGAATAAAGAAATTTGGGTTATTGTTGACCATTTAACTAAAACCACCCACTTCATCCCAGTGAAATCTACCCGGACAGCAGCAAGTTTGGCTGAGATATATATCAAAGAAATTGTCTATCTCCATGGTATTCCTAGCAGCATAGTGAGTGATCATGACCCGATCTTCACATGTAGATTTTGGGAGGCGTTTCAAGCCACATTGGGAACCAAACTGAACTTCAGCACTGCTTACCACCCGTAGTCTGATGGGAAGACTGAAAGGATTAATCGAATATTAGAAGACCTTTTGCGAGCTTGTATTCGCAACTTTGGTGGTTCTTAGGAGGACCATTTACATCTGGTTGAATTCTCATATAATAACAGTTATCAAGCCAGTATCAAGATGGCTCCTTTCGAGGCTTTATATGGTCGTCCATGTCGATCACCTGCATGTTGGATCGAATTAGATGATAGACTCGTCCTTGGACGAGATATGATTAAGGAAGCCGCTGAAAAAGTTGAATTTATTCGGAAGAAGTTGATAACTGCACATAGTCGTCAAAAGAGTTATTATGACCGCAGAAGAAGAGATTTGGAATTCCAAGTTAGAGATTATGTATTCCTCAAAGTTTCTCCAATGCGGGGTGTGTTGAGATTTAGGAAAACTGGAAACTGGCACCGCGCTATATTGGTCCTTTTCCCATATTGGAAAGGATCGGTGTTTTAGCTTACCGAGTGCAATTGCCCAATTGTTTATCTGGCGTGCACAATGTGTTTCATATTTCTAACCTACGAAAATATGTGCACGATCCAAATAGTATTATTAAAGAGGCAGCTCAGCGGGATCTTGAAATCATTCCCAACTTAGCAGTTAAAAGAGAGTCATTGAAATTAATCGATCGTGATGAAAAACAATTGAGGAATAAAGTTGCGAAACTAGTAAAAGTACAATGGAGCGGTGATCCAATGGATTGTACTTGGGAAACAGAGGATAGTATGCAGAAGTCCTATCCCAACTGCAGAGTGGATATCTCGGCTTAATCTGGTAAGCCATTTTCTATCTTTTTCTATATTCGTATATTCTTTGTTTGTCTTTCTCTCTTTCAAACTTCGAGGACGAAGTTTTCTTAAGGGGGGGTCTGTAACATTCCCAAAATTATATCAATTTAAAATATAGTAATTAATGTGAATTTTGGAATAAATTGTGAAATTAATTTGAATTTTTCAAAATAAATGAAATAAGTGTTGAATTTTATTTATATATATATAAATAAGGTTGTGAAGTTGCACTTGAATTTAAGAATTCAAAAATATAAATATTTTAAAAACTATTTGAATTTGAATTATATAAGTATATATACATATAAATGGATTATAATTCAAATTTGAATTTGAATTTGAATTTAAAATTTTAAATAAATGCCGTAGGAAAATAATTTGCATTTGAAATCATAAATATGTAATTTATTTAATGTAAAAAAAGAATTTGTTAAAAACATTTCTTCTTTTAACATTGTATATACAAATAAATAGGAAATGTATTTATTAATAAAGTGAATATGATATAGAATTTATTTAAAATTATTTTAACTTTGAAAATATACAAGTGTTAAATTCTTAACTTATAAATTGAACATGCGTTAACAATGAAGTAGTAAAATAGACAAGTTTCATTTGATTGTTTTTGTTTTTAAGAAAATTTATTAAAAGGAAAAACAAAACTTTATAATATCTCAAACCATCCTCATTCTCATTTTCTTTTAATCTCTTCGAAGTTGTAGAAAAAGAAAAAAAATCTGTAAACATTCTAAAACCAGGAAACAAGTTTCAAAATCAAAAAAAATCTGTGAATCATCCAAAACAAAAATAAAATCCAATAGACAAAAATATGAAAACAAGCTTCTCAAGATTTCAAACCAGAGAAACAAATTCAAATAAACAACACAGCGAAGCAGCTTCAACTCTTCAGCAAATAATTCAAAGATCAAGGATAGTTACAAGATCAAACAACAACAATTCAACTCAGTAATTTAACAAACTTCAACTCAGCAGATTCAAGTTTCAACATTAATAAAGAAGAAAAAACTCAGCAGCCAATTCAAATTCTAGCCTTCAAAACCAGACAGGTTCTCTGTTCCAGTTGACAAGGTGAGTAAACTTTTGATCTGGATTCTAGCTTGTTGTTTGAAAAATCAAGTTTAAGTATGATTGAAAAAAAATTGTGTGCATGTTTATTTGTGCATAAAGTAGATATGTGCATGTCTTTTGATCAGGATATAAACCCTCTTCCAGGTTCAGGCATTCAAAATCCTGTAGCAAGTTCAATTTTCCTCTCTCAGATCATCATTAGCCCTTTGAATCTAAATAAGATTGATTTGTTTAAACATGCTTTATGTTTTAAAAATAAATTAGAGCAAAAACAATCAAAGCATTTCAAGAAAAATTGAAAAATACAGGTAACCACTTTACCTGTTGAAAATTCGATCGTCATGGTTCCTAATTTGAATTTTATCATCGTGGTCGTCTTTGAAAAAAATGAATTTTAAAAGAAATTTTTTATTTTTTAGTCACTTATTCACTGATAAATTTGGGAATGACCAAAATTGGGGTTTTTGTCGAATTCTGGTCATCGGTGCGATGGGGATGGATGTGGTTGTGACTAGAGGTGGCTGAAGTGATATGGGTTCGGGGAAAAATACTCAAAGAATTTTTATTGGATTGTGGTGGCTGAACGACGTCCATCTAGGGTTTGAAACCCATGTTTACTGTTAGTCAGAGATGGTTTTGCTACATCGTCGTTTGCCGACCGAAGTCGATCGCACCAACGCGAACCGAAGTACCAAACATTGGTGAAGTTTTAGATGCGACCACGTGACCTCTTACGGCCAGTGGTAGGAGAACGGAGGGTTTTGGTTATGGTTGTTTAGGTGCCAGTGTGTGTTAGCAAGCTCGATCGCGAGTTCATCAGTTTTTTTGTGTTTCTGGGTGCTCCGGTGGTTGGTAGAGGCTATCGTCGACGTGTCGATGGTCACAGCACCAATCAAAGTTCATCAGAGATGTTGTGCACATGCACAATGAATTTGGGTGTGTCAGTAGCATTGAACTCGGGAAGAAGGAAGGGAACTCGAAGACAACCTAGGGAAGTTTGTATCATGGCTCGAGTTCGAGCTCGTGTAGGTTTAAGTATGTATCGGGTAATAAACATTTAAACAAAATTTAAGTTTGGAAAAAATAGCATACGGGTTGATTCTTGATTAAACTCGAAGCAGGTATGAAGGATTCTCGGGTGTCACTCGAAGTAGCTCTAGGGTGATCACATTTCAAGTTTTAAACTTTAAAATTTTAAGTCAATTTGTTTTCTAAATTTATTCTTTTCCAAATGCATGATTATTGTTAAGTTGTAATTTGCATTTTAAGGTTTTAAAATAAAATATTTTAAATCATTTAAGTTAAGAATGTTTTAAACTTATGTTTTCAAAACGTTTATTTTAAATAAAACTTAACAAAGTAATTAAGGAAATAATTAAATGTTTTGCAATTTTGACTTAACTTAAAAGTAAATCAATTAATATTGTTAACGATGATTAAATAATTGATGATTTATAATTACTTAATAACTAAAGAATAATTAATTAAAGGGTAATTAATTATTAATTTGAGTTAATTAATTTATAATTAAATATTAATTTATTAAAATAATTAATTAAAGAATAATTAATTAACAAAAGTAATTAAGATTTAATTAATTAATAATTAAGGGTTAATTAACTAATAATTAATATTTAATTATTTTAAAATTTAAGGATTAATTAATTTAAAAATTAAGGATAATTCAACATTAATTAAAGTTAATTAATGAAAAATAATTATGTGATTAATTGATTGTAATCACACCGTTAATTCATCTCATTGTTAGATGATTGATTATTATTGAAATACCTTGAGCTGTTTGATATCGCTGTTTGTGATTGTAATACTGTGTGATGTGAATTGCTTTGTGATGAAATGTGATTTGTGATTTGTTTCTGTGTAAATGTGAAAACCCATTAGCCGTAAAACGACAATTGAATTTCGATGCGACAGGGAGTCGGATTCCAGTTGGATATCCGTAAACCCACGTCGAACCCTGAATGTGAATCTTTGTGATTCATGTATCCACGTATTTTTAAATTAAACGCTCATTATTTGGTTTAGCCGGGAGAGGAACTTTGTGTCATATAACCCATTCTGAATACGTGATGCGACGAAATGGAAAGCATTTGAAGACTGTGGTGAAGACCGGGTGTCTTCGAGAACAATAGGATAACCTGTCGAATGACTCTGCACTGAGTTACTCCGGTATAGCGATCCCCATATGTGATAGGGAGAGCGATCGGGATTGTGGATGCCCGGATTGCAAGGGTTTCTTTGGAAGTGCCTTTGGTTCTGTTCAAACCCGGAATAGACTTGTATGGTTGTATGTCTGACATTACATTTTGATATATAAAACTGATTTCTTTCAAATACATTTCTATTGGTGGTGGAGAATTTATTCTCTTAGCTTAACACCCTTCTATGAGATGTACAAACTCAAAGGTTATGTAGTTGAAGATTATTAGTGATATACTCCCAATCTGGTAGTGTGGCATGCTGAGTGCTGTTGATCATTTGTTGATCGAAGCATGGCTTTTGTGAAAAGCGTAGCTTTGTGGACGAGACTTCGTCAATTCTCACAACCCGAAAATGGTCGAAACAGGAATGTTGCGGCAAGGTTTTTAGGGGTCGCACTCCTAGGGTATGTCCATTTTCTTCTGGATAAGAGGTGATATCATGGTATGGAGCCCAGATATTTATCTGTGTGGTTGTTGCTATTTATTGGTGAATCTCGGGGTAAAGGTCGGTGACGACCGGGGATGGCTTACTTGTAGGTATTACCTAGTTACAGAGGTAACCCGACCTTGTGTTGGTAGGGAACCAGTTGGTTCTTGGGGGCGTACCTCCAGAGGCGTTCCAATTTTAAGGAAGTTCCTTTGCCTGACCATTTGTTGAAAATCCAATCATTCAACACGAGCCTTGTAAGGTTTAAGTTGTAAAACCTGCCATCTAATATGGTAGCTACAACAGGCATACTATAATGGTACGTATGCTGGCTAAGATTAATATTATACTTTCGAAATGTTTTCTACATTATGCACTAACAATAGTATAAAGAAGTTTTCTCGTATCAAGCATATTTGACTATCATAAGGAAAAATCTCCCCCAAGTGTGCGATTGCGTTGTGTGTGTGTGCCGGAAGGCCTTATGCTAGTTTCATTTTTAAAAAGCATGAACGAATTTCTTTTATAAACTGTTTTTGTTTCAAACAACTGTTTTGTTTACTTATACCAGTCCCATGGCTGACCCGAAGTTTATTGTTCCTTCCTAAACTCTGGGTGCCCATAATTTCCATACGGGTAGCCTAGAAGCAGGTTATCCGTGTTTTTGGAGCTAGCTTGGATTAGGAGTCTTTTCGGAAGTTATCGGATTTTGGAAGCTTTGGACTTGGAAATCTTTTCGAGTGTTTGGGGTTTTGGAGGATCTTCTCAAAGTCGAAGTATGTTGGGAACTCTCTTGAAGTTGAGAAAAATTTGTTATCGTTTTGTTGTTGTATCAAATATTGTGTTGGTGTTGTATCCGTGATATTGATAAATGATATTCATTTTGTTTCCGCTCTTTATATTCATCTAATGTTGTTATAAGATCCATCCGAAATGAAGTTCGACGTTTGAATTTACGGCAGTCGAATACAAGTGAGGTATTTGATGTTGATTTTCAATCACTGGATTTCGGGTCGTGACATTTCCACACTCGGTTCAAACTCATTTTAAACATTTTCCAAAATTTTTGGGATTTAAATTCTGGTTTAAATCAAATTTTGGTTATGTTCCATTATATTATTTCATACTTATACAATTTTATTTAGTTTTAAATATTGACCATTTCAAATTTTAGATTCTTATTTGTTTATAATATTAACAACCAACATCCAAATATATAATAATTTCAGAAATTATTTCTTTTATATCAAAATATAATTTTGGGTAAAATTATTTCATTTACCCACTTTAAAAACAATACTATGTCGGTTTATCTTTCTTAAGAGTTTAGAAACCCCCATCGATACGGTTGTACTTCCCGTACCGACCAGGATTCATAAACACTCAACCGATAAGTCAACACAATATAAAAACAATTTTATATTCACCAAAAAAGACGCGCTCATAACTATTGGTACACTCAACTCATTCTAGAGTACTATTGCCTCTATTATTAATGAGTAATTCCCACCAGAGCCAAGGTTAATGCCAACCTAAGATCTGATACCACTGTAACGACCTGTCCTTCTCGACCCTCGAAAATCGATACAAATACACCACTGTATAATATGCTGACGATCGAGTGCCGTAAAAGATAGATTTCTGAGGGTAAGAAAGAAGGAGGTAGAAGAAGAGAATACAAAACAACATCAGAGTCTCACAATCGCAACGGAATAAAATATAATAGATAATAACTGATCTTTACACAAGAAGAAACTATATCTGTTTTGTACATTACATCATCAGAATACATCACAATAAAAACAATTACTGGACAATTATCTTAACTTATCTTCACAAAAGCTGACTATACAGCTTACATAGCACAACGGAAAAATACTTCAAATACGTGTGATACGTCTCGCCATCCAGCTCGACCTCCACAACACCTATCCTGTGTATAATACTCGGTCTGACCCGAGCATTATAATAAAATAACACCCGAGTCAGTCTGGAAAACCAGCATGGAAAAAAATACACTTAATTTAATTATTAAAGTTTCAAAATACTTTGATAATCAAAGGTATCTCGTAAGACCACGCCACAAATAAACATATCGGGTTTTTACCTTACGATAACCAAAACATTTTCTTATAAAATCCTCTGATATTATAATAGTGTCTATATACAAATACTTATCCAAATAGCCAAAATTTTAAGATTATAAAATTCCACCAATACTAGCCACAAAGTGGGTTCTACAATCAAAACCGTAAAGGGCACGTAGGGAGAATGGATTTCCAACGAATGACTAGGCATTGGGGTACCACCTCTCACGATACCTGGTCTAGGTCAGCGTACCAAGGAACCCTTCGTTCCGCTGCAACACAAGACTGGGCTACCCATTACTGGATAGCCCGAGTAAGATTAACCCGCGGTTGGGATCAGCAACCACCCACACAGCCGAATAAAAAGGGACCTCTAGACAGGGATGACCTTACTTTGATTGGGTGCTTCCCACTTAGCCTTGCTGCATAACCCCTAATTTTCAGTCATTCTCGGTTGATGAGGCCCGAGACTAAGCAATACCTTGTTAGAACACATCTCACTTAGAATGCTCATCGTCCTCCTGACGATGTTCTGAAAGCATTCATCCATACAAGTCCGTTCCGTGTCTGAACGGAACCGAAGGCACTACTCCTACTACATCCATTTTGGAATCACCCTCACGATTAGCAGCGATTAGCCCTTGCACTTCACTGCTCCATCTTTGACTCCAAGCTCTTGTCTTGATCACTAAAATGTACTCGTTGGATTGAAGTGGTTTTCGGATCTCAAATCCAATTTCGGTCTCTTCGAAACTACGTTCGCTATTTCCCGGTAAACTCTACCCCGGTTCTTTAGGAATACTCATATGAGAATAAGATAGGAGTTCACCTCCTAACCGTTAGTGGACAGATTTTCTTATAAACGTCCTAGAAAAATGAACGAGTTTATAAGTATAGTATAGCACCTCAAACGGTAACTGTATAATATAATCCTCATATCTCTTGAGTTATATTTGGGTTCAAATTTGATAGTCGGTTATTTAACTATCAAATAAACAATCCAATCAACCAATTATTTATTTCCACTAGCAAACTCCAAGTCTTATAAAAATTAGACTTAATAAATTTAAATCACTTTAGCCAAAATTTTATATACTTAAAATATTTAAAATAAAACTACTTAAAACTCTTTATTCAAAATGATAGTTATGAAAATCTATAAAATTTTCAGATACAACTTAAGCCAAAACTACTTTTTAAAATAAAGCTACTTTATAAAATATAACTATTTAATAATTTCTTTTTAATTAAAATACCAATTTAATCCATTTAAAATTATTACTATTATAACTAACTAAATAAAAATTTACTTTAACTTTTGTAAAACAATTTAAGAAAATAATTTCTTCAAAACATTCTTTTTTACAACCAACTTTAAACTTTAATTTATACTTAAAAACTACTTTGAAAACATACTTGGTTTTTTAGGAAATACACTTCCATTTCAATGTAGCCCATCAAATCCTTTATATATCCTGCTCGATTTATCCCAATTTAATTTACGTCCCAATCTCGTAAATTCTTTCAATACTTTTAAAAATAAAAACACTTTTATTTTTAAAACACATTTCCATCTCATTATAATCACTTTCAAAAATATATACTTAAATTATTTAAAATAGGGCTACTAAAATAACCTAAATAAAAGTAATACTTAAGAAATCCTATAAGAGTTTCCAAGTGAATTTAAAGCAAAATTTCCCTTTTAAAATTGAGTTATTATATCAAATATTTATGTTAAAATTTCCTTTTAAAGATCATTATAATAATTTACTTTAAAAATAATTGATCATCATAATTAACTTAAATAAATATTTACTTTTCACTTACAAATAATTAAAATAATATATTTCTTGAAACATTCTTAAAAACATTTTGAAACTTCTAGTTTATACTTTGGAATCATTTCTGTAAAAATATACTTAGTTTTCCAGGAAAAATATATTTTCCTACCTTTAAAAATAAAACCCCCTTTTATTATTAAAATGAATTACAATTTTCTTATAAATTCCCACCGGAATCTATACTTCCAAATTTATCTACTGATAAATATTCCACTTCATTTATAACCGAGTTTGTAAATTTCCATCCTTATTTTCCTTTAAATCACAGTTTTCAAAACACTTAATCAATTTCAATCAAATATCCCGTTTTAAATCCCCTTCAAAATTTATCTCTTGATTTATCCAAAAATAATTCCAAAATCCATTAACACCAAATCCACCCTTCATCATGATTTAAAATCCTTATTTAAATCTGAAATATCAATTCAAAACTCCCATTTAATTTTCCTTAAAAAATCCCACCTTCGTATATTTGATATCTTAAAATACCCAAATATATATTCAGTCAACCATAGCAATCAATAACATCAATTCCAGTATAATCTAACAAGGAGTATCAACTAACATATCACAGTTTAAGAAATAAATTACAACATTTTTGAGGAATCCGGTCGGATCCCTCCAACCTGTTTTCCTGCATCTACGGATGTTAGCAAAATATAAAAATACCAACTCCACTTCGAAGTGGAATATCACGGTAAATGGAGTCATCTGCTATTATGCGGGGCGCATAGAGTCTCATCCGCTATATAATGCGGGAGATCAGTCACCCCAATATATATACTACTACTACATATAATATCATCCAAATGATAATAATATTCACATTCAACAAACCAATCAATAATTTGAATTTTAACTATTTAACTTAACTGGAAATCCAGCTGTGAGTGAGATTAACTCACCTTGCGTTTAAAACGCGAGCATTCCAATTCGAATTAATTCAAGCCCGTTCGATTTAATTTAAAATTCTCGCTTGCTCCAACCATCTCTGAATCTGCTGCAGCGCGTAGATTGCGTCGCTGCGATTCCGACGCTTCAACTATAATATGAGATTAACTATTGTTACCCACAATTAAATCGAACGTACGAACAAACGGTAACCCCAAATACTACGAAATTTGAAATCCGATAATAATACACTATTATGGATCCGATG
Organism: Allium cepa; assembly: GCA_030765085.1. Classification (NCBI taxonomy): domain Eukaryota; kingdom Viridiplantae; phylum Streptophyta; class Magnoliopsida; order Asparagales; family Amaryllidaceae; genus Allium; species Allium cepa. The sequence continues at coordinate 187,991,033 of CM060937.1, read as the reverse complement.
GAAATGCTTTCATTGAATTCTATGACTGTGCCTCGAATGACTATTTAACTCGTCGATTTATTCGAGCGACTTTCAAAATCATCGAAATCATTTAAAATTTCACTTTTAAAACTTTACTAACTTAATCATAAATCTTATAGAATTTATATTCATATCAGAAATTATTCTGATTCCTTTTAAATCAAAATATGATTATTTACATTATCACTATATAGTAAATTCCATTATTAAATTAATATAATATTCCAATTTTTAACTTATCGACTTTGGATTCAATCCAAAAGTCAAATACTATAATTCATATCCAAGTAGACTTTAAATAAATTTTAGAAACCATTTCCATGTCTTCATACACCTAGATTCACAAATTACCCTAATTTCAAGTATTAAATTATTATTATCCAAATTCAATTGAATTGCCATATTTAAAATTATAACTAATTTTATTGATTTAACCGAAATTTCTTACTTAAAAATTAATTAACAATCCACATTCAATATTTAAAATAAATTAAATGTTTAAAATTAATGATCAAATTTTCCGGGTTGTTACAGCTGATGCTTGGCACAAGGAATTTATCTCATTTGATTAATACGTATCTATACTCTTATTGACATATGTTTATTTAGTTATTTTTGTAATGGAGTTATGAATCAACAAATGATGTAAACTTGAATTGTTTTCGATTTGTTTAAATATGAATGGTTCGTGTTATTTCATAATTGTTTGTAACAGTTGTAAAAATATTTGTTGCAACCGTCGTTAGTTATAGTTGATCCCACTACAACAGTTACAAACAGCTGCAAAATTTTAAAGCAACTGATGAAAACAGTTGTTAAAATTTAATTGCAACTGCCTTAAATAGTTGTAAATAATTTTTTTGCAACTGTCTGCGATAAACTTTACCGCAACTACAAATAACATTTGCAAAAAACGTATTTTGCAACTGCCAAAAGCAGTTGTGAATAATTCTTTCACAACTGTCAGAAATGGTTGTAAATACTGTTTTTTACAACTACTTCCATAACTGTCGGTGACCATTGTAAAGAAATCTCGCTCTATTACAACTTCGGATATCACGAGTAGCGGACATCCATTATAATAGACCAATTAAAACTGTTTTTGGTAGTTGCGAAAAGGTATTCTTGTTGTTGTGAAAAAACCTAGGAAAAACAAAATAATTCCTTCAAATTAGTCAGTATTTGTAATTAAACAAGGGTCTATAACAGGTGGGGTTACAGACTCTAAGACCACTATATTATTTTCACCCACCACTTTATTGCTCTATGTTTTTCCCTTTGGGGTGATTTCCATATCGCTTGATGAACTTCCTTAGCTATGACCTGATCATCTTGATCAGAGAGCACACTATCATTCTTTCTTTGATCGGGGCTGATACCTTTTTGGTTGATTCAATCATTATCCTCGGACGATGTAGTCTGTTTTTGCGATATTAAAGAGTTTCTTGGATCAGAGTTTGAAGTTTCTTTATCTTGAATTTCTTGATTATTGCCCTTGGAAACTCATGCCTGTTTTGGATTACACCGATCTTTGGTGTGACCAAAACATTACATACATTACATTTTGATGTGACCTTTCATATTCAACCTTTTGAGTAATTTTCTCTCCATTATACAAAGAAAGATAGATTTCATTGGAAAGTTCATCATTTGCAGGCACTTCAACGAGAAGGCGAGCATAATTCAATCTTGTCTTCATAGTTGTGGCTGCATCCATTTTAATGGGTTTTCCTATGATACTAGCCATGACAATGAAGGCCTCTCTTTGTCCCATAACTTTAGATTAACATATGGTAGTCTTACCCAAATCGGAATAGACGTTAGCATGTCTCTGTCCATTTTCAGAGAATTCGACCACTTTCTCACTATGATGAGTTTGCCATTGCAGAAATATGGTCCGTTTTTAAAAATGAATTGCAAAATTGATATTCCTTAGACTTAAGTAGAAAGAACCCATTCTCTTTAGTAAAAATTTCAAATTCACCAAACGGACTCCATATACTTCGGATATATGATCTAAAAAACAAGTAGTATGGTTTGGTACCCACTACATAAACAAGAACAAAATTATTCCATGACTCAGTTGCCCTTTTATATACCTCTTCCTTAACTAGACCAAACCTCTTGTTGTTGATCTTGATTGATGCAATATGCTCTAGATTGCATTCTTCGTCATTGCGTTTTTGAGGCTAATCAGCAACAATATCAGCCCAAGATTTCCGGCCTGGTTCTCTGTTCAGTGAGATGGCTATCGGTTTACTCTGTATCGGCGACATTTAGCCTTTCTTTGCGATCTGGGTGGTTATATTCTGACCATCTCTACCTTTTTTATTGTCTTTATTGAGAACTGGTAGCAACTCCTGAGCTTTCTTGGCCTCTTTTCTCTTTTGTTGTTTAGATTGGACCAATTTGAAACCATCATTATCTATGTTGATAACCCCTGTTGACTTATTGATGTGAGAATCCTCTGGTGATCTGATTAAGGAGGAAGAATCAGAGAGATTTGAGGAAATTTGGTGAGAGAATTGATTTTCCCCCACGCCTGAGAGAAAATCCTAGATTTCAATTTCAACAGGAGCGCACTTCTGACTTCAAAAGTCGGTTTAATCACAGATCAAAATTAATTTCTAGAAGTTTACTTTTGGAAAAGTAGTTTATATAATGTAGCCATAATGGTTATAACATAGAAAAAGATGGAAAGTCCAGGAGATACAAGAATTTGTGTATGTTATACTTACGAAAATCCATTAGCAAGATAGAAATGTGGATTTTTCTAGCCCTCTTCCACCCATGATTCTTTTACAGAATCAATAACTTCCTCATCTTGTGTGCCTACTGCCTTCAGCATGAATTAAAAGAGAAAATCAATATAATGTATTTTTTAGTGGTCTATAACATGCACACTAGAAGAATCCGCCTAGAAAAATAAAACTTTTATCTAGCTTTTAAGAACATAAATATAATGTGCACTTTCCATTGTGCATGTCCACTTGTTATCTGTTGAAATTTGTACATTTTACTGTCTAGTTGAGAACATGATCTAAACAGCCTGAAAACATATTTTTATATATGTTGCCACTCATTAAAATCAAGGGAAGAAACATTAAAAGGGTAAATAAAAAGTAGGAAATGGAAGGAAAAAAATACCAGCGGAAAAGTATAGCCATGACTCCGTAGCTTACTAGTGGTGAAAAAAATAAAATAGCAAGTACACAAGGGCTTTCAAAAAAATCATGCAACCAAGAGTTATGTTTCTTATATGACAAGATGAATCACAAAAATGATAAAATTTAAAATATATTATGTCAGCCACGATTGATGCTAAGAACATCCATAATAAAGATGACAAATTAGCTCTAATACACATTGGCCCTCCCAAAAGAATTGGCAATGGGGATTAATCTTCAGTTTTTTTGGCTAACAAGTAGCAGCAGTCAGATACTATCCAATTTTTTGAGTAAATGGAGTTGTAAAAATTGCAGAATGCAATAATACTTATTTTATTGGAAATTTAGCACACACCCTCTTTCTAAAAACTATGCGTTGAAATAACCCACCTAATTTTTATCCATCTTCCAAATCTTGGTATTTTCCAATTTGTACAATCCTAAATTAAGTCAATTTTTTCCATCCCAAAGTAATCAGCAACTGTTGCAACTGTCACTAATTACTTTTAAGAAGAATTACGTGAATAGTTTCGATCTCATTCTTAGCCAAATAGTACATTTATTGGTTGCAAATAATTTAGGCACAAAGTTAATTACTTTTAAGAAGAATTACGTTAATAGTTTCCATCTCATTCTTAGTGAAATAATACGTCTATTGGTTGCAAATAGTTTGGGCACAAAGTTAAGGGAATAAAAAATATTGCATCAAATGAGTTTTGGCACATTACTCTATTATGAAAAATAAGTACAACCACGGTTGTCTCTTCATTTAAAAAACACTAGTCTCCTTGAGGCTGAGAGGTATCAGTGTAAAATAGCTGGTTATGAAGCTTTAAGTTAGCCATTTTTAAGTATTCATCAAAGATTTCTATTTTTACAACATCATTAGTTTAATATGCTAACTGTTGCGGTTAACCAACAAGGGTTGGGTTGCATTTTGGCAGGCCTACCTATAAGGATGAGCAAGCATGCTGCAATCAATTGGCAGAAGAAACAGACGAATAGACAGGGATAATAAGTGGCATATTAGGAGCCGTAAGGGCATTTGAACAATAATAAATGTCAAACAGTTTAATATTTTCTTATCTTACTTTTTGATACCAGATTTAATTTTCATGTAATTAAAAAACCATTTGATAAAAACTTATTTTGATGCTCCTTAAAGGGAATTTCCATGTATTAAAATTCAGTTTACTAAAAATGCGCTTAAATTATTTCAAGCGAATCCAAAGGACTTGTGAAGTTGACTTGTGCTAACAAATTTTAAGTTGGCAAGATTTAGAAGCGAAAGTTTCAACGATTCTAAGAGCGTCAGTTACCTCACTTCTTTTAATTATCAAATAGTCAAAACAAAATTGTCAACATAAAGTTTAAGTAAAATTCCAATTAATCGTTTGTCAAACCAAATTGTCCATTTTAATGTTTAATCAGTCACTTAAAGTTTAGTCAGTCCCTTGGACTAAAGTTTATCTATGGTCAATGGCAATATATTTAATCATATAATCTCAATCAATCAATTGCTTAATTTTAGGTTGGCTAGTGAATCAATTGTTAATTAGTTTAATCAGTAAATTAAATTAATTGTCTTTTTCCTTAAATCAATGAATTATTTGCTTTCATGCTATTCCAGTAAAAAAAATGCCTAATCAGTAACTTATATAGTCGAATTTCCATCCTGTTACAGTGAATCAAATGATCAAATTGGTAACTTATATAATCAAATTTCTATCATGTTACAATGAATCAAATGATCGATGTTTAAGTAAAATAGTTACCTTCTTACTGCAAGCAAACAAATTTTGGTAAATCAAATTTCCGTCTTCTTCAAAACATAGTTCCAGTAAATCGATCAATCAAATTCCTATTTTCTTACAATACGCACTCGAGATGAAAGCAAAGGTTTGAACAAGAAAAAAAGGAAACAAATTCGAAATTCATTTGAATTAAAAATGGATAATCGAAATTGTTAAACTCGACCAAACTCGAATTCTTAAAATCAGATGATGTGAAATGATACTTAACAATGCATGGTCGGATGCGATTACAGATGTTTTGTAGCAACGATTCATTAGAGGTGAAGCTATATAATAATTATGTGTCACATTATTCTTTTTTGAGAGAAACGTTTAGAGCGGGGTGCATGATTTGGTTAGTGCAATTTTGAAGTAGAACAATTGTGAGGAGGGGGCAAAATGAGATAGTGGTCAAGAGGCGGCAGATTTTCTAGTTGAGGGTTTGCGTTGCGATGGATGGATATGAAAGAAAGTGAGAATGGAAGTGAAAATTTTAGAATGAAAAGTGAGAGAATTAGGAAAAAGTTTAGAGAAGAGGCGGGTATGGAATTTTTCGAGGAACTCAATGTTACCTAGTCTGGTGTCTATTCTCAATAACATAAATTAAAACAAAAAATAACACTATGAAATAACATGTTATCTATTAGCGTTATAAAAATAAGCTTTTCTTGTATTGATACTAAGTAGATTATGTTTTAAATTTCTAACTAGATAAACATTTGAAATAAGAGGAGAGTGAGATATACCAACAGAAGCAACATCTTCTTGTCCAATAACATAGCCTTCGGAATTATCTTTGAAAGTGATGGTTCCTCCATCCTTGTAAGAGATATTCATTAGCATATCAGCATTTCTGGTCATGTGTTTGGAGCAACCACTGTCGAGAATCCACTTCTCTTATTTGAGACTAGGTACCTACAAAATAAAAATAATTTAATGGTACCCACTTCCTTTATTAGATTCCCGGGGATTAAACTGAAGGTAACCAAACCTAGAAGGGTTTGGTAGAACCTTTGAATCTACTTTTTTTTATTACAATGAACATCATTCAAAAATCTATTTATATGTTTTTGTCTAATCAAATTATTATTTGTTTTGGAATCCATAACTGAATGGTTTTTTATAATTTGATTTGCTATTTACTAGTTTACAAAACTTAGAATAAAGTGTAACATATTTGCGTTGAACTTTTAGTTTCTTTGATTTTATAAATCCTAAAATTTTGACTTTCTTCATTTAACTTATTTTAATTCTTCATTTTAAAATACTAATTAAATGGGACAAGTTCTCTTTTGCTTGATTAATTTAGAAATGTTAGTGGACATATCATTTACCTTATTTTCTAAAGACAATTTATCTTCATTTAACTGTTTTACTTGATTTTCTAAATTATTGATTGTTTTTCTTAGTTCTATGTTTTCATTTGAAAGAGTTGTAATTTCGTTTTTAAAATCTTCAACAGATTTACACATGTTTTGTAACTTTAGAATTTCTTCTTGTAATATAATTTTATCATCTTTTAACATTCCATTTTCTAGTTCCAATCTAGCTGTTTTTCCTAAACATTCTTTATGAGTCTTTCTAAGTTTCTATATTTATTATCTAGTTCAGATGCTATTTCTGTGACATCATCAAATGATAAATCTGAAAGTACCTCATTTTCAGTAGCCATAAAGCAAACATTTGCTTATTCTTCATCACCATTACTTTTGCTATCATTGTCACTTGAGGAATCATCCAACGTTACCTGAAATGCCCAATTCTTTTTTGAGAATTTTTCATATTTGTTGTTTTGGTTGAAGATTTTCTTATCTTTTTTTAATTCTGGACATTCCTTTTCCATATGACCAAACTGATTACACCCGTAGCATTAAATGATGAAGGATCATTAGAGTTACTTGGTTTTTGCCTTTACATCATCTTATTCAATTTTCTGAACTTGTTGTAGTTTTTAGAAAGGAAAACTACATCTTCTTCATCCAAGTCTGAGTATCATCATTATTTACTGAAAAGCAATACTTCGTTTTTCTTGGGATAGATCTTTTCAAGCATGCGAATTTGCTTTATATGACATCAAATTCTAATTAACTCTTCTACTTTGAGTGTAGAAAGATCATCGACCTCTTCTATAGATAACGCTTTTCTTTCCCATTCATCATTTAATGCATTTAGAATACGTGTAGCTAAATCTAAATCGGTAAATGAGACACCTAATGCCATGAGATCATTTTGTATAGTTTGAAATCTAGAATACATTTCTACAGTGCTTTCATTTGATTTCATTTTAAATGATTGAAATTGACTTGTTAGCAAGCTTATCTTAATTTGTTTTACTTTGGTGGTTTTGTAACGCCCCACCCCGAGACCCTCCTTAGCAAAGAGAATAAAAAGTAATTCCGTCTACTAAAGCGGAGAATCGGGCTGGTTAAGGACGACCATCTATAATTTTGTCTTAAACATCCATTAAATACGTCGATAAATGCATTATAATTTTTTTTTCAACTCAAGTGGATCGACATACCCAGTAAATGCTTAATCCAAAACTATAGGTGGCTAACGGATCTATCAGAACAAAATACAATAACTGAATGTAAACCACATCACAGAATAGTAACCAACATCATATATATACATATACACTGATACACGTTCAGTACAATACAATATGAATACAATAAAGGTGGTACATGACCACACCATATACATCGAATCAAATGTAAAAACATCAGAGTAAGCGGAAGAAATAAACTACTCAAGAGAAAGAAGAGCTGATATCCAACATCAACTTCAATCTAAGCCCAATAGATGATACCTGAAACAACTCGGTCTAACCCGAGTGAAAACACACGGGTCAGGCTAGCTAGAACTTATCATTAGTAAAGGTGATGATAAGTGATAAGGGGAAAACCATTCCATCATTACCAATGGAATGATATAGGTCATCAAGTTATCTCTAGAGTGATACATCAATGGTTCATCATGATTGCATAGAGGGTTACAATATGTATATTAGATAGACATGGTTTATCTAATTATATATATAACCGAATGAAATGGTTGAGGATTTGGACCATAAAGTAAATCTTCATAAGATAATTAAACATCAAGAAAAAACCATCTAATAGAAACTTCTTAATTATTATACCTCATCTCATCGATATAAATGTAAATGCATCTCAAACCCATCATTAGCCTCATTATAAAGGAATCTTTATAATCATTTATACCTCATATCATTGGTATAAATATAAATCTATCTTAAGTCTATTATCAACACTCATCATAAAAGCATTACCATAATTTATACCTCATCTCATTGGTATAAATATATATAATGTCTCAAATCAATCTTGATAGAGCCCGGAAAGAATCCATAACATCATATTCGAAATCACCATAAAACCATGTATACAAATAAGCCCTTTTCTTACATTCGGCTATAATAAAGCATCATCATCAAACAGTGAAAACGAAACATTAAACTTCATGGAAAACAGCACGTGCTTTACATCTTGACTAGTACTAGTAATTTGGTACCATACATCGTGATGACTTGGGGTCACATAACATCATAACATCGTGATTGACTAGTCGGAACATCTTGATGACACCCAGTCACAAATCCGAGTAAAAACATCATGGTGATTGGAGTTGAGTAATAACATCGTGAACATCATGGTGACTCCAATCGTACTCGGTCTAGTACTAGTAACATCTTGAATGTGCCTCAACTATTCGAAAAGGAACCCAAAAGGTGAGAACGTATATCCCATACTATACGTTCTCCCCTAATGTTTTACTAATCGTTAGTTGGTTCCACATTAGAAAACATCATAAAACATCAGAACCATCATGAAACTCACTCTGCCTCATCTCATCGGCGAGTTAATATAATACCACACTCATCTCTTCTCATCGACGAGTAATGGTTCCATCGTGACTTGTCTTATTTCATCGACAATTAAAAATCATCATAACCATCTTAACTTCATAAATCATCATAAACATTTTAACTTCATGAATATTTCATAAATAGACTTACCTCATATCATTGGCAAATGCAATTAAATCTCATAATGGTTTCTCATAAACCATAATCCCCGAAAAGGGAAATCTAATCTCAAGACTCACCCCATCTCATCGGCAAGTAAAAAAACATCTTTAAGTGGTTCTCATCGATTTTTACTCCTATAATAGGAGATCTTGAACACCTCAACTCGCCAAATATTGGCTACTTGGGTAATTCCTATAATAGAAAATGAAAATCTTAAATACTAACTCAAGATACGATACTCAAGAGGTTTCGATCGTACAAGTCCGAAATTAACCGAAAAAGCAAACTCATGTGACCCATACCACATGTTTTACTAAATCGTTTAATTCTGTTTCTCATACGTCCGAAAAGTGCAAAAACGTGTATCTTTATATAGAAAATATATTTTTGCTAAATCGGGTTTTGAAATAAATTTCAGAAAATATTTAAGAAATCAACTTTGGAAATCTCTTTATAATTTAGAAATATTAATTGTATCATTTTTTTATGGAATCACTTTGTAAAATATATTTCTTAGAACAATAGCTAGAATATGAACACTGTTGGAAAATAGTTTGAAAATACGTGCACATGCGCTCGGAATCACAATGAAAACATTACATAATGAATCATTAAAATAAATTAAAATCCCAATGACGGATTCCTGAAAATCCATGGTTCTATATAGTAGAAGCAACCCAAAAATAATCACAAGACGCATGGTTTATCCCTTAAATAAGGTAATAAAACACTCAAGATCTATATTAAAATTCATCATCAAAGACTTGCTCGAACAATCTAAGAAAATACATGATTCAATACCAGAGCATATGTGATATAAAGCTCTCAGTATTTGCGCTGAAAAGAGCATCAAAACTGTAACGACCCATAATTTAATCACTTTGAACATGAATAGTTAATATGTTTTTAAATGATTAAATAATGGATTTTATATCTAGAAGTATAATTACTTGCCTAATAAAACAAGAAAGAATCATTAACGTAGCCTAATAAAACAAAATAGTATAATTACTTGCCTAATAAAACAAGAAAGAATTATTAACGTAGCCTAATAAAACAAAATAGTATAATTAGTTGCCTAATAAAATAAAATAGCATAATGATTATTATATTTCATGCGGATGGTTGCCATTGGACCAAAATCTGGTCGAATCATGTTATACCATGCAGATGGTTGCCATTGGACCAAAATCTGGTCGAATCATGTTATGCCATGCAGATGGTTGCCATTGGACCAAAATCTAGTCGAATCATGTTATGCCATGCAGATGGTTGCCATTGGACCATAATCTGGTCAAATCAGGTTAGGCCATAGTTGATAAGGAGGATTCCTATTGGACCAAAAGGTGGTCGAATCAAATTAAGCCACAAGGATGTTTTCTATTGGACCAAAATATGGTCGAATCAAATTATGCCATATGGCTAGCTTCTATTGGACCAAAATCTGGTTGAATCAGGTTAGGCTATAGGAAATTACTAAAGTACCCTTCTCTTCACCTATAAATAGCCAAGTCCATATATCATTTTATTTCATTCAAAAACTAAAGAAAAGAACTAAAATTCATTTTAAAAGGTGAAGTATTCCAAGTCTCCATCAAAGCAAATAGGATGTGAGTATATTTCATGTTTTCATAGTTTAGTGGGTATAACTTATTCTGTGAGTATATTTCATGTTTTCATAGTTTAGTGGGTATAACTTATTCTGTGAGTATATTTCATGTTCTCATAGTTTAGTGGGTATAACTTATTATGTGAGTATATTTCATGTTTTCATAGTTTAGTGGGTATAACTTATTCTGTGAGTATAATTTAATTATTTTATAGTCAGTGTGATCTTAATCTCTTTCCTTTTACTCATTCATATTTTAACGAATGTTGTGTTAACTATTGATTGTAAATTGTTAATAATAATGAGTCTGTTATTATTCTTGTTATTATTCTTGTTTGGTTGTTTGAGTTGTGCTCGGCTAGTTTATGAGCAATAACTTTGATGTTTAGTTAAAGGGAACTTACACCACCTTTTAACTTAGGATTGACATTTAGTGACTTTTTGGTTAAAAGGAAACAACACCCCCTTTTAGCTATCTCATTTGATTAAGAGGAAGCTTCACCCCCTCTTGGTTGTAATATCCTTTAAAGATGATGGGTTTAAGTTATGATTTGAATGGAAGTTTTAAATCTTTGTTTAAAGTATTTTAAAGGAGCTTCAAAATTTATATAGTAATTTAAATGAGTTATTTATAAGTAGTCCTATACTTGGCACTAAAAGCCGATGAGTAGATTGATTCTCTATCTGTGAGATCTGGAACCGAAGTGTCTAGGCAAGGCTAGGAGCAACCAGTGCCCTGATTTACCTGGCTTTGTTTCTGGGCGAGGGATAGAGTAAGTCGAGAATATCGGAAACGTGACAAGTGTAGGAGATTTGATTTCCATAAATGATCTTTATAATTATAATGGAAAACGTTTGCATTTCTTATAGACAATTGTTTTTGACCCAGTAAGTATGCTTTTGAAATATGAAATCCTCTTAATTGTTTTGAGAATATGCTTATACCGATGGGATAAGTATATGGTTATTTTCCAAGTATTGAAAGAGTATAAGATTTAATTTCCATATACGATTGTTTAGTTATCCCCGATAGTCGATATCTCAACTATCAATTTCGATACCCTTCTTCCTTTTATTTTTGTTTCGTTAATCTAAGACGATTTGTTGCTCAATTTGAGCATTGATATCCTTTATCGAAAATGACTAAATAAAGAGCGAGTGGGGGCCAAGCTATGTGGGGTTGCTCCCATTAGGGTATTTTCACATCTACTCTAGATTGGTTCCGGTTGTATGCGCACAGAGATGTGAAATACTCGGATACTCGGTAAGGATGGCGGGGTCTGGCTTGGAGGTTTCCGAGAGCCATCGTAGTTCTCAAGTATATTTTCTAGAGGTATACTTTCAATAAGGGGGGCGCACCCTCCTAGTCATTGTTGGAAAAAATTCCTTTTCCTTATTTTTGATTCAAATCTTTGGATTGGTTCTTTCTTAATTTCATTGGGAAGCGTCTTGCACCCTTCGCGATGTTTAATTATCTGTATCCATTCTTTTATACTTGGATGTTGTCCTTGTGAGGGAAAAACCTGTTCTGCGTTTTTTCCGATGTGGTCTCACTAGTTACTTTGTGTGTTCTATTTTTGGAGTTTACTCATACCAGACTTATTGTCTGACCCGAATTGTTTTTTCTCTCTAAACGTTTGGGTACTCATTTATATTTGAGTAGTCCAGAAATGACAGGTTTCTTTGGGCTCTTTTGAAGATGGTGGACGAGCAGGAGGCTCCTTATCTATCTAGCTATTTATTTCCGCTGTTATGAGATGTTGACTCTATGTATGTATATTTAAAGGCATGTTGTTATAACTGCCTAGACTGGTAGTGGTACTTTTGTTGTAACTCTGATAACTCCATATTGGGGAGTAACATTATGTACCGTCTTATTTTTATGTTATATTTAACCGTTCCGTTGTGAGATTATTATTCTGTTCTTATATTTTTACCCCATGGCAACTCGTCTTTCAGATACTTGGGCAACGGCACATGAATACCATGGATGTATTAAGTGTCGTTCTCAAGGGTCCGAAAGGTGGGTCGTCACAGTTGGTATCAGAGCTTCGGTTGAGCGAACGCCTTAGCCTGATTGGGGTACAACTCACCAGAGATAGGGTAAGTGATGCCCTAGAATGAGTTAATCTTGAGGGAGCGTATTTGTAATTTTTATAATAATAATATTTATCCTCTAAAGTCTAGTTTTAGATCCTTTGGTGTTATTTCCTTAAACCATTTTAATCCTATTTTTGTATTCTAAAGATACTTGTTATTTGTTCAGATAATAGAAAATGAATACAAGAAGAGGAGGAAGGAGAGGATCTAGAACTAGCACAGATACCAATGGCAGGGTACCTAGAAATGCTACTATGTCAGCTGTAGATCCGGCAGAGGAAATGCTAGTGCAACTTCATACCCCTATGAACTTTGCATCTTTGTGTAAGAATTTTACCGCTTTGGGTGGGAAACCATTCTATGGGACTGAAGACATTCTTGGGGTGCAGATGTGGCTCCGAACTTGTGAAAGAATATTTGGAGATCTTCGGTTGGAAGATGCGGAGAAACGGTTGTTGGCATCGCGACAACTTCAAAAGTCGGCAATGGATTGGTGGGATTCAGAAACAACAAGTACTCCAGAGGGGGAGTTTTCTTGGGCCCAGTTCAAGGAAGTTTTTGAAGCACAGTTTATTCCAGAAGCCGGAAGAACTCAGTTATTTAGAAGTTTCATTGACTTAAAGCAAGGTGATATGACCGTGTCGCAGTATGAGCATAAGTTCAATGCTTTGTCCCGTTTTGGACTTGGATTGATAGACACACCACTCAAGAAAAATGAAATGTTTGTGAATGGAATGCAACCAGAGTTCCATCATGAAATGACCAATCATCTTATGGGTACATTCACCAACATTATTAGCATGGCTTTGAGGTTTGAGGCTCTTGATATTAAGGAAGGAGTCCAGAAGGGCGTAGTACCAGCAATAAGTGCCAAGCCTTTATCGGTTATACCGGTTGAATGTAAGCCAAACTTCAAGCGTAAATTTAAGGGAAAGAAGTAGGGTGTAGGGAAGAAACCCGAAGATGGCGCTCCAGCATAGAAGAAGCAGACCAACTTGGCCAACATTCTTTGTTTTAAGTGCAATAAGATGGGCCACTTTGCAAATCATTGCCCAATTGCCACATGTTTTAATTGTGGCCAGCCAGGACATATGAAGAATGAGTGCCATTTTCCTAAAAAGGGATCTCAAGGACAAACTTTTACCATTGAAGAGATACCATCCACTTCTTCAGATAAAAAGGGGAAGCAAGTGTTGCAAGGTACATTATCCATCTATGATATTCCTGTTAGGGTGCTATTTGATACAGGAGCTTCCCATAGTTTTATTTCTCATGATCTAATGGACAAACTAAACCTTAAATATGTTATCATAAGTAATCCTCTTTGTGTGTCAAACCCAATTGGAGGTCCGACACATGTTGACACCGTGTGTCTAAATCTACCTATTTCTTGTCGAAATCATCTCTTTCCTTTTGACTTGTTTGTTCTTGGGTTTATGGGTTTTGGAGTGTTGTTGGGAATGGATTGGTTATCTAAGTTTAAAGCTATCTTGGATTGTGGTAGAAGGCTTGTTAGAGTTAGTGATGCAGGAGATGTTGGTGTTGATATTAGTTGTGAAGAGCCTAAGAAGTTAATGAGCAGTTTTCTCTATTCACTCGAAGTGACTAAAGCGGAGCTTGGAGATGTGCCGGTTGTTCGAGATTTCATAGATATTTTTGACGAGGTGCAAGGTTTACCTCCTCACCGTGAAGTCGAGTTCCGTATTGATTTGGTTCCGGGAACTAGACCTATTGTACAACCCTTATGAAGGATGGCTCCAAAAGAGTAGAGGGAGTTAGAAAGGCAGACTTATGACTTGTTGTAGAAGGGCTTGATCCGACGTAGTACCTCGAGCTGGGGATCGCCAGTCGTCTTTGTTACAAAGGCAGACGGTTCTCTAAGGTTATGTGTAGACTATCGGGAGTTGAACAAAAGGACTATCAAGAATAAATATCCTTTGCCAAGAATTGACGATATGTTTGATCAACTCCATGGTGCTCGGATATTTTCTCAATTAGATCTTGCCACTGGTTTCCACCAATTAAGAGTGGCAGAGGAGAATGTTCCTTTAACAGCTTTTCAAACTCCTGAAAATTTCTACGAGTGGTTAGTTATGTCGTTTGGATTGACTAATGCACCCGCTTATTTTGTGGACTTAATGAATCGAGTATTTCGAGAAATTCTTAATAAATTTGTTCTCGTCTTTATTGATGACATTCTTATCTATTCAAAGACAGAGGAGGAACACAAATATCATCTCCGTGTCGTACTCGATACCTTAAGGAGCCATGAGTTGAAGGCTAAGTTCTCCAAGTGCCATTTTTGGAAATCTGAAGTTAGATTTCTAGGGCATGTTATTTCGGGAGAAGGTATATCGGTGGATCCAGCTAAAGTTGTTGCGGTCCAAGACTGGAAGAAGCCCGAAAGTGCGACGGAAGTTAGAAGTTTCTTGGGATTGGCTGGTTTTTACCGTAGGTTTATCAAGGACTTCTCGAAGATTGCTTCTCATCTGATGAAGTTAACAAAGAAAGATGTTAGGTTCGTTTGGACTTCTAAGTGTGATCGAGCATTCAATGAATTGAAAAACAAGTTGACTGGCGCTCCTGGTTTAACCATTCCAAATGGGAGCGAAGGTTTAACCGTGTATACAGATGCTTGTGGAACCGGATTAGGAGCAGTTCTGATGCAGCATGGGAAAGTTATTGCCTATGCGAGTCGACAGCTAAAGCCGCATGAGTAAAATTATGCTACGCACGATTTGGAACTTTTGGCTGTTGTCTTCGCACTAAAGATGTGGAGGCATTATCTTTTGGGTGAAAGGTTTGAGTTATACACGGACCACAAATCCTTAAAATACCTTTTTACGCAGAAAGATTTGAATTTGAGGCAGCAAAGATGGCTGGAGTTTCTCGCCTCTTATGATCTAGAGGTTCTTTATACCCCTGGAAAAGCAAATGTCATTGCTGATGCATTGAGTAGGAATGTAGCAATGGTTGCAAATCTAGAAGTTAAGCCAGTATTGTTAGAGAGAATTGCATCCAGTCAAGAGGCAGATCCTATTTTAGCTCAACTTAAGAAAGATGTTGAAGAAGGTGTTGTTTCTAGCTTTAAGATTGATCTCCGGGGCATATTGAAAATGAATGGGCGTATTTGTGTTCCAGACTTTGCTGGACTTAGGCAAGAAGTGTTAGCCGAATGCCACCATTCAAAGTTATCTTTTCATCCAGGAGTGACCAAGATGTTCAAAGATATGAAGAGGGTATTCTGGTGGAAGGGGATGAAGCGAGATATTTCAATATTTGTGAGCCGTTGTGCAAATTGCCAGCAGATTAAGAGTGACCAGCTGAAGACAGCTGGATTGCTTCAGCCACTTGAGATCCCAAAGTGGAAGTGGGAGCAGATCTCTATGGACTTTATTGATGGGCTTCCTAGGTCAAGAAGAGGTAATGATGGCATTTGGGTTATAGTCGATCGACTAACCAAGAGTGCCCATTTCATCCCTGTTAAGCTGACTAGGACTGCTACGAGTCTGGCGAGTTTGTATGTGAAGGAGATTGTGAGACTCCATGGGATTCCTCGTAGTATTGTAAGTGACCGAGACCCGATATTCACCAGTAGGTTTTGGGAGGGACTGCAGACTGCTTTAGGGACTGAGCTAAGTCTAAGCACATCTTACCATCCCCAAACAGATGGGCAAACAGAGAGAGTGAACCGAATCTTGGAAGATTTATTACGAGCATGCATTCTAGACTTCGGGGGTTCTTGGGAAGATCATTTACCCTTAGTTGAATTCACTTATAACAATAGCTATCAAGCAAGCATTGGTATGGCCCCTTTCGAAGCTCTTTATGGTCGTCCATGTCGTTCTCCTTCGTGTTGGGTTGAATCTGGAGATAAACTTGTTCTTGGACCAGACATAATTTTAGAAGCCAATGATAAGGTAGTTGATGTTAGAAGAAAGATGAAGGAAGCGCAAGATCGGCAAAAGTGTTATGCAGATCAAAGGCGTAGGGATCTAGAGTTCTTAGTCGGGGACTTGGTATTTGTAAAAGTCTCTCCTCTGAGAAGTGTCATAAGGTTTGGGAAGACAGGGAAGTTAGCCCCTCGATATATTGGCCCTTTTCCCATACTAGACCGAATTGGTAAACTTGCGTATAAAGTGGAGTTACCAGATCGACTATCAGATGTGCACAACGTATTTCACGTATCTCATTTACGTAAGTATGTACACGACCCTTCGATGATAATAAAACCAGGCGAACAAGTTGATTTGGAGGTTCGGCCTAACCTAACCATTCTTAGGCGGCCTATTCGTATTGTTGCTCGAGATATAAAGCGATTAAGGAAGAAGATTGTGAATCTTGTTAAGGTTCAGTGGAGTGGAGATGTTAGAGATTGTACTTGGGAAACCGAGGACTATATTAGGGATTCTTATCCCGAGTTGATGTAGTTGTTGTTTGTATTTTGTTGTTTCTTTTTAGTGTACTCACGGGTTGTATTAAGGACACTTTCCTTATATCTTTGTGTGGTATATATGATATCATTTGGGTTCTTTGATATCTAGAGTTTATCCGATTAATTTCGAGGACGAAATTTCCTTTAAGGAGGGGAGGATGTAACGACCCATAATTTAATCACTTTGAACATGAATAGTTAATATGTTTTTAAATGATTAAATAATGGATTTTATATCTAGAAGTATAATTACTTGCCTAATAAAACAAGAAAGAATTATTAACGTAGCCTAATAAAACAAAATAGTATAATTACTTGCCTAATAAAACAAGAAAGAATTATTAACGTAGCCTAATAAAACAAAATAGTATAATTAGTTGCCTAATAAAATAAAATAGCATAATGGTTATTATATTTCATGCGGATGGTTGCCATTGGACCAAAATCTGGTCGAATCATGTTATGCCATGCAGATGGTTGCCATTGGACAAAAATCTGGTCGAATCATGTTATGCCATGCAGATGGTTGCCATTGGACCATAATCTGGTCAAATCAGGTTAGGCCATAGTTGATAAGGAGGATTCCTATTGGACCAAAAGGTGGTCGAATCAAATTAAGCCACAAGGATGTTTTCTATTGGACCAAAATATGGTCGAATCAAATTATGCCATATGGCTAGCTTCTATTGGACCAAAATCTGGTTGAATCAGGTTAGGCTATAGGAAATTACTAAAGTAACCTTCTCTTCACCTATAAATAGCCAAGTCCATATATCATTTTATTTCATTCAAAAACTAAAGAAAAGAACTAAAATTCATTTTAAAAGGTGAAGTATTCCAAGTCTCCATCAAAGCAAATAGGATGTGAGTATATTTCATGTTTTCATAGTTTAGTGGGTATAACTTATTCTGTGAGTATATTTCATGTTTTCATAGTTTAGTGGGTATAACTTATTCTGTGAGTATATTTCATGTTCTCATAGTTTAGTGGGTATAACTTATTATGTGAGTATATTTCATGTTTTCATAGTTTAGTGGGTATAACTTATTCCGTGAGTATAATTTAATTATTTTATAGTCAGTGTGATCTTAATCTCTTTCCTTTTACTCATTCATATTTTAACGAATGTTGTGTTAACTATTGATTGTAAATTGTTAATAATAATGAGTCTGTTATTATTCTTGTTATTATTCTTGTTTGGTTGTTTGATTTGTGCTCGGCCAATTTATGAGCAATAACTTTGATGTTTAGTTAAAGGGAACTTACACCACCTTTTAACTTAGGATTGACATTTAGTGACTTTTTGGTTAAAAGGAAACAACACCCCCTTTTAGCTATCTCATTTGATTAAGAGGAAGCTTCACCCCCTCTTGGTTGTAATATCCTTTAAAGATGATGGGTTTAAGTTATGATTTGAATGGAAGTTTTAAATCTTTGTTTAAAGTATTTTAAAGGAGCTTCAAAATTTATATAATAATTTAAATGAGTTATTTATAAGTAGTCCTATACTTGGCACTAAAAGCCGATGAGTAGATTGATTCTCTATCTGTGAGATCTGGAACCGAAGTGTCTAGGCAAGGCTAGGAGCAACCAGTGCCCTGATTTACCTGGCTTTGTTTCTGGGCGAGGGATAGAGCAAGTCGAGAATATCGGAAACGTGACAAGTGTAGGAGATTTGATTTCCATAAATGATCTTTATAATTATAATGGAAAACGTTTGCATTTCTTATAGACAATTGTTTTTGACCCATCTAAGTATGCTTTTGAAATATGAAATCCTCTTAATTGTTTTGAGAATATGCTTATACCGATGGGATAAGTATATGGTTATTTTCCAAGTATTGAAAGAGTATAAGATTTAATTTCCATATACGATTGTTTAGTTATCCCCGATAGTCGATATCTCAACTATCAATTTCGATACCCTTCTTCCTTTTATTTTTGTTTCGTCAATCTAAGACGATTTGTTGCTCAATTTGAGAATTGATATCCTTTATCGAAAATGACTAAATAAAGAGCGAGTGGGGGCCAAGCTATGTGGGGTTGCTCCCATTAGGGTATTTTCACATCTACTCTAGATTGGTTCCGGTTGTATGCGCACGGAGATGTGAAATACTCGGATACTCGGTAAGGATGGCGGGGTCTGGCTTGGAGGTTTCCGAGAGCCATCGTAGTTCTCAAGTATATTTTCTAGAGGTATACTTTCGATAAGGGGGGCGCACCCTCCTAGTTATTGTTGGAAAAAATTCCTTTTCCTTATTTTTGATTCAAATCTTTGGATTGGTTCTTTCTTAATTTCATTAGGAAGCGTCTTGCACCCTTCGCGATGTTTAATTATCTGTATCCATTCTTTTATACTTGGATGTTGTCCTTGTGAGGGAAAAACCTGTTCTGCGTTTTTTCCGATGTGGTCTCACTAGTTACTTTGTGTGTTCTATTTTTGGAGTTTACTCATACCAGACTTATTGTCTGACCCGAATTGTTTTTTCTCTCTAAACGTTTGGGTACTCATTTATATTTGAGTAGTCCAGAAATGACAGGTTTCTTTGGGCTCTTTTGAAGATGGTGGACGAGCAGGAGGCTCCTTATCTATCTAGCTATTTATTTCCGCTGTTATGAGATGTTGACTCTATGTATGTATATTTAAAGGCATGTTGTTATAACTGCCTAGACTGGTAGTGGTACTTTTGTTGTAACTCTGATAACTCCATATTGGGGAGTAACATTATGTACCGTCTTATTTTTATGTTATATTTAACCGTTCCGTTGTGAGATTATTATTCTGTTCTTATATTTTTACCCCATGGCAACTCGTCTTTCAGATACTTGGGCAACGGCACATGAATACCATGGATGTATTAAGTGTCGTTCTCAAGGGTCCGAAAGGTGGGTCGTCACAAAAACCGTGTTCGGAAAACATAAGAGAAAGCACCAAAAGCTGGTGCAACAACTCAAGATACACATGAATAAAATTGGTGTTTTGCCCAGGTCTTTATTTTGTTTGTTCAGTTTGCCTCTTTTAAGCACATAATTTGAGAGAACACAAAAGATAAAAGTTGTAGAAAACATGCTAAGCTTTCCAGAACATTAAAAATTACCGAATTCCGATAAGAAATGTAAAAGTTATAGACAAAACAATTCTGAGATTTGAATTTCACAACTTCTGTCATTTTGTCTCGTGACAGCGACATACAATCACACTTTTGTTAAAGATAACTTCGAAACTTTAGAAAACTCAAACCATAAATGTTGAAGGTGATTTTATTAGCTTGAAGTCAGAAAAAGAATCACCAAAATCCGACTTACGGATCAAAAGATACGGCCAAAAACGTTCTTAGGTCACTGATCATTGTCGCTCTCGTTTTACTCTCGGGATAACAACAAACAATCACATTTTTGACTAAGATAACTTCAAAATTTCAGAAAACGCAAAACATAAAAGTTTTAGATCAAAACCTAAGCTTTCTGGAACATCTAAAATTATCAAAATCCGACGAAAAACGAGAAAGTTATGTCTAATTTAGTTTCAGCTTCAAGCACAGAGCAAATATAGACTTTGCTCTCGGGTTAGCAGTAGAAAAATCAAATTTTGACATAGCTAACCTCAAAATTAAAGAAAACTCAAAACATAAAAGTTGTTGCATATGATTTAAGCTTTCCGAAACATTTGAAATTATCAAATTTCGATCAAAAACGAGAAAGCTATGGCTGAATTTGTTTCAGCATCTAGATGGACAAAAATCAGTTTTTTACAGAAATAAAACATCAACCAAAAATCAATATTATCAAGCTATTTGCATATATTTTTGCATTTGAAGCTTTGCTTCAGCTAGGTTTGTGAGTTTATTAACTCACCTTGCTGCCATAGATGATTAAGCAATGATTTAGAGCCAAAGATTGCAATTTCTCCAAGTATAGACCAAAGAAACCTGTAGAAACTAGTGATAGATGCATGCAAACAAAAAGAGAGGCAAATCAAAAAAAAAAATTCACTGTAAAAATAGATTTTGATATGAAGATTGGTTTTAGATTGAAGATTACCTGAGTTTAGCTCTAGAATTGACATTTAAAATCACCAATTTTCATTTCATTTGACAAATTTAAGCATAGATTGAAAGGGGAAGAAAGGGTTTCGGCCATTAACAAGCTTTGGAATTTTGAGGAAGAAAAGAGAAAAATATACGTACTTGTTATAATATATGTAAATATATAAGTGAATATGCTTTTATGGTTTTTTGTTTAGTCCCACCTCGTGAAATTGGTTAAGTTCTTTGCTCTGAAGCCTTTATATAAAGGAGGCTATGTAATGTAAATACATATCTATTTCTCAGAAGTGAATAATATATCTTTTGTCTCTCTCCAATGGCTTCTATTTTTCTTTATTCTATAACATGTTATCAGCACGATCTTTTTCGAATGTATCGGATATTCTAATCCAGAAGATTAGATCCATTTTTTTCATGTAGGTACATTTCTTTCTCTTATTCAGTTACTGAAATCAGATCTATCTCTTCCTCTTATTCAACCATTGAAATCAGGTTTGAAATTTTCTAGATCTGCAATTCTAGATTTATTTTGCGATTAATTTAGATCTAGATTTAAGTATTCTTGTTTCACAATTCTATATCTATTTCCTAATTTTTCAGATTTGGATTTAAGTTTTAATAGATCTTATCCGTTCAAGATCTTATTTTGTTGTAGATCTAAATTTATAGATCTTATTCCACTGTACATGTATTTTTGTCATTTTATTTCAGATCTCATCCTACAATAGATCCAATTTTTTTTTGTTCTTATTTTTCTGATCTTATTATATCGTAGATCTTAAAATCACACTCAAATAATATATCGTTGAGATCTGTACATTGTTAAAAAATAAAATGTTGTGATTTTTTAAAGTTGGATTTGAATTGATTTCAAACTTGCTTATTATTGCATGCTTTTTTTCTTTGAGTTCATTATTTTCGAAAGCAAGGTTTGAATTTGACAATTTCTGTTGTTGATTCAAATAAATTTATTGATCTTGATTACGTTTTGGTTTGTGATATAGATCTAAGTAATATATACATTTTTGATAAATGAAGTTTTCATTTTGAAAACTCTTTGATTTGGATTTGGATTTTGATTGTGGAAATTATTTTGATATATATTGTTTATATTTCCAGAAGAAATATTTTATTATTTCTTAAAGAAACATATACAAGAATAATACACATTTAGAAGATCATATTAGTTTAGATCCAATATTAATATTGATTTAGTACACCTGAAGTGAATGGAAACGTTAATGAAAACATATACGGTAAACTTAATTTCTAGCATTTGAAATAAAAGTTGAGAACTTGCAGTTCCTATAATGCTAAAAGCTTGAGTTTCCATAAATTATTAAATTTCAAGTTTTCTTATAATAAAGAAACCATAAGTTTCAATAAAAGAGCAGAAACTTGAATTATAAAAAAAAAGGGATATATATATGTATGTATACATATATATAAAAGAGTTATTTTAGTTATTTTATAAATTTTGACTATTAAGAAATAAAGTTTCTCTTATGGTATTCATTTAATTTTATTATTGAGTATGTTAAACTTAGCTTTGAGAATAAATTTTGCTAACTAAAGTTAGTTAGATTGATTGATTTGTTTGTAAAGAAATCAGTTCATTGTGATAATATTTTATATTTTATGCCACAATAATGGTAAATTGCATTCATTTTTTTTAATCATAAATGCATTAAATGTTGTCGTCATGGTAATAAATTAAATTACGATATCACCATAAATGCACTGGCTACAGCAAATTAAAATGATGTTGTATTTTATGTTTGGAATAAGAATAGACATATGGTTTATTATATGGTATATTCATTTTGGCAAACAATGCTCAATATAATGAAAGAAATAAGTTTGAACAACCTAAAGTTGTGCAAAGATTTTTTTCCAACCAGAAGTTTACACAAAATTTGAGAACCTGAAGTTCATAACAAATCAATGAACTTGAAGTTCATGAATTAGAAGCGCGAAGCTCTATTGAAATTATGTAAAATGATATGGTTGTACTTCCTGAAGAAGTTAAAGAAAATTAATAAATAATCATATGAGAAAATGATGCTGCATTCAAGAGAATACAAAAATCTTCAAATGAGTTAAACCTTACCTTATATCTTAACATTCGCACTATATTAACCAAATATCCTGAAGATATTATGTTATATGATATTTCAAACATCATTGGATGAGTGTGTGTATATTAATCTCTTAAAAAGATGTTTTAGAGATTTATTTATATTTATATTGTAAAACCTAACATCCCAGAAGAGATGTTATAGGAATTTTATTTTTGTTACATTGCAATTCCTTAAAAGAAAATACTATATTCCCTGAAGGAATAATGATATAAATTTTTTTTTGAGTAATAACAATAATTTATCCAAAAAAAATGATATTGTATACCAATGTTACACTCCAGAAGTAGTGGTTTTATATCTTCGCATCTTACTTTCATTTGGTGCATCTAATTTTGTTACTGTATTTAAAGTTTGATATGTCATTTCAAAGATACTTACAACAAAAATCTCCAGTAGGGATATTTTATGTTATTGTAAAGGTAGTAATTATGTAATTTCTACAAAAGAAACATTGTACATTGATATGACATTCCAATAGTACACACACACACACACACACACACACACATATATATATATATATATATATATATATATATATATATATAGAAGAGATAAATTCACTCCAGAAGTAGTGATAATAAAATATCCCTAAAAGAGACTGACAAATTAGGAAATAATAACATATCTCTAGAACAGATTTGCTTATATATTTGGTAATTTTATTAAACCAAATAAATGCATAGAAATTTGATTATAAAGATCCTAATTTAGTTTAGACTAGATCTTAAAAGTTTGAGAGCTATGCAACATGTATCATATATTTCATTATAATTATATCAAACATGAGAAATATTACATGTATAATCAATTCTTGAAGATATATCTTTAAATATTCTCCTGAAGAGATAGTTTATATTTCATATCATAATTTTCATGCAAGCTATACATACGGTCCTGAGGAAATCTATATCTGTAACATTCCAAGTATCCAGAAGATACTATTATTATTTTTGCTGTAATTTTTTTTACAGAACTCTCAATAGAGATGTGTAGAAATGTCTATATGCAATTACAAATTATCCTTGATAAGTAATCATAATTAGTGTTCAAAACTGATATTTGAGATATAATTGAGGAATAAAACTTAACAACTTGAAGTTGTGTGTATATTTTGTTCGAACCAGAAGTTCGATATGGTTTCAAACCAAATGTTTTGAACATTATCATGTGGTTTTGATAGGTTTGCATTGACATTGATTTATAAATAGAAATTAATAGTTTGGATCCTTGTAATAGTTTGTTCTAAAGATCACTAATTCAAATGAGAAAGAGTATGAAATTTTTATAATATATATGTGATACGTGGACGCACGCATACATCCATATATGTAAATATTTAGCTAACAACCTGAAGTTTGTTATAAGCTATTATTTAGTGATTATGTGTAGATATTATTTAGAGATTTAAAATTCAATCAACATAAATGTTGAATGACCTAAAGTCATGTATGTATTCAAATGATCTACACAATAAGTAAATTCCTCCAATAGCTTAGATCAATGAATGAGAACAAACTCTAATAATCAATACCAATTGAATGCATCTTATCAACGAATAAAAGAATTATCCTCCTATTATTAATATGTATGATGTATTTGCTAGTAGCAATATCATAATGGATCAAAATGAGAGTCCAAAAATGATTATTATTTAATGTGACAATGTTTGTCAACATTAAGGGGGAGGATAAAGGGATATAAGCTCATTTTGATCATCAGTGTTAAATATTTAAATATACAATGATGCAAAATATTATCCCTAGTAGACTTTCTCCAGTATAGATTTGAATCCCTGAAGGATCAAAATTTGTCAACCACGTCTGAAATATGGTTCAAAAGTCAGTTCAAATTATTTTTGGATTAAGTAATAAAGATGCCAAATAATGGAGGTGGGTGTTTTTGAAGAAACACTTAAGGGTGCACTTGAAGAGACCAATGACATGATTGTCAAATTACCCAGAAGTGGTTTAGGTACCTAAAACATGATAATTAAAGAGATCTCAATAAACATGTCTAGAACTAACAAGAATTAATCATCGATGATGATAAATTTATAAATAATAAAGCGCTTATGTTTATAAATGGATTAAAGATCCTGGATGAAGGGAAAACATGGCTGACCATCATGAATCTTTTACCAACAGAGAAATATGGACATGTAGTCCGCAAAGTAGCGAAAGTACTTGAAATGCTTAATATATCCCGAAGGTATAGATATGGTTTAAATCATATTAAATAATGAAAGTATACAAATTCCTGAAGAATATAAATAACTTTCATTGTTATAAAGAATGCAAAGAACAAGGAGAGTAGATTTCAACCTACTTTTAAGTATTGTTTTAATGAAAATCTTGATATAATTCATGATGAGTAGATTACTTCCTATTTTTAAGTATTGTTGTAATGAAACTCTTAATATCCATTGAATGGTAGTTGCGATATGCAAATACTTATTAAAGTATACAGATTCTTGAAGAATATATATAACTTTTGTAGTTATAAAGTATGCGAAGGACATGAAATGTAGATTACAACCTTCTTCAAAGTATTGTTGTAGTGAAAATCTTGATATACTTCAAGATGAGTAGATTACTTCCTGCTTTCTAGTAATGTTGTAATGAATATTCATGAAAGATGTATAGTTGCAATGCGCAAAACTAATTTGAAGCACAAAAATGAAAGCACATGAAGTGCTTTTCATAAAAGTAGCATACAAAATGCATAAAATGCAAACCATATTTGAAAGAAGCAATCTTAGAAAATTTGATTGTATCAAAGGAAACTATTAATAAATTGTACTATTAATGAGATACATATTTATGGATCCAGAAGTATCTATAACCAATTTAAGTTATCGAAAGACGAATATGAATTCAGAGGAAAAATTAAAATCAGGGGGAGAATTCATAAGTATTTTATAATGTACTCTTTTTCCTTAACTAAGATTTTTCCCACTGGGTTTTTATTAGTAAGGTTTTAACGAGACATTATCTTGATCCAGAAGTATCAACTCCCTAGTAACATTTGAAATAAGCTATAATGCACTCTTTTTCCTTATTTAAGATTTTTCCCACTGGGTTTTTCTTATTAAGGTTTTAATGAGGCATTATCTTGATCTAGAAGAATCAAACGTCTTTTCAAGAAATAACATCTCAAATATATTATTTAAGTTAAATTATATTTTTATCCTTGACTAAGGTTTTTCCCATCGGGTTTTCCTTTGTAAGATTTTTTTTACTGACGTATTAAATTGATCCAGAAGTACCAAACTCTATCTGATGCAATAAATTATTGAAATATGACATACTATATTGTACTCTTTTTCCTTCACTAAGATTTTTCCCATAGGGTTTTACTTAGTAAGGTTTTAATGAGTCATTAGTTTGATCCAGAAGTATCAAGCTTTATTTAAAGAAATAAGAAAATAAAATATGTCATTGTACTCTTTTTCCTTCACTAAGATTTTTCCCATTGGGTTTTTCTTAGTAAGATTTTAATGAGACATTATTTTGATCCTGAAGTATCAAACTCTTATAATGGATATCATTTTTAGTATGATATTTATGATTTCACAAGTTGCACTCTTTTCCTCGTTCAAGATTTTTTCCCATTGGGTTTTTCTAATAGAAGTTTTTAATGAGGCAACAGACAATATCTATATCGACTGAATCAATAAATGCAATCAAGATAATAATGAGGGGGAGCAATCATCATACACGTTTTGAAACGGAAATTTCAAATTATCCGAGCACTCAAGATTTTGAAGACGCATATTCAAGGGGGAGTGTTATAATATATGTAAATATGTAAGTGAATATGCTTTTATGGTTTTTTGTTTAGTCCCACATCGTGGAATTGGTTAAGTCCTTTGCTCTGAAGCCTTAATATAAAGGAGGCTATGTAATGTAAATACATATCTATTTCTCAGAAGTGAATAATATATCTTTTGTCTCTCTCCAATGGCTTCTATTTTTCTTTATTCTATAACAGTACTGTAATTTTTCTTTCTCATTACTCATTTTTAGTAATAGGCTAATGATAGTGGTAATGGGCTTTAGCCCAAATTAATAAAAGAAGTTAACTTGAGTTAATTACTTAATCTCTTATTTCATGTTACAATGCATATTAACAAATGAAATTAACAATATTTCAAGTTTTACTTCTTTAAAACTTTTGAAACTCAATACTCATGGTTATAAAAATGTTTTATACTCAAATAAAAGATTATTTATATATTTAAAACATTTTATTATCATCTTTCTCTATTTTAAATAAAATAGCAAATTTACATCTTTAATTACAAAACTCATTGTAATTAACATTATAAATTACACAAAAATCACATTTTTGTGTAATAAAATTTTATAACCCATTTCAAATGTAATTTAACACTAAAATTATATTTTTAAATCCAATTCCATCATTATTTTAAATACATCTCATTTTAAAATTTAATTGCTTCTTTTAAAAATCATTAAAAGAAGTAAATAACAATAATTTACAAAATTATTGCATTAACTCTAAGTAAAACACATTTCCTCAATCTTTTAAATCAAACCATCTTAATAAAGTTTATAAAACTCTATTTTTCTCATTTTATCCTTAAATATATTGTTTATTCCCAATAACCAATTTAAATTCCTCTTTAATTATTAATTTACACTATTAAATTATAACTGATGTTATAATTTAATATTCTCAGGTAAACGCTAAAATCAGGGTTGTTACAGACTCCCCTCTACAAAAATTGTGTCCCGCAATTTTTTAGGAAAAGAGTTGTAAACAACACAAATATTCAATCAACAAAGGTGATAGACAAGCTCCAAACTCAAACCATTCATACTTTCAGCATAGAATGGTAGAGAGAAATAAGGAAAAACTCCCTTGGTTAATCCAATGGTCCATCATATGCTAATATAGTGATTAGCAAACCATCGAATTTTCCAAGCAACTCGAAAGAATTTCGAAGATGTCTCATCTTCGAATCAATACTCAATAAAAAGCCCAACAAATAATCTATCAATTAAGATAGATTTCTCAAAACTCTACGAATATAGTCGGGATCAAACTCATTCAAACCCGAACTCTAGCAACAAAAATGATCATCAACACAATTTTTCGCATAATAATACGGAAAGAGCATCCTCACAACGAGGATAGACTCAATAGACAAGATAGATAAATCACACAAAATGGCTTCTCACGAGGCCACCAAACTCGAATGACCGCGAAAATGCACGTCATCATCAATAGCACAAGAATAGAGTGAACTCCAGAAAGAGAATATAAGCTCAAGTTACTTTTCAATCCAAGATATTTAGATTTTATTTTTTTCTCAACATCTTTTAAATTTTAAATCTCAATTTTCAACATTTGAAAATTTTCAAACTCTTTACTGTATTACTTAGTAAGTAATATAAAAATCAAATTAAAAGTCCAAATTTCTTCTCTTACTTCAAAATTAATTTTCAAAGAATTTTGTAAATCCATAATAATATTCCTCGAAATAAATTAAGGGTTTAAATTCTCTTTACTCTTTTTATAAACCACTTAAAAAGTTTAAAACAATCTTCCAATCCTCTTATAACTCTTCTCTTAAAACATCCAATGTATATAATATAAATTCCAAAATCTCAAAATATACTTTCAATAAAGTATAGCTCATTAATTTTCTCACATATTTTTATCTTTATAATTTCAAAATAAATATATAAATAAATGGCATTGCCTCGCCACTGAATCTCTAATAAATGGATATGTCCGTTGGCTGCAGAGTCGATCGAACGATCAAAACTGCCTCGCCACTTTAATATTCATCTCTAAAATCAATGGCTGCAATTACCATTCAAAAATAAATTTAATATTTAATCTCATATATTATTTTCAAAATCTCAATTTTTAAAACACAAACCATCGTGTCTGATTGTCTCATCATAGCATTTAGACGATTCCTATCGATAACATTGATCAGGCGTATCGACTATAACTCTTAACTACTCGATGGACAACCCAACACTCTCAAATTATTTTTATAAAAGAAATACTACTCATGTAAATATATTCTCAAAATACTCTTTGATATTATTATTTTTATCTCAAAGCTCAAAATTCTCTTTAAAACTCATATTTATATAGCTTCAAAACTCAAACCAAAGAACATTAAGAGAATGCTTCGAGATATTCCCAGAATACTCGATTCTCAAAATCAATAGAAGGAGATAGAGCATTCGTCATTCTTACGATGTCACGAGCCATTCCCAAAAAATCATCAAGATACAGGATAAGCAATATATTCTTCTCGAAGGAGAAGAAGAAACAATCCACGAATCACTACTTCAGTCGGAGTAATGCTAAAGGATAACATTGATTGAGTATATGAAAAGAACACTCAAACAAAGCTGAATGATAAACTCAATCAACTCGAACAATTTACAAACTCACATTATTCCTTAGTGGATATCCTCGTGGAAGGATAACCGAAGAGCCAGGAACCTCAACACTCGATTGCCCGATTGGATGTCAAATCCAAACGGACTCACAACACTCAAGAGAGTCGCCTTGATTGGAATTCGAGTTCTATCATCAACATCTCGATACTCAAGAGTGAATTCTGAAACTTCGGGATCACCATTAATATTCCAAAGTTATAGAAATAACAAATCAATCAAATTAGGATGCCTAAATAAATATAGGATCCTATAACAACAAAATGATCGGGTTTAACATCAAATAAGTCAATCCATCCCAAATCAAATACATCTCAAGGTAGTGAGTAATAAACTAATATTCACTAAAGCAGCAACAAATAGAAAACTCAGAATGCTCACAACATGCGAATCGTTATGATCCCTTCAATAGGATTCACAACTCTCAAAGGAATGCAACAAGAATGCTTAAAGAAATCAATCAGCTCCATCGATACGAACTCATTCATATCGAAAAAAATGAAAATAGAATAATCCCAAATAAGATTATTCATAAGACAAGATAACATCAAACTCAATTATGGAATACTACGGAATACAATATATATTCCTAGACATATTCCACCTCATCATATCCTAATATTCGAAAAGGAATCAAAGAACGATCCGAAAACAAGCTCAAATAAAAGATAATGATTCACTCATATTGTACTTTGACGTATCGTCATATACGTACTGTTCTATGTTTACTCTACTTTGTTCTGACCACAGCTCTGATACCAAGCTGTAACGCCCCACCCCGAGACCCACCTTAGCAAAGAGAATTAACAAGTAATTCCGTCTACTAAAGCGGAGAATAGGGCTGGTTAAGGACGACCATCTATAATTTTGTCTTAAACATCCATTGAATACGTCAATAAATGCATTATAATTTTTTCTCAACTCAAGTGGATCGACATACCCAGTAAATGCTTAATCCAAAACTATAGGTGGCTAACAGATCTATCAGAACAAAATACAATAACTGAATGTAAACCACATCACAGAACAGTAACCAACATCATATATATACATATACATTGATACACGTTCAGTACAATACAATATGAATACAATAAAGGTGGTACATGACCACACCATATACATCGAATCAAATGTAAAAACATCAAAGTATGCGGAAGAAATAAACTACTCAAGAGAAAGAAGAGCTGATATCCAACATCAACTTCAAGCTAAGCCCAATAGATGATACCTGAAACAACTCGGTCTGACCCGAGTGAAAACACACGGGTCAGGCTAGCTAGAACATATCATTAGTAAAGGTGATGATAAGAGATAAGGGGAAAACCATTCCATCGTTACCAATGGAATGATATAGGTCATTAAGTTATCTCTAGAGTGATACATCAATGGTTCATCATGATTGCATAGAGGGTTACAATATGTATATTAGATAGACATGGTTTATCTAATTATATATATAACCGAATGAAATGGGTGAGGATTTGGACCATAAAGTAAATCTTCATAAGATAATTAAACTTCAAGAATCCATCATAAATAAAACCATCTAATATAAACTTCTTAATATTATACCTCAACTCATCGATATAAATATAAATACATCTCAAACCCATCATTAACCTCATTATAAAGGAATCTCTATAATCATTTATACCTCATATCATTGGTATAAATATAAATCTATCTTAAATCTATTATCAACACTCATCATAAAAGCATTACCATAATTTATACCTCATCTCATTGGTATAAATATATATAATGTCTCAAATCAATCTTGATAGAGCCCGGAAAGAATCCATAACATCATATTCGAAATCACCATAAAACCATGTATACAAATAAGCCCTTTTCTTACATTCGGCTATAATAAAGCATCATCATCAAACAGTGAAAACGAAACATCTAAACTTCATGGAAAACAGCATGTGCTTTACATCTTGACTAGTACTAGTAATTTGGTACCATACATCGTGATGACTTGGGGTCACATAACATCATAACATCGTGATTGACTAGTCGGAACATCTTGATGACACCCAGTCACAAATCCGAGTGAAAACGTCATGGTGATTGGAGTTGAGTAATAACATCGTGAACATCATGGTGACTCCAATCGTACTCGGTCTAGTACTAGTAACACCTTGAATGTGTCTCAACTATTCGAATAGGAACCCAAAAGGAGAGAACGTATATCCCATACTATACGTTCTCCCCTAATGTTTTACTAATAGTTAGTTGGTTCCACATTAGAAAACATCATAAAACATCAGAACCATCATGAAACTCACTCTGCCTCATCTCATCGGCGAGTTAATATAATACCACACTCATCTCTTCTCATCGACGAGTAATGGTTCCATTGTGACTTGTCTTATTTCATCGGCAAGTAAAAATCATCATAACCATCTTAACTTCATAAATCATCATAAACATCTTAACTTCATGAATACTTCATAAATAGACTTACCTCATATCATCGGAAAATGCAATTAAATCTCATAATGGTTTCTCATAAACCGTAATCCCCGAAAAGGGAAATCTCATCTCAAGACTCACCTCATCTCATCGGCAAGTAAAACAACATCTTTAAGTGGTTCTCATCGATTTTTACTCCTATAATAGGAGATCTCGAACACCTCAACTCGCCAAATATTGGCTACTTGGGTAATTCCTATAAGAGGAATTAAAAATCTTAAATACTAACTCAAGATACAATACTCAAGAGGTTTCGATCGTACGAGTCCGGAATTAACCGAAAAAGCAAACACATGTGACCCATACCACATGTTTTACTAAATAGTTTAATTCTCTTTCTCATACGTCCGAAAAGTGCAAAAACGTGTATCTTTATATAGAAAATATATTTTTGCTAAATCGGTTTTGAAATAAATTTCAGAAAATATTTAAGAAATCAACTTTGGAAATCTCTTTATAATTTAGAAATATTAATTGTATCATTTTTTTTATGAAATCACTTTGTAAAATATATTTCGTAGAACAATAGCTAGAATATGTACACTGTTGGAAAATAGTTTGAAAATACGTGCACATGCGCTCGGAAACATAATGAAAACATTACATAATGAATCATTATAATTAATTAAAATCCCAATGACAGGTTCCTGAAAATCCATGGTTCTATATAGTAGAAGCAACCCAAAAATAATCACAAGACGCATGGTTTATCCCTTGAATAAGGTAATAAAACACTCAAGATCTATATTAAAATTCATCATCAAAGACTTGCTCGAACAATCTAAGAAACTACATGATTCAGTACCGGAGCATATGTGATATAAAGCTCTTAGTATTTGCGCTAAAAAGAGCAACAAAACCATGCTCGGAAAACATAAGAGAAAGCACCAAAAGCTGGTGCAACAATTCAAGATACACATAAATAAACATTGGTGTTTTGCCCAGGCCTGCATTTTGTTTGTTCAGTTTGCCTCTTTTAAGCACATAATTTGAGAGAACACAAGAGATAAAAGTTGTAGAAAACATCCAAGCTTTCCAGAACATTAAAAATTACCGAATTCCGATAAGAAATGTAAAAGTTATAGATAAAACAATTCTGAGATTTGAATTTCACAACTTCTGTCATTTTGTCTCGAGACAGCGACAAACAATCACACTTTTGGTCAAGATAACTTCGAAACATTAGAAAACTCAAAACATAAAAGTTGAAGGTGATTTTATTAGCTTGAAGTCAGAAAAAGAATCACCAAAATCCAACTTACGGATCAAAAGATACGGCAAAAAACATTCTTAGGTCACTGATCATTGTCGCTCTCGTTTTGCTCTCGGGATAACAACAAACAATCACATTTTTGACCAAGAAAACTTCGAAATTTCAAAAAACTCAAAACATAAAGGTTTTAGAACAAAATCTAAGCTTTCTGAAACATCTAAAATTATCAAAATCCTACGAAAAACGAGAAAGTTATGTCTAGTTTAGTTTCAGCTTCAAGCACAGAGCAAATATAGACTTTGCTCTCGGGTTAGCAGTAGAAAAATCAAATTTTGACATAGCTAAACCTCAAAATTAAAGAAAACTCAAAACGTAAAAGTTGTTGCATATGATTTAAGCTTTCCGAAACATCTGAAATTATCAAATTTCGATCAAAAACGAGAAAGCTATGGCTGAATTTATTTCAGCATCTAGATGGACAAAATTCAGTTTTTTACAGAAATAAAACATCAACCAAAAATCAATATTATCAAGCTATTTGCATATATTTTTGCATTTAAAGCTTTGCTTCAGCTAGGTTTGTGAGTTTATTAACTCACCTTGCTGCCATAGATGATTAAGCAATGATTTAGAGCCAAAGATTGCAATTTCTCCCAAGTATAGACCAAAGAAACCTGTAGAAACTAGTAATAGATGCATGCAAACAAAGAGAGAGGCAAATCAAAAAAATCACCGTAAAAATAGATTTTGATATGAAGATTGGTTTTAGATTGAAGATTACCTGAGTTTAGCTCTAGAATTGACATTTAAAATCACCAATTTTCATTTCATTTGACAAATTTAAGCATAGATTGAAAGGGGAAGAAAGGGTTTCGGCCATTAACAAGCTTTGGAATTTTGAGGAAGAAAAGAGAAAAATATGCATACTGTAATTTTTCTTTCTCATTACTCATTTCTAGTAATAGGCTAATGATAGTGGTAATGGGCTTTAGCCCAAATTAATAAAAGAAGTTAACTTAAGTTAATTACTTAATCTCTTATTTCATGTTACAATGCATATTAACAAATGAAATTAACACTATTTCAAGTTTTACTTCTTTAAAACTTTTGAAACTCAATACTCATGATAATAAAAATGTTTTATACTCAAAATAAAAGATTATTTATATATTTAAAACAGTTTATTATCATTTTTCTCTATTTTAAATAAAATAGCAAATTTACATCTTTAATTACAAAACTCATTGTAATTAACATTATAAATTACACAAAAATCACATTTTTGTGTAATAAAATTTTATAACCCATTTCAAATGTAATTTAACACTAAAATTATATTTTTAAATCCAATTCCATCATTATTTTAAATACATCTCATTTTAAAATTTAATTGCTTCTTTTAAAAATCATTAAAAGAAGTAAATAACAATAATTTACAAAATTATTGCATTAACTCTAAGTAAAACACATTTCCTCAATCTTTTAAATCAAACCATCTTAATAAAGTTTATAAAACTCTATTTTTCTCATTTTATCCTTAAATATATTGTTTATTCCCAATAACCAATTTAAATTCCTCTTTAATTATTAATTTACACTATTAAATTATAACTGCCGTTACAATTTAATATTCTCAGGTAATCGCTAAAATCAGGGTTGTTACAGGTTCCTTCATGTGTAACTTGAAGCATATGCCATATATCATAAGCTGTTTTGCACATCATAATTCTAGAAAAAAAATTCTTATCTAATGCACAATATAAAACATTCATAGCTTTTGCATAATTAAAAGCAGTAGTTTTCTGAGTATCTATCCATGTACTAATTGTAGTAGTAGGAGCTACATATTGAGATCGAGAAGATAGTTAAATGTCAAGTCCGCTTGATTCCATAAAAACTTTCATATGTGTAGCCCAATACATATAATTAGAACCCACAAAAAATGGCGGACATGCAGTTGATTGTCCTTCCTGAAATGTGTTATAAATAATATTGGCCATTGTATCCAAAATGGTGTTATGATTTTGAGTGGTCCTTGCTCTGATACCAATTGGAAAAACTAGTGGATCGTGTATGGCTAATAAAGGCAAGAATATATATACACTAATTTATATATAAAATACTAAAGCAGCAAGTAAATGTACACAATGAGATTTATACTAGTTCTGAGCACCTTTCCTACATCCAGTCCCTAAGCACCTCATAGATAATTCCTTCGTAAATCCCTCGCTTAACCAGGAGGAATGGGCTTACAACTTTAACCGATCTAGGCATCTCTTAGATTTATTCTTTCCTTTGACAAATACAATTCTTGCTTAACAATATTGTGTTTATTTAACATTGATCTTGATTTGATGATACAGTGTTTCCTATAATCTTCTTAATAATTCGAAGTGAATGCGTCGTGATTATGGAACAATTGCAAATGTGATAATAGAGTTGAAAGTACAGAATTGCTCAGAATAGCATAAGAGATTAGATACAATAGAAATCAGAATAGAAAGTTAGAAATCTACGTATGAGATTTTGTGCTATTTATAAATATTGAAGAGAGGCAATCAGGAGTTGTCAACGTTCGTGAAAATCTTTTCAAAATTACAAAAGACCATTCAAAATGGTTGCAACTCCTAAAGATGACTTTTTAGAAAAGTGACTGTTACAACATCTTAGTCTACTGAATGATTGCGTCAGCCTACTAAGTACGAACGTTGGAAAGTTTGTGGAAAAAATTAGAATTTTTTTTAAAATGATTTACATAGATTCAGTCAACAGAAATTGGGCTCAATCAACTGAAATCATGTCCAGTCGACTGAATTGTGTAAGTTCAGTTTGCTAATAATCTTATGATATTTGTCGAATTCATACTTCAATAATATTTGGATATTTGTATTTGATTGTGTGTTTATGTGTGTGTATGAACTATCAAGGATATTTACAATTCAATCTAAGAACATATACATACTTTTGATCTTGAAGCTCCTTAGTCTTGACTTCTTCGTTTTGTAGATGACTCTTCTTGCTTTCTGCCATGCGTTTTGTCCTGTTGTATGAGATCCTAATATTACGAATATAGCATATATATGCTATATATAGTTTCCATCATTAAAATAGAGATCTAGTGTTTCAACAAAAAATACTTGGCTTTGAAGTTTAACAAAAACCAAAAATACACATTTTTACTTAAAAGCCTTAACTTTGAAAATTCTTGACAAATCGTTAAAAATACATTTTAAATTAGGGCTAGTTTTAAAATATTCTTAGATATGTTTGGAAATACATAAAAAAAGAATTAGGAAAAATACTTAATTTTGGACAGGATTATTCAATTTTTAAAGAAAATAAATTATTTTAACGAACTGCTCATATAACAACCATTTTACTTCAAACTTTCTTTACTTTGTGTGATAGTTTTAAACCTTTTAAAACTTTATATTTTTACATTATTATATAATTATATTTTTCCTAATAAAACCACAAAGAAACCCCTAAGGACATCTTTCTAAATGTAGTTTAAAATTTTCAAAACAATATCTTTTACAATGTGTCATATCGGGACTATTTCGCTATAACTTTTGCCACTTTGATCCACAATTTCTACCACTTTACAAATCAATTCTTCACTATCCAAAACACTTATAAAAGTGTAGAGCCCAACCAAAAAAAGTTATACAAAGATATTTTCATAAATCACCAAATCCAACAAGTTAAAGCAAGGGGATTCCAAAGCGCTTTCATAGTGACTTTATCGCTTCAAATGTTCACATGTACACTTTTACATCCCATACGTAATGACTTGTCTTTTCGACTCTCAAAATGTTGACATTAATACATCCACGGTACACATGTGCCACACATTTATGTGTTGGAAAGATGAATTGTTAGGGTAAAATAAAAGAAAAGAAAATAGAACAAGGGAGAGGAAAACACACCATCAGTATCTAACAATGGAATGAGAATATATAATATCAAAAGAATAGTAAAAAAGGTTACTCCGAGTATAGAATTTCAGAGTTACCAAAACCTAAGTTCCATCATTAACTTGGACAGTTATAACAACATGTTCTCACATGCTCTGATATACATGGTACAATAATGCTATGAAAATAAAAATACTAAGGTAGGTAATCATCCAGATCTTCTCCATGAGCTCCAAAGCGTCCGTAGCTAAATATTGAAATACACACGGAGCTTACCTAAGCATTATAAGAAAATAACATCCAGATCAGTCTGGTAAACTAGCATGAGAAATTTAAAAAAATATGTGTGGTATATAGCTGCACCTTTTAAGATCACATGGGATATCGCAACGATTATTCCCTCAAATGATCCAATCATTCATTTAGTCTCATTTTGTGACATGATAGGTAATTTCTAGGGTATAGCACATAAACCGTATCAAATAGCTGTTGTGTGAATGCTACAACAATAATAGGTGTACAATCAATATCATTAAGGTGCATTTGTATAAATAGATTTTCCACGGAGGTACTTCATGTAAACTGAAATGGATTTCTACGAGAAGAATCAAAAACTACCTTTCGAATTCCATATACCACTAGATACAGTATATCACAAGGTAAACACAACTGGCCCATTGCTAGAACATAATATGAACTCCGTAGAACCATGTACCAACAACTCCTACTAGCATCATCTATAAGCATCTCTAGATAATGGAGTTGACGTACCCTCAAAGCTTAGCTAAACCCGAGATTGTGCATCCTACTCTATGTTTATCCATTTCCATTGTTAGGGTCACGTTTGGTATCTCTCACACAAGCCTTCATCACTCAGATAAAACACAAATCCCCAAAAGGATTCCATCATCTCAAACAGATCTCGCATCACCGAATCACTACATGGATTCCCACGTAAGTCCTTCGAGGAACGATAACATTATCCTTTCTCTTTGAGTACTCCTCAAGTTAGACTATCCTACACGATAACATTGTTTGAAATGTTAACGCTGACCACTCCCTTGGAATTAGCCTTAGGATAGACAACTCGACTCTATAACATTCCACTTCATAACCACTTCTGGAATATAGATCGCGTATATGGTTTTAAAGTGGTTACGATTTCGAGTCATCTCATATAAGTACACTCCCCCACTTATAGGGCTATCCAAAACCAATCGATGAATTTTTAGTTAACTTACCCCTGTTTTTACAAAAATAAATAGACAACACATAAGGGTGGATATAATTTTCTATCTGGACGGATTCCCTTATCAATTGTCCTAGAAGAGCAAGACAGGTATATATATAGTATAACATCTTCGAAGATAACTATAGCATATACACCTCGTGTGTCTTATCTCCGTTTCTTCAAGATACTTCCTAAGTTATTTTAGTCAATTTCGATAGTCGACTAATCGACTATCAAGTACAAGATAAATGATCATAAATGGGAATCAAGTCTCATATACTTATCACAAATGAGATAACACATAAAGCACGTTCAAGTGATGCAAGCGACTCTTAATCGACTTTTTATTTATTTAATAATTTTTATTAATTAAAACCTCTTTTATTAATAAAACTTCTTTTAAAAAAACTTCATTAGCCAAATGTCATTATTCATTTGTACTCTTTTAATACTTCAAAATGTATTCATATACTTATCTAAATTGGCACAAGTCAACTTACAAATCATTGACAAGGTTTCTTACTTTAAACCTTTACTTTTTCTATCTTTTTCCAAAAGATTCCATGCTTATATTTTCTTTCAAAATATCCATTTTAAAGATTTAGGTGCTTTGACAAATCCATTCAAAAGGTTCAAGACTAATGTTACTTAAGCGTTGTCATTACAAACCCAAAATCATTTAAGATATACTTATCTTTTGTAACCACCCGTATTTTAAGACTTCAAATTTGAATATTTAATTTATTTAGATATTCGGATTTGTATTAAATTATAATAAAATATCTTCAAATTTAGACTTGATTTTTAATGATGTGTTTTTAATTTAATTTATAGAATTTTTCCATAAGCTTTAATTTAGAAAATAATGAAATTTCCATTTGACGTTGTAGCAAATATTAGAATTTTTGACCCTTCACAAAATAAGTTAACTTGTCTATTTTTATTGTTATTTTATGATTGTCTCACATTGTTGAGCACGGTCGTATGTTTATTTTTGTCGCTCGTGGCTCATATGCGAACGGAATATAGTATGGTAGGGTTTCCTATAAATGTTGGAAATAAAATATACGAAAAGATATCATGTTCAAATTAGATATTTTGCACTAGGATGTCTTCATGCTCCTTTGCACTCGTATTCGGCTGCTGTCCTCTTGGGGGATTAGATTTAATGTTGGTCCTTATTGTTCCCTTAAGCATGAAAGAATCGCATTTACAATTTCCTCCATCAACACTCTCCCACACTCGAATCCCACTCTCCCAGACCTGCATATCCATCCCTCCACCAGCAAAGATCCAAGAGCACCATTGCCTTTCCAAGCTTCCATCTCTTCTCAGCCACATCCTCAAATGACTCATTGAATGTTTCTACTTATCGTCATTTTCTTAATGACCACACGAGCATCGAATTTTGATTGATAACATGTTTATTTGAGAACAGAGCATAACATTTAAGCTAGTAATACTTTTATGGCCGTATAATATTTGTTTTGATTCCCTTTGATCTGTCTTTTATGGATCGTAGCATTGCAAGTTAAACTGCCCAAAAATGGCTCATTGTTCTTACTTTGCCATCCTTAATAGACTTCCTACTCTTGAAAGATGTGCAAAATGGAATAAGAATATTGACAAAAACTGTATTTTATGAAAAAATGGCGTGGAAAATGCCGATCATCTCTTTTTTGATTGTGCTTTTTCAAAGCATATCTGGTTTATTGCTAAAAATGTTCTGGGTTTTAATCAGCATCAGCCAATTCAAAATATAAGTGAAAGCATCAAATACATTCAACAATGCTTTAAGCCCAAGTCCAAAGAGTTTAAAAGAGCTTCAATTATGCTTACTACTGTGATCTACCATATTTGGAAAGAAAGAAATCAAAGAATTCACAACAAAAAAAAAACGACAGTATTCAAATTTGGAATAGTATTCTCTCTGACTTTCAGATTCTCAACAAAAAAGCTAGCAAGCAGACTGATCACAAGGATGTTGAACTATCTGCTACTAATAACATTATTGACTATGAGAATAGAGTTGAAGATTTCTTACTTAATGGGAAATACACTACGTATATCCCTTGTAGCAGTCGTAAAGATTGTCACTGTCATTTTCACGATACTGGCAAAGCTAATATCTTGCTTAAGAAAAGCGGCTTGCCCCTGGACTATCTTCCTGGAGGTGGCCATTCTGCAGCTGCAAAGGATAGTACCTGCAAGGGAAGTAAACACATTAATATTAATCATTACCCTAATTTAATGCAATTAACGAACAGTAATAGTGGCTTAATACCTGTTGCAGGGCAGAAGAACTACCACAAACCCAGTAGTGTTTCCAGAGAGCTCACTTTGCTGTCCATCGAAGATTTAAATCATACGAAGGTTAATGACAGCAAAAAAGATGGCATCTTTTACAAGAGCCTGTTAAATAACAAGGTTTATCACTTATCTTGTTGGAGTAAAGGCGAGAGCAGCAACCATCATCACTATTCTCCAGATAATCTAGAGAATAGCAATGTTTTGAGCAAAGGGACGAAAGTACATGTTGCTGCCTGTAACAGCTCAATCGATGGCATCACCGACTTGAAGATGAAAGTACAAGCTGAGGGCAGCAACAAATCAGTTGATGGCATCACAGATCTGAAGAATTGCTATACATATTCAGATCTTTCGAGAATCGCCAACATAGAGCTCCACCTTTTGGATAGGCGCCGCAAGGATAAGATAAATCTTAGGCCTCCTTGAGATCTTCGTGTTTTTTTCCGCATGCTTTTTCATCTTTCCGTTTTGGAGTTGATTTTGGCTTTCACCATTATCGTGTTTCTGTAACTTGTGGAGGCGCGTTGGTGTTGATTGTGTTGTTTCTAGGGTTAGAGGCTGGTTATTTCTGCTATTGTATTGGGCCGGGCCCTTTTATCTTTTTCAAAAAAAAAACTATGGTTTGCAATTAGGTCCCTATCATTGTGTTCAATTGCAAAAGGGGAGGCTTCATTTGTTATGCGTTGTGTGTTTGGGTTGTTACTTTAGGCTCGGCCCATCTGGCTTTAAGGTGAGAATCTAATTTGCAAATGGTTTAAATTTTACTTTATAAATATAAGTGTTGATTTTGTAAAATATGATATCTCATCCGTTTTGAGTCCGTTTGACACCTAAATTCTTGTGTTGTACTCGTTTTGACAAGTACAACATTATCGTGTAACTTTCTGATAACTTTGGACATGTAAATATTTATGCCCTATGAAAATGGACATGATTCAGTTTATGTTATTTTAACTAGAATTAGCCCGTGCTTCGCACACAACCTGTTTATATTATTGTAAACGGAAAACAATGGCATTTCGGAATTTCAAAAAGATGCCGAGTAAATTAATTCAACGAATTTTCTTTATTAGTAGTAGAGATTAATGACGTAGATTAAAATTTATATATCTTAAATATTGATGTTTATTTGGCAAAATAAATCACTTTTGAGTTAAACTGGATCAAATATGGTAACTATATATTGGTTTAGCGGAATAAAACACCGTTCCGCGAGTTAAATTAATTTGGCAATTAATTAGCAGAATAAATCCTCATTCTTCTATTTTACAGTTTTGGACATTTGATTCTATATAGTTAATTGATATTTCGCTTTAAATAAGTGATATATAAACTAATAATGGATAAGGGTTGGATCTATTTACATAGCCGTGGACTGCGTAATTTTTTGTCATTAACTTGAAATGTTAAATTGAATAATATGGCAGCTTGTTTATGTAACATCTCGTCCTTTTATATGCTTTAAATCGACGATAAATCACACACGTCAGACTTAAACCATACGGAAGGGCGGATTGTTATGGGGTAAATAAGAAAAAGCAGAGAAAGAAAAAAAAATAGAATCTTGCAGCGGAACGATAAAAATATAATAATCAAACAAACAGTTCATGAAGCAGTTTACAAAA
Organism: Allium cepa; assembly: GCA_030765085.1. NCBI lineage: Eukaryota > Viridiplantae > Streptophyta > Magnoliopsida > Asparagales > Amaryllidaceae > Allium > Allium cepa. Next base: position 187,948,440 of record CM060937.1, on the reverse strand, counting down.
CATTTGATTATACTTATACAATACATATCAGAGTTACACATACCAGAGAAGAATAAAATAATGCAGCGGAAAATGTAGTAATTAATAGTAATAATACAATCTTCCTCTTCGTCCTCCAGAAATAAGATCTTCGAATCCTGTAATGGTCAGACTGACTCGAGCGAATTGAAAAGACAAAACACTCGAGTCAGAACTAAAAGATCTTATGTGAGTTAAATCAATAGAAACAAATAAGAGTGGAATGGAATCAGAGATGTTTACGGGGTTTAACATCTCCTATCCAGTGTCTAACGTGAGTGCAGTAACCAAAGAGATGCTCGGATTCACATATCCTAAGGATCCGTTAAACTATTTACTATGTAGTAATATTTCAGTATTATAATAATGTCTATATTAAAATAAACTTATTTTTAAATAGCGTTAAGGGGTAACCCATATAGCCCTTACCACGTAATAGTCCCAGTGGTCCATCCAGTATCGTGGTTCCTCTTGATCGGGAAGCCACCAAATGATACCAAACGGGTTACGGGAGAAAACCAAACTCGTACAAGGCACGCTAGGGTAGGCGATATGGTGCAACGAGGCAATGCCAAGGTAGATATACCAATTATGCATCGGACTGATGGTGACGCATAGCGCGCAGCTACCGTCCACCTCGAGCCATACCCCCAAAAAAAATCAAAGGGCCCCAATCAATCACAAAGCAATAGAATGGTATCGAAGGAGTGTGTCTGATAAGAGGGGCTACCTCACTGGCCCGTAATCGCTCCTATTTTAGCCACCTTATGCCAACTCGCGGGAGTCGGGTCCACGTATATACCTCAAAGAAAACGCCGCCACCATCTTACTTCATTCTGAAATCTTCACCGCGTACACGGTTGTTAAAGTGATTTTTGGAGTTGGCAGAGAGTATGACAACTTCCAATCTCGGTCTCTTTAATAACCAAACGTTATTATAACACCGCGGTCATTTTCAAAATAGTTTATACTTTAAAACCAAATATCATTGCCCTTTCAAAACCAAATCAATATGATATCATTTTCATTTCAAATATATTCTTTCTAAAGTCATAACACTTTCATAGTATAACATTTCAAAGTCAAAATACTTGAATATAACACTTTCAAACTTTAATCCCTTGAAACTCATAACTTTGAAACATAACTTCCACCACTCAAATGGTTTAAATATTTAAATTACTTTATATAATAAAATAGCTCCTTCAATTTCACAGATCAAATCCAACACAACTCGAATTTCTATATTTTTTTATTTAACCAAATCTCAAATCATAAATTTCAATTCAGTTCAGTTTCCAAAAACTATTCCAAATTGATCGATTTCAAAACAGATTTGATCCATAGAGTAAACCGTTTGAAGTTCAATATATTTCAACCTTCAAGTATTCAACAACTTCAAACTAAGTTTGGAAATTATAATTCAACAATTCAATTTTCCATTATTTAGTTTTGAAATATTTTACATAATAAATCCATTACCATTTAAATAAAACTCAAATTACAACTAACTAAATATTTTCCTCAATTTATTTATACTTCAAATATCCATTTAGTTCAGCTTAATCCAAAATCAAGTATAAAAATCATAGCCATTAAAATTTCGATTTAATAAATTTCACCATTTCTTTTTTGAGTTTAATTCTTAAATAAATTCAATTTAAATTAAATTTCTAATTTATCTTCCAAACTTAATTTATTTAAATCATTATAAACTCTATATTAAAATATAATTTAAATAAATACTTAACCATATTATTTTTAATAAAAATCAAGCTTTCCTATTAACTCATACTATATTAAAACAAATTTATACATAGCTTAAAATCAAGAATAAATTATCATTTACAAAATCTCTAAGATCAATTTTATATAAAACCATATAATTCTTTACAAATCTTAGAAATCATTTCAAAATATTTTTATACATAGACCACGGTGTTTGTATATAATTTTCTATCCTATGGTGAAGTGATACGGATATGTATCATTGCAATCCATAATTTAATATATAAATGCGGTTATATATCATTCAAACCGCAATCCCGAATGAAATAAAATCCATAACAACTTGCAGTTTATAACAATATAAAATACAACATCCATTCATCCAATATCAATCATCAATCATTTATCACAATTCATATAGAACCGATAATGAACAACAGGTATTTACTGGCAGTTTATTTTTTAAATACAATTTAACTGGCAGTTCATATGAAATAATACATTAAATAACAATATAATTCAATAAATTCAGTTTAACTAAGATGATGATTAAAAATATGCCAATAGTCATAAATAAATTTCTAATCACATCATAAATCAATTTAACAAACATAAGAAATTTTAGAAGTTGTGAGTGGGTTAAAACACTCACCTTTTGAGTTTAAATTGAATTTAAATCCAATTTAAACCCAAAATTTGAACAGCCTCAGAATAGGTCCAAACCAGAGTCAAAATGTACGGAATTCCAATACGATCCCAACACAAGAAACCGCACGCAAAAATGACCTCATATGCAAACGTTATACGAATTAGAAGATAAAGATTTCAAATATAAATTAAACAAAACAAAAATAGAAAAAGAAAAACACGTCACCCAATCTCAAGCGCGTAACCCACCCAGGCAGTATCGAACGCACGGACGACCACCACGACCGGACCTTCGCGCCACCACCGGCCTTGCCTCATCTCTTCCCACCTCCGGCCGATCACCTTCCAGGCCCTGCGACTTCCCCTCGTCGACGAATGGCGAACTGAATCGCGTCCACCCAGGCAGCAAAACACAGCCGCCACTGGTCCTAAAAGCCCTAGCCGAATTAAATCGTCAAATCTAGTCATTGAAACACGAAACCAACAGCTCCGATGAACTATGCAGAGCACTCTCCACGCCATGGTACCATCGATTTGTCGATCAGGAGGAGTTGATTTCGACGCAATGGATAGCCAAAAATAGTTCTTCAATTTCTGGACGAACATTCGTTCAATTTGAAAAATGAATTATAGTTCTGAGACACGCTCGTCAAGAGCTTCAAATCGATATATAATTTGATCTAATTTGTGGAGTTTAAATTTTGAAGTTGGATTTTGAACTGAAATTGGATTGAGGAGTTTTAGGTTTTCAGGCATTGAGGAAGAGAGAAATAGAAGTTTCTGTACGTGCAGAAATGAGAAATAGAAAGGCTATTAAGGTTTATAACAGGATATATATAGGTAGAGCTGAGAAATAGAGGAACATATACGATTGGTTTGGACCGTTGAATGATAAATGGCCCGCAAAGCCCGTTCTGACTCCGGAATGAAATTGGGTCAACCCATATATCAAAATAGATGTTTTTGAATATTTCAAAATCGATGGAACGGGTTTCAAGTCAAAATTCCATCATACGAAGAAGTTACGTTAAAATCAGTTTATTTCAAATTGATTTCAATTTAATTGATTTCTGGGCGTTTTGAGTCCGTACGATCAAACGACAAGTCCGATCATTACGAAACTTGAGATCCTACAATAATTCACCATTACGGATCCGATGAAACTAGTTTCGTCGAAATCTGAGTTAGTGGCCAAAATGGCTATTTTTACATTAATTAAATAAATTAATAATTAATTAATTAAATCGACTTTTCAATTTCAGTTCGATAACTGAAAATTTTCATCATTTTTGAATATTTTTATCATTTACAACGATTTAAACAAATTTAGATGTCAATTTAACGTTGGTTCATTCATCAGTTTCAGCGTTAAGTTTAAATTTCATTATATTCAGAAATTTATGAATTTAAAATGCCCAAAACCATTTATAAATTTTTAAACCTTGTTATTCAAGTCCTTTATTATAATAAGAATATGATTAACATTGGTTTAAATCTTGGTATATTAATATTTCTCAATTTCATCTTAATTCCCATTTACGTAATATTTAAATATTAAATTTCATTTAATTTTAATTAATCCAATTTATTCAATTTAAATTAATAAACCTTGATTCCCATTCTTTTATTAAATCAAACATTATTTTATGGATAACTTTAACACTACTATATATCCAATTACCCTAATGATTCATAGTCATAAGCTAAATTCATATTAACTTAGTAATTAATTACGTTTAATTGCAATGGATTTAGATCAATTCAATAGATTAAATAAATAGATAAACAATTAGTAATATCCCAATTTGCCTAATTTAAATCTCATTCATACTTTATTATCAAATAACAAATATTATAATTACTTATCTAACATTGATTTTATCAAATTTCAGTTTATTGCGTGTTATCAAATCAATTTATATAGCTTGAATTTATTTCCTAATTTACTATTTACAATCAATTATAGCCTTACAATTGTTTCAATTAATTGGGATTGCGCTAAAATTAGTTATTTATTGACTTGCATTAACTTCTTAGATTTCATTATTAAATTACAGATTTTTTATTTTCTTTCCAGATTAAATTACTTAAACTTATTAATTTAACAAAATTTAATTATCGAAAATTTACGAGTCGTTACAGTTTAACTACCATGGTGATTGTTAAGCCTCCCTCAAATTTGAAAAGCCAATTATTGAGTTGAAAGTTATTTTAAGAATAATTATTTTATTTATAAAGTTTGAGGATAATTATTATTTAGTAATAAGATTTAAAAAGATAATGATTTAAAGCTAATTATTTTTTTATACGATTCTTAAAAGTTATTTCTTAATGTTATTTAATGTGTTTATGTGATGACCCGGAATCTTTAGATATTTGAAATTAGAAAATTTAATTAATTTTAAATATTTGAAAGTTAGTTTAATTGAATTTCAAATATCACTGTTTATTTGGATAATTAAATTATTGAATTTAATAAATGAAAATTGGGTAAAATATTGAATCTTCAAGTTTATGCTTATTAAAAATATTTCAAAGGCTTATAAAAATTTATATTTAGAATACTGAAGATAATGAAAGCTTTAAAATTGAAATTTGAAGTGTTTTGTTCAGTTTTAAAAATATATCGTTTAAATTAATATTTAAAAATAGCCTTCCGGGGCACAATGTTGAAATTTGATGAAACTAGTTCCATTGGATGCGTAATAGTGTATTATTATCAGATTTCAATTTTCGCAGTGTTAGGAGTAGTCATGTGATCGTACGATAGATAAACGCGCTGAAATCTATATCGAAAATTTAATATAATAACCGAGTCTAAAAAGCTATCTTCTCCATACGATTGAATTAGGACTCGAAACCTTTTCCATCGCATCCGGAATAGGCATATAACATTATAACTGCCTAGCGGCATGCCTCGATAGGAGGTCGAGACTTTGACTTGCGTAATTTGAAACGATTTAAAATTTTAATTTTAATTTTAATTTAAATATAATATATATGTTTATCACTTCAGTTTACTGTAGACACACCCAACATTTTTCCACCCTAAGGACACGTTTATTGCATCTTCTTACACACGTCTCCTTCTTCCTTTAATAATCATAGCCGAGCATTTTTAAACAAAAAAATGAATGAACAAATCAAATCGAAAATGGCTTCCTCCGTTAAACTTATCTTCATTTCACCACCTCCCAGTGCAAATAAATAATAGGGGACAATAGAAATCAAAAATCAAAGCGCCTGTTCCCCCGTTTTTCTTTCTTCTAAATCAATGAAACTCAAATGAATTCGATTTCCCAAAAAAATGCACGCGATTCATGACGATGAAGTGGACCTGAGCCCGAAGTTATCAGGCCGACTGGAGGCTATTAGAACCCCCGTGGTTGCGGCTACCTTGAGGGGCTATTGATGATGGAAGGGAGGCACGCAACATCAGATTTTGGGGGAAGAAAGGAGACGTGACAAGAGACGGTCGAAAGCTTGCTTCAGGTGGCCGCAGTTGATAGCTGATGGCGACTACATTGAGGACTGGATTGATTTGGGTTGCATGCTCGTCTAGCGTGTCATGCAAGCTCGAAGTCGCCTTCGAGGCAAAAGCTCCTCCATCCTTGGGTGGTTGGTGTGCACGGTAGGGGGTGGTCTCGGGTCTGGGTTAGCCGTGAGGTGTCATCTGTTTATTTATAAATTACACACACACACACACACATATATATATACATCTTACAGGAAGCAGAAAGAAAATAATTGCAGTAAATTCTGTTTTTGATTTAATAAAAATATATATAGGTTCACATACATATTTTAATTTAGAAACAATAAATATATATGGAGATAAAATTTTTGAAAATGGAAAATTTTAAAATGTTTGGTTTATATAAAATCAGATTTTTTTTATTTTTTTATCTATGTTTATATATATGATCAAGGAAAAAATAGAATTAGTATAAAGATTGGATTTTTAAATCTATGCAGTTATTTTTACAAGTACATGTGTTTAAAAAAAATAACAACAAATATGCACATGCACATTTTAAACTCACTAGTTTATTTTAAATAACATAGTATGGTGGTAAATTTGTTTGATAAACTTATCCAATTATTTTGGTTACTAAGGATAATTTATTAAAGGAATTTAGCTTTAAATTAAATGTTTTGTTAATTAAATATATGAGAATTAATTGTCCGATTAGTTCGAATATTAATAAATTATATAATGTTTATACAAGGTCAAAAAAATCGAAAAAACAAGCCGAAATGGAAATGGGGTGCAAACAAAAATCAAAGGTGAGTTAATCTCACCATTTGGGATAACCATTTAAATTTAATAGTTAAATTTAAGCTATTGGTTGTTTGATTTCATTGATAAGTATTATCGGTCTGGATGTGATAGTATATATAGTAGTATATATAGTACATATTGGAGTGATTGATTTCCCGCATTATATAACGGATGAGACCCTATGCGTCCCTCAGAATGATGACCCTTTATACCGCGGTGTCCCGCCTTAAAGCGGGATTGGTATTTTAAATTGTGTGCTAACATCTGTGGATGCAGGAAAACAGGTTGAGGGATCCAACTAGATTCCTCAAAAATATTGAATATAATCTGTGATATGATTCATTGATCGTCTATGATAGATTATTGATTTTATTTGGAATTAAAAATATTGGATACTATGGTTTCATTGAATATATTTGGGTATACTGAGTTATCAAAAATATAAATATTGGATTTAAAAGGAAATAAAAAGAGGAATTTTAAGTAAAATAAATATAGCAAAATTGGATAATTAGAGGAATGAATTTGGGAAAGGACAAAGGTTTGATTTTAAAACTCTAACGAATAATTATCGAGTATGGAAAAAGATTTTTGAATAAATATAAATAAATGTAAGTTGTATTATTTAAAAAATAAAGAATTTATTTTTAAATTTAGATTTTAAATGGTTTGGGAAGAAATAAAAGAAAAATTTTAAAACAAAGTATGGATTGGTATTTTTAGTTTAAATAAGATTTTAAATCATAGTAGGAGGATGAATCTGAATTAATGGGTTTTGGAATAAATCGGAGAAGTAAGGGAATTATTTTAAAAGGGCTTAAATTTTGGTAATCGATTTGGAAATCGATTTAGTGTTGGAAACTTGGTTTAAAAAAGGAGAATGAGATTATGGAATTTATAAACGAGTTTACAAATAAAGTGAAATATTTATGAGAGGATAGTTTGGAAATATAAATTCAGGATGGGAATTTATAACGGAAGGGGTAAGTTTTTTAAAAAAGAAATAGAGATTTATTTTTAAAGGTGTGAAAGGAAAGGTATTTCCCTTAAAAGCCAAGAACGTTTTCAAGCAGATTTTTAAGTTAAGTTAAAAGTTTTAAAGTTGTTTAAAAGAAAGTTTTTGAGAATCATTATTTAAATTGTTTCAAAGTTTAAAGGTAAATATTTTAGTAAATTAGTTATAGTAGTAATTATTTAAAAAAAAAAGTTAATTGGTATTATGGTTTAAAAATATAATTATTAATATTTATATTTTATAAAGTATTTATATTTTAAAGATAGTTTGGCTAAAGTTTTTATTTGAAATACTTATATAGAATTTCATAACTTTTATTTTAAAAAAAAATTGGCTTAAGTCTTACATGAAAAATTATTATTAAATTTCGTAACTAGTATTTTAAATAAAGTTTTTTAAATGGTTTTATTTTAAATGTTTTAAAGTATACATTTTTGTATAAAGTGATTTAAATTATAATTTTTAAACCTAAATATTAAGACTTGGTGATTTCAAGGGAAATAAAACAAATTGGGTGGAATTTATTCCGCGAGAGAAAAATTAATTTGAAAACTATTTTCAAGGGGTTGAAATGTAGAAAATATCTTGCGAAGATATTTTGAATAATAAATAATTTAGGAAATTATTAAATCTGATGGTTGTTTGTGAATGTTATTTAATAGTTAAATAACCGACTATCAATATTAGACAATGCATTGATCGTTTAGAAGAGATCGGGATCGGGATTAATTTTCCAAAAACCACTTCGATCCAGTTTGAACGTTTTCGTGCGGAAGACAAGAGCTTGGAGTCGAAGATGGAGCAGTGAAGTGCAAGGACTAATTGCTTCTAATCCTGAGGGTGATTCCAAAATGGATGTAGTAGGAGTAGTGCCTTCGATTCTGTTCGAACCCGGAACGGACTTGTATGGATGAATGCTTTCAGAACATCATCACGAGGACGATGAGCATTCCAAGTGAATATGTGCTAAAAAAGTAACGTATAGCCTTGAGCCTCATCAACCGGGAATGGATAAAACAAGGGAGGTGCACGCAAGGCTAAGTGGCTAGCAACCAATTAGGGTAAGGTCACCCCTGTATAGAGATACCTTTATTTTGGCTGTGTGGGCGGTTTCTAATCCCAACCATGGGGTGAACCTATTCGGACTATGCAGTAAGGGGTAGCTCCGGTCTTGTGATGCAGGGGATCAGGATGGATCCTTGGTACGGTGATCTAGACCACGTACTGTGACGGGTGATACCCCAGTAGCTCTGCCATCGTATGGAATCCAATCTCCAATAAACGCCTGTACGGTTTTGATTGTGCCCACTATGCTGAAACGTGAGATGAAAGCATTTCGGCTAGATTCTATTTTACTTTCTATAGACACTATTATAATATCAGACGAATTTGATAAAAATGTTTTGGTTATTGTAAGGTAAAAACCCGTCATGTTATTTATGGCGTGGTCTTACGAGATACCTTTGGTTTCAAAGGATTTTAAAAACTTTAATAATCCAATTGAGTGTTTTTTCTCACTCTGGTATTCCAGACTGACTCGGGTGTTATTTCGCTATAATGCTCGGGTCAGAGAGTATTTTAGAGTACAGATTCTACATGGACTGTTGGAGCTTAGGAGACGAGCTGGATGGCAAGACATATCATACGTATTTGAAGTATATTCTTCTGTGCCGTATAAGGCTGTATAGTTAGCTTTTGTGAGGACAAGTTAATATAATTGTCCAGTGATTGTTTTGATTTTGATGTACTCTGATGATGTAATGTATAAAAGTGATACAGTTTCTTTTTGTGTAAAGATCCGTTATTATCTATTATATTTTATTCCGCTGCGATGGTAAGATTGTGTTGTTGTTTTGTTTCTATTTCTTCTACTACCTCCTTCTTCTTTAACCCTAATGGTTCGGTTTTTCGGCATTTGATACAGTGGACGTATTGATGTCGATTATCGGGCATCAAAAAATCAGGTCATTAAAGATGGTATCAAAGCTGAAGGTTAAGCGAGAACCTTGGCTCTGGCGGGGATTACTCATTAAAATAGAATCCGTAGTACTCTAGAATGAGTTTGAGTGTATTAATAGATATGAGCATGTATCTGTTAGTCAATATAAATTGTTTTATATCGTGTCGACTTATCGGTTGAGTGTTTATAAATTATGGCCAGTGCAGTCTGGCCAACTGTATCTATAGGGATTTCTAAACTCATAAACAAGATAAACCAACACATTATTGTTTTAGAATATGGTAAATGAAATAATTTTACCCAAATTATTTTGTATATAAAATAAATAATTTTTCGTCAATTATTATAGTTATATATGGTTGCTTGATTATCAGAGAGTGAAAATATTAAAATATTATCATTGTTGTATGGAAATTGAAAATAAGAAAATAGTGTTATAACCAAAGTTAAGGAATAATTTATATAACAGAATCAGATTTGTAAATGTGAATTATAAATATGATTTACAATTGAAATGAGACAAAATTCCAAAGTAATGATTGAAGATAGATTGGAACGATTTGAAAATTTGAAATTTTGGGAAAGGTTTAAATTCCTTTGGGTTTGAAAATGGTTTTCAAAGGGTTTTGGAGAAATAATGGCGATATTATGTAACAACCCGCATATTTATCGATTTTATATTTAAATATTTTATTTAAATATTTTATCGTTAGTCAGATTTTAGTCCGAAAAGCTACTTTTTGCAAACAGCCGAATTAGGACTCGAGACCACCTCCATTGAGTTCAAAATGCCGTTTGCGACCTTTTTGAGTATAAGCTTCGATATGTTTGGAGAAAGTTGATTTTTGCTACTTTTTCCGCTTAGGGCTTTGGTTGGGCTGAGCCAATTAGCCACTTAACTCAGTTCCAACACTCTCCTCTTCATTCACTTCTCTTCTATTTTCCTAATACTCAAGCTTTTATGTTAATGGTGGGAGAGATTGGAAATTAAAATTCCAAAACCCTAGTTTCCCTTGCAAATCAAATTCCTAGCTCCAAACTCAAGAAGAACCCATTGGTAAGCTTCCCTTCTTCTTCTCCAACTCTTTCTCTCTTCAATTTCAGAAAATATCCTAAACCTAATTTAGGAAATTATGTGTTTTATTCTCAGATTGAAGCTTGTTGAGTAAGAGTGAAGAGTGGTTAGCCTTTCCTTTGCATTTGAGCTTCTTCTTCTTGTTCTTGAGTTAAAAAGGTGAGATTTTTGTCTCACATCTATGACTATAATTATCTTTGGTTGTTGGGTATGAATTCCTAACACTTCTTCATGTGCATTTGCTCTTGTTTTGGATTGATTTTGTGAATATTCCAATTTTTGGGTTTTTAAGTCAAATTTGTGTGAAATCCTTTTATGGATGTTTGATCATGCTTTTAGTGATGCACCGAGGAGCATATAGGGCCGGGTCGCCGATTGGCATAAACCCTTAGAGCCAATGTTCGTCCGGTTGCATTTTGGAAAAGTTTGCTCTTCATTTGAATAAGGCTGAAAAACAGCCCAGGCATGATTCAGTCGACTGAAATCTCTGTTCAGTCGACTGAACCTGAAACCCGAGAGTTTCCAGGCATGATTCAGTCGACTGAAAAATTCTGCACAGTCGACTGAAACTGGAAACAGAAAGTTTCCTGAACCTGGAAAATTTCCAGGCACGGGGTCAGTCGACTGAAAACTCTGTTCAGTCGACTGAACCTGCTGTTTGAGTCCAATTTGCCTTTTTGGATTGAATTTCTAATTTAAATCGATTCGTGATAATCCTATTTGTTGTTATCATCTATTATGACTTTGATGACACTTTTTTGGGATTCTTGAATATCCACTTCGATGGATCCTTTATCGATTTCATTGGATTTTATTCACATCTTCGAATGTGATCTTTGTGATTGATTGTTTCTACAATCCCCCTTGTGCTTTGTCACTTTAAAAATATAAAGGTTTTCTATACTAGTAGTAAATATCAAAACTCTTTCCTCAAACGATTTCAATACTATTTTAATACCAAATTCGTTTATAAAACCATTTTCCAATCTATTAGTATATACAAACCTTTACCTCACTCGTATGAGAAATCTAATTAAACGACTTAGTAAAACAAGTGGTATGAAACGCTTGCGTTTACTTCGTCGGTTAATTCTTGGACTTGTTCGATTGAACCTCTTATGACAATTTTCTAGTGAAGATCTACAATTTGTTCGTAAATATTTAAGTTAAGCTAGTGGTTATGGGACATGAAGCTAAGCTCATATATTTACTAGCTTATTGTAATTGACACTTCTCTTTGATCATGACGATCATTTTAGGTTTTAGACTAGCATCGTGCTATGTCTTTGTGATTTGGTTCATCGGATGTCCCGCTGTATGACGTCGTTGTTCCCTTTGATTGTGATTTGGTTCATCGGATGTCCCGCTGTACGACGTCGTTGTTCCTTTTTATTGTGATTTCTGGATTTCGTGTGTTGATTTCTGGAATTTATGTTTCACCAACTTTTACGATAGGTATTGATATATATGTCATTTATTGTGGCTTGGTGAATGAAATTAGGAGTATGACATTCCTTTCTATCTTGAGTAGATTATTGTGATATTGATTAATCTCTTGTTGATTTTCAATTACTTATTTATCACAGCTTGGCATTGTGATTATTATATGTTTATGTCATATCTCTTATTATATATCACTTCATCTGATATTTATAGCTAGACTGATCCGTTTATTATTTTCTTCTTAAATAATACTCGGGTCAGACCGAGATGTTTCAGGTGCTTCTGCTTGACTTCTCATCCGGGATTAACTCCTTGACTTTTGGGTTAACTACTTAGATTAGTAGGTTTTGTTGTATACATTTGAGATATAGACTCCATAATGTATACTTATTCTTTTGTGTAGTTCATGTAACTATTTCTTTTGTGTTTTGTGGATCTTTTTAGACCACTACTCTGATGTACACTTTCATGTGTAATATTCATATCTTATTCCGCCTTTGTGATATGAATTGTCTGTGACTGATTTATGTTATGTTTATTTCTATATTTGTTTCCGAAGAAATTATAGCCACTGTGTAGTAGCTTTGAGTTTGTGTCGGTATGTCGGATTTCCTCTCGAGATGAAAAGTTATATTTTTATCCGGTATATCGGTACTCGCTCAAAGCAATTATACAGATGGTCGCTCCTCAACAGCCTTATTCTCCGTGCTAGTTGACAGCATTCACTGTAATGTTCTTGGCTAGCGTGGGTATAGAGGTGGGGCGTCACATATTATTTGAGAAATATTTTTGAATTGGATTTGAAATCTGGTGATATTTGGAATTTAAAAATATTTGAAGGGTTTTAAAGAGATAAAAGCATTGAACTCTTCTCAGTCGTTGGAAAATAATTTTGGTGATGACTGCAGCATCATCGATGTTCATTTTCGAATTTCCAAGAGAGGAATTACTACTTGAATGTTTTAAATTGGAGTTTTTTGCAAAACTGGGTTTGGTTTTAAAATTCAAAAGATAATTCTATATGCAATGGATTATATTTATAATTGATTTCAAAAATGATTTTGAAATACATAAGTGATTGTTAAAGACTCTGGAGTCTAATTAAATGTTTAAGTAATGGGTTTAAACTCTGGAAGTTTAACTAAAAATGTTTATGGATTTTAAATAGATTTGGAAACTTATAAGTTTGGAAATTTCCTGGAATGGAATCAACTTGTAAAAAGTAAACAAAAGTAAGTGTGAAAACAAAAAAGTTGGAAGGTAAGCTAATTAATTGAAGTGAATTAAAAGAAGTTAGCAAGTGGAGTATAAATAAGTGGAAAACTTAAAGAAAATTTAAAATTATGAATTAAATCAGAGTGTAATTAAATCTAGTTAAGTAAAGATGAATGTTAAGAAAAGGTCTAGGTGGACTAAGTGAAATAAAATTTATTAAGGTGGAAATAAATTTGTGAATGAATAAATGAATTTAAAATTTCAAGTAAATGTGACAATAAAATAAGTTAGTAAAGCAAGTCAATTAAATGAAGTAAATTCAAGAGAGCATGAATGGAATGTAAATAAGTTGAAAAACTTATCGAAACTTAAAATTTGGATTGAAACTGAATATTTGAATTGTGTTAAATAAAGTGAAATGGAAAATTTGTCGAGTTGGACTAAATAAAGCAAAGTATTGAAATAAAATTAGTAAGTAAACAAATTAATTAAACTTGTAAATGGAATTGTAAGGGTAAAGTGAATTGACATAGATATAAACTTCAGTGGTGAAGTAAAAATAAATATAAGAAGTGAATAAAATACTTAAATTGAATTTAGAAGATCAATAGTGAACTTCTTAAGTAAAATTTGGTATTAAAAATACTAAGTTAGAAACGAATGAAGGTTTAATAAGGTGTCTGAAATGAAAGTGGATAGAAATCAAAATGAATGTGGATAAAAGTGCATTTATATTGCTAATAACCAATTGGGGCAAAATACGTAGGATATACGTATATTATTTTATTCACATAGCGAGTCCATCCAGAATTCAAGCATAGGATTTCGAGGTAGTTATACCGATCCGAGTTGGGATTTTTCACTCGATTTTCAACGGTGAACTCTGGATATGTATTTTTGGTTGATTCTAGAAATTCTCTATCATAGTTTGCGGTTATGCAAGGAGAATGACGGTTTTTGATCAAGAAACCAGATCTGAGTCTACGCTAGGTAGTCGGGTGGATGATACTAGTTCGGAAGTGAAATTGTGTGAGAGTAAGCGATCGAATTTGGTATTGCGTATGGATGATATGTGTACATCATACGGTTTGAATGAAATAGAGATTAAACTGTTGTAAAGAAATGTATAAAATAATTTTGAATGCTGTGATTGGATATTATTGCTAAGTAATATATAGGTATTTAAACGCAAAGGATAAATTGGTGTTTTTGATTTTCGAAGATAAATTGAATTGCTCGACAAAGGTATGTATTTAATTTCTATATGAAATTAGAGAATTTTTGGTCTAGCCACTTGGCCTTTTGTTTTCTATTGAAATATGGGTGCTCGTAGAGGCATTTTGTAGTTGTACCAAGCTAGCCGCGCAAAGGAGATGTTGGCGAAATTTTTCGAAAAATTAGGGAGTTAGAAATTTTTTTGAAAATTTAAATTTAATTTTGAATTGAAATTTGAATGGTTGAGCTAATAGTATTGTTTGGAAATTATGGAAGAGTTTGGAAAGTTAGTAAGGGTGATAGTGTGGTATTAATAAAAAGATTGTCTGGGGAAAATGTTTAAAAAACTGTTTGGTTTTAGGAAAATAGAAAATGGGTTAGAGCATTCTTCTGAACAAGTAATTT
This sequence comes from Allium cepa, assembly GCA_030765085.1. NCBI lineage: Eukaryota > Viridiplantae > Streptophyta > Magnoliopsida > Asparagales > Amaryllidaceae > Allium > Allium cepa. The sequence goes on along the minus strand of CM060937.1, from coordinate 187,933,436 downwards.
CGGGGATGAAATTTTTTTAAGGGAGGGAGGACTGTGATGACCCGGAATTTCTGGATATTTGAAATTAGAATATTTAATTAATTTTAAATATTTGAAAGTTTTTTTAACTTGAATTTCAAATATCACTGTTTATTTAGGTAATTAAATTATTGAATTTAATAAATGGAAATTGGATAAAATATTGAATCTTCAAGTTTATGCTTGTTAAAAATATTTCAAAGGCTTATAAAAATTAATATTTAGAATACCGAAAATAATGAAAGATTTAAAATTGAAATTTGAAGTGTTTTGTTTATTTTTAAAAATATATCGTTTAAATTGATATTTAAAAATAGCCTTTCGAGACACAGTCTCGAAATTCGACGAAACCAGTTCCAATTGATCCGTAATAGTTTTTTATTATCGGATTTTAGTTTTTATAGCGTTTGGATTTGTCATGTGATCGTACGATAGATAAACGCGCTGAAATCTATATCGAAAATTTAATATAATAACCGAGTCCAAAAGGCTATCTTCTCCATACGGTTGAGTTAGGACTCGAAACCTTTTCCATCGCTTCTAGAATAGGCGTATAACATTATAAACGCCCAGCGGCATGCCTCGATAGGAGGTCGAGATTTTCAGTTGCGTAATTTGAAATGATTTAAAATTTGAATTTAAATTTAAATATAATATATATGTTTATCCCTTCAGTTTACTGTAGACACACCCAACATTTGTCCACCCTGAGGACACGTTTCTTGCATCTTCTAACATGCGTCTCCTTCTTCGTTTAATAATCATAGCCGAGCATTTTTTAAAAAAATGAATGAACAAATCGAATCGAAAATGGCTTCCTCCATTAAACTCGTCTTCATTTCTCCACCTCCTGGTGCAAATAAAAAAATGGGGGATGATAGAAATCAAAAATCAAAGCGCTCGTCCCCTCTTTTTCTTTCTTCTAAATCAGTGAGACCCAAATCAATTCGATTTCCCAAAAAAATGCACGCGAATCATGCCATTGAAGTGGACCTGGGCCCGAAGTTATCGCATCAACTGGAGGCTATTAGAACCCACATTGCCGCGACAACATCGAGGGGCTATTGATGATGGAAGGGAGGCACGCGACATCAGATTTCGGGAGAAGAAAGGAGATGCTACAAGAGATGGTCAAAATCTTGCTTCTAGTGGCCGCAATTGATAGCTGATGGCGACTGCATTGAGGACTGGATTGATTTAGGTTGCATGCTCGTCTTCGTTGGGTGGCATGCAAGTTCGAAATCGCCTCCGAGGCAGAAGCTGCTCCGTCCTTGGTTGGTTGGTGCGCGTGGTAGGGGGTGGTATCGGGTTTGGGTTAGCCGTGAGGTATCTTCTATTTATTTATAAATTATATACACATCTTACATGAAGTAGAAAGAAAATAATTACTGTAAGTTCTGTTTTTGTTTTAATAAAAATATATATAGGTTCACATATATATTTTAATTTAAAAACAATAAATATATATATATATATATATGGAGATAAACTTTTTGAAATGGAAAATTTTAAAATGTTTGGTTTATATAAATCCAATTTTTTATTTTATATGTATATATATATATATGATCTTGGAAAAAAATAGATATAGTATAAAGGTTGGATTTTAAATCTATGCAGTTATTTTTACAAGCATATGTGTTTTAAAAAATAAAAATAACAATAAATATGCACATGCACATTTTAAACTTACAAGTTTATTTTAAATAACGTAGTATGGTGATAAATTTGTTTGATGAACTTATTCAATTATTGTAGTTACTAAAGATAATTTATTAAAGGAATTTAGTTGTACATTAAATGTTTTTTAATTAAATCTATGGGAATTAATTGTCCGATTAGTTCGAATATTAATAAATCATATGATGTTTATACAAGGTCAAAAAATCAAAAAAAAAACAAACCGAAATGGAAATGGGCTTTAAACAAAAATCAAAGGTGGGTTAATCTCACTCATTTGGGATAACCATTTATATTTAATACTTAAATTTAAATTATTGGTTGTTTGATTGCATTGATAATTATTATCAGTGTAGATGCGATAGTATATATAGTAGTATATATAGTATATATTAGAGTGATTAATTTCCCGCATTATATAGCGGATGTGACCCTATGCGCCTGCATAATAACGGATGACACTTTATACTGCGATGTCCCGCCTTGAAGCGGGATTGGTATTTTAAATTGTGTGCTAACATCTGTGGATGCAGAGAAACTGGTTGGAGAGATCCAACTGGATTCCTCAAAAATATTGAATATAATCTATGATATGATTCATTGACATTTTTTGTGATAGAATATTGATTATATTTGGAATTGAAAATATTGGATGTTATGGTTTAATTGAATATATTTGGGTATATTGAGTTATCCAAAATATAAATGTTGGATTTAAAAGGAAATAAAAAGAGGAATTCTAAGTAAAATAAATATAGCAAAATTGGATAAATAGAGGAATGAATTTGGGAAAGGACAAAAGTTTGACTTTAAAACTCTAACGAATAAATTTTAAGCACGTTTAAAGATTTTTGAATAAATAGAAATAAATGAAGTGGTATTGTTTAAAAATTAAAGAATTTATTTTTAAATTCAGATTATAAATGGCTTGGAAGAAATAAAAGAAGTATTTTGAAACAAAGTATGGATTGGTATTTTCAGTTTAAATAAGATTTTAAATCATAGTAAGAGGATAAATTTGAATTAATGGGTTTTGGAATAAATTGGAGAAGTAAAGGAAATATTTTAAAAGGGAGTAAATTTTGGAAATCGATTTAGTGTTGGAAATTAGGTTTAAAAAGGGAGAATGAGATTATGGAATTTATAAACGGGTTTATAAATAAAGTGAAATATTTACCAGAGGATAGTTTGGAATTTTAAATTCAGGATGGGAATTTATAAAGGAAAGGGTAACTTGTTTTAATAATAAATAGTGATTTATTTTGAAAGGTGTGAAAGGAAAGTGTATATCCCTGAAAAGCCAAGAACGTTTTCAAGAAGATTTTTAAGTTAAGTTAAAAGTTTTAAAGTTGTTTAAAAGAATGCTTTTGAGAATTATTATTTAAATTGTTTAAAATTTTAAAGGTAAATATTTTATTAAATTAGTTATGGTAGTAATAATTAAAAAAAGCTTAATTTGTATTATGGTTTAAAAAGATAATTATTAATATTTACATTTTATAAAGTAGTTTTATTCTGAAGGTAGTTTGGCTAAAGTTTTTATTTGAAAAACTTGTATAGAATTTCATAACTTTTATTTTAAAATTTGTTTGGCTTAAGTTTTACGTGAAAATTTATTATTAAATTTCATAACTAGTATTTAAATAAAGTGTTTTAAATAGTTTGATTTTAAATGTTTTAAAGTATATATTTTTGTATAAAGTGATTTAAATTATTAGTTTTAAATTTAAATATTAAGACTTGGTGATTTCAAGGGAAATAAAACAAATTGGGTGGAATTTATTCCACGAGAGAAAAAGTAATTTGAAAACTATTTTCAAGGGGTTGTAGTATAGAAAATATCTTGCGAAGATATTTTGAATAATAAATAATTTAGGAAATTATTAAATCTGATGGTTGTTTGTGAATGTTATTTGATAGTTAAATAACCGATTATCAATATTAGACAATGCGCTGATCGTTTCGAAGAGACCAGGATCGGGATTAATATCCTGACAACCACTTTGATCCATTTTGAATGTTTCGTGAGGAAGACAAGAGTTTGGAGTCGAAGATGGAGCAGTGAAGTACAAGGGCTAATATCTACAAATCCTGAGGGTGATTCTAAAATGGATATTGTAGGAGTAGTTCCTTCGGTTCCGTTCGAACCCGAAACGGACTTTTATGGATGAATGCTTTCAGAACATCGTCAAGAGGACGATGAGTATTCTATGTGAATATGTGCTAAAAAGGTAAGACATAGCCTTGAGCCTCATCAACCGGGAATGGCTAAAACAGGGGAGGTGTACGCAAGGCTAAGTGGCTAGCAACCAGTTAGGGTAAGGCCACCCCTATATAGAGGTCCCTTTATTTCGGCTGTGTGGGCGGTTTCTGATCCCAACCACGAGGTGAACTTATTTGGACTATCCAGTAAGGGGTAGCTCCGGTCTTGTGATGCAGGGGATCAGGATGTATTCTCGATACGGTGATCTAGACCATGTACTGTGACGGGCGATACCCTAGTAGCCCTGTCACTATATGGAATCTAATCTCCAATAATCGTCTATATGGTTTTGATTGTGCCCAATTATGCTAAAAAGTGGGATGCAAGTATTTCAGCTGATTCTATTTTATTTTCTATAGACACTATTATAATATCAAACGAATTTGATAAAAATGTTTTAGTTATCGTAAGGTAAAAACCCAGCATGTTATTTTTGGCGTGGTCTTATAAGATACCTTTGATTTCAAAGGATTTTGAAAACATTAATAATCCAATTGAGTATGTTTTATCACTCTGGTATTCCAGCCTGATTCGGGTGTTATTTCACTATAATGCTCGGGTTAGACCGAGTATTATATAGTACGGATTCTAGATGGACTGTTGGAGCACAGGAGACGAGTTGGATGGCGAGACGTATCATACGTATTTGAAGTATGTTCCGCTGTGCAGTATAAGGCTGTATAGCCAGCTTTGTGTGAGGAGAAGTTAAAATAACTGTCTAGTAATTATTTCGATTTTGATGTACTGCTGATGATGTAATGTATAAAACTGATATAGTTTCGTTTTGTATAAAGATCATTTATTATGTATTATATTTTATTCCACTGCGATAGTAAGATTCTATTGTTGTTTTGTTTCTATTTCTTCTTTTACCTCCTTCTTCTTCAACCGTAATGATTCGGTTTTTGGGCATTCGATGGTTTGGCATTTGATACAGTGGACATATTAATGTCGATTATCGGACGTCGAAAAATCGGGTCGTTAAAGTTTAAATTGCTATTTAAAAGTTATTTAGTTATGGTTTAGAAATTCCTTAATTTTATTATAATTAATTATTTTAATGATTATCTATACTTTAATTTTTAAGTAAAGTAAATTAATTATATTGGTTTCAATAATTTAATTATACTTAAAAGATAATTAATTTTCTTTATTGATATTAGTTTAAGGTTAATTAATTACTATTTTAATAACATTTAAAGTAAATTAATCATTATATTAATATCGTTTTGAAGTTGACTTATTTATACAATAATAATGTTCAAAAATATATTTAATATATTGTAATGATATTTTTTCTCAAAAAATATATATTATAATGAGATTTTAAGTTATTGTTTTAAATAGGATTTAATTTAAATGAAATAGAAGGATGTGTAATTAATAACTAATTATTTTAAGTTATTTAAAGCTTTTTTAAATAATTTATGGTTTGCAAGGAAATCTTACCGACTTGATAGTTGGTAAATAAGTTTTAAGTTGTTTAAATATGGGAAGAGTTTTATAAATGGTTTTGGATATTTATAAAAGAATTTATAAATGAGTTTTAAAAGTCTGGAAAGAAGAATTTTATATATGGAGTTCTAAGATTTATAAAGAATGTTCATAAATAGATTGGAAATTTATAAACGAGCTTTATAAATAGAGTTGTGAATATTTATAAGATTAAGAAATGTGGGAAGAGGTGGTTGATATTCATGGCATAAATCAAGGGGCAGGGATTGCCTACAGTTTACTATGGATTTGCTGGGATAACGACATAACCATCGTATAAGCTGCGATCCATAGCAAGATATTGATATTTCTATATCCATTTTTAAGAATTTCCAAGTTTCTAAGTTTTGAAAGCTAATGGTTTGTGAATCTACTTATACCATTGAGATAAACATATCTTCATATTTTCTAAGTATCAAAAATAGAGGCTTGTGAATATACTTATCCTGTTGAAATAAGTATATGGAAGCGACTTCTAAGTATTTGAAATGTGATTTTAAATTAGTGAACGATTAATTTAAGAAGCTTAGTGATTTCCTTAGGAAATATAATCTTTGTTTGAATGTTTGTTTATTTGATAGTTAAATAACCGACTATCAAATCTTGGACTAAATATGTAATCCTTCTTAATTTTGGTGGTAGGAAAATATTCCCTAGTTAACACCGAATGATTTTAACTCTGGAAATATCTAGAGGAAACATGGGGATTATATGGTAAAATTACCATTAGTGGTGCTATATTATACGTATAAACTCGTTTCATTCTTCTTGGATAAATGATACGGAGATCCTTCCACTTAAATGGATGGGGGTGATCCCTGCTCTTATGCATTGTCTGATTATTTCCTAAAGAACCGACATTGAGCATTTCGAAAATAGACATTTGGATTTTTGGAGCACTCAGGAAACGAAAGAGTGTACTCATAAGAGATGACTCGAACCCAGGACCACTATGAAAACCATATACGGCTCTATGGAGGAGATTCGTGATATATTGCGATGTTGGTATCCATGTGTAATTTCGAGACCCAGTGGGGTATGGGAATTCAGTTTTGACTCCAAGATCTAATTGAGATGTGCGAATCTATGTGTGATGTATTGGAATCCTTGTGGGATTCCATGATTTATTTTGATGGTGGTGCACGAGCTGGAATGCCGGACGTAGCCTCATTAGTGGGAATGACTAAAACCAAAGATAGAAGGCATGATCAGTAGGGCTGGCTAACCTAGAGGGTGTAGTCGGCTCCATCTAGATATCACTTATAGTTGTTATGCATTCATAGGGTGATGCACTCAGTCTTAGCGAGACCAGCTATGTCTATCCTATGATACATCACTAGAGTTGCATGCTGCTTCGGAGGATATCTCCGATCCTTATGTAGGAGGACCATTCCTCGAAGTACTGAGGACACCTCAATGGAAATCCTATACAATTAGCTAACATGCCTTATCGATTTTTGATTATATACCGAGTATTGTTGTGATGTACACTCAGAAGCATCAGAACTACTTGATTGTTATTATTTTCTCCCTTAGACATTAATATAATATCATTGGATTTTCTTATATAACGTTTTTGGTTATTGTAAGGAAAAAACACATCCGTGTTTATGTGCGACGTGGTATTACGAGATACCATTGATTTCAAAAGGAGTTTACAAGTTAAAATAAACAAAATTCCTTGTAATTTGAGTTTTCACGCCGGTTTTACCAGACTGACCCGGGCGTTGTTTTCCTATAATGCTCAGGTCAAACCGAGCATATTCCAGGTTTACTTGGATATTTGGAGCTTCAAGAGATGAGTTGGAGGCCCAGAGACGTATTCACATACATGGTTAATTTTCCGTTGCATTTATGATTATATTTATCAGCAATTTAAGGACGGGTTGTTATAACTATCCATCCTGAATAGGTTAGTATACTCTGATTGATGTCTATGTATTCATATATTACAGTTCTTTTTTGTGTAAAGGTTGATTGCATATTATAGATTATTCCTTGCGCTGTAAGATTCTGTGTTGTTAGTTTCTTCTTGTCTTCTTCCTTCTTTCTTTTTTCCTAACTATCCGCCTTTACTTTCATTTTGGGTTGGACATGTATAGTTTATTGTCAGGTTAAACTGTACGGAAAAGTGGGTCGTTACAGTTGGTGTCAAAGCTTAGGTTGAGCAAACACCTAGGCTTTAATGGGGGTTGACTCATTTAAGATAAGGTAAGTGAGATCGTAGGAGGAGTTTGAGAGAATTTATTTAAGAGTGCGTAATAATATGTTTTATATTGTGTTATTTGATCTTTTGAGTGGCTTAAGAATTCTGGTCTATGCGTTTGGCCAACCTTATCAATAGGAATTTCATAAAGACTTGTACAAGACCAACTAACCAAATATTAAATTTAAAATGGGTAAATGAAATAATTTTACCTAAAAATATATTATATATGTAAAAGAATAATTTTTCAAAGAAAATTTAATAAAGTTATTCTTGGTTGTGCTTAGTTGTTAGAGATGATAGTATTCCATCATTATCTAGGATTTGATCGGTCATGCTTGCCCATTTATGCGCATTGGCTATTATTCATTAATCTATCTAGAATCTGCCTTTTTAAAACCTAGTTTGGATAGGTAGGAATTTTGGGAACATTGAAACGAAAATCTTACAAATTAAGTTTCATAATTTGAATATAAGGCATCGTTGATAACATTAGTTTAAAATTTTGATTTCTAAGGGTTATTGGTTTAAAAGAAATTTTAAATATTTTAAAATAAATATTTTAGGAACGGTTTTATGTAAGAGTCGATTTGATAAAAAATTTAGTTTTAATAAATGTTGTTTTATTAAAAGGAATTTAGAATATTTTGAAGCAAATATTTTAAAACCGATTGAGTATAAAATTTGATGGTTCTATATTAGGGTTTTGTGAAAGAATTAAATAAATGAAAACCTAAATATTTCTGAAATAGCACTTGAAGAATGATTTATATAAGAAAGCAAGAATATTTTTGAAATAAATATTTGAGAATGATTTTCTTTAAATGGAAATAGTTTATAAACTTGATTTATTAAAATGTATGCATAAATAGAACGATTCGAAAGTAAAATTCTGGTAATTTTAGAAAATGATTTCATAATTTACAATTGGATAATTGTAATTGAAAATGTTTCTAGGATAAAAACATTTCTAAGTAGGGGATTGCTACCATTTGGATCTCGCTATATAATTGTTTTGATAAAACTATTTTTGATTTGATTTGATTCTGAAGGTATGATCGATTTACTATAAAGTAAATGGGTACATTATTATTTCAAATGCTTATGGAGAAAGGAAATGATAATTTTATTTGAGATAGTTTCTAGAGTAAAAATGAAGTTGGATATGGTAATAATAGCTTACCTTAAAATAAATTAAAGTATAAATTCTTTTGGAAAAGGGAATTCTATAGAAATGTGTAGCCCTTTGGTTTTTGGTTTGGAGAATAAGTCCCAATTTGTTTTGTGGTGACTAGAATAATCCGCTAAGTGACGATCGGATGTCTATGTAAGAAAACGATATTGTGCACTTAGTAAATTATTCTCTTTGCTATTGTGCGGTTGGGATGCGTTCAAATTCGAACGAATTCAAAGTAAGTTGGAAACTGGTAGTTTGTTGAAATTTATTTATTTGGAAATATATTTTGCATGGTTTCAGAAAGGGGATTTTGAAATTTCAAAATTTGTTTTTAAGTTAACTGGTTCGAGTGGCTCAAAAATAACTAAAAATGGGTAAGAGACACGTTCTGATGGAAAATTTTCTCTTAAGTATTTTCTTTATCGTAAGGAATATATATTATTGTTTGACCCAATTCCTTGGTATAATTTTGGGATTACTTAGGCTATATATATATATATATATATATATGTGTGTGTGTGTGTGTGTGTGTGTGTGTGTTATGGATTAAAGTATATATAATACCATTTCAAAAGTTTTTGAAATAAATATCCAAGTATTTGTCCCTTAAAATTTTAGAATATATAGTAACGTTTCAAAATGTACTTTGAATTGAAACTGGGTTTTTTAAATTCTTAAGTAAATTAAAAATAAAAGTTTCTATTATATTTTTGTATACCCTTAGGGTATGATGGGGAAATTTTATAAGTCTTACCAAATTAAAAGGGTTTATGTGAAATATTTTCATAAATATGGAAATGGAATTGGTATTAGGAATAACTAATTAAATAAGTATGTGAGGTGGACATATATTATTTGTTCTTCTCATATAGTTTTGATCAAAATTTGAGTACAAGACTTTGAGGTGTTTCATACCATTCCAAATTAGGATATATTACTCGATTTTTTATGGCGAACACTTGATGAGGGCTTTTGGTACGGAAGCACAGTTTTCTATCATAACTACAACTATGTAAGGAGAGCAAAGGTTCCTAATCAAGGAGCCTGATCAGAGTCCGCACTAGAAAATCAGGTGAGCGATGTTGGTTTGGAAGTGCAGTTATGTATTCGAGTAGTGATCAAAGCAGATCCTGTACATAGATGATCTATGAACATCATGTAGGCTTATCAATAATATTGAGGGTTGTTATGATGAAATTTGGAGGACGAAATTCTTTTTAAAAGGGGAGAATGTAACAACTCATATTTTAGGACTTCGAATTTGAATATTTAATTAATTTGAATATTCTGATTTGAATTAAAATATAATAAAATATCTGTTTCAAATTTAGACTTGACTTTGATGGCGTGTTTTTAATTTAATTTATAGAATTTTTTCATAATTTTTAATTTGAAAATAATTAAATTTTCGTTTGATGCTTTTTGCGACAAACGTCGGTATTTTTGACACCTCATAGAATAAAGTAACATGTCTATTTTATTGCTATTTTAGGCTCATCTCGCATTGTTGAGCATGGACGTATGTTTATTTCTATGTCTTACAGCTCGTACGTGAACGTAGTATAGTATGGCAGGGTACCATATAGTTCTTGGAAATAAAATATATAAAAAGATATTGCATTCAAATCTGATATTTTGTCGCAGGATGTCTTCATGCTCCTTTTCACTCGTATTCGACTGCTGCCCTTTGGCGGGTTTATGTTTAATGTTAGCCCTTTTTGTTCCCTTAAGCATGACAGAGTCGTTATTATATATACATGCGTACATCCTCGTTGTATAAGGGGTCACATTTACAATTTCCTCCATCACCACTCTTCCACACTCATATCTCACTCTCCCAGACCTGCATACCCATCCCTCCAACAAAAAAGATCTATGAGCACCACTGCTTGCCAAGCTTACATCTCTTCTCAGTTACATCCTCAAACCGACTAACTACATGTTTCTACTTATCATCATTTTCTTAATGATGACACAAGCATCGAATTTAGATTGATAACATGTTAATTTGAGAATAGAGCAGAATATTTAAGCTTAGTAAAAAAAATGTAACGACGCGGATTTTCGTTGCCGAAAAACCGAATAGTTATGGGTTTTTTTTTTAAAAGAATTTAAGAAAAGAAAGAAGAGAGAAAAAGAAGAAAGAAAAAGAAAAATAGAGGGAAAAGAAGATAGACAATTTTTTTTTTTGAAAACAGAGAATTAGAAAAACAGAGAATTTGAAAAACAGAAGATAGAAGAATTTTAAAAATAGAACGGGAAGAAAGAACAACAAAACAACATCAGAATCTCATAATTCGCAGCGGAACAACATATAATAATAAATGAATAATCTTTAAACAAAGAACTATATCAGTTATTACATTACATACATTTCATTACATCACATCATCAGAGTATACAACATCAACAACATCAATCAGTGCAGCGGAAAAAGAAATACTATATAAGTAATATGCCATGCCATCCATCTTGCCTCCAGCAACTCCAGAATATCCAGAATATCCTGATAAACCTAACTCTTAACTGCCCGTGTGGAAATTGGTGGGCACCCAGAGTTTAGGAAGGAAAACAATAAACTCCGAGTCAGTCATGTGACTGGTGTGAGAACTCAAAACAGTTTATTTATCTTTAAAATCAAAATAGAGGAATATTTTTAATCAATTCGCAATGCTTTTAAAAATGAGACTACCATAAGGCCTCCCGCACACACACACAATGCAAACGCAGAATCGGAGGAGATTTCTCCTTATGATAGTCAAAGATGCTTGATACGCATTTAAAATAACATTTTATATTATTACTAGTGCATAGTGTAGGAAATCATTTCAAAATTAGAATATATATCTTAGCCAACATAGACATTTCGAACTATGCCTACTATAGCTACCATCCAAACAGTGGTGACCACCATAAGTGAATGGCAGGTTCTACAACTAATACCGTACAAGTTTCGTATTGGGAATTGGATTTCCAACGAATGATCAGGCCAAGGAACTTCCCATTGCCACTGAGAATGCCTCTGGATGGACATCCCCGAGAACCAAACCGGATCTCAACCAACACAAGGCCGGGTTACTCCTAACTGAGTAACAACTGACCGAATATGCCATCCCCCGGTCCTTTGGGACCTTTTTCCGAGAGCGCTCTCTAATCAATTCACACAATCATAACAAAGTGTTTTCAACATGAGTAAGTATCTGGGCTCCATACCATGATACCACCCTTTTCCAGAAGGAAATGGACATATCCTAAAGGGTGCTACCCCTCATAACCTTGCTGCTTCTTTCCTGTTTTGACCATTTCCGGGATGTGAGGCTCGACGAATTCACGTCCACAAAAACATACTTTATACAAAAGCCATGCTTTGGGTCAACAAATGATCAACACAATGATCATTAAGATAGACGATCAAATAAATGATCCTATCACAATAATCAACACAATGATCATTTCAGCATCACTCAGCATGTCACATTACCAAATTGGGAATATATCGCTGATAACTTCAACTATATAACCTTTGAGCTCGTACGTCTCAAAGAAGGGTGTTAAGCAAAGAATAAATTCTCCGCCACCAACAGAAATATATTTGAAAGAAATCGGCTTTATATCTCAAATTGTAATGTCAGGCATACAATCCATACAAGTCTGTTCCGGGATCGAACAGAACCGAAGGCACTTACAAAGAAGTCCTTGCAATCCGGATATTCACAATCCTGATCGAATTTCCCATCACTTATGGAATCTCTATACCAGGTGCGACCCAGTGCAGAGACAATCGATAGGTCATCCTATCGCTCTCGCAAATACCGGTCTTCAACACCGATCTTCAAATGCAATTCACAACGACGTATCACATATTCGGAATGGGTTATACGACCCCATGGTCCTTTCCCGGTTAACCCGAATAGTGAGCGCTTATTCAAAAATAAGTGTGACATTCAAATTCAATCAAATCACATCAAATACCCATTCAAAGGGAAATATTGATAGTCGGTTATTGAACTATCAATTGATATGCACACATCACCAGATTCCAAATAATTTTCCAAATTATTTACTTTCCAAAATATCTTTACAAGATATATAATTTCAACCTTCAAAAATAAATCAATATTTATTTTTATACAAATTCCACTTTTCATTCATAAATTCCATAATGAATTTATATTTCAAAATATCCATGCATATATGATTTCAATCATTCATTTCAATTTATCTTCAAAAAGATAAATTCAATATATTCACTTTATATTGGAAAACATTTCCATACTTATTAAAAATAAGTAATTCACTAATCTTTTCATTTTCAACACTTAGAAAATATTCAATATACTTAAATCGAATTAAGTATATTATTCATTCTTTAAGGGAAATCATTCTCTTAACATATTTATTTGGGCCAAAACGAATGTTGCGTAAAACATCGTTACAACGTCCCAAAATCACTAGTATAGGGATTCGAAATTAAATAGATATATAAATCCCAATACTATACAACCCATTTCCTTTCGGAAATCATTTACTATAACAACAGTGTTATAGTCCACCATTTCCTTTTATTTCTCGAAAACGTCTATTTCAACAATAAATGTTGAAATCTATGATTTCGAATCTCAACACAATTAAAACATCGTTAAATCGTTTTAATTCTATTTAAAACATTCACATTCAATACATTTTCTTTAACGTATTATTCACTATTCAAAAACGTGAATATACTTCATTAACAAATTTCATCCTTTCTATTCATTTTATTTTAAAGGATTATTCACTGTCTAAACCGTGAATATAACTCCATTTCTAAGTTATAACAATTAACTTATCAAAATAAGTCGTTTGCGAATTTATAAAACAACGTTTATAAATTCCATTTCTATTTATTTATAAAAACTTCCTTTTTATAAATTTCTTTATTAACCTATCCCAGTTTATAACTCAATTATAAACTAAACGTTCATATTATAAGTTAATTACTTATAAAACGATTATTTTACAAAATCGTTCATTTAACTTCCCAAATTATTAATCTTAACTTATAAGATTGTTTATTTATCCAAAATTCATTCTTTCGATAACTTTATAAATTTTATAAACCTATTGCTTATAAAGTTTCATTTATAACTTCACAGTTTATAATTTCATAAATTTCATTCATTTAGGAAATTCATTTTCACTACATTCAAACACTTATAAAAACTCGTTTTATAATGTCCATATTTCAATTCATAAATATCCATTTATAAATCTCTTAATATAAATCAGTTTATATTATTATTCTAAAACGTCTTTAAATTCCTTTATAATTTCATCATTTCGATTTATAAAATAATCAAATTTTATAAATCCTATATTTAAACTTTTATCATATATTCAAAAATCCAATCTAAATTATTTTATAAAATCATTAGTTCATATTTCTCAAAAATCGACTTTTAATCGTATTTCTAAAAACCAGCTTTTTAACTATATTTCACAAAAACCATAATTTTTATAACTTTAAAAATTATAACGTTTATTTATTTATAATGGATCAATTCCAAAAATATAGCATATCTTCAAAAATCACTTTAAAACCATTTTAAAATCCCAAAATCTGGGTCCAATGATGCTACACACCAAATAGTCAATCACGACTAACAACGATATCATATATCGATATGATAATCATCAAATATCAAAATATCTGAAATTAAATAAATACTGTTGAGGAATCCAGTTGGATCCCTCCAACCTGTTTTCCTGCATCCAAAAACATTAGCACAATACCAATTTCGCTCCAGTACGAAATTATCGCGGTATATGTTCTTATTAAATATTATCCGCTTACTAACGGCGTAATAGGGTCTCATCCGCTAAACAAATAAATGCGGGAAATCAATCAACTGCAATATATACATATGCCAATATATATATATTGATATTATATATAATACCAATTTCACTGTTTATGAAATATTCGCGGTATATGTTTTTAATAAATAACATCCGCTTACTAACGGCGTATAATGTCTATTTTAACAATCAATAATTTACAGTCATCATTCAAACATGCATTCAAATATTTTAAATCTAATTATTTAAAATAAAATCGAAATCTATTCGATTGAGTGAGAAATTCTCACCTTGATTTTAAATCCCGTTTTAGCTTTTATTTCGAATAAAATTAAACGCGCGTTTAATTTTACCCGAAATTCTCACTAACTCCAAACGACTCCAAACCAACTCCATCGCGTAGTGCTCGTCCATACGATTCCAACGCAACTGAGTTTGCATTTTTTCGACCTCGTATGAAAAAGTTATGAATTTTACAAGATTACACGATTTTTATAACATAACTTTACAACTTAAATTTATAATAATATAACCTCACTTAATTCAAAACCGTTAGATCTGCTTCCACTCCCATCAGGCCGTCCCCTTCATCTTCCCCCCCCCCCCCCCCCCACGTCCTCTACAGACCCAAAACGCACACACATAACCCATATTATGAATTCTAGGGTTTAATCTATCACCTCAATCACTCAACTATATTCCATCACAACCCCACCATGTCGAAGGCCATTGCTTGCTCTATGCTCGGCCCCAAGCTAGTGGAGCTCGGCCCCCTGTAGTGTCTAGAATTTCGTGCGCAACCGAGTAGCTTTAAGCACGAATTCCCATCAATTCGCAGCTCCGTTCTCCATCTCGACCGTTGGATTCGATGTGTTCGATGAGATCTACGATTTTCCAGTTGAAAGTTTAAGCTAATAGCTGCTGGATTTGGTGGAATCGAAGGAGGAAGGAGAAGAAAAACTGGCCGTTCAGGGGGGGGGGGGTGGCGGCTGCAAATATGGCTAGGGTTTTGTATTTTTTTTTTTTTTTTATTTTAAATGAAGGGTAGAGGCTTATTTATAAGGAACGAGCAAGCGTAAACACTATTCACCCCGGGAATTCCGAACTCCGATTTAGGCGCCGTAACCAGCGTACCTAGGGTTTATCCCGCGTTCCGGACACAATGGAACAGGTTTCGGAAGCTAATTCGGAAGTATGTGCGAGTTATGGCTGAAAACGTTCAATTTAAATTAAACCGATTTAAATCGATTTCTAGGCGTTTTAATTTGTACCGGACAAACGGTAAATCCAATTGACTTGAAATTTGAAACCTTACAATAATATCACATTACGGATTCGATGAAACTGGTTTCGTCGAAATCCGAGACTTTTTGAAAAATGGCTATTTTGACTCGCCAAATTTAAATTAAAAACGATTCGATGCGTTTCGAGCTGCCACGATCAAACGATAACTCCGATTGACACGAAAATTGAAATCCGGTAATAACTAACTATTACGGATCCAATGGAACTGGTTTCGTTCAATTCTGAGACTGTTCAAAAATTGACTATTTTACAGTCGATTATTTAATATTAAAATATTCAATTTTCACAAATTAACTTTTAATTCGATTTTAAAAGTTCTAAAATATTTCTATAACTCCAGTATGATTAAATAAAATTTTCCAAATTATTTACAATCATTTTTAACTCAATTTTCAATTATTTCCATAATTTAACATATTAAATTATCGATTAAATTATTCGATTAAATCCAATAATTCAAATTAAAATTTATTTGACTTAAAAATCCACTTTTTAATATCTAAAATAAATTAAACATTCAAATTTTAATTATTAAAAATCCTGGGTCGTTACAATCTTTCCCCCTTAAAAGAATTTCGTCCTCGAAATTACAAGTAAGAAAGGTTACAGAATTTATTAACTTTCCAAAATTTATAATTAAACTTCTTTCAATCTTTACTAAGTTTCAAATCATACTTAGTTATCTTTTCAAAAACAAACTATATCATTTAACTTTCAATTCCAAACCAAAGCTTAAGTTTTCCAAAATTTTCCCAATTTTCTCAAAAATATTCTAACGCCTTAAATTTTCGAAAAAATTCGCCATGTCTCCTTTGCGCGGCTCGATCCGAAAAAAAAAAATGACAGTATATATATCACAAATATACATCTCATCAAGTAATGAGGCATCCCGAAGGGAAAAAAGTATAAAAGTACGATATTTAATCCGAGATATGTACCTTATATTTTATTAGCAAGCATATACGGCTAATATAGCGCTAAAGCGAACTCCAAATGCGAAGCAAACGCGATCCGCACCTACTAATCTCAACAAACAACATGAGAACATGCACATATGCAAATAATCTCAATATACAACATATAGCAACATAATAACTATATATGTCATATAGCAAATGCAACAATAGCAATATATATTCAACCATCAACCAACTACATTCAACAAATTCATAACTAATATATTCATTCATATTTTCATTCATATACAATGAATTGGTTTTCACTTTAAATCACATTTGATTTGTTTACATTGGATTTACTAACATTCATTCTCAATTCTAATTAGTTTCAATTTGTTGACATTCACTAATTAAATCCCATTCACATTCAATTCTATTCAAATTTATTTACTTCTAATTTGAATTCAATTTCATAGTTTGACTGACCGTGCTGACGAAGGTTCATATGCCACTAAATAAACCAATCATCACAATATAAAACAATTTCATATTTCACTAACAAATACGCTCTCATAGCTATTATTACACTCAAACTCATTCTAGAGTACTACTGACTCTATCTCTAACGAGTAATACCCTACAGAACCATGGTTCTCGCTTAACCATCAGAGCTTTGATACCAAATGTAACGACGCGGATTTTCGTTGCCGAAAAACCGAATAGTTATGGGTTTTTTTTTTAAAAGAATTTAAGAAAAGAAAGAAGAGAGAAAAAGAAGAAAGAAAAAGAAAAATAGAGGGAAAAGAAGATAGACAATTTTTTTTTTTGAAAACAGAGAATTAGAAAAACAGAGAATTTGAAAAACAGAAGATAGAAGAATTTTAAAAATAGAACGGGAAGAAAGAACAACAAAACAACATCAGAATCTCATAATTCGCAGCGGAACAACATATAATAATAAATGAATAATCTTTAAACAAAGAACTATATCAGTTATTACATTACATACATTTCATTACATCACATCATCAGAGTATACAACATCAACAACATCAATCAGTGCAGCGGAAAAAGAAATACTATATAAGTAATATGCCATGCCATCCATCTTGCCTCCAGCAACTCCAGAATATCCAGAATATCCTGATAAACCTAACTCTTAACTGCCCGTGTGGAAATTGGTGGGCACCCAGAGTTTAGGAAGGAAAACAATAAACTCCGAGTCAGTCATGTGACTGGTGTGAGAACTCAAAACAGTTTATTTATCTTTAAAATCAAAATAGAGGAATATTTTTAATCAATTCGCAATGCTTTTAAAAATGAGACTACCATAAGGCCTCCCGCACACACACACAATGCAAACGCAGAATCGGAGGAGATTTCTCCTTATGATAGTCAAAGATGCTTGATACGCATTTAAAATAACATTTTATATTATTACTAGTGCATAGTGTAGGAAATCATTTCAAAATTAGAATATAAATCTTAGCCAACATAGACATTTCGAACTATGCCTACTATAGCTACCATCCAAACAGTGGTGACCACCATAAGTGAATGGCAGGTTCTACAACTAATACCGTACAAGTTTCGTATTGGGAATTGGATTTCCAACGAATGATCAGGCCAAGGAACTTCCCATTGCCACTGAGAATGCCTCTGGATGGACATCCCCGAGAACCAAACCGGATCTCAACCAACACAAGGCCGGGTTACTCCTAACTGAGTAACAACTGACCGAATATGCCATCCCCCGGTCCTTTGGGACCTTTTTCCGAGAGCGCTCTCTAATCAATTCACACAATCATAACAAAGTGTTTTCAACATGAGTAAGTATCTGGGCTCCATACCATGATACCACCCTTTTCCAGAAGGAAATGGACATATCCTAAAGGGTGCTACCCCTCATAACCTTGCTGCTTCTTTCCTGTTTTGACCATTTCCGGGATGTGAGGCTCGACGAATTCACGTCCACAAAAACATACTTTATACAAAAGCCATGCTTTGGGTCAACAAATGATCAACACAATGATCATTAAGATAGACGATCAAATAAATGATCCTATCACAATAATCAACACAATGATCATTTCAGCATCACTCAGCATGTCACATTACCAAATTGGGAATATATCGCTGATAACTTCAACTATATAACCTTTGAGCTCGTACGTCTCAAAGAAGGGTGTTAAGCAAAGAATAAATTCTCCGCCACCAACAGAAATATATTTGAAAGAAATCGGCTTTATATCTCAAATTGTAATGTCAGGCATACAATCCATACAAGTCTGTTCCGGGATCGAACAGAACCGAAGGCACTTACAAAGAAGTCCTTGCAATCCGGATATTCACAATCCTGATCGAATTTCCCATCACTTATGGAATCTCTATACCAGGTGCGACCCAGTGCAGAGACAATCGATAGGTCATCCTATCGCTCTCGCAAATACCGGTCTTCAACACCGATCTTCAAATGCAATTCACAACGACGTATCACATATTCGGAATGGGTTATACGACCCCATGGTCCTTTCCCGGTTAACCCGAATAGTGAGCGCTTATTCAAAAATAAGTGTGACATTCAAATTCAATCAAATCACATCAAATACCCATTCAAAGGGAAATATTGATAGTCGGTTATTGAACTATCAATTGATATGCACACATCACCAGATTCCAAATAATTTTCCAAATTATTTACTTTCCAAAATATCTTTACAAGATATATAATTTCAACCTTCAAAAATAAATCAATATTTATTTTTATACAAATTCCACTTTTCATTCATAAATTCCATAATGAATTTATATTTCAAAATATCCATGCATATATGATTTCAATCATTCATTTCAATTTATCTTCAAAAAGATAAATTCAATATATTCACTTTATATTGGAAAACATTTCCATACTTATTAAAAATAAGTAATTCACTAATCTTTTCATTTTCAACACTTAGAAAATATTCAATATACTTAAATCGAATTAAGTATATTATTCATTCTTTAAGGGAAATCATTCTCTTAACATATTTATTTGGGCCAAAACGAATGTTGCGTAAAACATCGTTACAACGTCCCAAAATCACTAGTATAGGGATTCGAAATTAAATAGATATATAAATCCCAATACTATACAACCCATTTCCTTTCGGAAATCATTTACTATAACAACAGTGTTATAGTCCACCATTTCCTTTTATTTCTCGAAAACGTCTATTTCAACAATAAATGTTGAAATCTATGATTTCGAATCTCAACACAATTAAAACATCGTTAAATCGTTTTAATTCTATTTAAAACATTCACATTCAATACATTTTCTTTAACGTATTATTCACTATTCAAAAACGTGAATATACTTCATTAACAAATTTCATCCTTTCTATTCATTTTATTTTAAAGGATTATTCACTGTCTAAACCGTGAATATAACTCCATTTCTAAGTTATAACAATTAACTTATCAAAATAAGTCGTTTGCGAATTTATAAAACAACGTTTATAAATTCCATTTCTATTTATTTATAAAAACTTCCTTTTTATAAATTTCTTTATTAACCTATCCCAGTTTATAACTCAATTATAAACTAAACGTTCATATTATAAGTTAATTACTTATAAAACGATTATTTTACAAAATCGTTCATTTAACTTCCCAAATTATTAATCTTAACTTATAAGATTGTTTATTTATCCAAAATTCATTCTTTCGATAACTTTATAAATTTTATAAACCTATTGCTTATAAAGTTTCATTTATAACTTCACAGTTTATAATTTCATAAATTTCATTCATTTAGGAAATTCATTTTCACTACATTCAAACACTTATAAAAACTCGTTTTATAATGTCCATATTTCAATTCATAAATATCCATTTATAAATCTCTTAATATAAATCAGTTTATATTATTATTCTAAAACGTCTTTAAATTCCTTTATAATTTCATCATTTCGATTTATAAAATAATCAAATTTTATAAATCCTATATTTAAACTTTTATCATATATTCAAAAATCCAATCTAAATTATTTTATA
The DNA here is from genome assembly GCA_030765085.1 of Allium cepa. NCBI lineage: Eukaryota > Viridiplantae > Streptophyta > Magnoliopsida > Asparagales > Amaryllidaceae > Allium > Allium cepa. The sequence continues at coordinate 187,912,515 of CM060937.1, read as the reverse complement.
AAATCATTAGTTCATATTTCTCAAAAATCGACTTTTAATCGTATTTCTAAAAACCAGCTTTTTAACTATATTTCACAAAAACCATAATTTTTATAACTTTAAAAATTATAACGTTTATTTATTTATAATGGATCAATTCCAAAAATATAGCATATCTTCAAAAATCACTTTAAAACCATTTTAAAATCCCAAAATCTGGGTCCAATGATGCTACACACCAAATAGTCAATCACGACTAACAACGATATCATATATCGATATGATAATCATCAAATATCAAAATATCTGAAATTAAATAAATACTGTTGAGGAATCCAGTTGGATCCCTCCAACCTGTTTTCCTGCATCCAAAAACATTAGCACAATACCAATTTCGCTCCAGTACGAAATTATCGCGGTATATGTTCTTATTAAATATTATCCGCTTACTAACGGCGTAATAGGGTCTCATCCGCTAAACAAATAAATGCGGGAAATCAATCAACTGCAATATATACATATGCCAATATATATATATTGATATTATATATAATACCAATTTCACTGTTTATGAAATATTCGCGGTATATGTTTTTAATAAATAACATCCGCTTACTAACGGCGTATAATGTCTATTTTAACAATCAATAATTTACAGTCATCATTCAAACATGCATTCAAATATTTTAAATCTAATTATTTAAAATAAAATCGAAATCTATTCGATTGAGTGAGAAATTCTCACCTTGATTTTAAATCCCGTTTTAGCTTTTATTTCGAATAAAATTAAACGCGCGTTTAATTTTACCCGAAATTCTCACTAACTCCAAACGACTCCAAACCAACTCCATCGCGTAGTGCTCGTCCATACGATTCCAACGCAACTGAGTTTGCATTTTTTCGACCTCGTATGAAAAAGTTATGAATTTTACAAGATTACACGATTTTTATAACATAACTTTACAACTTAAATTTATAATAATATAACCTCACTTAATTCAAAACCGTTAGATCTGCTTCCACTCCCATCAGGCCGTCCCCTTCATCTTCCCCCCCCACGTCCTCTACAGACCCAAAACGCACACACATAACCCATATTATGAATTCTAGGGTTTAATCTATCACCTCAATCACTCAACTATATTCCATCACAACCCCACCATGTCGAAGGCCATTGCTTGCTCTATGCTCGGCCCCAAGCTAGTGGAGCTCGGCCCCCTGTAGTGTCTAGAATTTCGTGCGCAACCGAGTAGCTTTAAGCACGAATTCCCATCAATTCGCAGCTCCGTTCTCCATCTCGACCGTTGGATTCGATGTGTTCGATGAGATCTACGATTTTCCAGTTGAAAGTTTAAGCTAATAGCTGCTGGATTTGGTGGAATCGAAGGAGGAAGGAGAAGAAAAACTGGCCGTTCAGGGGGGGGGGGGGGTGGCGGCTGCAAATATGGCTAGGGTTTTGTATTTTTTTTTTTTTTTATTTTAAATGAAGGGTAGAGGCTTATTTATAAGGAACGAGCAAGCGTAAACACTATTCACCCCGGGAATTCCGAACTCCGATTTAGGCGCCGTAACCAGCGTACCTAGGGTTTATCCCGCGTTCCGGACACAATGGAACAGGTTTCGGAAGCTAATTCGGAAGTATGTGCGAGTTATGGCTGAAAACGTTCAATTTAAATTAAACCGATTTAAATCGATTTCTAGGCGTTTTAATTTGTACCGGACAAACGGTAAATCCAATTGACTTGAAATTTGAAACCTTACAATAATATCACATTACGGATTCGATGAAACTGGTTTCGTCGAAATCCGAGACTTTTTGAAAAATGGCTATTTTGACTCGCCAAATTTAAATTAAAAACGATTCGATGCGTTTCGAGCTGCCACGATCAAACGATAACTCCGATTGACACGAAAATTGAAATCCGGTAATAACTAACTATTACGGATCCAATGGAACTGGTTTCGTTCAATTCTGAGACTGTTCAAAAATTGACTATTTTACAGTCGATTATTTAATATTAAAATATTCAATTTTCACAAATTAACTTTTAATTCGATTTTAAAAGTTCTAAAATATTTCTATAACTCCAGTATGATTAAATAAAATTTTCCAAATTATTTACAATCATTTTTAACTCAATTTTCAATTATTTCCATAATTTAACATATTAAATTATCGATTAAATTATTCGATTAAATCCAATAATTCAAATTAAAATTTATTTGACTTAAAAATCCACTTTTTAATATCTAAAATAAATTAAACATTCAAATTTTAATTATTAAAAATCCTGGGTCGTTACAAAAAATTATGGCCATATATTCTTTTTGATTCCCTTTGATCTATTTTTTTTGAAAACCCAGGAGAACCCAGCAGGACAGTAAACTCCTAAAGATGGTACAGTAAAGCCGTCCGCTGATCCAAGCCCCCATACCCCCGGATAAATTTATATAAGATAGGGAAGCGCATGGTAGGAATCGAACTTGGTCTTTCTACCAGAACCCAAGCCTCCTTTCCACTGCGCTGCACCCGTGGATAATTCCCTTTGATCTATCTTCTGTGGATTGTAGAATTGCGGGTGGTAGTAATTTAGATGGATCTAACCTTCCACCGTGGTGGTGAAAATACTAAACCTCTCAAAAATAACATATATATATATATTTCATTTGCCTTTCAAACTCGCTCCTTCGTAAGTGTGTGTGTGTGTGTGTTTGTGTAGGGGTTTGTTTATGAGGCTGAGTATGTATATATTCATATATGCTTGTTTGGATGAAGCTCGGGTGGATGATATAGGTAGTGGGTTTTGGGTCTTGGTGAGTGGAGCTTGCATGAGGGTGGTGATGTTAAGGAGGATGGCGTTTTTAGAGGGAGATCAAGCTCATGGGTAAAGCCAGAGCAGGTGGCAAACGTGAAGGAGTTAAAACCTACAGGTAGAAAAAAAATGAAAATGAAAAAAATAAACAGAACGAAGTGCAGGCGATAAAGTGAAAGATAATATATATGTGTATATACATATATGTGTGTGTGTGTGTGTATGTGTGTGTGCATGTAACAACCCTGTATTTTCTGATTATTGTAATTATATATTTTAATTATTTTAATTTAAATTCCTAATTTAAAAACTTTATTTTATTTATTAAAATTAATATATTTTGTTAATTGAAATATAAATGTTGATTTTGATGTGGATTAGAATTTCAAACATGCATAAATTGAATATTTCCAGAAAATGTTGATTTTGGTCAAAATAGTCAAACTTTGACTTTTAACTTAAAAATTTAAAAGTTTGAAATTTTAAATTTTATCTTTTATTATGAAAATATATTTAATAACTTGAACATTGCTTTTTGTTTCGTGGAAAACGGAGTTAAACTGCAAAAGATATGTACATTTCAATTTTGAGTATAAATTGTTTATTTTGCAATTTTGTTATTTTAAATTGTATAAATTTTATTTTTCTTTGTCATATTTTATTTTAATATGTTTTAATATGTTATATTATGTATATTTTGACTTTAAATATTTTTGAAATGATAATAGAATTTTTCTAAAATTTACTATGATGATTTCCTATTTTTAAAAGGTTGTTTTCCTTTTTCTGCTATTTTCTTCATCTAAACTATATTTAAATTAAAATTTATTTATTTATTTTTGTTATTTCCTTTTTATTTTGTGTTGTTATCTTTATTTATAAATATTTTTAAGTACATAAAAAATTTCCCAAGTTCATTGCACTTATTTTTCATATTTTCAAGACTAGTTGCAAATTTTGCTGTTTTATTTAATTAAACTATATATAATTAATAATTAATTAATTTATTTTTGTTTATTTACTATATTTTCGTATTTTAACTGAATTTATATATGTTTTTCAGTTATATAAAAATTTAAAAAGAAATAATGAATATATGAAGAGTTTGAGATCTTTTGTATGCTTAGTCCTTTTGCATTCCAACCTTTCACTTTCCAAACTCCATTCATCAATGCTTTGGCTGCCTTAACTCCATTCTTCAGCCGTGTATTCTTCTTTATTTTTCACGTGAAAGGGAAGACTTCTCATCCCCAAAAAATCACGACTTCATGAAGAAAAAAAAATGGCTTCATCTCCTTTCTCTTTTAATTATTTTTCTAAGTTTTTGCCTTCCTCTTCCACCTTGTTTGCTCGGCCCTACCACCCATCATCACCACCATCCTCTCCACCATCACCAGCCACAGCAACCACCACCTCCTATTCTGACCACCACCTCAAGCAATGACCTTCAAGTGGACCAAACACCATAATACTTTGCACCTAACCCCTTGAAACCTTGCCTAGCCGAGCATAACTCCACTATCACCTTCATAATTGCCTTGGCCACCCCCTATCTCCACCACCACCTACTAACCTGACCTATAAACATCACTCCAGCAATGACTAGACCTGAAGCATGTAGGGCCGAGCCCCACTTGACCCAAGGCCGAGCCTTGTTGAGCCCAGAACTCTACTCCTCTTTGCCTTGTCCCTTTATTTTTCCCATGTTGCAACCCCTACCCATCATCAACTATTTCATCTCCATTTTAACATGCATTTTTGATGCCATACCTGATCCAAACCAGAGCCTAGTGTGGTGAGATCAAGCCCATTTGATCATGTGACAAGCTTATGTTGTCGTGTGCATGTCTTTTGCTTCTAAGGTTTGGTCGTCTCTCTTGTTTTGCAACTGTTCTGCAAACTAAAGCTGTTGATTTTATTTGTATGTCGATATCTATATTTGTGCTTATGTATGTTATATTTTGTGTTGCTTACAAGGGTCTCCATCAATTCAAATCAAATCGTGCTTGTCGTGCCTTTGGAACTGCTCTTGTGTGTGTTGTTTGTCTCTAGCTTCGTAAAAGGTGAGTCTTTCTCACTCTGACATTTATACTTATGAAATAGTGAATTGATGACAAGTGTTTAGTAATATAAAATGTTATGCAAGTTAATGATGATCATATGATATGCCATGCCATGTTATTACCATATTAAAACTGTTAATTATCCCTGACATGTGATATATGACATTATATTGTGACACTGACATTGTTTATATTGTTTATGCATATATTCACACTGCAAGTTCCCTGTTAGAATAGAATCACTATGGGTTGAAATGATACATACCCAAACGGACTTTAGATTAGGGAAAAATCGTTATGGGCTGAAATGATAGGCCTGAGCGATTTTTATTGTATTTTATTTGACTTGGGATTGCGGGTTTGAAATGATAGAACCCGGGTTTTCTTTGTAAACTGCGGATTGAAATGATATATATCCGTATCACTTGACCTAGGTTAGAAAATTATATACAGACCCCGTGGTATAATTTTAAATGATATTTATCAAAAATATGTATTTTTCAAAAGTATGAAATTTTGATTTAAAAAAATATATTTTATGGTTTTAAGAAAATTAAATATTAAGTCTTGAAATTGTGAATTTGAGTACGTAAATGTGAAATAATTGAGATTTTAGACTTTAAATTTTATTTTAAAATGTAAATAAATAATGGAAATTAAATTTAAAATTTTAAAATTATATATGAAGTAAAATTTTAAGTTTTATTTAATTTATATGTTAATAAACAGTGAATTTTGACTTAATAAATGAATGGAGTTTTTTTAAATTGAATATGTGATCTAAAAATTTTGTTGTGTTAAATCATATGTTAAAATGATTTTAAATGTGAAATTTTGAAGTCTAGAAATATGATTTTTAAGTTATAATAAAAATTTGGAGATTTATTATTTTTTGTTTTGAAAAGCTAAAATGAAATCTGGAATTCATAGCATTTTCAAAATGTTGTAGTCTTTTGACAGCATTTTTAAATGCTATTGTTTTGAATCTAACAATGTTTGAAATAACTAAATATCTATTACGACATTTTATAAATGCTGTTATTCTTGAACTAAACCATTTTTGGAAGCTATAAGCTACGATAGCACTTTATAAATGCTGTCGTTGCTATAATTTGACAATGTTTGAAATGTTATAGTTTTTAACACTGTTTGAGTTATATTTTAAAGTGTTAAATGATTTAAATTTTGGAAATTGATTAATTGTGAAATTTAAGAAGTTTTGAATATATTTTAATATTTAAATTTGAATTTTTAGGGAATTTAAATTTGAATTTGAATTTAAGTAAGGTTTACTTGGTTATGTGTTAAATGGAATGAAATGTAATGAGATAAATGAATTTTTGAATGGAATTTTTAATGTATTTTGTAATGATACTTGAAATAACAAATGAATGACTTATTTGATTTAAAAATGATATTTAAATTTGAGTATTTGAATTTGAATTCAAATAATGATTTGATAATAAGGTTTGGAAATGATTTGATCTTTATTTTGATAAAGAATATGAATTAGAATGATATGTACTTTTGATAAATGAATATTTGAAGTTTATGTTGGTATGAAAGGATATTTAGTTTAATTGTAAATTGAGTTTATTTAAATAATATTGGATTTATGAAATGAATATTTCAAAACTAAGTAATAATGAAACTAGATTTGAGATATATGAAATTATAAAATTTAGTTTTTGAAATGCGGGATATTAAAGCTTTGAAATATATAAAAAAATTGAATAGTTTAATTTGTGGATCAAATCTATGTTTGAAATTGATATGATTTGAAATGGTTATTGGGAAATTTAATTGAAACTGATGGTTTGAATTGAATTAAGTTGGAAATTGAAAATTTGGTATCAATTGAATGAATTTTAAATGCTAAGAATTAAATGAATATCCCATGATTTCAAATGTATGATTTTGAAATGTTATGATTTTCAAAGTGTAATTGTTTCAAGTATTTTGGTTTCGAAAGAGTTATACTTTGAAAATATTATGATTTTGAAATGAATATATGTTTGAAATGTTTTTGGTTTTGAAGTATAAACTATTTTGATTGAATAAATAGTTTTGAATTAAAAATGGTTTTGGTTTCGAAGTATGAACTATTTTGAAAGAAATATAGTTTGAAATGAAATGATTTGATCTTTTTAAAGTATAAACTATTTTGAAATGACCACGGCGTTATAATAATGTTTGGTTGTTAAAGAGAACGGGATCGGAAGTTGTCATACTCTCTGCCAACTTCGAAAACCACTTTAACAACCGTGTACGCGGTGGAGATTCCATAATGACGTAGGATGGTGGCGAAGTTCTTGAGGTATATTACGTGGACCCAACTCCCGTGAGTTGGCATAAGGTGGCTAAAACAGGAGCGATCTCGGGCCAAGTGAGGTCATTCCTCCTATCGGACACATTCCTTCGATACTATACTCTATCTGGTGATTGATTAGATGGCCATCCTCCGATTTTGATATGGGAGTGTGTTCCGAGGTGGGCGTATGTGGCTGCTGCGTTACCACCAGCCCGTGTGCGTAATTGGTATATCTACCCTGGCATTGCCTTGTGTTCCATGTCACCTACCATACCGAGCCTTTACTACGAGTTTGTTTTTCTCCCGTAGCCCGTGTGGTATCCTCTGACAGTCACCCGGAGTGGAGATGGCATGATATTGGATGGACTACTGGGACTATTATGTGTGAAGGGTGATATGGGTAGCCCGGAACGCTATTTAAAAGTATGTTTATTTGCTGTAGACACTATTATAATAGCGTAATATTACTACATAGTAAATAGTTTAACAGATCCTTAAAGGATGGGCGATCCCAAGCATCCTTTAAGTTACTGATGCATTTTTGTTACTGTTCACTTGAGTTGATTTACAGTTCATAAGTATTTATGTCCTGACTCGAGTGTTTTGTGTTTTGCTTTACGCTCGAGTCAGATTGAGTGAGTTAGCATTCAAGATTCACCTTTGGAGCTGGAGCTTTCCTTGAAGATCTAGCCATCTATTTTGCTTTTTGTATCCAGTGATTTCAGTGATGTATTCTGATTTATACCTGATGTATCTTGTTACTCTTCTGTTGTATCTTGTTTAACTCTGATGTATCTTATTTTTATATAGTAGCTTCATGAACTACTATCTCTTTTATTTACGCTGCATTATTATTTACTCCGTGTCTGTGATCTGTGACTATGTATTTACTGTATATTCTGAGATTTTCTAAATTTTATTTACAACGCGGTATTTTGAGCAATTCAAGTCCGACATGTGAGGATGTGAATGGTTGCAAATATCGGGTCGTTACAGTTGGTATCAGAGCTTTGGTAGCTCTAGGCAAAACTCAGTATATAGGGTAAATGTATTTACAGAATCACTTTCATTCGAGTTTAAACCTCTTCCTTTTTGACTCGATTCCTTTGAATTTTGGAACATTCCCTGTGGTTCCAAAATCCATTCGTGTCCCTCACTATTTATCTTCTTTTGTTTCTGGAGTATCCCATAAGTCAACTTCAAAAGATCTTCATAATGAGTCGGCGGTCTCGCCAACCTCAAATTTATTTGTAAAGGGGGAAAACTCTTTTACAACAACATCGATTCACCAGAGATTCTATATCCTCGGTTTAGATGCTAGTACCTCTTATAACTTCGAACTCTACATCTTGAGATCGAATGTCGATTTACCCAAGAAATCCACATCGATCTTATTCTTTAAGTCACGGTTGACCCAGTTAAGGTTGCCCGCGATTTATATAAATTCATCCATCTCCCTATTCTGTTATTTAATTATCTCATCTTTGTTTCCAACTTATCTTCAAATTATTCTTGAAGTGTATTTTTAAACTAATATTTAAAATGTTTTATATATTGTGTTGTTTGAGTTGTTGATGTTGATTTGGGTTTCTAATCGATTCGTCTGATCAACGCCATCGATAAGATTTCCAAAACACTTGATATATATATATATATATATATATATTACTGACACAATATGTTTTTAAAATTTAGTAATGAAATAAATTTTGTGAAATAAATTTTGTAACTATATTATAAATCTTTATCTGGATTTTATTTGAATTGGTTGTTAAGAAATAATATTTGATTTTATATATCATTTTCTATTGTTTCATATATCTAAGTGAACTATGAACATGGTTATAAATTTATTTGGAAATTTAAAATGAATGTAAAACAAGAATTTGAGAATTTAATTTCCGATGGATTTCAAACTTTGTGTTCAAAGTTTTAAGGGATATATTATTTAAAGTATTTTCGAATAGAAATTTGTTTCCAAAGAATTTTAAATTTAAATTTAGTGCTCTTCTCTTTGTCGCTGGAAAATAATTTCGGTGATGACTGCAGCATCATCGACATTCATTTTCGAGTTTCGAAGTGAAGAGACCATTCTGTAGTCTTGCTACAGTTTTGTTTTGGAAAAATTTAATTGATTTTAATTTCTAAAATAAGAATGGATTATAACATATGCTGATATATGATTTAAATTTGAATGGATATATATATATATATAGTATATGAGCATTTATTTATCTCTAAATAGTTTGGAATTTATCGGAAATTTAATTCCTAAATTTTTTCTTCAAAGATAATTTCTAAGTATAATTTCAAGATTCGGATTAATATTCAAGCTTGAAATAATTTAATTAGAAAGTTTTATTTGTATAATACACAATTTCATTCCAATATAACTTACCTTAATTTTCAAAAGTTGAATATGTAGTTGGATAATATACAATATAAAAAAAAAGATATTTATAAATAAAATTTGAGTGGTTATTATAAATGTTATATACTTAAATTTTAGTTATAAAAGGATTAACAGAGGTAAATAAAGAAAAAGGGTAATGGAATAATTTACAATATAAAATGATGATAAAGGAACTAAGAATAAATTTAAGGCAGTTGCAATGAGTGTAAATATATTTAACATAGGTGATAAAATATATTGAGAGGAATCAATTTAATTTTAATTAGTAGTGAAGAAGAATTAAATTTTATTTGGTACATTTTGAGTATAATAAAAGATTTTTCAAATACATGATTTTAGGGATTTGTTAATTTAAGATAATTGGATGATAAGATGATGAAATTAGAGATGCTTAAGATTTATTTGACTTATATAAAATTAATTTTCAGTTTAAGTTGAAATTTTATGGTTTCAAATTTATTATCTTATTTTGTTTTTCAAACTATCTTTTGGTTGTCCTAATTTCCCTTATCTTGCTACGGAATGGGAGGCTATTGCTTATACCAGTCTGTTTAGAAATCTTTTTATAATCTTTAATAATCTTTGACACTCATCTTTGAATCTAAGCACCGCTTGCCATCCACAGACCGTCGGTCAAACGGGAAGGGTGAATCAGATTCTAAAAGATTCTTTTCATGCTTGTGTTCTTGATTCTGGAGAATGTTGGAAAGATCATCTCCACATTGTTAAACTTACCTATAGCAACAGTTATCAGGTATAATTTTAATCTTCTTTTCATCTTGTCTTAATACTATTTCATTCTATCTTTTTCTGTGCTTTCCCGTACCTCATTCCTTTTCGGGGATGAAAAGTTTTGAGTGGGGGAGAGTGTAACAACCCTGTATTTTCTGATTATTGTAATTATTTATTTTAATTCTTTTAATTTAAATTCCTAATTTAAAAACTTTATTTTATTTATTAAAATTAATATATTTTGTTAATTGAAATATAAATGTTGATTTTGATGTGGATTAGAATTTCAAACATGCATAAATTGAATATTTCCAGAAAATGTTGATTTTGGTCAAAATAGTCAAACTTTGACTTTTAACTTAAAAATTTAAAGTTTGAAATTTTAAATTTTATCTTTTATTATGAAAATAGATTTAATAACTTGAACATTGCTTTTTCTTTCGTGGAAAACGGAGTTAAACTGCAAAAGATATGTACATTTCAATTTTGAGTATAAATTGTTTATTTTGCAATTTTGTTATTTTAAATTGTATAAATTTTATTTTTCTTTGTCATATTTTATTTTAATATGTTTTAATATGTTATATTATGTATATTTTTACTTTTAAATATTTTTGAAATGATAATAGAATTTTTCTAAAATTTACTATGATGATTTCCTATTTTTAAAAGGCTGTTTTCCTTTTTCTGCTATTTTCTTCATCCAAACTATATTTAAATTAAAATTTATTTATTTATTTTTGTTATTTCCTTTTTATTTTGTGTTATTATCTTTATTTATAAATATTTTTAAGTACATAAAAAATTTCCCAAGTTCATTGCACTTATTTTTCATATTTTCAAGACTAGTTGCAAATTTTGCTGTTTTATTTAATTAAACTATATATAATTAATAATTAATTAATTTATTTTTGTTCATTTACTATATTTTCGTATTTTAACTGAATTTATATATGTTTTTCATTTATATAAAAATTTAAAAAGAAATAATGAATATATGAAGAGTTTGAGATCTTTTGTATGCTTAGTCCTTTTGCATTCCGACCTTTCACTTTCCAAACTCCATTCATCAATGCTTTGGCTGCCTTAACTCCATTCTTCAGCCGTGTATTCTTCTTTCTTTTTCACGCGAAAGGGAATACTTCTCATCCCCAAAAAATCACGACTTCATGAAGAAAAAAAAAATGGCTTCATCTCCTTTCTCTTTTAATTCTTTTTCTAAGTTTTTGCCTTCCTCTTCCACCTTGTTTGCTCGGCCCTACCACCAATCGCCACCACCATCCTCTCCACCATCACCAGCCACAGCAACCACCACCTCCTATTCTGACCACCACCTCAAGCAATGACCTTCAAGTGGACCAAACACCACAATACTTTGCACCTAACCCCTTGAAACCTTGCCTAGCCGAGCATAACTCCACTATCACCTTCATAATTGCCTTGGCCACCCCCTATCTCCACCACCACCTACTGACCTGACCTATAAACATCACTCCAGCAATGACTAGACCTGAAGCATGTAGGGCCGAGCCCCACTTGACCCAAGGCCGAGCCTTGTTGAGCCCAGAACTCTACTCCTCTTTGCCTTGTCCCTTTATTTTTCCCATGTTGCAACTCCTACCCATCATCAACTATTTCATCTCCATTTTAACATGCATTTTTGATGCCATACCTGATCCAAACCAGAGCCTAGTGTGGTGAGATCAAGCCCATTTGATCATGTGACAAGCTTATGTTGTTGTGTGCAAGTCTTTTGCTTCTAAGGTTTGGTCGTCTCTCTTGTTTTGCAACTGTTCTGCAAACTAAAGCTGTTGATTTTATTTGTATGTCGATATTTATATTTGTGCTTATGTATGTTATATTTTGTGTTGCTTACAAGGGTCTCCATCAATTCAAATCAAATCGTGCTTGTCGTGCCTTTGGAACTGCTCTTGTGTGTGTTGTTTGTCTCTAGCTTCGTAAAAGGTGAGTCTTTCTCACTCTGGCATTTATACTTATGAAATAGTGAATTGATGACAAGTGTTTAGTAATATAAAATGTTATGCAAGTTAATGATGATCATATGATATGCTATGCCATGTTATTACCATATTAAAACTGTTAATTATCCCTGACATGTGATATATGACATTATATTGTGACACTGACATTGTTTATATTGTTTATGCATATATTCACACTGCAAGTTCCCTGTTAGAATAGAATCACTATGGGTTGAAATGATACATGCCCAAACGGACTTTAGATTAGGGAAAAATCGTTATGGGCTGAAATGATAGGCCTGAGCGATTTTTATTGTATTTTATTTGACTTGGGATTGCGGGTTTGAAATGATAGAACCCGGGTTTTCTTTGTAAACTGCGGATTGAAATGATATATATTCGTATCACTTGACCTAGGTTAGAAAATTATATACAGACCCCGTGGTATATTTTTAAATGATATTTATCAAAAATATGTATTTTTAAAAGTATGAAATTTTGATTTAAAAATATATATTTTATGGTTTTAAGAAAATTAAATATTAAGTCTTGAAATTGTGAATTTGAGTACGTAAATGTGAAATAATTGAGATTTTAGACTTTAAATTTTATTTTAAAATGTAAATAAATAATGGAAATTAAATTTAAAAATTTAAAATTATATATAAAGTAAAATTTTAAGTTTTATTTAATTTATATGTTAATAAACAGTGAATTTTGACTTAATAAATGAATGGAGTTTTTTTAAATTGAATATTTGATCTAAAAATTTTGTTGTGTTAAATCATATGTTAAAATGATTTTAAATGTGAAATTTTGAAGTCTAGAAATATGATTTTTAAGTTATAATAAAAATTTGGAGTTTTATTATTTTTGTTTTGAAAAGCTAAAATGAAATCTGGAATTCATAGCATTTTCAAAATGTTGTAGTCTTTTGACAGCATTTTTAAATGCTATTGTTTTGAATCTAACAATGTTTGAAATAACTAAATATCTATTACGACATTTTATTAATGCCGTTATTCTTGAACTAAACCATTTTTGGAAGCTATAAGCTACGATAGCACTTTATAAATGCTGTCGTTGCTATAATTTGACAATGTTTGAAATGTTATAGTTTTTAACACAGTTTGAGTTATATTTTAAAGTGTTAAATGATTTAAATTTTGGAAATTGATTAATTGTGAAATTTAAGAAGTTTTGAATATATTTTAATATTTAAATTTGAATTTTTAGGGAATTTAAATTTGAATTTGAATTTAAGTAAGGTTTACTTGGTTATGTGTTAAATGGAATGAAATGTAATGAGATAAATGAATTTTTGAATAGAATATTTAATGTATTTTGTAATGATACTTGAAATAACAAAAGAATGACTTATTTGATTTAAAAATGATATTTAAATTTGAGTATTTGAATTTGAATTCAAATAATGATTTGATAATAAGGTTTGGAAATGATTTGATCTTTATTTTGATAAAGAATATGAATTAGAATGATATGTACTTTTGATAAATGAATATTTGAAGTTTATATTGGTATGAAAGGATATTTAGTTTAATAGTAAATTGAGTTTATTTAAATAATATTGGATTTATGAAATGAATATTTCAAAACTAAGTAATAATGAAACTAGATTTGAGATATATGAAATTATAAAATTTAGTTTTTGAAATGCGGGATATTAAAGCTTTGAAATATATAAAAAAATTGAATAGTTTAATTTGTGGATCAAATCTATGTTTGAAATTGATATGATTTGAAATGGTTATCGGGAAATTTAATTGAAACTGATGGTTTGAATTGAATTAAGTTGGAAATTGAAAATTTGGTATCAATTGAATGAATTGTAAAATGCAAAGAATTAAATTAATATCCCATGATTTCAAATGTGTGATTTTGAAATGTTATGATTTTCAAAGTGTAATTGTTTCAAGTATTTTGGTTTCGAAAGAGTTATACTTTGAAAATATTATGATTTTGAAATGAATATATGTTTGAAATGTTTTTGGTTTTGAAGTATAAACTATTTTGATTGAATAAATAGTTTTGAAATAAAAATGGTTTTGGTTTCGAAGTATAAACTATTTTGAAAGAAATATAGTTTGAAATGAAATGATTTGATCTTTTTAAAGTGTAAACTATTTTGAAATGACCATGGCGTTATAATAACGTTTGGTTGTTAAAGAGACCGGGATCGGAAGTTGTCATACTCTCTGCCAACTCCGAAAACCACTTTAACAACCGTGTACGCGGTGGAGATTCCAGAATGAAGTAGGATGGTGGCGACGTTCTTGAGGTATATTACGTGGACCCAACTCCCGTGAGTTGGCATAAGGTGGCTAAAACAGGAGCGATCTCTGGCCAAGTGAGGTCATTCCTCCTATCGGGCACATTCCTTCGATACTATACTCTATCTGGTGATTGATTAGATGGCCATCCTCCGATTTTGATATGGGAGTGTGTTCCGAGGTGGGCGTATGTGGATGCTGCGTTACCACCAGCCCATGTGCGTAATTGGTATATCTACCCTGGCATTGCCTTGTGTGTCGTGTCACCTACCATACCGAGCCTTTACTACGAGTTTTTTTTTCTCCCGTAGCCCGTGTGGTATCCTCTGACAGTCACCCGGAGTGGAGATGGCATGATATTGGATGGACTACTGGGACTATTATGTGTGAAGGGTGATATGGGTAGCCCGGAACGCTATTTAAAAGTATGTTTATTTACTGTAGACACTATTATAATAGCGCAATATTACTACATAGTAAATAGTTTAACGGATCCTTAAAGGATGGGCGATCCCAAGCATCCTTTAAGTTACTGATGCATTTTTGTTACTGTTCACTTGAGTTGATTTACAGTTCGTAAGTATTTATGTCCTGACTCGAGTGTTTTGTGTTTTGCTTTACGCTCGAGTCAGATTGAGTGAGTTAGCATTCAAGATTCACCTTTGGAGCTGGAGCTTTCCTTGAAGATCTAGCCATCTATTTTGCCTTTTGTATCCAGTGATTTCAGTGATGTATTCTGATTTATACCTGATGTATCTTGTTACTCTTCTGTTGTATCTTGTTTAACTCTGATGTATCTTATTTTTATATAGTAGCTTCATGAACTACTATCTCTTTTATTTCCGCTGCATTATTATTTACTCTATGTCTGTGATCTGTGACTATGTATTTACTGTATATTCTGAGATTTGCCAAATTTTATTTACAACGCGGTATTTTGAGCAATTCAAGTCCGACATGTGCGGATGCGAATGGTTGAAAATATCGGGTCGTTACAGTGCATGTATATATGTATGTATGTATGTATGTATGCATGCATGCATGTATGCATGGAGACGTGGCAAATAGCAAGCACGAATAATACGTTGATGTGGCATATGTGAAGGGTGGATGTTATAGGTATGGAGGTGCTGGTCGTGGAAGCAAAGGCATCTCGGGTTGCGATATTGTGAATGCAATATGTAAAAAGAAGAAAGAGGATGATTACTATTTATATAACTATGGTTTGCAATTAGTTTCCTATCATTATGTTCAATTCCAAAAAGGGAGACTTCATTTGTTATGTGTTATGTATTTGGTTTGTTACTTTAGGCTCGGCCCATCTGGTTTGAAGGTGAGAATCTAATTTGTAAAAGGTTGAAATTTTATTTTATAAATACAAGTGTTGAATTTTAAAATATGATATCTCATCCGTTTTAAGTCCATTTGACATGAGGATTTTTGCATTGTACTCATTTTGACGAGTACAACGTTGTAGTGTAAGTTGTTGATAGATTTGGATATGTAAAAATTTGTGGCTTATGAAAACAGACAGGATTCAGTTTACGTTATTATAATTAATGATGTAGATTAAAATTTATATATCTTAAATATTGATGTTTATTTGGCCAAATAATTTACTGTTGAGTTAAACTGGATCAAATATGGTAATTGGATATTGTTTTAGTGGAATAAAACATCATTTCACTAAATAAATAAATTTGGCAATTAATTAGCAGAATAAATCTTCGTTCTGTTGTTTTGTAGTTTTGAACATTTGACTATATATTGTTAGTTGATATTTCGCTTTGAATAAGTAATATATAAACTAATGATGGATAAATGTTGGATTTATTTACATTACTGTCGACTATGTAAATCTGTTATCAACATGAAATGTTAAATTAAATAATATGGTAGCTTGTTTATATACCATGGTGATCGTTAAGCCTCCTTCAAATTTGAAAAGCCAATTATTGAGCTGAAAGTTATTTTAAGAATAATTATTTTGTTTATAAGGTTTGAGAATAATTATTATTTAGTAAGAAGATTTAAAAGGGTAATAACTTATTAGTAATAATATTTTGAGAATAATTTACAATTGTTTAAATAATGATTTAAAGCTGATTATTTATTCATATGATTCTTAAAAGTTATTTCTTAATCTTATTTAGGAATGTTTAAATTACTATTTAAAAGTTATCTAGATATGGTTCAGAAATATTTTAATTTTATTTTAATTATTTATTTAAATGATTATTTATACTTTAATTTTTAATTAAATTAATTTAATCATATTCGTTTAAGTTATTTAATTATATTTAAAAGATAATTTATTTTTATATTAGTATTAGTTTAAGGTTAATTAATTACTGTTTTAATAATGTTTAAAGTTAATTAATCGTTATATTAATATTCTTTTGAAGTTGACTTAATTATACAATAATAATGTTTAAAAATTAATCTAATATGTTTTAATGAGATTTTAAGTTATTATTTTAAATGAGATTTAATTTAAATGAAAAAGAGGGATATGTAACTAATAACTGATTATTTTAAGTCATTTAAAGTTATTTTAAATAATTTATGGTTTATCAAGGAAATCTTACCGACTTGATAGTTAGTAAATAATTTGTTTAAATATGGGAAGAGTTTTATAAATGGTGTTGGATATTTATAAAACAATTTATAAATGGGTTTAAAAGGTATGAAAAGAAGAAGTTTACAAATGGAGTTTTAAGATTTATAAAAAATGTTTATAAATAGATTGGAGATTTGTGAAGGAGCTTTATAAATGGATTTGTGAATATTTATAAGATTAATAAATTTGGGAAGTGGTGGTCGATATTAGTGGCATAATTCGAGGGGGAGAGAATTTCTATAGTTTACTGTTGATTCGCTGGGATAGCGACGTAACCATTGCATAAGTTGCAATCTATAGCCGACATTGAATAGTACTTTGCATAAATATTTTTAAGGATTTCCAAGTTTCTAAGTTTTGGAAGTTAAATGGTTTGAAAATATACTTATACCATTGAGATAAGTATATGATTACATTTTCCAAGTATTGAAAACAGTGGTTTGTGAATATACTTATCCTATTGATATAAGTGTATGAAAGTGATTTCTAAGTATTTGAAATATGATTTTAAATTTACGAAAGATTAATTTAAGAGGATTAGTGATTTCCATGGAAATATAATCTTTGCTTGAATGTTTTTTTATTTGATAGTCATATAACTGACTGCAAATCTTGGGCTAAATAAATAATCCTTCTTAATTTTGATGAATGGTAAATATTCCCTACTTAACACCGAAGAATTTTAACTTTGAAATATCTAGGAGAAACATGTGGCTTATATGGCATAGTCACCATCGGTGGTGCTATACTGCACGTATAAACTCGTTTCGTTCTTCTAGGACAAATGATACAGAGATCCGTCCACTTAAATGGTTAGGAGTGATTCCCGCTCTTATGTATTGTCTGATTATTTCCTAAAGAATAGGCATTAAGCTTTCTGAAAATTGATGTTTGGTTTTGTGGACCACCCGGGAAATAGAAGAGTATGCTCATAAGAGATGACTCGAACCCATGACCACTCCGAAAAGCATATATGGTTCTATGGAGGAGATTCATGATATATTGATATTGGGATCCATGTGTTATTTTGAGACCTATTAGGGTATAGGAACCGGATGTGATTCCAAGATCTAATTGAGATGTGGGAATCTATGTGATTCTAAGAGTTGTTGGGGTAATGAAATCCATGTGGGATTCCGTTATCTATTTTGATGGCGGCGTGCGAGCTGGAATGCCGAGCATAGCCTTATCAACGGGAATGACTAAAACTAGAGATAGGTGGCATTGCCAGTAGGGTTGGCCAATACAAAGGGTACAGTCAGCTCCTCTTAGATGTCGCTTATAGTTCTTATGTGTGCATGGGGTGATGGACCGTTCTTGAAGAAAACAACTTTATAATTTATTTAAAAACTTAGAAAACATATTTTTAATATATTTATAAAAAATTCACAACTACTTTTTAAAAATTAATAAAAACCACATTTAACTACTCTAATAGTAGTTAGTAAACAATAATAAAAAGAATGAAACAAAATAATTAAATTTAGATATCTTTTCAAATCTTTAAAGTCCAAAAATCAATGTTAAATGGGGTAGTCTTGCACAAGTGAAGTTTTGACCACTTTTCGAGATATTACTTAACTTATTAGCATCCAAAATTATTATGGATGCAAGCATATATATAAAATGTAAGGACCCCAAATTTTAGTCATTTTGTTTGTATTATTTAATTGATATAAATATTGAATAATTATTTTTTAAGTCAAATAGCTAAAATTTCAAATATAAAGATTTATTTGATAACTAAATTACTAAATTAATAATTGAAAACTATTTAAAATAGTTGAGTCTTGGATTTTAAGTTAGATAAAAATGATTTAAAAGCTTAATTAATTTCTATTAATAAGTAGAAGAAAATAAAACTTTTAAATTGGATTTAAAAGTGATTTAACTGATTTTGAAAATAATTTTTTAGTTAACGAGTGAAAATAGATTTCCGGGACACAGTTTTGTTTTTGGACAAAACCAATTTCTTTTCACCTGTAATAATGAGTTATAATACATTCTCGAATTTCATGGTGATAAGACGTACCGCTTGGTCGTGCGAGATCGAAATGCGCACAACTTAACATTAAAAATTTAATATCATAATTGGGTGCAGAAAGCTGTCTTCTGCACATGATCAAATTAGGTCTCGAAAAAAGTTCCATTGTGTTCGAAATAGGGGTATAACATATGGAATGTCAGGCGAAATGCCTTGTTTGGATTTCTAAAATTTTGAATATTTTTATAGCATGATAATTTAAATTTAAATAATATATACTTCCCCATACCCACACTGACACTGTGCAACCCAAATACTCCAGTATCCATACCGTACCTCATCACCTCTGCACCCAATGCTCGTACGTGCTGCCATACCTTCCCCTCTTTTTTTTAACCGTGATGCAATTTTTTGAATCGTAGATTTCCTTTCAAATCAATTTAAAAAAAAATCAAGTTCAAGAAATAAAATCCTATAAAGTCAGAAAAATGGGAAACTTGCACCTTTGGGTTTGTAGAGCTTAAGTTTTCTTATTTCGACCATCTTAAAGATTGCGACTTTATGAAGAGGGGATCGATAGTTTGTGCACGCTGTAGCTTAACTAGGGTTAGCAAATTATTGGATTTGGTGAGATATTGCTCGAATTGGGGATTAGATTCACAATCGTGAGGTGAAGGAGGTCCAGAAGCTACAATTTAGCGAACCTGATGCTTTGATGATCATCCCAACCTGATGGTATGCGCATGGGGCAGGGGTATCGTGATGCAAAAGCGGAGGTCGAGCGGTCGTTGATGGGTCACAGCGATGGAGATCGTGACAAGGAGTGCGATGGTGGTTTTTGATTGATGGATAGTTGGCCAAGATGGCATGTCAGTGCACGGCCGTATCACTATACATGTTGGAGGGGAGAGTAGTTGTTTTAGGGAAGAAAGATAAAAGGCAGGATTGTAAATAATGGAAATTGCTATCAATTTATTTTATGTTTATTTCAAAATGTATCGATAACTTATAAAATTTATAACTCCTTCATACGAGGTCCAATCGAGATGAAATATTTTGTATTGTGCTCCATTCGACGAAGCTTCGCGATGGAGCTGGTTTGGACGAATTTGGAGACTGTCGAAATTTGGGCTAAAATAAATCATCGTTCGATTCTAGTCTCTAATCGGAACGCATCGACGGCAAATGAAAGTTTCCGTGAGTTGAACTCACCTTTTTGGATAACTAGTATGATAGTTGATAAAAATTGTTCGATTGTTTGGATGAATTACTGTATTTATTAGTTGGTTTGGATATATTCTCACCGATTGGAGCAGATGAGACCCTTCTATGTTCCCATGTAAGAGCGAATGACCCTCTATATACAAATCCCATCTCGAAGCAGTTGATTTATAATTTATGATTGTATAACATTTGTGATACAGGGAAATAAGTTGGAGGGATCCAACGAGATTCCTCGCTAGTATTCAATTCTTTCAATAATATTTCTTTTATTGTGAATTTTTGAATAACGAACACGATTGTGGACATCGTGGTTATAACATCTTTATATGTTTGAAATTAAAAACCCTGTAGTGATAAACAATTAATATCAATATTTGTTAAATGCTGGATGGCTATTGGCCTTAAATTAGTATTTCACAAATATTACAAATTTCCTTTAAGTCGGAATTGAGTTTTGAGACAAGAAAATATTTTTAAATCCGAAATTAGGTTTCAGAAATACCGTGTTTAAGGATTATTTAATTAAATATATTAATATTATTTTTAAGTTAATAAAATATATTAATATTATTTGTAAGTTACCTAAATATATTAATATTATTTGAAAGTTTATTAAATATATTAATATTATTTTTAAGTTAATTAAATATATTAATATTGTTTTTAAGCTGTATAATTATATTAATATTATTTTAGAGTTATTTAGTTATAATAAAATTGTTTCAAAGTTATTTAATTATATTAATATTGTTTTAAAGTTATTTAATTATTTAGTATTGTTCAAAGTAATTTCTTTGAGAGAAATGTGTAATCCTCTAGAATAGAAGAGAGCACACATGTGTGTGTCGCTGAAGACAAGTGCTACCAACATGCAAGGCAAGTAGCTAATCATAGTATAACTAACAAAGAAAAGAACTCAGGTACCCCTAGAATGAGCTCCGACAAGGCCATCTCCCATTACACCTCAATATCAATCTCCAACAAGGCTACAGCCCGATAGTGAGGTGTTAAAAGTATCTTAAAAAAAATCTATGAAGCAACTCAGCGCCAATGATATCAGAAGACCGCTCCATTTGGGAAGGAACCGCCATATTGAAAACTCATAAAATCTAAAATGAAAGCCTCACTGTAGATGCGAATGATGAAAAACACTACTCTAAAGACTTGGAAAAATTGAAGAGAGTGCCTCATAGTAAAAGTCAATCATCTTGAAAGTAGAATGCCTCTGAAGATGCTTAAGAACTAAGAAGAACTTCTCCAAGAACCTGAATTCGAAGCGCCCCTTGTGGCACTCGAATTAGGTAACTCACCAATCATTAAAAAATGACTGTTTCGAATCCTGGCACTACGATGAGTAGAACCCCTAATAGAGCTAGATCTCCTATGCCTACCTTTCTTAGTAGGCAATGATACAGTTGGTGCGATGCTATTAAAATTACCGTCATTTCCAATATCAGTTGAAAAAGCAGAAGTCCTAAGAAAAGCATCCTCTTTAACGGTGTCATCACCTTCATTATTCATATCACCCCTCCAATCACCCTATCACCGCAATCACCAACTTTTTCGACCTCATTATTTCTTTTATCACCACGTAAATCCAAGCTTTTAGAAAATCTATAGCCTTCCTCCTTTTTATTACGAACCAATGCAAAGCCAGTTTGAACATCAACATTATTCGAAAGATTATTGATCACATTTACATCTTTATCTCCAGCCAACCTACCATCATAATATGTATCAACATTTTCGACTACAACCTTCTTTTCATCAATCGGCCAACCACCATCATACACGTCAAAATACTCGACTGCATCCTTTATATCATTTAAATAGGTCGAATCAAATTTTTTAGCTGGAGCTGTGTCAGCAAACATGCACACATTGATATATGGATGGTGCACTACAATGGCATCTCTATTACCACTAGATACACTTGAACCCTCTATTCCATAAATCACAGAAGAAGATCCACACTCATTATGCCCAACCAAAATGTCAGACCTAATGTTATTAAAAATGGTATCATCAACAATAGTTTGAGTTCACTCACTGTATAACACATATCCCTGCATACATCCTTTGAGAAACACATTTCAACATCCGGTTTTGATTTAATCATTACACTGAATTCATATGCTCTTAAAATAATCAATGCACCCTTCCAAAATTTATTTATGATTCCAATAGAATTCGATAATGAGAAATCATTTACGGTCAGTCTACCTGATGATCCAATATCTATCTCCTTTCCAACATCACAACAATTAAACAACCCACTATCTCTACCAGATGAAAAAACATCATCATAATCAGATTATCTTAAGCATCATCAATTTTAATGTCTTCTCTTCCTACTCTTTCCCCCTTCTTTTCTTCTCATGCCTAATCCCATCCCTTTACTCCCTACTCCAATCCATCCTCAACCTCATGCAACTCCCTCTCTGAGCCCGTTTCAACCACCTTCCACCTCCACTTCCACCCCTACCCCTATCTGCCCATACCCTACCTCTGCCTCTTTTCCTCAGCCTTCTCTTCCTCACCCCAAACCATCATGGAATTCTCTGTTTAAATCCAAACCTAGCAATGCAGGCAGCTACATCCCAATTTAAATCCCTCTCTGCTTTGATGGCGATGTTTTGGTCCCGCCCGAATAATGTAATACAAAGCGAGCAATGATGTGTGTAGTGAGTGCTTGGTAGGCTTTTTCTTGGACAAGTCGTTGTCTTACATGACTGTGATTCAACACCTTAAAAGGGTATGGAAACTCAAGGGAAGTATAACTATAAAATCTGATGGATTCTTGTTCCTTCTCCATCTATCTTATGAGGGGATAGAAGGAAAATATTAGCTTTTGACCCAATTATTATAAGGAACGAATTATTTATCATTAAGCAATAGGATCCAGCTGTAGGCAATAGTTGCAGTAGGATCAAGGCAGTGCTAGTTTGGTTAAAAAATCTCAAATATACCCTTTTATTCATGGTCTTATCTTGGAATCAATTAGTTGACACCAAGGATAGGCAGATTATTATGTATGGATGAATCAACTGCAAAGTTGGAAATAATTGGTTATATTAAGTGTATGGTTGAAGTAACACCTCAAAATGAGCTGCGTGATGAATTCCCAGTGAAACTGCTTGATGGCTCAATCTAGATAATACAAGTATAATGCCTATGGAAGCCTGAAATTTGTGCTCTATGTAAGGAGTTTGGCCACGTAGCAGTGAATTGTTTGAATTATAAGAGCAAAGAATGTCCAATTGTTGTAGAGCATAAAGGAAGAGAAGTTATAGTTAGTGAAAAATAGCAAGTAGAGAGGTGGTGAAATCAACAGTAAAGAATAAACTAGCGTGAAAAAAGGTAGTAAATAAAAATACAAATAAAATCCTGAACAAGGGAAATGAGCATCAGAAGGTGATTGGAGAAAACGATGAAGGAGTAAGTCATATTGGAATAATGAGTGCTGTTATAAATGAGGGAAGTGCAGGGAATGTAAGGGCAATAGTTAATGATCATAACGAAGAGTTAATAAGTATAAATGACGCAACGGATTTAACTTAACGTGCTAATAATGTTTTCTTCCTCGTGAAATGATGATTTCGTGTCAAATAATCCGATAGAACGATAAATGCCCAATTCCGTTGATCGTGACGATGCCGGAATCTAGCTATCTCCAACCCGTTGATCTCGCAAGATACCGTGTTGAAAGATCTACAATTCGATCGTTGATCACTCGCAAGTGATACCGAGAATTGGCTTCTACTTCGTTGATTCGCGCACGAATAACCCGAAGAAGGAAAGAAGAAGGAGATCACACTCGACTTCAACAATGGTGCCAAAATCTCACATAAAATTTTATTCAAAAATCAACTCCCTTTACAAGTGACAACACACCCCTAATTATAGGAATTTACAACTCACACGACTCAACATATACGACTTAATCATATACGACTCACGACTTAACAATACAACATCACACGCGACTCAACAACACAACAGACGACATACGACTTACGAGTTACACGACTTAACATCATACAACTTAACAACATACATGCGACTTACATCATACAACTTAACAGTACAACACACGACATACGACTCAACAGTATACGCGACTCAACCAGATAGCATAGCTTCAGGAACGACTTAGTGACATAAGCTTCATAATGACTTAAGCTACCTAAGCTTCATGCGACTTAAGAGAATAACATAGTTTCATGCGACATACGACTTAAGAAATGCAGCATAACTTAACAACTTAAGGAATCAGCCTTCATGCGACATAAGAACCCATGCGACATAAGCGACATAGCGATATAAGAACCCATGCGACATAAGAACATAGCGACCTAACTGAGCGACTTAAGAAACGCGGTCTTGTTTTCCTGAGCCGTTAGCTTCATAGGTCGGTAGGTCGTTGAGCGACTTAAGAAACGCGGCCTTGTTTTCCTGAGCCGTTAGCTTCATAGGTCGGTAGGTCGTTGAGCGACTTATGGTTGAGAGACTTAAGACCGTTGTCATACAATTGATATAACTCGCAGACGACTTAAGCTTGAGCGACATATGTTGGCACGACTTAAGGCCGTTGGGCGACTTATCATCATGGTGCGCTGCATCATCCTCCCCTGGTTGAAAAGTATTCGACCCCGAATTTACACTTTCCTCTTCTTCGACATGCTTATTCTCATGATATGGAATCAAGTGTTTGACGTTGAAAACGTCGGCGGTATGGATATGATCCGGCAATCTTAATTGATAAGCATTCTCATTAATCTTTTTCACGACTTCCAAAGGACCAATCTTTCTAACAGCTAGTTTGTTGTAAGTACCAATAGGAAATCGATCCTTGGTCAATACTGCATATACAAAATCTCCTTCTTTGAATTCAACATTTTGTCGTTTAATATCTGCGGATGGCTTATATTTCTCGTTCGTCTTAAGCAATCGTTCCTGCACAACCTTGTGGTGCTCTTGCAATTCATTCACAAAATCACTAGCTCGTTTGATCACTCCTTTCTACTATGGTACTATAGATAAATCCAATGGTCCCTTAGGAATTGTTGAGTAAACAATCTGGAATGGACTGAATCCCGTGCTACGATTAAATGCATGGTTGTGTGTAAACTCAGCTTGACATAGCTTGGAATCCCAACTCTTCAAATTGTCATTCACAAGGCATCTCAGTAGATTACCCAGGGATCTATTCACAACTTCTGTCTATCCATCCGTCTGTGGATGATAAGCACTACTAAATTTCAGTTTTGTCCCGACCATTCTTCATAGACTCATCCAAAAATGACTCAGAAAACGAGTGTCTCTATCCGATATAATAGGTTTAGGCAATCCATGAAGACGATAGATCTCTCTGAAGTATAACTGTGTGACATTAACTGCATTTGTCGTCTTCTTGCATGCGATAAAATGTACCATTTTTGAAAATCGATCAACCACCACATAGATAGAATCATTGCCACGTTGCGTCCTCGGCAAACCCAATACAAAGTCCATACTAACATCCACCCATGGTTTAGTAGGTATAGGCAATGGCATATATAAAGCTGCATTTGTTGCGGTTCCCTTTGAAACTTGACAAATATGGCACCTCTGAACAAACCTTTCAACCTCCTCCTCATTGACGGCCAAAAATAAGACTTTGAGATCAACTGTATAGTACGGTCGCGGCCCACGTGTCCTTCTTCATGTCATTCTTTAATGATTTTCATTCGGAAACTGCAATCTGGAATACACAACTGATTTCCTCTGAACAGAAAACCTTTAACCAGCATATATCCATCCATGCTTCCCTACTTGGCTTTGTCTAGGATTTCAGAAAAATATGAATCTGAAGTAAGAAGTTCTAGAAGTAAGTCAAAACTCATCACCTCTACTCGCATGGTTGTCAGTAAATTCTCCCTCCGACTCAATGCATCGGCAATGCGATTAGTTACTCCAAACTTGTGCTTTACGACAAATGTAAATTGTTGCAAATAAGCTATCCACGATGCATGCCTAGCTGCAATTTTAGTATGCCCTTGTAAATGTTTCAACGCTTCGTGTTCCGTATACAAAACAAAACTCTTTGTGAAACAAGTAATGTCTCCAATGCTTCACAGCCTGCACAATAGCATAAAACTCCACATCATAAGTATTGTATCTCATCTTTGCTTCAGAAAGTTTTTCGCTTAAATAGGCAATTAGACGACCCTTCTGACTCAACACTCATCCAATTCCAACTTTCGATGCATCCGTATGTAACTCAAATAGTAACTGAAAATCTGGCAACACTAGAATCGGTGCTGAGGTTTGAAGTTCCTTGATTTGCTCAAAAGCAGATCCTGTCTCTTTCGTCCATGAAAAATACTTTCCTTTCATACAATCGGTAACATGGGCCATTACACCACTAAAGTGCGGTATAAATCTTCGATAAAATGAAGCTAACCCATGGAAACTTCTGACTTCTGTTATAGTTTTGGGTTGTGGCCAATTTCTGATTGCGGCTACTTTACTCTGGTCCACTTGTATCCCTTCCTTCGACACGACATATCCCAGAAATAAAACACTTGGCGTCATGAACACACATTTCTTTGTCGCTGCATAGAACTATTCTTGACGAAGGATAGTTAACACCTTTCGCAAGTGTTGAATGTGCTCCTCTGTGCTCGCACTATATATCAAGATATCATCAAAGTAAACTACAACAAACTTTCCGATGTAAGGTCTGAAAATTTGATTCATCACCCTCATAAATGTACTTGGTGCATTAGATAGACCAAACGGCATAACCAGCCATTCATATAATCCTTCCCGAGCCTTGAATGCTGTCTTCCATTCATCACCTGGTCTAATGCGAATCTGATGATAACCGCTCTTAAGATCGATCTTTGAAAAGAATACAGACCCACTAAGTTGATCCAATAGATCATCAAGTCTTGGCATAGGAAATCTGTATCTGACAGTTATTTTGTTGAGCGCCCTGCTGTCGGTACACATTCTCCATGAACCATCTTTCTTCGGTACCAACAAAGCTGGTACAGCACATGGACTGAGACTCTCTCGAAAACGCCCTTGCTCAAGCAACTCCTCAACCTGTCTCCTCAACTCTTCATGCTCTTTTGGATTTATACAATAATGTGGCCTATACGGTAAAACAACGCCTGACACTAGATCAATTTGATGTTGTATATCCCTTAGTGGTGGTAATTCCTTAGGTAATTCCGCAGGAAAGACATCTTCAAATTCATTTAACACCGGTCTAACTTCTGCAGGAATTTCAAGATCTTCACTTGTTTCATACCCAATCAACATAAACAATTCAGCACTGTCTTTCACTTCTTCAACAAACTCTTTCGTAGATAATAAACTAGTTGATTCCACCTTCTTCTCTGACTTGCTTTCACTTTGTTCATGCTTCTTAGGAACTAAGGTAATTTGTGTCCCTTCGAACATGAAACTGTAGCTGTTGGTGCGACCATTATGTTGTACAGCTCTATCATACTGCCATGGCCTTCCCAATAGTAAATGACACATCCATGTCGACAACATCACACCATATATCATCTTTGTACTTCTTCCCAATAGATAATGTAACAAATGCTCGTCTTCCCACTGTCACTTCTCAACCTTTCTTTAACCATGCTAGTTTATAAGGTCTAGAGTGTTTTTCAGTCTTCAACCCTAACTTCGCGACGGCTTCTTTAGAAATAATGTTATCACAGCTTCCTGCATCAATAACAAATCGACAAACCTTTCCCAAGATAGTACATGTAGACTGAAAGATATTGCTTCTCAACCAACTAGAATCATTCTCATGCTTTGGCACTAAACAAGACCTCCTTATCATCAAGTTACACCCTTCATCCCCTGACACAACTTCTTCATCTTCATCAAACTTCGATGGTTGGGAATAATCAATTTCAGCTTCCACATCCTCATACTCACATTCCTCTGCAACCAATGCTCTCTTCTTTGGCTTTGTACATTCATTACTTTTATGGCCAAATTCCTGATTGTTATAGCATTTGATACTGTTGTTGACCTTTGCTTTAGCGGCTTCATTGACAATTGGTTTATTGACTGTCTTGGAAACATTAGCATTGCTACTAGCAACCTTATTCTGGTTGTTAGATCTCGCAAACACACCACTTTCTTGTCTCCCTTGTTTCTCCCAAGTTAGAGCTTTCTGATGTGCTTCAGCAACAGGCATTGGATTAAACATATTAACCATGTCTTGAATTTGCGTTCGTAACCCTCCAACATATCTAGCCATTAGCTGTTCCTCGGTTTCCATAATATCATTCCTTGCAATCAATTGATAGAATTCATCTGCATAATCATTCACTGTCTTCGTCCCCTGTCTTAAATTCTGCAAACGTTGATACATAAGAGATTGATAATTGTATGGCAAGAAAGTTGCTTTCATCATCTTTCTCATCTTCTCCCAAGTGACAACTTTTGATTTTCCTATTCTCTCCCGAGTTAGTTTAGTTTGTTGCCACCAAGCCATAGCTCTTCCCCTTAGTCTTGTAGCAACTAATTGGACTTTGCGATTCTCAGGCACCTCCTTGAATTTCAAAATTTCTTCAACATTCGACAACCAATCAAGAAATTCTTCTGCTTGCATACCACCTTTGAATTCTGGAATTTCCATCCTCATACCTGACTCCCATTTACGATCATTTTCTGAATCCACATATTGATTTCGCCCTTGGCCTCGATTTCGATAATGAATACTACCTCCATCACCATCCTCCTCCAAATCATATGTATGTCGATATCGATCATGACCATCTACATCTCTACGACCATACATGTCCCTTCTACCCTCTCTTTCAACATCACGATATGGTTCATTCTCAAACCCACGTTGAGTTCTTCTCTCTCATTTTGATACCCATGGTGGTCTCGCATCATTGAAACTGATGATTCTCTCCTATCTCGATAAGATTGGGGTGACATCCTCCTTTCTCCCGAAACCGATGGTGAAACCCTGTTTTCACTCTGATTTGAAACTTGTGACGTTCTCCTTTGATTTCGATTCATGTCATTCATTAATTTCTCCAACTTTTCAATACCCTCCTTTAAATTTTCATTGATACGCTGCTCCATCTGTTCAGCTTCTTGTCTTCTATACACATCCTCAACTTTATGATAGCGATTAACATGTCTCGGA
This sequence comes from Allium cepa, assembly GCA_030765085.1. NCBI lineage: Eukaryota > Viridiplantae > Streptophyta > Magnoliopsida > Asparagales > Amaryllidaceae > Allium > Allium cepa. Next base: position 187,882,928 of record CM060937.1, on the reverse strand, counting down.
GGCATGATCTAGCTTTGATCTGGCTCGATACGGATTTGATATGGTTCAACTTAGCTCTGACTCGGCTCGGATCTGATATGGCTCCGACCTAACTTGCTTTAACTCGGCTTTGACTTAGCTTCAACTTGATCTTACTTAGCTCCAATCCGTCCTTGATCTTACTTAGCTTTGATACCAAACTAACGCAGCGGATTTAACTTGACGCGCTAATAATGCTTTCTTCCTCACGAAATGATGATTTCGTGTCAAATAATCCGATAAAAGCCTAATTCCGTTGATCGTGACGATGCCGGAATCTAGCTATCTCCAATCCGTTGATCTTGCAAGATACCATGTTGAAAGATCTACAATTCGATCGTTGATCACTCACAAGTGACACCGAGAATTGGCTTCTACTTCGTTGATTCGCGCACGAATAAGCCGAAGAAGGAAAGAAGAAGGAGATCACACTCGACTTCAACAATGGTGGCAAAAGCTCACACAAAATTTTATTCAAAAATCAACTCCCTTTACAAGTGACAACACACCCCTATTTATAGGAATTTACAACTCACACGACTCAACATATACGACTTAATCATATACGACTCACGACTTAACAATACAACATCACACGCGACTCAACAACACAACATACGACATACGACTTACGAGTTACACGACTTAACATCATACAACTTAACAACATACATGCGACTTACATCATACGACTCAACAATACAACACATGACATACGACTCAACAGTATACGCGACTCAACCAGATAGCATATCTTCAGGAACGACTTAGCGACATAAGCTTCAGAATGACTTAAGCGACCTAAGCTTCATGCGACTTAAGAGAATAACATAGCTTCATGCGACATACGACTTAAGAAATACAGCATAACTTAACAGCGTAAGGAATCAGCCTTCATGCGACATAAGAATCCATGCGACATAAGCGACATAGCGACATAAGAACCCATGCGACATAAGAACATAGCGACCTAACTGAGCAACTTAAGAAACGCGACCTTGTTTTCCTGAGCCGTTAGCTTCATAGGTCGGTAGGTCGTTGAGCGACTTAAGAAATGCGGCCTTGTTTTCCTGAGCCGTTAGCTTCATAGGTCGGTAGGTTGTTGAGCGACTTATGCTTGAGCGACTTAAGACCGTTGTCATACAATTGTCATAACTCGCAGACGATTTAAGGTTGAGCGACATATGTTGGCGTGACTTAAGGCCGTTGAACGACTTATCATCATGGTGCGCTGCATCAATAAATATCATTGAAGCCTTGCAGTATGATAATGATGTTGAGAATAATGTTTTGGGTGAAGGAAAGCAATTGCAGATTGAGGGGGAGGAGGTGAAATTTGAGAGAAGGATAATGACAATATATTGGATGTTGATGAAGATTGTAATCCGGAGAACAGTTTTGAAGTATTGTATAATGAAAAGGATAAAGAAGAAGATGTTTTAATTCTACGATTGGTGAGAAGAAGGATGATTATGAAGATAAATTAAGGGAAGCATTTGAATTGGAAGTAGGAAGAGCAAAGAAGTTATCGATAGTATTAATAGGAGAGAGCAATTGTTGTGCACATGCATAAGGATACAACTATGCAAGACATTGATTTATTGCATCAATGCAAAATCCCATGTCAACGACATACCCAAACCATGCAAATGCAGCAAGTCCACATAAAAATAGTTTATCAATAGCTAACGCAATTATATGTGCAGAATTGTAAGTAAATTTCTTTAATCTAATTCTTTCCCTTCAGTAGAATCACCCACCAACTTCATCAACATCTACCTCGCAACTAAATAATCCAACATCCCCATATACTTTCAAGGGAAGCATTCTTGGATGGAAATCACCATCTCAAATACCAAGGATCAATGAAACTGTGTTTGCTAACTCCACAACCAAACAGAGTAAAAATAAGAAAAAACTGAATGCTTCTAATCTCAAAACCACAACAAGGGCAAAATCTCCTGCAACAAGGAGGATGAAAAATGTAGTTCTTTTATCTCTATATAATTTATGGCACAAAACTATGCAGCGTGGAACATCAAGGGTGCTCATAACAACACCAAGTTAGACCAAGCAAAAAGTATGATATATGAGAACAAACTATCTCTCCTAACTATTCTGGAAACAAAATTAAACCTACAATTAACCAAAGCAGCAGCCATGAGAATCAATCTACTCTGGTTCCTTAGTCACAACCTCAATGAAGCAGCATGTGGTAGAATTATGGTGCTTCATGATCCTTCCATTCTTACTCTTTCAACAATTCTCTCCACCTCTCAAGTTATGCATTTCCATGCTATAAAACAATCTTGTCCAAATTCTTTCTACCTCACCATTGTTTATGCCCACAACTGTCTAGCTTCAAGACAAAATTTCCTCAATCTTCTTGCTGCCTTCAGATAAGATACCCATCCATGGTTGGTGGTGGGTGATTTTAATTGTTATATTAATTTTAATGACAAACAAGGAGGAGATGATGCAGCGCAAGTTAGAAACAAACGAGATGAAGGTGAACGACTCACTTTAAGTCGCAGCCGACTCATCAATGTCTCGTTCTCCACCATAAGTCGCGAACGACACATCGCCACAAACCACCGACTCACAATTCATTCCCAAACCACCCACCGACTCACAACTCCATCACCTTCCACCGACTCACGACTCAGGCCTTTGCCGACTCATTCCCTCCACGACCCACCTCCGATTCGATCTCCAATCGCGACATACGACTCATTCCCTCCATCCTGAGTCGCGACCGACTCATCTGTTACTCCCAGCCAAAGCCTAAATCCATATGCACGCACGAGACATCTTGTGTCACGAACGAGCTATGCTAGCTCCAGTAGGTTACTTATTCTCCAACCCTAAGTCGCGGCCGACTTATTGTTGCTGTGAAAGATGTTTAAGTCGCTGCAAATTAAGTCGCGAATGACTTATATCTTGAGTCGTTGCCGACCTAAATTTGAGTCGCTACAGATTATAAGTCGCGGCCATTTCTTAATTACCGAAGCTCCATTGAGTCGTTACCGAGACATTGATGAGTCGCGTGAAGAAGTTGAATCGTCTTAGTTGAGTCGAAGCCGAGATAACAAGAAGTGTGTAATGTTTGTGTTGTAATTTCTTAAGTCATTTGTGTTGTGTCATAAACCCTATAAATAGGGATGTAATGTCATTGTAATGGTGGTTGATTTTGAAATAAAATTTCTAGTTGATTGCTTTGTGCTTTCTTCTCCAATTGGTGGTTGAGTGTAATCTCCTATCTCCACTTACGTCATTCGAGTGCGCTCGAATCCACGTTTGTTGAAGCCGATTCACGGTATCTAGTGAGCTAGATCAACGTACGAAGAATCGTAGATCTTCTTTCTCGGCATCGTGCGCGATCAACGAGACGAAGATAGCTAGAATCTGGTATCTTTGGATCAACGGATTTGGGCCTTGCAGTATTCTCAACTCACCGATTGCTACATTCCATCGATTGAAGTTTGTTTTGATTAATCCGCTGCGTCAGTTTTGGTATCAGAGCCATACTTAGCCAATCATAGCTAAGTTGATTCTTGGAGCCAAGTATTTGAAGTTGAAGTTTGAAGTTGGAGTTCATTGTGTTCTTATTGAAGTTGCAACAAGTTTGGAGTATTTGATCTATAGCATTTTGGATCAAAGTGTTGGAGGGTGTTTGAATTTGGACTTGTTGAAGTTTGCACGCCAAATTTTTGAAGTGTGTGAGCCAAGTCAAGTCGTGTAGTGGTATAGCCGAGCTAACTTTGGGTCGAAGCCAAGCGACTTAGCCCTTAAGTCGTTCTCTATGCGAGCTAGTGACCGTTACTTGATTTGTGTTGCACTTTGAAGCCGAGTTAGTGTTGAAGCGTGGTATTGGATTTTGAAACAAGCCGAGCTAAGATGGGGCTGAACTTGTTGAGTTTGTAGAAAGTTTGTTCAAAGTTTAAGTGTGTTTGACTTTGTTGAAGTGAAGTTTGAATTTTTGAAGATTTGTTTGAAGATTCAAACATGCCTCCGAGAAGAGTTAATCGCCATTCGAATGTTGAAGATGCTAAGGCGATGGAGCAACGAACTAAATATAATTTCGAGGAGAAGTTTGATAAAAGTTTTGGGAGATTAGAGAAATTGATGATGAATTTGAATACAAGTCAAAGTAGAAGGTCGCAAATCTCGAACCATGGGGGAAACCGAGTTTCGCCATTGGTTACAGAAGCGAGGAGGGTGTTACCACCATCGAGTCGTGACAGAAGAGAATCATCAGTTTCGATGAGGAGAGATCATCGTGAATATAGAGATGAGGAAAGAAGAGCTTATCGTGGCTACGAGCATGAACCATATGGTGATTATGAAAAAGGAAGTGGAAAGGATGTGCATGTTCATAACAGAAGCAATGTTCAGGATCGACATCGAAGTTCATCTAATTTTGAAGAAGATAGTTTTGATGATAGCATTCACTTTCAATATCCGGATCAAAGGCAAAGTCGATATAGAAATGTTGAAGAGAATGGTCATACACGGAAATCAAGTATGGACACAGAAATTCCTGAATTCCGAGGTAGTCTACGAGCAGAGGAATTCTTTGATTGGTTGTCAAAGGTTGAAAATATTTTTGAACTCAACGACGTTCCCGAAGATCGTCAAGTTAAGTTAGTTGCTACAAGCTTGAGAGGAAGAGCTATGGATTGGTGGCAACAAGCTAAATCAACCAGGGAGAGAATGAAGAAATCTAAAGTTGTCAAGTGGGATAAGATGAAAAGGATGATGAAAGCAAATTTCTTACCTTACAATTATCAAGCTCGTATTGATCAACAATTACAGAAGAGGAATCAAGGGAGTCAAGGAAAAGGTATGGTTACAATCTCCAGCAATCAGAGTAGAGGTGTTCATTGCAGTAGAGATGTTTCTAAGAGAGTCAACAAATCAGTTGTACCTGGAAATGTTGAGACAAATGTTGATGACCGAATTAAACGATATCATTATCAGGAGTTTGACCATCGAAGTGTTGAATGTGCGGAGCCCAAGAAGAAAGCATTAGCTGTGGAAGAAAGTGAAAACGAGGATGTGGATGATTCAACTGAAAGTGAGCCGGAAGAGGAAGAGGAACCGACTAGTCCAATGTCATTCAGCGAGAGTGTTGAAGAATCGGAAGGTAGTACTGAAACATTGATTAGGTATGAGGCAAGAGAAGAACTTAAATTTCCGGAGAAAGTTAAACCAATGTTGGAAGAACTTGAAGAGGTTGGTCTTTCAGAATCTTTCGCAACCTTAACACTAAAGTTTGACAATGAAGATGAAGAAGTCGAGTTGGAGAATGAAGAATGTAATTTGTTGAGGAGGATGGATGAAGTTAACTTTTATCAACCACCACAATTTGATGACGATGAAAGTTCTTTGTCAGGGGATGTAGAAGTTTTGTCAAAGGATGAAGAGGGTAACATGTCGAGGAGGACTGATGAAATTGACTTCTATCAACCGCCGAAATTTAATGATGATGAAGAAATTGAGTCAAAGTATGTGGATGTAGAAGTTGACTATTCGTCATTGCCAACATTTGATGTCAATAGTATGGAAGAAGAGACTGTGTTTGGAGTTGAGGGAATTCATTTGTTGATGGAAGATTATTGCTTGTCACCTGAGTTTGTGGTTGAGAACCAGCCAAGTGAAACTTCCTTAGTTTCCGATGAACCCGAACAAAGAGAGAGTGAAGCAGGAAAGAAGGCAGAAACAGAAAGTTTATTATCTTGGAGAGAGTTCGTCAATGAAATGGAAGAGTATGTGGAAATGAGGTATGAAGTGTTTGAAATAACCAGGCAAGGAGCAAGTGAAGATCTTGATGTTTTCACGGAAGTTGGATCAGAATTCGATGAGTCTGAAGTCGAATATTCTAGGGCATTATCCGAAGAGTTACCATCCCTCCAGGACATTCAACGTCAAACTGAATTCGTACCAGATGCTATTTTACTACCAGGAACATATGATAACACATCTAAATGAGTTAGGGAAAGACAAGAAGCTAAGCATGAATCGTCTCACTGTTCCAGTCAGGGTTTCCTAAGTCGTTCCGTGATTTTAAACTTCCTTGTAGCTTCTCACATTTTAGACACGTTTTGGTTCTATATTACATCTGCCTATTGGCCGAAGCAATATGGTATACGACACTATTCTTATGAAGTTCTGTGCTACATGAAGTGGTTCTGGCATTTAGTGCTTAGTTTATTCCGCACTTTTTCATATGCCATCTCCCTCAGATCACTTTCTTATGCCGCCTGCCTGATGCCACATCTGTTTTATTCCATGCATTTGTTATTTCGAACCGCATCGTCCAAAAGTCAAAACAAGATCAACTTCAATAGTGGTTATCACCCGGACCACATCAAACCAGATAATGAATGGAAGACAGCATCTCGAAGGAGGAAAGTGTGTAAATTCGGGACGAATTCTTTTCAAATGGAGGATGTGTTCATTTCTGAATTATTTCATGTTAAACATCTTACACCTTATTATGAAGATGAACAACCCAATGGGGAAGAACTTTTAAATTCGAGGACGAATTCTATTCAACCAAGGGAGGATGATGCAGCGCAAGTTAGAAACAAACGAGATGAAGGTGAACGACTCACTTTAAGTCGCAGCCGACTCATCAATGTCTCATTCTCCACCATAAGTCGCGAACGACACATCGCCACAATCCACCGACTCCAATTCATTCCCAAACCACCCACGGACTCACAACTCCATCACCTTCCACCGACTCACGACTCAGGCCTTTGCCGACTCATTCCCTCCACGACCCACCTCCGATTCGATCTCCAATCGCGACCTACGACTCATTCCCTCCATCCTGAGTCGCGACCGACTCATCTATTACTCCCAGCCAAAGCCTAAATCCATATGCACGCACGAGACATCTTGTGTCACGAACGAGCTATGCTAGCTCCAGTAGGTTACTTATTCTCCAACCCTAAGTCGCGGCCGACTTATTGTTGCTGTGAAAGATGTTTAAGTCGCTGCAAATTAAGTCACGAATGACTTATATCTTGAGTCGTTGCCGACCTAAATTTGAGTCGCTACAGATTATAAGTCGCGGCCATTTCTTAATTACCGAAGCTCCATTGAGTCGTTACCGAGACATTGATGAGTCGCGTGAAGAAGTTGAATCGTCTTAGTTGAGTCGAAGCCGAGATAACAAGAAGTGTGTAATGTTTGTGTTGTAATTTATTAAGTCATTTGTGTTGTGTCATAAACCCTATAAATAGGGATGTAATGTCATTGTAATGGTGGTTGATTTTGAAATAAAATTTCTAGTTGATTGCTTTGTGCTTTCTTCTCCAATTGGTAGTTAAGTGTAATCTCCTATCTCCACTTACGTCATTCGAGTGCGCTTGAATCCACGTTTGTTGAAGCTGATTCACGGTATCTAGTGCGCTAGATCAACGTACGAAGAATCGTAGATCTTCTTTCTCGGCATCGTGCGCGATCAACGAGACGAAGATAGCTAGAATCCGGTATCTTTGGATCAACGGATTTGGGCCTTGCCGTATTCTCAACTCACCGATTGCTACATTCCATCGATTGAAGTTTGTTTTGATTAATCCGCTGCGTCAAGTTTCTTCAGCCAAGAGACATATACCCTTTAAACCACTTATCTCTACATCCTCCCTGATCCACATCAGTAGTTCTGGTGCAAAATTTTCATGGAATAATAGAAGCAGATCTGGCATCAGAACCTTCACAACCATTGCTAACTTTTTTGCTAATTTCCAAGCAATGCAAGCTTGGCCAACCTTATCTTCCCACCTATCATACCCTATCCTTTCTGATTGTTCCCCTTTAATAATTGCCACTAGGATTAAGGCATTAAATGAGGAAAAAAAAACTTTAAATTCTATAATGCTTGGGTCCAAGCACCTGAGTATAATAATATTATAATTAATGCATGAGCTAATAATTTTGTTGGCAACCCAATGTATGTTTTTTGTAGGAAATTGAAAGCAATCAAGTATGCACTAAAGAGCCGGGCTAGAGAAAAATATGGAAATGGAAGTAAAGCAACTTTCAATCTGAGGTATCAACTTAAGCAGGCAAGACAGCTGATGATGGATAATCCTGATGACCTAGATGCTGTTAGTGAGGAAGAAAGATTATTTGCAGCTCTCAATGATGCTCTGGCAGTGGAAGGAAACATGAGAAGGCAGCAAACAAGGAAAATATGGGCAATAAAGGGTGATAGTAATACAGCTTATTTCCATGCCTCTATGAAAATAAAACAATCCAAGAAGCAAGTTAGTAATATTTATGATGAAATGGGAGTGTTGCATAGCTTACCAAAGGAAGTTGATAATGCATTGCTCGAGTATTATGAGGAATTAATTGGTAATGAATCTAATTTTTTTTCTTAATTTGGAGAATTTGTCTCAAGTACATCTTCCTACAACGCAGGCTGATTAAGCTATAATGCTAGTCAAAATTGTTACTAATGAGGAAATAAAAAAACCCTATTTTCTATTAATAAAAGGTCTTCAAGAGGCCCTGATGGTTTCAATGTTGTTTCCTTCACCCACAGCTAGGATGTTATTGGTGATGCATTTTGTGATTCTATTCACAACTTTTTTGATAAGTTTAAGTTGTTGAGCGAGGTGAATGCAACTAACCTAATCCCATTACCCAAGCAAAAGCCAGCAACAACTGTCACATCTTTTAGGCCCACATCATGTTGTAATGTCATGTATAAATGTATCTCTAAGATACTTGCTTCAAGGCTAGTACAAATGCTTGATAGAATTATCACAAAGAACCAGGCAGCTTTTCTTTCCAAGAGAAATATTCTTGATAATGTTATGCTTGCTCATGAATTACTTAAGGGATGAAGTAGAGTTCATGCAACCCTAAGTGTTATGCTGAAACTTGACTTGAGGAAAGCTTATGATAGTGTCCAATGGGAATCTATTGTTAGAATAATGTCTCTTATGGGGTTTCCTAAAGTTTACATTGCATGGGTGTACGAGTGCATATCCACTCCATGTATTTCACTTAAATACAATGGCGGTACCACAGGCTACTTCAGAAGCAAGCAAGGAAGGTGACCCATTATCTTCCTACATATTTATCATTGTCATGCAAGTCTTCTCCAATATGATTGCAGACAAGTATAAAAATAATAAAATTTAGCTCCACCTTAAGTGCTCAAACCCTCTTATAACATCCTTACTATTTGCTGATGACATAATGCTCTTTTCCAAGCCTGATTTGCATTCTTTGGTCTGTATTAAGAGCACACTTGAATCCTTTTACCTCATAACAGGTCTGAAACTCAGTAATAATAAATCTCACATTCTTTTATCTGGAATCTCCCATGATGCAGCAAGCATGTTGGCCTCATTTTTTGGTCTGCAACCAATGAGTAATGATATGACATATTTGGGCCTTCCTCTATGCACAAGCAGAGTAACTATTGTTAATTGCTTATCTTTATATGGTAATATCACCTCTAGAATGAACAGCTGGGCCAGCAATTTCCTATCACAGGCTAGAAGGTTGGTTCTAGTTAAACATGTTATATTCTTTATGATGGTATATTGGGCTAGGTGTTTTCTTCTTCCCTTGGAGTTAATTAAAATGGTTAGAAGTGCTGTGTTAATATATTTTTTTAGACGGGATCTGTGAATTTCAAAATAATAGTGCCATGTTCTTTTACTAAATTTGAGAAGCCAGAATCTAAGGGAGGACTTGGAATATATAATATGGTTAGGTGGAATAATACTGCAGCACGTGTTCATTTTAACTCATTGTTCAATGGCAAGGTAAATCTGTCGACTAAATGGACTATAAAGAATAACATTGGTTACAAATGTTTTTGGATAATGCCTGTGCCTCGGAATTTTAGCTTGATATGGAGAAAAATTCTTAATTCGAGAAGCTTTTTCTTGCCATATTTAAAGCTTTCCCTCAGGCATGCCGCCAGCAGGAATTTCTTGGATGAACCATGGATGAATAATGGGCTGATATTATCATTAAAGTTTTCTCATCAGAAAATCTTACAGTCTGGTATTAGCAGTAATGCTAGAGTTAGTGATCATATCATCAATGGTAACCTGCAACTCCCATACACTAGTAACCAGGTCATAAGGCAGCTATGAATGTTATAAGTACTGATTCTTATCCTGATGCAGATGAAGAAGTGCTGTTCTGGAATGGTACGCCTCATACCATTACTCATGTTTATAAACTGATAACTAAGCACAATGATATGCAGAACTGTGGGTGGAATAAAGTGGTTTGGAATGTTAATTCAACAAGTAGAGATAACTTTACGATGTGGAAAGTAACGATGAATGCATTATTGACTAAGAAGAAAACGTATAAGTATGGTATGGGTGTTGAGCCTCTTTGTGTATACTGCAATTTATATATAGAAAGTACTCAGCACTTTTCTTTGTTTGGCCATTGCTTTTGAATCTATGGACTAGGTTGGTTAGTAATTTGCGGATGATTATAACTTCTGGCGGTCCTATTTGTGAATGGAACTGGATTAGAAAGGCTATGAAATGGAGAAGAAAAGAAAGGAATATGTCGTGCTTGAGAAAAGAATTTTGAGATGTTTTGAGCATAAATCAAATTCATTGCCTCAGTTATGGTTTGCCCTATACAACACTACTAGTGCGTGGCCCGTGCTACGCACACGGGCATTGTTCATTATTAAGTTGATGCTAAAAGTTACTTGGAATATTATACCATACGTAAAATAAAGGAATTTTGTGTAGGAGTGAATTGTGTGCTTTTATTATGCTTCGAGTGTGCGCAAATGTAATGCGTATGTGTGTTTGTTTATTAATATAATAGATTGTCGGTAAAAGTTGATCTCTTCATTCTCTCTACAAAACCACTGTTTAAATAAAAAAATAAAGATAGAATACCATAGAATGGAAATATAAACCAGACATTTGGTTGTCATTTGATTATGCTCAATCTCAAAACATAGCTCTATATCAGTTTAGGCCATGATATAATGTTCAATTTTATGACGAACAGCCATGACCTGCTTTTTCCATGATCCTACCGGGCTTTGGGTCTTTAAAACAATGCTAAAATGATTCCAAGATCCCTTATTATCAAACACAATAGGTCACCATCTTAATGGCCTTCCATCATGGCTAGCTATGCATAAACCTATAAAAGCATGCTCAGTTTCAGAGATATACATAAAATTCTCCTCCAAGCATAAATGGTTCTACAGTTGAAAAATGTATTCTAGCATATACAGCCTATGCCTGTTGCTTTAAAATTCAATCAAATAATTCAGCAATAAAACTACAATTTAGATTGTTTTTTTACAATGTAAAATTGTACCAACAAATTCACACATAATACAGTAAATCTTATGAAAAGAAAAAAATCCACTGTTGTTGTTGTTGTTTCATCGTTTTCATGCTGAAATTAATGGAGAAAAACCTCATTTATTTCTCAACTCATTCTCCTCTGGACTTGTCCACTCCATCACCGATGAACTAACTAAGCTCGTCGATGAACTCGAGCTCGTCTTCACCAATCTCTTCTTTGTAGTTTTACCATTCCTCCTGCCTTTAACAATTTCCTTGATTCACCTTTATCATAACTGCTCGTGTCAACTCCAATTTTTACTCATTGAATTACTGAAGTACCATTCCTCGGCTCCTTTTATTTTTGACCAGTATTAACTTGACTAAAATTTGGTTATAATTTGATGATAATTGAGTTAAACATCTATTGTAGGATTTTATGATTTATTTGTCATTGATGTTTTACATCACCTTCCATGCACAGCATACCCAATCAGTAATGTGACGTTAATTAAGGATGCATAAAAAACATAACAGCCTAGAAAATCCTAAGAATTCATGTGTGCACGTTATTTATTCATTATATATTGTTTTATAATATCACTGGTAGGAGAAAAGATCCACGTTTCACCATTTTTTAAGCCATGTACAAAAATTGAACTGCAAACAAAATAATCAACAGAACTTGTTTCTATCCCAATAACTATCTAAAATCCAAAAATCAAAAATCAAATAAATACACGTTGTATTAATATTCAAGGAAAATACATTCAAATGTAACGGACAAGTGGACTAACTGGCTTCCTTTAAATATAAAGATGTTACAATAATCAAATGCATTAACCATAAATTTCCAACTGTTATGAATGAAAGTATAAACTACCTTAGAATCTCTTAATCTTTAATCATGCAATCAGTAATAGCATAAAAGGTCTAAGAGCTTTTCCTCCATGAAGAGGGGGCTCATTTCCTTGTCTTTCCTCCTAAATCAGCAGGCCTTTCCTCCTAATTTCAGGGAAACAGGAGTATTCCCCCCTCCCCCTCCTCCTCCCCCTCCCCCCATATAATATTTGAAATATATAACCTGCACAATTAAGAGCTAAATGAAACATCACAAATCTATCTTGGTCTGTTTCATGATATGCTTTAGAGATGATATGTATTCAGCTGGTTTTCTAATTTGGAGTGTATAAACTATCTATCACTTTTGATTGAAACATTATTGAGAAACATTGATACCAAGTTTAACTTCAATCTTTAAAGTGAGTTCTACCAACTATCCAAAATACATATAAATAGTTTTTAGCAATCATTTAAAATCTTTTAAAAAGAATTATTATAGTGGAAACCATGAAGATACAAGTAGTATAGTTTTCTATTATTGAGGTCCATAGACATAAAAATTTAACATATATTTCTTACAAAAAATTATAGGAAAGAGGAACATAAGATATCCAACTTTATCAAATCTGGAAACCGCATATAAAATTCTTAGTATGCAGGATATTGATCATATTTAATACTCAATTGAAACAAAATATTATTAAACTATGAAATGTTTTGCGTTACCGTTCATTTCAGCAGAAAACCTCTACTGAAACCTAAACCCTTTAGCAACATCATCATATTTTAGCATATCCATTTTCATTTCAAAAATACTCAATTTACCAACTGATAATTCAATATTATCTCAATCAAGAATTTGAGACATCAAATCTTTAGAGTTTAGAAACTGGACTATTTAATCATATTAAGATGTGAAATTTTAATTCATATCACGATTCCAATTCATGTTACCTTTGTCATCGCTATTACATGCCCAGTTTGCTATTTACTTAGTGACTTTATATGCACAGTTATTTAGGTGGACTAACTATACCAATATAGTTAAAGCAGAAAGATCGCTTACATATTTTATTTACACATCATTTTTTGTATAACTAAAGAAATTAGTTTTTTGCAGGAAAAAAACTTAAAATCCCCATCCACATATACCATCCTAGATCATTGGTCGCGTCGGGAATAATTCTCGAAACTTTCAACATGTTTTTTGATATCTATATAGATATCTTTGAATAGAATCGCATTCCCACTTCCTAACATATTCGTTCTTTTGCGACTAAAAATAATAAAGAGGATAGTAATAGAGAAAAACAAAGCTTCATACTGATTCACCTTTGATCGAGTAGTCGATTAGGCAATCACAAACCAAACAGATTGATCTCCTCACCGAACATGACCTATACGCAACAAAAGCAAAGTTGCTCTTATCTTTCCTCGACATTAGATTGTTCAGACTTGGAAAAGTGGACCAACCTTTTCCTAACTATTGCTGAAATTGCAACCTAGTCGCAAATTATTATAGCCTGTAAAGTTTCATATTTATTAACAACTGTGAGATTGAGGAAGAATGTCATGTAGGAGACAGTATGTGCAACAGATAATCAAATGATATCCACAAACGAAACATGTCAATAAATAGAATTCAAATGCTCAATATCAGACATAATAAAAAAGCATGGTTTATAGGGAACCTGTAATCAGTTAGAGATGAATTAATTTTTTTAAATTGAGTTATTAAATAATGCCTGGCCATCATGATACCAATTCCCCAAACATGTGTAATATAATTAGTCTGAATCCAATGTAGTTGGATTGATTTGGGAAATGCAACAAAAAAACATAATTAGGTGTAGTTCTGACTGTGACTAATTAAAAGAGCATATAAATTCATGATAGTGAAACCTTCGGAGTGCATATACAAATACATGTTGAGAGTTGAGGCGTAACAGAAAAATCAATGAAGATTTGACACAACCACTATCAGAAAAAGAACTATATGCATTTACCAACTTACGTACTAAATACATTTCAGACCAAAGAAACAGTTACTGCGAAATTGTAAGATTTATCCACCTTTATCAAATATTATTAAAAAAGGGTATGTAGCAAAAAAGGTGTATCTACCATATAGCAGAACAATTTATGATCAAATCAAGTTTTATGACCCAACCTACCAAATGTACGGTCAATTATATGCATAATACCCAACTCGAGTGAAAAGGATCGAAAAATTGATGAAGATTAGAAACAACCACCATCAAAAAAAGAACTACATGCATTTACCAGATTACGTACTAATACATGTCAGGCCAAAGAAACAGTGAGTACGAAATTGTAAGATTTATCCACTTTTATCAAATTTTATTTAAAAAGGGCATGTAGCAAAAAAAAGTGTATGTACTACATAATAAAACAATTTATGATCAAATCAAGTTTTATGACCCAACCTACCGACTGTTCGGTCAATTATATGCATAATACTCAACTCGATTGAAAAGGATTAGCAAATTAGTGACCGAAAAGCCTTTTATTTGAAATAGATAAAAGGGATGTAGGTTAGAATGGGAATAACAGATAGTCGAATCAAGTTTTACTACAAATCCTATCAACCATGTCTTCAAATATATAAAAAAACCCTATTTCGAGAAATAAATATCAACAAATTACTGACTTAATGCAATTAAATCCCAATTTGACTTCACAATTTTACCAGCTGTATAATCTCTCTAGTGTGGAACGTATTTGGGCAAGATTAGTCGGTAGAAAAAGAAGGAAAGTGGGGTGTAGGGTTTGTAGAGCGTGGATGAAGAAGTGGGGAGGACAGTAATGAACACAGTTTTGGAATGCGAAGTAACAGTTTTAGGAAAAACACGTCGTTTGCTGACTAATAATCATGTACTGACGAAAATACCCTAAGTTAAAAAAGGGCACGTGCCAGCGAATAAAGGATCTGGTTTCTCTTTTCCTATTTAAGTAATAGATTAGTCAAGATCAAATTTAATACAATATCAATGGCTCATTCACTTGTTAATTTTAACATGTAAAGTCTGCACTAAATAAACTTTGATAACCTAATGTAAAGCTAATAAACCAAGGGAAACCAGTAGTTACCAAAACTTACAATTGATAGACGGTCGATCAGGGTTAGTTTTCTACTCACGAATTGCAAGGCCTTTTTCATTCCTCCACTCCTTTTTACGTTCCACTCTCGCTATCGTCTACGACTACCAGAACATTGAGACTCTCGCCTTCAAATTCGCCTTCAACCTGAACCATTCGTCTTCCTGTGGCTCCTCTCTCCTTTCCAGCTTATCTTTGTTTTTGCTTATCCCTCCGGAATCACTGCACCTTTCACATCTGATATGCGAAGACGGTAATACATGTATAGAGAAGACATATTTCTTAATACTCATAGTTATAGTAGTTAAACAGTTAAAAATATCCATATACGAAAACCTGATAGTTGTTTGACCACAAATACATGTTGATGACACTCCAATTTCATTTCTGAAGCAGATAGGGACGCAATACCAAATAGCTAGAGTAGTTTGGTTTAGGTTTCTCTACCTACATCTGTGCTTTTGTTCAGTTGTTTTTGTTCAAATGCTATTGATGTTGGGATCAAAAACAACTCGTCAGACTTACATAAAGGAGATCAGCAAAAACAAAGATTGGTGGAGGACTAAAATAGCAAATCAAATTAACTATTAAATGCGTTATTGCTTTGCAATATTATGGTAAACAGTGATAGCACTGCTAACAAACCACTACAATTAATTCACAGTTACATCTGGGAGGCAAATACATAACATAGACCTAGACCAAGTTAGTGTATATGTCTTCATAAAGATGAGAAACATAGATTTATGACAATATAATCTACAACCAGTTGATTAACATTCCGTAACACAAATAAAACTTGCAATCTCTCTATTGAACAATTGGGCATAAATAAGGAATACAAACACCGAACTACATGCATGACCAGACACAAACAACCACAAATGTAAATGGTTTCATGTTTGCAGCAAGTGAAAGATTAACTTATTCACTTTTTAGCCTCATAAAATCATATCATTGATTTATGATAAAACACAACTCGTAGATTGTACTTAAAGATAAGTTCAAGGATAAGTTCCAGATAAAGGCGTAATTAATCATTCTTTTGCACTGTAATTACTTGCACACATCTTAATAATTTATTTCATAAAATCTTCTTAAAATCATAATATACATATTTTTCACAGCTAAAAATGTGGTATAATGAAAAATTTTGTTATATTTTACTCAAAGTAGCAGTCTTGCAAAGGTAATATAGTACAACTCTTAAAAGTGTTTTGTAAGCCGGAATAAGAAAACGATGACCATCTTACTACAACTGGCAGTTAAATATATAATTGTCATAAACTATGATGTTCTTTTGTAGCGGAGAGCTGTAGAAATACACGTAATTCGTAAAATTATCATGATTGAGGTAAATTTATTCACTGAAGTTTTTTTTGAAGTACTTGGTTAGTCATACCTTATGTGGTTCCCCTTGTCTTTATAGATCCATGGTCATCCCGGGTTATCCCATTTCTTCACACCTGTTGCTGCCTTAAGCAACTCGTGATGTAGATATCCTTCATCAAACCTTTGCATGTCCATCGTATTATCACAAAGCACCTACCACATTAACAAACATAATCAATACAGTTCATAGGTATACATTTAGTCAACCTAATATCCTCCAAATATCAATATTCCATAACACAATATTACATACTGCAATAAATATCAAACCTCTATTGACATATCTTACAAAATATATTAGCATTTCAAATAATCATGTGAAGTCCTATTTGTCATTGAATATTGTTTTCAATTATCCCGTCATATATGAACTTCTGTTTTTATGGTGAAATAATGGACTTTATCATTGTGGCTTTGTCCAATCCACGGTGTCTAGGCTTTCGCTTTTAGAGTTTAAAACGCATTACCCTTAATTTAGATACAGAAAATTTTATGGTAAACCTTTTTGTTCATAATATTTTCTACCATATAAGAGTTTAAGTAACCATAAAGCATTATTGTGTATTCAGAATATGCTAAATGTATAAACTTAAAGGATAATGTCTTACAAATAACAAACACATTAGCGATTATCAGAAAACTAAAAGGATAATTTAAATATTATATAAGAATAATTCAAATATTATATAATAATCCAGCCTTTTTATTTTGCTTCAGATCTTCTCCTTCCTCAAACATAAGATCTCATACATATTAAACCATAACAATAATGAGATAAAACAAAAGCATACACAAATACAATATTTGAATCCAAAACATGTAATGAAATAAAATAAAATTTAGGAAACAAAGAGAAATGTTTTAGTCTGTCATTAGTTATGACAGAAACAGACTTTTATGTATTCATGAAGTCATCACATGAAAGTCGGTATGATGTTGCATTTACTGCAAATTACTTATGTAGATTGAAGAAAAATGCATAATACGGACAAAATTAAAACTTTACCTAAAGTATTCAAAATTGTAGAAACATCAAAAATTGACCGAATTACAATTCAAACAGACTGCACAAAGTATAGATCCTGACGACGGTGATGAATCACCCATCCTATCTACCGTAAAACTAAAATGAGTAGTAGTTACAAAAGGGGAATTGGATTTAAAAAGACTAAATTCATAAATATCATAGTGGAAACTCGATCGCTGTAAAATCCCCAGAACCAGCGCTTATCTCAACTGAATTGTGAATACCCAAAATTCAATAAAGAAGTCAAAATTACTTACGTGGAAAACCCTAGTTTTCGAAATCGTCGTTATAGCAGCAGAGGAATACCATCAGCGCGAGCGTATGTGTGGTAGGATTATAAGGCAGGGAAAGCAACGTTGGCAAGCATGGGATTTTCAGACGGTTGGTCACAATGGTGTCTAGTCACGACGCAGTTGGTGGAAAAGAGAATGTGTAGGCATGGGAGACGCGTATTAGTTAATTTTTGTTTTATTTATTTAGATAGAAAAGGGCGGACCCTTGAAAAAGGACAGGTGTCGTTACGAAAACGCTTTGGTTTCTCTTTTCCTATATAAGTAATAGATTCGTGAAGGGATGGCATTTAGTAAATATGGCTTCTCTCTAGCAGACATAGAAAAATGGAAGCAGCCTTGTTTTTTCTTTGCTTTTGCTTGCTTATTTTTGCTATGTGTTTTGTTTCTTTGTTTTCCTTGGTTATCAGCATGTTCATAATCAATTTTCTCTTTTGTTTATTATTTAATAAACTTAGCACGGGTACAGTCAACCCCGCTTTCCTTGTAAAAAAAAAGCAGTCAAAAACTTAGAGGAAGAAGAGAAATTAGAAGCTCCATCAGAATCTTGTATATACTTATCTGGATCACCATTATTCGAGTCAACAACTTGATTAAAAACAACAACTTCATCATCCAGAGATCTTAAACATCCAAATCTATTTGAAGTGACAAGCTTAAAATTCTCTAAATACTTAGAAATGACTTTAAATTTTTATTATGAGTTTGGATAAAATTCTTATTCAACACTCCTTCGGCAGAATCTAAAAAAACTTCTCCACATCCAATATCAAGCATTTTATCTTTACTTTTATTGGTTGAGGAATAGATCTGTATTGAAACAGCAGGATCAAAAAGCAGAGATACTATAGAAGACAATTCATCTCTATTAACAGCAGCAGGAATACCTAAGAAATCATCAATGATATCATCTGAAATCTCTACAGTATTAATCAAGGCAGGCATATTAACCCTTTCATCACCGATCGAAGAAGAAGCAAAATCACCAAAGTATTCTTTAGGATCACCGAACTTTTTAGTGTAATTCTTACCAACATTAACAGAGTTAATAAATTCGAAATGTTTGAACAGAGCCTCTAATAAATCTCTACCTTCCTTTCTTTGGGTCCAAAGATGATTTAACAGGACTCTCTTCAATTTCATACATTTCAAAACAAATAGAACACCATGATTTGATTCAGGGCAATCACTGCAATCTCCCGAGATTTGATTAAATTTTGTCAAACAGTCGACCATCTTGTGCCCAACAAAGACCACAGTCAAAAAATCTAATGGGTTCTCTACAGATATTTGCTAGATGCTTAGAATCGCCACAACGAAAGCAAAATATTTTATTTTTCCTAGAATCGATCCATCTCCTAGAATTTGTTCATTTTTTATGGGTTTGAGGAGAAATAGGAATCGAATTTTTAACCATATGGGTATACGAACGAGAAGAGATGGGATTGAATTCTAGAAAGGAAGAATAACTGAAGGGATTTGATAGATATGGACATGCGATCGATAAAGGAGAATAAGAAAAAATTGGAGCAGTAGTATCTGCCATTTTTCTTTTCTTTATTTTTGTTTTTTAAAGTTATTTGTTATACTTAATATGTATTTAAGAATTTATAAAAAGGTTAACAAATTGAAAGGTTAATTATTTCAAGAATAGGTATCGTTCAAAATTTATAATAAGGTTTTGAAAATAAATCTTTATTATTTATAAAAATGGAGAAGATTAATTCTTAATGTTTCTTAAGCAATATTTTAAAATTATTAATTATTATTTAAGAAGTTTTCCAATTAATAATTTTTATTTATTTACAATGTTTATTGTTTATCATTATTATTATATAATGGTGTTTGAAGTAAAAGGATTTTAATAATTTATAAATATGTTTCGGAGACTCATGAATAGAGTTGAAAATCTTGAATTTTATAAAAGAGCTTATAAAATGGTTTGGAGACATAAGGAAGATTATTTACAAGTTGAAGAATTTATAAATGGTTAGATATTTATAAAACAAATTTTAGGAATGGGTTTATAGACGTATAACAGAAGTTTTATAAATGGTTTGAGAAGTTTTATAAAATATTTTATAAATGATTAAAAGAATAAGGAGTGCATAAATGATTTTTGAATCAAATAAAAATGAAATCTTTCTCAGTACGTAAATATACTCACTGTTGAGGTAAGTATATAGATATTTTCTAAGTATTGAAAATATAGGAATTGGTGGATATATCTTTGTAAAAGTATTTTTTATACAAGTAGAATTACAAAGTGATTTTTATGAATGAAAATTGTATTAATATAGGCTTAGTGCTGCTTGGTGCTTAACTAATGTTGATTTTTCCCATGGAATTAAATCTTTGATTATAAGTTGTTATTCGATAGTTAAATAACCGACTATTGAATTTGGAACCAAACGTAAATTTGAAAATATCTAGGATAAAAACGTGAGTGATATGGCACAGTCATCTTCGATGATGCAGTACTGTGCGTATAAATCGTGTTTCATTGTCTTAGGACAATGATAAGGGAATCCATCCACTAATGATTAGGAGGTGATCTTCGATCTTATCTTTGACTATTTATTTCCTAAAGAACCAGGACTGACTATATCGAAAAATATCGAATATTGTTTCGAAGAGACCGGGAACAAATATGTTACCTGAAAACCACTTCGATCCAACGAATGTGTTTTCAAAGTGAAGACATATTAAAGATGATGGAATTGAAGATGGAGTTCTCCAGTGTTTCTTTTAGTCCCAAAATGAACTTGTATGGATGAATGCTGGTATTCCATTGATGCTTGGAAGGCAGTATTAGTATTCCAAGTGGGAAGTTCTATATAAAATGTAAAATGTAGCCTCAAGCCTCATCAATCGGAAATTATTAAAATAGGAAGATGTAGTAGGGCTAAATGGATCACTCCCAAGTACGGTATGATCATCCCTATTTAGAGTTGCCATTATACCTCATTTGTATGCTTTGAGGGCCAGTAACGGAGGGGTGATCATACTCGATACTAGTAGTCAAGTGGTATGCTAGTTCTATGTTAGCACTGGATCCAAGCGAGGTCCTTGATGTTATTTTATCTAGAGGTGCACCATGTTGGGCGATACCCAGTAGCCTGGTCATTGTATGGAATCCATTCTCCAATAAGCGCTGTACGAAATTAGGTGTGCCTAACTATCCTAAAATGTAAGATGCAAGAATTTTAGTTATATTCATATTTTACTTTCACCCTAGATATTATTATAATATAAATGTATTTTCTGTAGAAAATGTTTTGGTTATCGTAAGGTAAAAACCTATCCGTGTTTATATGCGGCGTGATTTTACGAGATACTCCTAATTTTCAAAAGATTTTTATATAACTTTAAAATCTAGTTGGGCATGTTTTCTCATGCTGGTTTTCCAGACTGACTCGAGCGTTATTTTATTCTAATGCTCGGGTTAGACTGAGCATATTACAGATTAGTTTAGATGCTTCGAGCTTGAAGAGACAAGTTAGAGAACCAGAGACATATTCACGTAGATGGTTATTTTTCTGCTGTTTTCATTGTTGTATTTATCAGCAATTTTAAGCACAGGCTGTTATAGCTATCCAAGCTAAAATAGGTTAGTATACTCTGATTGGCATTTTAAATATGCATATATTACAATTTGTTTTGTGTAAAGAATGATGTATATTATAGATTATTCGTTCCGCTGTGAGATTCTATGTTGTTTTGGTTTTCTTCTTATCTTCTTCCTTCTTTCTTTTTACATTATAGTCAGGTTTTTTAGCATTCGATTTCTCGCATGTAATACATCAGACGTATTGGATTCAATTTTTCAAGGGTCGAAAACCTCCGTCGTTACATTTGGTTTCAAAGCTGAAGGTTAAGCCAGAACACTGGTTTGGTGGGGTACTCATCAGAGATAGGGTCAGTAGCACCCTAGAATGAGTTTGAGTGTATATAAATACGAGCCCATATTTGTTAATGATATAGAAGTGTTTTATATTGTGTTGGTTGATTTGTTGAATGACTTATGAATTCTGGTCAATACGAGTAATTAACATTATTTATAGGGATCTCTATACTCTTGAAAAGAGCAGCTCGACGTGGTATTGTTTTGAAATTGGTAAATGAAATAATTTTACCTTTATTATATTTTATATATAAAGAAATGATTTATCAGAAATTATTATGGTATATGTGGTATGCTTGTTTGTTAGAGAATGATAATATTTGATTATTATCATTTGTTATTGTTGTTGTGTTCTAATAAAAGTTATTGATATTATAATGCAACAAGATTAATAATTAAGGAATGATTTTATATTACCAAAGTGAAATTATATAAATATGATTTATAAAAGTGGTTTATAAATTAAAAAGAATTTAGAAGTTGGGATTTGAGAACTTAAATTTCGTTAATTTTGGAAATGGTTTTCAAAAGTTTGAAAAATAATAATAGTATTATTCGGAAAATTGTTTTGAATGGAAATATTTTTAAAAAAGGGTTTTAAAGGGAATAAAAGAAGTAAACTCACTTCAGTCACTGGAAAATAATTTCGATGATGACTGCAGCATCATCGACGTTCATTTTCGGGTTACCAAGGGAAGAATTGCTACCATTGTTGTTTTATTTTGCTAAAACTGTTTTTGATTTTGAAATTAAGAAGAATGATTTATATACCTAGGAAGATTATGAATATATATGATTTTAGGTTGATTTGAAATAAACAAGAATAAGATGTTTAAATTTTGGAAATTTTCATTTAATTTTTAGAAAATATGAGAAAATAAGTTTTATAGCTTATAAATTTGAGAAATAATAAGTAAAACAAAAATTTTAATTTTTTTGGATATAAAGGTTAAGAAAAGGAAATTCGAAATTGAATTATGAAATTAATTTTAACTTGAGCTAAAGTAAAATTGATTTTGAAAAGAAATTTAACTTAAGTATAGGTAAATGAAGTGTGTTTTGGAAATAGAATTGATTGTGATTTGAAATGAATTAATGAAATGAGTTAATAAAATAAGCTAGCTATAGGGAATGGTTAGAATTGAATTTTGAAATTGAAAATGAACTATTTTAAATGAAATTAAAATTGATTTAAAATAGATATGGACTTAAGCTGCAGAATAACATTTAACATGAGAAGAGTTGTGATAAATGTTTTAAACTGTCTTAAGTAAAAAAAATTATGGAATGATGTTTAAGTGATAATAGTATTAAAGAATATACTAAGAAATAAAAGGATGTGAATAAAGCAATGTGAATAAATTGAAAGTGAAGAAAATGAATGAGAATGAAATGAATGTGAATATTAAGAATTTGGTATATCTAAGAAATCAACTGGAATAAATATGTAAGTTGTACGGAAATTATTTTATTCGCATAACAGTTTGATTCAGATTCGAGTACATGTTTAAAGATGATTTACATTGGTATGAATAAGGATTTTTCACTCGATTCTCGATGGCGAACATTGTATATGGATTTTTAATTGATTTTGGAATTCTTTATCATAGTATATGGCTATGAACAGAATGACAGTTTCTAATCAAGGAACCAGATCTGAGTCCGCACTAGAGTGGTCATGTGAACGATACTAGTTTGAAAGTGAAATTGTGTGATCGAGCGATTGGATTTGATATTGCGTACGGATGATATATGTACATCGAACGAGTTTTAGTAAAGAAAATATTGGAGATTTAAATTGAGAATAATATAATTATTAAGTAAATGATTGGATAGCATTGGAAAATAAGATGCAGGTTTATAAAAGAAAGAGCTAGTTTACTGTCTTCGATTTCATAAGTAAAAATTTGGTTGCTCGACTAAAAGGTACATGTTTATATTATTGTTTGATATGATAGTTTTATGACTGAGCCACTTGGCTTTTGTTTCTTTTGTTGGTTTGGGCCTGTAGTGGCGAGAATAGTTGTTTTGATCGAGCTATGCAACGGAGATGCTGACAGAATTTTTTGGAAATTTAAGAGTTAAAAATTTTGAAGAAAATTTTTAATAACTAAAATTTGATTTTGAGTTATAACCCTAAAGGATTAAATGGAATGATATTAATTGGAATTTATGGATGAAATTTCAAACGTAAGAAAAAGGTAATAACAAGGTTTCAACAAATTGATTTTGTGAAGTTAATAACTTAAAAGGATTTGGTAAGTTATGTCAGCTAATTGTTTTCAAAAAGTAATGGGATTTTGACATTTTCTTAACTAGGCAATTTCGGGGACAAAAATTCTTTTTAAGGGTGTAAAAGTGTAACGACCTAGAATTTTAGTCATTTGATTTTGTAATATTTAATTTATTTTAAATATTGAATAATTATTTTTATAAGTCAAATAGCTAAAATTTCAAATATAACGATTTATTTGACAATTAAATATTTAATTAATAATTGAAAATTGTTTAAAATAGTTGAATCTTAGATTTTAAGTTGGATAACAATGATTTAAAAGCTTAATTAATTTTTATTAATAAGAACGAAGACAATAAAACTTTTAAATTGGATTTAATATTGATTTAACTGATTTTGAAAATAGACTGTTTTAGTTAACGAGCGAAAATAGCCTTCCGGGGAACAGTCTTGGATTTTACGAAATAAATTTCATTTGATCCGTAATAATGAGTTATAACACGCCGTCAAATTTCTTGGCAATCAGATGTACCATTTGGCCGTGCGAGATCGAAACGTGTAGAATTTAATATTTAAAATTTAATATAATAATGGGGTGCAAAAAGATATCTTCTAGATACGATCAAATTAGGTCTCGAAAAAAGTTCCATTGTGTTTGTAATAGGGGTACAACATAAAGCACGCCGGGCTGCATGCCTCATTTGGAGTTCAAAATTTTCAAACGTTTTATAGTTTGGTAATTTAAGTTTAAATAATATATATTCCCCCATACCCATACTTACACCGTGCAACCCATAATTCCACGTATCCATACCATACCTCATTAAGTCTACACCCTACCCCCGTACATGTTGCCATACCTCCCCCTCTTCTTCTTTTTAAACCGTGTTGCAAATTTTTGAGATTTCCCTCCAAATCAATTTTTTTTTAAATTCAAATCAAGATATAAAATCCTATAAAGTCAAAAAAAAATGGATAGCTTGCTCCTTGGTTGTATAGAGCTTCAGTTTTCTTATTTCGATCATCTCAAAGGTTGCGACTTCATGAAGAGGGGATCAACAGTTTATGCACGATTTAGCCTAGCTAGGGTTAGCAAATTCTTGGATTGGGTGAGATATTGGTTGAATTGGGGATTGAATTCGCAATCGTGAGGTAAAGGAGGATCGCGGCCCCAATTTAGCGAACCCTAATGCTTTGATAATCATTGCAACCTGATGATACATACGTGGGGAAATGGGTGTCGCGATACAAAGGGGGGATATCGAGTGATTGTTGATGGATCACGGCGGTGGAGATTGCGACGAGTAGTGCGATGGTGGTTTTTGTTCAGTGGACAGTTGGCCAAGTGGGCATGTCAGTGCACATCTGTGTCATTGTGCAGGTTGGAGAGGAGAGCGGTTGTTTTGGGGAAGAAAAGGGGTAAGGTTGTAAATAATGGAAGTTGCAATTAGTTTATTTTATTTTTATTTAAAAATGTACCGTTAACTTATGAAATTTATAACACCTTATACAAGGTCCGATCGAGGTGTAACTTTTTGCGCTGCGCTCGTATCGCCGAAAGCTTCACGATGGAACTGGTTTGGACGAATTTGGAGACTACTCAAATTTGGGCTAAAATCGGACATCGTTTGATTTTAGTTCCAAATCGGAATGCGTCGGCGACAACAGAAAATTTCAATGAGTTAAACTCATATTTTTGGATAACTAGTATGGTATGTAGTTGATAAAAATTATTGAATGATTATTTAGGTGAATTACTATATTAATTTGTTGGTTTGAATATATTCCCGCCTATTGGAGCGGATGAGACCCTATTACGTTCCCGCGTAAGAGCGGATGACCTTTTATATACGAATCCCGCCTCGAAGCGATTAATTTATATTTTATGATTTTATAACGTTTGTGATACAGGGAAACAGGTTGGAGGGATCCAATGAGATTCCTCGCTAGCATTGAGTTGTTTCAATAATATTCTTTTATGTGAATTTTTGAATAATGAACATGATTGTGGACACTATGGTTATAACATCATTATATGTTTAAATATAAAAACCCTGTAGTGATAAAAAATCAATATCGATATTGGTTAAGTGTTGTATGGCTATTGGCCTAAAATTAGTATTTTATAAATACTATAAATTGCCGTTAAGTTGAAATTGGGTTTTTAGACAGGAACCGATTTTTAAATTTGAAATTGGGTTTCGAAAATATTGGTTTAAGGATTATTTAATTAAATATATTAATATTATTTTTAGTTAATTAAATATATTAATATTATTTTAAGTTAATTAAATATACTAATATTATTTGTAAGTTAATTAAATATATTAATATTATTTATAAGTTAATTAAATATATTAACATTATTTTTAAGTTGATTAAATATATTAATATTATTTTTAAGTTAATTAAATATATTAGTATAAATTTTAAATTAACTAAATATATTAATATTGTTTTAAAGTTATATAATTATATTAATATTATTTTAGAGTTATTTAATTATAATAAAATTGTTTTAAAGTTATTTAATTATTTTAATATTGTTTTAAAGTTATTCAATTATTTTAATACTATTTGAAGTTATTTGTTATAGTTAATATGTTTTAAAGAATTTATAAAAAGGTTAATTAATTGAAAGGTTGATTATTTCAAGAATAATCATGGTTTGAAATTTATAATAATGGTTATTAATAAGGTTTTGAAAAGAAATCATTATTATTTAAAAAAATTGGGAAGATTAATTATTATTGTTTCTTAAACAATATTTTGAAATTGTTAATTATTATTCAAGAAGTTTTACAATCAATAATTCTTATTTATTTAGAGGGTTTATTGTTCATCGGTATCATTATATAATAATGTTTGATGTAAAAGGTTTTTTTGATTTATAAATGCTTTTCTGAAACCCATGAATAGAGTTGAAAGTCTTGGATTTTATAAAAGAACGTATAAAATAGTTTGGAGACGTAAGGAAGATTATTTGTAAGGTGAAGAATTTTAAAAATGGTTAGATATTTATAAAATGAATTTTAGGAATGGTTTATAGATGTATAAAAAAAGTTTTATAAATTATTTGAGAAGTTTTATAAAATATTTTATAAATGATTTATAGAATTATAAGAAGGGTATGAATGATTTTTTAATCAAATAAAAATGGAATCTTTCTTAGTGCGTAAATATACTTATACTGTTGAGGTAAGTATATGTATATTTTCTAAGTATTGAAAATATGGGAATTGTTGGATATATCTTCATAAAAGTATTTTTATACAAGTATGATTTAAAAGTGGTTTTATTAAAAGAGGCTTAGTGTTGCTTGGTGCTTTACCGATTTTGTTTTTTCCCATGGAATTAAATCTCCGATTAAATATTGTTATTCGATAGTTAAATAACCGACTATTGAATTTGGACCCAAACGTAAATTTGGAAATATCCAGGAGAAACACGTGAGTTATTTGGCATAATCATCTCCGACGATGTCGTACTATGCATATAAATCTCGTTTCGTTCCTTTAGGACAATGACAAAGGAATCCATCTATTAACGATTAGGAGGAGATCTCTGATCTTATCTTTGACTATTCATTTCCTAAAAATCCAAGGTTGAGTTTATCGGAAAATGTTGAATGTTGTTTCAAAGAGACCGGAATCAGTTATGTTACTTGAAAACCACTTCGATCGAACGACCGCGTTTCCAAAATAAAGTCATCTTGAAAATGATGGAATTGGAGACGGAGCTCTTAAATGTTAAACATTCAGTCCCAAAATGACTTGTATGGATGAATGCTGGTATTCCATTGTTTCCTGGAAGGCAATATTAGCAATCCAAGTGGGAAGTGTTATACAAAAGGTGAAACGTAGCCTCAAGCCTCATCAACCAAGAATGACTAAAATAGGGGAGATGCAGCAAGGCTAAGAAGGTTGCTCCTAAGTAGGGTATGATCATTCCTATCTAGAGTTGCTATTATCTCTCCTTTTTTTTGTTTCGTAGCCCATTAACAAAGGGGTTATCATATTTGGCACCACTAGTCAAATGGTAGGCCATTTTTGTATCGGTAGGTGATCTAAGCGAAGTCCTCAGTGTTATTTTATCTAAAGATGCACCATGATGGGCGATACCCCGGTAGCCCAGTCATTGTATGGAATCCATTCTACGATTAGCGATGTATGGACTTATGTGTTCCCAACTATCCTGAAACGTAAGATGCAAGCATTTCAGCTATATTCATATTTTACCTTGACCCTTAGCCATTATTGTAATATAAATGGATTTTATTAGAAAATGGTTTGGTTATCGTAAAGTAAAAACCTATCTGTGTTTATATGCAGCGTGGTCTTACGAGATACTCCTGATTTTCAAAAGACTTTTATATAACATTAAAATCCAGTTGGGTGTGTTTTCTCACGCTGGTTTTCCAAACTGACTCAGATATTATTTTATTATAATGCTCGGGTTAGACCGAGCATATTACAGATTAGTTTGGATGCTTAGAGCTTCAGGAGACGAGTTGGAGAACCAGAGACGTATTCATGTAGATGGTTATTTTTCCGCTGTATTGGTTGTTGTATTTTATCGGTAATTGTAAGGATGGGCTGTTATAACTATCCAGGCTTAAATAGGATATGATTGGCATTTTGAGTATACATACATTATAGTTTTTTGTGTAAAGTTTGATATATATTATAGATTATTCATTTCGCTGTGAGATTTTGTGTTGTTTGGTTTTCTTCTTATCTTCTTCGTTCTTTCTTTTTCCCTAACAGTCGGGTTTTCGACATTCGATTTCTCGGCATGTAATACAGTGGACGTATTGGTTTTGATTTTTAAGAGTCAAAAACCCTAGTCGTTACATAAAAATAATAAATATGAAGAAAAATCCCTAAATGTCTCTGTGCAAAGTTCCATAGAAATCATAAAAAATAAGGTAATTCCTAAGTGCATCCATAATGACTATCGCTACAAGTGTATTTTCAAATACGAGACCAATCTAAACCAAAGTTCATCTACAACCTATGTTCTTTGTTTCAAGGCCTTGCTACAAGTCCATTCAAGTTCATTCTGCGTCCATAAATATGGATCACGTAAGCCACTTACTTTTAGTGCAAGAATCAAAGCCAATATTTCAGGATATGTCAACATCAATCCAAACAACATATACACAATCAACACAAGCATATATACTCTATATTTTCATTCAAGGTGGTAAACTAACTAACCTTTAACCAAACAAACAAGTAAGCTCGAGCTAACCAAGCCCAACCTCTTCCTTGCAACCACCTTTTTCGTTCTCCTCCTTGATTTTACTTGTTTCTAGGAATAATGCCCACCTTTTTGCCGACGGACTATGAAGATGGGGAGAGGATGGCTTTACTTCTTCAAGATTTAACATAGTAGATGGTTTTTAATGTTTTCCTAAGGATTGTGGCAAATTTTGAGTTGATTTGGGTATGTTTTGAATTTATTTTCTTTAGAACTTTTATGAAGAAGAAGACATGAAAAGAGAGCTTGTTTTGCTTTGTGAATTTGAGAAATATTAACAAGGTTATGTCTCTTCTTATATAAGCTCAAGAATGGTGTTTCCTAAGCTTGCTCTCACCCCCTATCCTTTACATCACTTCCTTTAGCAAAGTACTCTTATACCATTAAGATTTAAAATACCCGTTATTCACATGGAAGCTTCTGGAATGTTCTATTTGATTTATGAATAGAAGTGCTAATTAGTTGTTAATGTGTTCATTTGATCATTAGATAAGTGCACAAGGGTTCGAACAACTTATATCGATAAAAAAGCTGTTTATCAACAAACCGATTTTCGGTCACATATTATTTTTTCTTCGAAAAATATTTCTTTAAAGAAACTTCAAAAACAATTGTACTGTCATTAGTTATTATATTAAATCAGGTTAACAAGGTTATTAAATCACTTTAACAACGTTTAATCCATGATTCAAATATTTAAATAATATGAATATTTAAGTACATAGTGTCTGAAATCCAAGTCATTACAACATGCAACATATCCAAACATGTATGTATCAATTCATGTCCACGTTCAAGTTTTAGAGGGATTATAAAAGAAATTATGATACATATATATTGTCATTTCCTTTCAAAATCAAGAGAGGTCCAAAAGTGATAACTTTCATTGTTTTTATTTAACATTTATATTTTTGCACAACAAAATTACATCACAACATACACTTGCAAGATGGTGAGATAACACACCTTAAAACCAAATTAACAAACATCATAAGCCACTAATTATGGAAACACTTCCTACCATCACCCAAATCCCAAAGCTACTTCCTTTAGTCCCAAAACCATAAATCAAGACCTCCCATATGCTCCTATAGGTCACAGCCTAAGTCCAATCTCCCCATTTCTCCATTATTCTTTGACTTCTTTGATGCCAAACCATGTTCTAGTAATATCTAAGACCTTTATGAAAGTCTGGAAGAGAAATAATTGGTTTAGTATGATTTTAAGAAAGTTAGAGAAAAGAAAGACTTAAAGAGTAAAGTTTCTTGGAGAATTTTGAGTGACCAAATAGGTGGCCTAAGGGGTCCTTATAACGAGTTAAAAAATGTAGCAAATGACCATCCATAACCCTCTAAAAGAAGCTTCCTTCCATCCTTCCTTTCCACCTTTCATGCCATGAAACATGCCATGATCCTCTTCACCTCTAATGCCTTAAACTATGCTGAATCAAGGATCCTTTTGTCCCCTTAATTCCTCTCAGTCTTTAACTAATTGTAGTTATGAAAAAGGATATGCTAATACTTGTTAATGTGTTCATATTTTACTATAGAGTTTCAAAGAGTTCTAACAAATTTTGTTTATCAAAAAGTTGTTCATCGATAAAAAAATTCAATCACATTATTGATATTACTACGAACTGTTTATTTTTATAAACAAATTTCAAAAATAAGTTTTCGCACATTAGTTATTAATTAAAAAGGAGTCGACAAGGTTATAAAATCACTTCTATTCATATTAATTCCAATATACAAATATTTAAATAATTTAGATATTTAAATATGAAGTATTCGAAATTCTGGTTCGTTACAACTATAGCACCTCCTGTGTGTACTATTTGCGATAGAATTGTCCCCAGTCGAGTAGCAACTTGTACTGGACATATAGCATTTACTCAGTCCCACAACTCCCTACGTCTCATAAGGAACTAGCTTCCCTACTCCTAACATCCGTAATACACACACACACACACACTCTACCAGCTAATTTATTTATAACTTGGGCTTAGGACGAGGTTTAGATTGCGCTTTGGAAACGCTAACTGGCCGACCACTGGTATTTGGGCGGTCGACCGCTCCAAATAGTGCGATTGACCTGTCATCGTCGATTAGGGTCTTTAATTAGTGATTTTAATTTGCTTTCGTTTCCTTTTTTAATTGTGACATTCATCCCTAAATATCTATTATATTAGCTTACAATTTCATCTTAGAGCAATTACAACAAACCCAAATGGGTAATTATTTATTTTCAATTTACAAAATTTACAGAAAATAAGTTCAATCTAGGTTTCCTATTATATATTAACAAATTATACTAACAGATTATAGGAATTTCTACTTGATTAGAAAAGGGATTTAGCTTAAATTGATTCCTATTTAACATATTTACATTAGTGTAATCTGTTATTCAACGTCGAATCCAAACAATTTGATTTTCAATTTAGTTTCTAACAAACTAAATCGGATAGAGTATATTAAAATTAACTACATATAAATCATCTTATTAAAAATATACCTATTCACCATAGATCTAAGCATTTCCCTTTGAATTACATTTGGAAATCTTCCCCATTTGTTAGCTCTTCGGATGAATCCTTCTTAAGTTATTTACTTTTATTTTTGTTTTATTTTGAAGAATTTAGGTTTAGAGGAAAGAATTTCATATAGTTTTGAAAAAGGGACTATTTTTTATGAATTAGGTTTACATTAGCTTGTGTATTTATTGGGATTTTAAATTAGTATTGACCATCAACACTTGGAGATTATTTGTTAATATCTTATACATTAAACATTTACTTCTCTCCTAGGTAAACTATACTGATCAAGTTTGGGCCGTTAATTGCTCAAAATCTTTGTCCTGACACTTCAACTGGTCGACTGCCACATTTGGGAGTGTGCGACCACTAGGGGTTGATTGTTCCCCTTAGGGGTGTCAACTGGTGGAGCTATTTATTTTTAGATATTTTAATTTCCTTATTTTCCTATTAAATAAATTTCATTTTCAAAATTTAAAATGTTGGTAACTTCTTTATATTAGCCCATATTCCAAAATGTTATGTATGAAAATCGTTTGGAAAATCGATATGAATGCAAGGGTGTAAGTTGCGTTGCAAATTCAAACATTTGTAAGAATTCCATTTTTTCCATTGTTATATCTAAATTTATTATTTTATTAAATTTTTGCTTAAATCTTCGGGGTGTTACAAGAGCATTATTTCCCCTACTCTTTGGATCTGAATGAAATAGGATCTTTTTGTTGCAAACTTTGATTTGCGAAATTTATTATGTTGCTCGATCACCTGTGTGACTTGTTGAGCTTAATACCTTGAGTATCCAATAGTCCTTGAATTATTCTACAAAAATTTCTTTCTTTTTTGGATTATGCTAACTATCAAGGTGATAATAAGGAGGGTTGGATGTAGCCGTTAATGTAGCCAAGCAGCGGTTGAAATAGAGTAGTGGTTTATCTTGCATTAACTAAAACAAAAATTTGCTCCTGGGTTCTCTTGCATAGGAAGCAGTCAAACGTAGAGTGGCATACGAGCCCAGGACCTATGCTCATGGGGCTGTAAGGTTAAGCTTAGTGACACTTTGCTTGTTGTGAGGCGACCATTGATCTCGAATTTAACTAGAGCACATTTTCTTAACCCGAACACTCTAGTGTAAGTCAGTCGCGTGATGATGAGGGGAGTTACATGTGGCCCACTCATGATAACTTTATGGTGAGATGGGTTATACACACCCATCTTATAAAAAATAGATAGATGTATAAGTCTAATTTATCCTTTTTTGAAGAACTTATCTGTAAGGATGAGGCCAGCCCAAGATTATGATGCCCTCGGCTTTCGGATGAGGTGGCCAATTATGAAAGAGTAGGGACCACAACCAATGCCTCAGGATCGGGGGAGGTCATGAAAAGAACCAGAGCATTGATAGGCCTATGAAATTTGTTGAGAAACCCACTATTGATGGTGGAATGTTCTTACTATAGCATGAGAACACCCTTCTTTTCTAGCATGAGTTAATTTTTGTAATATTCCCTCGCTTTTGATTGGCTGCCCCTGATTTCACCGACCGCATCTTGAATGGGGAACTTCATGACAAGATGGTTGTAGAAAATGATGGCATCCAACTCGAAAAGCACCAGTCATCCTATTAAAAGCTTATAAGCAGATGGAGAATCAAATACTACAAAGTTTACCTAGATCTTTATAGTGAGGGGCTCTTGACGGAATGTTGCTACGAGTGAGGTTGTTCCCATTAGGACAATGCCTACACCTCCAAAGCCATAAATGGGCAGGGTGCATGGGTGTGAGGCTAGAGGTGGAAAGCCTGAGGGCTTTAGAGGCATTCTTGAAAATGACGTTGTCTGAGATGCCTCCATCCTTGAAGGCCTGATGCACATTGGAGTTCGCCAAGGCAAGAGTAACGACCATGAGATTGTTATGGGGTTAGGACAATACTTCCATGTCCTAAGCCATGAAGTTGATTAGCCTCTCTAATTCAACCAAAATCTGCAATAAGTAAACCTGCCTGGCAATGCCCACACCTTGTTGATACCGGGACAAGGTCCACAGGCTACTAACTGCTTCATGCAATCCCCCGCATGTGGTCAGGATGTCGATGATGGCTTAAACACTGACATTATTACACTAAGGTGCGGTTTCCCCTTTACTCGACCTAATGTCGAATGGATTCCAAGAGTACTCTATCCCAAACAAGCCTTTTGATCTCATCGTTGAGTGCACAACTGTTTATTATGGAATAGCTATTGATTTGATGGAACTCAAACTACTTATTGTTGTGGTGAGGTTCCTCCTACTTTCCATCTCTTATGGTGGTGGGCATTTGATACCACTGTGGTTCCTGGTGGTGAGGTAGATGATGGCAATGCCCATGTTCAAGTACGAATAATTATGAAACCTAGGCACATAAGTAGGGCCGACCTCTTGATGCCTTTTGACGTCGGCTTGATGATCGTTGTTGCGAAAATCGTTGTTGCTAGGGCCAGTTTAGGTGTGGCATTTTGCCTCGTTAGCGTTGTCTGAAAATCTACATTCTCCATCCTCATCACATCGTTCGGCAGTTGATATAAGTCAGTAAGGTATAAAGTCGGCTATTTCTAAAGCTCTCTTCATATCCTGGACGTGTACCTGACACCTAAGCATAGAGCCACAACCAAGTTTTTCGCTTCCCTAGCTAGGGTGGACTCTTTGTTATAGCGACTGACATACAACCACAAGCTTTTAAAAGGACCATGCTTGATATTTCCCAGCTTATTGGCCAACAAGACATGTGTACAGGACGTGAAGGAATGAGCCTTAAAGTCTGTGCATGGTTAGCCCAGAAGTGGATACCACCTATTGTAAGTGTAAGAACCATTGGGAGGTCGATCCTTCAGGGATAGAGGGGAAGAGCAAGCACTTAGTTGAGGTGAAGGACTGCCTAGTATGGGTGATGGAGTTGAATTTTGTGACATGATCGGATGGATCTGCACCCCTATGAAACTTATTAATTGGCCTTAAGGCATACCATCGATGGATGTAAATGTCTAGAATTTCATTAGAGAACGGTTCCCCATTCTCATCATCTGAGAATGCCTTGCTCCTAGCATTACGGGCTTGCATTTTGTTGAATTTTGGTAGAGGACATGCATTCCCTTCCTAAGGCCCGTATTAACCTATTACGAGATTTTCTAGCCAAGCACAGGCTGCGGGCTTAGCCTGCGCTAGGATGGAGTAGGAAATTTGTGATGAGATGGAGAACGGTGGGGATGAGCTGAAGATATCCCTTATGCACTGAGGTGGATTTAGAATGCATGGCTCACTCTCCTCTTTGCCTATTTTCGGCCACATCCCTATAGGATCGAGAGTGCTCCGAGGGAGAAATGTGTGCCCTACTAATGGTAGGGGACTGCCATTAAGATGATCAAATGCAAAAGTTCACAAACGATTAGGAGCTGGCGACCATTCCACTGAATGGGAACCACGGCGGGTTGGCCTTATAGATAAAGCCATATCCAAGACAAGATCAGTTTGGCTAGGCAAGTACATGGTGTATCTCCTAGGATGGACAGCGATATCCATCAGTAGAGTCACTTTCACCACCCTCTCTTAGGAATTGGTAGTGTTTAAAAGATCATAACCATCGAGAGGTATTGGTTTACGAGCAGGAAAGTCAACCAAGTCGATTGTCGAAGGACTTGGTGAGGCAAATTTCATGGTGGCTTGAGCATCAATCTGCATCCTCAAGCAGTTTACTTCATGGGTCTACTGTCCCATTTTCAACAGCTGTAGCTATACAACACACCATATTTCATCATTGGAGCCAAGATTTGGCTGGGCAAATGTGGCAAGAATGTTGTTGTTAGCAGATCTGGCAAGTGTGTTATTGTTAATTTGGTGCTTATTAGAGTTGTTACTTTAGAAGGGAAAAACATTGTCCAAGATAACAAATCAGATCCGATATTGTGGAGTTGAAAGGTGTGAAAGGGTAGAGCTTTTAGGGGAGGCTCTCCTTCTAGCATCAAAATCTGGATTAGTTTTCTAGCCAAATTCGGAATGACAAACGTGCGTTGTGAAAAACAATGATTAGTTCCTAATCACTAGACATAAAAACAGAAAGAATAAAGAGTTAAATATGCAGTTGAGTGGTAAATAATACAAGATATAGGGTAGTTCAGCAAAGTCGTCTACCTCCACTATGAAGTTCTCTTATTTTATATATTTCTCTTACAGATATAGGGAATTACAAGAGAATAATAAGAAGAAATAAAATACGCACTTAACACTAACAAAGGTATGTAAGCTTAAGGACTTATGCAATAAAAAAAGCACTAAATTGTGCGTATTATTCCAAATTCTTAAATGTCTTTATCAAATTTCAACCCCTTTAAAGTTGCAAAGCACATGGTATTTATAGTAGTTGATGTGGATGATGAACGGTTGAGATCACTTTATAGAGCTGGAGGGAAAAGTGATTGACGATTGATCTAACTGTAGAGGTGTAGGGTCAACAACTATAAAGTGTGTCATAAGATGTGCGATGTATGAAAATGTACTAATTGCCTCTTTATATTGGGTGTGGGCTTGCATTTAATGCACATTTAATGGTAAACTGTAAGATATATTAGTTCAACCGCCCAATTACGGTGCTTCGTTTGGTTGGATAACTTTTTCATTCACTAGAGTGTCCACATGACTGAGTCGGCCGATCGGCTGTCGACAATATGGAAGTTACATGGAATCTTGTTGAGGACAATGTAGGGAAGACGAATAACGACCAAGCATGAGGCCGTCGGGGAGGGGGCGCAAATGCCAGTTACAAGTTGGCCGGTTGTACTGAAGTCATGCTAAATACAGGCCATGTTACAGCCATTTTTATCAAATGTATGGTCAATTAGGGCAGAAACTTGGATAGGAACTGACCGTCGGCTGATGTGATGATGAAAAAAATGGTGTTGGCTTTTACATGCTATTGAAAGTAGTTCGATATTGGACAGTCAGTCGGGGCTGAACCTTACTTGATCCAGATCTTGTCTAAGTGAGAAGGTTGCTTTGGGATGATACAGTCGGGTCGCATCCTAGTGGCTTATTGAGTAGAAAGGTTGGATTAAGACTAACATGGGCTTGGGTCAGCTTTTGCAGGCTGATGGCAGATCAATTGGGCAGACTTTGTCTAATAACTACTTGCAAGAAAATTGAGTAACAAGTATCAATCATCCATGGGTTAGTACCAATTGATGTCTTTACTGTATTTTTATTAGCGCCAAAATTAGTCGCTAACATCCAAATCCAAATGAAAGCACCAAATAACAGTCACAACTCACAGATGGAATATATATATATATATATATATATAGAGTAATAATGTGAAGAACGGTCAAAATTAAAATAAAAGCAGTAAAGAACAACAAACTTTATAGTGGTTCGGCTAACTAGGGCCTACGTCCACTCCAAAAATTTCCTTTTTATTACTGTAATAATCAATTGCAATTACAAAATGACAAAGTAATCTTAGCCTTAGAAAATAGAAAGTTGGAGATCCGAAGAGAAGATCCCTTTTCTGAACCCCCACAATACGTATTTATAGGCAAATCCCGAGTTACTGGGCTTCCTGAGTAGTCCGGGCCCATCAGGCCATAGGCGAGCCAATATCCTTCATTATGATCGATCCACACTGCCATGCCGACTGACCTTTGCCGATCCATTCCTTACTCTAGTATGTCGACCCACATCACCAAGTCACCGAACAGCACTTGCCGAACCAACTATGCCGAGCCACCTGATACTCCACCGAACTACCCGAGTAATGTCCCGAAGTCACCTCCAAGTGCCGAACCACCATCAATGCCGAACCAATCAAGCCGAACCACAATGCCAAGCGACCCATGACTTGTAGACCAAACGATCTATGCCCGGCAGCCCTGACAAATCTCATTGCCGAGCCACCCTATCCTCACCACAATGTTGAACGACCCTAACGATCCTCAATGCCGAGCGACCCTAACGAATCTTAATGCTGAGCGACCCTGATCAAACCACAATGCCGAGCCACCCTTTCCTCACCACAATGCCGAGCGGCCCTGACCGAACCACAATGCCGAGCGGCCCTGACCGAACCACAATGCCGAGCCACCATTTCCTCACCACAATGCCGAGCCCAAATGACGAACTACAATGCCGAGCCCAAACGACGAACCACAATGCCGAGCGGCCCGTGACTTCTAGATCGAAGGACATATGCCAAGCGGCCAATCCAAGCGAGCTTCATTCATTTAAAACGAATCCATCATATTCTAGCCTCGATAATCGTAAACTTGGTTAGGTTGAATCTGCATGTTTACGACCTTGCCAAAAAGGCGGGTAAACATTTGCCCCCCAAAACATGCCTTATTTTGGAAGGCGTATTTTGAATAGCGTCGAGTCCGATATCTGAAGTCTATGTTTCATTCATAACCATACCAGTTGACCCATAATCCAATCCAATACTAAGCCATCCTATCCGTCAACCAAGTTTTAACCCATCAATAACCAATAGCAAAATCTATGACCTTTCCGGGTTGATATCCAAATTCGAGATCGCTCCGGACCTTTTGCTAAATCTAGGACTTCATCGGGTCCATTTATCCTAAACCAAAACCTAAATCCCTTACCTCTCTGGGTTTAGTCTTTGAATCCGTAGACCTCGTCGGGACACGTTATCCTGTTCCAACCTCGACTCTCTGGTAAAGGGCTTGTATGTTCTTCGGCCTCGACTCACCGGTCAGGGACTTCTTATATTCTCCGGCCTCGGCTCTCCAGCCAAGGACTTTTATATTCTCCGGGCTCGGCTCTTCGGCCAAAGACTTTTTATATATTCTCCGACCTCGTCTCTCCGGTCAAGGACTTTTATATTCTCCGGCCTCGGCTCTCCGGCCATGGACATTTTATATACTCTCCAGCCTCGACTCTTCGGTCAGGGACTTTTATATTCTCCGGCCACGGCTCTCCGGCCATGGACATTTTATATACTCTCCAGCCTCGACTCTTCGGTCAGGGACTTTTATATTCTCCAGCCTCTGCTCTCCGGCCAGCGACTTTTGTATTCTCAACCCTCGGCTCTCTGGCCAAGGACTTTTTATGTATTCTCCGGCCTCTGCTCTCCGATCAAGGACTTTTATACTCACCGGCCTCGGCTTTTCGGCCAAGGACTTTTTATATTTCTCCGGCCTCGACACTCCAATCAAGGACTTTTATATTCTCCGACCTCGATTCTCCGCCCAAGGACTTTTCTATTCTCTGGCATCGGCTCTCCGGCCAAGGAATTTTTGTATTGTGTTTGAGTCCATTCCATCGCTCTTCAACGAAGGGACTCATAACTTGTGATCACTGCCACGTCTCACTGGTCTGGACCGTGACCGCGAGACCTATACTATCTATTACATTGATCCAAATCCGATCATTACAAAATTCATTTATCAAAGCAAATGTTCGTACAACAAAGGGAATTAAATGTCCAAAGCACCAGAGAAAAAACCAAAGTTTGCAGAAAAAACAGGAAGAAAACAAGATTTCATAGACCTAAGCAGTATGATTTTTCGTTATTTCAGAGCACGCCAAGGGACCTTCCTCGATCCCGTACGTGTGTAAGTGACCTAGCCATATTACTTTGGGTTCTATTACTTATTGAGAACAATAGAACAATTTAGTTGATAACAATTCAGTGGTGACCAGATCCAGTGCCACCTTCGCTTGAGGTAGGCGGTGGCCGTTCCTGTTCCGCTGCTACAGCTTGATTCCTTATGTACTGTTGTAGGTGACCATTCCTTACATGCTCTTCCACGATATCTTTCAAATGCCTACAATCATTTGTGTTGTGCCCATCTAGTTCATGGAATATGCAATGCTTTCCCGATACCCGCTCGTATTCAAAAGGTTCCCACCTTGCCGGCCTTCGATACTGGAGGTGCACTCGAGTATCCAATTAAATCCTTTCTAGAGTCTCAGTTAAATCTGTGTAAGAAGAAAACTTTGACTCCCTTCGAGGCCTCTTCGAAGTGCTACTGTTGCTATTCATTTTCCTTTTTCCTTTATCATCTCTATTTGTATCCTCCCTGGGTGGAGCTTCACCCCTTACTGCATAAGATTCAGCTTCTCTCCCTACTCTCTCAGCCTGTGCATCTTCCTACCTTAGGAATCTTTCCGCTTCATGGTAGAACTCCTTGAGACCCCTTGGTGGGTCCCGTTCCAACGATACCTTAAAATCTGAATTATCCGCAATTCCTGAAACGCCGCCATCAAAACCATCGAAGGATCGGGCCGATTCACCGAAGCCACTACTGTATTGAACCTGGTTAAGAATTCCTTGAAGCACTCTACTTTCCATTGTTTCATCGATGTCAAAGTCATCACGTTGTTGGGTCTGACTATATGGACTCAAAACTGCCTCATAAACCTTTCAATCAACTCCGTTCAAGTGTCAATAGAACCGCTCTCCAGTTGTCTGAAACACATAGCTGCGATATCCATTAAATAAAAAGGGAGGCATCGAGCTATGACCTCATCCGATGCCCCCAGTACCTCCATATGCCTTATGTACCTCGTCAGGTAAACGGCAAGATCCGTTCTCCCATCATACATCTCCAACATTGGTAGCTTTAAATCCAGTAGGTTCCTAGCTTGCCTGATAGTAGGAGTAAAGACTCATGTTCACATCCTTCAAGTATTTATTTACCGATCCGCCTCTTACAGCTCATCTGACCATCTCTGCTAATCTATCATCGTCGTCGAGCTGTAACCCTTGTCCACTACCTTTGGTCTGTCCCCTGAGTTTATGATGGAATCCTGGCACATACTCCTCATCATGTACTCTAGTATTCCTGTTGGAGTCGTGCTGCACAGCGTCATCTGGTATCCCTCCGTGTATTGGTCCGGCATTTCCTGGTGGCGTTCTCCTAAGTCTAGGTCCATCCAGATTGATAGTCGTTTGGTGATTGGGGGCTGTCCCCTGGTGAACCACTCCATCTGCTGCTGGTTAAGTGCCTCTGATCCAGCTCCATGGATCTGAGCTCATGTTGTTTATGCCTGTCCAAGTTGTCCGAGAAGAGTCTGTATCATCACCTTTGTCTTTTCAGCATCGCTTCCATCTTGTCTCTGGTGATGTACGCAGATGCTTGACTAGCTCCAGCACCAGAGAATACCTCTTGACTTCCTTCTTAATTGCTTCTTTCTGTCACTTGCTTCTGTGTTGGTGGCCTAGCCATTGCTTTTTAGAATCCAAGTTTCCAAATCCCTAAATGCTAGTTTTCTCAGTGGAAGCACCAAAATGTTAGCGTCAAAATTGGTCACTAACACCGAATCCAAATGAAAGCACCTAATACCAGTCACAGCTTACGGATAGAATATATAGAGTAATAATGTGAAGAACGGTCAAAATTAAAATGAAAGCAGTAAAGAACAATAGACTTTATAGTGGTTCGGCTAACTCCGGCCTACGTCCACTCCAGAAATTTCATTTTTATTGTTGTAATAATCAATTACAGTTACAAAATGGCAGAGTAATCTTAGACTTAGAAAATAGAAAGTTGGAGAGCCAAAGAGAAGATCCCTTTTCCGAAACCCCACATGTTGTATTTATAGGCAAATCCTGAGTTAATGGGCTTCCTGAGTAGTCCGGGCCCATCAGGTCCATAGCCGAGCCAATATCCTTCATTATGACCGATCCACACTACCGTGCCGACCGACTTATGCCGATCCATTCCTTACTCTAGTATGCCGACCCACATCACCAAGTCATCGAACAACACTTACCGAACAAACTATGGAGAGCCACCTGATACTCCATCGAACTACCCGAGTAATGTCCCGAAGTCACATGCCTCTGGACTCGAAGTAACCGAACCATACCACCGAGGCCGAACGACCTCTCATGGCTGAACCACATCACTACACCGAGCCGCTTTGCCGAGCCACCTCCAAATGCCAAACCACCATCAATACCGAACCACTCAAGCCGAACCACGATGCCGAGTGACCCATAATTTTCAGACCGAACGACCTATGCCGAGTGGCCCTGACGAACCTGAATGCCGAGCTACCCTATCCTCACCATGATGCCGAGCGACCCTGACGATCCTCATTGCCGAGCGACCCTGACCGAACCACAATGCCGAGCCATCTTTTCCTCACCACATTGCCGAGCCACAACGACAAACCTCAATGTTGAGCGACCCTAATCCAACCACAATGCCGAGCCACCATTTCCTCACCACAATGCCGAGCCACAACGATGAACCTCAATGCCGAGCGGTCCATGACTTCTAGACCAAATGACGTATGCCGAGCGGCCCATCCAAGCGAGCTTCATCCAT
Organism: Allium cepa; assembly: GCA_030765085.1. Classification (NCBI taxonomy): domain Eukaryota; kingdom Viridiplantae; phylum Streptophyta; class Magnoliopsida; order Asparagales; family Amaryllidaceae; genus Allium; species Allium cepa. The sequence continues at coordinate 187,840,678 of CM060937.1, read as the reverse complement.
TTAGACCGAATCCATCATATTCTAGCCTCGATAATCGTAAAGTTGGTTAGGTTGAATCCGTCTGTCTACGGTCTTGCCAAAAAGGCGGGTTAACAATTTTTTATCTCTGATAAGTTAACGCTGTATGATCTTATAAATTGGTAACGTCAATGCTTCTTGATCTTTAATTTCGATGATGCTTCCATACTTAGTCATTTTTTTCTTTTTTTATTTCATTGATCTGTACTTTTTATCTCTTGTACTTAACCAACGATGAGTTCTCCATCAATTTTTCAATTTTCCAAAGTCCAACATCTTCGAATCGTCAAGAGTGCAAAATTATGTTTGATGTGCGTGTATACTTCTAAATGAATAAAGATAGCAATTTAGACTAAAATGTCATTCCTCAGCAAATTTTTTTTTCTCCTAATCTGATTTCATATTTTTTTCTTTACTTTTAAGTTGTGAATCCAACATTACTGTAATCTATCTATTTACATTATTATGGGAAGCAGAACTAATTTCGAGTGGTGGAAATTCATCTTACTTCACAATTTTTCAAATAAAGCCTAGTTGTTGTTCATGATTATAAGCAAGGTGGCAGATTGATCTAACGACTGTTTGCACAAAAAATGGACAAACACCTCCAAGTCGTATTATTTAGTTGATTATATGTAATTTTCAATGATTTTAGATGAGTATGTAAATATGAGAAAAGTAGGGGCTGAAATGTAAAAGACACACAGATTTATAGTGGTTCGGCCAGAATGTGCCTACGTCCACTTTATATGTTATTATCTTCTTTCTTTCAGGTTACAAGTACAATGCGTTGTATACAAGTGTATGAAAGTAGTTTGAGAGTTCCTTCCTTGCTTGAGCTCTCAAACTTGTCTGCCATTGTTGTACCCCTGCCCCTCTATTTATAGAGTGAGGTTGAGGGCAGGGGCCTTGGAAGCATATAGCTGCTGGTGGGCCCGGGCTGAAGCAATCTGGACTGGCAATCTTCTGGTTCGGCAAGGCTTCATTCGGCTATGAGCTTGGACCGGTGGTAGGTGTGCATGTGGACCGGCAGGGGAAAGGAGAGGGTTGGTTCGGTGCTTGCCTGGTCCGGTGGTAGGAGTGTGAGAATGTGGACCGGTAGTCGTTTGGTCCGGTTATGTAGGTGGTTTGGTGGTGGTGGTCCGGCTGTAGCAGGGGAGTTGGTTCGGCTACCGGATGGGCATGCCGAATGGCACTTGAGATTTGCCCGAATATGGTTGGTCCGGCTACCGGATGATCATGCCGAATGGACCCTTGTCCTTGCTGGATGAAGAGTGGGTCGCGACTCCGGGTGAAACCAATGCTTCTTAGTCTCGAGGTCTTCTGGGTGAGAATTCGCCCAACATTTGCCCCCCAAAGTGGGGCGCGTGCTTGCACGTGTCGCGCTTTGTTTCCCGGTGATAGGAAGGCTTGTTTCGTAACGCCATGGGCTGGACGTTCGTATCCTGCTGATGTCCTGCAAAGGAATTTACAGTTTTAGTGTGGTTTCAAATAACGACCGTTCGTGGTCGGAATATCTGAGATGAAGTGAACTGTGTCGCTCGGGACGAGCAAGTGTGCCCCGAAGGGGCTTAGCATCGTCGATGCCAGGTTCACGTTAGAGTGGGTCCCTGGGTCGTTTGCCAAGGTGGTTTATCGCCAGCTCAGAGCATGCCTAGGGATCGTTCGCGACCCCGTACATGTGTAAGTAGCTTAGCCATTTCACAATTATCAAATATCCATTTGACCGATGGGCTTAAAAATGCGTGTCAAAGTGTAAATTCCCACGATGGTAGGGTTAATAGCCATTCAGAGCGTGCCTATGGACCATTCGAGGTCGCGTACACGTGTAAACGATTTAATCCACGTCGGTGAGGATTTTACGACTTATTCATCGTTATCATAATCTTATTTTATTAGTTAGTTCTGGAGTTTGGTACTTATCTGAGGGAGGCGCTTTGCACGCCACTAGTTTTTAGTTTCTGCTGGTAGATACAGCTCCATTTGGCGTTGAGTAGGTATATGTTTTCGTTTGATCCGAGGTAGGTGTGGTTTTCATTCGGTTAAGGGTTGATCCGGTATGGAGGGTTTCATTTGGCATGTGGTAGGAGGGATACTTTTATTCGGTGCTTGGTTGGTCCGGTGTAGAGAGGTTAAAGGTTTCATTCGGCTGGGGATTGGTCCGTTAGGCCGAATCGTTTGGTCCGGTGGTATTGTCACCGTCTATATATAGGGGCTACACCCCCTTAGTTTTTCTTTACCGAATCAACAAGCGCCGAACCACTTCATTGCCGAACCAGGTGTTTGCCGAACCAACCTTATACCGAACCAGGTATATACTTATTACCGAATACACACGTTTGTCTTCGCTTCACCGAATGGGACTACGGCCTTGGGGCCGAATGCCTTGTGCACCGAATGCACTCGATATAGCATCACCGAATGAACATGATGACCGAATGTGATGGAAACCGAATGAACTTGGAAACCGAATGTACTTGGAAACCGAATGAACTTGGAAACCGAATGAACTTGGAAACCGAATGAACTTGGAAACCGAATGAACTTGGAAACCGAATGAACTTGGAAACTTTAGTTTGCGAATGAAACCCCACACTTGCACGCACTTGTTTGTTTACTTTTCTATGTTCCCTGTTCTAATGCCATGCTTTCCGTGTGTTGCAGAAAATGTCTCGCAAAGCGGAAACACGATCGGATAGAAAGAAGTCTAGAGGCACAGGAGAGCCTTCTTCTTCCTTGCCCCCAGTCCAACCAGGATCCGGGCAACACCGACCTATTCCGAGGTCTCTAGTGGACGGATATGGTCCACAGGAACTTTTGGTCTCTCCCCCGGATTGCTTTCCTAGCTCCCTAAAGGAGGAGCAACTTGACGTCATATCCCGTTCCTTCGGGATAGATAGGGCTCTTATGCTGCTGCCGGGAGATGGAGTGATGCCATATAATCCTCCCGAGGGCTACTTCGCTTTTAGCAGATACCATTGCATGTGTGGCGCTATCCCCCCTATCAACGCTTGGATAGTAAGCTTCACCACATATTTGAAGGTGGCTCCCTTCCAGCTTCAGCCTAACTCATATGCTATCCTGGTGAGCCTCTTTGTCATCTTCCAGAGGAGGTACGGGCGTCCTCCTTCTAACCGGGAGATCCGATACTTGTACAACCTGAGAGGCTATAAGAAGGGGTCTCCGTATATTAGTCTGGAGGCGGCCGTACCCTTCAAACCAGTTCTGGACTTATATTCCAAGTTTACCATGTTCAAGAAAGAGTGGTTCTTCATCAAGGACGATGCTGTTTCTTTCCGCCTTTTCACTTCTGGCTGTAAGATGGATTTCATTTATATTTTCCATGTTTTGACTGTAGTGTTTTTTCTGACATGCTTCTATTTCTGGCTAGCGACAGGTGGTATTGCAGTTGTGGAGGATGATTCCTTGGTGCGAATGGCTGCTGAACTAAAGGCTATTCCGGCACGGGACCGGTCGGCCTCCTTCTTGATCAGGAACGCAACCCTCTTGGAGTATAATTTGATCTTACCGCACCAGTCCGTGGTTAAGCAAAGAGACACGGCTGAGGAGAAGGCTGCTAAAGCTAAGGAGGGGGATAAGGTAAAGAGCGGTAAGAGGGAGCCTTTCGCAGAGCGTCCCGTGGTCGGGGGGAAGAAACTGAGGAAGTCCGATGGCCCTTCTCCAAGTACTTGCCCGATTGTCCCGGAGGAGGAAGGTGTAGAAGAGGAGGAAGGAGGCGAAGTTGGAGAAGGGTCGGAGGGTGGAGGAGATGGCGAAGGTCAAGGTGGTAGTGGTGTTGCTGCTCTAACCTCTGAACAAGACCTCGAACTGGATGAGGCTCTCCGTCGGGCCTTCGGGGAGTCGGAGGGAGAGTCGGAAACGGAGAAGGGAACGGAGAAGGCAAAGGAAACCGGCAAAGCTGTGGCTGGCACTGACCCATCCTCTAAGGGTTCCTCAGCTAGGGTGATTCCGGCGATGCAAGGTGAACTTTTGTCTTCTGCCGATTCTATTTTCGATAAGGACTTAGAAATTTTTTACGGTTCACTTCCGTCCTGGAATGAGATCCAGGACTTATTGCAGTATCCCACTCCTCCGCCGGGTTCGTATAACAGATGTGTCTCCTCACTTTTCTTTCTTTTTAACTTAGCACATTTTTTTTGAATTGCGGATTATTGTATGTTCGTAACACTTGTTCTTTATTCCAGGGGCAGGCCAGGCGGGTAAAACGTCGGATGTTCGACACCGCCTTGAACAATTTAAGTCGAGGAGAGCTTCCGCGAAACCTTCTACTGATCGCACTGGGGACGTAGTCAAGTACCGCCCTCTTCTTGGGGTCATCGAAGAGGGCATTCAGAAAAGGAAGCGGAGCCGTTCCTTATTTGAGTCTTCTTCTGCTTCGCAGCTTCCTACTCTGTCTCCCTCTACTCAGCCTCCTCGTGATACTACGGAGGAGAGCACGGAGCCCTGCCCCCCTCCTCCTCCTTCCAAGAGTTCTACTGTCATTCATATAAGGCGTCCCGATGTGCCTCGCCCCGTGCCTCGTGACCCTTTTGCCGGCCATCCTGATTTAGACCCAAGTTTTCGGGACATTTCATTCGATGAGACCACGGGCGAGCACCTACTTCCCCGCAACCCCATGGTAAGAGTGCTGGACGAGGCCAAATCTTTAGATCTTGATTTACTTACTACACGGGTAGTCACCATGGGGGATGAGGCCAAGGCTAATATCGACCGGGTGGCCGCAGAGACCAAGAGGTTAATGGAGCATCATGCTAAGTTGGTCAAGGCCGGGGAAGAGATCGGGAGTGCTAACATTCGGTTGAGGTTAAAGGTTGCCGATCAGGCCAAGCAACTCGCCGACCAAGCCATCCAGATTTCCCAGCATGAGGAAGCCTCCAAGCGTCTGAAAGAGACCATGGAGAAGGCCAGTAGGGCGGAATTACGGAAGATGGAGGTCGCTTGCAGGGAACGGATTAACATAGCTATCGCAACGGTGGATGAGGTTCGAAATGCGGATCTCGAGCGGGTAGAGGAGTTGTCAGGGAGGCTCGAGGCTGCGGAGATGGCTCAGGCCGAGTTGAAGGAGGAGATGGAGGAGATGAGGAGGTCCCTCAAGTTGAAGGAAGAGGAAATGAGGAGGTCACTCCAGGCTGACTGCTTGAGATACCAATCAGAGAGGGACGTCGCCATCACCAAGTTGCAAGCTTCCGAGGCCCGGGTGAGGGAGTTTGAGGAAAACGAGGGGATGATGGATGAGATGTTGCAGGATATGTACTTCCACACTTGGAAGGAGGGCGGCTTGTCTTGGATGGATGATTACCCTCGGGTCATGGCCAAGGTGTATCTCCAGGCTTTAGAGGAGGCCAGGGTGAATGCGGGTAAGGAAGGCGGAGAGGCTTTCAACTTGAGTGCGGTTACTGCTCAGTTCTCAAAGGAGGAGCAAGCGGCGGTGAAGGAGGGGATGCGGCTACTCGCTGCAGAGGAAGCGGGCGTGCAGTTGGATGATGAGGATCAAGCGGCGGATGCTGGTGAGTTATTCTTTTCCCTTTCTTTTCTTTTCGTGTTTTCATAACTTGATCGTTCGTTTAATGAATTCCTCTTCTGATCTGGACAGGTGGGACTTCAGATCCACATGCTGGGGGCTCCGATCCTGCGGCTAAGTAGGCTGGGGGAGTTGGTGATGGAGTGTGGATGCATCTGCCATCTTTTTGTTTCTTTTTTATCACTGTTCATGTTAGTCTTTGATATGCAACTGTAATAAAATTATTTGCAAAGAATAACTTCGTGTGATCTTATAATATAAGCTGATTTTGTCATGTTTAAATGTTGTTGCTATCTTTATGTGCTGTGTGAGAAGTATAATTATGTATATGCCTGTGATTCCACTTGTGTTTGATGTTAAGTTTTTGCTTGAAATATAATTTCACGTTTTGCAATGTCAGTGTATGAATAAGCTATAGTTACGCATTTATGTACAAGAGAAGAGAGTACCGCCCTTTATGCTTTATTCGCAGGCGGTAGCTGTGAGTGTCTTGTGTAATTGTTCACGGGTATAGCTGAGCGCCCTGCCACCCAGCACGCAGGCTTGGAGCCTCATGAGTGAATGCTTCCTATTTGGTTTCCTGCACTTTAGAGTTTGTTATACAGGATAGGAGAAAAATATTTAAGTGAAATGGAAATATAGTAAAAGTAAAACTTCCAGTCACGGAAGGCCGTCGATGTGCTTAAGTTCGTGGCAAACGGGTTTTGTAGTCACTTTCCCTAGCTGTGGGTCTTGGAGACATTTGTCACCCACCTTACGCCTCCGCGGGGAGTTTTCTTTTTTACCACAGCCGCACTTAAGACACATAGGAGCCGAGATCGCGCACGGTAACTACCCGAACCATTATGGTCCGTAATCGTGGGTATTATTCGATTTACCGTGGCCGGCTAGCGTGGGTGCCGTTGGCCGTGAACTACCCCTGGCTGGCCACACCTTATGTTGGGGCTTAAAGTAGGTTCACGGTTACCGACGAGCCGAACGCCGTAATGAGCTGCCATCGGCTATAGTCGGCCTTTATGATGACTTATAATCGGCTCATTACAGTTGGCTTTGAGGGCAGGCGCGCAATGAGTTAACCCGCAGCAGAGGGATGCTGGAGCAAAAGAGTCTCATTGGCGAGTGCATAGAATCGTGGCGTACCTGTTAGGCCTAGTCTAGATGAGGCCGCGGTGCGTCTTGAGTGGAGATGCCATAGGATTTTGTTCAACAGAAAGGGATAAAACTTAACAAGTAGCCAAGACATAAAGGAACAAGTTAAAAAGAGACAAGATTTTTTAAAGTGGTTCGGCACGAAAATGCCTGCGTCCACTGATTCTCTTTGTTAATTCACTTCACATGGGCAGTACAAGTTAAGAAAAGTATCGACGGAGGTGTCGGATGTTCCATGCCCTCTGGAACACCTCTCCGTCCACTGTTGACAAAATGTAAGCTCCGTTGTGGAGATCTTTGTGAATTACATATGGTCCGTCCCAGATGGGGTCCAGTGCCCCGGGGCGCGGAAAGATTCGCCTGAGGACAAGATCTCCTTCTTGTAAGCTGCGATGCTTGACTTTGGAATTGTATAGTGCTGCCACTTTTTGTTTGTGGGCTGCTGCTTTGAGTGCTGCATCGTTTCTCCTTTCCTCAATCAGATCCAAAGACATGAGGAGGAGTTCTTCGTTTTCTTCTGGGTTGTAGTGGATCCGACGGTGGGAAGGCACAATAGTCTCAACTGGGAGCATTGCCTCCGATCCATATGCCAAAGAGAAAGGAGTATGTCCCGTTGATGTTCTGAAAGATGTGCGGTATGCCCATAGTGCCGTAGGAAGTTCGTCCACCCAAGCGCCTTTTGACTTTTCAAGTTTCTTCTTGATTAGGGTTTTGAGAATTTTGTTGACAGCTTCAACTTGTCCGTTTGCCTGAGGGTAAGCTACTGATGAGAAGCTTTTATGAATTCCATGCTCTTGGCACCAGTCGGCAAATTCTTCGCTGTCAAATTGGAGTCCGTTGTCTGATACGATCTTGAGGGGGACTCCATACCTGCACAGAATGTTTTTGATCAAGAAGTTGATAACTTTTGCTGAAGATATTTTATTTAAAGGTTCCGCTTCCACCCATTTGGTGAAATAATCGACTGCCACTATAGCATATTTGGCTCCGCCTCGGCCCGTTGGCAGTTCGCCAATTAAGTCAATTCCCCATACAGCAAAGGGCCAAGGGCTGGTCATTTGAGTAATTTCGTTTGTGGGTAATCGAGGGATCTTGGCGAACTTCTGACATCTGTCGCATTTCTTAACGAAGTCTAGGGCATCTTTGTTTAGTGTGGGCCAGTAATATCCATATCGGAGTATCTTTCTTGCCAAAGTCTGTCCTCCAGTGTGATCTCCGCATCCTCCCTGATGGATGTTTGTTAATATCTCCTTGGCTTCCCTTCCGGCGACGCATCTTAATAGGGGGCTAGAGAAGCCACGCCGGTAGAGGATGCCTTCTTGTATTGTGTAGTGGGGAACTTTCCTCAAGATCTTCTTGGCTTCGTCACGCCTGTCGGTTAGTATGCCATCTTGCAAATATTTCCGGATAGGAGTCATCCAGGTTCCTTCTTCGATTGCAGTTATCAGATTCGCTTGTTCGAAACTCGGGGCTAGCTGCCTTGAGATTGCTAGTGCTCCGGGAATGGTGCTGTCCTTCATACTAGCTTGCTTTGCAAGTTCATCTGCCTCTTGGTTTTCTTCTCGAGGAATGTGTTTGATTAGATAATGGTCCAATCGATCGAGCAGCAGTCTGGTTTTCTTTAGGTATGCTGTGAGCCGTTCTCCTCGAGTCTGGAATTCTCCTAGTACCTGGTTTACGATAAGCTGAGAATCACTATGAATACATAAGGAATTGATCCCAATTTCTAGGGCCAGTTCCAATCCCGCTATTACTGCTTCATATTCAGCATCGTTGTTAGTGGCCGTGAACTCCAATCTTAATGCATAGTACAACTTTCTTCCCCTGGGGGTGACGATCACAATACCTGCCCCCGAGCCTTGTTCGTTCGATGCTCCGTCTACAAAGAGGTTCCACTTGATGTTTTTTGCTACTTCGGATTGTTCCTTGCCTTCGTTGGTAGTGAATTCGGCAATGAAATCAGCCATGGCTTGTCCTTTGATAGCGGTGCGGGGATGGTAGGTGATATCATACTGACTTAGTTCGATGCACCATTTGAGGAGTCGCCCAGAAGTGTCAGGACGATGGAGCACTTGTTTTAGTGGTTGATCGGTTAGAACCCTGATGGAGTGAGACTGGAAGTAGTGTCGCAGTTTTCGTGACGCGATCAATAAACAATATGCTAACTTCTCAAGTTTAGGATATCTGGCTTCTGCCCCCGTAAATCTCTTGCTTACAAAGTAAACCGGGCGTTGTGTGCGGTCTTCTTCTCTTACCAAGGCGGCGCTTAGAGCATGAGATGATACAGCGAGGTATAGGTATAACACTTCACCTTCATTTGGAGTTGAGAGTACTGGTGGTCTCTGAAGGTGTTCGATTAGGTTGAGGAAGGCTTTTAAGCATTCGTCGGTCCACTCGAACCTCCCTTTGTCTTTCTTGAGTGCTTCGAAGAAAGGGACACACTTGTCAGTTGCCTTGGAAATGAATCTGCTTAGGGCGGCCACCTTTCCGTTTAGGCTCTGCATTTCTTTTCGAGTGGAAGGTATCCTTATTTCTTTTAAAGCTCGGATTTGTTCAGGGTTTGCTTCGATTCCTCTGGCGTGGACGATGAATCCTAAGAATTTTCCCGATGATACTCCGAAGGAGCACTTTAGAGGATTCAGCTTCATTCCATATCGGCGAAGTACCCGAAACATATCGTCCAGATGGCTTACATGGTCGTTGGCTTTCCTGGACTTCACCAACATGTCATCCACATATACTTCCATAGTACGTCCTATCAGTTCTGCGAACATTTTGTTGACGAGGCGTTGATAGGTAGCTCCAGCATTTTTGAGTCCAAAAGGCATGACTTTGTAACAATATAATCCGCGGTCGGTGATGAAGCTAGTGTGGTCCTGATCGGGAGCGTGCATGGGGATCTGGTTATATCCGGAGTATGCATCCATAAAAGATAGGAGTTCGTGCCCAGCTGTGCTGTCCACGAGTTGGTCAATTCGGGGAAGTGGGAAGCAGTCTTTCGGGCAAGCGTCATTCAGATTGGAGAAGTCAATACATGTTCGCCACTTTCCATTGGCCTTTTTTACTAGCACTGGGTTAGCGATCCATTCTGGGTAGATGGCTTCCCGTATGAAGTCATTAGCAAGTAGATTTTTTACTTCCTCATCAAGGGCTGCTGATCGCTCTGCCCCCATGCTCCTCTTTTTCTGCTTTACTGGTACCTTGGTGGGATCGATGTTCAACATGTGGCATGCTACGTCTGGGGAGATTCCTGTCATATCGGCATGGGTCCACGCAAATACATCTAAGTTGTGGCGGAGAAAGTCAATGAGTCGATCCTTCAATTCCGTTTTCAGCTGAGATCCGATTTTTAATAGTCTACTTGAATCATGCTTATCTACAGATACGAATTCCATAGCCTCTGCAGGCTCGGCGGTAGCCTCCTCCTCTTTATCCCTGGGGTCTAGTTCATTGAAGGGATCGCTTGTGTATCGAAGAGGAGGGGCTTTCTTTAGTTGCTATGCCTCCAAGCTTTTCATGCAGAGAGTAGTCTCTGCACCTTTTCCTTTATTCTTTCTGCGGTTATCGCGAAGTTCAGTTACATAGCAGTCTCGGGCAGCATCTTGATCTCCTTCTACTTCTCCTACTCCGTTGTCTGTTGGAAATTTCATTTTCAGGCACCAGGGGGCTAATACAATCTGGAAGTCAGACAAGGCTGGTCTTCCCAAGAAGGCGTTGTAAGCCGAGTGGTTTTCTATTAGTACGAACGTTTGTTTTCGCACAACGGAGCGGGGATGACTTCCTATTTCGACGAAGAGGTCAAGTTGCCCGAGGGGCATTTTTGCATCTCCAGTGAAACCGTGCAGTGGTTTGTCACAGGGGGATACATCCTTCATTGATAACTTCATTTTGTCGAAAGCATGTTTGAATAGGATATTTACGGAGCTTCCTGTGTCTATCAGAATCCGAAAAACTTTAGCTGGACCGAACCAGGCAGAGATGACCATAGGATCCATATGTGGGTACTGTCTTCCTTCCAAATCACGCCTACTGAATATGATGTCGTCGTTCTCTTTTCGTTTCGGGTGGCGTTCCTCCGTAATGGAGTTAACATATCCTTCGGCATTTCTAAGCGACTTGCCGTACCTTTCCATCTCTGCCCAACTTCTGTCGGCAATGTGTGGTCCTCCTGAGATGGTAAGGACTACTATCTTCTCTTGACTAGAGCCACTGGTGTTGTGATTGTTGCGACTCCCTCCGCCTACTTCTGGGAGGGGTTGCTTTGAGTTCTCATTGGCAGGAGTTGGAGTCCTGTTCTGACTTTTCACATAACGTTCCAGTCTTCTTCTTCTAATGTGTTCTTCGATCAAGTCCCGAAGATGGTGGCATTCATTGGTGTCATGTCCGTGGGATTCGTGGAAGCGACAGAACTTTCCGGACTTGAGTGCGTTATCTGATTCTTTCTTGTGCGGGGGGCGCTTGTATCCGAGTTCGCCCTGAGTGGCTAGGTAGATGTTTTCGATTGTTTCATTCAAAGGAGTGTAGGAGTCAAATCTTGGCCCTGGTCGATATTGGCGCTTCTCACCCTTTCTGCCCCCAGCATTGTCTCTAGATTCATTTCTTCGAGCGTCCTTAGCTGCAGTGGGAACCTTGTCCTGAATTATCTTGCCTTGTTGTCCTGGCTGCCTCTCCGTAGCAGCGTCTTCAAGTCTCATATACTTTCCAGCTTCATGGAAGAAATCAGGCAAGGTAGCTGGTTTTTCCTTAGTTAATCTTCTGGCAAACTTGGTGTCTGGATGCACACCACTACAGAGGGCCATTAGAGTGAGTTTTTCATCGGCATCTTGAACTGCTGCCGCTGCGGCGTTGAACCGTGTTAGATATTGTTGCAGCGTCTCTCCGGTTTTCTGTTTGACATTGGATAGAGAATAAGCATCCCTGGGTTGTTCCACATGGATGCGGAACTGGCTAATAAACCTTTCTTTTAACATCTCCCATGAGTTGATGGATCCTTGGGGTAGATGGCAGAACCAGGAGGTAGCTAGATCTGATAGGAATAGCGGAAAGCATTTACATAATACTCCTTCTGTTGCTCCACTCATGAGCATATGCTGGGTGTATCTCTGCAGGTGTACGATGGGGTCGGAAGTTCCTTTGTAAGGTTCCATGGTTGGCATTTTCCATTCCCGGGGAGTGATGGCAGTTTCGATATTTCGGGTAAAGGGACTGGTGACCCTAGCGCCTATTCCCCGGTCCCTTTGCTCCCGTTGGACACATTCTCTGAATAATCGTGCCATCCGCTCGTCAGAACTTGGAGCGGACAAAAATGAGCTCGGTTCTTCCCTGCGGGATCTATCTCGTCCAGATGACCTGTAGGGATGGTACAGTCTATCACCTCTAGCATTATCCAGTGGTTGTCTTTGGCTGCTTGGATGCACGCTAGGACCAGCTACAGTTGCCCCCTGCCTTGATCTTCCCCTGTGGGGTTCTGTTTCGAGTACATCCATGGGGTCAACTTCGGGCTGGGTTCTAGCTCGGCTCCGTTCAGCGGGGTTTCTATGATTAGGTGGCATGACTGGCTCAGCTACATCCGACCCTCGCCTGGTGCCTCCCCCGCTAGGTTCGGTTCCAAGGGCTTCCTCGAGTCGGAATTCGGGCTGAGTGCGGGCGCGGCCCCTATCATCGTTTTTCCTGTTGATAGCTTGTTCGAAGAGTGAAGACCTTTGTTGCCTCTGGGATCCTCCGGATTGGGATTCACCCCATGATTCAGTGTTGCGGTTGGACTCTTCAGCGTCCCTTAAGCGTGTCATGAGTTGGTCCACCAAAGTTTCTTGTTGGGATGTGAAGCGGTTAGTTACTTCAGCCACAACCCTGTCCAGATCTGCCCTAGTGATTGGTTGTTCCGTTGCGGGACCAGTTGGATTTTCCTGATTTTCATCTGGTACTGCTGTTGAAGTGGGCTGATCTGTGATTGCTGGATCTGGAAGGCTGCTAGTTGCGATGTTCTTTCCTTTGTTAACATCCCTTCTCTGTTTGGAAGGCATGATTTCTAAGCAACGAGTGATGTCGTTAGGAAAAAGGTTGAGTGGGAGAAGATGAAGCCTGAGTTCAGTTCTCAGTGAAAGCACCAAAAATGTTTGCACAAAAAATGGACAAACACCTCCAAGTCGTATTATTTAGTTGATTATATGTAATTTTCAATGATTTTAGATGAGTATGTAAATATGAGAAAAGTAGGGACTGAAATGTAAAAGACACACAGATTTATAGTGGTTCGGCCAGAATGTGCCTACGTCCACTTTATATGTTATTATCTTCTTTCTTTCAGGTTACAAGTACAATGTGTTGTATACAAGTGTATGAAAGTAGTTTGAGAGTTCCTTCCTTGCTTGAGCTCTCAAACTTGTCTGCCATTGTTGTACCCCTGCCCCTCTATTTATAGAGTGAGGTTGAGGGCAGGGGCCTTGGAAGCATATAGCTGCTGGTGGGCCCGGGCTGAAGCAATCTGGACTGGCAATCTTCTGGTTCGGCAAGGCTTCATTCGGCTATGAGCTTGGACCGGTGGTAGGTGTGCATGTGGACCGGCAGGGGAAAGGAGAGGGTTGGTTCGGTGCTTGCCTGGTCCGGTGGTAGGAGTGTGAGAATGTGGACCGGTAGTCGTTTGGTCCGGTTATGTAGGTGGTTCGGTGGTGGTGGTCCGGCTGTAGCAGGGGAGTTGGTTCGGCTACCGGATGGGCATGCCGAATGGCACTTGAGATTTGCCCGAATATGGTTGGTCCGGCTACCGGATGATCATGCCGAATGGACCCTTGTCCTTGCTGGATGAAGAGTGGGTCGCGACTCCGGGTGAAACCAATGCTTCTTAGTCTCGAGGTCTTCTGGGTGAGAATTCGCCCAACAACGACCCTAATTTTAATTAACATTATTTAGGACATTTAATTAGGTAAATTAAATGAAATAATGTAAATGGTTAAAAGAATAAGATTTGAATAATAAGGCGTAGCTGTGCCAAATAAAAAATGAACTAAAGGGGACTAAAATGAAATAAGGTAAGGGCAAATTTGGAATAAGTCATTTCTAATACCTTAAACCCTTACTCACTCTTATTTTTACGTTCACAAACAAAACTTAAAAGAAATCAAGAGGTTGACCACCATTAGGAGAAAGCAAGTGGAAGATAAGCAAGGATTAAGAGGAAGAGGTTAATCAAATTCAATCCAAGATCAAACCTCAACTCCTTAACAACAATTTAAAGGTGAATAATAGGTTACATCTCATATTTTTATTAATTTTGGTTTTAGTTGAGATTCGAAATTTTTTTGCAAATGATATGCCATGTTTGATTGTTTAAATGGATATATATATATATATATATATATATATACACACACAGAGACTTGATGATATATGCTTTTTCATATAGATTTTATGATAAGATTTAACTTGAAAACCCAATTAGTTGACATCCAAATGCCTTAAGATTTTGAGATTAGGTCAGAAATAATATTTTGAAGATGAGTTTCAAATTTCATAATTTTCTGATTTATTATATATGGATTTATTATGAAATTTCTAGTGAAGAAAATGTTGTTTTGGGTTAAAAATTAATTATGGCTATTATATATTGGTTTTGGATTAGAAATTTAAATATGTTAGAGAACATATTAAAAGTGATTTACTGGAATTTTTGTAGAATTTTCCTAAGTGTTTTAATAAGTATATAAAATTATTTATGGTATGAGACTTTAATGTTTTATATATGGAAAAAGGGAAATTAGTAAATGTTTTAAAATTATTAATCTCTGAAATTTGCAGCATGTTTAGAAAAGATTTTGAAAAAGAAATTAGCAATCAATCATTTTTGACAAACTAAGAAAGTTAGTTTCAAAGAAATTGTTTTTTGAAGTTAAAAATCAGTTCTTATAAGGTTTTAGTGTTTCGCCACTTTCGACGGCTACCTTTCAACTCCGTACTTCCACCTCCATCCTAGTCGAAACCAATACATGGTATCAAAAGCCTTAGTACGTAGTGGATTGAAGAATAGATGAAAGGTATAGAGTCGAAATAGTGGTTCTGAAGGAGTCGAAACCTTATTTTACTTTTAAAAGGAAATGCACAAGCTTTCATTCGAAGAAAATGCTTTCGAATCAGATAGCTTTCGACTTAATTAAATTATTTTAAAGAAAGGTTTCGGAAGAGGTTTTGCCTTTGTATTATAAAAGAGCTTTCGAAGGGGTCAAAACCTCTTGCTGCCGCATTTATCCTTTCGAAGTAATGCCTTTAAAAGGGTTCACCCGCTTTAAAAACTAAGCCGCTTCTCCAATGCTTTCGAAGAGGGAGGCTTCGATACATTTACATCTTTACTCATGAAATTGCTTTCGAAAATGTTGCTTTCGATTTAGTTCCTTTAAGACCCTTTTGAGATTTTGAAAGCTAAATGCAAAGGTTTCGAAAGGAATGGTTTTGAATGGTTTCAAAAGGTTGTTCCACATGTTTTTACTTGAACATAATGATTTCGAAAGTTTTGATTTAGTGAAAAGGACTTAATGCTTTTGAAAGGTATATGTTAATGGTTTCAAAGGGGTAGTTCCCCAATGTTTTCGAAAGGTTTACCTTAGTGTTTAAATGGAGGGTTTTCAATGTTTTCAAAAGGCATATTTAAAGTGTTTTGAAAAGATAATGTTTAAAGTTTTATAAATCTTTCGAAAGGATTCTTTCAATGCTTTCAAAATATCCATAGAAATGGTTTCGAAAGATATGTTTTGGCCTTTCGGCCCAAGATTATAAAGTGAAGTAGTTTACTTGTATCGAAAGGGGTACTTTCAATGGTTTTCAAATGGGCACTTTCAAAGGTTTCGAAAGAGATTCTTTAAAGGTTTTAAACAAAGTTTTTGAATGTTTTATGTAAAGTACATATAACATGGCAAAGAAAATTGAGTAAAACATAGATTTTATTTTCCTTGTTTAAGTATGATTTAAAAGGAATAAATCATTTTGAAAGAAATTTTTTCAAGAAAAATTTATGGGTAGTTGACCCTAAGTAAAATGACTCGGATTTTAGAGTACCAGATGAGACTGGTATGAGGTCGTACCCTATACTTTAGCTAGTCGCCCCTCAGTTAATATAAGTGTAAAATTCCAGTGTGTAGGGTTTTGTTATGAGTAAGACTAAAATGATGTTACACACAAAAAGGAATATATATAAAGAAGGATAGGTTATATGTGAGCCCGCAAAAGTATTAGGTTCAGTTGACCCGAGAGAAGTAATTTAGGGACATACCATCTAAAAGTTTGTCTAACAGATGTTAGATTATTACATTGTTATATCTGGTAGGCCCGAATCAGCAAAAGGTTAGTAGTTAGCCAAACAAAATTATAGTATTCGGACAGACAGTCCATTGATTACCTGATGCGTATGTATACATGATATTGTTGTTATTGTTTTGACTAGTTTGGTTGTAAGATTTTGATTTGCAAAAGATAAGCTTAAAAGGATATTAGTAAGTGGAAACCCATTACACTAAGCGGAGTTGTCTCACTTAATATCAAATAACCAAGATGTCTAGTATTATTCACACCATGCGTTATGTCCGACTCGAAGTTTATGTTTTCCCCTTAAACTCTCGGATGCTCAAAATTGATTTGAGTAGGTTGAGAGTTGAGGATTTATAAGTTTTAGTAAGTGGATGAATAAAGCTTCCGAAGACGTGCATGAGGCATGGATAGCTATTTAGGAGTTGTTATTTAATTTCTATTATGCCATGATATATTAAGACAATTTTTGTCTAGTAGAACTCTGGTCATCCAAGGGGGCATCTTCATATGTCGCTCTTAGCATATTTTATAATAATTATATTAGTTCAATGCCTGGAAAACATTTGGGATTATGTAATGGAATATGAAACATGGTCTTGTGAAATGGAATCAGTAAAGTTGTTGTTTTTTGAAATCTGTGATTTGGTTTCATATTCGAGTGCTTTTGATATTATAGATACCATTAACATTGCCATATTTGGTCATTGGAATTTAATATTTTGGATGACTGCAACATTTGTAGCACTTAGCTTCGGGCCTCCAAATAAAGGGTGCTACAACTTTTCTCAGAGCGTAGGTTTATGAAAAACATTAAACTTAAAATGGTTTCGAAAACATAATCCTAAGGAATTAGAGAATAGATCGGGGTATGGGATAAAGCTATAGTAACATACATGTATTTGCTATATATAAGTATATGCTATATCCCTATTCTCCTATCTATCTGAGGATGTTCTTCAGTATCTTACAAAGACTCGAATGCAGATATGGATGCTAGAAGTGGAAGAGTTAACCTTGATAGGGGAATCTCTAGAACTAATGGAAATGCTAAACCCAATACCAGGAGGAATCCAGGTCAAGCACAAGCTGCAATTGTTGGTGCAAGAGTCTCGCAAGTCGACATGGGAGCAATGTATCAATTCTTTGTAAACGTGATATAAGCGGGAGTTACTGCTAAGGTAGTTGGAGGAATTGCTGGAGTAGGAAATCAAGAAGCTTCAGTGGTGAATAAATTTTCTATTTTGAGTAGAGATTATGCTCGAATGGGAGGGAGATGTTTATTGGTACTAAAGATGCAATTGAAGTGTAGAATTGGTTACTTCAATTCGAAAAGATTTTCGCTGATTTGGGGCTTAATGATGAGCAGAAAAAGAGATCCGCTTCTAGGTAGCTACAAGGAGCAGCACTATATTGGTGGAATAGTGTTACAGCTGGAGTTAACAAAGAGACTATGACTTGGACCGAGTTTAAAAGAAGGTTTGGGGAGAGGTTCAGGTTGGAGATTGCTATGTCTACTTTTCTCGGGAAGTTTGTTGAGCTGGAGCAGGGGGGTATGGCTGTGCTTGAGTATGCGACCAGGTTTGAGGAGCTAGCGAGATATGGCTACACTACGGATGATACTGTGATTAAGAGGAATGAGAATTTCATTTGTGGGCTAAAGCCTGAGCTTTCTATGGCTATGTTATCGCATATTAGGGATCCATGTGATGTTGTTGTTGAGATGGCATTGAGGTATGAAGAGATACTTGCTTTCATTGAAAGAAATAAAGCAAAGGAAGTTCAAGTAGTGTAGAGTCAGAAAAGAAATTTTTTCCACACGAAAAGGGGTCAAAAGGGTGGAGCTGCTAAGAGAGGAATGGAAAAGATTGTGTACTATAAATGTGGCAAGAAAGTGCATTTTGCTAATGAATGTTGCTCGGAAGATGGAAAGAAGGTGATTGGGTAGAAGAACATTAGATGCTTCAACTGCGATCAAATTGAACATTATAAGAACTGAAATACCCCATACCCCTTAGTACACCAAAAAAGGCACACCAAAGGATGTGATGCATTATAGGTATAGCTAGAGCATCACAGAGACTAAGATTCACAAGACAAATAAGTAAAAGTGGCGAAAAACATTTAAATAATAACTTATCATTCAAAATTAGACTTCATTTCAAAACAAGTCATAAAAACATAACATGTCTCAAAAATATCTTATGTCTCATGCTCAGTCTCACAAAATTAGAGCACAAAAATAACAACAATAATCCCTCTCACAAGTGCCATTAGCCAAATGAAAAAGATGAAAAGCAGAAGAATACATCTGAAATGAGAAAACTTCGAAAATGAATCTCCAAGCAACCTGAATCAACTATCCTCAACTCTGCTAGCATATGGGGGGAAAAGGAAAGATAGAGGAGTGGGTCGGACAATAATTCTAGTGAGTGAAAGTAATTACCAGCATTTCTATGAAAGATAAAGATAATAGACTAAGCAATAGTTCTAGCATGAAAGGAAAATAATGAAAAGATAAAACTCGCATAAAATACTGTTTCAGATTCTATTTTCTTTGATTGTTTGCTTTGATTGTTTGTACTTGTTTTAAACTGCTGTGATTAGGCTCCCTAATCCTATCTCAACTGTTAATCTTAATTAGGATGAAATCCTAATCCTACCCATTGATTGACCTTTCCTGTCTCTGTTATGCCACAGTGAGCCAATCATGTTGGTACCATAGCAAAAGACCACTTAGCGCTTAGGACGCAATATTGAATTTTTACCCTAATCGATGAAGCACGCTGGGTCATCGCCGGTACACACTAATGGCCGCCCCCTAATTGATTCTTTATTTGCCCTAATCAGCATAAGCATGCCCAATCTCACCCACGTGTGAGACCATCAGTCCTCGACCTAAAAGGGAATGCTGTCAGTACTGGTCCTAACAAAAAAATCTTCTAATTTTGCACCCCTTGCCCAAATCTCAAATTTGAGCCTCTATCTATTGGCTACTTATTTACCCTAATCAGCATAAGCATGCCCAGCCTCACCTATGTGTAAGACCACCAGCCCTAGAACTGAAAGGGAATGCTATCGGTATGGGCCACTACTGCTATATTTGCTTATTAACTTAATCCAAGATCTAAATTTTAAAATAAGCCCCGTTTGTTATTTCTTTCGTTCTAACTATAACCTACGTCTTATAATTGTTCTTGCAATTATTACTTTTGTATTTTCTCTGTTTAGTTACCTCAAGTTTGCCTATTTCAGTCCACCTCTATTTTATTTCAGTTTTTCCTATTTTTCATCTGATTTTTGTAAATTTAGTGTTTTCTATTTTAATTTATATTTGCGAACTCTTCTCTTTTTAATATTTTATTCGTGTCAAAAAGGATTAAATTTCTATAAAAAGAAACTAACATTTACAAGCTAAATTCCAAATTAAAACAGATGTAAATAACTGAATAAAATAGCTAAATAAAAACAGACTTAAAAGAACTTCTAAAATTACTTAAAAACTGGCTGTAAATAAACTTACATAAAAACTATCTCAAAATTGTAGAAAAACTACAACTAGTGAGAACCCTATTATTTTAAATTTGCTTACAAATCTAAAATAATTTCAACACACTCACCTGTGGTCCTTAGCTATAATTCTTGGCCATCCTAGATCCACTTCTAGGGTGTTAAATATTTTTATTACAAAGATCCCCCCCTTAGAAATTTTTTCTATTTAGGGTTCAGCCTCATGCAATGAACCCAGTTGGGAGAAAATCTGGATGAAAAAATAGCTGGGCCTAGGGTTCTATTTATAATGTGGCTTAGGGATCTCAGGCCGTCGAATTTGAAGATTTAATCTGTTGCAACCACGTCAAAGGCTCACTAGGAACCATCAGATGCAGCTACAAACGCACAGGATTTCACAAAATTCGAATTTAGACTCTTCGGCTCGTATGACCCGATCCTAGCAAGGGTCGACTCCTATGGGTCTTCTTTTTTTCTTTTTTTGTTTAATTATAATATAATTCTGATTTATTGTTTCTCTTGTAACTTCTCCATACTGACATGGATTTTGACAAGTTATATATGAAAATTGATTAGAAAATTGCGATGGACCCAATGGTGCAACTTCCGTAGCTAACTTATGACAATTCCAAAAATTCTCATTTTCACCATTTAGTTAATTTTTAGTTATTTAATTATCTAAAAATGTGGAGGGTTACATTCTCCCCTCTTTGAACGATTTCGCCCCCGAAATCTCCAAGGACAGAAGAATGAAATAAATATTTTTATCCAAATTCTACAACCACATATTCAACCATTATCCATTACATCCATTGTCCTTAAGCTTTTTAATGAAATTTATGATATATGCAATAGTGTAGTGTCAACATCCCTAACTAATGCTACTAATTCAGTCGACCTTCTTTTTATGCACTCATGCTCGTGCCACGTATCCAAATGAATGCAAATTGCCTAATGGCAACTGATAGTTCTATATGAGTGCTACAATCATCATCTAAATGCAACACTCATATGATAATCAACCATTCATAGCAACCATGAAATAAAAATGCCATTGCACATACATTCATATGCATATGCTTTAGTGACTAGTTAGGTCAATCTCTGAGAGATAATAGTGCCTAGTGTGTGTGTGTGTGTATGTGTATGCGTCCATTAGCATCCACTGGCAAACACTTGCAACCACTTGCATCCAACATACATAACATGTTCTAGTAACATGTTTGCATTCAGTCCTACCATTCATAGGTTAAGTCCTAAGATCTACCCTCCCAAAGGATACTAAAGGAAAGAACCTATTCAAAACTAAAGATGGAAATAGAAAATTCAAGACGTACCATCGTAGAGATGCGGATAAGGGATACATATTTTCTTCTCAGCCTCAAACGTAGCGTCCTCAATACTATCTCCCCACTGCACCTTAACCAAAGGGACTTCCTTATTTCTAAGTTCTAGATATCATGCCCAACGATCTTGGTAGGAATGCAACGAACCGATGCTTCTCTCTCCGCTTCAACTTTCTCAAGTTGGCTAGGTTCCACTACCTCTGCCGAATCATATAAGCACTTTCTCAAGTGAGAAACATGAAAAACATCATCAACTCCTGCGATCCACTCTGGTAGCTTTATCTGATAGGTCATCTTCCCTACCCTTTCCACAAGCTCTGAATCCTCTCGCTGTCTTGATCCAATCTGATCTATGTGGGTAGGCTTAACCTCAAGTGCTGCCAATAATCCAGAATAGTGTCTGTAGAGGGCTCAAAATCCAATGTGGAAATAAACTCTAGGCATTTCCACTCCAAGAACATTAGGCTAAGGGTTGTTCTGTTCATACTCAATGCATCCGCAACCACGTTCCCCTTGCCAGGGGTGTAAGCTATCTCAAAGTCATATGATGCTAGAAACTTCATCCAACGTTGCACCATCAAGTTTAAATCTTTTTGTGACGACAAGTACTTCAATGATTTATAGTCAGTGAAAAGTTCGAACCTCTCTCCTAGCAAGTAATGTCTCCAAGACTTGAGCACGAAAACAATAGCAGCCAGCTCCAAATCATGGGTGGGATGGTTCTTCTCATGAGTTCTCAACTGCCTACTCCCATAGCATACTACCCTCTCCTCCTATATCAATACTGCCCCTAGGCCAGTCCCACATGCATCAGTGTATACTGTAAAAGGCTTATCTCCTTGGGTAAAACTAACACTGGTTCACTAGCAAGGGTCCTCTTTAGCATCGTGAAGGAATCCTCACAATCCACGTCCTACACGAGTGACACATTCTTTTTAGTAATGTGACTAAGCGGTGCTGAAATCTTAGCAAAATCTCTGATAAACTTCCTATAACAACCAGTCAAACCTAGGAATCTTCTAACTTTAGTAACTTCCTTGGGGGTCTTCCAATCCTATACTGCTACTACCTTAGCGGGATCGACCACTAGACCCTCTCTTGAGACTATATTCCCCAAGAAACACAACTCCTACACCAAAAGTGACACTTCGAGAATTTTGCTTTCAACTGATGAACACGAAGTGTATGAAGAACCTCCTCAAAATGAATAACATGCTCTTCCATACTCTTGGAAAACACCAGAATGTCATTCACAAACACTACAACGAACTTATTTAGGACATCTTGAAAAACACGGCTCATTAGATCTACAAAATAGGCTAGGGCATTGGTTAGCCAATAAGGCATAACCAACCACTCAAGGAATCCATCGGGTGTTCTAAATGCAGTCTTATTAATGCTATTGTCGGTGACCCTAAGCTGATGAAATCCAGTGGCTAAGTCAAGCTGAGAAAATACTGAAGAACCAACCAACTAATCGAAAAGATCATATATCCTAGGAAGTAGGTAAGGTTATTCTTCGTGAGCTTATTCAACTATCTATAGTCTACATAAAGTTGAAGGGAACCACCCGCCTTTGTAGCGAAGACGACTGGCGTCCCTCACTTAGATATGCTCATCTGATGAAACCTTTCTCTAATAGCTCATCAATCTGCTTACTAAACTCCTTCCTCTCCCTAGGAGCCATATGTCTCACGGGCTATGCCACTAGCTTAGCATTGTCATTCAGATAGATCCTAAAGTCGATTTCTCTCTGAGAGGGTAGCCCGTTTCCTCCTTAAAAATGTTTGGGCAATATGGCTCTTAGGGGGTATCCCCAATGCTTTCGAAAGGTTTACTTTAGTGTTTAAATGGAGGGTTTCCAATGTTTTCGAAAGGCATATTTAAAGTGTTTTGAAAAGAGGATGTTTAAGTTTTTATAAAGCTTTCAAAAGGATACTTTCAATGTTTTCGAAACATCTATTGTAAATGGTTTTGAAAGATATGTTTTGGCCTTTCAGCCTAAGGTTATAAAGTAAAGCAGTTTACTTGTATCGAAAGGGATACTTTCAATGGTTTTCAAAGGGGTACTTTCAAAGATTTGGAAAGAGATTGTTTAAATTTTTAGATAAAGGTTTCGAATATTTTCATCAACAATATTTTGTGTAAAGTATGTATAACATGGCAAAGTAATTTGAGTAAAGCATATAGTTTATTTTTCTTGTTTAAGTAGGATTTAAAAGGATTAAATAAATTTGAAAGAAATGTTTTTAAGGAAAATTTATGGGTAGTTGACCCTAAGTAAAATGACTCAGATACTAGAACATCAGATGGTACTTGTATAGGGTCGCGCCTTATACTTTAGCTAGTATACGCTAGCTAATATAAGTTCAAAATTTTAGTGTGTAGGGCTTTATCATGGTTAAGACTAAAATGATATTACACGCGGAAAGGAATATATATATATATATATATATATATATATATATAGAATGATAGGTTATTGGTGAGCCCACACAACAATTAGGTTCGGTTGATCTTGGAAGAAGTAAGTTAGGGACAAACCATGCAGAATTTGTCAAATAGAAGTTAGATTTTTTTTTATCATATCTGATAGGACCAAGTCGGCCAAAGGTTAATAGTTAGCCAAACGAAACTTTAGTGTTTGGACAGATAATCCATTGATTACCTGATTTGTATGCATATATTATATTGC
The DNA here is from genome assembly GCA_030765085.1 of Allium cepa. Lineage (NCBI taxonomy): Eukaryota > Viridiplantae > Streptophyta > Magnoliopsida > Asparagales > Amaryllidaceae > Allium > Allium cepa. The sequence continues at coordinate 187,817,127 of CM060937.1, read as the reverse complement.
TATTGTTATTTTGACCAGTTTGGTTATAGGATTTTGATTTACAAAATATAAGCTTTTAAAAATATATTAATGAGGGAAAACTCGTTCCGCTAAGTGGTGTGGTCTTACTTAATATCAAATAACCGAGAATATGTCTGACTTGAAGTTTATCTTTTTTCCTTTAAAATCTTAGGTGCTCAAAATTGATTTGAGTTGGTTGAGAGTTGAGGATTTACATACTTCATTAGGTGGATGAATAAAGATTTCGAAAATGTATAGGAGGCATGGATAGCTATTTAGGTGTTGTTATTTTTATTTTTATTCCGCTATGATGTATTAAGACAGTTTTTTCTAGTAGTACTCTAATTATCCAAGAGGGTATCTTCATATGTCACTCTTGGCGTATTTTTAATAACTACATTTGTTAAATGACTGGGAATTGTTCGGAATTATGTAATGGAATATAAAACATGGTTTTGTGAAATGGAGTCAGTAAAGTTGTTGCCTTTAGAAATCTGTGATTTTGTTTCATATTCAAATGCTTTTGATATCATGGATACTGACAAGCACCATTGTCCTAGTGGTTAAGTGTTTCGACTGACGCGAGATGTCACAAGTTCGAAACATGCATAGCGTGATTTGAACATATATTGACATGTAATTTGTGATATGTTGCGTCTAAGTGTCCAATTTCAAAAAAATTTATAGATACTATTAACATTACTGTATTTGATAACCGGAATTTAATACTACGAAAGACTGCTACATCTGTGGCGCATAGCTTCGGGCCTTCAAATAGAAGATATTACAATTGATTTCAAAGGAAAATATTCATGTAATTCTATTTTGTATTTGCGCATGTATAGACACAAGAGGAAAAACATTCAACCCTTCACTTTTGTATTTAAATCTTGCCGCATTCCTATATGTAAATGATAATTCATTTTTGGCTTATATTTAGTGTCTATTTTGTTATGAGCATATACTGATACTGAGATGTTCATGCAAGTTCTTTATAATAATTGTGTTTCTTTGATTAAAACGATACCTTCATAATTGGTACAGCTGCCACTATATGATTCCAGTATTAGAGTCATTGGCAAATGCCTTTACGATTTGAAATTATTAGGACTTTTATAATTGCGTCCAATTGAACTATTATCATATTTAGGCCAAAACTGTACTAGGTAGGGCTAGATTAGGTTCCATACTAGAAAATTATATTCAAACCATTACCATATTGACTTATATGGTAATAGAAAATCACATTATTGCCATGTAGAATAATCAAAAAACCAATACTTCGATGATAGTTGGTAATAAGATTTTACAATTTGTAAATATGATATAGGTTAGTTTACATGATATCTTATGTTAAAAAGAGTAAATATTAAGAGTGGTTATTTTTTTTTATAAAATTATTTATCAAATTAATTTTTTGTAGTCATACATACAAGAAAACATGGTGGAAGAAATTTAAATATTGTATAAAACCATTTTTTTTAAAATACATGGTAAAAATTGCATTCAACCTAATATCATAATATTATTTTGCTACATTTTCCATGAATCATTGTATATAAGATAGCGATGCTATAAAAAAAATAAGAATGGTATGCATATATGTAAACACGCACGCGCGGCGCACACACGCAGATACATACATACATACATATACATACGTACATGCGTAAATATATATATATACACATACATATATATATATATACACATACATATATATATATATACGACAAATTCTTATAATAGGCTTTCAAAGAAACATATTCCACTTAATGCCTCCCTAAAAACTAATTGTAAAACTAAAACTCGTTTTAATATAACTTGCGTGTCTATGGAATGCGCTTGCAAGTTCTAAAAGAAAATTAAACTATTACTCTTTATTACATAGCTAAAATTGCATTTGTGCATTTCATAAATGAGCAAATGCAATTTTAAATCTTACGCATATGTTAAATGCATAAACTTTTGTTCATATATATATATATATATATATATATATATATATTAAATATAGCTTTCGCATTCTATAAATGCACAAGCTATATGAAAATGAGGCTTATTTTTGCAATAAGTTTTCAATCAAGCATATAGTTGCAATACAGCTTTTTTGTACGCCTACTTTAAATATTTATCCATATATATATATATATATATATATATATATATATATATACATATATATATATATATATTGCATTAATTACCATTATTAGTAGTTGATTACCATAGCTCTAGCAAATATGTTCAGTTGATTATGCATATCGTACCAATTAAATCGATAATCATTTTCTTGGTAGCGATTGATAATGATTGATAAGTAGCAATATAGTAAAAATGTGCAGTCCAAGTAGTAGGATTAGACCTGTCAAACGGGTTGGGTTGGGTCCCGGGTCGAGTTTGATCCAACCCATTTATGACTCTTTTTTCGACCATTTATGATTCAACCCGTTTATGACCCAACCCATTTAATAAACGGGTTGCCTATTTAAACCATTTAAAGATTTAAATTTGATTTGACTAATAAAAAACAAATAGATATAAAATAATTCCAATTACGTTTTGAATTTTGACAAAAATCAAAGTATAAAAAATTTAAACTTTAAATTCATATTCTAATTTTCATTAAAATCAAATTTGAGAATGTGCTTGTTATTTTCTAAGTATAGCTGTCAGTCTCCATGGAGAACTACAGTATGCGTTCACAAGATGAAATATCTAAGTGTTCTATATTGTCCGTAATTTAGGTGGGAGTGGTCTCACCTGATTCCGAGTTAGTATGCAGAAGTTATTATAGTCTGGACAAAAAAATAGCGGCTTCTGCACTAGACGGAGTTCAAATTTGAGAATGTGGCAGCCTGTTACTTTGTAAGTACAACTTTCATTCTGTAGAGAAGTACAATGTGCGTTCACAAGATGAAATATCCAAGCGTTCCATATTGTCTGTAATTTAGGTGGGAGTTAATCGGTCGAAGTCTCGTCTGAGTTAGTATGAAGAAGTTATTACAGTCTGAATAAAAAAATCAATGGCTTCTGCACTAGGCGGAGTTCATATATAGGGAGGTGATAGCGTGTTATTTTTTAAGTACAACTGTTGGTCTCCATGGAGAACTATAGTATGCATTCATAAGATGAAGTATCCGAGTGTTTCATATTATCCGTAATTTAAGTGGAAGTTATTCAAGTCTCGTCTGATTCTGAGTTAGTTGAAGAAATTATTGCAGTTTGAACAAAAATTTGAAGGCTTATGCACTAGGCGGAGTTCATATATGGGAATATGGTAGCCTGTTATTTTTCAAGTACAACTGTTAGTGTCCATGAAAAACTACATTGTGTGTTCATAAGATGAAGTATCCAAGTGTTTCATATTGTCCGTAATTTATGTGGAAATAGTCTCGTCTGATTCCGAGTTAGTATGAAGAAGCTATTGTAGTCTGGACAAAAAAATAACGGCTTCTGCACTGGGCAGAGTTCAAATTTGAGATAGTGGTAGTCTGTTATTTTCTAAGTACAACTGTCAGTCTCTCTGGAGAATTGCAGTGTGTGCTCACAAGATGAAGTATACGAGTGTTACATATTGTCCGTAATTTAAGTGAGAGTTAATTGATCGATGTCTCACATGATTCCTACTTAGTATGGAGATATTATTGCAGTCTGGAAAAAAAATAACGGATTCTGCACTAAGTGGAGTTCAAATATGGGATGTGGTAGCGTGTCATTTCGTAAGTATAACTGCCAGTCTTCAAAGAAAACTATAATGTATGTTCAAATTTTAAATTTTTAATAAATGAAAAAATAAATTACTCATTTATAACCCTTTTAAAAACGGGTCAAAACAACACATAACTCATTTAATAAAATTCATAAATGGGTTGATCTGACCCATTTATAAGTAGGGTAAATAGATTGCGTTGATTGGTTGTGTCATATTTTGACATGTCTAGGTAGGATAATCTATTTCTCATGGATGACGGGCTATTTTGGGAAGATTTTTCAATTGTCTCTAATGAATATAGTGTCATTTTTATGTTAAATATGGTATCTGTTTGTAATTATTAATGGCAATTCTAAATGCCACTACCACTACCAAACTCGATAGTGGCCTTGGATGAATCTGAAAAAATAAATTTCAATGCCCGAATAAAATAATATTTTTAATGGAATCTGTGCCCAAGCTATTGAGGTGGACATATTAATGGATTCTACATTCAACATTTCTGCATTATAAACAATAGTGAATTTTGTGCCTTTCAGCAATATTTTTAGTGCAATTGCGAACACATATGATAAGAAAACTATTGTTTTTACATGGAATATTTTTTCTCCTATATTGGTGGTGCACATGTTTCTCCTAACTGGTATCTAACGGTGTAAAAAAGAGCTTTGGCTCTAGTGTGCACTTGCCCTTTTTCCTTAAAGAGATGTAATTAGTGCCAATTAATTATAAATGTTACACAAACGTGCGCATAACAAGGACATGGATAGTGTGCAATACCCATAAAAAGAAATAAGAAATTAAATCGTGTTAAAATTTGGTGGTATGCCATGATCAATATTAAAAAAAAAAAAAAAAAAAACAATCTCGTGATTTGTGAACCAAAGTTTGTTATATAAAGCCAGGAATGACAGCAAGCTTAAAACACACAAGTTCAATGGCAAGCTTTGCTCAGCAACTCAAAGACAACATTTTACATGTACTCAGTTTTGTCAAAGTTAATAGCACCAAGAACTTCAATATGGACGAAGGTTAAATATTATGTTCTTGTCCTGTAATCCTGTCTGCTCTTTTTTTCTTCCTTTTTTTTTTTTTTTTTCTTTCGGGTACAATCCCTATTTCCATAAGGTTGTTTTCAGCATTTTTAAGATGCTCAGTTCAGTGCACTCATAAGTTGAGTTGTATTGTCCAAAATATACTGCGCTCATTAATATGTAAAATGAAAGTTTGTTCAATTGTAACTGGTACAGAAAGATCTGATCTGAATATTTGACCATATAAATACCCATGTAACTTTTAAGTAAAGTATGTTTGCTAACAATGTCATTTTCTCTGTGAGCAGCAGCAGATGGCGAGACTGCTCAGTTAAAACTTTCAACAGTAAGCTCTTGATAACGCTTCAACGGTTTATTCATTATTTGTCATAATTAGATTAACTGGGATTTGTTTGTAAAAATTAAAATACAGGGTGCAGCTGAAGTGAAAACAAGAAGCGCAACCATTCCTAGGACCACTAGTGGACACCAAGGACAACATAACAGCGCTTCAATTATCTGATGTTTACCGGAGTGTAATTAATTATTTAAGACAGGAGGCGTGCTAGTTATCATCTGTTTATCAAATAAAAGATGTAATGATCGCCATGTATTATTGTATTTGAGTTTTATGCAGTATTGTATATTGTAAAATATTTCATGATATATAATGCAGTTATAATAAATTATAGAGTATCATATCAATTGACTATTTCTTCCCATTCCTGGTAGATACAGATTCTTTCATTTGTCACCTCATGATTCTAAATAACATTTTGTTCATTACTGCAAAGATAATACTATGTGTATCTTTGAAAGTATACAGTTTAAAGGAAGAACTTACATCTGAGCGTGGTATCTCAATTAAATATTGATTGGGATGGAGGCAGTTAGTTTAGAGGACATCTTTTAGAAAATAGTTTTTTACAAAACAAATTATTCTTTTTTCCTTTTTTTAATTAATTTTCTCCTTCAAAATTTGCTTGCATCTTCAAATTATTTTCTGCCCTGCGGAGCCGCCTTCTCCTCTGCCTCGCTACCACCCCCTCTTCAGCGCAGCTACTCGATCCTTGCTCCATCCCATCCATGTTGGATATGACAAACTTTGGGTGTTACTCTCCATATATAATGTATTTATGACATTCATGTTACTGTATGTTTTAACAAAATTTACATAAGTGATTTTGTTTCGACCAAAAAAAAAAAAAAAAAATCAAAATAAAACAAAATAGGATTCTGAATGATTCAACATGGTGGAAATTGGACACTATATTTGTTTATATATATGCTTCGCAAAAGAAATATAGTTTTTCGGACATCCAAATGTTTTCTTTTGCGTTAAAGCGGAAGATCATGAATTTTAACACGCTCAATCTTTCCAGGTTTTTCGATCAAAAAATATTTGTCATTTGAACTGCAAACGTTTGCCTCTTCAAAACATATTTTTCAAAAAAAAAATTATTATTTTGATCATACACTATGCAATTAACACTTAAATTTAATTTTCAAAAAAAACAAATAATTTTTAATCTTCTCGAAATTAAAATATAAATGTAATTTAAAACATGTTTTGAAGAACAGTTTTTCACGAATAAAAGCTCTAAAAAGAAGAGATGGAACCAAATTTCCGCAATAACATTTCAGGTCGGTGATACAGTAGATTATAAACTCGACATACTTATGATTTTCGCTAAGCCGGTCTTAAAAATGCTGCTCTATTAAAAAAAGAAAAAATCTTCTTAGAATTGGGTGATATTATGGTTAAATGAGACTAAAAGCAAAGTATATTTCAGTGTTACTTAGTGACAATGATTGGAGTTTGTGTGATATACAGTATTACAAAACTAATATACTCTGTGGTTGAAATGCATATGCGTTGTAAACCTTACCAGGATAGTGCTTTATTATTAATTTTAAGAAAGTTTATTTTGAAGTCAAAATGATTAGTTTCTCACCTGACTGGTCATCTTACAATTGTGTAGCCAACTTTCACTCTCTCATTGATTACTGTGTTTGGTAATAACATATGTGAAAGCCTAAAACCTGTTTCAAATAATATCATAACAATAGACACAGAAATAAATGTAATAATTAATAAAATGACAACAATAACATTTAGCATTAAAGATATTATATGATATGCAGTTTGGATTTGGTGCTTTTTTCGTTAGCTGTGATAAATATGAAGCTTTATGTTCTTAAAACAAAATGGAAATCAAAGTTTATATAGGTAGGTTTAGTAACGGTGAATTTACAATTATCATACAATGCCAAGTACTCAATCTCAATATTGAGCTACATCAATATACCAATGATAATGGTATGCTCATGGTAAATTTATCGATGTTAATGCAAGAGTAGCATTAAAGAAATGTCAAAATCAACAGTAATGGTAATTTTACTAAGTCCGTTAGTATTATTTCTTCACTATTTTATTAATTCTTAGCATGAACACTTTTGATGACATATCAAATTTTAAGACGTTGTTTATGATTTATGTGTGATGATGCTTTTTGTTTCTTCTAACTTCAAAATTTTAGATTAAGAAAAATTATCAATCAATGTTATTGAAAGTAATTGGAACTGGATCAAGAAAATTTTCTATATCAAGTAAAATAAATTTATATATTGATATACACATTAGTGAACTTGGTATCACCAACCAAATATTTACTTATTTTTATAATTATCGTAGTTTTAATGCAACAAGATTTTAATGTCCTTTTGTATTAGTAAACTTACTGTTACTTATTAACGGTTTACCAATTTAAGAGTATACCAACAAAGATTTACCAATGGTAAAGCATTGACAATCATTTTTGACTTAATAATGGTATAAATACAGTAACAGTTTTCATTTATTGTAATGGATACCGATAACATAACATGCCTAATTTTATAAATTGATAGATGTGAAATTTCAGCATGTATTGCCAATATGAAAACCAAACGTTCACTAAAAAAATGAAGATTTAAATGTAAATTTGTAGGTTTAACATCGTTGAAAGGAAAAAGGTTAGAAATCTGAAGTAAATTTGAATTGGAAAATTGTAATGCAAGTAGAAGAAGAATAAGAGCAAATGTAATTGTGTTATTTCTTTGAAAAGTAAAATGTACAATTTGATTGTATTATATAGCATGTGACTTGCTGACTGATTCTATTGAACAGCTATATACTGAGATAATTATTACATATTTGCCCTCTATATTACTTAACATTGTATTATAACTTAGTCTATGCAAATATTATGCTGCTTTATTACACTCCCTCAATTTTTGTTAGGGTTTTACTTTCGTCCCCAAATTTTCCGTTGAAACTTTTGATTTTCAAATCTTCTCTTAATCGACAAAATTCTTCGTAGATAACGGTTTAGTAAGTATATACACCAACTGGAACATGATTTATGCTGAGTTTTCCTCTATATACTTGTTCTCGTGCAAAATATAAGTCGGGGTCCATGTGTTTTGTCCTTGAGTGCAATATTGGGTTTGCAGATAGCGATACTTTACTTAAATTATCACATCATATTACCGATTTGTTGTTGATGTCAATTTTGAGCTCGCTAAGAAGTGATTCTAGCTACATCACTTCGGCTGTAGTACTCGCTAGGCTTCTATACTTGGATTCAGTGTTAGATCTCGAGAATGTGGGTTATTTTCTCGAGCACTATGATTCTGGGCTTTCACCAAAATAGACGTAATACCCTATCGATCTTTGCACGTCAAGGTCTAATGCCCAGTCTGCGTCTGCTTTTCAATGTTCGCCTAGATGTTGATACATGAATTAGCACATTTTATTGACACTCAATGTTATTTCTGTTCTGATTATTGTTGCATACCGTAGAATTTCAATAATATTCCTATATATTTTTTCATTTGTGATTGGTTCACCTTTTTATTTGGATAGATGTAGGTTGCTGGTCATGGTTTTTGGTAGAAATTTTGCTTGATGTATTATTTCCATGAAAATTAGATCTTTGATATACTTATTCAGGCATAACTATATTTCCAAGCTTAACACTTTGTTTACTTCTATCCCTGGAAAGTACTTGAGTTTTCCTGAAACTTTTATTGAGAATTGTTTGTCTAGATGTTAAACTGCATGATTGATTTCCTCTTTACTATTTTTTGTTATTATGCAGTCATCCACATATACTAGAATGTAGGTTGTGATATCCTTGCTGAATTTGGTAAAGAGAGAATTATCAGACTTTGTTGTTTGATAGTTTAGGCTAATAAGTGTTGCCTTTAGTTCGTCAACCGATAACCTAAGAGCATGCTTTAGTCCATATATTGCTTTATGTAGCTTGCATACTACATCGTCCTTTCCTGATTGTCTGAATCCTTGTGGTTGTTTCATGTATGCCTCTTCTTGAAGTTTGCCATTCAGGAATGCATTATTTACATCTAATTGTCAAATGTCCCACTTTTTATGCAAAGTTATGGTTAAGATAACTCTTATGATTGTTGGTTTAACCATTGGAGAGAAAGTTTCTTTGAAATCGAAAGCATGTTGTTAAGTGTAGCCTTTTGCTACTAATCTTACCTTGTACTTCTGAATTATGCCATCCGCATTGCTTTTTATCTTATATGTCCATTTGTACCCAATTGTATTTTTGTGTTTGGTAGTGTAACCAGACTCCAGGTTTTGTTTTCAATTAGTGCATTGTATTCCTCATTCATTGCACCTCTCCACATTTTATTGCTAACTGCTTGCTCAAATGTTTCTGGTACTTCATCGCTTGTACATGTAGCACCTAATTTTGGTTTGAATATTCCACTTTTGGACATTATTATCTTGTGATGCCATCTTGTTGGTTATTCTTGTTGTACATCAGTTAATTTTCTGCACTTTGCTCTTGATCATTTTCTTCATGTTTTAACGTTGATTACTTATATTTGATGTAGCTTGTGTAGGGTCCTGGAGTGATTCAAAGTTGTCCTGACCTGGTCCATACGACGACCCAGAATTTTGAACATTTGAAATTGAAATATTTAATTGATTTTGAATGTTTGAAAGTTATTTTAACTTGAATTTCAATTATAACTATGAATTTGGTAATTAAAGTTATTGAATTTAATTATTAAAGGTGGGGTAAAATATTGAATCTTCAGTTTTAAGCCGATTAAAAATATTTTCAAGGCTTAGAAAATTTATACTGATAATACTGAAGATAATGGAAGTGTTAAAATTTAAAATTTAAACTGTCTGTTTAGTTTTGGAATTTATATCGTTTAAATCGATATTTAAAAATAACCGTCCAAAGCACAGTCTCGGAATTCGAAGAAACCAGTTCCATTGGATCCGTAATATTGTATTATTGTCGGATTTCTATTTTCGTAGTGTTTGGAGCTGTTATGTGACCGTACGATCAATAAACGCGTTGAAATTTAAATCGAAAATTCGATATTTTAACTGGTCCAAAAAGCTATCTTCTTCATACGATCGAATTTGGACTCGAAACATTTTCCGGTATGTTCCGTTTAGGGGTTTAACATTATAGACGCCTGGCGGCACGCCTCGATAGGAATTCGGAAATTTAAGTATCATCGAGATGATTTGAATTTAAATTTAAATTGAATATATATATATATATGTATATATATATGTGTATATATATATATATGTGTGTATATATATATATGTGTATATATATATATATATATATCTTTATTTACATTCAAGTGACAAATTTAACACATATTGAAATTTGTAACCACGTGTTGTTTTTGTTCTGTAAATCTCACACGCGTCGTAAAAAATAAAATCCGTAGAAATACAAAGAGAAAAAAATTTAATTCATGCCGAAGACAAAAATAATAAGCAATCGATCCCTTCTTCCTCTTCGATTTAGAACTGCAATCTCCTCAGCCATAACGAAAAAAACAAAATCGAAGCCTTCTCAACACCTATTCGATCGATTCGAAGAAAAGAAATTGCTGTTGATTTTTTAGGGCAATTCGAAAGTGGCACGCGAATCAATCGCCTGCATCGCGTACGACCAGAGTCGATCGAGGGGCAACGCGGCCAGGAGATTGTCGACCTGGGTGGGCAACGTAAGGCAGAGTCACATTTGAAAGCCGCGTCGCGGTGAAGTGTGAGAATGGTGATGGCGTTTGTGCGCGGCAAGCACGTTGTGGATTTGTGAGTTCGAACGTGCGACTCTAGGAGTTTGCCGAGGCGAAGAGAAGTTTCGATATGGACTTAAGCGCGTGGTTGTCTTAGGGGTTAGGTCTTGGTGGTGAGGCAATTGGTGATGCTCGGCGATTGGGCTAATGGTTTAGAGTGGAACTGGTTTCGAGCAGGAGCTTATCGCTTTGATTTCCTGTTTGTCTTCAGGTGATTTAAATTTCTTAACATTTCAAATTTAACATTTACTTAAGTTTAAAATTGTAATTTAATTGTGATTATCATGAGAATTTTTTAAGATGTTCTGATTCAAATTTTTTTTTATTGCAGGTATACACACAGTTTATGTATTTTAAATTTTTTAATATATATATGGGTGTATACAATAAGATGTAAAATATTCTGTTTTAATCAAATATATATAAATAAGCTTTGGAAAATATATGAATTTATAGAAAAAAAATTGATTTTTAAAATCTATACGGGCTATTTTTATAAATATACTTATGTAGTTTATAAATGAGAAATAATTTATTAACAGAAATTTAGTTTTAAAATTTTAATTTTAGTTAAATAAATTTATTAAAAAGGAATTTGTTTAAAATTTAATTCTTTGTTTAAAATAAATCATTTGATAAAATTTAATTTGTAATTAATTACAATGATCAAAAAGAAAATTTTTAGTTAAATTATAAATGATAATTGAATTGTTCAATTTATTTCGAATAGTAATCAACTGTATAAAATTGTCTATACAAGGTCTAATACAATAAAGAAAACAATTTGGAATGAGAATGGATTGCATGCGTAGGCAAAAAGGTGAGATCTTCTCACTCGAATTATAATTGAAAATTTAAGTTATTAATTGATTGTTGAATTGTGATAGATAAATTTAAAATTGATTTATCGTGTGCTTGATATGATGAATTATTATCACTTATATTAGTATAGACCATATGCGTCGCATAATAGCGAATGATATTATATTAAATCCATATACCGCGATATTCCACCTCGAAGTGGAATTGGTATTATATATGTATTTGGAGTGATTGATTTCGCGCATTATATAGCAGATAAGATCCTATGCGCCGCATAATAGCGGATGATATTATATTAAACCCAGATACCATGGTATTCCACCTCGAAGTGGAATGGGTATTTATTTGTTGTGCTAACGTCCGTGGATGCAGGGAAAACAGGTTGGAGGGATCCAAATGGATTCCTCAAATAATTGAATTAGTTTCAATATTGTGTGTTGATCATTTATAATCTGTGTGTGATTATTTGTGATTGAAACCGTTGAAGGCTATAATTTAGCCGAATATATTTTTGGTATCGTAGGATACCAGGAATAAATAAAAATTGGATTTTGAAATTTAGGTAGAAATTTATAATAAATTCAATTCAAAAGAAATGGGTGAATTTAAAAAAAGAAATTTAAATTGATAAAGTTTTATTTTGAAAACTTATTGAATAAATTCCAAAATTTGGGAAAAGCTTGATAAATGGATTTCGAGTAATATTGTTTAATAGTTGAAGAATTTATTTAAAATACAGATTTTAAACATTTTGAAAGAGATAAAGGAATTTATTTCAAAAGGAAATAAATTTAGAAATTTAATCTGGATTTTAATTTGGAGTTGAAATAAATTTTAGAAATCGATTTGGGATTTAATTTGGAGTTAAAATAAATTTTAGGAATCGATTTGGAAATTTGATTTGGAAATAAATTGGGAAATCGATTTGAAATTGATTTGGTGTTTTAAAATAAATCTTTGGGAAATCGATTTGGAAAATCTGATTCGGTGTTGGAAAATAAAATTAGAAATCAATTTGAAATTTGATTTGGTGTTTGAAAGTGAATGTTTGGAAAACGATTTGAAAATTGTATATTAGTGGATATTTGAAAATTTAAATTCACAATGAAAATTTGTAAAGGGAAGGGGAATTTGTTTTAAAAATAAATATCGGTTTATTTTTAAAAGTGTGAAGAGAAATCTGTAGATTTGGAATGTAAAATTTAAAATAAATCGGGGAAGGTTTATTAATTGATGTAAACGAACCATTTTGTAATGGAAAGAGAATTCTTCTTGGAAAGCCGAGTATATTTTTAAAGTATCTTTTGTAGTATAAATTAAAAGTTTCTAGAAATTGGTTTGAAAGAATATTATTGGAGAAATTAGTTTTGGAAATTGTTTTAAATCTTTAAAGTAAAGATTTATTTAATTAATTATAGAAGGGATTATTTTAAAGATTAAATTGATATTTGATTTAGAAAAAGTTGTTTAATTATTTATACTCTATCTACTAATTTAATTTTTAAAATTAGTTTGGACTTGAATTTTTATATGAGACATTAGTATAATATTTCATAACTAATGTTTAAGCAAGTGTTTCAAAATAGTTTGATTTTAAATATTTCCAAGTATATTTTGGATAAGTATTTTAAAATATTTAAACTCGACATATTTTCAGTGGAAATGAATAAATATTTGGAAATGTTTTCTACATATTTAAAAATGATTTGAAATTTGTTTTCAAAGTATTGAAATGTGGAAAAGTGATTTGAAATTTGTTTTCAAAAGATTGAAAGATGAAAAGTGATTTGAAATTTGTCTTCAAACAGTTGAAGTGTTAAAATTTTATCTTGCGAAGATAATTTTGAAAATAAATAATTGGGAAAAATTATTTGAAAATTGGTGATTGTTTTGAATTATTGATTGGTAGTTAAATAACCGACTATCAATATTGTCCTTTAATTGGTATTTGAATTTCGATGCGGCCGGGGGTCGGATTCCAAATAGATATTGGAAAACCACATCGAACCTTTGTGATTGTATTGGATATTTTGTTTAAAAGATCAATGTGGGAATTTGTTGTGATTTGTTTGAATCTGAATGTAACACTTATTTTTAAAATAAGCGCTCATTATTCGAATTAGACGGAAGAGGACCTTGTGTCATAAAACCCATTTCGAATAATGATACGATGAAATTAGATTGCATTTGAAGATGGTGTTGAAGACCGGGAATTTTCGAAAATGAAAGGATTACCTGTCGAGTGTCTCTGCACCTAGTTGCTTCGGTATAGATATTTTATCACCCTTTGTGATGGGGATTCCTGACGTGATTAGTAAATATCCGGATTACAAGGGCTTCTTTGAAGTGCCTTCGGTTCCATTTGATCCCGGAACGGACTTGTATGGACATGTGTCAGACGTTACACTTTGAAATGTAAAGCTGGTATCAATTAAATACATTTCTGTTGATGGCGGAGAATTTATTCTCTTAGCTTAACACCCTTCTCTGGGACGTAGGAGCTCAGAGGTTATGTAGTTGATGGTTACTAGTGATACATTCCCAATTTGGTAATGTGGCATACGAAGTGTTGCTGATCATTTGTTGATCGAAGCATGGCTTTAGTGAAAAGTGTAGCTTTGTGGACGAGACTTCGTCGGACATCACAACCCGGAATGGTCAAAAAAGGAAGGATGCAGCAAGGTTATTTGGGGGTAGCGCCCCCTGAGGGTATGTCATTTCCTTCTGGAAAAGGGTAGTATCATGGTATGGAGCCCATATATTTTACCTGTGTTGATGCTGCAAATTTATTATACTTTGTGGTTGTTGCTTTGTGGTTGAGGATCCTCGGATAAAGGTCGCAAATGACCGGGGGATGGCTTACTCGTGTAGTAGTTACCTAGTTACAGAGGTAACCCGGCCTTGTGTTGGCAGAGATCCGGTTAGGTTCTCGAGGCGTCCCTTCAGAGGCGTACCCATGTGGCTCAGGAAGTTCCTTAGGCTGACCATTTGTTGGAAATTCAATCACCAATACGCGCCCTTTACAATTGCAATTGTATAATCTGCCATTCTTAAATGGTAGCTATAGCAGGCATAATATAATGGTACCTATGCTGGCTAAGATTTATATTATATTTTCGAAATGTTTTTCTGCACTATGCACTAATAATAATATCAAAAAGATTTTGCATATCAAGCATGTTTGACTATCATAAGGAGAAATCTGCCCCAAGTATGCGATTGCATTGTGTGTGTGACGAGAGGCCTTATGGTAGTTTCATTTTCCAAAAAGCATTGCAAATTTCTTTTATTCCTCTTTTGTTTCCTTCTGTTGTAAATAACTATTTTTAAAATCTCACACCAGTCTCATGACTGACCTAGATTTTATTGTTCTCTTTCTTAACTCTGGTTGCTCATAATTTTCCACATGGGCAGCCTAGAGTCAGGTTATCAGTTATTCGGGAGCGAAGTCGAGAAGTTGCTGTGGAGATCGGGAGTGAAGCTAGATGGCGAGATGTATCATTATACTATGTATTATCTGCTGCGTTGGGATTGCTGTAAGTCCAGTTTTAATATGGATTAGATGTTGTAAATGTCTAGTGTTGAATTGTGTCGTTGTAAACTCTAATGTTGTATTGTAATAACAAATATGATTTTTTGTTTTAAAGATTATTCATTTATCTATTATATATTGTTCCGTTGCAAATTGTGAGATTCTGTTTATTGTTTATGTTCTTCTTCTATCTTCTACTTCTTTAACCCTAACGGTTTGGTTTTCCGGCATTCGATTGTGCGCCATTTAATACATTAGACGTATTGATGTCGACTTTCGAAAGTCGAAAAACTGGGTCGTTGCAATTTTGGTATCAAAGCATTTAGTTAAGCGACAACCTTGGCTCTGGTGGGTGTTACCCATTAGAGATAGAGTCAGTAGTACTCTAGAATGAGTTTGAGTGTAATAATAGATGTGAGCGCGTATTTGTTAGTGAATATAAAATTGTTTTATATTGTGTTGACTTATCAGTTGATTGTTTATAGATTCTGGTCGGTGCAGTTTGGCCAACTATATCGATAGGGGTTTCTGAACTCTTAAACAAGATAAACATACAAGTATAGTTTTTAAAAATCGGGTAAATGAAATAATGTTACCCAAAGTATTTTCGTATACAAAAGGAAATAATCTTTGTAAAGTATTATAGTATATGGTTGCTTGGATGTTAGGAAGTGATAATATTAAATTATTATCACTATTATTGAATAAGAAATTGAAATGATAAACAAAGAGTTAAGAAATAAAATCCATATACGAATGGGATTACTAAATATAAAATGTAAAAGTGATTTATACTTTGAAATAGAATTCCAGAGAAATATTTAAAAGAATTTGAATGCTTTTGAAAATTTTGGAGATTTGGAAAAGTTTAAAATCCCTTGACTTTGAAAGTGGTTTTTAAAGGTATGGAAAAATGTTTTGGAAGGGATAAAAGCTCTAAACTCTTTTCGATCGCTGGAAATAATTTCGGTGATGACTGCAGCATCATCTATGTTCATTTTCGGGTTTCCAAAAGAGGAATTGCTGCCAAATTGTTTTGAATGGAAGTTGTTTGCAAAATTTGGGTCTGGTTTTGGAAATTCAAAAGATTATTTGAATTGTTTTCAAAAATGATTTTGAAATATTGGAAAGACTCTGGAATCTGATAAAAATAGTTATGGAATAAAATTTATTAAGGTGGGAAATAAAAATTGTGAATGAATAAATGAATTTACAATTGCAAGTAACGAAAGTGAAATTGGATGTTGAAATTCATTTCGAGTTGTAAGTAAATGAAATTCTTTCTGAATATTGGAAATTGAATTTGATTTGTGATACATTTAGTAAAATGGAGAAATTTGTCAAATTGGACTAAATGAAGCAAAGTATTGAAATAAAATTAGTGAGTGAAACTAATTAATGAAATGACAAATTTAATATGGTTGGAAAGGTAAATTAAATTCATATGGAATTTGAAATCCAGTTCGAATATAAGTGGTTGTAAACCAAAATGGTGAATTGAAATTGTATTATGTTTGGGAATGAACAAAAGATTAAAAACTGGAATTGAAACTGAATACTGAAAACCAATTTGAATTGTGTGAAATAAAATGAAGTTGTAAAATTAGTTCAAAGTGAACTAAAGATAATAAAGGTGGAAATAAAAAAATGGTTTGAGATTAAATGAATTGGAATTTGTAATAAATTAGTAAATGAAACTAATTTAAAATAGAGATATGAATCAGTTGTGAATGAATGATAGTTGATAAAACTCAATATTCAGAAGGTAAATTGAATTCAAATTAAATTGAAATTGTAAATTGAATTCAAATGAAATTGAAAATGCAAGATTGAATGATAATGGATATATAACTTCAATAGTGAAGTAAAAATGGTATAAGTAGTAAATATTCAAACTTTTGTAACGAAATATGCAAAATGATATTTGAATGTTGTAATTGGATATTATCGCTAGTAGAATATACAGGTGTGTTACAGGAGAAAGATAAATTGGAATTTGATTTCGAAGATAAATTTGAATTGCTCGAAAAAGGTATGTATTTGATTTTCTATTTGAAATTTGATGATTTTCTTGTCCAGCCGCTTGGCTTTTCGTTTTCTTTTTGAATCTGGGCGGCCGTGGTGCCATTTTATAGTCGTACCGAGCTAGCCTCGCAAAAGAGACGCTGGCGAAATTTTTCAAAATTTTTGGGAGTTAGAAAAATTTAGTGAAAATTTTGAAAGTTTGAACTTTGAATTTAAATTTGAATTGTGAAGTAAATAAAATTATTTGAAAACTATGGAGGTGTTTGGAAAGTTATGAAGTAACAATAATGATATTTTCTTTAATAAAGATTTGTTTTTGTAAGTTGATATAACTATTTGGTTTTGGGAAAATAATAAACGGGTTAATGATCATTCTTCTTAACTAGTAATATCGGGACGAAATTCTTTTAAGGACGGAAGGATGTGACGACCTAGAATTTTGTACATTTGAAATTGAAATATTTAATTGATTTTGAATGTTTGAAAGTTATTTTAACTTGAATTTCAATTATAACTATGAATTTGGCAATTAAAGTTATTGAATTTAATTATTAATGGTGGGGTAAAGTATTGAATCTTCAGTTTTAAGCTGATTAAAAATATTTTCAAGGCATAGAAAATTTATATTGATAATACCGAAGATAATAGAAGTGTTAGAATTTGAAATTTAAAGTGTTTGCTCAGTTTTGGAATTTATATCGTTTAAATCGATATTTAAAAATAGCCTTCCAAAGCACAGTATCAGAATTCGATGAAAGCAGCTCCATTGGATCCGTAATATTGTATTATTATCGGATTTCAATTTTCGTAGTGTTTGGAGTTGCCGTGTGACCGTACGATCAATAAACGCGTTGATATTTAAATCGAAAACTCGATATTTTAACTGGTCCAAAAAGCTATCTTCTTCGTATGATCGAATTTGGACGCGAAACCTTTTCCAGTGTGTTCGGAATAGGGGTTTAACATTATAAATGCCTGACGACACGCCTCGATAGGAATTCGAAAATTTAAGTTGCAACATCGAAATGATTTGAATTTAAATTTAAATTGAATGTGTGTGTGTATATATATATATATATATCTTTATTTACATTCAAGTGACAAATTTAACATGTATTGAAATTTGTAACCACGTGTTGTTTTTGTTCTGTAAATCTCACATGCTCGTAAAAAAAATCTGAGAAATACAAAGAGAAAAAAATATAATTCATGCCGAAGACTTGTGTAGTTAGACGGGCTATTTTTAAAATCTATACGGGCTATTTTTATAAATATACTTATATAGTTTATAAATTAGAAATAATTTATTAACAGAAATTTAGTTTTAAAAATTTAATTTTAGTTAAATAAATTTATTAAAAAGGAATTTGTTTAAAATTTAATTCTTTATTTAAAATAAGTCATTCGATAAAATTTAATTTGTAATTAATTAAAATGATCAAAAAGAAATTTTTTAGTTAAATTATAAATGACAATTGAATTATTCAATTTATTTCGAATAGTAATCAACTGTATAAAATTGTCTATACAAGGTCTAATATAATGAAGAAAGCAATCTGGAATGAGAATGGATTGCATGCATAGGCAAAAAGATGAGATCTTCTCACTCAAATTATAATTAAAAATTTCAGTTATTGATTGATTGTTGAATTGTGATAGTTAAATTTAAAATTGATTTATCGTGTGCTTGATATGATGAATTATTATCAGTATATTAGTTTAGACCCTATGCGCCGCATAATAGCGGATGATATTATATTAAACTCATATGTCGCGATATTCCACCTCGAAGTGGAACTGGTATTATATATGTATTTGGAGTAATTGATTTCCCGCATTATATAGCGGATGAGACCCTATGCACCGCATAATAGCGGATGATATTATTTAAACCCATATACCGCAATATTCCACCTCGAAGTGGAATGGGTATTTAATTGTTGTGCTAGCATCTGTGGATGCAGGGAAAACAGGTTGAAGGGATCCAACAGGATTACTCAAATAATTGAATTAGTTTCAATATTGTGTGTTGATTATTTATAATATGTGTGTGATTATTTGTGATTGAAACCGTTGAAGGCTATAATTTAGCCGAATATATTTTTGGTATCGTAGGATACTAGAAATAAACAAAAATTGAATTTTGAAATTTGGGTAGAAATTTATAACAAATTCAATTCAAAAGAATTGGGTGAATTTAAAAGAAGAAATTTAAATAGATAAAGTTTTATTTTGAAAACTTATTGAATGAATTCCAAAATATGGGAAAAGTTTATTAAATGGATTTCGAGTAATATTGTTTAATAGTTGAAGAATTTATTTATACGAATTGTAAACATTTGAAAGAGATAAAGGAATTTATTTCAAAAGGAAATAAATTTAGAAATTTAATTTGGAGTTGAAATAAATTTTATAAATCCATTTGGGATTTAATTTGGAGTTAAAATAAATTTTAGGAATCGATTTGGAAATTTGATTTGGTGTTTGGGAAATAAATTGGGAAATCGATTTGAAATCGATTTGGTGTTTTAAAATAAATCTTTAGGAAATCGATTTGGAAAATCTGATTCAGTATTGGAAACTAAAATTAGAAATCAATTTGAAATTTGATTTGGTGTTTGATAGTGAATATTTGAAAAATGATTTGAAAATCGTATATCAGTGATATTTGAAAATTTAAATTCACAATGAAAATTTGTAAAGGGAAGGCGAA
This sequence comes from Allium cepa, assembly GCA_030765085.1. NCBI lineage: Eukaryota > Viridiplantae > Streptophyta > Magnoliopsida > Asparagales > Amaryllidaceae > Allium > Allium cepa. The sequence goes on along the minus strand of CM060937.1, from coordinate 187,797,157 downwards.
TTTGTTTTAAAAATAAATATTAGTTTATTTTTAAAAGTATGAAAAGAAATCTGCAGATTTGGAATGTAAAATTTAAAATAAATCGGGGAAGGTTTATTAATTGACGTAAATGAACCATTTTGTAATGGAAAGAGAATTCTTCCTAGAAAGTCGAGTATATTTTTAAAGTAGCTTTTGTAGTATAAATTAAAAGTTTCTAGAAATTGGTTTGAAGGAATATTGTTAAAGAAATTAGTTTTGGAAATTGTTTTAAATCTTTAAGAAAAGATTTAATTAATTAATTATAGAAGGGATTATTTTAAAGGTTAAATTGATATTTGATTTAGAAAATATTGTTTAAATATTTATACTCTATCTACTAATTTTATTTTCAAAATTAGTTTGGACTTGAATTTTTATATGAGACATTAGTATAATATTTCATAACTAATGTTTAAGCAAGTGTTTCAAAATAGTTTGATTTTAAATATTTCCAAGTATATTTTGGATAACTATTTTAAATTATTTTAAAATATTTGAACTCGACAGATTTTCAGTGGAAATGAATAAATATTTGAAAATGTTTTTCGCGTAAGGAAAAATGATTTGAAATTTGTTTTCAAAGTGCTGAAATGTGGAAAAGTGATTTGAATTTCATTTTCAAAAGATTGAAAGGTGAAAAGTGATTTGAAATTTGTTTTCAAATAGTTGAAGTGTTAAAATTTTATCTTGCGAAGATATTTTTGAAAATAAATAATTGGGACAAATTATTTGAAAATTGGTGATTGTTGTGAATTATTGATTGAAAGTTAAATTGTTAGTCCTTGAGATGATAGTTTTGATGACAACAACCTTAGAATAGATTATAAATATAAATACTAATAGTATAAGTTTAGATATATATATATATGTATGTATGTATGTATATGCAGGATTTAACCATGCAGGTACCAAGAATGAAGACAGTACAGTATAGAACTTCAAGATATCAAGATTGAAGACTCTTGAATATCAAGAGCTCAAGAGTTCAAGTAATTTATCTTTTAGTTAGAAATTTTGTTAAAACTCTTAGAAAAGCACTGACATCTTAAAATCCAATTTATTCGTGGAATGGAATCCACTTCGAGCCTGTTAAAGGGATGGAACCCTAAGTAGGATGGAACCTTTGAAAAATCTAATGGAACATTGTTTTGTATCAGCTAATTTTTGTTCAAAATGATTTTACAAAATTATATCTTGTTTTCAAAATGTTTTCAAAACCTTCCTTTTAAAAGCTTCAAAAACATCTATCCTGATTTCAAATACTTTTAGCCTCAAAATAATCTTTAATTTCAAAATCAAATTATCCGTGGTTTTAACTATCTTTAATAATAATATATTTAATTTTTAAATATTTATACTTAGGTTTAAATATAAAATTATAGTAAAATTTTGTATATATTATACTATATATTTACTTATGTATTTTAACAACAGTCAAGTATATTTATAAAGTTTAAAATTGTTTTAATATAAGATAGAAGTTATTTTCAAAGAAAATCAAATCACCAAAATATCCTTTGGGATGTAGACATGCCCATGTACCCTATGTCGACATAGTGTCAGTTGAATTCAAAATTTAAATTTCAAAGAAGTGTCTATTCGTCATATCTCTTCACGAATGGACATGACTGTTGTTCTTCTATAAATAGAGGATGTTCTCAATGAATTTAAAAACATATTTTCTTGTTTTTCACTCCTCTTCTTCTTCCACATTTCTATATACATATTCTTACCATTACTCTGCCGAAATCAACATTGAATCTAACTAGATTATCTCTGGTTTGATTCTCTATCACTATCTCAACAAGATCCTAAGTGCTATTCAGAGTTATAGGCTTTTTGTAATCAACTTAGCGAGAAAAGGTTTGATTGTAGCCTTGGAAATCAATCAAGCGAGATAAGTTGTGATTGTAGCCTTAGAAATCAATCGGGTGAACTTGTTGCCCGGGAAATCAAGTATCTCTACCCTGAGGATTGTGAATCTGAAGGGTGTGCCTCGTTGCCTTGAAATCGAGGGTGTAATTGTAAAGATTGTTTTTGAAAGAAAATCTGTACTTGTATGCGGGACTGGACGTAGGGTAACTCCGAACCAGTATAAAATCTAGTGTGTTCTTTCATTTACTGCTTTTACTTTATATTTGCATCTATGTTTGATTCTTTGATCATATATGTGTCTGAATATTGCATACATTTGTGTTCAAATTAACAAAAACTCAAAAATATTTAATAATTCTTTAAAACACTATTCACCCCCCTCTAGTGTTTATCCTAGCCTTAAGATCCTTAATCCGCATTTCTCACGTTTGGCATCAGAGCAAGGTTTTCAAAGTTTCATAATATGATTTTTGAAATTTTTTAAAAATGGGTATGTTTGTTAATACTAGTTTAGAAATATTCAGATAATCATTGTCTAATGAGTCTGCATATAATCAATGTTCAAAGTCAAGTTGTCTATCAAAATTGTTTGATGTGTAGGAAACATGCTTCATGGGAATTGAGGAATCAATCCACAATGGACAAATTGTGCATATCAAAAAGTACAAATGGATACTCGATAGTGGATGTTCTAGACACATGACTAGGAATCCAGAAATGTTGAATGATATAATATACAAAGACGAAGGACTGGTTAACTTTAGAGACACTTCAAAAGGATATATGATTGACATCGGCAAAGTCGATAACTCTGAAAATCCTATTATTACTAATGTTTTTCTAGTTAAGAATCTGAAACATAACCTGCTAAGTATAAGTCAACTTTGCGATAAAGGATATAAAATTAAATTTGAAAAAGATAAATGTCACATTGAAGATAATAATTCAACCATAATATTTGAGGGAATTTGGAAAAAGAATATTTATATTCTTAGTATGAAAGTTTCAAATGATAACTTGTGTCTTCTGGCAAATACAAGTGACCGTTGGATTTGGCATAAGAGATTTGGGCATTTGAATTTCAAACTCTTATCTAGGCTGTCAAAACATGATCTAGTAAGAGGTCTCCCTAAAATGAATTTTAAAATAGATAGTCTATGTGATGCATGTCAATTAAGAAAACTTAAAAAAAGATCTTTTAAATTAAAAGATATAATATCAACTTCAAAACCTCTTGAATTACTTCACCTTGATTTATTTGGTCCATTTCAAATTCTATCAATAAATCATAGTAAATATGTTTTTGTAATTGTAGATGATTATTTTAGATTTACATGGATAATATTTTTGAAACATAAAAGTGATACTTTTTAATGTTTTAAGGACTTTACAAAAAGGATTCAAAATCAACTTTCTCTAAAAATTATAACCATTCGCAGCGACCACGGTGGTGAATTTGAAAGTGAAAAGTTTGAGGAATTCTGCAATACACAATTTTTCATTTTCAAGAATTCCATAACAAAACGGAGTAGTAGAACGTAAAAATAGGACGATTCAAGAGTATGCGAGAACCATGCTTTCAGATAATAAATTACCATAGTATTTTTGGGCAATAGCAGTTGCTACCGCCTGTTATATTTTAAATAGAATTTTAATTAGACCTTTAACCGACAAGACATCTTATGAACTTCTTCATAGAAAGAAACCTAAAGTATCTTATTTTAGAATTTTTGGAAGTAAATGTTTTATTTTAAATACCAAAGATAACTCAGATAAATTTGATCCTAAATCCGACAAAGGTATCTTTATCGGATATTCTAATAAAAGTAAAGCGTACAGAGTATTTAATTTAAGAACTAATAACATTGAAGAAACAATGCATGTTTCGTTCGATGAAATTTCAAAATTTTTGAAGATACAAATGATGAAGAGGATTTAATCACTCAAAATCAAGAGTCAACTGAAACTTATAATGAAATTAATCATCCTAATAAAAGAACTAAACTTTTAAAAGAACACCCTATTGAAAACATACTAGGAGCTATGCAATCTTTTGTTAAACTAGAAATCAACTAAGTCAAATGAGTAATGTAGCTTTTATATCAACTATTGAACCCAAAATCCAAAAGAAGCATCAACTGATGATTCATGGATTTTGGCTATGCAAGAAGAATTAAATCAACTCACTAGAAATAATGGTTAGGAACTTGTTCCTAGACCTAAGAATAAAACTATAATTGGAACTAAATGGGTCTATAAAAATAAAATGAATGAAAAAGGAGAGGTAGTTAGAAATAAAGCCCGATTAGTCGCTCAAGGTTTTTGTCAAGAAGAAGGAATAGATTTTGATGAAACTTTTGCTCCCGTAGCAAGATTAGAAGCCATTAGGATTCTACTTGCTTTCGCAAATTATAATAATTTTGAACTATATCAAATGGATGTTAAAAGTGCCTTTTTAAATGGATTTGTAAAAGAAGAAGTATATGTTGAACAACTACCACTTTTTGAAAATGAAAAATTACCAAATCATGTTTACAAACTTAAGAAAGCTTTATATGGTCTAAAACAAGCTCCTAAAGCCTGGTATGATAGACTAAGATCTTACTTATTACAATCAAATTTCGAAATTGGTAAAGTAGATAATACTCTTTTTTATTAAAAGGAATAAACATAATATTCAACTAGTACAAGTTTACGTAGACGATATCATTTTTTGATCAACTAACTTTGAAATGAATAAAGAAATTTCTGAAATAATGACAAAAGAGTTTGAGATGAGTCATATGGGTGAATTAAACCTCTTTTTAGGATTACAAATAGAACAATTAGATAATGGTATCTTTATTAGTCAAGAAAAATATGCTAAAGACCTAATTAATAAATTTGGTTTGACTACTGCGAGTGGAAAAGCCACTCCCATGGCAACTAATGAGTACCTTAGTAAAGAAGATCTCTCGAAAGATGTAGATTAAAAGTTATATAGAAGAATGATTGGATCACTACTCTATATTACTGCTAGTAGACCTGATATCATGCATAGTGTTTGTCTCTGTGCAAGATATCAATCCCAACCTAAAGAGAACCACTTAAAAGCCGTAAAACGTATCATAAGATATGTTAAGCACACTTCTGACTATGGCTTATTTTATCCTAAAAATGATTCCTTTGACTTAATATCTTACTGTGATGCTGATTATGCTGGTTGTAAATCAGACCAAAAAGTACAAGTGGAACTTGTCACTTTTTAAGGCATTCTCTGATTTCCTGGTTTAGTAAAAGCAAAACAAAGTTTCTTTATCAACAACTGAAGCAGAATATATTTCTGCTGCTTTGGCTTGTTCTCAAGTAATATATATGCAACAAACTTTAAAAGATTATGGTTTAAAATTTTCAAAATCACCAATTTATTGTGTTAATACTACTGCGATAAATTTATCCAAAAATACTACTCAACATGCTCGAACTAAACATATTGATATAAGACATCATTTTCTCAGAGATAATATAACTATGGAATTAATTACTCTAGATTATATTAATTCCGAGAATCAAATTGCTGATATATTAACAAAACCATTAAATGAATCTGTATTTACTAAATTAAGAAGAGAATTAGGAATTTGTTCAACAACTGAAATATAAAATACAAATAAACAAAGCATAATTAAAATTAAATCAAAATAAATCAATTAATAAAAAATTTAAAGGACCATGTCGACATACCCCCCAACCCATGTCGACATATAACGTTTTCTAATTTTTAAATTTTTTCCAACAAATTCAAAATAATTGGTTATATATTCTTCTCATTTTCGAAATTTTATTCATCATTTCTGTTATTTCTCTGTTCTATACTCTGAAATCAAATAATCAATGGCCTCCTCTTCAAAATCAAACAAACATTCTACCTTTTCATTTCCTTCTCTCACTTCTGGTCCATTTCAACGTACTACTCTCGCTCGTGTGACAAAAATAGAGGATTCTCTAAAGGATGCACTTAAGTTAATGACCGAAATCCAAGTAATGCAAATTCGAATGGCCAAGGAATAAGAGAGGCGAGGAAAAATCCTTAGGAATTTGCAAAAATTTCTAATGGACAATAATGCTAATCCAATCTTGATTAACGAAGACTCTTCAGGAGATCAACTATAAGAGGCCAGCGAAGAAGAATAAGAAGAAGAAGTCCACATGGAAGAAGTGCATGCGGAAGATGACGACAAAGTCGTTTGCATTGGATAAGTGTGCTTTGACAAAGATGGAAATCTTTTCGAACAATATGGAAATTTCAATTTCCACTATCCAAACTGTTTGATTCATAGATCTTCCATTTTCAAAGACACTCATTAGTTTCTTTTCTCTTTTTCATTTTGGTGTATATTCTTTCTTACGTTTCCCATGAAAATGGAAATACAACAATATAATTAATGAATAAATTGTGTTCTTATTATATGAATACTTAGTTACGATAATTAATAGTTTAGGACTAAGTTCTAGTTTTAGATCTAAATGTTGATTATTTATGAGAACACTATCATTATAATCACATGTCATAGAGTATTAGATTTAGGGGGAGTGATATAGTTTTTGTTGATATATTTGGAGTTAGTTTTTGTTGATGACAAATGGGGAGAAATATAAAATAGGGTAGTTAGGCATAGATTAAGGGGGAGTTATTAGGATAGAAGTAATATTTTATAAACAAAGTTTGTCATCATCAAAAAGGGGGAGATTGTCAGTCCTTGAGATGATAGTTTTAATGACAACAACCTTAGAATAGATTATAAAATATAAATACTAACAGTATAAGTTTAGATATATATGTATATGCAGGATTTAACCATGCATGTACCAAGAATGAAGACTGTACAGTATAGAGATTCAAGATATCAAGATTGAAGAGTCATGAGTATCAAGATTATCAAGAGCTCAAGAGTTCAAGTAATTTATCTTTTAATTAGAAATTTTGTTAAAACTCCAAGAAAATCACTGGCATCTTAAAATCCAATTTATTCGTGGAATGGAATCCACTTCGAGCCTGTTAAAAGGATGGAACCCTAAGTTGGATGGAACCTACGAAAAATCTAGTGGAATATTGTTTTATATCCGCTAATTTTTATTCAAAATGATTTTTACAAAATTATATCGTGTTTTCAAAATGTTTTCAAAACCTTCCTTTTAAAAGCATCAAAAACATCTATCCTGATTTCAAATACTTTTAGCCTCAACATAATCTTTAACTTCAAAATCAAATTATCCGTGGTTTTAACTATCTTTAATAATAATATATTTAATTTTTAAATATTTATACCTAGATTTAAATGTAAAATTATAGTGAAATTTTGTATATATTATACTATATATTTACTTATGTATTTTAACAATAGTCAAGTATATTTATAAAGTTTAAAATTGTTTTAATATAAGATAGAAGTTGTTTTCAAAGAAAATCAAATCACCAAAATATCCTTTGAGATGTCGACATGCCCATGTACCCTATGTCTACATATTGTCAATTGAATTCAAAATTTAAATTTCAAAAGAAGTGTCTATTCGTCATATCTCTTCACGAATGGACATGGTTGTTGTTCTTCTATAAATAGAGGATGTTTTCAATGAATTTAAAAATAGATTTTCTGGTATTTCACTTCTCTTCTTCTTCCACATTTCTATATACATATTCTTACCAATACCCTGCTGAAATCAACATTGAATCTAACTAGATTATCTCTAGTTTGATTCTCTATCACTATCTCAACAAGATCCTAAGTGTTATTCAGAGTTATAGGCTTTTTGTAATCAACTTAGCGAGAAAAGATGTGATTGTAGCCTTGGAAATCAATCAAGCGAGATAAGGTGTGATTGTAGCCTTGGGAATCAATTGGGTGAACTTGTTGCCCGGGAAATCAAGTATCTCTACCCAGAGGATTGTGAATCTGGAGGGTGTGCCTCGTTGCCTTGAAATCGAGTGTGTAATTGTAAAGATTGTTTTTGAAAGGAAATCCGTACTTGTGTGCGGGACTGGATGTAGGGTAACTCCGAACCAGTATAAAATCCGGTGTGTTATTTCCTTTACTGCTTTTACTTCATATTTGCATCTATGTTTGATTCTGTGATCATATCTGTGTCTGAATATTGCATACATTTATGTTCAAATTAACAAAAACTCAAAAAGATTTAATAATTCTTTAAAACACTATTCACCCCCCATCTAGTATTTATCCTAGCCTTAAACTCCTTAATCCGCATTTCTCATATAAATAGCCGACTATCAATGTTGGCCTTTAATTGGCATTTGAATTTCGATGCGAGCAGGGGTCGGATTCCAAATGGATATTTGAAAACCACATCGAACCTTTGTGATTGTATTGGATCTTTTGTATAAAAGATCAAAGTTGGAATTTGTTGTGATTTGTTTGAATATGAATGTAACACTTATTTTTAAAATAAGCGCTCGTTATTCGAATTAGCAAGGAGAGGACCTTGTGTCATAAAACCCATTCGGAATAATGATACGACGAAATGGGATTGCATTTGAAGATGGTGTTGAAGACCGAGTATTTTCGAAAATGAAAGGATTTCCTGTCGAATGTCTCTGCACCGAGTTGCTTCAGTACAGAGATTTTATCACCCTTTGTGATGGGAATTTCGGACGTGATTAGTAAATATCCGGATTGCAAGGACTTCTTTGAAGTGCCTTCGGTTTCGATCAATCCCGGAACGGATTTGTATGGATGTGTGTCTGACGTTACACTTTGAGATGTAAAGCTGGTTTCTATTAAATACATTTCTGTTAGTGGTAGAGAATTTATTCTCTTAGCTTAACATCCTTCTCTGAGACGTACGAGCTCAGGGGCTATGTAGTTGATGGTTACTAGTGATACATTCCCAGTTTGGTAATGTGGCATACGAAGTGCTGCTGATCATTTGTTGATCAAAGCATGGCTTTTGTCAAAAGCGCAGCTTTGTGGGCGAGACTTCGTCGGACCTCACAAGCCGGAATGGTCAAAACAGGAAGGATGCAGCAAGGTTATTTGGGGTAGCGCCCTCTGAGGGTATGTCATTTCCTTCTGGAAAAGTGTAGTATCATGGTATGGAGCTCAGATATTTTACCTATGTTGATGCTGCAAATTTATTATACTTTTTGGTTGTTGCTTTGTGGTTAAGGATCCTCGGATAAAGGTCGCAAACGACCGGGGGATGGCATACTCGTGGAGTAGTTACCTAATTACAGAGGTAACCCGACCTTGTGTTGGCAGAGAACCGGTTAAGTTCTCGGGGGGTCCCTCCAGAGACGTACCCATGTAGCCTAGGAAGTTCCTTAGCCTGACCATTTGTTGGAAATCCTATCACCAATACGTGCCCTTTACGATTGCAATTGTATAACCTACCATTCTTAAATGGTAGCTATAGCAGGCATAATATATGGTACCTATGCTGGCTAAGATTTATATTATACTTTCAAAATATTTTTCTACAATATGCACTAATAATAATATTAAAAAGATTTTCCGTATCAAGCATGTTTGACTATCATAAGGAGAAATCTCCCCTAAGTGTGCGATTTCATTGTGTGTGCCGGGAGGCCTTATGGTAGTTTCATTTTTCAAAAAGCATTGTGAATTTCTTTTATTCCTCTTTTGTTTCCTTCTGTTGAAAATAATTGTTTTTAAGATCTCACACCAGTCTCATGACTGACCTGGAGTTTACTGTTCCCTTTCTAAACTCTGGGTGCCCATAATTTTCCACACGGGCAGCCTAGAGTCAGGTTATCAGTTATTCGGGAGCGAAGTCGAGAAGTTGCTGTGGAGATCGAGAGTGAAGCTGGATGGCAAGACGTATCATTATACTATGTATTATCCGCTGCGTTGGGATTGTTGCAAGTCTAGTTTTAATATGGAGTAGATGTTGCAAATGCCTAGTGTTGAATGGTGTCGTTGTAAACTCTAGTGTTGTATTGTAATAATAGATATGATTTTTTTGTTTTAAAGATTATTCATTTATATTTTATATATTGTTCCGCTGTGAATTGTGAGATTCTGCTGATTGTTTCTATTCTTATTCTATCTTCTTTTTCTTTAACCCTAATGGTTTGGTTTTTCGGCATTCGATTGTGTGGCATTTAATACATTGGATATATTGATGTCGACTTTCGGAAGTCGAAAAAGCTGGTCGTTACAGTCCATAGTTGCACAAAGTGTGTGTTGAGCATCTGGATCACTTTGACTTTCTTCTACATATTCCTGATTATCATTGTTGGTGAGTATTTGTAGGGGTGTAATGGATGTCTTAGGATTGTATACTTTATTTGTGATCTTCACACCTGAGGTTGCAAATCGAAAAATATTCTCATTAAACACCACATGCCTTGAAATGAACATTCTTCCATTGTTGACTAAGCATTTATATACCTTTTTATTTCTGGCATATCCTAGGATGGTGCATGGTGTAGACCTAAAATTCCATTTATGTGAGTTATATGGCCTTATGGAGGAAAGCATAGGCACCCAAAAGTTTTCAAGCTTTGATAGTCTTGTCTTACATTATGCAACACTTCCATTGGACTTTTCCCTTGTAGAACTTTAGTGGGTAGTATGTTTATTAGATAAACTGCATTTGCAAATGCATCTGGCCAAAATTCCAATGGAAATACTTGTGCAAGTAAGTAAGACCGGTTTCTACCGTCTGCCTATGCTTTCACTCAACTAATTAATTTTTTCTAAGGTATATGAACATGTTATTCTGTCCATTATCCCTTTCTCTTGAAAGAACCGTCCAAGTGGCTTGTACTCTATGCACCCATAAGTTTATCTTAGTTTTACCTACTAATTCATTTGTTTCCCCACTTTCTTAATAAAATGAATAATGTCATTATAAGTTTTAGATTTTGATTTCAGAAAGTATATCTATGTATTTCTGAAATATGCATCTATAAATAATATATAATACTTAAACCCACAGTCAGAGTTAGTAGGTGCTGGTCCCCACAGGTCAGTTGCAACAAGTTGTAGTGGCTTGGAGTATTCAGATGTTAATTCAGAGAATGTCAACTTGTGACATTTCCCATTTAACAGTAAGTTCAAACATAATGTGATGGTATGCTTTTAACTGCAATTTTATTACCATCTAATATTTTCTTTACAATCTTTACATGGGATGCCCTAATTTGTAATGTCAACATCAAAAGGACTTCTAATAGATTCTGATAGACCTGATTCTGCTATATTGCACTGCTTTCTTGAATTGCTTGAGTGATTAACATTTGGTAGGTTCAATCAATATTATCTCTTGTATGTTTCACCCTACAACAAATCTTTTTTTTTACTCTGAATATCCTTAACTAGACAATTATATGGGGAAAATTCAAAAAATACATAGTTGTCTTTTGAAACTGTGATGCACTAATTAAGCTTTTCCCATTTTTGGGGACCCTTGATATATTATTGAGATGCATAATTCTTTGGCCTTTGATTTTTGCATTTCCAATGTGTGTGATGTTAATGCAAGTACCATTGCCTATATAAATAGACTGTTTACATCAATACTCCTTGTTGCCTAAGTTAAGGTTTTGTAGATTGTTGGTGACATAATGGATTACACCTAACTCTGTGTACCACCATTCACTCTGAATATCCTCTGGTCTTGCTGCACCACACATATTTAGGTTATATGTCTTTGATTCCATTATTGTGTTTTTTGATCCTGCTATATACTTGCTATGTTTTCATTTATGCTTTGGTTTCTTTAGCAATTTGTTTTCTAGGATGCATTATAGTTTGAGCCGAATATAAAGTAGCATTTATTGTCTGTGTGTCCCATTTTTTCACATATTTGATATTTTGGTCTATTGTTAATTCACCTACCTCCTCTTCCTCTAAATCTACCTTATTGGTTTCTCATAAAGTTTTGATCTCCAGTATCATTCTTGTTATTGAAATTTCTTTTCCGGTTTCCATTTTTGATCATGATGAATAGTTAACTGAGAGATCTTTATCACTTTTTCTGTTCTATTCTGCCTTCATGAGCAAGAAAAGTGCCATAAACATATTGAAGTGTTGGTGTAGTTCCTCTCGAAGAGATAAGTGCAACAACAACTTCATGCTCTTTATTCAGACCATTCATAATACTAAGTATATGCTCTATATTAGATACTTTATGACCAGCAGCTTCAAGAAGATCATAATATATTTTCATTTTGGTGAGATATTCTCTCATTGATAAACATCCTTTCTTTTATTTTCCATTTTCCACTTGTAGTGCATGACTTTAGCAAATGATTGAGAACTGAAAATTTTCTCAACGGTTGACCAAATTTCTTGAGCAGTTTTGCACCCTACTATTTATGGTAGGAGGTTAACACTTATTGAGGAAAATAACCATGTAGTCAATAGGCTATCTTGCCATGTGTAGATTATATATGATTTATTTTTGATTAACTTTCCTTTGTTGTCCACGGTGTACCTTTTGGAATGGTTGCAGTTCCATGAATGAAATCTTCCATACCATATGACCTTATGGTGTCTCTGGTTGAAACTTCAAGAGCAAGTAATTCTCTTCATCAAGTTGAATGGTGACAAGTTGACTTTGGTTGATAAAGGACTTTATTGAATCTTTTGGTGGGTTCTGTTGGACGGTACTTGATTTTGGTGGTGGTGGAGAGGAGTTTAAGGAGTGATTTTCATTTCCTATTACCATTGGTTATTCATGTGGTATGATAATGATCAAGAAATTGGGAATCAAAAATGGAAACTGATAGTCGAGGATGATATTGATGTGAAACCTGAGGGCCATCACACTTATCAGATGGTTAGAAGCAGTGCAGCCAAAGGTGGGGGTGATGAACATGACCTGACCCACTTTCTTGGCAAGGCACTGCTTTAAGAATGAAATTCTTGATGGAAATAGTGGAGTGTATCTAGGAAACACAACTTCGCTGATGATGATATCTTCTCTAAAGGGAAGAAAAGTGCATCCAACTCCAAGTGATGACTGCTTTCTGATGGAGTTTCGGCAAGGCATGACAGTCTTGTGGCTGTTAGGCATTCAAGTTCTAATACCAAGTTAGAAATCTGAAGTAAATTTGAATTTGAAGATTGTAACACACGAAGGAGAAGAATAAGAGAAAATGTAATTATGTTATTTCTTTCAAAAGTCACAAGTGTAATTTGATATTGGTAGTATTATATAGCATGTGACTTGTTGACTGATTTTATTCTACAACTATATACTTTGAGATAATTATTACATGTTTGCCCTTTACATTACTTAACATTATATTATAAATTAGTCTGTATGGATCCTTTGCTGCTTCATTACAAAATCATCAATGTGAACATTGAGCTATCTGTATTCTCAAGTGATAGAAAATAATAACAATAATAACAATAAAATTATCTGCTCTGTTAAAATACAAATCTATGGCCAATGGTTTTATTTTGTTGAATGCTTATCATGATATTAAAGCTAGCTCAATTGCAATTAAGAAATAAAAGTAACAACCAAATTGATATTACTATAGCTAATCGGTGAATATAATTTATATATCAAATAAAATAGTTGAATTCAAAAAGTAAAAAAGTCATATAGAAAAAATGCAATTTTGATCCTAGCATTTTGACATTGGTAAGTTTGACATAATAATCAAACATATCGATTTTCAAACCAGATTTGATCTTAACTATTTGGTCAATAAATTTATATATCAAATGAACACCTAGAAATCAAACCTTAAAAGCTTAAACTAATATAATGAAAAACAACTTGACATTATAAAGTTAGACAAAATAATTAGACATATCAATTCCTAATTTAGTAACTTAATACTCCAAATATATATAGCCACATCGTAGAATGTTTGTTAAAAAGAGGAAAATATGTGCACAAGAGAGATAAAGGAAAGACTATAAAAGGGTAAAGCACGAAGGAGATTTAAGTGATGTTGATGAATGACTTCATTGTAACAATGGATGCTTAGACCAATCAATTTTGATGGTGAACTAAAGTGAGGGATAGAATGCGTGAGTTGTTACATCTGAAATTGTTCACAAAATGACAGAGTATAAATTAAAAGTAGTGGTTTGCAATGGTTGTTGGGATAAAAATAAGGAAAACTTGCTCAGTTATACTACCTCATCATGGAAGATAAATTGGAATCATTGTTGAGCGCAGAAAGGAAGAACTAAGGTAAAATAGAAATCTACCTAAGCAAGGTTGGGCTTTTAATTTTGGGTTTAGGTATAACAAGCGTACGTGTAAGGGAAGAAGATCTCTTAATGGTAAATCTCCCTTCGTCTTTTTATTCAAAAAAATAGGATCAAAGTGAATTTTTGCAGTTATGCTCAATTCTTCAATGAGATCAACTTTACAAAAATTTGAATTATTTCAAAACTTTAACCTCTTCAAAAGTACATTTTGAATTGACCGTTAATACAAATAATCTCGATGCCTTGTATTAACTTGCTTGTGATTTTGAAGAGGTTAAAAGCTTTTATATAATTTCTTTTTTATATAGATAAGCTTACTAACAAGTATAAAATATTCATAGAAATTCACTTCGATCATACTTTCTTTTGCACAAAATGAGAAAGGGGATGTAAAAGGGAATTATTATAGGGAAAGGATTATAGTACCTCCTTGTACAGATTTCCCTTCCATGTGTGTGTTCATTCATGTGTGATACTTCATTCATTATTCAAAATAGAAAAATAAAATGGTGCAGCTCAAACATCTATATAGTAATAAATTTTTTTGACCGCTTTTTTGGGTTAAAGAAAGCATATCAAACTAATAAGAATGGAAAACGAAGTAATATTGTAAAAACAGCAGTAATCCTCATTAGAAAAATCAAAGTTGCAAAAAATACTATATATATATATATATATATATATATAAGTAAGATTTTGAAGACAATTTAGAAGCATGGCACCCTCTCTGCTTTCAACTAGTGAATATAAACAAGTATCGATTGTTTATTGCACTTTGTTGTGCATATTTAGATTCTTTTTATGACGTATTTTATATCGTGTTGAGAAATTGCTAAACATTAATGAAAAAGGACATCAAATTTTGGCAATCAACATACCAGGTGATTAAGTGAACTCCTAGTAATTAAGCAACGGATTTACCAACGACCGATGATTCCTTGTAAAATGAATATGATAGATGCAGAAACTTCATAATTACAAAAAATATGTACATGGTAGTAAACATAATTTGCACAAGTTACTATTTTATAATGCTTTTATCTACTAATTCATTTCAACTTGTAAATTTTATGTAAATTATAATCGCATGGCTCAAGCAGTTGACACCATAAATGATGTATGAATTTGCCATAACATACGCATAAAGAAAGCTTGTGGTTTGAGATATAAAAAAGAGATGAAAAACAAAGTACAATGGAAATAAAATAGAAAACATATGCATGTCACAGCATGCGTATCTTAGTCTTAAATATTAACTAAGTAAGGAAGATGCCAAAAAAATATGAAAATTCATATGATAACTCCTTAGAAAAGACTACTACCACTAATGATCTGAGCTTTCCATATCATATCTGCCATTATCCTACCCATGAGTTAGACCGTCGTCTTAGATTGTTAACTAGCTATTGAAACAAACAAAATGTATGTTCAAAAAAGCAAATAGAATCAGACGACGTAATGATGATATATAGATTAATAGAAACCTACGCAGTTAAAGCACTTGGTAGATTCAATACAGCGGAGGTGCAGAAAATCATAGCGGGGATACAACAAAGATATAGCAGGATATAGCGGATTATCCTAAAATAGCAATAAAACTCGTACATAATGTTTTTACAAGTATACAAATTATAATTAAATGAAAAATTAACATTCAATTGAATTATAAATTATACATAGATAATTTTATACAAAAACATGTGCGAATATACGGTAAATAAACGTAATGCCGTTACATAACATAATTGAATTTAATAGAATATCAGATTATTTTTATTTCTGAAAATATATTAAAAAATTCAATTAAATAAATTAATGTCATAATTTTTATAATGTATAAATATCATTTTTCAATTCATTCATTTTAAAGAAAATATAACTGAAATAGTGGAATATAGCGGGAATAATGAGATATATTAGAAATAGCGGGACTTAAAGTGTAAAGGATATATTTGAGGCGATATGAAAAAATCGTAGCGGTAGAAATCCGGTATGAGATATAACAGAATTATAGCGTGGTAATAGAAGGGCATTAACTGCACAGATAGAACTTCCCCCAAGGCTTATTAATCGCACCTAAAGTGTCTTCATATGCCATTTGTTTATCTTTTAGATGTCTAATTTTATTCTAAAGAACGGAATTTTCGATTTTTAATACCTCCAATTGTTGTTTTAGCTTTTGATTTCGATACAAAAGCACACCAACATAAAGCTGCGTAGCTCAATCACCAAAAAGAAGGGAAAAAATCACACGGTTAGATGGAAAGAATGTACTATTTATAGCATACTTGCATTTCAACCGCCCAATATAACTTTACGGCAAAAGAGAACACAAACTTACGATTCAATATTTCAGCAGGGTTGAATCCGTGTAGAATTAGAACTATCTGAAGATAGTCAATTTAAACAACCGATTAAAACCTAGTTTGGATGGACTTAAATAGTCATTTTTTGGTTTTTTAAAGTAAAAGACCATTCATTTTGGATTTCAAAAAATCAAAGAGTGGCTTATTTAAGTCGAAATCAAACAGGGTGTAGTCATATATATTATACTATATTTACATGCTACAAAGAGATACCAAACCTCCCAATCCTAAGGGCATGTTTGGTTTCGTTTGTGTTTTACGTCTTCAATATTCATAACAAATAATGAGGATAACGGTAAACAAATATAAAGTTTTAGACCGTTGCAACCATGATGGAGGTACGGTGGATGGATGAACGATGGCAAGAATAGTTAATTTTGTTATTTCATTATTTCTCAAAAACACAAAAAATAGAATAAATATGTTCTCTACTTTGTATGTTAACGTCATTTTTCAAATTGGTTGTTTAAAAAAAAAAATATGTGTCATGTGAATGTTTTTTTGACGAAAATACAAAACTAAAAATGGCAAACCAATTGGGGAGTAAGATGCTAAAATGCCAGTATGGTATGCCATTTAAATTAATAATATTATATGCAACTCAATGAACTTCAAACCTCTATTTCAAAATTTCTTTGTTAATAAAAACCAAAAGTATCATTGGTTAATGTCTAATATGTATTAATTATTTCAACGTCTTATTTATTTGTAGATAGTAAAGTACAGGTTATATATGTCACAGCTTGTTGTAATGGTGCAAATATGTTGTGAACTTTATTCACGCATCATCTAGTTTAGTTTCTATGAAAGTTTGGTTTGTTGATTAAGTTTTGTAAACAGACTCTATAGTATATGGCGATCGGAGTGCATACAACATTCCCAATCACAACCCAAATCCCACTCAAGCGGAAGTCTTGTGCATTAGATGGAGAATTATATAATGCTTGGTTTATTAACCAAGTTTTGAAAATAAATCAGTGAAAATTAGACATGCATCCTTAAAGCCAAACTTAATTCCAAGTGGATTCTTGTTAAAAAAACATACTTTCTACTTCCCCATTTTTGTTTTCCACCTATTTTTTCCCTAAGTTACCCCTACGCTTCAAAGTGGAGTCGTGATTCTTCTTCTTCAGTTCTTCTTATCAAATTGAAAGCCGAGTTGATTTTTCTTTGAACAAGTGTTTATTTCTCGATCTCAATGAAAAATTGCAACTATTTGAAGATGAATAAATCTTTTTTACAAAAATATTTATTGTTTTTGATTTTTTATGGATTATTGGTGTTATTTTGATATTTAAATTAATTAATGATAATGAGAAATGGTTGCAGTTTAATGCTTGAAGTTATGTGCATAAATACTGTAAATATTAACCTAAAATAACATTCATATAGTTTTTTCCTGCAAATATTTTTAATGGTTGTTGGAAAATCAGCAATTTTTAAGATTATCCGACATTGATACAAATTTTCATAATAATTACAAAAAAGTCAAAAAATATTGGGAATATTTGCATATAAATATGCATTTATATAGAAATTTTCCTCTGCAATTGTTTGCTTAAAATTTAGCAAATATTCATAATATATACATGTTGAAAAATTAGCAGTTATACCCTTAAAATCATTTGTATTCATCTTTGTATGCAATTATTCAAAATGATTGCAGAGATATCTGGAATTATTATGTATAATTGCACGTATATATGCAATTCTTCTGAATAATTTGCATGTATATCTAAAAAGTCTGCAATTATTTTCATTAATCGTAGAAGTTGGTGCAAATATTGTGAATAACAATAGAAAAAAACTGACGAAAAATCTGCAATTTTTAAGAACAATTGCAGAAATTGGTGCAAATATTCAGAATAATTGCAGAAAAGTTAGCAAATATTGAAAATTTTTATACATAAATATGCATTTTTGTAGGAATTTTTCTCTACAATTGTTAATTTCAATATATTGCATTAGGAAGACGAATTTTAACTTTATAATTAAGAATACATATATAAAAACTGCATTTACGGAGAATACTTGCAAATATTTGCATTAAAAAGTGCAATTAGTGAAAATACATGCATAAAAATATGTAAATATTCCAATATTTGTAACATTTCTTCATGTATTCTCAATGTTTGCAGAAAATATGCAAATATTGAGAAACATGCGTAAAATAATTCAAATAGTGTCAATTTTTGCATTGAAAAAATCTAATGCAAATATTATGAATATTTTTACTTTTTTCTACAAATATTATGAATAATTGCAGTTATGGCTGTATTATTCTTTATATGCTAAAAAATCTGCAAAATTAGGGAATATTTGTTTATAGTACCGCAAATATGTTTGGTATTTTGGAAAAAAATATAATAATATGTTGAAGCTGCAACTGTATTTTAGCAAGTATTCATTATTTTTATTTTCTTATGCTATTATTGTGAATATTTGTAGATAATGTTGCAATTATTCTGAATAACTGCATAAAAATCAACAAATATTGTGAATTTTTGCTTACAATACTGCAAATATGTACAATTTTTGCAGTAAAACATTTAATAATATATGTTAGAGCTGTAAGAATGTTTTATCTAGTAATCCAATTTTTCTAATGCAAATTTTCTATGTATTTGCAACTAAAATTGCAAATATTAAGAATATTTGCAAAAAAACTGCAACCATAATTAATATTTGCAATTTTAGCTTCAAATATTCTTAAATTGTTGTTGATATATTATAATTTTTTTATTTAGTGAAGAATGAATTCGTTTTCATGAAAATTATTATTTTCTTTTGCTATTTCAATTTTACTGTTTGATTTTGATGTTTTAATTGATTATACTTTCCGTTATTTGATTTCAGATTCTTCTCGATTAACTAAAATGAGTATTGGTTTAGTTTTCCTTCTAAATCAATTTTCTAGTCACCTTGATTTCAATTTATTCACTAGATTATGATTTCATTTTGTTTTCCAATTTCATTTTTGGAGGAACGATGAAGTGCAGAGAGAAATTACAATGGAAGTGTACTTTTGTCTTTTAGATGGTTCGATTTTAAAGACAATGACCGGAATATTTAAAAAACGGAGGGATGTTTTGTGTATTTGCAAACTATATGAGGGATGTATGCCAAACGCACCCAATAAATTATCCATTAACGAAGATAAGACCGTGTACAATATTCCCAACCTAGATCTCACTCAAGCAGAAGTATTGTGCATAAAATAGAGAATCATGAATCATGGTGACGATAAAACAAAAGAACCAAAATCAAGCAACATTTTTGATTTTATTACGGACAAGTACAAAAAAACTTGGATGAACTACAAGAAAATGCAGTATGGAATGTATAACTTGATAATCATGCGATGGCACTTTTTACAAACATAAACTATTGTATGTCAAGGATACTTGATAATAGCAGACTTTATTTTGGACTCAATTGTAGCAGCCCAAAATTTTGTAAATTATTTTAAATTTAATTTATTTGAAGGCTTAGAATTTTATTCATTGAAATTTGAATTTTTGGAATGAAATTTGGATTTTTGTTTGTAATTTCCTTTCCTAATATAATAAATAAACAATTTCTGAAAATTTACGTCTTGGTCAAACATTGACTTTTATTTGAAAATATTAAATTTTAAATTCTAACATTTTTATTTGAAGCTGGATATAAATTGCAACGACCCGATATTTTCAATCATTCGCATCCATTATAAGTGTATAGGTAGACACTCATGCCGGAATTGAATTGCTCAAAATACCGCGTTGTAAATAAAAATTTGGCAAATCTCAGAATATACAGTAAATAAAAATCACAGATCACAGACACAGAGTAATAATAATACAACGGAAGTAAAAGAAATAGTAGTTCATGAAGCTACTATATAAATATATCAGAGTTACATAAAATACAACAGAAGAGCAAAGTACAAAGGAAGTCTCACTACATAGAAGTCTACATATACATGAGCTGAAAGGAACAACAGACTGCAAAAGATAAAACTTGACAAGTAGATAATCTCCAGCGATTCCAATCTCCAGAAAGTGGAAATCCAAATCTATGAATAACTGAGGCTGACCTGAGCGTAAATAAAAATACAAACACTCGAGTAAGGACATACATGCTTATACAATGTAAACCAACTCAAGTGAACTGTAGTAAAGGTACAAGTAACTTAGAAGATGCTTGGGACCGCCCATCCTCTAAGGATCCGTTAAACTATTTACTATGTAGTAATATACGCTATATACAGTAGTGTCTAATCAGTCAAGTATAATCATATAGAAAATAGCGTTAAGGGGATGATGAACCTTAACGCGGTCGGATCTTTAAAACCAAAATCGTAGTAGGCTCGATATAAGGATATGACACGGCACGCGAGGCAATGCCAGGGTGGATACACCGTTTGCACTCCTGGACCAGTGGTGACGGCAAGCCAGCAGCTTCCGCCCACCTCGAACAATACCCCCGAATCAAACTGGCGCCACGTATCGAATCACAAAAGTAATAGAATGGTTTCCGATGGAGCATGCTCGATGAAAGGGAGCGACCCTTTGTGTAGCCCGGTATAGCTCTTGTTTTAGTCATTTATGCCAACTCACGGGAGTTGGGTCCGCGTAATATACCTCGAGAACGTCGCCACCATCCTACTTCATTCTGGAATCTTCACCGCGTACATAGTTGTTAAAGTGGTTTTCGGTGTCGGCCGGCTATAAGACAATATCCGATCCCGGTCTCTTTAACAACCAATCGTTATTATAACCCGTAGTTATAACTTTAAAACAATATTTTATACTTCAAAATAAAATATCATTTCAACCCAAATCTTTATCAAAATAAAGATTAAATCATTTCCAAACCATTTCAATATATCATACCATATCTTTCAATTCAAATATTTATAAAAATAAATATCAAGTCATTTCTAACCATTTCAATATATTAAATTATCATATCCTTTCAAAACTTCCTTTCAAATCATTTTAATATATCAAAATGTCATAACCTTTCAAAGCTTCATTTCCAAAATATCATACCTTTCAGAATTTCTTTTCAAATCATTTTAACATCAAAATATCATATCTTTCAAAACTTCGTTTCAAATCATTTTAATATATCAAAATATCATATCTTTTCAAAACCACATTTCAAATCATTCTAATATATCAAAATAGCTATATTTTTCAAAACCACATTTCAAATCATTTCAATATACCAAAATATCATATCTTTCAGTACCACATTTCAAATCATTTTAATATATCAAAATATCATATCTTTTCAAAACCACATTTCAATCATTTTAATATATCAAATAGTTATATTTCAAAACAAATTACTTCGTTTTAAATCATAAAAATGAAGTTATTACCTTTAATAATTAAATTATTAAATTCCAAAAATTTAAACTTTTCAGTGTTCATTTATGCACTTAAATTTACTAAAACAATGAAAATTCAAGTTTCGCAGCATTTGGAAAATGCTACAGAAATTTACATTCAAAACAATTCAATTTAACAAAAGACAGCATTTAAAAATGCTGTTAATTAACTTCAAATATTCAATAGAATTTCACAAACACTTATTTTTTTATTTAAATCATTTTTAACTTATAAAATCATACATTTTCATATTTATAAGCATCATTTAATTTTCCTTAAATTCATGATTTGATAAAGTTAAGTTTCCTTTCAAAAATCAATATTTATTAATAATTCGCTTATTAAATTTCAACATTCAAATTTAAATTCATTACATTAAATTTAAACTTAACACTTAAGTTTAAAATTTCAAATATAACTTAATTCCATTTTGTTTAACTTAACTTAAAATTTCACTTTTAAACCAATTTCATAAATTCCAATTTAAGTTATATTTCCAAATTCAACTCAATATTCACTCATTAACATTTTAACTTTATTCAAAAATCATTAATATGTTATAAAATCATTTTAAATTAATTTAAATTCAAAGTATCATAAATTTATCATATTCTCTAAGTTAATTTAAATTCCATTAAAAATTAAATCAAAATTTCCAAAATAACTTACATTTGGATTTTCTAACTTTTCCATAATTTATTTAAATTATAGATTTCCATAAAATCAATAATACTTTACAAAAATTATATTTTTATTTAATTTTAAATAAAAATATTATAATAATTAAATTTCTAAATTTTTTTAAATTTTTTAGAAAAACATATTTTAACTACGGGCCTGTAGATAATTTTCTACACTAGGTAAAGTAATACGGGTAATATATCATTTCAACCCGTAATTTACAAAGAAAATCTGGGTTTTATAATTTCAAACCCGCAGTCCCAAGTAAATGAAATAAATTGAAAATCATTCAGGCCTATCATTTCACCCTTATTCTAAAGTCCGTTCGGGTATGTATCATTTCAACTCATAGTGATTCTAATCAAAAGGGAACTTGCAGTGTGATGAACAGATAAAATAAACAGAATAGCATGAAATAATAGTAAAACATAATATAATAGGTGTAATAACAGGTGTGAACATCATATGATAATAATATAAGCAGTTATAACATGATCATATAGTTCTACAGATTCACAGGGTGTCAATTTACTACTTATATAAGTACATAATGTCTGGTGAGAAGTACTCACATGTTCAAAGCTGGAGATCGCTGCCAAAGCACACATACCGACACTACGAAGGCGCGACAACACGGATACGACAAGAGAGTGGAGGGCCAAAGAAATTAGACTTGTTCAAATATTTACACAAAACAATGCAAATATATGTAAGTTTTCGACACAAATTACCACTAAACAATGCTAGAATTGGATGTACAAAACAAAGCCAAAGTGTTTGCACTTGCTTTCTACCTCTTACGCTTCAGCTATGATCTGAAATGGCACGGCTACAGCATGGTTTTATATCAGGTTTGGGTTCCTAAAGGTCGGCCATAACATGGACAACGATGGAGCAAAGGTGTGTGACACATGAATTACAAGACAATGCAAACTACATGGTTTTCTAAGCAATAAAAAGGCTCGGCCACAAGCTACCATGGCCTGTCCAGGTCTGGGTGGGGTGGAGGATGATGTGGCAGAGGTGTCTCAGGTCAGATAGGGTGGTGGTGGTGGTGTATGTGGCGGCCAAAGTGGAGTTTTGAGGTGGTGCTGGAGGAAGTGTTGACCATATGTGGTGGTGGTGGAGGAGGCCAAGGTGGAGGAGATGGAAGGAGCTTAGCCTTGAAGGTGAAGAAAGCAAGAGCAAAATCATCAGAAAACAAGAAGAAAATGAGTAGAAAGAAGAAGAAGATTACCAACTCTTTGCCTAAGGAATGGAGGCCACAATTTTTGTGATTGAGAAGAGTTTGTATACGGGAATGAATAAGAAAAATGTGCAGCTGAAAGAATTAAGGTCGGCCAAGCAAAATGAATGCATGAGTTTGGAAAATGAAGAGGTGGAAAGCAAAGAGTCACAAGCAGCTAAAGAGTCACAAAACCTTTCATATTTCTTATATATGTTTGTATAACTTGATATTTCTGGAAATAATAATAATCCCAGATAAAATTTCGAAAATTTATCAAAATATAAAAATATATATAATATTTATTTATTGTATAAAGTATATTAAGGAAAATAGCTAAAAATTGTAAACTAGTCTAGAAAATTTGAAATTAAATGAAATAAATTTTAGAAAATTCATATGAGCTTGTCATATATTTCTAAACATAAATAATAATATAAAATAAAAGTAAATTTACAAAATAAAATAAAAATTAAATTTAAATATAATTTTAATGAAGAAAATAGCAGAAAATAAGAAAGCAGCCTTTAAAATTTGGAAATAGATTCAATAAGCTTTGGAAAAATTCAAACATCACTTTAAAAACATTTAAAATACAAAATATACCTAAAATAACATATAAATACATATAAAAAAATATATTAAATTTAAAGAAAAATATAAAAAGATTTTAAAGAAATTGCTTAAAAATCCAAAACGGTGTCCAGAAATTACAAATAAATCACCATTGACTTTGAAAAATTGTTTACTTCATTTTAAAATTATTATAATACAAAAATGTACATGGAATAACATATTAAAATAAAATATGACAGAGGAAATAAGATTTATATAATTTAAAATAGACAAAATTGTTAAATAAATCAAATTACACTCGAAATTGAAATGTACATAACTTTTACAGTTTAACTCCGTTTTCAACGAAACGAAAAGCAGTGTTCAAATTATTACATCTATTTTCATAATAAAAGATAAAATTAAATATTTAAAAATGATTTAAATTTAAATTTAAAAAGTCAAAGTTTAAACAGTTTGAGTAGAAATTCACTTTTTAGTAAAATGTCCAATTTATACTATTTTGAACTATAGATCACTTAATAGTCAGCATTTATAGATAAAAGGTTTGAAATAAAAATAAATTTAAAATAATCAAAATAAAAATAAAGTCAGATTTAAAATATATAGGTAAAAATCTAGGGTTGTTACACTCTCCCCCACTCAAAACTTTTCGTCCTCGAAAAGGGATGAGGTACAGAAAAGCACAGAAAAAGATAGAGTGAAATAGGATTAAGATAAGATGACAAGAAGATTGAAATTATACCTGATAACTATTGTTATAGGTAAGTTTAACAAGGTGTAGATTATCAAAGATTATAGAAAGATTTGTAAATGGAAATATTAGAAAGATGCCTATACCAGTCTATAGGAAGATAAGAATAATAAGGACGACAAAAAGATAGTTTGCAAAACAAAATAAGGAAATAAATTTGAAAGCATGGAAATTTTAACTTAAATAGAGAATAAATCTTTACACAAGTTAAATAAATGTTAACTATCTCAAATTTCATTATCTTATTGTCCAATCATCTTAAATAATTTTTTTTTTAAAACCATGGGTTTGAAAAATAATCATTTATTACACTCACAATGTACTTAATAAATTTTATTCTTCTATATTCCTTATTAAAATTAAATTTATTCCTCTCAGTATATTTATCACTCATGTTAAATATGCTTATACGTATTATAACTGCTTTATTTTATTCTTATTTCTTCTAACATTATTTTATTGTAAGTTATTCAATTACCCTTTATTACATTTACCTCTGTTAATCATTTTATAATTAAAATCTAAGTGTATAACATTTATTTTAACCACTCAAATTTTATTTATAGAATCTTTTTGTATTGTATATTATCCAATTACATTTTTAACTTCTAAATTTAGGTAAGTTATATTTGAATGCAATTGTATTATACAAATAAACTTTCTAATTAAATCATTTCATGCTTGATATTCATCTAAAATTTTGATTTTATTCTTTAGAATAAAATTTAAGAACTAAATTTCTGATTACATTCAAACCATTTAGAGATAAGTAATAATATATACATAATATGTCAAATCAAATTTCAATCATATATCTATATATATATATTATAAATCAAGTCATATTTTAGAAATTCAAATCAAATCAATTTGATTTACCCAAACAAAGCTGTAGTAAGTCTACAGAGCGGTTTCTTCGCTTCGAAACTCGAAAATGAACGTTGATGATGTCGCGGTCATCACCGAAGTAATTTTCCAGCGACAAAGAGAAGAGCACTAATTTTTAAACTTTCAAGTTCTTTGGAAACAAATTCCTATTCGAAAATACTTTAAATAATATAACCCTTTAAAACTTTAAACACAAGGTTTGAAACCATCGAAAATTAAATTCTCAGATTTCTTGTTCTAAATTCATTTCATTTCCCAAATCAATTTATAACTATCTATAAATTCATTTATAGAACAATAAATGATAAATCGAGTATGATCACTTCAAATAATCAATTTAAATCAGTTTATGAAGTTCCATAAATTTACTTATATATCAAAATTTATTTCATTAACCAAATTTTAAAATAATATTGTGTCAGTTTGTTCGGTCATTTGTGAAAATTGAATATTTTAATATTTAATTATCGACTGAAAATTAGCCATTTTTCAAACAGTCTCAGAATTGGACGAAACTAGTTCCATTGGATCCGTAATAGTTTGTTATTATCAGATTTCAATTTTCATAGCAATCGGAGTTTTCGTTTGACTGTGGCAGCTCGAAACGCATCGAAATTGTTTTAATATTAATTTGGCGAGTTAAACTAGTCATTTTTCAAACAGTCTCAGATTTCGACGAAACTAGTTTCATCGGATCTGTAATGTGATATTATTATAAGGTTTCAAATTTCGTGTCAATCGGATTTACGGTTTTTCCGGGGCAAGCCAAAACGCCTAGAAATTGATTTAAATCGGTTTAATTTAAAATCGATCTTTTATTGCCGTAACTCGCACAGATGATCGAATTAGCCTCCGAAATACATTCCATTGTGTTTGGAATGCGGGGTAAACCTTAGAAATGCCAACCGGCGCGCTTCGTTTGGAGTTCGGAAAATTTTCGATGAATAGTGTACGTCGTTTTTTCTATAAAAGGACTCATCTTTCACCATTTGCAATCCAGAAACCCTACCCTAGAAATAAATGGCCGGCTACCACTTCTCAAATCTATGGCCAGAATTTTCGTTTCTTTCCTCCTCAATTACTTCCAATCCACAAACAATTTCGAGAAACTTTCAACACGAAAGTTGAAGAGCACAATGCAATCTACAAATCCATACGGTTGAGATTGGCTATCGTCGATCGGAGGAGGAGCAAATGGCCCACGTTTGTGCTCGTTTTGCACAATTTTCGAGGCCATTGGGGGAGGCCGAGCTGCAAACGGTGGTAAGCATGGGTAGCATTCGACGTTGGCTTCGAAATGGAGATGTCCGATCGTCATCAAATCGAGTGTGGTGGCTGCAATTTTTAAACCTAGATGATGATGTTGGGTTCGGTTTCAACGTGAATGGCATGGAGAGTTGCGTTTGAGAAGATGAAGCGTGCATGGCCTGGATCCATAATCTCAAAATGAACGGCCCAGAAAAATAAGTGTATAAAATGTTGAAATGAAAATGTAAATTAATTATATTTAAAATTGTATTAACTTTAAAAAGCTATATCTCTTTCATACGAGGTCCGTTTTGGACGAGACGAATTGCGTTGCAATCGTTTTGTCGAGCACTACGCTATGGAATTGGATTAGAGTCGTTTGGAGCTAGTGAAAATTTTGGGTAAAATTAAACGTTCGTTTAATTTTATTCGAAATAAAACGCTGAAACCGAATTGGAATCAAGGTGAGAACTTCTCACTCAATCGAATAGTTTCGATTTAAATTTTAAATAGTTAGATTTAAAATTTGTTGATTGTATGCCTGAATGATAAATTATTATATGTTATTGATTGAAATAGACATTATGCGCCGTTGGTAAGCGGATGTTATTTATTAAAAACATATACCGCAAATATTTCACAGTACAGTGGAATTGGTATTATTTATGTGCTTGGAGTTGATTTCCCGCATTATATAGCGGATGAGACCCTATTGCGCCGCCTATTAAGCGGATAATATTTTTATAAATCCCATATACCGCGATAATTCCGTACTGGAACGGAATTGGTATTGTGCTAACATCTGTAGATGTAGGGAAACAAGTTGGAGGGATCCAACTGGATTCCTCAACTATATTGATTTATTTACAGATATTGTGATATTTGTTGATTATCATATTGATATATGATATTTGGATGTCGTGATTGACTATTTGGTGCTGTTGCATCATCGGATCCATTTTTAAAGTTCAAAAATAACGATTTTGATTTTAAAGGGATTTTTTAAAGTGATTTTTGAAATTAAACGTTTTATTCAAATTTTGAATTGATTCATCTTAAATAAAATAAACGTTAAAATTTTAATATTTTAAAATTATGATTTTTGCGAAATATAACTGAAATGTGATTTTTGAAATTAGCAGTTGATAAATTATAAAATAGTTTAAATTGGGATTTTTGAATTATTATAAAAAATTAATATAAAAGTTGTATAAAATTGATATTTATAAATTAAAATATAGAAATTATAAAACGAGATTTTATAAGTGTTAAAATAATTTTTGAAACTAGATTCATAAGTAAATTAGAATTTTTGATTTATAAATTATTGTTGATATAAAAGAATGGATTTGTGAATAAATGAATTATAAGTAATTTACTTATAAACCGGATTTCGAAATGTAAATGGAATATAAATAGAATTGGTTAATAAAGGAGATTTATAAAACGAATTTGTTATAAAATATAGAAATGGAATTTATAGAGATTGTTTATATATCCGAAAACGACTTATTTTGATAAGTTAATTATTATCGCTTATTAAAGGAAGTATATTCACGATTTTGGACAGTGAATATATTATTAAATAAAATGGATTTATTTTGGAAAGTGATGTTTTAAATAGAATTAAAACGATTTAAAGATGTTTTAAAATATATTATGAATCGAAACCATAGATTTCAACATTTATTGTTAAAATAGACGTTTTCGAGAAATAGAAGGAAATGATGGACTATAACACTGTTGTTATAGTAAATGGTTTCCGAAAGGAAATGTTTTATATAGTATTGGGATTTATATATCTATCTAAATTTCGAATCCCTATACTAGTGACTTTGGGTTGTCGTAACGGTGTTTTACGCAACATTCGTTTTGGCCCAAACAAATGTGTTTAAGAGAATGATTTCTTAAAGAATGAAATATATACTTAATTTCGATTTAAGTATAATGAATATTTTCCAAAGGTTGAAAATAAATAGATTTGTGAATTACTTATTAATAAATAAGTATGGAAATGTTTTTCCAATGTGAAATGAAACGTTTTGAGAATTATCTTTTTGAAGATAAATTGAAAATGAATAATTGAAATCGTATATTCATAAATATTTTAGAATGTAAATTCACTATGGAATTTATAAATGAAAAGGGGAATTTGTTTAAAAAAATAAACGTTGATTTATTTTTGAAGTGTGGGAATTAATTTACGGATTTGGAACGTAAATATAAAGTAAATCGGTAAGGATTTATTTAATTGGTTTAAATGAACCATGTTGAAATGAAAGTATTTCACATAAGGAAAATGATTGAAGTTTGTTTTCAAAAGTGGTAAAGGTGAAAAGTGATTTGAAAATTAGTTTTCAAATGTTAAAGTGTGGAATATATATATCTTGTAAAGATATTTTGAAAAATAAATAATTTGGAAAATTATTTGGAATCTGGTGATGTTGAGCATGCCTATTGATAGTTAAATAATCCGACTATCAATATTTACCTTTAAATAGGTGTTTGTTGTGATTGCTTGAATTTGAATGCCACACTTATTTTTGAATAAGCGCTCACTATTCGGGTTAGCCGGGAAAGAACCTTGGGGTCGTATAACCCATTCTGAATATGTGATACGTCGTAATGGATTCCATTTGATGACCGGTGTTGAAGATCGGATATTTTTGAAAATGGAAGGATTACAGTTGAGTTGCTCTGCATCGGCTGATCTCCGATATAGAGGTTTTATCACTCTTAGTGACGGGAAGTCCGGACGTGATTAGAAATTATCCGGAATGCGAGGACTTCTTTGTAAGTGCCTTCGGCTCTGTTCGAGCCAGGAACAGACTTGTATGGATTGTATGTCTAACATTACAAGTTGAGATATAAAGCTGATTTCTTTCAAATATATTTCTTTTGGTGGCGGAGAATTTATTCTCTTAGCTTAACACCCTTCTCTGAGACGTACGAGCTCAGAGGTTATGTAGTTGAAGGTTATTAGTGATATACTCCTAATTTGGTAGTGTGGCATGCTGAGTGTTGCTGTGGGATGATCATTGTTTGATCATTTGTGATATGATCATTTGTTTGATCATTTATCTTGGTGATCATTACTTTGATCATTTGTTGACCCAAAGCACAGCTTTTGTATAAAGCGTGGCTTTGTGGACGAGACTTCGTCGGACCTCACACCCCGGAAATGGTCAAAACAGGAAGGATGCAGCAAGGTTATTAGGGGGTAGCACCCCTTTAGTGTATGTCATTCCTTCTGGATAGAGGTGGTACCATGGTATGGAGCCCAGATACTTAACCTATGTTGTTGCTGCAAATTTATTGCTTTGTGGTCGTTGGAAATCGAGGATCCTCGGATAGATCGATTACGATCGAGGGATGACATATTCGTGTCAGTAGTTACCTAGTTAGGGGTAACCCGGCCTTGTGTTGGCAGAGATCCGGTTTGTTTCTCGGGTCGTCTTTCCAGAGGCGTACCCATGTGGCAATGGGAAGTTCTTTGGCCTGACCATTTGTTGGAAATCCAAAGAAACAATACGACCTTGTATGGTTTTAGTTGTATAACCTGCCATGGAATGTGGCGGTAACCTGCTATTGAACATGGTAGCTATAGTAGGCATAAGTGCGGAATGCCTATGCTGGCTAAGATTTATATCTTTATTTTCGAAATGATTTTTTTCTACACTATGCACTATTAATAATATCAAATGTTTCTTTTTAGTGCGTATCAAGCATCTTTGATTATCATAAGGAGAAATCTCCTCCGATTCTGCGTTTGCATTATGTGTGTGTGCGGGAGGCCTTATGGAAGTCTCATTCTCTAAAAAACATTGCGAATCTATTTTAAAACTATCCTGTTCTTTATTTTAAAGATAAACAGTTTTGAGTTCTCACACCAGTCACATGACTGACTCGGAGTTTATTGTTTTCCTTCCTAAACTCTGGGTGCCCACCAATTTCCACACGGGCAGTCTAGAGTCAGGTTTATCAGGATATTCTGGAATTCAGGAGTTGCTGGGGGCAAGCTGGATGGCATGGCATATTACTAGTATATAGTATTTCTTTTCCGCTGTTTGTTGTTGTTTGTTGTTGTACACTCTGATGATGTAATGTACTATGATGTAATGTAATAACTGATATAGTTCTTTTGTTTAAAGATTATTCATTTATCTATTATATGTTGTTCCGCTGCGATTGTGAGATTCTGATATTATTCTGTTGTTTCTGTTATGTTCTATCTTTTTCTTTTTTCTTCTATCTTCTACCTCTTCTTTAACCTTAACGGTACGGTTTTCCGGCATTCGATTGCTCGGCAGTTGATAAGTGGACGTATTGATGTCGGTTTTCGAGCGTCGAAAGTCGCGATCGTTACATTTGGTATCAGAGCATATGGTTAAGCGACAACCATGGCTCTGTTGGGTATTACTCATTAGAGATGGAGTCAGTAGTACTCTAGAATGAGTTCGAGTGTAATAATAGATACGAGCGCACATTTGTTAGTGAATATGAAATTGTTTTATATTGTGATGATTGGTTTGTTGAGTGGTATATGGATTTTGGTCAACACGAGTAATTAACGTTGTTGATAGGGATCTCTAAACACTTGTACAGAACAAATTGACACGATATCGTTTTAATAGGGTAAATGAAATAATTTTACCTCGATTATATTTTTTATATAAAGGGAATAATTTTTCAGAATTATTAGAGTGTATATGAATTGATTGGTTGGTTGTTGAATAAAAATAAATTTTTTTAAAGAATAATTGTATAAGCAAATGAATTATAAGTATGAAGTTATAATTGAAATGATTTACAATTATGGAATAATCTTATATATAAGAAGTGAAATTATATAAGTAAAAGACTTATAAATGTGATTTATAATCTGTAAACAAAATTCCAGAGAAGCGTTTTGAAAAGATTTGATATTTTAGGAAAATTATTTTGGAGAAATTAAAGCTCTAAACTCTTTTCGGTCGCTGGAAAATAATTCCGATGATGACCATGACATCATCGGTGTTCATTTTTGGGTTTCCAAAAGAGGGATTGCTGCCAAATTGTTTAAAAGAAAATTGTTTGGAAAATTTGGGTTTGGTTTTGAAATTCAAAAGGGAAATTGAATTGATTTCAAAAATGGTTTTGAAAGGTTGAAAAGACTCTGGAATCCTATTTAAAGTATTAATAAATGAGTTGATAACTTATACAATTTGAGTTTTAATAGAATAAATTTAACTTAAAGGATGGAGTTAAATTAAAGGAAGTATAAGTAAATCAATAAAATCCAAGTTGAAATAAATTTGAATTGTCCTCAAAGACATGTGATTTGAAATTTAACAAAAGGAAAGTTAAATAAATTGATTTGGATTTGATAAGATGTTTGAAATGGAACATAACTTAAGTGATGTTGAATGAAGTTGATTTTGGTGTCAAAGTAAATTAATAAGTGAATTAATGAAGTGAAGTCATTAAGAATTTGAACTTGAGTTATATGAATGAAATTCAACTTTATATTGTTAAAGGAATTAGCAATTGAATTGAACTAATGAATTGAACTAATGAATTGAATGTAAATCAATTGAATGTAAATAAAATTGATATAGGATAATGGATGAAAGTGTTAATTCATTAAAAGCTAATGTTATTGGAAGTTGAATAAATTGGAATGGAAGTCAATTTAATATAAACCAATTGGAATTAAAAGTGTTGGACCAAATTGAATGTGAATTAAATAATTTGGTTATGCTGAATATACATTGGTTGTTATATGATTATTAGTTGATTGTATATAAATTCATTAAATGTTAATGAAATTGAATTAGCGAAATTAGAAGCTAAAGTAATTAAATCCAACTTGGAAGAAAATGAACTTGAATAGAATTGAATTTGATTTGGAAGTGAACCAACTTGAATGAAAATTAGTGAATGCAAACTAATTAAAATTGAATATGAATGAATGTTAGTAAATCCAATGTTAATGAATCAAATGTGATTTAAATTGGAAAAACCAATTCCTTGAATATTAATGAGAATATGAATGAATATTGAGTTGGTTGATGGTTGCATTTGTTGCTTTAGTTGCATTTGCTATATTATGTAGTTGTTATGTTGCTATACGATGTATATTGGTATTATTCTCATATATACATGTTCTCATTTGTTTGTTGAGTGTTTAGTAGGTGCGGATTGTGCTTTCTTCGCTTTTGGAGCTCGCTTTCGCGCTATATTAGCCGTATATGCTCGCTAATAATAAAATAAGGTACATATCTCGGATTAAATATCGTACTTTTACACTTTTTTTCCTACGGGATGCCTCATCACTTGATGAGATGTATATTTGTGATATATATACTGTCATTTTTTTTCGGATCGAGCCGTGCAAAGGAGACTCTGGCGAATTTTTTCGAAAATTTAAGGCGTTAGAAATTTTTTGAGAAAATTGAAAAAAAAATTGAAAACTATAATTTTGATTTGGAATTGAAAGTTAAACAATAGTAGTTGTTTTTCAGAAGATAACTAGGTATGATTTGGAAACTTAGCAAAGATTTTGTAAGAAGTTTAACTATGAATTTTGGGAAAGTTAATAGATTTCAAGATTTTTTCTTACTTGGTAATTTCGAGGACGAAATTCTTTTAAGGGGGGAAGATTGTAATGACCTAGAATTTCTATTAATTAAAATTCGAATATTTAATTGATTTTAAATATTAACAAGTGAAATTTAAATAGTCAAATAAAATTTTATTTGGAATATTGGATTTAATTGGATAATTTAATCGATTATTTAATAGTTGAAATTACAGAAAATAATTGAAAACCGAGTTTAATATGATTGAAAATGATTTGTAAAATTTTATTTAATCATATTGAAGTTATAGAGATGTTATAGAACTTTTAAAATTTAATTAAAAGTTTATTTGCGAAAATTGAATATTTTAATATTTAATTATCGATTGAAAATTAGCCATTTTTCAAACAGTCTCAGAATTGGATGAAACTAGTTCCATTGGATCCGTAATAGTTTGTTATTATCGGATTTCAATTTTCGTAGCAATCGGAGTTTCCGTTTGACCGTGGCAGCTCGAAACGCATCGAAATTGTTTTAATATTAATTTGGCGAGTTAAAATAGTCATTTTTCAAACAGTCTCGGATTTCGACGAAACCAGTTTCATCGGATCTGTAATGTGATATTATTGTAAGGTTTCAAATTTCGTGTCAATCAGATTTATGGTTTGTCCGGGGCAAGCCAAAACGCCTAGAAATTGATTTAAATCGGTTTAATTTAAAATCGATCGTTTATTGCCGTAACTCGCACAGACGATCGAATTAGTCTCCGAAACACGTTCCATTATGTTCAGAACGCGGGGTAAATCTTAGAAACGCCAACCGGCACGCTTCGTTTGGAGTTCGGAAAATTTTCGATGAATAGTGTACGTCATTTTTTCTATAAAAGGACTCATCTTTCACCATTTGCAATCCAGAAACCCTAACCCTAGAAATAAATGGCCGGCCGCCACTTCTCAAATCTATGGCCAGAATTTTCGTTTCTTTCCTCCTCAATTACTTCCAATCCACAAACAATTTCAAGAAACTTTCAACACGAAAGTTGAAGAGCACAATGCAATCTACAAATCCATACGGTTGAGATTGGCTATCGTCGATCGGAGGAGGAGAAAATGGCCCACGTTTGTGCTCGTTTTGCACAATTGTCGAGGCCATTGGGGGAGGCCGAGCTGCAAACGATGGTAGGCGTGGGTAGCATTCGACGTTGGCTTCGAAATGGAGATGGCCGATCGTCATCAAATCGAGTGTGGTGGCTGCAATTTTTAACCCTAGATGATGATGTTGGGTTCAGTTTCAACGTGAATGGCCTAGAGAGTTGCGTTTGAGAAGATGAAGCATGCACGGCCTGGATCCATAATCTCAAAATGAACGGCCCAGAAAAATAAGTGTATAAAATGTTGAAATGAAAATGTAAATTAATTATATTTAAAATTGTATTAACTTTAAAAAGCTATATCTCTTTCATACGAGGTCCGTTTTGGACGAGACGAATTGCGTTGCAATCGTTTTGTCGAGCACTACGCTATGGAATTGGATTAGTGTCATTTGCAGCTAGTGAAAATTTCGGGTAAAATTAAACGTCCGTTTAATTTTATTCGAAATAAAACGCTGAAACCGAATTGGAATCAAGGTGAGAACTTCTCACTCAATCGAATAGTTTCGATTTAAATTTTAAATAGTTAGATTTAAAATTTGTTGATTGTATGCCTGAATGGTAAATTATTATCTGTTATTGATTGAAATAGACATTATGCGCCGTTAGTAAGCGGATGTTATTTATTAAAAACATATACCGCGAATATTTCACAGTACAGTGGAATTGGTATTATTTATGTACTTGGAGTTGATTTCCCGCATTATATAGCGGATGAGACCCTATTGCGCCGCCTATTAAGCGGATAATATTTTTATAAATCCCATATACCGCGATAATTCCGTACTGGAATGGAATTGGTATTGTGCTAACATCTGTGAATGCAGGGAAACAGGTTGGAGGGATCCAACTGGATTCCTCAACTATATTGATTTATTTACAGATATTGTGATATTTGTTGATTATCATATTGATATATGATATTTGAATGTCGTGATTGACTATTTGGTGCTGTTGCATCATCGGATCCATTTTTAAAGTTTGAAAATAACGATTTTGATTTTAAAGGGATTTTTTTTAAAGTGATTTTTGAAATTATACGTTTTATTCAAATTTTGAATTGATTCATCTTAAATAAAATAAACGTTAAAATTTTAATATTTTAAAATTATGATTTTTGCGAAATATAACTGAAATGTGATTTTTGAAATAAGTAGTTGATAAATTATAAAATAGTTTAAATTGGGATTTTTGAATTATTATAAACAATTGATATAAAAGTTGTATAAAATTGATATTTATAAATTAAAATATAGAAATTATAAAACGAGCTTTTATAAGTGTTAAAATAAAGTTTGAACCTAGATTCATAAGTAAATAAGAATTTTTGATTTATAAATTATTGTTGATATAAAAGAATGGATTTGTGAATAAATGAATTATAAGTAATTTACTTATAAACCGGATTTCGACATGTAAATGGAATATAAATAGAATTGGTTAATAAAGGAGATTTATAAAACGAAGTTGTTATAAAATATAGAAATGGAATTTATAGACATTGTTTATAAATCCGAAAACGACTTATTTTGATAAGTTAATTATTATTGCTTATTAAAGGAAGTATATTCACGATTTTGGACAGTGAATATATTATTAAATAAAATGGATTTATTCTGGGAAGTGATGTTTTAAATCGAATTAAAACGATTTAAAGATGTTTTAAAATATATTATGAATCGAAACCATAGATTTTAACATTTATTGTTGAAATAGACGTTTTCGAGAAATAGAAGGAAATGATGGACTATAATACTGTTGTTATAGTAAATGGTTTCCGAAAGGAAATGTTTTATATAGTATTGGGATTTATATATCTATCTAAATTTCGAATCCCTATACTAGTGATTTTGGGTTGTCGTAACAATGTTTTACGCAACATTCGTTTTGGCCCAAACAAATGTGTTTAAGAGAATGATTTCTTAAAGAATGAAATATATACTTAATTTCGATTTAAGTATAGTGAATATTTTCCAAATGTTGAAAATAAATAGATTTGTGGATTATTTATTAATAAATAAGTATGGAAATGTTTTTCCAATGTGAAATGAAACGTTTTGAGAATTATCTTTTTGAAGATAAATTGAAAATGAATAATTGAAATCGTATATTCATAAATATTTTGGAATGTAAATTCACTATGGAATTTATAAATGAAAAGGGGAATTTGTTTAAAAAATAAACGTTGATTTATTTTTGAAGTGTGGGAATTAATTTACGGATTTGGAACGTAAATATAAAGTAATTCGGTAAGGATTTATTTAATTGGTTTAAATGAACCATGTTGAAATGAAAGTATTTCGCATAAGGAAAATGATTGAAATTTGTTTTCAAAAGTGGTAAAGGTGAAAAGTGATTTGAAAATTAGTTTTCAAATGTTAAAGTGTGGAAAATATATATATCTTGTAAAGATATTTTGGAAAATAAATAATTTGGAAAATTATTTGGAATCTGGTGATGTTGAGCATGCCTATTGATAGTTAAATAATCCGACTATCAATATTTACCTTTAAATAAGTGTTTGTTGTGATTGCTTGAATTTGAATGCCACACTTATTTTTGAATAAGCGCTCACTATTCGGGTTAGCCGGGAAAGGACCTTGGGGTCGTATAACCCATTCCGAATATGTGATACGTCGTAATGGATTGCATTTGATGACCGGTGTTGAAGACCGGATATTTTTGAAAACGGAAGGATTACCGTTGAGTTGCTCTACATCGGCTGATCTCCGATATAGAGGTTTTATCACCCTTAGTGACGGAAAGTCCGGACGTGATTAGAAATTATTCGGAATGCAAGGACTTCTTTGTAAGTGCCTTCGGTTCTGTTCGAGCCCGGAACAGACTTGTATGGATTGTATGTCTGACATTACAAGTTGAGATATAAAGCTGATTTCTTTCAAATATATTTCTGTTGGTGGCGGAGAATTTATTCTCTTAGCTTAACACCCTTCTCTGAGACGTACGGGCTCAGAGGTTATGTAGTTGAAGGTTATTAGTGATATACTCCTAATTTGGTAGTGTGGCATGCTGAGTGTTGCTGTGGGATGATCATTATTTGATCATTTGTGATATGATCATTTGTTTGATCATTTATCTTGGTGATCGTTACTTTGATCATTTGTTGACCCAAAGCACAACTTTTGTATAAAGCGTGGCTTTGTGGACGAGACTTCGTCGGACCTCACACCCCGGAAATGGTCAAAACAGGAAGGATGCAGCAAGGTTATTAGGGGGTAGCACCCCTTTAGTGTATGTCATTCCTTATGGATAGAGGTGATATCATGGTATGGAGCCCAGATACTTAACCTATGTTGTTGCCGCAAATTTATTGCTTTGTGGTTGTTGAAAATCGAGGATCCTCGGATAGATCGGTTACGATCGGGGGATGACATATTCGTGTCAGTAGTTACCTAGTTAGGGGTAACCCGGCCTTGTGTTGGCAGACATCCGGTTTGGTTCTCGGTCGTCTTTCCAGAGGCGTACCCATGTGGCAACGGGAAGTTCCTTGGCCTGACCATTTGTTGGAAATCCACAGAAACAATACGATCTTGTACGGTTTTAGTTGTATAACCTGCCATGGAATGTGGCGGTAACCTGCTATTGAACATGGTAGCTATAGTAGGAATAAGTGTGGAATGCCTATGCTGGCTAAGATTTATATCTTTATTTTCAAAATGATTTTTTTTCTACACTATGCACTATTAATAATATCAAATGTTTCTTCTTAATGCGTATCAAGCATCTTTGACTATCATAAGGAGAAATCTCCTCCGATTCTGCGTTTGCATTGTGTGTGTGTGCGGGAGGCCTTATGGTAGTCTCATTTTCTAAAAAACATTGCGAATCTAGTTTAAAACTATCTTGTTCTTTATTTTAAAGATAAACAGTTTTGAGTTCTCACACCAGTCACATGACTGACTCGGAGTTTATTGTTTTCCTTCCTAAACTCTAAGTGCCCACCAATTTCCACACGGGCAGTCTAGAGTCAGGTTTATCAGGATATTCTGGAATTCAGGAGTTGCTGGAGGCAAGCTGGATGGCATGGCATTTTACTAGTATATAGTATTTCTTTTCCGCTGTTTATTGTTGTTTGTTGTTGTACACTCTGATGATGTAATGTAATATGATGTAATGTAATAACTGATATAGTTCTTTTGTTTAAAGATTATTCATTTATCTATTATATGTTGTTCCGCTGCGATTGTGAGATTCTGATATTATTCTGTTGTTTCTGTTCTGTTCTATCTTTTTCTTTCTTCTTCTATCTTCTACCTCTTCTTTAACCTTAACGGTACGGTTTTCCGGCATTCGATTGCTCGGCAGTTGATACAGTG
Source organism: Allium cepa (assembly GCA_030765085.1). Taxonomy (NCBI): domain Eukaryota; kingdom Viridiplantae; phylum Streptophyta; class Magnoliopsida; order Asparagales; family Amaryllidaceae; genus Allium; species Allium cepa. The sequence goes on along the minus strand of CM060937.1, from coordinate 187,757,898 downwards.
GACGTATGATGTCGGTTTTCGAGCGTTGAAAAGTAGCATCCGTCACACTATCGATAGCGTTGATCAGACGAATCAATCGGAAACCCAAATCAACATCAACAACTCAAACAACACAATATATAAAACAAAACATAGATATTCAAGTGAAATTCAAAATGTTTGGAAGAATAGATTGGAAAAAAAAGACAAGACGATTAAATAACAAATTAGGGAGGTGGGTAAGCTTAAATAAATCGCGGGCAACCTTAACCGGGTCAACCATGACTTAAAGAATAAGATCAATGTGGATTTTTCTGGGGTAAATCTACATTCGATCTCAAGAGTTAGAGTTTGGGATAACAAAAGATATTAGCATCTAAACCAAGGATAGATATAAATCTCTGGTGAATCGATGCTAAATTGTAGAGGAGTTTTCCCCCTTTTCAATTCAATTTGAAATTGGCGAGACCGCCGACTCATTAAAAGATCATTCGAAGCGGAGTTATGGGATACTCCAGAATCAAAAGAAGATGAATAGTGAAGGACACGAATGGATTTTGGAACCGTAGGGAACGTTTCAAAATTCAAAGGAATCGAGTCAAAAAGGAAGAGATTCAAACTCGAATGAAAGTGATTCTGTAAATATATTCACTTCATATGTTGAGTTTTGCCTAGAGCTACCAAAACTCTGATACCAACTGTAACGACCCGATATTTTCAGTCATTCGCATCCATTATAAGTGTACAGGTAGACACTCATGCCGGAATTGAATTGCTCAAAATACCGCGTTGTAAATAAAAATTTGGCAAATCTCAGAATACACAGTAAATAAAAATCACAGATCACAGACACAGAGTAATAATAATGCAGCGGAAGTAAAAGAAATAGTAGTTCATGAAACTACTATATAAATATATCAGAGTTACATAAAATACAACAGAAGAGCAAAGTACAAAGGAAGTCTCACTACATAGAAGTCTACTAATACAAGAGTTGAAAGGAACAACAGACTGCAAAAGATAAAACTTGACAAGTAGATAATCTCCAGCGATTCCAATCTCCAGAAAGTGGAAATCCAAATCTATGAATAACTCAGGCTGACCCGAGCGTAAATAAAAATACAAACACTCGAGTAAGGACATTCATACTTATACAATGTAAACCAACTCAAGTGAACTGTAGTAAAGGTACAAGTAACTTAGAAGATGCTTGGGACCGCCCATCCTCTAAGGATCCGTTAAACTATTTACTATGTAGTAATATACGCTATATACAGTAGTGTCTAATCAGTAAAGTATAATCTTATAGAAAAGAGCGTTAAAGGGATGGTGAACCTTAACGCGGTCGGATCTTTAAAACCAAAATCGTAGTGGGCTCGATATAAGGATATGACACGGCACGCGAGGCAATGCCAGGGTGGATACACCGTTTGCACTCCCGGACCGGTGGTGACGGCAAGCCAGCAGCTTTCGCCCACCTCGAACAATACCCCCGAGTTAAAATGGCGCCACGTATCGAATCACAAAAGTAATAGAATGGTTTCCGATGGAGCATGCTCGATGAAAGGGTGCGAACCTTTGCGTAGCCCGATAAAGCTCCTGTTTTAGTCATTTATGCCAACTCACGGGAGTTGGGTCCGCGTAATATACCTCGAGAACGTTGCCACCATCCTACTTCATTCTGGAATCTCCACCGTGTACATAGTTGTTAAAGTGGTTTTCGGTATTAGCCGGCTATAAGACAATATCTGATCCCGGCCTCTTTAACAACCAATCGTTATTATAACCCGTAGTTATAACTTTAAAGCAATATTTTGTACTTCAAAATAAAATATCATTTCAACCCAAATCTTTATCAAAATAAAGATTAAATCATTTCCAAACCATTTCAATATATCATACCATATCTTTCAATTCAAATATTTATAAAAATAAATATCAAGTCATTTATAACCATTTCAATATACTAAATTATCATATCCTTTCAAAACTTCCTTTCAAATCATTTTAATATATCAAAATGTCATAACCTTTCAAAGCTTCATTTCCAAAATATCATACCTTTCAGAATTTCTTTTCAAATCATTTTAACATCAAAATATCATATCTTTCAAAACTTCGTTTCAAATCATTTTGATATATCAAAATATCATATCTTTTCAAAACCACATTTCAAATCATTTTAATATATCAAAATAGCTATATTTTTCAAAACCACATTTCAAATCAATTCAATATACCAAAATATCATATCTTTCAGTACCACATTTCAAATCATTTTAATATATCAAAATATCATATCTTTTCGAAACCACATTTCAATCATTTTAATATATCAAATAGTTATATTTCAAAACAAATTACTTCATTTTAAATCATAAAAATGAAGTTATTACCTTTAATAATTAAATTATTAAATTCCAAAAATTTAAACTTTTTAGTGTTCATTTATGCACTTAAATTTATTAAAACAATGAAAATTCAAGTTTCGCAGCATTTGGAAAATGCTACAGAAAGTTACATTCAAAACAATTCAATTTAACAAAAGACAGCATTTAAAAATGCTGTTAATTAACTTCAAATATTCAATAGAATTTCAAAAACACTTATTTTTTATTTAAATAATTTTTAACTAATAAAATCATACATTTTCACATTTATAAGCATCTTTTAATTTTCCTTAAATTCATGATTTTATAAAGTTAAGTTTCCTTTCAAAAATCAATATTTATTAATAATTCGCTTATTAAATTTCAACATTCAAATTTAAATTCATTACATTAAATTTCAACTTAACACTTAAGTTTAAAATTTCAAATATAACTTACTTCCATTTTGTTTAACTTAACTTAAAATTTCACTTTCAAACCAATTTCATAAATTCCAATTTAAGTTATATTTCCAAATTCAACTCAATATTCACTCATTAACATTTTAACTTTATTCAAAAATTATAATATGTTATAAAATAATTTTAAATTAATTTAAATTCAAAATATCATAAATTTATCATATTTTCTAAGTTAATTTGAATTCCATTAAAAATTAAATCAAAATTTCCAAAATAACTTACATTTAGATTTTCTAACTTTTCCATAATTTATTTAACTTATAGATTTCCAGAAAATCAATAATACTTTACAAAAATTATATTTTTATTTAATTTTAAATAAAAATATATAATAATTAAATTTCTAAAATATTTTAAAATTTTTAGAAAAACATATTTTAACTACGGTCCTGTATATAATTTTCTACGCTAGGTAAAGTGATACGGGTAATATATCATTTCAACGTGTAATTTACAAAGAAAATCCAGGTTTTATCATTTCAAACCCGCAGTCCCAAGTAAATGAAATAAATTGAAAATCATTCAGGCCTATCATTTCAGCCCATAACAATTTTCCCTTATTCTAAAGTCCGTTCGGGTATGTATCATTTCAACCCATAGTGATTCTAATCAAAAGGGAACTTGTAGTGTGATGAACAGATAAAATAAACAGAATAGCATGAAATAAAAGTAACACATAATATAATAGGTGTAATAATAGGTGTGAACATCATATGATAATAATATAAGCAGTTATAACATGATCATATAGTTCTACAGATTCACAGGGTGGCAATTTACTACTTATATAAGTACATAATGTCTGGTGAGAAGTACTCACATATTCAAAGCTGGAGATCGCTGCCAAAGCACACATACCGACACTACGAAGGCATGACAACACGGATACGACAAGAAAGTGGAGAGCCAAAGCAATTAGACTTGTTCAAATATTTACACAAAACAATGCAAATATATGTAAGTTTTCGACACAAATTACCACTAAACAATGCTAGAATTGGATGTACAAAACAAAGCCAAAATGTTTGCACTTGCTTTCTACCTCTTACGCTTCAGCTATGATCTGAAATGGCACGGCTACAGCATGGTTTTAGATCAGGTTTGGGTTCCTAAAGGTCGGCCATAGCATGGGCAATGATGGAGCAAAGGTTTGTGACACATGAATTACAAGTCAATGCAAACTACATGGTTTTCTAAGCAATAAAAAGGCTCGGCCACAAGCTAGCATGGCCTGTCCAGGTCTGGGTGGGGTGGAGGATGACATGGAAGAGGTGTCTCAGGTCAGCTAGGGTGGTGGTGGTGGTGTATGTGGCAGCCAAAGTGGAGTTTTGAGGTGGTGGTGCTAAGGTAGGCTCGGCTAGGTGCATATATGTGGTGTATGTTCATATTTTAGTGGATCTAGTCAACACAAAGGCATGACCATGGCTTGGCTGTGGGCTGGAGGAAGTGTTGACCAGATGTGGTGGTGGTGGAGGAGGCCAAGGTGGAGGAGATGGAAGGAGCTTAGCCTTGAAGGTGAAGAAAGCAAGAGCAAAATCATAAGAAAACAAGAAGAAAATGAGTAGAAAGAAGAAGAAGATTACCAACTCTTTGCCTAAGGAATGGAGACCATGATTTTTGTGATTGAGAAGAGTTTGCATACGGGAATGAATGATAAAAATGTGCAGCTGAAAGAATTAAGGCCGGCCAAGCAAAATGAATGCATGAGTTTGGAAAATGCAGAGGTGGAAAGCAAAGAGTCACAAGCAGCTAAAGAGTCACAAAACCTTTCATATTTCTTATATATGTTTATATAACTTGATATTTCTGGAAATAATAATAATCCCAGATAAAATTTCGAAAATTTATCAAAATATAAAAATATATATATTATTTATTTATTATATAAAGTTAAATTAAGGAAAATAGCTAAAAATAGTAAACTAGTCTAGAAAATTTGGAATTAAATGAAATAAATTTTAGAAAATTCGTATGAGCTTGTAATATATTTTTAAACATAAATAATAATATAAGATAAAAGTACATTCACAAAATAAAAAAATGATTAAATTTAAATATAATTTTAATGAAGAAAATAGCAGAAAATAAGAAAACAGCCTTTAAAATTTGGAAATAGATTCTATAAGCTTTGGAAATTTTCAAACATCACTTTAAAAACATTTAAAAGACAAAATATACCTAAAATAACATATTAATACATACAAAAAAATATATTAAATTTAAAGAAAAATTGAAAAAGATTTTAAAGAAACTGCTTAAAAATCCAAAACGGTGTCCAGAAATTACAAATAAATCACCATTGACTTTAGAAAATTGTTTACTTCATTTTAAAATTATTATAATACAAAAATATACATACAACAACATATTAAAATAAAATATGACAGAGAAAATAAGATTTATATAATTTAAAATAGACAAAATTGTTAAATAAATCAAATTACACTCAAAATTGAAATGTACATAACTTTTACAGTTTAACTAAACGTAAAGCAGTGTTCAAATTATTACATCTATTTTCATAATAAAAGATAAAATTCAATATTTAAAAATGATTTAAATTTAAATTTTAAAAGTCAAAGTTTAAACAGTTTGAGTAGAAATTCACTTTTTAGTAAAATGTCCAATTTATACTATTTTGAACTATAGATCACTTAATAGTCAGCATTTATAGATAAAAGGTTTGAAATAAAAATAAATTTAAAATAATCAAAATAAAAATATAGTCAAATTTAAAATATATAGGCAAAAATCTAGGGTTGTTACATAAATTTTGTATTGGTTCTGCTTTTGGTTTTCGTGAAATTCTGATTTATACTTTTAGATTTGGATAAATTACAACGTTTTGCATGCAATAAATTTCTGTACTTTTATTATATATGTTTTATATTTTTCCTATACCAACCTATATTTTATCTTTCTATTTTTATTTTGTCTGACAGTCATGTTTATTTATTGGATTGTTGCTTATTTATATCTTTTATTTATGGATTGAAAAAAAACAAAGGGCATACGTTATATTGTCTTGATTGCTTGCCTTTTTAAATTGCCTACTCTTTTTTAGCCGTTCCCACCATTGTTTGGTTGTGCATTACTCTATCAAATCACATAAAAATCTTCTAAATATCTCACTTCCTCATTTGCCTCTTCTGATTGAAAGATTTTACAGTAAGTTTATTTAACAAATAGGAAATAAATCCCATTCGTTCACTAGCCTCTTTATTTCTTGTCGTTTCTTTCTTTTGGCCGTGTATTTCCTCAACTCTAGCCGCCTCTAACTTGTGTTAATCACGCACAAAACATCTCAATATCTTTCATTTCATTTGCGTGAGAAATTTTTTATACAAGCTTCGAAATCCATGGCTTCCTCTTCTCCTTTTCTATTTTTCTTTTTCCCTGTCTTTGTTTTGTTCATGTCTTGCTCGGCTCCACCTTGACCAGCCTCTAGCCGACCATCTCCCCTTCTCCACCACCACCATAACCATCTCATAACATTCTCCACCCATGACCGTGAGCCCTAGAACAATACCCACCACCAAAGGTTTCACAAACCTAGCCGAGCTCCACTATTTATGCCTTCCATATCCTCCTTGACCTCGGCCACAACACATGTCCATCATTCCATGCTTTGCTTGACTCAAATGTATCCCCAGCCGTGTGCCTTGACCTATGATCTTACATAGGTCGAGCCAAGATGACCATAGCCGAACCAAATATTCCCTTGTTCCTTGACCTTTTGCCTTCCTATGGCTTGTAACGTCCACCTCTTTATTTCCAAAGCCTTAGCCGAGCCTACATGTCATAGAAATCATCTTGGCCGAGCATATATGATGTAGTCTAGCCTAATAATGATGTGGTCAAGCCCACTTGACCATGGCCGAGCCACTTGATTGATGTTAAGGCTAGTTATGTCATTTTATCTCAAATCATTTCAATATTTCAATATATATTCTTTGTATTGAAACTATGCTTATATTTATTTGGTATTATGTTGCTTACAAGTTTGGATCTTGGCGCTCTTTCCACTCAAAATATAATTGTGCCTTGTCGTGCTTTTTGTAGATTCAGTTGTGTAATTTGAATTATTATCTTCATCTTTAAAAAGGTGAGTTCATCACTCTAGACATACGTACATTATAATTGTGAAATGATGTCAAGTGAATTTGTATAAACTGATATATTATTCATATATGCATGTGATGTGATAATATGATGTTAAATGTTGTTCATATATTTGTTAAATCATCTGATAAGCTATGTTATATTATACTGTTCGTTTTATTTAATGTATCACACTGCAAGTTCCCTATCACTATGGGTTGAAATGATACACAACCGAACAGACATTATAATAAGAAAAAAATCATTGTGAGCTGAAATGATAGGCTTGAGTGATTTTTATTATATTTGATTTACTTGGGATTGCGGGTTTGAAATCATAGAACCCGGATTTTTCTTTTTAAATTACAGATTGAAATGATACATATGCGTATCACTTGACCTAGATTAGTAAATATTATACAGGCCCATGGTTATATTTTTAAATATTTTCCTAAAAATGTATTAAGTATTTTTAAATAATATTTCCCTGAAATATTATTAAGTATTTTGGGTTTTATAAATATATGAAATTTAATTTATAATTTGATTTAATACTTTAATTACAAAGCTGTATTAGTTTTTCTATAAGTAAAATTTTTATAAGTTAATAAATGGATTTTAAGTTGAATTAAAGACCTTTATTGATGATAAATAACTTAATAATTGAATTTGACTTAATATGGGAGTTTTAAATCAAACCTATTAATTGTTATGAAGTTTATGAAATGGACATGTTTTGTATAATAAATAATGATTTTGAACTGATAAAATTGAATACAGTATAATTGGACATTTTGTAATAAAATTTATTTAACTAGAAAAACATAGTTAATCATTGTCTAAATGAATAGATCTATAAGGAAAATTTGTTTATTATATTAACTATGATAAAATATTCTTTTGCGAAATGTTATGTTTTGCAAATAAATAGTTATGATTTTAAAATGGAAAAATGTATCTTAAATAATGACTTAACTTGATAACTGGAAATTGGGTTTTTAAATAAAATTATTAGGTTAAGTAAATAAATGAAAACTTAGTTTTTTTATATAGTGGGTAATTTTAAAATAAAATGTTAAGTTATTGTTAATGTAGAGTTAGGGGAGAATGTACTTTTGACTTAACAAACGAATTTTAATATAAATTGGATATTTGTAAATAAAATGTTATTTTATTATAACAGCATTTTTGAAGTGCTGTAATTTCTGAAAATTTGAATTAGGTGCTGAAATTACTAAGTAAACCTATAACAACACTTCTGAAGTGCTGCAGTTTTTGAAAATATGAACTATGGCTTGAAACTACTAAGTAAACCTACAACAACACTTCTAAAGTGCCGCAGTTTCTGAATTTGAACTATATTTTGATATATACTAAATATATCTACCGCAGCACTTTATAAGTGCAGCAGTTTTGAAAATTTCAATGCTTTGAAATGTTGAAATTGAACTAATGAACTTAGAAATTGCTGAAATTCTGGAAATTCAATAATTGATTTGGAAGGATAACTACATCATATTTAAATGGTTTAAATGATGATTATTTTAAAGGTGCTATGATTTCTAAGTATTATAAATTTCAAATGAATAACATTTCCAAAGTACTGTGATTTTAGGTATTATAAATTCTAAATGATAACATTTCTAAATTGTTAGTATTTCAAAGTATTATGGTTTCAAAGTGTTTGGTTTTAGAATTGTTATAATTTGAAAGTAAACGAATTGATTGGAAATTGTATTTAACTAAGAATTGTCTTTATATCCACTAATTTGAAACTTGTTGAAATTAAAGATTTAAGAATATGACTTTATAAAGTGGCTTGGTTTAAGATAATTTAAAGGAATATTTCAAGTTAAATAGATTGAAGGAAATATTCAATGATTTGGAAATGTGGATTTTATTTAAATGATATATTGGTTTGGTTTTGAAATGGATATTATTTTGGAAAGTAACGGTAAATGATTTTTAAATGGTTTTGGAATAGAAATGTTTTGAAATAAATATCCATGGGTAATAATAATGTCTGGCTGTTAAAGAGACCGGGATCGAAAGTTGTCATACTCTCTGCCAACTCCGAAAACAACTTTAACAACCGTGTACGCGGTGGGGATTCCAGAATGAAGTAGGATGGTGGCGACGTTCTACTAAGGTATATATGTGGACCCAACACCCGTGAATTGGCATAAGGTGGCTAAAACAGGAGCAATTGACGGGATAATGAGGTCGCTCCTCTGATCGGACACACTCCTTCGCTATTATATTCAGACTTTGAGATTTATTCGGTGGCCACTTTAGATTCTTTTGATTTGGGGGTATGGCTCGAGGTAGGCGGTAGTAGCTGCTACGCGTTACCATCGGCTCGAAATTTTAATTGGTATATCTACCCTGACATTGTCTAGTTGTGCCATGTCATCTACCCTGGCGCGCCTTGTATGAGTTTGATTTGTATCGTACCTATAGAGTATCCTCTGGTAGCCTCCCGATCAGGAGGTATTACGGTACTGTATCGATAATTGGCACTATTTCGTGTTAAGGCTATACGGGTAACCCTTTAACGCTATTTAAAAGTAAGTTTATTTTACTATAGAAATTATTATAATAGCGAAATATTACTACATAGTAAATAGTTTAACGGATCCTTAGAGGATGGGCGGTCCCAAGCATCCTTTAAGTTACTTGCACCTCTCTATTGCAGTTCACTTGAGTTGGTTTACACTGTATACGTATGTATGTCCTGACTCGAGTGTTTTGTGTTTTGCTCTACGCTTGAGTCAGACTTAGTGATACAGCATTAGAGACTCACCTTCGGAGTTGGAGCTTTGCTTGAAGATCCAGCTATCTATCTTGATTCCAGTTATTCAGTTGATTCCAGTGATGTATTCTGATTGTACTTGATTATCATATTTAGACTTCTGTTGTATCTTGTTTAACTCTGATGTATATTTATATAGTACTTTCATGAACTACTATTTCTTTACTTCCGCTGCATTATATTACTCTGTGTCTGTGATTCTAAGATTTATTTATTTGCTGCATATTCTGAGATTTGTCAAAATTATTTCACAATTCGGTATTTTGAGCAATTCAAGTCCGACATGTGCGGATGCGAATGGTTGAAAATATAGGATCGTTACAGTTGGTATCAGAGCTTTGGCTCTAGGAAAAACTGAGCATATATGGTAAGTTTATTTACAGAATCACTTTCATTCGAGTGTGAATCTCTTCCGTTTTGACTCTGTCTCCTTTGAATTTCGGAACGTTTCCTCGGTTTCGAAATCCATTCTTGTCCCTCACTACTCGTATTCTTCTGAATTCTGGAGCATCCCATAGCTCCATCGAATGACTTGTAAAGGGGTGGAACTCCATTACAATAGGCATTGGTTCACCGGAGATTTCTAAATCCTCGATTTAGGTACTAATATCTTTTGTTATCCCGAATTATATCTCTTGAGATCGTATATTTATTTGCCTCAAGATTCCACGTTTGATCTAATTCCTAAAGTTGCGGTTTACTCGGTTAAGGTTGCCCGCGATTTATATCAGCTTGTCCATCTCCTTATTTTTTTATTTAATCAACTTATCTTTGTTTCCAACTTATTTTCAAATCAGAATTCTCTTTGATTGGGTCCATCAAAGTTGAATCACTATCCTTGCTTTGTGATTAATATTTAAAATGTTTATTATATATTGTGTTGTTTGAGTTGTTGATGTTGAATTGGGTTTCCGATCAATTCATCTGACCCACGCTTTCGATAGGATCTCCAAAACACTTGAACAGAGCAAACCAACACAATATACTTTTCAAATTTAGTAAATGAAATAAATCTTGTATAATTATATTGTATATGTGTATAAGTATAATTTTCTGAATTTTGATAGTTAATTGAATTGGATGTTGAGAAATGACATTTGACTTTATATATATAGCTTGTAACTGTTTGTACCAAAATTAGGCACAACACTCTTCGGAAGTTTTTGAAGAGATAATAAATGAAGAATGTAAATTGAAAATGAGGATTATCTAACAAAAACTCCAAATAAAAGTAATGTAAATGCGAAGACAAGCGATTTATAGTGGTTCGGCGTGTTGCCTACGTCCACTATGAAGTTTTTGCAATTTTATTGATTCTCTTTCAACGTTTACAGGTGATTACAGCAAGCAACAGCAAGTTACAACTGGATATTCGAAATCAACAGCAAGAATATGATGTAGAACGATGGAGATCTCGATCCGGCAGAGTCTGGGTGCTTCAAAATCCAAAGATCCCTTTTCCGTAGGCTCTAGGGCTCTATTTATAGGCGTAGGAAGCTGAGATTTCGCTCAAACTCCGGGAGACTCGTTTTGGCACGTGAGTGGGCCTACGCAACCAATCTCAGGAAGTTTCGACTCGATTGGCGATCGATACGAAGCCATTTCATATCGATCAAGATGACGCCCAATTGAGCTGAAATTTGGTGGGGACATTCTTCATTATATATGCAAGCTCCTGTGAAAGTTTCATGGCATTTGGATCAGTAGATCTCTAGATATCATGGATACGAAATGAGCATTCTTGAGTGGTTGTTCGGTTCGATTCGATCATTTCGAATCGATGGCTTCGAACCGATCAACTCACGTGGTCATTCGATGAAGTGGCACACATATCTCGAGCTGATCCACCTCTTTCTCCGGGCATCCATATATCTCGCCCCATTCGAAATGAAGACCGTTGTGTTAGACCAGGCCCTTTTGACTCGAACGAAACATTGGTCATGGGTTCGAACGAGAGACTTTTGATGGATTCGAAGTAAGGCCCTCCGATGGGTTCGAAGAGCAGAGGCTCGATGTATACGAACTTAGGTTATCTGATGGATACGAATAGCACTGTCTAGACGGATTCGAAGTAGACACTAGCTGAATGTTACGAGGCACGTCATCTTCTGATGGATACGAATCCGATCGATGCGAACTTGATGGTTTCGAACTCTACCCACTTGATCGATACGACTCATGAAAAAAGACCGATGCGAAGCGGAGGATGGACACGAGCTAGATGGATACGAAACCGAGGTCCACTGATGGATACGAACTGATGCTTCTATGACGGATATGAAGCAGTGACTATTGCCTTATTTAATGGAGGCGAAGCAGGGAGACGTCAATGGATTCGAATGCAATCGAGTCGAACCGAGGTATCCCGATGGATTCGAACTCGATCGATACGAACTGAATTCCCTCAACTGGTTCAAAGCCGCTATTCCTTTGATCGATACGAAAACTATCGATTCGAAATGAAGCTTGGGGATGGATTCGAAACCGGAGCCTCTTCTCTCAAATTGAATAGATCATAACTTGAACATACGAACTCGGATTGACTTGAAATTTGGAACGTTGGCTCTCTTGGGCTTGCTTGCCATGTCCTAACAATTGTTGCTCAATCCGGACTCGGACAAAATTCATCGATATCCATAGCAAACCTACGTATGTTCGATATTCAGGAGAAGTGATCCATGACTTTCAATCAGTTCCTTGGTATCTAGACCTTGCCAAAAAGAGGGATAACAGTAACCATTGGCTTTTGTTTCATATATAAATAATTGAACTATAAACATGGCTACAAATTAATTTGGAAATTTAAATGAATTTAAAACAAGAAACTAAGAATTTAATTTACAATGGTTTTAAACTTTGTGTTTAAAGTTTTAAAGGGTATATTATTAAAGTATTCCAAGTAGAAATTGTTTCAAAGAATTTTTTATTTGTAAATCAGTAATCTTTTCCTTGTAGCTGGAAAATAATTTCGGTGATGACTGCATCATCATTGACTTTCATTTTTCGAGTTTCGAAGTGAAGAAACCATTCTATAGTTTTTCTACAGTCTTGCTTTGGAGAATTAAATTGATTTGGATTTTTAAAATATGACTTGATTGACAATATATGTAATATATGATTTAAAAATTTGATTTGATATATATTGAGTATATATAATTATTTATCACTAAAATAGTTTGAAGTTAATCGAAAATCTAATTCTTAAACTTTGTCTTAAAGGATAACGTCAATTATAAAATGAAATCAAAATTTTGGATAAATATTTAAGCTTGGATATTGAATTAAGGAAATTTTATTGTATAATATTCTTTTGCATTCCAATATAACTTACCTTGATTACTAAAAGTTAACAATGTAATGGGATAATATACAATATAAAAAGGATTTTACAAATAAAATTTGAGTGGTTATAATAAATGTTATACACTTAAATTTTAGTTATAAAAGATTAATAGAGGTAAATAGAATGAAAAGTTAATTGAATAATTTACAATATAAAATAGTGTTAAAGTAATTTATAAATTAATTGGAATAGTTATAGTAGGAGTAAATATATTTAGTATATGTAATTTGATATATTAAGGGAATAAATTTAATAACAATTTGGAATAAAGAAAAAAATTAAATTTGTTGAATAAATATGATTATAATAAATGACTATTCAAATTTTTTATTTTTTAAATTGTTAATTTAAGATGATTGGATGATGAAATAATGAAATTAGAAAATAGATAAGATTTATTTAACTTAGATGGAATTAATTATTAACTTAAGTTGAAACTTTCATGATTTCAAATTTGTTATCTCGTCTTGTTTCCAATCAATCTTTCCTTCGGATTGTTCCTATTCTCCTGCATCCTAAGAGGGAAATTGACTTCCGAATTGATCTTATTCCTGAAGTTCAACTTGTAGTTCTTCCTCCCAGAAAAACATATCTTTAACTATCTATTTGGAAACTTTTTAAGGATCTTCTTCATGTTTGTATTCTTGATTATGGAGGATCTGGAAATATCATATCCATCTTGTTGAATTTACCTATAACAACAGTTATCAGGTATACTTTCAATCTTCTCTTCATCTTGTTTAATCCTTTCTTTTCTATCTTCTATTCTATCTCGTTTTCCTTGTTCTCCCTGTCTCGTTCTTTTTCGGGAACGAAAAATTTTGAGTGGGGGAGAGTGTAACAGCCTAAATTTTTGTAAATTATTTTTAAATTTGATTTATTTGAAGAATTGAATTTTTATTTACTGAAATTTGAATTTTTGGACATTTTCCAATAAAATTTGGATTTTTGTTTGTAATTTCCTTTTCGAATATAATAAAACAATCAATTTCCGAAAATTTTCATTTTTGTCAAACTTTGACTTTTATTTGAAAATTTTAAATTTTAAATTTTTTAAGTTCTAACATTTTTATTTGAACCTGGATGTAAATTTTATATTGCTTCTGCTTTTCGTTTTGTGAAATTCCGATTTATACTTTTAGATTTGGATAAATTACAGCGTTTACATGCAATAAATTTCTGTACTTTTATTATATATATATATATATATATATATATATATTATATTTTTCCTATATCCATCTCTATTTTATCTTTTTATTTTTATTTTATCTAGATAGTCATGTTTATTTATTGGATTGTTGCTTGTTTATATCTTTTATTTATGGCTTGGATAAATATCAAAGGGCATACGTTATATTGCCTTATTTGCTTGCCTTTTTAAATTGCCTACTCTTTATTTCTTTTAGCCATTCCCACCATTGTTTGGCCATGCATTACTCTATCATATCGCAGAAAAATCTTCTCAATATCTCGCTTCCTCATTTTCCTCTTTTGATTGAAAGATTTTATAGTAAGTTTCTTTTATTAAATAGGAAATAAATCTCATTCATTCACTAGCCTCTTTATTTCTTGCCATTTCTTTCTTTTGGTCGTGTATTTCCTAATGCTAGCCGCCTCTTGTGTAAATCATGCACAAAACATCTCAATATCTTTCATTTCATTTGCGTGAGAAAAATATATAAAGCTTAAAAATCCATGGCTTCCTCTTCTCCTTTTCTATTTTTCTTTCTCCCTTTCTTTGTTTGGTTCATGTCTTGCTCGGCTCCACCTTGACTAGCCTCTAGCCAACCATCTCCCCTTCTCCACCACCACTATAACAATCTCATCACCTTCTCCACCCAAGACCGTGAGCCCTAGAACAATACCCACCACCAAAGGTTGCACAAACCTAGCCGAGCTCCACTATTTATGCCTTCCACTTCCTCCTTGACCTCGGCCACAACACATGTCCATCATTACATTCTTTGCTTGACTCAAATGCATCCCTAGCCGTGTGCCTAGACCCATGATCTTACCTAGGTCGAGCCAAGAAGACCATAGCCGAACCAAATATTGCATTGTTCCTTGACCTTTTGCCTTCCTATGGCTTGTAACCTCCACCTCTTCATTTCCCAAGCCTTAGCCGAGCCTACATGTCATAGAAATCATCTCGGCCGAGCATAAATGATGTGGTCTAGCCTAATAATAATGTGGTCAAGTCCACTTGACCATGGCCAAGCAACTTGATTGATGTTAAGGCAAGTTATGTCATTTTTTCTCAAATCTTTTAATAGTTTCAATCTATATTCTTTGTATTGAACCTATGCTTATATTTGTTTGGTATTGTGTTGCTTATAAGTTTGGATCTTGGCTCTCTTTTCACTCAAAATATAGTCACGCCTTGTCATGCTTTTCGAAGTTTAAGTTGTGTAATTTGAATTGTTATCTTCAGCTTTAAGAAGGTGAGTTCATCACTCTTGACATACGTACTTTTATAATTGTGAAATGATGGCAAGTGAATTTGTATAAACTGATTTGTTATTCATATATGCATGTGATGTGATAATATGATGTTAAATGCTATTTATATATTTGTTAAATCATTTGATGAGCTATGTTATATTATACTGTTCGTTTTATTTACTGTATCACACTGCAAGTTCCCTATCACTATGGGTTGAAATGATACATACCCGAATGGAAATTAGAATAAGAAAAAATCATTATGAGCTGAAATGATAGGCTCGAGTGATTTTTATTGTATTTGATTTACTTGGGATTGCGGGTTTGAAATGATAGAACCCAAATTTTTCTTTTTAAATTATGGATTGAAACGATACATATTCGTATCACTTGACCTAGGTTAGAAAATATTATACAGGGCCGTGGTTACATTTTTAAATATTTTCCTAAAAATTTATTAAGTATTTTTAAATAATATTTGCTTGAAAGATTATTAAGTATTTTTATTTTTATAAATATATGAAATTTAACTTAAAATTTGATTTAATACTTTAATTATAAAGCTGTATTGGTTTTTCTGTAAGTAAAATTTTTATAAGTTAATAAATGGATTTTAAGTTGAATTAAAGACCTTTATGAATGATAAATAACTTAATAATTGAATTTGACTTAATATTGGAGTTTTAAATCTAACCTAGTAATTATTATGAAATTTATGAAATGGACATGTTTTGTATAATAAATAATGATTTTGAACTGATAAAATGGAATACCGTTTAATTGGACATTTTGTAATAAAATTTATTTAAGTAGAAAATCATAGTTAATCATTGTCCAAATGAATAGATTTATAAGCAAAATTTGATTGTTATATTAACTATGATAAAATATTCTTTTGTGAAATGTTATGTTTTGCAAATAAATTGTTATGATTTTAAAATGTAAAAGTGTATCTTAAATAATGACTTAACTTGATAATTGGAAATTGGGTTTTTAAATAAAATTATTGGGTTAAGTAAATAAATGAAAAATTAGTTTTATTTATGAAGTGGGTAATTTTAAAATAAAATATTAAGTTATTGTTAAAGTAGAGTTAGGGAAGAATGTACTTTTGACTTAACAAATGAATTTTAATTTAAATTGGATATTTGTAAATAAAATTTTATTTTATTATAATTTATAAGTTTGGTAATACTCAAACAAAAAATTTTGAAAAGTGGAACAAGTTTGATAGGTTAAAAAAAGAGAAAAGTGAAGATATGTTGTTTTAAAAGGTATAACAGAAATTATAGGCTTTGGAAATGCTGTGGTTTAATGAAATATGGCTTGGAATATACTAAAGATACCTATAACAGCATTTCTGAAGCGATGTAGTTTCTGAAAATTTGAATTAGGTGCTGAAATTACTAAGTAAACCTAGAACAACACTTCTGAAGTGCTGCAGTCTCTGAAAATATGAACTGTGGCTTGAAATTACTAAGTAAACCTATAATAGCACTTCTAAAGTGCCACAGTTTCTGAATTTGAAGTATATACTAAAGATATCTACTGCAACACTTTATAAGTGCTGCAGTTTGGAAAATTTCAATGCTTTGAAATATTGAAATTAAACTAATGAACTTAAAAATTGCTGAAATTCTGGAAATTTGATAATTGATTTGGAAGGATAACTACTTTATATTTAAATGGTTTAAATGATGATTATTTTAAAGGTGTTATGATTTCTAATTATTATGAATTTCAAAAGAATAACTTTTTCAAAGTACTGTGATTTTAGGTAGTATAAATTCCAAATGATGACATTTCTAAATTGTTAGGATTTCAAAGTATTATGGTTTCAAAGTGTTTGGTTTCAAAGTTGTTATAACTTGAAAGTAAATGAATTTATTGGAAATTTTATTTAATTAAGAATTATCTTTATATCTATTAATTTGAAACTTGTTGAAATTAAAGATTTAAGAATATGACTTTATAAAGTGACTTGGTTTAAGACAATTTAAAAGAATATTTCAAGTTAAATAGATTGTAGGAAATATTCAGTGATTTGGAAATGTGGGTTTTATTTAAATGATATATTGGTTTGGTTTTGAAATGAAATAATATAGTATTTATTTTTGAAATGGATATTATTTTGGAAAGTAATGGTAATTGATTTTTAATTGGTTTTGGAATAAAAATGTTTTGACATAAATATCCATGGGTAATAATAACGTTTGGCTGTTAAAGAGATCGGGACTAGAAGTTTTCATACTCTCTGCCAACTCCGAAAACCACTTTAACAACCGTGTACGCGGTGGAGACTCCAGAATGAAGTAGGATGGTGGCGATGTTCTACTAAGGTATATACGTGGACCCAACTCATGTGAGTTGACATAAGGTGGCTGAAACAGGAGCAATTGACGAGCTAATGAGGTCGCTCCTCTGATCGGACACACTCCTTCGCTATTACATTTGGACTTTGAGATTGATTCGGTGGCCACTTTTGATTTTTTTGATTTGAGGGTGTGGCTCGAGGTGGGCGGTAGCAGCTGCTATGCGTTACCACCGGTACGGAAGTGTAATTGGTATATCTACCCTGGCATTGCCTAGTTGTGCCGTGTCACCTACCCTAGCACGCCTTGTGCGAGTTTGATTTGTGTCGTACCTAGGAGTATCCTCTGGTAGCTCCCGATCAGGAGGTATTACGGTACTGTATAGACTATTGACACTATTACGTGTTAAGGGCTATATGGGTAACCCCTTAATTCTATTTAAAAGTAAGTTTATTTTACTATAGACATTATCATAATAGAGCAATATTACTACATAGTAAATAGTTTAACGGATCCTTAGAGGATGGGCGGTCCCAAGCATCCTTTAAGTTACTTGCACCTCTCTATTACAGTTCGCTTGAGTTGGTTTACATTGTATAAGTATATATTTCATAACTCAAGTGTTTTGTATTTTTCTTTACTCTCGGGTCAGACAGAGTGATACAACGTTAGAGACTCACCTTTGGAGTTGGAGCTTTGCTTGAAGATCCAGCTATCTATCTTGATTCCAGTTATTCAGTTGATTCCAGTGATGTATTCTGATTGTACTTGATTATCATATTTAGACTTCTGTTGTATCTTGTTTAACTCTGATGTATATTTATATAGTAGCTTCATGAACTACTATTTCTTTGCTTCCGCTGCATTATATTACTCTGTGTCTGTGATTCTGTGATTTATTTATTTGCTGTATATTCTGAGATTTACCCAATTTATTTTACAATTTGGTATTTTGAGCAATTCAAGTTCGACATGTGCGAATGCGAATGGTTGAAAATATAGGGTCGTTACATCAATGCTTAGTGTGATACCTATTATCGAACAAGTATAACATTCCAACATTTTGTCGCTTTTAAGAAGAAGAACTTAGTTTTTAAAAGCATATTGTGACATAAAACACTTAACGAAGACTAGACATGTAGTTACTACGGAAAGTAACCGATCAAATTTGTAAAAGTTTATTTAACCTATTTTTGTTCGATAGTGATATACACTAACTCTATAGTGACTCACTTGCATGTATACATGTACATATATACAAAATGCCATAAGTTTCATATGATACACCATCATCTTTGTTATAGTCATTATAGTCTTTTTATAACCATTATAATAGTGAACATATGTGATTCATCCCTTCTCCCTTTGCCTTATAATATATTTTGGATATAGACAAAATTGAATAACCTAACCTCCAACATTAGTGGCATGCTATATTCATTGAATTTATTTGCTAGTTAGCTAACTCTAATGGTAATACTGCTATGCAATTTTCAAATGTAAATATAAATGAATTGAAATTCCATGTACGATGAGATAAAAGTAATACCAAATTAATTGAATGGAATAGGATTAAAAATGAATAACCAAACTAAGCAGTCTCAACTGGACAAGATAAGTTGCCTTCTTGCCTTAAAATGGTTTCATTTATAAGTTTTCTCAAATTACATAAACTTTGAATACTTGTCCAAAGTAGCATCAAATAAAAAAATTGGAAAAAAAATGAAAAACTTTAGTAGAGAAAGGGACAGATACATGAGGACTAATGAAAAATACATAAAAATGTTTATCATACTCATATATCAATATTTATAAAGGTTGTCAAAAATGATTCCAACTTATAAGTAAAAATAGCATTTAGTTTTCCTAATTTTGATCCCGACAAGTGAAAAGCACTTAGGTGCTTATGCATCGTTTTTTAGTTGTCATATGTAGGATGCATGTATTACACCTAGGAAAAAGCTTTGTAATTACTAAAAATTTCTTGGAAAAAAGTTACAATTCATAGTATCAAGATTCTCATATTTCCTGGCTATTGATAGGAAGAATTGTAAGATTAAAAAGAAAAACAACTCTCTTGTTATCATTTCCAAATCTATGTGACAAAATACCAAGCATGAATACTACTCTTTCAATGCATTTATAGAAGTATTCTAACAATTAAATATTGTATTTAATGGTCCTTTGAAGGTTGAATAACAACCTTTAAAAAACTAAGTATCGCATGACCATCATTAAGCCTATATTATTATAATCCCTACTGCGAAAATTCTTTAAGTCTCACCAAGGCCCCACCTAGGTGTTAGGCGAGGATAACCGCCTAGCCAACCTTCTAGGACCAACTAGGAAAATCTTACCATCATATATAGGAATCCTAATGGTTATTTAAGCACTGGTTAAGCATTCATTGAGGTTTGATGTCTCATATAAACATCAACATGCTGATGATGTTAGGCATATGGCCTATTTGGTTGTTCTCAAGTTCGTCCAAACCCTAAAATTTGTAATTTTGATCAATTAACACCAAATGAAATACCAAAATTTAATCCAAAATAAACGAGTTATCAAAAATGTCAAGCTCACTAACTCTCATCAAAACGATTAATCTTAATTTATACTTCTCGCCTAGGATCAACCTAGCCATTTTATAACTTGATCTATAATATAAAGAAACTTTTTAATAGCAAAGAAAAAAGAAAGACGAGGAATAACTAAGGTTAAATAGAAGCTTATGTATCGAGAGGCTTTTATTAAGACACCTCACCCAAATTTAACACTGATAAACATTTTCCGATAGCTATTCAAATTTATAATCATTTCTCATTGCATTTTCCTTACTACCTTTCCAATGCTGCCTCCCTCAGATCTATTCTCACCCTCTTCAATGTAAATTACTTTCTCGCCAAAAAAATTACAATTTTTTTGTGGTTATCAAGGCTATTTATCATCCTTCTAAGTCCTCCATTCTGCTATCCCAACAATCAACCTTTGATATTTTTAAGGCCATCACACTTCAGATTTGAAACTTCCCACCCTTCCTATTGATTCTTGCAGCAACCTCTTCCACTTAGTTGCAGCCTTCAACATTTTCATTCTAAGTAAAGTCAATTTAAAAGGCAGTTATAAAGTTATGAACTCATTTTTCAATCCGTTTTTGATTGCAATAATCCAAAAGTATTTGGATTTTGATTACTTGTTAATTCTCTTGCTCGTGTATAATTAGAAATCATACAGTAAAGTGTAGGACTGATATTTATATTATAATTGCATTATATAATTATACTCATTATCCATTCGTTTTTCTTTTTAGGAAAAAACGAGTGTTCCTATATTAGCAGAAGAGAGCACTGATGTAATATATTTATTCTACACTTAAAAAGAAAGCTATCAACATGCCTGACAGGTAGCGATATCCTCGTACAAAATGAAAGAAATAAAAAATAAAACCCAATCCTACGTAATTAAGGTCCATTATAGAAAAGTACAGCAAAATAAGGTGCAATAAATGCTCATACCCTCAAAATCGGCCGAATCCATCCAATCTAGGAACTATGCCTATAGTTGCTAAGAAAACTATACTAAAAATATAGGACCAATACATATACACGCATATATATATATATATATATATATATATATATATATTTGTGTGTGTGTGTGTGTGTAAAATAAAATAAAATAGACTAATAATAAAATACATAGAACAATCAACATTTTAATAAACACCGAGTAAGGACACAAGAAAGTGTATAACTAAAACTTATTACATTAAAAGACACAGATAAACTAGAAATTTACTACTTGGCTAATATCCTAAAAAATGAAGTATCAAAAGTTACCATAGTAAGATTGTCCAAGGAAATTACATTTAGTTTTTTTTTTTTTTACTATTTTCTCTATTATTTAGAATGATTATGTTCTTTAAAAACTCAATATAAGCTTTTATTATTTTAAGAAATTATTTTAAACAAATTTTTATTTAATTTATAACTAGGATTTAAAATCTATTTAAAAGTAAACAAAGAAATTACATATACTCATTGTCCATCCTTAAATAATTATTTGATCTCACACTACATCCTGATAAAATGTGAAACCATTCCTACTAGGTTTTGGTTAAATTTGTGTGTCTATATATATTAAAAAGATGAAATCGATAACCAGTGATGTGACAACCGCCCTACACCTTCTCTTCTCATATTATCCAATAGTGCGTGGCTGGAGCATCCAGCCAATGTAGGACCATGGTCTAAGGAAACAAAAGAAGTAAAGAAAAGAAATAGAATGGAAAGAAAATATTATATAATCATAGAACCTATCATATATCTCGTTGTGCATCGAATAAAATATAATAATCATTACATATATAAAGTAGGCGAGACAGTGGTAACTACGTGAACCATAGAATACAAAAGTTCATATAGTTATACACTACAGTAATAGAGTTTATATAACTTATAGATATACTCAACCAATAAACTGTCTCTAATAATGGAATGTCAGACATTGTTAAGGCTCCATAGTGTCACGCAGCACAATAAGAAGTAATATACCCAAAATATAAATATAAGAAAGCATTGCCTCATGCTAGTCCATCTACACAACTCCATGTGCTATTTACACCTATGGTCTAGTCTACTCTTTGAGAGTACTCGAGATAATGAGAAAAAAACATAAAACCTTGAGTCAAAAACCAATCTAGTGTGAGCGATAAATAATCTCAAAATACAATTAAAGTCAATATAGCGCATGTGATATAGGATATGTAGAATCATATCTGACATGTCCCTGCATCATAATCATCATGGGTGTATAATATGCCAAAGTACAAATAAGTGTCCAGGTATCTACATCAAAAATAATTATATCATGTGATATTCAAAATCAATAAAGCAAACATAGCATCCACCATCCATCCTCGTATTCACTCACTCAGTGCGTTGGATATAAAATCACTAGCCGACCCATCGCGGTCAAAGAATAAGCTATCCAAAACAATAGCCCATGTCCTAGTTCCTTGGTACTCAAATTCATGTCACTTGGTCGGCCAAGAAATAAACTAACCATCATGTTAGTCCTATGGTAAACACACCTCCCATCTAGAATAAAGAGCCATCATGCTACAGGGACCATAACGTCCCTAGGAACCATCACATCCTAGGGGACCATCACGCTCTAGTGTATACCCCACTCTACGGGTTCCCTTTCAACTATTGATTCTCAACTATCCTTTTGCACATGTCATCTATAGTAGAGCACGTCCTGGAACTGACCTTTAGGTCATTACAATACTTCCATCTGGAGTCGTCAAATTCAGGACAATTCTTGACCATCATCACTAGTTGCAGAATATCATCATTTGTCCCTTAAACACCTTCTAATAATCCTTCAAGTCTGGCCCGATGCTATATGCCTTAAAATGCAGTTATTGCACTAAAGCCATCACTTTTCATGAAGAGCCATCACGTCAATGCATTGATCCTTACTACACCGCTAAACTTCTCATCGAAGATCCATAACATTAAAATCAAATGTCGAATGAACGAACCATCGCATTATGCTCCTCTAAGCCTCTCCATCATCCATGTCAAAATTGGCTAAATCGATCGTCATCAGTAGTGGTAAATAACGACCTTACCAGAGTAGTCGATAATAACCACTTTATCAGTGTACTTAGCCAAAAAAGGCTAGGTACAAACCAACTGGCATCCATCTTGAAGTCCGAATCACATACCCAAGTCCATCGTCTTTCGTCTTCAAATCGGCCAGAACACAAGTAACTCTACATATGAAATTCTATCCTAGGGAAATTTTTTCTAACACTATATCGCCTTTTGATCAATGTTATCATCCAAAACAAGCAAACAAACATAATGTAACTAGCAAGCATGCACACATCTATCATATCATGTGTACAACGTACATTACATGTTTATATCAACTGATACGAAGATTCAGACCAAAAGTAGCCTAGATCTAGTGATTTCCTAAAAACAATACGTCTATAATAATATATGTAATATCCAATTTAAAACCATTTAAAAATACTTTAAAATAATTTTATAAAATCAGGTGTGGATACTTTAAAATACTTTTATAAAATTAGGCGTGGGTTTAAATATTATAGAAATCATGTTTTAAAGTTGGAAATCATTTTAAAATATAATTTTTATATGATACTAATGATCACAGTATGGTGAGAGGGGACATCACTTACCTCAACATAAGCTGATCTATTTTGCACTATGTTATAAAGCTCTCCAATGCAAGCTCAGCGCAAGAAATCGCATCCTAATCGAACCTCGTATGCAAAAGATACGAATTTTATAAGATATGGATTATATATATTAATTAATTATCTAAACTAATTAACAATTAACTATATCACCTCGTTAGCCACTGATCCTTCTTCCCCAAACATTGCATGTTCATGAATGTGTACAGATGCACAAACCCACCGAAATATGAATCATCCTTCCTCAATTTCTCCATCCACACTTAACAAAACAACGAATGGTCTTGGCCAATTCGTGGCACATCGTGCGCTCTCCACAACCATCACCACCACATGAAACTCAACTCCCCAAAGAAAAATGTGACTTGACTCCCCTATCTCGGCTCCAAAATGTCGCAATCCCCTAGGCAATGTTGCACCGCTCTAACAAGCCACCTGATCGTGTTCACATGAGAAGCGCAATGTCACTCTCCATTTTGCCTATTCCTCCTCTAACTCCGACAAAATTTAACTATAGTCGATGGTTGAAAATGTCAATTTCGGCAATCACAGCCGCACACCACCTCATAATCGTCGATGTGAATCTCTTCGATCCTCAAATCCAATGGATCCAACCTTGTCAATTATTGTGCACTGTGTTCCCGATTTAATTCGTGGAAAGGTTAAAGAAAGGGAGTGACCATTTTTGTTTACTGGAAAGAGGAAGGAAAGAAATATGAAACATGCAGAAGTAGGCGAGTGTATATATATTATTATATATATAATTTATTTGATTTCTCAAATAAATCATCGTACGTTTCAAGCTAGTACAATAACATATGACATTCGATCGCAAAAAAACTCGTCAGCGCACGTCACCTTATTTTTCTAGTCATTGTTATCCAAAACGGCATTCAAAGATGATAATTTTGCGCATTTCGAGAACTTTTTCGCCATCAGATTGCTCGGTTCAAAATATAGTGATTTTTATACTCATTTTAATTCGCAGCGTCGATCCAAACTCAACAAAAGTGGACTTGAGTCCTAATTCGACCGTATACGAAGAAGTCATATTTTGGACCTTTGATTAATTGACGATTCAATATTTATATAAATTATTTGAATACCTTATCAAAAAATGTTAGTTGTTGCATTCTACCCTCCTTAAAATAATTTCTTCCTCGTAATTCCTAAAGTAAGAGAATGTCTAACAACCCATAGGCTTTCAAAGCCCTTCTTATTTTGGAAAAATTTGACAGCGCCTCCTATTCGTAGCTAAGTCCGGAAAGTACTATAAAAACTTATGCGCACACACGCACACACATCTCATATCTAAGGCATCTCATGTCTGAGGCATCTCATTTCTGAGGACATGTAAGCATATATACCTAAATCCTCACTATAGATTTTATGTACCTCTTTTATAGCAAGAGCATACCATATAGATGGGAATAAAATTGGGTTAGCATACAAAGAGTCAACACTTACTTCTATATACCTCAATATGTACTCAAAAAAAGGATTAAACACAAATGCAACAACATATTAGGTATTTAAGCATGCTAATCATATATAGCAATCATCCTAAATTAATGTACAATAGCAAACCATAATTATCATGCATGTCTAACAACCATATAAGCATAGGTAATAATATCAAATGCCAATAATCAACCACCAAATAAGCACATATAAGTTCTAACATCAAAAATAACATCTATGCCTATCCTAGCATGTTGGATACCAAACTATCTAACATAAGCATCAAATATGACATCCAATATGCAAGTTGACAAAAATTGGAAATCTAACCAAGTGAAGAGCTCCGGAATGGTGATCCTCATGTTCTCATCAGTCTTGCATTTGTGATCTCCTTTGCTTTCACTCTATTGAACATTTACAACTTAATCGCCTTCCTCCTAACATGTTTTGTATCATGTCGTACAATACGAATAACGAATTCTCAAAGTTTTGGGTTCAGTCTCAATATCTTTTGTCGATTTGTTGCCATATTTCCCAACGCTTCTTGTAAGATCTTCCAAAGCCTATTAATGGACAGTATGTTTCGGCCACTTACAATGCGCTTCCAAATAAATGGAATCGAATAGCCAACTACACATATAACTCGACTAATTTGAATGCCATTCCACTGGACTTAAAGAATATAAATTTAGCAAACTTCATTAATCTATCAATTGTGACCCAAATGCTATCATATTCTCCTCTATTCGTTGACATTTCATTGGTAAAGTCCATTAATATCTCTTCTTATTTCTAGTTAGGAATCTGAAGCAGTTATAGTGAATCATTTGGCTTCTTCTGTTAGGCTTTTACTGGCTGATAGTGTTGAATCTAGAGATGAATGCCCAACACCTTCATCCCTTCTCAATAAAATTTCTACCCCGAATCATGGTAAACTTTATTATCATCAGGATATATAATCAATCTCGAATGAGATTCTTCTATGGTACCTCATCCCTCAAGCCAAAGACATCAAGAACAAACAATATCTCACATCCTTGTAGAGCCAATCATCTCAGTCGAGCCCGTACTACATCTCCTCTATATACACTACTTGTTCCTCTAATTTAGCCATGATCTTTTGTTAGTCTATCTTCTCACCTTTGACAAGTGTCGATCCGCTATATCCAAATAGGTCAGATAGTTAAATAGCCATCATCTTTGGTCATAGATCACATCGACTTCTGGAGTCATGAGAAGTAATAAAATCAAGTAGTGCCCGCTCTAGGAACATTTCTCCCAACTGGCATGTCTTCTGCTCGAAGCATCAACAGCTGCATTTCCTTTATGGGTGTATATTAAATGTCAAAGTCATAAGAGGCTAAGAACTCTTACTCTCACTACTAGCGAAGGTAAAGATCTTTCTCAGAAAAGAGATGCTTCAATGATGTGAGATTAATGAACAACTCAAA
Source organism: Allium cepa (assembly GCA_030765085.1). Classification (NCBI taxonomy): domain Eukaryota; kingdom Viridiplantae; phylum Streptophyta; class Magnoliopsida; order Asparagales; family Amaryllidaceae; genus Allium; species Allium cepa. Next base: position 187,730,908 of record CM060937.1, on the reverse strand, counting down.
CCCCTCTCCTAATAGATAGAGCCTCCAAATCTCCAAAGCAAATATTAAAGAAACCAACTCCAAATCATTAGTCAAAAACTTCCTCTCCTGCATTTTCAGTTATCGACTAGCATATGCAAAAACCTTACATTTCTGCATCAATACCATACCTAGTTAAGTACCATAGGCATGTGCACTTACTGTCAACTCCTTATTCCCACTCGGAATGATTAACACCGGTGCACCCACCAACCTTTCTGTCAAACTCACAAATGCATGTCTACACCTTGCGTCTTAAATAAAAGATTGATTCTTCTTGTCAAATTGGTTAATGGTATCACTACCTTTGAGAATTCCTTAGTAAAACATCTATAATATCTCACTAATCCAAGAAACTCCTCACACCCATAGCACTCTTAGGTCTTTTCCAATCCTGGACTATTGTAACCCATAGGATCCATCTGCCTTAGTGGCGAACACTACGGGTACATCCCACTCAAATATGCTCCTACGAATAAACCCTCACCTCGGTAGGTCCTCTGCTCACACCTCTAGTTTTCTCTGCTCTTTAGGCATCATATGGCCTAAAGGTGTAATTACTAGTCTGGAACATTTGACCTGACTGATATGGAATTCTATCTACCTATATGGTGGTAATCTTGTCATCCCATTGAATATGTCTAGATACTCTCTAACTATGGGCGTAGATGATAACTCATCATGTGGGATATTGAGCAAATATAAAAAGCTAACCACCACTTATCATCCAATGGGGAGCCTAAAACTACCTTCCACTCATCATCGGTCTGTATCATCACCAACCGCCTTACACTATCCAACACTATGATGTACCTCTTCAGCCGGTCCATTCCAAGACTATGATACCGAACCCAATTAAACTCGTAACAAATCAATAACAAATAAACAAACATCCATTACCCGATAAGGCTAAATCTAGACAAAGCATGCACATACTGGCTAAGACCCAAACAAGGTTCATTGCAAATTAAAGGTCAGTAATTTATCTTTGGTCCTAATCCTAAGATATCTACCAAATCACTAGATATGAAGGGAATATGAAACCTCAATATCGAATAATCCACGTATGGAACATAATAATTGGAATGCTTACCCTAGATAGTAATACCCTTTCCTTTTCCTTTCAACAATTGTGCACCCGATGAAATTGAAATGAAATTCAATGCATATGCTTCTATTGTCTATCACTGCTTAACTGACTCAAGATAGTCCCTATACACTGGGTTCATGCACTTGTATTGCAAAGCCTGCTCTATCAACTTCTTCAAGCTCTCATCAATATGACCAATCAATCGCTTTCTAATATGATTTCCTTAGTGATAAACTTTTCATTCTTTTCAAGTGGAGTATCAATAAAAGATAGTCATACTTCGATAGCACATGGATTCGGCCACATACTAGTGATAAACTTTTCATTCTTTTTAAGCAGAGTATCAATAAAAGATAGACATACTTCGATAGCACATGGAATTCGTCCACATACTACGACAAAGACATATCGCCTTCCTTCAAGTCAACAAAATTACTAAACAACTCCGACTTCTGAGAAGTCGAGATAAATTTCTCTTCAAAGAAAACTATGAATCGATGCCAAGTAAAACGAACCTTGGGGATCGCAGCTATAAGGGTATTCCGCTACTTCATAGCTCATACTTTAAATTATCTAGAGGCCAACTTCTATGACTCGAGTGTTTTATTTATTTTTTCCATATGTAGTCTGTTCTGTATTGTAAAAGTTTAATCAAATGTTATTTGTAATAGCTTCATGAACTGTTATTTGACCATTATATTTTGTCATTGAACTGTGAGATTCTTTGTTTATTTTATTTCTTTTCTTCTTTTTATTATTTACCCTATAACCATCCTCCCTTTCGAATGGTTGGAGTTTGACATGTGTGGTTTATTGTCAATTTAAACCGTCCAAAAAGGTGGGTTGTTATAAGTGGTATTAGAGCTTTGTTTTAGCAATAACCTTAGCTTTGTGGGGTTTGGCTCATTTGAAATAGGGTAGTAATACCCAGAATGAGTCGTTGAGTGTATGTATATGAAAGAGAGTATTTGTTAGTGTTATAAAAGGTTTTATATTGTGTTAATTTGTTCTGTTTAGCATTTATAAATCCTACTCAATATATAGAATGTTAGGGCATCGATTGGGATTCTAAACATTTAATAGGACAGACCGATACAATATTGTTTTGAAATATAGGTAAATGAAATAATTTTACCTAGTATATATTTTGTATATAAAGGAATAACTTTTGTAAATGATATAGTTGGATGTAATATATTGTTTATTAGGAATTGAAATTTTATAAATATCGGTTGGAAAATAAAATTTACAAATAAAAAGGATATAAACTGGAAATTTTAGAACTTAAGTTCCGGAATTTTGAAAATTCGTTCAAAAGATGTTGGAATATAATATTAGTACTATTTCAATTAAATACTCTCCGATATAAATATTTTAATATGATTTGAAAGAAATGTTTAAAGGAATTTTGGAAGGAAATAAATTCTGTACTCCCTTCTCTGTCGCTGGAAAATAATTTCGGTGATGAGTGCACGCATCATCGACGTTCATTTTCGAGTTTCAAAGTGGGAAGACTGCTGTTGTAGTTTTACTACACATCTGTTTTGATGAATAAATCTTAATTTTGAATTCCTAAATATGACTTCATCTATAAACGATATATACACATGATTTTCAAAATGACTGAAATGAATCTAGAATTTCGTCCTTAACCTCTCTTATACTTAGTAGTTTTCAGTTATTGTGATAAAATAAAATCTTAACTATTCTAATAATTGGAAACTTCTAATTTGAGTAATTAGAATTTGATGCTACGTGATTAATGGAATATATAATAAATTGAAATTTGTAACTTGTAGATATGAGAAAAAAGAAGAAATGTAACCGTTGAACATTTCGTTATTTAAAATGAATAAGATAAACTTGTGTGGCATTCAATTACATTCTTAAAACACACACACACGCACACGCGCACACACACACACACACACACACACACAGATATATATATATATGTATATATATATATAACCTACCAAAATATAGAGTTGAAATGCTAATAAAATATGTAATAGAATATTATACAAGTAAAACTTAAGTAATGAAGGTGTTTAACGAAATTTCTTCCTTAAATAAGAATTATGATGTTATAAGTTGTTATAAACTTAAGTCAATAATTTGAAATGTTACTAATCAAATTTATAGATAAAGTAAATACAATACGAAAATGATTATAAACTTAAGTTAATGTTGCAACTAATTGTAATTATAAATTGTAAAGTGAATACAATATGTGAAAAAAAAGCGAAAAGAAAAGGAAAGGAATGAAGAAAAAAAAATCTAAGTATGAGTTGCTTCAAAAATGAATATTAATGTTAAAAGGAAATCAAAGTAAATAATAAATTGCAAAGTAAACCGAAATAAATTGTATGTAATACTTATATACCGAATTCATTGATTATTTTAAATAACTGAACGGAAGTAATTGATTATGTAAGTGAATGGATGTAAATTAATGAAAAATGGCATTGTATGTATAAATGGGAAATGGAATTTTGTATGTAATGAATGTAAATTAAAGAAAATAATCATTGAAATTTTTTAACAGTAAATGATGTGAAAGGAAAGTAATAAGAATAAACGTAAATAACTTTTGAAGTTATTGTTGTTTTGGCTTATAGATTGGTTGGGAAAGGATACTTCTTTTTGTATAAAAATGTATAAATAATCTATTGAGCATTATCTAAGACTGTTGAGTGCATAGTATACTTGGTATTTTATTTTCATTTTATTGAATAAATGTTTATAAACCCGAAAAAACCTTCTATTTTGATTCTTATGGATAGATGGCTGATTACTTTGATCGCATATGATAACTGTATGGTTTTGTTAGTAAGTGATTGTTGTTATATTGTGTTGGTTTGTTGCTATTGATTGAAACAACGTCAACATTCCTCTTTTACATAATCACTAACTTCTTTGGATTATATAAGTGAAATACAGGTTTATGGAAGCAATAGCTGCTGCTTTTGGTTTCATAAATAAGCGTTGTTTTTTCAACAAATAGGTGCGTTTTCGGATTACGTTTTTTCTAGCGATATTCTATTGTTTTCCCAGGGTTTGAGAAATATTATTTTGAAATATGTGATATATATTAATTATTTTCGATATTATCATTTCTCTCGGACCTCCCTATACAAAAGGGACTCTACCAAAATTTTCTATGGATTTTGGACTTAGAAAATTTAGTGAAAATGGAAATGTTTTTCAAACTTTTATTAACTTGAACATGAAAAGATTTAATTGTTATAAATTGATATACCTTATTTTTATTACTTAATTATGTAAACTAATTGTTTATAAATTGAATACTTTGAATTAGATATATTAATTCCTTAATCCCTTCTTTTCCCTTATCGAGGACGAAAAGTTTTGAGTGGGGGAGAGTGTAACGACTTGCAATTTTCAATAGCTAAATATGTTAATAAGTAATCAAGATTTTGTAATTTAATATTGGAAGATTTTTTTTTATGGTTTATTAATGAGAATAATAACTATAATGAAATGTAACTATATTAACTTAAGTTAATTGCTAACTATTTTAATGTAATTCCAATTAACCGAAATGATTGAAAGGTTATAAGTGGTTATAAATTGTAAATAAGGAAATAGATCAAATGTTATATTAATTAGTGAAATAATATGTAATTAGTTGTAGCTGCATAAAATTAGTGTTGTGTAAGCAGTTATAACATTTGGTTATTTATAGATAATAAACTTATAAATGTAAGTTTAAGTAATAGGCAACGATTGTTATTTGTTACCTATTTATTTAATCCGTTGAATTAAATTAAAAATCAATTGCAATTAACAAGTATGGGCGTAGATGATAACTCATCATGTGGGATATTGAGCAAATATAAAAAGCTAACCACCACTTATCATCCAATGGGGAGCCTAAAACTACCTTCCACTCATCATCGGTCTGTATCATCACCTACCGCCTTACACTATCCAACACTATGATGTACCTCTTCAGCCTGTCCATTCCAAGACTATGATACCGAACCCAATTAAACTCGAAACAAATCAATAACAAATAAACAAACATCCATTACCCGATAAGGCTAAATCTAGACAAAGCATGCACATACTGGCTAAGACCCAAACAAGGTACATTGCAAATTAAAGGTCAGTAATTTATCTTTGGTCCTAATCCTAATGTAACGACCCGCAAATCCGTACCCCTTGAGTCAACACTATTCTACAACAATCAACTCAAGTTTTACAGAAATACGAACCATTTGGGTTTAAGAAGAAGAGGTAGAAGAAGAGAAAACAAAATCAACATCAGAATCTAACCATCGCAAATAAAATATAATAGATAATAAATAATCTTTACTCAATCAAATATATCTCTGTTTATATATTACATTATCAGAGTACATCAATCACAGCTCAACATCAATATCATACAAATGGATACACAACAACTCAACACAGCGGAATATATATAAATAAGTACGAGAGTACGTGTCGTCACCCAGCTCGTCTCCTGAGCTCCACAGCATCACATCCTGTACATCCTATAATACTCGGTCTGACCCGAGCATTACAGTTAAATAACACCCGAGTCAGTCTGGAATACCAACGTGATAAAATCACACCCAATTGATTATTAAAGTTTCAAAAATCCTTTGAAAACAAAAGCATCTCGTACGACCACGCCACAAATAAACATGTCGGGTTTTTACCTTACGATAGCTAAAACAATTTTTATAGAAATCCTCTGATATTATAATAAGGTCTAAATACAAATACTTATAAAATAGCCGAAATTGTTACATGATTAAATTCCAGCTACTAGGCACAGAGTGGGTAATACAAACAAAACTCGTACAAGGCTCGTAGGAAGAATGGATTTCCAACCAATGACTAGGCACTGGGGTACCACCTGTCACAGTACGGGGCCTAGATCACCGTACCGAGGAGTACGCCCGCTCCCCTGCAACACAAGGCCGGAACCATCCCTTACTGGACAGTCTCGAGTGAGATCACTCCGCGGTTGGGATCAGCAACCGCCCACTAAGCCGAAATAAAAAGGGACATCTAGACGGGAATGACCTCACCCTGCTTGGGTGCTACCCACCTAGCCTTGCTGCATAACCCCTGATTTTCAGTCATTCCCATTTGATGAGGCTTGAGGCTAAGCGTTACCTTTATAGAACATATCACTTAGAATGCCCATCGTCCACCTGACGAAGTTTCGCAAGCATTCATCCATACAAGTCCGTCCCGGGTTCGAACGGAACCGAAGGCACTATTCCTACTACATCCATTTTGGAAATATCCTCAGGATTAGTAGCGACTAGCCCTTGCACTTTACTGCTCCATCTTCGAATCCAAAATCGTTTACACGAAACGTACAAACCGGATCAAAGTGGTTTTCGAGAAATAAATCTCGATCCCGGTCTCTTCGAAACGATCAACGTAATTGTCCAATATTGATAGTCGGTGATTTAACTATCAATTAATATTTACAAACAGCCATCAACCAATAAATAATTTCCCAAATTATTTAACCTCAAAATATCCTCAAAGATATATTTCTATTTTCAATCCTTTGAAAACAGTTTCCAAATCATCTTTCTTTTCAGAGTAAACTTTCCCAAATATTTTCTATCTCCTCTGAAATCACCAAGCACCAACTAGATTTTAAAAATAAATTTTAAAACACTTTACTTTGAACATATATGCTTTTAAAACATTTAAATTAAAACTACTTTAATAATTTGTTAAAAATACATATTATATGAATATTTGAAGATAATGTTACAAAATAAAATATAAAATATAAAACTAGATTTCACTTTTTTAAAGATAAAATACTAAGGCACTCTTTAAATAATTAGTGCTATAATAGATTAAAATAAATACTTACTTTAGAATTTAAATATTTAGAAATAGTAAATTTTCAAAACATACTTCGTACAACAACTTTAAACTTTTAATTTATATTTAAAAATTTACTTTGAAAGCGTACTTGGGTATTCAGAGAGAAATTCCCAATCTCAATCACTTAAATCAATTTTTTTCCAAATTGATTTCCAATTTATTCCATTTGAAATAAATCTCTTTACTCATCAGTTCATTTCAAAATTCATTAATTATGGACTTTATTTTTATTATTTTCCTTTTGATTTTATATCATTTAACTGAAATATACCAATTCCAGCTTCTTCCCAGTTCTTCTGTGTTCTTTTCAATAACTTAAATCTTAATTTTACATAAATGTTTTATTCTTTTCAAAATAATAACACTGACATTTATAATTCATTAATCTTCTGATTATTCAATTTATCCCTTACTAAACTTAAGATTTATTTATTAAAATTTTAAGCGGCACTTTATTTCTTTTCAATTTATTCTTAAATTTATTCAAATTTTCTATAATTATTTTACTTATAAATTCATTTCTTTTATTTTCTTTTCAAAATCCAATCTATAAAATTTTGATAATTCATTTACTCAAATATATCCAATCAACCATAACATTCAATATTCCAATACAACTCATCACAGGATATCAATATTCACAGTAGAGAATATTAAATAAATTTAAATAAATGTTGAGGGATCCAGTTGGATCCCTCCAACCTTTTTTCCTGCATCCACAGATGTTAGCACAAAAATATATTGATTTCAGAATATTCCATACCATATCACATCAATCAATTTCAACCATTCAAACAATTATTTAAGTTAAACCATTTAAATTTGAACTGAAATTTAACTGAGTGAGATTAACTCACCTTTGCTTTAAACTTGCAGTCTAATTCCATTCACTTCCATTTCAGCTTGTTTCTCGATTTTTAGACCTTGAAGAAATATTTATGTAATTTATTAATATTTGAGTAATTGAACAATTAATTTTCATTTAATTAACAAATCATTTAATTTATACAATTTTCCCTTAAACCATTTGGTAACTGAAATATTGAAATATGTTAAATAAACAGGTTAATCACTAAATCTACTGGAAAGAAAAATAAACTAGCAACTTTAAAATAGGTATGTGTATATTAATTTATTGTTCTGAAACTACATATACTTTTGAAAATTGAATTATATATAGATCGAAACTGATTTCCTATAATTCCTTCAATCATTTGAAAATTCATATATTTTATTATTAATTTTCCAAACCCCATCTAAAATGATTAAATTTTCTGTTTACCGTCATTATACCTACTCATCTGTCTTTCAATTAAAAACCTATTCAAATCAACAACAAGTTGATCTATAAATACTATATACTTTCTAACTATATACATATATTTCAATTGAAAAAAAAAACAAATTTATATCCTTACTTGTCTTACTGCTAAATCTAATACTGTTAGATATATAAATCTAAACTTGTAAAATTCATACCCAAAACTAGCTCTGTAATTAAAAATCTAAAGAGTAAAATTTCTCTACTGTAAAAACATAGTTTCTATGTATATACATAACCATATAGATTAAATAAAATAAAATAAATAAAATAAAAGATACCTCATTGCACGTTCTCCACTCCCCCAAAATCGAACCCTATCCTAACAAAATGCTACTGCTTCGTAAACTTGGGCGACGAACGAGGCTCGGTCCTTACACCGTCGAATTCGCGACGCCGTCGCCTCAGCGCTACCCAATCCTCGCGAACAGCCCCCCCCCCCCAAAGTCTCGAGCAACAGCGTGCTCGAAGTTCCTACGAGCTTCTAGACTTCGAACGATTTCGAATCGAGACAAAAAAACACTTTCGCCCAAGATCGATTTCTTCCTAGCTTCAAATTGGAAAGGGATCGACAAGTATAAAATCGCGATTTAGGTTTGAATTTGAAAGATGAACGCGACCATTTTATTTTGATTTTCATTCATTTATTTTTTTTCTTTTCACCGAGATCTTTAGGGCTTTTAAAAAAGAAGAAAAGGGTTATGGCTCCTATTACGTTGAGTTCGTTATTATTATATTTTGGTCTATCACGCGGCTTCCCTAAGAAGGCACTTTCTTGATTTATTATTATTATTATTATTATTATTATTATTATTATTAATATCATTTGTTTTATCTTATTATTATTTGTTTTAGTTCGAGCATTTTGATAGTTGATCGAACGGCTTAGAATTTCAGATAATACTTTGTCCAACTTCTAATTATTAAACCCTTATTATTTAATAATCAAATAAATAGTGATTTGAATTCAAGTTAAAATTACTCTATTAAATATTTTAAAATCATCGAAATATTTCGATTTTTAACTACTCGAAAATTCCGGGTCGTCACACCTAAGATATCTACCAAATCACTAGATATGAAGGGAATATGAAACCTCGATATCGAATAATCCGTGTATGGAACATAATAATTGGAATGCTTACCCTAGATAGTAATACCCTTTCTTTTCCTTTCAACAATGGAGCACCCGATGAAATTGAAATGAAATTCAATGCATATGCTTCTATTGTCTATCACTGCTTAACTGACTCAAGATAGCCCTATACACTGGGTTCATGCACTTGTATTGCAAAGCCTGCTCTATCAACTTCTTCAAGCTCTCATCAATATGACCAATCAATCGCTTTCTAATATGATTTCCTTAGTGATAAACTTTTCATTCTTTTAAGTGGAGTATCAATAAAAGATAGACATACTTCGATAGCACATGGATTCGGCCACATACTAGTGATAAAATTTTCATTCTTTTTAAGCAGAGTATCAATAAAAGATAGACATACTTCGATAGCACATGGAATTCGTCCACATACTACGACAAAGACATATCGCCTTCCTTCAAGTCAACAAAATTCCTAAACAACGCCGACTTTTGAGAAGTCGAGATAAATTTCTCTTCAAAGAAAACTATGAATCGATGCCAAGTAAAACGAACCTTGGGGATCGCAGCTATAAGGGTATTCCGCTACTTCATAGCTCATACTTTAAATTATCTAAAGGCCAACTTCTATGACATAGCGTCATCTAGTTCCAAGTCATAAAAGATTCTTTTGCGAATAACCATTCAGTCTTGCATCTCAGTAGCCGACTTTGTTTCAAGGAACAGTCTGCCTTTTAGACTCATGTAGTCTTTATACAACTCGGCAAAATTGAATCTAGCATTTGCACTTAGGCACCATAATCCTTTAGAGAAACTTGGGCATTCCAAATAATGTTTCGCATCATCTCAGTTAACGTTTTCGGTAAATCAAGGTTAGTGGCCCCCTGATCTGCCCACTTCACTACTCCATAGATGAAGCCTGTAATGACCCGTAATTTTCAATAGTTAAATTTGTTAATTAATCAAGATTTTGTAATTTAATTTTGGAAGAAATAAAAATTTATGATTTATTAATGAGAATAATAACTAGAATGAAATGTAACAATGTTATTTTAAGTTAATTGCTAACTATTTTAATGTAGTCCTAATTAATTGAAATGATTAAAAGGTTATAATTGGTTATAAATTGTAAATAAGGAAATAGATTAAATGTTATATTAATTGGTGAAATAATATGTAATTAATTATAATCAGATAAAATCAGTATTGTGCGAGTAGTTATAACATTTGTTTATAGATAATAAACTTATAAATGTAACTAAATTAAGTAAAAGGTGGAAATTGCTATTGGTTACCTATTTATTTAATTTTTTGAATTAAATTAGAAATCAATTGCAATTAAATGTATTTAAATATTACGTTAATATGAATTAAGTTGATAATTGTAGAATATTAGTTTAATAAGATATAAACCAATTCGAATTTTATCTATAAGATGATAATTGATTGAATAATAAGTGATAACCAAACAAATGAATTTATTGGAATTTATATTATAATTAATGGATTTATTGGAATTGAAATCTTACGCTGTAATTAGTGTAATAATTAACATTGAATTTGATATAGAAAATTGGTTTTGAAAGATTGTTAATTTCTGTGCAATTAGAAGTGGTAAAAATTATTAATTATAAAAAGTGGGTTGAAAAGTGATTTAATCAATTTAATATAATTTATTTGATTAATGTGAAAATAGTCATTTTGGCCACTGTCTCGGATTTCGAAGAAACTAGTTTCATTGGATCCGTATGGTGAATTATTGTAGGATTTCAAGTTTCATGGTGATCGAACTTGTCGTTTGATCGTACGAGCGTGAAATGCGTAGAAATCAATTTATTTAAATCAATTTGAAATAAGCTAATTTTGAAAGCTTACTTCTATATACGATGAAATTAGGACTTGAAACTTGTTCCATTGAACTTAAAATTAGTGAAAACATATATTTTGATATATGGGATGACCCCTTTTCGTTTCGGAAGAAAAAGGGCTTTTTGGGTCGTTATTGTCGTTCGTACCAATTCGGTACGTGTTCATTTTCTCATCTGTCTTTGTTCGTATAAGTAGATCTTTCTTAACCCAAGCAGCCTTTAATTCTTATCTCAATACGTACGATCCCATCTCTCTGCTTCTCCTTCTAAATTGCAGAAACTCTATTTCCTATATTCAAATTGCAAATCGAAATCAAATCATAAAATTAAAACTCCTCAAACTATATCGAATTATATATCGTTGGAACGGCCTCGACTAATGGAACCTAGGTCCAGTGTTCATTTTCGTAACAGTGCGAGAATCAACCACAAATTACAAATTGAGAGTTTTTAATTGGAGAAACAATTGGCGAAATAGTGATATGGGTTTTGTAGAGGGGGCTTCGACGTGGTCAGCGGTGTTGGTCGTATGGGCTAGATCAGCCGGAGGCATTCGAATTTGGTTGATTAGGGTTAGGAAACCCCTAATCTTTGGGCCACGGCGCACGTCAATTGAAGATGTCGGAGGTCACGTCGTGACCTTTGACAGGTGCGGCGGAGGGAGGCAAAGCCATTGAAGGTCGCGACGTTTGCTATCATGGTTGGAGGTGCTTGTATTTGGTGGTCAAAGAGCAGCGTTGATGGGTTGTTTTGGGTATTGTGTGAACGAGATCAGGTGCTGATGCGTTTCCTTGATGATGACGTGTATGTATAAAATTTATTTACCTTTTTAATTTAAATATTATCTTTTAAATGTTCTAATCAACATACCTTTTACATACATGCTCGGATTTGCATGCGGTTTATTCTGCTATGATCATATCGAAATTTTGGACATTATAGAACTAGTTTGGACGAAGTCTGAGACTGTTGAATTTTGGTCCTTCTTTTGAATTTCAAATCGATTTGAAATCAAAGGTGAGTGTTTTGACCCACTCATAATTACTAAATTATCTAATGTAACCTAAGTTGAATTTATGAAGTGATTTGAAATTGATTGGTTGATGTTTGGTATATTTACTTTGTCATTCTAGTAAATTTGTCCTTTATTGAATTTAATAGCCAATTTATTTAATATTGAAGTTTAATTGTTAGTTGACACCTGTCATTGATAACTATTCGATTGTTATTGTTTATTTATAGGTTTGAATGATGATTGTGATGGATGTTTGATTGTGGATATTGGATGACTGGATGTTATATTTATATTATTATTATAACAGTGCAGATTCCCTATGAGTTGAAATGATCATACCCGAACGATCTAATAGATTAGGAGAAATCGTTATGGGTTGAAATTATAGACTCGAGCGATTTCGTGGACTTGAAATTAAATTTGGGAATGTGGGTTGAAATAATATATACCCGTAAAATTTAAATATTTGCTGATTGAAATGATAAATATCAATCGCACTTGACCATAGGGTAGAAAATTATATACGGACACCGGATTGGTTAAATTAAATGATTTTAAATCTTTAAATTTTGAATTCAGCTAAATGATATTTTGAAATATAATTTTATTTATATAAATAGAATTATTTTAAATTAATTGTTTAAAAGATCAATTTGAAATTTTAGAATTGTACTAAGTAAATCGCTCAGAGGTTTTAAATTGGAATTCTAAAGTTGAATTTGAAGTATAAACGAAATTTATCGAAATTGATTATTGAAGATGTTTGAAATTGTAACTTCGAAATCTATTGAAATTGGAATAGCTTAAATTGATACTTCAAGATTTGAAATTAGATTTTGATTTGAAATTAGGATATGGTCCAGATTTGTCGAAATGGAAGAAATAGTTAAATTTGATGTTAACTTCAAATTTATTATTTCAATATAAACTGTTTAAAGAAATACCATTTTAAAAATACCGATTATTAAGATTTTCAAACTATTAAACTAATTTAATCTATTTTAAACTATTTTAAACCGATTTAAACTATTTTAATTTATTTTAATCTATTCAATTTAATTACTCTATTTTACCTATTTTAATTTATTTTAATATATTTTAATCTATTTTATTTAATATCGTCTATTTTACCGATTTTAATTTATTTTAATCTATTTTAATTCATTTAATCTAATTTTGATTTAACCTATTTTAAACTAATTAAACCATTTTAATCTATTTTAAAACTATTTCATATATTTTAAATCTATATAATGTATTTTTAATCTATTAAACTATTTTAGATCAATTTAATATATTTAATCTACTTTAAATATATTTAAAGTATCTTAAATCTATTTAGATGTTATTTTAAACTAATTTAAGCTATCTATACTATTTCAAAATTTCAGACTGTGTAAAGTAGAAGTGTTTATACCTAAATCCTTGATTTAAAAGCAAATTCAGTTAAATGATGTTATAACCTAAGTTGAAATTTAAATGACATATTTGAATGAATATGATGATTTTGAAATGAGGATTTAACTAACCTATCTTATCGATAATTTCAAAAGTGAATATGATTTCGAAAGTGAATATGATTTCGAAAGTAATATGATTTGAATTGAATATGATATTTTGATATCAATTATGAATCGATTTTGGAAATTTTAAAGAACTATTCGATGTGAAATAAATGTTTGGTTGTTAAAGAGACCGGGATCAGATGTTGTCATACTCCCTGCCAATACTGTAACGACCCCGGATTTTTATGAATTTAAATTGATAATTTAAATAAATTTTTGAATTAAAATTTGTAAAATTGATTATAAATTATGCGAGTTTCCCCGAATCAAATAGAAAATATATTAAGTCATATGGGTTTGAAAATTTGTATATATGAGAACATATATGTATATATTGGATTTTAAATAAATTCTTAAATAAATGATTTTGAAAAATAAATAATATACTTTAGACACAAGTATAGAAATAAATAAATAAATTGATTTAAAAATTTATAAATGATGATAATTTGAGTTATATAAAATATACGTGTACAAAGAGAAATGTAAAACAATAATTTTTAAAGTAAAATTTATGATAAATATTTAAACTAAAAATAGAAGTAAAATAAATATTTGAGTTATAAATAGAGATAAATTAGGCAAGTTAAAAAGTCATTTCAGAAAATAAAATTAGTTATGTAAACTATAAAATGTAAAATATACACATGAAACAAATTAGTTAAAAATTTAAACAATATATTGACAATAGAAATTTATGTTCATATACAAGCAAAACATTAGTATAAAAATAAAATAATATATGTATGTACTTTGGGAAACTATGATTGTAAATATAAAATAAATCTTATAAAAATGTACATAAGTTTGAAATAATTTTAAGTAAATTAAGTATTTAATAATATAAGTTTAAAAATAAAGGAAAGGTAAGATTTTAAAACTTTGCTTAAGTATAAAAGTGTGTTTATACTTGAGTAAATTTTATAAACAAATAACTGTAACTAAGGCATAATAAATAAAGTAAGTAGAAATAATAAAGTACAAAAGTATGTTAAAGCAAGTAATGCAGCATCAACCTGGGTAAGGCAAGGCAAGTATAAACAAAATAAAGTATAAACAAAAGAAATACCTCTCTGTACAAACCTGTTCCTTTATTTATACATTCATATAGGTACATACCCATCCATATACACTTGTTCATTCAAACCAAACATAAACAAACTGTACAAGCTTATAAAACAAATATAAATAAAGTAAGTACATACAAAATAAACAAGGAACCAGACCGATATGTGATTATACAAGCAAATATGAATAGGCATATAGGCCGAGAAACAAATAATAAACAAGACAACAATAATATTCAAGAGTAGGCTAGAAAAGAAAATAAAATATAATATGAAACAGAAGGACTAAAGCAATTAATGCAAGCATTTTCAGCCTTACTCTGGTTGTACAAACAACAATATACATCACTCTGTACACCTCTGTCTATATATCCATACCAAGAATCATCTCAGAAAGTAAGATCTGTTTCTCAACATCAAGCCTGGAAGTTCAAGTCCAAATCTTGAAGCTACAGATCAACTTAAAAGCAAAGTATTTCAGATTTCAAATTCAAGAGCCTGTTCAAATTTAAGTCTCTGTTCATTTCCTGGAAACCAAGTGAGTAACATTATTTTAAAATCATAAGTATATGAATCTGGATTTCATGGTTAGGCTTTGAAATAAGTATGCTTTGCCTATATGTATATTTCTGTGTATATATGAATGGATGTTTGGTTATTTGTTGTAACCTCTGTAAAAATCTGTGGAAGTTGCCAAGCTTGAATTTTGATCTAAAATTTATTATCCCTTGATCTGATAACCTTTAAGATTTAGACTACAAAAAAAATTGTTTGTTTCATCCTAGTTTAGGATTTAAAATTTTATTTAGGAAGAAAAAAAAATTATTTTCTCTGGGAATCAAAGAACAACAGAGAAAATTTGTACAAGTCAAAATTCAAGTATGTTGTTTTATAAATCCAGGATTATAATTGGAATACATTAACTAAAACATGATTTTTAAAACCAAAATCACAATTTTTAGTTTGGGATTCAAGGTGCAGTTTTTGTTTGATCGAATTGAGTGTTTTGAGTCGCCTCTGGCGATCAAGTTGACCGGAAGGGACTTGGTTGTTTGAGGAGATAGAGGAGGCTATAGGAATGCCTGGAAAAATAGTGGGAGGTGGCGAAAATAACGGCGGCGACGACGGCGTGGGATTTTATTTTGTAAACCTAGTTTTTAACCACATAAGAAACTTGTGCACCGCTGTCTCGTAAAAGCACCGAGTGTCTCGGGGTTCTGGATATGGTAGGGGGTCGAGTTGACGCGTCGATGGCCGGAGTTGTAGGCTGGCCAGTGGTCGGAGGTCGGAGAACGAAGCGTTGACAGGTTGGGGTCGCGATGGGTTCGAATGTTTTCCAGGTTTGGGTTCGGCTATGCAATTTTGTTTCGAAGTGCTGCAGTGGTTTTTGGGGGTTGTGATGTGGTCGTGGGGTGATTGACGATGGGAAGCGACGCCGGTGGGTGGCTAGAGGTGGCTGGAGGCACGGTGCACGTGCACCGTGCATATTGGAGGGGCTGACATTTTTTTTTGTGGAGGTGCAGTTTTTTTTTTTTTTTTAAACCTGTCATGTTTTAGGGTGGGTTTTGTTTTTTTTCTCAGGGGAGACTCGGGTAATACGAGAGCTCGACTCGAAGCAGGGGGAGGCAAGACTCGAAGCAAGTTTAATTTCCTCGAGTCAGTTTGTTTTGCTTCAGGTTTTTTTTTCAAAACCTGTTTGCAAACCTGAAATTGACCAAATTTAAATAGAATTCAAAGTTGTGAGATAGTTTTAAATCAAGTTTAAATCAAAATAGTTTTTTTAAGTAAATTTGTTCAAACAAATGTTTTAAAACTTGAATTTTGGTAAAGTTCTTTTATAAAAGAAATTTCAAAAAAAAAAAAAATATTAATTAAACTGTTTTAAATAACTTGAATGATAAATGTTCTTCACATTTATTTTAAAGGATTATAAATTGAATTTAAATTTGATTAATGTTTAAATGGTTAATCATTTTGGATCTTAAATTCAAAATGGAATTTAAATTTGAATTTAAAATAGATTAAAATTGCAAAGTTAAATTTGTAGTTGTTTTAAATTCAAATAGTTTGAAATGGAATTTAAAAGTGAATTTGAAACAAAATGTTTTCAAAAGTGTTTGAGAAATGATAATTGAATCAATTATAAAAATTATGATTTTATCTCAAAGATAGTTCATTAAAATGTTAAGTTAAATAAATTAATGATTTGGATTTAATTAATTAAGAAATTAAGAGTTTAATTTGATAAATTAAAGTTTTAAGTGAATAAATCAAGAATTAATTAATTTTAATCAAGAAATCATTAATTAGATAGGATTAATTAATGGATTATTTATAGTTAGTAAATTTTTATAAAATACGGTTAAAGTTGATTAATCAAGTGATTAAGCAATAATTAATTCAAGGAAAATGTAATAAATTAATTAAGTAATTAATTTGAGATTAACCAATATAAGTCAAAGGTTAATTAACTACGATTGATGACTTATCTGATTTAAAATTTATCAGACAATTAACCGACCTTATTTATGAATGTTTGGATTTTACTGAATGCGAATTGTTTGATATCCCTGATATATGATGCTTTGTGATACATCCTGATTTATGTTGTTATCTGTAATTTACTTATCCGTGATATATATCTGTGATCTGTATATGAACGATAAGCGTGATAGTTAATACCGCTTATCGACTATATTCCTATATTCTGATCTATGATGATTGATCGATGTTGCACTATACTGTGTAAAATCCCTGGACTACACCTTTACACACACAAATATGGATTTCACGAGGAAATCAGTTAAGTCACAGATGATTTAAAATTAATATTTTTGAAATTGAAATTTTAATTTCAATTGATTTTGAAATTGGAAATTGGGTTAAATGTTAAAGCTTTTGAAATGGTATTTTCAAAGATAAAAGTTATTTTAAATAACTTAATAAAGTTTCAATTTAAATAATTTAATTTGAATTTGAATTCAATATTTAGAATTGAATTCAATGATTGGAAATTTTGATTAAAGATATTATAAATGTGTTTTATATGAAGTTAAACCACTTTTAAAATATTGGTTTGTGAATTTGAATTTAACCCAAAGACTTGAAATCGTATGAATGAATCAGATTTCCAAAATGTAAACTGTTCGTTTTCGAATGATTAAAGCTTTCAGATATGAAATGAAATTCTAGTTTAATTAAGGGAATTTCAAGATTGAATTGAAAAATGGTTTTCCTAAGTTATGAATGAATTCTTTTTGAAAGCTATGAATTAAATCAGTTTGTTTTAACAGATTTAAAATGATGATTTGTTTAAACCATTTGAAATGGAATTGTTTTGAAAGATATGAGTTAAATCTTTGATTTAAAGATTTAACGAGTTAATCAAATTGAAATGAAAATTGATTTGGAAAATCTGTGAATGAATCTTTTGTTTAAAAGATTAAAATGTGAAAATTGTTTAAACCGTTAAAGGTTGTGAAAATGAATCTTTTTGTTTAAAGATTGAAAATGGTAATTTGTTAAACCATTTGAAAGAAAGTCTTGAATTATTAAGTTGTGACTTAAATTGAAATCCCATATCCATATGTTTTAAATATTGCGCTCACTATTTGGGTTAGCCGGGAAAAGACCTTTGGGTCGTATAACCCATTCTGAATATGTGATTCGACGTTATGGATAGCATTTGAAGACCGGTGATGAAGACCGGGTATTTGCGAAAGCGATAGGATGACCTATCGATTGTTTCTGCACCGATTCGCGCCGGTATAGAGACTCCCTAAGTGATGGGAAATCCGATCGGGATTGTGAATATCCGGATTGCAAGGACTTCTTTGGAAGTGCCTTCGGTTCTGTTCGATCCCGGAACAGACTTGTATGGATAGTATGTCTGACATTACAAGTTGAGATATAAAGCCGATTTCTTTCAAATATATTTCTGTTGGTGGCGGAGAATTTATTCTTTTAGCTTAACACCCTTCTCTGAGACGTACGAGCTCAGAGGTTATGTAGTTGAAGGTTATCAGCGATGTATTCCCAATTTGGTAATGTGACATGCTGAGTGTTGCTGTGAAATGATCATTGTGTTGATTATTTGTGATAGGATCATTTGTTTGATCGTCTATCTTGGTGATCATTTCTATGATCATTTGTTGACCCAAAGCACGGCTTTTGTATAAAGTGTGTTTTTGTGGACGAGACTTCGTCGAGCCTCACACCCCGTGAATGGTCAAAACAGGAAAGATGCAGCAAGGTTATGAGGGGTAGCGCCCTTTAGGATGTGTGCATTTCCTTCTGGAAAAGGGTGGTATCATGGTATGGAGCCCAGATACTTACTCATGTTGAAACACTTTATTTATGATTGTGTGAATTGATTACGAGATCTCGGATAAAGGTCCCAAAGGACCGGGGGATGGCATATTCGGTCAGTTGTTACTCAGTTAGGGGTAACCCGGCCTTGTGTTGGTAGAGATCCGGTTTGGTTCTCGGGGATGTCCATCCAGAGGCATTCTCATGTGGCAATGGGAAGTTCCTTGGCCTGATCATTCGTTGGAAATCCAAAGAAACAATACGATCTTGTACGGTATTAGTTGTAGAACCTATCATTCACTTATGGTGGCGCCCCACTGTTTGGATGGTAGCTATAGTAGGCATAGTTCGAAATGTCTATGTTGGCTAAGATTTATATTCTACTTTCGAAATGAATTTTTCCTACACTATGCACTAGTAATAATATCAAATGTTCTTTTTAATGCGTATCAAGCATCTTTGACTATCATAAGGAGAAATCTCCTCCGATTCTGCGCTTGCATTGTGTGTGTGTGCGGGAGGCCTTATGGTAGTTTCATTTTTAAAAAGCATTGCGAATTGACTTTGAAAATCTTTTGTTGAATGTTTTAAAAGATAAACTGTTTTTGTTGCTCACACCAGTCCCACGACTGATCCGGAGTTTATTGTTTCTTTCCTAAACTCTGGGTGCTCATTATTTTCTACACGAGCAGTCTAGAGTTGGGTTTTTCAGATAGTCAGATTAGTAGGTTATCTGGAGTTAGTTCAGTCTTTGGATCACACCAGTCTTGCTTAGCTTGGTGCATCGTTATTGGGGGTTTGAGCTATTACTGGATTGATTCTTGGAAATGGAGCTGCAGTTCTCGGAGTCCTCTTTTGAAGACTATCTTAGGGTTATATTGTTCCGCTGCTAGTTGTTATCTATTTTTCTTTTCCGCTGCTATTTTATTGTATCATATCTCTGATGTATATTGATATCTATTGGATCGTCTGTTGTATCAGATATTGTATCAAAGCTGTATATCAATGTATTATTCTTTTATTCCGCTGTGTTGTTTACTTAATTTTGTTATAAGCTCTGGCGAATCGGATTTGAACGGTCGAATCTATGACATTCGAATACGATTTGAAGTATGGATGTCGATTTTTGAGCGGGCAAAATTCGAAACGTTACATTTGGTATCAGAGCTAAGGGTTGAACTTTAGCTCAGGAGTATAACACATCAAGTAACTCATTAGAGATAGGGTGAAGTAAAATCCTAGAATGAGTAATCCCTAAGATATCCGTTTGAATGCCTCAGTAAATTCTCTTACTATCTACTGATAGTGAGTATGAGTGCAAGAAGAGAACGAGATAGGGGACAGGGAAATACAGTTATAAATGGTCGATACTCTGTAACAACAGTGGAAACAATCTTTCTTATCAAATTCCTTTGATTCGTTTCCAAATTCTTTTGATTGCTTCGTACCAGCTACAAGAAGAAGTTTTGGTGTGGTGATGCTCTACGAATCGTTGTAAGAAATTTTTACTTCGTATCTTTATCGATTTCTTATCGGCTTTTCGATTTAAACTCTAATAAATGAATTAGAAATTAGAAATTTTAAATAAATTGGAAATTTTAATTGAATTAAATTGATTAATAGAATATGAAGAATGATTAGAATTGTATCGATAAAATGATTTTGTTTAAAACCAAAATTTGAAATTTTATTATAATTTTTGTATCTATTATTGATATTCTGATTTGGTGAGCCAAATGCAGAACTGATATCCAGTTTGATCTGCAAAGATATTTCTCTATCTTTCATCTATCTGTGTTGTTTTCGTGCCTGCGAATTTCGAGGACGAAATCCTTTTAAGGGGGGAAGTTTGTAACGACCCCGGATTTTTATGAATTTAAATTGATAATTTAAATGAATTTTTGAATTAAAATTTGTAAAATTGATTATAAATGATGCAAGTTTCCCCGAATCAAATAGAAAATATATTAAGTCATATGGGTTTGAAAATTTGTATATATGAGAATATATATGTATATATTGGATTTTAAATAAATTCTTAAATAAATGATTTTGAAAAATAAATAATATACTTTATACACAAGTATAGAAATAAATAAATAAATTGATTTAAAAATTTATAAATGATGATAATTTGAGTTATATAAAATATATGCGTACAAAGAGAAATGTAAAACAATAATTTTTAAAGTAAAATTTATGATAAATATTTAAACTAAAAATAGAAGTAAAATAAATATTTGAGTTATAAATAGAGATAAATTAGGCAAGTTAAAAAGTCATTTCAGAAAATAAAATTAGTTATGTAAACTATAAAATGTAAAATATACACATGAAACAAATTAGTTAAAAATTTAAACAATATATTGACAATAGAAATTTACGTTCATATACAAGCAAAACATTAGTATAAAAATAAAATAATATATGTATGTACTTTGGGAAACTATGATTGTAAATATAAAATAAATCTTATAAAAATGTACATAAGTTTGAAATAATTTTAAGTAAATTAAGTATTTAATAATATAAGTTTAAAAATAAAGGAAAGGTAAGATTTTAAAACTTTGTTTAAGTATAAAAGTGTGTTTATACTTGAGTAAATTTTATAAACAAATAACTGTAACTAAGGCATAATAAATAAAGTAAGTAGAAATAATAAAGTACAAAAGCATGTTAAAGCAAGTAATGCAGCATCAACCTGGGTAAGGCAAGGCAAGTATAAACAAAATAAAGTATAAACAAAAGAAATACCTCTCTGTACAAACCTGTTCCTTTATTTATACATTCATATAGGTACATACCCATCCATATACACTTGTTCGTTCAAACCAAACATAAACAAACTGTACAAGCTTATAAAACAAATATAAATAAAGTAAGTACATACAAAATAAACAAGGAACCAGACCAATATGTGATTATACAAGCAAATATGAATAGGCATATAGGCCGAGAAACAAATAATAAACAAGACAACAATAATATTCAAGAGTAGGCTAGAAAAGAAAATAAAATGTAATATGAAACAGAAGGACTAAAGCAATTAATGCAAGCATTTTCAGCCTTACTCTGGTTGTACAAACAACAATATACATCACTCTGTACACCTCTGTCTATATATCCATACCAATAATCATCTCAGAAAGTAAGATCTGTTTCTCAACATCAAGCCTGGAAGTTCAAGTCCAAATCTTGAAGCTACAGATCAACTTAAAAGCAAAGTATTTCAGATTTCAAATTCAAGAGCCTGTTCAAATTTAAGTCTCTGTTCATTTCCTGGAAATCAAGTGAGTAGCATTATTTTAAAATCATAAGTATATGAATCTGGATTTCATGGTTAGGCTTTGAAATAAGTATGCTTTGCCTATATGTATATTTCTATGTATATATGAATGGATGTTTGGTTATTTGTTGTAACCTCTGTAAAAATCTGTGGAAGTTGCCAAGCTTGAATTTTGATCTAAAATTTATTATCCCTTGATCTGATAACCTTTAAGATTTAGACTACAAACAAAATTGTTTGTTTCATCCTAGTTTAGGATTTAAAATTTTATTTAGGAAGAACAAAAATTATTTTCTCTGGGAATCAAAGAACAACAGAGAAAATTTGTACAAGTCAAAATTCAAGTATGTTATTTTATAAATCCAGGATTATAATTGGAATACATTAACTAAAACATGATTTTTAAAACCAAAATCACAATTTTTAGTTTGGGATTCAAGGTGCAGTTTTTGTTTGATCGAATTGAGTGTTTTGAGTCGCCTCTGGCGATCAAGTTGACCGGAAGGGCCTTGGTTGTTTGAGGAGATAGAGGAGGCTATAGGAATGCCTGGAAAAATAGTGGGAGGTGGCGAAAATAACGGCGGCGACGGCGGCGTGGGATTTTATTTTGTAAACCTAGTTTTTAACCACATAAGAAACTTGTGCACCGCTGTCTCGTAAAAGCACCGAGTGTCTCGGGGTTCTGGAGATGGTAGGGGGTCGAGTTGACGCATCGATGGCCGGAGTTGTAGGCTGGCCAGTGGTCGGAGGTCGGAGAACGAAGCGTTGACAGGTTGGGGTCGCGATGGGTTCGAATGTTTTCCAGGTTTGGGTTCGGCTATGCAATTTTGTTTCGAAGTGCTGCAGTGGTTTTTGGGGGTTGTGATGTGGTCGTGGGGTGATTGACGATGGGAAGCGACGCTGGTGGGTGGCTAGAGGTGGCTGGAGGCACGGTGCACGTGCACCGTGCATATTGGAGGGGCTGTCATTTTTTTTTGTGGAGGTGCAGCTTTTTTTTAAAAAAAAAAAAAACTTGTCATGTTTTAGGGTGGGTTTTTTTTTTCTCAGGGGAGACTCGGGTAATACGAGAGCTCGACTCGAAGCAGGGGGAGGCAAGACTCGAAGCAAGTTTAATTTCCTCGAGTCAGTTTGTTTTGCTTCAGGTTTTTTTTTCAAAACCTGTTTGCAAACCTGAAATTGACCAAATTTAAATAGAATTTAAAGTTGTGAGATAGTTTTAAATCAAGTTTAAATCAAAATAGTTTTTTTAAGTAAATTTGTTCAAACAAATGTTTTAAAACTTGAATTTTGGTAAAGTTCTTTTATAAAAGAAATTTCAAAAAAAAAAAATTATTAATTAAACTGTTTTAAATAACTTGAATGATAAATGTTCTTCACATTTATTTTAAAGGATTATAAATTGAATTTAAATTTGATTAATGTTTAAATGGTTAATCATTTTGGATCTTAAATTCAAAATGGAATTTAAAATAGATTAAAATTGCAAAGTTAAATTTGTAGTTGTTTTAAATTCAAATAGTTTGAAATGGAATTTAAAAGTGAATTTGAAACAAAATGTTTTCAAAAGTGTTTGAGAAATGATAATTGAATCAATTATAAAAATTATGATTTTATCTCAAAGATAGTTCATTAAAATGTTAAGTTAAATAAATTAATGATTTGGATTTAATTAATTAAGAAAGTAAGAGTTTAATTTGATAAATTAAAGGTTTAAGTGAATAAATCAAGAATTAATTAATTTTAATCAAGAAATCATTAATTAGATAGGATTAATTAGTGGATTATTTATAGTTAGTAAATTTGTATAAAATACGGTTAAAGTTGATTAATCAAGTGATTAAGCAATAATTAATTCAAGGAAAATGTAATAAATTAATTAAGTAATTAATTTGAGATTAACCAATATAAGTCAAAGGTTAATTAACTACGATTGATGACTTATCTGATTTAAAATTTATCAGACAATTAACCGACCTTATTTATGAATGTTTGGATTTTACTGAATGCGAATTGTTTGATATCCCTGATATATGATGCTTTGTGATACATCCTGATTTATGTTGTGATCTGTAATTTACTTATCTGTGATATATATCTGTGATCTGTATATGAACGATAAGCGTGATAGTTAATACCGCTTATCGACTATATTCCTATATTCTGATCTTTGATGATTGATCGATGTTGCACTATACTGTGTAAAATCCCTGGACTACACCTTTACACACACAAATATGGATTTCACGAGGAAATCAGTTAAGTCACAGATGATTTAAAATTAATATTTTTGAAATTGAAATTTTAATTTCAATTGATTTTGAAATTGGAAATTGGGTTAAATGTTAAAGCTTTTGAAATGGTATTTTCAAAGATAAAAGTTATTTTAAATAACTTAATAAAGTTTCAATTTAAATAATTTAATTTGAATTTGAATTCAATATTTAGAATTGAATTCAATGATTGGAAATTTTGATTAAAGATATTATAAATGTGTTTTATATGAAGTTAAACCACTTTTAAAATATTGGTTGGTGAATTTGAATTTAACCCAAAGACTTGAAATCGTATGAATGAATCAGATTTCCAAAATGTAAACTGTTCGTTTTCGAATGATTAAAGCTTTCAGATATGAAATGAAATTCTAGTTTAATTAAGGGAATTTCAAGATTGAATTGAAAAATGGTTTTCCTAAGTTATGAATGAATTCTTTTTGAAAGCTATGAATTAAATCAGTTTGTTTTAACAGATTTAAAATGATGATTTGTTTAAACCATTTGAAATGGAATTATTTTGAAAGATATGAGTTAAATCTTTGATTTAAAGATTTAACGAGTTAATCAAATTGAAATGAAAATTGATTTGGAAAATCTGTGAATGAATCTTTTGTTTAAAAGATTAAAATGTGAAAATTGTTTAAACCGTTAAAGGTTGTGAAAATGAATCTTTTTGTTTAAAGATTGAAAATGGTAATTTGTTAAACCATTTGAAAGAAAGTCTTGAATTATTAAGTTGTGACTTAAATTGAAATCCCATATCCATATGTTTTAAATATTGCGCTCACTATTTGGGTTAGCCGGGAAAAGACCTTTGGGTCGTATAACCCATTCTGAATATGTGATTCGACGTTATGGATAGCATTTGAAGACCGGTGATGAAGACCGGGTATTTGCGAAAGCGATAGGATGACCTATCGATTGTTTCTGCACCGAGTCGCGCCGGTATAGAGACTCCCTAAGTGATGGGAAATCCGATCGGGATTGTGAATATCCGGATTGCAAGGACTTCTTTGGAAGTGCCTTCGGTTCTGTTCGATCCCGGAACAGACTTGTATGGATAGTATGTCTAACATTACAAGTTGAGATATAAAGCCGATTTCTTTCAAATATATTTCTGTTGGTGGCGGAGAATTTATTCTTTTAGCTTAACACCCTTCTCTGAGACGTACGAGCTCAGAGGTTATGTAGTTGAAGGTTATCAGCGATGTATTCCCAATTTGGTAATGTGACATGCTGAGTGTTGCTGTGAAATGATCATTGTGTTGATTATTTGTGATAGGATCATTTGTTTGATCGTCTATCTTGGTGATCATTTCTATGATCATTTGTTGACCCAAAGCACGGCTTTTGTATAAAGTGTGTTTTTGTGGACGAGACTTCGTCGAGCCTCACACCCCGTGAATGGTCAAAACAGGAAAGATGCAGCAAGGTTATGAGGGGTAGCGCCCTTTAGGATGTGTGCATTTCCTTCTGGAAAAGGGTGGTATCATGGTATGGAGCCCAGATACTTACTCATGTTGAAACACTTTATTTATGATTGTGTGAATTGATTACGAGATCTCGGATAAAGGTCCCAAAGGACCGGGGGATGGCATATTCGGTCAGTTGTTACTCAGTTAGGGGTAACCCGGCCTTGTGTTGGTAGAGATCCGGTTTGGTTCTCGGGGATGTCCATCCAGAGGCATTCTCATGTGGCAATGGGAAGTTCCTTGGCCTGATCATTCGTTGGAAATCCAAAGAAACAATACGATCTTGTACGGTATTAGTTGTAGAACCTATCATTCACTTATGGTGGCGCCCCACTGTTTGGATGGTAGCTATAGTAGGCATAGTTCGAAATGTCTATGTTGGCTAAGATTTATATTCTACTTTCGAAATGAATTTTTCCTACACTATGCACTAGTAATAATATCAAATGTTCTTTTTAATGCGTATCAAGCATCTTTGACTATCATAAGGAGAAATCTCCTCCGATTCTGCGTTTGCATTGTGTGTGTGTGTGTGCGGGAGGCCTTATGGTAGTCTCATTTTCAAAAAGCATTGCGAATTGACTTTGAAAATCTTTTGTTGAATGTTTTAAAAGATAAACTGTTTTTGTTGCTCACACCAGTCCCACGACTGATCCGGAGTTTATTATTTCTTTCCTAAACTCTGGGTGCTCATTATTTGCTACACGAGCAGTCTAGAGTTGGGTTTTTCAGATAGTCAGATTAGTAGGTTATCTGGAGTTAGTTCAGTCTTTGGATCACACCAGTCTTGCTTAGCTTGGTGCATCGTTATTGGGGGTTTGAGCTATTACTGGATTGATTCTTGGAAATGGAGTTGTAGTTCTCGGAGTTCTCTTTTGAAGACTATCTTAGGGTTATATTGTTCCGCTGCTAGTTGTTATCTATTTTTCTTTTCCGCTGCTATTTTATTGTATCATATCTCTGATGTATATTGATACCTATTGGATCGTCTGTTGTATCAGATATTGTATCAAAGCTGTATATCAATGTATTATTCTTTTATTCCGCTGTGTTGTTTACTTAATTTTGTTATAAGCTCCGGCGAATCGGATTTGAACGGTCGAATCTATGGCATTCGAATACGATTTGAAGTATGGATGTCGATTTTTGAGCGGGCAAAATTCGAAACGTTACAAATACCGTAAACCACTTTAAAGCTATGTACGTGGTGGAGATTCTAGAATGAAGTAGGATGGTTTCGCGAATGATTCTGTATGAGGTATTTACGTAGCCCTGACTCACATGAGTTAACTTGATGTGCCTAATACAGGAGCCACACCGGGCCAAGTGAGGTCACACCTTCGATCAGACATGCTCCTTCGATGTCATATTATGAATTTGTGATTGATTTGGTGGCTGCCCCTCGATTTTGGCTATGGGAGTGTGTTTCGAGGTGGGCAGTAATAACTGCTATGCGTTACCACCAGTCCGTATCTACAAAATGGTAGAATCCTACCTTGGCATTGCCTCACGTGCCATGTCACATGCCTTATTGCGCCTTCTACGAGTTTGGTTTGTATCTTACCTACGGGTGCTCCCTGATAGCCAATTTGTTTACGGTGGAGTTTACAGTACTATATGGACAACAACATTATAAAAAATGTGTTAAGGGGGACATATGTAACGCCATAATGCTATTTTAATACTTTACTTTACTATAGACACTATTATAATAGCATACTGTACTATGTATGTAGATAGTTTAACAGCCTTATGAGATGTAATCCTAAACATCTCTTAAATTATTAGCACTCACGTTAGAAACTGGATAGGAGATGTCAAATCCCGTAAACATCTCTGATGCCATTACACTTATATTTATTTATTTATTGTTGATTTAACTTACTTAAGATCTTTTAGTTCTGACTCGAGTTTTTTGTCTTTTCAATTCACTCGACTCAGTCTGAGCTTTTCAGTGTATCGAAGACTGCTTTATGTAGGACAAAAACGGAGATTTGTTAACTATATTATTTATTTTATTTATTCTGCTGCATCATGTTGTTCCGCTGCATTTTATTTATTTTTGCCATATGTAGTCTGTTCTGTATTGTAAAAGTTTAATCAAATGTTATTTGTAATACCTTCATGAACTGTTATTTGACCAT
Source organism: Allium cepa (assembly GCA_030765085.1). Taxonomy (NCBI): domain Eukaryota; kingdom Viridiplantae; phylum Streptophyta; class Magnoliopsida; order Asparagales; family Amaryllidaceae; genus Allium; species Allium cepa. The sequence goes on along the minus strand of CM060937.1, from coordinate 187,702,487 downwards.
TATATTTTGTCATTGAACTGTGAGATTCTCTGTTTATTTTATTTCTTTTCTTTTTATTATTTACCCTATAACCATCCTCCCTTTCGAATGGTTGGAGTTTGACATGTGTGGTTTATTATCAATTTAAACCGTCGAAAAAGGTGGGTTGTTATAAGTGGTATTAGAGCTTTGGTTTAGCAATAACCTTAGCTTTGTGGGGTTTGGCTCATTTGAAATAGGGTAGTAATACCCAGAATGAGTCGTTGAGTGTATGTATGTGAAAGAGAGTATTTGTTAGTGTTATAAAAGGTTTTATATTGTGTTAATTTGTTCTGTTTAGCATTTATAAATCCTACTCAATATATAGAATGTTAGGGCATCGATGGGGATTCTAAACATTTAATAGGACAGATCGATACAATATTGTTTTGAAATATAGGTAAATAAAATAATTTTACCTAGTATATATTTTGTATATAAAGGAATAACTTTTGTAAATGATATAGTTGGATGTAATATATTGTTTATTAGGAATTGAAATTTTATAAATATCGGTTGGAAAATAAAATTTACAAATAAAAAGGACATAAACTGGAAATTTTAGAACTTAAGTTCCGTAATTTTGAAAATTCGATCAAAAGATGTTGGAATATAATATTAGCACTATTTCAATTAAATATTCTCTGATATAAATATTTCAATATGATTTGAAAGAAATGTTTAAAGGAATTTTGGAAGGAAATAAATTCTGTACTCCCTTCTCTGTCGCTGGAAAATAATTTCGGTGATGAGTGCACGCATCATCGACGTTCATTTTCGAGTTTCAAAGTGGGAAGACTACTGTTGTAGTTTTACTACACATCTATTTTGATGAATAAATCTTAATTTTGAATTCCTAAATATGACTTCATCTATAAACGATATATACACATGATTTTCAAAATGACTGAAATGAATCTAGAATTTCGTCCTTAACCTCTCTGATACTTAGTAGTTTTCAGTTATTGTGATAAAATAAAATCTTAACTATTCTAATAATTGGAAACTTCTAATTTGAGTAATTAGAATTTGATGCTATGTGATTAATGGAATATATAACAAATTGAAATTTGTAACTTGTAGATATGAGAAAAAAGAAGAAATGTAACCGTTGAACATTTCGTTATTTAAAATGAATAAGATAAACTTGTGTGGCATTCAATTACATTCTTAAAACACACACACACACGCACACACGCACACATGTATATATAACCTACCAAAATATAGAGTTGAAATGCTAATAAAATATGTAATAGAATATTATACAAGTAAAACTTAAGTAATGAAGGTGTTTAACGAAATTTCTTCCATAAATAAGAATTATGATGTTATAAGTTGTTATAAACTTAAGTTAATAATTTGAAATGTTACTAATCAAATTTATAGATAAAGTAAATACAATACGAAAATGATTATAAACTTAAGTTAATGTTGCAACTAATTGTAATTATAAATTGTAAAGTGAATACAATATGTGAAAAAAAAGCGAAAAGAAAAGGAAAGGAATGAAGAAAAAAAATCTAAGTATGAGTTGCTTCAAAAATGAATATTAATGTTAAAAGGAAATCAAAGTAAATAATAAATTGCAAAGTAAACCGAAATAAATTGTATGTAATACTTATATACCGAATTCATTGATTATTTTAAATAACTGAATGGAAGTAATTGATTATGTAAGTGAATGGATGTAAATTAATGAAAAATGGCATTGTATGTATAAATGGGAAATGGAATTTTGTATGTAATGAATGTAAATTAAATAAAATAATCATTGAAATTTTTTAACAGTAAATGATGTGAAAGGAAAGTAATAAGAATAAACGTAAATAACTTTTGAAGTTATTGTTGTTTTGGCTTATAGATTGGTTGGGAAAGGATACTTCTTTTTGTATAAAAATGTATAAATAATCTATTGAGCATTATCTAAGACTGTTGAGTGGATAATATACTTGGTAGTTTATTTTCATTTTATTGAATAAATGTTTCTAAACCCGAAAAAACCTTCTATTTTGATTCTTATGGATAGATGGCTGATTACTTTGATCGCATATGATAACTGTATGGTTTTGTTAGTAAGTGATTGTTGTTATGTTGTGTTGGTTTGTTGCTATTGATTGAAACAACGTCAACATTCCTCTTTTACATAATCACTAACTTCTTTGGATTATATAAGTGAAATGCAGGTTTATGGAAGCAATAACTGCTGCTTTTCGTTTCATAAATAAGCGTTGTTTTTTCAACAAATAGGTGCGTTTTTGGATTACGTTTTTTCTAGCGATATTATATTGTTTTCCCATGGTTTGAGAAATATTATTTTGAAATATGTGATATATATTAATTATTTTCGATATTGTTATTTCTCTCGGACCTCCCTATACAAAAGGGACTCTACCAAAATTTTCTATGGATTTTGGACTTAGATAATTTAGTGAAAATGGAAATGTTTTTCAAACTTTTATTAACTTGAATATGAAAAGATTTAATTGTTTTAAATTGATATACCTTATTTTTATTACTTAATTATGTAAACTAATTGTTTATAAATTGAATACTTTGAATTAGATATATTAATTCCTTAATCCCTTCTTTTCCCTTTTCGAGGACGAAAAGTTTGAGTGGGGGAGAGTGTAACGACCTGCAATTTTCAATAGTTAAATATGTTAATAAGTAATCAAGATTTTGTAATTTAATATTGGAAGAAATTTTTTTATGGTTTATTAATGAGAATAATAACTATAATGAAATGTAACAATATTAATTTAAGTTAATTGCTAACTATTTTAATGTAATCCCAATTAATCGAAATGATTGAAAGGTTATAAGTGGTTATAAATTGTAAATAAGGAAATAGATTAAATGTTATATTAATTGGTGAAATAATATGTAATTAGTTGTAGCTGCATAAAATTAGTGTTGTGTAAGCAGTTATAACATTTGTTTATTTATAGATAATAAACTTATAAATGTAAGTTTAAGTAATAGGCAACGATTGTTATTTGTTACCTATTTATTTAATATGTTGAATTAAATTAAAAATCAATTGCAATTGAACATAATTAAATCTTACATTAATATGAGTTAAGATGATAATTGTAGAATATTAGTGTAATAAGATATGAACCAATGTTAATTTTATTTATAAGATGACAATTGATTGAATAATAAGATGAAAATCAAATAAATGAATTTATTAGGATTTAAATTATAATTAATGGATTTATTGGAATCCAAATTTTACACTGTAATTAGTGCAATAATTAACATTGAATTTGATGTAGGAAATTGGTTTTGAGAAGACTGTTAGTTTCTGTACAATTATAAATGATAAAATTTGTTAATTATAAAAGTCGAATTGAAAAGTGATTCAAGTAATTTAATAATAATTTATTTGGCTAATGTGAAAATAGTCATTTTGGCCACTGTCTTGAATTTCTATGAAATCATTTTCATCGGATCCGTAACGGTGAATTATTGTAGGATTTCAAGTTTCGTAGCGATCAGACTTATCATTTGATCGTATGAGCTCGAAGCGCGTAGACATCAGTTTGTTTAAATCAATTTGAAATAAGATGATTTTAAAAGCTAAGTTCTTCATACGATGGAATAGGGCTTGAAATATATTCCATTGAAATTAAAATTATCGAAAACATCTATTTTTTATGTGAGATGTCCTACTTTCGTCTCGGAAGCGAAATTGGCTTTTCAGGTCGTTATTGTCGTTCGTACTAATTCGATACATGTTCATTTTCTTATCGGTCTTTGTTCTTATGAATAGATCTTTTTAAACCCTAATAGCCTTTTATTTCTTATCTCAGTACGTACAATTCCATCTATCTGCTACTCCTTCTCAATGGCGGAAACTCTATTTCCTGTATTCAAATTACAATTCAAAATCAAATCGAAAAATTAAAACTCCTCAAACTATTTCTAATTAAATATCGTTGGAAAGTTCCCGATGAATGGAACCTACGTTCAATGTTCATTTTTCCTAACAATGCATGAATCAACCACAAATCACAGTCAAAGACAAATTGGGTGTTTTAAACGGAGCAGCAACTGACGAAATTGAGATATGAGTTTTGTAGAAGGGGCTTCCAGGAGGTCCGCGATGGTGGTCGTGTGGGCTAACTCAGCTGGAGGTGTTCGAATTTGGTTGATTAGGGTCTGATAACCCTAATCATTGGGTGGCGACACATGTCAATTAAGGAGGTCGGAGGTCACATCGCGACCCTCGACAGGGGTGGCAGAGGGAGGCGAAGCCATTGGAAGTGGCGGCGTTGGCTATCGTGGCCGGAGGTGCTTGTATTTGGTGGTCGAAGGGTGGCACTGATTGGTTATTTCGGGTATTGCGTGAATGAGATTCGGATGTAGGCGTGTTTCCTTGGTGATAAAGTGAATGTATGAAATTTATTTATTTATTTAATTTAAATTTTATTTTTTAAATGTTCTAATCAACGTAACTTTTACATTTGTGCTCGGATTTGCATGGGGTTTGTTCCATTGGGATCATATCAAAATTCCGAATATTATGAAATTGGTTTGGACAAATTTTGAGACCGTTGAATTTTGAGTCTTATTTTGGATTTCAAATCAATTTGAAATCAAAGATGAGTATTTTTACCCACCCATAATTACTAAATTATCTTATGTTAGTTAAATTGAATTTATGATGGGTTTGAATGATGATTGTGATGGATGTTTGATTGTGGATATCGGATGACTGGATTTTATGTTTAATTGTTATAACATTGCAAGTTCCCTATGGTTTGAAATGATACATGCCCGAATGAACTGATAAATTAGGGAGAAATTATTATGGGTAGAAATGATAGACTCGAGCAATTGCATGGATTTGAAATTAAATTTGGAAATGCGGGTTGAAATAATATATACCCATAAAATTTAAATATTTGTGGATTGAAATGATAAATATCCCTTTCACTTGACCATAGGGTAAAAAATTATATACGGACACCGGATTGGTTAAGTTAGTTGATTTTAAATCTTTAAATTTTGAATTCAGCTAAATGACATTTTGAAACAAAATTTGATTTATGTAAACCGAATTTTTTTAAAAATTGAATTTGAAATTTTGGAATAGTATTAAGTAAATTGCTTAGAGAGTTTAAATTGGAATTCTACAGTTGAATTTGAAGTATAAACGAAATTTATCGAAATTGAGTTATTGAAGAAATTTGAAATTGTAACTTTGAAATCTGCTGAAATTGGAATAGCTTAAATTAATGCTTCAAGAATTGAAATTGGGTTTTGTTTTGAAATATGGACATTGTCCAAATTTGTTGAAATGGAAGAAATAGTTAAACTTGATGTTAATTCAAATTTAGTATTTCAATATAATCTTTTTAAAGAAATACCATTTTAAAAATCCTGATTATTAAGATTTTCAAGCTATTAAACTAATTTAATCTATTTTTAACAATTTTAAACAAATTTAAATTATTTTAAATTATTTTAATCTATTTAATTTAATCTAATCTATTTTACCTGTTTTACTTTTTTTAAATCTATTTAATCTAATTTAGTCTAACCTATTTTAAGCTAATTAAACCATTTTAATTTATTTTAAATCTATTAAATCTATTTTTAATCTATTTTAAATCTATTTAATTTATTTTAATCTATTTAATCTACTTTAAATCTATTTAAACTATCTTATATCTATTTAAACTATCTTAAATCTATTTAGAAGCTATTTCAAAACTATTTAAACTAATTTAACTATCTAAACTATTTCTAATTTTTAGACTGTGTAGACTGGAAGTATTTATACTTAAATCCTTCATTTAAAGGCAAATGCGGTTAAATGATGTTATAACCTAAGTTGGAATATAAATGACGTATTTAAATGAATATGAGGATTTAGAAATGAGGATTTAGTTAACCTATCTTATCGATAATTTCGAAAGTGAATATGATTTCGAAAGTAATATGGTTTGAATTGAATGTGATATTTTGATACTAATTATTAATCGATTTTTGAAATTTAAAAGAACCATCCAGTGTGAAATAAGTGTTTGGTTGTTAAAGTGACCGGGATCAGATATTGTCGTACTCTTTGCCAATACCAAAACCACTTTAACAACTGTGTACGGGGTGGAGATTCCAAAATGAAGTAGGATGGTTTAGCGAATGATTCTGTATGAGGTATTTACGTAACCCTGACACCCATAGTTAGCTTGATGTAACTAAAATAGGAGCATACCGGGCCAAGTAAGGTCGCAATTCCAATCGGGCATGCTCCTTCGATACCATATTATGACTTTGTGATTGATTTGGTGGCCAACCCTCGATTTTTGACTATGGGAGTGTGTTCTGAGGTAGGAGGTAGTAGCTGCTATGCGATACCACCAGTTCGGATCTATAAAACGGTAGAATCCAACCTTGGCATTGCTTTGTGTGCTGTGTCACATGCCTTATCGTGCCTTCTACGAGTTTGGTTTGTGTCGTACCTATGGAGTGCTCCCTAATAGCCCATCTGTTTATGATGGAGTTTATAGTACTGTATAGAATACGACATTATGTAAAACGTGTTAAGGGGGATATGGGTAACGCCTCTTTTACTACTTTACTTTACTGTAGACACTATTATAATAGCATACTGTACTATGTATGTAGATAGTTTAACGGATCCTTAGGAGATGTAATCCCGAACATCTCTTAAGTTATTGGCGATTATGTTAGACAATGGATAGGAGATTTCAAACCTCGTAAACATCTCTGACGTCGTTACACTCACATTTATTTACTGTTAATTTAACTTACATAAACTCTTTTAGTTATGACTCGAGTGTTTTGTCTTTTCAATTTGCTCGGGTCAGTATGAGCTTTTCAGTGTATCGAAGACTGCTTTCTGGAGGACGAAGACGGAAATTTTCATACTATATTGTTTATTTTATTTATTCCACTGCATCATGTTATTTCACTGCATTTTATTTATTTCTGTTGTATGTATGCTGATCTGTATTATAAAAGTGTAATCAAATGTTATTTGTAATAGCTTCATGAACTGTTATTTGATTATTATATTTTGTCATTCTGTTGTAAGATTCTTTGTTTGTTCTATTTCTTTTTCTTCTTTTTCTTATTTACTCCATAATAATCCTTCCTTTTGAATGGTTTGAGTTTGACATGTATGGTTTATTGTCAATTTAAACCGTCCAAAAAGGTAGTTCGTTACAAAGTCAATAGCAAAATTTCTCGTATGCCTTATCGTTCCTAATCTATAGTAAGCATATCAGTCTCTCATAAAGAAAAACAACATCAATAGTACTCTTGTAGGCAATACGACTTATATTTTATCAATACTATATAGTTTTGGAAACTAAAATATATAACAAATGTGCTCTCTCTTGTATATATGTATACACTCGATTAAGTCTAAGGTGGTAACTCATTTTCTATCTCTATTGGATCACGGTGTTAACTCAGGTTAATCACACAACCTAAGCTCAAATATTAAATATGACGACCGCCCTATACTTCCATTGCTCATATAGCCGAATAGTGCACTATTGAAACATCCAGTTGATGTAAGACGATGGTCTAAGGAATGAAAATAAGTAAAGAGGAGAAATAGAAGAGAAGAGAAGGGAAAGAAAACAACATATAATCGTGGAACCTATCATATATCTCACAGTGTATTGAATAAAATGCAATAATCACCACCAATATAAAATAGATAAGATAGTAGTAACTACATGAACCATATAATACATAAGTTCATGCAGTTGTACAAAATAGTAATAGAGTTTATACAACTGGTACTCTAATAATGCTATATCAAACATGTCAAGGCCCCACAGTGTCAAGACATAATATGAGAAAGCGTCGCCTCCTGCTAGTCCATCTGCATAATTCCATATGCTATTTATACTTATTACATAGTCTACTCATTTAAGGGTACTCAAAATAATAAGAAGCAAAGCATAAAACCTCCAATTGGACAACAGTCTCATGCGAGCAATAAATAATCTCAAAATACTCTAAAAGTCAATATAGTGTATGGGACATAGGATACAGAGAATCACACTTGACCTGTCCCTATGTCTAAAGAGGTGGTACATACATAAGATATAAGCTCATCGTGGGTGTACTCTACGTCGTCTAGGTATCTACATCAAAGATAAATACATCACGTGACATTCAAAATTAATAAAGCAAACACATCATCCCTCCTCACATTCACTCACTTAGTGAATTTGACATATAATCACTCACCGACCTATCATGATCAAAGACTAGTTGGTTTCTTGGTACTCAAATCACGCTACTCGATCCGACAGAAAATAAACTAACTATCACATTAGTTCTAGGGTAAACATATATCTCGTCTACAATAAAGAGCCATCACGCCTTTAGGACCATCATATTCTTAGCATAAACCACAGTTTATAGGTACCCTTTGCACCCTCAATTCTCAACTATCCCTTTGCATATGTCTTGTATGGTAGAACATGTCCTAAAAATGATCTTTAGGTCATCACACCACACTTGTTTGGAGTCGTAAAAGTCGGGACGATTCTCGACCATCATTACTAATTATAGAATACCATCATTTTTCCTTTAAATATCCTCTTATATTCCTTAAGTCTATCCCAAAGCCCTGTACTGGTAGATAATGACCACTCCAGAGTAGTCGACAACAACCACTTTAGTCATGCACATAGCCACAAATGTCTAGGTACAAATCAAATGAAAACGTCTGGCTTCCATCTTGAAGTCCAAAGTACATAGCCATGTCTATCATCATTCATTTTTAGATCGATCATGCGCATGGAACTCTATGCATGAAATTCTGTCTTATGAGATATTTCTTAACACTATATCGCCTATCGATCGGCACTTTCATCCAAAATAAGATAACAAGCATATATGCAACCAACAAGCATACAAACATCTATTATATCATATGTACAACATATATACATGCCTATATCAACAAATATAGGAACTCCTATCAAAAGTAGCCTAAATTTAGAGATTTCCTAAAAATAAGACTTCTACAATAACATATGTAATATCCAATTTAAAACCTTGTTAAATCACTTTTAAAAAAAATTATGAAATCAGGAATGGATTTAAGTATATTAGAAATCATATTTTAAAGTTGGAAATTATATTAAAACATCATTTTATACTATACTAATGATCATAGTATGGTGAGAGGTAATATCACTCACCTCAACAGAAGCTGATCAATCTTACATCATGTCGTAAAGCTCTCCAACACAAGCTCAACGCAAGACGTCAGATCCAAATCGGACCACGTATGCAAAGGATATGGATTTTAAAAGAATATAGATTATAGATATTAATCAATGAACTAAACTGATTAATAATTAAATATAATCACATCATTAGCCACTAATCCTTCTACTCTGAACATTGCATGTGCACGTACGTGTACAGATGCACAAACCCACCAAACTACGAATTATCCCTTATTGGTTTCTCCATATACACGACGAACAGTCTTCACCAACGCATAGCACAATATGCGCTCTCCGCAACCATCACCATTTCGTGAAGCTCGGCTCCACAAATAAAATACGACCTGACTCCCCCTATCTTGGCTTTGAAATGTCACATACCCTAAGCAATGCTGCACCACTCCAACAATTCACCACCACCTCGTCTTCGCAAGAAAAGAGGAATGCCACTCTCTATTTTTCCTATCTTCTCCTCCAACTCTAGTAAGCCCAAGATGACACGCTCCAGGATGACAATTTTTCACGTCTCGACGATAAAAATTTCATCAATATCAAAGACAGTGATCCAGGATGACAAATTCACGCATTTAGAGAATGTTTTGACCATCGATTGCATGATTCCAAAAATAGTGATATTTATGCTCATTTTAATTCACAACGTCAATCCTAACAATGAAAGTGATCTCGAGTCCGAATTCGATAGTATGCGAAAAAGTCATATTTTGGACTTCCAGTTATTAATGATTCAATATTTAATAAGCTATGTAAATATCCCATCATTAAAAATGCAGGTGGTTACAAGTGAGCAAGAATTATATATAATTATTCCATATTATGTGGCATCAATATGTTTTAGAAATACGTTCTTGCTGGCTGAACTTGTTATACTCTTATGAATCAATAATCCTATTTATTGGGTTGTCTTCTAAATTAATGTCTTGAAATACATTCCTCATCCCATTATCCATGGTATTTTCGTCGCTTATGTTTACTCAATTTTTTTCTCCAACTATCTGTTTTCTTCAGTTGTTTGGAAAGATGTGGTACATAACTCATTATTAGATTCATATATGCATGTTTAATATCGTGCCTCATTTGACTCTCTAATGACAAGGTACTTCAACACACTTGATAATTCTTATTTTAATATCTTCCAATTTTTAAACTATAGACTTTGTCACGACAATAACTTTTGAATAGTTTTTCATATTTCTATATTTTTCTCTACTTGTTTTGGTTAAAAATTGTTTCTTTTTTTGGTAAACAAGTTCACTTTTGATTTTGTATGAACGCAATATTTGATATTTTGGCCTAACTGTTGGATCTGCTTATTTTAAAATTACTATATTTTTGTTATAATAACTATTGTTTAACTTTTAATTTTATTTCTTTGTATAAAAGTTCACTAATAATGTTTATTATTTGAAATGATGAAATATCTAAAATCCTGAACCAAATATTGCGATGTGCTCGTTTTAGAATTAAACAATTTTTATTACAGTAACGATCGTTTTTAATTTAAATGCCACCTTAACAAAGGCAATAACATTAGTGCATGTAGTAAACTTAGCGTTAGAGGCTGTAACGACCCAGAATTTGACCACTTTATAATACACTATTTAAAGTGATTTTAATGTAAAATAATTAAGGTTATATGATTCAAATAATATTAGATAAGATTTGGAAAGAGAAGTACACACAAAAATAGTAACATTTACCTATATCGACAAAAGTGACAAAATGCTGATTTTAGAAAAGTAAGATTCAATGGTTAAATAAATTATTTTAATTTACTTATAAGTTTTTACATTTTAAAATAACAATATAATTTTTTTTTAAATTTGGTTTACATAAATAAATAGTTAACTAAAACGTCAAAATGTGACCGTAAAACATTTTGTCAAAAATCAACGTTTTGTCGATTAAAAGTAGTCATAACATTGTTGCACCTATATTTTCTTATATAGGAACATATATTAAAATAGTATAAATATTAATTAATTCACTAATCAAATTTACTTTTACTCAACATACTTAGAAAATTCTAGAATATAATTAAGAAAAAGAATGCACAAAAAGACAAACATGTCATTTCAAAGCAAAAGGTAAACATCAAATTAAACCAAACATAATTATTATATTCTTTACTTAATACTTAAGTGAAAATGACATAAAGTAATGATTTGAAATGTTATGTTAAGTGTTGAAAAAATAAGGTTGCTTAAAAAATAAGTAAAGGATATTTTGGTCTTTTCACAAAATATTATTTTAATCCAAAACCTTTTCTATAAATAAACATCCACTTTATCACTTTTTTTCACTTCTTCTTCTTCCTTTTTCAAGCTTTCCTCCACTTCTTTAATGACTTCTTCTCTCCCATTTCCTTACTAAATATTTTAAAACCATACCAAACAAAGTCAAAACTCCACAAAACTTTGCAAAAGGCCTTAGAATATCATCAAAACATAGTTTAGCACCTAAGAAGTGAAAAAATGATGGAGCAAGGGGAGGACCAAGGTGTGACCGAAACTACGAAGGAGGAGGAGCAAGTTCAAGGAGCTCCGAAGTGAGAAAAAGAGTAGGTGGTGATGACCGAGCATTAGAAAGTGAGGTGGAGTTGCTTAAGTGATGATTTGGTGAAGATAAGATGATTTAGTGAAGTGTTCGATTAAATGAATGTTGGTAGGAAGTTAAACGATTTAGTTAAAGGTGAGCGCTCAAATCTTAATTTTATTTTAATGAAACTTAAGTTGATAAAATACTGTTAAATTAGACATTAATATGTTGAATATTGGTTTATATTGGATGTTAACTTGGTTGATATTGGTTGATTATACGATTGTAATATGGATGATAACTTGGTTTGATAAATGATAAGAGAAATGGTTTGTAAGCATAGTTAATGAAATGAGAATTAAATCCATACAAATATATGTATGGAAATTATTTAGCCTCTTAATGATTTTAAAATATCTAAAGATTGGAAATGATATTATATAATATAGTATTGTAATATGAAATGTAATGTAAAATGTGTTTGAAATGATAAAAATATTGTTTAAAATAAGTTTAGAATGATATAGAAGTGTTTAGTAAACAATTTCAAAATGTTTCCAAGAAGTTTAAAAAGAAATTGAAAAACATGTCAAAACTATACGCATCGTGTAATGGTAGTTCTCGATTTCGCGCCATAAAAGTTAAAAAAGTGTACAAAGTGGATTATAGCTCGGAATTCTTCGAGATAAGAATTTTCGGTCTATTATATCTATAGTTTTCCAATGAAGAAAGAAAATCAAGATTTCATTAAGTAGATTTTGAAATATATCCAAAACAATTTTCGTAAAACATCGCGGTTTTGCAATTCGAAATCTAAAAAGGGATTTCTTTATAAATGATATTTTTAAATGAGTAAAAATATGAAATAAATTTGATAAATCTATTAAATTGGTTTAAAAGAGATTTGGAATGGAAAATATGATTTTTCAAATATTAAAAAGTTGTTTAAATCAAATAAGCTTATATAGCACTTTCCGCAACACTTTTATGCTGTGAATTCTGTAACCTTTTGAATTTGAGTTTAAACTTAACAATTCTTTCTTAAATATTTTATTGATTTTAAAAGAATAATTAAGTAATTTAAAGATGATTTGGAAGTTTAATAAGAGTTTGAATAAATGATTAAGAGAAATTGCCCATAACACTTAAGTAAAATGTGAAGAAAATTGAATAAACAAACTGAACATGCAGAAATGGCTAGTAAATTTGTCCTACCTGTGAGATCTGGGAGGATAAAACATGGTGCTTAACTAAGGTTAGGGATGAAGCAACCGATGCCCTGAACTTACATGCCTATGTTTTCTCTTTTTTAGGCGAGGGGTAGAATTGATCGAAAGGAAAGCCTGAATGCTCTACAAAGATCATCTTTAAGTTTTACAAGATAAAAGAAAAGAAATAAATTATTTGAATGTTATTTAACGACTTAACATTTTTATTCAATGATTGACTTCGAAGGAACCGGGATCGGATTTGGGCGATTCCTATCCAAAATACCGGGATCGAATTTGGGTGATTCCAATCCGAAAATTCCTTCAAACTAATTATCGAAATAAAGCATATTGAAGATAAAGATCTTCATAATATAGAATTACTTGCCATTAGTCCCTGGAGATGAAATTCACCATATCTAAAGTGGCAGTAGTGCTCTGTTATGAAAATCTTCGATTTGCAAGAATATGATTTGAAGTTAAGAAAGAAATCTTTGATTAAGGTTTAATAAATGATTTGGGAATATTTTCCTAAGATGAAAGTTATAACTTGAATATAAGAAATCTTTGATTGAGATAGAATGATTGATTTGTAAAGGTTTTCCTAAGTAAAAGAAAAAATAATCTGGAATTATTCCAGGATTTAAGAAAGGTTTAACTAAACCAAATGATTTAATAAATGAGGCTTAACGATTCCATATACTATTGAAAAGAAAAAGGAATAAATTGAAAAGAATATACCTAACAAAGATATTTGATTTAAACAAAAGACAAAGCAAGTGATTGATGATTGATATCCATATATGAACTAAACATCTTTTAAATCGATGATTGGTTTCGAAGGAACCGGGGTCGGATTAGGGTGATTTCTATCCGAAAACCACTTCAAACCAATGTACACGTTCGAAAGTGAAGACATGTTGAAGATGATGACTGTTGAAGACCGTGGATCTTCATAGCGTGAGGACTTCTTTTTGACATGCTCCGGGTTGCTCCCATTATAGAGTTATTTATAGCAGTGGCCTCCTCGTTGTAGAGATTTTTTCAGATTGCAATGGTTTCTAGCCTAGTAATAGCCGAGGAAAGTGCCTTCGGGTTCGTTCAGTCCTAGAACGAACTTGTATGGACGAATGTCTGACAATGCATTTCTGAGACGCAACGTTTGACTTTTACAAATGCACATCTGCTTGTTGGCAAAGAAGGCAACTTCTTAGCTTAACACCCTTCTCCGAGACATATGAGCTCAGAGGTTGTATGCTTGTGGAAGTCAAATAGTGGTCAAAGGAATGGCCATATGGCATTCAAAGCGGAACTTGTTATGATCAAAGCATGGTTTTGTATGAAAAGTGTGGATTTGAAGAAATTGATCGTAACCTCGCAAGCCTCACGCCCCGGTTATGATGGGATTCTATGTGTCAGATGTATGCTCACATTTCAGATAGTAGTTATTTGGGTTATCAGATGTTCTGAGCCCTAGGTACCAGATACATTTGGGCCTCATGGTAGGGATGCGTGAAGTTCGAGTCCTTTTAATGTTATTTGCAGATTATATCTACTTTTAGCCATTTGTACTATTGTATAATAGTGTTTGAGTCTTGGACGTAAGCCGTGGATACATATTGATCTTTTCACTAGTTTCCTATCATGTTGGAAAATCCAATCCCAATACGAGATTCCTGGTTTTGATTGTATTCCCAAAATATCCGTAATGACTTGCATACATTTCAGCTACCCCTTTTTGGTATCGTATATTCCATTTGGTTTATTCCGTTAACCTAGTCCCGATATGTTACCTTAGACGTAGTCCAGATATTGATAGCTTATTTGAATAAGTTTATTTGAAAAGTATTTTCAAAAGAATGTCATTAAAGATAATATCTAATTATTCTGGTACAAAAGTGTTTTGGTTATCATAAGGTAAAAACCCGTCCGTGTTTATGTATGAACGTGGTCTTATGAGATACCCCTCTCTTCAAAGGTTTTGATATCATCGTCATGATCTATACATTTAAAATTGTGTATCTCACACTGGTTTATTGTAACGACCCGCCATTCATCCTCACAGAATGACGCATCATTAATAAGAAAGAAAGGGATAGAAAAGAGAAAGAAAGAGAAGAAAGAAGAAACAACACATCAGAATCTAAATAGCGGAACGAATAAATTATATTAATAACATAAAATATTACATAGTATACAACAGCTATCAGAGTTACACAGATAATACATCACATACTAGACAGTTATAAACACCTGTCTAGTTATTACAACTCAAATACAACACAGAGAAAACACAAAGATACCAAACACAGGGGAAAACTAAACATATCTACAACGCCGAGCCTCCTACTCCATTGCTCCTCCACTATTCGTCAAAGCTAACCTGAATCCCTTGGCTACTTGTAAAAATTTGAGTACCCAAGAGTTTAAGAAAACAGAAGATAAACTCCGGGTCCGACATGGGTCTGGTGTGAGTAACAAGTTAAGGTTGCTTAACTTTGAAATTTTTTTGAAAAGAAAAGGTATCACGTAAGACTTCCCACACACAAACATGGAAAAGTTTTTACCTTACGCTAACCAAAACATTTGATAAGAAATCCAGTGATATTATAAAAGGTCTAGGGTTTTCAAGTAAATATAAAATAGCCAAAATTGTTACATATATTGAATTCCAGCTACTAGCCACAAAAGTGGGTAATACAATCAAAACCGTTGGCACTTATTGGATTTTGGATTCCATACAATGGCAGGGCTGTCGGGGTACCGCCCGTCACAGAACGTGGCCTAGATCACCATACCGAGGATCACTCCCAATCCCCTCCAACACAAGGCCAGAACCATTCCTTACTGAACACTTCCGAACAAGACAACCCTGTAGTTGGTGCGCATATCCAACCGCCCACTAAGCCGAATAAAAAGGGACCTCTAAACAGGGGAAAATCTTGTCCTACTTGGGCATAACCCACTTAGCCTTACTGAACCTCCCCTATTCTAGCCATTCCCAGTTGATGAGGCATGAGGCTACGATTACCTTTATAGGACACATTTATCTTAGAACGCTCATCGTCCACCTGACGATGTTCTGAAAGCATTCAATCCATACAAGTTCGTTTCGGGTTCGAATGAAACCGAAGGCATTATCTCGTTACACTCATTTTGGAATCACCCTCAGAGTTAACGACGATAACCCTTGCACTCTGAATCTTCATCTCGAATCTGAAAGTACTATCTCCATCAAATTCATCTCGGAATCACCCTTAGAGTTATACTCACGGATAGTCCTTACACCTCGAGTCTTCACTCTTCACTTGAGATTCACGACCTATCATTAATTTGGATCGATGTGGTTTTCAGATATCCAAATTTGGAAACCCGATCCCGGTCTTATCGAAATCCAAAGCGTGTCTTTTAGGTCCAAGTTGTTTTAGAGTTTAAAACAATTCAATACAATTATCTATATACACATAGATAGATAATTCACAGATTTACAATAGATAATCAACATTATCAACACAACAGATAATCCATATTATCATTATCAAATAATCCATATCATCATCACAATGCAACTAATGCATCCATATCACTCAACATTACTAATCTCATAGTTGATATTTCAAACCATTCAAGGCAACCAATATCATCCATTCATAAGCAATGATCTATAATCACACTATCTATAATTAATTTAAAATGAATTAAATTAATTACATCGTCTCTAATTAATTTAAGGTTGATTAAATTAATTACTTACCTCAATATAAATCTTGCTTACATCACCACTAATTAATTACAATTTAATTAATTAATTATACTCTAGTAAATCAACTTAATTAACCACCCTTGATTAATTATTCTTTAATTACATTCTAGTAATTATCCTTTAATTAATTTCACAAATTAATTTCTCTTAGCCAAAATCAGTAATTAACCTTTAATTACTTCATTAATTAATTTATTATAATTAATTACATTAATCCTTAATTAATTATATCAATTAATTACCTCATTAATTACTTATCATTGATTAATTAATCTTAATTAATTAATCCTAATTACATCATTAATTATATTAATTAATGATCCCAAATTATATTTAAATTAATTACATTAAGTAATTAACCTCAATTTAACCATAATTATTAATCACCTTTGATTAATCACATTCTGTAGTTATCCACCCTTAATTACTTATCAAATTAATTACTCCTTAATTTAATTCCTTTAATTAATCTCTTGATTAATTATACAAAGTAATTTAATCCAAATTACTTTCACAATTAAACCATCTTCCACTAATTACATCCAGTAATTATCATTAATTACTTCACTAAGTAATTATACTTCATTGATTACATCAAGTAATTATTAACAAATCATCCAGTGATTAAAATTAATTAAAATTAATTAATTAATTAATTTAAACCAATAACAATAAACTCCATTAATTACATTAAGTAATTAATGTCCTAATTACTTCCATCAAGTAATTAAACTTAAATAATTTTCACAATTGACTATCATTTAATTAATAAATTATTTAAATTAATCACATTAATTAATTATTAAATAATCTCAAGTTAATGACCATCATTAACCATTAACCTTTATTTAATTACTTCTCTTAAGTAATCAACCTTCATTAATCATTATTTATTTCAAATTAATTAATCTTTAATATCCAATTAATTAACCTTTAATTATTTAGTTAATTAAGTGTTAACTGTATCTTAATAAATTCATAATTACTTGATTAATTAATTACTAATCATTAATTAAATCTAATTAATGATCCATAATTATGGATTAATTATCCTTAATTAATTGATTAACTTAAACTTTAAATTAATAATTTAAAACCCTTAATTACCTTAATTAATTATCCATTCCATTAATTAATTGAATAAATTAATCATTTAATTACCTTAATAATTAAATGAAATTATAAATCATTAAATTATAAATTTACTTTAAGATAAACCCTTTCTTATCTATAGTTAAATTATCAGTCATAAATACATTTGAAACCATTTATTTTAAATTTAATTTCAAATTTAGTTTTAAATACAAACTTTAAAATAAAACCAATTTATCTTTAACCAATAAAAACTTTGAACTTCGTATGTTAAAAAATACTTATATAAAAGAAATTTAAAGATTTTAAGCTAAATTCCTTTTAATTTCAAATCATTAAAGTATACTTTAACCTTTAAACTTATTTATAATATTTAAGTTTATAAACTTTATCGTATTTCCAAAACCTAAGATTCAAATTCAATTTGAATTTAAATTTAAAATTTTGATTTAACTTTGTTTAATCCTCTTTTACATTTCAAACTCTATTTAAATTCAAATTCTTTAATTACACTTTAAACTTCTTAAACACTTTTATGTTACTAAGACAATTTGAATTTAAAAACTCTTTTATTTCCAAACTAATATTCAAACTAAAATTGAATTTATTTTAGACTTAGATTTAACTTAAACTGAGATTGAAAACTAGATTTAAACTTTATTTAAAAACTTTACTTCCACTTAAATTCAGGTTTTAAATTTTATTTTAAAATTTTAAAATAGAATAACAGGTTTCTGTTCTAAAACCTGTTACTATAATTATACCCGAGCCAGAACAAATTCTGCTTCGAGTCAACAAGCTCACTACTTCGAGCAATACATCGCAACTTCTCAAGAGATTCTCGAGTTCCCCCACTGCTTACACCCAGGCAATCATCAGAAACCAAAAGTGCACGGTGCACATGCACCGTGCCTCCGGCCAACTCCAGCCACCTCAGGTGGCCTCCACACATCGGCGACCAACCTCCCGTCCAACCACAACCATCAGATCACCCCTCCACAGTTCAAAATCGAATTCAAGTTTCATCAGCAACCTAGAAACAACAGAACATACTAACCCTAAACCTGTCATCGTCACCTTCACGGCCCTCCGTCCACCAGAATCGAAGCGACTCCGGCCACCATCTCATCAATGGCCATACTTCCATCTCCCCAAACCTCACAGCACTCGATCACGCATAAAAGTTGCGACGACCTATTAACTAAGCATTCCAAAAACTAGGGCTACAAATAAGAAATCATCACCACTGCTGCCATGTTGATTTGCATTACCATTAGTTATTTTTCCAAGCTTCTTTGATTACTCCTCTACCCTCAAGAAGAATCCCGACCCTTCAATATCAATAGATCACCAGAAATCACAAGTTTTCCACTTCCCGTTCATCACAGAACTGAACCCTTATCCCACCATTTTAAATTATGAATTAAGCTTCAAAAATCATGTTTAAGGGTAAGAATACGGTTTACATGCTTGAATATATAAATTAAGTGTTTGCATTTTACTTATATTAAGTTTGTTCAGTGTTCCCCCTTGATTCCCAGTGATGTTACCAACCTATTCAACTTAAATGAATTTTAACTAAATCTTTGATGGAACATACAAGTTTCCTTTGAAACTTAAGTTTTTAACAATGACTAAACTAAAAGGTTTAAATTTAAATTATAAACCCGAATTTAAATCTGGGAATAGAGATGTCCCAGATATTCAGATGTACACTTCATACAACAATAATTCATCAATAATATCTACACAAACATACTTATAAATATACACAATTGCAATAATTTCTACAATAATAACATGCAATCGTAATTTACTTTAAGTGTAAAAGTTACTCACCAGACAAAAATGAAGGTAGAGCTTCCAGATTTTGAAAAAACCTTTGAATTCTTTTGAAAACTGGAATATGCAGTGCCCCTTCTTAAAAACTTGAATTGCTTTGAAGACTTGAGTTGTTGAAGCTTTAAAATTTGATCTTTTAAAAAAACTACATGCAAGCAGCTTGAATTCCAGATTCTAAGTGAGACAGGCCTTGATTGAATGTGCAGGTTTTTTAATAAAAACAGATTTGCTTTAAATGCTACAGATTTGCATGTTTTGATTTCATGAATTTGATTTTAATGAGAGGGTGACAGGTTTGAGGATGGGTCACAGGGTTTTGCTTGCATGTTTGAAGGTGTGAAGGTTTGAACATATTTCAAATTTGCTTTGAATAGATTTGAAAATGTGGGTGGTTTGCATGCTTGGTTATAGAGATTACAGATTTTCAGATCTTCCTTTTTGAAAAAGAGAATAGAAAAAAAGAAGAAGATGAGAAAACATAAGTATTTATAGGCTGAAATTTGATTTTATTAAAATAAAAGAAAAACAAAATAAAAGATACTTGTCGCAAATTTTAACAATTGTCAATTTGTAATGTTTATTGATTAACACTTATTACATGAAGCCTTAATATATTTACATATGTCCTTTAATTTATATAATATTTACATTTATCTTTTAAAGTTATTTAGTTATATTAAAATGTTAATTAGTTATTTAGTTAATATGTTAATATAAGATAAATGTAAATCTATGTTTAATTAATTAGTTAGTATGTACTTATTTACATGTAGAAAACTTTAAAATGAAATAAATCCAATTATATTTATAAAATAAAGGTTTAAACAAATATTTTAAAATCCAAAACAAATTAAAAATATTAATACTTTAAATTTCAAAGCTTTGAATTCAAATTCAAATCATGTTATATATATACATATATAACTACACAATTAAATTTTGAAAAACAATTATTTTTATTAAAAATCTATTTGTAAAAAACAATGTATTATTATATTTTGAAAATAACAAAATTTGATAACTATAAATGATTTATAAAAGAAATTGTTTCTTTATTAATAAATTATTTATTTTTATCCAACTATGTTTAAAATGAAAGTCAAAATAAACCTTATTGTAAATTTTCTTTAAATTTAAACTTGAGTTAAGACATATTTTAAACCATTTAAACATTTACCTTGTGTATCTAAAATCATATAGTTATTTTTTTCAGAAAGCTTAATATCAAATAAATTAATTTA
Source organism: Allium cepa (assembly GCA_030765085.1). NCBI lineage: Eukaryota > Viridiplantae > Streptophyta > Magnoliopsida > Asparagales > Amaryllidaceae > Allium > Allium cepa. The sequence goes on along the minus strand of CM060937.1, from coordinate 187,681,534 downwards.
AACAAATTAAATTTTTATCTTATCAATTTAAAGCCATATTTTATTTATTAAATTTAAAACAAGGCTTATCTATTTACAATATATACATATTATATATACAATATAAATAAAAAACAATTTATTAACTTTTAAAAGATAAAAATCTATCAATTAAATATTTATTTAATTGGACTATTAAATTAATTCAAATCTTTTTAACAAAGATTATCAAATCAATTTAATTTTTAATTTAGATTATTAAATTGATATTGCCTAAAATTCCGGGTCATCACATTCCTCCCCCCTTAAAAGAATTTCGTCCCCAAAATTTAAAAAAAAGGTAATTTAATAATATTTTTAAAGATTTAATTTTAAAACACAAGCATATATCAAACATATGCTAACAACCATGGCAATCAAATCACCCAATCAAACAAATCTAACTATCCAAACAAAAATTCTGGATAGAGTTTCCCCGAGTTTCCCAAATATATATATACCGGGATACTCGCTCTACAGAATTTAAACAATCAATACTACTAAGCTACAGAGCTCCTACTCATCCAGATCTACAGAACTAGACAGCATATCAGACTGCAGACGAGTCTGATTTAACAACCAAATCCTCTAGAACCGCTGGTTTCAAAACCAGAGATAGATCATACACGTACTCCTTAGAGATACGTGAAATATATCGAATCCCATTTATCCAAATTGGCAATTCCATCCTGAAAACCAAATACTTATCCAACCAAAACAGAGAAAAGATTCGAACATCTCGGTGTTAGCTTACCAGCCTTACCCCATCTTATAGCTCCTTTGATCGGAGAAAACTTAACCAAACCAAATCTCCGACTCCAGAATCCAAATTCCTTCGTTTCTTATCCACAAAATCCTTCGGATGATCCCAGACTGCCTTCATCCAAACTGATCAGCTTAACCCTTGCTGATTTCTCTAGAAACAAACTAGACCAAAATCAACCCAACCCAATGATCTCCTCAAGATCAATCCAATACCAAGAACAAACTCTACTCTTCAAACATTAGAAGACAACAAACTTCTCCTAATCCGGAAAAGGCAGCCAGAAACACTTCCAAACTGCTTCCGCTGCACAACTCTGATTCAAAGTAGAAGAAAAATGTTGATGAAGAACACAACCACAAACTGGACAACACTTCCTAGAAATATGGTTCAACAGATCCATAAAAGAAAACTCAGAAATTCCACCAAGTCCTGAGCTGCGTCATTAAACTCTATCTCTAGGAACCATCTTCTACTAAACTGAACCACCAGTTCCACTCCTGGAATACTAGTCGATAAGAAAACTCAATCTCCAGATGCGAACAAAACTCTGACTTCGCTGAAGACATCCGGAAAATTTCTGACAATCCAAGAGAACACTCAACTATCGCAAGTCACTTTTGCGATCAACCCAGATAAATTTCCAAAGAAGAATTGTCCTCTCTTTACCCAACAGAACAGCTTACTCTGGTCTAGCCAATCCATTGAAGAAACGGATTCACTCTGCTGCTTCTGAACTCCACCTCCAGAAAAACTACTCAGCTAAGACCTCCCTGTCGGTACACAGAACGCTCCGAGCTGCATTGCTGATACCGATGCCAAAAAATTCCTAATCCAAATCTCTTCGAGAAACCCGGACCTCAAATCTAACAGAAACACCATGCTGAACCCTGCCACAACACCGAAGCAGACACACTTCCCAAAACTTGTTCCAAAGAAAACATCTTCGGAAACAATCCATGGTCAATGCATCTCATCACGCAGCAATTACTTCCTGAGATATCAAGATACCATCACTTGCTTGCTTCTGCCCAATCGACGGATTCAAACTCAACTCATCCAACTCTGCACTTCAAAGATGACTCTAAACCTTAACAAGTTTCCTTCAGAGATCGTTGAAATCCTTACACTCTGCACAACTTACTCGAGACAGTATTCGGTCTACAGTCTCGACAGATACACTTCCAACCTCAAATATCAAACTTCAACCAATGGTAGTTGTCGTGTTACACACACCACTACCTTATCTACTTTTATAACCTATATTGGAAAAACCCGAACAGGTAACCCAACAGATAGGTAGAAATAGATAAATATATATAAATATATTTAAAATTACAAATACGCTCCCTCAAGAAAGAAATCACTCCAGAGCCTAGGTATTCACTCAACCTAGTGCTCTGATACCACTGTAACGACTCGCCATTCATCCTCACAGAATGACGCATCATTAATAAGAAAGAAAGGGATAGAAAAGAGAAAGAAAGAGAAGAAAGAAGAAGCAACACATCAGAATCTAAACAGCGGAACGAATAAATTATATTAATAACATAAAATATTATATAGTGTACAACAACTATGAGAGTTACACAGATAATAAATCACATACTAGACAGTTATAAACACATGTCCAGTTATTACAACTCAAATACAACACAGAGAAAACACAGAGATACCAAACACAGCGGAAAACTAAACATATCTACAACGCCGAGCCTCCTTCTCCATTGCTCCACCACAATTCGTCAAAGCTAACCTGAATCCCTTGGCTACTCGTAAAAAATTGAGTACCCAAGAGTTTATGAAAACATAAGATAAACTCCGGGTCAGACATGGGTCTAGTGTGAGTAATAGGTTAAGGTTGCTTAAATTTGAAAAACTTTTGAAAAGAAAAGGTATCACGTAAGACTTCCCACACATAAACATGGAAAAGTTTTTACTTACGCTAACCAAAACATTTGATAGGAAATCCAGTTATATTATAACAGGTCTAGGGTTTTCAAGTAAATATGAAATAGCCGAAATTGTAACATCTATTAAATTCCAGCTACTAGCCACAAAAGTGGGTAATACAATCAAAACCGTTGGCACTTATTGGATTTTGGATTCCATACAATGGCAGGGCTACCGGGGTACCGCCCGTCACAGTACGTGGCCTAGATCACCATACCGAGGATCACTCCCAAACCCCTGCAACACAAGGCCGGAACCATTCCTTACTAACAGTTCCGAACAAGACAACCCCGCAGTTGGTGCGCATATCTAACCACCCACTAAGCCGAATAAAAAGGGACCTCTAGACAGGGGAAAATCTCGTCCTACTTGGGCATGACCCACTTAGCCTTACTGCACCTCCCTTGTTTTATCCATTCCCGGTTGATGAGGCTTGAGGCTACGATTACCTTTATAGGACACATTTATCTTAGAATGCTCATCGTCCACCTGGCGATGTTCTGAAAGCATTCAATCCATACAAGTACGTTCCGGGTTCGAACGAAACCGAAGGCATTATCTCGTTGCACTCGTTTTGGAATCACCCTTAGAGTTAACGACGATAACCCTTGCACTCTGAATCTTCATCTCGAATCTGAAAGTACTGTCTCCATCAAACTCATCTCGGAATCACCCTCAGAGTTATACTAACGAATAGTCCTTACACCTCGAGTCTTCACTCTTCACTTGAGATTCACGACCTATCGTTAATTTGGATCGATGTGGGTTTCGAGTATCCAAATTTGGAAACCCGATCCCGGTCTCATCAAAATCCAAAGCGTGTCTTTTAGGTCTAAGTTGTTTTAGAGTTTAAAACAATTCAGTACAATTATCTATATACACACAGATTGATATTTCACAAATTCACAATAGATAATCAACATTATCAACACAACAGATTATCCATATTACCATTATCAAAGATAATCCATATTATCGTCACAATGCAACCAATGCATCCATATCACTCAACATTACTAATCTCATAGTTGAGATTTCAAACCATTCAAGCAACAAATGTCATCCATTCATAAGCAATGATCTATAATCACACCATATACAATTAATTTAAAATGAATTAAATTAAATACATCGTCTCTAATTAATTTAAAGTAAATTAAATTAATTACTTACCTCAATATAAATCTTGCTTACATCACCATTAATTAATTACAATTTAATTAATTAATCATACTCTAGTAAATCAACTTAATTAATCAACCTTGATTAATTATTCTTTAATTACATTCTAGTAATTATCCTTCAATTAATTTCACAAGTTAATTTCTCTTAACCAAAATCAGTAATTAACCTTTAATTACTTCATTAATTAATTAATTATAATTAATTACATTAATCCTTAATTACTTATATTAATTAATTACCTCATTAATCACTTATCATTGATTAATTAATCTTAATTAATTAATCCTAATTACATCATTAATTATATTAATTAATGATCCTAAATTATATTTAAATTAATTACATTAAGTAATTAATCTCAATTTAACCAAAATTATTAATCACCTTTGATTAATCACATTCTGTATTTATCCACCCTTAATTACTTATCAAATTAATTACTCCTTAATTTAATTCCTTTGATTAATCTCTTGATTAATTATACAAAGTATTTAATCCAAATTACTTTCACAATTAAACCATCTTCCACTAATTACATCCAGTAATTATCATTAATTACTTCACTAAGTAATTATACTTCATTGATTACATCAAGTAATTATTAACAAATCATCCAGTGATTAAAATTAATTAAACTTAATTAGTTAATTAATTTAAACCAATCATAATAAACTCCATTAATTACAATAAGTAATTAATGTCCTAATTACTTCCATCAAGTAAATAAACTTAAATAATTTTCACAATTGACTATCATTTAATTAATAAATTATTTAAATTAATCACATTAATTAATTATTAAATAATCTCAAGTTAATGACCAGCATTAACCATTAACCATTCTTTAGTTACTTATCTTAAGTAATTTACCTTCATTAATCATTATTAATTTCAAATTAATTAATCTTTAATATCCAATTAATTAACCTTTAATTATTTAGTTAATTAAGTGTTAACTGCAACTTAATTAATTCATAATTACTTGATTAATTAATTACTAATCATTAATTAAATCTAATTAATGATCCTTAATTATGGATTAGTTATCCTTAATTAATTGATTAACTTAAACTTTAAATTAATAATTTAAAACCCTTAATTACCTTAATTAATTATCCATTCCATTAATTAATTAAATAAATTATTCTTTTAATTACCTTAATAATTAAATGAAATTATAAATCATTAAATTCTAAATTTACTTTAAGATAAAACCTTTCTTATCTATGGTTAAATTATCATTCATAAATACATTTGAAAACACTTATTTCAAATTTCATTTTAAATACAAACTTTAAAATGAAACCAATTAATCTTTAACCAATAAAAACTTTGAAAATCATATGTTAAAAAAATACTTATATAAAAGAAATTTAAAGATTTTAAACTAAATTCCTTTTAATTTCAAATCATTAAAGTATACTTTAACCTTCAAACTTATTTGTAATATTTAAGTTTATAAACTTTATCTTATTTCCAAAACCTAAGATTCAAATTCAATTTAAATTTAAATTTAAAATTTTGATTTAACTTTGTTTAAATCCTCTTTTACATTTCAAACTCCATTTAAATTCAAATTCTTTAATTACACTTTAAACTTCTTAAACACATTTACGTTACTAAGACAATTTGAATTTAAAAACTCTTTTATTTCCAAACTAAAATTCAAATTAAAATTGAATTTATTTTAGACTTAGATTTAACTTAAACTGAGATTGAAAACTAGATTTAAACTTTATTTAAAAACTTTACTTCCATTTAAATTCAGGTTTTAAATTTTATTTTAAAATTTTAAAACAGAATAACAGGTTTCTGTTCTAAAACCTGTTACTATAATTAAACCCGAGCCAGAACAAATTCTGCTTCGAGTCAACAAGCCCACTACTTCGAGCAATACATCGCAACTTCTCGAGAGATTCTCGAGTTCCTCCACTGCTTACACCCAGGCAATCATCAGAAACCAAAAGTGCACGGTGCACATGCACGGTGCCTCCGGCCAAATCTAGCCACCTCCAGTGGCCTCCACACATCGGCGACCAACCTCCCGTCCAACCATGACCATCAGATCACCCCTCCACAGTTCAAAATCGAATTCGAGTTTCATCAGCAACCTAGAAACAACAGAACACACCAACCCCAAACCTGTCATCGTCACATTCACGACCCTCCGTCCACCAGAATAGCAGCGACTCCGGCCACCATCTCGTCAATGGCCATACTTCCATCTCCCCCAAACCTCACGGCACTCGGTTACCCATAAAAGCTGCGACAACCAATTAACTAAGCATTCCAAAAACTAGGGCTACAAACAAGAAATCATCACCACTGTTGCCATGGTGATTTGCATCACCATCAATTATTTTTTGAAGCTTCTTTGATTACTCCTCTACCCTCAAGAAGAATCCCGACCCTTCAATACCAATAGATCACCAGAAATCACAAGTTTTCCACTTTTTGTTCATCACAGAACTGCACCCTTATCCCATCATTTTAAATTACGAATTAAGCTTCAAAAATCATGTTTAAGAGTAAGAATACGGTTTACATGCTTGAATTTATAAATTAAGATGTTTGCATGTTACATATATTAAGTTTATTTAGTTTTCCCCCTTGATTCCCAGTGATGTTACCAACCTATTTAACTTAAATGAATTTTAACTAAATCTTTGATGGAACACACAAGTTTCCTTTGAAACTTAAGTTTTTAACAGTGACTAAACTAAAAGATTTGGAATTAAATTATAAACTAGAATTTAAATCTGGGAACAGAGATGTCCCAGATATTCAGATGCACACTTCATACAGCAGTAATTCATCAATAATATCTACACAAACATACTTATAAATATACACAATTGCAATAACTTCTACAATAATAACATGCAACCATAATTTACTTTAAGTTTAAAAGTTACTCACCAGACAAAAATGGAGGTAGAACTTTCAGATTTTGAAAAAACCTTTGAATTCTTTTGAAAACTGGAATATGCAGTGCCCCTTCTTAAAAACTTGAATTGCTTTAAAGACTTGAGTTGTTGAAGCTTTAAAATTTGATCTTTTAAAAAAACTACATGCAAGCAGCTTGAATTCCAGATTCTAAGTGAGGCAGGCCTTGATTGAATGTGCAGGTTTTAAAAAAAAACAGATTTGCTTTGAATGCTACAGATTTGCATGTTTTGATTTCATGAATTTGATTTTAGTGAGATGGTGACAAGTTTGAGGATGGGTTACAGGGTTTTGCTTGCATGTCTGAAGGTGTGAAGGTTTGAACATATTTCAAATTTGCTTTGAATAGATTTGAAAATGTGGATGGTTTGCATGCTTGGTTATAGAGATTACAGATTTTCAGATCTGCCTTTTTGAGAGAATAGAAAAAATGAAGAAGATGAGAAAACATAAGTATTTATAGGCTGAAATTTGATTTTATTAAAATAAAAAAAAGACACTTGTCTCAAATTTTAACAATTGTCAATTTGTAATGTTTATAGATTAACACTTGTTACATGAAGCCTTAATATATTTACATATGTCCTTTAATTTATATAATATTTACATTTGTCTTTTAAAGTTAATTAATTATATTTAAATGTTAATTTGTTATTTAGTTAATATGTTAATATAAGATAAATGTAGATCTATGTTTAATTAATTAGTTAATATGTACTTATTTACATGTAGAAAATTTTATAATGAAATAAATCCAATTATATTTATAAAATAAAGGTTTATACAAATATTTTAAAATCCAAAACAAATTAAAAATATTAATACTTTAAATTTCAATGCTTTGAATTCAAATTCAAATCAAGTTACATATATACATATATAACTACACAATTAAATTTTGAAAAACAATTATTTATATTAAAAATCTATTTGTTATTATATTTTGAAAATAACAAAATTTGATAACTATAAATGATTTATAAAAGAAATTGTTTCTTTATTAATAAATTATTTATTTTTATCCAGCTATGTTTAAAAAGAAAATCAAAATAAACCTTATTGTAAATTTTCTTTAAATTTAAACTTGAGTTAAAACATATTTTAAACCATTTAAACATTTACCTTATGTATCTAAAATCATATAGTTATTTTTTTAAAAAGCTTAATATCAAATAAATTAATTTAAACAAATTAAAGTTTTATCTTATCAATTTAAAACCATATTTTATTTATTAAATTTAAAACAAGGCTTATCTATTTACAATATAAACATATTCTATATACATTATAAAAAGAAAACAATTTATTAACTTTTAAAAGATAAAAATCTGTCAATTAAATATTTATTTAATTGGACTATTAAATTAATTCAAATCTTTTTAACAAAGATTATCAAATCAATTTTATTTTTAATTCAGATTATTAAATTGATATTGCCTAAAATTTCGGGTCATCACATTTATCAAGCTTGATCCGGGTGTTTTTAATACTCGGGTCAGATCCAAGTAGTTTTAGGTTGAGTTGAAGATGATTGGAATTCCCAGGGGAGAGCTGGAGATCTTTATCATCGTATGGACGTATTCTATTATCCGCTGTGGTTTCTTCATTTTTGTTTGTTGTTTTCCAGCATTTGTAAGGGCAGATGTTATAACTTTCCAGGTTGAATCTAGGTTAGATTTTGATATTTATTTTAAAATTTTCCACTGTAAAGATTATTATTGAAACAATATATGTTATTCCATTTGGTGAGATTATGTTCTGTCTTTATTTTCTTTCTACCCTTAATGATTTGTCTTTTCGTGCAATTTAAGTTAGACATGTGTGGTTTATTGTCGATTCAAAGGGTGTGGAAAAAGGGCCATTACATTTGGTATCAGAGCTGAAGGTTAAGCGAGAACCTTGGCGTTGGTACGGTAATGACTCATCAGAGATAGGGTTAGTAATACCCTAGGATTAGTGGCTGATTAGAGATAAGGTTAGTAACATCCTAGAATGGGTTTGAATGTATTATATATGAGTGTGTATTTTTTAGTGACTAATAAATTATTTTGTTTCTATTTATCTATTGAGTGATTTATGGATTCTGATCGATGCACCTGATCACCGTTATTGATGAGGGTTCCTAAACATTTAAACAAGGCCAACCGGCATACTGATTTTGAGAAAATTTATAAATGAAATAATTTTACCTTGGATTATATTTTGACTATAAAGTATATATTTTGAAAAGTTGTATAGTTAGAAATCAAGATTAGTGAAATCTAAATATGAACATCTTGTGATTAGAATTTCACAGTTTAACTATAATATGTTTCATAAAGATAATCAATAAGTAAGAAATTTGATAGGGTAATTAAGATCTTTTATACTTATTCCAAAATAATTAATTAAGAAATGATAATGTTAAGTTACTATCATAAATTTATCAATTATTTGATTTAAAAGTTTAAGTACAAATACCTTGTGAATTAATTTTCACGATTTGACTATAAGGTATTTTGATAATAAGATTTGTTCAATGAATGAACACATAAGACAAAAAGTATTAGAAAATAATTAGTAAAAGGAAAAAATATATAAAAGAAACAATAATTTAAATTCGAGCAAAAGAATTATGGAAATTTAAATGAAGTTAATTTATATAAGATGAATATAAAACAAATTTATAAAATGGATTTTATAAAGTAATCTTTAAAGATTTTGAAAATGGTATTATTTCAAATAAAAAGAGGCATTTTATGATAACTAATTCGATTGACTTGAAAATAAACTAAAAATGGACAAGTAATGTGTTCGAATGGTAAGCACTTCTCTTAGGTATTACTCTTCTTGTTAAGAGGATATATGATATTCATGGTAGTACCCAGTTCCTTGGATTGTTTTAGAGTTATCCGATCTATATAAATTTCTTAAGTTAAAGAAATAATCAAAATCGTTGATTAGTAATCTTTATAAAAGTGTTTGAACTAAAGATAAGTTGGGATCGCTAATTGCTAAAATAAAACGGAATTTTTGACGATTTTGGACAGTCGAAAATTCCCGAACCATACCTAAATCAGCGCTAAGAAATTTATGAAAACTTTTGCTAAAATATTGTGCAATACTTGGAGTAAATGAAATAAGATAAGGATACTTTATAAATCTGATTTATAAAAAAAGATTTAAGAGTTAAGAGTTTGAGGTTTTAAATACCGGTGGTTTTAAAATTTGTTAGACGGACGGATTTATGTAAAACCAATTTGAAATTTGGGATTTGTATACACTCTTAGGACGTAAAGGTATATCATACAAATATATATTTAAGTCATGAACTATTAAGTAAAATAATGACTCTCCAAAAAGGAAATTATAACCTGGAAAATGTTTTGTTAATGAATTCTAGCATTGATTACAGATTTGGACTTAAGTCTTTAAAATATGATTGATTTACATAAGATATAAGATAAAATAAACTTAAGTAATAGTTTTACACAATGGTTCATAAATACTATTATTGTTAAAAGAAACATAGTAAGTTAAAGGATTGTGAAAAAAAAATTATAATACACATAAATCATCTTTTGAGTGAAAAATGGTTCCTTTAGAATATTTTCCTTTAATAAAAATATTTGGAAACAAATAATTAAAGGGATTATATAAAGAAGTACCTATATGAAATGTTTGAACTTAAGATAACAGAATTATGAAAAGTTTTTGAAAGTTAATAAATACATGTATTATATGTAGATCATCTCATCGTACAAATTTGGATCTAAGATTCGAGTTTGAACTTTGAGGTGTTTACATCAGTTCGAAAAAGAATTTATCACTCGATTCTTGACGACGACCGTTGATGAGGGTTTATGGTTAGATACTTGAGTTTTCCATCATTGATGAGAATTATGCAAGGAAAGCAAAAGTTTCTGAACAAAGAGCTTAATTAAAGTCCACACTAGAGGCTCGAGGGATTGATACTAGTTCAAAAGAAAAGTTGTGGATTTGAATAGAAGATCGAATAAGACACTTCATATGGATGATCTGCGTATGTTATATGGAATTAAGTTTGAAGATAAATGTTTTGGGCAAACTTTTGTTTTGGGTAATTTCGAGGACGAAATTCTTTTAAGTAGGGGAGAATGTAACGTCCCAAAATTTGACCACTTTAGAATACACTACTTTAAGTGATTTTAAATGTAAAATAATTGAGGTTATATGATTCAAATAATATTCGATAGGATTTGAAAAGATAAGTATACAAAAAAATTGTAACATTTGTCTATATCGACAAAAGTGACAAAATGCTGATTTCAGAAAAGTAAGTTTCAATGGTTAAATAAATTATTCTAATTTATTCATAAGTGTTTTTATTTTTAAATAGCAATATAAAATTTTACTTTTAAATTTGGATTACATAAATAAATAGTTGAACTAAAACATAAAAATGTGACCGTAAAACATTTTGTTGAAAATAAACGTTTTGTCGATTAAAGGTTATCGCACGTATACTTTCTTATATAGAAACATATATTCAAGTAGTATAAGTATTAATTAATTCACTAATCAATTTTACTTCTACTAAACATACTTAGAAAATTCTAGAATATAATTAAGAAAAAGTAAGTACAAAAAGACAAACATGTCATTTCGAAGCAAAAGGTAAACATCAAATCAAACTAAACACAATTATTATAATACTTAAGTGAAAATGACATAAAGTAATGATTTGAAATGCGATGTTAAGTGTTGAAAAAATAAGGTTTCTTAAAAAGTAAGTAAAGGGTATTTTGGTATTTTTACAAAATATTATTTTGATCCACAACTTTTGTACAAATAAGCATCCACTTTCTCATTTTTTTCACTTCTTCTTCTTCTTTTTTTTCAAGCTTTTCTTCACTTCTTTAATGGCTTCTTCTTCTCTTCCATTTACTTACTAACTTTTTCAAAACCATATCAAACAAAGTCAAAACTGCACCAAACTTTGCAAACGACCTTATAATATCATTAAAACATAGTTTAGCACCTAAGGAGTGAAGAAATGATGTAGCAAAAGGAGGATCAAGGTGTGGCCGAACCTATGGAGGAGGATAAGCAAGTTCAAGGAGCTCCGGAGTGAGAAAAAGAGAAGATGGTGATGGTTGAGCACTAGGAAGTGAGGTGGAGTTGTTTAGGTGATGATCTAGTGAAGATAAGAGGATTAGTGAAGTGTTGGATTAAACAAATGTTGGTAGGAAGTTAAACGATTTGTTTAAAGGTGAGTGCTCAAATCTTAGTTCTATTTTAATAAAATTTAAGTTGATAATATACATGTTAAATTAGAAATTAATATGTTAAATATTGGTTGATATTGGATGATAACTTGGTTGATATTATGGTTGATTATACGTTTGTGATATGGATGATAACTTGGTTTGATAAATGATAAGAGAAATTTTTTGTAAGCATAGTTAATTAAATGAGAATTAATTTCATACAAATATGTGTATGGAAATTATTTAGCCTCTAAATGATTTAAAAATATCGAAAAAGATTGGAAATGAAATTATATAATATAATATTATAATATGAAATGAAATGAAGAATTAGTTTTAAATGATAAAAATATTGTTTAAAAAAGTTTAGAATGATTTAGAAATGTTTTGTAAACATTTAAAAGTGTTTTCAAGAAGTTTGAAAAGACATGGAAAAACAAGTCAAAACTAGGCGCGTCGCGTAACGGTAGTTCGCGATTTCACGCCATAAAAGTTAAGTACGTGTACAAAGTGGAATATAGCTCGGAATTATTCGAGATAAGAATTTTTCAATCTATTATATCCACAATTTTCCAACGAAGAAAGAAAATCAAGATTACATCAAGTAGATTTGAAATATGTCCAAAAACATTTTCGAAAAACATTGCGGTTTTACAGTCCGGAATCGAAAAAGGGATTTCTTTATAAATGATATTTTTAAATGATTAAAAATATGAAATAAATTGATAAATCTATTAAATTGGTTTAAAGAGCTTTGGAACGGAAAATATGAATTTTCAAACATTGAAAAGTTGTTTAAATCAAATAAGCTTATATAACACTTTACGTAGCACTTTTATGCTGCGAATTTTCTAACCTTTTGAATATGAGTTTAAACTTAACAACTCTTTCCTAAATATTTTGTGAATGATTTTAAAAGAATAATTAAGTAATTTAAATATGATTTGGAAGTTTAATAAGAGTTTAAATAAATGGTTAAGAGAAATTGTTTGTAACACTTAAGTAAAATGTGAAGAAGATTGAATATAATAGCAAACTGGGTATGCGGAAACGGCTAGTAAATTTATCCCACCTGTGAGATCTGGAAGGATAAAACGAGTTGTTTAACTAGGGTTAGGGATGGAGCAACTAATGCCCTAATTTGTTTGGCCTATGTTTTCTCTTTTTTTGACGAGGGGTGGAATAAATCGAAAGGAACGCCCAAATGCTCTAAAAAGATCATATTTCAGTTTTCCAAGATAAAAGAAAAGAAATAAATTCTTTGAACGTTATTTAACCACTTAACTTCTTTTATTCGATGATTCGCTTTTAAGGAATCGGGATCAGATTTGGGTGATTCCTATCTGAAAAACCGGGATCAGATTTGGGTGATTCCTATCTATAAAACCCTTCAAACTAATTCTCAAAACAAAACATACTGAAGACAAAGATCTTTATAATGTAGGATTACTTGTCATTAGTCCATGGAGGTGAAATTTACCATATCTAAAGTGGCAATAGTGCACTGTTATGAAAATCTTTGATTTGCAAGAATATGATTTGAAGTTAAGAAAGAAATCTTTGATTGAGGTTTAATAAATGATTTGGAATATTTTCCTAAGATGAAAGTTGTAACTTGAACATAAGAAATCTTTGATTAAGATTTAATGAATGATTTGGAAAGATTGTAACGATCCACAAATCCGTACCCCTTGAGTCAACACTATTCTACATCAATCAACTCAAGATTCCAGAAATGCGAACCATTAAGATTAAAGAAGAAGAGGTAGAAGAGGAGGAAACAGAAAACAACATCATAATCTAACCATCGCAGCGGAATAAAATATAATAGATAATAACAGATTTTTAAACCAAGAAAACTATATATGTTTTATATATACATCATCAGAGTACATCAATCACAACTCAACATCAATAACATACGACTGGATACACAACTAAACAACACAGCGGAATATATATATATATATATATATATATATATATATATATATATATATATAAACAAGTACGGGAGTACGTATCGTCATCCAGCTCGTCTCTTGAGCTCCACAGCATCATATCCTGTATCCTATAATACTCGGTCTGACCCGAGCATTACACGTAAATAACACCCGAGTCGGTCTGGAATACCAGCGTGAGAAAATCACACTCAATTGATTATTAAAGTTTCAAAAATCCTTTGAAAAACAAAAGCATCTCGTAAGACCACGTCACAAATAAACATGTCGGGTTTTTACCTTACGATAGCTAAAATAATTTTTATAGAAATCCTCTGATATTATAATAGGGTCTATATACAAATACTTATAAAATAGCCGAAATTGTTACATTATTAAATTCCAGCTACTAGCCATAGAGTGGGTAATACAAACAAAACTCGTATGAGGCTCGTAGGGAGAATGGATTTCCAACTAATGACTAGGCACTGGGGTACCACCTGTCACATTACGTGGCCAAGATCACAGTACCGAGGAGTACGCCCGCTCCCCTGCAACACAAGACCGGGACTACCCCTTACTGGATAATCCTGAGTGAGATCACCCCGCGGTTGGGATCAGCAACTGTCCACTAAGCCAAAATAAAAAGGGACATCTAGACAGGGATGACCTCACCCTGCTTGGGTGCTACCCGCTAGCCTTGTTGCATAACCCCTGATTTTCAGTCATTCCCATTTGATGAGGCTTGAGGCTAAGCGTTACCTTTATAGAACATATCCCTTAGAATTCCCATCGTCAACTTGACGATGTTTCGCAAGCATTCATCTATACAAGTCCGTCTCGGGTTCGAACGTGTAACAACCCGCATATTTAACGATTATATATCTAAATGTTTCATTTAAATATAGCGCCGTTAGTCGGGTTTTTGGATCCGAAATGTTACTTTTTGCAAACGGCCGAATTGGAACTCGAAACCATTTCCATTGATTCCAAAATGGCATTTGCGATCTTTTTGAGTATAAATTTTGATATGTTTGGAGTAAGTTGAAGTTTGCTACTTTTTCTAGTTGGGTTTTGGGTTTGGGTTCAGCCCACTAGCTAACTAAGTAGCCTAACTTAGTCCATCTCCTTCTATTCTCTCATACCCACTTCTAAACTTAAGTTAAAACTGAAAATGGGGGAAAGGAAGAGGAATTAGAAATTCCAAGCCCTAGTTTCTTCTTGCAACATAAATTGTTGCTCCAAAAATCAAAGAGAAGCTATTGGTAAGCTTCCTCTTCATCTTCTCCAACTCTTTCTCCTTCAATTTCAGAAATTTTTTCTAAACCTAACTTATGAAGATACTTGTTTTGATCTTAGATTGAAGCTAGTAGAGTTGAAGTGGAGAGTGGTTGGTTGTTTCTTTGCTATTGAGCCTCTCTATTCTTGTTCCGAGTTAAAAATGTGAGTTTTGAACTCACATCTACTTCTCTTGATATTATTGATGTTAGGTGAGATTTTTATCTCACATCTATGTCTCAACTGTCTTGGATTGTTAGGAATGAATTCCTAGCATATTTACATGTTCATTTGCTTTCGATTTGGATTGATTTGGTGAAATTACAAAATTTATGATTTTTGAAGCCAAATCTATCAAAATCTTTCTATGGTTGATGTTTATGTTGTTCGGAGTGTTTGTGTGAGTCGTCAAGGTTGGGTAGTCGTTAGACGTAAGCCCCATAATCAACACTCATCCGTTTGCTTTCGATTGGTTTTGGCCTTCAAAGGCCTAGGTTCAAGAAATGCCTGACCATCAGGTTTCAGACGTCTGAATCCCTATTTCAGACGTCTGAATATTGTTCCGGGGAAGATTTTTATTCCCAGATTCAGACGTCTGAATTTATATTTCAGACATCTGAATTGGCTAAATTTCAACCAGAAAGGAAATAGGCAAAATATTGCCTATTTCAGACGTCTGAAATTTGGGCTCAGACGTCTGAATCCTGTTCTGGAAAACAAATTAATTTCCAGATTCAGACGTCTGAATCCCTTCTTTCAGACATCTGAACCTGCTGTTTTTTCCAATTTGCCTTGTTCGTTTAGTTTTCCAAAATTAATCGATGCGTGTTGATTCCAATTAGTTATTTATGCATACTTGACCTTGATGATTCCTTTTTAACTTTATCCATGGGTTTTTATAAAATAATTTTTTAAATTGCATTAAAAGCTCGTTTCTCCAATTTATAAATTCTATTTAAAACACCCACGATTTCGCACTCCGAGCGAAGAGGGAGGAGAATTAAATGATTAGATAAAATGCGTGCAATGAACACGTGCGTTCATCTTCTTAGTTAATTCCCAATCTATTCGTTTGAACGTTTTGACCTTTGTGTCTGGTTTACCGATGAGATGAGGTAAACTTTGTACTGCTTTGAGTGTGAAATTAACTAACGGATAACAAACCGTTTAGTGCGAACGAGTGGTTATGAGACTCACGTTGCCACTTTTTGGATTCCTTTTTGAGAGTTATGACACATTCTGCCAGTTTGTGGTGTCCAGTACTGGGCCTCCGGACCTTCACCACCACGGTTTGTTGCCTTCGAGTATGTTGCCTTCGGGTATGTTGCCTTCGGGTTTGTGCCTTCGGGTTTGTTGCCCTATTGTATCGCTTTTGGAGTTGGTCTTTATGAGCCGCTCGAGTGATATTTGGGTTTGGAGCCTTCGGGCTTATGGATCCTTGTTTGTACAGTACTGAGCTCGAGCAATCTTTTATTTTCATTGATATATTTATATTCCCTTGGTATCGCCCTTCGGTGTTGGTCTTTATGAGCCGCACGATATATAGCGATTACCTTGTGGGACTTGTGTTACCTTCATTGGTATTTGTTATTTGCCTTTATGGCTTGATTTGGGTTATTCGTATCCTTTGTTTCTCTGAGATGCCGATGATATGAGGTTTGTTTTGTTATGTTCATCTTTTGTTAGATGATTATGTTATCTCCTTTAGAGATATTTGTTATACCTTGTAACCTTGCAGGTTCATTATTGTTCAGTTTATCTAACTGATTTGTTTAGTTAGACTGACCCGCGTATTTTATACTCGGGTCAGACCGAGATGTTTCAGGTTAGGTGCCTTTGGACTTAGCCTATTTTGCTTCCGCATAGACTACTCCGCTAGCTTCTTTTTGTCATAGCTTTTTGTGTAGTCCTATTCTATTGTAACTCTGATATTTATTCTTCTGGATTTGTCTGTATATTGTGGTTTGCTATACCACTCAGCATGTATTATTTTGTATACTCTGTTATGTGTCAGTATATGTGTATATGATGATCTGCTGTTTTGTGATGTATATTACGTTTGAGTTGTTATATTCTGTTATGATAGATCCTCTAGCCACCTATGGTTTGTTTTAAGTATTCATTGGATATGTCGATCTGCTTCGTATAACATTAGTCGATGTATTCAATCGATAGTTAAAGCAAGGCTTTAGATGGTCGCTCCTATCCAGCCTTATTCTCCGTATTAGCAGACGGTATTATCTTGTAATACTCTTTGCTAATGTGGGTATAGAGGTGGGGAGTCACAACTTGGTATCGGAGCTGCGTTCAGAACAAAGTATGATGAACACAGAATAGAAGCACATATTACGATACATCAGAGTGTAATAAGTGATACAAATCTTTGAATCATCATGTCTCTCTATTCCTTCTACCATCAAAGGTTAGACAGAATTTAGGAATATGTATAGGAATGCATTTTTATTCCGTAGCATTCCGTATTGATGTATCTACCTTGTGAATAATCTTGTTCTTATCTTACTCTCAGCGTATGGCTGGAAGAGGCAGGGGACGACGTTCAAATGCTGGGCAATCTAATGGCTCACATCCGGATGGCGTTTATATGTCTGCCGATCAATTTTTGGAATTGTTTAGGAGCACTCAGCTTCCAGTTCCTCCTTGAGTATCTCCACCTCGCAAGTCTGCGTTTGCACGTCTGTGCAGTGATTTTTCTCATCTTGGAGGAAAGTCGTTTAAGGGCTCCGAGTCTGTTCTTGAAGTCCAAGCTTGGTTTCGCACGTGCGAGTGTATCTTCTCTCGTATGGATCTTTCTGACCATGATAGGGTTCTTGTAACTTCTAGCTTATTACAAGAACGTGCCCTTGATTGGTATGAGCTTCTTATAGCCGAAACTGATGAGTCTACTCTCTCTTGGACTCAGTTTTGGGAGCGGTTCGAACTCAAGTTCGTTCCTGAATCTGAAAAAGTTTTATTAACCCGTTGCTTCCTTGAGTTGAAGCAAGGGAAGTCTTCTGTTTCTGAATATGTTGCATCATTCGAGGCTTTATCTAAGTATGGTCTTGAATTCATTAGCACTTCTTATAAGAAGAATCTGAAGTTTGTCTCTAGTCTTAAGAGGTATCTTAAGAAGTCTTTGTTGCTCTAGCTTAAGCTTTCTTTTAAGGAATTGGTTGATTCTGCACTTCATCTTGAAACCGTCGAGAAGGAGTGTGATAGTGGTGAGGATGTTGAGGTTTCTAAGAACCCCAACAAGAAGCAGTTTCCATTTCAGAAGTCCAGGTCTTTTCCTTCTAAGAAGAAGAAGACTGGTGGTGCTAGTTCTCAGTCTCGGTCTGTTGGAACACCTTTCGTTCGAAAGTGTTTCAATTATGGTTCTCCGGATCATATTATTCGAGCTTATCCTAGGCCTCTCTTCTGTCGCTATTGCAAGAAGGAAGGTCACCATGTTTCCACCTGTCCTACTGTTCCTGGTGGTGCTAAGTCAGGCAAGCTTAGTGCTGCCAAGGCTTCTAAAGGCCCCTCTCAGCCCAAAGGTATATCTCCACCTATTTTGGATGGTTATATTTTATTTCACGACCGTAGTATTCGAGTTCTTTTCGATACAGGTGCTTGATATTTTTCATATCGAAAAAGCTCGCCGATGATTTATCTTTGGATGTTTCTTGTTTGGTTACTTCTTTAAGGATTGCGAATCCTATTGGAGGATCCGCGACCCTTAGTATGCTTTGTTATGATGTTGAGATTGTTTTATGTGTCTTTTCGTGCGAATCTACACGTTATTTATTGTCTAGGATTTGATATGATTTTGGGTATGGACTGGCTAGTAAGATATGATGCCAGGATTATTTGTTCGGAGAGAATTATATATCTTCGACATCCGGATTCGCCTACTCAGTTATCTCTTGTTCTTCGGGATGTGGATAATTCCGAAATGGCTTTATATTCTCTTGACTCGCGGGTTGATGATGATATATCTCATATTCCTATTGCTTGTGACTTTTCTGATGTTTTTGAGCCTGTCTCGGGTTTGCCACCTAAGCGGGCAATTGAGTTCCGCATTGATCTCATTCCAGGCGCACGACCAGTTAGTCGTCCTCCTACTAGGATGTCTACCAAGGAAAATGAGGAACTCAAGAAGCAGCTTTTAGAGCTTAAGTCCAAGCAGTTAATTCAGTCTAGTTTTTCTCCATGGGGATCCGCGGTCGTCTTCGTGAAGAAGTCTGATGGAACTCTTAGGCCTTGCATTGACTATCGCAAGCTTAATGAGTTAACCATCAGAAATAGGTATCCATTGCCTAGGATCGATGATATGTTAGATTTATTGAGTGGTGCTAAGGTCTTTTCTCAGCTCAACCTTGCCACGGGTTTTCATCAGTTACGAGTCACGGAGGATAGCATACCTCTTACCGCTTTCCGCACTCGTTATGGTTCTTTTGAGTGGCTCGTTATGCCATTCGGTTTGACGAACGCTCCTGCTTTCTTTGTCGATCCCATGAATCGAGTATTCCGAGAATATCTCGATAATTTCGTCCTTGTGTTTATTGATGACATCCTTATTTATTCTAAATCTGAAGCCGAGCATTCAAATCACTTGAGAATTGTCTTGAGTATTCTCCGTCATCATCAGCTTAGAGCCAAATTCTCCAAATGCCACTTTTGGGAGAATAAGGTTAAGTTCTTAGGCCATGTTGTATCTTCCGATGGCATTTCTGTCGATCCCTCAAAGATCGAAGCCATCCAGAATTGGAAGAGGCCTGAGAATGTGCATGAGATTCGTAGTTTCCTTGGATTGACGGGTTATTACCGTCGGTTCATTATGGATTTTTCCCGTGTTGTGCTTCCTCTCACCAGCCTTACTCGGAAAGGTATTCGTTTTATTTGGTCCGACGAGTGTGAAGCTTCCTTTCAGACATTAAAGGAACTTCTCACTAATGCTCCTATTCTTGTGGTTTCCGAGGGGAATCATGATCTTGTTCTCTACACCGATGCTTGTGGTAGTGATCTCAGTGCTGTTCTTATGCAGAAGGATCAGGTAGTTGCTTATGCTTCTAGGCAACTGCGTCCGAATGAAGTTTGCTATGCCACTCATGATCTTGAGTTAGTCTCCATTGTCTTTGCCTTGAAGATTTGGCGACACTATTTATTGGGCGAGCGCTTCATTCTCTATACCGATCATAAATCCTTGAAGTATTTGTTCGCTCAGAAGAAACTCAATATGAGGCAACAACGTTGGCTCGATTTTCTTGCCTCTTATGACTTTAATATCCAGTATACCCCTGGTAAGGGTAATCGTGTTGCTGATGTGCTTAGTCGCAAACATTCGGCTGTTGTTTCTATGATGCTTGCCGGATGGGATATTCTTGAGAATCTATCTTTTTGTGAAATTCGTGATCGAGGTTTATCTTCTGATTCTCTTGTTCTATTATTTAGTCTGGGAGCTCGACCTATTTTATTGGATCGTATTGCCGAGGCTCAGCAGCATGATCCCGAGTTGTTGCATCTTATTCAGCTTTGTGAGTCTGAATCTCGTGACGAGGCATTGTGGGATTTTAGCATTGATTCTCATGGGTGTCTTCGCAAGAAGAACCGTCTTTTTGTGCCTTCTGATTTTGCACTTAGGCATGACATTCTTGATGATTGTCATCGTTCTAAGTATACTATTCATCCCGGTAGTAGCAAGATGTATGCCGATATGCGTCGCCTTTATTATTGGGAAGGCGTGAAGCGCGATGTAACGAGTTATGTGAGTAATTGCATAACTTGTCAACGTATTAAGGCCGAACATCAGCGTCCTTCTGGTCTTCTTTAGCCTTTAGAGATTCCATTGTGGAAATGAGATCAGATTTCTATGGATTTCATTGACGGCCTACCTCGTTCGAGATCGGGCCATTCTAGCATCTGGGTTATTGTTGATCGCCTCACTAAGTCTGCTCATTTTGTCCCTATTAAGTCTAATAGGACTGCTTCGCATTTGGCTAAGTTATATGTCAAGGAAATCATGAGACTTCACGGTGTTCCTAGTTCTATTGTGAGTGACCGTGATCCTTTATTCACGAGTCATTTTTGGCAGAGTCTTCAGCAAGCTTTGGGAACAAAGCTTAATTTTAGTATAGCTTATCATCCGCAGTCTGACGGACAGACTGAACGAGTGAATCGTATCTTGGAAGATCTTCTCCGTATTTGTATTTCTGATTTTGGTGGTAGTTGGGAGGATTACCTACCTCTTGTAGAGTTCTCCTACAATAATAGTTTTCAGTCTAGTATCGGTATGGCTCCTTTCGAAGCCTTATACGGAAGGCCATGTCGATCACCTTCTTGTTGGTTGGAATCTAGGGAGAAACTTATTCTTGGCCCAGATTTTGTTCGTGACTCTTCTGTGAAGATTGATCTTATCCGGTTGAGAATGAAAGAGGCACAGATTCTCCAGAAATCCTACGCGGACAACCGTAGGAAGCCTCTCGAGTTCTCGATTGGTGATCTTGTTTTTATTTGTGTTTCTCCTTTGAAGGGGTTGATGCATTTCAGCACGACTGGAAAATTGGCTCATCGTTGTATAGGACCATTTTCTATTACTGAGCGTATTGGCCCTATGGCTTATAGAGTTTCACTTCCTGCTCATTTAACTGGCATCCATGACGTGTTCCACATCTCGCAACTTCGGAAGTGTCTTCGAGAATCGGATTCTGTTATTGATTCTCCAGATTTGCTAGAGCTTGAGATCTCATCGGACTTATCTATTGTACAGCAGCCTATTTGCGTACTTGACACGGAGGTGCGACACCTTCGAAACAATAACGTGCCGCTCGTTAAAGTTCAATGGTCCGCTAATCCCAATGAATGTACTTGGGAAACCAGAGAGTTTATTGAGCGATCCTATCCGGGTTTTCTATCTTTGCTTAGAAACGGTGAGTATATCTTTTCATCTCAAGCTTATTTCCTTTTCTTTTAAATGTTGTACGTATATAGTGAAATATCGACACTTTTCGGATTCCTATTTGAGAGTTATGACACATTCTGCCAGTTTGTGGTGTCCAGTACTGGGCCTCTGGACCTTCACCACTACGGTTTGTAGCCTTCGTTTATGTTGCCTTCAGGTATGTTGCCTTCGGGTTTGTGCCTTCGGGTTTGTTGCCCTATTGTATCGCTTTCGGAGTTGGTCTTTATGAGCCGCTCGAGTGATATTTGGGTTTGGAGCCTTTGGTCTTATGGATCCTTGTTTATACAGTACTGAGCTCGAGCAATCTTTTGTTTTCATTGATATATGTATATTCCCTTGGTATCGCCCTTCGGTGTTGGTCTTTATGAGCTGCACGATATATAGCGATTACCTTGTGGGACTTGTGTTACCTTCATTGGTATTTGTTATTTGCCTTTATGGCTTGATTTGGGATATTCGTATCCTTTGTTTCTCTGAGATGCCGATGATATGAGGTTTGTTTTGTTATGTTCATCTTTTGTTAGATGATTATGCTATCTCCTTTAGAGATATTTGTTATACCTTGTAACCTTGCAGGTTCATTATTGTTCAGTTTATCTAACTGATTTGTTTAGTTAGACTGACCCGCGCATACTCGGGTCAGACCGAGATGTTTCAGGTTAGGTGCCTTTGGACTTAGCCTATTTTGCTTCCGCATGGACTACT
The DNA here is from genome assembly GCA_030765085.1 of Allium cepa. Classification (NCBI taxonomy): domain Eukaryota; kingdom Viridiplantae; phylum Streptophyta; class Magnoliopsida; order Asparagales; family Amaryllidaceae; genus Allium; species Allium cepa. The sequence continues at coordinate 187,658,581 of CM060937.1, read as the reverse complement.
CCGCTAGCTTCTTTTTTTCATAGCTTTTTGTGTAGTCCTATTCTGTTGTAACTCTGATATTTATTCTTCTGGATTTGTCTGTATATTGTGTTTGCTATACCACTCAGCATGTATTATTTTGTATACTCTATTATGTGCATGTGGTTTGTTGTTCTGTGATGTATATTACGTTTGAGTTGTTATATTCTGTTATGATAGATCCTCTAGCCACCTATGGTTTTGTTTTAAGTATTCATTGGATATGCGATCTGCTTCGTATGACATTAGTCGATGTATTCAATCGATAGTTAAAGCAAGGCTATAGATGGTCGCTCCTATCCAGCCTTATTCTCCGTATTAGCAGACGGTATTATCTTGTAATACTCTTTGCTAAGGTGGGTATAGAGGTGTGGCGTCACAACACGGAACCGATGGCACTATTCCTACTACATCCATTATGCCAATATCCTCAGGATTAGTAGGGACTAGCCCTTGCACTTCACTGCTCCATCTTCGAATCCAAACTTGTTTCCACGAAACGTACAAACCAGATCGAAGTGGCTTTCCAGAAATAAATCTCGATCCCGGTCTCTTCGAAACGATCAACGCATTTGGCCAATATTGATAGTCGGTGATTTAACTATCAATTAATGTTCACAAACATCCATCAACCAGTAAATAACTTTCCGAATTATTCATTAATTCCCAAAAATATCTTCACAAGGTATATTTTCCACTTTCAAACCCTTTTGAAAACAGTTTTCAAACTATCTTCCTTTTTCTAAATAAATTTCCCAAATATTTTCTATTTCTTCTGAAATCACCAAGTACAACACTTAGATTTTTAAATGATTTAATCACTTATTGTAAAATATGTTTTAACATTTAAATTTAGAAAACTACTTTAATACTTAATTAAAGATAATACTTTAGGAATACTTTGAAATAAGGTTGCTTTATAAAATATAAAACTGGATTTTCTCTTTTAAAAAAATGCTAAGTCATCTTTAAATAATTGCTACGATAATAGATTTGAAAAATACTTACTTTAGAGTTTTAAACATTTAGAAATAATAAATTTCCTAAAACATGCCCTTTAAACAATAGTAAATCTTTTAACTTATATTTAAATTTTACTTTGAAAACGTACTTGGCTATCCAGAGAAATATACTTCTCTTCTCATCCTTTAAAAATAAATCACTGTTTATCTTTAAATAAACTTTCTCATTTCCTCTTAATAAATTCCCACCTTGAATTTATTCTTCCCAAATATCCACTGATATATTACTTGCTTTCATAAACCCGGTTTATAAATTCCCAAAACCTCACTTCCTTTAAAATTCCAATTTACTTCATTTATTCCAAAACCCCTCAAATTCCAGATTTTATTCCTTACTTACGACTTAATATACTTTTAACTGGAAATACCGATTTTAGATTTCTCAATTCACTTCTTTATTCCTTTAAATAAATTTAAACTTATAATTTTAGATAATTCTTAATTCCTTTAATTGATATCATTTGAGTTTACAATCATTTATTCTATTTTATTCAAAATTCTTTTTTCCATACTCAGAATTATTTATTAGTATTTTAATATCACTTCCATTCCTTTTAATTCATTTTTAATTTATTTGCTATAATTATTTTACTTAAAACTCCATTCTATATTTGTCTTTCCAAACTCCAAATTTATATATTTTTGGTAACTCGTTGTATCCAAATAAATTCAATCAATCCATAGCATTCAATATTCTAATTATCAATAATATTCATCACAGAATATCAAATATTCATAACAGCGAATATTAAACAATATAAATAATTTTGAGGAATCCGGTTGGATCCCTCCAACCTGTTTTCCTGCATCCACAGATGTTAGCACAGTACCAATCCTACTTCGAGGTGGAATGTCGCAGTATATGGGATTTAAATATAAAATCATCTGCTATTATGTGGCGCATAGGGTCTCATCCGCTATATAATGCAGGAATCAATCACTCCAATATACTATATACTACTATATATAATATAACACATCAATTCAATTCAGTCAATCAACCAATTATTTGAATTTACCCTTTTAAATTTAAAATATACCAGATGAGTGAGATTAACTCACCTTTTCCCCCTTTAAATTTGTGAATCCACTTCATTTTCATCCCGACTTGTTTTCCAAAATTTCCAGACCTTGTAATCATTAGATGGTTTTATTAATATTCGAACAATCGAACAATTAATTACTATTAAATCATTTAATAATTTAATTTGACTAATGATTTAAATTTAAACTAACAATTTAACTTCACTAATAAGTTTATTTGAACTAATTACTTTTTCCCCAATTATTTTAGTAACTAAAGAAATTGAACAAGTAAATCATTATAATCCATACTTTTAAATTGAGTAGCAGGTTTATAGTCTATATTTAAATTTAAAGATCTAATTTTATATAAACCTCTCAACATTTAAAATTCCTATTTATTTCCTAAAATCATATATATATATATATATATATATATATATATATATATATATATATATATTAATTCTAATAAAATAAACAGATTTTTTTAAACCTATATTAAATCCTAAGGAAATCCCTTTCCATCTATATATTCAAATAAAGAAGAGTTGTATTATCCACAGTAAAAATTCTGAAATCAACACAGCAGTTCGTTTATATATACCTAATTTGTAAACAAAATAAAATAAACTGGTTTATAGTTCTTATATATCAAAACTCATCTGTATATAAAATGTAGTAAATCAGATCAGAGATCCTCACCAACCAAGCTGTCGATACTCCTCGATAAGAAGCTTCGCCCGAGTGCACCCTGCCCCGAAGTCGACACCTCACGTACGACCTTACCAGAAAGAATCGCGCAACCCACTCGCGATCCACCTTCCTTCCACTTGCGCCCCACACTGCTGCGAACCGCCTGACACAAAAACGACGAAGTCGCCGGTCAAGCCCCTGGCTCGAGCTCGAATCGAGTTACGCAATGCCTTATCCACCATAGCCGATGAAGTCGCCTCCTACCTTCGAGCTTCTGCTACCATCGACGAGCCTCCAAATCGAGCTTGCAAGCTTCCACGCCCTAAAATCGAGAGTTGCTTCGCTTGCAACCCTGAAGTGAGAAGATGAACGCAAGGCGCTCGCGTGCTGCAATCCCTTCGATCGAACGCGAGTTCGTCGATCTGGATCAATTTGTAGAGGCACAAAATGGTCGCCGTTTTCGAACGCAATTTCTTTTATTGTGGAATGATTCGATTTAGGAAAAGAAAATGGAGGAAGACGTTCGGCCATGATTTTTAAAGAGGAGAAAAAGATAAATCTTTCGGCCATTAATTAATTTTCTTCGAAAAGCTTTGAACGAGATATTATTGAACGAGCCTGCATTTTAAAGGAAGAATAAAGGGAACAGGAAAAGATGTTTTGCATGGAAAAAAATTTCTGCGTGTCGGCTACAACAGAGATAGGTTGGCTAAAGGAAAAACTGGGTGACGGCTGATTTGATTTCTTTCAGATAAGGATATTTAAATTAGATCGATAATTATCGTCTAAGCGTTTATACCACGTACGATTACACATTAATTCCGAAAGTTACGAAATTTGAAATCCGGTAATAATAAAATATTACGGATCCAATGGAACTGGTTTCGTCAAATTCCGAGACTGCGCATCGGAAGGTTATTTTTATATTCAATTAAAACAATAAAATTTTAAAACCGAACAAACCACTGTTAATTTCAGTTTTACAACTTCTATTATCTTCAGTGTTATCAATATAAATTTTACAAGCCTTCAAATTATTTATAACAGGCTTAAAATCCCAGATTTCATATTTTGCCCGATTTTAAATTATTTAATTCAATAATTTAATTAACAATTTACTAATGATATTTGAATTCAGGTTAAAAATTTACTTTTTAATATTTCAAATCGATAAAATATTCCAATTTAAATTGCTTAAAAATTCTGGGTCGTCACACTCCTCCCCCCTTAAAAGAATTTCGTCCCCGAAATTACTAGTTAGGAAGAATGGTCCAATACCCATTTATTTATTCCCTAAACCAAATAATTCAACATCCAACCAACTATCCTTTTTACAAAAGACCATTATCATTCTTATTAACTTCTCAACTCCCATAGTTTCAAACAATATTACTTACTCAATCATTCAAATTTAAATTTTAAATCAAATTTGAAATTAACAGAATTTTCTCAAAAATTTTCTAACTCTCTAAATTTCCGAAAAATTGAGCCAGCGTCACCTTTGCGCGGCTAGCTCGGTACAACTACAAAATGGCTCTACGGCTTCTCAAATCCAAAAAGAAACAAAAGCCAAGTGGCTAGATCCAAAAACCCAATCAAATTTCATACAGAAATTTTAAACACATACCTTTTTGTCCAGCAATTCTAATTTATTATCTGAAATCAAAGCCAATTTTCCTTTCCCTTTTCATACCTGCATATCCTGTTTAGCAATAATATCCAATCACAACATTCAAAACCATTTTATTGACTACTTTTTCACATTTTCAATATTCGTTTTCACTTAAGCCCGTACGATGCACATATATCATCCGTACGCAATACCAAATCCGATCGCTCACTCGATCATACAATTTCACATTCGAACTAGTATCGTCCACCCAACTTCCTAGTGCGGACTCAGTTCCGATTTCCTGATTAGAAACTGTCATTCTCCTTTCATAGTCATAACTATGATAGAGAATTCCCAGAATCAATCAAAATCCATATGCAGGGTTCGCCGTCGAAAATCGAGTGAAAAATCCAAACTCGGATCGATATAACTATCTCGAAATTCTGTGCCCGAATCTGGATCAAATAGCTATGCGAACAAAATAATATACGTACATCCTACGTATTTGCCCCAATTGATTATCAACTATATCAATTTCCCTTTTATTCTCATTTATTTTGATTGTTATTCACTTATTCTCACTTTCCCTTGCCATAACTTCCAGTTTTAATCTTTTTGTATTCCAATTCCAAATAAATTCAATTTGCTTCAATTTGCGAATTAATTTCAAACCTTAATGCTTTTATTCTCATCTTTTATCCAAATTTCATTTTCAATTTTTCTTGAGTTTAATTCACTTTCCATTTCAAAATATCGAGTTCAATTCATCTCATTTCAAACAATATTTGATTAATCATTCCTTAACTTAATTTCACTTACTAATTTGTTTTTATATCTCAAATAAAAGTTAGTTTGCAAACTTTTTCTATGTTTAATTTCTTTGAACAATATCTTCAGTTCATCGTACTTTACATATACAACTTAAATTAGATTTCAACAGTCAGTTATAATTCTATTTTCTTAACAAATTTAAATCATTTGTCGTTAGTGAAAATTTCCAAAAGATTCAAAAAAATTCTAACTCCCAAAATTTTCGAATTTTTTTGGCAGACTCTCCTTTGTACGGAGGAGCTTTTGCAATTTGACAAGAGATAAAATATATATACATCGACCCACACGGTCGGAAAACAGAAAAACGGTTCATATTTCCTATTTGTATTGCGTAGGCGTACCTTATTTAGCATTTTAAGCAAACGGCTTATTTATTTTAGCTGTTAGCGTGGGCAAAACCAGTCAACGGCTTCAAAAAACCTGTACTTACTCAATTTAAACATGTAAGCGACAAATATACAAAGTTTATTAACATTCCACTTAATTTCAATAGCTAAACACATACGTACATAAGCAATATCCACTAAACACCTACCATAAGTAAATTTATTAGGCTCCACACAATTTAAATGCTTTCAATCCATATTCAAACCATTCTATTCAACTCAAATGATTACACCACTCTCTACTTAACTCAATTTCATTCTTAGTCCAAACAAACTTATTTAAAATGAATTAATCCCAAAAGCAATCCAACTCCCATTTTTTTTCCGAAGTCAAATCCTCATTAATATAACTTACGTTAATTAACTTAGTTACTAATTTCATTTCATTTACCAAACAAGTTTTATTCAAAATCATTTCATAAAACTCGACACAACCATTTCACAATTTTACTTAAATCAAGCTTTTATTCAAATATTACTTAAGTCATTTTATTTTTCGTCAAGTTATTTCAACTTTAAAACTCAAGTTATATATATTTTATAAGCACTTTCCAATTTAAATCCTTAATTTGATTTCAGTTACCAACCAATTTCATATACTAACTAATCTAAATTAGTATATTCAGTCAACCATTTTGAATTTCATACTTCCAATTATATTCAATTCACCGAAAATCCAAGCTGAATTCATTTACACTTCATTGCTTACATTCAATTTATTTTTCATCTAAACAAGCCCATATTTATTTCAATTGATTCAAAAACCAATTTTATTGGCCTGTTAATCCATAGAATTTATACAATCTCGTTTACGTCAAACGACAATTATTTTTATGCAAATTTAGTGATATTTACTTAAAAGAATATCCATTTCTGTTTATAACTAATTTGAATTGATTCCACTCAAATTATTTCGCATTCCATAATCTCATTCATTTTATTTGAATCCATTTATTTATGTTGGAACATTCCATATTGGTTACATCATATACTCTTTCATTTAACCAATTCAAGTTCCATCTCCATCTTTCATTACCAATTAATTATTAGTTTGTCTATTCAAGGTTTATTCCCAATATTTTATTTTTATCTCAAAACCACTTTAACTATTTTACTGGAGGTCAATTTATTTTATAATTTAAGTTTTGAATTTTCCATTCACTTCCCAATATTCAAATCAATTTTATTTTGGCTTATTTATTTCACTTCTAAATTTTATAAGTCACAAACTTATTTATTACTTTCATCAGTGGACAACCAATCCCATTCACGTTTTAGTTTTAACTCAGAATTATACTTTTTATTTAGCCAATATATTTGTATTATTCCATAAACATTTAAAATAAGATTCCAGAGTTTAAACAATTTTCCAAAATTTCAATATCACCTTAAAATGCAACTATATCCAAAATTCTTTGGCAAATATTCCCGAAATAACACCACTATTATTTCCCCAAACCTTTGAAAATCACTTTCAAATCCAAGGAATTTAAACCCTTTTCCAAAATTCCCAATTTGAAATCCATCCAATTTATATTCCAACATTACCCTGGGATTTTATTTCCAATGTTAAATCACATTCATAGTTTATATTTACAAATTTCTCTAGAGGTTTATTTCAATTTATAAATTACATTTATAATCTATATTTCAAATTCCATTTTGTTATATAAATTTATTCTTCAACTTTGGTTATAAGTTTTCAATTTCTTATTCAATTTCTACACAGTCATGTTAATAATTTAATATTATCCTTCCTTAAAAATCAAGCATCCAAATACTATAATACTTTACAAATATTATATCTTTTTTATATACAAAAATAATTTGGGTAAAATTGTTTCATTTACCCTACTTTAAAACAATACCACATCGAATTATTATATTCAAGTGTTTAGAGATCCATATCAATAACGTTAATTACTCGTATTAACCAGAATCCAAAAACTACTCAATAAACCAATCAACACATTATAAAATCATTTTATATTCACTAACAAATACGCGCTCATATCTATTAATATGCTCAAACTCAGTCTAGAGTACTATTGACTCTATTTCAATGAGTAATTCCCACCAGAGCCAAGGTTATCACCAACCTAAGATCTGATACCAAGTGTAACGACCAGCAAATCCGTACCCCTTGAGTCAACACTATTCTACATAAATCAACTCAAGATGTCCAGAAATGCGAACCATTTTGATTAAAGAAGAAGAGGTAGAAGAGGAGAAAACAGAAAACAACGTCAGAATCTAACCATCGCAGCGGAATAAAATATAATAGATAATAACAGATTTTTAAACAAAGAAAACTATATCTGTTTTATACATACATCATCAGAGTACATCAATCACAACTCAACATCAATAACATACAACTGGATACCGAACTAAACAACACAGCGGAATATATATATAAACAAGTACGAGAGTACGTATCGTCATCCAGCTCGTCTCCTGAGCTCCACAACATCATATCCTGTATCCTATAATACTTGGTCTGGCCCGAGCATTACAGTTAAATAACACCCGAGTCAGTCTGAAATACCAGTGTGAGAAAATCACACTCAATTGATTATTAAATTTTCAAAAATCCTTTGAAAAACGAAAGCATCTCGTAAGACCACGCCACAAATAAACATGTCGGGTTTTTACCTTATGATAGCTAAAATAATTTTTATAGAAATCCACTGATATTATAATAGGGTCTATATACAAATACTTATAAAATAGCCGAAATTGTTACATTATTAAATTCCAGCTACTAGACACAGAGTGGGTAATACAAACAAAACTCGTACAAGGCTCGTAGGGAGAATGGATTTCCAACTAATGACTAGACACTGGGGTACCACCTGTCACAGTACGTCGCCTAGATCACAGTACCGAGGAGTATGCCCGCTCCCCTGCAACACAAGACCGGGACTACCCCTTACTAGATAATCCCGAGTGAGATCACCCGGCGATTGGGATCAGCAACCGCCCACTAAGCCGAAATAAAAAGGGACATCTAGACAGGGATGACCACAACCTGCTTGGGTGCTACCCACCTAGCCTTGCTGCATAACCCCTGATTTTCAGTCATTCCCATTTGATGAGGCTTGAGACTAAGAGTTACCTTTATAGAACATATACCTTAGAATGCCCATCGTCCACCCGACGATGTTTCGCAAGCATTCATCCATACAAGTCCGTCCCAGGTTCGAACGGAACCGAAGGCACTATTCCTACTACATCCATTTTGGAAATATCCTCAGGATTAGTAGCGACTAGCCCTTGCACTTCACTGCTCCATCTTCGAATCCAAACTCGTTTCCACGAAATGTACAAATCGGATCGAAGTGGTTTTCGAGAAATAAATCTCGATCCCGGTCTCTTCGAAACGATCAACGCATTTGGCCAATATTGATAGTCGGTGATTTAACTATCAATTAATGTTCACAAACATCCATCAACCAATAAATAACTTTTCGAATTATTCATTAATTCCCAAAAATATCTTCACAAGGTATATTTTCCACTTTCAAACCCTTTTGAAAACAGTTTTCAAACTATCTTCCTTTTTCTAAATAAATTTCCCAAATATTTTCTATTTCTTCTGAAATCACCAAGTACAACACTTAGATTTTTAAATGATTTAAACACCTTATTGTAAAAAATGTTTTAACATTTAAATTTAGAAAACTAATTTAATACTTAATTAAAGATAATACTCTAGGAATATTTCAAAATAAGGCTGCTTTATAAAATATAAAACTAGATTTTCTCTTTTAAACAAATACTAAGTCATCTTTAAATAATTTCTACGATAATAGATTTGAAAAATACTTACTTTAGAGTTTTAAGCATTTAGAAATAATAAATTTCCTAAAACATGCCCTTTAAACAATAGTAAATCTTTTAACTTATTTTTAAATTTTACTTTGAAAACGTACTTGGCTATCCAGAGAAATATACTTCTCTTCTCATCCTTTAAAAATAAATCACTGTTTATCTTTAAACAAACTTTCTCATTTCCTCTTAATAAATTCCCACCTTGAATTTATTCTTCCCAAATATCCACTGATATATTACTTGCTTTCATAAACCCAGTTTATAAATTCCTAAAACCTCACTTCCTTTAAAATTCCAGTTTACTTCATTTATTCCAAAACCCCTCAAATTCCAGATTTTATTCCTTACTTACGACTTAATATACTTTTAACTGGAAATACCGATTTTAGATTTCTCAATTCACTTCTTTATTCCTTTAAATAAATTTAAACTTTAAATTTTAGATAATTCTTAATTCCTTTAATTGATATCATTTGAGTTTACAATTCATTTATTTCTATTTTATTCAAAATTCTTTTTTCCATACTCGGAATTATTTATTAGTATTTTAATATCACTTCCATTCCTTTTAATTCATTTTTAATTTATTTGCTATAATTATTTTACTTAAAACACCATTCTTTATTTGTCTTTTCAAACTCCAAATTTATATATTTTTGGTAACTCGTTATACCCAAATAAATTCAATCAATCCATAGCATTCAATATTCCAGTTATCAATAATAGTCATCACATAATATCAAATATTCATAACAATGAATATTAAACAATATAAATAGTTTTAAGGAATCCAGTTGGATCCCTCCAACCTGTTTTCCTGCATCCACAGATGTTAGCACAATACCAATCCCACTTCGAGGTGGAATATCGTGGTATATGGGATTTAAATATAAAATCATCCGCTATTATACGGCGCATAGGGTCTCATCCGCTATATAATGCGGGAATCAATCACTCCAATATACTATATACTACTATATATAATATAACACATCAATTCAATTCAATCAATCAACCAATTATTTGAATTTACCCTTTTAAATTTAAAATATACCAAATGAGTGAGATTAACTCACCTTTGCCCCCCTTAAATTTGTGAATTCACTTCATTTTCATCCCGACTTGTTTTCCAAAATTTCCAGACCTTGTGATCATTAGATTGTTTCATTAATATTCGAACAATCGAACAATTAATTACTATTAAATCATTTAATAATTTAATTTGACTAATGATTTAAATTTAAACTAACAATTTAACTTCACTAATAAGTTTATTTGAACTAATTACTTTTTCCCCAATTATTTTAGTAACTAAAGTAATTGAACAAGTAAATCATTATAATCCATACTTTTAAATTGAGTAGCAGGTTTATAGTCTATATTTAAATTTAAAGATCTAATTTTATATAAACCTCTAAACATTTAAAATTCCTATTTATTTCCTAAAATCTTATATATATATATATATTAATTCTAATAAAATAAACTGATTTTTTTAAACCTATATTAAATCCTAAGGAAATCCCTTTCCATCTATATATTCAAATAAAGAAGAGTTGTATTATCCACAGTAAAAATTCTGAAATCAACACAGCAGTTCGTTCATATATACCTAATTTGTAAACAAAATAAAATAAACTGGTTTATAGTTCTTATATATCAAAACTCATTTGTATATAAAATGTAGTAAATCAGATCAGAGATCCTCACCAACCAAGCTGTCGATACTCCTCGATAAGCAGCTTCGCCCGAGTGCACCCTGCCCCGAAGTCGACACCTCACGTACGACCTTACCAGAAAGAATCGTGCAACCCACTCGCGATCCACCTTCCTTCAACTCGCGCCCCACACTGCCGCGAACCGCCTGACACAAAAACGACGAAGTCTCTGGTGAAGACCCTGGCTCGAGCTCGAATCGAGTTACGCGATGCCTTATCCACTATAGCCGATGAAGTCGCCTCCTACCTTCGAGCTTCCGCTACCATCGACGAGCCTCTAAATCGAGCTTGCGAGCTTCCATGCCCTAGAATCGAGAGTTGCTTCACTTGCAACCCTGAAGCGAGAAGATGAACGCGAGGCGCTCGCATGCTGCGATCCCTTCGATCGAACGCGAGTTCGTCGATCTTGATCAATTTGTAGAGGCACAAAATAGTCGCCGTTTTCGAAAGCAATTTCTTTTATTGAGGAATGATTTGATTTGGGAAAAGAAAATGGAGGAAGACGTTCGGCCATGATTTTTAAAGAGGAGAAAAAGATAAATCTTTCGGCCATTAATTAATTTTCTTCGAAAAGCTTTGAACGAGATATTATTGAACGAGCTTGCATTTTAAAGGAAGAACAGAGGGAACAGGAAAAGATGTTTCGCGTGAAAAATTGTTTCTGCGTGTCGGTTATAACAGAGATAGGTTGGCTAAAGGAAAAACAGGGTGACGGCTGATTTGATTTCTTTCAGATAAGGATATTTTAATTAGATTGATAATTATCCTCTAAGCGTTTATACCCCGTACGATTACACGTTAATTTAGAAAGTTACGAAATTTGAAATCCGGTAATAATAAAATATTACAGATCCAATGGAACTGGTTTCGTCAAATTCTGAGATTGCGCCTTGGAAGGCTATTTTTATATTCAATTAAAACAATAAAATTTTAAAACCGATCAAACCACTCTTAATTTCAATTTTACAACTTCTATTATCTTCAGTGTTATCAATTTAAAATTTAAAAGCCTTCAAATTATTTATAACAGGCTTAAAATCCCATATTTCATATTTTGCCCGATTTTAAATTATTTAATTCAATAATTTAATTAACAATTTATTAGTGATATTTGAATTCAAGTTAAAAATTTACTTTTTAATATTTCAAATCAATTAAAAATTTCAATTTAAATTTCTTAAAAATTCCGGGTCGTCACAAAGATTTTCCTAAGTAAAAGAGATCTGATTTGGAATTATTTCAAGATTTAAGAAAAGGTTTAACTAAACCAAATGATTTAATAAATGAGGCTTAATTATTCCACATACTCTTGAAAAGAAAATGAAATAAATTGAAAAGAATATATCTAACAAAGATATTTGATATAAATAAAAGATGAAGTAATTGATTGCTGATTGATATCCACATGTGAACTAAATATCTTTTAAATCGATGATTAGCTTCGAAGGAACCGGGGTCGGATTTGGATGATTCCTATCTAAAAACCACTTTGAACCAATGTGTAGATTTGAAAGTGAAGACATGTTGAAGACAATGATTGTTGAAGACCGTGGATCTTCATAGCGTGAGGATTACTTGTTAGCATGCTCTGGGTCGCTCCCATTATAGAGTTATTTGTAGGAGTGGTCTCCTCGTTGTGGAGATTTTATCGGTTTGTAAGGGCTTCTGGCCTAGTAATGGCCGAGGAAAGTGCCTTCGATTTCGTTCAGTCTCAAAACGAACTTGTATGGATGAATGTCTGACATTGCATTTCTAAGACACAACGTTTGACTTTTACAAATGTGCATCTACTTGGTGGCGGAGAAGGCATCTTCTCTTGGCTTAACACCCTTCTCTGAGATATAAAAGCTCAAGGTTGTATGCTTGTAGGAGTAAAATAGTGATCAAAGGAATGGCAGCGTGGCATTCAAAATGGAACCTGTTATGATCAAAGCATGGGTTTGTATGAAAAGCGTGGCTTTGAAGAAATTGATCGTAACCTCGCGAGCCTCACAGCTTGATCATGATGGATTCTGTGTGGTCAGATGAATGCTCGCATTTCGGATAGTAGTGATTTAGGTTATCAGATATTCTGAGCCCTAGGTACTAGATACGTCCGGGCCTCATGATAGGGATGCACGAAATCCGAGTCCTTGGATGTTATTCGCAGATTGTATCCACTTTTAGCCATATATGTTGTTGTATAACGGTGTCTAAGTCTTGGACGTAAGCCGTGGATATAAACTGATCTTTCCGCTAGTTTTCTATCATGTTGGAAATACGAGATTTACGGTTTTGATTGTATTCCCAGAATAGCGATATCGACTTGCAAACATTTTAGCTGCCCCATTTTGGTAACATATATTCCGTTTGGTATATCCCGTTGACCTAGTCCGGATATATTACCTTAGACTTAGTCCAGATATTAATACTTATTTGAATAAGTTTATTTGAAAAGTTTTTTCAAAAGAATGTCATTAAAGATAATATCAAATTATTTTGGTATAAAAGTGTTTTGGTTATCATAAGGTAAAATCTCGTCCATGTTTATATATGGGCGTGGTCTTATGAGATATCCTTATCTTCAAAGGTTTTAATATCAACGTCATGATCAATACATTTAAAATTTCGAGTATCTCACGCTGGTTTATCAAGCCTGATCCGGCTAGTTTTAATACTCTAGCTAGATCCGAGTAGTTTCTGGTTGAGTTGAAGACGGTTAGAGTTCCCAAAGGAGAGATGGAGGTCTTTATCTTCGTATAGACGTATTCAATTATCCGCTGTGGTTTGTTTGTTTTTGTTTGTTGTTTGTCATCATTTTAAGGGCAGGTGTAACAACTATCCAAGCTGAAACTCGGTTATACTCTGATATTGTATTTTAAAATTTTCCGCTGTAAAGATTATTGTTGAAATAATATATGTTATTCCATTCGGGTGAGATTCTATTCTGTCTTTATTTTCTTTCTACCCTTTATGATCTATCTTTTCGTGCAATTTGAGTTAGACATGTGTGGTTTATTGTCCATTCAAAGGGTACGGAAATACTGACCAATACACAGGCCTTTATAGATGAATGAGATATTGTCCCACGTCGTCAGAAATAAGTTAGTATTCGTGTTTATATACTATGATAACCCGAATTTAGGAACATCTGATAATTTATTAATTAACCGTTTCAATCAATTGAACAGATAAGAATTTTGATAATAAAGAATATTTGTATATAAATAATAGAAACTGAATTATTATATCTGGATAAATAATTAGTTAGAACCTCCTAATATAATTATTTAGAATAGGAAACCTATTATTTTCAAACAAATTAAATTTGTGTTTGTTTAGATAAAAATATATATATTTAAATTGATTTTAAGATTTAATTTTAGATTGAGTTTGAATTTAAATTTGAAGGATATATATATATATATATATATATATATATATATATCTTAAAAATATTTTGGAATTGAAATATATGAACAAAGGTTTAAAATAAGATTGTTTTATATTATTTTTCTTTAAGCGAAATTTATTTATATAAATTTAAAAATTTACTTATTTACAAAGTATTTACTAATTAGGAAATTAATATAAAAGCTTTAAAAATCTTATAAAAATAATAATATAAATATAAATTATTACAAATGTTAAGATATGCATCCTTAAAGTAACAAGTGTTAAGCAATTAAATAAAGTGAAAGACAAGTGTCACTAGTTGTTTTATTTCCTTTTAAAATTTATTCTAATTTAATCCATTAAACATTTAATTTCTATCTTCAATTTTTTTTCTATTTTTCTAATAACAAAGAAAACACAAAACAAGAACTTTATCTCTAAACCAGTAAATTTTCATGCAATCTAAAATCTGAAAGCCTTCCTAAAAAAATTTAATAGCTGATAATCCATTGTCAATATCAAAACAAAAATCTGCATTTTTTTCAACCTGGAACCAAGCAGATTTCATTCTCTGTTTCAAACGTTGTCATCTCCACTGCAAACATCAATAACAAGCATTTCAGTTTCAAATCAAGACAACTTTCTTCGGCACTCAAATTTTTAAATCAGACATTCCCAGCAATTCAAGTCTTTAAAATTAAGTTTCAAGTTCTTCTTCAAATTCCAGATTTTTAACTCAAAGATTGTGTTCTGTTTCCTGTAATAGGTGAGTAAACATCCCTCCTAACAATTTTAGTAAATAAAATCTGGTGCATATGAGTATCCTAGAATGTATGCTACATAATATGCTATGCATGTCTGTATAATTGAGATTTCCTTATTATATGTATGTAAAGGTTTGTTTACATGACTGTAATGTATATATTGCTCTGTTCATATTTCTCAGGTCCTAATTTAACTATAAAAAAAATCAATCAATTGTTCATCCTTTGATCTGCTACGGTAAGTTGTATATAAAAGAAAAAAAAATTATTATTTCAACAAGATCTAAGTATTAAAAATACCTTTAAATAGAAACTGAATATAGTTTTAACAAAAATGTAAATATTACAGTAAACTTTAAAATATCAAAATTTCAACGTGTACAATTTGAGAATACAGGATCAAAATCTGATTAATCTTCACAAATTATGATTTTTAGAGAAGGAATCAGGATTTTTAGGCATTTAATTCTAGAGGAATTGCATATTGATCATAAATTGGATTTGGGACATTTTCTGATGATCGGAAAGGTTTGAGGTGGTGAGGTTATGGCTGAAGCTAGTTTGGAAGCAAGCAACGTCGGTAAAAATAGTTATATGATTTTACAACCACCGTGGCGGCGGCTAATGGATGAACTAGGGTTTTAGTCGACATAAGGTTGATCTCGGTTATGGGGCATTTGGGGTGTCGTTTGTTGACCGGAGGAGTTCGCACCGAAGGGAGAAGCAGGGTACCGATGCGGTGGAGCTCGCGGCAAGAATCTAGGAAGTATCATGGCCAGAAGGTGTCAGATTGAGGTGATAGTTGGTCGGGGTACGTTCAGTTGTGGGTCAAATAGTGAAATTTCAAAGTGACGTGGTAAATGGGATTTCTAATGCTTAGGGAGTTTTGGACATAGGTGTTGATCAAAGATGATGGTCGGTGATCCAAAGTGATGATCGCCGGCAAGGGATATGTGCACAGCGTGCACAGATTGGTGCACGGAAGAACTTGGAATGGTAGTTGGGAAGAAGGGGGGTTTGTACGAGACGAACTCGGGGATGAATGAGTATCGACTCGAAGGAGATAACGATTCGAGGGGTGCTCAGGATATTTGCCTGTTAACATGGGAAATTTGGGGTTAAGCTCGGATTTGGTTTTGTAAATAACCGGGTTTTGAAGTTAAAGTATGATTGAGTTTATAGTTCAGTTTTGGAAGATAGTAAGATAATGCGGAAATTAGAAAGTGTTTAATCAAGTTTAAGGGTTTATCAAAAATGAAAAAAAAAAGTTTGAAAAGGAAATAGAAATCAAGTTCTAAACCAAATTTTAGAAAATTAAAATAAAAGAAAATTTAGATTGCTTTAAAATTGTTGTTAAAATAATTATATAGAAGGTTAATTCCTATATGATTTGGAAGTGATTTAAATGTTGGGATTAAATAAAGTATTATTTATTTAATGCATTAAGGATGGTTAGTTAATGAAATCGGTTGAGAATTGTTAATATATTAAGGTAATTAGTAATTAGTTTTAGTAATCAAAATTTAGGGATTAACTTATAAATGTGATTAATTAATTAAGTTATTAATTAAAGATGATTAATTTATTTAGAGTTAATCACTTAATGAAATTTAAGGATAATTACTTAATGAAGTAATTACAGAATAATTACTTAATTAAGGTGGTAATTGAGAGACAATTACCAAATGTAATGTATTAAAGAATAATTGTTTGATATCATTAACAAGAGTAACTAATGGGAAATTCCTAAATGATAATCACTTAATGGAAGTAATTGAGAATTAGTTACTGAGTGTAATCAGTTTAAGTATGGATTAATCAAAAGGTTGGTTAAATAATGAATGTGATTTATGAAAGGTTAATTGATTAAGAATTACAGAATAATTATTCTGGGTAATTAATTAAGGAATTAACTACTCAGTGTAACTAATTAAGTTGAAGTACTTAATTTTAGTTAATTAATTAAGTTAATTAATTAAAGGTAATCATTTGATGTTAGTGATTAATAAGGTATAATTACTTAGTGAAGTTATTAGTGGGAAGTTTTCGAATATAATTAAAGGGAGATTGCGTGTTAGGGATAATTAAAGATAATTGCTTGGTGGAGGAAATTAAGTGATAGTTACTTGGTGTAATTAATTCAGGATTGGTTAATTAAAGAAATTAATTAGGAGTATGATTAATTTAAGGATAATTGATCA
Organism: Allium cepa; assembly: GCA_030765085.1. Lineage (NCBI taxonomy): Eukaryota > Viridiplantae > Streptophyta > Magnoliopsida > Asparagales > Amaryllidaceae > Allium > Allium cepa. Next base: position 187,641,101 of record CM060937.1, on the reverse strand, counting down.
ATAGTGATTATAAGATAATTAATTTGAGTAATTAATTAAGGATCCAGGTAAGTAATATGAGGGGGAGGGGTGAAGGTGTAATTAATTAAGAATTAATTGCTTATTATAATCAAAAGATAATTAATCCAGGGAGATTAATTAAGATAAATAATAAAGGAATGATTGGTTAATTGATTTGAAATAAATTAATGCTAAATGAAGAAATCTAAGTGGTTGAGATTAGCGATTCAATCAAGCTTAATTAAGTTTAAATTTATATGTGATTAAGCTTTGCTTATGGGTAATTAAATGATTTTGGATGCTATGAATGAATTGATATCTCAGTTTAAGAAATGTTGTGCATTTCATTTGGATAACTTGGGCTAGGATGACATGAGACTCGAAGAGGCCGGAGTCGGGTATTAGTGAATACCCGAAACCACTTCGATTCTTTATAAATTGATATGTGAAAACAATAGGCTGGTTTGGAATGATTTAAGTGGATTGGACCTTTAATCTAAGTTTTGACACTTAGAAATTGACATCTGAAATAAGTATTGTCTATAGCAGCTTGTAAAGTTATAGATTGATAAGTTACCCCGGGTTTATATAAGTTGCATGCTTTTGTATTCTAGTTAGATGGGTTTACTCACGCTGGTTTCCAGCCTGACCCGGGTGTTACTTTGATGTAATGCTCGGGTCAGACCGAGTATTACAGATTTTCAGGTAAGGACGTTCTAGAGCTCAGGAGACGAGCAGGATGACAGAGTCGTATGGAGTGTTTTCCTCCCGTGTATATTATTTTTATTTATCTAGGACATGCTGTTTAAAACCGTCCAGTGTTGTGAAATTGTTGTAACTCTGATGTATAAATGTATAAGTGAATTGATACAATTATTCTTTGTAAAACTATTATTTATGTGATATTATATTTTATCCACTGCGAACGTGAGATTGCGTGTTTCTTTCTTTCTTCTTCTATCTCTTTCTTCTTTCTCTTTCATCTTTCCACTAACTATCTGGAAATTTTGGGATTGGAATTTCCGGGTCGTTACATTTGGTATCAGAGCCGAAGGTTAAGCAAGAACCTTGGCTCTGGTGGGGGATACTCATTAAGGAAAGGGTCAATGGTACCCTAGAATGAGTTGAGTGTATAAACATGAGAGAGCGTATTTGTTATTTTCTTATATAAAGGTTTTTAAATAATTTCAAAAGTAAATGAATCTTATATAAGAAATAGATTATCTATTATATTAAGGAAATTGGTTGTAGTATTAATTAAACTAAAAATAATAGTAAGAATTAAGTGGTAATAGAATTACAACCAAATTGAAATTAAATTAAAGACAAGTTTGAAATGGATTCAAACTGGAATTAAATCTTGAAATTGGGAAAGGGTTTAGGATAATCAATTAATATATGTAATTAATTAAACTTTATTTAATGAGATTAATTAATGGGTAATAATTGGAAATGATAAATAAAGAGGGAGTTACTTAATGAAGTAACTAGAGGTAAGTAATTTAAGGGACAATTACTTAATGAAGATAATTAAGAAATAAGATAATTACCCAATGTGATTAATTAATGACATAATTAATTAATGCAATTGAATGAAATGGTCCTATTTCAAACAAGAGTTGTATGAAAATTTAAAGGAAATTTGTTTTGAATTAATACCAAAGGTGGTTTAAAATTTTAAAGTATAACTTAGTATGTAAAAGAAATTAATATGTATATATGTGGATATACATAATATCAAAGGTGGTTGGAAATAAACTCTAAATATTGAGTTTTCAATTTGGAATGAGATATGATACCCAAAGTGATAAGTTTTTAAGTGGGAAGATTATTATTAAGGATTGAATGAGGTTGATTGGATTAAGTAAATCGAATTTAACTTGGGAGAAGTTAAAAGGGTTTAAATGAACAATCTGATTTGGAAATTTCAAGATGAAATTGGGATTTAACTTGGGAAGTTAAATGGTTGATTGGAATTGAGAGTTTGAGTGATCTAAAAGGGGTTTGAGATCCGAAAATTGGGAATGGATGGATGTTTTAAAATAAATTAGTTGATATCATTGTATTGTTGTTAAAAATCTTCAAGTAGTAAATTGAATTGTTTAAAACTTTAAAGGTAAATGGATTTAAAGGAATTAAATCAACATTTGAAGTATTAACTCGAATTTATATAATTCGAGATGAATTAAATTTGGAATTTGGATTGAAATTAGTTCAAATTGAATTTAATTTGAATAATTTGAAATTGTAATTAAAGTTGAATAATTTTTAAATTCAAATGGAATTTGAATTGAATTTGGGAAGAAATCAAGAATAATTCAACTTGATTTGGAAATGGAGTTTGAAATTAGGATTAATTCAACCTGGGGTTGAGATGAAATGAAATTGGAACTAGTTCAATTAAAATTTATTTGAATTAGTAAATTTTAATTTCAAGATTGAATGAAGTTAAATTTGGAAAGAAACTGAGGTTAATTCAACTTGAATTGGGATTGAATCAATTTCAATGGAAATTGAAGTTATTTAAATTAGAATTGGGTCAATTTATATGGAAGTGGAAATTTAAAATGAATTGATGAGAATGAAGATTGGGAAGTGAGCAGATTTGACTCTGGACTATTTTTAATATAAATTATTTTAATACAAACCTATTTTTCCAAACTATTCATTATATAAACAACCTTTCTTTTAAAAGCCAAACTATCTTATACTTGTTTTACAATTATTTTTGAAACTGTTTAACAATTTTCTAACTATTTTATAAACTAATTACTATTTTCAACTACTAATTACTATTTTATTGCTATTTTGCAATTATTTAAAATTTATGTAACTATTTAACTATTTTCCAATTATTTTACAACTACTGAACTATTTTACACCTATTTTACAAGCTAGTAATTATTTTCCAACTACTTATCTATTTTTAAAATTTTCAAACTATTTTTTTAAATAAACTGGTCGGAGCTCAAACTGTTATTGGTTAAATACCCAATCGAGATAAGAATAGAGGTGATAATCCAAATGGATTTAAGCAATTGAGAGTAATTGAATGAAAATCAAAGTGAATGTGAATAGAAATGGAATTGATTTGGCTGATAACCAATAAAGATAAATACGTAGGGTGTACGTATGTTATTCTATTCGCATAATGATTTGATCCAGATTCGAGCGCAGAATTTTGAGATAGTATATCGATCCGAGTTGGAATTTTCCACTCGATTTTTGTAGGCGAACCTGGATATGGATTGTTGATTGGTTTTGGATATTCTCTATCATAGTTATGACTATGCAAGGTGAATAACGGTTTCTGATCAAGAAACCAGATCTGTGTCCTCACTAGGAAGTCGGGTGGACAATACTAGTTCGGAAGTGAAATTGTGAGATCGAGCGAGCGATCAGATTGGTATAACGTACGGATGATATGTGTACATCGTACAAATTGGAATGAAATTGATATTGAAGGTTGTGGATAAAAAATTTGAAATTGTTTTTGAAGTGAAAATATATTTTGTGAAATATATGAGGAAATAAAATAGAAATTGGATATTTCTATGGTTGAAAGTTTGTTTATGGAAGTTAGTGATATGGTAAGTGGTTTTGTAAGGAGTAATCAAATTTGAATATTTGATTTTGAGTAAACAAAGTAAATATCTTTGTTTTATAATGAAACTCCCCTTGTTGAATCTATTGCCAGAAGAAAATGATTTTTGAAGGTGTTTTGGAGTATAAAAGGAGTTTTATACAAGTTTGAAATAATCCAAAGTTTTAAAAATTATAGATATATGTATATATATATAAAGGATCTTATGAGGATTTTGGAAAGAAGGTTTTGGGAACCTTTGGATTTGGAAAGGCTTTTGATTTTTGGGTAAAATCAATATTGAATTTGGAAAACCTAGTTTGAGAATTATCGATTTTGGATAATCGATTTTGTGTAAAGGAGCTTTGTATGAGATCATACTAGGTGTATGATTTAAAGATACTATATATATATAGTATAAAATGTTTTGATGATGGCTCTGGAAAAAAGGTGCTTCCTTGAAATGAACTTCTCATGAGTACCATTGGGTGGTACTACCTTGAGCCCCAAGGGGGGGTTCTAAAGTTGATCCTGTGAGGAGCCCGGACGAAACTAGTTCCTGAGGATTATGAGTAGAATATACCATAGCGAAAGTCGTATGTGCCGCTGAGAGCCAACAGTTACATGGACTTTTGCTGCGATGGCAACGTAACCCAAGATGTAACTGCGACCTATGGTATAACATAGCGAAAGTCGTGTGTGCTGCTGAAAGCCAACAGTCTGCACTTGATTTTATATCGGCAGACTGCGACCTATGTAGGAGTGGAGATGTTTTATTTCGACAGCGAAAATCAGAGGCCACTGAGAGCCCGCAGTTACATGGACTTTTGCTGCGACGGCAACGTAACCCTGGATGTAACTGTGATCTGTTATGTGGGTTCCATGGCGTAATCAAGAGGCCGCGGAGAGCCTGCAATTACATGGACTTTTGCTGCGACGGCAACGTAACCCTGGAATGTAACTGTGACCATGGATGGGGGTGATGATTTCCAGAGCATTCTCACCAAAGATATATCCTCTGTTTTCAAAAACTGTTTTCTATATTTTCAATAAAATTATTTTCCAAGTATTTTCACTGGGTGTTGAAAACGGGTCTGCTAAGTACTTATAGATTTTCAGTCGTACGCCTGATCAACGTATGACCGAATTTCTGTGAGAACGAGGATGGACTTGATGGAACATTGAGTTATAAAAAGTTTTTTTTATAAAACTATTTTGGCAGTATTACAGATTTTAAAAGTATTTTAAAAATGATCAAAGAAATTATATGATTTTAAGCATTTTAATAAATTCCGGCTTCGTTTCATTTCGGGGACGAAAAGATGCAAAGGGGGGAGGAATGTGATAACCCGAATTTAGGGACATCTGATAATTTATTAATTAACTGTTTCAATCAATTGAACAGATAAGAATTTTGATAATAAAGAATATCTGTATATAAATAATAGAAACTGAATTATTATATCTGGATAAATAATTAGTTATAACCTCCTAATATAATTATTTAGAATAGGAAACCTATTATTTTCAAACAAATTAAATTTGTGTTTGTTTAGATAAAAATATATATATTTAAATTAATTTTAAGATTAAATTTTAAATTGAGTTTGAATTTAAATTTGAAGGATATATATATATATATATATATCTTAAAAATATTTTACTATATGAACAAAGGTTTAAAATAAGATTTTTTTATATTATTTTTCTTTAAGGGAAATTTATTTATATAAATTTAAAAATTTACTTATTTACAAAGTATTTACTAATTAGGAAATTAATATAAAAGCTTTAAAAATCTTATAAAAATAATAATATAAATATAAATTATTACAAATGTTAAGATATGCACCCTTAAAGTAACAAGTGTTAAGCAATTAAATAAAGTGAAAGACAAGTGTCACTAGTTGTTTTATTTCCTTTTAAAATTTATTCTAATTTAATCCATTAAACATTTACTTTCTATCTTCAATTTTTTTTCTATTTTTCTAATAACAAAGAAAACACAAAACAAGAACTTTATCTCTAAACCAGTAAATTTTCATGCAATTCAAAATCTGAAACCCTTCCTAAAAAAATTTAATAGCTGATAATCCATTGTCAATATCAAAACAAAAATCTGCATTTTTTTCAACCTGGAACCAAGCAGATTTCATTCTCTGTTTCAAACGTTGTCATCTCCACTGCAAACATCAATAACAAGCATTTCAGTTTCAAATCAAGACAACTTTCTTCAGCATTCAAAATTTTAAATCAGGCATTCCTAGCAATTCAAGTCTTTAAAATTAAGTTTCAAGTTCTTCTTCAAATTCCAGATTTTTAACTCAAAGCTTGTGTTCTGTTTCCTGTAACAGGTGAGTAAACATCCCTCCTAATAATTTTAGTAAATAAAATCTGGTGCATATGAGTATCTTAGAATGTATGCTACATAATATGCTATGCATGTCTGTATAATTGAGATTTCCTTATTATATATATGTGAAGGTTTGTTTACATGACTGTAATGTATATATTGCTCTGTTCATATTTCTCAGGTCCTAATTTAACTATAAAAAAATCAATCAATTGTTCATCCTTTGATCTTTTACGGTAAGTTGTATATAAAAGAAAAAAAATTGTTATTTCAACAAGATCTAAGTACTAAAAATACCTTTAAATAGAAACTGAATATAGTTTTAACAATAATGTAAATATTACAGTAAACTTTAAAATATCAAAATTTCAACCTGTACAATTTGAGAATACAGGATTAAAATCTGATTAATCTTCACAAATTATGATTTTTAGAGAAGGAATCAGGATTTTTAGGTATTTAATTCTAGAGGAATTGCATATTGATCAGAAATTGGATTTGGGGCATTTTCTGATGATCGGAAAGGTTTGAGGTGGTGAGGTTATGGCTGAAGCTAGTTTGGAAGCAAGCGACGTCGGTAAAAATTGTTATATGATTTTACAACCACCGTGGCGGCGGCTAATGGATGAACTAGGGTTTTAGTTGACATAAGGTTGATCTCGGTTATGGGGCATTTGGGGTGTCGTTTGTTGACCAGAGGAGTTCGCACCGAAGGGAGAAGCAGGGTACCAATGCGGTGGAGCTCACGGCAAGAATCTGGGAAGTATCATGGCCAGAAGATGTCAGATTGAGGTGATAGTTGTTCGGGGTACGTTCAGTTGTGGGTCAAATAGTGAAATTTCAAAGTGACGTGGTAAATGGGATTTCTAATGCTTAGGTGAGTTTTGGACATAGGTGTTGATCGAAGATGATGGTCGGTGATCCAGAGTGATGATCGTCGGCGAGGGATATGTGCACAGCGTGCACAGATTGGTGCACGGAAGAACTTGGAATGGTAGTTGGGAAGAAGGGGGGTTTGTACGAGACGAACTTGGGGATGAATGGGTATCGACTCGAAGGAGATAACGGTTCGAGGGGTGCTCAGGATATTTGCCTGTTAACTTGGGAAATTTGGGGTTAAGCTCGGATTTGGTTTTGTAAATAACCGGGTTTTGAAGTTAAAGTATGATTGAGTTTATAGTTCAGTTTTGGAAGATAGTAAGATAATGCGGAAATTAGAAAGTGTTTAATCAAGTTTAAGGGTTCATCAAAAATGAAAAAAAAGTTTGAAAAGGAAATAGAAATCAAGTTCTAAACCAAATTTTAGAAAATTAAAATAAAAGAAAATTTAGATTGCTTTAAAATTGTTGTTAAAATAATTATATAGAAGGTTAATTCCTATATGATTTGGAAGTGATTTAAATGTTGGGGTTAAATAAAGTATTATTTATTTAATGCATTAAGGATGGTTAGTTAATGAAATCGGTTGAGAATTGTTAATCTATTAAGGTAATTAGTAATTAGTTTTCGTAATCAAAATTTAGGGATTAACTTATAAATGTGATTAATTAATTAAGTTATTAATTAAAGATGATTAATTTATTTAGAGTTAATCACTTAATGAAATTTAAGGATAATTACTTAATGAAGTAATTACAGAATAATTACTTAATTAAGGTGGTAATTGAGAGACAATTACCAAATGTAATGTATTAAAGAATAATTGTTTGATGTCATTAACAAGAGTAATTAATGGAAAATTCCTAAATGATAATCACTTAATGGAAGTAATTGAGAATTAATTACTGAGTGTAATTAGTTTAAGTATGGATTAATTAAAAGGTTGGTTAATTGATGAATGTGATTTCTGAAAGGTTAATTGATTAATAATTATAGAATAATTATTCTGGGTAATTAATTAAGGAATTAACTACTCAGTGTAACTAATTAAGTTGAAGTACTTAATTTTAGTTAATTAATTAAGTTAATTAATTAAAGGTAATCATTCGATGTTAGTGATTAATAAGGTATAATTACTCAGTGAAGTAATTAGTGGGAAGTTTCGTAATATAATTAAAGGGAGATTGCGTGTTAGGGATAATTAAAGATAATTGCTTGGTGAAGGAAATTAAGTGATAGTTACTTGGTGTAATTAATTCAGGATTGGTTAATTAAAGAAATTAATTAGGATTATGATTAATTTAAGGATAATTGATCAATAGTGATTATAAGATAATTAATTTGAGTAATTAATTAAGGATCAAGGTAAGTAATATGAGGGGGAGGGGTAAAGGTGTAATTAATTAAGAATTAATTGCTTATTATAATCAAAAGATAATTAATCCAGGGAGATTAATTAAGATAAATAATAAAGGAATGATTGGTTAATTGATTTGAAATAAATTAATGCTAAATGAAGAAATCTAAGTGCTTGAGATTAGCGATTCAATCAATCTTAATTAAGTTTAAATTTATATGTGATTAGGCTTTGCTTATGGGTAATTAAATGATTTTGGATGCTATGAATGAATTGATATCTCAGTTTAAGAAATGTTGTGCATTTTATTTGGATAACTTGGGCTAGGTTGACATGAGACTCGAAGAGGCCGGAGTCGGGTATTAGTGAATATCCGAAACCACTTCGATTCTTTATAAATTGATATGTGAAACCAATAGGCTGGTTTGGAATGATTTAAGTGGATTGGACCTTTAATCTAAGTTTTGACACTTAGAAATTGACATCTGAAATAAGTATTGTCTATAGCAGCTTGTAAAGTTATAGATTGATAAGTTACCCCGGGTTTATATAAGTTGCATGCTTTTGTATTCTAGTTAGATGGGTTTACTCACGCTGGTTTCCATCCTGACCCGGGTGTTACTTTGATGTAATGCTCGGGTCAGACCGAGTATTACAGATTTTCAGGTAAGGACGTTCTGGAGCTCAGGAGACGAGCAGGATGGCAGAGTCGTATGGAGTGTTTTCCTCCCGTGTATATTATTGTTATTTATCTAGGACATGTTGTTTAAAACCGTCCAGTGTTGTGAAATTGTTGTAACTCTGATGTATAAATGTATAAGTGAATTGATATAGTTCTTCTTTGTAAAACTATATTTATGTGATATTATATTTTATCCGCTGCGAATGTGAGATTGTGTGTTTCTTTCTTTCTTCTTCTATCTCTTTCTTCTTTCTCTTTCTTCTTTTCACTAACTATCTGGAAATTTCGGGATCGGAATTTCTGGGTCGTTACATATACTGCTTCCCTCAAACCCATATTGGCTCCTATTGGTCAGGTAATTTTGTGCAAGAGGGAGGACCTATACGGCCATGAACCAACACGCGTGCGCACGCTGCCGCCCACCCATACCATACCGAACCGAACCGAGCCGGGTATGGATCCAGTAATAGTGGACCATGTTATATTTTTGCTAAATAGAAATAAATAGTTTTATATTGTTTAAATTCAAACAGAAGCGGCTATCTTTTCTTCCTCCTCGTTTCTAAAAACTCTAAAATCTGTGCGCTCCTGCGTATCACATTGAATATCATACAAACCAAAATCTCGAGCAGATCACATCGGTTGTATCTTGGAAGACTTTGAATAAAGTCTTAATGAAATTTCTACGAAAAACCTAGGATGAAATTTCCTTCTTCATTCGGTTAGATTTCTTGTTATTTATATATTTATATACATTGTTCTATAACCTTTCCGTTTCAACGCTGTGCTGTTTCTATGAAGTAGTACAATGCTTGTTTATCGCTATAGTTTAACATGACAATTTGTTGTTGTTATTGCTATAGTTTATTGTTGTAAATTAATTACAACATAGTTATTATTCAAAATTATTAATATAGAATTCCAAAGTAGTGGAAATCTCATTTGTAAACTTGTGTGAGGAATTTATAAGTGATTCATGTCTATTTTCGTATACTGATCGTATAACATCTTCAGACTTTACTGTTTTCACTAAAACAAAGATGGTGAAAATCAAATTATTAGCAAAAGCTACTACTCACATCAGGCCAGATCCATTTAAAGGAGATGGTGATGGCTTCATAACATGGCAGAATCAAATGTTGTTTTATCTCATGATGTTAGGGCTGTAGAAATGCATTGAGGAGGATGAACCAAAATCTAAAGACGGAAAAACTAGAGAAAACACAGCTGTTTTTATCGAAGTTGACTCATGGAAGCATTCAGACATCTTGTGCCGAAACTACATTCTGAATTATCTAGATAAAGTACTATAGAAGTATATCAACCACATCAAATAGCAAAATCCCTATGGAATGCACTTGTAAATAAATACAATACGCAGAATGTCAGTTTAAAGAAGTTCATAGTAGATAAATTCATGGAATACAAAATGGTGGATTCCAAATTCGTAACTAGTCAAGTGCAGGAACTCCAACTTATAATTCATGAATTTGAAGTGGAAGGACATCAAGTTGGAGAATCATTCCTTATTGAAGCGATAACAGGAAATTTACCACCATCCTGGAGAGACCTCATTGTCATATTAAAAATTAAGGTAGATAATCGCGGAATAACACAACTGAAAGGTGAGGATGCACTTGTTATAGAAGGGCCAAAGAATAAAGGAAACTTCAACAACAAAAAGAAAAAGAGAAAGGCACCGGATAATCAACCCATATATAAGAAAACCATGAATTTCAAAGGCAAATGTTGGGTCTACGAAAAGACTGGGCATGCTGCTAAAGACTACAGGCACAAGTAGACGAATGACAAATCGGTAGCAAATATAGTGGAAAATTTGAGTTCAACCATTGAGGAGATGAACTTTTCAGGAGTTGTTTCAGAATGCAACTTATTACAGAACCCTGCATAGTGATGGGTAGACACAAGCAAAACTCGTCATGTCTGTTCTTATATATCTATGTTCTCCACTTACAAGAAATACGATCAGGAAGAAAAACACTACATGGGTAATTCTGCAATTTACATGATCTAAGGTAATGGCACCGTCATCCTCAACTTTGCATCCAAAAATAAAACTGTGACACTAAATGAAGTTCTTTATAGTTCGGATATCCTCAAGAATCTTATCTCTAGACCTATGCTCTCAAAGAAAGGCTCCCGTATGGTCTTCGAGTCAGATAAAGTAGTTCTGTCTAAGGCTAGAAGTTATATAGAAAAGGGTTGTTTATGCGATGGCCTATCTAAGACAAATGTAGTCGTGGTCGAAAATAAAACTATGTGTTCTGATTGTGCTATTAATAAAAATGAAGTTTCTTATTTGGTTGGGCATGAAATTTTACTATGGCATTATAGATTTGGACACATAAATTTTCGAAGAATGGAAAAATTAGCAAACTTAGGATTAATTCCTAAATTCCAAGTAGATAAAAATTACAAATGTGAGACATGTGTAGAAGCAAAAGTGGTTAAAAAACCATTTTATACTGTTGATAGAAGTAGTAAACCACTAGGTTTGGTTCACAACGATTTATGTGATTTTAAATCATTACCTACAAGAGGTAGAAAAAAGTTCTTTATCACTTTTATTGACGATTGTACGCAATATTGCTATGTTTATCTTTTGAATAGTAAAGATGAAGCAATTACATCGTTCATAAAATATAAGGCTAAAGTAGAAAATTAGTTAAATAAAAAGATCAAGATATTGAGATCCGATTGAGGTAGAAAATATGAATCATCATTTGAAAAATTCTGCGTAGAAACTGGTATAATTCATCAAACAATAGCTCCATATTCATAATAATAAAATGGTATTGCCGAGAGAAAGAATAGAATATTAAAAGATATGATTAATGCAATGTCATTGACGTCTGGCCCACTGACGAACTTGTGGGGAATGGAGCCTTAAATATGTCTAATCACATATTAAACAAGGATCCTTACAATAAAACATGAACGATTCCATATGAGTTATGGAAAGGACACATACCAAGCTTCAAATACTTCAAAGTGTGGGGGTGCTTGGCAAAAATTCTAGTTCAGCCTCCCAAGAAAGTCAAACTTGATCCAAAAGTCGTAGACTGTTACTATATAGGGCCAGCCCAAAATAATAGTGCCTAATTTTTGGTATTCAAGTTTGGTATAGCTGATATTTGTGTAAATACAATCATAGAGTCAAGAGATGCCTCATTCTTGGAAGATGTGTTTCCGCACAAAAAGAATGAAGGAAATTAAGTCCCTAAAAGGACGAGAGAAGAATCAATCAAGCCACATGAAGATGAAACTCAACGTGAAATTGAGGAAGTTGAACCAAGAAGAAGCGTAAGGGTAAGAACGTCCAAGACATTTAGTTCAGAATTTCTAACATATGTGCTAGAACTCGAACCTCAAACGTACAAGGAAGCAAAGTCATCTTCTGAATCTTCATTTTGGAAAGAAGCAATCAAAAGTGAAATTGATTCAATTCTAAGTAGTAAACCTTGGAAAATAGTCGATCTTCCGCCTGGAATAAAACTAATTGGTTGCGAATGGATCTTCAAATAGAAGATGAAACTATATGACTCTATTGAAAAATTTAAAGCAATATTGGTAGCCAAAGGATCTTCAAAAGGAAGGTATATATTTCTTTGATACTTATACACTGGTTACATGAATAACCTCTATAAGAATGTCAATAGAAATTGCATCCATTTATAATCTAAAGATTCATCAAATGGATGCACAGACAACATTCTTAAATGGAAATCTTAATGTGGAGATTTACATGGATCAACCCGAGGTTTTTATTTCCAAAGGAAATGAAAACAAGTATGTAGATTAGTATAATCATTATACGGACTAAAACAAGCTCTTAAACAATGGAACACAAAATTTGATATTATCTTGATGAAAAATGGTTTCCTTTTAAATGAATGTGATAAATGTGTTTATTATAAACAAATTGGACAATCATACATGGTGATTTGTTTATAGAAGATATGCTAATCTTTGGTCCAAATAGTAAAGTAATAGAGACCATAAAGAAAATATTAATCAACAATTTCAACATGAAAGATTTAGGAGTTGCAGGTGTAATTTTGGGAATCAAAATAATAAAAACACCTAATGGAATGGAACTATCTCAGTTGCACTATGTGGAAGATGTGATTGAAAAATTCCAAGATTGTAGAATTAAAGGAGTAAGAACACCTTTTAATCCAACGGAAGTACTACATAAAAACATTAATAAGAGTGTATTGCAAATGGAATACTCTCGTGTAATAGGATGTCTAATGTGCCTCATGAATTGCACAAGACCAGATATAGCTTATGCGGTAAGTCGACTGAGAAAGTATACAAGCAACTCAGGGAAGGAACATTAGAAAGCACGTGCTAGTCTTCGACCTTCACTCCACTTCCTATATTTGCCCAGTGACACTTAAATACGGGAATATAAAAAACATGATAGTCTAGCAAGATTATGTCCGTCACTACCCCATAATAAGTGACCACATCAACTCTTTGAGAAATATCTTTTGCACTTGCCCTACACATGGTAGTTGCATCATAAGTAACTCCGTAGTTTTGGGTTTCTCTTTCAACGTCTTTTGTATGAAAACGATGTCCGTTAATTATATATCCTTTGTAGGACAATGCATTACTACTTGGGCCAAAGGCAATCCATTTTAGTATTTCATCACTCGTGGATTGAATAGGTATCTGCAAACAAATCATTTTACATAAATTTTGAAGTAAAAAGAAATTTATTTGTCAATGGAAGGATAAATTAAAATTAAACTAACCTTCTTTTTAATCCAATCTGAGAAATTATCTGTATGTTTTTTCCACAGCAATGTCGCATTTTTTTCCATACGCTTATCAAAATTTTGTAACTCCTCCAAATGCATACTGGTGTTTAAATAATTTTACCCAAGTTATATTGAACATCAAAATTTTATTAAAAAGGTATAAATAAAATATAATATGTACTTACTCTAAATATGGTTCCACCACAGCCATATTCATTAGCACGGCCAAATGAGCAATATCTTTTTCATTCAATGACAATGTAATTGTCTTCGGTTTTAAAATTGGACGTCCTTCGAGTATCACATTTTTTTCATAATCTTCATTTCGGACTTCTTTCTCCTCCATTTGTACTTTCCTTTGTAGAAATTCACTAAAAAAACTCATTGATTCTTTCGCAAGATAAGATTCTGCAATACACCCTTCAGGTCGTGCATAATTCCTTATATAATCTTTAAGTGTTTTCATATGCCTTTCAAAAGGGTACATCCAACGAAAATGAACCGAACCACACAATTGCGCTTCTCTTCCAAGATGAATTGTCAAATGTATCATTATATCAAAAAAGTAAGGTGGAAAATATCTTTCGAATCCACACAAAATTTCAATAATCTCATCATTAAGTTGTTGCAACATCTCTCTTTCAAGAACACGTTGACATATTTTATTGAAAAACGAACATAAACGAATTATTGGTGTTCTAACTTTCTTTGGTAATAAACCTCTAACCGCAACAGATAACAATTGTTTCATTAGGACATGATAATCATGCGACTTCAACCCACTGACTTTGCAATCTTCTAATGATACAAATCTTTTGAAATTTGAGCAATAACAATCATGACCTTTAAAATCATGTAACCTCTTACAAAATATTTTTTTTTCGGACAATGACAACGTATATGGAGCTGGTGGTAGATATGTTCTATTCCCACGAGGTTGTGCATAAAGACTTTGTCGAATCCCCCAATCCTCCAAATCCTTCCTAGAATTAATTCCATCTTTCGATTTATTGTCATGCAACATCGTGCTTAGTAGGCTTTCAGCGACGTTTTTCTCAACATTCATCACATCGAAATTATGTTGCAAGGAAAGTTCCTACAAATATCAATAATACAATAATTTATTAACTTTTATATTGTTAGGTAAATGAAAGAAAATATAATTTTAATACTAACCTCCCAATATGGCAAATCAAAGAAGATTGATCTTTTTTTCCACCTTATTAGCTTTTTTTCTATCATCTTCTTTAGTGTGAGTACTCTACCTCTTTTTACTTTTTATCTTCTTACTCAACTCCGTCTTTAGCTTTTTCTTACTCATCTTCCTTATTTTTTGTTCATTTTTATCTTTTCCAAAAACATTTGGAAAACCATTCAAAATAGCAGAAATATTTCTTCCCGTTAGAATTCTAGGTCTATTACCGTCCTCTACAATATTATCAAACCAAATTTTTTGTTTCCTCCATGAATGTGAAGGATCTAGAAACCTTCTATGTCCCATGTAAACACTTTTCCGATAATGATTCAACCACCGATGATGAGTGTTAACACCGCATAATGGACAAGCTTTTTCGCCTTTTACACAACATCCTGCAAGATTTTCGTGGGCTGGAAAGTCATTTATTGTCCATAGTAAAGTTGCTCTTAAATTAAAAACCGATTTACTGAATGCATCATATATATCAATTCCATTATTACATAAATAATTTAAGTCTTCTACCAAAGGCGCCAAGTATACATCAATATCATTTCCAGGTTGCTTTGGACCAGGAATTATTAATGTTAGCATAATATTTTCTTTTTTCATACATAACTTAGGCGAGAGATTATATGTCACAAGCATATACATAACATTGACACCATCTGTAGAAAGACCAAGTCTGAGATTGTGTAGATTAGATGAAAATGCTTTCCACCTCTCGTCCACTGCATTCCATGTTACAGAATCTACAGGATTCGCATTTTTCCATCACTGCTTTTATTGTTAAAATGCCACCTTAGATCTTCTACCATCTTTTGAGATCTATACATTCTCCTAAATCTAGGAATTATTGGAAAATACCTCAACACTTTAGCTGGAACACCACATATAATCTCCTTAGTACCCTCATTTATCTTCCATCTCGAAGAGTTACATTTCGGACAACTTTTTAAATCTTGATACTCTTTTCTAAAAAGACAACAATCATTCCTACAGGCATGAATCTTGTCAAACCCCATGTCAAATACTTTGAGAAATTTTTTTACATCATACAAATTCTTAGAAAGTACATTATTCACCGGCAGAAACAACTGTAGTACATTCAAAAGCTTATCAAAACCAGTATCAGATAATCCATTCTCACATTTAAGATTATACAAAGCAGTGATGGCGGATAGTTTAGTTTGACCTACACAATCAGGATATAAGGGGGGTTTCTACATCTTCTAAATTCTTAAGTAAATCATCCTCACGTTTTCGAACATCCTCGTCTTCTTTAACATCCGTAAAAAAAGGATGATTCAAAAAATCTTCATCTTCAAAATGAATAGCTTTAAGTAAATCAAATGTATTGTCCAACTTCATGTCGACGCCCATATTTAATTGTTCGCCATGATGATACCACTTAGTACTACTCTCGTACTTAGGATCCATCCCCCTTATAATTAAATGTTCAACGATAATATCATCATGTTGTCGACTAAGATTTCGGCAATCTAAACAAGGACATAAAAGCTTCTCTATATTTCTTATATTTCTCTTTGCAGCTTCTACGAAACATCTTGCCACTTGCGAGTACTCCTTGGAAGTTTTATAGTGAAAAAAATTCAACATAATGGTTGAGTTTAACATCAAATATTTTTATTTTATGAAATTAAACATGGTTGAGAATATTGAATTATCTACTTACCTGTGTAAATGAACCCAATCTTTTTCCATTAGCATATAATTAAGGATACACTTATTCACCTGAAAAACCAAACTATCGTCTTGTTCATTAAACAAACAGAGTAAACACAAAAGTTGCATCAACATGACAAACATTTAATCCTATTTATACGAATAATTGAAAGTATTATTCTATCCGAGGGTTTGACATAGATGTAAGATATTCTTTTATGTCATTTTCATTATTGGTTCAGGAGTATAATAATGACTTATGATCTTTTTTAGCATATAACCACCATGGGAGAAACTGCCTGAAGCAGCGGCTACAACTACAAAGGACTTCCAGTTTTTGGTGTTCTCAGAAAGGATTTCACTTGAGGGGAAAAATTAAATAAGAGTCACTATATTGTCCTTAACACACCAAACATGAGGGGGAGGCTTTTGAAGGGGAATAAACCATGCCATAGCTGATAGGAGGTACAATTATAGGACGAGGTAACACAATAATTCAAGTGACCAACCTATTCATTTGGAAAAAAAGACAAAGGTGATAATGATAATCTATAAGTTAAATTTTTCTACTATGTGACCATCTCCATTCTAGTTAACTATGAAAATTTAGATATCTAACCAATGTAATGCTACTGCTATATAGAGGACCTGCAAATAATCATTGTAATGTTTACAAAAACAATCAATAGTATTATACCAGATGTTGCAAAATTCATTAGTTGGTAAATCTTACTATGTACTGTTGATTTCTTATTTAACATTATGCTTCTGCAAAATATTTTTTATGTTCAAGAATAGTTATAAAATTGTTTTGAAATCATTTCTATTCATTTGACCTAAGAAATAGAACTAAAGTAGTGTTGGTACAGAAATACTTCAAATATTTGCATTTGTAACCTTACTCAGATACTGCAATGTACTAAATCTCCAAAGTAAACCTAAGACATAATAAGCAAAATTTTATTCCAAACTCATTGTCTTATGCTAAAAATCATGTGCACAAATTTCGTAACTAAATTGTATAAATAAAGCTGAAAGTTGTGTGCTGTTCTAATTATGAAACTTTTTTCTTGAGGATAAATTAAAAATAAAGCACTAGATCGGTCTAAATTACATGTAATAAGCAAGAAAAATCAATTTGTTTGTGTAAAAAAATTAATTTAGTTGCCAGTATGGATTATGATGACAAAGTTGCACACTTATTATCTATAATTTGCTAATATAAAAATAATCTGAAGATTAATTGTATCAACTAAGCTGAAAATTGTCCACTGTTCTAATCATAGAACTTTTATCTTGAGGATAAACCTAAATAAAGAACTGGATCTATCTTACGTACATGTAATTAGCATGGAAAATCAATTTGTTTGTGTAAAAAAACCAATTTAACTGCAAATATCGAATATGATAAGCTCCAAAGATTGTATCTATAAAACTTCTCTAATTCAGTATTTGAACACAATATCATAACCATAAATAATGAAGCAATCTGAAGATTAAAAGCTCATAAAATGAAGAAATCAAGAAAGAGTGCGAGGAGAAAAATTAAAGAGACCTACTGCATTGCTGGCAAAAACGCTGCTGCGAAGCAGAACCAAAATCGAAGATTATATCGCTTACCAAAATCAAAATCAAAGATTATATCCAAAACGCAAAGCCCTAGCTTCGACAGATCCGAGCTACACGTGTTGGGCGAATTCTCACCCAGAAAATCTCGGGACCAGGAAGTCACAATTTCACTCGGGCTCGCAACCTCCACTTCGTTCAACAGCCAAGAAGCTCAATACTAACCTAGAAGTCTATCCGACATTCTCCATGAAGAAGCTCGTTCGACCCAAGCCTCCATTCAACCATCACCTCATTCGGCATCACCTCATTCGGCATCATCTCATTCGGCAAATCACAGCTCTCACCCCCACCGGACCAACCTTCTCCATGTTCATTCGGCCTCTCCCATGCATGCCGAACCAGGGCCATCACCGGACCATGGCCATCACCGGACCAACTACCTACCTCGATGCCGAATGGACCACCATCCCACTCCACGACCGGACCACCAACACCGAATCGTGCATGGCCGGACCAACGCCACCGAGCCAAAACCATACCTCACCACCGAATGGATCTCCGCCGAACCAGACAACTGCCAGTCCAGATTGCTTCAGCCCGGGCCCACTAGCAGCTATATACAACCAAGACCCCTGCCCCCTACCTCATTCTATAAATAGAGGGGCAGGGGTACAACAATGGCAGACAAGTTTGAGAGCTCAAGCAAGGAAGGAACTTTCAAACTACTTTCATATACTCATATACGAAGCATTGTACTTGTAATCTGAAGGAAAGAAGATAATAACATATAAAGTGGACGTAGGCACATTCTGGCCGAACCACTATAAATCTGTGTGTCTTTCACATTTCAGCCCCTACTTCTTTCATATTTACATACTCATCTAAAATCACTGAAAATCACATATAATCAACTAAATAATACGACTTGGAGGTGTTTGTCCATTTTTTGTGCAAACATTTTTGGTGCTTTCATTGAGAGTTGAACTCAGGCTTCATCTTCTCCCACTCAACCTTCTTCCTAACAACATCACTCGTTGCTGAGAAATCATGCCTTCCAAACAGAGAAGGGATGTTAACAAAGGAAAGAACATCGCAACTAGCAGCCTTCCAGATCCAGCAATCACAGATCAGCCCACTTCAACAGCAGTACCAGATGAAAATCAGGAAAATCCAACTGGTCCCGCAACGGAACAACCAATCACTAGGACAGATCTGGACAGGGTTGTGGCTGAAGTAACTAACCGCTTCACATCCCAACAAGAAACTTTGGTGGACCAACTCATGACACGCTTAAGGGATGCTGAAGAGTCCAACCGCAACACTGAATCATGGGGTGAATCCCAATCCGGAGGATCCCGGAGGCAACAAAGGTCTTCACTCTTCGAACAAGCTATCAACAGGAAAAACGATGATAGGGGCCGCGCCCGGACTCAGCCCGAATTCCGACTCGAGGAAGCCCTTGGAACCGAACCTAGCGGGGGAGGCACCAGGCGAGGGTCGGATGTAGCTGAGCCAGTCATGCCACCTAATCATAGAAACCCCGCTGAACGGAGCCGAGCTAGAATCCAGCCCGAAGTTGACCCCATGGATGTGCTCGAAACAGAACCCCACAGGGGAAGATCAAGGCAGGGGGCAACTGTAGCTGGTCCTAGCGTGCATCCAAGCAGCCAAAGACAACCACTGGATAATGCTAGAGGTGATAGACTGTACCATCCCTACAGGTCATCTGGACGAGATAGATCCCACAGGGAAGAACCGAGCTCATTTTTGTCCGCTCCAAGTTCTGACGAACGAATGGCACGATTATTCAGAGAATGTGTCCAACGGGAGCAAAGGGACCGGGGAATAGGCGCTAGGGTCACCAGTCCCTTTACCCGAAATATCGAAACTGCCATCACTCCCCGGGAATGGAAAATGCCAACCATGGAACCTTACAAAGGAACTTCCGACCCCATCGTACACCTGCAGAGATACACCCAGCATATGCTCATGAGTGGAGCAACAGAAGGAGTATTATGTAAATGCTTTCCGCTATTCCTATCAGATCTAGCTACCTCCTGGTTCTGCCATCTACCCCAAGGATCCATCAGCTCATGGGAGATGTTAAAAGAAAGGTTTATTAGCCAGTTCCGCATCCATGTGGAACAACCCAAGGATGCTTATTCTCTATCCAATGTCAAACAGAAATCCGGAGAGACGCTGCAACAATATCTAACACGGTTCAACGCCGCAGCGGCAGCAGTTCAAGATGCCGATGAAAAACTCACTCTGATGGCCCTCTGTAGTGGTGTACATCCAGACACCAAGTTTGCCAGAAGGTTAACTAAGGAAAAACCAGCTACCTTGCCTGATCTCTTCCATGAAGCTAGAAAGTATATGAGACTTGAAGACGCTGCTACGGAGAGGCAGTCAGGGCAACAAGGCAAGATAGTTCAGGACAAGGTTCCCACTGCAGCTAAGGATGCTCGAAGAAATGAATCTAGAGACAATGCTGGGGGCAGAAAGGTTGAGAAGCGCCAATATCGACCAGGACCAAGATTTGACTCCTACACTCCTTTGAATGAAACAATCGAAAACATCTACCTAGCCACTCAGGGCGAACTCGGATACAAGCGCCCCCCGCACAAGAAAGAATCAGATAACGCACTCAAGTCCGGAAAGTTCTGTCGCTTCCACGAATCCCACGGACATGACACCAATGAATGCCACCATCTTCGGGACTTGATCGAAGAACACATTAGAAGAAGAAGACTAGAACGTTATGTGAAAGGTCAGAACAGGACTCCAACTCCTGCCAACGAGAACTCAAAGCAACCCCTCCCAGAAGTAGGCGGAGGGAATCGCAACAATCACAACACCAGTGGCTCTAGTCAAGAGAAGATAGTGGTCCTTACCATCTCAGGAGGACCACACATCGCCGACAGAAGTTGGGCAGAGATGGAAAGGTACGGCAAGTCGCTTAGAAATGCCGAAGGATATGTTAACTCCATTACGGAGGAACGCCACCCGAAACGAAAAGAAAACAATGACATTGTATTCAGTAGGCATGATTTGGAAGGAAGACAGTACCCACATATGGATCCCATGGTCATCTCTGCCTGGTTTGGTCCAGCTAAAGTTTTTCGGATTCTAATAGACACGGGAAGCTCCGTTAATATTC
The DNA here is from genome assembly GCA_030765085.1 of Allium cepa. Lineage (NCBI taxonomy): Eukaryota > Viridiplantae > Streptophyta > Magnoliopsida > Asparagales > Amaryllidaceae > Allium > Allium cepa. Next base: position 187,619,847 of record CM060937.1, on the reverse strand, counting down.
TGTTCAAACATGCTTTCGACAAAATGAAGTTATCAATGAAGGATGTATCCCCCTGTGACAAACCACTGCACGGTTTCACTGGAGATGCAAAGATGCCTCTAGGGCAACTTGACCTCTTCGTCGAAATAGGAAGTCATCCCCGCTCCGTTGTGCGAAAACAAACGTTCGTACTAATAGAAAACCACTCGGCTTACAACGCTTTCTTGGGAAGACCAGCCTTGTCTGATTTTCAGATTGTATTAGCCCCTTGGTGCCTGAAAATGAAATTTCCAACAGACAACGGAGTAGGAGAAGTAGAAGGAGATCAAGATGCCGCCCGAGACTGCTACGTAACTGAACTTCGCAATAACCGCAGAAAGAATAAAGGAAAAGATGCAGAGACCATTCTCTGCATGAAAAGCTTGGAGGCATAGCAACTAAAGAAAGCCCCTCCTCTTCGATACACAAGCGATCCCTTCAATGAACTAGACCCCAGGGATAAAGAGGAGGAGGCTACCGCCGAGCCTGCAGAGGCTATGGAATTCGTATCGGTAGATAAGCATGATTCAAGTAGACTATTAAAAATCGGATCTCAGCTGAAAACGGAATTGAAGGATCAACTCATTGACTTTCTCCGCCACAACTTAGATGTATTTGCGTGGACCCATGCCGATATGACAGGAATCTCCCCAGACATAGCATGCCACATGTTGAACATCGATCCCGCCAAGGTACCAGTAAAGCAGAAAAAGAGGAGCATGGGGGCAGAGCGATCAGCAGCCCTTGATGAGGAAGTAAAAAATCTACTTGCTAATGGCTTCATACGGGAAGCCATCTACCCAGAATGGATCGCTAACCCGGTGCTAGTAAAAAAGGCCAATGGAAAGTGGCGAACATGTATTGACTTCTCCAATCTGAATGACGCTTGCCCGAAAGACTGCTTCCCACTTCCCCGAATTGACCAACTCGTAGACAGCACAGCTGGGCACGAACTCCTATCTTTTATGGATGCATACTCCGGATATAACCAGATCCCCATGCACGCTCCCGATCAGGACCACACTAGCTTCATCACCGACCGCGGATTATATTGTTACAAAGTCATGCCTTTTGGACTCAAAAATGCTGGAGCTACCTATCAACGCCTCGTCAACAAAATGTTCGCAGGACTGATAGGACGAACTATGGAAGTATATGTGGATGACATGTTGGTAAAATCCAGGAAAGCCAACGACCATGTAAGCCATCTGGACGATATGTTTCAGGTACTTCGCCGGTATGGAATGAAGCTGAATCCTCTAAAGTGCTCCTTCGGAGTTTCATCGGGAAAATTCTTAGGATTCATCGTCCACGCCAGAGGAATCGAAGCAAACCCTGAACAAGTCCGGGCTTTAAAAGAAATAAGGATACCTTCCACTCGAAAAGAAATGCAGAGCCTAAACGGAAAGGTGGCCGCCCTAAGCAGATTCATTTCCAAGGCAACTGACAAGTGTGTCCCTTTCTTCGAAGCACTCAAGAAAGACAAAGGGAGGTTCGAGTGGACCGACGAATGCTTAAAAGCCTTCCTCAACCTAATCGAACACCTTCAGAGACCACCAGTACTTTCAACTCCAAATGAAGGTGAAGTGTTATACCTATACCTCGCTGTATCATCTCATGCTCTAAGCGCCGCCTTGGTAAGAGAAGAAGACCGCACACAACGCCCGGTTTACTTTGTAAGCAAGAGATTTACGGGGGCAGAAGCCAGATATCCTAAACTTGAGAAGTTAGCATATTGTTTATTGATCGCGTCACGGAAACTGCGACACTACTTCCAGTCTCACTCCATCAGGGTTCTAACCGATCAACCACTAAGACAAGTGCTCCATCGTCCTGACACTTCTGGGCGACTCCTCAAATGGTGCATCGAACTAAGTCAGTATGATATCACCTACCATCCCCGCACCGCTATCAAAGGACAAGCCATGGCTGATTTCATTGCCGAATTCACTACCAACGAAGGCAAGGAACAATCTGAAGTAGCAAAAAACATCAAATGGAACCTCTTTGTTGACGGAGCATCAAACGAATAAGGCTCGGGGGCAGGTATTGTGATCGTCACCCCCAGGGGAAGAAAGTTGTACTATGCATTAAGACTGGAGTTCACGGCCACTAACAACGATGCTGAATATGAAGCAGTAATAGCGGGATTGGAACTGGCCCTAGAAATTGGAATCAATTCCTTATGTATTCATAGTGATTCTCAGCTTATCGTAAACCAGGTACTAGGAGAATTCCAGACTCGAGGAGAACGACTCACAGCATACCTAAAGAAAACCAAACTGCTGCTCGATCAATTGGACCATTATCTAATCAAACACATTCCTCGAGAAGAAAACCAAGAGGCAGATGAACTTGCAACGCAAGCTAGTATGAAGAACAGCACCATTTCCGGAGCACTAGCAATCTCAAGGCAGCTAGCCCCAAGTTTCGAACAAGTGAATCTGATAACTGCAATCGAAGAAGGAACCTGGATGACTCCTATCCGGAAATATTTGCAAGATGGCATACTACCCGACAGGCGTGACGAAGCCAAGAAGATCTTGAGAAAAGTTCCCCACTACACAATACAAGAAGGCATCCTCTACCGGCGTGGCTTCTCTAGCCCCTTATTAAGATGTGTCGCCGGAAGGGAAGCCAAGGAGATATTAACAAACATCCATCAGGGAGGATGCGGAGATCACACTGGAGGACAGACTTTGACAAGAAAGATACTCCGATATGGATATTACTGGCCCACGCTAAACAAAGACGCTCTAGACTTCGTCAAGAAATGCGACAGATGTCAGAAATTTGCCAAGATTCCTCGACTGCCCACAAATGAAATTACTCAAATGACCAGCCCTTGGCCCTTTGCTGTATGGGGAATTGACTTAATTGGCGAACTGCCAACGGGCCGAGGCGGAGCCAAATATGCTGTAGTGGCAGTTGATTATTTCACCAAATGGGTGGAAGCAGAACCTCTAAATAAAATATCTTCAACAAAAGTTATAAACTTCTTGATCAAAAATATTCTGTGCAGGTACGGAGTCCCACTCAAGATCATATCAGACAACGGACTCCAGTTTGACAGCGAAGAATTTGCCGACTGGTGCCAAGAGCATGGAATTCATAAAAGCTTCTCATCAGTGGCTTATCCTCAGGCAAACGGACAAGTTGAAGCTGTCAACAAAATTCTCAAAACCCTAATCAAGAAGAAACTTGAAAAGTCAAAAGGCGCTTGGGTGGACGAACTTCCTACGGCACTATGGGCATACCGCACGTCTTTCAGAACATCAACGGGACATACTCCTTTCTCCTTGGCATATGGATCGGAGGCAATGCTCCCAGTTGAGACTATTGTGCCTTCCCACCGTAGGATCCACTACAACCCAGAAGAAAACGAAGAACTCCTCCTCATGTCTTTGGATCTGATTGAGGAAAGGAGAAACGATGCAGCACTTAAAGCAGCAGCTCACAAACAAAAGGTGGCAGCGCTATACAATTCCAAAGTCAAACATCGCAGCTTACAAGAAGGAGATCTTGCCCTCAGGCGAATCTTTCCGCGCCCCGGGGCACTGGACCCCATCTGGGACGGACCATATGTAATTCACAAAGATCTCCACAACGGAGCTTACATTTTGTCAACAGTGGACGGAGAGGTGTTCCAGAGGGCATGGAACATCCGACACCTCCGTCGATACTTTTCTTAACTTGTACTGCCCATATGAAGTGAATTAACAAAGAGAATCAGTGGACGTAGGCATTTTCGTGCCGAACCACTTTAAAAAAATCTTGTCTCTTTTTAACTTGTTCCTTTATGTCTTGGCTACTTGTTAAGTTTTATCCCTTTCTGTTGAACAAAATCCTATGGCATCTCCACTCAAGACGCACCGCGATCTCATCTGGACTAGGCCTAACAGGTACGCTACGATTCTATGCACTCGCCAATGAGACTCTTTTGCTCCAGCATCCCTCTGCTGCGGGTTAACTCATTGCGCGCCTGCCCTCAAAGCCAACTGTAATGAGCCGATTATAAGTCATCATAAAGGCCGACTATAGCCGATGGCAGCTCATTACGGCGTTCGGCTCGTCGGTAACTGTGAACCTACTTTAAGCCCCAACATAAGGTGTGGCCAGCCAGGGGTAGTTCACGGCCAACGGCACCCACGCTAGCCGGCCACGGTAAATCGAATAATACCCACGATTACGGACCATAATGGTTCGGGTAGTTACCGTGCGCGATCTCGGCTCCGATGTGTCTTAAGTGCGGCTGTGGTAAAAAAGAAAACTCCCCGCGGAGGCGTAAGATGGGTGACAAATGTCTCCAAGACCCACAGCTAGGGAAAGTGACTACAAAACCCGTTTGCCACGAACTTAAGCACATCGACGGCCTTCCGTGACTGGAAGTTTTACTTTGACTATATTTCCATTTCATTTAAATATTTTCCTCCTATCCTGTATAACAAACTCTAAAGTACAGGAAACCAAATAGGGAGCATTCACTCATGAGGCTCTAAGCCTGCGTACTGGGTGGCAGGGCGCTCAGCTATACCCGTAAACAGTTACACAAGACACTCAAAGCTACCGCCTGCGAATAAAACATAAAGGGCGGTACTCTCTTCTCTTGTACATAAATGCGTAACTATAGCTTATTCATACACTGACATTGCAAAACGTGAAGTTATATTTCAAGCAAAAACTTAACATCAAACACAACTAGAATCACAGGCATATACATAATTATACTTCTCACACGGCACATAAAGATAGCAACAACATTTAAACATGACAAAATCAGCTTATATTATGAGATCACACGAAGTTATTCTTTGCAAATAATTTTATTACAGTTGCATGTCAAAGATTAACATAAACAGTGATAAAAAAAACAAAAAGATGGCAGATGCATCCACACTCCATCACCAACTCCCCCAGCCTACTTAGCCGCAGGATCAGAGCCCTCAGCATGTGGATCTGAAGTTCCACCTGTCCAGATCAGAAGAGGAATTCATTAAACGAACGATCAAGTTATGAAAACACGGAAAGAAAAGAAAGGGAAAAGAATAACTCACCAGCATCCGCCGCTTGATCCTCATCATCCAACTGCACGCCCGCTTCCTCTGCAGCGAGCAGCCGCATCCCCTCTTTCACCGCCGCTTGCTCCTCCTTTGAGAACTGAGCAGTAACCGCACTCAAGTTGAAAGCCTCTCCGCCTTCCTTACCCGCGTTCACCCTGGCCTCCTCTAAAGCCTGGAGATACACCTTGGCCATGACCCGAGGGTAATCGTCCATCCAAGACAAGCCGCCCTCCTTCCAAGTGTGGAAGTACATATCCTGCAGCATCTCATCCATCATCCCCTCGTTTTCCTCAAACTCCCTCACCCGGGCCTCGGAAGCTTGCAACTTGGCGACGGCGACGTCCCTCTCCGACTGGTATCTCAAGCAGTCAGCCTGGAGTGACCTCCTCATTTCCTCTTCCTTCAACCTGAGGGACCTCCTCATCTCCTCCATCTCCTCCTTCAACTCGGCCTGAGCCATCTCCGCAGCCTCGAGCCTCCCTGACAACTCCTCTACCCGCTCGAGATCCGCATTTCGAACCTCATCCACCGTTGCGATAGCTATGTTAATCCGCTCCCTGCAAGCGACCTCCATCTTCCGTAATTCCGCCCTACTGGCCTTCTCCATGGTCTCTTTCAGACGCTTGGAGGCTTCCTCATGCTGGGAAATCTGGATGGCTTGGTCGGCGAGCTGCTTGGCCTGATCGGCAACCTTTAACCTCAACCGAATGTTAGCACTCCCGATCTCTTCCCCGGCCTTGACCAACTTAGCATGATGCTCCATTAACTTCTTGGTTTCTGCGGCCACCCGGTCGATATTAGCCTTGGCCTCATCCCCCATGGTGACTACCCGTGTAGTAAGTAAATCAAGATCTAAAGATTTGGCCTCGTCCAGCACCCTTACCATGGGGTTGCGGGGAAGGAGGTGTTCGCCCGTGGTCTCATCGAATGAAATGTCCCGAAAGCTTGGGTCTAAATCAGGATGGCCAGCAAAAGGGTCACGAGGCACGGGACGAGGCGCATCGGGACGCCTTATATGAATGACAGTAGGACTCTTGGAAGGAGGAGGAGGGGGGCCGGGCTCCGTGCTCTCCTTCGTGGTATCACGAGGAGGCTGAGTAGGAGGCTGCGAACCAGGGGACGACTCAAATAAGGAACGGCTCCGCTTCCTTTTCTGAATGCCCTCTTCGATGACCCCAAGAAGAGGGCGGTACTTGACTACGTCCCCAGTGCGATCAGTAGAAGGTTTCGCAGAAGCTCTCCTCGACTTAAATTGTTCAAGGCGATGTCGAACATCCGACGTTCTAACTGCCTGGCCTGCCCCTGGAATAAAGAACAAGTGTTACGAACATACAATAATCCGCAATTCAAAAAATGTGCTAAGTTAAAAAGAAAGAAAAGTGAGGAGACACATCTATTATACAAACCCGGCGGAGGAGTGGGAAACTGCAATAAGTCCTGGATCTCATTCCAGGACGGAAGTGAACCGTAAAAAATTTCTAAGTCCCTATCGAAAATGGAATCGGCAGAAGACAAAAGTTCACCTTGCGTCGCCGGAGTCACCCTAGCTGAAGCCACAGCTTTGCCGGTTTCCTTTGCCTTCTCCGTTTCTTTCTCCTTTTCCTTCTCCGTTTCCGACTCTCCCTCCGACTCCCCGAAGGCCCGACGGAGAGCCTCATCCAGTTCGAGGTCTTGCTCAGAGGTTAGAGCGGCAACACCACTACCACCTTGACCGTCGCCATCTCCTCCACCCTCCGACCCTTCTCCAACTTCGCCTCCTTCCTCCTCTTCCACACCTTCCTCCTCCGGGACAGTCGGGCAAGTACTTGGAGAAGGGCCATCGGACTTCTTCAGTTTCTTCCCCCCGACCACGGGACGCTCTGCGAAAGGCTCCCTCTTACCGCTCTTTACTTTATCCCCCTCCTTAGCTTTAGCAGCCTTCTCCTCAGCCGTGTCTCTTTGCTTAACCACGGACTGGTGCGGTAAGATCAAATTATACTCCAAGAGGGTTGCGTTCCTGATCAAGAAGGAGGCCGACCGGTCCCGTGCCGGAATAGCCTTTAGTTCAGCAGCCATTCGCACCAAGGAATCATCCTCCACAACTGCAATACCACCTGTCGCTAGCCAGAAATAGAAGCATGTCAGAAAAAACACTGCAGTCAAAACATGGAAAATATAAATGAAATCCATCTTACAGCCGGAAGTGAAAAGGCGGAAAGAAACAGCATCGTCCTTGATGAAGAACCACTCTTTCTTGAACATGGTAAACTTGGAATATAAGTCCAGGACTGGTTTGAAGGGCACGGCCGCTTCCAGACTAATATACGGAGACCCCTTCTTATAGCCCCTCAGGTTGTACAAGTATCGAATTTCCCGGTTAGAAGGAGGACGCCCGTACCTCCTCTGGAAGATAACAAAGAGGCTCACCAGGATGGCATAGGAATTAGGCTGAAGCTGGAAGGGAGCCACCTTCAAATATGTGGTGAAGCTAACTATCCAAGCGTTGATAGGGGGGATAGCACCGCACATGCAATGGTATCTGCTAAAAGCGAAGTAGCCCTCAGGAGGATTATATGGCATCAATCCATCTCCCGGCAGCAGCATAAGGGCCCTATCTATCCCGAAGGAACGGGATATGACGTCAAGTTGCTCCTCCTTTAGGGAGCTTGGAAAGCAATCCGGGGGAGAGATCAAAAGTTCCTGTGGACCATATCCGTCCACTAGAGACCTCGGAATAGGTCGGTGTTGCCCGGATCCTGGCTGGACTGGGGGCACGGAGGAAGAAGACTCTCCTGTGCCTTTAGACTTCTTTCTGTCCGATCGTGTTTCCGCTTTGCGAGACATTTTCTGTAGCACAAGAAAAACACGGTGTTAGAACAAGAAGTATAGAAAAACAAACAAGCAAGTATCTAAAGCAAGCGTATAAAAGCCTAAGATTTCGCTCAAGATTCAAATTTTCGAGTCTCATTCGGTATATGCCTCATTCGGTAATTCCATTCGGCATTAGGAGTCCATCCGGTATACGAATTCGTTCGGTGGTACAGTGCAAGTAAATTCATTCGGCCCTAATGACGAAAGCCCATTCGGCACCAATGTCCCATGTTCATTCGGCATTTGAGAACCAACGTGTGTATTCGGCATTCTGAGCCATTCGGTAATAAGAGGCATTCGGCAATAGAGTACGTACCTGATTCGGTAGGAATTTGGTTCGGCAGATGATTTGGTTCGGCAGTACAGTTGATTCGGCTCTCTGATTCGGTAAGGAAAAACCAAGGGGGGGTGTAGCCTCTATATATAGGCGAGCTCAGGACGGCCGAACCAGTTAGTTCGGTACCGGACCAACCAAAAGCCGGATGAGAACAGCCGGACCAAACACAAAGCCGAATGAACACTCTCTCTCTACCAACAACAACCAGGAACTAGGGGCATACAGAGCGCCTCATGCAGATAAGTACCGAACTCCAGAACTAACTAATAAAATAAGGATTATGATAACGATGAATAAGTCGTAAAACTCTCACTAACATGGATTAATCGTTTACACGTGTATGCAACCACGAATGGTCCATAGGCACGCTCTGAATGGTTATTAACCCTATCGTCGTGGGAGTTTACACTTTGACACGCCTTTTTAAACTCATAGGTGAAACGGATATTTGATAATTATGAAATGGCTAAGCTACTTACACATGTACGGGGTCGCGAACGATCCCTAGGCATGCTCTGAGCTGGCGATAAACCATCTTGACAAACGATCCAAGGACCCACTCTGACGTAAACCTGGCATCAATAATGCTAACCCTCGGGGCACACTTGCTCGCCTCGAACGATACGATTAGCTTCATTTCAAATATCTCGATCCCGAACGATAGTTATCTAAAACCACACTAAAACTATAAATTAAATTCCTTTGCAGGACATCAGCAGGATACGAACATCCAGCCCATGGCATTACGAAACAAGCCTTTCTACCACAGGGAAACAAAGCGCGACACATGCAAGCACGTGCCCCACTTTGGGGGGCAAATGTTGGGCGAATTCTCACCCAGAAAATCTCGGGACCAGGAAGTCACAATTTCACTCGGGCTCGCAACCTCCACTTCGTTCAACAGCCAAGAAGCTCAATACTAACCTAGAAGTCTATCCGACATTCTCCATGAAGAAGCTCGTTCGACCCAAGCCTCCATTCAACCATCACCTCATTCGGCATCACCTCATTCGGCATCATCTCATTCGGCAAATCACAGCTCTCACCCCCACCGGACCAACCTTCTCCATGTTCATTCGGCCTCTCCCATGCATGCCGAACCAGGGCCATCACCGGACCATGGCCATCACCGGACCAACTACCTACCTCGATGCCGAATGGACCACCATCCCACTCCACGACCGGACCACCAACACCGAATCGTGCATGGCCGGACCAACGCCACCGAGCCAAAACCATACCTCACCACCGAATGGATCTCCGCCGAACCAGACAACTGCCAGTCCAGATTGCTTCAGCCCGGGCCCACTAGCAGCTATATACAACCAAGACCCCTGCCCCCTACCTCATTCTATAAATAGAGGGGCAGGGGTACAACAATGGCAGACAAGTTTGAGAGCTCAAGCAAGGAAGGAACTTTCAAACTACTTTCATATACTCATATACGAAGCATTGTACTTGTAATCTGAAGGAAAGAAGATAATAACATATAAAGTGGACGTAGGCACATTCTGGCCGAACCACTATAAATCTGTGTGTCTTTCACATTTCAGCCCCTACTTCTTTCATATTTACATACTCATCTAAAATCACTGAAAATCACATATAATCAACTAAATAATACGACTTGGAGGTGTTTGTCCATTTTTTGTGCAAACAACACGCAAAGCCCTAGCTTCGAAATCGAAGGAGTTTGCTTCCTTCGACAAAACTTGAGAGGGTTTCTGCTTTCTTCGAATCGCTAACGTAATTTGGAGGAGGGAGCTGTGCGCATTTTGGAGTCTTCGAATCGCTAACGTAATTTGGAAGAGGGAGATGCGCGCGTTTTGAAGGGAGGCGGAATGGTTTTGGAGGGAGAGGGAAAATAATTTGGGAAGTTGGAGGGAGATGTTTTGGGGCAGCGTGTGAAGGGGAAGGGAGATGCGCGCGTTACACCGGTAGGGAGAACAAAAATCAACCGGTAACTAGATAATTAAGGGTCAATAATAACGCTTCAGAATAACGCGTTATTAAATAGCGTTATTAATATCATATTTTGTTGTAGTGCACTGATGAGAGTGTTGGGATATTTAAATAGTACCATGAACTTTTCCCTACATCATGGAAAATATCCTACCATCTTAGATGGATATAGTGATGCAAACTGGATTTCTGATTCATAGGAATCTAAATCAACTAGTGGTTATGTCTTCACCTTAGCAGGAGCAGCAGTGTTATGGAAATCTACTATACAGACGTGCATAGCTCGATCCACTATGGAATCAGAGTTCATTGCTTTAGATAAAGCAGGCGAAGAATTAGAATGACTTCATCATTTTTTTGGAAGATATTTTATTTCGGTCTAAACCTGTATCGACCATATGCATGCATTGTGACAATCAAGCAGCGTTAAGAAGGGCGCAAAACTTTATGTATAATGGAAAGTTCTGACATATTCGTCGACCTCCATATAACACAGATAGGCAGTTACTCTCAAATGGAACTATTTCCATTGATTGTGTGGGAACTACTGATAACCTTGCGGATCCATTTACTAAAGGTTTATCAAGAGTGAAAATAGACTGCGCATCGATGTGAATGGGTTTAAAAGCCTAGCCAACAAGAGTTATCTTATACGGAAACACATCCTAACGACTGAAGATCCAATGGACTAGGATCAATAGGCAAACCAATTCTGAGTAACACAAAAAGTACTGCATTTGTTTGGACTTAGTCATACTCCATTCCTATGATGCACAATATAATGCATACCTACAGAAGTATTAAAAGGTTAAAGCTATGCTTTTTATTGATGACAATATCTTGAAAATAACAAGGGTATATGTAGGATACTCTAATGGTTGCGATCACCTATGTTAGTGTGAGCTGGGTCGGCTCTATGAGAATATTAAGGGCTTAAATTCTCTAAAACATTCACAGAATCAAATTTATTTAGGACCAAAATGAACATAGGCAAGAGATTGGATGTGAAGGGAAACAATGCTTTGTAAAGCTTATTGTCTGGTTATGCACAAACGGCTGACAGTTCAAGATGAAATAATTCACTGATTAGCCAAGTATATCCAATAAATTTTAACTAGGGTAAGTTCAAAGTGAAATATCTATATATTCTCGATATAGCATTATTTTCATATGAACTGTATGATATTACACTTTGTATGGAGGAGATATATATCGTCATTCATGTGGGAGATTGTTAGAGGCCTTTATATATGAATGAGATATTGTCCGACATCACCAAAAATAAGTTAGTATTCATGTTTATACACTACTTCCCTAGAATCCATATTGGCCCTTAGGGTCAGGTAATGTTGTGTGAGAGGGAGGACCTATATGGCCATGAACTAACACGCGTGCGTGTGCGCTGCCGCCCACCCATACCGTACCGGACTGAAATGGGCCGGGTGCGGGTCTAATAATAGTGGACCGTGCTATATTTTTGTTGCATAGAAGTAAAAAGTTTATACTGTATAATTCAAATAAAAGCGACTATTGGATTTGAATGGACGTGCATTTTCCAATGGAAATGGCCATTGCGAACTGTCGAAACGGATGATGCTTTTCAAATAGAAATAGGCATTGCGAATGAAGAGACATGACCATTGTAAATGAAGAGGCGCGATCGTTTTTGGCCATTGCAGACAAAGAGACGTGGCTATTCCCAATGGCGACTATTTCCAAAGGACATAACCTTTGGGAATTCTCCTATAAAAGGAGTAGAAAACCTGATCAGTTTCCCACTCTGATTTTTCTCTTCTTCCTCCTCGTTTCTGAAAAATCTAAAATTCGTGCGCTCTTGCGTATCACATAGAAGATCATACATACCATGATCTCGAGCAGGTCACGTCTATTGTACCTTGGGAGACTTTGAATAAGTCTTCAGTAAATCATTATGACAAGCCTTAGGTGAAATTGCCTTCTTCATCCGGTTAGATTTCTTGTTTATTTATATATTTAAATACATTATTATACAATCTTTCTATTTCAACATTGTGTTGTTTCTGCGAAGTAGTGCAATGCTTGTTTATCACTATAGTTTAACACGAAAATTTGTTGTTGTTATTGCTATAATTTGTTGTTGTAAATTAATTACAACATAGTTATTGTTCAAAATTACTAATATAGAATTCCAAAGTAATAGAAATCTTATTTGTGAACTTGTGTGAGGAGTTTATAAGTGATTCATCTCTGTTTTCGTACACTAATCGTATAACACTTAACTTTATAAGGTTTTCTTATTTAATCATGGCTGTCATAGTAATTTTATTTTAGTCTATTTGAATTTTGCTACTATGTATAAATAGTTGAGGTTAACAGATTGGTCCAATCATGAAATAGAGGTAACATGCTAACTTATTATATTTTTGTGACATAATCACTTATTTATTGATCTTGTCTTTCCTAATATATTTTCATTTCTTTTCATCATTCGTACTCAAGGATGAATTAAACACTTAAAAGTCACGGAGTTGAGTAAAAAGTTGTCTTAGTATATTTTTGTAAACCAATCGTTCTATTTAATGATGTTATTTTTTTTTGACTTCATGAAACATAATTGTTGTTCTATTTCAGTTAAATTCAAATTATCTTATTATATATGTTATTTACTTCTTTAGTGTTGACCCTTTATTTTTTAAACCTTCTATTTTCATCAATGGTTCCAAAATCTAGAATACATTTTCTCATATAATTCATAAGTATACATCTGGCTCGTTTGGATGTTTATTGGCAAGACACTCCACCACATTTAGTATTGTTGAATTAATTGCATCCCCTACTTTATGAAATTGTGGATTTAGGGAACAATAATTCTTTAGTATTAAATACCGACTATATCTTCGAAACGTGCGTATATTTCTCTATTTTCTTTTGTTAAAAATACTGCTCTTCTTTGCACAAAATGTTCATTTCTGTTTTTAACTACAGAGATTAACTATCTATGTCTATAATTCTTATATTAGATCAATATATTCTCACTACTATTTTTAAAATTCATAATTTCATTAACATGACGGTTGTTAAAACTAGGACATTAGCATGAAAGATGAACACAATAACATTAATTTATGATGTGAATTTACAGTTTTATATGTAAATATATTTGTTGTTATATATTTTTTCAAATAATCTTCAAATGCTGTTAATGTTCATGGATAGTTGAGTTGAATGAGAGGTTAACTTCGGGTTTCTTTTTCCCTCAATTTCATTGTGATTTATAAATAAACTATTTACATATTATTTTTACAAATGGTTTTATTGGTGTAAAAGAAAAACAAACAAGTATTATGCATGGATCCTTTATCAAGTAACATGTACCATATAACATGTTAATAGTTGTATACTAATGTATCTTTCTTACTTGAAGGGAATCATGCTAACTCATGAGTAAGGGAAACATATAAAAGACATGGAGTAGATGTGACTTCAATATCTGATCTCCACGGCCATCAAATTTTAATGCTCAGATTAGCAAATCAAAATAGATATAACATGTTTAGTGCATATGAGATATAGAATATTTGAGTAATCTCTAAGAGCATCTCCAACAAATACGGATATAAATTTTACAAAATATACACTTGAATTTTATAATCGGTTATTTTCTCTAACAAAATTTAACCAGGCGCTTGTTTAGCAGGTGCCTGATGTTCAGGAGCCTATAGAACAGGCGCCTGACATTAAACAACTATAAAATATATATTGTCAGGCGTCTGTTGAACAGGCGCTTGACAATATGGCGCTTGTTCCACAAGCGTCTGAGATACAGGCGTTTGTTAAACAAGCTCCCATCACAATCCTATATTCCCGAACTATCGCATTTTCCACGTTCTATTGGAATGTTGTTTCAGTATAGATTTCACAAAATGTGAAATCTTAGCAACTATTGGAGTTGCTCTAACAGTTAACTGAATGGTCAGAATGCATATTTTAAAATGGTAGCTTTCATTACCTTTTCGCTTTTATTAATCCTAAATCGAACTATTGTAATTTTCTTAATTTTGTCTGTATGCATTTTCACTTCAATAAATATTCAAGTTGTTAAAGGGAAAAGTACATGGATATAGGAAAGAAAAAATCATTAAATATTTTTGTATAGGGAGAAACATATCAAATATTACAGTTTTATAAAATAAAACAAAATTACTAATTCATCCTTACCATAATTATAATTTTTTCATCTAAATACTACTTGATTCGCTTGTTAGAAGTCTTCATCTTATTTGTTAAACTGATCATGGTGGAGGAAAAATCATCTCACTTTCCATTTCAATATCCAATTTAATCTACATTTCAGTTTCCCATCCCTATATCCACATCCTTTCTTATTGCTAAGTTTCTTACAAACATTAAAAATACTTTCATTAAGCAGAGAATTAGGCCCCGTTTGGTTTGCTTTTTTTAGTTTTGTGTGTCTAAAGAAAAATTCACATTTATTATGTATGATTGAAAAACACACAATTTTGAAAAATGAAACTAACATAGAAAATAGAAATAAGTTTATTTGATTTTTCGTGTTTTGAGACATAACAAACGGATGTAAAACAATTCATCTCCTCCATTTCCCGTCGATCGTCGCGATGACTAAGAATTGTGAAAAATTTCCCACAATTTCTTGTATTTTGTAGTGTATGTTGAAAACACAAAACATAAAACAAAAAACGAAACCAAACAGGGACTTTGGTTTTTCGAACTTATAAAAATGGGGATTGGAAGAGCAGTATAACAAGCGGCTTTGTGCGGAAGAAGTAATAAATTTGGCTCGGAAATGATAATGTTTGTTATTTGGTGAGTTTGATTGGGTGAAGAGAAAATGATTTGAATTAAAGAGACAATACATGGTTCTGGAAGAAATGATTACGAGTGTTTTGGGAAATAAGAGAACTGTATCAGGTTAATAAAATGTTTACCTTCGACTATTATTTGCATATCCATTTTGTTTTTTCATCAATTATCCACATATCCATAGTCCCCTTGTGTAAAATCCTTTTCTCCTTAATAATTCCTATTTTCAGTTACATCACGATTATGATATCATCCAAGTATTCGCTTCTCATCAAACAAACTGCAACTCTTTTTGTCGCCAATATCGTTGACTTTCCAACTTGTTTTTATAGTTTCATGCCTGCTTGAAACATTTCCATCAAAGTATATATGTATAAGGTCTATTATTTAATCTTTTATACTGAAATTAGGTGTGATTAAGATTTTCAATCAAAAAATATTCTTTCAAAAGCAACATATCAGGTGCCAAATTCATATATTATCGTCTAAATAATTAAAACTCTAAATATTATTATGATTGAAATATTGTTCCTTTTAGATTAATATTATCTGTGAAAAGCATACAAGTGAAACATTATCAATTTTAAGTTCTTAAAAAAAACTACAAGGTGAACAAATCACCTATTACACTGAATACCATATGTGCTCAATTTTATTTTGGTAAAAGGATACATAGATTTTGCATGAACTACATTCATCGTTCAAAATACAATGTCTATTTTTGTGATATAATTTGAATCAAATGATGGTAACTAAAGTTGTTTGTTTGCAAAATTAAAACTCTGTGACTTTTTATGACTTAAGGACTTACTGAATCATTATAAAAATGGATGAAATAATTGGCTAAAATTACTTTTTTATTTATATAGGAGCTGATCTTTGCATAGCTCAGATATGGTTGTTGCATTATTGACTTAATATTACATATCATATTTGACCCTCTCTTACTAAATTTTGGCCAAAAGTAGTGCTTATCTTACTATTTGAGCGACATGCACTTGTATGAATTATATGTTCATAAAATTTAACCTAACATATATTTTTGTATTCTTTGTTTTCCACAAATAAAATTACTATTACATAAACTTTTGTTCAGCAAAAGGAATTGCATGCCGTCAATATTCTTGTTCCTTCCTTTTCATTCATCGAATAAAATTGATTGAATGGTTGGTCCATGCTCAGCATAAAGCTACTGATTAGTGTCTTTGTTCATTAACAATTCTCATTCTAGAAATGTACTTTATTTGATGGTTTTAGATTAATGCTCAAATATTGTTTAATTTATAAATATGTTGCAAAATTATTTATTGGGAACAAGTGAAATTATCTAATCATATACAGAAGTACTTCACGGTATGTTATAAACTAGTGTGATATTGTAAATTTGTATAACTTGTATATTCGCAGAGAGATGGTAGGAATTTATGCTTTTAAATGGATGATGCGTTCTTTTCTTTCTTCCACTAATGATAGAAACTTAATAACCTATCATTTCTGGCAATTTCATAAGGCAAAGAAACAAACCTAATTAAGTACCAATGATATGTGGATAAGATTAAACATGGGAAGCACAATATGAGAAGATGATTTAATTGAGGATCCACAAACTTATCTTCATCCAGTAATGATCAATTATATATGCCATGATATTCAACATCAAGACCAACATTAAAATGATTTAAATATATCAACAATGGACACACGAAAAATAACTTTGTTAATACTACCGATGACAAGTTATGACCATTAAATATGTCATGCATACATGTATAAAGACTGTTAGAAATTTGTACAATAGTATCTTCCAACTATAATATGATATAGTAATACATGAAGTTTTCATAGTTCATTGATCAAGTATATCCATATATTTGGTAAAGGCCAAATTTCAAAAGCATATCGGCTCAATATGTTATCACGGAATATAAACTTCCAATATGAATAGGATAACTTTGTTAGAAAGTTAATAACTTTTCTAGGAGCAATGAATAGGTTGTTAAACTATTAATAAATAAATTTGAAGTTTTTTGATATGTTAAACAAAACAAATATTATATATACAAGGAACTAGTACATTCAACAATAATTCATCTATAATTTGATTAATTATGTTTCTAAAGATAATTTATATAAATAAAACTACATTCTTTACATTTTTATATACGCCTTCTACATTTATCAAAATCTACATCCTTGCTACATATAATGTCACAAATTATACGAAATAAAATTTGATTCTAGCACAGGCTTCATACCAGTTATAATAAAAAACATCAATAGATAAATGTAAATATATATGTTTGTGTATGTGTATATACATACATATAGAGAGAGAGAGAGAGCATGTGCATATGTATGTGTAATAATTTTCTTAATTAAATGCAATCCATACGTCATTTCTTACACTTTATCATATTAGAAAGAAAACAATTCATAAGTTATTTTAGCTGGATTGCCTAGCTTGTATTTAAAATGGAGTGAAATGCTATAAAGTGTTTCTTAAGCACGATTGAACGTATTTCATTCAACGATAGTTAATTTTGAAAAATGATGCAATATATAACCGATTAGAGCTTGAGCGAGCCTTTAATAACAAAGCCAGGGACAACAATTTTGCCACTGTGCCTTGCCTCTTGCCTCCCGCCCAACATAACATGGATTCTAAAGGCCAGGGAATCTTTTCAACCTTAATTCCTTATTAGGCCCTTAATTTTAGAAATTAATCGATTAACTATATTTACCCAAATGGAATAAATTAAAGAAAAACATTGTGATTAACAGTGGAAAATTTATGTTCCCTAAATATTTTACCAGAGTGCTAAAAATTCAAAATTTACTTCTCTTTATAAATAAATTTTTGTTATTTATCGTAAATGTATCGATATGATCTAAACTATGTATTTTATGATTTAGGAAGGCAAAAGAAAGATTTTTAAGAGAGAATAAAAAAGTATAAGAAGAAATGAAGAAGAAGTCTTTACAAAATCAAGACAATTTATGACCGGAATTTCGGCTTCGTTTTCATGGTGGAAACCTTACCCGCACATATTGAATCGCTACATGATCCCTTTGCAACTTCGTCCCTGATTTCCTGTCTTTCCTTCGAGCCTGCATCTTTTTCTCATGACATCTCCAGAGCTTTCCTGTCCCTAGTTTCCCCTTCCTCCTGGTTTGTCCCCATTTCCCCCAAAATCGCCTCTGGGCTTTAATCCTCTAAAGAATCCAAATTCACAAGCTGATGCCAATAAAGGATTTACTCCTGTTCAATCGAGAAAATGGAAACAGAACCCTAATTTTCCGCAACAGTCAAAAAAGTCCACTCCTGCTTCCACTACTTCCCTGAACTATGACAGTCGAAGTCCAACAATTCACAACGAAAATATCAATAATGGTCGAAAACATAATTCTCTTGATCGCTCAAATCAAACTGAGATTAGATGGACAACCAACAAATGGAACTTTTCCACTATGTCCAGTAGGGCATGGAATGAAGTTGCCAAGGGTAATAATAAATAAAATGTCCTAAAATGTCATCTAAGTTCGTTCAAAATGCAAAAAATAGTGGGGCAACTCCATTATGATCTATGTTGTTGGCCCCAAACCTTATTACCTTATTATGAATACTTCAAAGATTGTATAATTAGGGTTTGGAAACCTAAAAATGAATTTTCAATCTATTCGAAGGAAAATGGATTTTATGTTGTTATATTTAATAACAAAAAAGATTGTGATAGAATCTTGGAAGGTGGTCCCTATTATTACAACAAAAAATTAATGATGATGAAGATATGGTCTCTTGAGATGCAATTTAATAAAGATCTACTCAACTCTATCCCAATATGGATTCGGTTCCCTAATCTACCTTCTGATTATTGGACGGAAGAGGGAATAAATCTTATTGCTTCGGTCCTTGGTTCCCCCATCAAACTGGACAAATTTACTGAAGGTATAATAAAAATCGCATATGCTAGAGTTCTTATCGAAATCAACAACTCATTTGATTTTCCAAATAGAATTGCAACTTTATCCGAAAATGATGAAATGATTTGGCAGGAAGTGTCTTATGAATGGAAACCCTACATCTACTCTAATTGTTCTGGTTATTGTCATATGGAACCATGCTGTCAATTTAGTAAAGTTCGGAAGCCAAAAGTTCATCAACAGGAAAATTCGAATGAAAGCGCTGATATGCATATTGACGAAATCAATCATAATAAGGATACTCTAGTCAATCTAGTTAATATCTCCAATAATCAAAACAATCTTGATCAAGGTCGTACTATTAGCATGGATCAAGCTGAAGATAATCATAATATACTCAAAGTTACAAAAAAATAGTAGGCTCAAATAGTCCAGTTAGTGACTAACTTCACTAAAACTATATCTAATACATTTCAAGGTTCAAAGTCTCTCATTTCGAAAACAGACTCGCAACAAATAGATTACACTCGTATTGAAGAAAATATTATGGCTGAAGAAGTGCCTAAAGCCCTTATTATGCAACAATTAAATAATAATGAAACTCTTGAATCCCAGATCATAATATGCAGCCAATTGCTCCCACTGACACCCCCACAGACCCTATTCCAGATACTCTGAAATCTGAACCCATTCATGCAAACAGATCAAGCTCTGTTCGTAAAATTAGGACCGAAGAGGTGCCTTTCAAGTTTAAATCCACTAATTCTCCTGATGTCATCGACAATCCTGCATGGTCTAATTTAGTAACTCGGTTAAAAGGTAAAAGTAAAAAAATAAAAATAAAAAGCAAAGACAACAAGGACCGCTACTTCCCGGGAAGATAGTAGTAGCCTAGAAATTAACTTATAAATGCAATTCCTTTTCTGGAACATAAGGGGTTTAAATGCCCCTGCGAAACAATCAGAAGTTATGCAGATTTTAAGTACCAAAAAATTCTCTTACCTTGATATTCTTGAAAATAAATTATCCCATGATAATATTGATAAATTCATGGCTAATACAAGTTTTTATTGGAAATATTCTCATAATATAAATAGCGATCAGAAGTGTAGAATCTTGACCATATGGGACCTTAATCACTGGTCTAATATCATTCTTTATTCCAATGAACAATATATCACTTGTATACTTCATAATGCAAATGGTATTAGTGTTCTTTGCACTATAGTCTATGCTTCTAATGATGAAACAAAAAGAACAGAGCTATGGAGGTATATTTCTGAGCAATCTTCTAATTTTAATTTAATATGGATTGTAAAAGGTGATTTTAATGCTATACTATCGTCTAAAGACAGAGTTAACTATGGTTTCTATAATTATATGGGTGAGCAAAGTTTTATTGATTGCATTTCATGTTCTAATTTAATTGAACCTGATTTTACTGGAAACATTTTCACTTGGAGAGGAGGTCTTAATTTTTCAATTCATAGCAAAATCGATCGTGTTTTTGTGAATAACCTATGAGTGAACAAATTTCAATATGGCATACACTTTGGCAATCACTCCCTAAGCGTTCATACTCCTATATTAATCAAGCTCTTATTATGTGACAAATCAAAGCCTAGATTACCTTTCAGATACAATAATGCCTAGCATCTTCAAGAGGGCTACTTTTCTTCCCTTCTAGATGATTTGTTGAAAGAATTTTCTAGCAATCCTCTTTACAATCTCCTTTGCAAGCTCAAACTGGTCAAATCTGCATTGAAAAACTGGATTAAAAATAAAAGCAACAATCATATTCTGGCTGAAAAGGTAAAGAAGGAGGTTAATGATCTTTATAAGCAATTGCTTCAAAATCCTCTAAATGATTATTTAATAGAATATCATTCCTTGAAAACTAAACAAATATATCATATTATGAGGAAAATTACGATAGAAAATGAACAGAGAATGAAAAATAACTGGCTGGTTAAAGGCGACAGACTAACTGCATTCTTCTATAGCAAAGTTAATTTTATTAATCCTAAGCGAAGGAACGATTATATTATATTAATGAGAATGGGTCATGGATTTCAACATCAGAAAAATTAGCTTCTGAAGCTATTAAATATTTCTCTGATTTGTTTTCATCATCTTAGGTCGCACTTCAATTTTCAAACACTACATGTAAGAGAATCTGATCAGATAATGCTAGAAGCAATTTATGCAAACCATTTCAACTAGAGGAAGTTAAATTAGCTTTATTCTAAATTAATTACAATAGTACCCCTAGTCCCGGTAGCATAAACTCAAAATTTTCAAAATACATTGGGAACAAATAAAGAATGACATATGGAATGCAATGAATGGTATTTCCCAATCCGGAAAGATAATTAGAGAAATCAATCACACATTCATATGCCTCATTCCAAAGAAGCCTGATGCCACCGATATTGCTGACTTTGGACCAATATCATTATGCAATGTTTCATATAAAATATTAGCTAATCTTCTTTGCAATAGAATGAAAGATATATGAATGATCTAATTTAACATAATCAAAATGCATTCATTCTGGGTAGAATTATCACTGAAAACTCCCTTCTAGCTTATGAAATGGTCAGGGGCATCAGTAGGAAGAATTCTAATAATTTATGTCTGAAAATTGACTTGCGTAATGCCTATGATAAAATTAACAGAGAATTTATTCATCATATGCTGATTGCTATTGGTTTTCCTCTGCTTTTTTGCCAACCTAATTTATGAATGCATTCTACTCTCTCATTTTCAGTATTAATTGATGGCTTACCCTATGGTTTCATTGATAGCTCAAGAGATCTTGGACAAGAGGTCCCCCTCTCGCCATGGAATATTTGACAATTTCTCTTAACATGGAATATTTAACAATTTCTCTTAACATGGAATATTTGAAAGATTACTTCAGCTTGATATACAAGGCAGAACCCATGACCACACATTAATTATATGTAGATGACATTCTTATTTGGGCCAAAGCAACCGTTGAGAATGCTAATATCATCCAGTACATTTTTCAGGTGTTAACAAAATTTACTAGTCTTGATATTAATGAAAACAAATCTACCGTGTAGCAAGTGAGCTAATAATAAGCATATGATTACTAATATTCTTAATATTAATAGTGGTAAGCTCCCCATCATTTACTTGGGCATCCCTCTATCTAGCAACCAATTAAAAGTAAGGATTTTGGATGTTTAATTGATAGGATTAGCAAAAAATTCAACCACTTGAAGAATAAATTACTCAACATTAATGGTCGAATTGAAATTTTTAATGTGAAAATTAGCCAAAATGGCCTTTTTAGCAAGTGCAATTAGTTTTAGGACACACAACTGAAATAATTACTTTTAAGGACAAAATGCAAAATAATTAGTTTCTAAGGCCCAAAAACCATTGAAATTATGTGCTTGAAAGTAATTGGACTGCTGACTTTGTCCTTAAAAGTAATTATTCCACTGATTTTCGCCTTGAAATTAATTTCTGTGGATGTGTGTCCTAGAAGCTAATTGGACTGGAAAGTTTGTCCTTCTAGTGAAATGTCCCATTATTAATAGTATTATCTACCTAGTGATCCATTTCTAGATGCAATTTTCTAAATTACCTATGACTATGATATAGAGAATCAACTCTTTATGCGCTAATTTCATTTGGAAATCCTAGTCTCATAAAATGATTTGGGATGATGTGTTTAAAAACAAAAGTGAAGGTGGACTTAGTATTAGCTACGTTAGTTGCTGTAAAATTGCTCTAGAAATACATACAAGGTGATTCTTTATGTGCAAAATGGATGCATAACAAATATTGTAACACTATTAATTTATGAACTACTGTAATGGACAATAATGATTCTTATACTTGGAAGCTCCTACTTAAAGCTTGAAAATGGTGTGATGGTTTAATAGACCGAAAAATTGCAAATGGTGAAAAATCTGATGTCTAGTTTGACCCCTGGATTGAGGGTCACTCTTTAATTGAAATTTTTTTGTTGGAAGACAATGACCATTGCTGGTGGATATAATAGAAAAGTTTCCACTTTAGTCACTGGCAATAAATGGAAGGAACATTTCAACTGCATTCCTAATCAAATACAGCAAACAATAAACAAAATCAAAATCCATTATCAAATGCCATAAGATTTTTGGTTTTGGATTCCTAATAATGATGGACACTTTAGTGTAAAGTCTAGCTGGAATCAAATAAGATCTAAACATCCAGAGTTTAATTAGACTAAGATCATTTGGGATAAATTTTGTGCTCCTCAAATGTCTACATGCAGCCTTCTTTCCTAATTAAATAAATTAAATACAAAAGAAAGAATTAGCGGATGGAATCATGACATCAACCGCACTTGTGTCTTGTGTTCTTAACATTTTGAAGACAAAGACCATCTTTTATTCCAATGTGATTATTCAATGAGGCTTTTTGAGGATATCACACGTAAGCTAGATATTAACCTCGGTAATAATTACGAATTTAATCAAATTCTTGATTATGTGCCTGAATTAGTCATCTAGTTTAGCAAGCTATCATCTTACTAATACTGCACTAACTACTTCGATCTGGCACATATGGTGTGAAAGGAACTCGAGAACTTTCAACAATATTGAAATGCCAGTTAAAGTTAGAGTTTTGCTCGTTTTACAAACAGCAGGAATCTAGTTAAGTTTAAATTGAATTCTAAAATGGATAATAAGGAGGTTAAGCTTATCTCGACAACTTTGAACAGTTCAATCGACCGCAGATCCAACAATCATCCTCCTTGATCTCTGTTCTATTAAATGCTGAAGATTGAAGCTAGTTCCATCACTTGCTGAAGACTGAACTAGTTCTGCACTCCATTTTCTCCATTTTCTTAGCCTCCACCGTTACTTTCAGGTTGCTTTGTTGAGTAAATCTAATCTATTTTTGGTTGTCGAGTTTATTCTCTCTCCAATTTTATGAAGATGAAGTCAATCTGAATCGATGCCTTCTTTTTGGTTGTTTTATTTTCCCTGGATTTCTGCCCCAAGTTGATCGTATGGTTGGTTCTGATTATGCTATATATGTTTACTCCTCCAACCATTTGACAATTTGGTCTTGTAACTTTTGTCGCTTGTTGTGCTATTAATATATGGGCATGATATGTAATCTTTTTCCTGGTAAGGTACACACTTAGGTTAGGGGGGTTGCAAGGTTTTAATGAGGTATATAATGAAAGTATATGTGCCCTTTTTTATTATTAAAGTGCTTTTTTCTATAAAAAATGAAGAAGAAGTGCAAATGGAATATTGATCTTTATCATCCAACGTGTCATTTCATTCATATTGCAATCTTTAAATATATGTCAAAGGTAATTTGATGGGGTCAAATGGCATTCTAGAAGCTACTAATTTGTAACAAAATTTGGAATAAAATTTGTATAATGCAAACGATATTTATCTGCAAGCGCCTTGCTCAATACTCCATGACGGTGCTAACAGTTTGTGATATATATTGTGTTATTATCATTATATATCATGTATAATACCCTCATTATACTTGCTTAATTGGAGCTTAATATAGAAACCTGCTGCCATAATCAATCAGATGTGTTTCTTTCTTAATTTTAGTTAATAAAATGTTATTTATTTAACAAATGGAGTTCGATTAAAAAACATCACTACAATAATTGCTGCCTCATCGGTGCTACTTTAAGAGGTAGGCCAACTAACAACTTAAATAATACATTCACCAAACTAGAAAGGTCACAATGCTGAAGTCAAAATGATTTGATATATTCAAAATTTGACTAAGCTTGTACATATATAATTACTCTGATTTGAGTTACAAGAGTAGAAAAAAGTTATACTTGCATCATAAAAGAATTTAAGTATGCTAAACTTATAGTAGAAGCACAATTCAAATCCAAAATAAACAAAAGAATAAAGTATGCCTGCTTATCCTCCGACAGTAAAAAGGCAAACTGTCTTTATGCAACATCACTTGGGGAAATTGAACTAATATGCCTTTGCTTATGATCATCATTACTTTGGCTGATTATATCCACACCACACTTTTCCCCTTACACACTCCACACCTTTATCAATTTTTAGATTTTCCAAAATTGCCTATAACTTTAAACCATAGTGGATTATTTTTAAAAGAAATAATCGCGTATATAAGCTCCAATGGAGTTATTCTCAATCCATGTTAGATTTGTGTAATAACCTCGTTTGAGCCGAGCGATGTTCGTATAATAGCCTAATTTGGGTCGAGAAAGGTTCGTGTAATAATTTATTTCGAACCGAGCATGATTTGTGAACAATCCATGTCATAGTTAAATGTGGTTTAAGAAATATGAGAGCATTTTTGGAATGAATTGGGGTTGAAAGGAAAAAAGTGGGGTTTGACGATTATTTTTAAGTGAATGGGGTGTGAAGGAGGAAGGAGGAGTGAGAATAGAACTAGCCGTGAAAAGCCTAGTGCTCTCCACAACTAACAATCCATTGTGTATGATAGAAGTAAAACCAAACACTAATTGTTATCCCATGAAGCCAATCAAGTTAACCCTAATTCAAAGATGGTGCAAGAAAGAAGCTGATAAAGTGAATTTTTATTGACCAACAAGATTAGGGTTTCGATTTAGTTAAGGATTATAGAGAAGGGAAGTAAGGTGTGCAGGTGAGTGCTTGTGGGACATGTTGTGACATTTTGATGGGTAAATTTTTATGGCCTCCCTAGGAAATAAAACTTTCACCGAGCCCAATAAATGCTTTACAATTTTATCCCTTACGCAAAATAAAATCTGAAAATCCCATCGAAACATGAAAAAAATGACGATTGTTCATCGAAAAGCATTTTGGATGGATCTTATCGAAAGAAAAGTGAAAAAATGATTGATCATCGAAAACTAAGGTAGGTATGGATTTATTTATTTTTTGTTAATGGAGGGTGAATTTGTACATCACCTAGCATCTTTCCAAAAAATAACCCTTCTTAATTCAAATTTCAAGTCCCTTTAACAATGAACATTTTGATTTAATATGATGAAATTATTGAGCATCATCTCCACTTTGAGCCAAATTAGGTATGGTTCGCCTCCTAAAGGCACCTAGAAAAAATATTTTAATTACCATAACTAATGATCACCATACAGGCTTTGTTCATGCGCTTATTAATACCATACTTTATTTTGTTCTATCAAATACAAAGCCTAATATTGTTCAGTTCTTTATCACCGTACAATTGGAATGACAATAGAAAATCAAGGTTATGCAGTTGTTTATCATCATATGGTAGTGAATGATCGTTGAAAATAAAAAACAAACGTCGTATAGGACCGAATAAACTATTGAATTTGATGTTAAGTAACACTTAAAGAAATTCACATCAATTTGAAAAAATTGGTAACTAGAAGTATATATTTGGGTGTCAATAGTAGCTAACAAAAAATCATTTGATGTTGGCATTGCTACCGGTGTGTCAGATGTGTCAAGGATAGGCTCACATAATTGAACTGTTAGAACCGAACAGTTGGCATCTAACACATCGCATGCATCCGACACGTCGGACGCGTCCGACGAGTCCTTCGCATCAGACGTTGCCATTTTTTCCCAACGGTCAACACTACCCTTTTTTATATTACCTCCTTCTCCTTCATTTTTCCTCACCAAATCACTCTCCTCCATCCTTCATCCAAAAATTCAAGCATTTTTTGGCTAATTCTACACCACTTTATTTGGGGGAAATTTATTTGAACTTTCATTTTTTGTTCTACTATCTACCTTATATGTTTTTGTTTAATTTTTTCGTTTTTTTACGAAATGTCGATTCATAAATATTTCTACTACCCGCCACATTGTTGACTAGACTGAGGAATGAATGTTTGCTTTTATGGACATCTGCATTACCAACATCGCATCTTGCAAAGGTCAAATAGGCTACTAGTACAACGAAATCTCGTATGCCTTTAATATAGGGATAAGCATCAATTACAATGCCAGTCAGATGAAAAATAAGTTCGATAACCTCAAGCGTGATTGAAACCCTAACTGGTGTAGATTGAATGTAGGTTCTAGAATGTGGAGAAGGACACCATCGGAGGAGATGAGTTGTAGGACACAAGTGCTAAGAAAGATGAGAAATTCAAAGTTTTATTGTCATTGAAATTTAGGGAGTTGACTGTGATATTTGAAGGCTGCATCGGAATTCATCTTGCAAATTTGCAGTTCTGAAGGCTCCACCTGCCAATACCTAGTTCGAAACCTAACTGTGTATCGACTTTCTCATGGAGAAATTGTCTAGATTTGCGCTTGCACTCCACAAGCTTCTACTCATACGCATTGCTCAGCTACAACTTCCACTCATAGACATTGGTCGAGTACAGCCTCTTCCCATAATGTAGATATGACATAGACCATTGGTAGATATATGGTCATATGACAGAAGGATGACCCATTATGCGAATAAGATACATTCCGACTAATAGAGAGGCAGACTATAAAACTATTATTTTGCTGATGGACAAGCCTAAGGAGTTTAGATGACTTGTTATATATCTAGTATGAAATCTAGGAGGGAGAGTTGTATTGTATTTGTTTCCAAACTACTAGCATGTAATAAGAGTTGTCCTTATTATTGCATTTATTCTATCATTTCATAATTTATAATCATTTAACTATATTATTTGAAAATAATTTTAAAAAATAAAAGAATAATAAAAATAATTATTTGTAACAACAATATTTAAAATACCCCTTTTAAATGCCTCTTTCATAACATAGGAATGCATTCTCCTTTGGTTAATCATTCTCCTTTCGTGCTTCTTTTCTCGTGTCCCTTTCGCGTGCCTCTTTTGTGTGCAAAAGAATGCACCCTTAATTTCCTAATAGCACATCACATAATGAATAGTGTTTTAAGTGTGCCACATATGGTTATGAAATATAATATTAAAACAATGATATTGTTAACGACAGAATTTTTTATTTACACAACTTCAATTTGTTATTATTTTTTATGTATACAATTTGTCTTATGTGATTTACATGTTTTCTTTATAGTTGTAAAAAAGTTAATTTTACTAACTTGTGCAGTGTAAACATATAATGAGTTTTATCTAGAAGGAATTAGTCTAAAGGAAAAACCTGAGATCAATTTTAGTCTAAAAGACATAAGTTTTAAAATTTAATCTGAAGGATAATAGAATGATATGTTCATATATTAATATAATGTTACACATAATAATTCTATATTTGTATAACATTACACTGTAATTTTATTGACTGTCTAAATTAACCAAATGATCAACGGACATATCTGAATACCATTAAGTGTTTATCATGCTTCAATTTACTCAACAAAAAATATGAACCAAGAACAAATAAATCATACTACACATTGAACCACATGCATACATTTAAAGCATATGTGGTGAATGATCTTGATTTTTACACTACTACGAGTGTTTTTTCTTAGTTGATATAATTAATATACAAATGAAGAGTGATATCATAGAGCACATGATTCACCTGCACTTCTAACTTACAATCAAGCAAACAAATAAAACAACGTGAAATATACAATTAAAAGTGCAACATGATTAAATAGTAGGCTTCTAAAAGAAATAAGGTATAGTTATATTGTCCACATGGTAAAGTAGATTCTACATGATACTTATACATAATGCTTTCATAGACAAAATAGTAAGCTATTTGTCTCTCTTTTAAGCATACAGTAATATTGTTTGCTTCCACACAGAATATACATCAATTAGTGGCCTCCAGGGTTTCTATTCCATGACAAATATGAAGGATCTTTAAGCTTCCTGCAAAATTATATCATTATGTCACTATATATGTATAATGCTATATAAATATATATATTCATGTTGTCCTTCAAACTAAATTTTAACATTTATGTTCATTGTTTCATCTTCTTAATTAGATACCACCTATCTCTTGTCGGTTTATTTTTTATTTTCTATTCATTGTTTTCTAATTTTTCTAGATTTACTACTTTTTGATTGCATCTTCAAACAAAGTTTCTTTCGTTAAAGAAAATTAATATCCAAAACTGATAGGCTAAGTGTAGACATCAAGATAAAAATATGTATTTTTGCAATAGAGCTAACATAATAATTAGTTTATATCCTTTGTTTATATTTAGTTAGATTTATGATATTTAACCTTTTCTGAATGTTTTATATTTCTTTAGGGATATTCAACAATGGTGGCTAGAAAAGGGAGAATAAGTGAATCTTCCTATACTGGTGACTTATAGTATTGCCAATTATATCTATAAACATAACTTAGAGCATTTTTTCGCATATAAATGTTTGTTTACCAATGCCTTTAGCCCATATATTATTTTGGAAAATTACGCCATCCATTTATGAATACATATATATACAAGTTATTATCAACCAATCTTCATTAATTTATTATTCTCACTTACAAGTTATAAATTCTTAAAATATACTTTGCAAATGCTCTATAACCATTAAAATGATCTAAATATTTTTGGTTGGTTTAGCATGTTCGATAGTGTTAAACAAAAATATGTTTGTACATAATTTGTAGAATAGATGTACTATTCTAAAAGGAATCACATTAACTTCGAAAAAATTTAAGAAATATAAATATAATGCACCCATGCTGGTAGAAGCACTAAAATATCTTTTATCTTTTAAAAGAGGACAAACACCTTAGGTTGGTAGTTTAAACTACAAATTAAAAAAAAAGTTCAAATGTTTTGCAACTAGGTTTCAAAAGTAGAACGTTCTGTATAATTTTAAGTTTATAGAACATTGTTGTATGGATAGTTTGGTGAAAATTTACTTTATAACGAGATTCTCTAAAAGACGTTTTTTATTCTCCTATATCTCTTTAGTCTCATTCCTATAATGAGGGATGCTGCTTGGGATTTTCTTTAGAGTGGTAAAACTATAAAATAATAATAAATCATTGATAATTTTATAGCATCTCAACATATTAATACTCAAGTTTAGTTTTTGCTAAATATTTTATGTGGCAACACATTGTATAATGTGAATATATAACATTTTTTATTTTTTATATATTCACCATCACATCTATCACATGTCATGTGCATAGCATGAATTCGCACTTGTAAAGCATATATAAGTAGAAAATTCTTAGAAAATGTATTTTATTAATTGCAATTGCAAATGTGTTCATGTTCATAACCATGCATTTTGAATTAAATATTTGAAATAATTATCCTTAGATGTTTCTAGCCAAAATACATCAAAAAGGAAATGGATGCATCCATTGAGACTAGTACATGTAAAGCTCTCTGCACGATAGACAATGAATTACATATAACTGTTGGGACACCTATTGATTATGTGTCTATGGTTGTTTGGAACAATCACCTAACAACTCAACTCAATGAGTCTTTTATAGCAAATACAACTAAATGAAAATAGAAGATCTCATATAAAGACATGAAATAGTCTTCAGACATAAGAGTAATATTGATCTTAAGTAGTTAGGTCATACTTTGATTATAATTAATCACATGATATCACGATCATATTACGACCATGACTGGGTATGCATTGAACTACCTAAAGTGAAACACCACTCAAGTGGAAATTTGTCACCTTCGTTATAGAAGGTTAATATTTGTTGGATCTAAGCCAACATGCATAGGGTTAAATGGGTAAATTTTAAAAAAAATCCCCATTTTAGATCTTATTGGTCTATGAAGTCAAAATTTCTATAGATATGATCTAAATTAATTTTATATAAAACATTATTTTATGTAACTTATAAATAATATTTTTGGACATTATATTTAAGTTATATAATATGAATATGTGTATCATATAAATAGGTGTACGTACGTCTGTATGCAACATATACAATATACATGGTTTAACATACCCATATATAAGTGTTGGGATTTACACCGCAACGGACATGTTAACCCCTTCATATACATATATGATGTCTAATACACACACACAGAGAATTTATTATGACATAAAATATATTTATAATAGTATAAATATCAATATATATACATCTATATGTGTGTGTAATATTGTAAAATAATTAAAATATTTTATAATTTTAAGTTTAAAACAATGGAAATATTCCGGCTATATATATATATATATATAATGTATACATGAAATATAAAAACTTTATTTGGAAATATGTGTGTAAATGAGTATATTAATATTTCAATTTTGAGTATAAATAACATTATTATTTAAGATATAAATGAATAGAATTATATACATACATATATATGTGTGTGTGTGTGTGTATCTGTGTGTATTTATATAAATTTTCGGCTTAAAATATGCTTCACAAAATTTACTTTTTTAATTTAAATCCTTTATGATTTTTTTAAAAATATTTTGTGATTTAAATCATTTCCTTACGGAAATGTTTAATTTTTTTACATAAATTTCACAATTAGTGTATGTTAAAATATATATACTTACATATTTTATAATAAGTATATTATGTTAATGTAACATCTTATAATTTAAAATAAATAATATATGTATGTATTGATTTACAATTTTTAAGTTATATCTACATAATTTTCGAAAATGATTACATATATATAATTTAACAAAATTTATACTTAATTTATATACATATATACATTAAAAATAGAATTTATTTTTAAATTTGTTTTAAAATCATTAATTAACTCAAAAAAAATCTTCTTTGTAGGTAGAGAGCTATATAGTTGTATATATATAAAATTTTTAATTTGTAATGCATATATGTATTCACATCGAAATTTGAAAGTACACAAATATAGTGATTCTTGATATTGTGATATAATCCAAGCACACATGATCCAAGATAATTATTAATTAAATATATAATTAAAAATAGATAAGTTACCTTGTCTACAGCCTAATTATTATGCATTGAATGTTGAATCGATCGACTCCATTTGAATTTTAATTCAAATCCTTCCAAGAGCTATCAGACTGAAAGCACTACGCACCAATGTCCTGTTTTAATTGGAGCTGTGTTGTTTGATGCTTGAATTAACGGATTAGGAAGGGAGGTAGGTTTGGTCTGATATGTTGTGGAGGAGAGAATAAAAGAGTAAAGCAAATGAGGGGTTAAGGGAGTTCAAATAGAAGAGAAATGAAGGAGAAAAAGGAGGATCTTAATCCACAAATTTCTCTACCATTCCAAACTCCATTTGAATCAAATTCCATATCTATTTCCCACCATATGTGGCCAACTGCACCTACCTGATATGTTGGCCACCTAACCATTTTAAGCTTAATCAAATAAAATATATTTAAATCTAATTTAAACGCACATCAATATCGTATATCGATACGCATATACACAACATTTATAGATGCACTATTTTCAACACAAATCAAATAAAATTGTATAATTAATATTTTAAAAGTATTAATAAATTTAATTAATTTATAATAATTGCAGTTAACTAAATCAGCCGGTAGTCGGAGTATTCAACATTTTGTTTATGTGACTCTTAGGTCTAAATTCAGTTAGCGATAGTATCAAACAATTTCAATACTAATGTACACATATCACCTTATCTAGTGGTGTGATATTATGGCCAAATTCATCCCTTATATAGCTTCAGTAAAATCCAATTTACTTATTTTATGCATTATCTAGCCGTGACAATTATTTTACATCAATTCTCCTTGCTAAAACTATATCATTAAGACTTATGGAATTTAATAGTAGTAAAAATTTCGATATCATCCATATTCAACTTTATAATCCAAATATAAAATTCTTGGTTCAATAATATAATTAAGCTGCTATAGCCAGGGACTTTGATTTTGAGTTGATTTTAGTTGACCGTGATACTAACCTTATATAACCAAGGAAATGAATACTCTATTGAATGGTGTTTCACTTTTATTGTTTCCACTCGATCCAACTATAGTCATTTGATGGATGTTGTGCCACCATTTTACTACAATAAAAGTAGAGCCTCTATATTGAAGCTTGACGGCATTCCTAATAGGAGAGGATTATGTAATATTGTCACATCGATTATTTTCTGTTTGACCTTAATTATATTAACTAATGGAATGCTATCGAATGAGTCATTTCATAGTTATCTAATAGCTATTAGTATGTAACCCCTTAGTGCCCTTAGTAGCTATAAGTAATACACATCCTAATATTTGGAGAATGTTGCGTACTCTATTCACAATGGATGCATCGATATTTAATCTTGATAAATCTTGACTAGGAATGTTTAAAAGATGTGTTTATTATATTATGATATATTACTCATGATTACAACACTTGGTAATTACTATCACAAATCGCACAATTTATGGATTTTCTATTAGATATACTTAATTAAATAATTAATTAATCATAACATATTATAATAAGTATATAAAAGAAATAAAAATACCTTTTATTTCGAATGAATTTTTATTACAGAATTAATAATTTACAATAAATTACATAATTTACGCTAGCGCATACCCTTCACTCTATCAATCTTCCACTTGCACTTATAGCCAATTACGAAATCCCAATCCCATCCCTTTGATCAGTGTGACGAGAATCGACCAAATAGTCCCTTCATGATTGAATCTACTATGATGTCCATGGTATCTACCCTTTATATCACAACTTCTTTCTTCTCAATGAATTCTCTAATTAGGTGGAGCTTTTTAAAAATATGTCGTTATTTCTTATGCCCTCTAGGATCCTTTACGATACATATCGCAGCATTATTGTTACAAACAATGCTATTGGATTCTTCATGTTGGGAATCACTCCTATCTCATTTAAAGACATATATATCCATATTGTTTTACTGCTTCTTTAGCTGCTTCATTAAGGTCAATGTACACGGTTTCCATCATGAAATTAGCAATTGTTTCCTATTTTAAAGTTTTTAATCTTACAACTCCATCGTTAACAGTAAAAACATAACTCAACATTGATTTAAAATCAAGGATAACACTTTAAAGCTAGATTTAATATAACCATTCATAAGGAATAAGTCCTTGTGTGACGACTTTCATTCCACAGAAAGACGCATCATCATTAAGAAAGAAATAGGTAGATAGAGATAGATAGAAAGAAAGAAACAACAATCTCAGAATCTCACAGTGGAAACGAAAAAATTATATTATATCACATTGATATTACGTGGTCATTACACATCAGAGTCAATACAGTTACAACATCACAGTAGAAAATCATGAAGACCTGTCTATCCATTACATTCCAAAACACAACAGACAAATGATTTCAACACAGTTGAAATAGATATATATAGACACGCCAAGACTCCTGCTCCAAGTTTTTCCCAAAATTCGTCAAGCCAACCTGATCACTTGGCTACTCACAAAAATTTGAGTACCCAAGAGTTTAAGGAAAATAGAATAAACTCCAGGTCAACATGGGTCTGGTGTGAGTAAATGGTTAAGTTATTTAACTTGAAAAACCTTGAAATAAAGGTATCTCGTAAGACTCTCCACAAATAAACATGGACAAGTTTTTCCCTTATGATAACCAAAAGCTTTGATAGGAAATCCGGTTATAATATAACAGAGTCTAGGGTTTCCAAATAAATATTCACATAGCCAAAATTGTTACATTATTAAATTCCAGCATACATAGGTATACAATCAAGTCTGAGATCCCTTATTGGAGATTGGATTCTATACAATGGCAAGGCTAGTGGATTACCGCCCGTTACAGTACGTGGTCTAGATCACTGTGCCGAGGATCCACCCTAATCCCCTACAATACAAAACCGGATCTACCCCTTACTGGATAGTCCGAATAAGACAACCCCGCAGTTGTAGCCAACAACCGCCCACACAGCCGAATAAAGGGACCTCTAGACAGGGGAAAATCTTATCCTACTTGGGTGCTACCCACTTAGCCTTGCCTGCACCTTCCATGTTTTAGCCATTCCCGGTTGATAAGGCTTGGGGCTGCGATTACCTTTTTAGAACACTTAACTTGGAATGCTCATTGTCCTCCATTGATGATGGTCTGATAGCATTCACCCATACAAGTTCGTTCCGGGTTCGAACGAAACCGAAGGCACTATCTTCGTTACACTCATTTTGGAATCACCCTCAGAGTTAACGAAAAATAGCTCTTGCACTCTAAAACTTCATCTCGATTTTCATTTGAGATTTCACTACCTATAATTTAACTTAGATCGATGTGGTTTTCGGATAACAAATTTGATATCCGATCCCCGTCTCATTGAAATCCAAACTTTTCTTAAAGGCCAAGTTGTTTGAGTAAACAATTTAATTCAATCCAGAACTTTGTATACACACAGCAATTCAGCACAGATAAATAACACACATTTATCACA
Source organism: Allium cepa (assembly GCA_030765085.1). Taxonomy (NCBI): domain Eukaryota; kingdom Viridiplantae; phylum Streptophyta; class Magnoliopsida; order Asparagales; family Amaryllidaceae; genus Allium; species Allium cepa. Next base: position 187,584,549 of record CM060937.1, on the reverse strand, counting down.
GCCATATCCAATGTATTGCACATCACAGAACATCACAGATTAACATACTGTAAATATAAATCAATCCAGACATTCTATTCAATCAATCATCCATAAGCAAGATTTATTAATCCTATAATCATAATTAATTTAATTAACTACTTATGAATTAATCACCTAACCTGCTTAATTAATCATTAATTAATTACAAACCATTTTAATTAATATTGAACCAATTAATCATTCTTTATTTACTTTTATAAATCAATTAATTAAACTTTAACTACTGATTAATTATCCATTAATTATTAATTAACTAATCCTTAATCACTAATTAATCCTTAATTTATAATTAATTAATCCTTAATCACTAACTAGTTAATCCTTAATCATTAATTAATTAATCCTTAATTACTAATTAATTAATCCTTAATCATTATAAAAGTAATTAAATAATGATTAATTAATTCAATAATTAATTAAAATGGTTTGTAATTAATTAATGATTAATTAAGTAGGTTAGGTAATTAATTCATAAGTAATTAATTTAATTTTGAGTTAATTAAATTAATTATAATTATTGGATTAATAAATCTTGCTTCTGGATGATTGATTGAATAGAATGTGTGGATTGATTTATATTTATAGTATGTTGATCTGTAATGTTCTGTGATGTGCAATATTTTGGATATAGCTGTGATAAATGTGTGTTATTTATCTGTGCTGAATTGCTGTATGCATACAAAGTTCTGGATTGAATTAAATTGTTTACTTAAACAACTTGGCCTTTAAGAAATGTTTGGATTTCAATGAGACCGGGATCGGATATCAAACTTGTTATCTGAAAACCATATCGGTCCAAGTTAAATGATAGGTCGTGAAATTTCAAATGAAGATCGAGATGAAGTTTCAGAGTGCAAGTGCTATTTGTCTTTAACTCTGAGGGTGATTCCAAAACGAGTGTAACGAAGATAGTGCCTTCGGTTTGGTTCGAACCTGGAACGAACTTGTATGGATGAATGCTATCAGACCATCATCAATGGAGGACGATGTGCATTCCAAGTTAAGTGTTCTAAAAAGGTAATCGTAGCCTCAAGCCTCATCAACCGGGAATGGCTAAAACATGAGAGGTGCACGCAAGGCTAAGTGGGTAGCACCTAAGTGGGATAAGATTTTCCCCATCTAGAGGTCCCTTTATTCGGTTCTGTGGGAGGTTGTTGGCCACAACCGTGGGGTTGTCTTATTCGGACTATCCAGTAAGAGGTAGCTTTGGTTCTGTGTTGTAGGGGATCAGCGTGGATCATCGGTTCAGTGATCTAGACCACGTAGGGTGACGGGCGGTACCCCAGTAGCCCTGCCATTGTATGGAATCCAATCTCCAATAAGTGATCTCGGACATGATTGTATACCTATGTATGTTGGAATTTAATAATGTAACAATTTCGGCTATGTGAATATTTATTTGAAAATCCTAGACACTATTATATTATAATAGGATTTTCTATCAAAGGTTTTGGTTATCGTAAGGGAAAAACTTACCTGTGTTTTTTTGCGGTGAGTCTTACGAGATTTCAAGTTAAACAACTTAACCGTTTACTCACATCAGACCCATGTTTGACCCGGAGTTTATTCTGTTTTCTCTAACTCTTGGGTACTTAAATTGTAACATCCCGCCTTTTTCGCACACTTTAAACCGACACACGTGCCAATTAAAAGCATACGCAAGGGCGGATTGTTATGGGGTAAATAAGAAAAAAAACAGAGAAGAAATAAAACAAAATAGAATCTCACAGCGGAAGGATAAAATATAATAATAAATATACAGTTCATAAATGGTTACAAAACAGTTAATTCTTCTTTATACAATAAATATCAGAGTTACACATACCAATACACACAATGCAGCGGAATAGAAAGAGTGTGGTGCATACTATAAATAATAATAATACGGATTCTTCGTCTTCGTCCTCCAAAGCTAAAGTCTTCGATCCTGAAACGCTCGGACTGACCCGAACGAATTTGAAAAGACAAAAACACTCGAGTCAGAACTAAAAGATCTTATGTGAGTTAAATTAACAGAAATAAATATGAGTGCAGTAACTCAAGAGATGCTCGGGATTTACATCTCCTAAGGATCCGTTAAACTATTTACTATGTAGTATATTGCGCTATTATAATAGTGTCTATTTATAAAGTAAACTTACTTTTTAATAGCGTTAAGGGGTTACCCATATAGCCCTTAACACAAATAATGCCAATAGTCTATACAGTACCGTAATACCTCCTGATCGGGAAGCTACCAGAGGATACTCCATAGGTACGACACAAATAGAAACTCGTAGTAAAGGCTCGGTATGGTAGGTGACACGGCACAACTAGGCAATGCCAGGGTAGATATACCAATTGCTATCCAGGCTGGTGGAAACGCGTAGCCGCAGTTACCGCCCACCTCGGACTAACTCCCCAAAATCAAAATATAGAAGTGGCCACTGAATCAATCCAAAATCAAAGTATAATATCGAAGAGGAGGGTCCGATCAGAGGAATGACCTCATTGGCCTGAGAATCGCTCCTGTTTTAGCCACCTTATGCCAACTCACGGGAGTCGGGTCCACGTATTTACCTTACAGGAAACGTCGCCACCACCTACTTCATTCTGGAATCTCCACCGCGTACACGGTTAGTCAAAGTGGTTTTCGGTATCGACAGAGAGTATGTCCATATCCGATCCCGGTCTCTTTGCCAACCCATCGTTATTATAACACCGTGGTCATTTAAAAATAGCTCATACTTTAAAACCAGAATAAACATTTCCATTTTAAAATTTTGAATACGATATCATTTTAAAACCCAAAAATATGATATCCTTTATCCCAAATATAAACCTTTTCAAAAATCCAAATGCTTTAAAATTTATAACGTCTGAAAGCCAAATATCCTTTCAAAGCATAATATTTCGAAATTCATAATTTAAAAACCATAACTTTTAAAACTTGAATGGTTTGGATATTCAACGGTATATGAATTAAAAGGTTTAACTTAAATGTTACTTTGTAAAGAAAATAGTTCTCATGACTTTACAAATACATTTCTTTATTAAAGTCTGAACCAAAATTTGTATTATCTCTCTCAAGTTCCAAAACCACTTCAATTTATATATATATACGTATATCCATTTTGAGTAACAATATTTCAAACTAAAATTGGATTTTGTTCTTTCAACAGATCAATTGTTCTATAAATTAGTCTTGAATATTCACATAAAATCCATAAATAATAAGACTTCAGTTTCTAGTAATAAAATATATATATTTTCCCAATTCAAATTATACTAGAATATTCATTTCAATTTATTTTGGGAAAAATCCAATTATAAATATCATATCTTAAAATTTCCAAACTTAACATTTAAACATATGATATAAATTATTAAACTCCATTTTCTTATTTTCTTCCATTTTTAATAAAGATTTTTATACACCTTTTAATTTCAAAATTTTCAACTTCATATGTATATATATATGGAAGAAAAATATTTATACAATATAAAATTTAAGATTATTATAAACCGTATTCCATCCAAACCATAGAAATCACATAAAAATAGTTATATATAGACCGCGGTGCCTGTATATAATTTTTTATCCTATGGTCAAGTGATACGGATATTTATCATTTCAATCCGCAATTTAAAAGATATAAAATTTTGCGGTTATATATCATTTCAAACCACAATCCCGAATGAAATGAAATATGTATGATAATTTGCAATTTAATGTTATACAATAAACATCCATTCATCAACATCATCCATCATCCAAATCGCAATCATCAATCAATATCAATCAATAACAATATTATTTTTGGTACTACATAACAGGTAATACTGGAAATTTTATTCAAATTAAATTTAACAGCTATTAATCTACAGTCTATATTCAGTAATAAATTATATAACTGTTAACTAGCAGTTCATATACAAACAAATAAATTTTAACTGTAAATTTATACGCAATAAATTAATTAAACTAACAGTTAAATTAAATAAATGCAATTCAACAGATATGAATAAAATAAACATGCCAAATACTCATAAATAAATTTCTATTCATTTCTAAAATTAATTTAAACAAACATAAAAGCTTCTAGTAGTTGTGAGTGGGTTAAAACACTCACCTTTGGAATTTAAATCGAATTTAAATTCGATTTAAACCCAAAAATTCGCCCTTCTGGGAATTCGTCCAAACCAGCGTCATCAAATCCGGAATTAAATTACGATCCTAACAAAAGAAATTTCGTGTGAATCCGACTTCGTATGAGAAAGTTATGGCGAAAAATGATGATTGAATTCAAAATTGAGAATAAATAAAACGACACACAAACCATATAGATGCGATCCCCATCGTCCACTCTACAAAACCCAGAAAAGGTTTGACGATCCGACGAAGTTTGCGACGACGATGATGAATGGTCACGGACTGTTTGAATTAATTCTGGTCAAACGAATGTTCAAAACAGAAAACGAATTGCACCAGTAGATTACGTGCCTCGAGAACATTAACATATATTTTTTTGTGGAATTTTTCTGAAGTGTTTGCATTTTCATTGAAATTTGGATTGAAGTAGATCTAGGTTTTGCAACCATTTGAGGAGGAGAAGGAGATGAAGAAATGAATATACAGCAAATGACAATAGGATGAAGCTAGGGTTTATAACTGTACATATATATATTAAATTTCCAAAATTTAATTAAATTTACTTTCCATTATTTATTGTCAATTAGATTGATTTATCATTGGATTCATATTTCAATATGTAAATATCCCCAATTTCATCTGCACTTATATTTACATAGTTTCTAAATATTAAATTTCAAATATTACTTCATTTAACGTTACGTATTTATTATTTATTACTTGCTGCAGTTGATTATCAATTATACTTAATATACTAAATAGATGGTAAATTTTGAATACTTGTTATCATTAACGTTTTATTTCCACTTACAAAATAAATGAAATTATTACATAAACTCCCTTAATTAAGTCAACCATTATCTTATATAACTTAACTGGTAATATATATATATACCCAATTGCCCTAATTGGTTTATAGTTATCAGCTAAATACATACTAACTTGTAAATAAATTCGTTTAATTGCAAATGGATCTGATCAAATTTAATAGATTGAATAGATGGGTAAGCAAATAATAAATTTTCCTTTTTGTCAAATTCAAACCCATTCCTACTTAATTATCAATTACAATTTATTACGAAACATTGATTTTATGCAGTTACCTTTTATTTGCGTAGTATTACATCAATTCTTATAACCTTGGATTCATTCCCAATTCACCAAATTCAATTAATTACACTTTACAAATGTGTTTCCAATATATAGGTATTGCCCAAATTAAATTTATTAGCTAACTCATATTAATAAACAAATGACTTATATGAATGATTAAAATTTTCAATTATCTCACTTTACTCCTAAACTTCTGTTATTCAATAATTATTGCTTAGAACCTGATTTTAATCTTCCCATTATCTATTTAATTCCTTCTAGAATCATAGCTAATATTTTTCATCCCTTCATTACCCAAATGTTCTTATCCCATCAAATTTTAGGTTATCGAAATATTAATTGTCAATTTCTTTAATTGCACTAAATTTATCTATTAAAGGTTGCACTTAACCCAAATACATAAAACTTGCCCAATTTCTCCTTAAATCAATAACCTTCCTATACAAATATGTTTATCATAAATTTTATCTACTCTTCCTTTTTAGGTAATGTCCTATATGTTAGATTTCCATGTAATTTGCAATAAATCATACTCGTAGTTATATCACATTAAATGAATAAATAAGTGTTGACTCTATTCTTTTGATTCAACATTGGTTTACGTTATATTTCATAAATATTTCTACATACATCAGGAATTTTTAAAAATGGTTGTAACGTGAAATCTCGTCTACTTCCCATTTTATATTTAAGGCTTCTAAAACCGATTCATATCATTTCTCTAGTCCAAATTTTATTAATATAACCTTAAATTTAATTTATTCCTATCGATGTAATGGTTAAACACAAATTTCATTTATTTGCAATAAATCCACAAATTGGATTTCAAATTTTCAAATAAATAAATAAATTTTAGTTTATCACTTCTTAAATACCCAAACGTCAATGCCTTAATTTAAACTGCATTTATTACATTTTATAAAAATCCTCCATCTTAAGTGACAAATCAAAACTACCCTAACTACACAAATCATCGTATTATAAAGATATTTACACTATCCTCCATTTATTACCTTAATTTATTTAAGGCAACCTTAAATTAATATCTATTGCAATGATTTCAAATTATTATTCCCCCATTCCTTTTTAATTTCAATAACGCCAATTTTAACCGTTATATTCTCTTTATTTATGCGATAAATGCAATTATTGAATCTAATACTCCATTTAATTAATAGATCCTGCTTCCTAGAATCTATATCAACAATAGGTCAAATATATACATAGAATTAGCCTTAACTTCACCTAAAAGAATTAGCTATTTCAACTACCGCACAAAACTACGCTACTGCACTATTTAATCAAATAAATTAATTGAACTTAAATCAGCATAAAGGTTATAAAATTATAAATGTAATCTTAATAAATTCATTTATTGATTTAGACTCTTTCTATACAGTAATTAACCTATTTGTGGGTATAAATAACTTTGGAATTATATTACATCTCATTAGTGCGCGTTTTATTTCCTATAACTTCTCCTTATTTAACTATACCCATTAACAACCAAAAAAAATTAAATTAGCTTTATTTCAATCTATTTCCCTTCTTAACTAAATAAAATAAATGGTTAACCTAAACACTTGTTATCCTTTGATATATTCAAATTCACTTCCAACATTTATTAACAAAATGTTGCCATAGGTTTAGATTTACATAAATAAATTATATGAATAGGTAGAAAAATTGGTAATCCGCAAATGCCCAATATACACGCATTAATTAATACCTATTGTTAGAATCTATTTATTAATTTACTAGTTAATAACGGTCTTTTTATTTCTATTTACTACCAAACTCTCTATTTTATTATAGTTCCAATATATTAATACTTAAGCACATCAAGTGCTAGCCCTTTTATTATTTATATTAAATTGGGTATGCACAAATAAGTTGTTAATTAACTATTTCTACAAAATTATATTCATACATTCAGTTCCATATCTTATAGGGTTAAATTCTAATTCCTACGCTTAATCTATCAATTTAATACTCTATTCAAACATGCATTTAAATCCATTTTTATTCTAAATAAATTTTATTAAGTGTTGACATCCACTAATAGCATTCACCTTTATTACAACCAAAGGTGACATCTTCACTACTGATTTTATATTAATGAATCTCATTTTAGTTAATATTTTTTTATTAATATTCTCAATTCAACATTTATTGATTTCTTAAAATTTACTTTTAACAAAAAGTGACAAATTACATTGTCCAAATCTATTGTCATAAAATTTTATTGTTACACTAGGTTACAACTACTATACCAAATTTCTACATTTATTCTTAAACAAATTAGAAATTATATTAATTTAATTTATTAAATATTATTAATTTAACGGGTCGTTACATAAATTTTTGTGAGTAGCCAAGTGATTAGGTTGGCTTGACGAATTTTAGGAAAAGCTTGGAGCAGGGTCTTGGCGTATCTATATATAACAATTTCAGCTGTGTGGGAATCATTTGTCTATTGTATTTTGGAATGTAATGGATAGACTGGTCTTCACGACTGTCTACTATGACGTTGAAACTGTATTAACTCTGATGTGTAATGACAATGTAATATCTATGTGATATAATATGTTTTCCACTGTGAGATTCTGATATTGTTCTTTCTTTCTTTCTATCTTTTCTCTTTCTACCTATTTCTTTCTTAATAATGATGCATCTTTCTGTGGAATGAAAGGCGCGTCGTCACACCTTGGTATTTTTTAAATATTCAAGTATACAATTTTAGTCGTCTTCTCTAGGATTAGTCTGGTATCGGTTTACACATCCTAATGCATATGTCATATCTGGTCTAGTACATAGCATAGCGTACATTATGGAACCGATTGCCAAACATATGGTATCCTCTTCATATGCTCTTTCTACTCATCGGTTTGAGGAGTTTCCTTCTTAGAAAGGACTACTACAAATTGCATTGGAACGTTTTCCACGTTTAGAATCCCTTATATGAGCCTTTTCAATATGGTGTCTATGTACATGGATTGGGATAATCTCAACAGCCTTTTAGATCCATCTCTGTAAATTTTATATTAGTATAAGCTGCTTCTCTCAAATCCTTCATGGAGAAATTCTTAGAAAAACAAGCTTTCACTAATTGTAGTAACAAAACATCATTGCCAATCAATAGAAGATCATCAACGTACACTAAGAATATGATAGCATTTAGTGTTCCTTTCGTTATATGCAAGCTTCCTTTGTGTTTTGATAAAAATCAAAATGTTTGATTACTTGATCAAAACACGTATTCCAACTTCTTGAAGTTTGTTTTAGTCTATAAATGGATTTTAAAAACTTGCAATTGTTACCCTCACTCCTTTAACCTCGAAAATCTTAAGCTGCGACATATAAAAAGGCTCTTTTGAATCATCATTTAGAATTGCATTCTTTACGTCCATTTGCTATATTTCATAGTCATAGAACGCAATAATAACTTGCATTTTTTGAATGGACTTAACCATTGATATGGGTAAAACTATCTCATCATAATCAATACCTTGAATTTGATGAAATCATTTAACAACTAGCCTTATTTTATAAGTCTACACTTATCCATCTGAATTTAGTTTTTCTTAAAGATCTATTTGCAGCCAATAGATTTTATCCCTTTGGGTATGCTTGAAAAGGTACACACTTTGTTTTCAGACATGGAATCCATTTTGGATTTCATTACTCCAAGCCAGAGTGCAAAGACTTTACTATTTTACATGTTGGAATGTCAAAGGAGTGTCATCATCTAAGGCACAGTTGCCCTTCTTACCATCCATGTTGGAATCTCGATTTTGATTATGACAACCTATATAAAATATTAATTGTATACTAACCATCTTTACAGGAGATTTATTACAGATTCCTTTTTAGATGTTTAAAGCTGAGTATTGTGTGTCTAGAGTCTTTACTTTACTTAGAAATTTGTTAAAATCTCTCCTGAAACGATATATATAAATATATGCACACATATGCACACACACGCACATACATGCACAAAAGTTCAAATTCAGACATCTAAAACCATTCATCAGGCTTCTGAATGCTGAAACCTGAATATTGTTTCACAATATTCAGACGTCTGAATGATAATTTTCAGACATCTGAATATAGTCAAAAATTGCCTAAAAGCTTGTTGTTTGCGATTCAATCTAATTCAGAAGTCTGAAAATTTTAATTCAGGCGTCTGAATATTTTCAATTGTTATTTTCTTGAAAAGACACTTCTCTTCACCAAGAGAAACATTTTTAAAATCAATATGTGACGACCCGCCTTTCTACTCACAGAAAGACGTATCATCAATAAGAAAATAAAGAGATAGAAATAGAAAAGATAGTAAGAAAGAATAACAACATCAGAATCTCACAGTGGAAACGGAACAAAATATAATACATCACATAACTATTACATAGTTTTACATATATCAGAGTTACACAACATCATTTAAACAAGACAGTCATATATACATCTTCCATTACATACATCCCAAAATACAGCATGCATCAACTAACACAGCGGAAATAGATAGATAGATACGTCGGGAGTCTTGCTCCAAGCACCTTCAGAATTCAACAATCCAAAACCTATCACTTGGCTATTCATAAAAATTTGAGTACCCAAGAGTTTATGAAAAACAGAAATAAACTCCGGGTCAGACATGGGTCTGGTGTGAGTAAATGGTTTAAAGTTGTTTAACTTCGAAAACATTTAAAATAAAGGTATCACGTAAGACTTCCCACACATAAACACGAGTAAGTTTTTACCTTACGCTAACCAAAACAATTTTATAGGAAATCCAGTGATATTATAATAGTGTCTAGGGTTTTCAAGTAAAATACAGAAATAGCTAACATCTCATATTCCAACATAGTTGGGCACAATCAAAACGTACGGCGCTTATTAGAGATTGGATTTCATACAATGGCAGGGCTACTGGGGTACCGTCCGACACAGTACGGAGCCTAAATCACCGTATCGAGGATCACTCCCGACCCCCTACAACATAAGGCTGGAACGATTCCTTACTGAACAGTTCCGAACAAGATAACCCCGTGGTTGTAGCCAGCAACCGCCCACACAGCCGAATAAAAATGGACATCTAGACAGGGGTATATCTCGTCCTGCTTGGGTGCTATCCATCTAACCTTGCTGCACATCCCCTATTTTAGCCATTCCCGGTTGATGAGGCTTGAGGCTGCGATTATCTTTATAGAACATATCTGTTAGAATGCTCATCGTCCACCTGACGATGTTCTAAAAGCATTCAATCCATACAAGTTCGTTCCGAGTTCGAACGAAACCGAAGGCATTACCCCATTATACTCATTTTGGAATCACCCTCAGAGTCAACGGCAATAACCCTTGCACTCTGAAAACACCATCTCGATCTTCACTTCGAAATTTACGACCTAACGTTTAATTTGGATCGATGTGGTTTTCGGATAATCATAACTAACACCCGATCCCGGTCTCATCGAAATCCAAATGCCATTTTAAAGGTCAAGTAGTTTAACAGTTTTAAATAATTTAATTCAACACTTTGAATTCACATAGCGTTTATCACAAATAAATCGTACACAAACATCACAGATGTATCCAGGATATATCACAGAGTATCATCGAATATTATCAAATAGATATCACAAATCCAGATATTCTACTTATACAATCATCCATAAGCAAGTATCTTTAATCCTTATTGTAATTAATTCAATTTAAACTAATTACTTGAGAATTATCACTTAATCTTGTTTAATTAATCATCAATTAATTAATTATTCCATTTCAAACCATTTAATTAATGAATCACTTCTTAATCAATTTATTAAATCTTAATTACTTAATTAATTACCCTTTAATTATTAATTAATAACCTTAATTATAAATTAATAAAACTTAATTTCAAATTAATTAATCCTTAATTATTTATTTAATTAACTACTAATTATAAACTAATTGATTTTAATTATCTAATTAACAATTCTTAATTACAAATTAGTTAGACACTTGATTATTAATTAGCAAATCTTTAATTACAAATTGATAAATTAATCATTCTTAATTACTTTCCAAAACAATTAATTAAATAATCATTCATCTTAATTAACATTTTAAAAATATTCTCTAAACTTTGAAATCAAATTATTACTAACTTAAAAAGCTTTAAATGTTAATTAAATTTAAAACTTATCTTATATTAACTACTTAGTTAAAGTATTAATTGGATTTTAAAAACATTCTAAAGTATTCACTTAGTTAATTAAAACTTAAACAAATTTCTTAACTTAAAATAGTCAAACATTAATTACTTCATTAATACCAAAATTTGTTTAACATCATTAACTTAAATTCATTAGGCTTAACCTTTTTGAAAACAAAACCCGAGAATGCCCCCAGTTTTACTCGAGTAGGCACTCGCGTTCCCTTCCATTTTCCCCGAGTAATTCTCTCGTCTCACATACGTTTCTTTTTTTTAAGTTTATGTTCACCAGGTAAATCACTATCCAGACAACACAGGAAATGACTCGAGCTACAACATCAAAATCACGAGTCTCCTTCGAGTCACCACGAACCAAAATTTTCCAGATAACAATTCGTTGTCGTGCACGTGCACGGCGCTTCATTGGCGCTCCGGCGAACTTCGAATCCTCCAGCGAGTCGCAAACTAACGCTACAATCGAAATCAAAGATCATCTCGGTGCCAAAATTTCCAGATCGAAATTAAGCATTCCACTCGAAACCTAGAACTCGAACTCACCATATAAAAACACTTCTCCTTGCTCACGCCGACCACCGGAGATGCTCCAACTCCGTCCTGACCTCGCCAACCCCTTATTCTTCCATTCCCTTGAGTTTCAAGAAGCTCGATCAAACAGAGGAGACGAACTCGTCTCGTTTTCTAACCACATCAAATTCGAGCCTTAAACCCTAATCTAGCCTCGTCCCATCGATTTGTGCAATGGAAAAATTATTTAACAATTTTCTTGATATCATTTATCAATAAGCTAGCTTCAAACAAAATTTCAACAACCAAAATTTGTTCGATCTCCAGAAATTGGTAAAAAGGCATTTTCTGATCAATTAAGAACTGCTCGTTGAATACTTAACTAAAAATTACCATCTTTGTTTTAAAAATCTTATTTTGCAGTGTGGATTTAAGTTATGAAATTGAATTAGCATTTTAAAACACTCGAATTCATCATATAGTTAGAATTTTCTCTTTAAAATTAAGTTTACAGAGGCAATTCATCACTATCGAGCTTGAAACAATTTTTAGATCATAACCTATGCTTAAACACACTTATTTCATTTTAAACCTAAGCCTAGTAATGGTTAGATGAGAAGAATTTAAATTTCTTGTTTGTTTCCACCCTGTAAACCCAAAACAAGAAGAAGAACAGACTTCTTCTATTACACAGAACAATCAAAAATATGTACATAGAGCTACAAACTTAAATATATATATATACACACACACACACACAAAACACAATATATCTATGCACAGATTTAATGATACTTAAGTATTGAAATAATTTGTTTACTCACCTGAAAAGATTTCTGAACGGAGAGCAACTTTTGTTTTGAAAACATGTAGTTTTGATCTGCCTTTGAATCCTGTATTTTTTAGCTGGGTTATTTAAGTTTGTAAAAGTGGTGATACTTACTTTCGTTTTTCTGATTTTTCTATGTTATCTTTTAGAACGAGCAGGAATAAGAAGATGCACATATATATAGAAGAAAGGATTTTGTATAGGGAAGGTATTACCTGGTATAAGCTCATCTTTGGTCAGATTTTCTTTCTTTTTTTGACTAAACAATATTTTATTTCAGAACTGAAATGATTTTTAACCTTCGAATGACTTTATTTTGTGCTGAGATGATGGTATTAAATGCATATGCTTCCCATTTTGTTTACAGCCTTATCTCATTTGATTTTTGTATGTAGATATTTTTTTTATTATCTTCTTGCTTGCATAATTCATATACATACATTTGTCTGGTTTTGCTTTATACTTCTGTCCTTACAAGTTTTATAGTATGTTGCATGCACACCATAATCACTTAATCCTTGCTTTTATTTTTATTTCTATTTTAACTATCAACATTTAATTTATATTCATATGTTTTATACTTATATTTTATACTTATATTTAATATTAATAGGATTGATTTTATTTTAAACATTTCGAAAGACTTTATTTCATTGTAAACATTATTATCTATATTGCATTCATATGCATAGATTTAGATTAAATGTTAATAATGTAGAGCATTAATTAAATCGAATAAGGTAGATTTTATTTTAAATATTTTTGAAAGATTCTATTTTAAATTTTCAAATCAAAGTTTCCTTTTCAAAATACATATGTATACAAATAAATGGCAAATATTCCAAAAGTCCTATCTTTTTAAAATGATAAATTTACATTTTATTTAATTGGATCAAATACTTATTAAAATAATATTTCCACAATCCCGAGTCGTCACATTCCTCCCCCCTTAAAAGAATTTCGTCCCCGAAATTTAAAACAAAAGATAATTCACAAGCTTTTATATCAACCATCCGAGCATACATATCATCCATACATTAGCAAACAACCAAACAATTTATCCTAACAAACATCACTAGCTATCCGGACACAAATCCAGATAGGCTTTCCTAAAACTATCCAGAGTTTCCCAGGTACAATCTCTGGGATCCTCGCTCCACTGCACTTTGACGAGCTTCACTATTTTGCTTCTGAGTTGCCTCTCGTCTTGATCAACAATCTGAACTGGATTCCTGGCCACAGACAAGTTTGGCTCGACCTCCAAATCTTCCTTGACTACTGGTTCTACAACCAATGATGGGTCATGACAAACTTCCTTAGATGGGATATATGAAATACATTATGAATTCCGGACATCCATTCTGGCAATTCAATTCTGTAAGCTACCACACCAATTCTTTCCAGCACCCGGAATGGTCCAATATATCTCGGGGCAAGTTTTCCCGTCTTTCCGATTCTAATAGCTCCTTTGATCAGGGAAACTTTGACAAAGACTAAATCTCCGATCTCGAATTCCAATTGTCTTCGCCTCTTATCCACGTACTTCTTTTGACGGTCCTGAGCAGCTCTTATCCTTTTCTTGATAAGCTCAACTTTCGCAGATGCTTCACGAATAAAATTTGGTCCAAGCACAAGACGATCTTTCGACTCTATCCAACAGGATGGGGATCTACACGGTCTTCCATTTAGAGCTTCATAAGGTGCCATCTTAATACTCGCCTGGTAACTATTATTATAGGAGAATTCTACTAGATGAAGATGGTCTTCCCACGATCCACCAAAATCCAAAACACAAGCTCGAAGCATATCCTCTAGAATACGATTCAGCCTCTCCTTCTGTCCATCTGTCTGAGGATGATAGGCTGTACTCAATATCAAATTCGTTCCCATAGCTAATTGCAGAGCCTCCCAAAATTTGCTGGTGAAGATAGAATCACGATCACTTACTATGCTAATAGGAACACCATGCAATCTGACTATCTCTCTCAAGAAAATCTCTGCCATAGAAGCTGCAGTACGAGTTGCCTTAACCGGTATAAAATGGGCGCTCTTAGTTAGATGATCCACAATCACCCATATTCCTTCGTTTCCTTTCTTGGTTCTAGGCAAACCGTCGATGAAATCCATAGAAATCATCTCCCATTTCCATTCTGGAATTTCCAAAGGCTACAACAATCCTGCTGACTTTTTTTGATCCCCTTTAACCGACTTACAGATAGCATAACTATTAACGAAAGCAGCTACATCCCTCTTCATGCTCGGCCACCAGAAAACTCTCCTCATATCCTTATGCATCTTAGAGATTCCTGGGTGGATATTCAGTTTGGAGCGATGACACTCAATTAGACTTCTTGCCTCAATCCATCTATATTAGGTATACACAAACGACCATTTATCCTCAAAACACCTTGATCGTCCACCTTGAAATCCGAATATCGACCATCCTTGGTTCCAAGAATCAGTTCTTCAAAAGATCTATCCTCCATTTGCTCGCTTATGATTCTTTCCTGGATAGACGGAACTACTTCCAAAAGAGACAGGACTGCATTCCTGCTAAGAGCATCAACCACAACATTCACCTTCCCCGGGGTATACAGAATATCCAAATCATATGATGCCAGAAACTCGACCCATCGCTGCTGCCTCGGATTAAGATCCTTTTGAGAGAAAAGATATTTCAACGGTTTGTAGCCGTGAATAACTTAAACTTCTCTCCCAAAAGATAGTGTCTCCAGATCTTCAAAGCAAAAACAATGGCTAACAACTCAAGATCGTGCGTAGCGTAGTTCCTTTCATGTGGCTTTAATTGTCGACTCGTATACGCAATCACTCTTCCATTCTACATCAAAAATGCTCCCAGTCCATTTATACAGGCATCTTAATAAACTTCAAATTTTCTTTTCCCATCCGGAATAGCTAGCACAGGTGCACTGGTTAGCCTCGTCTTCAACTCCTGGAAAGCTTCTTCACACTGGGGTGTCCATTTATAATTAGCTCCTTTCCTTGTCAACTTACTTAGATGCGAAGAACTCTTGGAATAGTCTTTGATAAACTTCCTGTAGTAGCCAGCTAATCCCAGAAAACTACGAACTTCAGTCGGTGTCTGCGATTGCTTCCATTCCAGAATAATCTCAACCTTCGCTGGATCTACAGAGGTACCTTCTCCAGAAACAATGTGCCCTAAAAATTTGACTTTCGATTTCCAAAAATGGCACTGAGAGAACTTCGCCTTCAAAACATGCCTCCTTAGTGTCTCTAACACTATTCTCAAATGCTGCTTGTGCTCTTCTTCAGTTTTAGAGTAGACCAGAATATCATCGATCAATACCAGAAAAAACTTATTCAATACATCCCGAAAGACTCAGTTCATGAGATTGACAAAGTAAGCAAGAGCGTTGGTTAACCCGAAAGGCATAACCAACCATTCATAGAAACAATTTGGTCCCCTAAATGCAGTTAAAGGGATACTGTCCTCAGCTACCCTTAACTGATGGAAATCTGAAGCTAAATCCAGTTGAGAAAAGACAGAATCTCCATGCAGCTAGTCAAAAAGATCATCAATGCGAGGAAGAGGATATTCATTTCGAATGGTCACTTTGTTCAATTCTCTATAGTCAACACAGAACCTTAGCGATCCATCCGACTTAGTGACAAACACCACAGCAGAACCCCAACAAGAAAAATTAGGCCTAATCAATCCTTTCTCCAAAAGATCTTGAGTCTTCTTAACTAACTCCTCCTTCTCCCTAGGAGCCATCCTCCTACTAGGCTGAATCACTGGTACTGCTCCTGGAACCAAATCAATGCGAAACTCTATCTCTCGATGTGGAGACATACACTTGACTTCCTCAAATATATCTGGGAAATCTTGGACCACATCGATATCTTCAACCTTCTCTTGAGAAGTCTCAACTCCATGTAAAAGACTACTCAAGTGAATTCCAGAATTATCACAAACCACTCTAGCAATTCTACCCAGATCAGTTTCCAACGAAACTGTTCTCTCATCACAATTCAGGATAGCCTTGTATTTATCAAGCCAATCCATCCCCAATATAAGGTCAAACCCCTTAAAATTCAATACATAAGGGTCACAAGAAAAACTATGGGACCGATAGGAAATCCTCAAGTCCTTACAGATCATATCTAATTTGGTTACTCCTCCTATAGGATTAGATACAAAGATGGGACAGTCTACAGTACTAGGGGTAAGAAAGAACTTCTCTACAGATTCCAGAGAAATAAAACTCAAAGAAGCACCCGAATCAAAAAAAAAACTTTAATATACTTGTCATCTAAAAGTAATGTACCTTCCACTACTCCCTTGCCTTTAGATGAAGTAGATGGTGCACCCTGCAAAGCAAATACCTTATTCTGCTGACCTTTATAAAGAAGTGACAATCCTTGATCATATGACCTGGTTGGTGGCAATTGAAGCATAGAGATCTCTGAACCAAAGCCAAACCCGTTCCACTCTGATGCGACTGCTGATGCTGTTGCTGAGATCCTTTCCTAAGACACTTATTCTCCAAGTGACCTTCTTGTTGACATATAGCATTTGCGAGGTCAGTTGTTGCTTCCAGTCTTCTTCTTGTTCTACTTCCTCCAATTGGGATTGAACTTCCGCTTATTTAGATTAGCAAAATTTCCTCCCGATGCTGCTACTGGTGCCACTGATCTCTTATTCATCAAATCCTCATATCTCAGAGCCATATCAATTAACTCCACAAAAGATCCTTTCAAATGCGCCGTGATCTTTTCATGAAATTTCGGCCTCAATCCTTGCATAAACATTTTGTTCTTTTTGAGGGGAGTGTCTATGAGTCCTAGTCCATAGCAAGAAAGTTCATTGAAATTGGTCTCATACTCCGCTATAGTCATGCTTCCCTGCTTCAAATTCAAAAAATCCCGGTATAGACGAGTTTTCCCTGCTGTTGGCATGAATTTCTCTGCAAACAACTCTTTAAATCTTTCCCAAGAAATGTCGTCCTCATAAATATTTGCTGCCACTGCATCCTACCAGGCTGCAGCGCCTTCCTGTAATTGCCATGAAGCCATTTCCCTTTTCTGCGCATCAAACAACTTCATACTGTCAAAGATGCGCTCACAAGAGCGTAGCCAGGCTTGGACCTCAATTATCGACTCTGACCCTTTAAATGGTTTGCCTCCAAGGTTGGTGAAGTTCTTGCATAAAGCGGCAAAACTAACCTGAGGCGATACTGGATCTACAGCCTCACTAGCAGTTTGACTTCTTCCATTATCAGTCGAGGTACTGGCCCTACCTCTGCCTCTCCTTCCAGAACTCATGTTGGCCACTTGAACAGGTAAATCAACAAATTTAGATAGGTTTATAGTGATATAAAACTACAAATACGCACTCTCAAGATAAATATTATTCCAGAGCCTAGGTATTATCTCAACTTATGCTCTGATGCCAAATGTGACGACCGCCTTTCTATTCACAGAAAGACGTATCATCAATAAGAAAAGAAAGAGATAGAGATAGAAAATATAGTAAGAAAGAATAACAACAACAGAATCTCATAGCGGAAACGGAACAAAATATAATACATCACATAACTATTGCATAGTTTTACATATATCAGAGTTACACAACATCATTTAAACAAGATAGTCATGTATACACCTACCATTACATACATCCCAAAATACAACATGCATCAACTAACACAGCGGAACTAGATAGATAGTTACGTCTGGACTCCTGCTACAAGTCCTCCAGAACTCAACAATCCAAAACCTATCACATGGCCATTCATAAAAATTTGAGTACCTAAGAGTTTATGAAAAATAGAAATAAACTCCGGGTCGAACATGGGTCTGGTGTGAGTAAACTATTTAAAGTTGTTTAACTTTGAAAACATTTGAAATAAAGGTATC
Source organism: Allium cepa (assembly GCA_030765085.1). NCBI lineage: Eukaryota > Viridiplantae > Streptophyta > Magnoliopsida > Asparagales > Amaryllidaceae > Allium > Allium cepa. The sequence continues at coordinate 187,565,808 of CM060937.1, read as the reverse complement.
ACGTAAGACTTCCCACACATAAACACGGGTAATTTTTTACCTTATGCTAACCAAAACAAATTTATAGGAAATCCAGTGATATTATAATAGTGTCTAGGGTTTTCAAGTAAAATATAGAAATAGCCGAAATGCTTAAATCTCGCATTCCAACATAATTGGGCACAATCAAAACTACGGCGCTTATTGGAGATTGGATTCCATACAATGGCAGGGCTACTGGGGTACCGCCCGTCACAGTACGGGGCCTAGATCACCGTACCGAGGATCACTCCTGACGCCCTACAACACAAGGTCGGAACCATTCCTTACTGAACAGTTCCGAACAAGATAACCTTGCGATTGTAGCTAGCAACCACCCACACAGACGAATAAAAAGGGACATCTAGACAGGGGTATATCTCGTCCTACTTAGGTACTACCCACCTAACCTTGCTGCACATCCCCTGTTTTAGCCATTCCCGATTGATGAGGCTTGAGGCTGCGATTACCTTTATAGAACATATCTCTTAGAATGCTCATCGTCCACCTGACGATGTTCTGAAAGCATCCAATTCATACAAGTTCGTTCCAGGTTCGAACGAAACCGAAAGCATTATCTCGTTATACTCATTTTAGAATCACCCTCAGAGTCAACGACAATAACCCTTGCACTCTAAAAACACCATCTCGATATTCACTTGGAAATTGACGACCTAACGTTTAATTTGGATCGATGTGGTTTTTGGATAATCATAACTGACACCCGATCCCGGTCTCATCAAAATCCAAACGCCATTTTAAAGGTCAAGTTGTTTAACAGTTTTAAACAATTTAATTCAACACTTTGAAGTCACATAGCATTTATCACAAATAAATTATACACAAATATCACAGAAGTATCCAGAATATATCACAGAGTATCACAGAATATTATCCAATAGATATCACAAATCCAGATATTCTACTTATACAATCATCCATAAACAAGCATCTTTAATCCTTATTGTAATTAATTCAATTTAAACTAATTACTTGAAATTAATCACTTAATCTTGTTTAATTAATCATCAATTAATTAATTATTCCATTTCAAACAATTTAATTAATTAATCACTTCTTAATCAATTTATTAAATCTTAATTACTTAATTAATTACCCCTTAATTATTAATTAATAACCTTAATTATTAATTAATAAAAATTAATTTAAAATTAATTAATCCTTAATTATTTATTTAATTAACTACTAATTATAAATTAATTGATTTTAATTATCTAATTAACAATTCTTAATTACAAATTAGTTAGACACTTGATTATTAATTAGCAAATCTTTAATTACAAATTAATAAATTAATCATTCTTAATTACTTTCCAAAACAATTAATTAAATAATCATTCATCTTAATTAACATTTTAAAAATATTCTCTAAACTTTGAAATCAAATTATTACTAACTTAAAAAGCTTTAAATGTTAATTAAATTTAAAACTTATCTTATATTAACTACTTAGTTAAAGTATTAATTGGATTTTAAAAATATTCTAAAGTATTCACTTAGTTAATTAAAACTTAAACAAATTTCTTAACTTAAAATAGTCAAACATTAATTACTTCATTAATACCAAAATTTGTTTAACATCATTAACTTAAATTCATTAGGCTTCACCTTTTTGAAAACAAAACCCGAGAATGCCCGCAGTTTTACTCGAGTAGACACTCGCGTTCCCTTCCATTTTCCCCGAGTCATTCTCTCGTCCTCACATACGTTTCCTTTTTCTTTTTTTAAACGTTCACCAGGTAAATCACTATCCAGACAACACAGGAAATGACTCGAGCTACAACACCAAAATCACGAGTCTCCTTCGAGTCACCACGAACCAAAATTTTCCAGATACCAATTCGTTGCCGTGTACGTGCACGGCGCTTCGTCGGCGCTCTGGCGAACTTCGAATCCTCTAGCGAGTCGCAAACTTACGCTACAATCGAAATCAAAGATCATCTCGGTGCCAAAATTTCCAAATCGAAATTAAGCATTCCACTCGAAACGTGGAACTTGAACTCACCATATAAAAACACTTCGCCGCGCTCGCGCCGACCACCGGAGATGCTCCAACTCCGTCCTGACCTCGCCAACCCCCTATTCTTCCATTCCCTTGAGTTTCGAGAAGCTCGATCAAACAGAGGAGACAAACTCGTCTCGTTTTCTGACCACATCAAATTCGAGCCTTAAACCCTAATCTAGCCTCGTCCCATCGATTCATGCAGTAGAAAAATTATTTGGCAATTTTCCCAATATCATTAATCAATAAGCTAGCTTCAAACAAAAATTCAACAACCAAAATTTTTTTGATCTCTAGAAATTGGTGAAATGGCATTTTCTGATCAACTAAGAACTGCTCGTTGAATACTTAACTAAAAATTACCATTTTTGTTTTAAAAATCTTATTTTGCAGCGTGGATTCAAGTTATGAAATTGATGTAGCATTTTAAGACACTCGAATTCATCATATAGTTGGAATTTGCTTTGTAAAATTAAGTTTACAGAGGCAATTCATCACTATCGAGCTTGGAACAATTTTTAGATCATAACCTATGCTTAAACACACTTATTTCATTCTAAACCCTAAGCCTGGTAATGGTTAGATGAGAAGAATTTAAATTTCTTGTTTGTTTCCACCCTGTAAACCTAAAACAAGAAGAAGAACAGACATTTTCTATAACACACAACAATCACAAATATGTACATAGAGCTACAAACTTAAATATACATATATTTACAAAACATAATATATCTATGCACAGATTTAATGATACTTAAGTATTGAAATAATTTGTTTACTCACCTGAAAAGATTCCTGAACAGAGAGCAACTTTTTTTTTGAAAACCTGTAGTTTTGATCTGCCTTTGAATCCTGTTTTGTTTAGTTGGGTTATTTAAGTTTGTGAAAGTGGTGATACTTACGTTCTTTTTTATGGTTTTGCTATATTATCTTTTAGAACGAGCAGGAATAAGAAGATGCACATATATATAGAAGAAAGGATTTTGTACAGGGAAGGTATTATCTGGTATAAGCTCATCTTTGGTCAGATTTTTTTTCTTTCTTTTTTTTGACTAAACAAGATTTTGTTTCAGAACTGAAATGATTTTTAACCTTCGAATGACTTTATTTTGTGCTGAGATGATGGTATAAAATGCATATGCTTCCCATTTTGTTTACAGCCTTATCTCATTTGATTTTTGTATGTAGATATTTTGTTTTATTATCTTCTTGCTTGCATAATTCATATACCTACATTTGTCTGGTTTTGCTTTATACCTTTGTCCTTACAAGTTTTAACTTATGTTGCATGCACACCATAATCACTTAATCCTTGTTTTTATTTTTATTTTTATTTCTATTTTAACTATCAACGTTTAATTTATATTCATATGTTTTATACTTATATTTTATGCTCATATTTAATAATGATAGGATTGATTTTATTTTAAACATTTTATAAGACTTTATTTCATTTTAAACATTATTATCTATATTGCGTTCATATGCATAAATTTAGATTAAATGTTAATAATGTAGAGCATTAATTAAATCGAATAAGGTAGATTTTATTTTAAATATTTTTGAAAGATTCTATTTTTAATTTTCAAATCAAAGTTTCCTTTTCAAAATACATATGTATATAAATAAATGGCAAATATTCCAAAAGTCCTATCTTTTTTAAAATGATAATTTTACATTTTATTTAATTAGATTAAATACCTATTAAAATAATATTGCCAAAATCCCAGGTCGTCACACAATAGTTGAATCCGTTCTTTTCAATATAACTTTTCATTTATAGATGAACTCTTTATATACTATAAATAGATTACATAATTCAACAAACAACTCACCGAATTTACTTTTAGCACTCTTGAATTCTCATCTATTCTCAAGCTTTCAAATTGCATTCAAATTGCTTACATACTTTGATCATTAATCACTTTATCTTCCATAATTCTCAAAGCTTATCACACTGTATATCATAAAGGAGAAGATTATAGGAAGATTGTACTTAATTGACTTATCAGTGTTATTTAAGAACACATTACAGTCAGATACATTTGTTATTTGTAAAGAAGTCCTGTTCGATTGCTCAGACAGTTGAAGTCCTATTCGGTTGCTTAGGCGGGTGAAGTCTTGTTTGGTTGCTCAGGTAGTGTAAACATGTTCCTCCGGGTTAAGTGACGGTTGTTGTAGTTGAAATTCTAGAAGGAGTCTGGGACTGGACGTAGAACGGGAAGTTCGAACCAGTATAAAAATTCCTAGTGTGCTTGTCACTTCACATCAGTCACATCAGTCACTTCACAAAATTAATAGAATCACTTCCAACGACTAATGAGATGAATAGTGCTGAACTCTAGCGCTTTAATGGTGCTCAAAGAAACTAAGCCAAAACTGAACCGACCTTATGATCAAGTAGAGGCCGACTCGAATCAAGCCATGATTCGACACCTAAGAGAACAAATTATCTCAAATCCCTAATATATAAGTCTCCGAAGATAGACGCCTTCACATGCTTTAATTATCTAGAAGACATAATTACATCCACTGGACCACATGCAACCAAATGGATTGTGGAGATACCCCAGATATAGTTTAAGCCCACGACCAGCCCTATGGGATGAGGGCACCATATATATTTGAATAGCTATAAGGAAAGCCAGGACTAATCATACCACAATTCTGTTATGCCCGATCAAAAATTCTGGCATTTTGATAACTACGGACTCAATGAATTAGCTAATGCAACAAACGAAATAGAAGCATAATACTTTATTACTTCTTCCCAACTCCTCCGTTACCGCCCTTGGTGCCAGTTCCTTTACCTCTTAGACTGTATGCCAGTTGAAGACTAATTCTATAAAGGAAGTTTGGACCAGAAATTAAGTCTTTCCCTGAACTCCCATAAGCTCTTTCTTCATAACCATCTCCACGCGGTCGGTTGTAAATCTCTCCACCATGGAAACCTTATCTGTTTGGACGTGCACATCTTCTCAAATTATGGGAAGAGTGTCTAAGGAACGGTTACCTGATCCAAAAACACTTATCTCTTAGAACTGAAGAAATCGCGTTCCAACAAAGTCAAATCATCAGATTGATGGGAAAACTCAATGCTTACCTTCCAAGAACTGGTATTTCTCCTCCAGCACCGGGAAGGCGCAAATCATTGTACGTTTGGCCATATGCCATGCATCACTTCTTGAGCCATGGCACAACGCTTTCAAAGCATGAACTCCTCATAATACCTGAAGATTGCCAACATCGAGTAGTTTCGAACCATTCTGGATCAACTGGTCACACCGATCCAGTAAGCCGTGCACTACTATAAGCTCGCATCTCTTCTTGAGCCGTGGAATCATGCTCTCAAAGCATGAACTCCTCATATTTCCCAAAGATTGGCAACTTCGACAAGTTCCAAACTGTTCTGGATCAATGGATCTTATCGATCCCATAAGTCGCACAATACCATAAGCCGTGCATTACTTCTTGAGCGATAAAACCACACTCTCAAAGCACGAACTCGTCATGTTACCCGAAATCTAGCAACGTCGGGAAGTTCCAAACTGTTTGAATTGACGAGTCATGTCAATCCCAAAGGCCATGCATTTTGTAATCCGTGCATTCACAAAAGATGTGCATTTTGTAAGCCGTGTAATCTCAAAAATAACATTTTTGGTAACCCGCACAAGCGCTACTTGATGTTGCCTCGGCATCATCAGCAAACCGTTAAGATTTTTTGAGTATCAGTATTGTCCTGACAATATAGGGGAACTTGTCTATTGCAGGATTAATAGGGATCAACTTACCCAAAAGAGCTGACATTGCTCCAGTAGTGTCGCAAAGTTCACGAACCAAGAAGTCGTCAAAGAATTCTGATCTTTGTCCAATGTTGATATACAAAATGTCTAAATTCATGACATCCAAATCAAGAGTTCTAAGAGATAGGAGATGCGATACACCTTTGACTGGAGGCATCCAGGGAGCTGCCAAGAACATCAAATCTCACATAAATTGTCCAAAATAGTCAGCCCAGCAGACTGAGGGGCACATAACACATTAGCACTTGGTCGGGATAAAAAATCATTCCAATTTGCAATAAAAGGAGAAACTTACTATAGTCCAGAGATAGATCGCGGAAGGCATTTCCACAATCAAATAATCAACGCACCATTTTTCAAAGACAGAAGCAAGTGCTCGACTGAGGTCTTATACCCCAACTTGTAGAAAACTAGTTGTTATCCATAGATAGAAAACAACAAGGAGAGAACGCTCGAAATCGAGCAGCTAAACATTGATTCTTGAAGATTGGAACCAACGAATAAGGTTAATATCTACAACAATGCTATCAGCCTAACATAACACATATGGAATGAAACAAGAAAAGTTAAGTGTCACAGATTCAAGACAATCACTACCGAACTCTACTGGTCCATGATTAGTATAGGAACGAGCATGGTCATACTAGGGGCAGTGTGACGACTCGCTCCATAATTTACAATTTTCAATAAGAAAATGGAATTTGACACCTAGAAATGAAGGTTTCTGCCTAAAAATAAAAAGTTCCATAAATAGAAGTCAGACCATAACAAAAACCTTGGTGGAAATCTGATTCTTCATAAATAAGAATAACCATGGAATTGGTTAAGCAATAACCCTGAATTTCCATAGATAATGCTAGACGGTGATAAACAAGGCTAGGCAACAGAAACGCTTGGGACTCTCATCCTCCCAGAACATGGCATATTCAAAAGTTAAGCAACATTGAGAAAAACAGCCATACTGGGTTGAAAGGGATCCACTCAACTATACAAGATCGGATGAATGATTCAATCCCGAGTAACTTGAATTTAACATTGCTCGAAGATAGGCGGCACTAAGAAAAGATTTCTACAATCCAATCATCAAAATGCAACTTTTTAAAGAGCGAAACTAGTACCCACCTAGACTAAAACTATTGCCAATTGCCAGATCGGTGGGGAAAATGGATTCCAACCACCTGAGTGTCGGTGTCGCCCGGGCAACGCTAATGCCGTTTCTCATTTCCTACCAGTGTTGCCTCGGCAATGTCGAGAAACTTTCTATTTCATAAGTATAAGTGTTCCCTCAGCAACACAGGGAAACCTTCTATTTCCTAAGTATTGACATTGCCCTGACAATGACGGGAACTTTGCTCTTCACTATGTACCGATGTTGCCTCGGCAATGCCAGGAAAACTTTAATCTGCAGATTTGATGATAAACACTCATCTTAGTAAACCATTAATGCACTACTTTTCGAAGATAGAAGTTTGTCCTCAATTGAGATTCTACCCTTGTCTTCAGAAAACTAATGTTGCTCAAAATTGGGTAACAACAGGAAGACATAACCTTTCATAGGTCAGTCGGATGGTTCGACCTTTCATTACAGTCAGGCACTACAAAAAATAAAGTGACTCTGAAAGGAAATACCAAGATTGAATTGCTTATGTGCTAATTACTATGGATGAAAGCTGGTGTATAACCGAATTTTCAGAATTCAACTTAGAAAGAATTTAGATACAGCCAAAAGATAGGTAGCCTCGAGAAGATGTTTCTTGGAACCAAGTAGATGGGTTATCAATTCCCGAAGATAGGAATTGGCATATGTACAGAACTTCCATGATGACAACAATCAAGCAAGGCACGCATATCTAAGGACATGTAAGGATAATCACGGAAGGTCGAAACTAAAACCATCGGACTTCCTCAATCCTAGAATAGGATTAAGAGCCAGACTAAGGGCAATCAAATAATTTGTCTCAAACCTCTCAGTCGCTCAGAATCACTCAAATATTGGCATTCGAAATAGCTATTCCATCAAGCAGGAATAGAAGCATAAATGCTTGATTGAAAGAAATGTTGCAAAGTTCAAACACGAAGAACGACGAGGTTGGTTAGAAAATGATTCTATATCGCAAAATAAAGCAATCTGGCAACAAAATCGCCCACAAAGGAAATGAAGGATTTTACGTTCAAAAATCAACCATTGCTCGTAGCCTGCCGATGACGAGAAGGTTCAATGACCTACTTACGGTCTATCTAGATAATTTGGTTCTAACTTGCAGGAAAATTCCATCGCCATGGTTTGGTAATGCAAAAAAGAAACCCCCATAATGAAATTTTCAATGCATCAGCTTTTGAAAATCGAAGAAAGTGCTTGATTGAATCTTCAGCCGTACCTTTTGGCATCTTATGCTATCCGAAGATTCACAACATCAAGAAAAAATCCACAGAGTTCAGTCATTGCGCATAAGCTTCTGGAGATAGAAACTAATACATGATTAGGATCTCAACACTGGACTTAAAAGAAATCACTTTAGCAAAAGATGACGGTGAGCCATCTTTCCAGCACACATACCCCGAATGACACCAAGTTAAGATTTGTCAACTTGAAGGAATTCAATTGCAGTCAAGAAACAAACATCATTGGAAAAATCAGAGCTTGGAATCAAGCAGAAAAATCCCTAGTTTTTGGAGATAGGAGGTATTATGCCAATCAAACTGGAGCAATCAAACATATGACCTAGGAGACCTAGTCTGCCAAAAACATTTAGATATAGTATTTAGAGTAATCAGCCTTATGGACTGGGGCACATACACCAACAACATTTTGTTTCGAATGAACTAGACAGGCGACTGAATAGTAATCAGTCCTATGGACTGGGGCATATACATCCACATTGAAAATTCAGCAGGCGGCTGAATATTAAAAGCCAAATTTTCATGGTAACCTCGACATGATCAACTAAATTTCAAAAAATGAAAACTCAAAATCAGTTACTTTTAGAGCACTCCTATTTTCCAATGAAGGCATACTCTGAGAGGCAAATTTTAGCTGGGTTTTTACCCATGAAGGAATCCAAATGTGTTAGAACGTCTACGCCAAGCCAAAACAACACAACTTTTAACCAAAAAGACCAAAGGAATAGGCCAAGTAGGGCTCAAGAAGAATTGGCAAAAAATCCACTAAGGGGATTATCTCTAGCGATCCATCACTTATGGATCGCTAGCGATCCATAAGGATGCCTACGAGTCATCCTAACCTCTTACATCATGATATAATATCTCTTCTAAGAATACTTGACAAGTTTCATAGCATTCAAATCAGCATAATTAAGAAGTAAAGACTCATATGATTCATTCTGTTTTGACCAAAGAAGCTAGCTTAAACTGGACCTATAGAACTTATACAAAATAAGATTGACTTGAAATTTGTAGGGAATTCTTAGAAGACAAAAGGTAAGACTTATAGAATAAATGAGCAAGATTGGAGAAGGTATGAAGGATCATTGGCAATCCATCTTGATAGATTACTACAAGTGCTAACCCATGCAGCTTAGTCCCCATTACATGAAATTCATAGTGTATGTTCCATACACCCTCTAAAGTGAACCTACAAAGTCTTGTCTGATTTAGTTAAGTTTTGAGTGAGTTATAGATGATTCTTCTAGACCAGATAAACCATGAAGATAGATGATCAAACAAACTCCAACGACTTGATATTGGACAAGGCACTCAAATAGAAGATAGGAATACAAACAAATGGAGATCACTAAAAAATAGACTAAGTACATGGATCTTTAGTGATCTATCACTTATGGACCGCTAGCGATCAATCACTTATTGATCGCTAGCGATCCATCAGGTTAGCTCGGGTCACCTCCAAACTTTATGAGCTCCTTTATGATGCTGAGTACAGGCTTATAGCAAAGGGGCTTTCGGCCAAGTGCTCTCCAACCCCTATGAATGCAATCCTACCTGCAACATAAAGAGGATCTTCTGGATTGGCTACTGAAACTCTACAGAAACGATACTTCACTCTTCTTCTCCCACACAACAATCATCGAAAGGGTTCATTGTGATTCTCCAGCGAACTCTAACACTAGTGACTTGATTTAACCTATAAAATTTACTCAAATTGTAATAAGATTTAACTTGTAATTGCAGTCAGTTTATAACAAAAGTTATAAAGTGGATGTAGGCTTCATTAGCAGCCGAACCACCATAAAAATCTTCTTGTCTTTTAACTATTTATGGTCGTTTTACATTTATTTTCTAATTATTGCTCTATAAGAGTGGTGCTAGTGCTTTCAAACTCAATCCAAAGTGTTGATCCATTTTTTGGGTTAATAAAATGGTAGGTATGAGTGAATAATTTCTTTCAATTTAACAGATAAACACAAAGTTAAAATGAGATTAGGCCATGGATCTATAAGTTAGGAGTAGTATATAATACAATAGATAAGGAGTTATCCATCTTTTGTGGAGCTATGACTTGTTTAAGAAAACTCAAAGTAAGAATTCCAATACAAACGAGTCGTAACACCCACTAGTGAAGTCGAAAGCTTCTAAGTTTTGTCATAATATTTGGAGAAATATAAATGACTAGTGGGAGCCTTATTAGAAAAATGAAATTGTAACATTTAACATTTCTAGTATTGTAAGAACATCTGTTAAGTCTTATTTATAATTATTTAGTTTAGATTAAAGTCAATTTAGACTTTATAGGTCCAAAAAGATTTAAAATGATAAATTTTTTGAAATTCACCCATTATGTGTTGGCCTAGTTCCAACAAGTTCAAGTAGACAATGCAACCCTCCTTTAGAAATAAAAGAAACTCGACCCCTTAAATCAGGGATGCAAAGACTTCTTTACATGTAAGCTTCCATTCCTATTTTATTTAATTTACAGTTAGTAATTCCTAATGTTACCTAAAAATAAGCATAGAAGGAAAAATAGAAATCATTTAGAGATTTTTAAGATAAAAAGAAAGATGAAATTTTGAGGCTCAACAAAGAAGGAGGCCATTTATGAAAAGACGTAAATAAATTGAACGAGAAGTATAAGAGGCTCTTAAAACACTTCAAATATATTAAAGATTTTAAAGATAAACAAGTTGCACCTCTTCATCGAAAATCCCGCTTCCACCGATCTAACTTTTGCAAAGAGAATGTGGAGTCGACTACCCTTTTTGGATACTAATTGAGGATACATCCAAACCAATTAAATGTCTTTACCTGGTTTATACGCAATTTCCTATGACCATTTTTTTCCATTTTAGGGGAATTTATGGAGGTCTAATCTGGTATCTTCATAGGAGATCCTTGGATGAACATGAATACGATCCTTATCTTAAGGAGTGTTAGAACTTACATAATGTCCTATCACTCCTTTAACTATTGATTCTTTCCCCCTAATAAGATTAAGTTCAATAAGGACATATTTGTTACTAAGTACTATAAGAAGTCCATTCTTTATGAACCTTAATGATACTATTATATAACTTTTGTTTTGCCTTTTAAGTTAATGTTGTAATGATTCATTCATGTTAGATTTATATTTTCATTTCCTTCCATCATTAATGTGCAGGCCTCCGAATTAGCCTCTATTTCATTTTTATATCCTGTTTCAAAGGATACTTTAAGCAAATTGGTTAGACTAAAAAGATCTTTAAAAGAAAATTCTTCCTTGATTAGCAGTCTCATTTATCAAAATACTTCTTCCTTCATGACCTTCACCATATATATACACTCAGTTTTCAAACTTGGACTTCAATTTATTACGAAACTAAAGATATCAGCTTCTTTATGAAATTTGGACTGATTAGCCAAGTTATGTGTGGTAAACTCAGCCCCTTTCCAAAAAATGGGATTACCATGGGTTCCCCCAGTTTACATTCCTCTTGGCATGAAGCTCTTTTCTGTACTACATTCTCTATTTCACCTTCCTTCTTTCAAAGAATTCGACATGCTCTTTCTCCTTCTAAGGATTAATAATGTTATAGTATGAATGTAATTCTTATGGTTATCATTTTTATATAAATGCAACAGTCCTGGTTGTCTCTTAATTATTATTAATAATAAATTTATTGTTACTTCTTTAGCTATTACCGAATATTATTTGTTATTCATTTTCTACTTTAGGATGAAGATTTTTCTTGTGTCTTGATGATCCCAACCTTAACCAAGGTCTTGGAAGCATTCAATCCAAATTAGTGACTAGCTAGAACATTGTCCCAATCGTTCTATTTTTGGTTTGTCAACCATTGATGATGTAGAAGCCAATAAGTGGTACGAGAAATATGTTTAAGCGAAATCCATTTTTAAATCTTCTCAGAAGATGAAAAAAAAACCTTGAAAAGGAAATTTCTTCCAAGTATGAGGAAATTTTGGACTTAACTAAGATACTTAGTTCATACTCTGCTTCTCAATAATTTGAACAGGACATGATAATCGCTTGACTTCATCAGCGTATTTTTGACTTACAAGTAGATCTTATGAATCTAAGAATGAGTGCCAATCTTATGAGCTAATATTAATTAAAGGAGAAAAATGATTGCCTACTCCTACTCTAGCTAAATCTTCCATAAAAAGGTACCTTTGTAGATTTCCTCTCCATCTCGAGGTAGTTTGACATAAAGTAGCAGTGTAACTAATCCAGCTCTTCCATTACCAAAGAACAAGCTTAGCGACCTCGCTAGACTGAGAAAATATTTAATATTCAAGTTTAACCAGAAAATAAAGGAGTGGTTGAATAACAAATTCACATAGTCACATTTGGATCTTAGAATTGAGGTCGAGACTTTAGAGCATAAAAAGAATGAACTCATATCAAGAATTCTAACACTTGAGAATGAAAAATATGGCTTATCTCGCCAAATTTCCCAATTGTGAGGTGCTAATATGATTTATGAAAAAGCAGTGAAAGTTTAGAACGCTTCTATTGAATCGCTTAAAGTTATTTATCATAAAGAAAAGAAATTAAAGAAATGCCTTCTCATAACAATTCAAAACATTGTTGATCCCTCCCATTGTATTACAAACTTCGATGAATGAGGTAAAGGAGCTCAAAAAACAATTAGGGTTAGTGTAATTTTATTTTATTAAGGCCTCCCAACTGGATTCACTGGTAGATTATTTAATTAAGGTTATAGGTTTTTGTTAATCCAAAATCGAAATCTCATTTTTAGACTCAATATGAAATACTAGTTGAGGAAGGCCATTCCTTATAATTATTAAAGCTTTCAAAAATTTTCCTTTATGGATGCTCCGATGCTCTTAAGGAAATTGAGGGCCTTCTAATTTTGTATAAGGAAACCAGTTCAACTAGTAAACTGCAATTTTACACTTTAGATGTTGAAGGGAAAGGCATAGAGCTTGTTTACCAGCACAACCCTCTTCCTCATCCTCTAGAGCCATGAAATTTGGGTATATTTTTTTGTAAGTGCTAATTTTAATGTAAATAAAAAAAATATTGTGTATTATAATTTTTATATAATAAAAATTTTGTGTATATGTTTCGTAGTGCCTCTTGATGTGTTGTCTATATACTAATAATATAACTCTTATGTTCTTCTATTAATGCTTTGCCCACAACAAATGGTAGAGTTAGAGAGATTTTCCTCCCCTTATTTTGTTTAGATGTGTTTGATAAGGCTTTAAGGCGGGTTTTATTACCCTTTATCCATCAAAGTCATCGTTTAGTTATATCTCAAAAATTGTTCCTCGAGCTCGAAGGTGGATGCTTTTCCTAGCTTGAGCAGATAGTTCATTTCCTAGTTTGGTGTCACCTTTGTGTCTTTGGTTTGATTTCTCTTCGCTTAACTTGTTTGAAACGGCAAAGATTGGTTCTTTTTCTAAATTAAATGGATTTAAACTCTATTTATTTGGGTTATATTTTGCAGTTCTCTTCTTTTCATGCAAAGTTCAAGGGTTAAGTTCCTTAGGTCCATTTATCATTCCTCATTCCTTGTTAAATTGTTGGACACCTCATGAATGGTTTAGGATATTCAAGTATGGCTCTAATGATCCTTGTTGAGACTTACCTATCATGATCAAAGTTTGAAAGAGACAGGCTTGGTTCTGTAAGAAAGGATCTTTGAATTCAACTCTCAATGAAGGCACAACTAAATGTTAGGTAAAAAATTAGGCCTTGTACAAGGTCAAGTGCTCAGGACTAAAAGGTAATATGGAGAAAGTCCCATTGTTCGAGTGCCCAACTTTAATAATAGGTGAGATAATCTAAATGCTAATCAAAGCAAATTATCTTCTTTGTTCAATAAGCGAATTCTAAATTTATGTGCAAGCCAAAGTTCCAAATGAAGGCAATTACGCAAATTATCCTTAATCCAAGTCCTCAATTACAAAGTCTTGATTTCAATTAAACCCAATAGTCGTGGAAGTCCCAATCATAAGCTTTTCCTTACCTACTCAAAAAATGAAATATGAGGAAGAACGTCATTCATAATTTAGCCCCTTTCTAGTGGGGGTACATGCATATTTATAAAAGATTTGGACCATTAGATTTATGGTATGTGTCATTTGATAGGAATGGATAGGATGATGGGCTGACATGGCACATATTCAAAGTAACACATGGCATAACCCCTCCTTTGAATCATGACGACATGACGTTGCTGGTCCAATTAGATTATTCCACACAGTTAAATGTCGATTCCATACACATGGTAGAAAAGTCTTAACATGCAACAACTTGCATTACCAAGATGCGATGGCTTAATAGGGTTAACTTTTGATAACTCATCAAACCATCATGTAGTAGCTCGGTAGCTTTTACCTTTGATAGCTTAACTAATCACTATACGATAGCCTTGGAATATCACCCTGCAGTAGCTTTATTGATCATCATGTTATAACATTAAGGTACCATACTTCGGTAGCTTCATTAACAATGTGCAATAGCTTAAGGATCACTATTCCATTAGTTTATTAGCCAATTTGTGATAGCTTTAAATTTACCAACCTTCCATAGCTTATTTTTTCATTATGCCCTCCGATGGCTTATATAGTCAACATGCGATTTTCTCAATTTCTCAACCTTCGATGGCTTAAATGCTTTTAATCTTCCAATCGTTCATGAAGTCCACATGTGATAGCTCAAATACCTCCTCTTCAATAGTTCCTTCGATGGCTCTTTAGATTCCCACTCGATAACTTTGAAATATCAACCGTTGATAGCATATGTAGTCAACTTGTGATGGCATTGAGATCATCAACCTTTAATGGCTTATTTTATGCTTTCATCTCTCGATGACTTCTTTTCAACCTAAGATGGCTCATCTTCAACCTTTGATATCGAGTACAATTTGGGTATAACAAATAATATCTATATATTTATATATTATTATAAAATAATATTTTTTTGGAAATGATTATATGTATATGGTTTAACAAAATTTTATATGTAATTTATACATGCATACATATACGTATATATTAAAAATAAATTTTCTTTTAAAACCCATTTTAAGATTATTTTTTAATTAAGTTATTTATTTATTTCTTTGCGGTCGAGAGCTATATATGCGTGTTTGTGTATGTAATCACAATGCATATATACACATTCACATCTAATGTTGGCAGCACACAAATATTAGGATTCATGATATTGTTATCAAATTTAAGCACATATGATTCTCGATTATTACCAGATAAATATATATAATTGTAAATAGAAAAGTTACCTTGATTATAGCCTAATTAGTACACATTGAATGTTGATTTGATTGACTCCATTTGAATATGAATTCTAATCCTTCCAGAGAGAGCTACCGAACTAAAAGAAATACACATCAATGTCCTGTTTTAATTGAATTTTTGTTGTTTGATGCTTGAATTGATGAATGAGGAGGATAAGCAGGTTTGGGCTGATATGGTATGGAATAGGAAAAAAAAAGGTAATGCAAGGGGTTAAGGGAGTTTAAATAGAAAAGAAAAGAAGGATCAAAAAGTGGATCTAAATCCATAAGTCTTTCTACTATTTCAAATTCTTTGTATCAAATTCCACCCCCATTTCTCACTATCTATGGTCGACCACACCTGCCCATATATTGTCTCCTAATCACTTCAAGAAAAATTAAATAAAACACATTTATATC
Source organism: Allium cepa (assembly GCA_030765085.1). Taxonomy (NCBI): domain Eukaryota; kingdom Viridiplantae; phylum Streptophyta; class Magnoliopsida; order Asparagales; family Amaryllidaceae; genus Allium; species Allium cepa. The sequence continues at coordinate 187,549,867 of CM060937.1, read as the reverse complement.
TAATTTAAATGCACAAAGATATTGTATATCGATCATCTGTATACAACTTTTATATATTCAATACATATCAAATGAAAATTTATAATAATTATTTCATAAATATTATCTAATTTATAATAATTATAATTAATTAAATAAGGTTGTAATAGGAGTATTCAATATTTCATTTGTATGACCCTTACATGTGAATTCGGTCAGCAATTATTATCGAACAATTTGAATATTAATGTTAACACGCCATCTTAGCTAGTAGGTGACATTATGGCCAAATTTATCACTTACATGGCTTTGGAAAAAAATTCCAATTTTACTTATTTTAAGTGTTGCCCTATAGTGCAATTGTCTAAACTAGTTCCTCTCTTCAAAATAATATTACATCAGGACCTATGGAATTTGATAACGGTCAAAATTCCAATATCGTTCATATTAAACTTTATAGTCTAAACACAAAGTCCATGCTTTTATAATAACAATTATTATTAACTGAATTTCTCTAGCCAATGATTTTGATTTTGAGTTGACCATGATACTAACTCGTGTAACTTAGGAGGCGAATTCTCTATTGAATAGTGTTTCACTTCCAATGCTTCCACTCGACCCAGCTGTAGTCTTCCAATGGATGTCATGTAATGATTTAGCTATAATCAAAGTGGAGTTTCCATGTTGAAGCTTGATCATATTCTCATGTCGAGAGAATTTTCTAATATTGCCACATTGATATTTTTGTTTAACCTTAGTTATATTAACCAACAGAAAACTGTCAAATGAGTCATTCCATAGTTATCCAATAACTATCAGTATGGAACCCCTTAATGCTCATAGCAACCATAAGTAATACACTGCCAAATATTTGGAGAGCATTATGTACTCTAGTATCAACGGATGCATCAGTATCCAGTCTCGATACATCCTGATTAGAAATATTTAAAACGATGTGTTTATTATATTATGATATATTTCCCATGATTACAACACTTTGTAGTCGCTATTACAAAACACGTCCTTTATGAATTGTTTATTAAATATACTTATAATCAATTAATCATAACATAGTATAACAAGTATATAAAAAAACAAAAACAAAAAACATTAATTTCAAACTATATTTTATTACAAGGTTAATAATTTACAACAAATTATAGAATTGCCCTAAGGGCATACCCCTAACTCTACTAGTATTTTCATTTTAGCAGTCTACTTAAGGTTAAAATCTCAGAGCAGACTTAAATGATTAATCAATAAATGTTATAAGATGAACCAATGACTAAAAAGAAAACATGAACAAAATATCATTATAAGGTGCAGCTTAAAGATTAAAATTGGATTTTGTCTAAATGATCCATAGGCAACTAAACTCGTTTCTGATATTGTGCTTCAGTAAATTTCATACAAATTTTAGTATTTGAATTGTTTAAATATTAATGTAAGGCTGAATTTGCTCCAAGGAGCCAATATAACCGAGTTGTTAGCTAATTTCTGAATTCAAAATTTTTAAATAAATTTATATATGTCATAATTTAATAAAAACTAATACAAATGTTGACTGAATTTTAATGACATTTTAATTATTTATTAGAAGCTTTAAAATTAGTTAAGATAATTTATAACTATTATATATTATTTTAATGAAATATATGGACTTAAACAATTAATATATGGTATATTAATCACGTCTTGAAAGTTAAAAGAGTATGGCCTAAGGGAAATTATGCAATTCGTGACTAACCTAATTTTTGAACCAATCTTCTTTGAAATGCAGTAAGCTTTTGGTTTGGTTTTTTGTTATATATGTTGTTATATGTGATTTAAATAATGAATAAAATCATTAAGTGTACTTGTTGTTGTTTGGGACAAGCACAGAGCGACTCAACGAGACCTTTTGTAGGCCAGTAGGACAAAGTCAAAATAGAAGATCTCACATAACGATGTGTACTGGTCTTTAGACTTGAGATATTATTAGTCTTAAGTAACAAGGTCATACTTTGATTTTGGTCGATTGTATGATATCACGATCATATTATAACCATAGTTTGGTACATGTTGCACAACTTAAAGTGAAAAACTACTCAATAGAGAATTTATCTCCTTCGTCGTGGAAGGTACAAATCACCATAATTATTAGTCAGTTTAAAATCAAAATATATGGTTAGAGTTAATTATTTAACTGATAATTGTTGTTGGATTCAAACAATGAATTTAAGTGATCTATGCAATTAAATACAGATATTAATCGAGTTTTTGACCTTAGACCAAACTCTAGATATCTCAGTGATACAATGATGATGAAAAATACATGTACAAACTATCATCACTATGTGAGCTTATTATGGATTAAAAATTAGATTTGATCTAAATGATCTGTAAGTGTTTAACTTATCCCCTAAGATTCAGTAAAGTCCATGCAGGCTTTAGTGTTAAACTGATTAAATATTGACCGACAATCGAATTCACATCAAAGAGTCGACACAACTGTGTTATTAGTTATTTCCAAATTCGACTAATAGACAATTTATTAATGTTATAAACTAATAAAAAATTAACAAAAATGTTTTATTAACATTTTATTACATTTTCTTTTATTTATTTAAAGCATAAAATAGTCGAAATGATGTACACAGGCTGTACGTTGTTCAATCAAACAAGGTGATAGAATTAAGTAATTAAAACGTCTATTCAAGTAGGATTCAAAGGCATTTTAACCATGCTTGGCCAGTACATAGACCGACCATTTTATCTGAATTGAGAGTTGAAACCTAGTCTTTTAAATTTAGAGAAAAAGGCTGTGGTATTTTTGTATCTCCTTGGCTACAAATAGAATGCCTCCTCTTTTTTTCTCTTGAGACTTTTTGATAGCTCTCTACCCTACATTATCCTTATTAGTGAAGCAATATGTCGGCTTTGCAAACTGAAACCGAGGAGAATATAAGGTTAAAGGAGGAAACAATAAGCAAACGACATGTTAGACTATAGTATCAATGGTGAAAGGTATAAATCAATTCAAATATTTATCCAGTATTTATATATTATTCTCTATGCTTATATATCTCGGCCATTAATATAAAAATTTCAAAAATCCTTTATTATATTTTATATAAAACTAATATGTGTATGTATATTTTAAATACACACACAGTACATATTATTAAAATATTATTTTCATCTTGAAAAATAATAATAATATTTTTCTGATTACATATATGTATATGTATTAAATTCATTTATAATATAAATGTATATATATACGAATATACACTGTTTATATATATATATATATATATATATATATATATATATATTCAACGTCTATTTCATAATATAAATTTTTCTATATGCACATATATTATGATTTCAATATGGAAATCATAAAAAATTGTTATATTGCTTTTAATTGAAAATTTAACATTTTTGTACTTTGATTTAAAAAGTCAATAATGTTTAAATTTAAAAATGGTTGAATTTTTAATATATATATAGGCCATAATAATAAGGTAAATATGCATGACTTTATTTGATAAAGGTTGATATTAACTCCCTTAAATTTAATTGACAAACAAAAGGCAAATATACCTAGGCTTTATGCCTCGACATCACAAGGGATAAGTTTATTCGCCTACGTAAATAAATCGGCAATGTTGTTACAATGGAAAAAGTCGATATCAACTGCTCACGTGAGATCATAAATAGAAAAGACCAAGTTTTTGTATTTAACGCTGCAAAGTCCATAACACATACACATACACATATATATACACACACACACACACACACACATACATACATACATACATATATATATGGATATATGTGTATGTTTGTATTGGCATTTAACGCCATAAGGAACGTTAGTTCTTATCATTTCTTATCATTTCATTAAATACGTATATATTCTAAATTTATTGCGAATGATATGGAATAATAAACCTACGTATAATGGCAGTCACATTAAATTAATTAAATAACAAAGGATGTAGCATCAATGAAGTTAGAGGTCATAAGCACTCTATAACAACCCACCTCAAAACGAGCCTAATTTTCAACCTAGAATAGGTCATCGAACATTAGATCCATTCCAAAACTAGTTGTTGGTTAAACAATACACAGAGCTATCTATTAATGCTATCAGAAATAGTATCCATTTTATAAAAATTCAAATTTCAACATAACATCCCAATATCCATAGTGCAATATCTCAAGATATAATAACATCATGTCTAAAAATGGTACATCAAAGTATTAAAACATAAGTTGATAGATAATTGCTATAAGACTCCTTCTTTGCCTTCATCTCCTAGATCTGCATCGTCTTCTCTATTATAATGAGGAGGGAGTCAGAATAATAATATCTTGTGAATAAGATCTCGAATCTTTCTATAATAGTACTTGGACAGTATAATATAGATAAGAATATATCTTACGCATGCTAACTATATTTCTTATAAGAACCTCCAACTGTAAGCCCGAAGGCTCTCTTGCTACAATCATAAAACTTACACTTTTCTAACCCAACGCTATAACTTAATTCCTACTGTAGGCCCAAGACCATTCTCAGTCTCATGCATCCATCGTCATCATATTCTAATAATGTGAGAGAAAGTACCAAACCACTTAATACCTTTTTAATGGGAGTTAGGGACACTCTGACTATTTAATACATATATCTTAGGCAGTTCCTCATTATTTAACACCTAACCCTAGGCAGACCCACTCTGGTACTATCAAGCTGACACTGCACGAAATATCATTAGGCAACTTAATACTTTTTGTAAGAGTCGGACACTATAATATCCACTTAATAACTCAAACTCGAAGCAGAGCGTTCCCGATATTTCCATCTACTATGCATGAATGGTATCCCCGACCATTTAATACTTTCTTACCAGGGAGGAGGTGGACCTTACAAAAGCCACTTACTACCCCCGGGTCCTTGAAGCAGGTCATAAGTATTAAGCCCTATAACCAAACCATGACATCTCACATTAGTCTAGCTATTTGTAGGCATTGATAGCCATATTAAATGGACAGATTTACCCTACATAATCATGACTAACCTCGGATCCTCCATGTGTACTTATTATAGGCAATGTCTCAGATCAGCCCTAATGTCATAATGCTAGTAGCCAGATTAGGTGGGCAGACTTTCATGTGCTTTTGACCAACCTCGCATCCCTATAACTTAGTCATATTTACACTCCCCTAATCATACTGCCACATACCTCATCATATTCTACTATGGTTATAAAGAAAGATTCTTTATTACGCCATTAATCATAATCATCCTTAACTTCCACCTTATAGGGTTTTAATGCTAATTATTAACCAATTTACTATGCAATTAATATGTTATTAACTATACATTATTTAAACGCTAATACACACACATATTAAAATGTTCTTAAGCGTAGGAAGATAACTTCTTATACTAATCGTTTAAATATCAAAACTTCCAATTTATACAAGTCTAACATCATACCATAACATACAAATTAGCTAATATCCTTAGCCCGACAATAGAATTTTATAAGAAAATAGAATCAATTATCAAACTTATAATAGAATAAACATCAATAGAATTTACAATTCCAATCATTTTACACTCTATTCAACTTCTGCATATAAAATGAAAAGGGATTTGTCTTTAAATCATGGATATAGGTAAAGCCAATTAGGAATAGGAGAATCCGTACTTTACACACCATTTCCTAGTTTATTTCCTTTCTAAAACCCTTAATCTCTTGAAAAGAGAAAAATGGGAAGTGGAATAGAATTTAAAGTATTGCAATTGTAATAAGCACAAAATTTCTGCTGTTTCAATATAAAATATTTGAAATTCTAAAACGTAAGAATTGACATCTTTCTTTAAGTGAATTTTGGAGTTTTTTGTTAGGTATTTTCGTGAACAAAATTTTCCAATAGATGTGTTAAATCCAACCTATACTATATCGTTACTAATATGAGAAAAAACTAAGATTTTTCACTCACTAATAATTCTCAGCTTTCTCCATTGGATTTGAGTACGCTTTCTTCTTTTTCCCCTTTTCAGACCTCTCCATTTTGAAATATACAATAACTAGATTGTATATTAATTAGATTCATAATTTCAGGAACTGGAGGAGAATAGAATCAGAAATTGAATATTAATATCTAAAATCCCTTACATGAAGACTTTAAGAAATTTTCGAATCGTGTGGAAGAAGAAGACCGACGGAGCTACGACTATTTTTCCAAATAATTTATGAATAAAAGTCAAAGGCTAGGCACTTATAAATAGTGGTTAGAAGCCGCCAGAACTGTCGATTTAAGTTGGTTTAAAATAATATAATCTAGGTCATTTCTAGCCTAAATAACCCTAACCACTACAACACCCACCGGTCGACCGCCCTTCCTCGAGCAATGGGATGCTAGCAGTCGATCGGCCCAAGGAAGGCGGTCAACCTGTAGCTTATATGTGGGAAGGCTTTTCTAGCATTTTAATTGTTTTATTTAATTCCTTAATTGATTTCCTAATCTCATTTCTAATCAACGTTAACATTTCAAATTCCGAATTCTTAACATTAACTATAAAATTGAATTTGAATTTCATTTGAATTATTTTGAGTTAGAAAACTTCAAATATTAATTACTTCTCCATTTGAACTCTGATTTCAAAACTTTATATATGAAAATTGATTAGAAAATATTACGAATGTAATGACACAATTTTTGTAGCAAATTTTTGACATATACAAAATTTCCATTTTAGCCTTATTATTAATAAATTATTTCTTATCAATTTTTATGGGGTGATACATTCTCTCCCCTTAAAAAGGATATTGGCTTTGAAATCCCTAAAGGACAGACAGTGTAAGCGTACTAATTATCGATGCTACACAATCATTTATTCAACCAAAAATGCAATGTAGTTATGTTTGTAGACATTCTCCATGTGAGCTCAATCCTAGCGTGAATGCAGGGTCATGACATATAGGCATCTATGTCAATATCCTAAATATGCATAAAATTTAGTCCGAGTAGAAATTTTTCTATGGTTTACCACCAATAATTTGGCGATTTACACGGCCTTTCGTATAACGCTTCAGAGGTTGTCATGCCAATCGTCGCTTGGTGACTATTATTGTATGCAAATTCTACTAAAGGCAAGTGTTGCTTCCACTGCCCACTAAAGTCCATGATATAAGGTCTCAACAAGTCCTTTAAAATATAATTTACCCTTTTAGTCCGACCGTTGGTCTGTGGACGGTAACCAGAGCGAAGATTTAATGAGGTTCATAAAGTTGACTGCAAACTCCTCCAAAAATTGCTAATGAATAAGGGGTCCCTATCACTAATGATGCTAACATGAATTTCATGAAATCAAACCTCCTCCTTAATACAAATTTGTGCTAAACATGCTGCGGTCCTAAATAATGGAAATAAAATGGGCACTTTTAGTGAGCCTATCTACTATAATCCAAATAGCTTTACTTTCCTTTTGACTTCTAAGCAACCCATCTATAAAGTCCACTAATATATATGTTACCACTTCCAAGTTGGCACTTCCAACGGTAATAACAACACTTCGGGCATTCCTTGCTCTACTTTTATCTTTTGGCATGTCAAACACTTATAAACAAATTTTGCTACTTTTCTCTTTACCATCAACCAATAGAAAATTCGTTTCATATCCATATACATCTTATGTCCTTCTCCTAGCCCTTCTTCTATAATGTCCTCAACCATAGGAACACAAACATGTCCATCTTTTCTCAAATATCCTCTTTCATCAATTATATATCTACTGACCTAAGTAAAATGCCCTCCCCTACTGAACCTGCCCAAAATGTTTACTATCGCCGCATCCTTCTTCTGCTCTAGCCCAATGTGGTCCATCAATGCTAGCCTAACCTCCATTTCTACCAAATAGCCTAGAGTTGGTTTGATTGGTATTTGAAAATTTAAAATGAGAAGAACTCCAACTACCTTCACTCATATATAGTACATAAAGAGAATGCCTCTGGCCAAGGGTTCAATGAAAATATTCCCTTTTTTAGGGTACACTATATCTCAAAGTCATATGATGCTATAAACTCCATCCAACTCTACTACATAAGATTTAAATATTTTTGGAAAAATAAGTATTTAAATGATTTGTGATCAGTGAACAACTCAAATCTTTCTTCCAAAAGATAGTGCATCCATATTTTTAAGGCAAAATTGATAACTACCAACTCTAAGTCATGAGGTTGCAATCTCCTCCCATGGTCCTTCAGTTTCCTACTAGCATAAGCTATCACCCACCCATCTTGCATAAGAAATGCTCTAATCTAGTACCACATGCATCAATGTAAATAGTGAAAGGCTTCGTCCCATCGGAAATAGTCATTACATGTATGCTAGTCAATAACTCCTTCAACTTTTTGAATGCTCCGATGCACTTCTCAGCCCGTGTAAAAATCGAATTCTTCTTGGTTAAGCGAGTTAATGGGACTTCTATCTTTATACTAGTAGAAAGGGGGTTGATTTCTGACGTTATTTAGGGACATCAAAGTGACTTGGCGATCTTAAGACGTTGCTAAACTTTCCACCTTCGTTGTGTCGTCACAAAGACATTGGTAGTTAGCTACGTCGTAGTGACACGATGACTATTTCTACATTTAAAAATGGACTTCACAAATGTGTCAAAAAATACATGTCTTTGCGATGTCAGAAATATTTGACGACGCCACAACGATGTTTTGTCACATACACACACAACATCACAAAGGCATGAGAATTAGCTACGTTTTCGCAGTGGGCATATAAACAAGGGTACTTTTGGTACATGTCCTTATTAAGGTTCAAAATACACGAGAAGTCCTTCACTAAATTTCAGTGTAAATTAGATCCATGTTTTTTATTCATGATTATTGCAGAGCATGATGCAACTTTTCATAAAATTTGCTGACATTTCTGCAACTTTTCTGTACACGGTGAACATAGTGTATGAAAGTTACCGAAATATCAACACTTATTTATTGAAATTACTGACATTTCAGCAACATTTATGTACACTGTGAACACAGCTTATGAAAGTTGCTGAAATATCATCACTTATTTATAAAAGTTGCTGACATTTCAGTAATAATTTTTCTTTGTTTCTAGAAAATAGGGACCGGATTTACAATGAAACTTTGACAGAGAAAGTTGCTGAAATATCAGCACTTATTTATAAAAGTTGCTGACAATTCAGCAACAATTTTTCTTTGTTTCTAGAAAATAAGGACCGGATTTACAATGAAACTTTGACAGGGACCCGCTTTACAATATGAAAGTATGATAGGGATGCCTCCCTAATTTCCACTGCAAACAATGCCTTTATTTTACTTTTATCACCATCGGTGACTTGCAATAAACAGCATACACAAAATAAAATAACTCTTTGAAGAATATTAGTAATTTTGTGTGGCAAAATTTGCTTTAAATTTAAATCAAGAATAATGTGGGTTGAGATATGACAGTAAATGTGCCCTTCTTTAAACGATATATGTTTGAATAGCTTTCAAATAGTTAGCAAATTATAACAGGAATGACGTAGTAAAGGACCATTCTTAAAAAAAGCAATCCAACCAACCTCTGCAAAACCAATATCTACCGTTCATTAGACATTGAATCAATGGCTCAAAAAACTGATCCTTATACTCTTCTTTGTATTACCATTCACCTAACAGCATCTCCCTATATTTTCTAATTTCCCCAATCCCCAAATCAAAAATAGCAATAGCGGGAAGCGAAAAGCGGAAAGGCAATTAGATCTATAGTGAGAAAGAAGGCGATTGCTAAAAGCAGCAAGATTAGCATTCAATTCTCTATCGGTAATATTGCATGATTTTTAAAGGTTGAACAACGAATTGAACTGCTACCTAGATTTGGCATTGGCTGAACTAAGATCACCTTCGCCTCCGATGGAGAAAACACTATCGTGCCTCATTATCAGAGAACCTAACTGTGGTTTTCAGACAAAAACCCTATGTCTAGTTCATTGACATGCTATTCCAGGGTTAGAGGCTTACAGCCATTGATAAGGATGATTTGTTCTCGTTAAATTATTATTTTTAAACGAATACTTATCCTTTTTTGTTGTTCTATTAGGGCATCTCCAGTGGGCTCAGGGCTGAATATTCAACCCGCTGAATATTCAGCCCTGAACCCGGGGTGGGCTTCCAGTGGCCAGGCGCCCATTTTTATGGGCGCCTGATCAACAGGCGCCCATAAAATGGGCCCTTGCACTCCCTACCATATTTAACCCTCCTCCCTCCCCTCCCCACCTCACTTTCTACCTCATTTTCATTTTAATTTTTTTTAAGTTGGAAAAGCTAAACGAAATGTCGCCGCGTCCAACTAAAATAGCCCGAAGAACGGTTCACAGATATCCAACGGAGCAAGCTGGACCGCTACACGTTCCGCCGCCACCTGGAGTTTCACGAGACGATCTACATGTGCTACATGAGCTGCAGATGGTTATCGGCATAGAGCCGAAACCGCTTTGACGATCGTACATGTATAAATTGCAAATTAATATAACTGGTTATTTTAATATGTACATCACATACTCATATTAAATAACCGTTAATCTATCAAAAATGTTAATTCATAAATTTTCTATAGGACCATTACATTCACTATCGGGGTAGTTGGGCTAAATGCATTACTCAGTTTTATGACTCTCTTCCCGGTCCTATTATTGAGAGGCTACAGGCTAACCCTCTTGGTCTTTTTTTTGTCGATTAGGCTTGTTCAGTCCTTTGATCGACCTCTCATTCAGGCATTAGCTGAGAGGTGGTGGCCCACCACGCATACGTTTTATTTTTTTGATTTTGAGCTTGGTATCACCCCAGTTAATTTCTACATGTTCACTGACATTGAGATTGGGCGACATGGTCTTCGACCTTTTCCATTTGATGATTTATATGAGTCACCCAATCTGTTTACTATTTTTTTACCACTGATAGATGTTACCTGCATCACTAGTGGTTCTGTTAAGTTGACTTACCTACAACAGTACATCAGTTATATAGCTAGAGCCGATATGATGGATGCAGTTACTAGAGCATTTCTGTTGTACCTATTTGGTTCGACCTTTTTTTCGAACCAAAAAGGTACGATTAGACTAGGCTATTTAGCATCTCTTGCCAGATTAGATCAACTACATACTATTGACTGGGGCATAGCGATATTAGGCACCCTTTATACTGCCCTAGATTCATTTGTGCTTAGCGATGTCAGGCAGATGTATGATTTTTGGTATATTTTGCCGTTATGGTACTACGAGTACACGACAAACATGCATCCCCGCCTCCAGGACATGGCTAGTCAGGCTGCTGAGCAGTACTTCCCTAGGATGAGACGATGGGAGACTATGCAATATGTACAACATGTTCCCTTAGGTGTACAACATGACTTGATGGAGGCTAGGTTACTGCTTGATATGCGTAGTCGAGGTAACATCGTTCGGACTCCTTGGGCCTCACATTGGACTCATCTAGCATATGTAGATCTTCGGGTGGACGACAATCCCTTGATGGTTGCGTATTCACTATCTAGACGTAGGGTAGCTTTGCATACACCTGCATTTGTGCCTATGTGGTATTTGAGAGAGAGATGTGCTTATCAGATTATGGGTGATCGTCGTATATCATATAATCCTTTATCTTACAAGGACAAGTTTGGTAGACATAAGGTGATTGGCGATCGGTACTTAGATGCTCTACGATAGGCCGGGTGGGTGGATAGTAGCACTTTCTTCATCGATGGGGATTACGATGCTTATTGGGCTAGAGTAGAACCCTGTAAATTCATCGTACGAGATTATGTTCGTGGGGTCAACTCTGATCATATAGGACCTCATGTGTCAGCCGGTAGAGTTCAGGTACCGCAGGTTTCATTTGACATGATTCCGTCATAGTTCTCCCAAACTCGCATGCAGTTGGAGCCTGGTACTACTTTTAGAGCATATGACATGACATGTACTTTGATTGAGCAGCCTTTAGTCTTTCCAGATCACCCCGACTATCCTGGTGTGCCTTCAGTCGGGTTATATCCTCCATATGAGGTACGTTTGTTGTTTATTGCCATTTTCCCTTTCTTTTATGCTTAGTTTCTTACTATGTCAAATATCATCTTTACGTAGTATGCTACTAGATTGGACCAGGCCAGAGTTTCACTTGGTGTGTTTCGTCATATGACTCTTGCACATACACACACCATGCATGATATGTACATGCAACATACACAGATGCTAGAGGCACAGACCGATCAGCTATCAGCTAGACTTGCTGTATATGAGCATTTCGGATCACAAGGCAGAGGTGATGCTAGTCCCAGTGGGTATGATGCTGGTGGTTTAGATGAGGACAATGGGGATGATGAGGACGAGGGGGAGGATGGTGATAGGGATGACGATGAGGGAGATGATGATGATGGTGATGGGGATGATGACGATGATGACGGAGATGATGATGATGGAGATGATGGTGATGATGCTGACGACGACGACGTTGCATCCCTTTAGTTGTATACCTTTTAGTTTATGCATAGTAGACGTTTCATTATATGTTGCGGTTCCTATAGCTTATGTACTTATGTCATTGTTTGAGTATACTGTGTATTCTTTATGTTTATATACTTTCACTTTCATGGATTTTGGATGATAATGTTCGAGTATACTGTGAATTCTATATGTTTGTGTATACTGTGAATTATATATATTTGTGTATAATGTGAATTCTATATGTTTGTGTATACTTATAAGCACCAACTAGTTACATATAAACATAAAAAAAACTACTAGTGACATTAGAATAGAAGGTATACGAACATAGAACACTCATAAAAAATGCCACGGTACTAATAGACAGCAAATATGAAGAAACTAGACGTGACGATTAAACTGCAACTCTTGTAAAGAAAGTCTAAGACGTCTTGTCTCCTGTTCTAGTCTGTTTGCATAGGTTTTGCCCCTTGGACATAAAGGATCATCCAACCATTCCGCGTAGTTGCAACCATTCGGCCAGAATTGACATAGTTGGATTCGACGACCAATATTTTCTCCATCCGCACGTACTACAACTTCAAATTCATATGCGCACTGATAACAAACTGGGTGCGATTCAACTTCTTGCTCAGTGGATGGTTGAACTACTTGAACCTGGTTCTCAGGTTGTTCATATGCCATACGAACAACATGTTGTTCGTATGGTGGTTCAATCACTTCCTGAAGTTTCAGCTGCTTAAGGTTTTGAAACTGACCGTGGACATCTTCATAGTATTTTTCTTGATAATCGATAAGCCAATCCTCATCAGTATGTGGACTTTCCGTAGGCACATAACCTGCATCTGAATCGATAGAAGAAAGCCAAGAAGGCATTGCGATGAAGAATTTATTGTTGTGAGTGAGGAAGAAGATGATTAAGAATGATGAAAAAGTAAATCAGAAAGAGCATATATAAACAAACATTACACTTGTACTACCACTACTTTTTGATCTGACAACAAACAATACACAAGAGTATTTATAAACAAACATGACACATGTGCAACCGTACTCCATTCATTGCTCATGTGCTACCGCTACTTTTGATCTGACAGCAACAGACGACATTTGTTTGCACCAAAATTGGGCACAACACTCTTCGGAGGTGTTTGAAGAGATAAAATGAAGAGAATAGATGTAAAATGAAGCAGATCTAACAAACACATCAATAAACATATAAGAAAATACACAGAAACACAGAGTTTTAGAGTGGTTCGGCGTATTGCCAACATCCACTATGAAGTTGATGATTTTATTGACTTTCATATGCCGATTACAACTTATTGCAGCAGAATACAGCGGATTATAATGTTGAAATTCATGTACAAATGCAGCTATGGCGTACAAAAATGGATTCGGCAAAGTCTGGATGTAGGAGAGTCAAAAGATCTCTTTCCTATAGGCTCTGGGGTGCTATTTATAGGCGTAGGAGGCTGATATTTCGCTCAAATCTCGGGAGACTTCTTCTGGCACGTGGGGGGGGCCCACGCGATCAATACCACAAAGTTTCGGCCCGATCCGTGATCGATACGAACAAATTTCATATCCATCAAGATTTGATCCAATCGAGCTGAAATTTGGCGTGAACCTTCCTTAGGTCGCACGCAAGCTCCTGTGAAAATTTCATATCACTTGAATTTGTGGATTGTAAGATATGATCGACGCAAGTTGGAGTTTTTCGGACCGTGATCGATACGTATGAATTTCGTATCGATCAAGAATTGATCCAATTGAGCTGAAATTTGGCAGGAACATTCTTTAGGTTGCTAGCAAGCTCCTGTGAAAATTTCATAGCATTTGGACTTATAGATCTCGATTTATGATGGATGCAAGTTGGAGTTTTTGGTCCGTGATCGATACGAATGAATTTCGTATCGATGAAGAATTGATCCAATCGAGCTGAAATTTGGCATGAACATTCCTTAGGTTTCCAGTAAGCTCCTGTGAAAATTTGGTGGAATTTGGACTTATAGATCTTGAGTTATGATCGATGCAAGTTTGGATTTCTCATCTGTGATCGATCAATATCTTGAGCATACAAACTCCGATTGACTTGAAATTTGGAACATTGGCTTTCTTAGCTTTGCTTGTCATGTCATACCAATTGTAGCTCGATCCGGACTCGGACAAAATTTACCGACATCCATAGTAGACCTATGTATTAACAATCTCCAGGACGGACTATCCTTGATTTCTAGTCAAGTTCTTGATGTCACGGCCTTGCCAAAAGGCGGGATAACAACATTATTATTTGAAAAGACAATTCAGAAAGCTCTCGATACATTAATGAACGTTACATAACCAACTAGCAATACTATTATCTTAAGGACATCCAAATCTTTCTAGCCAATTTTGGCGTATGAAGTACGCATCACGGGCAATGAAGGGAGTGTGATATTTTAAATTGTATCGACCATCATAAGTCGAACGTGTAGTCTCAAACACATTTTCCGATATTATCTCATTAATAATCCTTGTGTAACGCGTGCATGCCCTAGTAAAGTTTCCATATATGCAGTCCTGACCTCTTGAGCCGTACGTCTGACTTGACAGCCCACGTTGTTGTTGTAAAGTTCAGCAGCCAAAGTGTCCAAAAAATGAATTACCATTGACTCCTGATTATCAAACATCTCATCGGTATGCATGTAGTACTGCATAAGCAACTTCAATTCATGAGACGTAAATGTCATATTGGAAAATGTAGTTTGAATAATGTTAAGTTTTTAAATGATTTAAACAGATAACAATTTGTGAATTTATGTAATCGTTGTTCCTTCTCTCCACTCAACAAAGTAGAGAATCTTGACCGGCAAATGAACGTGACTACAGTAAGTGATTTGACCGCACACTTACCCACCTTCTCCCCATTCAACAAAGCAGAGAATCTTGACCGGCAAATGAACGTGGCTACAGTACGTGATTTGATCGCACACTGACCCACCTTCTCTCCACTCAACAAAGCAGAGAATCTTGACTGGCAAACGAACGTGGCTATAGTACGTGATTTGACCGCACACTGACCCACATTCTCTCCACTCAACAAAGCATAGAATCTTGACCGAAAAATGAACGTGGCTACAATACGTGATTTGACCGCACACTGACTCACCTTCTCTCCATTCAACAAAGCAGAGAATCTTGACCGGCAAATGAACGTGGCTATAGTTCGTGATTTGACCGCACACTTACCCACCTTCTCTCCACTTAAGAATTAGTCATATATATACAACCATATGGATGTCATACTTGTTCACCACAATTTAGTCTAACAAAACATTCAAATATCAAACAACTATCCTCAAATATCAAACAATGTCTGGAAATATACTAAAAGCTATATTGCTATGCGACAGTGACTCTGAAGAAGAAGCGTATGCGTTAGCGCATCAACAAGAGGAGGAGGAACTGATGGAGATATACCATGAAGCATACGGTTCAACTTCTGGAAAACATGGCAATTCCGTTTTGGGTCGGAAATATATCAGCCGTAACCAGCAAGCATTTCAAAAAACACTTATGCAAGGTTACTTTGCCCGTGATCCAATTTACGGTCCAGAGATGTTTAAACGACGATTCAAAATAAGTCGTCCATTATTTTTAAGAATTCTCGAAAGCATTCAGCAGAATAATAATTATTTTGTTTACAACCAGGACGCTGCAAAAAAATAAGGTTTAAGTGGGCATCAAAAGATGACTGCAGCTTTGAGGATGTTAGCATACGGTACACCCGCCGATGCCCTTGATGACGCATATCATATTGCACAGAGTACGGCATTAGAAAACCTAGATCACTTCTGTCGGTCAGTTGTGGACATATATGGGAAGGAATATCTTCGTTCTCCAAATGAGGCAGATGTAACGCGCTTGCGTGAAATGCATGAAAGCGAAGGCTGGCCTAGAATGCTTGGAAGTCTAGATTTTATGCATTGGGAGTGTAAGAACTATCCAAAAGCTTTTCATAGAGCATATAACGGCAAAGAAAAAAACCAACTATCATCGTAGAAGCAGTTGCCTTTCATGATTTGTGGATTTGGCATGCTTTCTTTGGAATGTCAGGTTCTCTTAACGACTTAAACGTTGTCAAACGATCTCATTTGTTTAATGATTTGGTACAAGGTAAGTCAACTACCGTATCATTTACTCTTGGTCATAACACATATGAGCATGGATACTATTTAGGAGATGGAATTTATCCCAAATGGAGTACGATTTTAAGGCATTTGCAAACCCAATGATGGCAAAACAGAAACAATTTGCTGCAATGCAGGAAGGACAACGGAAGGATGTAGAAAGGGCGTTTAGGGTCCTTCAAGCAAGATTTGCAATGGCCAGCAATCCATGTAAATTATGGAAGAGATCAAAAATGGCTACAATTATGTTCTTTTGTATAATTCTACATAACATGATCATTGAAGATGAACGCGGTATGGACTATCCCAATTTCGAGTATGAAGGGGCAAAACAACCCCCTGAATTGTTTCACATAGCCATGTTACGAATTGAAGGACAATATGCAATTCATGATGATCATCATGAAGTATATCGTAATATAGCTATTCATAATAGACTCCAAAGGGATTTAATGGAGCATATTTGGAATTCTCATGGAAATCAAGAGTTGGGGATGGTGGATCTTTGTTTAATTACATTTGTTTGCCTTTTTATTTCTGTAACGAAGTGTAGAATGCCTTAATATTTATGTTTGTAATATCATTTACGTTTGATGAAGTAAATCTATATTGATATGTACATAATGCATCGAAAAAAATGATATACCATTGAATACTTTAAAACTGAAAATAGCACATGATTGAAAATATAAACTGAAGGTACATGGATATTTAAACTGCAATAACTAAAAATATCACATTAATATGTCAACTACATGTGTTTTGTTCCAGATCTACTCTCAACAATGCATTGTTTGTACTCCATCCAATATTGCATTGTAATTGGGTCCATTCTGGTGACGCCCTTTTCCATTACTAAGGTCTCTTGGCGTTGCCGCTCTAGCTCAAACCGGCCCTTCTCAATCTCGGTCAATTCTTTTAACATGGCAAGCTTTTCTGCACTCCCTCTTTGACGTTTTGCATTTTCTCTCGCATGTTTTTCATGCATTATGGCTAAACGAAAATTGATTTGAGATTGAACAACAATTTTCTTCTTAGCTGCTCGTTGCCCCATCAGTCTAGCGTCTTCATCAAATGCGGGTACTGCTTCTTCGTCTTCCTTATATGGGCATACATTAGAGTCTATATGAGAAGAATTGCCTGGGTTAGAATCGTAATTAGATCAACTTGTTTTTTTCTTGCCCTTAGACTTCGTCTGGACATCTCTTAAGCTTTTTGCGGTGTTTGAGCTCCATTTTTGTCGACTAACAAGCAAGTCATAGCAGTTTGCAAATTGATAGCAGTGAGATTTCGTTGTACCATTTTCTCATGGAAATAATTTGAAGAATTGATCGTTCGCCATTCTCTTCTAAAAAAACAGAAATACAAAATGATATATTAACAAAGTGATCAGAAATGAATATAAATTAAAAATCATATTTTTAAAAACGCTACCAATTCAGCTTCGCCACCCATTCCACTTGGATTTGTTGTTCTTATTTTGTAAATCTGCGACTCTTAGAATTGTATTTGTCGATTAATCTTTCCAAAACGACCCGTGATTGCAGACATTGACCTCGTCTTTTGAACATGTTTTTTATTATACGCAGTCATGACTTTTGCCCAAAACGCCTCTCCACTTTGGTCATTCCTCTTTACCGAGTCGTTAGAAAAATGACAGTAAATATAACACAAATCCTTATCTTCATCGCCAGACCATGGAGCAGAAGAATGAAAGGATAGAGGGAGAGCGGTCCAGGGATGAATATTTTGAAAGGGTTTAGAATCAAAATCTCAGCAATCCATATCCATCGTTTCGGTATATGATTGAAACGGATGAGACATACTTTCAATATTATGGAATTGAGAATGGAATTGTAATAGAAAAAGAGATATGTGTATTACAATCTGAAAAGTAGTCCGATATATGTAATGAAATCATAAATATGACTGTTTATAGCCGTTGTAATTTTAAATATGACCGTTTATAGCCGTTGTAATTTTAAATATTACCGTTTATAGCCGTTGGGGTCAAAATATGACCGTTTATAGCCGTTGGCCATTTACAGCCTTTGGAAGTCGGAATAAGGCGTTGTGGAGGGGGGAGGGGGTGGGGCTTGGACGTCCATTAAATGGGCGTCCAAGCCCTGACTTCTGAATCGAATCCTGAACATTCACTTTGATTTTGACGTTGAATTTAACCACTAGAGGTTTTTTTTTTTTTTTTTTTTTTTTTTTTTTGCAAATTCAGCTTGTAATCCAACGACTGGAGATGCACTTACTATGTTTGTAACTTCCTCATATTCAACTGTAAGTCCCGGTATTAAGATTCTATGGCCTAAGTTGGGTGCAGATAGTAAAGATCTTCTGTTGGGGAGTATGTTACTTATCGATATGTCATATGAAGGTTTTATAGCATTTTTTATATGTGAAAATAAGTAACGCATCCCTAAAATCAAACTTAATACACAAAACATTCTCTTCATAAAAAAGATATAAATTACATCACTATTTTTGAATATTACAATTTTTTCCTATAATACGCCTCTTCTCCATTGCAGAAATATTGATTTGTTCATGTATGGATGTTATTCTCACATCCATAATTTAAATTTGCACCCCATTAATTATCAATTATTAAAAAACAATAATTTCTTGTAAGAACGATGGATTAATAAACCGTTTTTACCATTAAATCACAAATTTTATTATCTTTCCAACAAATGACATTGTGTATATGTAAAAAAAGATAGAACAAGCTATTCGCGGATCTTTCAAAATTGATTTTTTTAAAATTTCTGCACTTATATGGTATGATTGCAGACAATTCAGCAATAATTGTAGAAATTTATGTAATTATACCATATAATTGCAGACATTTCTACAACTATATGCAATAGTTGTTGATATTTCTGTAACTATATGCAATAATTGCAGACATGTCTAAAGTTATACCATATAATTGCTGAAATGTCTGCAACTATATGCAATAGTTGTATATTTGAAAAAAATCGAATATGTTCAAAATTTAAAGAATTATCTATATATATATGGCATAATTGCATCTTTACTGCAAATATGATTTTTTGGTATGAACAACGGATCTCATTTTAAAGATCATAAAACTTTTGATTTTTTGTTGAAAACGGTATGCTGATCCGATGTTTTTACAGAGAGTTATACGCATTTAAATTTTAAAAATGTAAAGGGTATTTGGGTCTTTGTACATGCGTAAATTTGAAAATGGAAACTTATTAAAAAAACGGAGAGATATTTTGTGTATTTTCAAACCTTATTAGGATGTATGTCAAACGCACCTTTTTTACATTTTATCAATTTTATTCGCTGGTATTCACAGCTACTCTTTACAGTATATTTTACCGAGCAAAGTTAGGTGTGCTGCTGGAGCATTATCGAAGGTTGCATAAGTTGTTTCACCTTATTATTGTTTTATCAATCCATGGAGATTTTTGGGCTTTGGCCTGTCATCATATAAAAGTTTAGTATCACACATGAGTTTGAAGAAACCTTAGTTGCGAGTTTAAATTTACTTGGAAATTCTATAAGATAAGTCAAGTCTGATTTATGATTACGTTGATTAAGGATTATCATGTTATAAAGATCTAATTTGTTTAATAGTCATAATTTTTTTGTAGTTGAAGTCAGTTTTTGATTAGTTGTGCAAGAGATGCATTTAAAATAACCATTTGCTTGGTGTGGCTAACCTGACAATATGTGAAGCATCACTTATAGTTGAGCAATGCATTCCTAGAAAGGCCAGCATATAGAATAATATATCTCACACCGCATGCTGTCTCACAAAAGTAACAATTAGGATCTGTAGCAAATTCTAACCACTTGAAAGCAACAATTATAGAGGTTCAAAATTGAGCACAAGTGATTTTTTTGTTCTAGTTTATTTAACGTAAAGGGAAACATAAGTTTGTATTGGCATTTCAGAGGAACGTGAGTTTGTATTGTTGTTTCATACCTTGAATAAGCTGTAAAAAAACTACAGAGTACAAAAACTATGTGTAATCCCAAAATTATAGGCATTCATAGTATGTACCTTGGTCTAACTGCCTACAAATTTCCAATTTGTCATTTTAACCAGGTATTATATATTTTCAACTGTATTCTAATCTACGTCACCGGCAGTATCAGTTTACTATGCATATCAAAGATCATAGAAGTCTCTCAATCCAGTTACCATAAAGATCTATGAAATGGTAACTAGTAACCGAGTAACTTTTTTTGCTGAAGAGGTAACTTTACTTCTAATTATTCATATGCCTTATTTTTTACATTTATTCTTGCATACTAACTAATTATGTACTTTGGCATTTAATATACCCCTAATCTTTGTTCTATTCGTTATAAATTTAACACTTATCTTACTCCTCTATGAGAATATAAAGCGAAGAATGAGGAGATTTCTACACTCAAGTCCATTGTGAGCGGGTTAAAGACGAGTATGGTGGATATGATGGGAAGTGTACACAACATAGGTGTGTGAACGGTAGTAGGCCATCGCACGGTGCACAAGTTACTTCATATAGACATGATTTGTGTATTATGTGTGTATGTATGTTATTAATTGTTATTCGGACATGTTGGTTGAAATTGTAGTTATCATGTGTCTTTGTAAATTCGTTCTACTAATTATGATTATATTGTGTGTTTAGACTTAAACTATATTTTTTAATTGATATTTACTGATTAATATTTAGGAATTTGCATATACATGATTGTTTGTGATGATATATATTGCCCGTTAGGCTGTATACTATAATTTTGTTTAGTTTGTGGATGTAGGAAGTGGAAGTAGTGATTCGCTATTGAATCTCATAGCGATAAGGCAATGCAAGGGTGTCGCAATGGCGTCATAAAAGTCTATTGACGCTATTGTGACAAATTTTTTTTCTTTACAATACCTGCGTCGCAATGGAGTCGTTAAATTTTAGTGATGTCATTGCGATGCTATTTTTGTAATACAGAATATGTGCCGCGAAGACGCCTCAACGATGTCAAACAATTTAGAGACTCATTTTTCCATCAGTTATTTTGGTGTTGCTAAAATTTAGCGACACCATGGTGATGCCAAATGCGAATAAGAAACCGCAGGTTTGTAGTAGTGTTATGAAGTCCTCGATGAATTTCCTATAATAACCCGTCAACACAAGAAAATTCCTAACCAATTAGGTGTTCATCGGATCCTTCTAATCTTAAATAGCTTCCACCTTCGTGGGGTCTATAGATAATCAATTTTCAGAAATAGTATATCCGAGAAATCTCACCTCCTTTTTTGAAAAGTGACATTTTGAGAATTTGGTTTTAGTAGTGCATTCGCAAAGTCCCGTGTACCTCCCTAAGTGATTTTCATGCTCATCTTTACTCTTGGAGAATACTAAGAAACCATCCATACACACTACGATGAATTTATGAAGCTATCCCCTAAAAACTCCAGTACTCAAATCTACAAAGTATGCAGGGCATCTGTCAATCCAAAAGGTATTACTTACCATTCATATAGTCCATCCAAAGTGGTAAATGAAGTCTTCTGCTTGCTATCCTCAACTATCCAGTGGCTAAGTCCAACTGGAAAAAGATTTTGGCACCCACAAGCCGATCAAACAAATCATCTATTTTAGGTAAAGGGTATCTATTATTCTTAGTCAACTTATTGAGTTTGTTATAGTCGACAAATAGTCTTAATGAGCCATCTACCTTAATGGCAAAGATTGTTATCCCTCTTTTTGGTCAAAGACAAGATATCAACAAATTGGCTTAAAAGAATGGATATCAGGATTGGAGATCGATTGGAAACAAGCCTATGATTGATACCATCAACATTGGACTAAGCTCCAATCAAGATAGGATCGATCGAGAATGATTAATAAGGTTCACTGAGGCTACTCTTTGAATTTTAGGTCAATCGAAGTTTATATGCTCAAGTTATGGATAGATAAATATTCGCAAAAAAAGGGCTCATATCGATACTCTCGTATCGTTCACTATGCATAAGGATTTGGATTAACGCATGCGCTTTACATTTGGTTTGGATCGATTGATATTCGTATCGATACATCTCGTATCACAAATTTGTATCAATCAGGCACCTCCAAAAGGATACAGGTCGATGGATGTGGAATGTTGTTTTCGTGTCGATACATGCATATCGACGGATGGATATGGCAAAGCATGTTGAAGACTCGATACAGACTTGACTACAACTCAAGCAAAATTCTTTCGGTCGATACACTTTGTATCGATCAAAGCTAGGATCGATATGAGGAATAAAGCAGCCGACGGGTACGGTGGCAACTGCACTTGGAAGTATTTCGTATCGATCATTCGTATCAATCGATATGAAAGAAGCAGTCAAGGAATGGAGCAAAAAACATGGATCACAACACAAGACTCGGATCGGTACGAGAATTAAGGAGCGCATTGTCTATGGATAGGAAATCATTAGCCTACACATGCAAACTAGATCTTGGATCGATCATATCTCACAATCTACAACTCCAAACGCAATGAGATTTTCACAGCAAATTGCACAACACATAGGAAACATCCATGATCGATCCCAACTCAATTGGAGAAATTTATGATGGATACAAACTCATTATGGATCGATCGAGGATTGATCTCAAATGATCATGAGGGCCCATCTGGACTTGATAAGAAGTATTTCGAGATTTAAGGAAGATATTTCCAGCTCCACACCTATAAATAGAACCTCCATTGCAACTAAAAGGGGGCCTTTTCTCTCGGCTCCTCTTTATCTTCTTCTCTTTTGGCTAGACTCTGCAATTTTTGGCTATTGATATTCAAAGGATTGTAACTATAATCACAGTATAAAAGGAATAAAAGGATCAATCCAAAGTGGACGTAGGCCGGAGATAGCCGAACTACTATAAATCTGGTGGCTTTTCTTACTTTCTTTATTTTGCATTTACTATTTCTTCATTTTTACTCTCTACATTATCTAGATCTGTGATCTGTGACTGCTATTGAGGATTTGAGTGTAAACATTGGTGCTTTCATTACATTCGGAGTTTGTGACCATTTTTGGCGCAAACATTTTGATGCTTTCACTAAAAACTTTAGTACCCGCTAATTTGGAAAAGGATTGGATCTGAAACTATGGCTAGGCAATTGGCTAGAAGGACATTACCAGAAAGGAGCCATAAGGAGGTAAGTCAAGGGGCTTTCTTTGGAGCTGGAGCAGATTAGGCATCCATCTATATCACGAGGGATGAGATGCGGACAATGATGGATTCTATGCAGGAGAGATTATTGAAAAGCCAACCAAGAGATGATGTAGAATCTCTCCAGGCCAATGGGAATAGGTGGGACACAGAACCTAGGAAATGGACCAACCATAGTTGTTGGCAATGTAGAACAAGGAGTCGAAGCTATAGAAATCTATGGAGGTCAGATCCAGAATCAGAATAGTGAAGATGAAGGGAATCGGTAAAGGCCTGGGGCCAGATCCTTAGGATCAGATATTGAAAGGCCTGTGAATGAAGCTCAACAACCTGGGGCCAACGCAAACGTGAATGAGAAACATGAAAAGTACTACCCAAACTACCCTCTAGGACAGGGAGGGCAAGATGGAAACGCATATAAAAGGCCATCCCCAGATGAAGACGAGCGGATGGCTGGATTAATAAGAGGGATTATGAGAGGAGGGCTACCGAGAAGAGGCTCGGAGGAAGTTAGTCGGAGTCCATTCACTCTAAATATAAAAAACGCACGGAACCTTCAAAATTAAAACTACCAACACTGGAGGCGTGTGATGGGAAGTCTGACCCAACTATGCATGTAACATGACACATCAGATATTTGGAAGTGTTAGGGGGCATTCGAGGATATTTTGGCAAGATGTTGCCCATTGTATTTGACAGATTTAGCCGTGCTCTGGTTTAAGTAGCTAGAGATTGGACCGATCAGGATATAGGATGAACTAGTGGAACGCTTCATGAGACAACTTTGGGTTCACGCTACACGACCTAAGAACGTTATGACGTTAGCATCGATGAAGCAGAGGACATGAGAGTCCATAAGGAATTTTCCAATGCGGTTCAATGTCGTCGTGGGTTCGGTGGATTGCCCGGATCCATCAATGATTTTGATGGCGGCGATAGCAGGAATTGTAGAGGGCACTATGTTCAAAGATTCATTGGTATGGGATCCACCATAGGACCTCAGAGATTTCTACCACGAGGAAAAAAGGTTTATATGATTAGAGCATGCATGCACTAAAAGGCAGGAGGTGAACACCGTGCAAGACGAAGGAACGTCTGGAGAAGTTCATGGGATGGATAAAGGAAAGAAAAAGCAGGATGATGGATGTTTGCGCAAAAAATGGGCAAACACCTCAAAGTTGTATGATTCCTTTGATTTTAAATTGTTTTTAGTGATTTGGGTGATTTATGCAAATATATAAAAAGCAGGGACTAAACTGTAAAAGACACACAGATTTATAGTGGTTCGGACAGAACATGCCTACGTCCACTTTATATGTTATTCTCCTTTTCTCTTCAGATTACAAGTACAAAGCTTTGATTACAAGTAACTGAAAGTTGTTTGAAAGTTCTATCCGTGCTTGATCTCTCAAACTTGTCTGCCATTGTTGTACCCCTGCCCCTCTATTTATAGAGTGAGGCTGGGGGCAGGAGTCCTGGATGTATATAGCTGCTGGCGGGCCTGCGCTGAAGCAATCTGGACTGGCAACTTTGGTTCGGCAAGGGCTTGGTTCGGTAGTTCATGGAAGTGGAGTTGGTCCGGTGGGACGTTGGTTCGGTGAAGGTGTATCCGGTGGTGAGTGAATGGAGCTTGGTTCGGCTATGCAGGGAGTGGTGTTGGACCGGTGGTTCATTTGGCAGTGTATGGAATGAAGGTTGATTCGGTGGACCGGAGGTTTATTCGGCAGGCATGGTTCGATGGTAGGTGGAGTTTGGTTCGGCACGAAGGTGGTCTGGTAGGTGTGGGGAAGTGTGTTGGTTCGGCAGGGATTGGATTCGGCAGGTAGATGGCGAGTGAGCTTGGACCGGTAGTTGATGGAGTGGTGAGAGTTGGTTCGGTCAATGGTAGTTGGAGAAATCTTGGACCGGTAGTGAGAATGTCGAATGAGAGTGCCGAATGAGCTCTTGTATTTGTGAATGCCGAATGAGCTCTGGCATCTTGAACGCCGAATGAGATTTCGCTCTACATTGTCGAATGAAACTTTAAACCTTTGATACCGAATGGACTTCTATACTTGAATCATGAGTGAAATCCCAGATTTATATACGCTTGTTGGCCGCTTCCTCTTGGTTCGGTCGTGGTGGAAATGCACACAACATTGATATTCCAGTTTTGACCAAAAATGGGATAACACTTTGCCCCCCAAAACATGCCTTGCGATAGGAAGGCGTGTTTTGTAATGCCATGAGCTGGATGTTCATATCCTGTTGATGTCCTTGCGGTAGGAAGACGTGTTTTGTAATGCCATGAGCTGGATGTTCATTTCCTGTTGACAACCTGTAAAGAGCTTGATATTTTATATGGCCACAAATGACGACCGTTCGGGATCGAGCTATTTGGGATGAAGCGCGGCCGTTCATGGTCAAGCGCCTAACTTCAAATGACGACTGTTCGCAATCGAGTCATTTGAGGTGAAGTGCGACCGTTCGCGGTCAAGCGTCTAAATCCATGCGGCGATCGTTCGAGACCGAGTCATTTGCGGTGGAATGTGATCGTTCACGGTCAAGCGCTTTACTTCAAATGACGACCGTTCGGGATCGAGCCATTCGAGGTAAAGTGCGACCGAACCCGGTCAGAGGGCGGACCTCAAATGATGACCGTTCGCGATCAAGCCACTTAGGGTGAAAGGTGACCGTTCACGGCCGGTGCCGTTCGTGGCAAAAGATGAAATGGGACCGTTCGCGGTCAAGCGCCTTACTTCGGATGACGATCGTTCGAGATCGAGCCATTCGTGGTAAGGTGCGACTGTTGGCGGTCAGGGGGTGGACCTCAAATGGCGACCTTTCGCGATCGAGCCATTTGTGGCGAGACGAGTTGTGCCGTTCGAGGCGAGTTTGTGACTGTTCGAAGTCGGGTGCTGTTCGAGGCGAATTGTGACCGTTCGAGGTCGGGTGCCGTTCGAGGCGAGTTGTGATCGTTCGCGATCGGGTGCCGTTCGAGGCGAATTGTGACTGTTCGAAGTCGGGTGCCGTTCGAGGCGAATTGTGACTGTTCGAAGTCGGGTGCCGTTCGAGGCGAATGAGTGTGCCGGGGGGGGGACTTAATAATATCAGTGCTGGAGTTATTGTTTGGGGGAGTTTCCGAATCAAAGAGTTCGGCAGTTCGCTGCCATGCAAGAGGTGCTCGTGGACCATTCGCGATCCACGGGCATACAAGTAAATTTTTCCATAGAATTGTAAATGTTAAAGCAATAATCATATGAATCTTACAGCAGAAATGTCCAAACGGGAAGAATTTAAATGTTCAAATCAAAATCAAAGCAAAAAGCAGAATGAAGATGTCAAAGCGTAAACTCTTACTGTAACGTGGCTGGTAGTCATTCAGAGCATGCCTATGGATCGTGCGCGATCGCTCACATGTGTAAATGATTTAACCGTGTTAGCGAGAGGTTTACAACTTGTTCATCATTATTTTAATCAAGCAATCAATGGATAATCAAACGGTGCCCCGATCCAGGGTCACCTCTAGCCGATGTAGACGGTGGTCGCTCTGGCTCCACTGCTGGAGTTCGCCTCCTCACGTACTGAAGGAGCATACCGTTCCTGATATGCCCTTCCACCTCGTCCTTCAAATGCCTACAATCATTAGTGTTATGACCGTATAATTCATGGAATACACAAAACTTATCTGATTTTCTTTCGTCAGAGGTTGGATCCCTTCGCATTGGTCTATGATACGGAACCTGCCCCTTGGTATCCTGATAAATTCGTTCCAGACTCTCATTCAGCTCAGTGTGAGTGATGAATCGCGGCTCCCTCCTTTGCCGCTTTGACCTGTCATCATTATCCTCAGCCTTTCTCTTTCCTTTGCTAGTCTCCGCACCCTTTCCAGGTGGGTTTCCGCTCTTGATTGCGTAAACGTCATCTTCTTCCTCTCTTTCTGCACTAGCATCTTCCAAACGCAGAAACTTTTCAGCCTCATGATAGAACTCTCCCAGATTCATAGGCGGGTCCTTAGTTAATGAATTCTTGAACTCTGTGCTATCAGCTATTCCAGATACAGCCGCCATCATGACCATAGATGGATCTGGTCGATCCACTGATGTTGCCGCCGCATTAAATCGCGTTAGAAAGCTCCTCAAAGTCTCTCCAGTTTTCTGCTTTAAGGTTGCCAAAGTCATCACATTCTTGGGTCTCGCAATATGAACCTTGAATTGCCTCATGAATCTCTCAGTTAAATCTGCCCACGTTCCTATGAAGCCGCTCTCCAGTTGCCTAAACCATAACGCTGCAATGTCCGTCAAATACAGTGGAAAGCACCGGGCCATGACCTCCTGTGATGCCCCCAGCACTTCCATGTGCCTCATATACTTAGTAAGATGGACCGCAGGGTCTGTCCTCCCATCGTACATCTCTACTTATGGTAGCTTGAATTCTGGTGGGTTCCTAACCATCCTAATCGCAGAAGAAAAAGGACTCATGTTTACATCTTCCAAGTCTCTGTTTACTAAACCGCCTCTCATAGCTCTTCTAACCATCTCTGCTAATCTGTCATTGTCTCCAAGCTGTAGTCCTCGTTCACTGCCTTCGACCTGCCCCCCGAGTCCGCGGGAGTTTTCATGTGTATGCCTTCCTGGCTGAACGTTCATTCCTCTATTGCTACCAGGTGGCTCGGATGCCCCTATCTCTCTTCCCGGGGTCGGATCAACATGCTCTGCGTGAGTGCCCCCTAACTCTGGTGCTTCGCCAAATGGTCCTGCTCCGTTCTGAACTCCAGTTGCTCCTTGGTCTTGTGCTCCAAGTTGCCCAATTTGCTGAAGCAAGTTCTGGATCATCTCTTCTTGTCTTCTCATCATAGCCTCCATCTCATCCCTGGTGATGAAGGCTGAAGCTTGGTTTGCTCCTGAGGAAGCCTTTTGACTCCCTTCCTGTTGACTCTGCTCTGGCCTTGGCCTTCTGCTTGATTGTCTCGCCATGACTCTTCCAATCTGAATCTCTAAACTCTCAAATTCAACTTCCAAGCGGTAGGTCCCTTGAGTTCAAACTCTCAATGAAAGCACCAAAAATGTTTGCGCAAAAAATGGGCAAACACCTCAAAGTCGTGTGATTCCTTTGATTTTAAGTTGTTTTTAGTGATTTGGGTGATTTATGCAAATATATAAAAAGCAGGGACTAAACTGTAAAAGACACACTGATTTATAGTGGTTCGGACAGAACGTGCCGACGTCCACTTTATATGTTATTCTCCTTTTCTCTTCAGATTACAAGTACAAAGCTTTGATTACAAGTAACTGAAAGTTGTTTGAAAGTTCTATCCGTGCTTGAGCTCTCAAACTTGTCTGCCATTGTTGTACCCCTGCCCCTCTATTTATAGAGTGAGGCTGGGGGCAGGAGTCCTGGATGTATATAGCTGCTGGCGGGCCTGCGCTGAAGCAATCTGGACTGGCAACTTTGGTTCGGCAAGGGCTTGGTTCGGTAGTTCATGGAAGTGGAGTTTGTCCGGTGGGACGTTGGTTCGGTGAAGGTGTATCCGATGGTGAGTGGATGGAGCTTGGTTCGGCTATGCAGGGAGTGGTGTTGGACCGGTGGTTCATTTGGTAGTGTATGGAATGAAGGTTGATTCGGTGGACCGAAGGTTTATTCGGCAGGCATGGTTCGATGGTAGGTGGAATTTGGTTCGGCACGAAGGTGGTCCGGTAGGTGTGGGGAAGTGTGTTGGTCCGGCAGGGATTGGATTCGGCAGGTAGATGGTGAGTGAGCTTGGACCGGTAGTTGATGGAGTGGTGAGAGTTGGTTCGGTCAATGGTAGTTGGAGAAACCTTGGACCGGTAGTGAGAATGTCGAATGAGAGTGCCGAATGAGCTCTTGTATTTGGGAATGCCAAATGAGCTCTGGCATCTTGAACGCCGAATGAGATTTCGCTCTACATTGCCGAATGAAACTTTAAACCTTTGATACCGAATGGACTTTTATACTTGAATCATGAGTGAAATCCCAGACTTATATACGCTTGCTGGCTGCTTCTTCTTGGTTCGGTCGTGGTGGAAATGCACACAACATTGATATTCCAGTTTTGGCCAAAAATGGGATAACAATGGATATGATGGTTCTAACAAATAGAGGAGAGACCGAGAACCCAAATTCACCACATACATAGACTTGATGGAGAATTCGAAATGAATTTACTAAGAAACACGGGGGCAACTCCTCTATCGAAAACCACCAGAAGGAAACCCACCAAGCAGGAGCGCAGGAGCAGGTGGTACTGCCTATTCCATGAGATTGAAGGGCATACCACAAATGAATGCCGCTACTTGAAGGACATGCTGGAAGATCACATCAGGAGTGACAAATTACCACAGCATGTGAGGTACCGAACAACAGCGGTAGAACACGAGCGGCTACCGCCTGCACCAAACAGGAATGACCCTGGATCGGGGTCACGACTCATCAATAGTTTATCGTCATGGCAATGGTCGGGTTTAGGATTTGAACTTCGGTTATCGAATTATCTTTCTGGTTTTGTTTCTAAAAATAAAGCAGCTATGCCACTTGTAAGGGAACCGGGGTAATTCCTAGGCATGCTCTGAGATGGTAGTGGACCGCTCTGCCCGAAGAGGCTGCACTTAGTTTTTTCTGTTTTTTCATTGAACGTTTGGAATTTGGATTTAATAAATGGATTTTTATTTTATAAAACAAATCCCTGATCGAAGAGTTAAAGGACGGATGTTGGAAGTCGGTTGGAAATTGATCGCTTTATGACCCTGTTCGAAGAGACAGGGACTGGAGCGCAAGAAGTGAGTCGTTTCGCCAGAGAGCGACATGATCAACTCACTTGACATTGTTCCCTATTCACCAGAGAGTGATTGGATCAAGGCTCGACAAGAGCCCAGAGTGGTTGTAATTGGCCTAGGACTTAGGCCATGGCATCGCTTAATGTTCAAGGATATTAAACCGGAGTGAAGGGAGCGACATCACTTCATCGGAGAACAACAAGATCGGCTTGCTCGGCGTTGTTTCCCCTTTACCGGAGTGTCATAAAATGGGATCCAGCAAGAGCCTGGAGATGTTATGATCGGTCTAGGAGGACCAAGACATCACTACATGCCCCCACCGGGACGGAGTGCAAGGGATAGGTTGCTTCGCCGAAGCACGATAGGATCTGCCTATTCAATCATTAAGTTTGGATCGAGCTTAGCAAGGGTTTAGAGAAGGCCGCCAATGATCCGAAGAGATCGTAGGATTCAGTTACCAGCTTCCAAGATGTGAAATGGATGTTGATTCAGCTTTGAATGGCTGAGGATTGGACATGGACCCTGGATTCGGTTAAGGACCCGAAGCGGTCTCGGATTTAGATATTGACCCAATGAGGTCACAGATTTGGTTATTGGTCACTAGATATGGATGGATTAGAACTCGGTTGTTGGGTCCGGATGGAATTGCTTGGTAATGGATTAGATTATGGATTGGACGATATGGCTACCGGTGGAGTATGGATTTTGGATATCGAATTTATAGCTATACAAGACATGCCTTCTTATCAGAAGGCATGTTTTGAGGGGCAAATGTTATCCCGCTTTTTGGTAAAAGTCAAGATATCAACAAATTGGCTAAAAATGATGGATATCAAGAATGAAGATCGATTAGAAGCAAGGTTATGATCAATACCATAAAAATTGGACCAAACTCCAATCAAAGTGGAATCGAACGAGAATGATAAACAAGGCCTGGTGAGGCTACAATTCGAATTTCAGGTCAATCGGAGTTCATATGCTTAAATTTTGGATGGACCAATATTTAGGAAAAACTGGCTTGTATAGGTACTCTTGTATCGATCACTATTGATACAGATTTGGATTAACACATGTGCTTTACATTTTGTTTGGATCGATCGATATTCATATTGATACATCTCGTATCGATACAACTCGTATCGATCAGGCAGCCCAGGAAGGATACAGGTTGATGGATGTGGATTGTTGTTTCGCATCAATACATGCGTATAGATCATATGGATACGGCAAAGCATGTTGAAGGCCCGATGGGGATTTGACAACGACTCAAGTAAAATGGTTTCGATCGATACACTTCGTATCGATCAAAGCTTGGATCGATACATTATCTGGATCTGTGATTTGTGATTTGTGACTGGATATTAAGGATTTGTGTGTAAACACTAGTGCTTTCATTACATTCGGCATTTGTGACCATTTTTGGCGCAGAAAAAGATAACAGGTTCTTCCCTTTAAGAAGTACTTTAATGAATGAATCCTTTATGCAATAGCTCTAAAATATGCTTATCCAACTCTCGCCTTTCTTTGGGGGTCATGTGTCTTGGAAAAGCAAAGATTCTGGTGTCCTTTTCCAAATCGGTCCTAAAATCGGTCTCCCTTTAGGGTGGGAAAATCGAGACTTCTACAAAAACATCGAGAAATTCAAAACTATGGGTACATATGAGAGTTCATCTTGAGACAAGCTAAACGAATATAAGTAGCAAACTCGACTGAGTTTTGGAGTGTATAACGAACATTTATATCTCATACCTTATAATTGCATAACCATACAATTCTCCTATCATAATCTAAAATAGCCCTGTAGTAAGATAACCAATCCATCTCTAGGATAAGTCCATACTCCATAAAATTAAGAACATATGCGTTACATGTAAAATCGACGTTACATATGTCCACAACGAGATCTTTGTAAATTAAAGAAAGACGCATCGACTTCCTAATAGGATTTGATACTGCTATTAGGTCGGTGATAATGAGGGATTTTAGACTTGAAGAGTTAAGTTAGCTATGAGTGAGTGTAATGCTCCCAAGTCAAGTAGGGTGCATATAGAATGCCTATAAATAATAGTTGTACCATCCATTGCAGTTTTTCCTTGATCTCTTGGAGGAGGTCTACACGAGAGAGGAATTGCCTCAATAGCATAGGCTTCCCTACTCTATCCTTCCTTCGTAAGCTTCGGACATTGGTTCGTGAAGTGCCCCTCCTCGTGGCAGTAATAACACTTCCTATTGAACTCTTCCCTCATTAAACTTACACTTACAATCCCTAGCGATGTGTCCTTTTTTGGCATCCTAGATATGTTATACCTTCCTTCTTAAACTTTCCCTTGGCCTTCTTGTTTGTCCAAAATCCTCCCGTGTTAGCTCCACCTTGGTTTTGCCCCGGTCCTACTTCCTCCTTCTTCTTCTAACCAACCATTTGAAGCGAAGTCATCTCAACTAACATCTCATATGCCGTGCCAGTGGGTACTTGGGTCAAAAGCAACCCTCTAATGGGGAATTCATTGATCAAACTCATTCCAAACTTAAGTAGTTCTTAAACCTTCTGATATATTCCTTCAAAGTGGAAGTCTCCCTATCTAAGTTTTTATAAACCTTTCCAATTGAAAATTCATGTCAATCCTAGGCATACATCTTGACTTAAAGTGGTTTCTGAACTCAATCCAGGTGATAACTCTCTCAGCATTCTCCTTAGCCACAATAGTCCACCAAGCCATGCCGCCGTGCTCCTCGCAGTCTGATCCTCCTATCCATGCTCCCAAAAGATACGCTTACAATCGTTAATCCGAGTCTTCATCTCCACAAAACCTTCTACTTCTTTATACACCTTTCCACTCATATTTTGGAAGTCCTTGCGCATCTTGGTAAATTTTATAGGGTGAGGTGCTGCTTTAGTAGGCGGGACATTAGGTGTTGCTTGTGTAGCTTTTTGGGAATGGGAACTTAGCCTACATGCCTCAGGCATTGCTTAAACCATTCAGGCATCCCTTAGATAGTGGGTATCTCATGGATAGAGGGGTTTCCAGCCTCAAAGGAATGATTTTTAGCCATATCAACTATTTGTAGGTTTAAACTTTTAGTACAATCTCCTAAAATAGTATTATGTGCTAAAAATAAAAAATTTGCCCAGTGTATTTGCGTATATTCATGATAGTTTGTGTGAGTGTATATATATA
The DNA here is from genome assembly GCA_030765085.1 of Allium cepa. Classification (NCBI taxonomy): domain Eukaryota; kingdom Viridiplantae; phylum Streptophyta; class Magnoliopsida; order Asparagales; family Amaryllidaceae; genus Allium; species Allium cepa. The sequence goes on along the minus strand of CM060937.1, from coordinate 187,516,051 downwards.
TATGTGTGTGTGTGTGTGTGTATGTAGAAAGGTTTTGAAAAATGTTTCCAAAAACAATAGGAACGCATACGTATAGTTAAACCCATTGATCAGGAAACCCTAGCTCTGATACCAAATGTAACAACCCACCTCGAAATGGGACTAATTTTAGACTTAGAAAAGGCTCGTCGAACATTAGACCTGTTCCAAAGCTGACTGTTGGTGGAACAATGCACAGAGCTATCTTCTAATGCTATCAGAATCTCATAGTGAAAGAGAGAAAAATATAATATCAGAAACAATATCCATTTTATAAAAATTCAAATTTCAAAACATAACTTAACAACCCAATATCCATAGTACATTATCTCAAAATACAATAACATCATGTCTGAAATTGGTACATCAAAATATAAAAACCTAAGTCAATAGATAACTACTGCAAGACTCTGCCTCCACCTTCATCTTTTAAATCTGCATCATCTTCTCTAACTTATATTGTAATGAGGAGAGAGTGAGAACAACAATGTCTTGTGAATAAAATGTCGAATCTTTCCATAATAGTACTTGAGCAATATAATTTAGATAAAAATATGTCTTACGTGTCCTAACTATATTTCTTATAAGTATCTCCAATTGTAAGCCCGAAGGCTCTTCCAGTCTAGTATTATAACTTACACTTTTCTAACCCAATTACATAACTTACTTTGAATTATAGGCCTAAGACCATCCCCAGTCCCACGTATATACCGTTAATCATGTCCTGGCAATGTGAGAGAAAGTACCTAAGTCATTTAGTACCTTTTCAATAAGGATTAGGCAGACTCTGACCATTTAATACCTATATTTTAGGTAGGTCCTCATCATTTAATACCTAATCCAAAGTGGACCCCTATCTGGTACTATCTAGTTGGCATCGCATGGAATCTCATCGGGCTACTTAATAGTTCTTTCTAAAATAGGCGGACCCTACACTAGCCATTTAATACCTCAAACTCGAAGTGGACCCTTCCCGAGATTTCCATCTATCATGCCTAAGTGCTATCCCCTTCCATTTGATACTTCCTAATCAGGGAGGAGGCAGACCCTACAACAACCACTTACTATCCCCAATCCTCGAAGCATATCCTACATATTATAACCCGCAACTCAAGCTGTGACATCTCACATTAGTCCGACAATTATTATGCACTGGTAGCCAAATTAACTGGATAGGCTTACCCTACAAAATTGAGACTAACCTTGTGTCCTCAGTGGGTACTTATTATAGGCGAGTTCTCACATCAGCCCTAAAATCACACTGTTGGCAGCCAGATTTGCTGGGCAGACTTTTGTGTGCTTTTGACTTGCCTCTCATTCATATAGCTTAGTCATAATTTACTCCCTTAATCGTACTACAATATACCTCACCACATTCTACTAAGGCTACAAAGAAAGATTCTTTATTTCGCCACTAACCATTACTTCCATCCTATGAGGTTTTACTGTTAATTACCAACCTATTTACTATACAATTAATACAATATGAATTATACGTTATTCATATGCTGATGCGTACACACACACACTAAAACACTCCTAAGAGTCCGAAGGTTGCATCCTATACTAGTTGTTTAAATGTCAAATGTAACAACCCTGGTGTTAAATACCTAATTAGTTAAATTTAGTTATGGATAATTAAGGCTAATTTGTGATTCGTTAAATTTAATTGTGAAGAAAAATCTAGTAATTGAGACTAGTGATTTGTTTTATCTTGATTAATTTGAAGATAATTTTAGAAAATGTAATAAATTTAAATAAGTGATTAGTATTGGGAAACATTGTTTAAATGGGAATTTGCAATTCATAGTGAGAATAACTTTTATTTTCAAAATTTATAATTAATTCTTAAAATATCTCAATATTAAAAGTAATGAGGATTTTTAACTTGTTAATTTTTTTTGGTAAATGGAGAAATTAATTTGTGATTTTGTAAAAATTTATATAAGTGTAGAATATGTTCATAATTTATAATCCAAAATAAAGATTAGTAACACTTTTCTTGGCAATTGAATTTACAACACTTTGTTGATGGGTTTGGGTCTAAGAAAATATCAACCCATTAGTGTATTTGAAAACAAGTTTCTCTCCTTAGTAAAATACATAATGAACTGTACGTTCATTCTCTAAACTAGTAAACTAAAAGAAAGCTACTCAAAGCTAAAAGGAAGCCTCAGTTCCTAAAATCAACCCAAATCAAAATCAAATCAAAGGGGCAATATGTTAATTCTTAGAGAAGTCAAAACAAGGTAATGAATTCAATCCACAATGAGTTAATTAGGTTAGTTAATTTTAGTTTGTAATCCTTATGTTCCTTGTTTTGATTGAAGTATTGACTAGGGTTTGCTGAAATCAAACATAAAGGTGAAAATAGGTTTGTTAATCTATTGAGGAGCAAAAAGGTGAGTTATTTTAACTCACACAATCTATCTTTAAATTAGTAATTCCATATCATCAAATTCTCCAAAATAATTATGGAATTGGATGTATGATTGGTCGCTTTCGTGATTGTTTGGTCGTCGTTTGCTGAAATTGAATTAGGAAAACTTCTGTAGTAAAACTGCGATATCTCGGTGTAAATTAATCCAAAACGACCCAACCTTTTTGTGGTAGAAAGGGCTTCTAGTTAGTTACAACTTTTCTACTAAATACATTTTGATGATCTAAAGTTTATTAGTTCGAATCTAGTTTGAATAAGGTAGTGTTGCTCAGTTCATGTGTAATTGCTAAGTTGAAACCTGAAATTAAAATGGCCATAACTTTTTCATTTCTTAATGGAATTTGATGATTCTAAATGTCTTAGAAAGCTTAAATTATCTGCTGTAGCTTTTAATTTTTGAATTTTGTAATATTTTATGGTTCGTATGGTCAAAAATACATTTTAGTGTCGATGTCCCGAGAATAAACGGCAGCGATAATGATGTTAGAACCTGATAATTGTTCTAATTATATCCTTTTCATTTCTTATCAAAATTCAATGATTCTTGATGTTCTAGTAAGCTTAGATTATCTACTACAGCTTTTATATTTTGATTTTTGTAACATTTTGTAGTTTACATGGTCAAAAATACATTTTAATGTCACTGCCCCGAGAATAAACGATAGCGATAATGATGTTAAAACCTTAGATTGTTTTAGTTATATCCTTTTCATTTCTTATCAGAATTCGACGATTTTTAATGTTTTTAATGGCTTAGATTGTCTGCTACAATTTTTATGTTTTGAGTTTTGCATAATTTTGAAGTTTAAATGATTAAAAATTCATATTTTTATTGCTGCCCTGTCGATGAAACGCGGAGTTAATAAATTTTAAATCTGAAAATTATTTAGATCATAGCTTTTGAACCATAAATCCAAATTAAATGATCTTTTAGTTTGAAAGCTGAGATTTTTATCTTCAACTTATGTGTTTTATGTTTTGAAAAATTATGAAATTTTAGTGGTCGAAATCGCAGATCTTTAATCATAAATTTGAGTTAAATGAAATAAATATATAAAATTCATAATAAGTAATTTTATGAAAGAGAATTATTTCCAAATTGGGTTAATAAATATTAAAATGTTTTTTCACAAGTTATTTTATATATTAAGCATGTTTACTAAAATATTTAAGGGTTTGGAAATATTACTTTGGAAGTACAAATCTAATATATTTTTACAAAACAAAGTGATTATGGATTTGGAATATAAGTATTACGATTTTATTAAATAAATAATATGGGATTCGTGAAATTTGGAAATGTAGTGTTGAAACTGTAAACTTAAATTACTTTTAAATAAAGTGGTTATATTTTTTATGTGGATTTAGAAGAGTAATTAAATATGGTTTTAAAGTATATTTTTGTGAATAATACAACCATATTGGAATTTGAGCCAACTTTGTGTATATAAGTAAAATCTTGGAACAATTCACAGTTATGAACTATTTTAGCAAATCTGTGAATATTTTTATAATGTTAAATAATATAACTGATTTATGGAAATTATAATAAGTGTTTTATATAATAAACTCAGAAGAGAAAAATGTTTTGAGAACCTTAATTCTATAATTCAAGGAGTACTAAAATCGACATAGTTTCATCGATTGGTTTAAATGCTTTCGAAAAAGACTTCGTCAAATATGGTATAATTCATTGAATAGAATGTTTAAGTGGAACTTACTAGCCCATTACCAAATACTCAAATATCAGCGGGTATTATGGGATGCCTTAGTTAAATTCGTGTGATTGCTATTAGGAAGTATTTTACACTTTAGAGTTGTATTCTCTTCTGGTATGCGACAAGTGTAACGACCCGATTTTCCGACGCCCGAAAATCGACATCAATACATCCACTGTATTAAATGCTGAACAATCAAAAACCGAAAAACCGAACCATTAGGGTTAAAGAAGAAGGAGGTAGAAGAAGAAATGGAAAACAACATCAGAATCTTACCAACGCAACAAAATAAAATATAATAGATGATAACAGATCTTTACACAAAAGAATTTATTTCTGTTTTATACATATATCATCAGAATACAACATCAGAGTTCAATGCAACACACAACTTGGACAGTTATATTAACTTGTCCTCTCCAACTGACAATACAACTTACAACACAGCGGAAATATACAATCAAGTACGTATACTACGTCTCGTCATCCAGCTCGTCTCCTGAGCTTCACAACATCCTTTCATGTATCTATAATACTCGGTCTGACCTGAGCATTATTGTTAAATAATACCCGTGTCAGTCTGGAAAACCAGCGTAAGAAAATACACTCAAGTGGATTATTAAAGTTTTCAAAATCCTCTGAAATCAAAGGTATCTCCTAAGACCACGCCACAAATAAACATGCTGAGTTTTTACCTTACGATAACCAAAACATTTCTCATAAAATCCTCTGATATTATAATAGTGTCTAAATACAAATAATTATTCAAATAGCCGAAATTGTTACATTATTAAATTCCATCTACTAGCCACAAAGTGGGCTCTACAAATAAAAATCGTAATGGGCACGTAGGGAAAATGGATTTCCATCAATGGCAAGACTACTGGGGTAACGCCCATCACAGTACGTGGCCTAGATCACCATACCAAGGATCACTCCCAATCTCCTGCAACATAAAGCCGGAGCTACCCCTTACTGGATAATCCGAATAAGTTCACCTCACGATTGAGATCAGCAACCGCCACACATCCGAATATATAAAGGGACATCTAAACGGGGGTGACCTTACCCTAATTGGTAGCTAACCACTTAGCCTTGTGTGCACCTCCCCTATTTTATCCATTCCTGGTTGATAAGGCTCGAGGCCATGTGTTACTTTTTTAGCACATAATCGCTTAGAATGCTCATCGTCCTCTTGACGATGTTCTGAAAGCATTCGTCCATACAAGTTTGTTCCGGGTTCGAACGGAACCGAAGGCACTACTCATACTACATCCATTTTGGAATCACCCTCAGGATTAGTTGCGACTAGCCCTTGCACTTCACTGCTCCATCTTCGACTCCAAACTCTTGTCTTCCTTACGAAAACCTTCAAATCAAATCGAAGTGGTTTTCGGGAAATTAATCCCGATCCCAGTCTCTTCGAAACGATCAGTGCATTGGCCAACATTGCTAGTCGGTTATTTAACTATCAAATAACATTCACAAGCAATCATCAAGCCATTATAGTTTCTTCCAATTTATTTTTAAATATATTCGCAAGATATTTTCCTACATTTCAATCCTTTGAAAATAGTTTTCAAATCACTTTTCTCTTTCTCGTGGAAATAAATTTCATTCAACTATTTATTTCCACTGAAACCGCCAAGTTCTCAATACTTAAGATTTTAAAAATAATTTAAATCATTTTATTCTAAAACATACTTTAAAACATTTAAATTAAAATTACTTAAATACTTTATTTAAATATATATACTTTTAAAATATTTAAAATAAACTACTTATAAAGTATAAAAATAATTTTTAACATAAAATTTAAGCCAAACTAAATTCAAAAATAAGAGTTACGAAATTCTATCAAATTTTAAGCAAACTATTTAAAATAAAACTATTTTATAAAATATAATATTAAAAATTTTCTTTCTAAACAAAATACCAACTAACCTTTAAATAATTACTACCAAAATAAATTTGAAAATATTTACTTTAAAACTCGAAACACTTAAAAATAATAAATTTTCTAAAATATTTCTTTAAAATAAATTTTTAAAGCCTTTAACTTATAAAAAGTCTCCTTTTAAAATATACTTGGCTTTTCAGGGAAATAAACTTCCCATTTCCATACCTTTAAAAATAAACCACTATTTATTTTTAAAACAAATTACCCATTCCTTTATAAATTCCTACCGTGAATTTATACTCCCGAATATCCATCGATATCCATTTCACTTATAAACCCAGTTTGTAAATTTCATAGTCTCATCTCCCTTTAAAATTCCAATTTCGAAAACTTAAATCAATTTTCAAATTGATTTTCAAAATTTACTCCTTTTAAAATAAATTCCTTTACTTATCCAATTTTCATTTCAAAACTCATTAATTCATATTTAACATCTTTTTTTAATTTAAAATCTTATTTAAGCTGAACTGCAAATCTCATATTTTTCCCAAATTTCTTCTTTATCTTTTCCAAATTTAAACTTTAAGTTTGAAATAATTTCTTTATTCCTCTAAACAATATCATTAAGTCTAAAAATTTATTTATTCTTCTTTATGCAAAATATGCTTTCCCTACTCGGAATTTATTTATTTAAAATTTAAAAATCAACTTTTATTCTTACAAATCATTTAATTATCCAAATTCCTTATAGTTATTTTATTTGAAGTTACCTTTTTATTTACTTTAAAAATCCAACTTCATATATATATATATTTATTTATTTATTTATTTAACCAAACTAGAGTATCCAATAAATTCCACTTCCCAATATAATCAATATAATTCGTCATAGATCATCACATAATCATATCGCAGAATATTTAAAATATACTCAAACGTTTTTTAGGAATCTAGTTGGATCCCTCCAACCAATTTTTCCCTACATCAACAGATGTTAGAACAATATAATAATACCAATTCCACCTTGAGGTGGAATATCCCGGTATATGGGATCATATTATATCATCCACAATTATGCGACGCATAGGGTCTCATCTGCTATATAATGCATGAAATTAATCACTCCAGTATATATACTAAAATGTATAATATACCACATCCAATCAATTCAATCATTCAACCAAAATTTAAATTTAACTATTTAAATTTAAATAAAACCCAAATGAGTGAGATTAACTCACCTTTAATTTTACTGTTTGCAATCCATTTCCATCTTGCCTATTTCTCCACAAATTTTGGACCTTGTACAAACAATTCACGATTTATCACTATTTGAATTAACCACACAATTTATTACCATTTAAATTTTTTAATTTACTAATGATTTAGTTTAAACTGATTTCCTTTGATAAATTATCTTTAGTAACCAAAATAATTGATTAACCAGTTAAACAAATTATTTCCTTAATATATTGATACATTGGTAGATTTAAGATGTATATTTATTTTCTTTTGAAACTAGTGTATACTTACAAATAATCTATATCTGATTTTATAAACTTCTTAAACATATAAATCCCTATTATTATTTTTCAAAATCTTATCTATGTACATTATATTCTAATAAAATAATAATCCTTCAAACCTATATATATACATTAAACTAAAACACAGTTGTCTTAAATATATTTCTAACTGTGAAATATAATTAATCTTGTCCGTAAAAATAAAACAATAATTAACTTGAAAATTTTAAAACTACTTAAAATAAAATTTTCTCCTTACTGTGAAAATTACCTATAAAACATATTATAGTTTTTATTTTATTTTATTTTCTTATATATAAATTTTCAATCTGAATGTTAAATCAAGTAAATCGAATACCTCAATGCCAAATGATCAGTTCAACGACAAACCCTTAAGCCAACACCTTACGCTTCGCCTAAGCAACCATGCCCTCGCTACCACCGAGCCTCGCGAATCCCATCCCCAACCGGTCCTCGCCATGTTGTCACCACATGCAATCGCGCATGGCCTCCATCCCCAAAATTGAAATACTAAAGCTGCTCTGATGTATATCCTCTTGCCAACGAACTGATGCGCAAGCCTCGACGCCATACGCCCGCCTCCCTAAGCCCACGCGTACGAACGTGCGTACGTGACCCTTGCCTTGCCTTTCAAACACGAGCTCGAGCCACGAAGATTTTCGGACCTCTTCCTTTTGAAATATACAAATATTGGATCGTATATTAATTACATTCAGAGTTTCAGGCATTGGATATTGGATCAAACAAAATTCCCCAAGGTATGCATTATAAAAATAAACGCTCTCCTTCGTTCGGATCGCCAGTTATGATATTTTGTGTTTGTTTTAATAGAAAGGATTTTTAAAGCCAAAGACCAAATGGTTTATTAAAAATCAAGGTTAAATATAAAGTGTAAAACATTTATTGGTTAGAAATGGATATCACGGCATTCCAAAATAAATACGTATAATAATTATACGAATCATTAAATCGGTTAGTTTACACCAATAAGGGGTTTAAGTTTACACCTTGAAATATCATCCTTCATTCACCTTGAAATTGCAAAGTAGCATAGAAGACTTCCAATCTTGTTCTTATTTGCTACATGGTCCTTATTTAATAATACAATGCTTATTACTGTGGACAAAACAAAGTATTATTATTTTGCACAAGCAAGCTAGTTTTATAGTGGTAATACCACTTTACAACTTATAATAGAGGTAGGTTAAAGATGACTTAGCAACTAAGTACATGAAATAAAAAAAAAGGGAAACAAGAAGAAGTGCAAAAATAGAAGAGGAAAAAGAAACAACAACATAAGTCCCGAATAGAGGCAGATACTCCCAAAACACAAGAAGCCCAAATTCTAAACACGCTACCTATAGATGGATAGAACCAGATATAGGGAAAAATACAAGAAGAGAATTGTATTTAGCACTAATTTCCTCTAGGAACCATCTCCTTCACGAAATACTAGTGTGGATCTTATTGAAGCATTGGTCTATCATCATAGATTTAGAGCAGAAAATTCTCTCATTTCTTTCATGCCAAACAGCAGCAACATATTTTTTCAATATAATGATGAGAGTTCATTTAGAGAACCACTTAATTCTAATGCATTTAAAAACTGAAAACCATTCAACAATTGAATTTATTTTCGGTTAGAATATCCAAAGTATGCAAGTGTTTTAGATCATAGTTCATATGTGTATGGAAATTCGAAGAAAAGGTGGTTTCTAGATTGCATACAAGAGTTGCAAAAAATGAAGGGAACATTGGACAACATGTCCCTAGAGATGAGCTTGCCTTGAATCAAGAGAGAATTCGAAATGACTTTCCAAAGTAGCATATTATCTTTTGCAGTGCCATATTTGTCCATATACGATTGTGCCATGGAAAAGGAGAGTCACGTGTTCATTACAGCAAGGAGCTGTAGATGATACTGATGTTATAAGTAGTTTTGTGTTCATTCCAAAGGACAGGGGGGTCATGCTCATAGTAAGGTGTCTCCATAGTCTTATTCCATAGATTTTCGACAGTAGATCAACTGGTGTATAGAAGAATTATGTGCCCAAAGTATAAATAGCTTCTAGAAATTGTCCCATCAGGGATACTTGAAGCCTGTTTCTTAGAGTAGGAAAATAAATTATTGACTATGTGTGACAACCCGAAGTTTTTCGATATTTGAAATTGGAATATTTAATTAATTTTAAATATTTAAAAGTTAGTTTCTAACTTGAATTTCAAATATCGCTATTTATTTAATAATTTAAAATTAAATTTAACGATTGGATTAGGAAAATGTTGAATCTAGAATTCTAAGCTTGTTAAAAAAAATTAAATGCTTAGAAAATTCATATTGGTCATTCTGAAGGTAATAGAACTTTTGACATTGAATTTGAAAGTGTTTGGTTCAGTTTTAGAAATGTATACTTTAAATTGAATTTAAAAATAGCCTTCCGAGGCACAGTATCGGAATTCGACAAAATCAGTTCCATTTGATCTATAATAATGTATTATTATCGGATTTCAATTTTTGTAGCGTTTGGAGTGATCGTATGGTCATACGGTGAGTAAAGGCACTGAAAATTAAATCAAAAATTTAATTTTATAACTGGATTCAAAAAGCTATCTTCTCCATACGATCGAATTAAGACTCGAAACCTTTTCCATTGTGTTTGAAATAAGGATTTAACATTATAAACGCCCAGCGGCACGCCTCGATTGGAGGTCGAAATTTTGAGTTGCGTAATTGTGACAATTTAAATTTAAACTTAAAAGTAATATATATGTTTTTTTTCAAATTAATAATGTTTTTACAAGACATTATACACGTTTCTCTTCTCCTCAACACTTGGCATTATTTTTGACACGTTTCCTCACTTAATACTTATCAGCCGAGCTTAACATTTTTTAAAAAAATTCTCTGAAAAATATTGGCCGAATGAATTCAAAAATTCATTTGTAAATCTAAAGACACGAACGGTTCTTCTCTTTCCCTCATGTAGTTCGAAGCCATTTATTTCCTTTCCCTACCTCTTTTCTTTCTCAATTCAATTTAATGAAATCAAGCAATGGCCGATGTTTATAATTAATTGTTCAATCGAGTTCGTCCCTCTAGAGATGGCAAGCGCATCTAGATCGAGCTTACTCTTCCATTCGTTCGCTCAAGTCAACATCAACAGGGGAAAGAGGGGTTCGCGGTAAATCGCGATCGAGGATGGCTCGAGGTCGGCATCGTGCGAGTGAGATGTAGGGTTGTTCATGCTCTGATTTCATGTTGCGCGAGTGCACGCGTAGATGAAGGTGCTCGAGGTGATGGCAGCGACTTGAGTGGTCGAGGCATTTGAGCAAGGGTGTTCTAAAGCCCGAGAGGTCTGGGTTTGGGGATATTAGGTATATCTTCTGTAGTTTTTACATTTGAGTATATTTATGTATATATACAGAGAATATATATATATATATATATATATATGTTATTGAAAAAAAAAGTGTAACTCGGATTTGATTTTTATAGCAAGACATATAAAGAAATTTTGTTTTAATAAAAATATATACATATATATTTGCATAGGAAGACAAGAATTTATATAGGGAAGATTTTGGAAATATATATGTATAGATAGGAATTTGAAATGTTGAAAGTTTGTATATAAAATTTGATAGATTATTATTATAAGTGAAGCTTCAAAGAAAAATAAATATACAAATATACATATTTTCATTCACTAAGTTTAATATTAAATAATGGAGATTAATTTGTTTACTTAATTTTCTTAGTTACTAAACGATCTTTAAAAAGGGAAATTATTTTAAAAATTTAAACATTTGTTAAATTTAATCATGAGTTAAAATCAAAACTGTTAAAAGGAAATTGATTTTTTTCGATAATTTCGAATATTTATAAATTGTGTAAATATTTATACAAGGTCTAAAATCAGAAAGAAATAAGCTGGTTTGGATCGATTGCAATATCAAAAGCAAAGGTGAGTTAATCTCATTCATTTGGATAATCATTTAAATTTAAATAGTTAGATTTAAATTATTGGTCAGTTGATTGCTTGAATTGATGTGATAGTATATATATAGTAGTATGTATGTGTGTGTGTGTGTGTTGGAGTGATTTATTCCCGCATTATATAGCGGATGAGACCCTATGAGCCGCATAATAGCGGATGATATTATATTAATCCCATATACCACGATATCCCACCTCAAAGTGGAATTCGTATTTTATATTATGCTAACATCTGCGGATGCAGGGACAAAACAGGTTGGAGGGATCCAACTGGATTCCTCAAAACGTTTGAATTTATTTTATATGTATTCAGCGATATGATTGTGTGATGATATGTGATGAATGATAGTGATCATATTGGAAATTGGGATTTATTGAATACTCTAGCTTGGTTAAATATATATATATATATATATATATATATATATTGGAATTTAGAGAATTGATATATATATATATGTGTGTATATATATGAAGTTGGATTTTTTTAAAAGTAAATAAAATAATTTTAAGGAATTTGGATAATTAAATGATTCGGAAGAATAAAAGTTGATTTAAAAGTTTTAAATAAATAAATTTCGAGTAGGGTAAGTTCATCTGAATAAAGAAGAATAAACAAAATTTTCGACTTAATCATATTATTTAGAGGAATATTTTTTTTTTCAAATTTAAGGTTTAAATTTTGAAAAGATAAAGAGTAATTTTGGGAAATATGAAATTGGTATTTTCAGTTAAAAAGATTTTAAATCATAATTAAGAAATGAAATCTGAAGTTAATGGGATTTGAAATATATTGAGTAAGTAAAGGAATTTATTTCAAAATGAAGTAATTTGGGAATCAATTGGAAAAATTGGTTTAAGTGTTTGAAATTGGAATATAAAAGGAAGATGAGACTATGGGATTTATAAACTGGGTTTAGAAACTGAAATGGATATCAGTGGATATTTGGGAATATAAATTCACGATGTGAAATTAGAAAATAATGGATAATTTGTTTAAAAATAAATAGTGATTTATTTTTAAAAAGGTGTAAAAATGGAAAGTGTATTTCCCTGGAAAGCCAAGTATATTTTAAAGGAGATTTTTAATAAGTTAAAAGCTTTAAAAGTTTGTTTTAAAGAATGTTCTAGAATATTTATTATTTTTAAATATTTTAAATTTTTAAAGTAAATGTTTTAAAAATTTATTTCAGTAGTAATTATTCAAAGGTTAATTATTAATATTTATATTTTATGAGGAAATTTTATTTTACAGATAGTTTGGTTAAAATTTTAATTTAAAAACTTTTATAGAATTTCATAAACTCTTATTTAAAATATAGTTGGCTTAATTTTTATTTAAAAATTAGTTTTATATTTTATAAAGTAGTTTTATTTTAAATATTTTTAAAGAATATATTTTCAAAATAAAGTGTTTAAATAGTTTTAAATTTAGATGTTTTAAAGTATATTTTATAATAAAGTGTTTTAAACTATTTTAAAGTCTAAAGTATTTATACTTGGTGATTTCAGTGGAAACAGAAAATATTTGGGGAATTTATTCCGTGAGAGAAAAATGGTTTGAACTGTTTTCAAAAAGGGTTGAAAAATGGAAGAATATCTTGCGAAGATATTTTGAAGTTAATAAATAATTTGGGAGAAATTATTACGTCTTGATGATTATTTGTGAATGTTGTTTGATAGTTAAATAACTGACTTTTAATATTGGCCAATGCGTTGATCATTTCGAAGAGACCGGGATCGGGATTTATTTTTCGAAAACCACTTCGATACGGTTTGAATGTTTTCATGAGGAAGACAAGTGCTGCAAGTCGAAGATGGAGCAGTGAAGTGCAAGGGCTAATCGCTACTAATCCTGAGGGTGATTTCAAAATGGATGTAGTAGGAGTAATGCCTTCGGTTCCGTTCGAACCTGAGACGGACTTGTATGGATGGATGCTTTTAGAACATCGTCAGAAGGACGATGAGCATTCTAAGTGAATTGTTATAAAAAGGTAACGCTTAGCCTCGAGCCTCATCAAACAGGAATGATTGAAAATTAGGGGTTATGCAGCAAGGCTAAGTGGGTCGCGCCCATTAGGGTAAGGTCATCCCTGTCTAGATGTCCATTTTCATATCGGTTGTGTGGTGCGGTTCCTGATCCCAACCGCCGGGTGATCTTACTTGGGATTATCCAATAAGGGGTAGTCACTATCTTGTGTTGCAGAGGATTGGGAGGGATCCTCGGTACGCTGATCTTGACCAGGTACTGTGACAGATGGTACCCCAGTGCCTAGTCATTAATTGGAAACCCATTCTCCCTACGTGCCTTTACGGTTTTGTTTGTATATCTATTAGCTGGAATTTAATAAATGTAACAATTTCGGCTATTTGAATAAGTATTTGTATATAGACCCTATTATAATATCAGAGGATTTTATCAGAAATGTTTTAGCTATCGTAAGGTAAATACCTGACATGTTTATTTGTGGCGTGGTCTTACGAGATGCTTTTGATTTTTAAAGAATTTTTGAAACTTCAATAATCCAATTGAGTGTGATTTCTCACGCTGGTTTGCAGACTGACTCGGGTGTTATTTAACTATATTGCTTAGGTCAGACTGAGTATTACAGAGTACAAATTCTGAGTGGACTGCTGTGGAGCTCAGAAGACGAGTTGGATGGTGAGACGTATCCGACGTATATGATGTAAATTTTGCTGTGTATTCAGTTTTGAAAGGACGAGATATTATAACCGTCCTAGTTGTGTTGTTGACTGTATTGAACTCTGATGCTGTATTCTGATGATGTATGTATAAAACAGATATAATTTCTTTTGTGTAAAGATCTGTTATCATCTATTATATTTTATTCCGCTGTGCTGGTAAGATTCTGATATAGTTTCTATTTCTTCTTCTATCTCCTTCTTCTTTTACCCTAATGGTTCGGTTTTTCGGATGTCGAAAAATCGGGTCGTTACAGTATGATTATAGAATCCACCCAAGGAATATGCCAAAATGAGAGATTAGAAAAGCAGGAGGCATTACACTTGATGAGGGTTAGGATAAGGAGGCTTCTCCAAAACCAACTAAAGTAAGTAGGAACAGATGTAGTCCATAACATTTTGTTTAGAAGATAATGTGTTAATCAAGGCACAAATGTAGGAAGCAGAATTAGTTATAATGGACTTGATGTGTGTGGTGGTAGCTGCTTGATTCCATGTGAATAAATTGATGATACCAAGACCACCACATTTCTTAGGGGTATTGACTTGTAGAAAAATATGGGAATCGGTTTTCAAGAGTAGAAGTCACCACTCAAAAGATGTTTATCATTGAAATTAGTTCTTTTGGAAGGATGAAGATTCTACAGTAGTAGGTGGTCATGGAAATAGCAATGGAGTCGATAATAATTTGACGGGTAGGTTATGGTAAAGAGTGAGTGTTCCAAGAATTGAGTTTATTTATGATAGCATCAAACAACATACATTTAGTGGTAGTGATTCTAGAGGTGGTAAGAGACATACCCTGGTAGATTGAATTTAGAGGCATGAGATCAATAGACGAATGTTTAGCAATAGTAGTAGTTTCAATATCATTTAGGCCAGCAATCAAAATGTTTGATTTGGCATAGCTAATTTGAAGATCAGTAGCTTAATGGAAGCAGTGAAGAGAGGATGTTATGGTAGACATTGATTAGAAATCAGGCTTTGTGAAGATGACTAGGTCATCGGCAAACATGTGGCGGGTAATCTTAGGAGATTTTCATTTGGGATGCAGCTTCAAAGTTTTTGATTCAACCTCCTTTTCCAGCATATAGGAAAACAACTCCATGACAAGGATAAATAAGTAACCCGACACCGGATCCCCTTGCCTAATACCATGGTTAGATACAAAATATCCAAGTGGAGTTCCATAAAGATGATTAAGAAATAAGGTGTAGAGATGCAGGTATAAATCTATGCTATGAATGCTTTAGGAAATTTCATCTTAATTATGGTGGCAACTAAAGAAATCCAATTTATAGAATCAAATGTCTTTTGTATGTCAAATTTCATCTTACATCTAGGACTAATATTCTTAGAAATGTATCCTTTCAAAAGTTCATGCATCAAAAGAATGGATGTTCCTATTAAGTAAGAAGGAAACTTAATTAGAAGAGATGATTCTTGAGAGGATAGGTTTGAGTCTATATGACTTTCTGATATATTTGTATGTAACAGAACAACAAGTTATAGGTCTGTATTAATGCACACTGTTTGCACATCCAGTTTTAGGGATAAGAGTAAGATTGGTAGAGTTAATACCACTAAGAAGACTGATGGTTTTGAAGGAATGCTTGATGGCTTTACAAAATGTTTTCAAGATATCAGGCCAGGTAAATTTGAAAAAGAAAGAGTTAAAGCTATCAAGCCCACCAGTGCTAATGGTGTTAAGTCTAAAGAGGGCATCTTTGATTTCACTGCTAATTATCTGAGTAGTTAAGGCGTAGGCTTCAGGGTGATCAATTGTTGGGTGATCATAGTGCCGGATAGAAGATATGGTGACAGTTTCATTTATGATAGAATTAAAAGAGGTGGTGAAGTATTCCAGTAAAGCCTGACTGACGGAGTATTGGCCTATGTCTATCTAGCCTTGCATGTCCGTGCATTCTAGAATTTGACTTTGTGACTTGGAGAAATGTGTGAAAGAAGTTAGAGTTCCTATCTCCATTAAAAAAATAACCTTTGCCAAGTTTTTATTTCAATATGTCAATCTCATCTTATATAGCCTTATTGAGAAAGGTATTGTTTTGATGTTCTAATTAATAAAGGTGTTGGTCTGAACGATTGTTAAAAAGATCATTTTGAATTTTGTTGAGTTGTAGTGTTAGGTTGCGAATTTGTTTTGTACCATTTCCAAAAAGATTGTATGCCTATGACCTGATAGATGTTCTAGTGTTTTTGAGTTTTCTTTGAAGCACATACATGGGATTTCCATGAACCTATTTATTCCAACCCTGAATATTACATCAAAGTAACACCCGGGTCAGGCTAGAAACCAACGTAAGTAATACCCATCCAATAAGAAAATACTAATGTTATATACTTATTTAGAACCCGGGTAACACGTATCAATTACAAATTCACAATTTGTTATAGACAACACTCATTCCACACATCAATCTCCAAGTACCAAACTTAGATTAAATGGTCCAATTCACTTAAATCATTCCATTCCAGCTTATTGTTTTCACATATCAAATCTATATAGAATTTTGTAGATCTAAACAATTCAACTTTAAATACAAGATGTCACTTTTCCACAGCAATTCATCATCAATATATAACCACATTATCATTGTCCATCCGGATTCATATCATATCATAGACATTCATACCATAGATATCAATCAATTCAAGGCATTTAACAACATTCAATCATTCATAAGATTGATTACTTCCAAAATTAATTTAATTTATCTTTAGTCAATTAAATTTCTAACCTTTAATCACTTTAGATTACCCTTACTTAACATTAATTAATTACAAACCAATTAATTAATCATCTTTTAGTTATCCATCTTAATTAATCACCCTTGACTAATTATCCTTTAATTACAATAAGTAATTAACCTTTAATTAATTACACATATTAATTACCTTGTAATCACTTACATTGATTAATTATCCTTTAACTAATCGTCCTCATTTATTAATTAATCCTAAATTAATTCCTTAATTAATCCAATCCTTTGATTAATTACACCAAGTAATTAATCCTTAATTATTTCATTAAGTAATTATTATTAAATAAATCACATTTAGTAATTACTCATTAGTACCCTCCTTAATGAATGTCATTAAGCAATTATCTTTTAATTACTTCTATTATTATAAATCAATTCTCATTAAGTGATTAATCTTAATTAATCATCTTTAAATTAATTACTTTAATTAATCAATCACATTAACAAATTCACTCCTTAAACACTAATTAATTCTCTTAATTACCTCATTAATTATCAAAACCTTAATTAGATTAAGATAATAAAAAAAATCATTTCCTTTAATTAAATTTCAAATCACATATTTGGTTAAACATTTAATTACTCATATTCAGCATTAATTATTCTTTAATCAAATTACATTGATTAACCCTTTAATCAATAAATAAATTAATTAATTAACCCTTTCTATCATAAATTGATTTTTCCTTTAAAATATTTAATTATATTATCAAGTTTATTTAAAATAAATCCTTCTTTTTTATAAAGGTTATAAATATTGGAAATCATTAAACCCAAAATAATTCTACTCTCAAACTTAATAAAACTCCATCTCAAAACAACCCTTTTTTTTGAATTGAAAAGGTTGATACATTATTTATACTAGGTCAACCTTGAACTTAAAACTTGTTATTCCTTTCTGAATAATAAAAACCTGCTAACAAACAAGTAACCCAAGTCAAAACCCAGGATTTACTTAAACAAAACCTGAGCAGAATCACGACCCATAACTTCGAGTCAACACATATCATACTTCGGGACTGACCCGAAGAGAAGACTTCTTCTTCCCAATGATAAGAACCACAGTCCCAACATACACGAGAGACACACGTTCACGTGCACAGCTCACCGCCGTCGTTCCGAACCTCCTTACCGATGCCTACAAGTCACCAACGCCCCGTTCATACAATCCGACCCTCAATCAAAGTCGATCTCACAAGAAATCAGAATCAAGCAAATAATTCCATCGGGCTAAAAATTCCGATCACTCAACTACCCCTCATGCCACAACCTCCGACCAACTAGGGCCGCGCCATCACAGTTCCACCTTTGCCACATGATTCCCTCGCTATACACCAATCCAGGTTCAACTCGACACCTCCACGTCGCCGAAATAACCTCGAATTCGACCCCATTCTGATCGTCTCCTAAAACCCTACATCGACGATGATACACCACCGTGATGAATGATAAGACTAGCGATTATTTTTCCTGAACTCCCTATTTCCCAGGCTTCCTGCCGCTTCAATCATGAAGCTCGACCCACCGCCGTTCGTCGTGTTTTGACAGAAAACAAAAAAACGTTCATCCCGTAAATTCTTAATAACCCCAACTTTAAAAATTATGAAAACCATATCAAAAATCATGGGTTCGATATTCGAATCCAGTCATACTATCCAAATCTTGTGATTTTCATACTTGATTATTAGTTCGAAACGAATGCGCTGCATTTCTTGATTCCCGAAAGCTCATCCTTTTTTTTACTTGAAAATACTTTTTAAAATCAAATCTAGTTATTACTAACAAACTTTCTTTAAGAATCATAGCTTAAAACTGATTACAAAATGAGATATGAATTTTATAGAGGATCCTTGAACCTGTTTACACAACAAAGGAATGCATACACAATTATACAGACATGCACTAATGCTTCACCTTTATATGTATGCAAAAAAAATTAATTCAAACATACCAATACTTCATTACTTCAACTATTTGTTTCATTCATCAGGTTAAAGTAAATTTAACTTAAGGGATGATTGATTTACTCACCTGCCATTTTAAACAGAGAACAGCTTTCCATTTTTTCTTCTTTTTTTCCTCTCTGAAATCTATTGTACTTGATTTGGATTTCCATAGTCGATCTTTGAATCGAGTTTGAATTTGCTTGTTTGAAGCTTAACTCTTGCTTGCTTGATCAGGTTTGCACTAGTAGTTTGATTTTTCTTTCTCAAGTTTATGCCTCTATTTGTATTTGTGTCTGAACTTGTTTTCAGATTTTTTTTTTCCAGAATTCTGTTGTATGAAGCCAGTGTTCCTAAACTTGATTTTATTTTTCATATTATAGATTTTAAAGAAAGAAAGAAAATAAAATGAATACATCTCACCACTTGTATTTTTTTCTAAGCCAATGCTTGTTTGAATATTAAGAGAGATATTTACATTTGTTTAATGCATTCTTTAAAATATTTACAAATGTCAAGATAAAGTATTTTATGTTTAAACCCTTATTTAATCTACCTATTATATTTATATTTATATATATATACTACTATGTTTATTTTCATGTATATAAAAGAAAAGAGTATTAAATCTCATTTATATACTTATAACCCAATTTTAGATAAATATATATCTTTATGTATATAATTTTCAATGATTTACTTAAAGTTGAATTTTATATTTTTAACACTAAAATAAGTATATATATATATATATGTTAATTCCAAAACATAGCATTCAATACAATATATATATATATATATATTAGAAAATTATCCTTATTAGCTTTGAAAAGATAAATTTTGCCAAATTATTATTTATAAAAGAAAATCATTAAACTGATATTGTCAAACTCAACAATTATATCAGGAGATTATCATTTACATATTTATCCCGATATAAATATTTAGCATCAGATTTATTGTTAAACCTATAAATCAATATTTTCAGCAGTTAAATCAGATAACTATCCAATTATCTGATGCCCAAAAATCCGGTTATTACACAGGATCTATAAAGGATTTGATGGGCTATATTGAAATGGAAATGTATTTCCTAAAAAGTCAAGTATGTTTTCAAAGTAGCTTTTAAGTATAAATTAAAGTTTAAAGTTTTAAGAAGAATTTTTTGGAGAAATTATTTTCTTAAATTGTTTTAAAATTTTTAAAGTAAATATTTATTTAGTTAGTTATAGTAGTAATGATTTTAAAAGGATTAAATTGGTATTATGATTAAAAAGAAATTATTAAATAGTTATATTTTATAGAGTAGCTTTATTTTAAAAAGTAGTTTTGTCTTAAGTTGTATCTAGAAATTTTATAGATTTTAATAACTATCATTTTGAATAAAGTGTTTTAAGTAGTTTTATTTAAAATATTTTAAGTATATAAAATTTTGGGTAAATTGATTTAAATTTATTAAATCTAGTTTTTATAAGACTTGAAGTTTTCTAATGGAAATAAATAATTGGTTGAATTGATTGTTTATTTGATAGTTAAATAACCGACTAAAAATTTAGACCCAAATATAACTTTGAAATATCTAGAAGAGATATGAGGATTATATGGTACAGTTACCGTTCGAGGTGCTATACTGTATGTATAAACTTGTTTGTTTTTGTAAGACGTTTATAAGGAAATCCGTCCACAACGGTTAGGAGGTGAACTTTGATCTTATTCTCGTCTGAGTATTCATAAAGAACAGGGGTTGAGTTTACCGGGAAATAGCGAACGTTGTTTCGAAGAAACTGGGATTGGATTTGAGATCCGAAAACCAATTCGGTCCAACGAG
Source organism: Allium cepa (assembly GCA_030765085.1). Lineage (NCBI taxonomy): Eukaryota > Viridiplantae > Streptophyta > Magnoliopsida > Asparagales > Amaryllidaceae > Allium > Allium cepa. The sequence continues at coordinate 187,495,174 of CM060937.1, read as the reverse complement.
TACGTTTTCACGATGAAGACAAGAGCTTTGAGTTGAAGATGGAGCAGTGAAGTGCAAGGGCTAATCGCTACTAATCCTCAGGGTGATTCCAAAATGGATGTAGTAGGAGTAATGCCTTCGGTTTCGTTCGGACACGGAACAGACTTGTACGGATGAATGCTTTCAGAACATCGTTAGGAGGACGATGAGCATTCTAAGTGAGATGTGTTCTAAAAAGGTAACGCTTAGTCTCGGGCCTCATCAAATGGGAATGACTGAAAATCAGGGGTTATGCAGCAAGGCTAAGTGGGTAGCACCAAATTAGGGTAAGGTCATCCCTGTCTAGCGATCCCTTTTTATTCGACTGTGTGGGTAGTTGCTGATCCCGACCGCGGCGTGATCTTACTCGGGCTATCCAGTAAGGGTAGTCCGGTCTTGTGTTGCAAGGGAACGAAGGGGTCCTCGGTATGCTGATCTAGACCAGGTACCGTGATAGGTGGTACCTTAGTGCCTAGTCATTCGTTGGAAATTCATTCTCCCTATGTGCCTTTACGGTTTTGCTTGTAGAACCCACTTTGTGGCTAGTATTGCTGGAATTTAATAATGTAACAATTTCGTCTATTTGGATATTCTATATAGACACTATTATAATATCAGAGGATTTTGTAAGAAACTGTTTTGTTTATCGTAGGGTAAAAACCCGACATGTTTATTTTTGGCATGGTCTTACGAGATACCTTTGATTTTCAAAGGATTTTGAAGCTTTAATAATTAAATTGAGTGTATTTTTTTCCACGCTGGTTTTCTAGACTGACTTTGGTGTTATTTTATTATAATGCTCTGGTCAAACCGAGAGGATAGGATGCTGTGAAGCTTAGGAGTCGAGCAGGATGGCGAGACGTATCACACGTATGTGAAGTATTTTTCCGCTGTGCTGTATAAGCAGTATAGTCAGCTTTTGTGAGAACAAGTTAAGATAACTATCCAGTAACTGTTTTGATTGTGATGTATTCTGATGATGTAATATATAAAACAGATATAGTTTCTTCTTGTGTAAAGATCAGTTATTGTCTATTATATTTTATTCCGCTGCGATTGTGAGATTATGATGTTGTTTTGTTTTCTCTACTTCTTCCTCCTTTTTTCTTACCCTCAGGAATCTGTCTTTTACGGAACTCGATCATCGGCATATTATACAGTGGTGTATTTGTGTCGATTTTCGAGGGTCGAGAAGGACGAGTCATAACATCAGCTGTCCTAACTGCTTGTCCTATGTAATAGATGTCTGAAGTAAGCCTATTTATATTAACTTCAGGATCCACCACCGAATCGATCGAAATCTTCCAAGCATCTACTTCTAGTGGTACATTGTTACCACCAATTCCTACTTCAACCTTGTCGAAAACAAAATAATTAAAAGGAAAAAGGAACAAGAGATGGCAAGACCAACAAAACCTTTCGAAGGAGCCTAAGGGATGCTACAGCCGAAAGTCAGATGTGTTACAAGCTTTTGAAGGAGTCGATATGGTTGAAAGCTCCCTTCCGTGTCAATGTCCACCTTTTGAAACAGTTACTTATACGTACATGAAGACGTTTCGAATAAGAGGAGGAGTGCCTTTCAAAGGCTGGATGCACGCCAAACCTTTCGAATCCAAGAGTTACGCCTTCATTCAAACTACTCAGAAAGATGTCTTGATCAAAACAACCCTTTTGAAAGCGTAATTAAGCCTTTCAAACAGGTTGAAGCCTTTAACATCCCGGGAAGGTTCCGTATCAATTCGCAAGCGTGCATTCAAAAGCTACCTACCGCGACGAAACCATTAAAACTTCAACACTTTTGAAACCCCATGTAACTACCTATCGACGGAATCAAGCTCTCACTCTTACACACTTGCAACTATAAAACAATACAAAGGAAAATGCGCATCTACCCCTTTCGACGAAGACGGAAGCATTTAAACCCATTCGAAAGTATGGTAGACAGATGCTCATGTGTCAAAGGATATAGAAGGATTATAAAGATACCTTTCGACCAGGTCAAAAGCACTGAGTCGAAAGGTGCCAATCCGCATCTATAAATAAGACCCAAAGGGTCTGGTTTTGGAGATCCGAATTCATTCATTATTTTCTTATACTTTCTTAAATTTGTAAATTTGTAAACACTAATTTGGAAACCAAATTAGGGAAATTAATCAGATTGTACATCATTAGTCTAATGAAGTCTAGATTTTGATATTGATTATTATGAAACCGTTTTGTGAAATTATTTGTGAAAATTGTGTTCTGCCTGCATCAACCAAGTTAAAAGGATACCTTTCGCGATAGTCAAAATCTCTCACATACTAATACACTAATGCCTATAGCTCCAAACCATTATTCACCAAACACTCACATTTTAGAGAATCGAATCATAAACCTTTGCTTATTTTCCTTAGATTCCAAGATTGAACACAAACCTTTTATAGAACCAGCTTTCGACGAAGTCGAAACCTACCCGGTCAAGTCGTATCTAGTATCCTTAGTGTGAACCTTTAGTGCTTCGCAACTGCTTCAAAAGGTGGTATCGAAACGCTAAGCAAACAACTTCAGCAAGCTTGAAGGACTTCAAAGGAAAGGATATAAGTGTTTAGACTGGGTCGAAAGGTTGAAAAAGAAAAAGTTTTCATATCAAATACACATTCGATAGGTTAATCAAAAGAAGTAATAAGATCTAAACTTTCTCTACTAAGTCAAAAAAGGCTTATTTGGGCATACCAACACTATCAACTCAACTTTAGGATTTTCACAAGTTTTCTTGTTAACATTTTGGCACTGGAAGGAGGGCTCGAACCTCCGATCTTGTTAAACTTCCACACAATTTTCCTCTATCTCAATTCTCTTTCAAGCTTACCCATTTTAGACCTTACTCCATCACGATTGGCAAAATTAGAAGACCCGAGCAAGGTTCCTCAAAGAGACATCTAATTGGATTCTCCCATGAAATAATTAATGATAGGAATCTACAAGAAGAACACTTGTAAAGAATTAAGGCTTTATGGAACATAAGGAACAATAAAGTTGAAACCTATGATCCACTTAATTGGAGTTTAGACCCTTTTCATGTTATTCCTACCCCAGTCTTTGCCTTAGGAGGAAACAAAAATTGGAGTGACAACTTGTTTGATCAAATGAGGAAAACAATTCAACACCATACCAAGGGCACAATCTTCGAAGAGGGAATGATGGCTGATTACAATGCCTTTGCACATGAATGAAATCAAGTAATTAGTGTGACATTTCCTATGCAGAAGCTACAAAGGATTTTGAAAATAAAATCAGTTGTCAAGGGTGGAATTCCAGAACCAAGTAATAAAAGACCTAGAAATCATCCTTGGGAAACAAGCTTCAAATCAAGACTTCCTAAAAAATTCAACTTAACTACTTCTATAGAGAATTCCTGCTTGTTAACCAAGGATGAAATCAATTATTGGCCATCCCAAAAGAAAAAGCCTAAATATGAAAGGAAATTGAGAGGATCCTATTGCCATTACCATATAATAAATGGACATGAAACCAATCACTGTAGAGCTCTTGAAGGAATGATAATTAACTTTTTCAACAAGGTAAAATTAATGGGTTTGTAAAGAGATCCTAATGAAGTCAATAAAGAACTACTTTACTAAAGAGAATCAACATGGTTAGGAGTGAAGTAATCCTTTCACTTAGACATTACCTTAAACGGTCAAAGCCTTTGTCCGTACCGAGTTGGCCAGGGCAGAGCACCTCTGGAGGAAGGAGTGTAAGCCTTTATCTGCGCCATGCTATGGCCATAATAAAGCATCGACAAGACTTTGGTCGCACCACATTATAGCTAGGTCAAGGCACCTCCTAGAGGAAGGAAAGAGTAAGCCATTATCCGCGCCACGCTATGGCCAGGTTAAAGCATCAACAAGCCCTTGGCCGCGCCATGCTATGGCCAAGTCAAGGTGCTTCCTAGAGGGAGGTAAAAGTAATCCTTTATCTATGCCACACTATGGCCAGGTTAAAGCATCAACAAGCCCTTGGTCATACCATGCTATGCCCAGGTCAAGCTACCTCTTGGAGGGATGTTGGGAAAGTCCTTGGTTCCAGCTTAAGAACAAGCTAACCAAGCGCACCAGACAACAATGGACTAAGACGTCCTAGCCCAAGAAGCGGCACATCAATGGACTAAGACATCCAAGCCCAAGAAGTGGCACATCAATAATGGACTAAGACATCCAAGCCCAAGAATCGGCATATCAAACAATGGACTAAGACATCCGAGCTTGAGAAGTGGCATATCAAATGATGGGCTAAGACATCCAAGCTCAAGAAGCAGCCGATCAAATAACAACTACAAACATGGCTAAAATAAGAATATGTAGCCTCCAACTAATCATCAATGAAGAATTTCTAAACTTCAATTGTTACTCGAATCTGGGTTTCGGGTCATTCATTATTGAGTCCGGGACTTTGCTTAATAATAACCGAATCTAGGGTTTTAGGACTTTTAATTTATGGTCTTCATTATACCCGAATCTGGGTTTCAGAACTATAATTATTAATTACTGAACTTCATTTATTAATGCCTAAATTTGGGCTGATGATCTCTACTAAGAAGAGTATTATTATGGACTTCTGGTTTTCAACCACAAATACTGAAATTTGGGTTTTGGATCTTTTTAACTTTTAAATTTCATTCATTAATGCCCGAATCTGGGTCAATGGACTTCTATTACATGATCATTGTTGATTTTCTATTGGTTGTCTCCAAAACTTGGATTTTTAAACACCTATAATTTAATCCTTGGTTGAATCTATGGTTTTCTACCATTGGGCTTCTGATAATCTTGCAAAATAACTAAAGTTGAATTCCTGGTTTTCTTAGATAGATTTTGAGACATTTAACCACATTCAACTATGGGATTACTTCTCATATGTTAACATGATGATTTTGTTAATTTCTACAAATGACATGAGTAGACTTCCATATAGATGGTAAGAAATATTTTTTACTTTGTGTTTTTCAGGGAAAACAAAACAATAAAAAAAGATAGGAAGATCCAGGAAATACAAGAATCATGGTACAAGTTATCAAAGAGATGATTCAAAAAAATTATCAAAAAGGATTATAAATCAGGTGATATTTACAAAATTTACGTAGTTTATGAAATTATTTACAAGTATACAGAACAAATATATATTTCATAAATTTGAATTGTTCATAACCTTGAAAAACTTTTCTAGGATTCTCAGCAATCAAAGGATCCACGATGTGATGAATAGCAATGCGAAGAACCTCTTCAAGATTCTTCTTTTTCTTCCTCGTCCTGTCTTTATCATCAACGGCCTCAATGTTGGTCTTCAAAGCATGATTAAAAGCCTTCTTTTCACCTTTAAGAGTTTTATTCTCTCTTTCCAAATTAGCGATGCGCTTCAAAAGGAGATCCTTTTTGCATTCCAGCTTTTGAATACTAGCTACATATTCATTTATGCGTTCCGAGTCTCTTACTTTTTGTTGTTCATCAAAGTACTTCATCATCTCAAATTTAACTTTCCTACACCATTCTCCTACTACTTTTTCGTCCAAATCAGGAGGATGGTTAGTCGTAGTAGGGAACTTCTGGATGGCAAGGGAAGAGGACCTTGTAGATTTTGCGACTGATGAAATAATAGGAGAAACTGGTGAATCAATGCTTGAGATATTACTTCCCATAATAAAATCTAATGATTCGCATTGAACATGACCATCCTTTAACTTAATCTCCAAATCACTAATTTGCTGGAGGAGCTCAAACATCTTATGGTCAAAATCGATCGAAGGATTTTATTTAATTTGATGCTTTAATGAGGAAATTATTTCGTTTTGCCCTTAAATGCATGTCTGCCTCCAGATTGGCAATCTGATCATTAAGATTTCTAACAATTATTTTCTGAAGAAAAAATCTCCTATGCCATTTTAGCGTTTCAGTGTTACCTTGGAAACGAGTGGATAGAGGATTTTCAAGGAGCTTCCTCTTTCCTAGATCTGCTAACAACCTATCTATAATATCAATAAAGCATGACATCAAATCTAACTAGAGTGGCATTGCATATAGCTATAACTTCTATTTAAAAAAAATGAAATTAAAGTCAAGACTTGAAAAATCCATTTTATTATTATGAAAATACGAGATTACAACTTAAGTAAAAATAAAACTAAAAGTAAAACTAGACATTCGTTTTACATCTAAAGTTGGAAAACTGCATTCCTAACTTTATTAAATAAATTAGCAAGGAGAGTAACTATTGAATCAGAAGGAATATTAAGTCCTTCGGGAATAATAAGCGGAGGATATTTGCTATAGTCCCATTCCCCAATAGAAGGACTATCACGACCACATATTAACTTAGTATGATATGTCCAGATTTCCTTAAGTAGCTTTTCTTTTTCTTCACCGAGAAAATCAAAACAGAGACGAGGATATTCCTTATAAAGTTTTAGAAATCTCTAAGAAAGCAATATCTGGCTAATTTTGAAGATTTCAAAATTGATGCCTTTTCGAGATAATTTCTTCTTAGTTTAACATGCCGGCTTAGATAATCTTTAGAGACAAAGTAGCCCGAGGGACACTTATTTTGTGATAATATAGAAAAATACAGCTAAGTATAAAAGGAAGATTAAAGAAAGAAAAATTCATGAATCAATATTATTACACAATTATTGACTGTTCATCTAGTTAGTACAAAATTGAATTTGTAAATAATTCTGAAATAAACTTGTCCATATAGTATTTGAGTTTATTAGGAGGTAGTTCTTGAAAAATCGATCTAACTTGTGGTAAGTTCCAACATGCTCCAAGATGGGGGTCAAATCCAAATTTGTCCTAGTATTTCTAGTGTAAACACCTAAGTAGACCCCACTAAAATCACCTAAGTATGAGAAATCTATAGTTGGGTGTCTACAACAAACTTTGTATAGGAAGTTTACCAAAATGTTTCTCTCTTAAATCAACATCCAAAAGAGTGTGATCAACTACCAATTCTCTTTTAAATGACCATCCAAAAGAGTGTGATCAAGGAATCGACACACCCGCTGCTTTGCATCAGAAATAGTGTCGATAGCCAATTTTAGAGAATCTTTGTTCTTCTTTAGCTTTTTCTTTAGAGATGATTATTTTGCTGCCTTCTGAGTTTTTTCATCTTTGGATTATTTAAGGACCATTTTCAAGGCCAAATTTTCATCAGCAAAGAGTTGATGAGCTTTCCTCTGCTCAGAAATAATAGATTCTGAATGGGCAAGAGAAGCACTCGATTGCTCTAATTCTATCATAGCCTCATTCATCTCCATGGACAGGGAGGAAACTTGACTATTTAATGTGAAAATTCTCCTTGGAGCTTAGAAGATCTTACGGAGGATTTTGATGCATTTTCGTATAATGAGAGCCACTTCTTCGAAATTTGAAAGAAAAGTACAACATAAGTCAAAAACTTAAGGAAAAACATTAGCAATAAAGTTAAGTGAAGTGAAACGTACAAAGAGTTATTGTTATATAAGGGATCGGTAATGACTCGCCGAATCAGAAACAGAGGAAGGCGGATGAATAGAAGCAAAAGGTGAGAAATTCAAGATAGATTTGACTATCTTTTCAAAATTGCTTAAGAGCGTAGGAGATGATGGTCTAAAAGGAATCAGCTCTTGGAAAGGGATCAAAGTCTCCAAATCTTTCTGCATCTGCTTAATCACACTAGGAGAGCTCGAGATGACAATACGAGAGATGGGATCAACCTTTGAGGGAGTCTTCTGAGATTGATTGGGAGGAACTTCAATATTTGGACTCTCCAAGGATTTATCAATGCCTACAAACACCTTCTCTTCTCGTGGCGCAGAATCAGGAACTTCTACAATTTTGGCTTTCTCAGGGGATGGTTCCGCCATGGCCAATTTTTCTAGTTTTCTTTCGGTGGTCATCTTCGACCTAACAATGGCTTAGGACAAAGATGGTGCACGAGAAGTAGAAGTAGGGAGAGCCAAATCACTTGTAGGTTGTTCAACTAGAGGAGCAGGTGTAGAAAATTCAAACAAGTTATAAGTCAGTAAACCAATTTAAAGAGTAACATAACAACAAACTACAAGCACTACATTTAAACTTACCAGAATGATCGAGACAAATTGGCGACATTGGAGAAAAATTCTTTGGGCCACCCAAAGCATGAAAGTGCTTGCTTCGAGATGTATGTTGAACTAAAGGCCTGCTAGTAGGAGGGATTGCTTTTGTAAATTAGAAAGATTCAATAGGTTAATCTATCTCCAATCCTACTTGAATCGTCGATCAGCAACTCTGCTGTATTTTTATCTTCTTCATTAGCTTTTTGGAAAAAGCACCTGACAAGGAAGCTTAGATTAGCAAAGAAAAGTAACTAAATGGAAAAGTAACGTCTGCGATCAACATACAAGGAGAAGAGAAAACCCCACTAATGTTGGGAAAGCACTTAACAAAGAAGAACTGCGTTTTCCAATCCCTGAATTTGTTTATCCCCTTAGACATTAGCTTTTTAGGGGTATTAGCTCTAAAGATTTAGTTATTCAAATTGCTAAGCTTAGCCAGTTAGACAAAATAATTCAGCACTTCAGCATTATGAGAAGGAATGCCAAACTCCAATGCCATGACCTCTAAAGATAGAAGGTATGTATAAATATTTGGTGAATAGGAGCAACATCTAGATAGGTCAGGAACTTGGATAAGAAATCCAAGAAGAATAGGAAACCTCCATGTCAAATGTAAATTGCGGTGTAGGAAAAGTACCCTTCAGGAGGGATGTGAATGCTGCCGTTATCATTAGGGGAAATAGCTTCCACCCCAGTTATGCCAAAGTCATTGAGAATTGCATCCACCTCATCATGGGTAGATATTAAGGAATGTTTGGAGGTGGCTTCAATCTTCTTGGGTGAATCCGTGATTCTGCCATGCGATATCATTTCAGTTAGAAATTATAGTTTATTATGAAATTAACATTCTTTCAAAGATATTGATAACCAATCACAACAATTAGAATATCAATCAAAAACATGAAATTACATATTCTTGAAAGAATGTTAAAGTTAGAAAATGGAATTTATTGATCTTTCGATAGAGCCAAAAGGGAAATTAGAAGTTGACTCCCAATAAATTTCCTTCAATAATGTCAAAAACTCAAGGATAATTTTGTTATTGGAAGAAGTAGTTGAAACCCACGCAACAAGTTTGAATAAAATATACACTACCAACATTCAATAAACAAGGCAAAAGAACCTTTCGATGCTGCCGAAACCCATGAACTAAATCTTTTCTACGGGATTATAGATGCTGTCGAAACTTTACATGTCAAATAAGTCGAAAGTTTTGAGTTTGAATCATATTGATAAAAATAAAAGGACTTGAGATGTTTCAACAATGTTGATAAAAGATGATGATTTAATCTCAATTACTTACAAGAGGTTCCGACAAAGTCGAAAAGGGGTACATGGTTTTGAAAGCATAAAATTTGAACCAATACAGTAATTTTCAACTAAGTTAAAACGTTTGATTTGATTTGCAACTTATACAAAGTATGCTTTCTTCAATCCAATTTATATAATATACGTATCTCCAACTTCACACTTTTGTTAAAATAGGTTGGAAATAGGCATGTGCTAAGGGTTTCGAAACCTATAAAACAAAGAATGTGCTTTCGAAAGTATATATTAGATAACCATTGATTAAGACGCATTAACTAACTTCTTCGAAAGGTACCAGAATACACTAAAGTATGCTTTCAATGAGGTCCACTTCATACAAACCTTAACCTTTCGACAAGGTCAATTAAGAGAAGCACTGGACTACCTTTTGACCTCCTTGAAAAGGGTTGAAGAAGCAAAGCAAAATTGCCGCCTTAACCCCTTTCGAAGGGGTAGAAAGGTACAATTGCAGTGCCAAAATGCGGTTCAAACTACAGAGGCTTCTCGACGAAGTAATTAAAAATCCCCTTCTTTCCCAAATTCAGTTTTAACCTAAAACTTCAAAAATCAATAACAAAGTTTATTTAGGTGCAAATTTACGATCAATAACATTCAAAATCTTAAAAACTTATTTTTGACTTTTCAAAAAAATAGGATAACTATGAAATTAAAAAAAATAACTTTTCAAATGAATTCAGAAAATGAATTAAAGAAAGAAATGAAATAAGATAAGCCATACAAACAAATCGATGAATATTTTCATAAACAAAAAAAACTTGAAATCATTTCTAGTAGAATTTTGAATACAAAATTGGGCGAATGTAGAAATCAAAGATTAATATGAAAAGTGAATTCGAAAAGCAAAGTAAAAAAAAACTTATTTTTGATTTGTATTTCTACTATTGGAAATAGAAATTACCTGAGAATTTAGGAACTTTGATTCTTGCTGTAAATTTCTTCTACTTGTAGATAAGCGAAATGGGAGGAAGAAAGGAACTTGCTTTATACGAAAGATAACCATGGACGGCAAACCGTACGGTCAAATTTAAATGTATTTTACAACTCATATTTTTGGTAATATTATTTAAGATATTTAATTAGCTAAATTAAATAAAATAATGTGTTGATTAAAGGATTGAGATTTGATTTTAATTAAGGGGTAGCCGTGTCATTTAACCAATGAATTAAAAGAAGAGTTAAAGTGAAATAGAGGAGGGGTAAAACAGGAAATAGGTCATTCCTATATCCCTAAACCCTTGGCCGTGTATCCTATACATGTTCATTTTTCATTCATCAAAAATTTTCAAACTTAAGGTCGAATACCATTAACTAGAGCAAGATGAAAAATATTAAGAAAATCTAAGAAAGAAGCTAAATCAAATCCATCCAAATCTCAAACTCCTTAATCTCTAAAGCTAAGGTGAATAATGTTTACATCACTTACTTCTTGTGCTTCCGGTTTTAAGATGAAATCTAAAATGTTTTGTAATGATTTTCCATGTTTTTGAATGATGGAATGATTATATATACTTATTGATGATTTATGCATGTTTATATGTATTTTATGATATGTTTTAATGTGAAAACCCTATTAAATGACATTTAAATACCTTGCGAGTTTTCATGTAGACCAAAAATAATATTTTAGAGATGGGTTTCAATTTCCAAAATTTTCAGAATTTACAAGGAATTTATATTAATTTTCTAGTGAAGAAAACGTAATTTTAGGTTAAAAATCATTTACGCTTAAATAATTAATGGTTTGGGTCTGAAATTTATATATGTTAGAAAACATAAAAAAAAGTGGTTTTATATAATTTTTGTAGAATTTTCCTAAGTTTTTTAATGGATATATAAAATTATATAAGGTATGAGACTTAAATGTTTTATATACTTATAAAAAGGAGAAGGGGGTATTTTGTAAAATAATTCAATTTGTTATTTCTGGAAATTGGTATTAATTTTTGAAAAGAGAAACTTGCAACCAATCATAATTTGACAAACAAGGCAGGTTAGGTGCAAAGATATAGTTTAAAAGGACAAATATACTTGCTTTTTACCGTTTTGATGCTTTTAGCACCAGGCTTTCGCCTCCTTACCATCGCCTTCGACTCCAAAGGAACTAATGCACATGGTATAAGGTAATCGGTGCATAGTGAATTGGACATGAGGCAAAAGGCACTAAGTCAAAACTAGGGGTTCAAATGGTGTAACGCCCCACCCCGAGACCCACCTTAGCAAAGAGAATCAACGAGTAATTCTATCTACTAAAGTGGAGAATAGGGCTGATTAAGGGCGACCATATATAATTTTGTCTTAAACATCTACTGAATACGTCGATAAACGCAATATGATTTTTTTTTTCTATCTCAAGAAGATCGACATACCCAGTAAATGCTTAATCCAAAACTATAGGTGGCTAACAGATCTATCAGAACAAAATACAATAACTAAATGAAAAGCACATCACAGAACAGTAATCAACATCGTATATATACATATACACTGATACATGTTTAGTACAATACAATATGAATACAATAAAGGGGGTGCTCAACCACACTATATACATCGAATCAAATATAACTACATCAGAATATGCGAAAGAACAGAAACTACTCAAGAGAAAGAAGAGCTGATATCCAACATCAACTTCAAGCTAAGCCCAATAGATGATACCTGAAACAACTCGGTCTGACCCGAGTGAAAACACACCGGTCAGGCTAGCTAGAACTTATCATTAGTAAAGGTGATGATAAGAGATAAGGGGAAATCCATTCCATCGTTACCAATGGAATGATATAAGTCATCAAGTTATCTCTAGAGTGATACATCAATGGTTCATCATGATCGCATAGAGGAATACAATATGTATATTAGATATACATGGTTCATCTAATTATACATATAACCGAATGAAATGGATGAGGATATGGACCATAAAGTAAATCTTCATAAGATAATTAAAACTTCAAGAATCCATCGTAAATAAAACTCATCTAATAGAAACTTCTTAATTATTATACCTCATCTCATCGGTATAAATATAAATACATCTCAAATCCATCATTAAACTCATTATAAAGGAATCTCCATAATCATTTATACCTCATCTCATTGGTATAAATATAAATATATCTTAAATCTATTATCAACACTCGTCATAAAAGCATAACCATAATTTATACCTCATCTCATTGGCATAAATATATATTATGTCTCAAATCCATTTTGATAGAGCCCGGAAAGAATCCTAAACATCATATTCGAAATCACAAATAAAACCATGTATGTCAATAAGCCTTTTTCTTACATAACGCTATATTAAAGCAACATCATCAAACTAGTGAAATTGAAAAACCTAAAACCTCATGGAAAACAGCACATGCATTTACATCTTGACTAGTACTACCATTATTTGGTACCATTCATCGTGATGACTTGGGGTCACATAACATCGTGATCATCTTGATTGACTATAGTCGGAAACATCTTGATGACACCCAGTCACAAAAACCCGAGTAATAACATCGTGATGATTGGAGTTGAGTAATAACTTCACGAACATCGTGATGACTACAATGGAGTGCTCGGTCTGTAGCACTAGTAACATTGTAAATGTGTCTCAACTACTCGAATAGGAACCCAATAGGCGTCAATGTACGTCCCATACCATACGTTCGCACCTATTGATTTACTGATCGTTGGTCGATGCCACATTAGAAAACCATCATAAAACATCATCAAATAAACACTGCCTCATCTCATCGGCGAGTGTAAGATACCAACTCGTCTTATCTCTTACTTAGACGAGTTTTAAGTTACATCAAGACTTGTCTCATTTCATCGACAAATAAAAATTCATCATAGATATCGAAATAATCATCAACCCATCATAACAACTTGCCTCATCTCCTAGGCAAGTAAAAGAACATCGTGATGGTTATTTCTAACCATAGTTGCTAATTAAAACTTAACATCAATATTGCCTCATTTCATCGGCCATCACGAAATGCATCTAGATTGGTTCGTCGTCGAATGTACTCAAAGAGTAATTCTCAAACCAATAATCTTCACCAAAATTTGGTAACTTCTAAATCAACTCAAAATAGCACTTCAAATTGGTTTCGATCGTACAAGTCCGATATTAAGCGATAAAGCAAAAATACATGTCCCATACCATGTATTTTTTTATTAAATTGTTTAATTCTCATTCTTATATGTCGAAACTCATAAACGTAGGCTAAAATATGTTTAAAATAATTTTTTTCGAGAAAATAGAATTCTTAAACAATCTAGAAACCATTGTAAAAGCTTTGTACAAAAAAACCACTATTTTAAAGAGAACTTCTATTATAAAAACACTTTAAAATAATTAATGATTGATTAAAGAAAATCTCTTAAAAATGCTACAAAATACTTATTTCATAAAAAACGATTTATTTTTATTTAAGAAAATTTCAAGAATTTATTTGAAATTAAAATCATTTAAAACCCTCAAAATACTCACATATCGGTATTAACCGTTATTTAAATTTAAATGGAATTTAAATAAAACTTAAATCTCAAAATTCTTCAAATCTAAGATAATATATTCATAGAAATCATTTCCATCTAATAAGATCAAGTTTTATAAAAAAAAAGAATGCGACTGAAATCATAGAAATTGTTAGGATGTCATCAAACACGGAAATTAAACACTACGTATATCTCGGTCCTGCTGTAAAGAATATTTATTTTCACATATCAATCTACAAAATCTGAGAATAATTATAAAATAAAAGTTATAGCCTAAATCCTCTGGTTTCCAGAACTTCAAAAATATCTAAATTCCGTTAGGTAACAAGAAAGTTATGATCAAATTACTTTCCATGTGAATATATAAACACTCTCTGTCAATGACAGGACAGTCACAAAGATATGGACTTTTCACCATATAAACATCAAAAATACTCAAAACATCAAAGTTATAGCCTAAATCATAAGGTTTCCATAACTTCAAAAATTTCTGAATTCCGATAGGTAACAATAAAGTTATGATCAAATTACTTTCCAGGTGAATATATAAACACTCTCTGTCAATGTCAAGACAGTCACAAAGATATGGATTTTTCACCATATAAACTTCAAAAATACTTAAAACTTAAAAAGTTATAGCCTAAATCATAAAGTTTCTAGAACTTTGAATATTTCTAAATTCCGATGTAAAACAAAAGAGATATTCCCAATTTACTGACGACAATTTCACAAATAAACATGCAACAAAATTGAGATTTCTTACCTTGAAATCTCAATCAAAGCTAGAAAACGTGAGTTTTAAACTCACCTTTGATTTTAGATAGCAAATACCCAGATTTGTGAAGGAAGATTGGGGCTTGAAGGTGAAATCCTTTCTCTGTTCTTATTTTGGTGAAGTTCTTCTTGAATTAGCAGCGAAATTGAGTGGAGTTGAGTTTTTATTAAAGAAAGCCGCTGTTTTTCTTTCTCTCTATTTACTGTATCTTTTGTTTTGGGGAAGAAGATGAGAAAGAAAAAAAGTACTTTACACATATTTCCTCTTTTCTAGATGGTTCTAGAGAAGGTTAATGGATTCAAACCTTACCCAAATAAGCCCAAGACTAATATACTTAGAGATATTCCTATGTTATATACATATTTAACCTATTTAATCAATTTATACACTAGTTTTCTCATTTTTAACCAAATAAAATATCTACAATAAATTGTTTGCAATAAAATTGTTATTATATAAAAAATAAATATTAGTTCAATAACAAAAGTTATTTTTATAAATAAAACTCTATCTTTGATAATATTTTACAAATTACACCATTTTAGTGTAAAAACACTATTTTTAATGCAATAACTTAAACAAAAATTTCTTTCGGGTCAAATAAATTGCAATGAATCATTCTAACACTTTTTAATCATCAAAATATTTTTTTCCAATTAAAATATTTTTTCCCCATATAACACAATTTTTTAACAATATTTCCA
This sequence comes from Allium cepa, assembly GCA_030765085.1. NCBI lineage: Eukaryota > Viridiplantae > Streptophyta > Magnoliopsida > Asparagales > Amaryllidaceae > Allium > Allium cepa. The sequence continues at coordinate 187,479,741 of CM060937.1, read as the reverse complement.
ATATTCCAATTTTACTGAAAAACCACTATTTTCATCCATTTCAACCAGACAAAGTTTATTTTTTAAGTCTAAGAAGTGTATTATAATGTTTTAACATTTTTATAATATTAATACATCATTTCAAGCCTAATTACACTCCTAAATTTTATTTTCTTCATATTATTCTTTTTATTTTACAATAAAAGGCTAACATTGGAATAAATTTCCAATATTACTAATATTAACTAATTAAACCATCACAATTATTTATTTTCAATCCAAATCCAAAAATAAAGTTTTTCAAACTTTATTTCATTCATTTACACTTTTTTCAACCGTCGAATGTTGTAATAGGCTTCAAATAAAATAATATGACTTGTTTAAATTTCAAATCCCAAATTATAATCGTCAAGTTATCATTTATATAAAATAAATAATATAATACCTCATTTTATTATCCAATTCATTTTTAAACACAATATTAAATTATAATTTTCTTTACAATTTAATATTAACAGTGATCTCCAAAATCCTGGGTTGTTATAAATGGGGTAAAGGCGTTTCTTTGCTTTTAAATGAAAATGCGCCTGCTTGCTTTCGACTGAATAGCTTTCGACTAGGTCGGATTTCGACCCGGTCAATTGATATTAAAAGATTAGTTTTGATTGAGTTGCACTTATTGCCATGGTCGAAACGCTTGTTCAGTCGAAATGCTTATTGCCGCATTTTACCTTTTGACTCAGATTGGTTTCGAAAGGGTTCCTTTGCTTTTTTAAATTTGACCACTTCTGCGATGCTTTCGAAGGGATGGTTCGTACCATCATTTCTTTACTTAGGAATGCTTTGAAAGAGATGCTTTCAAATTAAATGATTTAATGATCCTTTTTCTTTGAATTGAATTATAACCCAAATGGTTTCGAAAGAGACATTTTTAATGGTTTTGAAAGGTGTTTCCACGTGTTTTAAATTTAATCCAAGTGCTTTCAAAAGGATAGAGTTTCGATGCTTTCAAAAGGTTTTAATGAATGGTTTTGAAGGGGTAGATTCCCAAAGGTTTTGAAAGGTTTGAAAGGAAAGAATTTTTCTATCTTTTTGAAAGGTAATATTTAAAGGTTTTAAAGAAGGATGTCTGATGTTTTAAAGCTTTTGAAAGGAAGGTTTTTCAATGCTTTTGAAAGGAAGAATTTGAATGGTTTCGAAAGGAAGATTTTGGTCTTTCGGCCTAGATTAAATAAGGGTTTTATTTGGTTTTGAAAGGGGAACATTCATTGGTTTCGAAAGGGTTGTTTAAAGGTTTGACAAAGGTTTCGAATGTATTAACTAAGCAATATGGCCTAAGTGTTTTGAAGGTAGAAAGGGTTTTAATTATTTTTGGGAAGATAGGTAATCTCCATTAATTTTCATCAACATTATATTAAGTAAAGTATATATAACATGGAAAATTTGCTTAGTGTGAAGCTAAAGATATATTTTCCTTTTATAAGTATGTTTTACAAGGTTAAATCATTTTGAAAAGGTTTTTCAGGGAAAAAGATAAAGGTTAGTTAGCACTAAGAAAATGATTCAGATTAAAAGACTAGATAGGATTTGTGTAAGTTCGTGCCCTATACTCATTAGCTGTTGGCCCATAGCTAATTTAGTCCAGAATTCCAATGTGTAGGGCTTAGTCACAAGTTCGACTAAAAATGATGGTAACACATAGAAAGGAATATTTATGTATGGAGATAGGTTGTTGGTTAGTCCACAAAACCATTAGGATCAGTTGAACCTTGGAGAAGTAAGTTAAGGACAAGCCATCCAAAAGTTTTATTTAACAGATGTATAGACCATTTGATATATTACCTAGTAGGTCCAAATCAGTCAAAAGGACAGTTAGTCCAGTTTGAGTACAGTTAGTCCAGTTTTCAAACAGATAGTCCATTTATTACCTGTTTTTAGCATAACGGATATTGCTATTATTATTATAATTAGTTTGATTAACCAGTTTGGTTGCAAGAAAAGATTTGCAAATTATGTTTTTTTGAAAAGGATATTAGTGAGGGAAAACCCGTTCCTCTAAGTGGTGTGGTCTCACTTAATATCAGTAACCCGAGATGTAACAATATTATTCACACTAGGCTTTATGTCTGAATAGAATTTTTTGTTTCTCCTTAAAATCTCAGTTGCTCAAAATTGGTTTGAGTGGGCTGAGAGTTGAGGTTTTCGGGTTTTAGTAATTTTGGTGAATAAAGTTTCCCGAGATGAGCAGGTGGCTGACAAATAAATAATTAGGAGTTATAGTTTATTTTGCTTTGATTCCACTGTGTATATTTAGTCAGATATGACTATATTGACTCTAATCAACCAAGGGAGCATCGTCATCTATCGCTCTTGGCGTATTATTGTATAATTATATTTGATCTTTACCTGGGAAATGACTATTGGATTATGTAACATGGATATGAATTATTGTTTTGAAATGTAATCATTAAATTTTTGTTTTGAAATCTATGATTTTGCTCATATTCATGTACTTCAGATATTATGGATACCATTAGCATTACCCTATTTTGTCATTAGAAGTTAATACTATAGATGATTGTAGAATCGTAGTGCTTAGCTTTTGGCCTCTAGATATGGAATGTTAAAACTTGGTATCAGAGCATAGGTTTATGAAAAATTTTAAACTAAAAATCATTTTGAAAACTTAATCCTAAGAAATTAGAGTAAGATTGGGGTATGAGATAACGCTATAGTAACGTACTTGTATCTGTTATACATATGTATATGCTTTATCTCTAGACTCTTTACTTTGTTTGTTGTATCTCATCAGGTTTGAATACAGATATAGATGGTAGAGAGGAAGAGTTAACCTAGAAGGGGAAGGAACTGATGGGAATGCCAGAACCAATATGAGGAAAAACCAAAGTTAGGCACAAAGCCAAGAATGTGGGTGCTAGAGTCTCATAGGTTGGAATGGAAGCTATGCATCAGTTTTTCATGAATATGATGCAAGCAGGTGTTTCTGTTGGAGTAATGGGAGGAGGAGTTTTGAAAGTTTCCACGGTCAACCATTATGCTAAGCTAAGTGGAGATTTTACTAAGCTTGGAGGGAAGCCATTTATTGGAATGGAAGATACTATAGAGGTAGAGAATTGGTCATTGCATTGTAAGAGAATCTTTGCAGTCTTAGGGGAGTAGAAGAGTAGGCTTTCTTTGACGAAGCTTCAGGGAGCAGCTTTGTTTTGGTGGAACAGTGTGACGGCTGGTGTGGATGAGCAAACCTTGACATGGGTATATTTTAAGGGATCAGTAAGTTTGCTGAGTTAGAGCAGGGAGAGATGTCTGTTTTGGAGTATGCTAGAAGGTTTGAGGAGTTGGTCAGATATGGGTATGCTTTGGTGGATACAGTGATAAAAAGAAATGAGAAGTTCATCAAGGGGTTGAATCCTGAGTTAGCGAGGGCTACATTGCCTCACATTAGAGATCCTTCTGATGTTGTAGTGGAGATAGCCTTAAGGCATGAGGAGATACTTGACTCTCTTGAGAAGAGTAAGGCTAAGGAGGTCCAGGTTGGGCAGGGCCTTAAGAGAAAGTTCTTTCGTAAGAAAGGTGCTCAAAATGGTGGAGCAGTTAAGAAAGGGAAGTCTAAGATTGTTTGCTTCAAGTGCGACAAGAAGGGCATTTTGCTGATGAGTGTTGTGCTGGAAAGGCAAAGGAAGTGCCCGGGAAGAAGAATGTATGGTGCTTCAATTGCGACCAGATTGACCATTATAAGAATCAATGCAAGGAGCCCACTAAGGATGGAAAGGGCAAGATATATGCATTGGAGCCTGCTACCTCAAAGCCAACAGCTCAGGAGAAGAGAAAGGCAGTTTTGGGAGGTATCCTTTCAAACCTATCCAAAGCCTAGATTCTATTTTTTTCCAAGAAGCAGGCAATGGAATTGTATCACAATCAGAATATGTTGAATAGGTATAATAGTTCGTCTGCCAGGCCCAGCTCCAAGTTGTTTAGGAATACGCTTCAGTTTCTTGGTATGTCTGTTAGCATTCTATTTGATACTGGTGCATCATATTCTTTTATATCTAGATGTTTGGTAGATAAGCTTAACCTAGAACCTACATATTTAGTTTCTTCCCTACAGGTTGGAACTCGAATAGGAGGGTATGCAACTTTAGGGTTGAGATGCGACCAGTTACATTTTGACTTGTTAGGTTGTTACATGGAGGTTTGACCAGGCAACTAAGGACTCAGTAATCTCGTTCGGCAAGATCAGGCCGTTCGTCACCTATGGTCGGTCTTTATTGAAGGCCGTTCGGCATGACAAAATGGTTCGACAGTCAAGAGCGTTCGGCAATAGAAGAATGCTCGGCATAAAGGAACGCTTGGCATTTAGGAGAGTTCGGCATTAGGGAATGCTCGGCTTCCAGAATCGTCCGGCACATATGATTCATTCGGAATTAGTGAATGCTCGGCATTCAGGAACGTTCGGCATTAGAGAACGGTAGGCATTCAGGAACGTTCGGCATGCGAGACTGCTCGGCATGCGAGATTGTTCGGTATTGAGAGACGTTTAGTATTGAATATCGATCGGCATTTGTGGATGTTCGGCATGGCAGAGTCATTCGGCACCACATACTGTTCGGCATCACTTCGTTCGGCATGGCAGAGTCATTCAGCACTCCATGCTATTCGGCATCACTTTGTTCGGGACAAATGCCTCGTTCGACATTCAGGTTGTTCGGCATCACATCGTTCAGCACAAATGCCACGTTTGGCATTCAGGTTGTTCGGCATCACATCGTTCGGCACAAATGCCTCGTTCGGCGTTCAGGTTGTTCGGCATCACTTCGTTCGGCACAAATGCCTCGTTCGGCATTCAGGTTGTTCGGCATCACATCGTTCGGCATTTATGCCTTTCTCGGCATTTTGCCGTCCGGCCTCTCTGGGTCGGCACACAGAGATCACTCTTTTTGGGCCGAGATACCAAGCTACTAGGCCCACTAGGGAAGTCCAACTTACCTTCGTCTATAAATAGAGAGGCAGGGGCACAGTGAAATAGACCTTTTTTCAAGAACACCGGGGAAACTCTGCCGCATTCAAGATTCATTCAAGACTTATCTTTTTTGCTTAACACTTGTATTCAATATAATTGGTATACGGATTTATCTGTAATCGATTATCAAGAAAAGCAATAAAGATTAATCTCAAAGTGGACGTAGGCAATTATGCCGAACCACTATAAATCTGGTGTTCATATTTTCTACATTCAAATCCGCATATTATTCTCTATTTAACTTACTTTCTTCATTAATCTCTCTACACAAACTCTCTTAAGGGTGTTAGTGACCAATTTTGGTGCTAACATTTTGGTGCTTTCACTGAGAATCGAATTCTCACGACGATGGGATCTACTTTGCAGCTACTGGATTGAAAAATCCCCTGAAGGAGATCAAAATAATTCACAAGACATCTGTAGATTCTACTCAGAGTTACAACCAACAACTCTACCATGGGGAGACCACGAACTAGATCGGCCTCTCACAACGCAGATGTCCACGAAACTGCTAGTGTACAACAGATAGGGCCTAGCAACCAACCGGCAATTCAAGACGCAGGAACCTCCACCCAGAACAAAGCGGAGGTCATTTCCCAAACAGAGTTCAACGACTTGATAAGAGAACTCAGGGAAAGTAGAAGGCAACTTGCTGAGCAGATTCAAGCCAACACTAATCTCATGAATCAGCTTGCTCAGCAGCAGCATCAGAATGATGGAAGTAGTCATGCTTCTTATTCTGAATCTGATAGCTCAACCTCAGCTGATAAACCTCCTAGGCGTAGATGCCGTAAGGATGAAGCTGCACAAGCAGGTGCCACTGATCGATCGCCAGGGATCAGGCACGTGATGGGACCAGACGCCTGGATCACCAAGACCCAAATGAAGCGTGACGCCAACCCGCACGGTCCCGTAGAACGGAACCCAACCTCCCACCCTCCATACAAACCCCGAATTTATCAGCCATGGTCAGGCAGTTGATGAGAGAGAACCAAGTCCTGACTAACGAAGATTGGGGAGTGTCCAGAAGTCATACTCCCTTCACAGATGTTATCCTACAGGTTGAGTATCTCAAGAAATTCAATATGCCGACTATCCCAGCCTACGAAGGGAAGACTAACCCTAGGCAACACGTGATGAGGTACGAATGGATGATGGATTCGGCAAGGGCAAATGATGCAACTAAGTGTAGGTGTTTCCTAATCACTCTGTCCGGAATTGCCACTATGTGGTTTACTCGGCTTCCTTCGCGATCTATATCCAGTTTCGACGAGTTAGCAATGAAATTTGTTGAACAATTCAGGATACATGCTACCCGTCCAAAGGACGTAATGTCTTTATCAAGCGTAATCCAGGCTCCGGAAGAGTCTTTGAAAGCATACTTACAGAGGATTCATGTTGCCGCCACTGAAGTTAGCAATCCTAACGACTATGCAATTTTGATGGCGGTAATGCGAGGTGTAGATCCAAACTCAAAGTTTGGAGATTGGTTGGCGGGAAACCCCCAGCTATATTGGAACGATTCTATTGCAAAGCTCATCAATTCATACGGAGGGAGGAAGCTCGATGGACGAGACGAGATAAAGCACCAGAACCTGTTCAGGAGACTGTGAAAAGTAACATCGCCGTGAAGCAGCCCGACGATAGTTCAGGAAAAGTTCAAGTCAACATTCAGAATAAGCCTGGGCAGCCCAAAGGATCCGAATGTGGAAATCCCGGAAAGAAAAGAGAAGCAGGGAAATGGAAGTCAAGGATTCCCCCTACAATGAATACACCCCGCTGAATACTTCTCTTGAAAACATTTATCTATCTACCTGTAACACCTTTGAATACAGAAAGCCACGCCCAAAGGAGTCCACTGAAGAACAGAAATGAACAGGGAAGTATTGTCGCTTCCATGAGACCCATGCGCACAATACTGAGGAGTGTAGACAGCTCCATGACGCCATAGAAAAGTTAATCAGACAGAAAAATTTGCAGGAATTTGTCAAAAACCCACAAGATGGAAGGCAAGGAACGTCAGACCCCGGACGCGGGCCGGCTCCACGCCAACCAGAACAACCTGCTCGGACTGTGGGTAGATTAATTATAAACACTATTGTCGTAGGACCTCATCATACAGACAAGAATTGGCAGGTGATGAACGATATGCTACCTCCTTAAGGCATGCAGATTACGAATTTTGTTCAAATGTGGAAGATGGAACCCCCGCAAAGCGACAACGCATGATGACTGACGATATAGTGTTTAGGAGTCGAGACGCGGACAAGGCGGATGCTCCTACTATCGACCCGACGGTTATATCTGCAACAATCGGGCCAACTTACGTGAAAAGAATCCTGATTGATTGCGGGAGCTCCGTTAACATCATATTCAAGAAAGCTTATCACCAAATGAAGTGGAAACGAAAGATTTGAAACCATGCAAAGCATGTATTCACGGCTTTAACGGCGCTGCAACCGACGCGATTGGGTATATAGAGCTACCAGTTGAACTGGGGGAAGGTGAGCGTAGGAGAGTGCGAATCCTACCGTTCATAGTAATGGATGTTGACTCTCCATACAACATCTTTTTGGGTCGTCCAGCCTTGGAAGAGTTTAGTGTTGCTTTGGCCCCATGGTGTTTGACATTAAAATTTCTGACAAACAAAGGAGTCGGTGTTGTACATGGCGATCAGGCAACCGGTCGTGAATGCTATGTGGCGGAATTGAGAGAATCTCAGCGGAGAGAGAAGGGAAAGGTTGCGGACAGCTCCGTCCGCATCCTAAAGACTGATGATTGACAAGTATTGCCCGAGCCCTGGCCCGGGCAGCATTCTCGGATCCTTAGGGACATAGATCCGAGAGATAATGATGGGGAACCCAGGGAAACGAATGCAGCACCGGCTGAGCTGATGATCGACATCCCAGTCATCCGGGATGACCCATCACGAGTCCTTAAGATTGGATCACAACTCGACCCCTCAGTGGCAGAGGATCTTACTAATTTCCTTTGGGCGAATCTGGACGTTTTCGCTTGGACACATTCTGATATGTGCGGTATTTCTCCAGCAATTGCGAGTCATATGTTGAACATAGACCCAAAACATGTTCCCGTAAAATAGAAAAGGACGGACAGGTCTGCGGCTCTTAAAGAGGAGGTGGACAAACTAAAAGCCAATGGGTTCGTCCGCGACGCCCTCTACCCTGAATGAGTATCTAACCAAGTGCTAGTGAAGAAAGAAAATGGAAATTGGAGAACTTGTGTTGATTACTCCGATCTGAATAAATCATGCCCGAAGGATAGTTTCCCTTTACCTAGAATCGACCAGCTCGTCGACTCTACCGCCAGAAACGAATTATTGTCATTTATGGATGCGTATTCAGGATATAATCAGATCCCGATGCATATTCCAGACCAAGAGCACACCAGTTTGGTCACGAATATGGGGCTATATTGCTATGTAGTAATGCCCTTTGGATTGAAAAACGCGGGAGCAACTTATCAGCGTCTAGTGAATCGAATGTTTAAAGACCAGATCGGTAAGACGATGGAAGTCCATGTGGATGACATGCTCGTGAAGTCACGACAGTCAAACAACCACATTTGAGATTTGGTAGAAATGTTTGATATACTCAGACATTATGGTATGAAGATCAACCCCTTGAAGTGCTCTTTTGGTGTGGCATCAGGAAATTTCTTGGGTTTCATTGTGAATGCACGTGGAATTGAAGCTAACTCGGAAAAGATTCAGGCTATTCAGGACATACAAGTGCCCAAAACTATAAAGCAAGTACAAAGCTTAAACGGAAAGGTGGCAGCGCTGAGCGGATTCATATCTAGAGCCACAGATAAATACATTCCCTTCTTCGACGTGATAAAGAAGGGAAAAAGGAATTTCGAGTGGACATCCGACTGTGAGGAAGCATTTCGAGCTCTGGTAAGGCATTTGGAGAGACCCCGGTGCTATCGAAACCAATCGACCATGAAATGCTGTATGTATACTTGGCAGTATCCCAGCACGCTATCAATACGTCTCTGGTTCGCGAGGAGGACCGAGTTCAAAAGCCAGCATATTATGTCAGTAAACGCTTGACGGGGGCATAACGAAATTATCCCAAGATCGATAAATTAGCTTATTGCTTGGTGATTGCATCATGCAAGCTTCTTCCATACTTCCAGGCACACTAAATCAGTGTTTACACTGATCAACCCCTACGACAGGTACTCCAACGACTGGAAACTTCCGGAAGGATGTTAAAGTGGAATATCAAATTATGTCAATTCAATATTACTTACCTACCGCGAAAGGCCATATAGGGACAAGCGCTAGCGGATTTCATCGCTGAATTCACCATGACAGATGAATCAAATGGCCGCAATGTCATACCTCCCGTCCGATGGAAGATGTACACCAATGGGGCATCTAACGACCGTTGTTCGGGGTTGGTATAGTTCTGGTAACTCCTGAAAACCGATCAGTTTGCTACGTTTTGAAGCTTGAATTCACAGCAACAAATAACGAAGCCGAGTACGAAGCATTGATTGCCGGCTTAAGACTCGTCATAGAACTGGGAATAAGATCGGTTGAAATCTTTTGCGACTCGCAACTGGTGGTGTATCAAGTGCATGGAGACTACCAAGCAAGGGGGCAGAGACTTGCCCCATATTTTGCCCAAGTTCAAGAGCTGCTAGCGAATCTCGAATATTATGATATTTCACATGTTCCGCACGAACAGAACAAGGCAGCTTATTCATTGGCAAAATTTGCAAGCACTGGCGATGCGCAGCAGATGGGTTTGTTTCCCGTTGAAACCTTACATGTTCCAAGCGTAAATATGATGGAGGTAGATTTCATGTTAGAAACAGAAATCAATAAGGAGTCATGGATGACCTGATTCAAACAGTACTTGTTACACGGGGCCGTGCCCGAAAGAAGGAGCAAAAGACGACAAGTCATTTGTAAGGCTTCTCGTTACGTAATGCAGGATGGAATAATGTATTGGACGAGATACTCGACCCCATTACTCCGCTGCATTCCCCATGATGAGATAAAACGAGTCCTGAAGGAAGTCCATGAAGGTGAATGTGGCGACCATACCGGTGGGCGGACGTCAGCAAAGAAAATCCTGCGCTATGGATACTATTGGCCAACTGTAAATCGGGATGCCGCAGACTACGTGAGAAGATGTGACAAATGTCAGAAGTATGCGAAAAATCCCAAGAGCTCCGCCGACGGAACTCACACAAATGGTTAGTCCTTGGCCATTTGCAATATGGGGAATCGACATAGTCGGTTCCTTGCCTCTATCCAAAGGTGGTGCAAAATACGCAATTGTTGCGGTCGATTACTTTACCAAGTGGACAGAAGCAGAACCTTTGGCCACTATCACCACCAAAAAGGTCATTAACTTCGTTGTACGAAATATTATATGCCGTTTTGGCCTTCCACGAACCATCGTCACATACAACGGAACTCAGATTGAAAGCAAAGAGTACAAAGAGTTCTGCCAAAAATATGGTATTGAGAAAAAGTTTGCAGCAGTTGCTCATTCGAAAGCTAATGGACAAGCGAAGGCCGTAAACAAGATAATCAAATTCATATTAAAAAAATGTTTAGAAAAGGCTAGAGGCAAGTGGGTGGATGAGCTTCCAACAGCACTTTGGGTTTACAGAACCACTCACAAGTCCACGACTGGCCACACTCCGTTCGCATTAGCGTATGGCATGGAAGCTGTCATACCCATGAAACTTGAAGTCACATCACATCGGGCAACTTATTATGACCCAGAGTCAAACCAAGATCTCTTGCTGGAATCTTTGGACTTCATCGATGAAAAACGCGATGAAGCTAATTTAAGAGCGGACGCGTACAGGCACCGGGTGGCTCGATATTATAATGAAAAAGTCCGATCAAGAATCTTTGGAGTAGGTGATTTCGTTTTGAAACAAGTTTTTCCAGTTCCGTCACACATGAGCCCCATATGGGAAGGTCCATACGTCATTGAATGGAAACTTGGAGAAGGAACATTCAAGCTAGCGATCGTTGATGGTGCGACACTCCCCCGAGCATGGAATAGTGAACATTTGCGGCACTATTACACTTAGTTCATTTCTATCATATTTTAGTTGCATTTATTTCAAGCAAGTTTTTAGTATTAGTTTACGGCATGTGAAAAGACAATTTAGCTTATTTACATTAATAAAGGCTTGAAGCCATTTCCTTTTCCTATGAATTGTCGATGTTTCTGTGTATGATAACGCTGTAACAAATGACTAATAGATACATTACTTTGTCTGACGTACGAACGCACATAAATAATTCGAAACATCCAAGTCCCCAGAGCGCGGACTGGAGTACTCTAACTCCCCAAAGCGCGGACTCGAGTATAAACGACTCGAAACCTCCAAGTCCCCGGAGTGTGGACTGGAGTACTCTAAGTCCCCAGAGCACGGACTCGAGTATAAACGACTTGAAACCTCCGAGTCCTCGGAGTGCGAACTGGAGTACTCCAAGTCCCCAGAGCGCGAACTCGAGTATAAGCGACATGAAACCTACAAATCCCCGGAGTGCGGACTGGAGTACTCTAAGTCCCCAGAGCGTGGACTCGAGTATAAACGACTCAAAACCTCCAAGTACCAAAGTGCGGACTGGAGTATCTAAGTCCCTAGAGCGCAGACTCGATTATAAACGACTCGAAACCTCCAAGTCCCTGGAGTGCGGACTGGAGTACTCTAAGTCCCCAGAGCGCAGACTCGAGTATAAATAATTCGAAACCTCCAAGTCATCGAAGTGCGGACTAGAGTACTCTAAGTCCCCAGAGCACGGACTCGAGTATAAACGACTCGAAACCTCCAAGTCCCCGCAGTGCGGACTGGAGTACTCTAAGTCCCTAGAGCACGGACTCGAGTATAAACGACTCAAAACCTCCAAGTCCCTGAAGTGCGGACTGGAGTACTCTAAGTCCCCTGAGCGTGAACTCGAGTATAAACGATGTAAATGACCAAGTCCCCTGAAGGCAGACTGGACGTAAAGTGACTTGAAGTCATCAAGCCCTTGGCATACGGACTAGAAAATATTCTAAGTACCTGAAGCGTGGAATAAAAAATGTGCAATGCCAAAAGATTATCAACTTATTTGAAGATGAATTGAGAAGCTGGTGTAACTCGCAATAGCTTGGGTTCCGACCATGATTATACAGAAAACCGGACAACAGAAATCTTCTGAAAGGCAAAAAGAACTAAGTTTTATTCATCAAAAATAAATTTCTACTACAACTCCTCCGAAGATCGGAGTCAAAAGTTTATTTACATAAACTACGAAAATAAAAATAATTACATAATCTAAATTAGCTCTTGTTGAATGAAAACGAAATCTACTTCTTTGACTTCTTCGACTTTTTGCCCGATGACTCCTCCCCGTTACGTTTACCCTTGACGGTTTTCTTTGTAGGGGGAGTGACAGCCGAAGAAGTATGAGGAACATCCATGGGTTTGAACCCGCCTGGGAGAATGACCTTCAACGGCTTGTTCAAAGAGTCGTCCGGGTCCACATCTTGAGGTTCGACCTTGATCTTGATTGTCTTTTCCTTCTGTTTATTAAGCTGCTCCTTCATGCTCAGTTCGGACATGTGCTCGGAGACGCTTGTAATTTCGACTTCATAACTCCCATCGATGGGGGAGGAAGTCTCAGATTTGTCCTCGTCAAGCGCTCTGATCACCTGAGCATCGGGACCGAGAGCCTCTCCTGCATGAGTGGCTTCACTCGTTTTTCCCCTAACCTCCTTCTCGGAGTGGGCTCAAGATCAGAACGGCCTGCATAAAAACACGAAAAGCAAGTATTAGAATGCGATAGCTTCTAGTGGAAAGCGAAAACTCTTGGAATTTAAAGTGAATGAGTTGCCTACCAGGTTTCGGTTGGCTCTCAATCGTCGGGGGGTCTCACCCTCTGGAATAGGTGACAAAACATGAACTCCAAGGCCGGGGTCCTCCGGATCAAAGCCGATGTGCTATTCAAAAGGATCGACTATCGGCCGACTGGTCGGCTGGGTAGGCACACGAGCTGGAGACTCAATCCCGGATGGACCGACGATAACTTCTTTCCCTTTTGTTGAAGGGGGAGCCTTTGCAATAAATAGCTTTAGCCACTGATAGGTCCGAAGGCTCTTTTCCCTTGAGAAATTCATTTATCAGGTCCCCCTCATCAACCTCCTCGATACTGTGTTCAGCCTTCTTGATTTCAATTAAATTCTCCCAAGCCTCGGCCAAAGATACGAGATAGCCCTCGTCCAGAAAAGTTAAGTCCTGGTGCATGAGAACGCGGGCATTGAATTTGGCAATAAGCGGATCGAACATGGTTTTGATTTCTTCTCTACCTTCTTCCTTGGCCGCCTCAAGACGGGAGTCGATTTCCATAGAGGTTATCTTTTTGCCCTCTTCGTGGGCTTTATTCTTCAGCACTTCAACTTTAGAAAGCTCGCCCTCAAGTTTCGCCTTTAGGAGTCGCGTTGCAACAATCTCGTCGCAATTCCGTTGCGACTCTTCTTGGGCAGAAACCTTCTCCTCTTGTTCTTTGCGGAGTCGCTCCTCAATTTCTTTAACCCAGAGACAGAATGCATCCCTCTCTTTTTGCACTGAATCTTTGTCCAAAGCCAAAGCCCCACAGCTTTGTACCCCCTCGTCGAGTTCTTTTTTGTGAGTCAATTCCAGATGAGTTACGGCTTCGGCGATATCCATGGCGCTCTGCTGGGCGGCCTCAAGTTTAGATTTGTAAGTCGCAATCTCTTTGTCCTGAGCTTTAATGATATCTTGGTCGTGGATAGCCTTAAGCTTCAGGCGATCGATCTCATGTTGGTGCTCCATGGAAACTTCTGAAAGTTTTTCAGCCAAATGAACAAACGTGTCATGTTGAACATAGATGTCGTTGGTGCAGGCGATGGCGCTCTGTTTAACATCTCTAGGTATATGGTGGATTGTCAGGAGGAATTTCAGACCATCAAAGCAATTCTTTGGAAATTTAGCTTTAAGCTCGGTCAATCTCTCCAATACTGTTGGATCTGTTGCGGGAATAGAAGGAGACGGCTTTGAAAGTTCAGCTCTCCTGTGAGGATCCCGGGATTGTCATGTGGAAGAAGAATCGGAGTGTTGGTCTCGGGGGACATCGGATTGCGACCTCTTATAGTCGTTCTTATCTTCGCTTTGTTCCGAGTGAGAGTAGGGTTGTCGGTGGTACTTGGACTGGTAATATGTTTTCTTCCGAGATGATGAGTCCCGGAAATGATAATCCCTATCGCCATCATCGTCTCTGTCCCGACGTCTCCCAGAACCTGAGTCGCGTCCAGAGTGATGGAAGACAGATGACCCGCGGAGGCGATCAATTCTGTGTGTACCCCCCATCTCACCTGCATAGAATTTAAATAACAACGAATTAGCAAAGAGCAATGTGACAATGGAAAATTAAGTGCAAGGTGAAGTGCATGTGTTTGTGCGTGTATCCTAGTGTTTCCCCTCGACGGACCAGTTTCTTTACTAATGGGAGTTTTTTTTCTCCCTGAGTGTGGGCTTGAACGCCTGCATCTCCTCTGATGGGTGAGTTAAGTTTAAGTGCATCCGGATCATCGAAATCATAATTAAGTAGATCGTCAGGTATCGAGAGGTTCGAGAGGCCCTTTAAAGAGCTTTCTAAATGTTGTGAGGAGGCCTCTTTCTCTGTCGGAATAAGAGTAATTTTTGAGGTTGCACTAAATTTTTCCCTCCTTATCTTGTACGTCGGTTTCTTTTTCTTCTTCGAATGGAGGATGACGTTTTGATGTCATGAACTTCAACTGGCGGGTCCTGAGTAGGCCCAACGTTCTCATCTTGTGCTTCGGGTGTTTCATTCCCTTTTATTTCTCCTTCTTCCAATGCACCAGGAGCGTCGCGTGCTGAAGACTCAACTTGTTTTTTCCCTTTACCGGAGGCGGGCCTGGGTATGGAAACGCCCTAAGGAAGGCTTATTCGACGACCTTCTGCTAACAGTCCAAACCTCGATAGTGACTCATTTGAAATGAGAGTTCGGATGTCCCATTCATTTGCAGGAAGGGCTCTAATGGCTTCGACGGCTTCAAAATACCTGTCAGGACGTGGATTGACACCTGAAAAGATGGAAAAAAGAATTAGAAGAGGCATGGCATTGACCAAGTATGAATATCAATCTAGAGAAAAGACTTTCTTCCACCCATCTCCTTGCGAAAACAGGAGGGAAAAGCACATAGAACCATTCCTGTTTATACAGGGCGAACTTGCTGCATGCTCCAGTCAAGATTTGGCATTTGTGGTGCGGCTCGAGAAACAAGAAAGAGGGGCTATCTCTCCGCTTCTTGATCATATATATATATATATATATATATATATATATATATATCTGATGTCACTCGGGGTTGAAGGCCTGGAGAGAACAGTCATGAAAAGGATGTAGGTACCGTAGATGAAGGCGTGACCGTTCGGGTGCAATTGTGACGGGGCAATGTCGATTTATTACAACACATCTCGAAGAATAAGTTGAACGGTGGCACACTGCCGACCCAGCACATAAACTCATTACAAGCAGTATATCCAACTGAGGGCAGGTGTGGACGACCGTGCCCCGATGGAATTAATACACCGTCGAAGGAGATTCTGTGGACGGAGCATATCCGAAGGAGTGAACTTTCATTGATCTTCGAAGCCTGTGAATCGACCGGGTTGTCCAAGAAAACTGATGCCTCTAGGGCATCGGGAGCTAAGTTATGAGCAGGGGAAGTCGAAGGATTAGAAGTATCTGCGACCCCTTGTTTAGAAGACGGCCCAGGTCTATATGAGATTATGGTGGAGCAAGATTTCTTAGACATCTTTGACAGAAATTAAATCTAGTAGAGTACCTATTTGAACTATACTTGAAAAACAATCGACGTTAGACTTAACAACAGAAGTATTCCCCCCCGTGGTGTGTGGATTGGTGTGATAATTCAAGAAAAAGCGCTGAAAAATTGAAAGTCATGGAGTTAATGATATAAAGTTGATCTTTGAATTGTCACCTTCGAAGACCATCATCGCTGACCGTCTCTAAATGTCTGCCCTATGTTGTTTTCAACTTCAGACTCAAACATTGGCTCTATATGTTAGAGGAAATTATCTGTTTCTGTCAATTTAGGTTCAAGCTTGTGATTACTGAAACTAGGAAGTTATCAGTCCAGATTAGTTCGATATGCTAGTTGGCTTAGGTCCTTGTCCTTGTTTTTGTCATAGGATCAGGCAAAGTAAATGTTGTTCGGCCTAAATGTTGGTCGGCCAAACTATTGATCGGCCTAATTATATTCGGCCTAAATGTTGTTCGGCCTAAGTGTCGGTCGGCCAAACTATTGATCGGCCTAATTATCGTGCGGCATAAATGTTGTTTGGCCTAGGTGTTGGTCGGCCAAACTATTGGTCGGTCTAACTGTCGTTCGGCATTCATGACCGTTCGGCCTACGCTCTGTTCGGCCGAAATACCGTTCGGCATCCTATCCAACTCGTACTTCCTCCCTATCCTTCCATTCCACTGCTCGGCATGTAGCGAATCATGTCGAACCAAAGTTACGCCGAGCCCCAATGCTCGGCACTCCGTCCTTAACGACGGTTTCATTTTTCTTTCTTCCTCCATCCACACTGAACAACAAGGACGAATCGTTCGGCGAGTCATTCCGGACCCTGCTGTTCAGCATTCTCGCCAATTCCTGCTCCTCCTCTATTTTTTCCTCCAATCTCGTTCAGCACGAGGGAATCATGCCGAACCACAATACATCTCCCAACAACTCCCTCGTGTGCTCATCTCTAGCCACTTCTCCTTTCCTCCACATAATCTAGCCCTAAAAAAAACATCCTAATCACAGTTTGATTCTTTCATCCACGCAACACTGTCGGCTACGGTTCTAACTTACGAATTTGAGCCACTTATTAAAACTTTTTAGTCATGTAAGGGATTTAAATAGAGGGATCGATACCTAGTTAGTAGATCGAGACTTGGGAGAATTCTGGAGTTGTGGGCGCGGTTTTAATTAATAACGAATGGATTAGGAAGGAATGTTAAGTCTTTAGAGTCTGTTAACAAGCGCGGTTCGTGGGTACAAAATAGCAGAGGTGGAAGTGAAAAGAGAAGAAGAAGGAAAATGCTGACATTTATAGGGAAGAAGAAGTCGAAGTGGCAATGACCGGTAGAACCGGTCAAAGCAACATCGTTCGGCATCGGCTTTTAATTCGTTCTTCATACATGGAACCTTCTGCTTCGGTTATATCGTTTGCCACTTGCATATCGTTCGGCACACACCACCTCAACTAGTGATCAAGGGAAGTCACCATCGAGGAAGCTGAACCACATCTCGAAGGAAAGCGCAGTGGACTCATGGTTAAAAGCGCATCACGTTCGACCACGTGATGCACTTTGGAGGGCAAGTGTTACCTGGAGGTTTGACCAGGCAACTAAGGACTCGGTAATCTCGTTCGGCAAGATCAGGCCATTCGGCACCTATGGTCGGTCGGCATTGAAGGCCGTTCGGCATGACAAAATGGTTCGGCAGTCAAGAGCGTTCGGCATTAGAAGAACGCTCGGTATAAAGGAACGCTCGGCATTTAGGAGCGTTCGGCATTAGGAAATGCTTGGTTTCCAGAATCGTTCGGCACATATGATTCGTTCGGCATTAGTGAACGCTCGGCATTCAGGAACGTTCGGCATTAGAGAATGCTCGGCATTCAGGAACGTTCGGCATGCGAGAGTGCTCGGCATACGAGAGCGTTCGGTATTGAGAGACGTTCGGTATTGAATATCGATCGGTATCTGTGGATGTTCGGCATGGCAGAGTCATTCGGCACTCCGTACTGTTCGGCATCACTTCGTTCGGCATGGCAGAGTCATTCGGCACTCCATACTGTTCGGCATCACTTCATTCGGCACAAATGCCTCGTTCGGCATTCATGTTGTTCGGCATCACATCGTTCGGCACAAATGCTACGTTCGGCACAAATGCCACGTTCGGCATTCAGGTTGTTCGGCATCACATCGTTCGGCACAAATGCCTCGTTCGGCATTCAGGTTGTTCGACAACACTTCGTTCGGCACAAATGCCTCGTTCGGCATTCAGGTTGTTCAGCATCACATCGTTCGGCATTTATACCTTGATCGGCATTTTGCCGTTCGGCCTCTCTGGGTCGGTACACAGAGATCACTCTTTTTGGGCCGAGATACAAAGCTACTAGGCCCATCAGGGAAGTCCAACCTACCTTCGTCTATAAATAGAGAGGCAGGGGCATAATGAAATGGATCTTTTTTCAAGAACACCGGAGAAACCCTGCCGCATTCAAGATTCATTCAAGACTTATCGTTTTTGCTTAGCACTTGTATTCAATAGAACTGGTATACGGATTGTATTTGTAATCGATTATCAAGAAAATCAATAAAGATTAACCTCAAAGTGGACGTAGGCAATTACGCCGAACCACTATAAATCTGGTGTTCATATTTTCTGCATTAAAATCCGCATATTATCCTCTGTTTAACTTACTTTCTTCATTAATCTCTCTACACAAACTCTCTTAAGGGTGTTAGTGACCAATTTTGGTGCTAACATAGGTCATACTTTTTTTTGCAGTTGGCGTGTGTTAGATTTTATGGGGTTCGGAATTATTCTTGGTATGGATTGGTTAAGTGAGTATAATGTTTTGGATATTTTGCCATGATAGAAAACATGGCTTAGATGCCCTGATTGTAGCGATCAAATAGTTTATATCGTAGAAGGTTCTAGTAGTGAGGTGAATGCTTTGTTGGGTGTTCTAGAGTTGGAAGATGAGCTGAGTCGATTTTTCGTGGTCAGAGAATTTGCGAATGTTTTAGATCCTGTAGTAGGATTGCCACTAAAACAAGTAATTGAGTTTCAGATAGATTTGGTTCGGGGAGAAAAACCTATGAATAGGTCACCAAGCAAGATGATCCCTACATAGATGAGGGAGTTGAAGGTGAAGTTGGTGGATTTGGAAGGCAAAAGCTTTATCAGGCCGAGTAGTTCGCCTTGGGGAGCAACCGTAGTGTTCACTAAGAAGCCAAGCAGATCGTTAAGGCTACGTATCGACAATGTAAGTTGAATGAGAGGATGATAAAGAATCAATATCCATTACCGAGAATTGAAGCTTTGTTCGACCAGTTGAGTGAATCCAAGGTATTTTCCAAGTTGGATATAACAATAAGTTTCCATCAGCTCGGGGTAGTAGAGGATACTATACCACCGATGATATTTAGGACCAAATATGGATAATACGAATGGTTAGTTATGTCGTTCGGACTAACTAATGCGCCGACATTCTTTGTAACATCTCGCCTTTTTGTACGCTTAAATCGACGATAAACCACACACGTCAGACTCAAACCATAAAAAAGGGTGAATTATTATTAGGGTGAATTATTATTAGGGTGAATAAGAAATGCAGAGAAAGAAATAAACAAAATAGAATCTTACAGCGGAATGCCAAAATATAATAATCAAATAACAGTTCATGAAGATGTTTTACAAAAACATTTGATTATACTTATACAACACATATCAGGGTTACACATACCAGAGAATAATAAATAACAATGCAGTGAAACAGTATAAATGTAGTGGAATGATATAATAAATAGTAGTAATACAATCCCCATCTTCGTCCTCCAGAAATAAAGTTTTCAAATCCTGAAATGCTCAGATTGACCCAAGCAAATTGGAAAGAAAAAACACTCGAGTCAGAACTAAAAGATCTTATGTAGGTTAAATCAACGGTAAACAGTATGAGTGGAACGGTGTCAGAGATATTTATGGGATTTAACATCTCCTATCCGGTGTCTAACTTGAGTGCAGTAACTTAAGAGATGCTCGGGATTCACATATTCTAAGGATCCGTTAAACTATTTACTATGTAGTAATATATGCTATTATAATAATGTCTATAGTAAAATAAACTTACTTTTAAGTAGCGTTAAGGGTTTACATTTTCCACCTTAAAACGTTATAATCCCAATAGTCCATCTAGTATCAGCACATCTCTAGATCGGGAGACTACCCTAAATACTCCACGGCCTACAGAAGAAATCCAAAATCGTACAAGGCGCGCTAGGTTAGGTGACACGGCACAACTAGGCAATGCTAGGGTAGATATACCAATTATGCTTCCGGACTGATGGTAGCGCGTAGCAGCTACTACCGTCCACCTCGAGCCACACCCCCAAAATCAAAAGAGCCCAAATCAATCTCAAAGTAATAGAATGGTATCGAAGGAGTGTGTCCGACAAAAGGTGGTACCTTCTAAGCCCGTCAATCGCTCATGTTTTAGCAACCTTATGCCAACTACCGAGAGTCGGGTCCACATATTTACCTCAAAGGTAACGCCACCACCATCCTACTTCATTCTGGAATCTTCACCGCATACACGGTGGTTAAAGTGGTTTTCGAAGTTGGCAGAGAGTATGACAACTTCCGATCGCGGTCTCTTTAACAATCAAACATTATTATAACACCATGGTTATTTCAAAATAATTATACTTCAAAACCAGAATATAATATCCATTTCAAAACCATATAAATACGATATCATTTCCATTTAAAAACCAAATCAATATGATATCATTTTTATAAAAACCCAAATCAATATAGCACCATTATTATTTCAAATATATCCTTTTTCCAAAATTATAACACTTTCAAAGTCATACACTTCGAAACCAAACACTAGAAATTATAAACTTTCAGATCATAATACTTTGAAACTCGTAACTTTGAAACATAACTTCCATCACTTAAATGGTTTATATATTAAATTACTTTATATAATAAAATAGCTTCTTCAATTTCACAAATCAAATCCAAATACAGATTTGAACCCCGAAATAAACCATTTCAATTTCCATATGTTTCAAAGCTTTAAATATTCCACCATTTCAAAACTAATTCTTTGATAATTCCATATATATCAAATTCAATTACTGTTGTTCAGATTTGAAATGTTTGCTTAATAAATCCCATAACATTTAAGTAAAACTTTGAACTTCAAATAACTGGATATTCTTTCAATTTTTTTTAAACTTGATATATTCATTTAAATCAACTTGATATTCATTTAAATCACTCTAAACCAAAATCAAGTTTTAAAAATCATACCTTTTAAACTCTCAATTCTATTTAAATTTCAAATCAAATTTATTCGAGTTTAATTCTTAAATAATTTAATTCACATCAATTTTATATTTATCTTCCAACCTCAATTTTATTTAAGTCGTTATAAACTATATATACTATATAATTTAAACAGATACTTAACCATAATATACAAAAACAATAAAAATTTATTATTTAACTTTTTTATATTTCTAAACAAATTTATACATAGCTAAAAATCAATAATAAAATAACATTTACATAACATCTAAAATCAATATTTATATAACCCATATATTTCTTTACAAAACTATAGAAATCATTTAAGAATATTTTTTTATATATATAGACCACGGTGTCTGTATATAATTTTCTATCCTATGGTCAAGTGATATGGATATTTATCATTTCAATCCGTAATTTAAGATATAAATACGGTTATATATCATTTCAAACCGCAATCCCGAATGAAATAAAAATCCATAACGACTTGTAGTTTATGACAATATAAAATACAGCATCCATTCATCTAATATCAATCGTCAAAATTTATCACAATCATCGTCCAATTCAATCAACAACTTCCATATAGAACAGATAATAAATAACAGGTATTTACTGGCAGTTTATTTTTAAATAATAATTTAACTGGTAGTTTATATGCAAAAATAAATGAAATAACAATTTAACTAAGATGATGATTAAAAATACGCCAAACAGTCATAAATAAATTTCTAATCACATCATAAATCAATTTAACAAACATAAGAAATTTTAGAAGTTGTGAGTGTGTTAAAACACGCACCTTTTGAATTTAAATTGAATTTAAATACAATCTAAAGCCAAAAATTAAATAGTCCCCGAATCTGTCCAAACCAACGCCAGAATGTCAGAAATTTTAATACGACCCCAATGCAAAAACCCGCGCGTAAATTCGACTTCGTATGCGAAAGTTATTGCAACTAGAAGATTTAACGGTAAAATATAAAACAAATTAAATTAAAATAAAATAAAACACGTCGCCTATCTTCCTCTAGGAACCATACGCACACGTTAGAAACACGCAACCCAGATCCCACGAACACACCGCCGCTACAACGCCGATCACCAGGATGCGCGCGCCTGCGACCTCGCCCCACTGGCCTCCGACCTCCCTACGACGTGCCACCACCACTCGCGACGACCCGATCGACGCGTCAACACAACAGCAGCCGCCACACTTTTTTGCCCTAGGTCGAATTACCAGGTCTAATCCAACCGTCAAACCATCCTGTGAACTGCACCTATGCAAACCCCTCGTCACTCTCTACGATACAGTACGGTCGATTCGACGACCTGCTGAAGTTGATCGTCGCGTGATGAACGGTCGAAAATTGATCATCAGTTTCTGGACAGACATAGCTTCAAATTGAAAAACGAATTTCAAATATGAGATGCACTTGTCGAGAGCTTCATATTGACATAAGATTTGATATGTATTGAGGAATTTGAAATTTGAAGCAGAAATTTTGGATTTGCAATTTACTGTAAAATTTAGAGTTAGTTTGCCATTGAGAAAAAGGGGCAATTGGAATTGTACGTACAGAAAATGAACATAAGAAATAGGCTAGGGTTTATAACAAGGTATATATATATATATATGCAAATCTGAAAGTAGAATGGACTGAATTGATTTGAATCAAAAGTTGAACGATAAATGGCCTGAAAAACCCGTTCTGACTCCGGAACGAAAATGAGTCAACCCATATATCAAAATAGATGTTTTTTAGTATTTTAAAATCATTGGAACAGGTTTCAAGTTCAAATTTCATCGTAGGAAGAAGTTATGCTAAAATCAAATTATTTCAAATTGATTTCAACTGATTTCAATTAAATTGATTTCTAGGCGTTTTGAGTCCATACGATCAAACGACAAGCCCGATGGATACGAAACTTGAAATCCTATAATAATTCACTGTGACGGATCGGATGAAACTGGTTTCGTCGAAATCCAAGTCAGTGACCAAAATGGCTATTTTTACATTAACTAAATAAATTAATAAATAATTAATTAAATCAAATTTTCAATTTCAAGTCTATAATTGACAATTTTTATCGTTTTTGATTCCTTAATCATTTACAATAATTTAAACAAATTTAGATGTCAATTTAACGTTGATTCATTCATCAGTTTTAGCGTTAAGTTTAAATTTCGTTATATTTAGAAATTTATGAATTTAAATTTTCAAAAATCCATTTATAAATTTTCAAACCTTGTTATTCAAATCCTTTATTACAATAAGAATAAAATTAACATTGGTTTATATCTTGGTACATTAATATTTCCCAGTTTCATCTCAATTTCTATTTACGTAATACTTAAATACTGAACTTCATTTATTTGCAATTAATCCCATTAATTCCAAATATTAACTTAATTTATATTAACATGATATTTAATTACATTTATTGAAATTCATTGTCATTTTAAATTAACAAGCTAAATGAATAGTAATGCATAATAATTTTTACCATTAACTATACTAATTCATTTATTTACACAACACTTACCCTTATTTACTTATATCCAATTTTTATAACCAAGTGCAAAATTTACACTATTTCATTATTGGGGTTCCACTTCAATTGTCAATCATTAGTTTTACGTTACCATTGCTACATTTCATTTTTCTTCCATTCACTTCATTATAAATAGTAAAGTTTTTATTTCTTTCTAAATTAAGTTACAAAAACTTATTAAATTAATCAAATTTAATTATCGAAATTTACGGGTCGTTACACTCTCCCCCACTCAAAACTTTTTGTCCTCAAAAAGTAAAAGAAGGGAAAAGATGGAATTAAGTAAGCAATGCATCTTATTCAAAAAGATTAACTTTATAAACAAATAAATTTACAAAATTAATTAATTTAAATAAATATACCAATTTATAGCCATTAAATCTTTTTATACTCTAATTAATAAAGTTTGGAAAACATTTTTCAAACTTTTCTATGTCCAAAATTTAAGGAAAATTTTGGCATAGTCTCCTTTGTACGGGGAGGCTTGGGAGAAATTATAATACCGAATATAACAATATATACCACAATATCTCAAAATAATATATCCCAACAATGGGAAAAACAATATAATAATGCTATAAAACCGTAATCCGAGAATGTACCTTTTTGTCGGGAAATTAACGCTTAATTATGAAACCTAAAGCAGTAGCAATAGCTTGCATAACCTATATTTCACTTATATAATCCCAAAAAGGTTAGTAATATATAAAATGAAATATTTAAATTTATTTCGATCACCAACAACAAATCAGTATAAACAACAATCACTTGCAATAAAGCATACAACCATCACATAAAATCAGCACAATTGATTATCCATTCATATCAAACACACAAATAGTTGTTTGAGTTCAAAAACTTTAAATTGTACAGAATGGAAAAATAACTACTAAGTGCACCATTTACTCAACAGTCTTAGATGAAACTAGATAGATTATTCAAAAATCCAGACAAATTTTGAGTATCCTTTCCCAAGCAACCATAAATCAAACAAACAACAAATTCTAACATTATTTAAGTTTATTCTTATAATTATTTTCCATTCATGCAATGATTCATCTTTCTACTTATTTTGATTATAAATAACTTTAAAATTTACTTAAGTTTATTATCATTTATTTATAACCTTTCTATTATATTTAATTAGCAGCCTTTCAGGCATAACTTAAGTTTATAACAATTATAACATTAAATTCTTATTTATAAAGCAAATCCATTGAATGCTTTCATTATATAAGTTTACTTGTATAATTTCCATTACATCTTCTTATTAGACATTTCAACCTTCAAATCCTTTGGTAAGTTATATATATGCTTTTTTTAAAATGCAATTGACATTTATACAAGTTTATCTCATTTCTTTTAAATTAATTAATACTCAAAAAACATATCTTTTGTTTTTATAGGTTACAAATTTCAACTTTATTGTTATTTTATTTATAACCTTGCATTTAATCTGTTATTTCATTTAGAGGTTCCAATTATTAATTACTTACATTCCATTTCACTAAAATAATTGAAACTATTAATTAATGGAACTTAAGAATTAAATACCGGGTTTAATTTCAAATCATTTTAAAATTATAGATAAATATATACTTACAACTTATATATCCAATTATATTTAAAACAACTAAAAATTTATATTTGGTTATCAAAATAGTAGTAAAACTACTACAGTGGCCTTCCCACTTTGAAACTCGAAAATGAACGTCGATGATGCATGCACTCATCGCCGAAATTATTTTCCAGCGACAAAGATGGGAGTACAGAACTTATCCCTTTTCAAAATTCCCCTAAAACAATTCTTTCAAATTAATTGGAATATTTATATCACAAAATACTTATAAACAATATTTTTATATTCCAAAATCTCCGTTCTTAAGTTCTAAAATTTCCAAATTTCATTTATTTCATCTTCTTTAAATCTTATTTCCAATCAATATTTATAAATTTCACAACCTAACAACCAATATATTACAACCAAATATAAACTTTATAAAATTTATTACTTTATATACAGAAAATTTAATAAGCAAAATTATTTCATTCACCTATATTCAAAACAAATATTGTGTTGGTCTGCCCTATTAAGTGTTTAGAAATCTCTATTGATGTCATAGCGTCCTATGCACCAACCAGAATTTATAAATACAAAACGGAGCAAATTAACACAATATTAAAACCTTTTCATAACACTAACAAATACGCTCTCTCATATATATACACTCAGCGACTCATCTTAGGGTATTGTTACCCTATTAGTAAAGAGTCAGACCCCACAAAGCTAAGTTTTATCGCTAAACCAAAGCTCTGATACCAGATGTAACATACTGCATTTTTGTACGCTTAAATTGACGATAAACCACACACGTCAGACTCAAACTATATAAAAGGGCGAAATGTTATCGGAGTGAATAAGAAAAGCAGAGAAAGAAATAAACAAAATAGAATCTCATAGCGGAATGCCAAAGTATAATAATCAAATAACAGTTCACGAAGCTGTTTTAAAAAAACATTTGATTATACTTATACAACACATATCAGGGTTACACATACCAGAGAATAATAAATAACAATACAGTGGAACAGTATAAATGTAGTGGAATGACATAATAAATAGTAGTAATACAGTCCTCGTCTTCGTCCTACAGAAATAAAGTTTTCAAATCCTGAAATACTCAGACTGACCCGAGCGAATTGAAAAGACAAACACTCGAGTCAGAAATAAAAGATCTTATGTAGTTTAAATCAATGGTAAATAGTATGAGTGGAACGACGTCAGAGATGTTTATGGAATTTTACATCTCCTATCCGGTGTCTAACACGAGTGTAGTAACTTAAGAGATGCTCAGGATTTACATTTCTTAAAGATCCGTTAAACTATTTACTATGTACTAATATACGCAATTATAATACTGTCTATAGTGAAATAAACTTACTTTGACAAAGCATTAGGGCTTTACATTTTCCACCTTAACACGTAAAAGTCCCAGTAGTCCATCCAGTATCAGCGCATCTCCAGATCGGGACACTACCCTAAGTACTCCACGGGCTACGGGAGAAATCCAAAATCGTACAAGGCGCGCTAGGGTAGGTGACACGGCACAACTAGGCAATGCCAGGGTAGATATACCAATTACGCTTCCAGACTGGCGGTAGCGCGTAGCACCTACTACCGCCCTCCTCGAGCCACACCCCAAAACCAAAAGGGCCCAAATTAATCACAAAGTGATAGAATGGTATCGAAGGAGTGTGTCCGATAAAAGGTGCTACCTTCTTAGCCTGTTAATCACTCCTGTTTTAGCCACCTTATGCCAACTCACGGGAGTCGGGTCCATGTATTTACCTCAAAGGAAACGCCGCCGCCATCCTACTTCATTCTGGAATCTCCACCACTTACACGGTTGTTAAAGTGGTTTTCGGAGTTGGCAGAGAGTATGACAACTTCCGATTCCGGTCTCTTTAACAACGAATTGTTATTATAACATCACGGTCATTTCAAAATAATTATGCTTCAAAACCAGAATATAATATCCGTTTCAAAACCATATAAATACGACATCATTTCCATTTAAAAAACCAAATCAATAATGATATCATTTTTATAAAAACCCAAATCAATATAGCTTCATTTTTATTTCAAATATATCCTTTTTCCAAAATTATAGCACTTTCAAAGCCATACACTTCGAAACCAAAAACTTGAAATTATAACACTTTCAAATCATAATACTTTGAAACTCGTAACATTGAAACATAACTTCCATCACTTAAATGGTTTAAGTATTAAATTACTTTATATAATAAAATAGCTTCTTCAATTTCACAAATCAAATCCAAATATAAATTTGAACCCCCAAATAAACCATTTCAATTTCCATATGTTTTAAGGCTTTATATATTCCACCATTTCAAAGCTAGTTCTTTGATAATTCCATATATAACAAATTCAATTACTATTATTCAGATCTGAAATGTTTACTTAATAAATCCCATGTCATTTAGGTAAAACTTTAAACTTCAAATAACTGGATATTCTTTCATTTTTTTTAATTTGATATATTCGTTTAAATCAACTTGATATTCATTTAAATCACTCTAAACCAAAATCAAGTTATAAAAATCATACCTTTTAAACTCTCAATTTTATTAAAATTTCAAATCAAATTTATTCAAGTATAATTCTTAAATAATTTAATTCACATCAATGTCATATTTATCTTCCAACCTCAATTTTACTTAAGTCATTATAAATCATATATACAATATAATTTAAACAAACTTAACCATATTATATAAAAATAATAAAAATGTATTATTTAACTTTTTTTATATTTCCAAACAAATTTATACATAGCTAAAAATCAATAATAAAATAACATTTACATAACATCTAAAATCAATATTTATATAACCTATATATTTCTTTACAAAACCATAGAAATCATTTCAGAATATTTTTATATATATAGACCACGGTGTCTATATATAATTTTCTATCCTATGGTCAAGTGATACAGATATTTATCATTTCAATCCGTAATTTAAAATATAAATACGGTTATATATCATTTAAAATTGCAATCTCGAATGAAATAAAAATCCATAACAACTTGTAGTTTATGATAATATAAAATACAACATCCATTCAACCAATATCAATCGTCAAACATTTATCACAACCATCATCCAATTCAATCAATAATATCCATATAGAACGGATAATAAATAACTGGTATTTACTGGCAGTTTGTTTTTAAATAACAATTTAACTGGAAGTTTTATATGAAAAAATAAATTAAATAACAATTTAACTGTGATGATGGTTAAAAATATGCCAAACAGTCAAAAATAAATTTCTAACCACATCATAAATCAATTTAACAAACATAAGAAATTTGAGAAGTTGTGAGTGGGTTAAAACACTCACCTTTTGAATTTAAATCTAATTTAAACCCAAAATTGAATGGTCTCAGAATCCGTCCTAACTAACGCCAGAATGTTAGAAATTTTAATATGACCCCAACGCAAAAACATGCGCGTAAATTCGACCTCGTATGAGAAACTTTTTCCAATTAGAAGATTTAACGGTAAAATATAAAACAAATAAAATTAAAATAAAACATGTCACCTATCTTCCGCTAGAAGCCATACGCACGCGTCAGAAACACGCGATCCAGATCCCACGATCACGCTGCCGCTACAATGCCGATCACCAAGACACGTGCGCCAGCGACTTCCCCCCCACCGGCCTCCGACCTCTCTGCGACGCGCCACCACCACTCGCGACGACCCGATCGACCCTCAACGCAGCAGCAGCCGCCTCGCATTTTTGCCCTAGGTCGAATTACCATGCCCATTCCACCCATCAAACCATCTTGTGAACTGCACCGATGCAAACCCCTCATTACTGTTTATGATACGGTATGGTCGATTCGACGACCTGCTGAAGTTGATCGTCGCGTGAAGAATGATCGAAAATTGATCATCAATTTTTGGACAGACAGAGCTTCAAATCGGAAAACGAATTTCAAATCTGAGATGCGCTCGTCGAGAGCTTCAGATTGATATAAGACTTGATATGTATTGAGAATTTGAAATTTGAAGTAGAAATTTTTGATTTGCAATTTACTGTAAAATTTAGAGTTTGTCTGCCATTGAGAAAGAGGGGCAATTGGAATTGTACGTACAGAAAATGAACATAAGAAATAGGCTAGGGTTTATAACGAGGTATATATGCAAAGCTGAAATTAGAATGGACCGGATTGATTTCGATCGAAAGTTGAACGTTAAATGGCCCGAAGAACCCGTTCTTACTCCGGAACGAAAATGAGTCAACCCATATATCGAAATAGATGTTTTTGAGTATTTTAAAATCAATGGAGCATGTTTCAAGTTCAAATTTCATCGTACAAAGAAGTTATGCTAAAATCAAATTATTTCAAATTGATTTCAATTGATTTCAATTAAATTGATTTATAGGCGTTTCGAGACCGTACGATCAAACGACAAGCCCGATCGCTATGAAACTTGAAATCCTACAATAATTCACTGTTCCGGATCCGATGAAATTAGTTTCGTCCAAATCCGAGTCAGTGGCCAAAATGGCTATTTTTGCATTTATTAAATAAATTAATAATTAATTAACTAAATCAAAATTCCAATTTCAATTCTATAATATATAATTTTTATCTTTTTTGATTCCTTAATCATTTACAATGATTTAAAGAAATTTAGATGTCAATTTAACGTTGATTCATTCATCAATTTCACGTTAAGTTTAAATTTCATTATATTCATTTATTTGCAATTAATCCCATTAATTCCAAATATTAACTTAATTTATATTAACATGATATTTAGTTACATTTATTGAAATTCATTGTCATTTTAAATTAACAAGTTAAATGTATAGGTAATACATAATAATTTTTACCATTAACTATACTAATTCTACTTACACAACACTTACCCTTATTTACTTATATCCAATTTTTATAACCAAGTGCAAAATTTACACTATTTCATTATTGGGGTTCCACTTCAATTGTCAATTATTAGTTTTACATTACCATTGCTACATTTCATTTTTTTCCATTCACTTCATTATAAATTATAAAGTTTTTATTTCTTTCTAAATTAAATTACAAAAACTTATTAAATTAACCAAATTTAATAATCAAAATTTACGGGTCGTTACATTCTTTGTGGATTTGATGAACCGAGTTTTTCGAGAGCACTTGGATAGGTTCATATTGCTTTCAAAGAGAGCATGAAGTTCATCTTAGAGTGATGCTTGAGACGTGTTGAATATGCAAGTATATGATTTTTGTTTGATGATAATAAACATAAATATATTCAATTAAATGTAATTTTTAATGTACCATTTTATTTTTCACATAATTAAATAAATATTTTCTAAATAAAATAAATAACACAGGATTTAAATTCGAACGGATATTTCATTCAACCAAATATTTATTACGACTTTTGAATAGTACGAATTTGAGCTCTCACTATATATACGCAATTTCTGTTACAATACAAATTTGATTACATTACAATTTTCAATTTACATTGCACCTCACTACATATCACTCATTCGCTCGTATTTATTTTCAACTATGTTCCACATTGAAACCAGCATCTGAGCGATCTGTAAAATAAACATTCATGCAGTAAAATTGAAAAAGAAATATTTTTTGCAGTGTAAAATAAAATATGGTTTGGAAAAATTATATGCCTCGGTTATTTGGGTTGGTCGTCATTATTTATTTTTGAATTCATCATACACAAAAAGCTTGTGACATGCACAGAGTATCACTGTACATGCCACCAGGTCGTGCACACCGATATACACTTGATAAAATTACAAAAAAGGCGAGCACAAGGTCAAACCCAATCAAAAGCCGGGTTCAATTCAAGTGAAATACAAATAAAGTTAAAATATTAGCACAAGGTCAAACCTGAGCTATAAGCTGGATTCGACACAGGTGTAATCCAAATGTACAGATTCAAATTATCATAAGTTTCATTTCAATCATCAATACAAACTCAAGTATGCACGAGAAGCTTCAAAAGTGCAGTCTGTGGAGTCAAACTACAACAACCACTGGAACTACACAAGACTCGACATATGACATGAATATGTACAAAGGATAATGCACAATGAGGACTAACGAGCACAATGAAGCATGGTCAGTTTTCAAACCAAACTCAATCAGAACCCACATAAAAAAGAACAGTAAACAATGAAGCGCACAAGCACATTTAGACTCACAAAGACCATAACCAGGAAGTGACAATAAAGGATGCACTAGTGAAATAAGATCAGGTACAAGCATGGTGAACGCAATAAATTGGTCAGAGCAAGTGCAAGTGAAGACGAAGCAAGCCTGGCAACATGGAAGCATATGCACAACTAGCTTGACTATTTTCAAAAGGAAGGTTTTTCAAATCAATGCAGCAGACTCGAATATCAATGTCACCAGTGAAACAAACATCATATATACATATGTACTCGTGGTAACCAGACAATATACAAACAAAGCATGTAGTACAACTCAATCAACATCATCGGGGATGAAACACAACCTATACCAGACTACACTGAAATAAAGACTATGACAATGAATCGAAAATGAACAAGTTCAGGACTAAAGTGAATCATATTCTCCAATTTCAGACATGACTCAAGTGCATATGTACTCAGCTACCAGTAAAATGACAATATGGATGCAGTAAAGTGTCATATGCAAACCAAACTAGATCAAATGAAACTGGTTTGAATCAATAAAACTCTAACAAGACCACATACAACACAGCAATATGCAAGTGAGGCTACAAACCAGATTCAGGTAAAACACGGTGACTTCAACCAATACAATGAATGAAACAGCAGCTCGAATGAACAGTACATACTCATGAAACAAATGTACAAAACCATATGCAAACTGCAACATGGTAGTGGGTAGAGCAGTACAATGTTACCCAGACCAATGTCACGATACAACTGCAGATGCAAGCAAGTAAGAAAATCAAGGCATGTGGTCGTGGTGACCAATATAATAACAAAGTCAATTTTTCACCAAATCAAAGTGGCCAAAGTCAAATGTAACAGCAGTTTCAAATTTAACAAGTCAGTGCCAAAGTCAAATATTATCATAGTCAACAAGCATAAAGAAAGTTCGAACAGGTCAAGTTTAAATGCCGGAAGTGAATATTTTCACAAAATCAAGTGACCGAAGTCAACATAAATTCAAAGTACCAAAGAACCAAAATTGTGGTGGCCAAGGAAGTCGAACAAATTAGAAATCAAAGTCGTGATAAATAAGCAATCGGAAAATATACGAATTGAACCGGTCAGGAACAATCACCAACACTTAAGTTAAATTGAACGGCCAAGCATATGAATTGATAAATTCAAATAAATCTATACGAACGAAATTTTAGGATTTCGAATCCTATTTAAACTGTAACATCTTTGGCATACAAAAATGATCGAGTCAAGGAAATTACCAGTGAAACAAAGAGCATAAAATCACATACTAATCAAAATCGAACTCGATCGAGAAGTGGTCGTGTGCAAATCAACAAGACGGTCGATCAACAAAGCAAGGAAAGCGAAATGACTTATTCGATCAATCAACTATAGTCGGCGGCTTCAACAAAGTTGAACCCTAATTTCTTAGGGAGGTACGAACGAGAACAAAGGAAGCGGTCATTTTTCAAAAGCAAAGGAAAGAGGGCCACTAATATAAAAATCAAAAGAGGGATATTCTTATTTAATTTAGGCCATCTTCTTTAACTTATTTTAATATTTTAAAATTAGGGTTTTTAGTTTTAAATTGTTTTTACTTTGTACTTTATCTTTAGAAGTTTGTAATTTTCTAGCCATGTGACTAGGGACGAACTGTGGTGGTGTAGTTCGAAAATTCGCAACTCAGTAGCTGAGTTGTGGTAGGGTTTTGAGCATAGAGTTAGGTTAGTCTATAGCGAATGTCGTGAGTTTACGTGTGTAAGCGTCTGACTACTTAATTTCTAGTAGAAACCTTGGGGGCAGCATGTATGCAAGGTTTTGCCGAAGCTGGTTTAGTTTGTGTTGTTCTATTTCTGCTTTTTATATTCTGCTACTATCTGTGTTGCTATTATTCTTCTATTATCAGTGCTGCGATTATTTTATATACTTCCGTATTAAATTTTTATTATTAATAGTATCACCCAATTCAGCCCTTCCTCTTCTAGGGTGAAATCTATCCTACAATGGTATCAGAGCTAGGAACAGAAGTCAATTTTTATTTTAAAAAAATTTGATTTGTTTTCATAAACATTTTTTGTTTTAAAAAATTTAAAATTTTAAAATGGCTTCTTTTAATAATGCTTTTGCTAAGGGTCAATCCATAGTTAGACCACCAATGTTCAATAGTTAATATGCTTACTGGAAAAATAGAATGAATTTTTTTTGGAAACCATTGATGCTTGGAATATTGTTAAGACAGGTTATAGGACACCAACTACAGCTGTGGATAATTAGAAAATAGAAAAATTGATAGATCATTGGACAGATCTAGAAAATAAACTACAGAATGCTAATGTTAAAGCTATGGATTCTATTATCTGTTCATTACATTAAATTGAATTTAATCATGTCTGACATTGTCTAACTGCAGAGAAAATCTGGTACACACTTAAAGTGACTCACGAAAGAACATCTCAAGTCAAGGAATCTCGCAATGCCATGTTGAGTAGTGAATATGAGAATTTCACAATGGTCGAGGAAGAAAATGTCAAAGAGATGTACGGATGATTGTCCAATATTATATGCAAATCAAAAGCTCTTGGAAAGTCATAAGCAGAGTTGGAAATAGTGCGGCAAATCCTCAGAGTCCTTCCATGTAATTTTGAAGCCAAAGTCATAGCTATTCAAGAATCAAAGGATTTGAAGCAGATAAAGATGAAGAACTTATCTGAAATCTCACCACTTATGAGCTAGAAATTAAATTCAAGGAAGAACTAAAAGGAGGTGATACTCGAAAGAAATCAATAGCTCTCAAAGGAACAAGGAAAGTGACGACGACGACGATGGAGCAGCTGAGCTGGCGCTACTAATAAAAGGATTCAATAAGTGGAACCACAAATATGTAAATCTAGCTCTAAATCAAAAACTGAAAAGCAGAATAGTTAAAGTTCTAAACACCCTAGAAGAATGGGAGATCATCTATCACAAGTGCAATAAGCCTGGCCACATCAAGCCCAATTGTCCTTCAAATTGACTAGGCCTAGAAAAGAAATCGAAAAGAAGAAGTTTTGCAGCCACATAGAATAAAAGTGATGATGATTATAAAAGCACTAGCGATGAGAGTGAAAAACAGATCTGTGCCTTCGAGGTGAAATAACTGATAGCGACGATGATGAGCCAAGGGAGGTATCAAAACTCACACACTCAGAATTACTTATATATTTCCACGAAGTACATGGCTGTTTTGAACGACTTAGGGAGAAATAGGCTAAAATTGAATCATAAAGAGATGCTTGTATAGACTTAAATAAACAGCTTAATCAATTGGTTAAAAACTATCAAACCAAGAGCCCTAAGTATGATAAGTGCCCAACATTCGAAGAAGAAATCAAAAAATCAGAAATTAAAATTAAATCCCTTAAAAATGAAATTTTGATTTTGAAAGAAAGTGCAAATACTAGAAGAGAAAATTTTATTAAAAAATGAACTCAATTATTGAATGAAACGAATCTCTCAAAATGCAAGTCCAACAATTGTCTACAACTTCAAGAAAATTTTCCAAAGGAGAAAGAATGTTAAATATGTTATTCGAAAAACAAACTGTTAATAAGGTTAGACAAGGACTTGGGTTTAATCAATCAAAACGTGATAGAATTGAAATTGATCAAGTAAATTCAAAGTGCACAATATGCGGAAAAACTGGACACAATCAGAATATTTGTTGGTACAGACCCAAACACGTGAAAACCATTCCAATTTGGGTTCCAAAAGGCACGAATATAAACTCTCTTAAAGTTAAACAAATTTGGGTGTCAAAAGGAACAAATATAAATAATTTCGGGTCTCTACAAATATATTTTTCAAAATTATTTGCCACTAACAACCATGGACCTACAAAAACAAATCGGTCATAAAAATCTTTTCTCATGTAGGTGTGGTGGTAGGCTAAGGAACAACAATAGTGTTACTTGGATTTTGGCTATTCCAGGCACATAACGGGCGTCAAATCAAAGTTCCTTTGCCTAGTATAAAAGTGGCAAAATCACAACAGGCAACAACGAAAAATTATCGACAAAGGTAAAGTAGGTAATGGTACATTTATCTCAAACGATTTATTGAATGTGAAAATCTGCACCATAACTTAATTTAATTTAGCAAGTGTTGTGTTAAAGAAAAGAATGTTGATTTTGATTATGATTTTTCAAATTCGTTCGCCAATTACATTTTTATGTCAAGAATACTATAAGTATTTCTAGAGACTTTGAATTGGTTCATATAGATGTATTTGGACTAATGATGATGTTTTATTGATTATTGATTACTCATGAAACACATGGATATATTTGCTTATCTTACTGCTTCTGAATCTGACGCTATGGTCACTGTTTGTTTATTTGCAACGATCAATTCAAATTCAAACGAATTTCATTTAAAAACTGTAAAAATGATTTTAAGATATTCTGTTGCACACTTCACGGTCTGCTCCATAACATCCAACTAATGATAATCTTGAGTCAAAGGAAAATTCGAATGCAGATTACACTGGTAATCTAGTTGATATAAAAATTACTGGTGGAACGTATTTTATGTAGAGACATTCATTAGCCACATCACATTTTTCGAAGAAAAAATCTACATATTTTTCATTTCAAATAATTTTCAATTAGCAGGCATTTTTTCTTTTATAAAACCCCTTTCAAAAAATAGTTTATGTCGATCTTATTTCAGATTAGTCATTTTAGAAAATTTGATTTTATAATTATTTTTTGATTTGATCTATAATGACTACATTAACTATTCTGACTTCCTACTGATTATCGAAAAGGTAAATAGTGATTGTAAAAGTGATGAGTGTTGATATTAATCATATATTATAACTTAAGAAAGTATATTTAGTAAATTTCTTTAGAAATTTAAACAAGATTTATAATAACTTTTAATGGGTAAAAAATCCATGACCATATCTATTACTATCCATTTCTAATGACCGTCACTCATCAAAATCCAATATAGTACGTCAAAATGTGGTATTTTAAACAGAAAATTATATATTTTTCATTTTATTACATTTTTAGCAATAAAAACAACAAGAGTATTCACTTTCATTTAAAAATCCTCACGGTTATGCATGGGTGAATTACTTGGAATTTTTCATTATGTGCTTTCATGCTCATTTAAAAGTCCTCACAGTTATGCATCGTTAGAAGATCTTGAATTCATTTTTTTTAAATTTGGAATACTGCTAATCTCATTTAAAAGTTTTAACGGTTATGCATGGTTAGTAGATATTCAAATTCCTGGTATAAATATACCACAAATAGACAAAGCTATGTAGTTTTGCACCGTCCCTACCATTCTAAAGCGGAATATGCACATAACAGAGTATTTATGATTTTTTTTGATTTTTTATTGAAATTTAATATCTATACTCGATTGGGTATTAATATTGTATTAACGACTATCACTTTATCTCTATTTTCTAACACTATTACTCTTTTGCTGACAATAAAATGGGGCGAGAAAAGTTAAGATTTTGGCAAATAAAGGTCAAATATTTTATTTTGTATTTTCTATTTGCATCTAGGTTCATTTGCATATTTTTATTTATTTTCATGCATATATGAAGGGGAGCTTTGTGTGGAGAGGGAGCAATCAATAGAGGGAGCAAATTGAATGATCAAATACATTTAATAAATTCAAAATCTTAAATATATGTTTGTTATCATCAAAAGGGGGAGATTTTTGAATATGCAAGTATATGATTTTTGTTTGATGATAATATATATATATATATATATATATATTCATTTAAATGTATTTTTTAATGTATTGTTTTATTTTTCACATAATTAAATAAATATTTTATGAATAAAATAAATAATACAGGATTTAAATTCAAACGGATATTTTATCCAACTAAATATTTATTACAACTTTTGAATAGTCCACATTTGAGCTCTCACTATATGTACGTAATTTCTATTTCAATACAAATTTGATTACATCATAATTTTCAATTTACATTGCACCTCACTACATATCACACATTCGCTCGAATTTATCTTCAACTCTATTCCAGATTGAAACCAGCATTTGACCGATCTGTAAAATAAACATTCACGTAGTAAAATTGAAATACAAATATTTTTTGCAGTATAAAATAAAATGTGGATTGGAAAAATTATATGCCTTAATTATTTGGGTTGTTCATCATTATTTATTTTTGAATTCATCATACATGAACAGCTTGTGACGTGCATAGTGTATCAATGTACATGCCACAAGATCATGCATACTGATATACACTTGATAAAAATATAGGGACAGATGAGCACAATGTCAAACCCAATCAAAAGCCTGGCTCAACTCAAGTGAAATACAAATAAATTCATGATATTATCAAGGTCAAACCAGAGCTACAAGTTGGATTCAACACAGTTGCAATCCAAATGTACAGATTCAAATTATCACAAGTTTCAAATCAATGATCAATACAAACTCAAGTATGCAAGAGCACGCTTCAAAAGTGCAGTCTGCACAGTCAAACTGCAACAACCACTGGAACTACACAAGATCAAGACTGCGACATATAACATAAATATGTACAAAGGGTAATGCACAGTGAGGACTAATGAACACCATGAAGCATGGTCAGTTTTCAAACCAAACTAAATGAAAACCCCCATAAAAATAGACCAGTAAACAATGAAGCACACAAGCAGATTCAGACTCACAATGACCAAGACTAACCAGGAAGTGACAACAAAGGATGCACCGGTGAAACAAGATCAGGTACAAGCGTGGTGAATGCAATAAACTGGTCAGAGCAAGTGCAAGTAAAGACAAAGCAAGCCTAGCAACGTGGAAGCATACGCGCAACTAGCTCGACTATTTTTACAAGGCTGTTTTTTCAAATCAGTGCAGCGGACTCGAATATCAATGTTACCAGTGAAACAAACATCATGTATACATATGTATTCGAGACAACCAGACAATATGCAAATAAAGCATGTAGGTTCAACTCAATCAACATCATCAGGGATGAAACACAACTTGTACCAGACTATATTGAAACATAGACCATGACAATGAACCGAAAATGAGCAAGTTCGAGATTGAAGTGAATCAGATCATCCAATTTCATACATGACTCAAGTGCATATAAACTCAGCTAACAGTACAATGATGATATGGATGTAGTGAAGTGTCATATGCAAACTAAACCAGATCAAAAGAAACTAGTTCGAATCAATAAAACTCTAACAAGACCACATAAAACACAGCAGTATGCAAGTGAGGCTACAAACCAAATTCAGATAAAACACGGTGACTTCAACCACTACAGTGAATGAAACATCAGCTCGAATGAACAGTATATACTCATGACACTAATGTACAAAACCAAATGAAAACTGCTATACAGTAGTGGATAGAGCAGTACAATGCAACCTAGACCGATGTCACGATACAACTACAGATGCAAGCAAGTCAGAAAATCTAGGCATGTAGACATGGTGACCAAGATAATAACAAAGTCAAATTTTCACAAAATCAAAGTGGCCAAAGTCAAATGCAATAGCAGTTTCAAATTGAACAAGTTAGTGCCGAAGTTAAATATTATCACAGTCAACAAGCATAAAGAAAGTTTGAACAAGTCAACTTCAAATGCCGGAAGTAAATATTTTCACAAAATCAAGTGACCAAAGTCAACATAAATTCAAAGTACTAAAGAACCAAAACCATGGTGGCTAAGGAAGTCGAACAAATTAGAAATCAAAGTCATGACAAACAAGCAATCGAAAAATATACAAATTGAACCGGTCGGGAACAATCACCAACAATCAAATTAAATCGAACGGCCAAGCTTATGAATTAAAAATTTCAAATAAATCTACACGAACAAAATTTTAGGATTTCGAATCCTATTTAAACCGTAACATCATCAGCATACAAAAATCATCGAATTAAAGAAATTAGTCAGTAAAGAAAAGAGCATAAAATTACATACCAATCAAAATCGAACTCGATCTAGAAGCAGCCGTGTGCAAATCAACAAGACGGTCGATCGACAAAGCAAGGAAAGCGAAATTACTTATTCGATCAATCAACTACAGTCGACAGCTTCAACAAAATTGAACCATAATTTCTCTGAGAGGAACGAACGAGAACAAAGGAAGTATCCCTTATTTAAAAGCAAAGGAAAGAGGGCCTATAATATAAAAATCAAAAGAGGGATACTCTTATTTAATCTGGGCCATCTTCTTTAACTTTTTATTTGCGCTTTAATATTATAAAATTAAGGTTTTGAGTTTTAAATTATTTTTACTTTGTATTATTTTTAAAAGTTTGTAATTTTCTGGTCGTGTGACTAGGGGATGAACTACGGTGGTGTAGTTCGAGAATTCGCAACTCAGTGGCTGAGTTGTGGCAGGGTTTTGAGCGTAGAGTTAGGTTAGTCGATAGCGAGTGTCTCGAGTTTACGTGTGTAAGTGTCTGACTACTTAATTTCTAGTAGAAAACTTAAGGACAGGACGTAGGTAAGGTTTTGCCGAAGCTAGATAAATCTGTGTTGTTCTATTTCTTCTTTTTATATTATGCTATTATCTGTGTTGCTATTATTCTACTATTATCAGTGCTGCGATTATTTTATATACTTCCGTATTAGATTTTTATAATTAATAGTATCACCATATTCACCCCCCCCCCCCTCTAAGGTGAAATCGAACCTGCAAGGCGCTGAAACAACATCAGTTGAAGGCAAAGTTTTTGAAGTGTCATTTTTGGAAGAAAGAAGTGAAGTTCTTGGTCATGAAATCCAAGAGAAAGGGTTGATAGTGGATCTGACTAAGATTGAAGCGGTGAATAGTTGGAAGAGACCCAAGACAGTGATTGAGATCGAGATTCTATAGGTTGGCTGGCTATTATTGAAGATTCATTAAGCATTTTTCACGGATAGTAGCACCGATGACCAAGCTTACCAGAAAGGATCATTACACCAAATAGGTCTATTTGTAACACTTTTTTCGTTTCAATTTGTAACGGTTACAACCGTTATAAATTTCTAACGGATATTTTCATGACAGGCACTTACAACGGTTAATTCTATTACCAAATTTGGTGATTGCGAATATATTCAGAAGTACAATGTACGAAATTTTCATTTTATCTCTTATTATTCCTTGCCCATTTTCTCACGCTTCTTACTCTCATTCACTGTAAATCAAATTTCATTCTAGGTTTTCGCCCCCTCTGTTGTCGCACTTCCATCTCTAGCGCCTCCTCCATAGGGTCGGCCTTTGCCCAGAGCAGCAAAAGAAGCTGCTTTAGTCCGCAAATTCCTAGGGAACAAACAGTCTCATTTCTTTGCATACTGAATAAAACAAATGTAGTTGCTCCTAAAAATATCGTTTAGATCAAACTTTGAAGGCTCGGAGGGCAGTTGCATCGGTCGATGTGGAATACAAATCAACAAACAACAA
Organism: Allium cepa; assembly: GCA_030765085.1. Classification (NCBI taxonomy): domain Eukaryota; kingdom Viridiplantae; phylum Streptophyta; class Magnoliopsida; order Asparagales; family Amaryllidaceae; genus Allium; species Allium cepa. Next base: position 187,438,794 of record CM060937.1, on the reverse strand, counting down.
CGCAACGCATGTAGCAGGAAGCAAAGATCGTTGAAGGCTATTTCAGGTTTAGGTTTTAATTTTTAAAATCTGGTAATTTCAATCAGTAGTAATTTGATTTCAATTTTTCAATTTGGTGGTTGCTAAATTTGGATGAAGGAAATTAGCAGTCCGCAAAAAGGTTTTCTCTACTTGGCTAGATACAGTGTATGGTTTCAGAAGCTTAATTCAGCCCTACTTCCAGTTTTTCATGATCGGTTTATTGTAGTTCTGTTTACACTTATTAAGCAAAACCAAATTGTGGGTTTACTTTTTCTATGTTTCTAAATTACCAAAGGTGGATTTGTTCCGTGGATTTACTTTGCCAGATGCTCCAGCATATAAACAAGTTTATGGAGGGCAATTTATTAAGCAGGCAAGTTTCTATCTAATTCTTTAATTTTCCTACTAAGATTTATCGATTCATTTTTTTCATCTATTTATAACTAATGGTGAATTTGGGTTGTTATTTTCATTTATTTTAAGATAACGATGCCATTAATTTGCGTACATCTCACAAGGTTCTAAGATCCCTTGTCTTGTAGGCATTAGCAGCAGCATGCAAGACTGTGGATTGCCTCAAAATGGTGCATAGTTTGCATGCATCATTTATTATTGCTGGAAATTTTTGTAAGCATTTCTAACCTAGTAAACATAAACACTAGGACTTTCATTGTTTAAGTTTTTGCTAATAGAATTAGGCTAATCATATATATAAATTATTTCTTAAACATAACCAATGTATTATCAATGATTTTAGCCCCAATTGATTATCAAGTTTACCACCAGCGTGATGGTAAAAGATTTGCTAGTAGACGAGTCAAAACAAGAAGGTGTTGTCATATTCAGTTTGGTTGCATCATTTCAGGTTTCATTAATTTTGAATTTTAATATTTTAAAGCACAAATGCAGTTCATACTTCGCACATTGCTAAATCTACATGTTCATTGGTGTGTGATTTTATTTTGATTCTTAATTTATGTAATCACACTGTTCTTGCCAAGAAATAGGTTCTTGGCCCCTTGGCATGCCACATACTAGTAAGAGTTCAGAAGGAAGCAACTTGGTTTGGGTGTATACCGAACCATCGAAGGCGTGAGACCATAATATACTTGTTTACAAAGTAATTCTACAGTAAAATATGTTTCATGTTAGCATCTGGTAAACGGTTGAGAATAAACAGAGGATATTCTTTCAACCACATGATGCTTGGATCATAAAACAATCTCTGGATGTCATATAAGGTATAACTCTGATGGTGTAGCCACATCCAACTTGTAGGATATCCAACTTTCTCAAATTTTGTTTGTATACTAGTCTGTTGTTGTGTCTAGCTAAATTATGCTTTTCTGAAAGCATACATTGTTTATTCAATGGTTTATCCCATTAACATGTAGTTTATTTGTTTGGCACAAGGTTTTCTCTACTTGGCTCAGGGCAATGGCATAAAACCTTATGCTACTTCGCTTCGTTTCAAGGCGTGGTATGTTCCAATAATATTAGTCTTTATTTATGTTTCTATTTTCTACTAGTGGCGTATATTTTGGTATATTTGTATAATGTTATATAAACCAAAATATAAATACATTGAATATTTTATCTTTTGGTATATTTGTATCTTTTCTATTAGTGGCATATCCCTTTGTTCCTCTTTTCTATTAGTGGCGTGTATTTTTCTATTAGAGGCATATCTTATATATACCAAAATATAAATTTGCAATAGAATACCATATTACAAATGATTTCCTTTTCAAGGTTTTTCTTATTTTGAATTCATAATAAATGCTTTTATAACCACAACGATGGTTTTAATTATCCATGATGTGTAGTAATTCTAAATTGTATTTCATTGAATAATCATAAAGAGTATAGTAGAGGAAAATTGTTTTGGTTAAGGGAATTGAAAAAAAAATTCAATCAAGGAATTTTATTAAGGGGGTAATCAAATAGTGATTGCTCCTTATATAACAATAAAAGAAAATTATAAATTTGAGCTCTCTGTAATTAATTTTTTCTTATTAATTTTTATGGTAAAGGAGAGTACATTTCAAGAACTAAGCTTTAAACGTAAATGAACTTATGGAAAACTAAAATAAAATCATTCTTTTAAAATGCTTGAACATGTTTGCGATCTTAGTTATTATATTTTACAATAAACATTGATATTTACAACATTATATGACTATTAGGATATACATGCAAGCATACAAACAACATATTGGTAAGATATACGTGCAAAAGAATGATAGTAAGGATATCGTAGAAAAATAAAACATTACATAAGCTGAGATAAGAAGGAGAACGGAAATAAATTGTAACAGTGAACATATAATTTGATAAAGACAAGAAATAGAAGCAACTTAATGTTTTTATAAAGCCGAGGTAAGGATTTTTTGATTGATTTTGTTAATTGCAACTTAATGTTTTTATAATGTAAATTCTATTTAAATTTATATCCTTTTATATAAGTTGAATTTTGGATTAAAATTTGTATTAGGAACATACTCGATACTTTGAAATTATTTTAGAACAAAGTAATTGTCTCTTAGAAAATAACATATATACCTGAAATTTTAGGAGATTGATATTATCTAAGATTTACTGAGATTTATTGAAAGTCACATATTTTTAAACTGCACTAAGATGAGTCCTTTTTGCTTATATTTTAGTATAATGTAGGTTATAGCTTGAAAATGATAATATGTAAGCATTTTAAATTTTGTTTATTAGTTGTTGAAAGAAAATACATTATGAGATATGAAACTCGACAGCCTTGTATCTGAAATAAGAAAAAAAATCATAAAATTAGTTCTTTTTATCCTTTATTGCCTTGATCACAAATAAGTTAATCTGAAATGAATATGAAACATTGTTTCCTTGATCACAAATAAATTAATCTCAAATGATGTAGGCTGACTACATAAAATTATATCTTCCTAATGTTTGTACCTTGAGCCGTATCTTTGTTTGCTTTAGCTTGTTATGTATGATGTTTATATTTGATTGAATCTCCTCATCCTCTTATGTTAATAGATCCAAGGCTAGATGTTCATTTTTTAGGTGGACACTCTGATTTCATAGGTTTGTAGACACTCATGTATTGATATTTAATCTTTTTATGAAGCAACCATGTTTATGGATTTGACATGATTCGCTATTGCAACATTAATGTCATGTACCATTGGTGCATGATTCAAGATACCTTGTCGTTATACACATAATTATTATGTTTAATTCATGGAAATTAATTTGTAAGAATAACATAGCTATTGAGTATTCCAAAACAACTTAGTAATCTTTTCAATTGATAACTGCTGTTTTATTTATGATTCCACATTGACCTTTCGTCTAAATATTTTATTCTACTAGTTTAAATCTATTAATAGCTTCTACAAAACTATTGGATCACTCTATTAATGAGGTACATATTTATTTATTGATTCAAATTGAATACTTAATCATATATTTAGCACCTTTGATATCAAGTTACAAATACCATTTTAAGCTTGCCATGATGCTATTTTTGTTTTCGACAATTTAGAACAGTAAAGATGGTATTAAAATGTTTACGTCTGAAGGTATAAATCTTTTTTAAATGATTCTTTCAAATATCATACTTATATGCAACTTAAATTTTTGCAGTGCATTGCACGACACAAATATGGTTGGAAACAATCTTGACATGTCAAGTACAGATGCACTATATATTTCAAGGTTATGATCCATATATTTGATACATGCAAACACACGGTGAATGAAGAAGGCAAATGTAGTGTTATATACATACATGTTCGTCCATTTTTCATTTATAGAACCTGACGGTAAATCAGGTTTGTTATTTTGACTGGACAGAATTTGACTAACTTCTCATCTTAAAACAAAAGCTTAAAAGTGTTCTTTTTCTAAGCTTTGTATCGAAATTTGTACTAACAATGCTATGCAAATATGTACAACTGACTACTACATATTGGATAGAAATTCAGGATTTCCAACACTTCGTATCAAAATTGGTTTTTTTTTGTATTAATAAATTGCTTATGTGCTAATGTACAGTGAGTGTAAATCATAATCAATGGAAGAACTTATCATAGATACTTCTACACTTGTATATTCAGCTTCTATCAAACTTCGTAATTGAGTATTTAGTGTTAATTGATAACTATTATTCGTGTAAAAGTTTTAATTGATAGTCTTCGTTTGATTTTATATTTGCACTAGCTTTGCAAGTTATAGATATAGGATGACATGATACAACTGAACATCTATTTTAGAGATTTGTTTGTTAAGTTGTTGAACTGGTTTCTTTTTTCCAATTTATAGAGCATGTCTTCTTCAAATTCCGATACCAAAAATAGTAAATCATGCTCAACACTCTTTGTCGCCAATCTGGGTCCTTCCCGTATACAGACAGAGGTTCTTGAACTATTTTCAAGGTACTAGATCTGCACATTCATACACTCCTTGATAAAAAAATTCTCATATGTAAAATGATTAAATAAACACTTTTTTAGGATATATATTATTTTTGGATGAAATATTTGATTATTGTAGTTATTTGGAAATATTAGGGGATGGCTATATGGAAACAATTTTTTGAGACTTGAGATCTTCTATGTTAATTCTTAACTAATTGCTTTAATATTATCCATAATAACCAAATTAAATTAATAGTTGAATGATTACGATGATTTGTTGTTTATATTCTCCAACAAACATCAATAATATCGCAATGAAACAAATGGTAAAACCTTAATTTCTTTTAATCTACAGATGCCCAGGGTTTACAAATTTGAAGATGCAAAAGAAAGTTAGGCTTCCTGTTGCCTTTGTAAAATTTAAGGTAGTACTTTATGCAAAAGAAAAATTATGAACCACATATATTAAAACTACAAACCAAGCAACAACTTCAAACAAATGAATCCAAGAGTTTCACCCTTATTATTTCGATTTTGGATCCTGCAGTTAGTTTCATATCAATAAATTTAGACAACTCAATAACGTATGCATTCTATAGAACTTTACTCATGGTTATAAAATAAATCTCACGACCCAAAATTGTAACATCCCGCCTTTTCGCACACTTTAAACTGACACACGTGCCAATTCAAAGCATACGCAAGGGCGGATTGTTATGGGGTAAATAAGAAAAACAGAGAAGAAATAAAAACAAAACAGAATCTCACAGCGGAAGGATAAAATATAATAATAAATATACAGTTCAAAACAGTTTACCAACACTTGATTTGCTTTATACAATAAATATCAGAGTTGCACATACCAATACAAACAATGCAGCGGAACAGTATGAGTGTGGTGCAATACTATAGATAATAATAATACGACTCCTTCGTCTTCGTCCTTCAAAGCTAAAGTCTTCGATCCTGAAACGCTCGGACTGACCCGAGCGAATTTGAAAAGACAAAACACTCGAGTCAGAACTAAAAGATCTTATGTGAGTTAAATAAACAGAAATAAATATGAGTACAGTAACTCAAGAGATGTTCGGGATTTACATCTCCTAAGGATCCGTTAAACTATTTACTATGTAGTATATTGCGCTATTACAATAGTGTCTATTTATAAAATAAACTTACTTTTTAATAGCGTTAAGGAGTGACCCAATATTCCCCTTAACACAAATAATGCCAATAGTCTATACAGTACCGTAATACCTCCTGATCGGGAGGCTACCAGAGGATACTCCATAGGTACGACACAAATAGAAACTCGTAGTAAAGGCTCGATATGGTAGGTGACACGGCACAACTAGGCAATGCCAGGGTAGATATACCAATTGCTATCCAGGCTGGTGGAAACGCGTAGCCGCAGTTACCGCCCACCTCAGACTAACTCCCCAAAATCAAAATATAGAAGTGGCCACTGAATCAAATCCAAGTCAAAGTATAATATCGAAGAGGAGCGTCCGATCAGAGGAATGACCTCATTGGCCTGAGAATCGCTCCTGTTTTAGCCACCTTATGCCAACTCACGGGAGTCGGGTCCACGTATTTACCTTACAGGAAACGTCGCCACCACCTACTTCATTCTGGAATCTCCACCGCGTACACGGTTAGTCAAAGTGGTTTTCGGTATCGACAGAGAGTATGTCCATATCCGATCCCGGTCTCTTTGCCAACCAATCGTTATTATAACACCGCGGTTATTTAAAAACAGTTTATACTTTAAAACCAGAATATAATCCCTTTCAAAACCATAATATTACGATATCATTTCTTCTTTAAAAACACAAACAATTTATTTTCATATTATTTTATAAAAGCCCAAATCAATGATATCGTTTCCCAAATAAAATTTTCCTTTCCAAAAATTATGTCACTTTTTATTATTTAATATCCCATGTAACCAATATTTTGTTTGTAACTTTCAACATAATTCTTCGAAAATCCATAGTATTTTAAACCATTATTTTCAAAACTAAATGGTTTGGATATTCAACGGTATGCGAATTAAAAAGGTTTAACTTTACTGTTGCTTTATAAAGAAATAAATTACATGGCTTTCCAAATATTTCTTCTTTTAAAGTTAAACCAAAATCCAAAATATTACTTCAAGTCCCAAAACCATTTCAATTTTATATATATTTATATCCATTTTTGAGCATTAATATTTCAACTAAAGTTGGATTTTTATCCTTTCAAAATCAATATTCTATTAATTAATCTTGACCATTCACATAAAATCCATAATTAATAAGACTTCAATTTCTAGTAAAATATATATATATATATATATATATATATATATATTTCCAAATTCAATTTTTACTAGAATATTCATTTCAAAATATTTTGGGAAAAATCCAATTATAAATATCATATCTTTAAAATTTCCAACTTAATATTTAAATATAGGATATAAATCATCAAACTTCATTTTCTTAATTTTCTTCCATTTTTAATAAAGAAATTTATTCACCTTTTAATTTCAAAATTTCAACTTCATATGCATATAAATATGGAAGAAAACATTTATTCAGTATAAAAATTTAAGATTTTTATAAACCGTATTCCATCCAAACCATAGAAATCACATTTTAAAAATAGTTATATATAGACCGCGGTGCCTGTATATAGTTCTCTATCCTATGGACAAGTGATACGGATATTTATCATTTCAATCCGCAATTTAAAAATAAAAATTTGCGGTTATATATCATTTCAAACCACAATCCCGAAAGAAATGAAATATGCATGATAATTTGCAATTTAATGATATGCAATAAACATTCATTCATCAACAACATCCATCATCCAATCGAAACCATCAACCAATATCAATCAATAACAATATATATATATGATCATATATAACAGGTGATAACTAGCAGTTTTTTCAAATTAAATTTATCAACTATTAATCTAACAGTTTATTCGGTAATAATTTATACAACTGTTAACTAGCAATTCATATGCAACAATAATTTCTAACAGCTAATTAACACGCAATAAATCAATTAAATTAACAGTTAAATTCAATAAAATGCAATTCAACAGATATAAATGAAATATCATACCAAAGCTCATAATTAAATTTCTATTCATTTCTAAAATTTATTTAACAAACATAAAAGCTTCTAATAGTTGTGAGTGGGTCAAAACACTCACCTTTTGAATTTAAATCGAATTCAAACCCGATTTAAACCCAAAAATTCGCCCGTCTCAGAATTCGTCCAAACCAGCGTCATCGAGTCCGTAATTAAATTACGATCCTAACAAAAAAAATTTCGTGTGAATCCGACTTCGTATGAGAAAGTTATGGCGAAAAATGATGATTGAATTCAAATAAATAAACGACACATATTCACCTAACATTAAATCCACGTCATCATCTTCTACAGAGGCGCACGTTCATTTGAACCCAGAGACAAACGCACGCGTCCCCCATTGACCACCAAACTGCAGCTGCCACGACCTCAATTCGCCAAACAAATTACATAGATGCGCTCCCCTCGGTTCCCTCTCCAAAACCCAGAAACAGAATCTCGATCCGATAAAGTTTTGCGCGACGATGATGAACGGTTTTGGGGCTGTTTGAATTTATTCTGGATGAACGACAGCTCCAATTGAAAAACGAATTTCACCAGTATTTTACGCGTATCGAATACTTCAACATATATTTTTTCTGGAATTTTCTGAAATTTTTGAGTTTTGACTTTTGATTTTGAACTGTGGATGGATCTGGAATTGGATCTGAGATGTATACATTTGGGGAAGAGAAAAAAGTGAAGAAATTAAAGTACAGCAAATGAAAAAGAAAGGAGCTAGGGTTTATAGCTGTATATTTATAGATAGGCTAGAGGTAGGGTAGCTAGACTGGATACGCGAACGTGCGTGACAAACCATGGTCCAAAAAGCCCGCTATGCCTCCGGAGTCGAATTTGTTAAAACTATATATCCAAATAGGTGTTTTAAAATATTTCGAACGCGATGGAAAAAGTTTCGCGACCAAATTCGATCGTATGAAGAAGTTATGCTAAAAAAACAAAAATTTCACATTGATTTCAAAATGCGTAAATTTCAAGGCGTTTCGAGTCCGTACGATCAAACGACAAGTCCGATCGCTACGAAAATTGAAACATTATTATAATTCAACGTTACGGATCCGATGAAACTGGTTTCGTCGAAATCCGAGTCCGTGACAAAAATGGCTATTTTTAATATTTATTAAATAAATTAAATAAATCATAAAAACAAATTTTATTTTTCAACTTCTATTATTAGCCAAATTTCATTACTAAGATAATTCAATCAGTTCCAATTGATTTAGCAAGCTTGGATGTGAATTAAAATTTATAAGTATATAAATTTCGCAGTGTTAACCTCTGCGTTTTCTTATTATTTGGGAATTATAAATTTTATTCGCAAAACCCAATTATTAAATCATATACTTATACTCTCATCTTAAATCTAATTATATAAATAACTTGATTTCTATTATCCAACTCAAAATATATCAATTTTTCTCCAACTACATAGTTAACGTTTCTTTTATATATCACTGTGGTAATATTTCAAAATGTTCATCTTTTGTTTGCATAAATTACTGTATTTAGATAAAATTGTAATTTTGGTAACTTATCACATAAGTAAACTTAAAACCTCAACTAATACATTCCACCTTTGTTTCATCTTATTCATTCACTCATCAATATTCCGTACTAACTACAAAATTTAGTGTATTCCTTTAAATTGATCAAAATAAGACTTATCAACTAATAGAAAGATTTACGTACAAAATTTATTGTCATACATCAAATTTACAAGCCTATACTTAATTATTATCCTACAATACGTTTTACGTTACTATAATGTTCATTCTTCCGTTCCTACGCTCCTATAAATTTATTCCTTTATAATTTATTTAACGCAACACTTAATCTACACCTATTGCGATGTTTCAAATTTACTTGAATGAACAATTTCTTTACTCAAAATAGTTGTTGTAAACTCTTAATTCCACATTTATAAGTGTATTATTATTTTCACTCAAATATTATACATATATATAGAGTATTGGGTTTTTATTTAATCATCATTTATCATATATATTAATTAATTAAATTCAATATTTAAGTCTGACTAAATTTATTCCCCAAATACACATTTACCTTTCTCAACCAATAAATATAACCAATCAAATTCTCATTTTATTGAACCTTGGTCAATTCCACACGTTAATTTTACTTAAAGTCTCAATTAATAAATTTACCTCGGTTTCATTACCTTATTACCTTATATGCATAATTGACATTGTTATATCTTCCATTACATCAAAAATTTACCATTTCATCTTACCATTTATTTACGTATCCTTTTATTGCACTGATTGAAATAAATTTACTTATTAAATTCCCAATTCCACCCTTCTATTCAAACCAAGTATCATGCTATGATAATATTTTACGTTGGTTACACACAAAAAAAAAATCAACTTTTTATCGTTATCAATTAAACATACATTAATTGCACAAATTAAAGGAATTAATTGCCATTTATCCAATTAAATTTTTCATACATCAATCTATTTCATCTAAATCCTTACCTATGAATATTGCAACCTTTAATTCCATTAAATACCAATTAACCCAAATTATTTCATTTATTCTAAGTCATATCACTAAAATAATTCATCATAATAAACTTAAAATATATACGTTTATTGATTTATTTCTATTTGTCTTATGTTAAATTCTAAATTTAGTAAGACAACCTAAAGTACTCCATTCAATCGACAGTCCCTTTCAATTTGTTAATACGTACTTAAATTTCTACAGTTGCCTTCCATCTGCACTTCCGTTACTATGATAAAAATTAGTAACGTTTATGCCATCAATCCATCATAATTACTTACCCTTAATTGAGTTTGATTTCCAAATAAATTTGCTGACCCTTAATTAGACAATTTATAAAAGTTTGTCATCATACCTATAGTTCTACGCTTATGCTATGTCTTAAATTTCAATAAATTTATAAATTTTGAGATGTTCATTAGGGTTTACAAATTTATTGACTTGCAATGACAGGGTTTCTTAATCTATTCAATTTATCGTTCACAATCTTTTATTGCATTAATTTGGTTTAATATTCCCATATTAAATTTTATGTCCAGGTAAGAATTTTTCTTTCTTTCTCTACTTAATTCATTTGAATTTTATTCAATGTCTTTAAATAGGTTTCTAAGTCACTCCTATATAATTTATTCTAGCCTTCATTTTAATATTTATCTACCACCTTTATTCTTTCAACTAAAATAAATTACAAAAATCCTATTAAACAAACAATTTTAAATGGTCGAACTTAACGGGTCGTTACACTCTCCCCCACTCAAAATTTTTCGTCCCCGAAAAGGAAAAGGAAGGGAGAAGGAAGAATAAAACAGTACATTTTATTTCAAATATTAATTTATAAACAGTATTTTACTGGATTAATTTCCTTTAATGAAATATACTTGTTTTATAATCATTCTATTCTTTAATACTTGAATTATTAAAGTTGGAAAAATATCTTTAACAAAATTCTAAGTCCAAAATTTACGAAAATTTTTGGCAGAGTCTCCTTTGTACGGAGGGACTCTGGAGAAAATATAATATCCAAATATACAAATATATTACACATATATCCAAAATAAAATATCCCAACTCGGGAAAATATATAAAATAGCGCTTTAATCGTAATTCGAAAACGTACCTATTTGTCGGGCAATACGCTTATTATTTTGGAACCAAAAGCAGTAGCAGTTGCTTCCAACCCCTGTATTCACTTATATAATCTAAAAGTTAAATATCTATATTACAGTGAAATGTTTGGGTAGATTCAATCATTCATATCCAAATCAAATGCAACAACCATACATTTTAACAAACAGCACACACCACAAACAACAATCATTCAATCAACAACCATTAGTTGTTCGGGTTCAAATTCTGAAATTTTACGGAGTGAGAAATAACTATCAAGTGCATCCGTTACTCAACAGTCTTAGATGGAATAGAGATAGATTATTGTTCCTCCAACAACTCCAAAATTCCTTACCCAACAACCATACATCAACCAAACAATTCAAATCAACACCACAATAGCTTATTATACATTTATTTCATGCTTCAGTGGTTTTATTTTCTTTCTTTCATTTATGGAGGGATTTCTTTGTTTCTTACAATTTTCATTTTCCATTTGTTACAAAATTCATTATATTGTATTCCAATTTATTGACTAAGGTTTATATCATCTATTTATACTACTTACCCTTTCTTATATAGTAAAATTTCCAATTTAACTTAAGTTTATACAATTAATTCTCATTTATAACAGCAAATTTATTGAATACCTTAATTACCTCAAGCTTCACTTGTAAGATTTCCCCTTACATTTTCTTACTAACATTGCAACTTTTATTATATGGTAAGTTATGTATGTTTAAGAATGCAAGTGAAAATTTACAAGTTTCTTCTCAATTCCTTTTTATTTATTAATGGTTCAATAAATATATATTCGTTTTATAAATTACAATTTCAACTTACCCTTAATTTCATTCCTTTATTTAATGTTTACGTTTTATTATATTTAATTACAGTAACCCTCTACTTACACTTAAATTATTAACCTTAAAACCTCCATTTTTATAAAAAAAGGATCTTATTAATTCATTATCTAGGGTTTACAGACATTTATTTATATTACCTACTTTTTATTATATTACTAGTAGCATTTTAAAACATACTTAAGTTTATAACCCTACACATCAATCTTTATTTATTAAAGAATTTCATTTTATTTACTTAAGTTAAAATCACCTATTAATAATACTCACCTTTAATTTGGGTAAAATTTCAATTATCACTTAAGTTTATACCAATAAATTCTTATTATAACAGTAATTTATTGAATACTTCATTTTTCCTAAATTCCTACTTGTAAAATATTCAATTCCAGTTTCTCATTTAACACTTCAACTTTTATATTTGGGTAAGTTATTTATGTTAAGGAAATTGCAATTGAACTTATACAAGTTTAATCTCCATTCTTTTAATTAAATTTAATGTTTATCAATATTTCTCTTTGTCTCATATGTATGCAAATTCCTCTTTATAGCTTTGCAGTTATTCTCTTATTTCAATTAGAGGTTTCAATTCATTTATTACTTAACTTTTATTTCACTAACAAATTTTAAACAATTAATTAACGGAAAAATTTAGAATTAAATACCGGGTTAAATTTCAATTTATTTCAAAATAATAGATAATTAATTTCTTGCAACTTTTATATCTCTAATTATATTTAGAACAATAAAAGAAAATTTTTAGAAAATTTCAAAATAAATCTGCAGTAGAATTTACTACAGTGGCCTTTCCCCTTCGAAACTCGAAAATGAAAGTCGATGATGCGGCCGTCATCACCGAATTTATTTTCCAGCGACAGAGAGGAAAGTACAGAATTTAATTCTTTTCCAAAATCTTCTTTAAAACAATTCTTCCAATTTATACGAAATATTTATATAAGAAAATACTTATAAACCGAACCATTATTTTCATAAATTCTTTGAAAACATGTTTGGAAAAAATCCCGGACTTAAGTTCTAAAATCTCCAATTTGATTTATCATAATTTCAACTTAGCTTCAGTTATTATAGATATTTTTATTTTCTAACACCCAATCTATAGCAACCAAATATATATATATATATCTTTATAAAACTATTTTTATATATAGAAAATATAATAGGCAAAATTATTTCATTCACCTATATTAAAACCGATATTATGTCGGTCTGTCCTATTAAGTGTTTAGAAATCCCTATTGATGACATAGCGTCCCATGCATCAACCAGAATTTATAAATACAAAGCGGAACAGATTAACACAATATCAAAATCTTTTATTAATACTAACAAATACGCTCACTCATATATATACACTCAGCGACTCCCATAGGATATTTCTACCCTATTAACAAAGAGTCAAACCCCACAAAGCCAAGGTTTATCGTTAAACCAAAGCTCTGATACCAACTGTAACATCCCGCCTTTTCGCACACTTTAAACTGACACACGTGCCAATTCAAAGCATACGCAAGGGCGGATTGTTATGGGGTAAATAAGAAAAACAGAGAAGAAATAAAAACAAAACAGAATCTCACAGCGGAAGGATAAAATATAATAATAAATATACAGTTCAAAACAGTTTACCAACACTTGATTTGCTTTATACAATAAATATCAGAGTTGCACATACCAATACAAACAATGCAGCGGAACAGTATGAGTGTGGTGCAATACTATAGATTATAATAATACGACTCCTTCGTCTTCGTCCTTCAAAGCTAAAGTCTTCGATCCTGAAACGCTCGGACTGACCCGAGCGAATTTGAAAAGACAAAACACTCGAGTCAGAACTAAAAGATCTTATGTGAGTTAAATAAACAGAAATAAATATGAGTACAGTAACTCAAGAGATGTTCGGGATTTACATCTCCTAAGGATCCGTTAAACTATTTACTATGTAGTATATTGCGCTATTACAATAGTGTCTATTTATAAAATAAACTTACTTTTTAATAGCATTAAGGAGTGACCCAATATTCCCCTTAACACAAATAATGCCAATAGTCTATACAGTACCGTAATACCTCCTGATCGGGAGGCTACCAGAGGATACTCCATAGGTACGACACAAATAGAAACTCGTAGTAAAGGCTCGATATGGTAGGTGACACGGCACAACTAGGCAATGCCAGGGTAGATATACCAATTGCTATCCAGGCTGGTGGAAACGCGTAGCCGCAGTTACCGCCCACCTCAGACTAACTCCCCAAAATCAAAATATAGAAGTGGCCACTGAATCAAATCCAAGTCAAAGTATAATATCGAAGAGGAGCGTCCGATCAGAGGAATGACCTCATTGGCCTGAGAATCGCTCCTGTTTTAGCCACCTTATGCCAACTCACGGGAGTCGGGTCCACGTATTTACCTTACAGGAAACGTCGCCACCACCTACTTCATTCTGGAATCTCCACCGCGTACACGGTTAGTCAAAGTGGTTTTCGGTATCGACAGAGAGTATGTCCATATCCGATCCCGGTCTCTTTGCCAACCAATCGTTATTATAACACCGCGGTTATTTAAAAACAGTTTATACTTTAAAACCAGAATATAATCCCTTTCAAAACCATAATATTACGATATCATTTCTTCTTTAAAAACACAAACAATTTATTTTCATATTATTTTATAAAAGCCCAAATCAATGATATCGTTTCCCAAATAAAATTTTCCTTTCCAAAAATTATGTCACTTTTTATTATTTAATATCCCATGTAACCAATATTTTGTTTGTAACTTTCAACATAATTCTTCGAAAATCCATAGTATTTTAAACCATTATTTTCAAAACTAAATGGTTTGGATATTCAACGGTATGCGAATTAAAAAGGTTTAACTTTACTGTTGCTTTATAAAGAAATAAATTACATGGCTTTCCAAATATTTCTTCTTTTAAAGTTAAACCAAAATCCAAAATATTACTTCAAGTCCCAAAACCATTTCAATTTTATATATATTTATATCCATTTTTGAGCATTAATATTTCAACTAAAGTTGGATTTTTATCCTTTCAAAATCAATATTCTATTAATTAATCTTGACCATTCACATAAAATCCATAATTAATAAGACTTCAATTTCTAGTAATATATATATATATATATATTTCCAAATTCAATTTTTACTAGAATATTCATTTCAAAATATTTTGGGAAAAATCCAATTATAAATATCATATCTTTAAAATTTCCAACTTAATATTTAAATATAGGATATAAATCATCAAACTCCATTTTCTTAATTTTCTTCCATTTTTAATAAAGAAATTTATTCACCTTTTAATTTCAAAATTTCAACTTCATATGCATATAAATATGGAAGAAAACATTTATTCAGTATAAAAATTTAAGATTTTTATAAACCGTATTCCATCCAAACCATAGAAATCACATTTTAAAAATAGTTATATATAGACCGCGGTGCCTGTATATAGTTCTCTATCCTATGGACAAGTGATACGGATATTTATCATTTCAATCCGCAATTTAAAAATAAAAATTTGCGGTTATATATCATTTCAAACCACAATCCCGAAAGAAATGAAATATGCATGATAATTTGCAATTTAATGATATGCAATAAACATTCATTCATCAACAACATCCATCATCCAATCGAAACCATCAACCAATATCAATCAATAACAATATATATATATGATCATATATAACAGGTGATAACTAGCAGTTTATTCAAATTAAATTTATCAACTATTAATCTAACAGTTTATTCAGTAATAATTTATACAACTGTTAACTAGCAATTCATATGCAACAATAATTTCTAACAGCTAATTAACACGCAATAAATCAATTAAATTAACAGTTAAATTCAATAAAATGCAATTCAACAGATATAAATGAAATATCATACCAAAGCTCATAATTAAATTTCTATTCATTTCTAAAATTTATTTAACAAACATAAAAGCTTCTAGTAGTTGTGAGTGGGTCAAAACACTCACCTTTTGAATTTAAATCGAATTCAAACCCGATTTAAACCCAAAAATTCGCCCGTCTCAGAATTCGTCCAAACCAGCGTCATCGAGTCCGGAATTAAATTACGATCCTAACAAAAAAAAATTCGTGTGAATCCGACTTCGTATGAGAAAGTTACGGCGAAAAATGATGATTGAATTCAAATAAATAAACGACACATATTCACCTAACATTAAATCCACGTCATCATCTTCTACAGAGGCGCACGTTCATTTGAACCCAGAGACAAACGCACGCGTCCCCCATTGACCACCAAACTGCAGCTGCCACGACCTCAATTCGCCAAACAAATTACATAGATGCGCTCCCCTCGGTTCCCTCTCCAAAACCCAGAAACAGAATCTCGATCCGATAAAGTTTTGCGCGACGATGATGAACGGTTTTGGGGCTGTTTGAATTTATTCTGGATGAACGACAGCTCCAATTGAAAAACGAATTTCACCAGTATTTTACGCGTATCGAATACTTCAACATATATTTTTTCTGGAATTTTCTGAAATTTTTGAGTTTTGACTTTTGATTTTGAACTGTGGATGGATCTGGAATTGGATCTGAGATGTATACATTTGGGGAAGAGAAAAAAGTGAAGAAATTAAAGTACAGCAAATGAAAAAGAAAGGAGCTAGGGTTTATAGCTGTATATTTATAGATAGGCTAGAGGTAGGGTAGCTAGACTGGATACGCGAACGTGCGTGACAAACCATGGTCCAAAAAGCCCGCTATGCCTCCGGAGTCGAATTTGTTAAAACTATATATCCAAATAGGTGTTTTAAAATATTCTGAACGCGATGGAAAAAGTTTCGCGACCAAATTCGATCGTATGAAGAAGTTATGCTAAAAAAACAAAAATTTCACATTGATTTCAAAATGCGTAAATTTCAAGGCGTTTCGAGTCCGTACGATCAAACGACAAGTCCGATCGCTACGAAAATTGAAACATTATTATAATTCAACGTTACGGATCCGATGAAACTGGTTTCGTCGAAATCCGAGTCCGTGACAAAAATGGCTATTTTTAATATTTATTAAATAAATTAAATAAATCATAAAAACAAATTTTATTTTTCAACTTCTATTATTAGCCAAATTTCATTACTAAGATAATTCAATCAGTTCCAATTGATTTAGCAAGCTTGGATGTGAATTAAAATTTATAAGTATATAAATTTCGCAGTGTTAACCTCTGCGTTTTCTTATTATTTGGGAATTATAAATTTTATTCGCAAAACCCAATTATTAAATCATATACTTATACTCTCATCTTAAATCTAATTATATAAATAACTTGATTTCTATTATCCAACTCAAAATATATCAATTTTTCTCCAACTACATAGTTAACGTTTCTTTTATATATCACTGTGGTAATATTTCAAAATGTTCATCTTTTGTTTGCATAAATTACTGTATTTAGATAAAATTGTAATTTTGGTAACTTATCACATAAATAAACTTAAAACCTCAACTAATACATTCCACCTTTGTTTCATCTTATTCATTCACTCATCAATATTCCGTACTAACTACAAAATTTAGTGTATTCCTTTAAATTGATCAAAATAAGACTTATCAACTAATAGAAAGATTTACGTACAAAATTTATTGTCATACATCAAATTTACAAGCCTATACTTAATTATTATCCTACAATACGTTTTACGTTACTATAATGTTCATTCTTCCGTTCCTACGCTCCTATAAATTTATTCCTTTATAATTTATTTAACGCAACACTTAATCTACACCTATTGCGATGTTTCAAATTTACTTGAATGAACAATTTCTTTACTCAAAATAGTTGTTGTAAACTCTTAATTCCACATTTATAAGTGTATTATTATTTTCACTCAAATATTATACATATATATAGAGTATTGGGTTTTTATTTAATCATCATTTATCATATATATTAATTAATTAAATTCAATATTTAAGTCTGACTAAATTTATTCCCCAAATACACATTTACCTTTCTCAACCAATAAATATAACCAATCAAATTCTCATTTTATTGAACCTTGGTCAATTCCACACGTTAATTTTACTTAAAGTCTCAATTAATAAATTTACCTCGGTTTCATTACCTTATTACCTTATATGCATAATTGACATTGTTATATCTTCCATTACATCAAAAATTTACCATTTCATCTTACCATTTATTTACGTATCCTTTTATTGCACTGATTGAAATAAATTCACTTATTAAATTCCCAATTCCACCCTTCTATTCAAACCAAGTATCATGCTATGATAATATTTTACGTTGGTTACACACAAAAAAAAAAAATCAACTTTTTATCGTTATCAATTAAACATACATTAATTGCACAAATTAAAGGAATTAATTGCCATTTATCCAATTAAATTTTTCATACATCAATCTATTTCATCTAAATCCTTACCTATGAATATTGCAACCTTTAATTCCATTAAATACCAATTAACCCAAATTATTTCATTTATTCTAAGTCATATCACTAAAATAATTCATCATAATAAACTTAAAATATATACGTTTATTGATTTATTTCTATTTGTCTTATGTTAAATTCTAAATTTAGTAAGACAACCTAAAGTACTCCATTCAATCGACAGTCCCTTTCAATTTGTTAATACGTACTTAAATTTCTACAGTTGCCTTCCATCTGCACTTCCGTTACTATGATAAAAATTAGTAACGTTTATGCCATCAATCCATCATAATTACTTACCCTTAATTGAGTTTGATTTCCAAATAAATTTGCTGACCCTTAATTAGACAATTTATAAAAGTTTGTCATCATACCTATAGTTCTACGCTTATGCTATGTCTTAAATTTCAATAAATTTATAAATTTTGAGATGTTCATTAGGGTTTACAAATTTATTGACTTGCAATGACAGGGTTTCTTAATCTATTCAATTTATCGTTCACAATCTTTTATTGCATTAATTTGGTTTAATATTCCCATATTAAATTTTATGTCCAGGTAAGAATTTTTCTTTCTTTCTCTACTTAATTCATTTGAATTTTATTCAATGTCTTTAAATAGGTTTCTAAGTCACTCCTATATAATTTATTCTAGCCTTCATTTTAATATTTATCTACCACCTTTATTCTTTCAACTAAAATAAATTACAAAAATCCTATTAAACAAACAATTTTAAATGGTCGAACTTAACGGGTCGTTACAAAAATCCTCCAATTGCATGTGAAGCATTGGCTTCAATAGTGCAGATAGAGATCCCCATGCCCAAGTTGTGCATTCAGGTGTGTACGCTTGTGCACTTATTTGCACTTCTAAGGTTAACAAGCTGCCTTTTCACCTAGCCATATTAGTATGCAAGTTGTCTTCTTCATTACCTTTGTCATAGTCTAATTACCATCTCTTTTCCTAAGCTATAGTTTGATTAGCTATCGGGCACACTCGACTATGAGCATCAATTCATAGGTGCCCATCTCTTACTCGCCAGCCAAGCAAATCTTACAATTGCTGCACCATCTCAATAGGCTTTTTCCTTGCATCCAACTTAAGCATAAAATGTTTGTAGAGGCTAAGAGAAGAAATTCTAATGAGTTTGTCATCACAAAATTAGCTTCAAACGGTAAGAAAAAAACGTGATGTAGAAATTAGTTGACCCAGTTATTAAATGGTTAAGTATATAACATACAGTTTTAGGATAAAAAACTGATAGTAGTCCACGATAAAGTGAATGACACTATCTCATATTTCAAATATATTAATTACTATTTTATAAATTTTACCTATGTCTATTTATTATGATTTTTTACATGTTTTACCATTTTTCTCAAATCAACTAATCTACTTAGATTTCGAGTTGGAAATTCAAATGTCTGCCTTGATGTGGAAATTGCTTAACTCTTTCATTGTAGGTTTTTTGTCCTTAAGCTAGATGTTATGTTCCTACTAAAGGTCTAAAAATAGAAAATACATATGGTTTCATGTTGTATATCCTCATTTATTTGCTTTGAGTATGTTTTCATCATTTTTAACGCTAATGCCACTTCAAACTTCTTCAGCGGGTCAATTTAGTTCTTGCTGTTGATGATAAATGATTCTTTGTTGGTCGCTTATCTAAAAGGTAAATTTAATATGTTTGAAACTTTGATTCTTTTTCATAATATCTCTTTTCTATTACTTGGTAAATGAATGCAAATATTATTATCTGCAGTGATATTGCTCCTTTGGCCAAGAAGAAACTTTGTACTCATATACATCTTAACCAAATGACTACCATTAGGTGAGCTATTCTTCCTTGCTAATACTTTTGTGCTGTTAGCGCTTTGTTTTTCTTACTTTCAAGTGTGTAGAGTGTGTTATAAAATCTGTTTTTCATGTATCGGAATGATATTCATGTAAGCATTATACCATTTAAATTTAGACCCTACACTTGAGACATGAGGTAGTTGATCCATATGGTTTCCTTTATAATCAATTATGTCAGATGTGTGTTTAGATCAAACACCTATAGAAAGTTCAAAAGGGATGAGAAAATCTAGGTACATATAATAATTAGTGAAGAAATGCTTACCATAAATGTGGAACAAACGGTTAGATTTGATTTTTTGAAAAAATGGCATATAAGTTTCCATGATGATGCCAACTTTGTATTGTTTAGCATATTTAAGAGACCATGATGCACCTATATTTTTATAAATGTAAGATACCAACTAAAGAATTATGTTTAGTAAACATATACCATTCTTCATTTGAACTTTTCGATCGGTATACATGTTGTTTAGCACATACACTAAGTGTAGTTTCTACTATGGTTAAAGAAATGACATGAATACCCCATTTATCTATAGTATTAATGAAAAGTGGATTCACTAATATTCATTATTTCAATCATCGTCAATTTTTTTTAACTAGCCTTTCAATTTATTTAATCTATCGCATCTTTACATCGTGTGCATATATGTGCATACTATTTGTGTCATAGTCGTTACATATATCCCGTCACTTCATGTGACGACCCGACTTTTTTCTCCACAGAAAGTCGTATCATCTTGAAGAAAGAAAAGATAGAAAAGAGAAAAGAAAGAAGAGAAAGAAGAAACAACATCAGAACTCAACAGCGGAACGAATTAATTATATTAATAACATAAGTATTACATAATATACAACAATTATCAGAATTACACAGATTATACATCACATACTACACAGTTATAAACACCTGTCTAGTTATACAACTCAATACAAAACAGAGAAACTATTCAGAGATACCAACACAGCGGAACAATATATATCTACACGCTGAAGCCTCCTGCTCCATTGCTCCTCCACAATTCGTCAAATCTAACCTGAATCTCTTGGCTACTCGTAAAAATTTGAGTACCAAGAGTTTAAGAAAACAGAAGATAAACTTCGAGTCAAACATGGGTCTGGTGTGAGTAACAGGTTAAGGTTGCTTAACTTTAAAAACCTTTGAAAATAAAAGGTATCACGTAAGACTCCCCACACATAAACATGGGTAAGTTTTTACCTTACGCTAACCAAAACATTTGATAGGAAATCCAGTGATATTATAATAGGGTCTAGGGTTTTCAAGTAAATAGAAAATAGCCGAAATTGTTACATGATTAAATTCCAGCTACTAGCCACAAAAGTGGGTAATACAATCAAATCCGATGGCACTTATTGGATTTTGGATTCCATACAATGGCAGCGCAACTGGGGTACCGCCCGTCACAGTATTTGACCTAGATCAACGTACCGAGGATCCACCCTAAATCCCTGCAACACAAGGCCGGAACCATCCCTTACTGGACAGTCCCGAACAAGAAAACCCCGACAGTTGGAGCTCTACAACTGTCCACACAGCCGAATAAAAAGGGCCTCTAGACAGGGGAAAATCTCATCCACTTGGGCATGACCCACTTAGCCTTGCTGCACCTCCCCTGTTTTAGCCATTCCAGGTTGATGAGGCTTGAGGCTATGATTACCTTTAATCAGAACACATCACTTAGAATGCTCATCGTCCACCTGACGATGTGCTGAAAGCATTCAATCCATACAAGTTCGTTCCGGGTTCGAACGAAACCGAAGGCATTATCTCGTTACACTCATTTTGGAATCACCCTCAGAGTTAACGACGATAACCCTTGCACACTGAATCTTCATCTTCACTTGAGATTCACGACCTATCGTTAATTTGGATCGATGTTGTTTTCGGATGTCCAAATATGGAAACCCGATCCCGGTCTCATCGAAATCCAAAACGTATCTTTTAGGGCGAAGTTGTTTTAAAGTTTAAAACAATTCAATTCAATTATCTATATACACATAGATAGATAATTCACAAATCACAATAGATAATCAACATTGTCATCATAAACAAATAATCCACATTATCATTATAAACAGATAATCCATATTATCATCACAATGTAACCAAAGCATTCATATCACACAGCATCACTAATCTCATATCTGAGATCACAAACCATTCAAGGCAATCAATTTTATTCATCCATACATAAGCAATGATCTAATAATCACACCATCTATAATTAATTTAAAATGAATTAAATTAATTACTTTATCTCTAATTAATTTAAAGTAAATTCAATTAATTACTTCATCATTATAAATCTTGCTTACTTAAACATTAATTAATTATAAATCAATTAATTAATCATCTCTAATTAATCACCTTAATTAATTACCCTTGACAAATTATCCTTTAATTATATTCAAGTAGTTATCCTTTAATTAATTTCACAAATTAGTTATCCTTAACCAAAAACAGTAATAAGCCTTTAATTATTCATTAGTTAATTAACTATAATTAATCCTTAAATAATTACATTAATTAATTACTCTTTAATCACTTATCATTGATTAATTAATCATAATTAATCAACCTTAATTACATCATTAATTATATTAATTAATGATCCCTAATTACATATCAATTAATTACTTTATTTAAATTAACTACAGTAAGTAATTAATCTTAATTAAACCACAATTATTAATCACTCCTGATTAATCTCATTTAGTAATTAATTGCCTAAATTACTTCATTAAATAAATTAATTGCTCCTTAATTAATTATCTTTAATTAATCCCTTGATTAATTATACAAAGTAATTATACTTAAATTACTTCCATTCTTAAATCATCTTCCATTAATTACATCCAGTAATTACCATTAATTACTTCACTAAGTAATCACACTTCATTAATTACATTAAGTAATTATTATCAAATCATTTAATGTTTAAATTAATTAAACTTAATTAATCAATTTACACAAATTACATTAAACTCAATTAATTACATTAAGTAATTAATTCCTTAATTACTTCCATTAAGTAATTATTCTTAAACAATTCACAAATGATTATCATTAAATTAATTAATCTAATTAATTATTAAAATTAATTAATTATTAAATAATCCTAGTTAATGACCTTCATTAACAATTCTTTAATTACTTCCTTAAGTAATTAACTTAGATTAACCATTATTAATTACAAATTAATTTATCTTTAATTATCCATCAATTAATCTCTAACTATTTAATTAATTAAGTGTTAACTGCAACTTAATTAATCCTTAATTACCTGATTAATTAATTACTAATCATTAATTAAAAATCTAATATATGATTCTTAATTACAAATTAATTATTGCTTAATTAATTAGCTTAAACCTTAATAAATCAATTTAACTCTTAATAAGTTAATTAATTAATCCAAATCATTAATTTATTTATTTATTTTACTTATCCATTTAATTACCTTAATAATTAATTGAAATTACAAATCATTAAATTCTAATTTACTTTAAGATAATGTTTGCACAAAAAATGGACAAACACCTCCAAGTCGTATTATTTAGTTGATTATATGTGATTTTCAATGATTTTAGATGAGTATGTAAATATGAGAAAGGTAGGGGCTGAAATGTAAAAGACACACAGATTTATAGTGGTTCGGCCAGAATGTGCCTACGTCCACTTTATATGTTATTATCTTCTTTCTTTCAGGTTACAAGTACAATGCGTTGTATACAAGTGTATGAAAGTAGTTTGAAAGTTCCTTCCTTGCTTGAGCTCTCAAACTTGTCTGCCATTGTTGTACCCCTGCCCCTCTATTTATAGAATGAGGTAGGGGGCAGGGGTCTTGGAAGTATATAACTGCTGGTGGGCCCGGGCTGAAGCGATCTGGACTGGCAGTTGTCTGGTTTGGCGAGGTTCATTCGGTGGTGAGGTTGGACCGGTGGTAGCCTCGTTCGGTAGGGAGATGTTGGAGTTTGGACCGGTGGTAGCCTCGTTCGGTAGGGAGATGTTGGAGATTGGACCGGTGGTGCCTGGTCCGGCTATGGTGGTCCGGTGATGGGTGGATATTGGAGAGGTTGGTCCGGTGGACCAGGACCGGTGAAGTCTGGTTCGGCAGGAGCCTATGCCGAATGGAGTGGTGGACCGAATGAGGTTGGCTCGGTAGGGGGTAGATCCGGTAGTGGAGTGGCCGAATGGAGGGAGCCCGAATGAGGTGAAGGTCGAATGAGGAGGTGATTGGTCGTGCTGAATGAAGTGGAGATTGCGAACCCGAGTGAAACTGTGGCTTCCTGGTCTCGAGATCTTCTGGGTGAAAATTCGCCCAACAGATAAAACATTTTCTTATCTATGGTTAAATTATCATTCATAAATACATTTGAAAATATTTATTTCAAATTTACTTTTAAATTTCATTTTAAATTCAAGATTTAAAATGATTACCAATTTATCTTCAACAAAGTTTAAAACCAATTTAAAAAAAATTAAATTCACATTTTAAAGAATACTTATTTCTCATAAAAGAATTTTAAAAGAGTTTAAATCAAA
This sequence comes from Allium cepa, assembly GCA_030765085.1. Classification (NCBI taxonomy): domain Eukaryota; kingdom Viridiplantae; phylum Streptophyta; class Magnoliopsida; order Asparagales; family Amaryllidaceae; genus Allium; species Allium cepa. Next base: position 187,413,820 of record CM060937.1, on the reverse strand, counting down.
TTCCTTTTTGAATTCAAAACTTTAAAATTTTACTTTAACATTCAAACTTATTTACAACATTTGAATTTATAAACTTTATTTTATTTCCAAAACCTAAGATTCAAATTCAATTTGAATTCAGATTTAAAATTCAGATTTAAACTTTGTTTAAATCCTTCCTTTGTAATTTAAAATTTCAGTTTTAAATTTTAAAAACAGAACAGGTTTCTAAAACCTGTTACCAGACTCTTACCCGAGCCACCTCAAATTTTCTTCGAGTCAATTTCATACAAACTCGAGCAAAACACACCATTTACTCGAGACAAAAAACCCCACACCAACCAACAGCTAACCTCACCAGAACAAAGTGCACCGTGCACATGCACGGTGACTTTGATCGATTCCGATCAAATTCGACGATCTTCACTCATCGAAGAACCTCCCCAAACACTAACTCGATCATTAGATTACCTCCAACTCAACTCGAAATTGAACTAGAGTTTCAAACTAAACTTGGAACCCATCAACAGAGACAACACTTCAACTTGGAAATCACCTCGCCAGCACATCCCCGACCACCAAAGTTGCTGAAACTCAGGCCAAGCCATCACCTACTTCCAAGCTACCATTCCCTCGAGTTTGATAGGACTCGATCACACAGAGGAATCGAACCAAACCAAAACACCTATCCCAGTTAAATTAGGGTTACAGACTCAAAACCCACCATCTCCACCTCCACAGTGATTCTGATCAACTCCTAGCATTTTTCCTTGAATCCACGATCATTCTTCCACCTCCCGGATGAACCCCGATCTCCCATAGCAAGTGGATCACCAAAAAGTCCCAATTTTCTATTTTCTGGTCAAACCAAAAATGCACCCATAATCTGTTACTAAAAATTTAGATTTCAGTCTTAAAAATCATCATTTTGTATTAGAATCATTTCTGAAACTTTAAATCCTGAGATTTTAATTTTCACTTACATTCAAAATTTCCCTGTTTCTTTTGTTTCCAGAGATAATTCAAATTTATTTGACTTAATTAAATTTTTAAACATTACTTTGTACCTAAACAAACATAATTTGTTTAAAACCTAAGTTCTATTAGTAACTATATTAATAGAATATAAATTTTGAATAAAAACTTGAGTTTGGGAACGCAAACGGGAAGCACTGATACACACAGTATATACACACTTACATATATTCATAGATAATGCTAGAAATTCATATAAACATATTTGTTTCAGAGAATAACATGCAACCAGATTTACTTTAAGATTTTTAAATGTGAAGTTACTCACCAGAATTAAAGAAGAAGACAGAGCTTCCAGATATGTTTTGAAAAGCTTGAAAAAAACTGGTTTCCATTTCCTTTGAAATTTTGATAACTGAGTTGCAGCTTTGTTTGACTTATAAATTGCTTGCATGCTTCCAGATTTAAAAAGAAAATGCAAGCTTAGTTCTAGATTGCAGAAAATGATGAATTACAGGTCTTGTTGATTTGTTTTCTTGGTTACAGGGTTGCTTTGGACTTGAAAATGTAGTTGCTTTACAGGTTTACATACAGTATCAATTCCCAGATTTGCTTTGAACATGTACAGGTTTTGCATGTTTGAAAATGGTTACAGGGTAAATGATTTGCAAACTTGTTTTGGAAATGATTTACAGGGATTTGATTTCAAGTTTGAAGGTTTGTTTATAGGGTTTTGCTTCAGATTTGATATGAGGAGTTCTATTTGAAAGTGGTTACTGATTTTAGAAATGGTTATAGGTTATTCTCAGATTTGTTTCTTAACTTTGAATTATGAAGATAGAAAAAGGAAGAAAGGTGAGAGGCAAATGTATTTATATAAGTGAATTTTTATGATTTAATAAAATAAAATAAAATAAAAATAAATAAAGACACTTGTAAATCATCTTAACATTTGTCAAATTGAAATGTTTATCACTTAACACTTGTTATATGAAGCTTAGGAAAACAACATATGTGTTTTTAAAGTAATTAGCATTTAATTTAAATGTTAATATATAAGTTATGCCTAATTAATTAGTTTAATTAGTATGTATATATGTATAGATAATTTTAAAAGAAATAAAACAATTATATATAAAAGTTTATACAAATATTTTAAAACCCAAAGCAATTTAAAATCTATACTTTGAATTTTAAAAGTTTAAATTCAAATTCAAATCAAATTCTAAAATTTAATTTTGAAATCAAGTTATATAATTACAAATTCAATTTGAAATAACAATTCTATTTGTATTCAAAATCTATTTGTAAAAACAATACATTATTAATATTGTTTTTAAAAAATAACTCATTTACCAAATTTAAATAATTTATAAAAGAAATTATCTCTTTGTTAATTATTAATTATTTTATTAAGCTATATTTTAAAAAAACAAAACAAACCCTTTTGTTAATTAATATAAATTTAAACTTAAGCTAAAATCAATTTAAACAATTCACACTTACCTTAACAATTTAAAACAATATAGTTATTTATTTATATAGCTTTGAAAAGCTTAATATTAAATAAAATCAAATTTCCATATTACCAAAAATATTAGAATTAGAAAATATGTTTTTATTTATTAAATTTTAAAAAAAGCTTATCTATTTACAATATATAAAATATATATATATATATACACACACATTATATATAGAAAACAATTTATTAGCTTTAAAAAAATAAAATCTACCAATTAAATATTTATTAAACGAAAATTATTAAATCAATTCAAATTTTATTAACAAAAATTATCAAATCAATTTAAATTTTTAATACAGATTATTAAATTGATATTGCCAAAAATTCTGGGATGTCACATTCCTCCCCCCTTAAAAGAATTTCATCCCCAAAATTTAAAACAAAGGTAATTTAATAATCTATTTAAAGATTTTAATTTTAAAACACAAGCGTATGTCAATCATATGCTAACAACCATAGCAACCAATTCATCCAATCAAACAAATCTAATATTCATACAAAATTCTGGATAGAATTTTCTAGAGTTTCCAAAGTATAAATACCAGGTTACTCGCTCTACAAAATCCAAACAATTAATACTACAAAGCTACAGAGCTCCTACTCATCTAGATCTACAAAACTAAACAGGATATCAGACTACAGATAAGTCTGACTCAACAACCAAACCTCTTGAACTCTTGGTTCCAAAACCAGAGATGGATGATACATGTACTCCCTCAGAGATACGTGAAACTCATCGAATCCCAGTTATCCAAACTGGCAATTCAATCCTGAAAGCCAAACACTTATCCTCACAAGAATACATAAAAGATCCAAAACACCTCGGAGCTAGCTTCTCAGTCTTACCCAAAACTTATAGCTCCCTTTAATCGAAGAAAAACTTATCCAGAATCCAAATTCCTCCATCTCTTATCCTCAAAATTCTTCGGACGATCCTAGACTGCCTACATCCTTACTGAACAGCTCAACCCTTGCTGCTGCCTCTAGAAACAAACTAGGCCAAAATAACCCAACACAATGATCCTCCAAGATCAACCAAGTTCAAGAACACAAACTCTACTCCTCAAATATCAGAAGACTAAACTCACTTCTCCTGTCCGGAAAAGAAATGCAGATGCACTCCCAAACTGCTTCCGCTGCACAACTCTGATCCGAAGTAGAGAAAAATGCTGATGAGGAACACGATCACAAACTAGACAACACATCCCAGAAATATGGTTCATCAGATCCATAAGAAAAACTCAGAAGTTCCATCAAGTCCTGAGCTTCTTCACCCACTCTATCTCTAAGAACCATCCTTCTACTAAACTGAACCACCGGTACCACTTCTGAAATCCTAGTCGATAAGAAAACAAAATCTCCAGATGCAGACAAATCTCTGACTTCCCTGAAGACATCCAGAAAATCTCTGATAACCCAAGAGAACATTTAACTATCGCAAGTCACTTTTGCTATCAACTCAGACTAATTCCAAAGAAAAACTGTTCTCTCTTTACCAATCAGAACAGCTTACGCTTATCGAACCAATCCATCGAAGAAAAGGATCTACTCTGCTGCTTCTGAACTCCTCCTCTAGGAAACTGCTAAGCCAGAAGACTCCTTGTCGACATACAGAACACTCTGAGCTGCACTGTTGACACAGATGCCAAAGACTTCCTAATCAAAGCTCTTCGAGAAACTCGAACCTCAAACCAAACAGAAACACCATGCTGAACTCAGCCACAACATCGATGCAGACCTACTTCCCTAAACTTGTTCCAAAGAAAACATCTTCGGGAACATCCATAGTCACTGCATCTCATCACATAGCTACTACTCCTGAGGTATCAAGATACCATCACTCACTTCTGCTCAACCGATAGATCCAAATTTAACTCATCCAACTTCAAAAGATAGACTCCGAACCTTTAAAAGGTTTCCTTCAGAGATCGATGAAATCCGTACACTACTGCAAAACTCACTCGAGACGGTATTAGGTCTACAGTCTCGACAGATATACTTCCAACCTCAACACCTCAAACTCCAACTATTGGCAGTAGTCGTGTTACACACACCACTACCTTATCTACCGTTACAACTTATATTAGAAAACCCGAACAGGTAACCCAAAAGATAGGTAGAAATAAATATATATATATATATATATATATATATCAAAATTACAAATACGCTCTCTCAAGAAAGAAGACACTCCAAAGCCTAGGTATTCACTTAACCTAGCGCTCTAATACCAAATGTGATGACCCGACTTTTTTCCCCACAGAAAGTCATATCATCTTGAAGAAAGAAAGGGATAGAAAAGAGAAAAGAAAGAAGAGAAAGAAGAAACAACATCAGAACTCAACAGCGGAACGAATTAATTATATTAATAACATAAGTATTACATAATATACAACAATTATCAGAATTACACAGATTATACATCACATACTAGACAGTTATAAACACATGTCTAGTTATACAACTCAATACAAAATAGAGAAACTATTCAGAGATACCAACACAGCGAACACTATATATCTACACGCTGAAGCCTCCTGCTCCATTGCTCCTCCACAATTCGTCAAAGCTAACCTGAATCCCTTGGCTACTTGTAAAAATTTGAGTACCCAAGAGTTTAAGAAAACAGAAGATAAACTTCGAGTTAGACATGGGTTTGGTGTGAGTAACAGGTTAAGGTTGCTTAACTTTAAAAACCTTTGAAAACAAAAGGTATCACGTAAGACTCCCCACACATAAACATGGGTAAGTTTTTACCTTACGCTAACTAAAACATTTGATAGGAAATCCAGTGATATTATAATATGGTCTAGGGTTTTCAAGTAAATAGAAAATAGCTGAAGTTGTTACATGATTAAATTCCAGCTACTAGCCACAAAAGTGGGTAATACAATCAAATCTGATGGCACTTATTGGATTTTAGATTCCATATAATGGCAGGGCTACTGGGGTACTGCCCGTCATAGTACGTGGCCTAGATCAACGTACCGAGGATCCACCCTAAATCCCATGCAATACAAGGCCGAAACCATCCCTTACTGGACAGTCCCGAACAAGACAACCCCGACAGTTGGAATTCTACAACTGTCCACACAGCCGAATAAAAAGGGACCTCTAGACAGGGGGAAATCTCGTCCTATTTGGGAATGATCCACTTAGCCTTGCTGCACCTCCCATGTTTTAGCCATTCCCGGTTGATGAGGTTTGAGCCTACGATTACCTTTAATTAGAACACATCACTTAGAATGCTCATCATCCACCTAACGATGTGCTGAAAGCATTCAATCCATACAAGTTCGTTCCAGGTTCGAACGAAACCGAAGGCATTATCTCGTTACACTCATTTTGGAATCACCCTCATAGTTAACGACGATAACCCTTGCACTCTGAAACTTCATCTTCGCTTGAGATTCATGACCTATCGTTAATTTGGATCGATGTGGTTTTCGGATGTCCAAATCTGAAAACCCGATCCCGGTCTCATCGAAATCCAAAACGTATCTTTTAAGGCCAAGTTGTTTTAAAGTTTAAAACAATCCAATTCAATTATCTATATACACACAGATAGATAATTCACAAATCACAATGGATAATCAACATTATCATCATAAACAGATAATCCACATTATCATTATAAACAGATAATCCATATTATCATCACAATGCAACCAAAGCATTCATATCACACAGCATCACTAATCTCATATCTGAGATCACAAACCATTCAAGGCAATCAATTTTATTCATCCATACATAAGCAATGATCTAATAATCACACCATCTATAATTAATTTAAAATGAATTAAATTAATTACTTTATCTCTAATTAATTTAAAGTAAATTCAATTAATTACTTCATCATTATAAATCTTGCTTACTTAAACATTAATTAATTATAAATCAATTAATTAATCATCTCTAATTAATCACCTTAATTAATTACCCTTGACAAATTATCCTTTAATTATATTCAAGTAGTTATCCTTTAATTAATTTCACAAATTAGTTATCCTTAACCAAAAACAGTAATTAGCCTTTAATTATTCATTAGTAAATTAACTATAATTAATCCTTAAATAATTACATTAATTAATTACTCTTTAATCACTTATCATTGATTAATTAATCATAATTAATCAACCTTAATTACATCATTAATTATATTAATTAATGATCCCTAATTACATATCAATTAATTACTTTATTTAAATTAACTACAGTAAGTAATTAATCTTAATTAAACCACAATTATTAATCACTCCTGATTAATCTCATTTAGTAATTAATTGCCCTAAATTACTTCATTAAATAAATTAATTGCTCCTTAATTAATTATCTTTAATTAATCCCTTGATTAATTACAAAGTAATTATACTTAAATTACTTCCATTCTTAAATCATCTTCCATTAATTACATCCAGTAATTACCATTAATTACTTCACTAAGTAATCACACTTCATTAATTACATTAAGTATTTATTATCAAATCATTTAATGTTTAAATTAATTAAACTTAATTAATCAATTTACACAAATGACATTAAACACAATTAATTACATTAAGTAATTAATTCCTTAATTACTTCCATTAAGTAATTATTCTTAAACAATTCACAAATGATTATCATTAAATTAATTAATTTAATTATTTATTAAAATTAATCACATTAATTAATTATTAAATAATCCTAGTTAATGACCTTCATTAACAATTCTTTAAGTACTTCCTTAAGTAATTAACTTAGATTAACCATTGTTAATTACAAATTAATTTATCTTTAATTATCCATCAATTAATCTCTAATTATTTAATTAATTAAGTGTTAACTATAACTTAACTAATCCTTAATTACCTGATTAATTAATTACTAGTCATTAATTAAAAATCTAATCTATGATTCTTAATTACAAATTAATTATTGCTTAATTAATTAGATTAAACCTTAATAAATCAATTTAACTCTTAATAACCTAATTAATTAATCCAAATCATTAATTAATTAATTTTAATTATCCATTTAATTACCTTAATAGTTAATTGAAATTACAAATCATTAAATTCTAATTTACTTTAAGATAAAACATTTTCTTATCTGTGGTTAAATTATCATTAATAAATACATTGGAAAATATTTATTTCAAATTTACATTTAAATTTCATTTTAAATTCAAGATTTAAAATGAGTACCAATTTATCTTCAACAAAGTTTAAAACCAATTTAAAAATTTAAAAATTTATCTTCAACAAAGTTTAAAACCAATTCAAAACTTTAAAATTTTACTTTAACATTCAAACTTATTTACAACATTTGAATTCATAAACTTTATTTTATTTCCAAAACCTAAGATTCAAATTCAATTTGAATTCAGATTTAAAATTCTGATTTAAACTTTGTTTAAATCCTTCCTTTACAATTTAAAATTTCAGTTTTAAATTTTGAAAACAGAACAGGTTTCTAAAACCTGTTACCAGACTCTTACTCGAGCCACCTCAAATTTGCTTCGAGTCAATTTCATACAAACTCGAGCAAAACACACCATTTACTCGAGAATCACTCGAGACAAAAACCCCACACCAACCAACAGCTAACCTCACCAGAACAAAGTGCACCGTGCACATGCACGGTGACTTTGATCGATTTCGATCAAATTCGACGATCTTCACTCATCGAAGAACCTCCCCAAACACTAACTCGATCATCAGATTACCTCCAACTCAACTCGAAATTGAACTTGAGTTTCAAACTAAACCTGGAACCCATCATCAGAGACAACACTTCAACATGGAAATCACCTCGCCAGCATATCCCCGACCACCAGAGTTGCTGAAACTCCGGCCAAGCCATCACCTACTTCCAAGCTTCCATTCCATCGAGTTTGATAGGACTCGATCACACAGAGGAATCGAACCAAACTAAAACACCTATCCTAGTTAAACTAGGGTTACAGACTTAAAACCCACCATCGCCACCTCCACAGTGATTCAGATCAACTCCCAGCATTTTTCCCTGAATCCACGATCATTCTTCCACCTCTAGGAAGAACCCCGATCTCCCATGGCAATGGATCACCAGAAAGTCCCAATTTTCTATTTTCTGGTCAAACCAGAAATGCACCCATACTCTGTTAATAAAAATTTAGATTTCAGTCTTAAAAATCATCATTTTGTATTAGAATCCAGATCATATGCCTGAAACTTTAAATCCTGAGATTTTAATTTTCACTTACATTCAAAATTTCCCTGTTTCTTTTGTTTCCAAAGATAATTCAAATTTATTTGAATTAATTAAATTTTTAAACATTACTTTATACTTAAACAAACATAATTTGTTTAAAACTAAGTTCTATTAGTAACTAGACTAATAGAATATAAATTTTGAATAAAAACTTGAGTCTGGGAACACAAACAGGAAGCACTGATACACACAGTATATACACACTTACATATATTCGTAGATAATGCCAGAAATTCATATAAACATATTTGTTTCAGAGAATAACATGCAACCAGATTTACTTTAAGATTTTTAAATGTGAAGTTACTCACCAGAATTAAAGAAGAAGGCAGAGCTTCCAGATATGTTTTGAAAAGCGTGAAAAAAACTGGTTTCCATTTCCTTTGAAATTTTGATAACTGAGTTGCGGCTTTATTTGACTTATAAACTGCTTGCATGCTTGCAGATTTAAAAAGAAATTGCAAGCTTGGTTGCAGATTGCAGAAAATAATGAACTACAGGTCTTGTTGATTTGTTTTCTTAGTTACAGGGTTGCTTTGGACTTGAAAATGTAGGTGCTTTACAGGTTTGCATACAGTATCAATTCCCAGATTTGCTTTGAACATGTACAGGTTTTGCATGTTTGAAAATGGTTACAGGGTAAATGATTTGCAAACTTGTTTTGGAAAAGATTTACAGGGATTTGATTTTTGGTTTGAAGGTTTGTTTACAGGGTTTTGCTTCAGATTTAATATGAGGAGTTTTATTTAAAAATGGTTACTGATTTTAGAAATGGTTATAAGTTATTCTCAGATTTGTTTCTTAACTTTGAATTATGAAGATAGAAAAAGGAAAAAAGGTGAGAGGCAAATGTATTTGTATAAGTGAATTTTTGTGATTTAATAAAATAAAAGAAAATAAAAATAAATAAAGACACTTGTAAATCATCTTAACATTTGTCAAATTGGAATGTTTATCACTTAACACTTGTTATATGAAGCTTAGGAAAACAACACATGGCTTTTTAAAGTAATTAGTATTTAATTTAAATGTGAATATATAAGTTATGCCTAATTAATTAGTTTAATTAGTATGCATATATGTATAGATAATTTTAAAAGAAATAAAACAATTATATATAAAAGTTTATACAAATATTTTAAAATCCAAAACAATTAAAATCTATATTTTGAATTTTAAAAGTTTAAATTCAAATTCAAATCAAATTCTAAAATTTAATTTTGAAATCAAGTTATATTTACAAATTCAATTTGATATAACAATTCTATTTTTATTCAAAATCTATTTGTAAAAACAATACATTATTAATATTGTTTTTAAAAAATAACTCATTTATCAAATTTAAATAATTTATAAAATAAATTATCTCTTTATTAATTATTACTTATTTTATTAAGCTATATTTAAAAAAAACTTTTGTTAATTAATTTAAATTTAAACTTAAGCTAAAATCAATTTAAACAATTCACACTTACCTTAACAATTTAAAACCATATAGTTATTTATTTAAATAGCTTTGAAAAGCTTAATATTAAATAAAATCAAATTTCCAGATTACCAAAAATATTAGAATTAGAAAATACGTTTTTATTTATTAAATTTAAAAAAAAGCTTATCTATTTACAATATATACAAATATATATATATACACATTATAAATAGAAAACAATTTATTAGCTTTAAAAAAATCTACCAATTAAATATTTATTAAAGGAAAATTATTAAATCAATTCAAATTTTATTAACAAAAATTATCAAATCAATTTAAATTTTTAATACAGATTATTAAATTGATATTGCCAAAAATTTCGGGATATCACACTTCGGCATTTCTTGGCCATCGTGAAGGTAATAGTTAATACTACAGATCAGAAGTTGCGCTGAAAATATGATATAAAAGATTGAATGAAACTAAAATCACTATATGTTTGGTTTGGTTTTTTTTTTCCATTTCTACAAGTACTTCAAATAATGTGAACAGGTTGGTGAATTATTTCCCTACCCATTTAATGATTTATATATGCGTTGGAAATACAATAAACTGTGCCAAATTTTATGTTCTATGTAGCTGATTCTCTGTATGCATACATGTATATCAATGATAAAGGATCCCTAATTTGTATTTTGCCTCGGTCCCTAAGTTTTTAGGTTGGCCTATGTGTTTGGAATGATGTGATAACGTTGGAAGAGAAGATTCTGGCGTAACTGTTGGAATAAATAAAGACATTTTGGAACCAATTCTTTTTAATCATTATTGTTGTTTTTGTTATAAATAGTTGAAATAAGTGGTTATTCAATAAACAATGTTGAATTCGGATGTCAAATATCATTACAAAATAGTAATGTTGTTTTTTACTTGAATAGGTGGTGGTGTTTTATCAGGCTTGGAAAAACATACGGTTTTATGATTTCCTTTCCAGTTTAGCTCCAGAGTCTATAAGCTGAAAAAATGGTATATCGTAGACTGTCAGGAAATTAGATACAAAGGAAGACCGCATTTCACGAGGTAGTGGAAAGGAATAACTATTTTGGATGATTATTTACTAATTTATTCTGTAATTTGAACTGTTCAAGAGTATGTACAATGTGGTTAATGGTTGTAAGAGGGATAGAGAAGCTTTCATTTATAATTTTCCAAACACAAAAAATATATGTGCTATAGATGTTTTGAATGCTTTAAATGATAGGAATATCATATCGAAGAAACCACTCTACTGCCAATGTTATATCGGTGATGTAGACCATATTATATTGTATTGCATAGTTCATTCAAGCAAAACTAAGACAAACCATAAGTGTTGAAGAACTCAGATGCGTTCAGTAATCATTTAATATAAATATTTGTATAACTGTAAATTATTCACCTACCTATTAAATGATTTCCAACGGATATAACTGTTGGTAACTGTAAAATTAGCATTAGGGAATGTGACTTTTCCAACGGTTATAACTGTTGGGAATGTGGAATTTTCCAAAAGTTATAACTGTTGGGAATGTGGAATTTTCCAATGGTTATAACCATTGAAAATATGAAAATAGTCATATGTTATAACCGTAATTCCCAACGGTTATAACCATTGGAAAAATAAAAATTCCCAACGATTATAACCGTTAGGAATTCCAAAATTCCCAATGGTTATAACCTTACAAAATATATAGAAAAAAATTATAACATACCTACTACCAACGATTATAACTGTTAGGAATTTGTTTACCAATGGTTATAACCATTACAAAATGAAAATTCTGGTGTTGTGGATGTGAAGTTTGTGTGGACCAATAAGTGCGAGGAAACATTCCATATTTTGAAACAATTATTAGCACATGCATCTGTGTTGGTTGTTTCGGAAGGGAATTAGGATTTTTTGGTTTGTACAGATGCCTGTGGAACATGATTAGAAGCTGTGCTGATGCAGAGAGGTAAAGTGATTGTCTATGCTTCTAGACAGCTTAGAACACATAAGGTCAGATATTTGACGCACGATTTGGAATTAGCTACGGTGATTTTATCATTGAAGGTGTGAAGACATTACTTTTTTGGGAGAGGGGTTTAAGTTGTATACAGACCATAAGTCACTGAAGTATTTGTTCTCTCAGAAGGAGCTGAAGATAAGACAATAGAGGTGGTTAGAGTTTATTGCCGCTTATGATTTTGGAATTAAGTACACACCGGGGAAAAGCAACAAAGTTGAGGATGCACTTAGCATAAAACATTAGAATGTAGCGTTAGCAATGATTGTTGAGTGGAAATATTTGGAAGCAATGGTAAATTGCAGAGTGCGATGGAGATCTGAGGCTAGGTCTAGCGGAAAAATCGTAATGTTAACATGTTTGGAAGTTCGACTAGTGATGATCGAAAAATTGCTTCTGAACAGGAGGAGGATCCAGTATTAGCTGAACGGATCAGAAAGTTGAGAGATGGAACCGAGAGTGAGACTTGAAATATTTCAGTCTTGATCAGAATGGGTGGTTGAGAAAGAAAGGAAGATTATGTTTTCCGTGTGTGGGAAACATAAGGAAAGAGGTCTTGGAGGAATGCCACCGTTCGAAGTTCACTACCCATCCAGGAGGAACTAAGATGTATCAGGATACGAAGAGAAGTTTCTTCTGGGGAGGTATGAAACTGGATATTGGCTTATGGGTAAAGCAGTGCTTGAATTGCTAATAGGCAAAGGCTGAACACCAAAAGCCAAGTGGATCTCTTCAGCCAAAGGATATTCCGGCGTGGAAGTAGGATTCTATGTCCTTGGATTTTATTGACGGGTTTCCAAGGTCAAACCGAGGAAATGAAAGTATACGGGTCATAATGGACAGATTGACCAAGAGTGCCCATTATATTCCAATTAAGCCAACTGGGATGGCACCTGTTTTGGCGAAGTTGTTTATGAAGAATGTGGCTAGACTGCATGAAATTCCTATTAATATAGTAAGTGATGGTGATTCCTTATTCACTAGCTATTTCTAGAAGAGCCTACAGGAAGTTTTGGGAAACAAGCTCAAGATGAGTATGCTTACCATCCACAGACAGATGGCAAACAGAGTGGTTATGAAAATCTTAGAAGATTTGTTAAGAGCTTATGTATTAGATTTCAGGGGATAATGGGAAGATCATCTCCATTTAGTCTATTTTTCGTATAACAACAATTATCAGAATGGTATTGAAATGGTCCCGTTTGAAGCTTTGTATAGAGGCCATGCAAATCTCTCATTTGTTGGTTGGAGATTGAGGATAGATTGATTCTTGGTCCAGATTTAGCTAGAGAAGCTGCTGAAAAAACCGAGGTCATTCAAGCTAGAATGAAGGAGGCTCGATCTATGTAGAAGAGTTATGCAGATGGCAGAAGGAAAGACTTAGAGTTCTCAGTTGGGGATCAGGTTTTCGTCAAGGTGTCACAGATTTGGAAGATCAAGGAAGTTGGCACCAATGTTCGTCGAACCTTTTCCTATTATTGAGATGATCGGGAAACTCGCGTATAGGGTTGAGTTACCAAACAGTTTGGTAGAAGTGTATGATGTTTTCCATATTTCTCATCTCAGAAAGTGTTAGAGACACGGATACTACTATTGCACCGACTGTGCGAGATGACTTAATAGCAGAACCGAAATTGACTATAGTGAGAAAGCAGATTCGTATTGTTGTGAAAGATGACAAGAGACTTAGAACCAAGACAGTCAGATTAGTTAATGTCCGGCAGAGCGACGATGACAGGGACTGTACTTGGAAGGTTGAGATCAGGATTACAGATACTTATCCTAACTTGTTTGATTTGTTGTGTACTTTATCGTAATTTTAATGACGAAATTCTTTCAGGAGGGAAGTTTGTAACATTCCATATTTTTGATAACGTTATTTAAGATATTTAATTATCTGAATTAAATAAAATAATGTGTTGATTAAGAGACTGAGATTTGATTTTAATTAAGGGGTAGCTGTGCCCTTTAACCAATGAGTTAAAAGAAGAGTTAAAGTAAAATAGAGGAGGGGTAAAATAGGAAAGATGCTATTCCTATATCCCTAAACCCTTGGCTGTGTATCCTATACACATTCATTTTTCATTTATCAAAATTTTTCAAAAGCAAGTGGAAAAAGATTAAGAAAAGCGAAGGAAGAAGCTAAATCAAATCAAATCCACCCAAATCTCAAACTCCTTAATCACTAAAGCTAAGATGAATAATGTTTACATCTTTTATTTCTTGTGTTTTCGTTTTAAGATGAAATCTGAAATGTTTTGCAATGATTTGCCATGTTTTTGAACGATGGAACGATTATAAATACTTGATGATGATTTATGCATGTTCGTATTGATTTTATGAGGTAAAAACCTATTAAATGATATCCAAATGCAATTTTTATATAGATCAGAAATGATATTTTAGAAGGGTTACAATTTTCAGAATTTTTAGAATTTATGTAAATTTTTAATGAAGAAAATGTTATTTTGGGTTAAAATTATTTATAAATAATTAATGGTTTGGGTCTGAAATTTATATATGTTAGAAAACATATAAAAAGTGATTTTCTGGAATTTTTGTAGAATTTTCCCAAGTGTTTTAATGGATATATAAAATTGTTTAAGGTATGTGACTTAAATGTTTTAAATATTTATAAATAATTCAATTTGTTATTTCTGGAAATTGGCAACACTTTTTGAAAAGAGAAACTTGTAACCAATCACAATTTAACAAACAAAGCAGGTTAGGTACAAAGAAATAGTTTAAAAGGACAAATATACATGCTTTTTACCATCTTGATGTTTTAGGTACCACTCTTTCATCTCCTTACCTTCGCCTCCGGCTCCATCGAAACTAAAGCTCATGGTATCAGGTAATTGGTATGTAGTGAATTGGATGTGAGGCGGAAGGCATTGATTCGAAACTAGGGGTTCCAAAGGGGTTTAAGCGTTTCTTTGCTTTTAAATGAAAATGTGCCTGCTTGCTTTCGACTGAATAGCTTTCGACTAAATAGCTTTCGAATAGATTGTCTTTCGAACAGATCAATTGGTTTTAAAAGAATGGTTCGATTAATTTGTTCTTTTGTTTTAAATAACTGCTTTTGACTAGGTCGAAACCCTTACTGTTGCTTTTTACCTTTCGACCCAGATTGGTTTCGATAGGGTTGCGTTTCCTTTTTAAACTTGATCACTTCTTTGATGCTTTCAAAGAGATGGTTTCGACACCATTACTTCTTTACTTAGGAATACTTTCGAAAGAGATGCTTTCTACTTAAATGATTTAATGACCCTTTTTCTCTGAATTGAAGTATAAATCAAATGGTTTCGAAAGAGACAGTTTTAATAGTTTTGAAAGGTATTTCCACATGTTTTAAAATGAAACCAAATGCATTCGAAAGGATAGATTTTCCATGCTTTCGAAAGGTTTTAATGAATGGTTTCGAAGGGGCGGTTCCCAAAGGTTTCGAAAGGTTTGAAAGGAAAGGTTTTTTCTATTTTTTTTTCGAAAGGCAATATTTAAAGTTTTTAAAGAAGGATGTCTAATGTTTTAAATCTTTCGAAAGAAAGGTTTTTCAATGCTTTCAAAAGGAAGAATTCGAATGGTTTTGAAAGGAATGGTTTGGCCTTTCGACCTAGATTAAGTAAACGATTTTACTTGGTTTCGAAAGGGTGCTTTCAATGGTTTCGAAAGGGTTGTTTAAAGGTTTTAAACAAAGGTTTCGAATGTATTAATTAGATAATATAGCCTAATTGTTTTCAAGTTAAAAATGGTTTTAACTAGTTTTGGGAGGATAGGTAATCTCCATTAATTTTCATCAATATTATTTTAAGTAAAGTATATATAGCATGGAAAAATAGCTTAGAGTAAAGTTAAAGATATATTTTCTGTGATATCCTGGAAATTTGGGCAATATAAATTTAATAATCTGTGTTTTAAATTTAATTTAATTTAATTTGATAATTGTATTAATAAAATTGGGAATTTGATTTAATAATCATGTTTTAATAAATATTTAAATTAAAAGATTTTATCTTTCTAAAGTAAATAAATTGTTTTCTGTTTATAATATATATAATTGTATATATTGTAAATTGATAAACTTTGATTTGGAACTCAATAAATGAATCAATTATCTAATCTTAAATTTATATTTGGTAAATTGGAAATTTGATTTAAACTTAACATTTAACTTTTCAAGACAATTTAATAAATAATTATATGGTTTATATTAAAGGAAAATCTTATTTTTTAGATTTATATTTTAATTAACTTAAATTTGAAGTTAAATTTGTTTAACATCAAAGCTTTGTTTTATTTTCTTTTTAATGTATTGCTTGAAATTTTATAAGAAGTTTAAAATAAAAATTACATATGTCTTAGTTTATTAAGTAATAAAAGTAATTTATAATCTCTTTTATAAATTATTTAGAATTGTTTAATTTGTTTTTTATAAATAAAAATGATAATACTTAGTTTTTATAGACATAAATAAATTTTGTTAAGAAATAGGATTTGTTATTTTAATAAGAGTTATATGTGCATCTATATATAACTTGATTTTTAAAATTGGATTTGATAAATTAATTTAAATTGGAATTCAATGTTTTGAAAATTTAAAAGAATAAACTCTAAAAAATATTTGAATAAGCTTTTGTTTATAACTTGTTTTGTTTTCTAAAATTAAAAGGAAATAAAATACATTTATATATACATATGGAATAAAATAAGATTTAAAGGCTTAAAGATTTATGAACAATTTAGAATTAAAATTTAAATACATAATTACATATGTAAATTTATTTACCATCTTAAAGGACATGTGTTAGTTATAAAATAAACTATTGTGACAAATGTTAAGGATAGAGACAAGTGTCTCATTTAAATTTCTTTTTCTTTTATTTTTTAATTAAATCAAAAGTTTTGTTTATATAAACATATTACTCCTCATTACATCTTCTTTTCTATTTTCAGATCTAAAATCTGAAATCAACACTAATACTTAAGTTTAAACTCTTTGATCCTCTTCCACAAGACAGAAATCTGTTCAAAACAAAAACTGCAACTTCAAAACTCAATTCTGCAAATTACCTGAGATTCATTTACAAAGCTAAATCAATCTGCATGCATTTAAAAATCAATTTGCAACTCTAAAAAAAAAGGAATCCAAACCTGCATGCAACTATGCCTGCAGTCCTCTGTTGAAAATCATATTCAAACCTGCATATTTCTTTTCTGGGAAGTATGCAAATGATCTGGTAACTGCATGAATCAAGGGGACAAAGAAATAAATCTGCAGTTTTAAAGCAAATACAAGATGAGACTTTAAATAGGCAACTGCAGTATAAAGTAAGAAGGGGGAAAACATGCATGCATCTGGAAAACACAAAGTACTTCAAGTTTTAAAGTACTGAAGCAATCTGAAGTTCGAGTTTTCAAAAAGCAAGGGCAAGATGAAGTTTTAAAGCATCTGAAATTATTATTTTAAAAAAAAAAATTCAAAACTGAAGTTCAGGAAAATTTCATAAGCAAAACAGAAGTAAAAATCTGAAGCTTTGTGCTCTGCCTCCATAAAACCCAGGTGAATAACATATTTTTTTTAAAACATAGTGAATATAGTTGTTTGATTTATCTTGTGATAATCATGTTTGGATTGGTTGAATTTGATGATATTTTCTGATATATGTTGAATGTATGTTGCACTGTAATTTGTTTTGCCTTCTCTAGTTTCAGATTGTAGTTATGTCATAACCATGACTTCATGATAAAATTAATATTATAGTTCAAGGTTTAAGCTTAGTATGTTATGTAATATAAGATAGAGTTTAATCTTATAAATAAAAAAAATAAGGATAAACACTGTGATGTCTCTGTATAAATAAAATAAGCTACAGAGCAAAATGTCTGTAAACAATATTTGAATGTTGAGATTTATTTATTTAAGTTTGTAAATAAATTTCTTGATTAAAACTTGATTTTTAAAAACCATAAACTGAATTTGTAGATTGCATTCAACTGAATAATTCTGGATTAACTAGAAAGCATAAGTAGGGTTGGTTCTGCCAAACTAAGGGTACGGGGCTGCCTATGTTTCATTTGTTGATGGAGTGTTGTGTGTAGTCTATAGGAAAAATAATTGTTAATGGATTAAAGTAATAAGACAAACATGATTTGGGTTTGAATGTTATAACCCTAGTTTTTTGCATTTAAGGAATTTGATCACTGTGATCAAATTAAGAGACCGAGCTTTACCTGATTTGAGGTGATGGTAGCTGGGGTGTGGAGGAGTCTATGGCCGGAGGTGGTGTTTCCCTGATGATCGGAGCTTGGTGGGTGAAGCAATTTCCAGATTGTGACTTTTGTTCCTGTTCGAGTTCGAGTGCTTGATTTTGATTTAGGGCTTTTGTGGTTGAATTGGGGGTTGATTTGGTGTTTGGAAGGGATTTGAGACTTGCGTAGGGGATCGCGAGAGGCCAGAGGAGATGGCCATGGGTGTGCAGGTGAACGGTGGTTAATGGCGTATCAGTTGTTTAGGGAAGATGAATTGCTCGTATTTGTTACGGGTGAATTTGTGGGATGCTCGAAGTTTTAGGTTGTATTGCTCGAAGAACTTGAACGTGGGACTCGAAGAAAGTGATGAGAGGTCTCAGGTTTTAGTTTAGTTCCTGGAAATTTGGGCAAATCTGTTAGTACAGGTTTTTGTATAAACCTGTTTTGATTTGAAATTTAAATTGATTTTAAGACATTTTAGTTTTTAGCTCGGGTTGGTTTGTTAAAGTTTGAAACTTGTCTTGTTTCCAAAAATTTAAAACTAATTTAAACTAAATTTAAAAATGGAAGCAAGATTTAAATTAAGTTTTAAATCTAATTTAAATTATAGATTCAAGTTGAATTGAATCTTAAAGTTGGAAACGATTAAGTATTTAAATTCAAATTATGTTTTAAATAACTTTGAAAGAGTTTATTGTTTAAATAAAGTTTAAATTTGATTCAAATCTAATTTTGAATTTTTGGTTTAAAATGAATTTAAGTTTTATAAATTTAAGTGTTTAAACCAAATTTGGTTGACAATGTAAAAATTTAAATGGTTTAATTTTAAAAAAAGAAATTTATTTTAACTTTTATAAAATTTCTTTTATAATTAAGGAATTGAGACCAATTAAGGGCTTTAGATTGATTTTAAACTTGTTAAAGTTTAATATTAAATTAATGTTTTGTAATTCATTTAATTATTAGAGTAATTAAATGAATAAGTAATTTATTTAATAAGTTAATGAAATAAATAATTACTTAAAGTAATTAAGGTTTAATCTTAAGAGTATAGGATTAATTATTCTTTGAATAATAAATTTGTAATTAAGAATAATTAATTAAATAAGATTATTTTTAGTTAATAATTAATTAATCAAGTAATAATGGATTAAATAAGTTTTTAATTAACACTTAATTATTTAATTAATTAGGGGTTAATCAATGGATTAATTAATGATTAATTAATTTGTAATGATTAAAATAAGTTAATTATTTTAGAAAATAATTAATGAATTGTTTAATAGTTAATGAAGGTCATTAACTATGGCTTATTTAATAATTAATTAATGTGATTAATTTTAATTATTAATTAGGTTAATTAATTTAAAAATAATCATTTGTGTAAGATATTAAGTATAATTACTTATGGAAATAATTAAGGAATTAATTACTTATTGTAATTAATTGAGTTAATTTGATTTGTTTAAGTTAATTAATTCATTTTAATTAATTTAAAATTTATCAATTGATGATTTGTGAAGGATAGTTACTTAATGTAATTTAATGAAGAGGAATTACTTAAAGAAGTAATCAATGGTAATTACTATATGTAATTAATTGGAAGTGATTTGATGTTGAGCTATTTAAGTATAATTACTTTGTGAATTAATCAAGGGACTAATTTGAGATAATTAATTATGAAGTAATTAATTTGTTTGGTAAAGTAATTAAGGGTAGATAATTACTGAATAGAGTTAATCAAGGGTGATTAACAGTTATGATTTAAATAAAGATTGATGGCTTAATGTAATTAATTTAATTTGAAAATGTAATTAGAAGATCATTAATTAATATAATTAATGATGTAATTAAGATTGATTAATTAAGATTAGTTAATCAATAATAAGTGATTAAAGGTAATTAATTTATGTAATTAATTAAGCATTAATGTAATTAATTACAATTAATTAATTAATGAAGTAATTAAAGGTTAATTACTGTATTTGGTTAAGTATAATTAATTTGACAAATTAATTAGTAAATAATTACTTGAATGTAATTAAGGGTTAATTAATCAGGGATGATTAATTAAAATGAATAATTGGATGATGATTAATTAATTGATTGATAATTAATTAATAATGATAAGCAAGGATGATATTGGTGAAGTAATTAATTTAATTTACTTTAAATTAATGGAATCATGTAATTAATTTAATTTAATTTAAATTAATTATATTTTGGGTGTGGTTAATCATTGCTTATATGGTTGGATAGTGTTGTTTGCTTTGATTGGTTTGAATCTCAGATATGAGATAGATTATGTTGAATGATTTGGATGCATTGGTTGCATTGTGATGTTGATATAGATTATCTTTTTGGATAATGATAATATGGTTTATCTGATATGATGATAATGTTGATTACCTATTGTGTATCTGTGATTTATCTATTTGGATATATAGATAATTGAATTGTTTAAACCTTTAAAACAACTTGGCCTTAAAAGACACGCTTTAGATTTCGATGAGACCGGGATCGGGTTTCCATATTTGGATATCCGAAAACCACATCGATTCCAATTAAACATTAGGTCGGTAATCCAAGTGGAGCGAGTGAAGACTCGAGGTGTAAGGGCTATACGTCAGTATAACTCTATGGGTGATTCCGTAATGAGTTTGACGGAATAGTACTTATAGATTCGAGATATAGGTTTAGAGTGCGGGGGTTATCGTCGTTAACTCTGTGGGTGATTCCGTAATGAGTGTAACGAGATAATGCCTTCGGTTTCGTTCGAACCCGGAACCAACTTGTATGGATTGAATGCTTTCAGAACATCGTCAGGTGGACGATGAGCATTCTAAGATATGTGTCCTCTAAAGGTAATCATAGCCTCAAGCCTCATCAACCGGGAATGGCTAAAACAGGGGAGGTGCAGCAAGGCTTCGTGGGTCGTACCCACTGGAGGGCAAGATTGATCCATGTCTAGAGGTCCCTTTTTATTCGGCTGAGTGGGTAGTTGGATGTACACCAACTGCAGGGTTGTCTTGTTCGGAACTGTTCAGTAAGGAATGGGTCCGACTTTGTGTTGCAGGGGAGTGGGAGTACTCCTCAGTACGGTGATCTAGGCCACGTACTGTGACGGGCGGTACCCCAGTAGCCCTGCCATTGTATGGAATCCACAATCCAATAGGTGCCAACGGTTTTGATTGTATTACCCACTTTTGTGGCTAGTAGCTAGAATTTAATAAATGTAACAATTTCGGCTATTTCTTATTTACTTGAAAACCCTAGACACTATTATAATATCACTAGATTTCCTATCAAATGTTTTGGTTAGCTTATGGTAAAAACTTTTCCATGTTTATGTGTGGGAAGTCTTACGTGATACCTTTCTTTTCAAAAGGATTTTTAAAAGTTAAGCAACTTTAACTTGTTACTCACACCAGACCCAAGTCTGACCCGGAGTTTATTTTTGTTTTTCATAAACTCTTGGGTACTCAAATTTTTACGAGTAGCCAAGGGATTCAGGTTAGGATTCGGGTTAGCTTTGACGAATATTGAAGAAGCAATGGAGCAGGAGGCTTCTGCGTTAGATATATAGTTCCGTTGTGTGATCTGTGATTGTCTCTGAGTTGGATTATCTTGTAAATACTAGACAGGAGTTTATAACTGTCTAGTATGTGTTGTATATCTGTGTACTCTGATGGTGATTGTAAACTATGTAATATTTTATGTTATTAATATAATTTATTCGTTTCGCTGTTGAGATTCTGATGTTGTGTTCTTCTTTCTCTTCTTTCTTTTCTTCTTCTATCCCTTTCTTTCTTAATTGATGATGCGATTTTCTGGGAGTAGAAAGTCGGGTCGTCACAGCTGGTATCAGAGCATTAGGTCGAGTGAATACCTAGGCTCTGTAGTGGTGTCTATCTTGAGAGAGCGTATTTGTAGTTTTATTATATATATTATATAATTACTTCTACCTATTTGTTGGGTTACCTGTCCGGTTTTCCAATATAGGTTATAAAGGTAGATTAGGTAGTGGGTGTGTAACCCGACTACTACCAATGGTTGGAATTTTGAGTGTTGAAGTTTGGTGATGAGGTTGGAAGTGATTCTATCGAGACTATAGATCGAATACCGTCTCAATTGAGTTTTCTTGGAGTAAGGATTTCATAGACCTCTGAAGGTAACCTGCTAAGGTTCGGAGTCTATCTTTGAGTTGAATTTGGATCTATCGGCTAGGTAGAAGAGTATGATGGTATCTTGATATCTCAGGGAGTAGTAGCTGCGTGATGAGACACAGTGACTATGGATGTTCTCGAAGATGTTTTCTTTGGAACAAGTTTAAAGAGGTGTGTCTGCTTCGATGTTGTGGCTGGATTCAGCAGGATGTTTCTGTCCGGTTTGAAGTCCGAGTTTCTCGAAGAGCTTTGGATTAGGAAGTCTTTGGCATCGGTGTCAGCAATGCAGCTCGGAGTATTTTGTGTGCTGGCAAGAAAGTCTTCTGGTTAGCAGTTTTTCTGATGGAATTCAGAAGAAGCAGAGTAGAACCATTTCTTTGATGGATTGGACAGATGAGCGTAAGCTGTTCTGATTCGTAAAGAGAGAACAGTTTTCTTTGGATATTGGACTGGTTGATCGCAAAAGTGACTTGCGATAGTTTGAATGTTCCCTTGAGCTATGAAGAGTTTGTCCGTACCTAGAGGTTGAGTTTTCTTATCGACTGGATTCTAGGAGTGATACCGGAGGTTTAGTGAAGCAGCTTTGGATCAGATGGGGAATCTGAGTTTTCTTTATGGATCTGTTGAACCATATTTTTGTGATGTGTTATCCAGTTTGTGCTCGAGTTTCTCTTCTGCTTCAGATCAGAGTTGTGCAGCGGAAGCAGATTGGAAGTGCTTTTGTTTTATCTTTTCCGGGTAGGAGAAGTAGGTTAGTCTTCTGATATTTGTGAAGTAGAGTTGGTGTTCTTGGTTTGGAATTGATCTTGAGGAGATCATTTTGTTGGATTGTTTTGGTCCAGTTGTTTCTAGAGACATCAGCAAAGGTTGAGCTGATCAGAAGAGTTCTGTGGGCAAGAGACGAAGGAATTTGGATTCCTGAGTCGGAGATTTGATCTTGAGGAAGTTTTCTCTGATCTAAGGAGCAATAAGATTGAGTAAGACTGGGTAAGTCCGCTCCGAGATGTTTTGGACCTTTTCTGTGTTTTGGTGAGGATTGGTGTTTGGTTTTCAGGTTGAATTGTCAATTTAGATAACTGAAATTTGATGTGTTTCACGTATCTCTGAGGGAGTACGTGTATGGTTTATCTCTGGTTGTGGAACCAGCAGTTCAGGAGGATGTGATTGTTGATTCAGACTCATCTGTAGTCTGATATCCTGTTTAGTTTTGTAGATTTAGTTGGATAGGAGCTCTATAGCTTAATAGTATTGATTGTTTAGATTCTATAGAGCGAGTATCCCGATATTTATACCGCGGAAACTCGTGAAAATTTTATCCAGAATTTTTCTGGATAATCAGGTTCGTTTTGTTGAATTGGTTGCTATGGTTGTTAGCATATGTTTAATAATATATGCTTGTGTTTTAAAATAAAATCTTAAGAATAGATTATTAAATTACCTTTGCTTTTAAATTTTGAGGATGAAATTATTTTAAGGGGGAAGGAATGTGATATCCCGGAAATTTGGGTAATATAAATTTAATAATCTGTGTTTTAAATTTAATTTAATTTGATAATTGTATTAATAAAATTGGGAATTTGATTTAATAATCATGTTTTAATAAATATTTAAATTAAAAGATTTT
The DNA here is from genome assembly GCA_030765085.1 of Allium cepa. Classification (NCBI taxonomy): domain Eukaryota; kingdom Viridiplantae; phylum Streptophyta; class Magnoliopsida; order Asparagales; family Amaryllidaceae; genus Allium; species Allium cepa. The sequence continues at coordinate 187,389,594 of CM060937.1, read as the reverse complement.
ATCTTTCTAAAGTAAATAAATTGTTTTCTGTTTATAATATATATAATTGTATATATTGTAAATTGATAAACTTTGATTTGGAACTCAATAAATGAATCAATTATCTAATCTTAAATTTATATTTGGTAAATTGGAAATTTGATTTAAACTTAACATTCAACTTTTCAAGACAATTTAATAAATAATTATATGGTTTATATTAAAGGAAAATCTTATTTGTTTAGATTTATATTTTAATTAACTTAAATTTAAAGTTAAATTTGTTTAACATCAAAGCTTTGTTTTATTTTCTTTTTAAAGTATTGCTTGAAATTTTATAAGAAGTTTAAAATACAAATTACATATGTCTTAATTTATTAAGTAATAAAAGTAATTTATAATCTCTTTTATAAATTATTTAGAATTGTTTAATTTGTTATTTTTAAATAAAAATGATAATACTTAGTTTTTATAGACATAAATAAATTTTGTTAAGAAATAGGATTTGTTATTTTAATAAGAGTTATATGTGCATCTATATATAACTTGATTTTTAAAATTGGATTTGATAAATTAATTTAAATTGGAATTCAATGTTTTGAAAATTTAAAAGAATAAACACTTAAAAATATTTGAAAAAGCTTTTGTTTATAACTTGTTTTGTTTTCTAAAATTAAAAGGAAATAAAATACATTTATATATACATATGGAATAAAATAAGATTTAAAGGCTTAAAAATTTATAAACAATTTAGAATTAAAATTTAAATACAAAATTACATATGTAAATTTATTTACCATCTTAAAGGACATGTGTTAGTTATAAAATAAACTATTGTGACAAATGTTAAGGATAGAGACAAGTGTCTCATTTAAATTTCTTTTTCTTTTATTTTTTAATTAAATCAAAAGTTTTGTTTATATAAACATATTACTCCTCATTACATCTTCTTTTCTATTTTCAGATCTAAAATCTGAAATCAACACTAATACTTAAGTTTAAACTCTTTGATCCTCTTCCACAAAACAGAAATTTGTTCAAAACAAAAACTGCAACTTCAAAACTCAATTCTGCAAATTACCTGAGATTCATTTACAAAGCTAAATCAATCTGCATGCATTTAAAAATCAATTTGCAACTCTAAAAAAAAAAGGAATCCAAACCTGCATGCAACTATGCCTGCAGTCCTCTGTTGAAAATCATATTCAAACCTGCATATTTCTTTTCTGGGAAGTATGCAAATGATCTGGTAACTGCATGAATCAAGGGGACAAAGAAATAAATCTGCAGTTTTAAAGCAAATACAAGATGAGACTTTAAATAGGCAACTGCAGTATAAAGTAAGAAGGGGGAAAACATGCATGCATCTGGAAAACACAAAGTACTACATCATTTCAAGTTTTAAAGTACTGAAGCAATCTGAAGTTCGAGTTTTCAAAAAGCCAGAGCAAGATGAAGTTTTAAAGCATCTGAAATTATTATTATTTTTTTAAAAATCAAAACTGAAGTTCAGGAAAATTTCATATGCAAAACAGAAGTAAAAATCTAAAGCTTTGTGCTCTGCCTCCATAAAACCCAGGTGAGTAACATATTTTTTTTAAAACTTAGTAAATATAGTTGTTTGATTTATCCTGTGATAATCATGTTTGGATTGGTTGAATTTGATGATATTTTCTGATATATGTTGAATGAATGTTGCACTGTAATTTGTTTTGCCTGTTCTAGTTTCATATTGTAGTTATGTCATAACCATGACTTCATGATAAAATTAATATTATAGTTTAAGGTTTAAGCTTAGTATGTTATGTAATATAAGATAGAGTTTAATCTTATAAATAAATAAAAAAATAAGGATAAAAACTGTGATGTCTCTGTATAAATAAAATAAGCTACAGAGCAAAATGTCTGTAAACAATATTTGAATGTTGAGATTTATTTATTTAAGTTTGTAAATAAATTTCTTGATTAAAACTTGATTTTTAAAAACCATAAACTGAATTTGTAGATTGCATTCAACTGAATAATTCTGGATTAACTAGAAAGCATAAGTAGGGTTGGTTCTGCCAAACTAAGGGTATGGGGCTGCCTGTGTTTCATTTGTTGATGGAGTGTTGTGTGTAGTCTATAGGAAAAATAATTGTTAATGGATTAAAGCAATAAGGCAAACATGATTTGGGTTTGAATGTTATAACCCTAGTTTTCTGCATTTAAGGAATTTGATCACTGTGATCAAATTAAGAGACCGAGCTTTACCTGATTTGAGGTGATGGTAGCTGGGGTGTGGAGGAGTCTATGGCCGGAGGTGGTGTTTCCCTGATGATCGGAGCTTGGTGGGTGAAGCAATTTCCAGATTGTGACTTTTGTTCCTGTTCCTGTTCGAGTGCTTGATTTTGATTTAGGGCTTTTGTGGTTGAATTGGGGGTTGATTTGGTGTTTGGAAGGGATTTGAGACTTGCGTAGGGGATCGCGAGAGGCCAGAGGAGATGGCCATGGGTGTGCAGGTGAACGGTGGTTAATGGCGTATCAGTTGTTTAGGGAAGATGAATTGCTCGTATTTGTTACGGGTGAATTTGTAGGATGCTCGAAGTTTTAGGTTGTATTGCTCGAAGAACTTGAACGTGGGACTCGAAGAAAGTGATGAGAGGTCTCGGGTTTTAGTTTAGTTCCTGGAAATTTGGGCAAATCTGTTAGTACAGATTTTTGGATAAACCTGTTTTGATTTGAAATTTAAATTGATTTTAAGACATTTTAGTTTTTAGCTCGGGTTGGTTTGTTAAAGTTTGAAACTTGTATTGTTTCCAAAAATTTAAAACTAATTTAAACTAAATTTAAAAATGGAAGAAAGATTTAAATTAAGTTTTAAATCTAATTTAAATTATAGATTCAAGTTGAATTGAATCTTAAAGTTGGAAACGATTAAGTATTTAAATTCAAATTATGTTTTAAATAACTTTGAAAGAGTTTATTGTTTAAATAAAGTTTAAATTTGATTCAAATCTAATTTTGAATTTTGGTTTAAAATGAATTTAAGTTTTATAAATTTAAGTGTTTAAACCAAATTTGGTTGATAATGTAAAAATTTAAATGGTTTAATTTAAAAAAAATAAATTTATTTTAACTTTTATAAAATTTCTTTTATAATTAAGGAATTGAGATCAATTAAGGGTTTTAGATTGATTTTAAACTTGTTAAAGTTTAATATTAAATTAATGTTTTGTAATTCATTTAATTATTAGAGTAATTAAATGAATAAGTAATTTATTTAATAAATTAATGAAATAAATAATTACTTAAAGTAATTAAGGTTTAATCTTAAGAGTTTAGGATTAATTATTCTTTGAATAATAAATTTGTAATTAAGAATAATTAATTAAATAAGATTAGTTTTAGTTAATAATTAATTAATCAAGTAATAATAGATTAAATAAGTTTTTAATTAACACTTAATTATTTAATTAATTAGGGGTTAATCAATGGATTAATTAATGATTAATTAATTTGTAATGATTAAAATAAGTTAATTATTTTAGAAAATAATTAATGAATTGTTTAATAGTTAATGAAGGTCATTAACTATGGATTATTTAATAATTAATTAATGTGATTAATTTTAATTATTAATTAGGTTAATTAATTTAAAAATAATCATTTGTGTAAGATTTTAAGTATAATTACTTGTGGAAATAATTAAGGAATTAATTACTTATTGTAATTAATTGAGTTAATTTGATTTGTTTAAGTTAATTAATTCATTTTAATTAATTTAAAATTTATCAATTGATGATTTGTGAAGGATAGTTACTTAATGTAATTTAATGAAGAGGAATTACTTAAAGAAGTAACCAATGGTAATTACTATATGTAATTAATTGGAAGTGATTTGATGTTGAGCTATTCAAGTATAATTACTTTGTGAATTAATCAAGGGATTAATTTGAGATAATTAATTATGAAGTAATTAATTTGTTTGGTAAAGTAATTAAGGGTAGATAATTACTGAATAGAGTTAATCAAGGGTGATTAACAGTTATGATTTAAATAAAGATTGATGGCTTAATGTAATTAATTTAATTTGAAAATGTAATTAGAAGATCATTAATTAATATAATTAATGATGTAATTAAGATTGATTAATTAAGATTAGTTAATCAATAATAAGTGATTAAAGGTAATTAATTTATGTAATTAATTAAGCATTAATGTAATTAATTACAATTAATTAATTAATGAAGTAATTAAAGGTTAATTACTGTATTTGGTTAAGTATAATTAATTTGAGAAATTAATTAGTAAATAATTACTTGAATGTAATTAAGGGTTAATTAATCAGGGATGATTAATTAAAATGAATAATTGGATGATGATTAATTAATTGATTGATAATTAATTAATAATGATAAGCAAGGATGATATTGGTGAAGTAATTAATTTAATTTACTTTAAATTAATGGAATCATGTAATTAATTTAATTCAATTTAAATTAATTATATTTTGGGTGTGGTTAATCATTGCTTATATGGTTGGATATTGTTGTTTGCTTTGATTGGTTTGAATCTCAGATATGAGATAGATTATGTTGAATAATTTGGATGCATTGGTTGCATTGTGATGTTGATATCGATTATCTTTTGGGATAATGATAATATGGTTTATCTGATATGATGATAATGTTGATTACCTATTGTGTATCTGTGATTTATCTATTTGGATATATAGATAATTGAATTGTTTAAACCTTTAAAACAACTTGGCCTTAAAAGACACGCTTTAGATTTCGATGAGATCGGGATCGGGTTTCCATATTTGGATATCCGAAAACCACATCGATTCCAATTAAACGTTAGGTCGTTAATCCAAGTGGAGCGAGTGAAGACTCGAGGTGTAAGGGCTATACGTCAGTATAACTCTGTGGGTGATTCCGTAATGAGTTTGACGGAATAGTACTTATAGATTCGAGATATAGGTTTAGAGTGCGGGGTTTATCGTCGTTAACTCTGTGGGTGATTCCGTAATGAGTGTAACGAGATAATGCCTTCGGTTTCGTTCGAACCCGGAACCAACTTGTATGGATTGAATGCTTTCAGAACATCGTCAGGTGGACGATGAGCATTCTAAGATATGTGTCCTCTAAAGGTAATCATAGCCTCAAGCCTCATCAACGGGGAATGGCTAAAACATGGGAGGTGCAGCAAGGCTTCGTGGGTCGTACCCACTGGAGGGCAAGATTGATCCATGTCTAGAGGTCCCTTTTTATTCGGCTGAGTGGGTAGTTGGATGTACACCAACTGCAGGGTTGTCTTGTTCGGAACTGTTCAGTAAGGAATGGGTCCGGCTTTGTGTTGCAGGGGAGTAGGAGTACTCGTCAGTATGGTGATCTAGGCCACGTACTGTGACGGGCGGTACCCCAGTAGCCCTGCCATTGTATGGAATCCACAATCCAATAGGTGCCAACGGTTTTGATTGTATTACCCACTTTTGTGGCTAGTAGCTAGAATTTAATAAATGTAACAATTTCGGCTATTTCTTATTTACTTGAAAACCCTAGACACTATTATAATATCACTAGATTTCCTATCAAATGTTTTGGTTAGCTTATGGTAAAAACTTTTCCATGTTTATGTGTGGGAAGTCTTACGTGATACCTTTCTTTTCAAAAGGATTTTTAAAAGTTAAGCAACTTTAACCTGTTACTCACACCAGACCCATGTCTGACCCGGAGTTAATTTTTATTTTTCATAAACTCTTGGGTACTCAAATTTTTACGAGTAGCCAAGGGATTCAGGTTAGCTTTGACGAATATTGAAGGAGCAATGAAGCAGGAGGCTTCTGCGTTAGATATATAGTTCCGCTGTGTGATCTGTGATTGTCTCTGAGTTGGATTATGTTGTAAATACTAGACAGGAGTTTATAACTGTCTAGTATGTGTTGTATATCTGTGTACTCTGATGGTGATTGTAAACTATGTAATATTTTATGTTATTAATATAATTTGTTCGTTCAGCTGTTGAGATTCTGATGTTGTGTTCTTCTTTCTCTTCTTTCTTTTCTTCTTCTATCCCTTTCTTTCTTAATTGATGATGCAATTTTCTGGGAGTAGAAAGTCGGGTCGTCACATTTTCCTTTTATATGTATGGTTTAAAAGGTTAAATCATTTTGAAAAGGTTTTTCAAGGTAAAAGACGAACGGAACCTAGCCCTAAGCAAATGACTCAAATAAGAAGACCGGATAGGACTTGTGTAGGGTCGTGCCATATACTCGTTAGCTATTGGCCCCTAGCTAATTTAATCCAGAATTTCATTGTGTAGGGTTTAGTCAAAGGTAAGACTAAAAGTGATGGTTACACATAGAAACGAATATTTGTGTATGGAGATAGGTTATTTATCAGCCCGAAAAACCATTAGGATCGGTTGACTCTTGGAGAAGTAAGTTAGGACAGAACGTCCATAAGTTTTGTCTAGCAAACGTTTAGACCATGTGATATTTTATCTGGTAGGCCCGAGTCAGCAAAAGGGATAGTTAGTCCAGTTTGAGGATGGTTAGTCCAGCTTTCGGATAGATGGTCCCTTTATTACCTGTTTTTAGCATAAAGAATAATTCTATTATTATTATAATCATTTTTATTAACCTGTTTGGTTGCAGGAAAAGGTTTGCAAATTATATGTTTTGAAAAGGATACCGGGGAGGGGAAACATGTTCCGCTAAGCAGCGTGGTCTTACTTAATATTAGTAAACTGAGATGTAACAGTATTACTCACACCAAGCTTTATATCTGACTCGAAGTTTTTGTTTCCCCTTAAACTCTCGAGTGCTCAAAATTGATTTGAGTAGGCTAAGGGTTGATGTTTTCAGGTTCTAATAATTTTGACGAATAAAGCTTCCAGAGATGAGAAGGTGGCTGATGAATAGCTAATTAGGAGTTATCGTTTATTTCGCTTTGATTTCGCTATATATATTAAGTCGGATATAACTATATTGACTCTGATCTAGCAAGGGGGTATCTGTTAGAACCTCAATTGTTGGATTTTAATGACAACAACTATACAATTATGTCAAAGAATCTCTAAGCTAATTTGCAGGTACATGGGCATCAAAAAGAGATAATCAAATACATTCAAAATAAAGATACACAATACAAAAGAATAAAAGAATGTATATGGAGATACAAGAAGAGATATATACGATAGAGACAAGACAAAGGTGATAAACAAAGTATTAGTAGTCATATAGTGTCGTGTCTAGAGTTTAAAAATGTTAAAATCTTCTCCAAATGGTATACACACATACACATTCATATTTTAAATGAAAAATCAAGTTTTCAAAAAATGCATGGAGCGGGAATCGAACCCATGCCACTAATTTAGAAGGCAAGTGCTCTAACCATTTGAGCTACGATAATTTTTAGTTACCAGTCAAATTCAGACGTCTGAATTGACCATTTCAGACGTGTGAATCTGGGCTAAAATAGCCTATTTCTTTTCTGGTTTGCACGTTTCAAATTTCAGAAGTCTGAAATTTATTTTCAGACGGCTGAACTTCTTCAGCTGCTATATTTTTGAAAAGACATTTCATTTTCATGAAGAGTTACAACCTTTTACTAAAAGATACATCCATATTCTTTCATGATAACTTTTCACGAATGATTATAACTCTTTATACTCTATATAACATATTAAAATCATTTATTTAATTCACTGAATTGATCAAAAGCTTTCTATCTCTATACTACACTGATTCTAACATTTTGAGCATTCAAATTTCTACATCATCATTCATTTACTTCCATATTCTTCACACACACACATATATATATCAAAAGGAGAAGATTATGGGAAAATTGTACTATCAAGACAAATTCGTGTTATTGAGAACACACTGTTTCATATACTTTCTGTATAAGTTGAAGTCTCGTTCTGTCGTTTAGGCAAGTGAAGTCCTCTTCGGCTGTTGAGGCGAAATCCTGTTCTGCTGCTCAGGTCCCTTGTTCGGCTGTTCAAGGGTTGTTGTAAACCTGTTCCTCCGGGTTAAGTGAGGATTGTTGTTAGTGAAATTCCAGAAGGAGTCTGGGACTGGACGTAGAATGGGAAGTTCGAACCAGTATAAAAATTTCTGGTGTGCTTGTTTGATTTTTACTTATTTACATTGCTCTAGTATTTTAGTTTATTTCCGCGCTAGTATAGTATAATTCCATATAGCACGATCCGCACCACACTTTCATTTGGTATCAGAGCTACGGTAATTTTTAGTTACAGGTCAAAATCAGACGTCTGAATTGACCATTTCAGACGTCTGAATCTGGGCTAAAATAGCCTATTTCTTTTCTGGTTTGCACGTTTCAAATTTCAGAAGTCTGAAATTTATTTTCAGACGGCTGAACTTCTTCAACTGCTATATTTTTGAAAAGACATTTCATTTTCATGAAGAGTTACAACCTTTTACTAAGAGATACATCCATATTCTTTCATGATAACTTTTCACGAATGATTACAACTCTTTATACTCTATATAAACATATTAGAATCATTTATTTAATTCACTAAATTGATCAAAAGCTTTCTATCTCTATACTACACTGATTCTAACATTTTGAGCATTCAAATTTCTACATCATCATTCATTTACTTCCATATTCTTCACACACACACATATATATCAAAAGGAGAAGATTATAGGAAGATTGTACTATCAAGAGACAAATTCGTGTTATTGAGAACACACTGTGTCATATACTTACTGTATAAGTTGAAGTCCCGTTCTGTCGTTTAGGCAAGTGAAGTACTCTTCGGCTGTTGAGGCGAAATCCTGTTCTGCTGCTCAGGTCCCTTGTTCGGCTGTTCAAGGGTTGTTGTAAACCTGTTCCTCCGGGTTAAGTGAGGATTGTTGTTAGTGAAAATCCAAAAGGAGTCTGGGACTGGACGTAGAACGGGAAGTTCGAACCAGTATAAAAATTCCTGGTGTACTTGTTTTATTTTTTATTTACTTTGCTACTATCATCTATTTTCACCTTTAATTTTAGTTATTTCCATATTAGCCGATCCTAAGTAATAACTAGCATTGTTATACACTTTCATTTGGTATCGGAGCATGGTATTCTAGAGATTGTAACAACATCTTAGAATAAATGGCTACAAAGAGATCTAATCAAGGCAATAAGAAGAGGAAGAGCAATAAAGAAAAATCAAAGGAGCAAACAAAAAATGCTTCATGGCAAAAGATAATGAGGTTAGTGATCTAACTTTTGATGATATGATAGAAATAAATTCAGAACTTCTAGACACTTTAAAAAATCTCAAAAGAAAATATAAGGAAGCTATGGAAAATCAGAAGAAGGCAGAATTCGAAAGAGATATGCTTAAAGACGAGAAGAGAATATTAGAAGAAGAACTTGAGAAAATTCAAGATTCAGATAATTCTCAACTCACTCTATTAAGTCAAGAAATAGAAGCTCAAAAAGAAAAGAATAATGCTTTAGCTTCTGAAAATCATGAGTTAAAAACAAAAATGAAAATTGTTGAGTTAGATAACACTAGTCTCAAAACTAAGCTTGATGACATTACTAAAAATATTTCCAATTTTAATAAAGGGAGAGAAAATTTATCCAGGATTCTTGAAAATTCTCAACCTGCTTCAAATAAGAAGGGATTAGGTTATGTTAAGAATTCAAAAGCCCACAATGATAAAAGCGGTTTAGGCTATAAACAAGCTAAAAGTAAAAATAGTACTAGATATGCATTCATGTATACTAACTTTAGTGCTAGCACTAGTAATCAAGATAGTTTTAAAACCAGTTATAGTCATAATAGTACTTTGTTTAGAAATGATAGGAATTATTCTTCAGGTACTAAGCTAATGACTAATAGTATTAAGATATGGATTCCAGCTAGTATGATTGATCATGATAAACAACTTTATATTAGCAACTATTATAAGAATGTAATTTGTAATGAAAATTATATTTATAAAGGTTCAACCACACCCAAATGGGTATGGTTTCCAAAGACCTAACCCCCCGGACCCTTACATAGTAAGTGGGTACCGAAAATTATTATTAGTTTTTGCAGGTACTCAGAGAAACAAAAGGAAAAGGATAGATTTTGGAATTTTAAAGAATGTTCCATACGTTTAATAGAATTACGTGCTTACAATAAAATATGGACTTCAGTAAATATGGTAAAATTTATTTTATTTTTCCTTCATAATTAATAATGAGTTTATCTCGTTATATAAAAGATAATTTATATAATTTTATATATTCCCTCATTCTTTTTGATAATGACAAAGGAGGAGAAATTCATATGCATATTAATAGAGGGAGATATTATACTTAGGGGGAGATGTTATACTTAGGGTGAGCTTTAAACATATTAATATTATCTTTTTATATAGAATGGATATTTTTTAAAAATTGTATAGTTGTCATCATCAAAAAGGGGGAGAATGTTAGAACCTCAATTGTTGGATTTTAATGACAACAACTATACAATTATGTCAAAGAATCTCTAAGCTAATTTGCAGGTACATGAGCATCAAAAAGAGATAATCAAATACATTCAAAATAAAGATACACAATACAAAAGAATAAAAGAATGTATATGGAGATAAAAGAAGAGATATATACGATAGAGACAAGACAAAGGTGATAAACAAAGTATTAGTAGTCATATAGTGTCGTGTCTAGAGTTTAAAAATGTTAAAATCTTCTCCAAATGGTATACACACATACACATTCATATTTTAAATGAAAAATCAAGTTTTCAAAAAATGCATGGAGCGGGACTCAAACCCAGGTCACTAGTTTAGAAGGCAAGTGCTCTAACCATTTGAGCTATGGTAATTTTTAGTTACAGGTCAAATTCAGACGTCTGAATTGACCATTTCAGACGTCTGAATCTGGGCTAAAATAGCCTATTTCTTTTCTGGTTTGCACGTTTCAAATTTCAGAAGTCTGAAATTTATTTTCAGACGGCTGAACTTCTTCAACTGCTATATTTTTGAAAAGACATTTCATTTTCATGAAGAGTTACAACCTTTTACTAAGAGATACATCCATATTCTTTCATGATAACTTTTCACGAATGATTACAACTCTTTATACTCTATATAAACATATTAGAATCATTTATTTAATTCACTGAATTGATCAAAAGCTTTCTATCTCTATACTACACCGGTTCTAACATTTTGAGCATTCAAATTTCTACATCATCATTCATTTACTTCCATATTCTTCACACACACACATATATATCAAAAGGAGAAGATTATAGGAAGATTGTATTATCAAGAGACAAATTCGTGTTATTGAGAACACACTGTGTCATATACTTTCTGTATAAGTTGAAGTCCCGTTCTGTCGTTTAGGCAAGTGAAGTACTCTTCGGCTGTTGAGGCGAAATCCTGTTCTGCTGCTCAGGTCCCTTGTTCGGCTGTTCAAGGGTTGTTGTAAACCTGTTCCTCCGGATTAAGTGAGGATTGTTGTTAGTGAAAATCCAGAAGGAGTCTGGGACTGGACGTAGAAGGGGAAGTTCGAACCAGTATAAAAATTCATGTTGTGCTTGTTTTATTTTTTATTTACTTTGCTACTATCATCTATTTTCACCTTTAATTTTAGTTATTTCCATATTAGCCGATCCTAAGTAATAACTAGCATTGTTATACACTTTCAGTATCGTCATATGTCGCTCTTGGCGTATTATTGTATAATTATATTTGATCTTTACTGGAAAATGACTATGGGATTATGTAATATGGATATGAATTATTGAATTAAAATGTAATCAGTAAAATGTTATTTTGAAATTTGTGATTTTTTTCATATTTATGTGCTTCTGATATTATGGATCCCATTGACATTATCGTATTTTGTCAGCAGAAATTAATACAATAGATGACTGCAACATATGTAGTGCTTAGCTTTTGGCCTTCAAATACGAGATGTTATATGAATGGCCAGGATTTGCGTATGTATATGAAATAGCAGGAAGTGTAACAGTTTTGAAAGAGTTGACTTGGAAAGTGAAGAGCATCCCTTCATGAGGGGGGATGTTACCGCCAATTCCTACTTCAACCTTGTCAAAATCAAAATAAATAAAATGAAAAAAGAACAAGAGATGACAACACCAATAAAACCTTTCGAATGAGTCAAATGGATGCTACAACCAAAAGCCAGATGCGTTACAAAGTTTCGAAGGGGTCAATGTGGTCGAAAGTTCCCTTTCGCATCAATGTTCACCTTTCAAAACAGATGCTTTCGCATATATAAAGATGTTTAAAATAAGAGGAGTACCTTTCGAAGGCAGTATGCACGCCAAACCTTTCAAATCCAAAGGTTTTGCATTCGTTTAAACTACTCAGAAAGATGCCATGATCAGAGTAACTCCTTCAAAGCGTAATTAATCCCTTCGAACTGGTCGAAGCCTTTAACATCCCAGGAAGCTTTCCGCATCAGTTCGCAAGCATGCATTCGCAAGCTACCTACCGCGTCGAAACCATTAACACTTTAACGCCTTCGAAACCCCAGGGAACTACATATCGACAAAGTCGAAAGCTCTTACTCCTACACACTTGCAACAACAAACAATACAAAGGAAAAGACGCATCTAACCCTTTCGGCGAAGACGGAAGCATTCAAACCCATTCGAAAGCATTGTAGAGGGATGTACAATTGTCAAAGGAGATAGAAGGACTATAAAGCTACCTTTCGACCAAGTTGAAAGCACCGAGTCGAAAGGTGCCAACCCGTGTCTATAAATAAGACTCAAGGGGTCTGGTTTTGAAGATCTGAATCCATTCATTCTTTTCTTATACTTTATTGAATTTGTAAATTTGTAAACACTAATTTGAAAATCAAATTAGGGGACTTAATCAGCTTGTACATCATTAGTTCAATAAAGGCTGGATTTTGATATTGATGATTATGCAATTGTTTTGTGAAATTATTTGAGTCAATTGTGTTCTTGCCCGATCACCAAGTCGAAATGATACATTTCGAAAGAGTCGAAACCTCTCACTTACTAATACATTTAAGTCCTTAGCTCCAAACCATTATTCACCAAACACTCACTTTTTAGAGTGTCGAATCATAAACCTTAGCTTATTTTCCTTAGCTTCCAGGATTGAACCCAAATCATTTATAGAATCAGCTTTCGACGAAGTCAAAACATACCCAGTCAAGTCATATTCTAGTATCCTTAGTGTGAACCTTTAGTTCTTCGCAAATGTTGCAAAAGGAGGTATCGAACGAATAACCAAACAACTTCAGCAAGTTTGAAGGACTTCAAAGAAAATGATACAAGTGTTTCGACTGGGCCAAAAATTGAAAAAAGAAGAGTTTTCATACCAAATACCTATTCGAAAGGTTAATCAAACAATAAGATGTAACATTCCCTACTTAGTGAAAAAAAGGTTTATTTGAGCATACCAACATTATCAACTCTACTTTAGAGTGTTGACAAGTTTTTTTGTTAACATGCATGATGCGATAAAACAGTAGGATTGGTAGATGTTATTGTTTCTTCTGCAACAACATTGTTTTGCTAACCCAATAATTTGCACTTTCTAAGTCGACCATTTGTGATGTTGTTGCTACTCGATGTGAGTGCAAACAAAAAGCACAAACATTTAATCGATACCACTTAACTACAGAACAAATAAACATCTTCCATATGATCTAAAAACACAACTTCTTGACACAATTTTCCTTAAATCATAAGAATAAGTCAATTTAAATAGCATCTACGACAGTCGTATCATATTCTCATGGTTATACCAGTCAATGTTTTATAAGCTATGACAATAGTCCTAAAAAGGATGAAAATAAAGAGAAACTGCCAACTGATGTTGCAAGTCAGAAAAGAAAAACATATTACTGGACGATAAAGGGAAATAATGATGTTGCTAAGGAATCCGGTTCAAAGACTAACGCTTCTAAGAAGAGAAAAGTGGATTATTAAGAAAATCCTGTTCAAGGAATGAATGTTGGAAAAGAACAAGTGGTTCCTATTACTTTGAAAGATGATGTGGCAGACAAATACAAAGACATTCATGAGGAAAATAACGTGAATGCTGAATAAACCAACTCCCATCTCAAAAGATCCACCCATGCATAGTGTCACCAATTTTGCTGATTTGTTTGCTCAAGTACAACACATTTGCTGTTCTTGAAACTTTGGCAGAAAATATTGGGCTATACTCAGATACAACACAAAATGAACAGATTCAAGCATTTACTACCCAACCTGCCTTACTCCAACACCTCTGCTCTACCTTGCACTCTCAACGCTACCTCACAATCTGTCCTTTCCACTACTACTCAACCTTTACCGCTACCCCAGTTTCTGATTTTATGAGAAAATAATAAATAAAACCACACATGCGACGTATAATTTTCAAATATGTAATACTGCTGCACATTTTATTCATGTTTAGAGTTTGTAAATATTTGGTCTAGTTGACAAATTTTTGAAAACAATGGTCTCGAGCAACGATGATGATAAGATTGCGTGTATATTATCTTTTTTGAGTTTATTGACCTTTATTTCTTAGAATAAAGTGAGCAAACAAAAAAAAATGTTAAAAAAACCCGTCTTGTAATTTAAACACATATATAATATATGCCATCTTGCAATTTCACCTATAAAATTCAAAAACTAAGCCACTTAATTTGTAAGAAATACCTGAGGCGCTAGCATGAATAGTCACTTGTTCTTCTGTTACATACTACACTATCGATATTCTGTAAAAAACTATATAATGTTAGACATGCACTGATAAACTTTTAAACGTATATCAATTACTCATTAACATAGTAAATCAATTGTATAACAAATCTGAGAGCTCTTTCATTCAGCCATGGAAAGAATCAATCGTGAGGGTGAAGAGAGAGAGAAAACATAAGGAGGCTCAGGACTGTTTATGTCATATTTATAAACTGGCTATAGACAATCATTTATGTTGCAATTTGGACACATTCTTTCCTTTAATTTGGCCTCCGATTTCCACCTTTAATTTTGAGATCCAAATATCCGTATTTTTTGTTTTCGGTCACTGTAGCATTTCTCTTTGGGGCTTTGCACCGGAGGTCTCTATTTTCGATGTTGTTGTAAGAAAAGTCCCTATGATAATAAGTATGTAAATTTAGTACCTGTTTTTTGTAAACCAGAAAGCGCAAACTATCTCGCGTTTTTTGTATAAAAGTGCAAGTTAACTTGCGTTTTTCAAAAATTTAAATTTTTTGAAAAATTTCAAATTTTTTGAAAAAATCTCAAAATAAAAAAGCGCAAACTAGCTTGCGTTTTTCTGATAAAAGTTGCAAGTTAGCTTGCATTTTCTGTTAGAAAAGTGCAAAACACCTTTTGTTTTCTATTTTTCAAAAAATATGGACTAACTTTACATACTTATATATACAGGAACTTTTCTTATAACACCATCAAAAATAGGGACCTGTAACTCGTTTCTTGTTTCTCTTTTTCCTCTTAAAATCCCTTAGATTAAACGAGTATGTGTTTCATACAAACTCAACCTAGAATTCTTACCTGCATAAAATCAAATTTCAGACCGTCTTAGATTAAACTAATTTATGGTTTATACAAACTCAACCTGTAATGCGTAGTCCTATTCTTATTTGCGTATTATCCTTAGTTGAATTCATTTGATGTTAATTAAAATAACAGCAAAAAATTGAACTTGACGAATACTATTTACTGAACTACATGAAAATGTATGATACGGTATTGGTAATCAAAAGCTTATGATGATAATTAGCACTGCAGTATTGGTAACGTATATTCTCTATAACCAACCGAGTAATGTGATATGATAGAAAACCTAGTTATAAATTATTACGTCATTTAATCAAATATAATCCTTTACATATATTTGAAACGGATCTTATGAATTTATATAATATTTGAACTACTTGAAAAGGATGAAATACCGACGGTCGATTTCCGTAGGCTTCCGACGGACCGTCGGCAGTCGTCAGAAACCGTCGAAAATCCGCAAATTTCAGCCCTCGACTGAGACATTTCTTCCTCAGTTCTAAGCATGCACAAAAAAAAAACCCCTATATTTCAATTTTAAGCTTCTAATCCTCAAATTCAAGTTTTCGGATCCTCCCCAGCTGTCTTATCACACTTTATTGCTTTCAATCTCAGCTATAATCTCCTATTTTCGCAAAAAATCTAATTTTTATCCTAAATTTATATTTGCATAAGTTGATAAATTAGGACTAGTTAGTGATCCTAATTATTTCTAATAGCCTAATAGTGATTTATAGTATCCCATGGTATACATATTTCATTTGTTAGCGTGAAGTTGTAAGAGTAGATATAATTTGTGATTTTGTGTGTATGTGTAAACCATTATATATGTGTTGATCATACCATTTTCTTGTGTTAATTGGAATAAGCCATAGAACTTGAAAACAAGTTACTTATCGAAAACAGTGATACCTTGTTCGATAAAATACGCGGAATAATGTGGTAAATTAATAATTTTTTGAAATATATAAAATTAGTAAATTTTCAATCGTTCACAAATAATAATATATTACATAATAAATAAGAAGACAAACTATAAAACTTCCACTTTTTGTATAAACAACTTCTTTATTTCATCCATTCGAGAGTTTTTGGCCCTGTCCGACAAGTCTTGTACATGATCTTTGTATAATTATTTGTTTTTGTCACAAAAACAGACAATTATATTCATCTGGTACAATACTTGTTGTATTTGTCCATATATTGGATAAGTTATAAACATAGTAAACAATTACATTTCGTGTATTATTCTGTTTTAAACGGTTCATAAATTTTCACCGTCACTTTTCTTTTTTGTTTCCTATGTACACGCATTTGTGTATAATGCAGGAAACAAAGGGAAATGCTGCCGAATTTTTGTTGAATCGTTTAAAACGAAATAATGTACGAAATATAAGTATTTATTGTGTTTGTAATGGAAAGTAGGATGATTGACCTGCAAAAATAATAATCATAAACCAATATTTTAATATTGTATTCTTAAGTTGGGTAAATAATGCGTATAAGTTTATGTATCAACACATTGAAAAATAATACGTCGATTCGTAAAATGGCCAAAATTTATTTTCAAATTTGTGACATATTTTTTAAGTAGGAAAACTGATCGATTATTTTGTTGATCGAAGAAGATGGATATATCAAAGAAAGGAATTGAGAGGCTCAATAAATGAAGATTTCTATAATGGTATAAATATATTTGTTGAATTTGCTTTAAGTAATAATGGAAACAATGTAGAAATTCGTTATCCTGTTGTAGGTGTAAACATTTGATGTATTTGTTACCCGATATTGTGATAGTCCATTTGTGCAAAAACGGTTTCGTGTCGGAGTATTATGTTTAGGATCGTCATGGAGAAGTTGTAGCATATACTTCTGCAAAGTCTGAATTAGAGATTGCTGGTAATGAAATTGTTATGATGAACCATATAGAAAATATGGTTGAAGATGCAGCATGATCAATGTTCCATATGGTTGAGTCGATGACGATGAAATAAATGTTGAAGAACCAAATATTGAAGTAAATTTTTATTACGATTTATTGGATGTTGCTAAGAAACCTCTTTGGGATGGTTCTAAAAGCGGGATTCAGTTATCAATAACCGTAGAATACATTGTGATGAAATCAAAATACAACATCATTGAAACCTGATTTATAGCTGTTGTACAAGCTGCAAAATAAAATATGCCATCCGATAATTTAATGTGACTATGAAGTTGAAAAACTTATGTCAACTTTTGGTTTATTTTATCAAAAAATAGATACATGTTTAAGTGGCTGCATGTTGTTTTGGAAAGAGGACATCACTTTTAGGAAATGTAGAATATGTAATGAGGAAAAGTACAAACCAAGAAAGAAGAATGGAAAGGAAGTTCCACACAAACATATGAACTATTTTCCCATCACTCCTAGGCTTCAAAGATTATACACATCTTCTATAATTGCGCCTCATGTGAGAGACATAGTGTGAGAACAGAGAAAAAAAGGTACGTTGACACATCCAGCCGATGGAGAAACATGGAAGCACTTTGAAAAAATTTATCTCAAATTTGCAGAATGTTAAACTTGGATTATATACAAATGGTTTTTTTTACCATTTTTTCAATTTGGTGCTAAATATTCATCTTGGTCCATTATCATCACACCATATAATTCACCTCCATGTATGAAAATGCAATATATGTTTCTTACTGTTGTTTTTTTGGCCCTGACGATCCGACACAAGGAATCGATGTTTCTTTACAATCGTTGATTGAGGAGTTAAAAACACCGTGGAATAAAGGAGTAGAAACATACGACGTTTCAAAGATTTTTTTTCCGTATGTTTGCTTCTTTTTGTGGACTATAAGTTATTTTCCTGCCAATGTAATGCTTTCAGGAAAGAGTACATCTGGTCATCTAGCTGGTCCTTATTGTGTGGAAGAAACAAGGGCATTTTCTTTACCGAATGGTAAGAAAATTTTATGGTTTGACCGCCATCGATGTTTTCTCCGTATGAATCACCCCTTCAAAGGAGATAGAGAAAACTTTCTAGCTAATAGAGTAGGAACCAGACAATCACCAATGATATGGTCAAGCGAAGACATATACGAGCTTGTAAGAGACTATCCAAAGATATATGAAACTGGAGTGCAAATAGAAATTGTAGGTAAATTGACTATTCATAATTGGTGCAAACAAAGTATATTTTGGGAGTTGACTTATTAGAAAGATCTTCTGCTTTGGTATAATATTGATGTAATGTCAAACGAGGAAAATGTATTTGATAATGTTTTAACACAATTTTGAATGTCAAGGGGAAGACTAAGGACGATTTTAAATCAAGACGCGTTATACAAGAATTATGCAAACGTCTAGAGCTTCATGTGAAACTAAACGACAGTAAAAAAAACCCAAAGGGTGTTATATGTTTGATAATAATCAAGTTAAAGTTGTGTTAAAATAGATGGAAGGATTTAAATTTTCCTGATGGGATTTCATCAAATCTTCGTAGACGTGTGACTTTTAAAACGATATACTAGATGGAATGAAAAGCCATGAATGTCACATAATGATGGAAAATTTATTATCCTTTGTATTCAAAGAACTATTACCCTTAAAAGTTTGAAAGGTAATAACGGTACTTAGTTTGTTTTACAAAGAGCTTTGTTCAACTACGTTAAGAGTGCAATGTCTATGTAAACTTGAAGAAGATATTCCTATACTGCTCTGTAAATTGGAGAAAATATTTCCACCAGGTTTTTTTAATGTAATGGAACATTTATCTATTCATCTTCCATTTGAAGCACGATTTCAAGGTCCTATGCAATATGGATGGATGTATCCATTTGAGAGGTATGAAATATGTTACCTATTAATTTAATTACATTCGGAAGTTAATGTTAATTTAAATTAATTTTGCGCAGATACTTGAATCATCTGAACAAAAATGTAAGGCAAAAAGCATGAGTTAAAGGTTCGATATGAAGAAGTTTCCTTCTTCCTCTCTCGCTATTTCAATGATCACGTGAACATATCATTTGAAAATGTTCCATGTAATGATGAAGACGATGAACAAGAGTCCTCTCAAACAAAGTTGTCTAGTATTAGACAACACGGTCGACCTTTTGGAAAATGTGCAGAAGTATGGTTAGGTGATAGGGTTCTTCATTTAGCACATACATATACTCTTCTTAATTATGCTGAGGTTGCACCATTTGTTAGGTAACATGAAATAATAATTTTTGATTTATTCATTTCAATAATGAATGTGCATGTAGAATTTAATGCAATATATGTATGCAGTATTTATGAAAGTGAACATCCACATGGAGATCTTAGTAAAAAAAATTCTGATTCGTTTTCGAATTACGTTTATAAATCGAGAAATTGTGTGGTCGACAAAGGATTGAAACATCTTGCGTTGGGACCAAAATGAAATGTCAAGGCATATCCAATATTTTTCGTCAACGAATATAAATTTAACACCAAAGAATACGGTGAAGAAAAGTAACAAAATAGGTGTATTTGTTAAAGGTAGGGATGATCCAGAAAATCACATAAATAATTTTTTTGGCATTTTAACTCAAATTTCGCAACTGACATATTTCTCACGACCTGCAAAGGATGTGTTTCTGTTTAGATGCAATTAGTTCAACAATGTTTTAGGTTATGGAATTAATGTGCACAAGGATTATAATCTTATCGAAATAAAGCATACATTGCATTTTTCTATCACAAGTACGATCCTTTTGTACTAGCCAAATAAGCATTCGAGAGTACGTAGGAAATAATAATAACAGACGATCGTATTGATTTTGAACCTCTGAACGATGAATCAAACGTTTCGGTAGAACCATTCGAGAGTACGTAGGAAAATAATGTAGAATATAAGACCGAATCTGAATCTGAAGACGATGAGGATTGATATAAATATTATTTTTAATTCTTATGTATTATGCAATTTATGTAATTGATGAGCTTTATTGTGCAAGTTATGTAATTTATGTCATTTATGAAACCGAATCTTCTTATCATCATATACATCATTTATATCAATCCTTCTGCAGTGTATATATACTGATCCTTCCTCGTAGTATATATATCGATCCTTCTTCAATGTATATATGCCGATCCCTTCTAAAAGTATATATATCGACTCCTCATGTATATATACCGATCCCTCCTGATAGTATATATACTGATCCCACTTCAGTGTATATATACCTATCCCTCCTGCTAGTATATATATGGATCCCTCTTTCGTGTTAATCTGCCGATCCCTCATGATAGTATATATACCGATCCCTCCTTATAGTATGTATACCAATCCCTCCTCCTAGTATATATATACCGATACCTCTTTAGCGTATGTATACTGATCCCTCCATATAGTATATATATTGATCCCTCTTCAGTGTATATATACCGATCCCCTCTTATAGTATTATACCGATCCCTCTCCAGGAGTATATACCGACCCCTCTCCAAAGGGTATATACCGATCCCTCTCCAGAAGGTATATGTCGACCCCTCTCGAATATTATACCGACACCTCTCCAAGGGGTATTACCGACCCCTCCCCAGTATGTCTACCGATCCATCACCAAGGTATTTCAGCCGAATCCTACATTGCCAGTCCCTCTCTCAACAAAACCGCCTTATTGATCCCAATGACAAAAAAGGGATCGCATCCTACATATTTAAAACTCAACTCAAAGACGGTGTGTTCTATACCCTTCCCTTACGTCTTGTGACCGACCAATGCATAAAGGATCAAGAGGCAACTTCTGAATGGCAACCAGGGAACGAACAAGCAACCGCTACTCAAACGATACTCCCAAGGATAGAGAACATAGATGATACGACTTTAAGAAAAAGCAGGAAACTTTGGCCCAATGGAAGACTTAGGTAAAACCAAGGTTTTCCAAAGCAAACGCCAAAGTTGCTCCAAGCGTAGATCACCAGGCCTTTGGATTTAGTGACTCTAAGCAAACCAATAATTGATTCCAAGAAATTAGCAAATTTTCTCAGGTGCGACTCCAAGTAGCTTACCACTGATCCGTCGATACCAGTCCACCTTGCTTTGCTCATATCTCGAACATGCATAAATCATTCACAAGCATAGCAAGTAGCTCTAACCTAAAAACCAACCAGATCGACGGTGACTGTCATCTCCTCCAGTCGAAGCATATTCATTGAAGTCGTCCAGTGTGCAGAATATCCAAGGAAATTCAATATGCCAACCATGCCGGCGTGTTTTGGAAGCACAATTCCTGGACTACATTTCATGAAATTGGATTGGCATATGAAATCCACCAGAGTAATAGTTCCATTGAATGCAGACGCTCTTCTATATTCCTCGAAGGTGTATCGATCATGCGATTTATGCAATTATTGTCCAAACCCATCTCCTCATTCAATCAATTGGATCAGAAGATTGTTGAGCAGTTTTGAGTACTTGCGACTCACACCAATGATATGATGTCATTACCTAATTTATTCCAAATCCTAGGCGACCCACTCAAAGAATTCCTGTAGAGATTCATTGTCATCGTCACTAGAGTTAGCAACCCCAACGAGGAATCATACTGATAACGTTGATGAGGGGAATAAACCCCTAGGAAGATTTTGGTAGTAAGTTAGCTTGAGAGCCTCAAATGACCTTGGATCATCTCAGGTACAAAGTGAATCAGAACCATTCGCTAAGGACTCAGATTCCAGTAGATGAACCAAGATCTCAAATTTCAATTCATATACTCCTTTGAATGATTCAATTGATAGCCTCTACTTAGAGACTCACGACTCAGAGCAGTATTGAGAAAGTCCCTCGAGAGAGTCCACCAAAGCATGGAGAAAATTCGAGGAATATTGTATGTTCCAAGATGCACACGGTCCTAACACTCGTGATTACATATGCCTCCGAGATGTGATTAGAAAGATGATTTGGAAAAAAGCTTCAACAGCATGTGCAAGCTCTGTAGAATGGTGGGCAAGCAACATCCGATGCCTTTTAGTAAAGAACACTGATTATCAATTAGACTGCTGATGGTCGACATCCCATTGAAAGGAGCTAGGGGCAAAGTGTAATAGCGAGCAAAATACATTGCTTCGCTTACCAATGAGATTTATTCTGACCTTCTTTTAATTAGTTTATTTTTATTTCAATTTCAATTATGGTGTGAAATATGACCAACTTGAATTAAACTACTTCCAATATGATGTAGGCGACCAAGTACTCCGTGTTGGCCTCCATTCAACCCACGGAGATCGTGTCGGATCTGTGGAGTTTCATCAAGAAGGGCGTGATTCGACCACTCATCAACTACCACGTGCCTATGACTTGGTGCCAAGGAGTAGAAATGGAAAAGCTCATCATGGTCAGAATGTAATACGAAGCGGACATGACTGACTATTCATTCATTGACCTCCGTATTCGACATGGGGACGTAAGCAAGCTTGGAATGAATGTGGCCTGATTTTCCACTCCTCGAGTCATAAAATAAATTTCGAAAAAATACATATGCCTCTCCTAAAGCTCAGTGATGCCTGGATCTAATTAGAGTGGACGTGATTTGATCATCTACACATCAACTCCTGCCTTGAACATAAGAGGAAGTTGAAAGCCTGACTTGGAGTAGCTATGATGAACTGCCGAATCATCAACCACTGTTCTCAATACATGGACATGATTGCATCCTAAAACGTGTGCAATGTAATTTGTCATCTTGATAATCCATTATCCTCTATTTGCTAGAAAGAATATGAAGCAAATTATACAAGACTCGATCATCCGACCCTAACATGGATATGATCCAATCATCCATCACATGCTTTTTTCCTTGACTTAATGGGAAGAGCCACAATTACCATGTGGACAGGAATCGACCATTTGATTGGCAAGTTTCATCCTGAATACTGGAAGAAAAATCCCATTCCATAAGCAAACGTGGTACGACCATTCATTCGACAGCTTTTACCTCGACAGGGTAAATGAAGTACTAATCAAACGGGTGGAAATACGATTGCGCTCAACAAAAATCTCTAAATCACTGAAGCGCACTAGAGTACTCTAAGTCCCTGAAGCACGGACTAGAGTACAAATGGCTTGACAAAAATCTCTAAGTCTCTGGAGCGGACTAGGGTACAAACGACTTGACAAAAATCTCTAAGTCCCTGAAGCGTACTAGAGTACTCTAAGTCCTTGTAGCGGACTAGAGTATAAACGAATTGACAAAAAACTCTAAGTCTCTTAAGCGGACTAGAGTACTCTAAGTCCCTGAAGCGGATTATAGTATAAACGACTTGAAAAAAATCTCTAAGTCCCTGAAGTGAACTAGAATACTCTAAGTCCATAAAGCGGACTAGAGTATAACGTCTTGACAAAATCACTATGTCCCTTAAGTGGAATAGAGTACTCTAAGTCCCTGTAGTGGACTAGAGTATAAATGACTTGACAAAAATCTCTAAGTCTCTGAAGCGGACTAGAGTACTCTAAGTCCCTAAAGCGGATTAGAGTATAAATGACTTGAAAAAAATCTATAAGTCCCTGAGGCATATTAGAGTATAAATGACATGAAATAATCTCTAAGTCCCTAAAGCGGACTAGATTGCTCTAAGTCCCTAAAGTAGACTAGAGTATAAACGACTTGAAAAAAATCTCTAAGTCCCTGAAGCGGACTAGAGTACTCTAAGTCCCTGGAGCGTGGACTAGAGTATAAACGATTTGACAAAAATCTCTAAGTCCCTGAATTGGACTAGAGTACTCTAAGTCCCTAAAGCGGACTACGGTATAAATAACTTTACAAAAATCTCTAAGTCCTTGAAGTGGACTAGAGTACTCTAAGTCACCGGAGTGCGGAGTAGAGTATAAATGACTTGACAAAAATCCCTAAGCCTCTGAAGCGGATCAGAGTACTTTAAGCCCATGATGCGGACTAGAGTATAAATGACTTGACAAAAAACTCTAAGTCCCTGAAGCTGACTAGAGTATAAACGACTCAATAAAAATCTCTAAGTCTGCGGAGTACATACTAGAGTACTCTAAGTACTTGGAGCACGGGCTAGAGTATAAACGACTCAACAAAAATCTTTAAGTCCATGGAGCGCGGGCTAGAGTATTCAATGTCCCGAAGCGTGGACTAAAGTATAAAAGATTCGACGAAAACTCTAAGTCCATGGAGCACGGACCGAAATATGAACACGAATTGGGCGTGAGTCAACTACACGCCGAATAACTCTAAGTCCCCAAAATGTGGACTAGTGTATAAACATGGATGAATTGATGAGTGGATTTCGATCGGTCTCTATTCCACAAAATCCAGCCAGAAATCGATAGGAGGTGTACAAACTTGCTAACAATTGGAATTTGACCGACCGACTTATGGCCTTGCCAAACCAATGCTGGGGGCAGGAGTGAAAATCACTAAAAGCTAAATATGACAGCTCATTATAGCTCGGACTTGGTGTTCTTTACACTTGAAGGCAACAACTTCAAGGAGGCATCAATACAAAATCAATCAAAACGAAGGGTGACCGACTATATCGTATCATTCGATCGAGGGCCAATAACGATCCTTACCAAACATAAATGAATGAGATCCGGATATCCCTCGAAAAACTGTGATCATTAGAGTGTGGAAAGGAAAGTAAAACATAAATTCTTGATCATTAATTCTCCAGCACCCTCCTTCGATCCCTCAGGAGGAGTATGAAACTAAATAAGCATGACCCAACTGCACTAGACCGAACTTTCCCCCTAGATCTGATTACAGAATATGAATTAAAATGGATGTGGTTGACCATCTAGTAAAGATATAACATTTTTTTCTTCTAAGTTAAATGGTGCTAAGATGATAGTGTGAAACTATTTCTTGTCTAAAAAAAATCAAAAAGAGAAAAATTCTTGTATATATGTATAGTTGTTAATAAACAACTAAAGTCATGTGTTCACATTCGTGTGTTCATTCGTCATGCTTTGTACCCTTCTCACGTAAGCTCGAAAGGTAGTGCACGATCGATATATCTGGCCTCAGTTTATCTGACATAGGTGTGTGTATATAAAAAATTCTTTTATTAATAGCGCCTACAGTCAATAAGTGTTCACACTAGTGTGTTCACTGCCACGTTTTGTATTCCCTCACGTAAGCGTGCAACGCAGTGCACGGGTATAATGATTTTGAAGTACTGACTTTCACGGAAAAGAAGAAAAAAACAATCACGCTCTGTTTTTATTTTAGAGAAGAAACGGGGAATTGACTATAAAGTGTTGCGTGGTGGAATTTTGATTGTGGGCAGTGGGCCGAAATTGTCGAGCCATTTTAGTTCGTTCTTTTTTATTTATTTTACATCCTTTTATTTTTTTTGCTCAAAAACCTTATTGTTAAAAAAAACTTTAGTGTTAATTAGATTTGTTAGGCTATGTTCACTTCTTTCTTTTAATAAAGTAAAATAAATAATGTTCCGTGATATCAAAAGATCGATTGAAGACAAAAGACAGTTTGTCTCAAAGATTGATCGTACTTTGCTTCGCCATCGATATCGATGAATTTTTTCCAAGCGCGGATCAGGCTGCAAATGATAGGACATGACAAGCAAAGCCATGAAAGCCAGTGTTCCAAATTTCAGGTTAATCGGAGTTCGTATGAACGAGATATGATCGATGCAAGTTAGCCAAAGTATGTTGTTCGAACCCATCAAATTGTTGAGAAGATGCCCATTTCGAATCGATGGGGTTCGTATCCATCAATGATTGCCTTGTTCGAACCCATCAGGTTCCACACACTTTGAATCGATCGAGTTCGAATCGATCAAGCAACGTTAACAGTCAGTTTGAATCGATCGGTTTCGAATCGATCAGGTGGGCATCGTCTCAGCATGTTCGTACCTATCGGCTTCGCATCGATCGAAGCGGTCAGGCTTTCGCATCGATGGACTTCGTATTGATCAAGCTTCGGCTAGAGTGTCACATTCGAATCCATCAGCATGGCTCGGTTCGTCTCCATCGGCTTCGTATCGATAACCTAACATCAACTTCGCATCCATCGGAGATACGCTACTTCGTCTCCATCCCAAGGCCGTGTTCGAATCCATGAACAGAGGCTTGTTCGTATCCATCAGGTCAATGAATCTTGGATGACGTGTCCTCCAACGATACAAACAAGGCGGAATCTATGGATTCGATGCAGTCAACTCAGAGTATAAACCGGATCGAGGCAAAGTATGCGCGCCACGTCTTCACAAGACCATGTGAGGTGATCGATTCAAAGGAGTCAATTCGAACCGATGGATTCGAAATGAACAGCCAACCGAAACATGCTAGCTCGTATCGATCATATCTCCCAAACCGCTAAACCAAATGCAACGAAATTTTCACAGTAGCTTCCATACAAGGTAAAATTGTTCCTGCCAAGTTTCAGCTCGATTAGGTCATTTCTTGATGGATATGAAATCACGTCGTATCGATCTCAAATCGAGTCGAAACTTGGTGGGGTCGGTCGCGTGGGCCCACTCACCTGCCAGAAAAAGTCTCCCGAAGTTTGAGCGAGATCTGGGCCTCCTACGCCTATAAATAGCACCCTAAAGCCTTCAGAAAAGGGAATCTTTGGCCATCAACGTCCAGACTCTGCCGGATTCAGTTCTCCATCTTTCTATCACCATTGTAATCAAGTATTAGAGCTACAACTTGCTGTAATCCGCTGTAATCGATTGAAATCATCAAGTGAATCAATAAAATCATAAGCTTCAGAGTGGACGTAGGCAAGATCGCCGAACCACTATAAATCCTGTGTTTGTGATTGTTATTTGTGAATTATTGTGATTGCTATTGCTTAGATCTGAGTTCTATATTGATTATTGCTGATTTGAGTTCATAAACGGGTGCTTTCAAGATATTGGGTGTTTGTGGTCAATTTTGACGCAAACATTTTGGTGCTTTCACTGAGAAAAGCTGATTCAGGATAAGTTGAATTTGAAGACTTAAGAATTTAGATCTAAGAACCATGACAAGACAAACAAGTAAGAGACAAAGGCCAGAGAGAAGTGAACATCAAGGAAGTCAAGAGGCTTCCTCAGGAGCGAATCAAGCGTCGATCTTCATCACTAGGGACGAGATGGAGACAATGATGAAGAAACAAGAGGAGTTGATCCAGAGTTTATTTCAACAGATAGGACAACTTGGAGCACAGAATAGAGAAGCAGATGGAGTTCAAAATGGAGCAGGACCATCCGGCGTGGCACCTGAACTAGGGGGCGCGCATGGAGAATATCGATCCAATCTCGGAGAGAGAGAGGAGCATCTGCGCAACCTGGGAGTAGCAGAGGAGTGAACGCTCAGTCAAGGGGGCAGATCCCAGAGTTCCCTCGTGAACTCGGGGGGCAGGTTGAAAGTGACGAACGAAGATTGCATCTCGGAGACAATGACAGGTTGGCAGAGATGGTCAGGAGAGCCATGAGAGGCGGATTAGTGAACAAGGATTTAGAGGATGTTAATAGGAGTCCTTTTACTCCGGCAATCAGACGAGCTAGGAACCCACCGGATTTCAAGTTACCATCGTTGGACATGTATAACGGGAGAACGGACCCCACGGTTCATCTGACAAAGTATATGAGGCATATGGAAGTGCTGGAGGCATCAGAGGAGGTTATGGCTCGGTGCTTTCCGTTGTACTTGGCGGATATTGCGGCGTAATGGTTCAGACAACTAGAGAGTGGATCTATCGGAACATGGAATGATTTAACTGAGAGATTTATGAGGCAATTCAGGGTTCACATTACAAGACCTAAGAATGTGATGACTCTGGCAACTCTAAAACAGAAGGCTGGAGAAACTTTGAGGAGTTTTCTGACGCGATTCAATGCAGCAGCAGCTTCGGTGGATCGAGCAGATCCATCTATGGTGGTGATGGCAGCTGTGTCCTGAGTAGCTGACGACACAGAGTTCAAAAATTCATTAACTAAAGATCCGCCTGTGGATCTAGGGGAATTCTATGACGAGGTAGAAAATTTTTAACGATTGGAAGATGCAAACGCCGAAAGAGAAGAAGGAGAAGGAATTGATATTTATCCGATCAAAGGAGGAAATCCCCCTGAGAAAGGTGCGGAAACTAGTAAAGGTAAAAGAAAGACTGGGAATGACGGGGACAGGTCAAAGCGGCAACGGAGGGAGCCGCGATTCACCACTTACTCTGAGTTGAATGAGAGTCTGGAATGAACTTATCAGGATACCAAAGAGCAGGTTCTGTATCGTAGACCAATGCGAAGGGATCTGACCTTCGACGAAAGGAAATCAGATAAGTTTTGTGTATTTCATGAATTGAATGGTCATAACACTAATGATTGTAGGCATCTAAAGGACGAGGTGGAAGGGAATATCAGGAACGGTATGCTCCTTCAAGATGTGAGGAGGCGAACTCCAGCGGTGGAACCAGAGCGACCACCGTCTACATCAGCTAGAGGCAATCCTGAATTAAGGCACCGTTTGGTTATCCATTGATCGACTGAAATAATGATGAACAAGTCGTAAGCTTCCCACTAACACAATTAAATCATTTACACATGTACGAGATCGCGAACGATCCCCAGGCATGCTCTGAATGATCATTGACCGTTTCGTAGTGGGAACTTACACTTTGACATCCTTACTTTGCTTTTGTTTCATTTTGATTTGGACATTTGGACTTGGTTTGTTTGGACATTTCTATTTTAAAACTCATCTGTTGAATAGATATTTGATTCTGATAATTCTGGAATGGCTAAGCTACTTACACATGTACGGGGTCGCGAACGGTCCTTAGGCATGCTCTGAGATGGCGATAAACCGCCCTGATAAACGATCCAGGGACCCACTCGAACGTGAGCCTGGTATCGATAATATTAAGTCCCACCCCGGGCTCACTCATTTGCCTCGAACGGCACCCGACCTCGAACGGTCACAATTCGCCTCGAACGGCGCACGATCGCGAACGATCACAATCTGCCTCGAATGGCACCCGACCGCGAACGGTCACGATTCACTTATTATGTCGGACCTCGAACGGTCACAATCAGTCTTGAACGGCACTCGATCGTGAACGATCGATATCCGCCGCGAACGGCATACGACCGCGAATGACATACGACCGCAAACGGTCCCATCTCATCATTCGCCACGAATGGCATCGACTGCGAACGGTCCCATTCCATCCTTTGCCGCGAACGGCATTGACCGCGAACGGTCCCGATTCACCTCAAATGGCACATGATCCCGAACGATCGCCATTCGAGGTCATATGAAATTATGAAGTTCTTTACAGGTTATTGATAGGATATGAACATCCAACTCGAGGCATATAAAACACACCTTCCTACCGCAAGGCATGTTTTGGGGGGCGAATGTTATCCCGCTTTTTGGCAAAGCCGTGATATCAAAAGATTGATAGAAGACAAAAGACAGTTCGTCTCAAAGATTGGTCGTACTTTGCTTCGCCATCGATATCGATGAATTTTGTCCGAGCCCGGATCAGGCTGCAAATGATAGGACATGACAAGCAAAGCCATGAAAGCCAGTGTTCCAAATTTCAGGTTAATCGGAGTTCGTATGAAAGAGATATGATCGATGCAAGTTAGCCAAAGTATGTTGTTCGAACCCATCAAATTGTTCAGAAGATACCCATTTCGGATCGATGGGGTTCGTATCCATCAATGATTGCCTTGTTCGAATCCATCAGGTTCCACACACTTCGAATCGATCGAGTTCGAATCGATCAAGCAACGTTAACAGTCAGTTTGAATCGATCGGTTTCGAATCGATCAGGTGGGCATCGTCTCAGCATGTTCGTACCCATCGGCTTCGCATCGATCGGAGCGGTCAGGCCTTCGTATCGATGGACTTCGTATCGATCAAGCTTCGGCTAGAGTGTCACATTCGAATCCATCAGCATGGCTCGGTTCGTATCCATCGGCTTTGTATCGATAACCTAACATCAACTTCGCATCCATCGGAGATACGCTGCTTCGTCTCCATCCCAAGGCCGTGCTCGAATCCATGAACAGAGGCTTGTTCGTATCCATCAGGTCAATGAATCTTGGATGACGTATCCTCCAACGATACAAACAAGGCGGAATCTACGGATTCGATGCGGTCAACTCAGAGTATAAACCGGATCGAGGCGAAGTATGCGTGCCACGTCTTCACAAGACCACGTGAGGTGATCAATTCGAAGGAGTCGATTCGAACCGATGGATTCGAAATGAACAGCCAACCAAAACATGCTAGCTCGTATCGATCATATCTCTCAAACTGCTGAACCAAATGCAACGAAATTTTCACAGTAGCTTCCTTACAAGGTAAAGATTGTTCTTGCCATGTTTTAGCTCGATTGGGTCACTTCTTGATGGATACGAAATCACGTCGTATCGATCTCAGATCGAGTCGAAACTTGGTGGGGTCGGTCGCGTGTGCCCACTCACGTGCCAGAAAAAGTCTCCCGAAGTTTGAGTGAGATCTGGGCCTCCTACGCCTATAAATAGCACCCTAAAGCCTTCAGAAAAGGGGATCTTTGGCCATTCAATGTCCAGACTCTGCCGGATTCAGTTCTCCGTCTTTCTATCACCATTGTAATCAAGTATTAGAGCTACAACTTGCTGTAATCCACTGTAATCGATTGAAATCATCAAGTGAATCAATAAAATCATAAGCTTCAGAGTGGACGTAGGCAAGATCGCCGAACCGCTCTAAATCATGTGTTTGTGATTGTTATTTGTGAATTATTGTGATTGTTATTGCTTAGATCTGAGTTCTATATTGATTGTTGCTGATTTGAGTTCATAAACGGGTGCTTTTACGATATTGGGTATTTGTGGTCAATTTTGACGCAAACAAATAAATAAGTAAATAAATAAATAAATAATTGTTTTGTTTTTTAGTTTTGGTTTGAATTATTTTAAAATTTGAACTTTATATATTAAACTAAAAAAGGGTTGTTTTCAAATGTTTTTTGTTTAATTTGTTTTGTTTTTGATTTATTTTAGTTTTTGGTGGATATAAAAAAACTCTATATATATTGTGTTTTTATATTCAAGTTGCTAAGGCAGTAAATCGCAAGGAGAAGAATAGTGTGCTAAAAAAAGGGCCTTGCTTGCGCTTAAAAAAAATCACCACTTTAAAATAAATTGTTATTAATTCTGCATGCTCTAGTATCATGCCCTTTTTCCTTGTTTTTAATTTGATTTGCATTGTTGGTTGCTTGCATTTGCATTTATATATAAAAAAATTCAAAATACAAAAACAAAAACAAACTTCATTTTAGCTGCATTGTAAATTTACGTTTATTTTTTTTGCATTTGTCTCATCTTATTTTTATTTTCTAAGGGCAGTACCCCAATTCACACATGGTGAGGGATTTCATCACCCTTTTCTTAGCCCACATATCGCATTTCATCGTAGAATTCGACTAACAATAAAGGTTAGACATTGGACTTAAAGGTGTTGCGAGCTTATCTAGGCTTAATTGTATCTTCACAACTGTTTTCATTAAACAATTTAATTTCTTGGTGTTTATGCTACGACAGAGCAATAACCATTTATAAATATTACGGTGATTCATAAACATCATAGTGGTTGTTCCTTTGAAGGTACGTAAACCTTCGGTTGCATTGCTACGATGATTCATGGTGCACCAATGAATCCTGTCCGTTACCTAGCTAATGACTATCTTGTTGATTTAAGACAAAGTATGATTATACAATTTTGGGTTAATTTAGGATAGAAAGTCTGTAATTAACCCTTGCATTCATTTAGTTGCATTAGTTCATGATTATTTAAAATTTTAAAAAAATCAAAATCCAAAACTGGAAAAATTGTAAACATTCCTTAACTTAGTTTTTTTAAAATTCTTTCTTTTGAAATTTATCTTTCAATCAAAAATAAAAAAAATTGAGTTATTGTTTTATAAAAAAACAAAAAAAAACTATACTACCTTTTCAAAAACCAAAAATATTGAAAAACCAAAATACAAGACAAAATTCAATTTTCCATTTTGAAAACAAAATTATATTTGTAAATATTTATGCTTTATAACAAAAGAATTCCCAAAAACATTCTTGAAAATGTCCAACTTTCCCTACTTACATGAATTCTACGATAGTTGTGAAAATCAATATAATCCATATTATTTCACACCAAATTCTTATAGATATTTTAACAACTATTGTTTAAATGATTCAAATTTTGAACCATAAAATTTTCAGAGTGATGACCAACCTTCAAATCTTAAAAATAGCATTTTGTCTTCACTTGAAATCTCTACACAACAAAATCAAATGGTAAATGATTTGAGTAATTCTTATTTGTGTGATAACTCCAGTCAAAATTTTAAAAGTAATCAAGATTTGAATTCACTTCAAAATACCAACGATTTCGAGTATAACCCATGCCAATTAAATTTTGAACTCCAAAGTGAATTTGAAAATCAAAATCAAAATGTGATCTACATTTCAAATAATTTTGGCAATGGTAATAATCTCGACTACGATACGAGTGAAATTTTTAATTCTCAACAAATCCAAATCGAAAATTCTCAATGAATTTTGTTGATAAATGGACGAAATTTACAATAATCGCATGGATTTATTGTTCGAATCATATATGAAACAACGTGAGAAACAAATCAAATCTCAACATGTGGCGAGTCAAATGACAATCCATCTTTTTACCAAAATCGATGATTTTCAAACAACAACTATTGAAATTGAAAATGATGGTCTTAATGAAGTTGTTGAAAACACGGTAATTGTTTGGGTTTCAATTCTTTTGAGCATGAGAAACTCGATTTAAGATTTGATCTTCCTTTTCCAGATTTTGAAATTTTGAACACAACAACTTTGGATTTTGAACCTGATAATAAAGTTGTTGATAATTCAATAAAGGAAGATGAATTCAATGAACATGATTTCTTTTGACTTTGCGACGGCAAATTGTTAAATTCTGATGGGGAAGATTTAAATCACCATTTTGATTTTGAAATTGATAATTCTAAAGAAGTTTTCAATGATAAGCTTGAATTTCAATTTGGTAAAAATAAATTTGAATTTCAATCCATTGTTTTATCAACCCTAAAAATCATCTAAAGTAACACAACTCATACGATTTTCAATAAAATGACATTCATTTTTCCAAATCCACATTTAACTTCGAAACCTTTTATGGTTTGGTTTTTCGAGCTTGAGCTGTGGCTCGCATACTTGGCGAGACAAATGAGTCGGTCTTTGGAAGACCGTTTCATTTACTTTTTGATGATATACTTTCTGAACTCTTGTAAACAATAATCTTTTCATTTTCATGTAAATATAGGTCGTCGTTTTATTTTTGTTTTATTTTTCTCCTTTCATATGGGTTGACTGTGGGGACATAGTCAAAATCAAGTGTGGGGGGGGGAGGAGTCTTATCTTCTTTTTGTTTTTTCATAGTTTTTTTACATTTTCTTTTCAAACCCCCAAAAAAAAGAGAAACAAAATGTCAAAAAAAAATTAAAGCATTTTGATTTATTTTTAAAGGAGCACTATAGGATAAATATATGGTTTTGGTTAATTAATTTGAAAATTTTGAAAATTTATTTGACTTAACAAAAAAAAATAAAGTTTGATTACAAGTGACGATGGTTTAACTAGTATATAGGAAGATTCATACATGTTAATTATGAAATACATCCTAATTGAAAATCTTTGTTTTAAAAAGTGGTTTATTTAAAGTAAAGATATAACATTTTTTGCCAATAAGTTAAATGGTGCTAAGATGATAGTGCGAAACTCTTTGTTGTATAAAAAGAAAACAGAAACAGGGAAAAAAGTATTTCTCCTATATGTATAGTTTTTAATAACCACCTAGAATAATGTGTTCACACTCGTGTGTTCACTCGTGATGTTGCGTACCCTTCTCACGTTCCCAAAAGATAATGCACAATCGGCATATTTGGTCCCAGTTTATCGGAGTTAGGTATGTGTATATTTAAAAAATTCTTTTATTAATAACGCCCACAGTCAATAAGTGTTCACACTTGTGTGTTCACTTGTCACGCTCTGTATTGCCATCATGTAAATCCGCAACGCACTGCACGGGTAATATACCTGGCCTAAGTTTATCTGAGTTAAGCATACGTAAATATTGTAAATAGCAATAAAATTTTCAAAAAAAATAGAGAGAGTAAGCAAATGAAATCCAAGCACTATTTTAACTTGTTTAATTTGACTTGTTATTGAAAAGAAATGAAAATACCACTTTGATAAACTTTGATGATCAACTAAGATCCATTTCATAGTTACATTGTATTATCGACCGAAACAACGAGTTAAAATATAGTTTATTTGTTAAGATAACTTGATTTTTGTTGGAAATTTTGAAAGCTCTTAAATTTCTCGATAATCACCAAAACCTATATTTAACTTATTCACGTTAATTTGAAAGTAAGTCCTTCATTTTTAAATATTTTGAAAAACTCACATTCGTCTCTTTGTAAGTAAATCTTGCATTTTGTAAACATTTTCATATTGCATTTGGATTCTGCGGGTAGTATCCACTGAAAACCCTCATGAGACAACACTCTTCCTATTGGGGACACTCAGAGGTTTAATGGCTTGTTGCATACGTTCAATCCAATCGTGCTCCCTACGAAAACGGATTTATGTTTTTTTTTAGTTTATTCACGGACGAATAAAAAGATAAATGTGAGGGTATTTGGTGTGCACGTAAATGTGCATATTTTTTACCATCGTATTTAATATATTTAAATTAAATAAATGATCATATTGGGTATTTTAACTTTTTTAAACCAAAATTCAAATTATATTCAAATTGTCATATATTCATCTTTATATAGGGAAAAAATAGTTATTTTTGTGCATTTATTCATTTGTGAAAATTTACTTGGAATTTTCTATGTTTTTTTGTAGGAATTTTAGTGAATTTTACAAGTGATTTCATGAAGATATGCATGCACAAGAGTGAATACAAAGGAATGGAGATTGTAATAATTCAAAGTGATGATCATAGAGGACCTCACCTATCCACCTACCTTAATATACACTTAGGAGCTAATGCACATGTTAAAAGATCATTAAATCTTCATGCACACTTAATGGATGAATATTTGAAGTTAATGATAACTTGGCCACTACACTTCCTAAGAGGGTATTTTGGGTAGTTCCCAAAAAAGTGAATTAAGGTTTTAAACTTGTATAAATACCCCTTATGTTTTATGTAATCCTCTTCTGGAGGTTCTCTTCTCTTTAGTTTAGTTTAGGTTTATAAATAAAAGAAAGCTTTCTTTCACTTTTCACGGCTACTTAGCTATTTTAATTTCATGTAACTTTTCTTTTTATGCAATGTTAAATTAGTGTTCTCTTTTATTTACATGCCATTTTCCTTTCACGTTAGTAGTTAGTTTATTTTTCATGCAAGTTGATTAGTTTTTCTTTTACTTTACTCACATTTTTCTTTTCTTTTTCTTTCTTGTTGCAAGCTATATTTGTTGAAATGATAACAAATATGAGAGGCTAAACCCCTTCAATTTAGGGGTAATGAAGCTCTCTTATCATGTACCTTCAACATAATTTGATGTTTATGTTTTCTTTTTGTGCTTAATGAGAATGATTGAAGTGGTTTAAATTGTTATTTTTGCTTTGAATTTGATAGCTTATATTGTTGACACCAAATCGGCTATACTTAAACAATCACTAAACAATAATTGCCTCTTCATCTTTATATGATGATGGTAATGAAGTGAATGTTGAAATTAAAATTTGATGGTCTATGTTTCTAATTAATAGGCCATGCTTAAAATATATTTCATTTTCAACTTGTTGTCATTTTTCATGAGAATTAGTAAGTGGTTTAAGGTGTGTGTTAAAGTTTGATGGCTTATGTTGGGCTAATTAATAGCACAAATATGCCATACTTATGATAAATACTTCACTTAAACTAACTAATAACCAAAAAAGAGAGATTATAATTTCATGTTTTGTTGAACTACATGATCTGGAGAGTAGAATTATCTCTAAATTGTCATTTAACTCTCATATTTTCATCACTTTATTTTTGTTAAGTTTTCTCATTTTCTAATTTAAACATTCTCTCGAGTTTGGTATAATTTAATAGAATAGAGATTTAGAATCAACAATTTCATATGGATTGACCCATACTCGCCACGTACTAATAATTGTAAGCCGTGCGCTTGTGGTATAAATTTTATTATAAATTCATTCGACGAATTTCTAACTCAATAGAATTCCCTTCGTCGAACACTACGACCGAAAGGATGCCTAAGCTCATTTGCAACTAACTATCATTGCAACTTAAACGACAAGCAATAGTTCGCCAGTACGATGAATGGAAAGAATGCGACTCGAATACACAAGCAGATACAAACTCAAAGCGATTCCCCGATGATGAAAATTACTCAAATGGCTAATCCATAGTAGTTTGGCACTTAAGGGAATTGACATCATCGTCTTCTTGCCGATCCGAAAGGTGGAGTGAAATATGCAAACGTAGCAGTTGATTACTTCACCAAATGGGCAGATGTAGAACTTTTAACCATGACCAAGGTGAAGAAAATAATCAATTTCATCGTCCAGAACGTCATATGTCATTATGACCTTCCATGAACCGTTATAACCGATAATGAAGTCCAATTCAACAACGCTAATTTTGAAAACTTCTACCATCGACATCATATTGAAAAGAGATTCACGGTATTTGCTCACCCTCATGCAAATGGACAGGTTAAAGCTGTGAATAAAATCATAAAGTCTATTCTGGAGAGAGGTGTGGAAAAGGCTAGAGGTTAATCGGTGAATGAGCTCCCAATAGCATTATGGGCTTGCAGAAATACCCGAGAGTCCGCGACTAGCCATACTCCATTCGCCCTTACTTACGGCTCCTAGGCTATCATCCACGTAGAACTTGAAGTCCCCTCTTATCGAGTGGTTGATTACAACCAATATTTCACAAAAAATATAAACAAGGAATTACAATTAATTGCAATTAAACCAGAAGGAATTGGTGATGACTCACGAACATATAAAATGCAATCGAGAGCCAATGGCAAGAACATGTACCTAAACGTGCACGTGTATATTCATAAAATTCAACTTCTTAAAATCAACAGAAATTGGATTTTCACTTGGAGTTATTAAAGAAAAGAGTGGATCAGATAACCGAAGCCTACTAGCCCTGTAGAACCGGCACAGATGGTCACTGACGGAATACAATCTTGAATTTATACTATTCGAAATCGACCCAGGATCATGACGACCAAAGATGGATATTACATTTGGGGGATAAAATTAAAGGATAACAACTATTCATAAAACATGATGGATTTCTTTCTGGAGGCTCTAACTTTCTTCGATTCAAAGCATGTTATGTACGTAATAATGCGTACTTTGGGGGGGCAAATGTTATCCGTCATTTTGGCCTGGCTACACATAGGTGATTGCGAGGACTAGACTTGACTATTGATGGAAAAGATGGCCACAAGACGACAACAATATGACCAAAGCATGATATCCGAATAGCTATACTCAGCCCAGGGTAAATAAGGTCAACGGATAGGTGATACAGGATGTCAGAATGATGAAGGTTAGCTTGGTGGAATAGGGATCGACATAGATGTTTGATAAGTTGAAGAGTGTGTAAGTGAGGTCGTCATAGTGCATGACATATGGAATAAGTCAGATCAGCATAATGTATGGTATAACATGGATCGGGTCGGCCTAGGAACGAAGATCGTCAGGTCGACATACTGTGTGGTATAACGTGGATCGGGTCGGCATAGAGTGTGAAGACCATCTGGACAACACAATATAGCTTGTGTCATCATGATAATTTCGGTCGACATAGTGTGTTAGGCTGAGATTTTCTTATAGTGGGCCCAAGTGTTCAAAGGGGTCCAGGCTTGAAAATGTCAGTTAGACTATATGCTACCTTTGTCTATAAATTCAGGGGCGAGGGCCATTTTTGGGATCTCTCTTTTTGGGACTTCATCTTCTTCTTCTTCCTACTCTAGATACTCTGCCATGGCTATGTTTCTTATAAACTTGTATAAATGGATTTTGGATAATCCAACAGCTCATGTAATTGTAATCAAGTGAAAGATTAATAAAATGTGAAGTGGATGTAGGCCAAGATTGCCGAACCACTGTAAAATATTTGTATCTATTTACTTTTATGCTTTTTCTTTAGATTTCATTAATTTTTCGATATCTACGAAATTCTATGAGTGTTGATGCCCATTTTTGGTGTTAACATAAAAGTTTACATCGTCCTTATCAACTTCAACCATTGGAAACATTGATCATGCTGCATCTTCAACCATATTCTCTATACAATTCGTCATAACAATTTCATTACCAGCCACCTCTAAATCTAACCCTACAGGAGTATGTGCTACAACTTCTCCATGACGATTCCAAATATAATACTCCGATATGAAACCCTTTTTGCACAAATGAACTTTCACCATATCTGGTAACAAATACTTCAAATGTTCTTACCTACTATACAGACAACGAATTTATACATCGTTTTCGTTATTACTTAAAGCGTATTCAACAAATACATTCATACCGTTAATAAAATCTTCCTTTATTCAGCCTCTAAGTCCTCACGAATTTATACATCATTTCTGTTATTACTTAAAGTGATTCAACAAATACGTTTATATCATTATAAAAATCTTTCTTTATTGAGCCTCTCAGTCCCCTTCTTTGATACATCCATCTTCTTCGATCAATAAAATAATCAATCATTTTTCGTATTTAAAAAAATATGTCACAAATTCAAAAATAAATATTGGCCATTTTACGAATTGATATTTTAATTTTCAATATATTAATACATAATCTTAGATGCGTCAATTTAACCCAATGTAAGAATACAATATTGAAATGTTGGTTTATGATTTTGTATTTTGACGGCCAGTCATCCTACTGTCCATTAGAAACACATGAAATAATTTCATTTCATAAATTATTTCGTTTTAAACGATTCAACCAAATTTTGGAAACAGTTCTCCTTTGTTTCCTTCATTAAACACAAATGCGTGTACACAAGAAACAAAAAAGAAAAGTGACGGTGAAATTTGGTGAACCGTTCAAAATGAAATAATATATGAAATGTAATTGTCTACTATGTTTATAACTTGTCCAATATAGGGACAATCCAGTAAGTATTGTACCGAATAATGTAAATGTCCGTTTTATGACAAAAACGAATATTTCTATAACGATCATGTACAACACTTATAGGATGGGGCCAAAAACTCTCTAAGGGACGTAACAAAAAAGTAGTTTATACAAAAATTGGAAGTTTTATAGTTTTCTTCTTATTTATTATATAATATATTATTATTTGTAAACGATAGAAAATTTACTAATTTTATACGTTTCGAAAAATTATTAAGTGACCACATTATTCCACGTATTTCATCGAACAAGGTTAATTCAACGTATTATAGTAGATATGAAAATTATTATTTTTACAACATTTTCGATAGAAAACAATTTATTTAATTATTAATTTGCGTGTGTGTATATATATAATGATTAACACATATACACGTACATATATGAATACAATATTGAAATATTGGTTTATGATTTTCTATTTTAATGGTCGGGGATCCTATTTCCATTACAAACATAGGAAAAAAATTACATTTCGTAAGTTATTTCGTTTTAAATGATTCAACAAAATTTTGGCAGCACTTCTGCTTTGTTTCCTGCATTGTACACAAATGCATGTACATAGGAAACAAAAAAGTAATGGTGAAATTTTGTGAACCGTTTAAAATGAAATAATGTATGAAATGTAATTGTTTACTGTGTTTATAACTTGTCTATTATAGGGACAATCCCAGCAAGTATTGTACCAGATGAATAAAAATATCCGTTTTATGACAAAAACGAATATTTATATAACGATCATATACAACACTTGTCGGACGGGACCAAAAACTCTCTAAGGGACATAATAAAAAAGTAGTTTATACGAAAATTGGAAGTCTTATAGTTTGTCTTCTTATTTATTATATAATATATTATTATTTGTAAACGTTTGAAAATTTACTAATTTTATATGTTTCGAAAAATTATTAAGTTACCGCATTATTCCGCGTATTTTATCGAACAAAGTTAATTCAGCGTATTATAGTAGATATGAAAATTAATTATTTTACAATATTTTCGACAGAAATCAATTTATTTAATTATTAATATACGTGTGTGTGTATAATGATTATGTAAAGACCCGATTCTTCGACTCACGAAAGTCGACATCAATACGTCCACTTTATCAACTGCCGAATAATCGAATGCCGGAAAACCGAACCCTTAGGGTTTAAGAAGAAGAAAAAGGTAGTAGAAGAAGAAAATAGAATGGAAACAGAATGGCAGAAACAATATCAGAATCTCACAGTCGCAGCGGAACAATATATAATAGATAAATGA
Organism: Allium cepa; assembly: GCA_030765085.1. Taxonomy (NCBI): domain Eukaryota; kingdom Viridiplantae; phylum Streptophyta; class Magnoliopsida; order Asparagales; family Amaryllidaceae; genus Allium; species Allium cepa. The sequence goes on along the minus strand of CM060937.1, from coordinate 187,348,622 downwards.
ATAATCTTTAAAACAAAGAACTATCTCAGTTATTACATTACATCACATCAGAGTGTACAACAACAATATACAACACAACAAAATAATGGACAGTTTTATGAATTCGTCGTTACAAGTGAATTTACAGCGGAAAGATAATATCATATACAAGTAATACGTCTCGCCATACAACTCGCCACTTGAGCTCCATAGCACTTCTGAATCCAGAATGACCTGATAACCTGACTCTAGGCCGCCCGTGTGGAAAATTATGGACACCCAGAGTTTAGGAACGAAACAATAAACTCCAGGCCAGTCATGGGACTGGTGTGAGAAATCAAAACAGTTATTTATCTTTAAAAAAACAACAACAAGGGAAGTGAAAAATATCCGCAATGCTTTTGGAAAATGAAACTACCATAAGGCCTCCCACCACACACACAATGCAAACGTAGAATTGGAGGAGATTTCTCCTTATGATAGTCAAAGATGCTTAATACGTAAATTTCTTTGATATTATTATTATAAGTGCACAGTGGAAAACCTTTCGAAAGTATAATATAAATCTTAGCCAGTATACGACCATTATCGTATGCCTACTATAGCTATCATGCTCAATAGCAGGTTACCGCCACATTCCATGGCAGGTTATACAACTAAACCGTACAAGGTTCGCATTGTTTCTTTGGATTTCTAACAAATGGTCAGGCTAAGGAACTTCCAACTGCCACATGGGATCGCCTCTGGCGGGACGTCCCGAGAACTTAACCAGCTCTCTGCCAACACAAGGCTGGGTTACCTTTGCAACTAGGAAACTACTACACGAATATGCCACCACCCGGTCCTTTGGGACCTTTATCCAAGGGCCCTCGACCACAAAGCAACAACCACACAGAAAATGAGATTGGAGCAACCACAAAGGTTAAGCATCAGGGCTCTGTACCTGACACCACCCATTTCCAGAAGGAAATGACATATCCTAAAGGGCGCGACCCTCATAACCTTGCCGCATATTCCTGTTTTGACCATTTTCGAGGTGTGAGGTCCGACGAAGTCTCGTCCACAAAGCTACGCTTTTTCACAAAGCCACGCTTTGATCAACAAATGAATAATAAATAATCATCACACAGCAACACTCGACATGCCACATTACCAAATTGGGAGTATATCGCTGATAACCTTCAACTACAAAACCTCTGAGCTCGTACGTCTCAGAGAAGGGTTTTAAGCTAAGAAAATAAATTCTTCGCCACCAACAGAGATGTATTTGAAAGAAATCTACTTTATATCTCAAAATGTAATGTCAAACACGTAACCATACAAGTCTGTTCCTGGTTCGAACAGAATTGAAGGCACTTCAAAAGATGCCCTTGCAATCCGGGTATTCACAATCCCGATCGAATTTCCCATCACAAAGGAAATCTCCATACCGTAGCTAACAGTGCAGAGACAATCGACAGGCCATCCTATCGTTTTCACAAATACCAGGTCTTCAATGCTATCCATTACGTCGTATCACTATTCGGAATGGGTAATACGAATAACGAGCGCAATAATATAAAAATAAGTGTAGCATTCAATTTCAACCAATTCACAACAAATGGCCATTTAAGGGTCAATATTGATAGTTAGTTATTTAACTATCAATCAATATTCACAACATCACCCGATTTCAAATAATTTCCCAAATTATTTATTTTCAAAAATATATTTACAAGATATAATTTCCACACATCAACCATTTGAAAACAAATTTCAAATCAATTTTCACCTTTACAACTTTTGAAATCAAATTTCAAATCATTTTCCTTAAGCGGAAAGTACATGCAAATAGTTATTCATTTTCACAGGAAATCTGCCGAGTTCAAATATTTTAAAATAATTGAAAATTTCTTATCCAAAAATATATCTGGAAAACACTTTTAAATAAAACTATTTTTCTTCAAACACTTTACTTAAAATATTAGTTATAAAATATTATACCTATATTATATAGACTTAAACCCAAACTAATTTTTCAAAATAAAATTAGTAAATAGAGTATAACTATTTAAATAACTATTTTCTAAAACAATTACTGATTAAGTCTTAGAAATAATCATTTCTACAAACAATTTAATAGATCTTTAATTAAAGAATTTAAAATAATTTAAGAGGTAAATTTCTTCAAAGTATCCTTTTCAAAATCAATACTAGAATTTTATATATATGAATAATATATTTTTTCAAAGCTATTCAGAAATTTTATTCGGCTTTCCAAGGAGGATACACTTTCATTTCAAAATGGTTCATTCAAACCAATTAAATAAATCCTTACCGATTTATTAAATTTACGTTCCAAATCCGTAAATTTATTTCCACACTTTTAAAAATAAATCATTTTTTATTTTTAAAACAAATTTCCCTTATAAATTTCCATTGTGAATTTACATTTCCAAATATTCACTTTTTATACGATTTTTCAAATCGATTTCAATTATTCACTTTCAACACCAAAATCTGTTTTCAGTTGATTTCCAAAAACACCAAATCAAATTCCATATTGATTTTCCAAGAAATTAAACACTAAGTGAATTTCATTCAAATTTCAAATTGAAATCAATTTCTACTAAACCCCAAATCAATTTCCAAATTGATTCCAAATGTATTTCAAAACACCAAATAAATTTCCAAATGGATTTCCAAAGGATCTATTTTCAATTACCTAAATCAATTCCCAAATGGATTTCTAAATTTATTTCTTTTCAAAATAATTTCCTTTTTAAAGAATACAAATTCTTTTATTTTCCAACTCATTAAAAATCCATATTTTTAATAAATCTTCAACCTTTGAATAATATTATCGAAAATCCATTTATTACGCCCTTTTACCATATTTTGGAATTTTATTCAATAAGATAAAAATAAAACTTTATCATTTTAAAAATTCCTTCCTTCAAATTTATACGATTCTCAAAAACAAATTTAATTATAAATTTTCAACTTAAATTCCGAAAGTTCACATTTTACTTATTTTTGGTATCTAACGATGCCAATTTATATTCGGCTAAAATTTAGCCTTTAACGATTTCAATCACAAAGATAATCACGCAGATTATAAATAGATCAACACAAAACATTGAAACAAATTCAATCATTTGAGGAATCCAGTTGGATCCCTCCAACCTGTTTCCCTGCATCCACAGATGTTAGCACAATACCAATTCCACTTCAAGGTGAAATATCACGTTATATGAGATTTATAAAATATTATCCGCTATTATGCGACGCAATAGGGTCTCATCCGCTATACAATGCGGGAAATCAACTCCAAATACATATATAATACCAATTCCATATCAAGTTGGAATTATCGCGGTATATGTGTTTAATAAATAACATCCGCTTAATATGCGGCGTATAGGGTCTATTTCGATACCACAGATAATAACTATCATCCAATTGCATAATCAAGCAATTTTAAATCTAACTATTTAAAATTTAAATCGAAATAATTCGATTGAGTGAGAAGTTCTCACCTTGAGTCTCCGATAACAGTTGTAGCGTTTTATTTCGAATAAAATTAAACGTGCGTTTAATTTTACCCGAAATTATCACTAGCTCCAAACGACTCCAACCAGCTCTATCGCGTAGTGCTCGTCAAAACGAAGCCAACGCAATTCGTTTCATGAATTTCCGACCTCGTATGAAAGAGATATTGATTTTTAAAGTTTACACAATTTATATAATGTAAATTTTACAACTTTTATTTTCAAATTTTAAACCTAACTCATCACGGCCTTTGGTTTCATTAGCATTAGATCTGGCGGCGTTTCCCCTTTCTTCCCCCTTCAGATAAAATCGCGTTCGAACCCATTGAAGCCGCCCAAAACCCTAATTGCCGCCACCACTACGAACGTCGCGGCAAAGATCAGGGACCTCCACTAGAACGCCCTCGACAAGAGCTAACCACGGCCCTAAGGAAGTGGAGCTCGGTCGCCTCCCTGACCAGAAAAACGTGCGCGACGACGTAACCCTCACGGCAAATCCTAGGCTCCAGACGACGACGATAATAAAGATCCACCGTTGGATCGGAAGCTCTTGACGAGCTCTTCGACTTTACAGATGGAAGAATTCGCTATAACGTGATGGATTGATCACAAATTGAAGATGAAAATCGCCATTTTTCGGCCATTGATAATTTTAGTAGCGGCTAGGGCTGAAGAGACTAAGGTTTTGCAAATTGAGATGATGAAGGGTTCCTTTATAGAATTTCAACGAAAAACACTATTCACTCCAAATTTCCAAACTCCAAATATCGCGCGGTGAGCGGCGTTTCTAGGGTTTAACCCGTGTTTTGGACACAATGGAATAGGTATCGAGAGCCAATTTGATCATCTGTGCGAGTTACGGAGATAAACGATCAAATTTAAATTAAATTGATTAAACCAATTTCTATGCATTTTGACTTGCCTCGGACAAACCTAAATCCGATTGACACAAAATTTGAAACCATACAATAATATAACATTGTGGATCCGATGAAACTGGTTTCGTCGAAATCTGAGACTGTTTGAAAAATGGCTATTTTAACTCGTCAATTAAATATTAAAATATTCAATTTTCACAATTTACACAAACATTGTTCTAACTCCAATATGGTTTAATATAACTTTATAAATCATTTTTAATCACATTAAACCCAAATTCCAAATTTTTCCTGTAATTTCAAATAATAAATTATCGATTTAATTACCCAATTAAATCTAAATATTCGAAATATAATTTAATTGACTTACAAATTTTACTTGTTGATATTTAAAATCAATTAAATATTTGAATTTCAAATGACAGAAATTCTGGGTCGTTACAATCTTCCCCCTTAAAAGAATTTCGTCCTCGAAATTACCAAGTAAGAAAAATGCCCCAAATTCATTAATTTTTCAAAACAATTCGTTCAAATTTGATTTACAAATCTCTTAAGTGTTTAACTTTTTCAAAAATTCAATAGTTAAACTTCTTACAAAATATTTACTAAGTTTTCAAATCCATATATAGTTATCTTTTCAAAACCAACTATATCGTTTAACTTTTAACTTCAAATCAAAACTTAGTTTCCACAAATTTTTTTTCCAAAATTTCCCGAAAATTTTCTAACGCCTTAAATTTTTAGAAAATTTCGCCATAACGTCCTTTGTACGGAGGAGCTTTTACAATATCACAATAGATATAAATATATATACATCGACCCACATGGTCGGAAAACTGAAAAACAGTTCATATTTCCTATTTTTATTGCATAGGCGTACCTTTTTAGCATTTTTAATCAAAGCAGTTATTTATTTAGCATTTTGCGCAACCAAATCCCGCTAACGGTAGCCCCGGTACCTGTACTTACTCAATATAAACACGTAAGTGACATATATAAGAAGTCATTAACATTTTACTCTTTTAAACAACTACAACACATGCATATTAAAAGAAACGCATACTAAACAAGGTTTATAAACAACTTATATGATTTCGACATTACTTGTAATTGTTTACAACCAATTTATATACAACGACATTCAATTATTCATTTTCAATTAGTTTACATTCATTAATTTACATTCACATTTGTTTACTTTCAATTCAAATCAGTTTCTATTCAATTTAAATTTACTTAACTTCCAATTTGAATTTAATTGCTTTAGCTTTCAATTTTATTCACTCAATTGCATATGAATTTCTATTCGATCAATTAACAATAATCTAACAGCCAATGTATATCCAATACAACCGAATTTATTCACTTTACATTCAACATTCATATTCGCTTTGTTTACCTTCAATTTGGTTTAACATTCAATTAGCCTTAAAGGAATTAACACTTATATCCATTATTCTACATCAATTCATCACATTCGATTGATTAATATTCAATATATTATTTCAATTACCAATTTATTTTACAAATAAAGTTGAATCTCCTTTATATAATTCAAGTTCATATTCCTTTTAATTCACTTCATTATTTTACTTCGATACCAAAATCAACTTCATTCAGCATCACTTAAGTTATATTCCTTTTAAACATCATCTGTTTAACTTAACTTAAATTTCCATTTCAACAACATATCTAATCCAGTTAAAATCCAATTCAAATTCCAACTCCAAAGTAAATTCTATTTAACTTTTACTAAAGTCAATTTCATCACTTATTCAGATTCATACCTCGTTTTGCTTAACAAAGTTGTTTAACCATTTTAATAATTGGTTTTACTTACATCTTCACATTTAATAAGTTATGCAACTTATTATTCAACTTTCAAATCTGATTTAATTTATTTAACTTCCTTTAGTTAAATTTCACATCATATACTTTTTCATACTAATTCAAATTTATTTCAACTTTACTAAAGTTAAATCTTTATTATCTCATATTATAAGTTCAAAACTCGATAACTTATATTCATCAATTTCAACTTGGATTTTAATTTCAAATTTGTTTATCACAACAAAATTCAGTTTCAATTTACTACGGTAGCAAATCCATCACACAGAAACTCGATAATGATACTGATGATGCTGCAGTCATCACCCTTATTATTTCCCAGCAACAGTAGTGAATCCAATGCTTTTAAAATTCTTTTAAAATTTTCCTTTTATTCATAAATCACATTTATAAATCCTTTTCTCATATAATTTCACTATTTCACTTTTAATTTTGAAAAATAACTTCCAAAATAAACAGGATTCAAAATTTCCAAGTTCATAGTTCAAATTCATTTTTTTTATTTACAACTCATATTATAGTTTCACTTCTTATATATAAGATTATTTCTCAATTGTAAATCATATTAATTATAATTCCATACTTATAATTCATTTTCTTATATAATATCTTCTTTTACAATTGTTGCTTTTATTTAGATTATTCAAACAACTTTTGTTTACTTATACATATTCTTACATTTTCAACAACCAAACAATGCAATTTATTATATGCACTTTAATAATTCTGAAAAATTATTCCTTTATATATAAAATATAATCGAGGTAAAATTATTTCATTTACCCAATTTAAAACCATACTATGTCGGTTTATCTCGTTTAAGAATTTAGAAACCCCTATCGATACAGTTAGCTAGACTGCGTCGACCAGAATATATAAACAATCAACTGATAAGTCAACACAATATAAAACAATTTCATATTCACTAACAAATACGCTCTCATATCTACTATTACACTCAACTCATTCTAGAGTACTACTGACTCTATCTCTAATGAGTAATCCCCAACAGAGCCAAGGTTGTCGCTTGACCATATGCTCTGATACCAAATGTAAAGACCCGATTCTTCGACTCATGAAAGTCAACATCAATACGTCCACTGTATCAACTGCCGAACAATCGAATGCTGGAAAACCGAACCCTTAGGGTTTAAGAAGAAGAAAAAGGTTGAAGAAGAAGAAAATAGAACGGAAACAGAACAACAGAAACAATATCAGAATCTCACAGTCGCAACGGAACAACATATAATAGATAAATGAATAATCTTTAAAACAAAGAACTATCTCAGTTATTGCATTACATCACATCAGAGTGTACAACAACAATATACAACACAACAAAACAATGGACAATTATATGAATTCGTCCTTACAAGTGAATTTACAGCGGAAAGATAATATCATATACAAGTAATACGTCTCGCCATCCAGCTCGCCGCTTGAGCTCTATAGCACTTCTGAATCCAGAATGACCTGATAACCTGACTCTAGGCTGCCCGTGTGGAAAATTACGGGCACCCAGAGTTTAGGAATGAAACAATAAACTCCAGGTCAGTCGTGGGGCTGGTGTGAGAACTCAAAACAGTTATTTATCTTTAAAACAACAACAACAAGGGAAGTGAAAAATATCCGCAATGCTTTTGGAAAATGAAACTACCATAAGGCCTCCCGCCACACACACAATGCAAACGCAGAATTGGAGGAGATTTCTCCTTATGATAGTCAAAGATGCTTAATACGCAAATTTCTTTGATATTATTATTATAAGTGCACAGTGGAAAACCTTTCGAAAGTATAATATAAATCTTAGCCAATATACGACCATTATCGTATGCCTACTATAGCTAACATGTTCAATAGCAGGTTACCGCCACATTCCATGGCAGGTTATACAACTAAAACCGTACAAGGTTCGTATTGTTTATTTTGATTTCCAACAAATGGTCAGGCTAAGGAACTTCCCACTGCCACATGGGATCGCATCTGGCGGGACGTACCGAGAACTTAACCAGCTCTCTGCCAACACAAGACCGGGTTACCTTTGTAACTAGGTAACTACTACACGAATATGCCACCCTTCGGTCCTTTGGGACCTTTATCCAAGGGCCCTGATCACAAAGCAACAACCACACAGAAAATGAGATTGGAGCAACCACATAGGTTAAGCATTAGGGCTCCATACCTGACACCACCATTTTCCAGAAGGAAATGACATACCCTAAAGGGCGCGACCCTCATAACCTTGCTGCATATTCCTGTTTTGACCATTTCCGGGGTGTGAGGTCCGACGAAGTCTCGTCTACAAAGCTACGCTTTTTCACAAAGCCACGCTTTGATTAACAAATGATCAATAAATAATCATCACACAGCAACACTCAGCATGCCACATTACCAAATGGGAGTATATCATTGATAACCTTTAACTACAAAACCTCTGAGCTCGTACGTCTCAGAGAAGGGTGTTAAGCTAAGAGAATAAATTCTCCGCCACCAACAGAGATGTATTTGAAAGAAATCTGCTTTATATCTCAAAATGTAATGTCAGACACGTAACCATACAAGTTTGCTCCGGGTTCGAACAGAACCGAAGTCACTTCTAAAGAAGCCCTTGCAATCCGGGTATTCACAATCCCGATCGAATTTCCCATCACAAAGGAAATCTCTGTACCGTAGCTAACGGTGCAGAGACAATCAATAGGTCATCCTATCGTTTTCACAAATACCCGGTCTTCAACGCCGGTCTTCAATGCTATCCATTACGTCGTATCACCATTCGGAATGGGTAATCCGAATAACGAGCGCAATAATTTAAAAATAATTGTAGCATTCAATTTCAACCAATTCACAACAAATAGCCATTTAAGGGTCAATATTGATAGTCGGTTATTTAACTATCAATCAATATTCACAACATCACCCGATTTCAAAGAATTTCCCAAATTATTTATTTTCAAAAATATCTTTACAAGATATAATTTCCACACTTCAACCATTTGAAAACAAATTTCAAATCAATTTTCACCTTTACAACTTTTGAAATCAAATTTCAAATCATTTTCCTTAAGCGGAAAATACTTATAAATAGTTATTCATTTTCACTGGAAATCTGCCGAGTTCAAATATTTTAAAATAATTGAAAATTTCTTATCCAAAAATATATCTGGAAAACACTTTTAAATAAAACTATTTTTCTTTAAACACTTTACTTAAAATATTAGTTATAAAATATTATACCTATATTATATAAACTTAAATCCAAACTAATTTTTCAAAATAAAATTAGTAAATAGAGTATAACTATTTAATAACTATTTTCTAAAAAAATTACTGATTAAATCTTAGAAATAATCATTTCTATAAACAATTTAATAAATCTTACTTAAAGGATTTAAAATAATTTAAGAGGTAAATTTCTTCAAAGTATCCTTTTCAAAACCAATACTAGAATTTTATATATATGAATAATATATTTTTTCAAAGCTATTCATAAATTTTATTCGGCTTTCCAGGTAGGATACACTTTCATTTCAAAATGGTTCATTCAAACCAATTAAATAAATCCTTACCGATTTATTAAATTTACGTTCCAAATCCGTAAATTTATTTCCACACTTTTAAAAATAAATCAATGTTTATTTTTAAAACAAATTTCCCTTATAAATTTCCATTATGAATTTACATTTCCAAATATTCACTGTTTATGCTATTTTTCAAATCGATTTCAATTATTCACTTTGAACGCCAAAATCAGTTTTCAATTGATTTCCAAAAACACCAAATCAAATTCCATATTGATTTTCCAAGAAATTAAACACTAAGTGAATTTCATTCAAATTTCAAATTGAAATCAATTTCTACTAAACCCCAAATCAATTCCAAATTGATTCCAAATTTATTTCAAAACACCAAATAAATTTCCAAATGGATTTCCAAAGGATCTATTTTTAATTTCCAAAATCAATTCCCAAATGGATTTCTAAATTTATTTCTTTTCAAAATAATTTCCTTTTTAAAGAATACAAATTCTTTTATTTTCCAACTCTTAAAAATCCATATTTTGAATAAATCTTCAACCTTTGAATAATATTATCGAAAATCCATTTATTACGCCCTTTTACCATATTTTGGAATTTTATTCAGCAAGATAAAAATAAAACTTTATCATTTTAAAAATTCCTTCCTTCAAATTTATACGATTCTCAAAAATAAATTTAATTATAGATTTTCAACTTAAATTCTGAAAGTTCACATTTTACTTATTTTCGGTATCTAACGATGCCAATTTATATTCGGCTAAAATTTAGTCTTTAACGATTTCAATCACAAAGATAATCACGCAGATTATAAATAGATCAACACACAACATCGAACAAATTCAATCATTTGAGGAATCCAGTTGGATCCCTCCAACCTGTTTCCTTGCATCCACAAATGTTAGCACAATACCAATTCCACTTCAAGGTGAAATATCGTGGTATATGGGATTTATAAAATATTATCCGCTATTATGCAGCACAATTGGGTCTCATCCGCTATATAATGCGGGAAATCAACTCCAAATACATATATAATACCAATTCCATATCAAGTTGGAATTATCGCGGTATATGTGTTTAATAAATAACATCCGCTTAATATACAGCGTATAGGGTCTATTTCAATACCACAGATAATAACTATCATCCAATCACACAATCAAGCAATTTTAAATCTAACTATTTAAAATTTAAATCAAAACAATTCGATTGAGTGAGAAGTTCTCACCTTGAGTCTCCGATAACAGTTGTAGCGTTTTATTTCGAATAAAATTAAACGTGCGTTTAATTTTACCCTAAATTATCACTAGCTCCAAACGACGCCATACCAGCTCTATCGCGTAGTGCTCGTCAAAGCGAAGCCAACGCAATTCGTTTCGTGAATTTCCGACCTCGTATGAAAGAGATATTGATTTTTAAAGTTTACACAATTTATATAATGTTAATTTTACAACTTTTATTTTCAAATTTTAAACCTAACTCATCACGGCCGTTGGTTTCATTAGCATTAGATCTGGCGGCGTTTCCCCTTTCTTCCCCCTTCAGATAAAATCACGTACGAACCCATTGAAGCCGCCCAAAACCCTAATTGCCGCCACCGTTACAAACGTCGAGGCAAAGATCAGGGACCTCCACTAGAACGCCCTCGACATGAGCAACCCACAGCCCCAAGGAAGTGGAGCTCGCTCGCCTCCCTGAATAGAAAAACGTGCGTGATGACGTAACCCTCACGGCAAATCCTAGGCTCCATACGACGACGATAATAAAGATCCACCGTTGGATCGGAAGCTCTTGACGAGATCTTCGACTTTACAGTTGGAAGAATTCGCTATAACGTGATGGATTGATCACAAATTGAAGATGAAAATTGCCATTTTTCAGCCATTGATAATTTTAGTGGCGGCTAGGGCTGAAGAGACTAGGGTTTTGCAAATTGAGACGATGAAGGGTTCCTTTTATAGAATTTCAACTAGAAACACTATTCACTCCAAATTTCCGAACTCCAAATCTCGCGCGGTGACCGGCGTTTCTAGGGTTTAACCCGTGTTCCGGACACAATGGAACAGGTATTGAGAGCCAATTCGATCATCTGTGCGAGTTACGGAGATAAACGATCAAATTTAAATTAAATCGATTAAACCAATTTCCATGCGTTTTGGCTTGCCCCGGACAAACCATAAATCTGATTAACATGAAATTTGAAACCAAACAATAAAATAACATTACGGATCGGATGAAACTGGTTTCGTCGAAATCTGAGACTGTTTGAAAAATGGCTATTTTAACTCGTCAGTTAAATATTAAAATATTCAATTTTCACAATTTAACTTTTAATTCAATTTTAAAAGTTCACAAACATTGTTCTAACTCCAATATGATTTAATATAACTTTATAAATCATTTTTAATCACATTAAACCCAAATTCCAAATTTTTCCTGTAATTTCAAATATTAAATTATCGATTTAATTACCCAATTAAATCGAAATATTTGAAATATAATTTATTCGACTTACAAATTTTACCTGTTGATATTTAATATCAATCAAATATCTGAATTACAAATGACATAAATTTTGGTTCGTTACAAATTAACACATATACACACACATATATGAACACATAAATACCCTAATTAACACAAGACAATGCTAAAAATAACATATATATAATGGTTTACACATATACACAAATTCATGAATTATATCTATTTTTCACAATTTAAAGCTAAAAAGTGAAATAGGTATTCCATGGATACTATAAACCATCATTAGGCCATTAGAAACAATTAGAATCATTAATCAGCCCGATTATATCAAATTAGGGAAATCTTGATTTAGATTAAAAATTAAGTTTTCTGCAAAAATTAGAGATTATACTTGCTATTGGAAGTAATAGAGAGTGATTAAGGAGTCGTGCGATATCCGAAAGCTTGAATTTGAGGTTTAGAAGCATAAAAATGAGTTTTAGGGATTTTTGGATACAATTTTCGTTCAGCTCAAATGGGGAAGAAATGTCTCGGTCGAGATCTATATAATGCAAATTTTGATGGCTTTCGACGACCTTCGAAGGCTACTTTCAGATGGCTTCCGACGGCGGTCGAAAGTCGTCGGAAACCGTTGCAATAGGCCATCGAAAGCAGTGACCAAACGTCGTCGGTATTTTAAGCTTTTCTTGTAGTGCATTAATTTCTTTAGTGTATGTTAGCGTATATACATTGATTAAATAGTGAATATGCGCATTAGAGCTAGCTTGGATTAATTAGGGTAGATTAGTATGATTTAGTGTATATTTCTTTTAAAATATCAAACATGATAGTTAGTGCTTTATTTTTTATAAATCACTTAGAGAGTTTTTGGCCCCTTTTGACAAGTATTGTATATAATCGTTATATTGATATTCATTTTTGTCATAGAATGGACATTTATATTCATCAGATACAATATTTATCGAAGTTGTCCCTGCACTGGACAATTTACAAAAATAATAAAGTAATTACATTTTGTAAATTATTTCATTTTAAATGGTTCACAAAATTTCGATAGCACTTCCTTTTTGTTCCTTGTGTACACGCATTTGTGTACGATACAGGGAACATGGTGGAAGTGTCGCCGAAATTTTGTTGACTCGTTTAAAATGAAATAATTTAAAAAATATAATTACTATTTTGTTTGTAATGGGAAGAAGGATGATCGACCATCAAAGTAGAAAACAATAACCTAAAAATTTAATATTGTATTCATAATGCCAATCCGTAAAATGTATAAAAGATAATTAAAATGAATTATGGTTAAAGAAACGATAAAATGTGTAAATAAATTGAAAAAAAATTAAAAAAATAATACTATATAATATATAAAATATCAAACAGTACGATTGAATTGAAAAATAAAATGTCAATCCATAAAATGATTAATGCTTTTTTTAATTCATATCGTATGTTTTAAAGTAGGAAAAATGGTCAATTTATTTTATTGATCGGAGTTGGATATCAACAACGAAGGCAAACGGGAGGATCAATAAGTGAACATTTTTAAAATGGTCTACACGTATTTATTGTGTTCGATTTAAGTGATAATCGAAACAATGAAGAAATTCGTTGTCTATGTAGTTGGTGCAAATTGTTGAAGTGTTTGATCACGGATATGGTTAGAGTTCATTTGTGCAATACGTTTTTGGCCGAATTATTTGGTGTGGGATCGTTATGGAGAAATTGTAGCATCTAATTATGTACAGTCAGAGGAGGAGGTTGGTAATGAAATTATTATGACGTATCTCATAGAAGATATGATTGAAGATGCAACACGATCAATTTTCCATACTGTTGAAGTTGATAATGACGATGTTAACGACGAAGAAGAACCAAATGTTGGAGCAAAATTTATTGGATACTGTTAAGAAACCCCTTTGGGAAGACTGTACAAGCGGCACTCAATTATCAGTAACTGCAGAGTACATTGCGATGAAATCAAAATATAACTTCACAGAAGCCGGATTTACAGCTTTTGCATAAGCTACTAAACAACATATGCCACCCGATAATTTAATATGTGAAAATCATTATGAAATGAAAAAACTTATGTCTGCTTTTAGTTTGCCATATCAAAAAATAGGTACATGTTTAAATGGTTGCGTGTTGTTTTGGAAAGAATAAATCAGTCTTAGAAATTATAGAATATGTAACCAGAAAAGACATAAACCAAGAAAAAAGAAGGAAAAGAAAGTCCCGTACAAGCGTATGCATTATTTACCTATCACTCCTATACTTTAAAGGCTATATGCATCTTCCGTACAAGTGTACAAATTATAAGTTATTAGTAAATAGTTATTACAACGTAATACATATATATTAATTATTTCAAGAAAGAGTGCGTGGAGGTTCCGTTTCATATATGGATGTATTTTCTCATACTCATGCCATCAAGCAGACAAACGAAGCTGGCAACCTCAGTATGCATGGGAGGATGAGGATAAAGCAACCACTTCCTATGTAAGCATATTTTAAATTTTAGGTTTTTAATATTGATTAGTTTAAGTAATTAGTCATAAAGAATTAAAATAATGTTATGTAAATTTCAATTGTATTTCTTTTGCATTGTAGGAAAAATTTCAGGATGCACGAGCATAGATGTTGGAGGGAACAGGATGGGATGAGTTGACGTATGATGAGTTTTTGAGTCTATCATGGAACCGATGTCGTGATATAGGCATTTTGGCTTTGGGAATCAAGCGGTAATTTATAAAAAAAAAACTGCTAATAAAAGTTGCACTTTTTTTTATAAAAGTTACATAAGTTCTATAACAACTTATTTCTATTCGCAGGCACGGACCTTCCAGAAAGCGTACCAAAAAGCTAAGGACAAAGCAGATATTGCAGAGCTGAGAGCCATGGTTGCACAACTACAGGAACAAGAATGCCTTCATGCTGTGGAGATGACGCAACTTAACCGGCGCTTGGCGGAGTATGTGCAGCTGCATGGGACATTGCCTTCATCATTGGGTGCTTCCCGAAGCGGGGACGAGTCTAGACGGGTATGTTATTTTCACTTGGAGATGGTGAGTATGATGCATTTTTTTATGTTCGAAATACGTTGACAAGGTTGAATGTTTTATGTTGATTTGGGCATGTTAGATACATTTTGTGGAGACATTGGATGTTTGATGTTGATTGGATGTACTTGGTACATTTTGTGGGGATGTTGGATGTTTGATTTTATATTTGTTGGATTGTTTGAGCTTGAATTGTTGTTAATATTGTTGTTGGTATAATATGTGATTTTAGCTTATATATATGTGAAATGGAGCTGTGATATATATTGATGTGTATGGATTATATGGGAATCAAATAGCTGATGGGAAGAGAAAAAACACCAAGATTACTTACGACATCCGACGGATAGCGATGAGCATCTGGTCATAATATTTCGACGAATAGCGACGACCATCTAAAGAATATTGGTAAGGTTTGTGGCCAAGTGTACACCATCAGCCATCTTCGGAAAAACCGTCACTAATAGCCATAGGAAGCCGTCGGAAAGCCATGATCGATTCTGTTGAAAAGAGTCGGGAAGTGCGTACTCTATTCCCATGGCTATTCCGTTGGTTATCGACGGCCGTCGACAGCTATATGCCGTCAGAATTTGATGTTATTCTTATAGTTATAGCCATACCCTCTTCCATTCAAAATACACATAACATAAAGCCGAGATTCGCACACTGAGTTTGAGGACAAGGAATAGACGATCCAAAATGGAATAGCTTATAACCAACGTTTCAATAACTATCAAATCTAAAAGGTGCACAGTTGTTTTACATATACTGAAATATCATATATATTCTTACATCAAAAATTGGTTTCACCAATGACATATTATAAAAAAAAGTAAATAATAAATTTATATTTATATATATTTAAAATAGATTTTATGTATATAATTAATTATACTTTTATATGATTTTGTTTTAAGGGAAAGGTATCTTTTTTCCTCAGGGCTTATATATATAATTAGTTTAAGTTTCAAATTAATATATATTTATATATATTAGTTTCCTTACAGGTTTATAAAAAACTATTTTGTTTTCTCATATTTGAAAAAACATTTTTTAATTTCAATTTCAATATATATATATATATATATATTGAATATAAAGAAATATATATATATATATATATACGTAATATATTTTGGTCTTAATAATATACATATATAATTAGTTTCGGTTTTAGATTAAAAAATATATATTTATATATTAGATTCCTTACTGGTTTTATAAAAAACTATACATATATGTGTGTGTGTGTTTGTGTGTGTGTGTATCAAAACAAAGAAAACCTTTTTTATCATTTCCAAACATATATATTATTAATATTGATATATAAATAATAGTAAATACAGATAAACACATTTTGCTGATAACCAAAAATAATATGTGTGTGCGCACGTGATATCACTTGTTATACTAAAATCATTTTGTTAAATTCTTAACATTAATAATAACCTTAAATCACAATGGTTATTTACGCTAATATATTAACATTCACCTTTATATGCCTTATGATAGTTTATAATATTTATAATGTTTGCATTGTGAATGCGAACACTTAATAAATTAAATATGATAAATTGAAATTGAATTAAGTAGTGTACATAAAATTAATGCATAATATACAAATATAAGTTAAAATAAAATTTATTAAATTAAATTGACAATAAATTCCTTTATTAATGACCATCAAATTATTTAGTGTACATGCATTATCATGTAAGCATAAAATAAGATCTAGTGTAGAATAGTAAATTAATTTTTTCTTGGAATTCCCTTTTCTGCTCCTTTGCCAATGCGTCTAATTCAGCACCATATTCATGGTGTAAGACTTGTATTAATAGATGTAGCCGAGGCTACGAGGAACCGCAAATCATCCAAATTATCTCTAGATATTCACCCGAGAAAGAACACGTTTAAATCTGAGGATCAAGGTTAAAGAATGGGTAAATGTTAACATAGCTCGCATGGCTAAGTTTTTATCGATCGGTAACGATCCATGCCCATTGGTCATACTAATCGATTAGCTTGAATGCCATACTTTTTGAACGTTCGTTGATCGATCTTCCTTGCTTTGTAGAAATGTTTTTCATGTTAAAATTTTCTAACTTATGGATCAGTATCGACCATCCTTGGATTGGTTTCTTTGCTATATTTTCTATCTTCAAAAAGCTAACGTTGTATGATCTTCTGAATTAATAACAGTCGATGCTTATTGAAGTACTATCGATGTTGCTTCCAAACTTGGTCATTTTTCCTTTTCTTATTTCATTTATCCATATTTTATATTCCTTGTACTTAACCAACGATGAGTTCTCCACCCATTTCTTTATCCTTTCGAAGTTCAGCATCTTTGAATCATCAAGAGTGCAAAATTATGAGTGATGTGTTTGTGTACGTCAAAATTTTGAATGTGAAAAGTATTTTGTTGAACAATTTGATGAAGAGAGAAAATGAAACTGAATTTTTATTAATGATCTCAAAGATTGATTACATTACAAATGAGGATGCTATTCGATTTATATACAATGTCTTTAGAGCAATATACAATTATAAATGGGCTTCAGCCCATGACCTTAAACCTAAATCAAGATAATAC
Organism: Allium cepa; assembly: GCA_030765085.1. NCBI lineage: Eukaryota > Viridiplantae > Streptophyta > Magnoliopsida > Asparagales > Amaryllidaceae > Allium > Allium cepa. Next base: position 187,330,709 of record CM060937.1, on the reverse strand, counting down.
TCTTTAAAGGAAATTGGCAGTAAGGATTAAAAAAAGATTGGATCCAACGGGAGAAGTGGCAGTGGCATCATATATGTCACGATCTAAATTCCAACGTTCGAAAATCGACATCCGTACTCCAATGTACTTAAATGTCGTAGATCCCAACGTTGAAATTCAAGTCGTGCCGGAGCTTATAACACATTAAGTAATAATAACACAGCGGAAGAAAAGAAATGAATATCATATACAACTCCAATGATACAATATCCAAATATACAACAACGATATCAATATGATACAAAAAATATCAGAGACCATAAACAGCAGCGAAAAACAAATAGCCAAGAGATAACTCCAATCCAATGCACTAAAGCTAAAACTCCAAACCACGAGCTCGAACCACCATCAAGTTTCACCAAGCTAAGCAAGTCTCGTCCATCGAAGACTTCAGTATCCAAAGTCTCTGAAGAATTACAAAGAGAAAGCTGAGAGCTACCGGATCGATATTTATATCTACTATCTGAAAAACCCAACTCTAGACTGCCCGTGTGGAAAATAGTGGGCACCCAGAGTTTAGGAAAGGAAAAATAAACTCTGGGTCAGTCATGGGACTGGTATGAGCAACAAAAATAGTTTTATCTTTAAAAAAACAAAAGAATTTAAAATTTGAAATCCACAATGTTTTTAAAAATGAAGCTACCAAAAGGCCTCCCGCCACACACACAATGCAAACACAGACTTGGAGGAAATTTCTCCTTATGATAGTCAAATATGCTTGTTACGAGAAAATTCCTTTGATATTATTACTATCAGTGCATAGTGGAAAACATTTCGAAAGTATAATATTAATCTTAGCCAGCATACGTACCATTATAGTATGCCTACTATAGCTACCATGTTAAATGGCAAGTTCTACAACTAAAACCGCATAGGGATCGTATTGTTTTGTTTGGATTTCCAACAAATGGTCGGGCAAAGAAACTTCCCTAATAAAATGGAATGCCTTTGGAGGGACACCCCCGAGAACCTAACCGGATCTCTGCTACACAAGGCCGGGTTACTGCCACGATTCAAATTTCAACGTTCGAAAATTGTCACCCGTACTTCACTTGTACTCGAATGCCACAGATACAACCGTTAAAATTTGACTCACGTCGGAGCTTATAACACCATTAAGTACAACAACATAGCAGAAGAAAAGAATGAATATCATATACAACTCCAATGAATACAATATCCGATACAACGATGATACAATGAATATCAATATACATCATAGATATGATACAAGACAAAAGCAGCGGAAAACAATATAGATAACACTAGCAGTGAATAATCTCCAAGGCACCAATCCAGAAATAGCTCGAACTCCCAATAATGGTACACAAAGATAAGCAAGTGCGGTCCATATCCAAAGACAGAACTAGCTCCAGATAATCTACTAAACCTGACTATCTGAAAAACCCAACTCTAGACTGCCCGTGTGGAAAATTATAGGCACCCAGAGTTTAGGAAAGGAACAATAAACTCCAGGTCAAACATGGGACTGGTGTCAGCAACAAAAACAGTTTGTCTTTAAAAAAAACAACGAAAGAATTTAAAATAGATCTGCAATGCTTTCAGAAAATGAAACTACCATAAGGCCTCCCGCCACACACACAATGCAATCGCAGACTTGGAGGAGATTTCTCCTTATGATAGTCAAACATGCTTGATATGCGAATTTCTTTGATATTATTACTATAAGTGCAAAGTGAAGAAAACATTTCGAAAGTATAATATTAATCTTAGCCAGCATAGACATTTCGAACTATGCCTACTATAGCCACCATCCAAACAGTGGGGCGCCACCATAAGAAGACGGCAGGTAATACAACTAAACCATACAAGGTACGTATTGGAAGATTGGATTTCCAACGAATGGTCGGGCAAAGGAACTTCCCGAATAAAATGGAACACCTCTGGAGGGACGTCCCCGGATCCTAACCGGATCTCTGCTACACAAGGCCGGGTTACCCATGCCCGGAAGTAAATACTGACATGAGTATGCCATCCCACGATCGTTCGCGACCTTTATCCGAGGCCTCTTAATCCAACAACCACACAGTAAAGTATCTGGGCTCCATACTATGATACCAACTTTCAAAAAAAATCAACATAAGTAAATATCTAGGCTCCATACCATGGTATCACTTTTTATCTAGAAGGAAATGGTCATACCCTCAGGAGGAGCGACCTGCAAATAACCTTGCTGCCGCGATTCCTGTTTCGACCATTACCGGGTTGTGAGGCTTGACGAAGTCTCGTCCATAAAGCTACGCTTTTCACAAAAGCCACGCTTTGGTCAACAAATGATCAGCAGCACTCAACATGCCCACATTACCAAGTTGGGAATAAATTACTGATAACCTTCAACTACATAACCTCTGAGCTCGTACATCTCAGAGAAGGGTGTTAAGCTAAGAGAATAAATTCTTTGCCACCAACAGAAATGTATTTGAAAGAAATCTGCTTTATATCTCAAAATGTAATGTCAGACATACAATCCATACAAGTCTGTTCTGGGTTCGAACAGAAGCGAAGGCACTTCCGAAGAAGCCCTTGCAAATCCGGGTATTCACAATCCCGATCGGACTTCCCATCACTTAGGGAATCTCTATACCGGCGCGACTCAGTGCAGAGACAATCGATAGGTCATCCTATCATTCTCGCAAATATCTGGTATTCACCATCGGTCTTCAAATGCTATCCATATCGACGTATCATTATTCGGAATGGGTTATACGACACAAAGGTCCTCTCCCGGCTAAACCGAATAATGAGCGCAATATTTAAAACATATGGATATGGGATTTCAATTAAGTCACAACTTACTACCTAAAACCTTTCTTTCAAATGGTTTAAACAAATTACCATTTTTAAGTCTTTTAAACAAAAAGATTCAATTCACAGAGTTCACCCAGTTTCACGAAGATCTATTCATAGATTTTCAAATTAATTTCCATTTCAATTGGATTAACTCGTTAAATCTTTAAATCAAAGATTAACTTATAGCTTTCAAAACACGTTTCCAAAGACTCATTCATAACATGGAATACCATTTCCAATTCAGATCTTTCATATATAAAAGATACACCATTTAAATTCTTCGTTTTCAAAACAAAGTTCAACAACCTTTCACAAAGATTAATCCATAGCTTTCAACACAATTTGATTTTAAATCGAAATCCTTGTAACAAAAATTGGAAATCCTTTTCCTTAAATGAAAGCTATTATTATTTGAAACAAATAATTTTTGTTTTGGAAACTGATTACAATTTTCATAAGTTAAGGCCATTCAAGTATAAACTTGGATTTAAATTCAAATTACCAAAACCATATTCTTTAAATGGTTAAAATCCCATGTAAACACCTTTATAACTTGGATAATCTTTTTGGACATAATTTCCAAATTATTGAATTCAACTTTAACTATTGAATTCAAATTTAAATCAAACTATTCAAATTTAAAGTTTTATTAAGTTATTTGAAATAACTTTTATCTTTGAAATTCATTTCCAAAGTTCTCAATTCTAATTCCAAAACTATTTTGGATTCTAGAATTCAATTCTTAAAATTGTTGAAAATCTATGATTTAACCGATTTCCCCGTGCAATCCATATTTGGGTGTGTATGGTGTGGTCCAAGGGTTTAACACAAAAGTGCGACGATCATCACAGATTCAAATATAACAATATATATTTGATAAGAGGTATAAGCTATAATGCTTATCTTACAGATCACAGATATATAAAATAAGTTGCAGATAATAAATTACATCACAGATAATTAATTACATTACAGATCACAACGCAAATCAGGATATATCACAAAACATCAGACATCGAGAATATCAACAATTCAACCATTCAATAAGATCTAAACATTCATAGGGAAAATTTGTTAATCAACTGATTAATCTAGATCAGATGTATTACTTGTCATTAATCCTGGTTACTTAACATAAGTTAATTTCAAATCATCTCAGATAAATTTTCCTTTGAACATTTATTAGTGAACCTTTAATTATTAACTAACCATCCTTAATTAATGAATCAATTGACATTTAATTTCTAAATTAATCTTAGTTAATAACCTTTATTAACAATTAAAATTTCTTTAATTACTTTGCTAAAGAAATTCACTCATATTGATCATTATTGATTATAAATCGAATAATCATTAAGAACACATTTATTAATTCTAATTATTTAGTTAATTAAGTAATTAGCAATAACTAAATTAATTCTAAATTACTTTATTGATTTATTTCTAATCAAAAATTAATTCTCTTAACTTATCTAATCTCATCCAATTAATAATCCTTAATTTACAAATAAATTAACCTAATTAATCTTTAAACCTTAATTTAAACCTTAAATTACTTATTTAATTAGTCCAAATCATTAATTAATTAAATAAATAAATTATCCATTTTAATTAACTTAATAATTAATGAATTATAATTATTCAATTTTCATTAACTTGAGATAAAACTCATTTTTTTTCTTTTTTTATTATCACTTATAAATATGTTGAAACATTCGTGTTCAATTCACGGTTAAATTCATTTTAAATTTCAAGATTCAAAATGAATTTACCAATTGATTCGTAATAAAGTTTAAAACTAACTGTTAGCTTTTTAAATTCTTATGTGGAGATAACACCTTTGTTATAAAAGAATTTTGAACTAAGAGTTAAATTCACATATGCAAAGTATACTTTAATGTTTAAACTGTTTTAAACATTTAAATATGTAAACTTCATTTCATTTCCAAATCTTGATTTTCAGATTTAAACTTAAGTCCAGGTTTAAAAATGTTGATTTTAACTTTTGATTCTAAAACTCAAATCACTCTTGCTTAAAAATTTAAAAATTCAGTTTAAATTTATAAAGACAAAAACAGGTTCCTGTTTTAACCTATTCAACATTCACACCTGAGCGAAATTCCCAAGTAACTCGGGTTAGACTTCGAGTTCCCCCCATCTTTTCCCGAGTCACACAATTAAAACATCACCTGACATAACCTAGCGTCGTGCACGTGCACGGCGCCGCGTTCGCTTCCGGCCGACCCCACATCGTCGAGCAGGTCGACGTTCATCCATGCACCAACCTCCCGATCGTCAACACCCTCTCACGCACGCGAAATCGAAAGTTTGAAACTAAAACCTGGAAACAACACCAGGTTTCGGCGTCAACCCTGGGAAAATGCCTCGTTCTCGAAATCTCGACCACCGAAGACACTCCAACTTCGGCCTCACCTCGCCTAACTCTTACGCTACCGTCTCCTTGAGCATCACGCGGCTCGATCGACTAGAGGTGGTGGAAACACCTCGTTCCTAGACCCATCAAATTCGAATCTTAAACCCTAAACTAACCCCGTTCCATTAATTCGTGCGATGGAAAGATTATCTGATAATTTTCCCGAAATCATAAATCAATAAGCTAGCTTCAAACGAAAATTTAACAACCAAAAATTCTTTAGTTACCAGAATTTGATCAAAACGCATTTCCAGTTCATTTATGAACTGTTCCTTGCATTCTCAACTAAAAATTCTCATTTTGTTTTAAAAATCTTCTTTTTGTATATAGACTCAAGCTATAAAATTGAATCATAAATTCATCGCATTCGAATTTGACACAATATTGCATGGTTTTCTATAAAACAAGATTCCAGTAGTGAATACTTCACCAACAGGTTTTAAACAGCTTTTAAAATCTTGATGTAGGTTTAAACATCTTGTTTGTTTGAAGATTCTAAGCTTATCAATGATTAGTTGAAAATATTTTGAGTTTTGAATAAATATGTAACTCTGTAAAAATAAACAGAGAAAATCTGTAGATTAAACATTTCATATAACAACCTATAGATATAACACAGAACTATATTCAAAAGTGATACATAAACAACATAATATCATCAATGAATTGCCTGTTCAGTGTTTTAATTAAACTTAAAACTTTAAATTTGTGTTTACTCACAGACATTTTAAATATCAGAGGGAATTGGGTTGAATTACTCACAGTGGTCTCCACAGAAAAATGACAGAGTTTGCTTTTCTTTGGACCAGGCTTTGAAAATGTTTGTTGAAATTTCTTTAAATCTCCGAGTTGTATTTGAAGTAGATTGTTGTTTAAAGTTGAAGTTTGTTTAAGTTCGAATGATGCTTCAGATTTGATCAACTTTAAGTGAACGAATTGAGGTAAGAGTTGATATATATGATAGAAATTACAGGATACGCATTTGTACAAAGTAATTAATTTCGTTTGTACACTTAAGTAGAGATTTTTCTCATTTCTCTTTTAGCCAGCCTGTTTACTTCTTTACTTGGTGGCTGATGTAAATATTTTGTGTGCTAAGGACATGGCATTAATTACATAAGTCCTTTATGTTTCTACTTAAATATATATATATATATATATATATATATATATATATATATGTGTGTGTGTGTGTGTGTGTGTGTGTGTGTGTATGTTGTCTTCTTTTGCAAGCACACTTGTATACTTTTGTTTCTTTTCTTTTGTTTTCATACTAATATTTTGCTTGTACATGAATATATATATAGTTGCTGCTTCCTTTTGCAATCTCAGTTGCATATAATTTTGTTCCTTGTCTTTGCTTTGGTCCTATACTTAGTTGAATGTATTCTTCTTTTATTTTATACTTTGTCTTTTATTTCCATGTGTAAATGCTTATCTTACTTGTCCTTGTTCATACTTATCCAATTTTGTATGTATACTTGAGCGTATTGTACTATCTTCTTTTGCAGCTCAGTTACACATATTTTCTTTTCTTTAGCAAGCACATTCATATGTATTTTGTTTCTTTAATCCTATCACTTTGCAATATAAATGAATTCAATGTTGTTATTTTTATCTATGTGTTCACTTTATATTTTATAGTTTATCCTATATACATTTTTATTTCATGTTCTAACTTAAATATTTTATAGTTTACATAACCAAATTTTTTAAGATATTCATTTTATTTCTTTTGTTCTTGTACTTTATTTATAAATCCCGATTCGATTTGAATTCAAATACATTTGTTTAAAGCAATTCACAATTTAACTAACATGTTATATCAATTACCAATTGTTTCATAATTTTTTTATTCAAAAATTAAATTAATTACCAATTTAAACTTATTCAAAATCTGGGATCGTTACAGATTCCCCCTTTAAGAAATTTCGTCCCCGAAATTTGCCAAGGAGACACAAAGATAGATGAAGAATGTTTCGTCAATTCAAACTAATATCTATTCTGCATTTGGCTTACCAAATCAGAATATCAACAATAGATACAAGAACGAATCTTTTTTAACACTTCACAAGATAGTTGGGTTATCCGGATCTACGAAATATGCAGTGGCATTGGTTAGTCCGAAGGGATAACTAACATTTCGTAGAATATTTCCGGATCCAAAGAATAGATAGATATATGGATACGATTCCAAAACTTTTAGTTTAAAAAAAACAAAGTATACCTATCAACCATAGCAATCAAAGCAAACTAGGCAATCAATACGTCCAAACAACAATTTTGGCCTATTCGGAGTTTATGTACCATGTAAATATGTCAAATCTTCTTCTTCTTCCTGGATCTACCAGGAACCATCGAAGAATTGAAAAGAGATGCTGAACAAAAGAGATTGATAGAGAAAAGATTATTTCCTTGTTGTTACAGGGTATTGACCATTTATAGTCGTATTCCCCTGTCCCCTATCTCATCCTCTTCTTGCACTCATACTCACTATCAGTGGATAGTAAGAGAATTTACTGAGGCATTTGAACGGATATCTTAGGGATACTCATTCTAGGGTATACTTCACCCTATCTTTAATGAGCTACCTAATGTGTTATACTCCTGAGCTAAAGTTTCAACCCTCAGCTCTGATACCAAAATGTCACAATCCAAATTTAAGTGTTTGAAAATCGACACCCGTACTTCACTTCTACTCGAATGCCGCAGATTCAACCGTTAAAATTTGACTTGCGCCGGAGCTTATAACACTAAGTACAACAACACAGCGGAAGAAAAGAATGAATATCATATACAACTCCAATGTATATACAATATCCGATACAACGATGATACAATGAATATCAATATACATCAGAGATATGATACAAGACAAAAGCAGCGGAAAACAATATAGATAACACTAGCAGTGAATAATCTCCAAAGCACCAATCTAGAAATAGCTCGAACTCCCAATAATGATACATAAAGATAAGCAAATGCGGTCCATATCCAAAGACTGAACTAGATCCAGATAATCTACTAAACCTGACTATCTAAAAAACTCAACTCTAGACTGCCCGTGTGGAAAATTGTGGGCACCCAGAGTTTAGGGAAGGAATAATAAACTCCAGGTAAGTCATGGGATTGGTGTGAGCAAACAACGAAAGAATTTAAAATAGATCCGCAATGCTTTCATAAAATGAAACTACCATAAGGCATCCCGCCACACACGCAATGCAATCGCAAACTTGGAGGAGATTTCTCCTTATGATAGTCAAACATGCTTGATACGCGAATTTCTTTGATATTATTACTATAAGTGCAAAGTGAAGAAATTTTTTTGAAAGTATAATATTAATCTTAGCCAGCATAGACATTTGGAACTATGCCTACTATAGCTACCATCCAAATAGTGGGGTGCCACCATAAGTAGATGGCGGTAATACAACTAAACCGTACAAGGTACGTATTGGAAGATTGGATATCCAATTAATGGTCGGGCAAAGGAACTTCCCAAATAAAATGGAACGCCTTTGGAGGGATGTCCCCAGATCCTAACTTGATCTCTGCTACACAAGGCCGGGTTACCCTTGCCCGGAAGTAACTACTGACACGAGTATGCCATCCCCTGGTCGTTCATGACCTTTACCGAGGCCTCTTAATCCAACAACCACACAGTAAAGTATCTGGGATCCATACCATGATACCAACTTTCAAAAAAAAAATCAACATAAGTAAATATCTAGGCTTCATACCATGATACCAACTTTCAAAAAAAATAATCAACATAAGTAAATATCTAGGCTCCATACCATGATATCACTTCTTATCCAGAAGGAAATGGTCATACCCTCAGGAGGAGCGACCTCCAAATAACCTTGCTGCCACGATTCCTGTTTCGACAATTACCGGGTTGTGAGGCTTGATGAAGTCTCATCCACAAAGCTACGCGTTTCACAAAAGCCACGCTTTGATCAACAAATGATCAGCAACACTCAACATGCCACATTACCAAGTTGGGAATACATTACTGATAACCTTCAACTACATAACCTTTGAGCTCGTACGTCTCAGAGAAGGGTGTTAAGCTAAGAGAATAAATTCTCTGCCACCAATAGAAATGTATTTGAAAGAAATCTGCTTTATATCTCAAATGTAATGTCAGACATACAATCCATACAAGCCTGTTCTGGGTTCGAATAGAACCGAAGGCAGTTCCGAAGAAGCCCTTGCAAATCCAGGTATTCACAATCCCGATCGGACTTCCCATCACTTAGGGGAATCTCTATACAGACGCGACTGAGTGCAGAGACAATCGATAGGTCATCCTATCATTCTCGTAAATACCCGGTCTTCACCACCGGTCTTCAAATGCTATCCATATCGACGTATCATCATTCGGAATGGGTTATATGACACAAAGGTCCTCTCTCGGCTAAACCGAATAATGAGAGCAATATTTAAAACATATGGATATGGGATTTCAATTAAGTCACAACTTATTACCCAATACCTTTCTTTCAAATGGTTTAAACAAATTACCATTTTCAAATCTTTTAAATAAAAAGATTCAATTCACAGAGTTCATCCAGTTTCACAAAGATCTATTCATAGATTTTCAAATTAATTTCCATTTCAATTGGATTAACTCGTTAAATCTTTAAATCAAAGATTAACTTATAGCTTTTAAAACACGTTTCCAAAGATTCATTTATAACTTGGAAAACCATTTCCAATTCAGATCTTTTATATATAAAAGATACACCATTTAAAATATTCTTCGTTTTCAAAACAAAGTTCAACAACCTTTCACAAAGATTAATCCATAGCTTTCAACACAATTTAATTTTAAATCAAAATCTTTGTAACACAAATTGGAAATCATTTTCCTTAAATGAAAGCTATTATTATTTGAAACAAATAGTTTTCGTTTTGGAAACTGATTACAATTTTCATAAGTTAAGGCCATTCAAGTATAAACTTGGATTTAAATTCAAATTTCCATAACCATATTCTTTAAAAGATTAAAAACCCATATAACACCTTTATAAGTTGGATAATCTTTTTGGACATAGTTTCCAAATCATTGAATTCAACTTTAACTATTGAGTTCAAATTTAGATCAAATTATTCAAATTTCAAGTTTTATTAAGTTATTTAAAATAACTTTTATCTTTGAAATTCATTTTCAAAGTTCTCAATTCTAATTCCAAAACTATTTTGGATTCAAGAATTCAATACTTAAAATTGTTGAAAATCTGTGACTTAACCGATTTCCCCGTGCAATCCATATTTGGGTGTGTATGGTGTTGCCCAAGGGTTTAACACAAAAGTGTGACGACAACATCATTACAAATTTAAATATAACAATATATATTTGATAAGAGGTATAAACTATAATGCTTATCTTACAGATCACAGATATATAAAATAAGTTGCAGATAATAAATTACATCACAGATAATTAATAACATTACAGATCACAACGCAAATCAGGATATATCACAAAACATCAGACATCGGGAATATCAGCAATTCAACCATTCAATAAGATCTAAACATTCATAGGGAAAATTTATTAATCAACTAATTAATCTAGATCAGATGTATTACTTGTCATTAATCCTGGTTACTTAACATAAGTTAATTTCAAATCATCTGTGATAAATTTCCCTTTAATCATTTATTAGTGAACCTTTAATTATTAACTAACCATCCTTAATTAATGAATCAATTGACCTTTAATTTCTAAATTAATCTTAGTTAATAACCTTTATTAACAATTAAAATTTCTTTAATTACTTTGCTAAAGAAATTCACTCATATTGATCATTATTGATTATAAATCGAATAACCATTAAGAACACATTAATTAATTCTAATTATTTAGTTAATTAAGTACCTAGCAATAACTAAATTAATTCTAAATTACTTGATTGATTTATTTCTAATCAAAAATTAATTCTCTTAACTTATCTAATCTCATTCAATTAATAATCCTTAATTTACAAATAAATTAACCTAATTAATCTTTAAACCTTAATTTAAACCTTAAATTACTTATTTAATTAGTCCAAATCATTAATTAATTAAATAAATAAATTATCCATTTTAATTAACTTAATAATTAATGAATTATAATTATTCAATTTTCATTAACTTGAGATAAAACTCATTTTTTTTCTTTTTTTATTATCACCTATAAATATGTTGAAACATTCGTGTTCAATTCACGGTTAAATTCATTTTAAATTTCAAGATTCAAAATGAATTTACCAATTGATTCGTAATAAAGTTTAAAACTAACTGTTAGCTTTTTAAATTCTCATGTGGAGATAACACCTTTGTTATAAAAGAATTTTGAATTAAGAGTTAAATTCACATATGCAAAGTATACTTTAATGTTTAAACTGTTTTAAACATTTAAATATGTAAACTTCATTTCATTTCCAAATCTTGATTTTCAGATTTAAACTTAAGTCCAGGTTTAAAAATGTTGATTTAAACTTTTGATTCTAAAAATCAAATCATCCATGCTTTAAAATTTAAAAATTTGGTTTAAATTTATAAAGACAAAAACAGGTTCCTGTTTAAACCTATTTAACATTCATACCCGAGCGAAATTCCCAAGTAACTCGGGATAGACTTCGAGTTCCACCCCCCCCCATCTTTTCCCAAGTCACACAATGAAAACATCACCTAACATAACCTAACGCCGTGCACGTGCACGGCACCGTAGTTCACTTCCGGCCGACCCCATATTGTCGAGCAGGTCGACGTTCATCCACGTACCAACCTCCTGATCGTCAAAACCCTCTCATGCACGCGAAATCGAAATCGAAAGTTTGAAACTAAAACCTAGAAACATCACCAGGTTTCGGCGTCAACCCTGGGAAAATGCCTCGTTCTCGAAATCTCGACCACCGTAGACACTCCAACTTTGGCCTCACCTCGCCTAACTCTCATGCTACCGTCCCCTTGAGCATCACGCAGCTCGATTGACCAGAGGTGGTGGAAACACCTCGTTCCCAGACCCATCAAATTCGAATCTTAAACACTAAACTAACCCCGTTCCATTAATTCGTGCGATGGAAAGATTATCTGATAATTTTCCCGAAATCATAAATCAACAAGCTAGCTTTAAACGAAAATTTTGCAACCAAAATTTCTTTAGTTACCGGAATTTGATCAAAACGTATTTCCAGTTCATCTATGAACTGTTCCTTACATTATCAACTAAAAATTCTCATTTTTGTTTTAAAAATCTTCTTTTTGTATGTAGACTCAAGCGATAAAATTGAATCAGAAATTCATCGCATTCGAATTTAACACAATATTGCATGGTTTCCTGTAACACAAGATTCCAGTATTGAATACTTCACAAACAGGTTTTAAACAGCTTTTAAAATCTTGATGTAGGTTTAAACATCTTTTTGTTTGAAGATTCTAAGCTTATCAATGATTAGTTGAAAATATTTTGAGTTTTGAATAAATATGTAACTCTGTAAAAATAAACAGAGAAAACCTGTACATTAAACATTTCATAGAACAACTTATGGATATAACACAGAACTATATTCAAAAGTGATACATTAACAACACAATATCATCAATGAATTGCCTGTTCGGTGTTTTAATTAAACTTAAAACTTTAAATTTGTGTTTACTCATAGGCATTTCAAATATCAGAGGGAATTGGGTTGAATTACTCACAGTAGTCTCCAGAGAAAAATGACAGAGTTTGCTTTTCTTTGGACCAGGCTTTGAAAATGTTTGTTGAAACTTCTTTAAACCTCTGAGTTGTATTTGAAGTAGATTGTTGTTTAAAGTTGAAGTTTGTTTAAGTTCGAACGATGCTTTAGATTTGCTCAACTTTAAGTGAACGAATTGAGGTAAGAGTTGATATATATGATAGAAATTACAAGATATGCATTTGTACAAAGTAATTAATTTTGTTTGTACACTTAAGCAGAGATTTTTCTCATTTCTCTGTTGGCCAGCCTGTTTACTTCTTTACTTGGTGGCTGATGTAAATATTTTGTGTGCTAAGGACATGGCATTAATTACATAAGTCCTTTATGTTTCTACTTAAATATATATATGTTGTCTCCTTTTGCAAGCACACTTGTATACTTTTGTTTCTTTTCTTTTGTTTTCATACTAATATTTTGCTTGTACATGAATATATATGTATAGTTGCTGCTTCCTTTTGCAATCTCAGTTGCATATAATTTGTTCCTTGTCTTCGCTTAAATCCTATACTTAGTTGAATTTATTCTTCTTTTATTTTATACTTTGTCTTTTATTTCCATGTGTAAATGCTTATCTTACTTGTCCTTGTTCATACTTATCCAATTTTGTATGTATACTTGAGCGTATTGTACTATCTTCTTTTGCAGCTCAGTTACACATATTTTCTTTTCTTTAGCAAGCACATTCATATGTACTTTGTTTCTTTAATCTTATCACTTTGCAATATAAATGAATTCAGTGTTGTTATTTTTATCTATGTGTTTACTTTATATTTTATAGTTTATCCTATATACATTTTTATTTCAAGTTCTAACTTAAATATTTTATAGTTTACATAACCAAAATTTTTAAGATATTCATTTTATTTCTTTTGTTCTTGTACTTTATTTATACATCCCGATTCGATTTGAATTCAAATACATTTATTTTAAGCAATTCATAATTTAACTAACATGTTATATCAATTACCAATTGTTTCACAATTTTTTTATTCAAAAATTAAATTAGTTACCAATTTAAAATTATTCAAAATCCGGGATCGTTACAGTTACCTTTGTAACTAGGTAACTACTGACACGAGCATGCCATCCCCCGGTCGTTTGCGACCTTTATCCGAGGTACCTCTCAACCAACAACCATAAAACAATAAGTTTGCAGCAACCACAAAGTTAAGTATCTGGGCTCCATACCATGATACCACTCATAATCCAGAAGGAAATGGACATACCCTCAGAGGGCGCTACCCTCTAATAACTTTGCTGCTACGATTCCTGTTTCGACCATAACCGGTTTGTGTGGTTCGACGAAGTCTCGTCCACAAAGCTACGCTTTTCACAAAAGCCATGCTTCTATCAACAAATGATCAGCAACACTTCGTATGTCACATTACCAAATTTGGGAATGTATCACTGGTAACCATCAATTACATAACCTCTGAGCTCGTATGTCTCAGAGAAGGGTGTTAAGCTAAGAGAATAAATCTCTGCCACCAAACAGAAATGTATTTGATAGAAACCGGTTTTACAACTCAAAGTGTAATGTCAGACACACATCCATACAAGTCTGTCCCGGGTTCGAACAGAACCGAAGGCACTTCCGAAGAAGCCCTTGCAAATTCGGGTATTCACAATTTCGATCGGACTTCCCATAACTTAGGGAATTTCTATACCGACGCGACTCAGTGCAGAGACAATCGATAGGTCATCCTATCGTTCTCGCAAATACCCGGTCTTCACCATCGGTCTTCAGATGCTATCCATAACGTCGTACCATTATTAGGAATGGGTTATATGACACAAGGTCCTCTCCCGGCTAAACAGAATAATGAGCGTAGAATTTAAAAAACATATGGATATGGGATCTCAGTTAAATCACAGCTTAAAGCTCAAAACCTTTCATTCAAATGGTTAAAACAAATTACCATTTCCAATCTTTTAAACACAAAAGATTCATTTCAAAAACCTTCAATGATTTAAACAATTTCCACACTTTAATCTTTTAAACAAAAGATTTAATTCACAAAGATCCACTCATGGATTTCAAAACAATTTCTATTTCAATTGGATTAGCTCGTTAAATCTTTAAATCAAGATTTTGCTTATAGTTTTAAAATTTATTTCCAAAGATTCATTCATAGCCTTTCAAAACAATTCTAATTCAAGTTGGATTAACTCGTAGGGTCTTTGAATCAAAGACTCATTTCATAGCTTTCAAAACATTTCAATTCCATTTCAAACTTGAAACCTTTCAACATAATTTGGAAATCCTTTCTTTAAATGAAAGCTATTATTATTTGAAAACAAGTGGTTTTCGTTTCGAGGAAATCCGATTACATTTGCTCAGGTTAAAACCCTTCAAGTATAAAACTTGGGTTGAATTCAAATTCTCAAAACAATATGTTTTAAAATGGTTTAAAATCCATATAAACACATTATAACTTTGTATAATATTTTTAAACCATAATCTCTCCAAACACAAATTTCAATTTCAAACCTTGAATTCAAACTATTTAAATTTCAAAACTTTATCAAGTTATTCAAAATAACTTTTGTCCTCAAAAACCCCTTTTCAAAAGCTTTTCATATTTAACCCAATTCCATTTCCAAACCATTTGAATTCAAAATTCAACCTTTAAACCATTTCCAAAATCTGTGACTTAACCGATTTCCCCGTGAAATCCATATTTGTGTGTGTATAGTGTAGTCCAGGGGTTTTACACACAATAGTGCAACATCATCATCACAGATTCAATCAATATCGATAAGCGGTATAACCCATAATGCTTATCTTTATTCACAGTTTCACGGATAAAATAAATTTATCAATCACAAAGATTCATCATTACACTTCGATGTGGACTTCGGATAACCAGCTGGAATCCGACTCCCTGTCGCATCGAAGTTTAATTGCCGTTTACGGGCAAAAAGGGATCTTCATATTCATACAATAGTATATTCATCACAGATATAATAGCTCAGCACAAAGCAATTCATATTACAAAGTATCACAATCACATAACAGAGTTATCAATCCAATACACATCATTCAATAGAATATAGTCATCCATAAATAAGCTCAATTAATTATCTGATTTATTTAAATCAGATAAGTCATCAATCATGGTTAATTAACATTAATTTATTTCAAATCATTTGACTGATTGTCCTTTAATCATTTATTAATTAAATTAATCAACCTTTAATTATTAAATAACTAATCTTTAATTATTAAATCTCAAACTTTAATTATTCAATTATCCTTTGATTAATTTCCCTTAATTAATTCCTTAATAAATTAATCAACCCTTAATTAATTATCACTTAATTAATTATTCTTAATTAATTACAATAAGTGATTATCCCTAATTACTTAATCAACTTTAATTAATAAAAATATCCAACATTAATTACAATAAGTAATTAATTCCTTTATTACTTTCATTAAATAATTAACAATTTATGATTTATTATCTTAATTAATTAATCTATTTAATTATTAAAATTAATCACATTAATTAATACTTAATAATCCTTAGTTAATTATCTTCATTAACTAATAACATTTCTTAATTACTTTTAATTAATCTCTAATTATAAATTAATCTAAATCATTAATTTATAAATTAAATAAATTATTCCTTAATTGTCTTATTAATTAAATCACTTAATTACCTTAATTATCTCTAAGGTAGTCCATTTCTTTATTAATGACTTCATTAATATTAAAGGGTATTTAATAAATTACACTTCTAAACTTAGATTCAAATTTCATTTTGAATTTAAGATTCAAAATGATTATATATTTAAACATTAACCAAAATTAACTTATAAACCTATATAGGGAAAAGTTCTAACTAAATTTCTTAAATTTTCATTTAAAATTTAAGCTTTAAAATACATTACAATTTTAACTTGCAAATCCAAGTTATCAAATCATTTAACTTCCATTTAAAAACCTTTTATAAAAGAAATTTATCAAAAATCAAGTTTAAATATTTGTTTGAAAACAAATTTACTTTTCTTTAAAACTACTTTAATTTAAACTTGTTTTTTTTCAATTCTTGATTTTAAATTCTTTATTTAAAGTCCAACTTTATTTTAAAACTTAAAGATTTAAAAGTTTATTTGAAAACTGAACTTAACTTCAAAATTAAACCACTGTTTAAATCTTGTTTTCAGATTTTAATTTAAATTTTAAAATCTGAAACTGTCAGGTTTAAAACCTGAAAGCCCACCTTCTAAATATTTAAAACTTTGATTTAAAATCAAAATTCCCTTTTATAACTTTTAAATTTAATGTTTATTTGAAACTAAACTTAAAACTGGATTTAAACTTTGTTTAAATCTTGCTCGCAGATTCAAATTCATTTAAATTGCTTTAAAACTTAAATTTGCAGGCAAGCTTACAAAAAAAATGAAGCAATTTAAACTGACCCGAGACAAACCCCATCTACTTCTAGTCAGACTGCAACCTACTTCGAGTAAATCATTCGAATAACTCGAGTCCAACCCGTGTTCCATTTCCCTGCACAAGCCAAGTTCATCAGAGAATCATAATGCACGGTGCACATGCACCGTGACTCTGACAACCTCCAGCCATCTACGAAGGCTTCATCACGTCGGCGACCATCTTTAAAATTGAAATCGATCAACCAAATTCCCACAGCAACTCAAAATTAAAATCGAGTTCATAAAACCCAAACCTGGAACTCGAGACTGCAACCAACCTCAAACCTGTCAACGGTTCGTCCCCCCAATGCCGATCACCGGAACACCAGCATCTCCGGCTACTGCTTCGACTACCTCTCCTCTACCATTCCCCAAACCCTCGCCACACTCGATCGCCTGTCGAAGATGGACGAAACTAAATACTAAGCCTCGACAAAAATTAGGTTTATGAACTACAACCGTTCACCGCTGCCACCACGACCAACTTCACCCCATCACCATATTTTTCCCCGAACCCTCATTCGTCCCTCCATCACCACCAAAGGTCCCGACCACTACGACCCAATAGATCATCAGAGATCACAAAAATAACGAAATCCAACCAAACTCGAACTGCTCTTTCCCCCTCTATCTAAAAATTATAATTCATGCTTTAAATTCATATTAAAGTATAAGAATTCCATTTATACACTTGAATTCGTAAATCATGAAGTTTGAATTTTGACTTATTTAGAGTTTGGCTCTGATTTCTTGATTTCCAGAGTCATGCTTAAGTTTTTTTAACTTAAATATAATTTTAAATTAAAGCTTATAATAAAACAATCAAGTTTTGTTTAAATCATGAATCCAGATTATGCTTGGATCAAGAGGAAATAATTTTTGAATTAATCCCGAGCTTTGAAATTTAAACAGAGGTGTTCTACAGGTCTTTAACAAACATGCATTCAATCATACAGAAATCTCTCCCATATATATACACACATATCAAACATAAATCAAGCAATCAGTTATAAAAGTACTTAAGCTTTTGAAAATGAAGTTACTCACCAATTTTATGAAAGAACAGAGGCCAGAAACTTGTTTTCCTAGAACCTGATGCATTTAAACTTGCATGCTTGAGATGATTATTGATTTGAATCTACTACTTGTTGTTTGCCTTGATCAATTTTGAAATGTATTCAGGTTTCAGGCTTTATTCAACTTGCTTTTGTTTTTCTGAAACTTGGTACTTGATTTTTGCTGCTTGATCATACTTTGTCCAGGTTGTTTTGATTTCTTGGTTTTGCTTATTCATTTGCTTTTCTGGATTCAGTTTTCCAGGTTGAAAGCTTTGCTTACTTGAATCCATTTCAGGTTTTGTGATTTTGTTTTGCTGGTTTTTGAGTTTCAGTTTTAAGTTGTTTTGAATATTTACAAAGAAAAAGATGAAGCCTTTTTTTTCTTTTGTATGTTATTTTACATTTTAATTTAAAAGAAAATAAATTTAAATGCCACCTGTTAGTTTTTTCCATGTTGATTCATCACACTTGCTTAATTTTCATAACAAGATGTTTACACTTGTTTAAAACAAAGAAATTTATGTTTAAGTCCCTAATGTGATTATTTGTAGATTTTGTTTTTAAACCTTGTGTTAGTATAAATTATATTTTATATCCTTTAAGTCATACATTTACAACTTAAGTTCCTTAAGTTAATTTAAAATTTGAAAGCATTTCATTTTAAAAGAAAAGGTGTTTTAATTTTTTTTATCAAATTCATATTCAACTTTAAAACTTTTATTAATTCTTGTTTCATATCATTCATACATTTTTCAACTATCAACACTTATTCATTCTTAAAGAAAAATGTTTCGAAACTAAATTGCACTTTAATAATTGATCATATATATATGTATTTCTTAATTTCAAAATTTTATTCTTAAATTCCCAATTCATAATCTATTTTCAATCTACTTATGAAACACATTTATTTTCAAATCCAATATTATTTATAAAAACTTATTCTTAAATTCCAAATCAAATTCTATTTATAATCCATTGGATTTTAAACCAATTAATTTTATTTACAAACTTTTGATATATTTTCTCATTTGCTCAAATAAAAATTTATTTCAATTGTTTCTCACATTAAATCTTAAAGCTTTATAATTCTATTTATAATCTAAAATATTTATTTATCCTAGAAATTTCTAATTAATTCACAAATAGATTCACAATTTAATTTCCAAAAGTTAAATTAATTATCAAATTATCCTGGATAAAATTCAGGGATGTTACAATATATATGGTAATGCGATGATGAATTCGGCTTAAATTGATATTCTATATCCTCAAAGTAACTCTATTTATCCTTAGAGGAGCGATTTCAGACAGACGATTTTATCATAGCATCATTCGAGCTTGATTTCTTTTCTTGACCATTTGCTGTTTAAGACTCGAGGTCATTCGATTCTGATACTTGTTGAGGTTTATTAAGGGTAGTATTGCAAACTTGAGCTTGAGTCCCTTCAATTGCATGATGTTTGAAGCTTGAGATTATGTAATTCTGAGGCTTCTCAAGTCCTATTGAGGTTGTGTTTGCTTTGAGATTATCTCTGGTTAAGGATTCCAGTGAGTCTCTTTTGATATTCACCTGCTCATGTGATCTCTGTGAGTTGTTTACTTTCAGCTTGTCTCCGAGATGCACAAAATTAGCTTTGGACAATGCCTTGGTTTGGATGTCAGCTATTTGGTAAGAATAAGGTATATGATTAACATTTAATTTTCCTTTAGCCACTTGTTCACGAAAAAAATATAAGACGAGTTCCATATGTTTTGTTCTAGAGTGTAGAATAGGATTTGCAATAAAGTGAACTGTGCTTAAGTTATCAAACCATATTGTTGTTTTGCTGTCTATCTTGAATTGTAGTTCATCAAGTAATGATTGTATCCACATTACTTCTGCTGTTGCATTAGCTACACTTATATATTCTGCTTCGGTACTTGATCTGGACACAGTAGGTTGTTTTTTTGAACACCAAGATATAGGGTTGTTACCCAAAAATATACAACAGCCGGTTGTAGATCTTCTATCATCAGGATCACTGGCCCAATCATCATCTACATATCCTGTAATATTGATATGTTTGCTTGAATTTAGACTCAGACCAAAGTCTATAGTCCCTTTAAGATATCTTAGCATCCTTTTCACCATTTTCCAGTGTTTGGTAGTTGGTCTTTGGATAAATTGGCTGACTTTATTAACACTATAGGCAATGTCTGGTCTTGTAATGGTTGCATATTGAGGAGCACCAACAATACTCCTGTATTGTTTTTCATTTGGTATTGCATCACCTTTGAACTTTGACATATGTAGATTACTGACCATGTGTGTTGATATAGAGTTGGCTTGATTCATTTTAGCTCTATTCAATATCTCATGAATGTAATTCTTTTGACTCAATTGAACGGATGAATCTGACAGCCACTTAACTTTAATGCCGAGGAAATAGTTTAAGTTGCCAAGATCTTTAACACTGAGTTTCTGATTAAGCTGATGTATGAGACCATTGATTTCCTCTGCATTATTACCTGTAATAATAAAATCATCAACTTATATTATTACATAAACTATTATGGTTTTACTGAATTTTGTAAATAGGAAATTGTCAAATTTTGTAGATTTATAGCCTAGTCCAATGAAAGTTGTCTTGAGCTCTTCAAACCACACTCCTGGAGCCTGTTTAAGGCCATAAATAGCCCTATTTAGTTTGTAAACCAAATTCTCTTTTTCTTTTTGCAAAAATCCATGTGGCTATTCTATGTAAAATTCTTCCTGTAAAACACCATTTAAGAAAGCATTATTTACATCAATTTGTTTGATGGTTCGATTTCTGCACAAGGCAATTGTAATAACTATTCTTATAGTAGTGGATTTACAATAGGTGAAACATTTTCATTAAAGTCAAAACCACTCTATTGTGAGAAACCCTTGGCTACTAATCTTGCCTTGTATTTAGAAATTGTACCATCAGCATTCCTCTTTAATCTAAAAGTCCACTTGCACCCATCAACATTTTTTTTTTGGTAAAGGAACTAGACTCCAAGTCTTGTTCTTTATGAGAGCATTGTATTCATCTGACATGGCTGACTTCCAGTTTTGATTTTCCATGGCTTGATAATAAGTACTTGGCTCTTCAGTATCTAAAGTGGTATTATAAATTTTGGTTTTGAAAATACCACTTTTAGATCTTGTGACCATATGATGACCTGCTCTAGTGCTTTGTTGCTGAAGAACACTCTCACTTGGTTGGTGTTGTTCATTATGAGGCACTATAACCACTAATATTCGTTGTGAAACAGATTATTCACTTACTCTTTGCTGAGGTGCCTGAACAGGTGTATTTGCTTCAGTTAACTCATGACTTGGTCCATGACTAGACACTGCGTGTTGTGAGTGGACACTATCTTCAGCCAATTCTTTGGGAGCTTGGATCACTTCCTCAGGTAAGGCAGATAAAGGAGGTGGTGTTTCCTTTGAGTTGTATTCTTTCTTGGATGTTTTGGTTTCTGATTCTTTAAAAGGAAACACATTTTCATTGAAACAACATGTCTAAAGATAAATATTATGGCAGTATTGTCTAAGCATTTGTACCCCCTTTGATTAGTGGCATAACCAAAAAAAGTACAAGGGGCTGATCTAAAGTTTAAGTTGTGATCGTTATATGGTCTAAGATAAGGAAAACACAAACAGCCAAACACTCTCAAGTTTAGATAATCAGGCTTGACATTATACAACATTTCCAAAGGACTTTTAAACTCTAAGACTTTTGTTGGTAGTCTATTAATTAAATAAACAGTTGTAGTAAAAGCATCAGGCCAAAATTTTAAAGGCATAGCTGACTGAGCTAGCAATGTGAGACCTTTCTCAACAATTTGCCTATGTCTTCTTTCAATTATTCCATTTTGTTCAGAAATGTAGAGACAAGTTGTTCTATGAACTATCCCTCTCTTTTGAAAGTAATGCCTTAGCGGCATATATTTTGTTCCACCATCAGATTGAATCATTTTGACTTGACAGTTGGTTAGTTTTTCTACCTGAGCAATAAAATGTAACACAACACTGTGAGTTTCACTTTTGGATTTCAAAAAATATATTTAAACATATCTGGAAAATGCATCAACAAATTATATATAATATTTGTACCCATAATCACTGTGAATAGGTGCAGGCCCCCATAAGTCTTTAGCAACTAATTCAAGTGGTTTACTATAGATAGTTTCAAAAATAAAAAAAGGTAATTTATGTGCTTTTCCCATTTGACAGACTGTACATATATATGGCATGGAAGTATCTTTGAAAGAAATATTATTATTGCTTAATACATGTCTTACAATTGTAGCATTTGGATGTCCCAATTTATAATGCCACATATCAAATGTCTTACAATTTTCTTCCTATTTGTATTCAAAATTATTACACCAATTTCTTTTAATTTTTGAATTTCTTGAATTAGCCACTTTGAACTTGTATAGCACTTTATGTTCATTACCCTGCAAGAGAATTTCTTTAGTTAGGAATCCTTAACTAAACAGTAATGTGGGTAGAACTCAAAATACACACTGTTATCCTTAGCAAACCGTGACACATATAGAAGATTTTTTTATTAATGGTATTCTAAGCAAGTTATTTAAATATAATTGCATTTTCCCCATAATATATGATCTGCCAGTGTGGGTAATAACAATAGACTTACCATTACCCACATGTATAGAGTTCATACCTCTATACTCCATGTTTCCATGATTCAATTTTATCAAGTTGTTTGTGATGTGGTTGGTTGCTCCAGAATCTGGATACCAATCTTCATTGTATATATGCTTTGGCTTTGCTGCTTCTATTTGCTGATAGTCTTTGTTGTCAGATTGATTGTTTGAATTGTTCTGAACTTGGAACACATTTGCATTGATATTTTGACTTCTTTGATTGTTTGAATTTTGTCCTGGATCATAATTCAGATTTAATCTGAAATAACACTTAGCAGCAGTGTGGCCTAACTTTTCACAAATCTGACATCTTGGTCTATTGTTATTGTTCCATCTACCTCTGCCTCTGGCTCTGTTAGAATATCCACCTCTTTGCATTGTTTGATCATTCCTTTTACTGTTTTGGTTTTTGCCTTTGTAACTTACTGCATAGTTGACTGTGAAATCAAAATCTTGAGTTTTCTTGTTACTAATTCTTGCTTCATGAGCAAGTAACACAGAGTGAACATCATCTATAGATGGCAGAATTTTTTGAGATGATATTACAGCAACCATAGCTTCATATTCATCATTTAATCCATTTAGAACTGCCATGATTTGTTCTAAATCACTGATTTTATGGCCTGCTGCTTCAAGCAGGTCACAAGTATTCTTGATTTTAGAAAGATATTCTCTCATATTTTAGCTGTCTTTCTTATATTATGAAGCTGTCTTCTGTAGAGCATAACTTTTGTTGCATATTGCATATTGAAAACTTTGTCAATGGTTACTCAGATTTCATTGACCGTCTTGCATCCAATAACATGTGATAAAAGATTCACATTTATTGAAGACAATAACCAAGAACATATGAGTCTGTCTTGTCTATGATATTTGACAAGTTCTTCATTGCTGACTATTTTGTTTTCCTTGTCAGTGATATAAACAGGAGGAATCTATATTGTTCCCAGAATATAGCTTTCAAGTCCATATCCTCATATTGCCGTTTCGACTTGAAGCTTCCATAGAAGATAATTATCTTCATTTAGGTGGACAGTAACCAATTGACTTTGAGGACTGATTACAGTTTTGACCAAATTCTCTGCAGTGTTAGCAAGTTGAGAGTTATTGGTAGTTGATGATGTCTCTGAATTGCCTTCTTCATCCATGATGATTATGAGACAATCTGATCAAGAGGGAAAGATTAAAGAATTGATGCAGTTAAAACAGGAATTGAGTTCAAGAACTCGGAATGAAACGCAGAACGGGTAAGATGCAACCAAAGAAATTCTTAGATGATGAGTTTTTGATAAGATTTCTTTCGGATGACACTTTTCTGTTACTTGTGTTTTTTTTTTGATTTGTTGATCTGGATTTCTAAGAATTGGTTGCAATCTTTCATGATTCAGTGATAAATCTTGCTGCAGCCAGTTGGATTGAAACTGTGAGGCACAAGATTTTGAATTGAATCAATCCTTTAAGTGGTGAAATGCAGATTTCTGATATATGATCAGATTATCCTCTGATAAGTATTTTTCTTGCTGTTAAGCAATTTCAATCACTGGCTCTGATACCATAAAAGATTTTGAATGTGAAAAGTATTTTGTTGAACAATTTAATGAAGACGGAAAACGAAACTGAATTTTTATTAATGATCTCAAAGATTGATTACATTACAAATAAGGATGTTGCTCGATTTATATACAATGTCTTTAGAGCAATATACAATTATAAATGGGCTTCAACCCATGACCCTGAACCCAAATCAAGATAATAGTCTTCAAAGGAAATTGACAGTCAAGATTTAAATAGATTGGATCCAACGGGAGCAGTGGCAGTGGCATCATATATATGGTAATGAGATGAAGTGTTTACTTTTTCATTTCATTAGTACAACTCTAAGCAAGTTAGACCAAAATGTCATTTTTTAAGGAATTTTTTCCCCTAATCCGAGTTCATCTCCTCTTCATCAATTTTAAGTTCTGAATCTTGGATTAGTGTAAATTATCCATTTATACTATGTGGGAAGCAGAATTGATGCAGCGCTTACCTTGAATCGCGCCACCGTATGTTGCAGCGAAGACGAAACCCTAGGTCGCTCCAGTTTGGGTCGCGAGCTCCAGATGCCAAAGTCGGTCCTCCACTCTAGATCGTGAACGACCTATCCTAGATCGTGAGCAATCGTAAGTCGCGCCTCCTCCTCCTTAGGTCGCGCGCGAGATACTCCAGAAGGCGAACGACCTATGCTGCTCCAGTTGGTCGCGAACGACATAACTATGTCGCTGAAGATCCTAGGTCGCGAATTCTTATGGCGCGAGCCTCTAGTCGCTGCTGAAGCTTGTGGATAAGTCGCGTGATGGGTTATTTTTAGGTCGCATAAAGCTTGTGCCGCGAAAGTTTAAGTCGCTTGCATCTAAGGCCGTATTTCTTATGTCATTTGTAGGTCGTGTATTGTAAATGGTATTACTAATCGAGCTGTAATTTCCTTAGGTCATTTCTGTTAGGTCGCGTGTCGATGAGCATGTGTTCTTAGGTCGTTTGTGTGTTGAGTCGTGAACGTATTGTTTTGTAACTCTATAAATAGCGGGTGAGTTGTATCATTTGGGGTTTTTTTTAAAAAATTTGAATAAAATTTGGTTTGTGCTTTGTGCCTCCATTAAAATTGGTAGTTGAGTGTTATCTCCTATCTCCACTTTCGACATTCGAGTGTGCTCGAATCGACGATTGTTGAAGCCAATTCACGGAATCAAGTGCGTTTGATCAACGTTCGAAGAATTGTAGATCTTCTTTCACGGTATCATGCGTGATCAACGTGTCAAAGAATGCTAGAATCCAGTATCTTTGTGATCAACGGATTTGGGCATTTGGGTATTCTTGAATTCACCGATTTATCATCGATTCACCGATTATTTCCGCTAATTGTGTAAGATCTTGGACGGATTCGATTTACATCGTCGAATTCGCTTCCTAGGCTGCATCAGTTTGGTATCAGAGCTTGATCGCAAGAAATTTGCATCATTTGGAGAATTGGGTTTCGAGAATTTGTAGTTTGGAGATCAGATTTGCAATTGTTGAGAAGTTTGGTGTTCATCGTGAAGTTGCAACAAGTTGGGAGTTACGATCCATATCATTTGGATCAATGATAGGAAAGTGTTTGAATTTTTTTGAATTTGTTGAAGTTCAATCATGCCACCGAGACGAGCTCAACGTCATCACAATATTAATGCTTTGTATGGAAGAGAAGAGGCCGATGAAATGGAGCAACGAATCAACGAGAGTTTCACTGAGAAGTTGAATGAAGGGATTGGTCGATTATAGAGAATGATGCTTGAAATAAATCAAAGTTGAAGAAGGGTTTCACCTGAATCGAGTCATGGGGGAAACAGAGTTTCACCACAGTCAGATCGGGAGAGAAGAGGAGATCATGATCGTAGGAATGTTGACGATCGTGATAGGAATGTTGATGAACGAAATCGGAGAGATGTGGATTATCGTGATCAGAGGAATGTAGATCGAAGAAATGGTGGTGGTAGAGATGTTGGTGGTCATGATCGACAACGATATGCGTCAGATTTTGATGAGGAGTTTGATTGTGATAGAGGAAGTGTTCATTACCAAGATCGAGGTCAAGTGTGGAGTCGAGCTAGAGAATATGAAGATGACCGTAGATGGGAATCGGGAATGAAAATGGAAATTCCAAAATTCAAGGGTGGTATGGTTGCGGAAGAATTTTTTGATTGGGTTTCAAATGTTGAGAAAATTTTTGACTTCAAAGAAGTTCCCGTGAATCGCAGAGTTAAGTTGGTTGCTACGAGATTGAGAGGGAGAGCTATGGCATGGTGGCAGCAGACTAAACTTAAACGAGAGAGAATGTGGAAGTCAAAGATTGTTTCATGGGAGAAGATGAAGAAGTTAATGAAAGCTACTTTCTTACCTTACAATTATCAATCTCTTATGTATTAACGCTTATAAAATCTAAGGCAGGGGAGAAAGACTGTTAATGATTATGCTGATGAGTTTTATCAACTGATTTCTCGAAATGACATTATGGAGACGGAAGAACAGTTGACCGCTAGATTTGTTGGGGGGTTGAGGATCCAGATCCAGGACATGGTAAATATGTTTGACACTAGATCTGTGGCCGAAGCGCACCAGAAAGCGTTAGCTTGGGAGAAGCTGGGAAGATGAGGAGGTGGTGTGTTTACAAATTCCAACAATCAAGTGAAGGGAGCTAGTAGCAATGCTAACATTTCCAAGGCTTTCAGTAAACCAGTTGTGAATGAGGTTGCGAAGGCAAAGGTCAATAGTAGTATCAAATGCTTTAATTTTTAAGAGTTTGGCCACAAGAGCAATGAATGTCTAAAGCCGAAAAAGCGGGCAATGATTGCTGAGATTGAAGATGAGGACGTTGATGAAGGTCATTCTAGTCCAGTTGAAGAGGATGAACATGATATCGCATCGGGAGATGAAGGATGTAATCTAATGCTGAGGAGATCAAGTTTGACACCGAAACAGGAAGAAGAGGCTAGTTGGTTGAGGAGTAATATCTTTCAATCGACATGTACTATACTAGGGAAGGTGTGTAAATTTATGATTGACGCGGGAAGTTGTGATAATATCATTTCTACCGAAGCTGTGAGAAAGTTGAAGTTGAAGACGGAGAAGCATCCAAATCCTTACAAGTTAGCGTGGTTGAGAAAAGGAGGAGAGGTGAAGGTGGATAGGCGAGTTCATGTTCCATTTTCTATTGGGAAGAAGTATAAAGACGAGATCTGGTGTGATGCGGTGGAGTTGGATGTTTGTCACTTGCTTTTGGGAAGACCATGGCAGTATGACCGAGCAGTGCAACATGATGGTCGAACCAACAGCTACAGCTTTATGTTTGAAGGTGTTAAGGTCATTTTAGCTCGGAAGAAGAGACGGCAAGGAGAGAGCAAGTCAGAAGAGATTGAGGAGTTGAAGACTTTGTTGACTTTGAAGGAGTTTGTTAGAGAAGTAGAGGAGAGTCCAGAGATGTTTTTGCTGATTGGACGTGAAGCTACTGAATCTGTTGTAGTTCCAGAGGAAGTCAAATCAGTGTTGGAAGAATTCGAGGATGTGTTTCCTGAAGAGCTACCCAAAGAATCACCACCGTTGATGGATATACAGCATCAGATTGATCTTGTGCCAGGAGCAGTATTACCTCATAGGCTACATTACCGGATGAGTCCTAAGGAGCATGAGGAACTAAGAAGGCAGGTGGAGGAGTTGTTAGAATAGGGGCGTGTTCAGGAGAGCTTGAGTCCATGTGCAGTGCCAGCTTTATTGGTGCTGAAGAAGGATGGTTCGTGGAGGATGTGTACGGACAGTCGGTCTCTAAACAAGATCACTGTGAGATACATGTTTCCTATGTCGAGGTTGGACGATTTGATTGATCAGTTGAGTGGAGCTGTTATGTTCTCAAAGATTGACTTGAAGAGTGGATACCATCAGATTTGTATTAGACCGGGTGATGAGTGGAAGACTGCTTTTAAAACTAGGGAGGGTCTATACGAATGGCTGGTTATGACGTTTAGCTTGTCAAATACTCCTAGTACTTTCATGAGAGTGATGAACCAGATTTTCAGACCATTCATTAGGAAGTTCGTGGTAGTTTACTTTGATGATATTTTAATCTATAATGGGAGTATGGAAGAGCATGTCCAACATTTGCGAGAAGTGTTATTAATTCTACGACAGGAGCAATTCTATGCAGCAACGAAGAAGTGTGTGTTTATGACGCACAATGTTTTATTTCTGGGATATGTATTGTCAAAGGAGGGTATTTACGTGGATGAAAGTAAAGTGGAAGCTGTCAGGAGTTGACCACAACCCAGGACAATTACTGAAGTGAGGAGCTTTCATGGATTGGTATCTTTTTATTGAAGATTCATTCCACATTTTAGCAGTGTGATAGCACCTGTAACCGATTGCATGAAGGGAAAGAAGTTTGCATGGTCAGAGGAAGCAGGGGTTGCTTTTGAGAAGATCAAGACACTATTGACGTTGGCACCAATTCTAGTTTTGCCGGATTTTCAGTTGTTGTTTGAATTACATACTGATGCGTCGAAGGTTGGGATTGGTGGAGTATTGAGTCAGAGCGGAAGACCAGTTGCTTATTTCAGTGAGAAGTTGTTTGGAGCCAAGTTGAAGTATAGCACTTATGATGTGGAGTTTTACGCTATTGTTCAAGCTGTGAAGCACTGGAGACATTATCTGTTTCAGAAGGAGTTTGTTCTATATACAGATCATGAAGCTTTGAAGCATTTGCAATGGCAGGACAAAATTTCAGCTAGGCACGCTTCATGGGTCGCGTATCTACAGCAGTTTACTTTTGTTGTAAAGCACAAATCAGGGATGACGAATCGTGTAGCTGATGCTTTGAGAAGGAGGAATCATTTGTTGACAACAATGAAGGTTGAAGTGACATGATTTGAACTATTGCCAGAGTTGTTTGAAGAAGATCCTTACTTTACGAAAATTGTTGAGAAAGTCAAGGATGGGAGTACTGATGAATTTGTGTTGGTAGATGGATTCTTATTCAAGGGGAATCGATTGTGCGTACTGGATTGCAGCTTGAGAATGAAAATTGTAAAAGAGTTGCATGAAGAAGGACATGTTGGTCGGGATCGCACATTGCAGTTGATTTCTCAGTCTTACTATTGGCCCTCGATGGGGCGGGAAGTTGAAAAGTTTGTGCGTAGATGTCATGTTTGTCAAGTTTCGAAAGGGACAGCTACAAATACGGGATTGTATATGCCTTTACTTGTTCCTACAAAACCGTGGGTAGATGTAAGTATGGATTTCGTGTTGGGCTTGCCGAGGACTCAACGGGGAAATGACTCTATATATATGTTGTGGTGGACCGGTTTTCGAAGATGGCACACCTCATAGCCTGTAAGAAGACAGCTGATGCCGTCCGAGTTGCTCAATTATTCTTTAAAGAGGTGTATCGATTACATGGGCTACCTGAATCTATTGTTTCTGATCGGGATACTAGATTTCTAAGCCATTTTTGGTTGAGCTTGTGGAAGATGGTCGGAACGAAGCTGAATTTTAGTAGCGCTTACCATCCGCAAACTGATGGGCAAACGGAGGTGGTTAATAGATCGCTGGGAAATTTATTGCGGTGTCTTGTGAAGGATAATCTGAAGAGTTGGGATGAGAAGTTATGTCAAGCGGAGTTTGCTCATAATCATGCTATCAACCGTAGTATGGATTTCAGTCCATTTCAGGTTGTTTATTCAACAATTCCAAAAGGACCATTGAATTTATCAATAGTTCCATTTCAGAAAGGGGTTGTTAAACGAGCTAGTGATTTGGTGAATGATTTGCAAGAATGTCACAAAGTTGTTCATGAACGATTGCTTGCATCAAATGAGAAGTATAAACAGTTGACAAATAAGAAACGAAGGAGTGTGAACTTCAGAGAAGGTGATTTGGTTTACGCCGTTTTGACGAAAGATCGTTTTCAAGATGGAACTTACAACAAGCTGAAAGCTCGAAAAATTGGTCCAGTGGAAATCTTGAAGAAAATCAATGAAAATGTGTATCAGTTGAGATTGCCGGATAATGTTCATACTTCTGATGTTTTCAATGTCAAACGCTTAATTCCGTATTATGGGGAGATGCTTGAAGAGGAGAACGTGAATTCGAGGACGAATTCTTTTCAACCAGGGGAGGATGATGCAGCGCTTATCTTGAATCGCGCCACCGTATGTAGCAGCGAAGGCGAAACCCTAGGTCGCTCCAGTTTGGGTCGCGAGCTCCAGATGCCAAAGCCGCTCCTCCACTCTAGATCGCGAACGACCTATCCTAGGTCGCGAGCAATCGTAAATCGCGCCTCCTCCTCCTTAGGTCACGTGCGAGATACTCCAGAAGGCGAACGGCCTATGCTGCTCCAGTAGGTCGCGAACGACATAACTATGTCGCTGAAGATCCTAGGTCGCGAATTCTGATGACGCGAGCCTCCTGTCGCTGCTGAAGCTTGTGGATAAATCGCGTGATGGGTTATTTTTAGGTCGCATAAAGCTTGTGCCGTGAAAGTTTAAGTCTCTTGCATCCAAGGCCGTATTTCTTATGTCATTTGTAGGTCGTGTATTGTAAATGGTATTACTAATCGAGCTGTAATTTCCTTAGGTCATTTCTGTTAGGTCGCGTGTCGATGAGCATGTGTTCTTAGGTCGTTTGTATGTTGAGTCGTGAATGTATTGTATTGTAACTCTATAAATAGCGGGTGAATTGTATCATTTAGGGTTTTTTTTTAAAAAAAAATTGAATAAAATTTGGTTTGTGCCTTGTTTCTCCATTAAAATTGGTAGTTGAGTGTTATCTCCTATCTCCACTTTGGACATTCGAGTGCGCTCGAATCAACGATTGTTGAAGCCAATTCACGGAATCAAGTGCTCTTGATCAACGTTCGAAGAATTGTAGATCTTCTTTCACGGTATCGTGCGCGATCAACGTGTCGAAGATTGCTAGAATCCGGTATCTTCGTGATCAACGGATTTGGGCATTTGGGTATTCTTGAATTCACCAATTTATCATCGATTCACCGATTATTTCCGCTACTTGTGTGAGATCCTGAACGGATTCGATTTACATCGTCGAATTCGTTTTCTAGACTGCATCAAGAATTAATTCCGAGTGTTGGAAATTCATCTTACTTCACAATTTTTCCAACATAACCTAGTTGTTATTCATGACTATAAGGAACAAAAAGTGGCAGATTGATTTCAAGGGAAAACATCAAGCAATTCTGATTTGTATTTTTGCATGTGCAGACACCGTAGGAAAACATTCAACCCTTTACTTTTGTATTTAAATTTGACTGCTTTCTTGTTTTAATTTTTTGTTATGCGTAAATGAAAATTCATTCTTTGCTTATATTTAGTATCTATTTTGTTATGAGCGGATACTGATATTGGAATGTACATGCATGTTGTTTAGAATAGTTGTGTTTCTTTAATTAAAACGATACCTTCATAATTGGTACAACTGCCACTATATGATTTCAGTATTAGAGTAGTTGACAACCTTTAGATTTGATATTCAAACCACCATGTTTAGGCCAAAACTATACTTGGTAGGGCTGGATTAGGTTCCGTACTGGAAAATTATATTCAAACCATTACCGTACCGACTTACCTGGTAATAGAAAATTATATTACTACCAAGTAGAATAATCGAAAACCAATACTTTAGTGATTGTTGGTAACAAGATTTTACAATTTATAAATATGATATACATTTGTTTACATTACCGCTCATTTAAATATTAAAAGATGTTATTTTTTTATAAAATCATTTATCAAATTAATTTTGTGTAGTCAAACATAGAAAACATTTTGGAAAAAGCTAAAATATTGTATAAAATCATTTTTTTTCAATACATGATAAAAATTGCATTCAACCTAATATTGTAAAATTATTTTGCTAGATTTTCCAAGAATCATCATATATAAGATATTGATGTTATACAAAAAAAAAAAAAAAAAAAAAATGGTATGCACATATATGTACGTCCACATACAAGTGTCATTGTGTGTTTATACGCACACACATGTATATATTGTACGTATGTTCATTACCATTATAATTGATTACCATAACGGTACAGAATATGTTCATTCGATAATCATTTTACTTGGTAGTGATTGTTGATGGTTGATAAGTAGTGATATAGTAAAAATGTGCAGTCCAAGTAGTTGGATAATCTATTTCTCACGAGTGACGTGCTATTTTGGGAAGATTTTTCATTTGTCTCTCGTGAATATAGTGGCAGTTGTATGTTAAATATGGTATGTATTTGTAATTATTAATGGTAATTTTAAATGCCAGTACCACTCCCCAACTTGATAGCGGCGTTAGATGAATCTGAAAAATTAAAGTTCATGGCCTGAGTAAAATAATATTTTTAATGGAATTTATGCCCAAGCTTTTGAGGTGGATATATTAATGGATTCTACATTCAACTTTTTTGCATTTTATAAACAATATTGAATTGTGCCTTTCAGCAATATTTTTAGTGCAATTGCGAACCCACATGATAAGAAAACTATTACTTTCACATGGAATATTTTTCCTCCTATATTGGTGGTGCACATGTTTCTCCTAACTGCTATCGAAGATCATCAATAAATTTGTGAACCAAGTTTGTTATATAAAGCCAGGAATGACAGCAAGCTTAAAACACACAAGTTCAATGGCAAGCTTTGCTCAGCAACTCAAAGACAACATTTTACATGTACTCAGTTTTGTCAAAGTTAATAGCACCAAGAACTTCAATATGGACGAAGGTTAAATATTATGTTCTTGTCCTATAATCCTCTCTACTCTTTTTTTCTTTTTTTTTCTTTTTTTCTTTTGAGTACAATCCTTATTTCCATAAGGTTGTTTTCAGCATTTTTAAGATGCTCAGTTCAGTGCACTCATAGTAAAGTTTGTTCAATTGTAACTGGTACAGAAAGATCTGATCTGAATATTTGACCATATAAATAACCATGTTACTTTTATGTAAAGTATGTTTGCTAACGATGTCATTTTCTCTGCGAGCAGCAGCAGATGGCGAGACTGCTCAGTTAAAACTTTCAACAGTAAGCTCTTGATAACGCTTGGACGGTTTATTCATTATTTGTTATGATTAGAGATTAACTGGGATTTGTTTGTAAAAATGAAAATACAGGGTGCAGCTGAAGTGAAAACAAGGAGCGCAACCATTCCTAGGACCACTAGCGGACACCAAGGACAACATAACAGCGCTTCAAATATCTGATGTTTACCGGAGAGCAATTAATTATTTAAGACAGGAGGCGTGCTAGTTATTATCTTTTTATCAAATAAAAGATGTAATGATCGCTATGTATTGTATTTGAGTTTTATGCAGTATTGTATATTGTAAAATATTTCATGATATATAATGCAGTAATAATAAATTATAGAGTATCATATCAAATGACTATTTCTTCCCATTCCTGGTAGGTACAGATTCTTTCATTTGTCACCTCATGATTCTTAATAACATTTTGTTCAATACTGTAAAGATAACACTAAGTGTATCTTTGAAAGTATACTAGTTTAAGGGAAGAACATACATTAGTTTTTTTACAAAAAGAATTATTCTTTTTTCCTTTTTTTAATTAATTTTCTCCTTCAAAATTTGACACATGAGCTTGCATCTTCAAATTATTTTCTGCCCTGCGGAGCCGCCTTCTCCTCTGCCTCGCTACCACCCCCTCTTCAGCGCAGCTACTCGATCCTTGCTTCATCCCATCCATGTTTGGATATAACAAACTTTAAGTGTTACTCTCCATATATAATGTATTTATGACGTTCATGTTACTATAAATTTTAACAAAATTTAGGTAAGTGATTTTGTTTTGATGGAAAAAAAGCAAAATAAATGAGGATATTGAATGATTCACCATGGTGGAAATTGGAGACTATATTTGTTTAAATATATGCTTCGCAAAAGAAATATTAAACAGAAAAATAAACTGCAGCTTGGTGATGGGCTTTTGGATCCATGAACCCATATTTCAAAAGAATGGTTCTGATTAAATGCTGTAGAAGGGATGGCTGAGATGCAAGTGATGGGGATATATATCTGATGGTGAGAGATCGTTTCTCAATACTCCCCTGCAAACCCTTCAGTAGCTAGTGTTTGATGAATTTTCTTTTAAGTTCCTCTCTTCAGTGCGATTCGAAAGAAAAAGAAAAAAATATATTCAAAATTGGCAGTAGATCTGAATCTTCCTTTAGTTGAGGTTAGACTTAAGTTCCTGATTTCAGTGGTAACTCGACTTCCAAGTTGATCTTCTCAATAGTTCTTTCAACCGCTGTCTTGACTTAAAGTTGCCGATTTCAGTGGTAACTCGACTTTGATTTCAGTGGTAACTCGACTTTCAAGTCGATCTTCTCATCAATCTGTTCAATTGAGGGCTGTAGGCAGAATGTTCTTTCAACTGCTGTCTGTAGTGTCCTCTGAGGTGACTCTTACATCAGTAGACTTTCTACTGCCTTGTGAGTTATTCACTTTCAGTTTCTCTCTAAGTCGAATGAAGTTTATCTTGGACAAAGGCTTGGTCAATATGTGTGCGACCTGATAAGTAGAAGATATGTGGTTTTGTGACGACCCAAAAATCCGTACCCTTTGAATCGACAATAACCCATACATGTCCGACCCAAAAAGCACAAACCGACGGAAAATCAAGAGAAAGAAAAGAAGAGAGAGGAAGAGAGGAGAAGAAAGAGAGAAGATAGAACAAAACAAAACAATACAGAATTTCACATCGCAGCGGAAAATAAAAAATATCATATCAATAATCTTTACAAAAATAGAAGCTGTATATATACACACATCAACCAGAGTTCAACAATCAATCAATAGTTATCAGCCTAAACAGTTATAATAACATATCCTCACAATTGCTGATAATATAAAACAACAAACAAAGCAAAGCGGATAGACAATAATCAAAACAGATACGTGTATATGAAAATGAAGATCTCCAGCTCTCCTGTTGAAGCTCCAAAAGCACCAAAGCATAACCTGTAGATATACTCGGTCTGACCCGAGCATTGAAAGGGAAGAACGTCCGGATCAGTTTGATAAACCAGCATGAGAAACACACTCAACTGAACTTATTAAATTACCAAACTTTTTCTTAGTTTTCAAAACAAAAGTATCTTGTAAGACAAGTCCACACATAAACACGGACATGTTTTTACCTTACGATAACTAAAACATATCGTATCAAATCTCATGTTATATTATAGTAGTGTTTACTATATACAAATAATATTAATCATAGCCGAAATTGTTACATTGATTAAATTCCATCATATAGCCTAATTAGGTAGTACAATCAAAATGGCAAGCACGTAGTAGAGTTTGGATTTCCATACAAATGACCAGGTGAAGGGACTACCTTCCGAAGGGTTACACTTCTAGATGGATGCAACAAGGCACAGAACATCTGCCCTCTACCACAGAACATCTGCCCTCTACCAACATAAGACCGGCCCACCTCTACAACTAGATGGTACCGAATATGTCATCCTTCGGTCGTTATCGACCTTTAACCAAGGGCCCTCTAGCATACAAACCACAATAATCAGATACACGACGTCATAGCGTGCAAAGATATATCTAGAAGAGGATGATCATACCCTAATGGGAGTGACCCACTTAGCCTTGCCGCGTCTAACCCTGTTTTGGTCATTTTCGGTTGATGAGGCCTGACGAGGTAACGATTACCTTTCAAAATCACACATCACATCACTTTGAATGCCACACGGCCATTTCCATTGACTACTAATTGCCTTCCACAAAAATACAACCCTTAAGCTCATACGTCTCAAGGAGGGTGTTAAGCTAAGAGAAGTTGCCTTCTCCGCCACCACTGATGTACGTTTGTAAAAACCAATGTACGTAATCTATAGAAATGCAATATCAGACAAACATCCATACAAGTTGTCCAGGAACAGGACAAACCGAAGGTACTTTCCTACCACATCCTGTCGGAAAATCTCTAGGATTAGTAGTGAATAGTCCTCGCCTTGGATATTTCATAATGAAGAAACCACTGCCACTAGATGTACATTGGGATTTTAACCCCAAACGATCAACAAGCAGTCCCCCACTGTAAAAATCCAGAATAACAATATCATCAGTAAGTAACCTGCACAATCGTCGCATATACGTTGGTTCGAAGTGGTTTTCGGATAAACCGATCCCGGTCTCTTCACACCAACAACGCAAAAGCGTTTCTCAACCTCACATAGAAACTAAGTCTCATAGACTTATCACGTCTCCAACTTTCAACTTGCTATCCTTCGGGCCAAGAAGGAAGCTCGATAGCTTGGAGTAATACTTCGCACTATACGAATCAACATCCTCAACACAAACGATTATCAAGCCTACACAGAAGGCTACGTACAAAGTGTACGACTAAATATTTCCCACATTAAGTCGAGGAACTAAAATTTGGCTAATGTTCGATAGTCGGTTATTTAACTATCAAAGCAAACAAACAAATATTCAGCACCATAACAATCACTAGGCTTTTTTACTAATCTTTTGTTGATTAAATCACTTGCCAAATATTCACTTCAAATTATCTTTAAAAAGATATATTCTCAAAATCATTTCAACTTCTATATTGGAAAACATTTCCAAATACTTATTTAATAATACGTAATTCACAAATCAATTATTTTCAATACTTAGAAAATATTCTATATACTTAAATCACGATTAAGTATAGATTTTATTCTTTAAGGGAATCGTTCTCTTAAACACATTTATTTGGGTCAAAACGAATGTTGCGTAAAACATCGCTACGACAACCCAAAATAACTAGTATAGGGATTCGAAAATAAGATAGATATATAAACCCCAATACTATACAAAAACATTTCCTTTTGAAAATCATTTACTATAATAACAGTGTTATAGTCCATCATTTCCTTACTTCTCGAAAACGTATATTTCAACAATGAATTTTGAAATCTATGGTTTCGATCCTTAATACATTTTAAAACATCTTCAAATCATTTTATCCATTTAAAAGATCACTTCCTAAAAATATCCATTTTTATTTAATAATATATTTACTGTCCAAAATCGTGAATATAGTTCTCTTATCCAAATTCAACATTTCTACACCTTTAATTAAAGGAATATCCACTATCCAAAATCGTGGATATAACTCCCAACTAAATTCTTTATTATTACAACAATTAATTTTAAAGGATAATTCGCTGTCCAAAATCGCGAATATATCTCCTTTAATAAACTTCTATATTTAATTTATCAAATTTAATTGATTTCGAGTTTATAAACAATGTTTATAAATTCCATTTATATTCTATAAAAAATTCAACTTATAAAATCCTTTTACTAACCAATTCCATTCATCTCATTCATATGCCAATTCCAATTTATAAGTTAATTACTTATAAATCATTTATTTTACAAAATCAATTCATTTTATAACTTCACAATTTATAAATCAATAAATTTCATTCACTTATGAAATCCATTTATACTTCATTTTAACACTTATAAAAATTCGTTTTATAATTCCAATATTTTAATTTATAAAATATCAATTTTATAAATCTTTTATATAAACCGTTTATAATAAATCAAAAATCTCAATTTAAACCATTTTACAAAATAGTTAACTTCACATTCCAAAAATCAAATTCTGGTTTTTTTTCAAAAAAACCATAATTTTTATAACATTAAAATTATAACGTTTATTTATTTAAAATAAATCAATTCCTTTAACACTTTGAAATTAACAAAACATCGATTACCAAAATCACTTTAAAAATCCTTTTTAAATTTCGAAATCACCACTTTAACATTTTTAAAACTCCAAAATATGCCCAATGATGCAACAACACTAAATACGTCAATCACAACATCCAAACATCATATATCATATGGTAACAGAATATATCACATATCTGTAAATAAATCAATATGGATGAGGAATCCAGTTGGATCCCTCCAACCTGTCACATGCAACAAATATACATATTAGAATATGTGTACAATGTCCGCTTCAAGGCAGACGCGCGTACAAAGGGTCATCCACTCATACACGGGAACGTATATGGTCATCTGCTCCACTAGGCAGGTATATATCCAAATACCAATCAATATATCATATATTATCCAAAAAATCATCAATCATCATATAATAAATATTTTTTCATTTAAATAAAAATATCAGTGAATCGGAAAGAGTGAGTTGTACTCACATTGCTTATAGTCGTCGTGATAGCGATTTATTCCGATTAAAATTAAACAAGCGTTTAATTTTATCCAAAATTCACACTAGCTCCAATCAACTCCAGACAAGCTCCATCACGTAGTGTTCGTCCATACAAACCCAACGTAAGCCGTTTCGTGCGAGACGGACTTCGTACGACAAAGATATGCAATTTTAAAGATTGAACGAATTTATAAATTAATTTACTATTTTCTTTTAATAATTTTTTTTATAACCTTAATCGAATCAAAGCCCTTGATTTCCTGCAGCAACATCCGACCGATGTTTGCATTTCTTCCCCCAGGCATTCGAACGCACATTCGAACCCAATTGCCGTCGACTAAACCTAATTGCCGTGCTTATACGTGCGCCGAGACGTCGATCCAACACCTTCCCACAAGAGCACATGTTCCACTCCACCCCCGCCTTGAACCATGCTCAACTCGGTCGTGCTATTGCACGAAAAATTGCGCATGAACGTTGGCACTTCCTTGGCCTGTTGCGCCTCCATCAACGCACCGATGACGATCACAGCCATATAGATTCGAAGCTCTCGCGATGCTTGACATTTTTGTAGTTGAGAGTTTCTTGAATTGATTAATGGATTGGAAGAGATTAAGGCGAGAAGTTTGGCAATTTCTGGCCATTAAAATGGAGGGTGGTGGCTAGGGTTTGTAACCCTGTATGTTTTGCAAAAGTGGAAAAAAGATGAGCTTTTATAGAAAATATTTGTGCACTATTCATCCGGAAAATTCCGAACTCGAAACGAAGCATGCCGCCTGGCGTTTATAATATTTTACCCCTATTCCGAACGCAATGGAATATATATCGGAAGCCAATTCGATCGTATTTCGAAGATAGGTTTTCGAATCGACTAATTTAAATTTAAAATTCACTTAAACCGATTTCTACACGTTTTAGCTTGCCCCAAACAAATCGTAAATCTGATTGGCACGAAATTTGTAATCTTACAATAATATAACATTACGGATCCGATGAAACTGGTTTCGTCGATATCCGAGACTATTTCAAAAATGTCTATTTTTACTCGTCAATTAAATGTTAAAATATTCAATTTCTAGAAATTAACTTTTAATTCAGTTTTAAAAGTTCTCTAACATCATTCTAATTCAAACAGAATTTAATTCAACTTTATACAACATTTTTATTCATTTTAAATCCAATTTCCAATTATTTATGTAATATAAAATATTAAATTATCAATTTAATTATTCTCTAACCTCTTCATAAACAACTTCAGTACCTCAACATCATCACTTCATACAACCATCTTCCTTCATCACTCATCACTTCACAAAAGAAACTACCTGATCAACATCACCCCTTCACATTCATTCATATCACTGAACGGTGACTATTCATCTCTGACACCCATTTCCCGATAAATCCATTAACTTGCATTTATTGTTTGTTCTTGAATTTGCAGTCTGTAAGTTGAAAAAAGAAAAAAATAATGAAGGAGCTAATCATTAAAAAAATAGAAACACACAATAAAAATCAAGTACCATAAATGTTTTCACCACATCCATAGGCGTAATAGGAGCTGTAGTGTCAACCATCTCAACAACTACTTGCGATTCAGGCCATGCATCCTTCTTACCAATCCTAAATAATTACCTATAATAGCCCATCTGGAGTTTGACAACCCATACACAATATAATCCATGCTAGCTCGGAGAAACCTATAGACAATAGGTCATAGTTTGATGGTATCTAACAGGCTTAAATTCACGCAATACTTATAACCATATAGTAAATATTAGATCCACTTATAATCATCATAGAAGAAACCCATTCTTTAAGGAAGGTGCAATGCTTAACTCCTACTCCAACGTCTATCCCTGAAGGAAAATATAAGAAGATTTGAGTAGTCGAACAAAATTATGGAATTTTATTGTATAATGATAATTCAACTTTAAATCCCTGATATTTTTGAGAGAAAAAGTAATATTTATATGCATTATAAACTTATCAATGAAAATGAGTTGCAACATTAAAATTCAAGTAAGTATTGATCTCATTAGAACATTACTCAAGCATTTCATAAGAGTTTTGACACGTTATTAATATAAGAAAGTATTACATTTATTGTCAATCAACCAGCTTGTTATGTTCGTTTATAGTCCGTACTGGTATTGATACAACACAGAACTTTTAGAGTCATAATGATACACAATTGAAATTAAGAATACGTAGGATGTACATATCATTTTAAGTTACACAAAATCAATACAAATAACAATAAGGAGTTTGTATATGCGCTGCTTACGTGTGTTGGAAGCGAAAGAGGCATTTGGAGCATCGAAGGAGCTTCTCTGTGAACCCAATATCGCCATACAGAGAACGTACAATGTCTGTGTTTCCCATTGAACAGAGAAAGAAACAGCAAGAAGGGAAAAATAACAACAGGAAAGAGATGTGAAGTGGTACTAAAATGAAAACAATGTCTGCAAGTATATCATGCTAAATGGAACATTTTAGATTTATTCAATATTTGCAGTAAGCTTAGAGGGAAAGAAAGAGAGAGAAGCGTGAAAGCAATAAGGGTGAGGTTAAAGGGCAACTCTGTCTTGAGACTATATAAACACACCTGCAAACTACACGTAAGTCAATATAGAGATTGAAACCATTCTCTTCCTGTATGAAGAATATAATTCTACAGTATTATGTCAATGTTCGGTAGAGAATGGAATTAATGTTAGATAAGAAATAGTGAAATGGTACATAACAATCAGGGAGAAAAAAGGCCTACAGTTATGCACTGTGTTGTGCATATTTTTGAGTAGTTGGACGACATCAATTTGAAAATGACAAATTTTGTCTGATACACACAAAACATAGGAACACAGATAATAAAACATCGTTGATCTATTCTTTCTAAATAAAAAAAACAAGAATGGAGTATAAATTAATAAAAAATGGGACCATTTTGTGAATGTAGCATACATGAGTATTAATTTGCGTGTGACTGTACACACTGCCCAGTCCTTGTCTGTTCACAAACCAGGAAGACACATTTGTTGTTCTGCAGCAGTACATAAGTACTGTAGTTGGCAAATACAGTTCTGAAAACAAAGTCGCACATCCTAGTCCATTTCATTCTCAATCACGCACCCTTAAATCATTAGCTGTCAAAGGTCAATCAGTTTATGCACAAAATTTAATGTAATACGAGAGCTTTTTCCTTCTAGAAAATAGTTAGGAGTTGCGTATGACACGAGATCCTATGTATTCATACATAATCTATAGTAATTGCTATATATCATATCTACCATTTATATAAGGTGCTTGTCGAGGGTAAACAATGTTATTTCTTAAGCTGACATCTTGTTAAGTTGATAGCTACATACTGCCTTAGCACACAATTCCAAAATCAAGAGAATCGTCGGTATAATTCCCCTACGAGATTTTCGAGAAAAAGCGACTATATAATTATGATGAATATATGAGCTTATATGATTTTCCAACTCCTGATAAGAATCGGAACATACACAGACAAACACACATAAAAGGGCTATTATTAAAGTGAAAGGGTAAATGGTTGGATATTTGACATGACTAATGCTAATTTTGATGATCTTAACA
Organism: Allium cepa; assembly: GCA_030765085.1. Lineage (NCBI taxonomy): Eukaryota > Viridiplantae > Streptophyta > Magnoliopsida > Asparagales > Amaryllidaceae > Allium > Allium cepa. The sequence continues at coordinate 187,288,108 of CM060937.1, read as the reverse complement.
AGATAGGATATGCCTTTCAAAGCGGAGTAATATAGAAGTGTTTTGGGTTAGCTTGAGACAGCAATATTTGCAAATAAGGGAACCGTTACTTTTACAAAAGCTTCAACAACACTTTATATTCAGGTAATCACATCATCTCATTCTCAATAGAAAAAGAAAAGGAAAGAAGGATATATATATATATATATATATATATATATATCTCCTTCATGTACATGTCTCCCTTTCCTTGCACTCATGTATAAACTTTTCTCGTTTCGAGAAAACTTGTCTAGATAGTAAGATATTTGTCTTCTTCCCAAAAGCAGTCTTAGTACTTATTCTTAAGAGTAGTGTTCATTGCATTTACAATAAAATTTAACTGATTTTTTTAAAGTAATGAAACATCGATTATTTAATCCGTTTTCCAAGGAAACCATTTCCGAAGTAAGCCCAGATCACCTACTATATTGAGTTCCTCTATTCAACTTTAGTGTTGTCTTTAAAGAGAGAACCGTTTACAATATACCTACAAAAAACAAGGTCAAATAAAATTAGTATTCATATACATTAGATTGTTGAGATTAAAAAAAGGGAAAATTTTATTCTCATTTAAGCACCTGCTCCTAAATCTTAAAAGATACCACCCCCTCTTCCAACCTAAGCAATGAACAAGAGATTGCATAATATTAAGTAGTGCTTGAATCAAATATTCTGTAACCCGTTCATCTAAAAGCATATAAAAAGTGCATCATGCCCTCAGTTGGGCCCTCTACCGGTTTCGCTATAGTCTGCAGCTTGTTTTACCTGCCTACGTTCACTCAACTTTGCAAAGGCAACCATTTCGACACCTTGGCCACTTATAGCACTTAACTCACCTGCCGGGCAAAGGAATTAATTTCTAAGACCACCTTTTTCAGATGCACTTCAGTTTTCTTCAAACTCTTACTTCATTGCCATTCACTTGGATTTTTTAGCACCTTCCATCTCTGTGTTGTTGCCCATTTTTTCTTCAAGCGCCTGACATATTTCAATTTTAAGTTGCATGGTAGCTACTACCGTTGTTTTTTACAACCCCTGCAACTTACACTTTTATTACCCGAGCTACTGCACCAAGCCTTACTGTTACATGCGAGCCTTACATGTGACCCTCTTCAACACTCTTGTGCCTTGCTGTCGCACACACATTCTCAAGTCTGCAACTTAGCATTAATTGTTATAAGAGATTGCAACTAAATTGGAGCACTGAGTGTGACACCTCCTTTTGTAATTGGTTTGAATGAATGCGATTTATAAAAAATAGCAGCTTGATTAGTTCATCTAAGAATAAAACATATATTAAATATAAAAAAGAAAAGGTAAACTCATGCACAGAGTGTGCCACCTCCTTTTGCATGCCGTCCATTATAGTCATAATCATGGCTCCTGCTGGTACATTTTCTTTAAAAGCCCATGCTTGATCAAATGCAGCTTGACCAATGCTGTTACCCATGACAAATATAACAAGGCCTAGATTTCATGACAAATATAACAAGGCCTAGATTTAACAAGAGTAAGAGGAAGGCAATAAATGATTTTTGAATATGCATAAACCCTTAACTTTAAAAACAGTTGCAGAACCCACTTAATGACCTTTACCTCACAAATTGAAATGCCATTGTTAGAAAGGTAAAGTCAGTTGCGGATACTAACGGCTAGTTTGACATGATTTGACTAGACAGTGGCTGCATAAGCCTTATCATTAGTAAGGTTTAAATAGAATAATTTTGAAGTCCTTAGTCGTAGAAGAAAGAATTACTAGAAAAGGATCAATGAGTTATTAGATATGGATCAAAGAAGTTATATCATAAATTTTAGCGACTATATAGAAGCTATATCCTTTTTCTTGTTTTACCATTCATATATTTCAGTTATATATTTCAAAATTTATTCCTGACTATTTTCAGAATATTGGTTCATGTAGTATTCTAAGAAGTGTTTTTAGCACTCACTTTGGTATCTAGAAATTTTAATTTCCCAGCAAAGAGAAGACCCTATAAAATTCTAAAGTTGCCTTTGTTTGTAATGAACCTTTGACCGTTCCATTTGGCTAGCTTCAAGCATTACCTATTCACACCAAAAAAATTATAGTTATTGAGTGTTTTTACAATGTAACAAGTACTAAGTAGTTCAGCAAGTATAAAAGTCAATTTAGTAATGGGGTAAGACCGATCCTATTGAAATAGAAGTCTTGTGCACTGGGTAAACTTTTGAATGATCATAAAACAGTTTAATTTAAAAAACTAGATCTATTTAATAATATTTTGAATTTAAGATATGCGAAGAAAGTATTTAAAAACCCTTTGGATAAATTGTGATACAACTATCCCAAACAACAATAGAATAATGAAATGAAATTAAAATATTTTTCTAAGGTAACAAACAAAGGCCAAACCTATTGCATTACTGGCAAAATCTATGAATCAAACCAGCAACCACAACAGTCGGAGCCTTCAAGTGCAATTTGCACACCTTACGCCTTCAATGATACTTCTATGCCTCAGACAAACGTCGCGGCTCTTGGCCTGACAGCGAATAAATACTGAAGCAGCTCCTCCTCTCTTTAGTGAGTTGTTTCCCAGCTTTCTTGTCTTCTCTTCTTCATACATTTTTTTTATCATCCGCAACTTCATTAATGCTATTCTTTATTTTGAGTGTGGTTTTTGGAGGATTATGAGGAGCGAGTTCAGAATATGAAAAGGAAGATGAATATAGAAGAAGCGTGGATGGAATATAAGGACCAAAATCACACAACCTTGATAAATTCACTTTTCTCCTTAATGATTTCAGTCTTCCTTCTTTATTTTGTGGCCATGAAAATTAGATTTAGGATTGAGAGAAAACAATAGCAGTATGATTAATTTTGGAAATTTTGGCTTGGAATTAGTGCTGGAGAAAAGGTTTTGGGATTACGGGTTTCGGTTTGCAGAGATTGTGGTTGGGAAGCAGGTAGCAGCGGATGATAATGGAGAAGAATTTACATTTTAGGATTAGAGGGAAAAAATTGAGGAAGAGAGAGCAAAATGGGAAAAAATTTGAGGAAGAGAGAGCAAAATGAGCGGAATGGGAAAAAATTTGAGGAAGAGAGACCATGAAAATATAGTCGAGTTGAATTTTGAGGTACCCGCTTTCATTCCGCTACATAGGCAATCCCGCTATTTGTAAAGCAAATTAAACTAAATAATAACACTATGAAATAATGCGTTATCTATCGTCGTTATAGAAAATAACATTTCTTGTAGTGTTAAAAACTTAACTTTTAAATATTTAAAATCAATTAAATATACGAATTTCAAACGACTGAAATTCTGGGTCATTACGTTCTCCCCTACTTATTAAAGAATTTCATCTCCGAAATTACCAAGTAAGAAAAAGTCACTAAATCCATTAACTTCCCAATAAGAAGTCGTTCAAATTAGATTACCAAAAATTTAAACCTTTTAATTTTTCTCAAAATCCATTAGTTAAACTTCTTATAAAAACTTTTCTAAGTTTTGAAATCCATTCATAGTTATTCTTTCAAAACCAACCAATATCGCTTAACTTTCAATTCAAAAACCAAAATTTAGCTTTCACAATTTTTTTCAATTTTCCCAAATAATTTCTAACGCCTTAAATTTTCAAAAAAATTCGCCATAGTCTCCTTTGCGCGGTTCGATCCAGAAAAAAAATAACGATATATATTTCGCAAATATACCTCTCATCATCGAGGATGAGGCTAATATAGCATGAAAGCGAGCTCCAAAAGCGAAGCAAGCACCATCTGCGCCTACTATACACTCAACAACAATGAGAAACATGTATATATGAAAGTAATATCAATATACAACATATACTAATACATCTACTATATATGCCAATATAGAAAATGCAATCAAAAGCAACAAATTCAACCATCAAACAACTATCATCCAACTAATTCCAATAACTCCATAACCAAATCAATATAAATTCACTTCTCATTAATATTTACTAAATTGGTTTTCAATTTATTCACATTTGATTAATTAACATTGGAATTTTACTAACATTCATTCATTCATTTTCAATTAGTTTGCATTCACTAATTTATATTCAAGTTTGTTCACTTTAAAATTCAAATCAATTCTATTTAAATTCACTTAACTTCCAATTTGAATTCGGTTATTTATAGCTTTCAATTTTATTAATTCGACTTCATATGGATTTTCTATACAATCAATTAACATCCATCTAACAATCAATGCATATCCAATTAATTTACTTTACATTCATTCAATTTGGTTCAACACTTTTAATTTCAAATTGGTTTAACATTCAATTTACTTCATTCAATTATTCAATTTCCGATTTCATTGGTTTTTAATGAATTAACACTTATGTCTATTATTCCATATCAATTCATTTACATTTGATTGATAATTCATTCAATTCACATTGGATTCTAGTATTTATAATAGTCACAACTTCTTAACTTAAGTTTTATACAATTCTTAACAACATCATTTCTAATGTTAATTCATTTTATATTTCATGTTGAATTTCTTTATATAACTCAAGTCCATATTCATCTAATTCACTTTATTAATTTACTTCGATACCAAAATCAACTTTATTCAATATTACTTAATTTATATTTCATTTCAACTTCATTTACATGTTATTTCACTATACAACTTAAGTTCACTTCTACTTTAATTCAAATTCTATTTTATTTAACTCTTACTTAAGTCAAATTCATAATGCTTATTTAAATTCTGATTTTTTTTTTCTTAACAAAATTGTTTAACCATTTTAACAATTGGTTTTACTTACTTTTTCTCACTTTATAAGTTATAAATCTTATTTATTCAAATTGAAAATTCATGTTATATAATCGCTTATCTTTTAAGTTTAATTTCAATCATATAATTCACTTACTAACTCAATTCAATTTAACTTTTCTTAAGCTAAAAAACTTTATTTCATACTATGAGTACAAAACTAATTTCACTTATATTCATCAATTACAACATGTATTTTAAATCAAATTTGTTAATCAAAACAGAACTTCAATTTCAATTTACTTTTGGTAGCAAATCCATAACACAGAAACTCGAAAATGATACTGATGATGTTGTAGTCATCACCCTCATTATTTTCCAGTAAAAGTAGTGAATTCAGTGCTTTATATTCTTTCAAAAATTTCTTTTTATTCATAAATCACATTTATAAATTTTCTTACTTATATGATTTCACTATTTCACTTTCTTATATAAGATTCATTCCAACATTTTTTATCTTATTTAGATTTATAATAATATAACCTCTTTACTTTTGAAAAATAACTTCAAAAATAAACAGAATTCAAATTTTCAAATGCTTAGTTTAAATCCATTTTCAGTTACAACTTATATTTATAAATATATTCATATGGTTTCACTTCTTATATATAAGATTATTTCACAATTGTAAACCATATTAATTATAATTCCATACTTATAATTCATTTGCTTATATAATTTGTTCTTTTACAATTGTTGCCTTCATTTAAGATTATTCAAATATTTTTTTATCAACTCACATATATTTACATTTTCAAACAACCAAACAATTAATTTATATACACTTTAATAATTTTGAAAAATTATTTCCTTTATATACAAAATATAATCGAGGTAGAATTATTTCATTTACCTAATTTAAAATAATACTATGTCGACTTGCCTCGTTTAAGTGTTTGGAAATCCCTATCGATAACAAGGTGACCCACATACCGACCAGAATTCACAAACAGCTCAACGGATAAGCAAACACAATATAAAATATTTTATATTCACTAACAAATACGCGCACATATATATAATACACTCAAACTCAATCTAGAGTGCTACTGTCCCTATCTATACTGAGTACACATCAAAGCTTAGGAATATACAAAATCTAAGATCTGATACCTAATGTGACGGAACGCAACCAGTGGGTAATACCCACCATAGCTCACACTAATACCTCGCGCTTTGCTTTTACGGCCAGCCTCTCGACTACAACCAACCATTTCACTCTAAGGACATGTAGGGGCAAGAGTCATCCGTTCGCTACCTAACAAGAAGCGAGAACCCCCTATCAGGATGAACAAAATCAAGAAAACCAATGTACGTAATCTGTAGAAATGCAATGTCATACAAACATCCATACAGGTTGTCCAAGAACAGGACAAACCGAAGGTACTTTCCTACCAAATCCTGTCGGGAAATCCCTAGGATTAGTAGCGAATAGTACTCGCATTGGATATTTCATAATGCAGAGACCACTGCTACTGGATGTATATTGGGATTTTAACCCCAAACGATCAAAAAGCAATCCCCCACTATAAAAATCCGGAATAACAATATCATCAATAAGCAACCTGCACAATCGTCGCATATACGTTGGTTCGAAGTGGTTTTCGGATAAACCGATCCCGGTCTCTTCGCACCAACAACGCAAAAGCATTTATCAACCTCACATAGAAACTAAGTCTCATAGACTTATCACGTCTCCAACTTTCAACTTGCTATCCTTCGGGCCAAGAAGGAAGCTCAATAGCTTGGAGTAATACTCCACACTATACGAATCAACATTCTCAACACAAACGATAATCAAGCCTACAAAGAAGGCTAAGTACTAAGTGTACGACTAAATAGTTCCCACATCAAGTTGAGGAACTAAAATTTGGCTAATTTTCGATAATCGGTTATTTAACTATCAAAACAAACAAACAAATATTCAGCACCATAACAATCACTAGGCCCTTTTATTAATCTTTTGTTGATTAAATCACTTGTCAAATATTCACTTCAAATTATCTTTAAAAAGATATATTCTCAAAATCATTTCAACTTCTATACTGGAAAACATTTCCAAAAACTTATTTAATAATAAGTAATTCACAAATAAATTATTTTCAACACTTAGAAAATATTGTATATACTTAAATCACGATTAAGTATAGAATTTATTCTTTAAGGGAAACGTTCTCTTAAACACATTTATTTGGGTCAAAACGAATGTTGCATAAAACATCGTTACGACAACCAATAATCACGAGTATATGGATTCGAAAATAAGATAGATATATAAACCCCAATACTATACAAAAAAAATTCCTTTCGAAAATCATTTTCTATAATAACAGTGTTATAGTCCATCATTTCCTTACTTCTCGAAAACCTCTATTTCAACAATGAATTGTGAAATTTATGGTTTTGATCCTTAATACATTTTAAAACATCTTCAAATCATTTTTCCATTTAAAAGATCACTTCCTAAAAATATCCATTTTTATTTAATAATATATTCATTGTCCAAAATCGTGAATATAGTTCTCTTATCCAAATTCAATATTTCTACACCTTTAATTAAAGGAATATCCACTATCCAAAATCGTGGATATAATTCCCAACTAAATTTTTTATTATTACAACATTTAATTTTAAAGGATAATTCACTGTCTAAAATCACGAATATATCTCCTTTAATAAACTTCTATATTTAATTTATCAAATTCAACTGATTTCGAGTTTATAAATAATGTTTATAAATTCCGTTTATATTCTATAAAAACTTCAACTTATAAAATCCTTTTATTAACCAATTCCATTCATCTCATTCATATACCAAATCCAATTTATAAGTTAATTACTTATAAATCATTTATTTTACAAAATCTATTCATTTTATAACTTCAGAATTTATAAATCTATAAATTTCATTCACTTATGAAATCCATTTATACTTCATTTTAACACTTATAAAAACTCGTTTTATAATTCCTGTATTTTAATTTATAAAATATCAATTTTATAAATTTTTTATATAAACCATTTATAATAAATCAAAAATCTCAATTTAAACCATTTTACAAAATAGTTAACTTCACATTCCAAAAATCATATTCTCGTTTTATTTCACAAAAATCATAATTTTTATAACATTAAAATTATAACGTTTATTTATTTAAAATAAATCAATTCCCTTCACACTTTAAAATTAACAAAACATCGATTTCCAAATCACTTTAAAAATCCTTTTAAATTTCGAAATCACCACTTTAACATTTTTAAACTCCAAAATAGGCCCAATGCTGCAACAACACTAAATACATCAATCACAACATCCAAATATCATATATCATATGATAACAGAATATATCACAATATCTGTAAATAAATCAATACGGGTGAGGAATCCAGTTGGATCCCTCCAACCAGTCACATGCAACAAATATACATATTAGAATATGTGTACAATGTCCGCTTCAAGGCAGACGCGCGTACAAAGGGTAATCCGCTCATACACGGGAACGTATAGGGTCATCTGTTCCACTAGGCAGGTATATATCCAAATATCAATCAATATATCATATATCATCCAAACAATCATCAATCATCATATAATAAATATTTTCTCACTTATATAAAAATATTAGTGATTCAGAAAGAGTGAGTTGTACTCAAATTGCTTGTAGTCGTCGCGATAGCGATTTATTCCGATTAAAATTAAACAAGCGTTTAATTTTACCCAAAATTCACACTAGCTCCAATCAACTCCAAACTAGCTCCATCATATAGTGTTCGTCCATACAAACCCAATGCAAGTCGTTCGTGCGAAACGGACCCCGTACGACAAAGATATGTAATTTTAAAGATTGAACGAATTTATAAATTAATTTACTATTTTCTTTTTATAATTTTTTTTAAAACCTTAATCGAATCACAACCCTTGATTTCCTGCAGCAACATCTGGCCGCTGTTTGCATTTCTTCCCCCAGGCATTCGAATGCACATTCGAACCCAATTGCCGCCGGCTAAACCTAATTGTCGCGCCTTATACGTGTGCCGAGACGTCGATCCAACACCTTCCCACAAGAGCACGTGCTCCACTCCACCCCTGCCTTGAACCATGCTCAACTCGTTCGTGCTATTGCATGGAAAATTGTGCACGAACGTTGGCACTTCCTTGGCCTGTTGCGCCTCCATCAACGCACCGATGACGATCACAGCCGTATAGATTCGAAGCTCTCGCGATGCTTGGCATTTTTGTAGTTGAGAGTTTCTTGAATTGATTAATGGATTCGAAGAGATTAAGGCGATAAGTTTGAAAATTTCTATCCATTAAAATGGAGGGTGGCGGCCAGGGTTTGTAACCCTAGATGTTTTGCAAAAGTGAAAAAAAAGATGGGATTTTATAGAAAATATTCGTGCACTATTAATCCGGAAAATTTCCGAACTCGAAGCGAAGCATGCCGCCTGGCGTTTATAATATTTTACCCCTATTCCGAATACAACGGAATATATCGGAAGCCAATTCGATCGTATTTGGAATATAGGTTTTCGAATCGACTAGTTTAAATTTAAAATTCACTTAAACCGATTTCTACGCGTTTTAGCTTGCCCCGGACAAACCGTAAAACCGATTAACACAAAATTTATAATCTTACAATAATATAACATTACGGATCCGATGAAACTTGTTTCATCAAAATCCGAGACTATTTCAAAAATGGCTATTTTTGATCGTCAATTAAATATTAAAATATTCAATTTCTAGATATTAACTTTTAATTCAATTTTAAAAGTTCTCTAACATCATTCTAATTCAAATATAATTTAATTCAACTTTATACAACATTTTTATTCATTTTAAATCCAATTTCCAATTATTTCTGTAATTTCAAATATTAAATTATCAATTTAATTATCCAATTAAATCACTATATTTCAAATAAAATTTATTCAGCTTATAAACTTAACTTTTAAATATTTAAAATCAATTAAATATACGGATTTCAAACGACTGAAATTCTGGTTCGTTACAGGTTTTTTTCCAACTCTCCTTTTTCTACTTGTTCGCGCACGAAATACAGATCTAATTCCATATGTTTTGTTCTTGCGTGTAGTATTGGATTGGCAGTAAGATGAATTGTGCTAAGATTGTCACACCATATAATTGATTTAAAATTAAGTTTAATTTGTAATTCACTAAGTAGGGACTGAATCCACATTATTTCTGCTATTGCATTGGCTACGCTTCTATATTCGGCCTCTGTACTAGATCTTGATACAATAGTCTCTTTTTTTAGCACCATGATCTAGGGTTATTGCCTAAAAATATGCAATAACATGTTGTAGATCTCCTGTCATCAGGATCAGATGCCCAATCAGCATCTGCATATCCAGTAATATTGATGTATTTGCTTGTTTCCTGTGTTAAACCAAAGTCAGTTGTTCCTTTGAGATATCTTAAATCCTCTTTACTTTTTTCCATTGTTCATATGTTGTTGCATGAATTGACTGACTTTGTTGACACTGTAGGCAATTGAAGGTCTTGTAACAGCTGCATACTGTAGTGCTCCAACAATGCTTCTATAATGTTTGTCATTGGTTATTGCTTCACCTTTGTATTTGGATATATGTAAATTGCTGACCATAGGAGTGGAAATAGGATTTTCTTGATTCATTTTTGCTCTGTTTAAGATTTCAGTGATGTACTTTCTGTGACTTAAATGAATAGAAGAATTTGAGTGTCTTTTAACCTCAACTCCAGGAAAGTAGTTTAAGTCACCCAGATTTTTAACAGAGAATTTCTAATTTAAGTAGTTTATTAGACTATCAATCTCCTCTTTGTTATTTCCTGTAATGATAAAATCATCAACATATATAAGTACATAGACAATTACTTATTACTAAATTTAGTAAATAAAGAGTTGTCAGATTTTGTAGCATTGTAGTCCAGTCCAGTGAGAGTCTCTTTAAGCTTTTCAAACCACACCCTTAGGTCCTGTTTCAGCCCATGAATAGCTTTGTTTAATCTACAAACTAGATTTTCTTTTCTTCCCTGTATGAATCCATGCGGCTGCTTCATATACACCTCTTCCTGGAAAACAACATTCAGAAAGGCATTATTTACATCAATTTGTTTGATGTTCCAATTTCTATACAGGGCAATAGTAATAACAGTTCTTATAGAAGTGGGTTTCACAACAGGTGAGAAAGTATCATTGAAGTCAAAACCACTCTGTTGTGAATATCCCTTAGCTACTAGCCTTGCCTTGTACTTAGAAATTGTATCATCAGCATTTTATTTTAATTTAAAGGTCCATTTACACCCCACAATACTTTTTTTTTGGGTAAAGGAACACGATCCCATGTCTTGTTCCTCATGAGAGCATTGTATTCTTCCGACGTGCCTGATTTCCAATTCTGACTCTTCATTGCTCAGTAATGAGTGCTTGTCTCTTCAGTGTCTAAAGTTGCAGTTTAGGTCTTTGGCATGAAAATATCACTTTTTGACCTTGTTATCATATGATGACCCACTTTGGTATCTTGTTGATGTTGACTATTTTCTTCTTGTTGCTGATGAACATTGTAAGTCTGTGTTTCTTCTGAGGTTTGATGAGGTATACAATGTAAATTTACTCTTTGTTGAGATACATGTGCAGGAGTGTTTGATGACTCGGCTTGCTCATGACCTGGTCCATAGTTGGACGTAGTGTGTTGTGAGCCAGATTCACTCGTGTGAGAACTGTCATCAACTTTTGTTGATGCTTTGGGAACTTGTATCACTTCCTCAGGTTAGGCAGGTATGGGAGGCAGAAAATCTTTTGGATTATATACTTTCTTTGACATTTTAATTTTTGATTCCTTGAAAGGAAAAACTTTTTCATTGAACACTACATGCCTTGAAATAAAAATCTTTCCATTACTGTTTAAACACTTATATCCCTTTTGGTTAGTAGTATAACCCGAAAAGGTACAAGGAGATGACCTGAAATTTAACTTATGAGTATTGTATGGTCTGAGATAAGGAAAACATAGACAACCAAAAGTTCTCAAACTTTGATAGTCTGGTTTGATGTTAAACAGAATTTCTATTGGACTTTTAAATTTCAGAATCTTTGATGGTAGCCTATTAATTAGAAAGACAGTTGTAACAAAAGCATCTGGACAAAATTTTAATGGCATGGATGCATGTGCAAGTAAAGTGAGACCAGTCTCAATAATTTCTCTATGTCTTCTTTCAACAAGCCCATTTTGTTCAGAAGTGCAAGGGCATGTTGTTCTATGAACAATCCCTCTCTTTTGAAAGTACCGCTTTAGAGGCATGTACTCTGTTCCACCATCAGATTGTATTACTTTAACTTGACAATTGGTTTGTCTTTCTGTTTGAGATATGAACTGCAGTACAACATTATAAGTTTCATCCTTTGACCTTAAAAAATATATCCAAACATATCTAGAATAAGCATCAACAAAGGATATGTAGTATTTATAACCATAATCAATGTGTAGTGGTGCAGGCCTCCATAGATCAGTAGCAACTAGTTCAAGTGGTTTGTTGTAAAGTGTTTCAAAGTTAAGATTGGTAATTTATGACCTTTTCCCATTTGAAAGTATGTGCAGATATATGGCATTGTAATATCTTTGAAAGAAATGTTGCTATTATAAAAAATATGCTTTATGATTACAGTATTTGAATGTCCTAATTTACAGTGCCACATATCAAAGATCTTACAATTTTCTTCCTTTTTGATTTCAGAATTATTACACCAAATTCTTTCAGATTCTGGTTTTCTTCGATTAGTCACACTGAAATTGTACAAACCTTTATATTCTTTACCCTGTAGAGAATATCTCTAGTTAGGATATCCTTAACTAAGCAGTGATGTGGATAAAATTCAATGTAAACTTTGTTGTCTGTTGCAAACTGTGACACACTCAGCAGATTGTTTCTAATTAGTGGCACCCTAAGTTAATTATTTAAATATAGTTTCCTTTTTCCCATGATGTATGAACTGCCAGTGTGTGTGATTGCAATTGATTTTCCATTACCCATGTGTATAGAATTCATACCTTTGTATTCCTTTTTCCCAAGATTTAGATTGTTCAAATTGTTGGTGATGTGATTTGTGGATCCTGAATCTGGATATCAATCCTCATCTTGAATATGTTCAGGTTTTGCAATCTCAGTTTGCTGATGTCTATTTTCAGATAGGTTACTTGAATCATGTTGAACTTGTGCCATATTTGCACTGAAATTTTGATTTCTTTGATTGTTATTGCTTTGTCCTAGAACATAATTCAAATTTATCCTGAAGCAACATTTTGCTGCAGTGTGACCCAGTTTTTCACAGATCTGACACCTATGCCTGTTATTACCATACCATCTACCTCTTCCTTTGGATCTGTTTGAATATCCACCCCTTTGCATTGTCTATTTAGGTTTATTGCTAGTTTGTCCTTTTCCTTTGTGGTTGGCAACATAATTCATAGAGAAATCTGATTCATGAACTTTCTTGTTATCAATTCTTGCCTAATGTGCAAGCAACACAGAATGAACATCATCTATTGATGGCAAAAAATTTTGAGATGATATAACTGCCACCACTACTTCATATTCATCCTTTGATCCATTTAATATTGTCATTATTTGCTCAGAATCAGAGATCTTGTGACCTGCAGCTTCCAGCAAGTCACAAGTTGTCTTGATTTTTGAGAGGTATTCTCTCATGTTGAGATTGTCTTTCTTGATATTATGCAACTGTCTTTTATACAACATCACTTTAGTAGCAGATTGACTATTAAAGACCTTATCAATAGTAGACCAGATTTCATTAGCAGTTTTACACCCTATTACATGTGATAGAAGATTCACATTTATGGATGATAATAGCCATGAACATATGAGTCTATCTTGTCTATGATATTTTACATACTCCTCATTATTAATAACTTTGTTTTCTTTCTCAGTGATGCAAATTGGTGGAATTTGTATGGTTCCAAGAATGTAGCTCTCAAGCCCATGTCCTTGAATTGCTGTTTTGACTTAAAGTTTCCACAGAAGATAATTATCTTCATTCAGATGTACTATTACCAATTGGCTCCGTGGGCTTATCACAGTCATGATCAGATTTCCTGCTATGTTAGAGAGTTGAGATGTATTTGGGTTGGATGATATGGCTAAGTTGTCTTCTTCAACCATGATGAATCTAATTTAGCAATGACAGAGGATGGTAGATCAAAAAGAATGAATGAAAAAGTCTTGATTAAGAATCAAGTTTCAAGAATCTAGGGATCAATGTAGAACTGGTAAGTTGCAACCAAAGAAAACTTTAGATGATGAACTTTTTGATGGGTTTTCTTTCTGGATGGCAATTTTCTGCTTGTTATGGTTTTTTTTTCTGGTTTCTTGTTCTGAGTTTCTTAGATTTTGATTGCTTTCGTTCAAGGTTCAGTATCGAATCTTGCTGCATCTAGAGATGACAAGCTGGCGAGGCACAGGATTCAAGCACTAGATCAATGTTTTAAATGATGAGATTTGAATCTCTGATAAGAGATGAAACTCAGATGATGATGATCTATCTAATGAGTTTTATTACTCCTTCCTTTTTCTTTTTGATGTTAAGCAGTTTTTTTATGGCTCTGATACTATAAAAGAATTTCGAAAGAACTATTACTATGCAGAAATGATGAAAGAAGAAATGATTTTATTGAAATAATCTCAGATACTTTTACAGTGATCATAGTGCTTATTTATATACAAAGTTCTCTATAAACAGAAAAATAAACTGCAGCTTGGTGATGGGCTTTTGGGCCCATGAACCCATATTGCAAAAGAATGGTTCTGATTAAATGTTGTAGAAGGAATGGCTGAGATGAAAGTGATGGGGATGTATATCTGATGGTGAGAGATCGTTTCTCGATAAATATTAGATTTTTCGGACATCCAAATGTATTCTTTTGCATTAAAGCGGAAGATCGTGAAGTTAAACACGCTCAATCCTTCCAGGTTTTTCGATCAAAAAATATTTTTCATTTGAACTGCAAACGTTTGCTGAATTCTCCTCAAAAAATATTTTCCAAAAAAATTAAAAAAATATTTTGATCATACACTATGCAATTAACATTTAAATTTAATTTTGGAAAAAACAAATAATTTTTATTCTTCCCGCAATTAAAATATAAATGTAATTGGAAACATGTTTTGAAGAATTGTTTCTCACGAATAAAATCTAAAAATAAGAGATGGAACCAAATTTCCACACTAATATATCAGGTCAGTGATACACTAGATTATAAACTCGAAATGCTTATGATTTTCGCTAAAGTTGGTCTCAAAAATGCTGCTCTATTAAAAAAAAATCTTCTTAGAATTGGGTGATATTATGGTTAAATGAGACTAAAAGCAAAGTATATTTCAGTGAAATTAGTGACAATATTTGGAGTTTGTGTGATATACAGTATTACAAAACTAATATACTCTGTGGTTGAAATCATGGTTCAAAATTCCGAAAAAATTATGGTTATTTCGGTGATTCCTTTCCTGTTCTGCTCATAACCGAATGCAACCCGGTCAAAATTCTGCTTTCGGTCTAAATTCTGGATTTGCTTTTCAAATATTAAAAAAACTTATAAAAAATTAAAAAAAATATAGCAAACATATAGTAATTAAAAAAGAAAACAAATTAATTGGGATAATAAATAAATGAAGAAGAAATCATGTAGTTTCATAAAAAAGTTGTTATACTTTTATTAATTTACATCGAATCATAATAAAAAATTCAAAATTTTCAAAATCGACTGAAGTTTTAAAATATCAAAATGAACAATACAGAATCTTTAATAATGGATTTTTAATTAAAACATGTATTTTATATGCAATGTAAAAAATATACCATAAATTTATGATAGTATTGAATATTTATTAGCGTATATAGCAAATTAAAGCAAAAAAGTAATGGAATTAGAAAACAGGAATTAAAGCGGAACTTTCGGAACGGAACCTAAAATTTTAAAATTACCAATGGTCGAAACGGAAATGGAAAACGGAATTTTGAACCTTGGTTGAAATGCATATGCGTTGTAAACCTTACCAGGATAGTGCTTTATTATTAATTTTAAGAAAGTTTATTTTGAAGTCAAATTGATTAGTTTCTCACCTGACTGGTCATCTTACAATTGTTTTGCCAACTTTCACTCTCTTGTTGATTACTGTTTGGAAATAACATATGCGAAAGCCTAAAACCCATTTCAAATAATGTCATAACAATTGACACAAAAATAAATGTAATAATTAATAAAATGACAACAAAAACATTTAGCATTAAAGATATTATATGATATGCAGTTTGGATTTGGTACTTTTTTCATTAGCTGTCAGAAATATGAAGCTTTATGTTCTTAAAAAAAAATGGAAATCAAAGTTTATATAGGTTGGTTTAGTAATAGTGAATTTACAATTATCAAACAATACCAAGTACTCAATCCCAATATTGAGCTACATCGATATACCGATGTTAATGGTATGCTCATGGTAAATTTATCGATGTTAATGGCAAACGTAGCATTAAAGAAATGTCAAAATCAATAGTAACGGTAATTTTGCTAGGTCCGTTAGTATTATTTTTTCACTATTTTATTAATTCTAAGCATAAACACTTCTGATGACATATCAAATTTTAAGATGTTGTTTATAATTTATGTGTGATGATGCTATTTCTTCTTCTAACTTCAAAATTTTAGATTAAGAGAAATTATTAGTCGATGTTATTGAAAGTAATTGGAACTGGATCAAGAAAATTTTCTATATCAAGTAAAACAAATTTATATATTGATATAAGCATTTGTGAACTTGGTATCACCAACTAAATATTTACTTATTTTTATAATTATCGTAGTTTTAATGCAACAAGATTTTAATGTCCTTTCTGTATTAGTAAATTCATTGTTACTTATTAACGGTTTACCAATTTATGAGTATATCAACAAAGATTTACCAATGGTAACAGTAAAGCATCGACAGTCATTTTTGACTTAACAATGGTATAAATACAATAATAGTTTTCATTATTGTAATGGTTACCGATAACATAACATGGCTAATTTTATATATTGATAGTATGTGAAATTTCAGCATGTATTGCCAACATGAAAACCAAACGTTCACTAAATAAATGAAGATTTAAATGTAAATTTGTAGGTTTAACATCGCTGAAAGGAAAAAGGTTAGAAATCTGAAGTAAATTTGAATTGGAAAATTATAATGTAAGTAGAAGAAGAATAAGAGCAAATGTAATTGTGTTATTTCTTTCAAAAGTAAAATGTACAATTTGGTTGTATTATATAGCATGTGACTTGCTGACTGAATCTATTGTACAACTATATACTTTGAGATAATTATTGCATATTTGCCCTTTATATTACTTAACATTGTATTATACATTAGTCTATGCAAATATTCTGCTGCTTCATTACACTCTCTCAATTTTTGCTAGGGTTTTACTTTCGTCCCCAAATTTACCGTTGAAACTTTTGAAAATATCTCAATCAACATAATTCTTTGTACATAACGGTTTAGTAAGTATATACACTCTTTGGTAAGGAGCTGGAACATGATTTATGCTGAGTTTTCCTCTATTTACTTGTTCTTGTACAAAATACAAGTCAGGCTCCATGTGTTTTGCCCTTGAGTACAATATTAGATTTGCAGTTAGCGATACTTAAATTATCACATCAGATTACTGATTTGTTGTTGATGTCGATTTTGAGCTCGCCAAGAAGTGATTCTACCTACATCACATCAGTTGTAGTACTCGCTATGCTTCTATACTCGGATTCAGTGCTGGATCTAGAGAATGTGGGTTATTTTCTCGAGCACCAAGATACTGGACTTTCACCCAAATAAACGTAATATCCTATGGTCGATCTTCTCACGTCAAGGTCTGATGCCCAGTCAGCGTCTGCGAATCCAGTTATTGCATGGTTTTCACTTCCCTTTAACGTCAGACCATAGTTTAGTGTTCCATTTAGATAATTAAATATTCTTTTTATTGCTTTTCAATGTTCACTTAGATGTTGATGCATGAATTACCGCATTTTATTGACACTAAATGTTATTTCTGCTTTGATTATTATTGCGCACCATAGAGCTTCAATAATATTCCTATATTCTTTTTCATTTGTGATTGGTTCACCTTTTTATTTGGATAGATCTAGGTTGCTGGTCATGCGTTTTGGCAGAGATTTTGCTTGATGCATTTTTGCCATGAAAAGTAGATCTTTTATACACTTATTTAGGCATAAGTGTATTTTCCAACCTAACACTTTCTTTACTTCTATCCCTAGAAAGTACTTGAGTTTTCCTGAATCTTTTATTGAAAATTGCTTGTCTAGATGTTAAACTGCATGATTGATTTCCTCTTCACTATTTCCTGTTATTATGAAGTCATCCACATATACTAGAATGTAGGTTGCAGTATCCTTGCTGAATTTGATAAAGAGAGAATTATCAGCTTTGCTGGTTGATAGTTGAGGGTAATAAGTATTGCCTTTAGTTCATTAACCCATACCCAAAGAGAATGCTTTAGTCCATATATTGCTTTATGTAGGTTGCAAACTATATCATCCTTTCCAAATTGTCTGAAACCATGTGGTTGTTTCATGTATACCTCTTCTTGAGTTTTTCCATTCAGGAATGCATTATTACATCTACTTGTCTAATGTCCCACTTTTTATGCAAAGTTGTGGTTAAGATAACTATTATGGTTGTTGGTTAAACCATTTGAGAGTAAGTTTCTTTGAAGTCGAAAGCATGTTGTTAAGTGTAGCCTTTTACGACTAATCTTGTGTTGTATTTCCGAATTATACCATTTACATTCCTTTTTATTTTATATGTCCATTTGCACCCAATTGCATTTTTGCGTTTGGGTAGTGAAACCAGACTCTAGGCTCTGTTTTCAATCAATGCACTGTAATCCTCATTCATTTCACCTCTCCACATTTATTGCTAACTGCTTGCTCAAGTGTTTCTAGTACTTCACTACTTGTACACGTAGCACATAATTTTGGTATAAATGTTCCACTTTTTCACCTTATTATCTTGTGATGTCCTCTTGTTGGTTGTTCTTAGTTTGCATCATTTAATTGTTCTGCACTTTGCTCTTGATCATTTTCTTCATTGTTTTCACGTTGATTACTTATATTTGATGTACTTGTGCAGGGTGGTGGAGTGATTTAGAGTTGTCCTGACCTTGTCCGTAGTCGCACAAAGTATGTGTTGAGTATCCAGATCACTTTGGTTTTCTTCTACATGTTCCTGACTATCATTGTTGGTAAGTATTTGTATGGGTGTAATGGATGTCTTTGGATTGTATACTTTTTTTGTGATCTTCACACTTGAGGTTGCAAATGGAAAAATATTCTCATTAAACACCACATGCCTTGAAATGAACATACTTCCATTGTTGGCTAAGCATTTATATACCTTTTTATTTCTGGCATATCCTAGGTAGGGGCATGGTGTAGACCCAAAATTCAATTATGTTAGTTAATGGCCTTATGGAGGAAAGCACATGCACCCAAAAGTTTTCATGCTTTGATAATCTGGTCTTACATTATGAAACACTTCCATTGGACTTTTCCCTTATAGAACTTTAGTGGGCAATCTGTTTATTAGATAAATCGCATTTGCAAATGCATCTGGCCAAAATTCCAATGGAAATACTTGTGCAAATAAAGTTAGACCAATTTCTACTATGTGCCTATGCTTTCACTCAACTAATCCATTTTTTCTAAGGTATATGAACATGTCATTATGTCCATTTTCCCTTTCTCTTGAAAGAACCATCCAAGTGGCTTGTACTCTATGCACCCATATGTTTATCTTTGTTTTACCTACCGGTTCATTTGTTTCTCCATTGGCTTAATAAAACTTATAATGACATTATAAGCTCTACATTTTGATTTCAAAAAGTATATCCATGTATGCCTCTAATATGCATCTAAAAATGATATATAATACTTAAACCCATAGTCGAAGTTAATCCATGTCGGTCCCCACAAGTCAGTTGCAACAAGTTGTAATGGCTTGGAGTATTTAGATTGTGATTCAGAGAATTTCAACTTGTGACTTTTCCCATTTGATAGTAAGTTCAAACATAATGTGAAGATATGCTTTTAACTGCAATTTTATTATCATGTAATATTTTCTTTACAATCTTTACACCGGGATGACCTAATTTGTAATGCCATACATCAAAAGGACTTCTAATAGATTCTAATAGACCTGATTCTGCTATATTGTACTGCTTTCTTGAACTGCTTGAGTGATTATCATTTGATAGGTTGAATCAATATAATCTCTCGTATGTTTCACCCTGGAATAAAATTTGTTTCTTCGAATGTCCTTAACTAGACAATTATATGGGTACAATTCAACAAACATGACGTTTGTCTTTGGAAACTATGATACACTAATTAAGCTTTTCCTGTTTTTGGGGACCCTTGATATATTATTAAGATGTATAATTCTTTGGCCTTTGATTCTTGCATTTCCAATGTGCGTGATGTTAATGCAAGTACCATTGCCCATATAAATAAATTGTTTACATCTATACTCCTTGTTGCCTAAGATTAGGTTTTGCATATTGTTGGTGACATGATGGATTACACCTGTCTCTAGGAACCACCATTCACTATGAATATCCTCTGCTCTTGCTGCATCACACATATTCAGGTTATATGTCTTTGATTCCTCTATTGTGTTTTTTGATTCCTGCTATATACTTTCTATGTTTTCATTCATGCTTTGGTTTCTTTGGCTATTTGTTTTCTAGGATGCATTACAGTTTGAATCGAATTTGAAGTAGCATTTACTAGCTGTGTGTCCCAGTTTTTCACATATTTGATATCTTGGTCTGTTGTTACCCACCTACCTTCTCTTCCTCTAGACCTACCTGATTGGTTTCTTGTAAAGTTTTGATTTCCTGTATCATTCTTGTTATTGAAATTTCTTTCTTGATTTCCATTTCTGAGTTTGATGCATAGTTGACTGAGAGTTCTATATCACTTTTTCTGTTTTATTCTGCCTTTAGGAGTAAGAAGAGTGCCATGAACATATTGAAGTATAGGTGTAGTTCCTCTCGATGAGGTAAGTGCAACAACAGCTTCATACTCTTCATTCAGGCCATTCATAATACTAAGTATATGCTCCGTGTTAGATACTTTGTGACCAGCAGCTTCAAAAAGATCACAATATATTTTCATTTTTGTAAGATATTCTCTCATTGAAAAATATCCTTCCTTTGATTTTCCATTTTCCATTTGTAGTGCATGACTTTAGCTGATGATTGAGAACTGAAAATTTGCTAAACTGTTGACCAAATTTCTTAAGCAGTTTTGCACCCTACTATTTGTGGTAGGAGGTTAACACTTATTAAGGACAATAACCATGTTGTCAATAGGCTATCTTGCCAAGTGTAGATGATATATTATTTATTTTTGATTAACTTTCCTTCGTTGTCCATGGTGTACCTTTTTGGAATGGTTGTCATTCCATGAATGAAATCTTCCAATCCGTATGCCCTTATAGTGTCTCTTCTTGAAACTTCCAAAGCAAGTAATTGTCTTCATCAAGTTGAACAGTGACAGGTTGATTTTGGGGGTTGATAAGGGACTTTATTGGATTTTTGGTGGGTTTTGTTGGATGGCACTTGATTTTCGTGGTAGTGGATAGGAGTTTATAGAGTGATCTTCATTTCCTATTGCCATTGGTTATTCAAGCGCTATGATACCGGTCAAGAAATTAGGAATCAAATATGGAAACTGATAATCGAGGATGATATTGATGTTGTAACGACCCACTATTTTGGATCATTCAAATCGATAATAAAACCACAAATGTCTGACTTGAATAATTCAAAACAATAGATTGTAATATAATTTGGAGCAAATAAAACCAATCGTAGAATCAACGACACAGATAAATCAGAATAACTCACAGCAGAAATAAAATTACAATAGTAGTTCATGAAGCTACTACAACACAGTCTCAAACACAGTCTCAAAACAAGTACAGAATCCAAAGTCTGAAAAGTAAAGACAATAGAAATCCCAATACATAAATGTTCACTAGCACATAAGCTGAATAGAAATGCTGAAAAGAAATAGATAACAACTAGATAGATAGATAATCTCCAGCAATCCTAGCTCCAAAAGGTGTAATCCAAAGCTGATACTCAAGCTGAACCAAGCGTAGAGCAAAACACAAAAACACTCGACTCAGGATATACATACTTATACAATGTAAACCAACTCAGGTGAACTGTAATAAAATGCACAAGTAACTTAAAGGATGCTTTGGACCGTCCATCCTTTAAGGATCCGTTAAACTATTTACTATGTAGTAATATACGCTATTATACTAATGTCTAGAAGTAAAGTAAACTTACTTAAAAATAGCGTTAAGGCTTTACATTTTGCACCTTAACACATATATAGTGCCAATAGTCTATACAGTACCGTAATACCTCCTGATCGGGGGGCCACCAGAGGATACTCCATAGGTACGACACAAATCAAACTCGTACAAGGCGCGCCAGGGTAGATGACACGGCACAACTAGGCAATGCCAGGGTAGATATACTGATTACGCTTCCGGGCCGGTGGTAATGCGTAGCAGCCACTACCGCCCATCTCGAGCCACACTCCCAAAAATCAAAGGTGTGCACCAATCAATCACAAAGTAATAGAATGACATACGAAGAAGTGTGTTTGATAAGAGGAGCTACCTCATTAGCCCGTCGATAACTCTTGTTTTAGCCACCTTATGCCAACTCATGGGAGTCGGGTCCATGTGCATACCTCAAAAGAACGTCGCCACCATCCTACTTCATTTTGGAATCTCCACCGCGTACACGGTTGTTAAAATGGTTTTCGGAGTTGGCAGAGAGTATGACAACTTTAAGATCTCGGTCTCGTTAACAACCAATCATTATTATAACCCATGGATATTTATTTCAAAATCATTTATACTTCAAAAACCAAAATATCATATCCATTTCATAACTATGTCAATACGATATCATTTCCATTTAAAAACCAAACCAATATGATATCCTTTTTAAATAAAACCCAAATTTCCAAATCACTGAATATTTCCTTTAATTTATTTAAACTTGAAATACTCTTTAAAATCATCTTAAACCAAAACCACGATATAAAGTCATATCCTTCAATCTTCCATTTCACTAAGTTTCAAATCAACATACTAAAATTTAATTCTTAATGTAATACAATTTCAAATAAATTCATTTCCAAAATCGCAGTACTTTCAAAGCTATAACAATTCCGAAACCAAATACTATGAAACCGTAATACTTAGAAATCATAACACTTGAAATGTTATCATTTGGAAATCATAATACTTAGAAAAACATAACATCTTTAATAAAATATTCATTACTAAAATTGTAGCATTTTCTAAGTTCGTTCGTTCAATTATAAGAATTTCAAAACATTTTATTTTCAGAAACAACAACACTTAGAAAACTTTACGGTAGATATAGTAGTATTTCAAAAATATTGTCATTTTCAGTAATAGCAGCACTTATAAAGTGTTACAGTAAATATTTTAGTATTTCAACAACAGTTCAATTTCAGAAACAGCAGCACTTATAAAGTGCTACAGTAGATAAAATTAGTATTTTAGAAAAAGTTCAATTTCAGAAACAGCAGCACTTATAAAGTGCTACGGTAGATAAAATTAGTATTTCAGAAATAGTTCAATTTCAGAAACAACAACACTTATAAAGTGCTACATTATATAAAATTAATATTTCAGAACATAGTTATATTTCAAAAATGGTAGTACTTAGCAAATGCTACCCTAAAACCACAGCATTTTGGAAATGCTTCCAATAAAAAATCCAGATTTATTATAATATTTCAGAAACATTAAACCTCAATTTTAGTCATTTTTAACTTACAAAAACATATCTCACGCTTAAAAAATTATTCATTTGGATATCATTTAACTGATTATTAAATAGAATAAAATTTTATGAATAAAATATCCAAATTAACTATAATTCATTTATTAAGTCCAAAGTACACTATTTTACTTAACTTTTATTTTTAACAAATAACTTAACACTTTATTTTAAAATACCCATTTCATAAATAAGACATTCTTTTTCAAAGTTAAATTCAACATTTCCATTTGAAAACTAAATTTTCAATTATCAAGTTAAGTCAAAATTTAAGATACATTTTACCATCTAAATCACGATTATTTATTTTACAAAACATATCCATTTCATAAAATAAAATCTATTACAATCGCTAGGTTAGATTTAAAATTCCATATTAAATCAAATTTAATTATTAAGTTATTTATCACCAATAAAGATCTTTAAATTTCAATTTAAAACCAATTATTGAGTTATAAAATTTTTAACTTATAGAAAACCAATATCTCTTTATATTTTAAATCATTAAATCAATTCTTCAAGCTAGAATTTCATATATTTAAAAATTCAAAATATTCAATAATTTTTTTTGGAAATATTACATTAAAAATTAACCATGGGTCTGTATAATATTTTCTAACCTAGGTCAAGTGATACGGATATGTATCATTTCAATCCGTAATTTAAAATGAAAATCCGGGTTCTATCATTTCAAACCCGCAATCCCAAGTCAAATAAAATAAAATAAAAATCGCTTGAGCTTATCATTTCAGCTCATAACGGTTTTTCCCTATTCTGAAGTCCGTTCGGGTATGTATCATTTCAACCCATAGTGATACTATTCTTACAGGGAACTTGTAGTGTGAGAAACAGTAAATGAATAAACGGTATAATATGGCATACCATATCAAGTGATGTAACAAATAAATATCAGGTTATAACATCATGAAATATCATACCGTAGGCATATATAAATTACTATCATATCATCAACTACAATTCACATGCCATTGTTCCACAATTATATAAGTACGAATGTCGAGAGTGAATAACTCGCCTTCTAAAGCTGGAGTTAACAATTCAAGACACACGAATAAACTTCGAAAAGCACGACAAAGCACGACTTAGATTTGAGTGGATGGAGAGCCAAGATTCAGATCTTGCAAACAAATAAAATATAACATACATGAACATAAAATTCAACACAAGATTTTGAATCAAACAATGTATAAAATATGAATCAAAGTGAGGCAAAGTATGGCTTAACCAAGACAAGTGGCTCGACCACTTTCAAATAGGCTAGATCACCATCAACATGACCCGGCCATGACTAGATCATAGACACATGTTCTCCGCTAAGGCAAGTAAAAGGCATGGCTAGGCTATGGTAGGTGAATGAGTGGTAACCAAACTCATGTAGAAGGCAATAGGTAAGGATATAGTGATATTTGGGTTCGACCTATGGCTCTATGGGTTCGGCCTATAGGTTCATGGTATGGATCTGATCTGGTCATCATCTAGATAGGCTTGGAGATGAATTATTGGTCAAGGTAAGGCATAGGGTGGAGGAACTAGGGTTTGTTCAAGGCAAGCAAAGAGGGGTTTGGTGATGTAGAGGCTCGGCTAGGGTTTCAAGCAACTTTT
Organism: Allium cepa; assembly: GCA_030765085.1. Taxonomy (NCBI): domain Eukaryota; kingdom Viridiplantae; phylum Streptophyta; class Magnoliopsida; order Asparagales; family Amaryllidaceae; genus Allium; species Allium cepa. Next base: position 187,262,703 of record CM060937.1, on the reverse strand, counting down.
TGTGATGGGATTTTGGATCTAGGGTTTCATGGCATAAGTGGTGGAGATGACGAGGTAGTGGAGGCCGATCATAGGTGGTGGATGGTGGGGATGTGGTCGGCTATCGGAAGTGGTGGCCGAGCTTGCACATAGAAAAACAAATGAAAAGAGAAAAAGAAAAGAGAAGATGAAGCCGTGAGAAGAAAAAGTTACTGTAAATATTCTTTTAATCATAAGAGGCAAATGAGGAAGGAAATGTTTTAAGAATATGTTGTACGTGAATTAAGGAGGTAATTGAGAAGTTTTGAATGGCAAGAAAGTAATCGCTTTGAACGGCTAGGAAAGGGTTTACTTCATTTGCAAGAAAAGGAACTTCAGTCTCTTAGAATTTCCAATCCAAAATCAAATAAAAATCAAATAAAATCACATAAAAAGTACCAACAAAATAGAAAATAGAAAATAAAATATAAATGAAGCAGAAAAATATAGAATAGAAAATAAACAGAAAAATGCTGAAAATAATCGCATGTAAAACGCAGAAAGTTATCAAATTTAAAAAGTATAAAATGGAATTTTACGAAACGAAAAGCAGCACGAACATCAGAATCAAATGTAGTTCCAAAGAAAAAGATTTGAAATTAAAAATTAAAAATTAAAATTTTCAACTAAAAGTCAAAGTTTGACCACAGTTGACCAAAGTATAAAATTTTCAAAAAATATTTATTTTGTTGTGTTTGGAAATTAAATTGTAAACAAAATCCAAAATTGAATGGGAAAATTCTAGAATTTCAAGTTTAAATGATTTGAAAATCAAAGTTTTCAAATAAGTTGACTTAAAATATTTATTAAAATTATGGTTTATTACACTCTCCCCCACTCAAAAATTTTCGTCCTCCAAAAGGGACGAGACATGGAAACAATGAAAGATAAGATAGAAAAGCAAAATAGTACCTGGAACAAACAAATCCGGATTCGAAGCACGCATATTCTCCTCCGTCTTCCAGGTACAATCCCGATCATCCATACTCCACTGCACTTTGACCAGGTTGACAGATTTCCTTCTCAACTGCTTCATACCTCTATCGATAATACGAAGTGGCTTCCTCTCAATAGTCAGATTTGGCTCAATATTCAAATTCTCGAGCGCAGAAGGCTGGACAATCAAAGATGGATCATGCAGATGTCGCCGAAGATGCGAAACATGGAATACATTATGCACTCCAGAAAACTTCTCAGGCAAATCCAGACGATAAGCTAAAGAACCTATCCTCTCTAAGATACATAAAGGACCTATGAAGCTAGGTGCAAGTTTCCTTCATCTTCCACTTTATCAAATTATTGTTAAATTTATTCCACTTAATATCTTATCACGTATATTAAGTATATTTACTCTTATCATAACTACTCAAGTTTATATATAAATTCCTTTAACACTATTTTATTTTGTATTTTATTCAATTACCTGCCTAACTTCTGAGTAATTAGGTAAGTTATATTGGAATGCAATTTAGTATTATACAAATAAAATTTTCCAATTCAAATATTTCAAGTCCATTTATTTATCCAAAATTTTGACTTTAGTTTATAATTGAAATAATCCGTGAATCATAGATTTAAGAAATTAAATCTTTGGTTTATCTCAAACAATTAAGAGATAATTATATATATATATATATATATTAGATCAAATCTAATCTAGAATCATATACTGATATATTAAATCAAGACATACTTGAGAAATTTAAATCGATTTTTCTTTTTCTTTTTATATATTAAATCAAACAAGTTTAAATCAAACAAAAGTGTAGTAAAGCTACGAATTGGTCTCTCCTCTTCGAAACTCGAAAATGAATGTCGATGATGCGGCCGCCATCACCGAAATTATTTTTCATCGACATAAGAGAAGAGCACAGATTTAAACATTAAAATTTATATTCAAACATACCTTCACATAATATACATTTTAAAACATTAAAACCAAAGTTTGAGATCACCGGAATTTAATTCTCAAACCCACAATTTAAATTCATTTAAATTCCAAATCAGTTTATAAACCATGCTTTATAATTGTATTTATTTATATCTTGTGTCAATAATCATTGGTTTTCAAAATAATAAATGAAATCAAATATTATCATTTCAATAACCAATTCAGTTCTCAATAAACCATTTCAATTTATATTGATTTTCAAAGCTTTAAATATTCCAAAATTTCAAAACTAAATTTTTGATAATTCCATATATATCAAATTAAATTTGGTATTATTTAGTTTTGAAATATTTTCTTAATAAATCCAATATCATTTAAATAAAACTTTTAAACTTCAAATAACTGAATATTACTTTAATTTGTTAAACTTGATATATATTCATTTAAACACCTTAAACCAGATCAAGTTATAAAAATCATATCCTTTAAAATCTAGAATTTAATAAAATTTTAAATTTATTTAAGTTTAATTCTTAAATAAATCCAATTTCAAATCAAACTTATTCACATTTATTAAAATAAATTTTCAACAGATAATATAAATCTATAAAATTATTATATCTAAATCATATAAAATTTTCTCATTTACCCTATTTGAAAACAAAATTGTGTCAGTTTGTTCTGTTAAAGTGTTTTGAAATTCCTATCGATATCGTTGATTAGATGAATCGATCGGAATCCCAAACCAATATCAACAACCCAGACAACACAACCTATAAAACATCAATATTAATTCAAATACACTCTCCCTCGATGACTCTAGAATGGGTTTCAAAATAAGGATAGAATTTCAAATTTAGGAGATTTTAATCAACAGAATTCAAATATGAAATGAGATAGATAAAGGATTAAGATAAGGTTAAGATAGAAGATTGAAAATATACCAGATAACGGTTGTTACAGGTGAATTCAACGAGATGGAGATGATCTTCCCCAGATCCTCCATAATCAAGAACACAAGCACGAAGAAGATCCTCGAGAATCCGATTCACTCTTTCCATTTGACCATCGGTCTGCGGATGGTAAGCAGTGCTCGGACTCAGACGAGTACTCAGATTCCCGACAAGCTTTTCAAAACTAACTGGTTAAGATCGGATCTCTATGAAGACAAACAATCTCCCTCATATTGATTTCCCTCAGACAAGAAGCAGAACATGTAGACTTGACTGGAATGAAATGAGATGACTTGGTCAATCTATCCACAAAGAGTGAAGAGAAGAAGACTTACATTGATCACCGCGATTTCAACTGGATCAACAGAAACTCCATTACTAGAACAATATGTCCAAGGAAACAGACTTCATCCTTTCAGAAATGGCATTTCGAGAATTTATCTTTCCACTGATGACTCCTAAGAGTTCCCAGAACAAAGCTAAAATCAACAAAGAAAGCAGGAGCGGGGTAACAGCAAAATACCAGATAGCTTGCCCTTCTGCGGAGTAGGACAACGGTAATTAAGAAACAAAAGACAAGGTTGGATAAGATAAGATTAGATTCACAAGAATGAATATCCTAAACAAAGAAATTACTAACAAGGTGGATAAGGAAGGAAAGAAGTTAAGAAAAAATAGATTTTAAAACAAGAGAAGTTTTATATCAAAATAATCTTTGAAAATCCTTTGAAATCGTTTGAAAATCATTTTATACTTTAAAATACCTTCTCTCACAAACAAATGATTCTAAGATTGATTTCACTCATTCTAGGGTATTTCTACCCTATTTCTAATGAGTTTTTGCTCCACAAGCTAAGATTTGCCTAAAACCTCGCTTTGATACCAAATGTAACGACCCGCTATTTTGGACCACTCAAATCGATAATAAAACCACACATGTCTGACTCGAATAATTCAAAACATTAGATTGTAATATAATTTGGAGAAAATAAAACTAATCACAGAATCACAGACACAGATAAATCATAATAACTTGCAGCGAAAATAAAATAACAATAGTAGTTCATGAAGCTACTACAACATAGCCTCAAAACAAGTACAAAATCCAGAGTCTGAAAAGTAAATACAATAGAAATCCCAATATATAAATGTTCACTAGTACATAAGATGAATAAAAATACTGAAAAGAAATAGATAACAACTAGATAGATAGGTAGTCTTCAGCAATCCTAAATCCAGAAGGTGAAATCCAAAGCTGATACTCAGGCTGAACCGAGCGTAAAGTAAATCACAAAAACACTCGAGTCAGGACATACATACTTATACAATGTAAACCAACTCAAGTGAACTGTAATAAAATGCACAAGTAACTTAAAGGATGCTTGGGATCGCCCATCCTTTAAGGATCCGTTAAACTATTTACTATGTAGTAATATGAGCTATTATACTAATGTCTAGAAGTAAATTAAACTTTCTTAGAAATAGCATTAAGGCTTTACATTTTCCACCTTAACACATATATAGTGACAATAGTCTATACAGTACCGTAATACCTCCTGATCGGGAGGCTACCAAAGGATACTCCATAGGTACGACACAAATGAAACTCGTACAAGGCACACTAGGGTAGGTGACACGGCACAACTAGGCAATGCTAGGGTAGATATACTAATTACGCTTCCAGGCCGGTGGTAATGCGTAGCAGCCACTACCACCCACCTCGAGCCACACTCCTAAAAATCAAAAGTGCGGGCCAATCAATCACAAAGTAATAGAATGGCATACAAAGAAGTGTGTCCGATAAGAGAGCTACCTCATTAGCCCATCAATCGCTCCTGTTTTAGCCACCTTGTGCCAAATCATGGGAGTCAAAAGAACATCGCCACCATCCTACTTTATTCTGGAATCTCCACCGCGTACACGGTTGTTAAAGTGGTTTTCGAAGTTGGCAGAGAGTATGACAACTTTCGATCCTGATCTCTTTAACAACCAATCGTTATTATAACCCATGGATATTTATTTCAAATCATTTGTACTTTAAAAACCAAAATATCATATCCATTTCATAACTATGTCAATACAATATCATTTCCATTTAAAAACCAAATCAATATGATATCCTTTTTAAATAAAATCCAAATATCCAAATCACTGAAAATTTCCTTCAATTTATTTAAACTTGAAATACTCTTCAAAATCATCTTAAACAAAAACAAAGATATAAAGTCATATCCTTCAATCTTCCATTTCACTAAGTTTCAAATCAACATATTTAAAGTTAATTCTTAATTTAATACAATTTCAAATAAATTCAGTTCCAAAATCATAGTGCTTTCAAAGCCATAACAACTACGAAACCAAATACTTTAAAACCATAATACTTGGAAATCATGACACTTGAAATGTTATAATTTGGAAATCATAATACTTAGAAAATCATAACACCTTTAAAACAATATTCATTACTAAAGTTGTAGAATTTTCTAAGTTCATTCGTCCAATTATAACAATTTCAAAACATTGTATTTTCAGAAACAGCAGCACTTAGAAAACGTTACGGTAGATATAGTAGTACTTCAAAAATAATGTAATTTTCAGAAACGGCGGCACTTATAAAGTGTTATAGTAGATATTTTAGTATTTCAAAAACAGTTCAATTTCAGAAATAGCAGCACTTATAAAGTGCTACAGTAGATAAAATTGGTATTTTAGAAACAGTTCAATTTCAGAAACAACGGCACTTACAAAGTGCTATAGTAGATAAAATTAGTATTTCGGAACATAGTTCAATTTCAGAAAAGCAGCACTTATAAAATACTACAGTAGATCAAATTAGTATTCTAAAACATAGTTATATTTCAAAAATCGTAGCACTTAGCAAAAGCTACCCTAAACCACAGCACTTTGGAAATGCTTCCAATACAAATTCCAAATTTTTTTATAACATTTCAGAAACAATAAAACCTCAATTTTAGTCATTTTTAACTTATAAAAACATATCTCACACTCCAGAAAAGATTCATTTTGATATCATTTAACCGATTATTAAATAGAATAAAATTTTATAAATAAAATATCCGAATTAACAATAATTCATTTATTAAGTCCAAAGTACACTATTTTACTTAACTTTTGTTTTTAACAAATAACTTAACACTTTATCTTAAAATGCCCATTTCACAAATAAGATATTCTTTTTCAAAGTTAAACTCAACATTTCCATTTGAAAACAAAGTTTCAATTATCAAGTTAAGTCAAAATTTAAGATACATTTTACCATCTACATCATGATCATTTAATTTACAAAAATATCGATTTCATAAAATAAAATCTATTATAAGCACTAGGTTAGATTTAAAATTCCATATTAAATCAAATTTATTTATTAAGTTATTTATCATCAATAAAGATCTTTAAATTTCAATTAAAAACCAATTATTGACTTATAAAAAATTTAACTTATAGAAAACCAATATCTCTTTATATTTTAAATCATTAAATCAAATCTTTAAGCTAAAATTTCATATATTTAAAAATTCAAAGTACTCAATAAATTTTTAGGAAATATTATATTAAAAATTAACCATGGGTTTGTACAATATTTTCTAACCTAGGTCAAGTGATACAGATATGTATCATTTCAATCCGTAATTTAAAAGAAAAACCCGGGTTCTATCATTTCAAACCCGCAATCCCAAGACAAATAAAATAAAAATTGCTTGAGCCAATCATTTCAGCTCATAACGATTTTTTCCTATTCTAAAGTCCATTCGGGTATGTATCATTTCAACCCATTGTGATACTATTCTAACTGGGAACTTGCAGTATGAGAAATAGTAAATGAATAAACAATATAATATGGCATTTCATATCAGGTGATGTAACAAATAAATATCAGGTTATAACATCATAAAATATCATATCATAGGCATATATAAATTGCTATCATATCTCAACTACAATTCACATGCCATGTTCCATAATTATGTAAGTATGAATGTCGAGAGTGAATAACTCACCTTCTAAAGCTGGAGTTAACCATTCAAGACACACGAATTACCTTCGAAAAGCATAACAAAGCACTACTTAGATTCGAGTGGATAGAGAGCCAAGATTCAGATCTTGAAAACAAATAAAATACAACATACATAAAAATAAAATTCATCACAAGATTTTAAATCAAACAATGTACAAAATATGAATCAAAGTAAGGCATAGTATGGCTAAACAAAGACAAGTGGCTCGGCCACTTTCAAATTGGCTAGATCACCATCAACATGGCCTGGCTATGACTAGATCAGAGACATATGTGCTCGGTCAAGGCAAGTAAGAGGCACGTCTAGGCTATGGTAGGTGAAGGGGCGGCAACCAAACTCATGTAGAAGGCAATAGGTAAGGATATGGTGATATTTGGGTTCGACCTATGGCTCTATGGATTCGGCCTATGGGGTTCTTGGTGTGGACCTAATCTGGTTATCATCTAGGTAGGCTTGGAGATGAAGTATTGGTCAAGGCAAGGCATAGGGTGGAGGAACTATGGTGTGACCGAGGCAAGCAAAGAGGGGTTTGGTGATGTAGAGGCTCGGCTAGGGTTTCATGCAACTTTTGGTGATGGGATTTTGGATCTAGGGTTTCATGGCATAAGTGGTGGAGATGATGAGGTAGTGGAGGATGATCATAGATGGTGGATGGAGAGGATGTGGTCGGCTATGGGAGGTGGTGGCTGAGCTTGCAAATAGAAAAACAAATGAAAAGAGAAAAAGAAAAGAGAAGATGAAGCCATGAGAAGAAAAAGTTACTGTAAATATTCTTTTAATCAGAAGAGGCAAATGAGGAAGGAAATGTTTTGAGAATATTTTGTACATGAATTAAGAGGGTAATTGAGAAGTTTTGAACAGCAAGAAACTAATTGCTTTGAACGGTTAGGAAAGGAAAGGGTTTACTTCATTTGCAAGAAAAGGAACTTAAGTCTCTTAGAATTTCCAATCCAAAAATCAAATAAAAATCAAATAAAATCACATAAAAAGTCCCAACAAAATAGAAAATAGAAAATAAAATATAAAATAGAAATGAAGTAGAAAAATATAGAATGGAAAATAAACAGAAAAATGCACAAAATAATCGCGTGTAAAACGTTGAAAGTTATCAAATTTAAAAAGTATAAAATGGAATTTTACGAAACGAAAAGCAGCATGAACATCAGAATCAAATATAGTTCCAACGAAAAAGATTAGAAATTAAAAATTCAAATTTAAAATTTTCAACTGAAAGTCAAAGTTTGACCGTAGTTGACCAAAATATAAATTTTCAAAAAATATTCATTTTGTTGTATTTGGAAATTGAATTGTAAACAAAATCCAAAATTACATTGGAAAATTCTAGAATTTCAAATTTAAGTAATTTAAAAATCAAAGCTTTCAAATAAGTTGACTTAAAATATTTATTAAAATTATGGGTTGTTACAGATGTGAAACTTGAGAGTCATCACACTTATCAAATGGTTAGAAATGGTGCAGCCAAAGGTGAGGGTGATGACCATGACCTGATTCACTTTCTTGGCAAGTCATTGCTTCAAGAATGAAATTCTTGATGGAAATAATGGACTATATGTGGGAAACACAACTTCGCTGATGATGAGATCTTCTCTAAAGGGAAGAAAAGTACAGCCAACTCCAAGTGATGACTGCTTTCTGATGGAGTTCCGACAAGGCATGACAGTCTTGTGGCTGTTAGGCGTTCAAGCTCTTATACCAAATTAGAAATCTAAAGTAAATTTGAATTGGAAGATTGTAATGCAAAAAGGAGAAGAATAAGAGCAAATGTAATTGGTGGTATTTCTTTCAAAAGTCACATGTACAATTTGATATTGGTAGTATTATATAGCATGTGACTCGCTGACTGATTCTATACTATAGTTATATACTTTGAGATAATTATTACATATTTTCCCTTTACATTACTTAACATTGTATTATAAATTAGTGTACATAAATACTCTGCTGCTTTATTACAAAATCATCAATGTGAATAAATAAGCTATCTATGTTCTCAATTGACAGAAAATGATGATGATGATGATATGATAACAATAATAATAATAGTAATAATAATAATTTTTAGCTCTGTTAAAATACAAATCTATGGCCAATGGTTTTATTTTGTTGAATTCTTATCATGATATCAAAGCAAGCTCAATTACAATTAACAAATAAAAGAAACAGCCAAATTAATCTTATTGTAGCTAATATGTGATATAATTTATATATCAATGAAATAGTCAAATTCAAATAAGCAAAAAGTCATAAAGTAAAAATGCAATTTTGACACTAGCCTTTTGATATTGGTAAGTTTGACATAATAATCAAACATATCGATTTTCAAACCAGATTTGATCTTAGCTGTTTGATTAATAAATTTATATGTCAAACGAAATATCACTATTCACCTAAGAAATCGAACCTTACAAGCTTAAACTAATATAATGAAAAACAACTTGACATTAGCAAGTTAGACATAATAATTAGACGTATCAATTCCTAGTTCAGTTATTTACCACACCAAATATATACACCCACATCGTAGAATGTTGGGTAAAAAGAGGAAAATACAAGCACAAAGAGATAAATAAAAGACTATAAAAGGGTACAACATGAAGGAGATTTAAGGGATGTTGATGAATGGCTTCATTGTAACAATGGATGCTTAGATCAATCAATTTTGATGGTGAACTAAAGAGAAGGAGAGAATGTGTGAGTGGTTACATCTGAAATTGTTCACAGAGTGAAAGAATATAAATTAAAAGTAGTGGTTCGCAATGGTTGTTGTGGTAAAAATAAGGAAAACTTGCTCAGTTATTCTACCTCATCGTGGAAGATAAATTGAAATCATTGTTGAGGGTAGAAAGGAAGAATTGAGGTAAACTAGAAATCTACCTAAGAAAGGTTGGGTTTTTGATTTTGGGTTTAGGTATAACATGCACACGTGCAAGGGAAGAAGTTCCCTTCATGGTAAATCTCCCTTCTTCTTTTTATTCAAAAAAACAAGATCAAAGTGAATTTTTGCAGTTATGTTCACTTCTTCTATGAGATCAACTTTACAAAAATTTGAACTATTTCAAAACTGTTAACCTCTTCAAAAGTACATATCGAATTCATCGTCAATATAAATAATCTCGATGCCTCATATGAACTTGCTTGCGATTTTGAAGTGGTTAAAGCTTTGATATAATTTCATTTTTTATATACATGAGCTTACTAACAAATATAAAATATTCATAGAAATTCACTTTGATCATACTTTCTTTTGCATAAAAAGAGAAAGGGGATGTAAATGGGATTTGTTATAGGGAAAGGATTATAGTCCCTCCTTGTACAGATTTCCTTTCCATGTGTGTGTTCATTCATTTGTGATGCTTCATTTATTATTCAAAACAGAAAACTAAAACAGTGGAGCTCAAACATCTGTAGAGTTATAAACGTTTTTGGGTTAAAGAAAGCATATCAAACTAATAAGAATGGAAAACGAAGTGATGTTGTAAAAATAACAGTAATCCACATTAGAAAAATCAAAGTTGCACAAAATACTATATATATATATATACAGATATATATATATATACACACACACACACAGATATATATATACACACACACACAGATATACAGATATATATATATATATATATATATATATAAGCAAGATTTTGAAGACAATTTAGAAGCATGGCGCCTCTTTGCTTTCAACTAGAGAATATAAACAAGTATTGGTTGTTTATTACACTATATTGTACATATTTAGGTTGTTTTAATGACGTTTTTGATATCATGTTGAGAAATTGCTGAACATCAATGAAAAAACATCAAAATTAGGCAATCAACATACCGGGTGACTATGTAACCACCTTGTAATTAGGCAACATATTTACCAATGACTGATGATTCCTTGTATCATGAATATGATAGATGCAGAAACTTCATAATTACAAAAAAATATGTACATGTTAGTAAACATAACTTGCACAAATTACCTTTTTAAATGCTTTGATCTACCAATTCATTCAACTTGTGAATTTTACGCAAATTATAATCGCATGGCTCAAGCAGTTGACACCACGAATGATGTATGAATTTTCCATAACATACGCATATAGAAAGCTTGTGGTTTGAGATATAAAATAAGTAATGAAATAAAAAGTACAACGGAAATAAAATAGAAAATATATACATGTCACAGCACACGTATATTAGCCTTGAATAATAACCAAGCAAGGAAGATGCCAAAAAAAGATGAAAATTCATATGATAACTCCTTATAAAAGACTCCTACCACTATTGACCTGACCTTTCCATGTCACATTTTCCATTATCGTACCCATGAGTTAGACAATCATCTTAGATTTTCGACTAGCTATCGAAACAAATGTATGTTCAAAAAAGAAAAGAGAATCAGACAGCGTAATGTTGATATATAGATTAATAGAAACCTATGCAGTTAAAGCGCTTGGTGGATTCTATGGGGCGTAGGTGCAAAAAGTCATAGCGGGGATATATCAAAGATATAGCGGGATATAGCGGATGACCCTAAAATAGCATATAAAATTCGCACTTAATGTTTTTACAAATGTATAAATTGTAATTAAATGAAAAATTAACATTCAATTGAATTATAAATGATATATAGATAATTTTAAACAAAAACACATGCGAATATACTATAAATAAATGTAATGCCGTTATATATCATAATTGAATTTAATAGAATATCAGACTATTTTTATTTCTGAAAATATATTAAAAAATTAAGTTAAATAAATTAATTTCGTAATTTAATGTATAAATGTCATTTTTCAATTCATTTCTTTTAAAGAAGATATAGCGGAAACATCGGAATATAGCAGGAATAACGGGATATATCAGAAATAGCGGGGCTTAAAGCATAAAGGATATATTTGAGGCTATATGGAAAAATCATAGTGGTAGAAATCCGGTATGAGATATAGCAGGTTTATAGCATGGTAATAGCAGGGCATTAACTGCACAGATAGAACTTCCCCCAAGGCTTATTAATCGCACCTAAAGTATCTTCATAAGCCATTTATTTATCTTCTAAATGACTAATTTTGGCCTGAAGAATGGAATTGTCGACTTTCAATACCTCCAATTGTTGTTTTAGCTTTTGATTTCGATACAAAAGAACACCAACATCAAGCACATGGACCAATCACCAAAAAGAAGGGAAAAATCGCATGGTTAGATGGAAAGAATGTGCTATTTATAGCACACATGCATTTCAACCGCCCAACATAATTTTACAGCAAAAGAGAGAACACAACTTATGATTCGATATTTCAGCAGGGTTGAATCCATGTATAATTAAAACTATCATAAGATAATCAATTTAAACAACAGACTAACACCTAGTTTGGATGGACATAAATAATCTTGTTTTGGCTTTTTGAAAATAAATGACTATTCATTTTAGATTTCAAAATATCAAAGTGTGGCTTATTTAAGTCGAATCAAACAGGCCTGAAAAATATATCATAATGGTTTGTGTAGTGAAATTGCCACGTAACATTAGTGCAGTCATAGATGCCATATTATATTTACATGCTATAAAGAGATACCAAATCTTTAAAACCTAAGGGCATGTTTGGTTTCGTTTATGTTTTGTGTTTTACGTTTTCAATATTCATAACAAATAATGAGGATAACGATAAACAAATATAAAGTTGTAGACCATTGAGACCATGACGGAGGTACGGTGGGATGGATGAACAACAGCAGCAATAGATAATTTTGTTCTTTTATTATTTCTCAAAATACAAAAAAATAGAATAAATATGTTCTCTACTTTTTATGTCAACGTCATTTTCCAAATCGGTTGTTTTAAATAAATACATGCGTCGTATAAATGTTTTTTTGACGAAAATACAAAACTAAAAAGGGCAAACCACATGGGGCCTAAGATGCTGAAAAGCCAATATGGTATGCCATTTAAATTAATAATACTATATCTGATTCAATGAACTTCAAACCTCTATTTCAAAATTTCTTTGTTAATAAAAACCAAAAGTACCACTGGTTAATGTCTAATCTATATTAACTATTTCAACATCTCACTTTATTTGTAGATAGTAAAATAAAGGTTATATGTGTCATTGTTTGTTGTAATAGTGTAAATATGTTGTGAACTTTATTCATGCATCATCTAATTTAGTTTCTTTAATGTTTGGTTTGTTGATTAAGTTTTGTGTGCATACAACATTTCCAATCACAACCCAAATCGCACTCAAGCAGAAGTCTCATGCATTAGATAGAGAATTATTATAATGCTTGGTTTATTGACCAAGTTTTGAAAATAAATTAGTGAAAATTAGGCATGATGTAACGACCCAGAATTTCAGCCATTTGAAATTCGTATATTTAATTGATTTCAAATATTCTTAAGTAAAGTTTATAAGATGAATAAATAATATTTTGAATATTTCGAATTTAATTGGATAATTAAATTGATAATTTAATATTTGAAATTGCTGAAATAATTAGAATTTGGATTTAAGGTGAATGAAAATGATTTATAAAGTTGAATTAAATTCTATTTTACATAGTATGATGTTAGAGAACTTTTAAAATTGAATTAAAAGTTAAATTGTAGAAATTGAATGTTTTAATATTTAATCAACGAGTAAAAATAACCATTTTTGAAACAGTCTCGCTGGTAATTTAATAAATTCAGTTGAGTGTGTTTCTCACGCTGGTTTACCAGAACGATCCGGGCGTTCTTCCCTTTCAATGCTCGGGTCAAACTGAGTATATTTACAGGTTTAGATTTGATGCTTTTGGAGCTTCAGCAGGAGAGCTGGAGATCTTCATTTCGTATACGCGTATCTGTTTTGATTATTGACTATCCGCTGTGCTTAGTTTTCTTATATTATCAGCAATTGTGAGGACATGTTATTATAACTGTTCAGGCTGATAACTATTGATTGATTATTGAACTCTGATCGATGTGTGTATATATACATTTTATGTTTTGTAAAGATGATTGATATGATATTATATATTTTCCGCTGCGATGTGAGATTCTGTATTGTTTTCTTTGGTTCTATCTTCTCTCTTTCTTCTCTTCTCTTCTTCTCTCTTCTTTTCTTTCTCTTGACTTTCCGTCAGCCTGTGCTTTTTGGGTCGGACATGTGTGGATTATTGTCGATTCAAAGGGTACGGATTTGCGGGTCGTCACAGCTGGTATTAGAGCTTAGATTTTGTATATTCCTAAGCTTTGATGTGCACTCGGTACATATAGGGACAGTAGCACCCTAGATTGAGTTTGAGTGTATTATATAGATGAGCGTGTAATTTTTAGTGAATATAAAATGTTTTATATTGTGTTTGCTTACCCGTTGAGCTGTTTGTGAATTCTGGTCGGTATATGGGACGCCATGTTATCGATAGGGATTTCCAAACACTTAAACGAGGCAAGTCGACATAGTATCATTTTAAATTGGGTAAATTAAATATTTTTACCTCGATTATATTTATATATAATGGAAATGATTTTTCAAAATTATTAAAGTGTATATAAATTGAATTGTTTGGTTGTTTGAAAATGTAAATGTATATAAGTTAATGAAAGATGTTTGAATAATCTAAATAAAGCAATAATTGTGAAAGAATAAATTATATAAGCAAAAGAATTATAAAGTATGGAATTATCATTAATATGATTTACAATTGTGAAATAATCTTATATATAAGAAGTGAAACTATATGAATATATTTATAAATATGAGTTGTAAATAAAAAAAGGATTTAAAATAAGAATTTGAAAATTTTGAATTCTATTGATTTTGAAAGTTGTTTTTCAAAGTTTAAAGAGTTATTTTGCTATAAATCTAGATAAGATAAATGAATTTGAAATGAATCTTATATAAGTGAATTGAAATTATATAAGTAAGATTTATAAATATGATTTATAAAGATAAAAAGAATATAAAGCACTAAATTCACTACTGTTGCTAGGAAATAATAAGGGTGATGGATTTGCTACCAATAGTAAACTTGAATTCAATTTCAGTATCATTTTTGAGTTTCTGTGTGATGCATTTGCTACCAATAGTAAACTGAAATTGAAATTTTTTTGTGATAAACAAATTTAATTTAAAATTCAAGTTGTAATTGATAAATATAAGTAAAATAAGTTTTGGACTTATAATATGAAATGATAAAGATTTAGCCTTGGTAAAGTTGAAGTAAATTTGAGCTAGTAAGTGAGTTATATGATTTGAAATTTAACTAAAAGAAAGTTAAATATAATTGAATTGGATTTTAATTGGATTAGATAAGTTATTGAAATAGAAATTAAACTTTTGAATGATTATATAATTGAATTTGAAAGTTTAAATAAAGCTAAGTTGTAAAGTTATTATATAATTATGATTGGAAATTATAAAATGAATTTTGTGAATGGAAGTAAACTTAGGTAAATGTTCATGGAAGTGTAATTAGTAAATAAGTTGTATAACTTATAAAATGAGATAAGGTAAGTAAAACCAATTGTTAAAATGGTTAAACAATTTTGTTAAGCAAAATAAACCTGAATTTGAATAGTGATTTGAAATTTGAAATAAATTAGTAGTGAACTTAAGTTGTATAGTGAAAGTAAATGCAAGTGAGAACGAAATAAAATATAACTTAAGTGATGTTGAATGAAGGTTATTTTGGTATCATAGTAAATTAAGAAAGTGAATTAAATGAATGTGAACTTGAGTTATATAAAGAAATTCAACTTTAGTGGTAAAATGTGAATATAGTGAATACGAGAATTCAATCCAAATTGAATATTAAACAAATTGAATAATTGAATGAAAGTCAATTGAATGTTAAATCAATTTGAAATTAAAAGTGTTAAACCAAATTGAATGTAAGCGAAGTAAATAAATTTGGTTATGTTGGTTATGCATTGATTGTTTGATGAATTTTAATTGATTATATAGAAATTTCATATGAAATTAAATTAATAAAATTGAAAGATAAATAATTGAATTCAAATGGGAAGTTAAGTGAAATTAAATAGAATTGATTTGATTTGGAAGTCAACAAATTGGAATATGAATTAGTGAATGTAAACTAATTGAATATGAATAAATGAATATCAGAGAAATCCAATGTTAATGAATCAAATGTGATTAAATTAAAAACCAATTAAATGAATATCAATAAGAAGTGAATGTATATTGATTTGGTTATGGATTGATTAGATAGTTGTTGGATGTTAGTTGAATGATAGTTGTTCGATGGTTGTTTTTGTTGTTTTGATGGCATTTGCTATATTGACATATATAGTTGTTGGTATATGTTGTATATTGATATTATTTTCATATATACATGTTTCTCATTTATTTGTTGAGTGTTTAGCGTATGGCGCTTGATTTGCTTTTGGAGATTGCTTTCGTGCTATATTAGCCGTATATGCTCGCTACTAATATATAAGGTACATATCTAGGATTACATATCGTACTTTTACACTTTTTTCCCTTCGGGATGCCTCATCCTCGATGATGAGATGTATATTTATGATATATATATATTATTATTATTTTTTTCCGGATCGAACCATGCAAAGGAGATGCTGGTCGAAATTTTTTGAAAATTTAAGGCGTTAGAATTTTTTTGAGATTTTGAAATTTTTTTGATTTTGAGTTATAAAGTTAAATGATATTAGTTGGTTTGAAAAGATAACTATGAATGGATTTGAAAACTTGATAAAGTTTTTGTAAGAAGTTTAAGGATTTTGAGAAAAGTTAAACACTTAAGAGATTTGGTAAATCTAGTTTGAATGAATTGTTTTGAAAAGTCAATGGATTTAGTGACTTTTCTTACTTGGTAATTTTGAGGACAAAATTCTTTTAAGTAGGGGAGAATGTAATGACCCATAATTTCAGCCATTTGAAATTCGTATATTTAGTTGATTTTAAATATTCCCAAGTAAAGTTTATAAGATGAATAAATAATATTTCGAATATAGTGATTTAATTGGATAATTAAATTGATAATTTAAAATTTGAAATTGCTGAAATAATTAGAATTTGGATTTAAGGTGAATGAAAATGATTTATAAAGTTGAATTAAATTCTATTTGAAGTAGTATGATGCTAGAGAACTTTTAAAATTGAATTAAAAGTTAAATTGTTGAAATTGAATATTTAATATTTAATTAACGAGCAAAAATAGCCATTTTTCAAACAGCCGCGGATTTTGATGAAACTAGTTTCATTGGATCCTTAATGTTATATT
Organism: Allium cepa; assembly: GCA_030765085.1. NCBI lineage: Eukaryota > Viridiplantae > Streptophyta > Magnoliopsida > Asparagales > Amaryllidaceae > Allium > Allium cepa. Next base: position 187,245,547 of record CM060937.1, on the reverse strand, counting down.
ATTGTAAGATTTCAAATTACGTGTCAATCGGATTTACGGCTGTCTGGGGCAAGCTAAAACGCGTAGGAAATCGGTTTAAGTGAATTTTAAATTTAAATAGTCGATTTGAAAACCTATCTTCCAAATACGATCGAATTGGCTCCCGATATATATTCTTTTGAGTTCGGAGTAGGGGTAAAACATTATAAACGCCAAGCGGCACGCTTCGATTGGAGTTCGGAATTTTTTCGGGTAAATAGTGTTTCGAAATTTTCTATAAAATGACGAAACATTTTCTATTTGCGTTAAAACCTAACTAGGGTTTCACAGCCGCCGCCATAAATTTTTAATGGCCGAAAATTGCCAACATTCTTCAATTTATTTCATCCAATACATCGATCTATTCCAAAAATCTTCAACTACCAAATTATAGAGGGCGATGAGAGCTTCGATTCCATACGGGTGTAATCATTTTTAGTGGCACGAATCGTCGACAATATGCGTTCGAACGGGTGGCGTTTGTGCACGAAAATCTATGCATAGGCACAACAGAGTCCAACCTTGCTTCGGCTGATGATGGAGTTGATGATGGGCTTCGAAATGGTGCTAGCTGATCGACGTATAGATGAACGATGGAGGCTCGATAATTGATGGGAAGAGGCGGCCCAGATCAATTTAGGTTAAAAAAATATAAAATATAAATTGTAAATTGATTTATTTAAATTCGTATAATGTTTAAAACATCATAACTTTTGATACGAGGTCCGTTTCGCACGAGACGACTTGCACTGGGATCGTATGGATGAGCACTATAGTATGGAGCTGGATTGGTATTTATTTGAGCTAGTGTGAATTTTAGGTAAAATTAAACGCGCGTTTAATTTTATTCAGAATAAAACACTGAAACTGCTATTGGACGCAATGTGAGTACATCTCATTCTTTCTGACTCATTGATATTTTATATAAGTGAGAAATAATTTATTATATGATGATTGATGATTGTTTGGATGATATATGCTATATTGATTGGTATTTGAATATATACCTGCCTAGTGGAGCAGATGACCTTATACGTTCCCGTGTATGAGCGGATGACCCTGTGTACGCGCGTCTGCCTTGAAACGGACATTGTACACATATTCTAATATGCATATTTGTTGCAGGTGACAGGTTGGAGGGATCCAACTGGATTCCTCAATAGTATTGGTTTTATTTACAGATATTGTGATATATGATGTTATCATATGATATATGATGTTTGGATGTTGTGATTGCCGTATTTAGTGCTATTGCAGCATTGGGCCTATTATGGAATTTTAAAAAATGTTAAAGTAACGATTTCGAATTTAAAATAACTTTAAAAGTGATTTTGAAAATAAATGTTTTATTGAATTTTTGAATCGTTAAGAATTGATTTATTTTGAATAAATAAATGTGATAATTTTTATGTTATAAAAATTATGATGTTTTGGGAAATATAATTGAGATTATGATTTTTGGAATGTGAAGTTAGTTATTTTGTAAAATGGTTTATATAGGAGATTTATAAAATTGATATTTTATAAATTAAAATATTAGAATTATAAAACGAATTTTATAAGCGTTAAAATGAGGTTATAAATGGATTTTATAAGTGAATAGGGTTTATAATTGTGAAGTTATAAAATGAATGATTTTGTAAAATAAATGATTTATAAGAAATTAACTTATAAATCGGATTTGGCATATAAATGAGATGAATGGAATTGGTTAATAAAAGATATTTATAAATTGAAGTTTTTATAAAATATAAATGTGATTTATAAACATTGTTTTATAAATCCGAATTTGATTGAATTTGATAAGTTAAATATAGAAGTATATTAAAGGAATTATATCCATAATTTTGGACAGTGGATAATCCTTTAATAAATGTGTAGAAATATTGGATTTGGTAAACGAATTTTATTCACGATTTTGGACAATGAATAATAATCATTTAAGTTGAATGAATGTTTTGGAAAGTGATATTTTAAATGGAATAAAATGGTTTGAAGATGTTTTAAAATGTCTTAAGGATAGAAACCATAGATTTCAACATTCATTATTGAAATAGACGTTTTTGAGAAGTAAGGAAATGATGGACTATAACACTGTGGTTATAGTAAATGATTTTCGAAAGGAAATGTTTTTGTATAGTATTGGGGTTTATATATCTATCTTATTATCGAATCCCTATACTATTGATTTTGGGTTATCGTAACGATGTTTTACGCAACATTCGTTTTGACCCAAATAAAGATGTTTAATATAACGTTTTCGTCAAAGAATTAAATATATACTTAATCGTGATTTAAGTATATTGAATATTGTCTAAGTGTTGAAAATAAAGAGATTGTGAATTGATTATTATTAAATAAATATTTGGAAATGTTTTCCAATATAGAAGTTGAAATGGTTTAGGGAATATATCTTTTTAAAGATAATTTGAAGTGAATGTTTGGAAAAAGGTTCAATTAATAAAAGATTAATTAAAAGGGCCCAGTGATTGTATATGGTGCTGAATATTTGTTTGTTTGCTTTGATAGTTAAATAACCGACTATCGAACTTTGCCAAATTTTAGTTCCACGACTTGATGTGGGAACTATTTAGTCGTACACTTAGTACGTAGCCTACTGTGTAGGCTTGATTATCATTTGTGTTGAGGATGTTGATTCATGTAGTGCGGAGTATTACTTCAATCTATCGAGCTTCCTTCTTAGGCTGAAAGATAGCAAGTTGAAAGTCGGAGACGTGATAAGTCTATGAGACTTTGTTGTTATGCGAGGTTGAGAAACGCTTTTGCGTTGTTGGTGCGAAGAGACCGGGATCAGATTTATCTGAAAACCACTTCGGACAACGTATATGCAACGAATTGTGCAGATTGCTTATGATGATATTGATATTCTGGATTTTCATAGTGGAAGATTGCTTGTTGATCGTTTGGGGTTAAAATCCCAATATACATCCAGTGGCAGTGGTCTCTTCATTATGAATATCCAATGCGAGGACTATTCACTACTAATCCTAGGGATTTCCCGACAGGATGTGGTAGGGAAGTACCTTCGATTTGTCCTGTTCCTGCACAACTTGTATGGATGTTTGTCTGACAATGCATTTCTATAGATTACGTACATTGGTTTTTACAAACGTACATCAGTGGTGGCGGAGAAGACAACTTCTCTTAGCTTAACACCCTCCTTGAGATGTATGAGCTTAAGGGTTGTATTTTTATGGAAGGCAATTAGTAGTCAACGGAAATGGTCGTGTGGCATTCAAAGTGATGTGATTGTGATATGTGAAAGGTAATTGTTACCTCTAGCCTCATCAACCAGAAATGACCAAAACAGGGTTAGATGCAGCAAGGCTAAGTGGGTCATTTCCAAGTAGGATATGATCATCCTCTTCTAGATATATCTTTGCACGCTATGACGTCTTGTATCTGATTATTGTGGTTTGTATGCTAGAGAGTCCTCGGTAAAGGTCGGTAACGACCGGAGGATGATATATTCGGTGCCATCTAGTTATAGAGGTGGGCCGGTCTTGTGTTGGTAGAGGATCCTTGAGATGGTCCTCGGTACATTTTTCTAGAGATGTACTGCCTTAAGGTAGTCCCTTCACCTGGTCAATTGTATGGAAATCCAAACTCTACTACGTGTTTGCCATTTTGATTGTATTACCCAATTGGGCTATATGATAGAATTTAATCAATGTAACAATTTCGGCTATGATTAATATTATTTGTATATAGTAGACACTACTATAATATAACATGACATTTGATATGAAATGTTTTAGTTATCGTAAGGTAAAAACATGTCCGTGTTTACTTGTGGACTTGTCTTACGAGATACTTTTGTTTCGAAAACTAAGGAAAAGTTTGGTAATTTAATAAATTCAGTTGAGTATGTTTCTCATGCTGGTTTACCAGATTGATCCGGACGTTCTTCCCTTTCAATGCTCGGGTCAGACCGAGTATATTTATAGGTTTAGATTTGATGCTTTTGGAGCTTCAGCGGGAGAGCTGGAGATCTTCATTTCGTATACGCGTATCTGTTTTGATTATTGACTATCCGTTGTGCTTAGTTGTTTTATATTATCAGCAATTGTGGGGACAGGTTATTATAACTGTTCAGGCTGATAACTATTGATTGATTGTTGAACTCTGATTGATGTGTGTGTGTATATATATACACACACATTTTCTATTTTGTAAAGATGATTGAAATGATATTATATATTTTCCGCTGCGATGTGAGATTATGTATTGTTCTATTTGGTTCTATCTTCTCTCTTTCTTCTCTTCTTCTCTCTTCTTTTCTTTCTCTTGACTTTCCGTCAGTCTGTGCTTTTTGGGTCGGACATGTGTGGATTATTGTCGATTCAAAGGGTACGAATTTGTGGGTCGTCACACATGCATCCCTAAAATCAAACTTATTTCAAAGCGGATCCTTGTAAAAAAAACATACTTTCTATGTCCCTGTTTTTGTTTTCCGCCTATTTTTTCCTTAAATTACCCCTGCGCTTCAAAGTGGAGTCACGGTTCTTCTTCTTCAGTTTCTTCTGATTAATTTGAAAGCCGAGCTGAGTTTTCTTCAGACAAGTGTTTATTTCTCAATCTCAATAAAAAAAATTGCAACTACTTGAAGGCAAATCGATCTTTTTGACAAAAATATGAGTTGTTTTTGATTTTTTTTTTAATGGATTTTTGGTGTTGTTTTGATGTTTAAATTCATTAATGATAATGAGAAATGGTTGCATTTTAATGTTTGAAGTTATGTGCATAAAAATACTGCAAATATTAACCTAGAATAACATTCGTATAATTTTTCCTGCAAATATTTTTAATAGTTGATGGGAATCGGCAATTTTTAAGATTATTCGCAAACATTGATGCAAATTTTCATAATAATTGCAAAAAAGTTAACAAATATTGGAAATATTTTCATATAAATATGCATTTATTTAGGAATTTTCCTCTATAATTATTCACTTAAAATTTAGCAAATATTCATAAAATATACTTGCTGAAAAACAGAAATTATTCCCTTAAAATTGTTTGTATTCATCTTTGTATGCAATTATTCAAAATAATTGTCGAGATGTATGCAATTATCATGTATTATTGCATGTATGTGTGCAATTCTTCTAAATAATTTGCATGTATATCTGAAAAATCTGCAATTATTCTCAATAACTGTAGAAGTTGGCGCAAATACTGCAAATAATAATAGAAAATAATTGTTGAAAAATCTACAATTTTTAAGAATATTTGTAGACATTGGTGCAAATATTCAGAACAATTGCAGAAAAGTTTGCAAATATTGGAAATTTTTGTATATAAATATGCATTTCTGTAGCAATTTTTCTCTACAATTGTTAATTTCGATATATTGCATTAGGAAGATGAATTTTATCTTCATAATTAAGAATACATACATAAATTTACTGAGAATACCTGCAAATATATGCATTAAAAACTGCAATTAGTGAAAAACATGCATAAAAATCTATAAACATTCCAATATTTGTAATATTTCCGCATGTATTCTCAATATTTGCAGAAAATATGCAAATATTAAGAATACGTGCATAAAAAATTCAAATAGTGTCAATTTTTGCATTAAAAATCTAATGCAAATATTATGAATGTTTTTACATTTTCTCTGCAAATGTTATGGATAATTGAAGTAATGGCTGCAATTATTCTTAATAATTACAGAAAATTCTGCAAAATTAGATAATATTTGTTTATAATACTGCAAATATGTTCAATATTTTTGCAAAAAATATAACAACATATGTTGAAGCTGCAATTTTTTTTAGCAAGTATTCATTATTTTTACTTTCTTATGCCATTATTTGAATATTTGCGGATATTGCTGCAATTATTCTGAATAACTACATAAAAATCAGCAAATATTGAGAATTTTTGCTTGCAATACTGCTAATATATATAATTTTTACAGTAAAACATGTAATAATATATGTTAGATCTGTAAGAGTGTTTTATCAAGTGATCAAATTTTTTACTACAAATTTTCTATGTATTTGCAACTAAAATTGCAAATATTAAGAATATTTGCGAAAAATTTGCAAATTATTTATTTGCAGTTTTAGCTGCAAATATTTTGAAATTGTTCCTGATATATTATAATTTTTTAATTTGTAAAGAATGAATTCGTTTTCATACAAATTATTGTTTCCTTTTGCTATTTCAATTTTACTATTTGACTTTGAAGTTCTAATTGATTATACTTTCAATTATTTGATTTTAGATTCTTCTCGATTAATTAAAATGAGTATTTGGTTTCATTTTCCTTCTAAATCAATATTTTATTCACCTTGATTTCAGTTTATTCACTAGATTATGATTTGATTTTGTTTACCGATTTCATTTTCACAGGAACGATGAAGCGCAGAGAGAAGTTACAACGGAAGCGTACTTTTGTCATTTAGATGGTCCGATTTTAAAAATAAGGATCGGAAACTTATCTAAAAAAGAGGGTATGTTTTGTGTATTTGCAAACTATATGAGGGATGTATGCCGAATGCACCCCAATAAATTATCCAATAACGAGGATAAGACCATATACAATATTCCCAACCTAGATCCCACTCAAGCGGAAGTATTGTGCATAAAATAGAGAATCGTGAATCATGATGATGATAAAACAAAAGAACCATAATCCAACAACTTTTTTAATTTTATTACTGACGACCACAAAAAAACATGGATGAACTACAAGAAAATGTAGTATGGCATGTCTAATTTAATAATCATGCAATGGCACTTTTTACAAACATAAACTATAGTATGTTAAGGATACTTGATAATAGCTGACTTTGTTTTAGACTCAATGCTCATATGTGATACCTAATATCGAACAAGTATAATATTCAAACATTTTGTTGCTTTTAAGAAGAAGAACTTAGTTTTTAAAAGCATATTGTGGCATAAAACAATTAACAAAGACTGGACATGTAGTTAGTAAGGAAAGTAACCAATCAAATTTGAAAGAAATTATTTAACCTATTTTTGTTCGATAGTGATATACCCCAACTTTACGGTGACACTCACTTGCATGTGCACATGTACATATATAGCCATAAGTTTCATATGATACACCATCATCTTCGTTATAACTATTATAGTCTTTGTTATAAACATTATAGTAGTGAATAAATGTGATTCATCTCTTCTCTCTTTGCCTTATAATGTACTTTAGATTTTTGATATAGAAAAAAATTAATAACCTAACCTTCAACATTAGTAATAAGCTTTATTCTTTGAATTTATTTGCTAGTTAGATAACTCTAATGGTAATACTGCCATATAATGTTCAAATGTAAATATAAAACGAATTGAAATGCCATGTATGATGAGATAAAAGTAATACCAAATTAATTGAATGAAATAGGATTAAAAATAAATAACCAAACTAAGCAGTCTCAACTGGACAAGATACAAGTTGCCTTCTTGCCTTAAAATGGTTTCATTTATAAGATTTCTCAAATTACATAAACTTTGAATACTTGTCCAAAGTAGCATCAAATAAAACAATTAGGAAAAAAAACTGAAAAACTTTAGTAGAAAAAGGGATAGATACATGAGGAGTAATGCAAAATACATAAAAAAAATTATCATACTCATATATCAATATTTATAAAGGTTGTCAAAAATGATTCCAACTTTTAAGTAAAAAGAGTATGTAGTTTTTTAATTTTGATCCTAATAAGTGAAAAGAAATTATGTGCTTATGCATCGTTTTTTAGTTGTCATATGTAGGATGCATGTATTATACCAAGGAAAAAGCTTGGTAATAAATAAAAATTTCTTGGAAAAAAGTTACAATTCATGGTGTCAAGATTCTCATATTTCCTAGCTATTAACATGAAGAATTGTAAGATTAGAAAGAAAAACAACTCTCTTATTATATTTCAAATTTATGTGATAAAATACCAAGCATGAATACTACTTTTTTAATGCATTTATAGAAGTATTCTAACATTAAATATTATATTATAATGGTCCTGTGCTCGAAGGTTGAATAATAACCTTCAAAAAACTAAGCATTGCATGAGCGTCATTAAGCCTATGTTATTATAGTCCCCATTGTGAAAAAAATTTATGTCTCACCAAGGCCCCACCTAGGTGTTAGGCGAGGCTAACCGCCTAGCCAACCTTCTAGGCCCAACTAGGAAAATCTTACCAGCATATATAAGAATCCAAATGGTTATTTAAGCACTGGTTAAGCGTTCATTGGGGGTTGATGTCTCATATAAACATCAACATGCTGATATTAGGCTATGGCCTCCTTGGTTGTTCTCAAGATCATCAAAACCCTAAATTTTTTAATTTTGATCAATTAACACCAAATCAAATACCAAAATTTAATTCAAAATACACGGGTTATCAAAAATTCCAAGCTCGACTAACTCCCATCGAAACAATTAATAGTTCATACTTGTCGCATAGGATCAGCCTGGCCATTTTTATAACCTTGATCTATAATACAAAAAAAATTTAATAGCAAAGAAAAAAGAAAGATGAGGAATGACTAAGGTTAAAAAGTAGCTTATGTATCGAAAGGCTTTTATTAAGACACCTCACTCAAATTTAACAGTGATAAACGTTCTCCGATGGCTATTCAAATTTATGATCGTTTCTAATTACATTTTCCTTGCTACCTTTCCAAAGCAGTCTCCCTCAGATCCATTCTCACCCTCTTCAACGTAAACTACTTGCTCGCCAAAAAATTACAATTTTTTCATGGTCAGCAAGGCTATTTATCGTCCTTCTAAGTTCTCCCTTCTGCTATCCCAACAATCAACTTATGATATTTTCAAGGCCATCACACTTCAGATTTGAAACATCCACACACTTCCTATTCACCCTTGCAGCAAGCTCTTCCACTTAGTTGCAGCCTTCAACATTTTCATTCAAAGTAAATTCAATTTAAAAGGCTGTTATAAAGTTATAAATTCATTCCTCAATCCGTTTTTGGTTGCAGTAATCCAATAATATTTGGATTTTGATTACTTGTTAATTCTCTTGCTCATGTATAATTAGAAATCATACAGTAAAGTGTAGGAGAGATATTTATATTATAATTGCATTATATAATTTTACTCATTATCCATCCATTTTTCTTTTTAGGAAAAAACGAGTGTTCCTATATTAGCAAAAGAGAGCACTCGTGTAATATATTTATTCTACGCTTAAAAAGAAAAGGTATCAACATGCCTAACAGGTAGCGATATCCTCGTACAAAATGAAAGAAATAAAAAATAAAACCCAATCCTACGTAATTTGGTCCATAATAGAAAAATATAACAAAATAAGGTGCAATAAATGCTCATATCCTCAAAATCGACCGAACCCATCCATTCTAGTAATTATACCTGTAGCTACTAAGAAAATTATACCAAAAATATAAGACCAATGCATACACATGCATCTATATATATATATATATATATATAGATATATATATATATATATATGTAAAATAAATAAACTAAACCTATAATAAAAAACATAGAACATGCAACATGTTAATTAACACCGAGTAAGGACACAAGAAAGAGTATAACTAAAACTTATTACATTAAAAGAAACAGATTAACTAGAAATTTACTACTTGGCTAATATCCTAAAATATGAAGTATCAAAAGTTACCAAAGCAAGATTGTCTAAGTAAATTACATTAGTTTATTACTATTTTCTCTATTATTTAAAATGATTGTGTTCTTTAAAAACTCAATATGCGCTTTTATTACTTTAAGAAATTCCTTTAAACAAATTTTTATTAAATTTATAACTAGGATTTCAAATCTCATTAAAAGTAAACAAAGAAATTACATATACTCATTGTCCATCCTTAAATCATTATTTGGTCTCACACTACATCTTGATAAAATATGAAACCATTCCTACTGGGTTTTGGTTAAATTTGTGTGTCTATATATATATATATATATATATATATATATATATATATATTAAAAAAGGTGAAATTGATGATCATTGATGTGACTGTTATCTTGCCTTTTGGCAAGGCTGTGACACCAAGATTTGGTTGGAAATCAAAGGCAGATCATCCCGAAGAACGAATGTACGCAGGTTCGCTATGGATACTGGTAAATTTTGCTTGAGACTGGATTGAGCTACAATTAACATGACACGACATGCAACGCCATGAAAGCCAACATTTCAAATTTCAAGTCAATCGAAGTTCGTATGCTCATGATATGATCGATGCAGCTCAAGTGATCACCTTGTTCGTATCCATGAAGCAATCAGAGAGAGACCTCCTTCGCATCGATCATGTTTGAATCCATCAACTATGCACGGTTTCATATCGATCAGTAGCAAGCGAGTCCACTTCGTATCCATCCGAATAGCTCTCTTCGTACCCATCAAATATCACCTCTCTTCGTATTCATTAAGCTCATTCCCTTTCGTTTCATCAATGTTCATCGTTTCGTATCGATTCCATTTCCACACATTTCTTATCGATCCTCCCATCCACACATTTCGTATCGATCAGCGAATAATCGATACGAAGAATGCATGACAAATCGATATGAAGGACTTCACTTTCCATCGATACGAAGCAGCCTGCAATTGCCGATACAAAGCCAACGATGAATATCGATACGAAGCAGCCTCCGAAGCATTGATACGAAAGGAGCTGTCCAGGTCGATACGAAGAATAATTCCATATTGAATCTAAAAAAGCACGATTCAAATGACAGAAATAGTCACTCGACATGGAAAGTGGATCGATCCAAGAAGTTAGAGCCACGTCAACTAGCAAGCATGTGCTCAGAAGCGATACAAACAGAGCGATGCGAAGTGGATCGATGTAAACTCACCAGCCTTCAATAAATCGAAACTTGCATCGATCATAACTCAAAATCTACAGGTCCAAATGCCACTAAATTTTCACATGATCTTGCGTACATCCTCAACAACGTTCATGATCGATCTCGACTCGATTGGACGAAATGTTGATCGATTCGAAGTTCGTTTGTATCGATCATGTATCGAATGCAAATGGCATGGGATCGATCGTGTGGGCCCACCCACATGAGAGAAGAGGTCTTCTGAGATCTGAGTGAGATATTTGCAGTCTAGGCCTATAAATAATAGCCCAAGACCTACAGAAAAGGGGCTTTTAGCTCTTCTACGTCCAGACTTTGCTGAAATTGCTGTTGTACTCAAGTTTTACTGTTGTAATTCATTGTAACCAGCAAGAAAAAGTTAATAAAAGTCAATCATTTCACAGTGGACGTAGGCCATACGCCGAACCACTCTAAATCTGTGTGTTTCTGCATGCGTTTTCTGTTTAATAATTGGTGTGTTTGTTGGATCTTCCTCTTTTTCTGTTTATATTCTTCATTTTATCTCTTCAAACACATCCGAAGAGTGTTGTACCAAATTTTGGTACAAAAACTTTGGTGCTTTCACTGAGAAAATCCAGTTTTCTCCTGCTCTTTGGATCTGCTATTGATATTGGATTGTGTAAATCTAAGAAGAAGATCTAGATTTCAACTTTAAAGTTCTTCCATCCTATTCAGATTTGCATCAAGTCTAGGAAAGAGCTTCGCTATCCATCATGATTAACATTAGGACTACATCAACAGCTGCAGATTTAAAAGGACGGGATAGACAGAACCGCGTACAACTACCTCCTACCGATCATAATGCTGCCGGACCATCAGATCCAAAAGGCCATGTCACCAGGGAAGAATTTCAATTGCTAATGCAAGAACTGACGCAAAGCCGTCAACAGCTTATTCAACAACTCTGTGCCAATGTGGAATTGACCAACCAACTGAATCGTCAAAGACGAAGGAGATCCAAGAGGGATTAGGCTTCCTATTCGTCCACCGAGTGTTCAGCTTCTTTTGACTATCACTATAGATCCACGCGCCCATGGCTGGACGGAAGCTATACACAAGCTACTGGACTGGAACACACCTTGAGTCTTGGGCAACCGAGGGTTGGCCCATCAACTAGCCTTCAGACAGACCCTTCTCCCGAGGAGGTAATGTTCCTTATCATGTTACGAACAACCGCACTACCGTCACCGCTACTGAATTGGGAGTTGATGCCCGAAATTGGACAGATCCGAACTATCGCCAACATGAATATACTTCAAAACCTTATGTCCTAAAAGGCATAGAACCAAGGAGGCAAGACATGGACCGTCGACCGCGTCCGGCCGATCCTCGCATTGTAGAGCCCGACCACACCTTGGCTCAGCAGGCCTAGAACTTCCACATGGTAGACATCCCTATGATGATCTGTAAGATGATCCGTGAAAGTCAAGGTCTCACCAATGACGACTGGAGAATCTCCTAGAGTCAAACTCCTTTTACTGATGATATACTCTATGTTGAACCACCTCGGCAATTCAGGATTCCAACTCTACCCGTTTATGAAGGGAGCTCTGATCCAAATCAGCATATCTTAAAGTATGAATGGTTGATGAATACTACACGAGCCGACGATGCAGTCCAGTGTCGAATTTTCCCGTTCTCTCTAGCATCATAGCAACTATGTGGTTTACCCATTTACCCCTCGATCTATCTCGTGTTTTGACCGGTTGGCAACAAAGTTTGTTGAACAATTTCGCATGCATGTCACAAGGCCAAAGGTTGTTAATGACTTATTTAGTATCACTCAAGCTCCTGGAGAGATACTTAGACGCCATCTGGAGAGGTTTCTTGCTGCATGCATCGAGTAATCCCAATGATAACTCAATTCTGATGGCATTAATTAAGAGAATCGATTTCGATTTTGAATCCGGTAAATGGTTAGCCGAAAAACCTCCTACATCATTGGACCGTTTCTATTCCAAGGCAGCCCAATTCTTGAGAAGGGGTAATGCGAAACAGTCTAGAAAAAAGGATGAAACGGGGACTAGTTGGAAGGAATTTAGAGCAATGTTGTTGTTAAACAAACCAGGAAGAGTTCCAACAAAGTGCAACTGAACATACATAATAAACAGAAAGACAATGATAATCAAAACAGAAAACGAGATCAGAATCGTGGGCCATGACGTTAGGCTCCTATGTTTGACAATTGTACTCCTTTGAATACGTCGCTGGAAAATGTGTATTTACAGACCTGCAATACTATTTAGTATAAGAAACTTGCTCTGAAATAGTCATTGGAAAAATAGATTCAGTCAGGGAAGTTTTGTAGATACCACGAAAGCTATGACCATAACACAAATAAGTTCCATCATTTGCAAGATTTCACTGAGAAGTTGATACATGAGAGAAAGTTAGAGCAGTTTGTGCGGGCACCGCAGTCAGGAGGTGCGAGCCCATCGAATTAGAATCATATACCAAATTAGGCAAGACAGGAGGAACCCGCTTGTACCGACGGGAAGTTGGTGATAAATACTGTTAGTGACGATCCTCATCCAGCAGACCGAAGCAGGAAGGAATAGGAATCGTATGCCAGTTCTATTAGGCATGCGAGCTTCGAATGTTGTAGTAGTTTGGAAGATGGGGCTTCGGTCAAGCAATAGAAAATGATGACATGTGACATTGTATTTCGAGACAGAGATGCCGACAGGGTCGAAGCCCCAACCACCGATCCACTTGTTATATCAGCTCAAGTAGGTCCTGCATGGATAAAGAGGATCTTAGGAAGTTCTGTAAACATATTGTTTAAGAGAGCCTATGACCAGATGAAAATGGAAACCAAAGATTTGAAGCCATGTCAGTCCCGTATCCATGGCTTCAATGGGAGTGCAACAATACCTACCGGAGTGGTGGAACTGCCAGTGGATTGGGGATTCGAGAACGCCGGTGAGTCCGAATATTACTATTTGTTGTGTCAGATATAGACTCTCCATACAATGCTTTCTTAGACCGATCGACCCTAACTGTTATGTTGGAGTCAATCAGGGAGACCAGGCTGTTGGACGAGCCTGTTATGTTGCAGAGCTAAGAGAGGTGCAGCGAAAGAAAAAGGAAAGGGCGCAGAAGAATCTCTCTACGTCCACTTTGTTGAGAATTGACAGCTAACGCCTGGGCCTAGGCCTAGGCACCCCAACCGATTCCCAAGAGATCCTGACCTAAGAGATACCAAAAGTGAAGACGAATGTAAAGATAGTCAAGCTTCTCCAGTCGAGCTGACGGTCGATGTTTCGATCGACGGTGATGGCGATTCTAAAATGATAAAGATTAGATCTCAACAAAACCAACAGATTCAAGAGGAATTGGTTGAATTTCTCCGGGAAGACCTCGACGTGTTTGCCTGGACACATTCTGACGTGTGTGGAATCTCCACGGACATTGCGAGCCACACATTGAATATTGACCCGTGACATGTCGTGGTCAAGCAAAAAAGGCATGGTATGGATCCAGAGAGATCTGCCGCCCTTAAAGAAAAGGTAGATAAGCTTAAATCGAATGGGTTTATTCAAGATGCATTATACATGGAATGGGTGTCAAATCTTATACTCGTCCGAAAGCCAAACGGGATATGGAGTACATGCATTGATTACTCGGACTTGAATAAGGCTTGCCCTAAAGACAATTTTCCACTCCCCCAAATTGATCAGCTCATAGACTCAACCGCTGGACATGAACTCTTATCCTTCATGGATGCATATTCTGGTTACAACGAGATACCTATGCACTTACCTGACCAGAAACATACCGGCTTTGTAACCAACCTGGAACTTTTCCATTATAAATTCATGCCGTTCGGACTCAAGAATGTCGACGCAACTTACCAATGATTGGATAATCGAATGTTTGCCAACCAGATCGAAAAAATCATAGAGGTATATGTGGACGACAAGCTCATAAAGTCGCGATTCTCCACTCACCATATCAAGGACCTAGAATCAATGTTTAACATCCTCCAAGAATATAGAATGAAGTTCAACCCATTGAAATGCCATTTTGGGGTTGCATTCGAAAAATTCCTTGGGTCTATCGTCAACGCTCGAGGAATAGAAGGTAATCCCGTAAAGATTTGGGCAATCAGAAATCTTGAGACTCCAAAACTATAAAGCAAGTCCAAAGCCTCAACGGGAAAGTAACAGCACTGAGTAGGTTCATCTCAAAATCCACTGACAAATGCATTTCCTTTTTCGACCAGATCGGAAAAGGGAAACGAAATTTTGAATGGACTATGGAATGTAAGGGTGCGTTCCAAGCACTGATTCAACACCTCTCCACACCACCTATTCTGTCAAAGCCCATTGATCACAAGAGATTGTACATCTACTTGGCGGTTTCAGAAAACGCAATCAGTGCAGCACTAATTTGAGAAGAAGACCGGATACAATGGCCAGTATATTACATAAGCAAATGACTGATCGGAGTAGAGAGAAATTATCTGAAGCTGGAGAAGTTTTCTTATTGTCTTATCATCGCCTCAAGGAAGCTTCATCCGTATTTCCAGGCTCATCCTATCATCGTTTACACCGACCGGCCGTTGCGACAGGTCCTTACATAGTCCGAGATGTTTGGTAGGTTACTTAAGTGGAATATTGAGTTAAGTCAGTTTGACATTACTTACACTCCAAGGGAGCCAATAGAGGACAAGTCCTAGCAGATTTCATAGCTAAATTTACTATCCCAAAGGACTTCCTGAAAATAGTGAATCTCCCAAGTATATTTGGAAGCTGCATACTAATAGTGCATCGAATGACTGTTGGCCAAGTGCTAGGGTCATACTTGAAACTACGAATGGTCGATCTATATGCTATGCTTTGAAGTTTGATTTTTGTGCGACCAACAACGAAGCTGAATATAAAGCCCTACTTTCTGGACTAAGACTGTCCAGAGATTTAAGAATTATTGCCTTGGAGATTTATTGTAGCTCGCAGTTGGTCGCGTGTCAAGTTCGAGGAGAGTACCAGGCCAAGGACCAAAGGATGGCTCCCCACCTAGCATGGGTCTAAGAGATATTGAATCAGTTCGATTATTATGCCATCTATTGCATCCCCCGAGAGCGTAATCTAAAAGCCAATTCGTTAGCAAAGTTGGTCAGTACCGGTGAGTCACAACAAATGGAAATCGTTCCCATGGAAACATTATCTTCCCGGAGCATCGATCAAGTGGAAACGGATTGGCCATTTGAGGCCATTGTCGATAAGGAGTCATGGATGACTCCGTTCATAAATCATCTCGAGAATGAGACCCTGCTAGAGTGCAGGAGTGAAAGGAGACAAGTTCTTCGAAAATCTTCGCGGTTCACTATTCAGTATGGAGTCATGTATAAGAGAGGGTACTGTGTTCCTTTACATCGATGTATCGCCTACGATGAAATCAAACGAGTATTCCATGATGTACACGAAGGAGAATGTGGAGATCACACTCTAGGGTAAGCTCTCGCCAAGAAAGTGCTCCGACACAGATAGTATTGGCCGACTGTAAACCGGGATGCATCGGACTATGCCAGAAAATGTGACAGATGTCAAAAACATGCTCGGATTCCGAGAGCCCCACCTACAGAAATAACTCAGATGCTCAGTCCATGGCCATTTACAGCATGGGGCATTGACATTATTGGTTCTCTACCTCTAGCCAAAGGTGGTGCGAAGTACGCCATCGTCGCAGTTGATTACGTTACCAAATGGGCAAAAGCTGAACCCCTTGCTACAGTCACAACCAAGAAAGTGATTAACTTTGTAGTGTGGAACATTATCTGCCAATTTCGTCTCCCATAAACCATTGTCACAGACAACGGAGCCCAGTTCGACAGTGTTGAATTTAAGAATTTCTGCCAACGGTTCCACATCCAGAAGAAGTTCTCTACAGTTGCACACCCTTAAGCGAATGGATAGGTTGAAGCTGTTAATAAAGTTATATAGTTTATTCCGAAGAAATGACTGGAAAAGGCTGGGGGTAAATGGGTTGATGAACTTCCAATGGCTTTATGGGCTTATCGGACAACCCACAAATCTGCGACCGCTACACTCCATTCTCTCTTTCTTAAGGTTCCGAAGCCGTTATTCCAGTCGAGATAGAAGTACCTTCTCATCGTGTGACTTATTATGATTTGGAATCAAGTGCTATATTACTTGCTGAATCTTTAGATTTATTTGATGAGAAGTGTGAAGAGGCTGATTTAAGGGCAGCTGCATATCGAAGTCGAGTCGCCCGGATATACAATGCGAAGGTTTGACCCCAAACCTTCGAACGCAGCGATCTCGTCCTCAAGAGAATTTACCCGGCTCCTTCACATATGAAACCAACATGGGAAGAATCGTATGTCATTGAACGAAAGCTCGGAGATGGTACATTCAAATTATCGACCATTGGTGGTCTCATTCTGCCAAGAGCATGGAACAACGAAAGTCTATGTCGCTATTACACATAACAGGCTCTATTTATTTATTCAGTCTATTTTTTTACTTGCAATTAGTTTATGCATTTCGAAATTTGAATTTTTAATAAGGCAACGGACTTTGTCGTATTTTCTTTTTTCAGCAATAAAATGCAATCTTTTCGAGCCATAGCTGTGATTTTTTGAAATGCATCATACGACCATCACTATGCATGGAGAGCTAAGTTCCACCATACGATGGGATTGATTTAAATAGGGAGTGACTGTGATACGACCAGTCACTCGCTAAGTGAAACCCGAGCTCGGGGACAAGTCATCGCACTAAAGCCAAAAAAGGATTAATACACGACAATCCTCTAAATAACTCCATATTCCCAGTGTGTGAACTGGAGTACAAACCAGTAAATGTGGTTTCGAAGAGGGTGGATCCGTCTACCTAACCAATTTTCCCGTATCTTAATCATGTTTGAGGAGGATGGATCCATCCATCTAACGACCTCGCTTGTGAACTCAGGGTGGATATGAATCGACCATCCACGATCCTGATAGATTCGTTGTTCCCAAAGTGCGAACGAAATCCTAAAGCCTAAACAGATGAGACTAACCATCTATCAGCCAACTCCAGGTTTCCGTAGTGCGAGTTAGTGTATAAACATAAATACTGAGTGGGTGTGGTTTGACCACCCATCAAATAAATCCAGATTCCTAGAGTGTGAAGTGGAGTGTAAACATATGCTAACTCTAAGTCCCCAGAGTGTGGAATGGAGTACAAACACCGGCTAACTCTAAATCCCCAGAGTGCGGATTGGAGTTTAAACACAAATCAGATACGAATCGACCATCTATAAGACGACTCTAAGTCCCTGTAGTACAGTTTGAGCATAAATGTAAATTGGGTGTGACTGACCACCCACGAATTAACCTAAGTCTCCAGGGGGTGGATGCAATTCTTAATATCGAACGGGTATGACTGACCGTCCATGAAAATCCCCAGAGCGTGGACATATCACTAAAGCTTAAGCGGACTCAATCGACCGCTAATGAATAAGTATAATCCCAAGAGTGTGCATACAATCACCAATTAATAAGCGAGTATGGTTCGAATACTCGAGTTCGTCGTGTTTCCACTTCGCTTCATAAAGATTGCGATCGTCGTGTTAAATGCAAATAGCGATCGCTGACCGATCTTTCCAAAGTATCCCTTAATCTGAGGGCATAACTTAAGTACCAGTCACTAAGCGAGCTAGTGCAGCATCGGAATTCGACTTAACACTCGGTCATGGCCCGAAGCCGTGGCTTCGGAACTTAGCGACTAAACCCAAGCTTGATTCGAAGATCAAAATTTCATAAGTACAATGAATTGAAGTTCAAATTATGGAACACTTAAATTGATAAGACAAAATGCGATTTTATTTCAACTATTCTTTCGAAGAAAAAGATAAGTACAAAATTATACCAAAAATCCTACTAGCAGTGCCGAACCCGCATCTATACACGGCCAACGAAAAGAAAGCAATAGTAGATTCCTATCTATCTACCAAAAATAACCCGAAGAGACATGTCTACTCTTTCTTTTTTCTCGGCTTCTTCTTCGACGTTGACCCATTGGACCTGCCACTTGGCTTCCTCTTTGAACCCTTACCTTTTGGAGGCTGATCTTCAGTCGGGGGCATTGTACTAATTTCCTCCTTCGAACTCCTCCTGAAGGCGGAGTCGGAGGGACAGGATCAATAGTAGGAGATGGGAGAGGCATACTACTGTCAACGACCGTACCATAAGGAGAAATCATTCATAACGGGGCAGGACCAGGGCCCGCCATTCCACCTCCAAAGGTACTAGCCCGGGCAGCTACTTCCATTTCGATGTTAATTTCAGCTATTATTTCCTCTTTGTGAATTGTCCGAGCCTCACCGGGAGCGTTGGTAGTTGGGCCTGAGGAGCTAGTCACAGGTGCGCCTCCACCCATAACAAATGGAAGATCGGCAAAGGGGTCACTGTGATGACCAAGAAGTTCATCCAGCATCTATTCATAAAAAGTAAGTATGCTCCCCTGTGCTCTGTCAATTGGTGCAGTGGTTGTTGTGGTGGTCACTTCTATTATGATGGCCTCATGCATGTGATTTGATTCTTGAGTTGCAGGGGGTACGATCGATGTGGTTCCGCTCACTGGATAGAGATAGAGAAAACACTATTAGTGATTACTTAAATTAGCGTTTCCAATTTTGAGCAAGTGTAGAAAATGTTTTCCTCAGTTTGACTCATGGCTGGCAGATCCGCTTCATAGAATTGTTTATGAGCTGGAGATAACTGCGGTTGATCCGGATTATATGCAGCAATGGACCGAGGATCAACCGCAGATGTGGATTCAGGCTGAGTTGGCACAAGAGTTTTAAAACTTACAGTATGATACTCAACACCTGAACCTTCCCAGTCTCCGAGTGTTGAGTGCCAAATTTCTCCTTTTCTTATGAAGTCACGATATCATGGAGAGCTTTCCTTTCATATTCACTCAACACCCGGTTCTCAAGCTCAAATTCATCAATCGATTCAACTTGGTGTTCGGACTTTTCATCTTCTACTAATTGGCCCCAAGCGTTGTATAGGTGTGTTGGATAATTATCGAGCCAAGCTAGATTTCTGTGCTTCAGAACATTGGCATTGTATGTGATCAAAAGGTCTTCAATATTGGTCTCTAACCTGGCCTCTGCCAGCTTAACTTCATCCGTAATCCTGGCCTCAGCCTCCCGAACTTTAAGTACTGCCGCATCCCTTTCATCCCGAGCACCATAGCTTGTTCGCATGCCTCCTAAGCTGCTTTTTTTGCGTCGTCCTTTTCCATGATG
This sequence comes from Allium cepa, assembly GCA_030765085.1. Classification (NCBI taxonomy): domain Eukaryota; kingdom Viridiplantae; phylum Streptophyta; class Magnoliopsida; order Asparagales; family Amaryllidaceae; genus Allium; species Allium cepa. The sequence goes on along the minus strand of CM060937.1, from coordinate 187,225,373 downwards.
TTTATAGAAAATTTGGCTTTAAACTCGTTAACTTCCTTCATCGCTGCATCCCTTTCAACTATGACGGTGGTGTTATGGTCGTCCATCTGCTCGACCAAAGCAAAATGCATTTGTCGCATCCTTTCCATTGATTGATTAGCCTCATCGGCTTTCTTGGTGGCCTCTATTTCAGATTGTTGAGAAGATTTAGCTTCATTATTTAGCACTTGAATTATACGGTCATTTTGGTCAAGGTCGGTTTCTAACTTCTCAATTTTTCTTGCTTGCTCAACACCGCCGATGCTTTATCCGTGACTTTCATCCACTCCTTGTATTGGGTATAGATATCATGGATATAGTCATGCATCATTTGTTCCGCCTCAGTTGGAATTTTCTTTAAGTGTGGAGGGAAGATAAAGTCGTCGAAACAAATGTTCGGAAAATCTTTTCTCAACTGGGTGATTTTGATCGCTCCTTCCCTAGTAGGTCCGGTGATCGCTTGTTCAGTAATAGTGGGAGCTTCTTCCTCAGACCTACGATGCTGCGAATCAAACCTGGGAACTTGAGAAGAAGGTTTTTGGCGTGAAGACTCTAAGGGTTGTTTATCATGGCAGGAGGGTTGTGTTGGAGCTCGAGGAGGTGGAGAGCATGATCAAGAGTGATATCTATATTCTCTATCCTTATCCCTCTCGTAACGTTCTTGACTAGAATAACCACGATCGCGGTCTTTGTCAGCTTCCCTCCTACGGGACTCATAGTATGAACTGGACGACCGGTGTGCGGAGCAAAAGCTTCCCATCATATATTCTCACCTAGTCATCGTATCTGCAAAATAGAAAGAAAAGCAGGATCAGTAATCTCTATAAATGAATAACTTGTGATTGGAAATCGTGTAGTGCTGTGAAGTGCATGTATGCATGTGTTAAACCACTTGACCAACCAAATATGTCGGCCACACTTATAGGAAGTGACTTGCTTAAATCTAAGGCACTTTGAAACCCTTCCAATCCGGTGTCGTGTTGGAGCGACACATAGTCCGAAATTGGAATGTCGACAAGCGCTTCAAATTGTTTCTCTATTTGCGAGGGAGTAGCCTTCGAGATTCAAACACCGGAGACTGGAAAAGACACATCATAAAGTTCCATCTCATGGACTTGTGACGCTTATGTGCTACTGCCTTGCCTTTCCTCCTTCCCTCTAAGTCCTGAAAACTGCCAGAAGGCCCAGCTATGGGTTCATCGTCGGTAGGCGTGTTCCTTTCATCGCCCTTCTTAGCAATTATGATCCCAGGCATTCTATGTTTAGCCCGTCTCACCGGGGCTGCCCTAAGCGATCCCTCCATTTTTATGCTTTGATTTCGAGCGATTAACCCGACAATCCTCAAATTTCTATCTGTGAGCACCGAGTCCATGTCTCTCATCTCGCCCGACACTTCCTGAAGAATCCGTACTATTTCTTTGAAATGGGCACCTTCGGGTAGCGGAATTATAGCTGTAAAGAAGAGAAAATGTTAGTTTCAATGTCAGTTATGACTATCTCACTAGCTTCTGGAAAAGTTGCAGCACTTACATTTGACTAACCATTGGCTGGCGAACCCTTGAGGGCATCTAACGTAAAACCACTCCGTCTTAAAATAACTAAGCCTAGTCCTAGACCCCATCACCACTTGGAAATTCCTAACTACCTCTAGTAATTTGAAGGAAGGATTTTCTGCCCGACTCTTGACATTAAACAAGTATCTGACTTCCTGCGGAGTCGGGGTCGAAAGTGATATTCCATGAAAACAATGAATAGACTATTCAATAATGCATATCCGTTTGGATGCAATTGCGATGGAGCGATTTTAAAGAAAGCTAAAACTTCTCGAATATACTGGTTGAATGGAGGAAGTGTTCCAGTTGTGCATGAATGTCGATTAAAGGCCGTGAATCCTTTTGGGAGAGTATGTGGCCTGTTATTTGAACCAGGTAGCAAAACGTCATCTAACGGTAGACCGTGTCTTAAGAATATTCGCCCCAACATATCTTCGGAGACATTGGATGACATAGAATATTGAGGGTTCGCGATAAAAGTTGCTCTTGGCAGCTCGTCCAGAGTTGGACCTATTACTTCGGCTGCAATGGCCGGCATCTTTATTATCGAAGAAGATGAACTTTGAAGCTCCTACTATTGTGAACTTGTAGATTACATACCTAATCAACTCATCAAAATCCATTATTAGATGGTAATAAGCCCGTGTGTTCTCCTGTGTAAAGTGCATGAATATGTTGTGCGTTGCAGTGCTACGTAGTGCTTAAAAGATTTTACAGAATTTAAGAAATGTTCAAACGATGATTTCAAAATTCAACCTGAGTGACCGCCATCACTGACAGTCATAACCATGCCATCGAGAATTTAGAGACCGATCTAAGTTAAAGTTTGTTAAATTCAGTCAAGTTACAGTTCCATCGATGAGCTTCGAAGGGCAATCGAATGTGCAATAAAAAGATTAAGTCCAGTTATGCAAGGCAGAAGCTCTTCGGAGTCAAATGTTCGAGTGTGCATGAGTTTCATAACCATCAAAGTTCGAGTTCGTATCTGTCACCACAAGCCTATTTTGTATCAACCAGGAGCCCACATTCGTATCGATCATTCTTAAGGGTTTCGTATTGGTCACCTATTACTTATTCGTATCGATCGCATTGTCATCACTTCGTATCAAAGGCCTTGGATCGATATGAAGCTCCATAGCTCTAGACTGATATGAATTTCCTACACATATCCATCGGTTACACATCGATGCAAAGCTCTCTCCCTAAAATCAATACGAATGTGTGATCTCCGTCACCTTTCCATCGATACGAAGTCGAGGCCGAGCTCTTCTTTCGTAAACACTTCGTACCCCCTCGCTTCTTATTCTCCAAACCCATCCAGGCATCACCTCCATCATCCTCAACCCCACTCTAACAAAATTCTAGCATCAACAGCGCTGCAATCAGCCATGACAATGGATGAAACAACATCGAGCCTCAAGTATTATTGTTTAGAAGTCGATTTAATTAGTCAATTACCTAGTCTAAAGAATTGGTTTAGAGATTAAAAGATTTGTTGCTTTGGAGATTAAGACTTCACAGTTCTCTTCTATTTCCAATCGATACGAAGCAGATATGAATGTAACAGCAGGTGGGAAAATTTGGCTAAGTATAAAAAGGTATTTATCGGGTCTCGTATCCAACGGAGAAAACACTTCGTATCCCAGTAGCCAAAACCGATTGAAGCGGTCAGAAATTCTATCGATACGAAGAGACTCATTCTAATCCATCAACTCAGAGCAGTATGGAAGTTAGCATTTCGTATCCATCACTCATCGGCCATCATCTTCATATCCGTGAGTAAGAATCCCATCGATACAAAAGATACAACAGATCATGCTTGAACAACTCAACTCCATCGATACGAAATATTAGTTTCCTATCCGTCCATTCAAATACCCTAAGACCTCATATCCATTGGTATCCGTCCATTCAAATACCTTAAGACCTCATATCCATTGATATGAAGCATCTTCAAGGACTATCCATTTCGTATCGATAGCCATCGTTGAAAAGCATGCTTTCCGACATCTCAAATCGATCCAAGAGAGGATCGATATGAAAGGGTAACCTAAAATAACCACCAAGCGTTGGTACAACTCGAATTTCACATAGATCCAGAAGAGGATTGATACGGAATTCAATAAGAAAGAACTGACAATGACTCGTGAACGTACGAACGTTAACGAGAGTCAGGTTAACATACATGCATATATGTCGGACTAATATTCAATTTTCAAAATTCACAAAAGTTGAATGCTCACCTGGTGACAATTACAACATTGAACAACGATTTTCTATCATTCAAAACTCAGTTACAACAGTGAACAATACAGCAATGGGCAGTAAACAATTCATTATTTATATTACTAAGATCAATCAAAAGTTACACCTTTCGACGAGAAGACAATAACTGTTCAGACAAGTTGTATAAAACTATTCAAAGTAAAGATTGCAACTTTTCAAAGCACGTCATATTCTCACATGACATACTTTAGTGGGTAAATGTTATCCCGCCTTTTGGCATGGCCGTGACACCAAGGAATTGGCTGGTAATCAAAGACAAATCATCCTGAAGAACGAATGTACGTAGGTTCTCTATGGATACCGATAAATTTTCTCCGAGTCCTGATCGAGCTATTAACATGGCATGACAAGAAAATCCATGAAAGCCAATGTTTCGAATTTCAAGTCAGTCGGAGTTCATATGCTCAAGATATGATCGATGCATCTTAAGTGATTGCCTTGTTCGTATCCATGAAGCAATCAGAGAGAGACCTCCTTCGCATCGATCCTGTTTGAATCCATCAACTGTGCACTGTTTCGTATCGATCAGTAGTAAGTGAGTCCACTTCGTATCCATCCGGGTGGCTCTCTTCGTATCCATCAAATACCACTTCTCTTCGTATCCATTAAGCTCGTTCCCTTTCGTATCCATCAATGTTCATCGTTTTGTATCGATTCCATTTCCACACACTTCGTATCGATCCTCCCATCCACACATTTCGTATCGATCAGCCAATAATCAATACGAAGAATGCATGATATATCGATATGATGGATGTCACTTCCTACCGATATGAAGCAGCCTACAATTGTCGATACGAAGCCAGCGGTGATTACCGATACGAAGTAGCCTCTGAAGCATCGATACGAAAAGAGCTGTCCAGGTCGATACGAAGAATAATTCCAGGTCGATACGAACAAAGCACAATTCAAATGACAGAAATAGTCACTCGGCATGAAAAGTGGATCGATCCAAGAAGTTAGTGCCACGTCGACTAGCAAGCACATGCTCGGAATCGATATAAACAGAGCTATGCGAAGTGGATCGATGCGAACTCAGCAACCTTCAATAAATTGAAACTCGCATCGATCATAACTCAAAATCTACAAGTCCAAATGCCACCAACTTTTCACAGGAGCTTGCGACATCCTCAAGAACGTTCACGATCGATCTCGACTCGATTAGATGAAATGTTGATCGATACGAAGTCCGTTCGTTAGATCATGGATCGAATACAAACGGCATGGGATCGATCGTGCAGGCCCATCCATGTGACAGAAGAGGTCTTTTGAGATCTGAGTGAGATATTTGCAGCCTACGCCTATAAATAGCAGCACAGGAACTATAGAAAAGGGACTTTTGGCTCTTATACGTCTAGTCTCTACCGAAATTACTGTTGTAATTCATTGTAACCAGCAAGCAAAAGTTGATAAAAGTCAATCATTTCATAGTGGACGTGGGCCATACGTCGAATCACTCTAAATCAGTGTGTTTCTGCGTGCTTTTTCTATTTAGCAATTGGTGTGTTTTTTAGATCTTCCTCGTTTTCTATTTAAATTCTTCGTTTTGTCTCTTCAAACACATCCGAAGAGTGTTGTGCCCAATTTTGGTACAAATAGTGACAACCTCCCTACACATACTTTACTCATATTATCGAATAGTGCGTGGCTGGAGCATCCAACCGATGTAAGACAATGGTCTAAGGAAAGAAAAGAAGTAAAAAGGAGAAATAGAAGGGAAAGAAAACATCATATAATCATAGAACCTATCGTATATCTCGTTGTGCATCGAATAAAATATAATAATCATAACATATATAAAATAGAAGAGACGTTAGTAACTACATGAACAATAGAATACACAAGTTCATATAGTTATAAAAAATAGTAATAGAGTTTATATAACTAATAGACATACTCAACCAATAAACTGTCTCTAATACTGGAATGTCAGACATTGTTAAGGCTCCATAGTGTCATGTAGCGGATTAAGAAATAATATGCCCAAAATATAAATATAAGAAAGCATCGCCTCATGCTAGCCCATCTACACAACTCCATGTGCTATTTACACCTGCTTTCTAGTCTACTTTTTAAGAGTACTCGAGGTAATAAGAAGAAAAACATAAAACCTTGAGTCAAAAACCAATCAAGTGTGAGCGATAAATAATCTTAAAATACTAAGAAAGTCAATATAACATATGTGATATGGGATATGTGGAATCATACCTGACATGTCTCTACATCCAAAAAGTTAGCACATACAAAGGATATACGCTACTCTACATCATAATCATCGTGGGTGTATAATACGCCAAAGTAGAAATATGTGTCCAGGTATCTACATCAAAAATAATTACATCATGTGATATTAAAAATCAATAAAGCAAACATAAAATCCATCATCCATCCTCATATTCACTCACCCAGTGTCTTGGATATAAAATCACTTGCCTACCCATCGCGGTCAAAAAATAAGCTATCCAAAACAATAGCCCACATCCTGGTTCCTCTGTACTCAAATTCATGTCACTTGGTCGGCCAAGAAATAAACTAACCATCATGTTAGTCCCACGGTAAACACACATCCCATCTAGAATAAAGAGCCATCACGCTCCAGGAACCATCACATCCTAAGGGACCATCATGTCCCTAGTGTATACCCTACTATATCGGGTTCCCTTTGAACCATTGAGTCTCAACTATCCTTTCGCACACGTCATCTATAGCAGAGCACGTCTTGGAACTGACCTTTAGGTCATTACACTACTTCCATCTGGAGTCGTCAAAGTCAGGACAATTCTTTACCATCATCACTAGTTGCAGAATATCATCATTTGTCCCTTAAACACCTTCTAATAGTCTCTCAAGTCTGGCCCAAAACCCTATGCTATATGCCTCAAAATGCAGTTATCGCACTAAAGCCATTACTTTTCGTGGTGAACCATTCCGTCAATGCATTGCATCCTTACTTCACCGCCAAACTGCACATCGAAGAGCCATAACATTAAAATCAAATGTCGAATGAATGAACCATTGCATTATGCTCCTCTAAGCCTCTCCATCGTCCATGTCAAAATAGGCTAAATCGGTCATCATCGATATTGGTAAATAACGACCATACTAGAGTAGTCGATAACAACCACTTTATCTGTGTACTTAGCCAAAAAATGCTAGGTACAAACCAACTGGCATCCATCTTGAAGTTCGAATCACATACCCGAGTCCATCGTCTTTCATCTTTCGTCTTCAAATTGGTCGGAAAGCAAGTAACTCTATGTATGAAATTCTATCCTAGGGATATTTTCTAACACTATATCGCCTATTGATCGACCTTATCATCCAAAACAAGCAAATAAGCATAACGTATGCACACGTCTATCATATCATGTGTACAACATATATTACATGTCTATATCAACCAATACGAAGATTCAGACCAAAAATAGCCTAAATCTAGTGATTTCCTAAAGAATAAACGTCTGTAATAATATGTAATATTCAACTTAAAACCATTTATAAATACTTTAAAATAATTTGACATAATCGGGTGTGGATACTTTAAAGTACTTTTACAAAATCAGATGTGGGTTTAAATATAATAGAAATCATGTTTTAAAGTTGGAAATAATTTTAAAATGTCATTTTATATGATACTAATGATCATAGTATGGTGAGAAAAATATCACTTACCTCAACAGAAGCTGATCAATTTTACACTATGTTGTAGAGCTCTCCAGTGCAAGCTCAAAGCAAGAAATCACGTCCAAATCGGACCTAGTTTGCAAAGGATACGAATTTTATAAGAATATGGATTATAGATATTAATTAATTAAATAAAATAATTAATAATTAATTATAATCACCTCGTTAGCCACTGTTCTTTCTTGCCCAAATAGTGCATGTGCATGAATGTGTGTAGATGCACAAACCCACTGAAATATGAATCATCCCTCCTCAACTTCTCCATCAAAACTTAACGAAACAACGAATGGTCTTAGCCAATTCATGGCACATCGTGCGCTCTTCGCAACCATCACTGCCACATAAAACTCAGCTCCCCAAAGAAAAATGCGACTTAACTCCCTCAGCTCTATAATGTCGTAATCCTCTAGGAAATGTTGCACCACTCTAACAAGCCACCATTGACTCGAGTTCACATGAGAAGCGCAACGTCACTTTCCATTTTGCCCATTCCTCCTCTAACTCCAACAAAATTTAACTCTAGTCGATGCTTGAAAATGTCGACTTTGGCAATAACAACCACACACCACCTCATAACCGTCGATGTGAATCTCTTCGATCCTCGAATCCAATGGATCCAACCTCGTCAATTACTGTGCATCGTGCTCCCGATTTAATTCATGAAAGGGTTAAAGGAAGGGAGTGACTATTTCTATTTACTAGTAAGAGAAAGAAAAGAAATATGAAAGATGCTGAAGCAGTTGAGTGTGTATATATATTACTATATATATAATTTATTTGATTTCTCAATAGATCGCCATACGTTTCGATCTAGTACAATCACATAGGGCATTCAATCGCAAAAAAAATCATCGGTGCCCATCACCTCATTTTTCTAGCCATTGCTATCCAAAACAGTGTCCAGAGATGATAATTTTGCGCATTTCGAGAACTTTTCGCCATCAGAATGCTCGATTCAAAAAATAGTGATTTTTATACTCATTTAAATTTTCTGTGTCGATCCGAACTCAACTGAAGTGATATTGAGTCCTAATTCAACTGTATGCGAAGAAGTCATATTCTGGACCTTTGATTAATTGACGATTCGATATTTATATAAATTATTTAAATATCTTATCAAAAAATGTTTGTTGTTGCATTCTCCCACCTTAAAAGGATTTCTTCCTCGAAATTCCCAAAGTAAGAGAATGTCTAACAACCTATAGGCTTTCAAAGCCCTTCTTATTTTGGAAAAATCTGACAGTGCCTCCTCTCCACAGCTAGGTCCGAAAAATACTAAAAAAAATACACACAAACATGCACACATCTCATATCTGAGGCATTCCATGTCCGAGGCATCTCATTTTTAAGGACATGCAAGCACATATATATATATATATATATATATATATATATATATATATATATATATATATTGATTCTACACTATGGATTTTATGTACCTCTTTTATAGCAAGAGCATACTATTTAGATGGGAATAAAAGTGAGTAAGCATCCAAAGAGCCAACTCTTATTCTATATACTTGAATATGTACTCAAAAAAGAGGATTAAACTCAATTGCAACAACATATTAGGTATTTAAGCATGCTAATCATATATAGTAATCATCCTAAATTAATATATTATATCAATCCATAATCATCCTCCATGTCTAACAACCATATAAGCATAGTTAATCGTATCAAATGCCAACAATCAACCACCAAACAAGCACATATAAGTTCTAACATTAAAAAGTAGCATCTATTCCTATCCTAGCATTTCAGATACCAAACTATCTAATAGAAAGCATCAAATATGATATCCAATATGCAAGTTGAGGAAAACTGGAAATCTCACCAAGTGAAGAGCTCCAGATTGGCATCCTCATGTTCTCATCGGTCTCCCATATGTGATCTCCTTTGCTTTCACTCTGTTGAACATTTACCACTTCATCGCCTTCCTCCTAACATGTTATGTATCATGTCCTACAATACGAATAACGAATTCTCAAAGTTTCGGGTTCAGTCTCGATAGCTTTTGTCAATTTGTTTCCATATTTCCCAATGCTTCTTGTAAGTTCTTCCAAAACCCATTAATGCACAACAGGTTTCCGCCACTTACAATGTGCTTCGACATACATGGAATGGAAAACAACCTACACATATAACTTGACTAATTTGAATGTCATTCCACTTGACTTAAAGAATATAAATTTAGCAAACTTCATTAATCTATCAACTATGACCCTAATGTTATCGTATTATCCTCTAGTCCTTGGCATTCCATAGGTAAAGTCCATCAATATCTATTCTTATTTCCACTTGGGAATCTCAAGCAGTTGTAGGAAATCACTTGGTTTCTTATGTTAGGCTTTTACTAGCTAACAGTTTTGAATCTAGAGATGGATGCCCAACATCCTTCATCCCTTCTTAATAAAATTTCTACCTCGAATCATGGTAAATTTTATTATCATCAGGATATATAAATCTCGAATGAGATACTTCAATAGTACCTCATCCCTCAAGCCAAAAACATAAAGAACAAACAATATTCCACCCTTGTAGAGCCAATTGTCTCAATCGAGTCCGCACTACATCTCCTCTAAATACACCACTTGTTCCTCTAATTTATCCATGATCTTTTGTTAGTCTAGCTTCTCGCTTTTGACAAGTACCGATCTGCTAAATCCAAATAGATCCGATAGTCAAACTAGCTATCATCTTTGGTCATAGCTCACATCGAGTTCTGAAGTCATGAGAAGCAATAAAATCAAGAAGTGTCCACTCTAAGAACATTGCTCCCAACTGGCACGTCTTCTACTCATAGCATCAACAACTACATTTCCCTCATGGGCGTATATTAAAAGTCAAAGTGGTAGAAGGCTAAGAACTCTAACTCTCGCTACTAGAGAAGGTAAAGAGCTTTCTCAGAGAAGAGATACTTCAATGATGTGAGATTAATGAACAACTCAAACCCCTCTCCTAATCATTAGTCGGATACTTCCTTTCCTGCATTTTCAGTTGTCGACTAGCATATGCGACAACCTTACATTTTTGCATCAATACCATACCTAGTTAAGTACCATAGGCATGTGTGCTTACTACCAATTCCTTATTCCCACCCGGAATGATTAACACCAGTGCACTCACCAACCTTTCTATCAGACTCACCAATGCATGTCTACACCTTGCGTATTAAATAAAAGTTTGATTCTTCTTGTCAAATAGGTTAATGGTATCACTACCTTTGAGAAGTCCTTAGTAAAACATCTATAATATCTCACTGATCCATGAAACTCCTCATGTCTGTAGCACTCTTGGATCTGTTCCAATCCTAGACCGTCGTAACCCATAGGATCCACAGCAATGTCCTGCTCCGAGATAACGTGATCCAAGCATCTCACTTCCTTTCTTTAAAGTTGTGTAGGATCGAGTAATATACCCTAGAGAGGGGTGAATAGGGTATTTAAAAATATTTTGCAAAGATGCTAATAAACAGATAAACAAACTACGGAAATGTAAAAGCAAAAAATAAATAACACAAGATATACCCAACTTCGGCCGAATGACTACTACTGCCCCCAATGCTATTGCTTGAGCTAAATATTCTCACACTTACAAACAGTAAAGTTGCAGATACTACTAACAAATATTCTAACTCTATTCCTAATAACTCTGCCAGAACACAAACCATGAGATAAGAATCCCTAAACCATAAACTCTGTAGCTTAATTCTAGAAAATATTCTATAGTTAAAAAATTAAAAATTACAAAAAAAACAGATTACACAAATATAAAAAGAACTCTCCATTATCTTGTCTTTTATCATGTGACCTTGCACTATCTTTGATTTGGAGTTCGATAAAAACGTCGATGCCTGCAATCCGAGTTGATCATGTTGCCAAGCTATTGGAGAATTTGAGATGCAACTTCTGCCTTAAGATGATGATGTCCTCCTTGAATTTTTATTGATGAAGAAATCCCTTTTGCTTGATCGAATATCTATTTGAATAAACTAGAAGAAAATGATAATGAGAGTTTTGATGTGTTACAATGTAGAGATATATGAAATTTTTTCAATGAAGATTCTCACCTTTCTTTTATTACTGTTCTATCCGATAATTTGTTCTTTCAATGTTGTTGAGTTTATATAGGCTTGTGAAGTGATGTATATCTATGGAAATATATATGGAGGAGATGATATTAAGAAAGATATGGATTTTTGAGAGTTTGTTTCCCTATATACAAAATAGAATTTATATATAATGGGAAACATATTCTTTTGTATCTTCCAACAAATATCATGTAATTGTGCATGTAATTATTTGCTTCTACTCTCTATGTACTATCTCTGATCGAACACTAATATATTCCCTACTTCATATCTTTATTTTTGAATGATTCTTCAGGGATTTTCTATTTCAATATTTCCAAAATATTGCTAAATAAATGGCAAGATTTTAATTGGTTGATTCTCCCATCTGTCTTTCTTTGCATTGCTCTAGGTTTTTTTCTTTCTTTTTTTGTTCGAATTTTGTTCCATATTTGAATCATTCTAAAATAACATTTTGCTTCAATTAAATCCATATTAGAACGAGAAAGAATCCAATATAATTTCTTTTGCTACAAATTGCATGATTGTGGAAACATGTTTCCTTTGTTTTGTTGCTGTTGAGTATTTGCAATCAATGATAAAACATAACTTACCTCTTTTTCGAAAATATATGATTCCAAATGAAATCTCCTCCCTTTATGAATGAATCATTTTCCATTTTGAATGATTGATATCATATGCATTGATTTTGAGAGATTTTTGTACTATACATAAAAGATTTGCTTTGAATAAAGTAGAATTGGAAGTGAATGGACATAAATCTCTTGACTAAAATCAAAAGCCTGTAAATACATATCACCAATCAAAAAATATTAAATACAACATATGCTTGTTAATATCAAATCAAAATCGATTTACTTTACAGTTTCTCCTTTCTGATAATAACAAACATATGCTAAGACTGAAAAATAAAATATGTGATGCGCTGGTAAAAATAAAATTATGCATGTACGATTTTTAACTATAACATACCTTAAAAACAAAAATAATATAAAAAATAATTTTTATCATCAAACATGACGTATACTCCATAAGGTGGTACTTCGAAAATTTTACCATCGGTCGATGTTTACTCAACACCTCTGCTCCTCTTTCATCCATGACCAAACGAAAGTATCATCAACGAGCATAAGCACAAACTTACTTAAGTGACCCCCTAAAACACGGTTCATGAGATCAATAAAGCATGTTGATGCATTGGTTACCAAATGACATAACCAATCAAATAAAAACCAAAGTAGGATACAAAATGCTATAGTCGGCGCACTCTCTCTAACTACTCTTAATTGATGAAACTCCATCGTAATGTCCACCTAAGAGAACACCCTCACACCATAAAGCTGATTAAAGTCATCATTAAGCGAGAGCAGATACTTGTTCCTCATCACATTTAGCTAATGGCAGTCGGCATATAACCTAAAAGAGCCATCCGCCTTAGTGGAGATTACTACAGTTGCATCCCACTCAAATATGCTCCTATGAATAAACCCTCGCCTCAATAGGTCCTCCGCTCACACCTCTAGTTTCCTATGCTCTTTAGGCATCATATGGCTTAAAAGCGTAACTACTAGTCTAGCACATCTGACCTGATCGATATGGAATTCTATCTACCTGTATTGTGGTAATCCTATCATCTCGTTGAACATATCCAGATACTCTCTAACTATGGGCATAGATGATAACTCATCATGTGGGATATTGAGCAAATATAAAAAGCTAACCATCACCTTATCAGCCGATGGGCATCCTAACACTACCTTCCACTCATCATTGGTCTGTATCATCACCAATAGCCTTACACAATCCACCACTATGATGTACCTCTTCAGTCGGTCCATTCCCAGACTATGATACCGAACCCAATTAAACTCGAAGCAAATCAATAACAAGTAAACAAACATCCATTACCGAATATGACTAAATCTAGACAAACCATGCACAATGTGATGACCCATAATTTTTAACATTTGAAATTGAAATATTTAATTAATTTTATATGTTTGAATGATAATTTAACTTGAATTTCAAATGTCAGGACGACTTTGGCAATTTAATTATTGAATTTAATTATAGAAATTTGGGTAAAATTGTAAATCTTCAATTTTGAGTCTGTTAAAAATAATTTGATGGCTTAGAAAATTTATATTGATAATACTGAAGATGATAGAAGCTGAATATATTATATTTCGAATATCTAGATTTAATTGGATAATTAAATTGTTGATTTAATATTTGAAATTGTGAAAATAATTAGAAATTGGATTTAATATGAATAAAAATGATTTATAAAGTTGGGTTAAATCGTATTTGAATTAGAATGATGTTAGAGAACTTTTAAAATTGAATTAAAAGTTAATTTGTAGAAATTGGATATTTTAATATTTAATTAACGAGTAAAAATATCCCTTTTTCAAACAGTCTCGGATTTCGACGAAACTAGTTTCATTGAATTCGTAATGTTATATTATTGTAAGATTTCAAATTTCGTGTCAATCGGATTTACGGTTTGTCCCGGGCAAGCTAAAATGCGTAGAAAATCGTTTAAGCGAATTTTAAATTTAAATTAGTCGATTCGAAAACCTATCTTCCAAATACGATCGAATTGGCTCCCAATATATGTTCCATTGCGTTCGGAATGGGGGTAAAACATTATAATCGTCAGGCGGCACGCTTTGTTTGGAGTTCGAAAAAATTCCGGATGAATAGTGTCGCGTAATTTTTCTATAAAAGGACCTTTATTATTTCCATTTGCACTCAGAAACCCTAGGGTTAGGGCTAGCCGCCAGCATACTTTTCAATGGCCGAAAATGGGCAACCTTCTTCCTCTAATATCTTCAAATCCATCCATCTGTACGCAAAATTTTCTAAAGGAAAAATGTAGAGCACGACAAGTTCTATGAAATCAATGGTAATGATTGGAAATAATGCGGTGGATCATCGACAAATGGGCCACGAAAGACGCGCGTTCAAGCACAAAATACGAGCAGATGGTGCGGCCGACCTTCGCATCATTCGAGGAGAAGGTGCGCCTGGGGATAAGCTTCAACGTGGGAGGAAGAAGAAAGGGCGCACGACTCTGATGGATGCAGCGAAAAAATCGAACGGTGGATTTGAAGTTAGGTTATATAAATAAAATAAAAGTTGAAAGTAATTTATATTAAAATTCGTTCAAACTTTAAAATGCTCTAACTTTTTCATACGAGATCCGTTTCGCACGAAACGACTTGCGTTGGGTTCGTATTGACGAGCACTACACGACGGAGCTAGATTGGGATTGATTGGAGCTAGTGTGAATTTTAGGTAAAATTAAACGCTCATTTAATTTTGTTCGGAATAAAACACTGAAATCGCGACTACAAGCAATGTGAGTACAACTCACTCTTTCTGACTCACTGATATTTTTACAAGTGAGAAATAATTTATTATATGATGATTGATGATTATTTGATGATATATGATATATTGATTGGTATTTGGATATATACCTGCCTATTGGAGCAGATGAGACCCTATTACGCCGCATAATAGCGGATAATATTTTATAAATCCCATATACCGTGATATTCCACCTCGAAGTGGAATGTGTATTTAATTGTTGTGCTAATGTCTGTGGATGCGGGGAAAACAGGTTGGAGGGATCCAACTGGATTCCTCAAAACATTTTGATTTGTTCAATATTGAATGTTGATTATTTATAATCTTTGTGTGTGACTATTTGTGATTTCCATTAAAGGCTAAAATTTAGCCGAATATATTTTTGGTATCGTAGGATACCAGAAATATGAAATTGGATTTTTTTGGAAATTAAAGCAGAAAATCTTAGACCGTTACAATTAAAGTATTAAAGTTGATTTTTATAATCCGATCGAATTAAATAAATATATATATGGGCAATATTTTTAATAAAGGAATTTCGAGAATGTTGTTTAATAGTTGAAGAATTTATTTAAGATACGGATTTTAAATATGTGAAAGAGATAAAGAAATTTATTTCAAAAGGAAATAAATTTAGAAATTAAATTTGGAATTTAATTTAGAGTTGAAATTAACTTTAGAAATCGATTCGGGAATAAATTTGGACTTAGAATAAATCTTAGGAATCGATTTAGAAATTTGGTTTGGTGTTTTGGAAATAACTTGGAAAATCAATTTGAAATTGATTTGATATTTGAAAATTAATTTGGGAAATCAAATTGGAATTTGATTTTGTGTTGAAATAAATTGGAAATAAATTTGGGATTTGATTTGGTTTGAAGGTGATATTTGGGAATCGATTTAAAATTCGTATATCAGTTGATATTTGGAAAGGTAAATTCACAATGGGAATTTGTAAGAAAAGGGAAATTGTCTGAAAAATAAATATTGGTTTATTTTTAAAATGTGAAAAGGAATTTACAGATTTAAAATGTAAATTAAAAATAAATCGAGAAGATTTATTCATTTATTTGAATGGACCATTTTGTAATGGAAAAGAATTCTTCCCAGGAAAGCCGAGTATATTTTTAAAATAGCTTTTGAATAAAATTTAAAAGTTTTAGATTTGGCTTTAAAATAATACTGTTAGGGAAATTAATTTTGAAAATTGTTTTTAAATCTTTAAAGAAAAAATTTATTAAATTAATTATATAAGAGATCATTTTAAAGATTAAATGGATATTTGATTTAGAAAATAGTTGTTTAAATATTTATACTCTATCTACAAATTTTTATTTTAAAATTAGTTTTGGACCTGAATTTTTATATGAAATATCAGTGTAATATTTTTTATAACTAATATTTAAGCAAATATTCTAAAATAGTTTATTTTAAATGTTTCCAAGTATATTTTGAATAAGTATTTTTATATTATTTTAAAATATTTGAAATCAGCAGATTTTCAGTGGAAATAAATAAATGTTTAGAAATGTATACCGCGTGAGAAGAGTGTTTTGAATTTGTTTTCAAAAAAGGATTGAAATGTGGAAATTGATTTGAAATTGATTTTCAAAGGATTGAAGTGTGAAATTTTATCTTGCGAAGATATATTGAAAATACTAATAATTAGGGTAAAATTATTTGAAATCCAGTGACTGTTGTGAATGATGATTGATAGTTAATTAATCGACTATCAATATTGGCCGTAATCGGCAATTGAATTTCGATGCGACCGGGAGTCGAATTCCGACTGGATATTCGAAACCCACATTGAACCTTTGTGATTGTGATGGATCTTTTGTTTAAATGATCAAAGTGAAATTGTTGTGATTTGTTTGAATCTGAATGTAACACTTATTTTTAAAATAAGCGCTCGTTATTCGGATTAGCCGGGAGGGGACCTTGTGTCATAAAACCCATTCCGAATAACGATACGACGAAATGGGATTGCATTTGAAGATGGTGTTGAAGATCGGGTATTTTCGAAAGCGAAAGGATTACCGTCGAATGTCTCTGCACCGGGTTGCTCCGGTATAGAGATTTCATCACCCTTTATGATGGGGATTCCGGACGTGATTAGTGAATATCCGTATTTGCAAGGGCTTCTTTGGAAGTGCCTTCGGTTCCGTTCGATTCCGGAATGGACTTGTATGGATATGTGTCTGACGTTACACTTTGAGATGTAAAGCTGGTTTCTATCAAATACATTTCTGTTGGTGGCAGAGAATTTATTCTCTTAGCTTAACACCCTTCTCTGAGACGTATGAGCTCAGAGGTTATATAGTTGATGGTTACTAGTGATACATTCCCAATTTGGTAATGTGGCATACGAAGGGTTGCTGATCATTTGTTGATCGAAGCACGGCTTTTGTGAAAAGCGTAGCTTTGTGGACGAGACTTCGTCGGACCTCATACCCAGGAAAGGTCGAAACAGGAAGAATACAGCAAGGTTATAGGGGGTAGCGCCCCTTAGGGTTTGTTCATTTCCTTCTAGATAGAGGTGGTATCATGGTATGGAGCCCAGATACTTAACCTATATTGTTGCTGCAAATTTATTACTTTGTGGTTGTTGGTATTGAGGATCCTCGGATAAAGGTTGTTTACAACCAGTGGATGGCATACTCGTGTCCGTAGTTACCTATTTTTGTAGAGGTAACCCGGCCTTGAGTTAGCAGTGATCCGGTTAGGTTCTCGGGACGTCCCGCCAGAGACGTACCCATGTGGCAGTAGGAAGCTCCTTAGCCTGACCATTTGTTGAAAATTCAAAGAAATAATACGCGTCTTGTACGGTTTTAGTTGTATAACCTGCCATCTACTTATGGTGGCGCCCCACTGTTTGGATGGTAGCTATAGTAGGCATACAATAATGGTTGTATGCTGGCTAAGATTTATATTATACTTTCGAAATGTTTTCTGCACTATGCACTAATAATAATATCGAAAGAATTTGGCATATTAAGCATTTTTGACTATCATAAGGAGAAATCTCCTCCAATTCTGCGTTTGCATTGTGTGTGTGGCGGGAGGCCTTATGGTGGTTTCATTTTCCAAAAGCATAGCAGGTTTCTTTTTACTTTTTTTGTGAAAATAACTGTTTTAAAGATCTCACACCAGTCCCATGACTGACCTGGAGTTTATTGTTCCCTTTCTAAACTCTGGGTGCCCACCAATTTCCACACGGGCAGTCTAGAGTCAGGTTATCAGGTCATTCTGGAATTCAGGAGTTGCTGTGGAGGTCCGGAGGCAAGAGGGATGGTGTGGCGTATCAACTAGTATATAGTATTTCTTTTCCGCTGTTTGTTGTTGTAAACTATGATAATGTAATGAAATGTAATAACTGATATAGTTCTTTGTTTTAAAGACATTCATTTATCTATTATATGTTGTTCCGCTGCGATATGTGAGATTCTGTTATTGTTTCTGTTCTTCTTCTTCTACCTCTTCTTCTTTAAACCCTAACGGTTTGGTTTTCCGGCATTCGACTTTCGGCGTTCGATACAGTGGATGTATTGATGTCGACTTTCGGGCGTCGAAAATTTCGGGTTGTTACAAAGTGGTATCAAAGCATTTGGTTAAGCGACAACCTTGGCTCTTTTGGATGTTACTCATTAGTGATAGAGTCAGTAGTACTCTAGAATGAGTTTGAGTGTATTAATAGATATGAGTGCATATTTGTTAGTGAATATAAAATTGTTTTAATTGTGATGATTGGTTTGTTGAGTGGTATATGGATTCTGGTCGGTATAGTCCGTACAACTCTATCGATAGGGATCTCTAAATACTCGTACAGAACAATTCGCCATGATATTGTTTTAAATAGGGTAAATGAAATAATTTTACCCAAAACTATTTTGTATATAAAAGGAAATAATTTTTGAAAATTATTAGAGTATATGCTGCTTGTTTGTTAGGAAGTGAAATATTAAATTATTATCATTGATTATTGAATAAGAAATTGAAATCATAATTGAAAGTTGAGAAATAAAATTTATATACAAATGAGAATTGAAAATGTAAATGTGATTTATAACAAAATTCCAGAGGAATGTTTAAAAGAATTTGAAAGGATTTAAATTTTGAAATTGGGAAAAGATTAAATTCCTTTTGAGTTTGAAAATGGTTTAAAAGGTTTTAGAAAAGTGTTTTGAAGGGATGAAAGCACTAAATTCTTTTCGGTCGTTGGAAAATAATTCCGATGATGATCGCGACATCATCGGTGTTCATTTTCGGTTTTCCAAAAGAGGGATTGCTGCCAAATGATTTTAAATGAAAGTTGTTTGCAAACTGGGTTTGGTTTTGGGAATTCAAAAGATAATTTGAATTGATTTCAAAAATAAATTTTGAAAGGTTGAAAAGGCTCTAGAATGTTACATAAAATATTTATGGAATATCATTAAGTTGATAACTTGTAAAGTTTGAAGTTGTTAAAATAAAAATCTAACTTAAAGAGAAGTTAGAGAAAAGTTAAATATGGAAACAAAATAAGTTGGAAGGAAAATTTAACTCAAGTAGAATTAAAAATGAAAATTGAATAAAAGAATTGAGATTGAAAATTTAAGTCAAGCAAAATGATGATATGGATTCAAAATGAAATTGAAATTGAAGATTTGAATTAATTTGAATAAAGGTGAATTTGAGAAGTCTTATAGACTAAATGTTTAAAATAAAATTTATTAAGATGGAAAATAAAATTGTGAATGAATGAATAAATTTACAATTACAATTAAATGAAAGCAAAAATTGATTGTTGAAATTCATTTCGAATTTGTAAGCAAATAGAATAGAATTAGAATTGAAATTGACTTGTGATAAACAAAGTGAAGTATTAAACTAAAATTAGTAAGTGAAACTAATTGAAGAAAAGACCTAATAGACATGGTTTGAAATGAATTCAATAATTATAAATAAAAGGTAAATTGAATTCATATGGAATTTGAAATCCAATTTAAATATAAGTGGTTATAAACCAAAATAGTGAATTGAATTGTGTTTCGGAATGAACAAAAGAATAAAATTGGGATTGGAACTGAATATTGAGAACCAATTTGAATTGTGTGAAATAAAATGAGGTTGTAAAATTAGTTCGAAGAGAACTAAAGATAATAAAGGTGAAAAATTGGGTTGTGATGAAATGAATTAGAACTTGTAATGAATTAGTAAAAGAAACTAATTTAAAATAGCAAGATGAATCAGTTGTGAATGAAAGATAATTGATAAAATTCAATATTCAAAAGGTAAATTGAATCCAAATAGAATTGAAATGGTAAATTGAATTCAAATAAAAGTGTAAATGCAAGATTGAATGAAAATGGATATATAACTTCAATAGTAAAGTAAAAATGGTATAAGAAGAATATATTGAAATTTTTGTAAAGGAATGTGCAAAATGATATTTGAATGTTGTAATTGGATATTATGGCTAGCAGGATATACAGGTGTATTAAGGGAAATGGAATTAGGATTTTGATTTCAAAGATAATTAAATTGCTCGACAAAAGGTATGTATTTCAATTTCTATATGAAATTTGGTGATTTTCTTGTCTAGTCACTTGGCTTTTTGTTTTGTTTTGGAATCTGAGGCCCTGTGGTGCCATTTTGTAGTTGTACTGAGCTAGCCGCGTAAAGGAGACGCTGGCGAAATTTTTCGAAAATTTAGGGAGGTAGAAAAATTTAGAAAGTTAAAATTTGAATTGCTAAGAAAAAAATGTTGTTTGGAATCTATGGAAGATTTTAGAAAGATAATTGAGGTGATAATGAGTCTTTAGTAAAAAATGATTTGCTTTGACAAATTGTTGAAAACTATTCATTTTGGGAAAGCATTAAACGGGTTAAGGATCATTCTTCTTAACTAGTAATTTCAGGACAAAATTTTTTTAAGGGGGAAGGATGTGACGACCCAGAATTTTAACATTTGAAATTGAAATATTTAATTAATTTTAAATGTTTGAATGATAGTTTAACTTGAATTTCAAATATCAGGACGAATTTGGCAATTTAATTATTGAATTTAATTATAGAAATTTGGGTAAAATTGTAAATCTTCAATTTTGAGCATGTTAAAAATAATTTGATAGCTTAGAAAATTTATATTGATAATACTGAAGATGATAGAAGCTGAATAGATAATATTTCGAATATCTAGATTTAATTGGATAATTAAATTGTTGATTTAATATTTGAAATTATGAAAATAATTAGAAATTGGATTTAATGTGAATAAAAATGATTTATAAAGTTGGATTAAATCATATTTGAATTAGAATGATGTTAGAGAACTTTTAAAATCGAATTAAAAGTTAATTTGTAGAAATTGAATATTTTAATATTTAATTAACGAGTAAAAATAGTCATTTTTCAAACAGTCTCAGATTTTGACGGAACTAGTTTCATTGGTTTCGTAATGTTATATTATTGTAATATTTCAAATTTCGTGTCAATCGGATTTACGGTTTGTCCGGGGCAAGCTAAAACGCGTAGAAAATCGTTTAAGTGAATTTTAAATTTAAATTAGTCGATTTGAGAACCTATCTTCCAAATACGATCGAATTGGCTCCTGATATATATTCCATTGTGTTCGGAATGGGGGTAAAACATTACAAACGCCAGGCGGCACGCTTTGTTTGAAGTTCGGAAAAATTCCGGATGAATAGTGTCGCGTAATTTTTCTATACAAGGACCTTTATTATTTCCAATTGCACTCAGAAACCCTAGGGTTAGGGCTAGCCACCAGCATACTTTTCAATGGCCGAAAATGGCCTACCTTCTTCCTCTAATATCTTCAAATCCATCCATCCATACGCAAAACTTTCTAAAGGAAAATTGTAGAGCACGACAAGTTCTACAAAATCAATGGTAATGTTTGGAAATAATGCGGTGGATCATCGGCAAATGGGCCACGAAAGTCGCACGTTCAAGCACAAAATATGACTAGATGGTGGGGCCGAGCTTCGCATCATTCGAGGAGAGGGTGCGCCTGGGGATAGGCTTCGACGTGGGAGTGCTCGATCGTCCCCTCGACGATCGTAGAAGGCGCGTAAATTCGCAAAAGAACGGCGGCTATGGGTTCTTGTTCATGCGTGTTTTACTAGGAGGAAGAAGAAGGGGCACATGGCTCTGATGGATGCAGCAAAAAAATCGAACGGTAGATTTGAAGTTAGGTTATATAAATAAAATAAAAGTTGAAAGTAATTTATATTAAAATTCGTTCAAACTTTAAAATGCTCTAACTTTTTCATACGAAGTCTGTTTCGCACGAAACGACTTGCGTTGGATTCGTATTGACGAGCAATACGCAATGGAGCAGGATTGGGATTGATTGGAGCTAGTGTGAATTTTGGGTAAAATTAAACGCTCGTTTAATTTTATTCGGAATAAAACACTGAAATCGCGACTACAAGCAATGTGAGTACAACTCACTCTTTCTGACTCACTAATATTTTTATATAAGTGAGAAATAATTTATTATATGATGATTGATGATTGTTTGGATGATATATGATATATTGATTGGTATTTGGATATATGCCTGCATATTGGAGCAGATGAGACCCTGTTGCACCGCATAATAGCGGATAATATGGTATAAATCCCATATACCGTGATATTCCACCTCAAAATGGATTGGGTATTTAATTGTTGTACCAATGTCTGTGGATGCAGGGAAAACAGGTTGGAGGGATCCAACTGGATTCCTCAAAACATTTTGATTTGTTCAATATTGAATGTTGATTATTTATAATCTGTGTGTGTGACTATTTGTGATTGAAACCATTGAAGGATAAAATTTAGCCGAATATATTTTTGGTATCGTAGGATACCAGAAATATGAAAATGGATTTTTTTGAAATTAATGTAGAAAAGCTTAGACCATTACAATTAAAGTATTAAAGTTGATTTTTATAATCCGATCGAATTAATATATATATATATATATATATATATATATATGGGAAATATTTTTAATAAAGGAATTTCAAGAATGTTGTTTAATAGTTGAAGAATTTATTTAGGATACGGATTTTAAATATTTGAAAGAGATAAAGAAATTTATTTCAAAAGGAAATAAATTTAGAAATTAAATTTGGAATTTAATTTAGAGTTGAAATTAACTTTAGAAATCGATTCGGGAATAAATTTGGACTTAGAATAAATCTTAGGAATCGATTTAGAAATTTGGTTTGGTGTTTTGAAAATAACTTGGAAAATCAATTTGAAATTGATTTGATATTTGAAAATTAATCTAGGAATCAAATTGGAATTTGATTTTGTGTTGAAATAAATTGGAAATAAATTTGGGATTTGATTTGGTTTGAAGGTGATATTTGGGAATCAATTTAAAATTCGTATATCAGTTGATATTTGGAAAGGTAAATTCACAACAGGAATTTGTAAAGAAAAGGGAAATTGTTTGAAAAATAAATATTGGTTTACTTTTAAAATGTGAAAAGGAATTTACAGATTTGAAATGTAAATTAAAAATAAATCGAGAAGATTTATTAATTTATTTGAATGGGCCATTTTGTAATAGAATAGAATTCTTCCCTGGAAAGCCGAGTATATTTTTAAAATAGCTTTTGAATAAAATTTAAAAGTTTTAGATTTGGCTTTAAAATAATACTGTTGGGGAAATTAGTTTTGAAAATTGTTTTTAAATCTTTAAAGAAAAAATTTATTAAATTAATTAAATAAGGGATCATTTTAAAGATTAAATGGATATTTGATTTGGAAAATAGTTGTTTAAATATTTATACTCTATCTACAAATTTTTATTTTAAAATTAGTTTTGGACCTGAATTTTTATATGAAATAATAGTATAATATTTTTCATAACTAATATTTAAGCAAATATTCTAAAATAGTTTATTTTAAATGTTTCCAAGTATATTTTGAATAAGTATTTTTATATTATTTTAAAATATTTGAAATCGGCAGATTTTCAGTGGAAATGAATAAATGTTTGGAAATGTATTCCGCGTGAGAAGAGTGTTTTGAATTTGTTTTCAAAAAAGGATTGAAATGTGGAAATTGATATGAAATTTATTTTCAAATGATTGAAGTATGAAATTTTATCTTGTGAAGATATATTGAAAATAATAATAATTGGAGAAAATTATTTGAAATCCAGTGACTGTTGTGAATGATGATTGATAGTTAAATAATCGACTATAAATATTGGCCTTAATCGGCAATTGAATTTCGATGCGACCAGAAGTCGAATTCCGACTGGATATTCGAAACCCATATCGAACCTTTGTGATTGTGATAGATCTTTTGTTTAAAAGATCAAAGTGAAATTGTTGTGATTTGTTTGAATCTGAATGCAATACTTATTTTTAAAATAAGCGCTCGTTATTCGGATTAGCCGGGAGGGGACCTTGTGTCATAAAACCCATTCCGAATAACGATACGACGAAATGGGATTGCATTTGAAGATGGTGTTGAAGACCGGGTATTTTCGAAAGCGAGAGGATTACCTGTCGAATGTCTTTGCACCGGGTTGCTCGGGTATAGAGATTTTATCACCCTTTGTGATGGGGATTCCGGACGTGATTAGTGAATATCCGGATTTGCAAGGGCTTCTTTGGAAGTCCCTTCGGTTCCGTTCGATCCCGGAACGGACTTGTATGGATGTGTGTCTGTCGTTACACTTTGACATGTAAAGCTGGTTTCTATCAAATACATTTCTGTTGGTGGTGGAGAATTTATTCTCTCAGGTTAACACCCTTCTCTGAGACGTATGAGCTCAGAGGTTATGTAGTTGATGGTTACTAGTGATACATTCCCAATTTGGTAATGTGGCATACGAAGGGCTGCTGATCATTTGTTGATCGAAGCACGACTTTTGTGAAAAGCGTAGCTTTGTGGACGAGACTTCGTCGGACCTCACAACCCGGAATGGTCGAAACAGAAAGAATGCAGCAAGGTTATAGGGGTAGCGCCCCTTAGGGTATGTTCATTTCCTTCGGATAGAGGTGGTATCATGGTATGGAGCCCAGATACTTAACCTATGTTGTTGCTGCAAATTTATTAATTTGTGTTTGTTGGTATTGAGGATCCTCGGATAAAGGTTGTTTACAACCGGGGGATGGCATACTCGTGTCAGTAGTTACCTATTTTTGCAAAGGTAACCTGGCCTTGTGTTGGTAGAGATCCGGTTAGGTTCTCGGGACGTCCCGCCAGAGGCGTACCCATGTGGCAGTAGGAAGTTCCTTAGCCTGACCATTTGTTGGAAATCCAAAGAAACAATGCGCGCCTTGTACGGTTTTAGTTGTATAACCTGCCATCTACTTATGGTGGCGCCCCACTGTTTGGATGGTAGTTATAGTAGGCATACAGTAATGGTTGAATGCTGGCTAAGATTTATATTATACTTTCGAAATGTTTTCTGCACTATGCACTAATAATAATATTGAAAGATTTTGGCGTATTGAGCATTTTTTACTATCATAAGAAGAAATCTCCTCCAATTCTGCGTTTGCATTGTGTGTGTCGCTGGAGGCCTTATGGTGGTTTCGTTTTCCAAAAGCATAGCAGGTTTCTTTTTATTTTCTTTGTGAAAATAACTGTTTTAAAGATCTCACACCAGTCCCATGACTGACCTGGAGTTTATTGTTCCCTTTCTAAACTCTGGGTGTCCACCAATTTTCACACGGGCAGTCTAGAGTCAGGTTATCAGGGCATTCTAGAATTCAGGAGTTGCTGTAGAGATCTGGGGCAAGCGGCATGGCGTGGCGTATCAACTAGTTTATAGTATTTCATTTCCGTTGTTTGTTGTTGTAAACTCTGATAATGTAATGAAATGTGATGTAATGTAATAACTGATATAGTTCTTTGTTTTAAAGACATTCATTTATCTATTATATGTTGTTCCGCTGCGATATGTGAGATTCTGTTATTGTTTTTGTTCTTCTTCTTCTACCTCTTCTTCTTTAAACCCTAACGGTTCGGTTTTCCGGCATTCGACTGTTCGGCATTCGATACAGTGGACGTATTGATGTCGACTTTCGGGCGTCGAAAAATTCGGGTCGTTACACACAGACTGGCTAAGCCCCTAACAAGGTTCATTGCAAATTAAAGGTCGATAATTTATCTTGGGTCTTAATCCTAAGCTATCTACTAAATCACTAGATATGAAGGGAATGTGAAACCCCGATATCGAATAATCCACATATGGAACATAATAAATGGAATGCATTCCCTAGATATAATACCCTTCCTTTTCCTTTCAACAATGGAGCACTTGATGAAACTGAAATGAAATTCAATGCACATACTTCTCTTGTCTACCACTACTTAACTGGTTCAGGATAGTGCCTCTACACTTGGTACATGCACTTGTATAAAATCATGCTCTATCAACTTCTTCAAGCTCTCATCAATATGATCAGTCAATCGCTTTCTAAGATGACTCCCTAGTGATTAAATTTTCGTTCTTTTTAAGTGGAGTATCAATAAAAGATAGATATACTTCGATAGCACATCGAATTCGACCACATACTGCGACAAAGACATATCGCCTTCCTTTAAGTCAACAAACTCCCTAAACAACGCCGACTTTTAAGAAGTCGAGATAAATTTCACTTCAGAGCAAACTATGAATCAATGCCAAGTAAGACGAACCTAGAGGGTCGTAGCTATAAGGGTTTTCCGCTACTTCATAGCTCATACTTTAAGTTATCTAGAGGCCAACTTCTCTGACATAGCGTAATCTAATTCCAAGTCATCAAAGATTCTTTTGCGAATAACCATTTAGTCTTGCACCTTAATAGCCGACTTTGTTTCAAGGAACAGTCTGCCTTTTAGACTCATGTAGTCTTTATACAGCACGGCAAAATAGAATCTAGCATTTGCACTTAAGCTCCATAATCATTTGGTGCAACTTGGGCATGCTAGATTATGTTTCTCATCATCTCAGTTAACATATTCAGTAAATCAAGGTTAGTGGCTCCTTGATCCTGCCCACTCCACTACTCCATAGATGAAGTCTGTAACGACCCGTAATTTTCGATAGTTAAATTTGTTAATTAATCAAAATTTTGTAATTTAATATTGGAAGAAATAAAATTTATGATTTATTAATGAGAATAATAACTAGAATGAAATGTAACAATGTTAATTTAAGTTAATTGCTAACTATTTAATCGTAATCCCAATTACTTGAAATGACTAAAAGGGTATAATTAGTTATAAATTGTAAATAAGAAAACAGATTAAATGTTATATTAACAAGTGAAATAATATGTAACTGGATAAAATATCCAGTGTTGTGTGAGTAGTTATAACATTTGTTTGTAGATATTAAACTTATAAATGTAATCAAATTACAGGAAATTATTGTCAAGGACAAAATTTCTCAACGTTTTAACCTCAAGGATAGATCTTCGGTATTTTAGCTTGAAGAACAACTTTCTTTAGATATCAGTTTTAGTTATTGATAGTATTTTTAGGTATCAGTTTGTAGTTATCAGTAGCAGATTTTAGGTATCAATTTTTAATTCGGTAGCAGTTTTGGAAGAATGTTTGTCCTTATGGATAATTTCGGAAGAATGTTTGTCCTTATGAATAATTTTTAAGTGAATGTCTGCCCTTATGGTTAAAATATTAAGGTTGTGTCCTTGAGGCAAAAAATATACAATTTTTTGTCCTTTAAATTTATTGCCCCATTAAATTAAGTAAAAGGTGACAATTGTTATTTGTTACCTATTTATTTAATCTATTGAATTAAATTGGAAATCAATTGCAATTAAATGTAATTAAATATTACGTTATCATGAATTAAGATGATAATTGTCGAATATTAGTGTAATAAGATATAAACCAATTTTTATTTTATCTATAAGATGACAATTGATTGAATAATAAGATGAAAATCAAGTAAATGGATTTATTGGAATTTAAATTATAATTAATGGATTTATTGGAATTGAAATTTTTGACTGTAATTAATGCAATAATTAATATTGAATTTGACATAGCAAATTGGTTTTGAAAAGATTGTTAGTTTCTGTGCAATTAGAAGTGATAAAATTTTTTAATTATACAAGTTGAATTGAAAAGTGATTAATCAATTAATAATAATTTATTTGGTTAATGTGAAAATTTCCATTTTGTCCAGTGCTCGGATTTTGACGAAACCAGTTTCATCGGATCTATAACGGTGAATAATTGCAGGATTTCAGGTTTCATAGTGATCGAATTTGTCGTTTGATCGTACGAGCTCGAAACGGGTAGAAATCAATTTATTTAAGTCAAATAAGCTGATTTTGAAAGCTAACTTCTTCATACCATAGAATAAGGACTTGAAACCTATTCCATTGAATTTAAAGTTATCAAAAACATCTACTTTGATATATGGATGACCCACTTTCATCGCGGAAGCCAAGCGGGTTTTTTGGGTCGTTATTGTCGTTCGTACCAATTCGGTATGTGTTCATTTTCTTATCGGTCTTTGTTCATATAAATAGATATTTCTTAACCCTAGTAGCCTTTTTATTTCTTATCTCAATACGTACAATTCCATCTGTCTGCTTCTCCTTTCAATGGCAGAAACTTTATTTCCTATATTCAAATTGCAAATCAAAATCAAATCGAAAAATTAAAACTCCTCAAACTATATCGAATTATATATCATTGGAAAGGTCTCGATGAATGGAACCTAGGGGTGGGCACGGGTCGGTGTGATCCGGTTTGAAGCTCAAACCGTTTTCGGACCGTAACAAATGGTTAGCTAAAAATAAAGACTGTAATGTTATATTTCACTACGGTCTGGTTTCGGTTCGGTTAAAAACGCATATGGTACGATTTCGGTCCGGTCCGGTTTGATTTTATATCTTTGCAGTTTGCACATTCCGATTTACCAAGCAAACCCAGGTATACTATTTGAAACATTCATTTCAAATACAAATAACAACTACTCATCAGTCATCACATGCATTGCTTTTTCAAATAAATATATATATGTATGTATGTATGTATGTATGTATGTGTATGTACTTCTAGCATACAATTCAATAGACGGCTGACTACATAATACTGCATAACTTAATTACATCATAAACTTCTTCAAGCATACAGTTCATTCATACCTGACTGCTTCACTACATAATTACATAAACTTCAAATATTAAAACTTCATATCTTACTTCCAGCACGAGTGTACCAAACCAAAATACCATCAACTACAGCGAACTTCAAATCTTCAAAATATTGCATAAAAGTCTTCATATAGACATACCTGGCAAGAAGTAACAAAAAATTCAGAGTTGCAATGTCATTTTACACCCCTGTACATGCATTCATAAGACACATATTAATATATTGAATATGAAAGAAAGTAAATAAATCATTTTGATTTTTGAATAATAATAGTTTTCTTATGTCTGTGCAGTTCTAGAGTTGCAGTTCCAACATATGTCCGTGCAAACATATATGATTTCTATAGTATTACTGCAAACATATGTCCATACTATTTCTATGTAATTGGGATTTTTGATTTTATACATATTACAGTTCTCTAGAGTTGTAGTTCCAAGATGTGCAGTTCTACTTCTATGCAAACATGTGCAATTCTATGCAAACATTTCTGATTTTTCATTTTTGATTCTATGCAAACATGTGCAGTTCTAGAGTTGCAGTTCCAACCGAAACAAATTATTTATAGATTTTAGTTGCACAAATATGAATCATTGATAATGTAGCAATTAAAAGTTAACAATTAGCAGTTTCAATTTTAATGAAAATCCAGCAGTTATATGTATAAAATGCTAGAAACTAAATATCATAAAATTACCTTTTTCCACATTCTCTAATTCCTCATAGAGCTCAATCTCATCTTTTGCAGGATCGTTATAAAATGAAAATCCATCTGCTTTCAACCAATCATTCGCGCACACTAAAGCTTCAACCATTTTTGGGGTTAATGATGCTCTGAATGGATCAACAACTCCAGCACCAAGACCGAAAGCTGTTTCAGATGCAACTGTTGAAGCAGGAACATCAAATACATCTTTAGCTATCTTTGATAGAATTGGATACCTGATTTAATTGAATCATTTTCATTCATTAGTGTTGTAAATAAGTATGATTGCATAAATAACAGTATAATATCATTTAATTCACTACTTGTTTTGCACCACTTAAGTATGATTGCATTTAATTCACTACCTGATTTAATTCAAGTATAACAAAAAAGTATATATCATTTAATTCACTACCTGATTTCATTGAATCAGTTTCGATTTCAATATGACTACTTGGCCAACTGAGTTTTATCTTGCACCACTTCCACACAAATGCACTGAATTTACAGTGGAAAAACAGATGTTCCACATTTTTACTTTGTCTATAACACAAAACACAACTCAGATCCACTGCTAAGTACTTTCCCCTTGTATGTGCAAAGTGCTATTTTTGGACAAATTATTTTATCTCACACCACTTACGCCATGAACATTGTTGAATTTGCGTATAATTTACTCCTATAATGCTTTAAAGTTTGTACTTATATACTTTCATTCATTAGTGTTGTAAATAAGTATGATTGCATAAATAATAACAAAGTATAATATCATCTCATTCATTAGTGTTGTAGACAAACCTGTAAGTATTTTCTTTCCACCACTGAAGTAGCTCAAAAATTTTATTCGAAGGATCTTCAGAAGCATCAACCAAGTACTTATCAACCTCATTCTTTATCACAACTACATCTCTTTCTTGTCTTAGTCTCATGAATTTCTGCATGTTAGCTGCATGACTATCTTCTTCACAATTTACTACAACAGTATGATCTACCTTCGGCATTGTGGCATCTAATGATGCTTGCCTACCCACGGGATCTAGGTCACAGTGCTCATAATACAAGTCAAGAAACATTGACTTGATTTCATCAACCATCAACTTCACCATTATAGGATTAGGTTCAATGCATGGAAAAAAAATTCAAGATAAAGCATCTTATATCGTGGATCAAGAACAACAACAATAACAAGAATCTTGTTCATATCATGAAGCCTTAGCCAATATTTATCGAATTTATTTTTCATCGAATTTACAATGCTCATTAACAACAAATCATCACTTTCTACACATTTATCTAGTTCGCCCATGATAGTGGCCATCCAAAGTAGTGGCTCATTTGCAGTAACGAATTTCGTACCACTAAATTTCAACGTTGCATCATAGAAGATTTTTAGAAACTTTACTAAACGAGCTGCCTTATCCCAATCATCATTTTTCGGAGGCCCCTCTCGTTTTTTACCACCGCTTTTTGCTTGAAAATATCCCTCAAATTGACTATCTTCATCTTCTAACCTTGAAAATGCATATCTATACTTCAAAGCAATATCTAACATGAAGTATGTTGAGTTCCACCTAGTGCAAACATCTAATGGAACTATTCCACCTTTATGCTCAATCTTCTCTTGAGTAGCACAACTTCTAAATTTGGCTAACCTAGAAGGGGATGACCTTGTGTATTTTACACAATTACGAATTCCATCTATAGCACTATCAAGCTCATCCATACCATCTTTTACAATCAAATTAAGAATATGACAACAACATCTCATATGTAAAAAGGAACCATTCAACACTAAAGTTTTCCAATTTCCAATCTTGTCTCATATATAATCAACAGCCACTTGATTTGCACTGGCATTGTCAACTACGATTGTAAAAACTTTTTCAATTCCCCAGTCAATCAAATAATTTTCCCTTAACTTCCCAATGGTTTTACCCTTATGATTTGCAATGACAAGAAAGTTAAGGATTCTTTTGTGTAGGGTCCAATTATCATCAATAAAGTGAGCGGTAAGAACCATATAATTGACATTTTGTATTGATGTCCAAGTGTCGATGGTTAAAGAAACACGTTGTGAGTTATTTAACAAAGCACATTTAAGATTATTTTTCTCCTCCAAATATAATTCCCAGACCCCTCTTGCAATTGTCCTACGAGATGGTATATTAAACTTGGGCTCTGTTATTCTCATGAACTCAATGTATCCTTGTCCCTCAATAAAACTAAAAGGAAGCTCATCTCGAATTATCATTCTAATGCAATAAAGTCTGCTAACATCCTTATTATACTCAACACACACAAGTTTTGCACCATTTTCTAGTGAATCAAATGATAGAATTTTTTGTCTTTTATTAGCCAAATAAATAGGACACTTCTTACATTGATAAAGCATGTGCGCTCTCATGGAAGATGTCCCGATCTTTGCATTAGATTGATAAACCTTTGGGAAATAGTTGCATTTTGCTTGAGTGGGAGAAATTTCTATGCCATCTGAATTTTTGATCTTTTAATAGTGATTCCAGACTTCTGATCTATTCCTTCTATCACTGTCAGGTGGAAGTTGAGCTGCAGTGGTAGATTGAACTTTAATAGCAACTGAGTCTTGTAATGGTATCTCCGAAGGTGATGTATTTGTAATAGAAGCAATTTCGATCAGTGAATCTTGTACTCCTTCCATGCTCTACAGAAAACAATTCATACATGATTAGAGATCTTGTGTTGTTATAAGTATGTTTTATGTTAACTATCCATACAGAAAACAATTAGAATTTTATTAACTATCCATACAAAAAACAATTCATACAGAAAACAATTCATGTGGCATGTGCTGTCATAAAAATATGTTTTATATTACTTATCCAGTCATTAAATTTTTAGAGATATTGAATATTTTTGGTGAACGCATTCACTAAACTTTCCTGTACATGATTTTAAAACTTGTTTCAAAACTTCCTGCAATTTATAGATTCTCAAAACACAAGCACACACTAGTTGGATGAGCGAAAATCATGGTTCGATTCGGTGTGTAAGAAATGAGCCAAAATTCCAGATGCTTATTTTATTTTATGAACCTAACTGAAACCAACCATGAAAACAAAATTTAGGTAAAAACTAAAAGTTACTTAGAACTTCATGCTTGTTGCTTTACATAGAGCAGCTAAAAATTAAGGTCCGAGAACGAAAAAAACCAACTAGATTCACGAAATAGTTAATTACATCAAAATCAACCATTACTACCAGATTCACAAAATAACCAGATTCACGCAACTAGATCGGCACAAAATGCATAATAAGTTGTAGAAATTAGAATTATTAAACAAGATATTAACTTAAATTTACCTCGTTTGTACTTGAAAAAGAAGACGAAATGCACGATCAGCAAATTAGCAAAGGAAAGAGAGAATTGGCATAAAGCACTAAAAGCAGTGATCGTCTTCCTTTAGGTTATTAGAGAGAAAAAGGGGGAAATGGATGTGTAGGCGGCTAACTACTGTAAAATAAACGAAAGTGGTGTTTCATTGTTTCCTTAGGTTATTGAGGCTTTGACTTTGAGCCTTTGAGATACTGATGTAAGCTAGCCCCAGGCCCCCAGCTGTGAATAAAAATTAAAAAATATAAGTAGTTCTTCAACTGTTCAAGAATATAAAAGTACTTAAGGCAACGCAGACCAAACATGTTGCAGCATCAGTGCATTGTATAAAAATGCTGCATATAATTTTTAATTTTATATATAAACTATAAAGCAATCCGGTCCGGTTTGATACGGTCGGTTTCACCCTTCAAACCGCAACCGAACTGTAATGAAATGGGTCGGGTCGTTTTTCAATATTCGGTTTAGAGAGATAATACGGAGCAGTTTTTCGTAATTTTTAATCGGTTTGGGGAGGGCGGTTTCCGTTTGGCGGTGCGGTTTATGCCCACCCCTAATGGAACCAACATCAAGTGTTTATTTTTTGTAACAGTGCACGAGTCAACCACAAATCATGGTCAAATTCAAATTGGGGTTTTTTAATCGAAGCAATAATTGGCGAAATTGAGATATGGGTTTTGTAGATGGGGCTTCTAGGAGGTCAGCGGTGTCATCGTGTGGGCTAGCTCGGTCTTAGACATTCGAATTTGGTCGATTAGGATTCGAAAACCGTAATCTTTTGGCAGCGGTGCACGTCAATTGAGGAGGTCTAAGGTCATTTCGTGACCCTTGACAGGTGCGGCGGAGGGAGGCGAAGCCATTGCAGATGGTGACGTTGTCTATCGTGGACAGAGGTGCTTGTATTTAGTGGTCAAAGGGTGGCGTTGATGGGTTATTTTGGGTTTTGCATGAACGAGATCAGGGTGCAGACGCATTTCCTTGGTGATGACCTATACGTACAAAATTTATTTACTTAATTAAAATTTTATCTTTCAAATATTCTAAACGACATAACTTTTACATTCTCGGATTTGCATGCGGTTTATTCCACCAGGATCGTATCGAAATTCTAGACATTATGGAATTGGTTTGGACGAATTCTAATACCGTTGAATTTTGGGCCTTATTTTGGATTTCAAATCTATTTAAAATCAGAGGTAAGTGTTTTCATCAACGCACAACTACTAAATTATCTTATATTAGTTAAATTGAATTTATGATGTGATTTGAAATTGATTAGTTGAGGTTGGGTATATTTACTTTGTCATTCCTATTAAATTTGACCTTTATTGAATTTAATCGCCAATTAATTTAATATTGAAGTTTAATTGCCAGTTGATACCTACCATTGATAACAGTTTGATTGTTATTGTTTATTTATAGGATTGAATGATGATTGTGATGAATGTTTGATTGTGGATATTGGATGACTAGATATTATATTTATATTATTATAACACTGCAAGTTCCCTATAGATTAAAATGATACATACCTGAATGATCTGATAGATTAGGGAGAAATTGTTATGGGTTGAAATGATAGACTCAAGCGATTTCATGAATTTGAAATTAAATTTGGGATTATGGGTTTAAATAATATATATACCCATAAAATTTAAATATTTACGGATTGAAATGATAAATATCCGTATCACTTGACCATATGGTAGAAAATTATATATGGACACCGGATTGGTTAAATTAAATGATTTTAAATCTTAAACTTTGAATTGAGCTAAATGATATTTTGAAATAGAATTTTATTTATATAAGCTAAATTTTTTTAAATGAATTGTTTAAAAGATTAAATTTGAAATTTTGGAATTGTGTAAGTAAATTGCTTAGAGGGTTTAATTTAGAATTCTAAAGTTGAATTTGAAGTATAAACGAAATTTATCAAATATGAGTTATTGAAGACATTTGAAATCTATTGAAATTGGAATAGCTTAAATTGATACTTCAAGATTTGAAATTGGATTTTGATTTGAAATTTGGATATGGTCCAGATTTGTTGAAATGGAAGAAATAGCTAAATTTGATGTTAATTTCAAATTTATTATTTCTATATATACTATTTAAAGAAATACCATTTTAGAAGTCCTGGTTATTAATATTTTCAAACTATTAAACTAATTTAATCTATTTTAAACTATTTTAAACTATTTTAAACCAATTTAAACTATTTTAAATTATTTTAATATATTTAATTTAATTTAATCTATTTCACCTATTTTAATTTATTTTAACCTATTTTAATAAATTTAATTTAATTTAATCTATTTTACCTATTTTAATTTCTTTTAATCTATTTTAATCTAATTAATCTAATTTAATTTATTTTAACCTATTTTAAACTAATCAAACCATTTTAATCTATTTTAAATCTATTTAATCTATTTCTAATCTATTTAATCTATTTTAAATCTATTTAATTTATTTTAATCTATTTAATCTACTTTAAATCTATTTAAACCATCTTAAATATATTTAAACTATCTTAAATCTATTTAGAAGCTATTTTAAACTATTCGAACTAATTTGAACTAATTTAAACTACCTAAACTATTTCTAAATTTCAGATTGTTTAAAGTTGAAGTGTTTAAATAGATTTTGAATATTTGAATGAATATGATGATTTTGAAATGAGGATTTAATTAACCTATCTTATCAATAATTTCAAAAGTGAATATGATTTCAAAAGTGAATATGATTTCTAAAGTAATATGGTTTGAATTGAATAAGATATTTTGATATCAATTTTGAAAATTTAAAAGAACCATCCGGTGTGAAATAAGTGTTTGGTTGTTAAAGAGACCGGGATCAGATATTGTCATACTCTCTACCAATACCAAAAACCACTCTAACTACTGTGTACATGGTGGAGATTCTAGAATGAAGTAGGTTGGTTTGGCGAATGATTCTATATGAGGTATTTACGTAGCCCTAACTCCCACGAGTCAGCTTGATGTGACTAAAATAAGAGCCACGCCGGGCCAAGTGAGGTTGCACCTTTGATCGGACATGCTTCTTCGATGTCATATTATGATTTTGTGATCGATTTGGTGGCAACCCCTCGATTTTGACTATGGAAATGTGTTCTTAGTTGGGCGGTAGTAGCTGCTATGTCTTACCTCCAGTCCAGATCTGCAAAACGGTAGAATCCTACCTTGGCATTGCCTCACGTGTCGTGCCACATGCTTATCGCGCCTTCTACGAGTTTGGTTTGTGTCGTATCTATGGAGTGCTCCCTAATACCCCCACCAGTTGACGGTGGAGTCTACAATACTTTATAGACTACGACATTATATAAAATGTGTTAAGGGGGATACGGGTAATGCCGTAACGCTATTCTAATATTTTACTTTACTGTAAACACTATTATAATAGCATATTGTACTATGTATTTAGATAGTTTAATGGATCCTTAGGAGATGTAATCCCAAACATCTCTTAAGTTATTAGCACTCACATTAGACACTGGATAGGAGATGTCATACCCCATAAACATCTTTCACGCCATTATACTTATATTTATTTAGTGCTGATTTAATTTGCATAAGATCTTTTAGTTCCGACTTGAGTGTTTTGTCTTTTCAATTTGCTCGGGTCAGTCTGATCTTTTCAATGTATCGAAGACTACTATCTGGAGGATGAAGACAAAGATTTGTTTACTATATTATTTATTTTATTTATTCTGCTACATCATGTTGTTCCGCTGCATTTTATTATTTCTACTGTATGTACTCTATTCTGTATTGTAAAAGTGTAATCAAATGTTATTTGTAACAGCTTCATGAACTGTTATTTGATTATTATATTTTGTCATTCCATTGTGAGATTTTGTGTTTGTTTTATTTCTTTCACTTCTTTTTCTTATTTACCCCATAACAATCCTCCCTTTTGAATGGTTTGAGTTTGACATGTGTGGTTTATTGTCAATTTAAACTATCCAAAAAGGTGGGTCATTACGAGTGGTATTAGAGCTTTGGTTTAGCAATAACCTTGGCTTTGTAGGGTCTAACTCATTTGAAATAGGGTAGTAATATCCCAGAATGAGTCGTTGAGTGTATGTATGTGAAAGAGAATAGTTGTTAGTGTTATAAAAGGTTTTATATTGTGTTCATTTGTTCTGTTTAATGTTTACAAATCCTGGTTAATACATAGAATGCTATGACATCGATATGAATTTCTAAATACTTAATAGGGCAGACAGACACAATATTGTTTTGAAATTTAGGTAAAGGAAATAATTTTACCCATTATATATTTTGTATATAAAGGAATAAATTTTTTAAATGATATAGTTGGATGTAATATGTTGTTTGTTAGGAATTAAAATTTGATAAATATTGGTTGGAAAATAAAATTTACAAATAAAATGAATATAAATTGGAAATTTTAGAATTTAAGTTTCCAGGATTTTGAAAATTCTTTCGAAAGATTTTGGAATATAATATTAGCACTATTTCAATTAAGTATTCTCTGATATATATATATATATATATATATATATATATTGATATGATTTCAAAGAAATTTTTAGAGGAATTTTGGAAGGAAATAAATTCCGTACTCCAATCTCTGTCGTTGGAAAATAATATCAGTGATGAGTGCATGCATCACCGACGTTCATTTTCGAGTTTCAAAGTGGAAAGAATGCAGTAGTAGTTTTATTACACATTTGTTTTAACTAATAAATCTTAATTTTGAATTCCTAAATATGACTATATCTATAATATATATATATATATATTATTTTCTAAATGATTGAAATGAATCCGGAATTTAGTCCTTAAACTCTCTGATAATTAGTAGTTTTCAGCTACTGTGATAAAATCAAATCTTAGCTATTTTAATAATTGGAAACTTCTAATTTGTGCAACTAGAATTAGATGCAAAGTGATTAATGGAATATATAAGAAATTGAAATTTGTAACTTATAGATATGAGAAAAAAGAAGAAATGTAACCGTTGAACATTTTGTTATTCAAAATGAATAAGATAAACTTTTGTGGCATTCAATTACATTCTTAAAACATATATATATATATATATATATATATATATATATATATATATATATATAACTTACCAAAATATAGAGTTGAAACGTTAATAAAATATGTAATCTAATATTATACAAGTAAAACTTAAGTAATGAAGGTGTTCAATGTAATTTCTTCTATAAATAGGAATTCTGATGTTATAATTTGTTATAAATCTAAGTTAATAATTTGAATATTACTAATCAAATTTATAGATAAAGTAAATACTGTACGAAAATGATTATAAAATTAAGTTAATGTTGCAGCTAATTGTAATTAAAATAAATAATAAAAGTGCATACTATATATGGAAAAAAAGCGAAAAGAAACCGAAAGGAATGAAAAAAATATCTATGTATGGGTTGCTTTAAAAATGAATATTGATGTTAAAAGGAAATCAAAGTAAATAATAAGATGCGAAGTAAATTGAAATAAATTGTAAGTAATACTTAGATACTGAATTCATTGATTATTTTAAACAATTGAATGGAAGTAATTGATTATGTAAGTGAATGGATGTAAATTAATGGAAAATAATATTTTATGTATAAATGAGAAATGGAATTTTGTAAGTAATGAATGTAAATTAAAGAAAATAATCATTGAATTTTTTTTACAGTAAATGATGTGAAAGGAAAGTAATAGGAACAAACGTAAATAACATTTGAAGTTTTTATTTTGGCTTATGGATTGGTTGGGAATTGATACTTCTATTTGTATAAAGATGTATAAATAATCTATTGAGTTTTATCATAGACTGTTGAGTGCATGGTATACTTGGAATTTTATTTATCATTTTATATGATTAAAAGTTTCTAAACCTGAACAAATCATTTGTTTTGGTTGTTATGGATAGATGACTAATTACTTAGATTGCATATGATGACTGTAGGGTTTTGTTGGCAAGTGATTGTTGTTGTGTTGTGTTGGTTTCTCGCTATTGATTGAAACAATGTAAACATTCCTCTTTTACATAATCACTAACTTCTCTGGATTAAACAAGTGAAATCCAGGTTTGTGGAAGCAATAACTACTAATTTTGGTTTTATAAATAAGCGTTTTTTGCCCGACAAATAGGTACATTTTTGGATTATGGTTTTCTAGTGATATTATATTATTTTCCGTGGTTTGAGAAATATTATTTTGAAATGTGTGATATATGTTGATTATTTTTTATATTATTTTTTCTTCCGGACCTCTCCGTACAAAGCGAACTCTACCAAAATTTTCTGTGAATTTTGGACTTAGAAAATTTTGTGAAAATGAAAATGTTTTTCAAACTTTTATTAATTTGAATATGAAAAGATATAATTGTTTTAAATTGATAAATCTTGTTTTAATTACTTAATTATGTAAATTAATTGTTTATAAATTGAATACTTTGAATAAGATATATTAATTCCTTAATCACTTCTTTTCCTTTTTCGAGGATGAAAATTTTTGAGTGGGGGAGAGTGTAACGACCCGTAATTTTTGATAGCTAAATTTGTTAATAATTAATCAAGATTTTGTAACTTAATATTGGAAGAAATAAAAATTTATGATTTATTAATGAGAATAATAACTACAATGAAATGTAACTATGCTAATTTAAGTTAATTGCTTACTTTTTAATGTAGTCCCAATGTATTGAAATGATTGAAAGGTTATAATTGGTTATAATTGTAAATAAGGAAATATATTAAAGGTTATATTAATTGGTGAAATAATATGTTATTTACAATTGGATAAGATCAGTGTTGTGTAAGTAGTTATAACATTTGTTTGTAGATAATAAACTTATAAATGTGATTAAATTAAGTAAAAGGTGACAATTGTTATTTATTACCTATTTATTTAATCTATTGAATTAAATTGGAAATCAATTGCAATTAAATGTAATTAAATATTAAGTTAATATGAATTAAGATGATAATTGTAGAATATTTGTGTAATAAGATACGAACCAATGTTAATTTTATCTATAAGATGACAATTGATTGAATAATAAGATGAAAATCAAATATATGGATTAATTGTAATTTAAATGATAATTAATAAATTTATTGGAATTGAAATTTTACATTATAATTTGTGCAATAATTAACATTTAATTAAACAAAGGAAATTGGTTTTGAAAAGATGATTAGTTTCTGTACAATTAAAAATGATAAAATTTGTTAATTATAAAAATTGAATTGAAAAGTGATTTAATCAGTTTAATAATAATTTATTTGATTAATGTGAAGATGGCCATTTTGGGCACTGCCTCGGATTTCGACAAAACTAGTTTCATCAGATCCGTAACGGTAAATTATTGTAGGATTTCAAGTTTAATAGCGATCAGACTTGTTGTTTGTTCGTACGAGCTCAAAATGTGTAGAAATCAATTTATTTTAATCAATTTGAAATAAGCTGATTTTAAAAGCTAACTTCTTCATATGATGAAATTTCTTCTTGAAACCTGTTCCATTGAATTTAAAATTATCAAAAACATCTATTTTGATATTGAAAGTGTGTAAGCTGTGTGGCAAGGTAACACTTAGGATCGTGTAATATGAAAAATTATATTAGTGTGGAAATATAAACTAGATAATGATAATAGAAATAAAGTAAATGAAATAAGCACACCGGAACTTTTTATAATAGTTTGAAATTTTCGTTCTACGTCCAGTCCTAGAATACACTCTGGATTTAAGCTCTACAACCCCTCTCTTAACCCGGAGGAAAAGGTATACAACACCTAAGCAGCAGAATAAGAGTTTTCTGCCTCAAACAGCCGAAGAGGACTTTTACCGCCTGGAAAACCAAACAAGATTTCTATTGGTACATAAAAATTAGTTGACTCTTGTGTTCTTAATAACACAGATAAGTCTTTTGATAGTACACACTTCCTATAATCAAATCCTCGAGTACATGTTGTGTGTGTGAAGATAAGAAAGAAAGATATTGCTTAGAATCGAAGAATATATTATTTAATTCGGAGATTCAAGCAATATATAGATTGTGATTGCTTTTAGATTGTAGAGATAGATAGTAGAGAATATAGCAAGAAATCGAAATAAAATTCAGTAGTTTTTAGAAGAGATTCTAATGCGTTTATATAGTAACAAATACTTACAACTATTCACAAAAAGTTTCAATCAAAAGGTTCTTTGGATTGAAATTCTTCGCACTTAGAAGGGTCTCTTCAGGAAAAATAGCCATTAGTGCCGGTCAGTCGACTGATAAAAATCAACCAGTCAACTGAATATTCAAAAACAATGTAAAACAGTGCATATCTATGTACTGAACAGGTTCAGTCGACTGGTAGTTTCGGTCAGTCTACTGACTTGGTTGTCAATGTACGATTTGCACATATTTTATTAAATTTAAACTTTAAAACAACTTTGAATATGTGAAACTACTTAATTTTACGACTTTATAAACATATTGTACTCAGATTTGTAGTCTCATCTCCTTTGTAGTTTAATAGCTTGCATATCTCATTCTCTTTTTGTCGCTTGATCGTATAGTCTCATCACTAATCGTTTAAGCTTTTTGTCATGAATCAAAACTTATGATTCAACATTCTCCTCCTTATTAATTGATGACAATCTGTTTTTTGATGATGCTATATATTAAGAATTATATGCCAGAAGTTATATATTTCTCCCCCTGAATATGTGGCGACATATCTAATTCTGCAAAAAATTTGTTAGTCGCACGAATTTCTCCCCCTTTGTCATCGAAAAAAAGGAAATAATAAACCATATAATATGTTATCATAAAAGCATTGATCACAAACAAACATAATGTTTCAAATTCTACTGGGCTATTTATACAAGCTAGTCAACATCAAAGAAATTAAATAATACTACCACCATCATCAATTACCGTCGTCACTCATCTGATTCTGAATTTTTTTCTACTTCCTCTTCTTCATGTGCTGGTTCTTTTCCTCATGAAGAGCTTTCCACATGTTGTATGCCACCACCATTTCTACTAGCGTCAGATGTTCTTCGGATGTAGACTAAGTAAAATGAGATGCCAGGCGTTTTCACGGATCATGATGTGAGGGTTCTGCAGTGGTCGAGGAGGAACAAGAAATTGCATTCCATAGAATCGTAAAAAAGCTTTTGATCTTGTCAAATTTTCTGTCAATCTTCTTGTCGAGATTCTTAATGCGAGAATCCAAAATTACTTGATTACGTGCAATGAGATCAATGGACTTTCGGTTGCTTTGGGATGGGGTGGTGGTGCATATTTCATCTCTTCGTTGTTGTGGAGTAGCAGCTTGTTGGCGAGGGCTTGATTGCCAATCTTGGAATGACATGATAGTGAGCGGTCTTTGAGGTAATTTCATCAAACTAATTGTGCGGCTATTTAATGTTTTAACTGTGGAGGTGTCGGATTCTGGAACTGGATCTTTTAGATTCATTAGAGTCGCATAATATACTTGCCATAGTAAATGATGTTCATCCATCCTTGGTAGAAGGCTGGGAATTTATGAAGTATAAGCTTAGGCCAATTAATTTGAACATCACCCCAAATTTGGAGACATGGGAGAAGGTTGTGGTGACTGATCCTATGGATTCCTATAGGAAGATGCTGTGGGTTGATAAACATCGCATGTAGATATCCCGCAGAATTTCCACCCAAGTTGCTCTAGAAAGCTAAATCGTTTTGAATTAAGCTTTTGTTCATAGTACATTTCTCATTGATTCTCATTGAAAATGATGTATATCATCAATCTTTTGTTTTGTTAACGGAGAACCAAATAATAAGAAACGACGTGCCTTCTTCTTAACTGGAGTATAACCAGTAAGATAGTTGGATGGTCTGGCAGGTTCATAACATGGAGTAGGTGTAGGTAAGCTTTGTCGATGATATAACCTTCTGAATTATCTCCAAAAGTGACCGATCCTCCATTTGAGTAGACAATGTTAGTTAACATGTCCTTATTACTAGTCATGTGTTTTGAGCAACCGCTGTCTAAGATCAATTTTCCTCTCTTTTTAAGCGGTATCTGCAAAAAATAAAGATTAAGTTGGTACCCACTTTTCTTTTAGGGTCCTAAGAGTTAGATCTTAAGAAACCAAATCCAAGCGGGTTCGGGATTCCCTTTATAAATATAATCCTTATTTTTATGAACAGTTTCCATTAATGTTTCAATATGT
This sequence comes from Allium cepa, assembly GCA_030765085.1. NCBI lineage: Eukaryota > Viridiplantae > Streptophyta > Magnoliopsida > Asparagales > Amaryllidaceae > Allium > Allium cepa. The sequence goes on along the minus strand of CM060937.1, from coordinate 187,181,933 downwards.
CCATTCCTAATTAAATTGTTATTTGTTTTAGGAACCCATATCTTAATAGTTTAAATATCTTTAGAATTAATATCTTTCTTAATTTTATTTTTAATCTTGTTTTTAAACTTTTCAGATTTCTTTGGATTTTCAATTTTCTTATATCCTAGTCCCATTTATTTTGAAGTAGACTAGGAATTTTCTATTATTTTAGAAAGATTCTCTCGTCCTTTGTTGAATTTAGAAATATTTTTATTAATATCTTCTAACTTGGTTTTGAGACTAGAATTTTCTAACTCTAATACTTTAGTGTTAGATTTTAAATCATTAATCTCTTTTTATAAATAATCATTTTTATTTTTCTGAATTTCTAATTTCTAAGTTATCGTAGAAAGTTGAGATGTTAAATTAGAATTAGATTCTTGAGTAATTTCAAGTTCTTCTAAAATTTTCTTTTCATTTCTTAGCATACTAACTTCTAATTTAGATCTATTCAGTTTTCCTTGGAACTCTTTATTTTGCTATTTAATTTGCTTTACTAAGTCTACTAGTTCTGAATTAATTTCAACCAGATCTTTAAAGCTAATTTCACTTACATCATCACTTGTAGCCATGAAGCATACATTTGCTTGCTCTGTGTCACTGTCATTGTCACTATCTGATGATGAAGTAGAATCTGAATTATCCCATGTTACTGAAAATGCTTTCTTCTTGAATTTTTCCTTATTGAATTTTTTTTCTTTTTCTCTGGACAATCTTTCTTCATATGACCCTTTTTATGACATTCATAACATTCCATGATAGAGGATGATGGTTTACTGCTATTATTGTTGTTGTTAAAGTTATTTTCGTGACTCCTAAACTTGTTATTCTTTTTGAATTTCAAAAACTTTTTGAAGTTTTTTGCAATAAGTGCCATATCCTCTTTATATGAGTCTGAATCATCTTTTTCTGCTTAGAATGCTACATTCTTCATGTATTACGCCTGTACTTTCTTTGCCTGCAAATTTACTTCATATGACATTAGATTTCCTATCAATTCTTCTAGTTTCATGGTTGATAAATCATTAGCTTGTTTAATTGCTAAGACTTTTCGTTCCCAATTGTCCGTTAAAGAATTGAGGATTTTTGTAACAATATCGAAATCGAATTTTTTGATCTAGTGCCATTAATGAGTGATATATATATTTTGAAATCTAGAGTACATGTCATTTATAGTTTCGTTTGGTTTCATTTTGAAATTCTGGAACTGATTTTTCAACATAGAAATTTTTCTTTGTTTGACTTTGTTACTTTCTTCATGAGTTACTTTTAGAGTTATACATATATCATAAGCAGTTGTACACATACTGACCCTATTAAACTCATTTTTATCTAATGCACAGAATAACTTGTTCATAGCTTTAGCATTTGAAGTAGAATCAGTTTTTTATGCAACAGTCCAAGTTGAAAGATCTTCTATTGGCATGGTATATTCTTTTTAGGTAATATTCCAGGTTTCAAAACCATTAGCTTGCATATATATTCTCATTCTAGTAGGCAAGTAATTATAGTTAAGACCAATAAATAGTGGTGGACTATCCTCTAGTGAAACTAGTGTTAATGTTAATGCTAGAGTTGGTGTTACTTTCCATATTACTAAATATATCAAATAACTGTGTTATGGTTATAGGATGTCCTGCTCTAATACCAAATGAAAGTGTGTAAGCTGTGTGGCTAGATAACAATTAGGATCATGTAATATGGAAAATTATATTAGTGCAGAAATATAAACTAGATAATAGTAATAAAGTAAATGAAATAAGCACATCAGAACTTTTTATACTGGTTTGAATTTTCCGTTCTACGTCCAGTCTTAGACTACACTCTGGATTTAAAATTTATAACCCCTCTCTTAACCCGAAGGAAAAGGTATACAACACCGAGCAGCCGAACATGATTTTTCCACCTGAAACAGCCGAAGAGGACTTTTACCGCCTGAACAACTGGATAGGACTTCTATTGGTACATAAAAATTAGTTGACTCTTGTGTTCTTAATAACACGGATAAGTCTTTTGATAATACACACTTCTTATAATCAAATCCTCAAGTATATATTGTGTGTGTCATGATATGAAAGGAAGATATTGCTTAGAATCGAAGAATATATTATTTAATTTGGAGATTCAAGCAATATATAGATTGTGATTGCTTTTAGATTGCAGAGATACATAGTAGAGAATATAACAAGAAATCAAAATAAAATTCAATAGTTTTTAGAAGAGATTCTAGCGTGTTTATATAGTGAACAAATAGTTACAACTATTCACAAAAAGTTTCAATCAAAAGGTACTTTGGATTGAAACTCTTCGCGATAAGAAGTGTCTCTTCAGGAAAAATTACCGTTATGTCGGTCAGTCGACCGAGCAAAATCGACCAGTCAACGGAATATTCAAGAACAATGTAAAATAGTGCATATCTGTGTACTGAACAGGTTTAGTCGATTGGTAGTTTTCGATCAGTCGACTGACCTGGTTGTCAGTGCACAGTTTGCACATGTTTTAAAAAAAAATTGAACTTTAAAACAACTTTGAGTATGTGCAAACTACTCGAGGATAGATTTTTACAATTATTAACCATATCTAGGACTAAATAAATATACTATACTCAGATTTGTAGTCTCATCTCCTTTGTAGTTTAATAGCTTACATATCTCATTCTCTTTTTGTCGCTTGATCGTATAGTCTCATCACTGATCGTTTAAGCTTTTTTTCATGAATCAAAACTTATGATTCAACAGGTACATGGGATAACCCACTTTCGTCTCGGAAGCGAAACGGGCTTTTCAGGTCGTTATTGTCGTTCGTACCTATTAGATACATGTTCATTTTCTTATCGGTCTTTGTTCGTATAATAGATCTTTCTTAACCCTAGTAGCCGTTTTATTTCTTATCTCAGTACGTACGATTCCATCTGTTTGCTTCTCCTTCTCAATGGCAGATACTCTATTTTCTGTATTCAAATTGCAAATCAAAATCAAATCGAAAAATTAGAATTCCTTAAACTTATTAAATTATATACCATTGGAAAGGTCTCGACGAATGGAACCTCCATCCAGTGTTCATTTTTCTTAACAGTGCATAAATAAGCCACAAATCATAGTCAAAGTCAAATTGGGGTTTTTTAATTAGAGCAACAATTGGCGAAATTGATATATGGGTTTTGTAGAGGGGGCTTCCAGGAGGTTCGCGGTGGTGGTCGTGTAGGCTAGCTCGGCCGGAAGCGTTCAAATTTGGTTGATTAGGGTTAACCCTAATATTTGAGCGGCGGCGCACGTCAATTGAGGAGGACAGAGGTCACGTCGTGACCCTCGATAGGTGCAGCAGAGGGAGGCGAAGCCATTGGAGGTGGCGGCGTTGGCTATCGTGGCCAGAGGTGCTTATATTTTTTGGTCAAGGGTGACGCTGAAGGGTTTTTACGGGTGTAGCTTGAATGAGATCTGGGTTCAGACACGTTTCCTTATGACGTGTACGTATAAAATTTATTTTCTTATTTAATTTAAATTTTATTTTACAAATGTTTTAACCAACACAACTTTCATATACATGCTCAGATTTACTTATTTACATAACTTTTAAATGAATTGTTTTAAAGAATAAATTTGAAATTCTGGAATTGTATTAAATAAATTGCTTAAAGGGTTTAAATTGAAATTCTAAAGTTGAATTTGATGTATAAACGAAATTTATCGAAATTGAGTTATTGAAGATGTTTGAAATTGTAACTTTGAAATCTATTGAAATTGGAATAACTTAAATTGATACTTCAAGATTTGAAATTGGGTTTTGTTTTGAAACTTGGATATGGTTAAGATTTGTTGAAATTGAAGAAATAGTTAAATTTGGTGTTAATTTCAAATTTATTATTTCGATAAAAACTATTTAAAGAAATACCATTTTAAAAATCCTGATTATTAAGATTTTCAAACTATTAAACTAATTTAATCTATTTTAAACTATTTTAAATCGATCTAAAATATTTTAATTTATTTTAATCTGTTTAATTTAATTTAATCATTTTATCTATTTTAAGTTATTTTAATCTATTTAATTTAATTTAATCTATTTTACCTATTTTATTTTATTTTAATCTACTTTAATCTACTTAATCTAATTTAATTTAATTTAACACATTTTAAACTAATTAAACCATTTTAATATACTTTAAATCTAGTTATTCTATTTTAAATCTATTTAATCTATTTTAAATCTACTTAAACTATCTTAAATCTATTTAACTATCTTAAATCTATTTAGGAGCTATTTTAAACTATTTAAACTAATTTAAGCTACCTAAAATATTTCTAAATTTCAGACTGTGTAAAGTGGAAGTGTTTATACTTAAATCCTTGCTTTAAAAGCAAAAACGGTTAAATGATGATATAACCAAAGTTGGAATTTAAATGACATATTTGAATGAATATGATGATTTTGAGATGAGGTTTAATTAACCTATAATATCGATAATTTCAAAAGTGAATATGATTTCGAAAGTAATATGGTTTGAATTGAATATGATATATTCATATCAATTTTGAATCGATTTTGGAAATTTAAAAGAATCATTCAGTTTGAAATAAGCGTTTGATTGTTAAAGAGACCGAGATCGGATATTGTCATACTCTCTGCCAATACCGAAAACCACTTTAACAACTGTGTACGTGGTGGAGATTCCAAAATGAAGTTGGATGGTTTGGTGAATAATTCTATATGAGATATTTACGTAGCCTTGACACTCATGAGTCAGCTTGATTTGACGAAAACAGGAGCCATGCCGAGCCAATTGAGGTCGCACCTCCGATCGGACATGCTTCTTCGATGTTATATGATGACTTTTTGATTGATTTGGTGGCCACCCCTTGATTTTGACTATGGGAGTGTGTTCTGAGGTGAGCGGTAGTAGTTGCTATGCGTTATCACCAATCCAGATCTGCAAAACGGTAGAATCCTACCCTGGCATTGCCTCGCGTGCCGTGTCACATGCCTTATCACGCCTTCTATGAGTTTGGTTTGTGTCGTACCTATGGAGTGCTCCCTGATAGCCCACCAGTTTATGGTGGAGTTTACAATACTGTATAGACTACGACATTATATAAAATGTGTTAAGGGGGATATGGGTAACGCCTTAACGCTCTTTTAATACTTTACTTTACTGTAGACACTATTATAATAGCGTATTGTACTATGTATGTAGATAGTATAACAGATCCTTAGGAGATGTAATCCCGAACATCTATTAAGTTATTGTTACTCACGTTAGACACTGGATAGGAGATGTCAAACCCAATAAACATCTCTGACGTTGTTACACTCATATTTATTTATTGTTAATCTAACTTATATAATATTTTTTAGTTCTGACTTGAGTGTTTTGTCTTTTCAATTCGCTCGGGTTAATATAAGCTTTTCATTGTATCGAAGACTGCTTTCTGGAGGACGAAGACGAAGATTTGTATACTATATTATTTATTTTATTTATTCCGCCGCATCATGTTGTTCTGCTACATTTTATTTATTTCTGCTTTATGTACTCTGATATGTATTGTAAAAGTGTAATCAAATGGTATTTGTAACAGCTTCATGAACTGTTATTTGATTAGTATATTTTGTCATTCCGCTATGAGATTCTGTGTTTATTTTATTTCTTTTTCTTCTTTTACCTATTGACCCCACGACAATCCTCCTTTTTGAATGGTTTGAGTTTGACATGTGTGGTTTATTGTCAATTTAAACCATCCAAAAAGGTGGGTCATTACAAAGTCGATAGCAGCATTTCTCATATGCCTTATCGTTCCTCATCTATAGTAAGGATGGTCAGTCTCTCATAAAAAAACATCAATAATACTCATGTATGCAATATGACTTATATTTTATCTATACTATATAGTTTTGAAAACCAAAATATATAACAAATGTGCTCTCTCTTGTATATATGTATACTCTCAATTCAGTCTAAGGCGGTAACTCATTCCCTATCTTTATTGGATCGCGGTATCAACTCAGGTTAATCATAACCTAAGCTCAGATATTAAATATGGCGACCGCCCTATACCTCTTTGCTTATATAACCGAATAGTGCACTATTGGAACGTCCAGCTGATGTAGGATTATGGTCTAAGGAATGAAAAGAAGTAAAGAGGAGAAATAGAAGAGAAGTGAAAGAAAATAACATATAATCATAGAATCTATCATATATATCATAGTGTATTGAATAAAATGTAATAATCACCACAAATATAAAATAGGTAAGACAATAGTAACTGCATGAACCACATAATACATAAGTTCATGTAGTTATACAAAATAGTAATAGAGTTTAAACAACTGGTAGATAAATTCAACTAATAAATTGTCTCTAATAATGCTAAATCAAACACTGTCAAGGCCTCCTAGTGTCAAGACATAATATGAGAAAGCGTCGCCTCCTGCTAGTCCATCTTCATAACTCCATATTGTATTTATACTTGTTACCTAGTCTGCTCATTTAAGGGTACGTGATAAGAAGAAAAGCATAAAACCTTGAGTCAGACAACAGTCTCGTGTAAGCAATAAATAATCTCAAAATACTATAAAAGTCAATGTAGTGTATGGGACATAGGATACAGAGAATCACACTTGACATGTCCCTACATCTAAAGAGTTGGTACATAAGCAAGATATATGATACTTTATATCATAATCATCGTGGGTGTACTCTACGTCGTCTTGGTATCTACATCAAAGATAACTTCATCATGTGACATCCAAAATTAATAAAGCAAGCATAGCATCCATCCTCACATTCACTCACTTAGTGCATTTAACATATAATCACTCATCGACCCATCATGATCAAAGAATAGACAATCCATCACGATAGCTAGCAACTTTGTTTCTCGGTACTCAAATCATGCTATTCAATCGGCTAGAAAATAAACTAACTGTCACGTTAGTCCCAAGGTAAATATATCTCCTGTCTACAATAAAGAGCCATCACGCCCTTAGGACCATCATATTCATAGTATATACCTCAATCTATGGGTACCCTTTGCACCCTCGAGTCTCAGCTATCCCTTTGCATATCTCTTCTATAGTAGAATACGTCCTAAAAATGATCATAGGTCATCACACCACACTTGTTTGGAGTCGTAAAAGTCGGGACGATTCTCGACCATCAATACTAGTCACAGAATACCATCATATTTCCTTTAAACATCCTCTAATATTCCTCAAGTCTATCCCAAAGCCCTTTAGTGGTAGATAATGACCACTCTAGACTAGTCGACAACAACCACTTTAATCATGTATGTAGCCACAAATGGCTAAGTGCAAATCAAATGAAAATGTATGGCGTCCATCCTGAAGTCCAAAGTACATAGCCAAGTCTATTGTCTTTCATCTTTAGATCGATCGGTACGCATGAAACTCTATGCACGAAATTTTGTCTTATGAGATATTTCCTAACACTATATCGCCTATTGATTGACACTTTCAACCAAAACAAGAAAACAAGCATATATGCAACCAACAAGCATACAAACATCTATCATATCATGTGTACAACATATATAACATGCCTATATCAATAAATATGGGAATTCATATCAAAAGTAGCCTAAATTTAGAGATTTCCTAAAAATAAGACGTCTACAATAACATATGTAATATCCAATTTAAAACCATTTTAAAACGCTTTAATTTTTTTTATATAAAATCAGGAATGGATTTAAGTATATTAGAGATCATATTTTAAAGTTGGAAATTATATTAAAACATCATTTTATACTATACTAATATGGTAAAAGAAAATATCACCCACCTCAACAAAAGCTGATCAATCTTACATCTTGTCGGAAAGCTCTCCAACACGAGCTCAACGTAAGAAAACACATCCAAATCGGACATCGTATGCAAAAGATATGGATTTATATGAATATAGATTATAGATATTAATTAATGAGCTAAACTAATTAATAATTAAATATAATCACCTTATTAGCTACTAATCCTTGTTCCCCAAACATTGCATGTGCACGTACATGTACAGATGTACAAACCCATAAAACCATGAATCATCCCTCCTTGGTTTCTCCATCTACACTCGAAAAAAGGATGAACGGTCTTCAGCAACGCATAGCACAACACACACTCTCCGCAAACCTCACCATCTCATGTAGCTCGTCTCCTCGAAGCAAAAGACGACCTGACTCCCCTAACTTGGCTTTAAAATGTCATATACCCTAAGCAACGCCGCACCACTCCAACAAGTCACCACCAACTCGTCATTACAAGAGAAGAGGAATGCACTCTCTAGTTTTCCTATCTTCTCATGTAACTCTATCAAGCCCAAACCCTAGTTCATGCTTGAAAAATCTCAACTTTGATAATCAAAGTCGCATACCACCTTATCGCCACCAATGTTAAGCCCTTATCTCCTCGTATCTAATGGATCCAACGTCGTCAATTATCATGCACCATAGCTCCCAATTTAATTCATGGAAGGGTTAAGTATGAGGCGACCATTTTCATTTTCTAGAAAGAGGAAGGGAGGAAAAATGAAAGAGGTAGAATTTAGTGAGTGTATATATATTATCATATATGTAATTTATTTGATTTTTCAAATAAATCATCATACTTTTCGAGCTCATACAATCATAAGGGACATCCGATCACAACAAAACTGGTCAGTGGAGATTATCTCAATTTTTCCATCCTAACGATAAAAATTTCATCAATATCAGAGACAGCGCTCCATGATGACAATTTTCTGCATTTAGAGAATGTTTTGACCATCGGATTGCATGATTCCAAAAATAGTGATATTTTTGCTCATTTTAATTCGCAGCGTCGATTCGAACTCAACGGAAGTGATCTCGAGTCCTAATTCTATAGTATGCGAAAAAGTCATATTTTGGACTTTTAATTAATTAACAATTCAATATTTAATAAATTATGTAAATATCCCATCTTTAAAAATGCGGTCTGTTATAAGTGAGCTAGAATTATCTATAATTATTCCATATTGCGTGTCATCAATCTGTTTTAGAAATACTTTCTTGCTGGCTTAACTTATTATATTCTTATGAATCAATAATTCTATTTACTGGGTTGTCTTAAAATAAATACCTCATCCCATTATCCATGTTATTTTCGTCCCTAATGTTTACTCAATTTTTTTCTTCAACTATCTATTTTCTTCAGTTGTTTGGAAAGATGTGGCACATAACTCCATATTAGATTCATATATGCATGTTTAATACCTTGCCTTATTTGACTCTCTAATGACAAGGTACTTCAACACACTTGATAATTCTTTTTTCAGTATTTTCCAAATTTTAAAATATGGACTTTGTGAAGATAATAACTTTTAAATAATTTTTCATATTTCTGTATTTTTCTCTACTTAATTTTGTTAAAAATTATTTCTTTTTTTGTAAACGGGTTCATTTTTTATTTTGTATGAATGCAATATTTGATATTTTCGCCTAAAGTATTGGATCTTCTTCTTTTAAAATTAGTTTATTTTTGTTATAATAATGATTGTTTAACTTTACATTTTATTTTTCGTATAAAAGTTCACTGATAATGTTTATTCTTTGAAATGATGAAATATCTAATATCCTGAACCAAATCTTACGATGTGCTCTTTTTAGAATTAAACAATTTTTAATGTATTAATGATCATTTAATTTAAATGTCGCCACAACAAAGGCAATAACATTAGTGCATGTAGTAAACTTAGTGTTAGAGGCTTTTATAGATGAACGAGATATTATCTCATATCACCAAAAATAAGTTAGTATTCATGTTTATATACTACTACCCTCAAACCCATATTGGCCCTTAGGGTCAGGTAATTTTGTGCAAGAGGGAGGACCTATATAGCCATGAACTAACACGCGCGCGGTGCCGCCGCCCATACCGTACTGTGCAGGGCCGGGCCATGTGCGGGTCCAATAACAAAGGACCGTGTTGTATTTTTGCTGCATAGAAGTAAACAGTTTTCTACTGTTTAAATTCAAATAGAAACGACTATCTCTTCTTCCTCCTCATTTCTGAAAACTCTCAAATCTGTGTGCTCCTGCTTATCACACAGAAGATCATACACACCACAATCTCGAGCATACCATGTTTGTTGTATCTTGGGAGACTTTGAATAAAGTGTTAAGGAAATTATTACGACAAGCCTCAAATGAAATTTACTTCTTCATTCGGTTAGATTTGTTGTTTATTTATACATTAATATGCATTGTCTGTAATCTTTCCATTTCAACGTTGTGTTGTTTCTATGAAGTAGTACAACACTTGTTTATCGCGATAGTTTAACAAGGCAATTTGTTGTTGTTATTGCTATAGTTGGTTGTTGTAAATTAATTACAACATAGTTATTGTTCAAAATTACTAATACAGAATTCCAAAGTAGTGGAAATCTGATTTTTGAACTTATGTGAGGAGTTTATAAGCGATTCATCTCTGTTTTCATATACTAATCGTAAAACATCTTCAGACTTTCCTATTTTCACTAAAACAGAGATGGCGACAATTGAATTATCAGCAAAAGCTACTACTCACAACAGGCATGATCCATTTAAGGGAGATGGTGATGAATTCATAACATGGTAGAATCAAATGCTATTTTATTTCACCACGTTAGGGCTGCAGAAGAGCATTGAAGTGGATGAACCAAGCCTAAGACGGACAAACTAGAGAAAAAGACGCAGCTGTTTTCCTCGAAATTGACTCATGGAAGCATTCCGACTTCTTGTGCCAAAACGACATTTTGAATTATCTGGATAAGGTACTATATAAACTATATCAGCCATACCAGATAGCAAAATCCCTATGGACTGCTTGCAAATAAATACAAGATGCAGAATGTCAGTTTAAAGAAGTCCATAGCAGATAAATTCATGAAATACAAAATGGTGGATTCCAAATCCGTAACTAGCCAAGTGTAGAAACTAGAACTTATAATTCATGAACTTGAAGCGAAAGAACATCAAGTTGGAGAATCGTTCCTTGTTGAAGCGATAACAGGAAATTTACAACCATCCTTGAGTCACTACTGCAACTATCTGAAACATAAGAAAAAGAGATTTCCTTAGAAGATCTCATTATTAGATTAAAATTAAGGCAGATAATCGTGGAATAACACAACCGAAAGGCGAGGACGCACCTGTTACAGAAGGGCTAAAGAAGAAAGGACACTTCAACAACAAAAAGAAAAAGAGAAAGGCACCAGATAATCAATCCAAAGATAAGCAAAACAAGAAGTTCAAAGGGAAATGTTGGATCAATGGAAAGACTGGACATGCAGCTAAAGACTGTAGGCACAAGAAGAGAATGGCAAATCGATAGCAAATATAGTGAAAGATTGAGTTCAACCATTGAGGAGATGAACTTTTAAGGAGTTGTTTCAGAATGCAACATATTACAGAACCCTGCACAGTGGTGGGTAGATACAGACGCTACTCGTCATGTCTGTTCTGATATATCTTTGTTCTCCACTTACAAGAAATACGTTCAGGAAGAAAAAATCTACATGGGAAGACTGATGGGGCTCGAACCAGCAGCTTCCGCCTTGACAGGTCGGTGCTCTGACCAATTGAACTACAATCCCGGCGAGGTGTATAGCATACATATACTTAGGATTTTATAAGAATATTCTACTCGGCATGTTGGAACGTAACATATATGCGAATGCTATATTGATAATATATCCACATAAACATGGGCTTTAGTGAGAATGTAGTTCCATGATCAAAGGTAAAGGCACAATCTTCCTCAAATTTACATTTGGAAAAACTACGACACTAAATGAAGTTCTTCATTTTTCGGATATCCGTAAGAATCTTGTCTTTTGACCTGTGCTCTCAAAGAAGGCTTCCATATGGTCTTTGAGTCAGATAAAGTAGTTCCATCTAAAGCTGGAATTTATATAGGAAGGGGTTATTTTTGCAATGGCCTATTTGAGACAAATATAACCCTGGTCGGCAATAAAACTATGTATTCTGATTGTGCTATTAATAAAAATGAAGTTTCTTATTTAGTTGAGCATGAAATTTTACTATGGCATGATAGATTAAGACATATAAATTTCCAAAGAATGGAAAAATTAGCAAACTTAGGATTAATTCCTAAATTCCAAGTAGATAAAAATTACAAATGTGAGACATGTGTAGAAGCAAAATTGGTTAAAAAACCATTTGAACAATTCTATGCGGAAACTAGTATAATTCATCAAACAACGACTCCATATTCACAACAAAATGGTATTGTCGAAAGAAAGAATAGAACTTTTAAAGATATGATTAATGCAATGTTATTGACCTCTGGCCTACCGACGAACTTGTGTGGGGAAGACTTAAATATGTCTAATCACATATTAAATAAGGTTCCTCACCATAAAACAGGAACAATTCCATATGAGTTATGGAAAGGACACATACCAAGCTTCAAATATCTCAAAGTGTACGGGTGCTTGGAAATAGTTCTAGTTCCGCCTTCCAAGAAAGTCAAACTTGGACAAAAAACCATAGACTGTTACTATCTAGGGCCAGCCTAAAATAGTAGTGCTTAATTTTTTGTATTCAAGTCTGATATAGCCGATATTAATGTAAATACAATCATAGAGTCGAGAGATGCCTCATTCTTTAAAGATGTGTTTCCGCACAAAAGGAATAAAGGAAATTATGTCCCTAAAAGGACAAGAGAATAATCAAGCAAGCCACATGAAGATGAAACTCATCATGAAATTGAGGAAGTTGAAACAAGAAGAAGCATTAGGGCAAGAACATCCAAGACATTTGATTCAGAATTTCTAACATACATGCTAGAACACGAACCTCAAACATACAAGGAAGCAATGTCATCTTTTGAATCTTCATGTTGGAAAGAAGCAACCAAAAGTGAAATTGATTCAATTCTAAGTAATAAAACTTGAGAAATATTTGAACTTCTGCCTGGAATAAAACCGATTGGTTGCAGATGGATCTTCAAAATGAAGATGAAACCATATGGCTCTATTGACAAATATAAAGTAAGATGGTAGCCAAAGGATATTGTCAAAAGGAAGGTGTAGACTTCTTTGATACGTATTCACCGATTACACGAATAACCTGTGTAAGAATGTTAATAGCAATAGCATCCATTTATAATCTAGAGATTCATCAAATGGATGTAAAGACAACATTCTTAAATGGAAATCTTGATGAGGAGATTTACATGGAGCAACCCGAGGGTTTTATTTCCAAAGGAAATGAAAACAAAGTATGTTGATTAGTAAAATCATTATACGGACTAAAACAAGCTCCAAAACAATGGCACGCAATATTTAATAGTGTCATGATGAAAACTGGTTTCTGTATAAATGAATGTGACATATGTGTTTATTATAAACAAGTTGAACAATCATACGTGATGATTTGTTTATATGTAGACAATATGCTAATCTTTGGTCCAAATAGTAAAGTAATAGAGACCATAAAGAACATGTTAATCAACAATTTCAACATGAAAGATTTAGGAGTTGCAGATGTTATTTTAGGAATCAATATAATAAAAACACCTAATGGAATTGAACTCTCTCAGTCACACTATGTGGAAAAAGTGATTGAAAAGTTCCAAAATTACAGAATTAAAGGAGTAAGAACACCTTTTAATCCATCGGAAGTACTGCATAAAAACACTAATGAGCGTGTAATGCAACTGGAATACTCTTATGTAATAGGATGTCTAATATACCTCATGAATTGCAAAAGACAGATATAGCTTATGCAGTAAGTCGACTGAGCAGGTATACAAGCAACAAAGGGAAGGAACACTAGAGAGCACTAATGAGAGTGTTGGGATATTTAAAGAGTACCATGAACCTATCCCTATATAATGGAAAATATCCTGCCATCTTAGAAGGATATAGTGATGCAAACTGGATTTATGATTCAGAGGAATCTAAATCAACTAGTGGTTATGTCTTCAACTGTTGGGCATGTTTCCACCCATGAGTCTCCATCCTTCGTCGAACCAAAGGCCATCCGGTCAAGCTCCATCCGGTCGCAGGCCTCACCGAACCAACACATATACACTCCCCCACCGGTCCACTCCATCACCGGTCCAAGTCCCATGCCGAATGAAGCCCCACCGAACCAAACCTCCCCATATGACTGCCGAACCGGCTTTCCCTCCGTGCCTGCCGAATCAACCCACCTCACCTACCTGCCGAATCAACTTTCTCCACTTCAATACCGAACTAAACCAATTCCCCTCGCTACCGAACCATCCACCACCGGTCCAAGACCACGCCGAACCAACCTCCTTGCCTCTACAACCGAATCAAGCTACGCTTCCACCACCGAGTCAACGCTTCCAACAAATACCAAACCAAACTCTGCCGAACCAGATATGCCAAGCCAGATTGCTTCAGCCCGGGCCCAGCAGCAGCTATATACCTCCAAGACCCCTGCCCTCAGCCTCACTCTATAAATAGAGGGGTAGGGGTACAACAATGGCAGACAAGTTTGAGAGCTCAAGCACGGAAGGAACTTTCAAACAACTTTCATATACTTGTATACAAAGCTTTGTATTTGTAATCTGAAAGAAAAGAGAGAATAACATATAAAGTAGACGTAGGCACGTTCTGGCCGAACCACTATAAATCTGCGTGTCTTTTTACAATTCAGCCCCTGTCTTTTTACTTATTTGCATAACTCACCCAAATCATTGAAAACAAATTAAAATCAACTAAATCATACGACTTTGAGGTGTTTGTCCATTTTTTGTGCAAACATTTTTGGTGCTTTCACTAAGAGCTTGGAACTCGAAGCTTCAGCTTCCCTCATTCAACCTTCTTTCCCAATAGCACCCTTCATTGCCTAGGAAACATGACTTCCAGGCCGAGAAAAGACGCCAACAAGGGAAAGAACGTTGTAACCAGCAGCGCTCCAGATCCAGTGGATCCAGATCAAGAGAACCATCCCACTACGACAGCAGTGCCAAATGTAGATCAGGCAATTCCGACAGCCCCTGCCGCGGAATAACTGGCAGCAATCACTAGGGCAGACCTAGACAGAGTTGTGGTTGAAGTGACTAACCACTTCGCATCCCAACAAGAAGCTTTGGTGAACCAACTCATGTCACGCTTGAGGGATGTCGAAGAATCCAACCGCAACACTGAATCATGGGGTGAGTCTCAATCTGGAGGATCTCGGAGACAACAAAGGTCTTCCTTCTTCGAAGAAACTATCAACAGAAACAACAATAGTAGGAGCCGAGCCCGAACTCAGCCCGAACTCCGACCCGAGGAAACGCTTGGAACCGAACCCCGCAGGGGAGGTACCAGGCAAGGATCGGATGTAGCTGGCCGGTCACGCTGCCTAGCCAGAGAAACACCTATGAACGGAGCCGAGCTAGAATCCAGCCCGAAGTTGACCCCGAGGAAATGCTTGAAACAGAACCCCACAGGGGAAGATCAAGGCAAGGGCCAACTATAGCTGAACCTAGCATGCATCCGGACAGCCAAAGACAGCCGCTGGGAAACGTTAGGAGTGATAGACTATACCATCCCTACGGGCCATCCAGACAGAATCGATCCCGCAGGGAAGAACCAAGCTCATTTTTGTCCGCTCCAAATTCTGATGAAAGAATGGCACCATTATTCAGAGAATGCGTCCGACGGGAGCAAAGGGATCGAGGGATAGGCGTTAGGGTAACCAGCCCTTTCACCCGCGATATTGAAATTGCCATCACCCCCCGAGAGTGGAAAATGCCGACAATGGAACCATACAAGGGAACCTCTGACCCCGTTGTACACCTGCAAAGATACACACAACATATGCTCATGAGCGGGGCAACGGAAGGAGTATTATGCAAATGCTTTCCACTATTTTTAGAAGATCTAGCTACCTCCTGGTTCTGCCATCTACCCCAAAGATCCATCAGTTCATGGGAAATGTTGAAGGAGAAGTTTATCAGCCAGTTCCGCATTCATGTGGAACAACCCAAGGATGCTTACTCTTTATCTACTGTCAAATAGAAACCCGGAGAGACACTGCAGCAATACCTAACCCAGTTCAATGCCGCAGCGGCAGCAGTTCAAGATGCCGATGAGAAACTTGTCCTGATGGCCCTCTATAGTGGTGTGCATCCGGATACCAAGTTTGCTAGAAGACTAACCAAAGAAAAACCAGCTACGTTACCGGATTTCTTTCATGAAGCTGGAAAGTATATGAGACTTGAAGACGTCACCACTGAGAGGCAATCAGGGCAACAGGCTAAGACGGCTCCAGACAGGTTCCTCACTGCAGCAAAAGATGTTCGAAGAAATGACAAAAGCGCTTATATCGACCAGGACCAAGATTTGACTCTTACACTCCTTTGAATGAAACGGTCGAGAACATCTTCCTGGCCACCCAGGACGAACTTAGATACAAGCGCCCCCCGCACAAGAAGGAGTCAGATAACGCACTCAAGTCAGGAAAGTTCTGCCGCTTCCACGAATCCCATGAACATGACACCAATGAATGCCACCATCTCTGGGATTTAATTGAAGAACACATCAGAAGGGAGAGGCTGGAACGCTATGTGAAGAGCCAGAACAGGATTTCGACTCCTACAAGTGAGGATCTTAGGCTACCCCTCCCATAAGTAAGTGGAGGAAATCGCCACACCAGCGGCTCTAGTCAAGAGAAGATAGTGGTCCATACCATCTCGGGAGGACCACACATCGCCGACAGAAGCTGGGCAGAGATGGAAAGATACGGCAAGTCACTTAGAAACAATGAAGGCTGCGTTAACTCTGTTACAGAATAACGCCACCCAAAACGGAAAGAGAGTGACGACATCACATTCAATAGGCGTGATCTAGAGGGAAGACAATACCCACACATGGACCCTATGGTCATCTCCGTCTGGTTCGGTCCAGCCAAAGTTTTTCGAATTTTAATAGACACTGGAAGTTCAGTAAATATCCTATTCAAGCATGCTTTCGACAAAATGAAGCTGTCAATGAAGGATGTGTCTCCCTGCAACAAACCACTACATGGTTTCACTGGAGATGCAAAGTTACCCCTCGGGCAACTGGACCTCTTTGTCGAAATAGGCAGCCATCCCCGCTCCGCTGTGCGAAAACAAGCGTTCGTACTAATAGAGAACCATTCGGCCTACAACGCCTTCTTGGGAAGACTAGCCTTGTCCGACTTCCAAATTGTCCTAGCCCCATGGTGCCTGAAGATGAAATTTCCCACAGATAACGGAATAGGAGAAGTGGAGGGAGATCAAGACGCTGCTCGAGACTGCTATGTGACCGAACTTCGCAATAATCGCAGAAAAGATAAAGGGAAAAATGCAAAGACTACTCTCTGCATGAAAAGCTTGGAAGCATAGCAACTAAAGAAAGCCTCTCCTCTTCGATATACCAGTGATCCTTTCAACGAATTAGACCCCAGGGACAAAGAGGAGGAGGCCACCACCGAGCCTGCAGAGGCTATGGAATCCGTAGCTGTAGACAAACATGACTCGAGTAGACTATTGAAAATCGAATCTCAATTAAAAGCAGAATTAAAGGATCAACTCATTGATTTTCTCCACCACAACCTAGATGTATTTGCGTGGACGCATGCTGACATGACTGGAATCTCCCCGGATATAGCATGCCACGCATTGAACATCGACCCTACCAAGACACCAGTGAAACAGAAAAAGAGAAGCATGGGGGCAGAACGATCAGCAGCCCTCGAGGAAGAAGTAAAGAACTTACTTGCCAATGACTTCATACGTGAAGCCATCTACCCGGAATGGATCGCCAACCCGGTACTAGTAAAGAAAGCTAATGGAAAGTGGCGAACATGCATCGATTTCTCCAACTTAAATGACGCTTGCCCGAAAGACTGCTTCCCGCTCCCCTGAATCGACCAACTCGTGGACAGCACTGCCGGACACGAACTCTTATCCTTTATAGACGCATACTCAGGATATAACCAGATCCCTATGCATGCCCCCGATCAAGACCACACTAGCTTCATCACTGACCGAGGATTGTACTGCTACAAGGTAATGCCATTTGGACTTAAAAACGCCGGAGCTACTTATCAGCGCCTCGTCAACAAGATGTTTGCAGAACTGATAGGACGAACTATGGAAGTCTATGTGGATGACATGCTGGTTAAATCAAGAAAAGCCGACGATCATGTAAGCCACCTGGACGAGATGTTCCAAGTACTCCGCCAGTATGGAATGAAGATGAATCCTCTAAAGTGCTCCTTCGGAGTGTCATCAGAAAAGTTCTTGGGATTCATCGTCCATGCCAGAGGGATCGAAGCAAACCCCGAACAAGTCCGAGCCTTGCAAGATATCAAGATACCATCCACTCGGAAAGAAATGCAAAGCCTAAACGGAAAGGTGGCCACCCTAAGCCGATTCATCTCTAACGCAACTGACAAATGCATTCCCTTCTTTGAAGCCCTGAAGAGAGACAAAGGAAAATTCGAGTGGACCGACGAATGTTCAACAGCCTTCCTTAACTTAATCGGACACCTCCAGAGACCACCAGTGCTCTCAACTCCAAATGAAGGCGAGGAACTATACCTATACCTTGCTGTATCGTCCCACGCCTTGAGCGCCGCATTGGTGAGAGAAGACAACCGCGCGCAGCGACCCGTATACTTTGTAAGCAAGAGATTCACAGGGGCAGAAGCCCGGTATCCCAAACTCAAAAAACTGGTGTACTGTTTACTAATCACATCAAGGAAGCTACGACACTATTTCCAATCTCATTCCATTCGAGTTCTAACCGATCAACTGCTAAGGCAAGTGCTCCATCGCCCCGACACTTCTGGGCGACTACTTAAGTGGTGCATCGAACTAAGTCAATATGATATCACTTACCATCCTCGCACCGCTATCAAGGGGCAAGCCATAGCTGATTTCATTGCCGAATTCACTACTAGCGAAGGTAAGGACCAATCTGAAATAGCAGAAGATATCAAGTGGAATCTCTTCGTAGATGGAGCGTCAAACGAACAAGGCTCGGGGGCAGGTGTTGTGATAATCACCCCCAGGGGAAGGAAGCTGCACTACGCCCTAAGGCTGGAATTCGCTGCCACCAATAATGATGCCGAATATGAAGCAGTAATAGCCGGATTAGAGCTCGCCCTGGAGATCGGAGTCAGTTCCTTATGTCTTCACAGTGATTCGCAACTCATCGTAAATCAAATACTAGGGGAGTTCCAGACTCGAGGAGAGCGGCTCACGGCATATCTGAAAAAGACCAAGCGGATGCTCAATCAATTGGATCACTACTCGATCAAACACATTCCTCGAGAAGAAAATCAAGAGGCCGACGAGCTGGCAAAGAAAGCTAGCATGGGAGATGATACCACTTCTGGAGCGATAACCATCTCAAAACAGCTGGCACCAAGTTTCGAGCGAGTGAATCTGATAGTTGCAACCGAAGAAGAAACATGGATGACCCCTATCCGAGAATACTTACAAAACGACACCCTACCCGACGGGCGAAATGAAATTAAGAAAATTCTAAGGAAAGCTTCCCGCTACACAATGCAAGAAGGAATCCTCTATCGGAGCGGCTTCTCTAACCCCTTATTGAGGTGCATTGCTGTAAGAGAAGCCAAGGAAATCTTATCCAACGTCCACCAGGGAAGCTGCGGAGATCACACTGGAGGGTAGACTCTGGCAAAGAAGATACTCCGATATGGATATTTCTGGCCCACCTTGAACAAAGATGCCTTGGACTTTGTCAAGAAATGCGACAGATGTCAGAAATTTGCCAAGATCCCTCGACTAACCACAAATGAGATTACTCAAATGACCAGCCCTTGGTCCTTTGCGGTATGGGGGATTGACTCAATTGGCGAACTGCCAACGAGCCGAGGCGGAGCCAAATATGCTATAGTGGCAGTTGACTATTTCACCAAATGGGTGGAGGCGGAACCTCTAAATAAAATATCCTCGGCAAAAGTTATCAACTTCTTGATCAAAAATATTCTGTGCAGGTACGGAGTCCCACTCAAGATCATATCAGACAACGGACTTCAATTTGACAGCGAAGAATTCACCGATTGGTGCCAAGAGCACGGAATTCACAAAAGCTTCTCATCTGTAGCTTATCCTCAAGCAAACGGACAAGTCGAAGCTGTCAACAAGATCCTCAAAACCTTAATAAAGAAGAAACTTGAAAAGTCGAAAGGCGCTTGGGTGGACGAACTTCCTACGGCACTTTGGGCCTATCGCACATCTTACAGAACTTCAACAGGGCATACTCCTTTCTCTTTGGCATACGGATCGGAGGCCATGCTCCCAGTTGAAACTATAGTTCCCTCTCACCGTAGGATCCACTACAGCCCGAAAGAGAACGAAGAACTCCTCCTCATGTCTTTGGACATAATTGAGGAGAGAAGAAACGATGCAGCATTCAAAGTAGCGGCTCACAAACAAAAAGTGGCAGCCCAGTACAACTCCAAAGTCAAGCATCGCAGCTTACAAGAAGGAGATCTTGTCCTCAAACGAATCTTTCCACGCCCCGGGGCACTGGACCCCATCTGGGACGGACCATATGTAATTCATAAAGATCTCCACAACGGAGCATATATTTTGTCAACATTGGACGGAGAGGTGTTCCAGAGGGCATGGAACATCCGACACCTCCGTCGATACTTTTCTTAACTTGTACTGCCCATATGAAGTGAATTAACAAAGAGAATCAGTGGACGTAGGCATTTTCATGCCGAACCACTTTAAAAATTTGACTCTTGTTAACTTGTTCCTTTATATCTTGGCTACTTGTTAAGCTTTATCCTTTGCTGTTGAAAAAAATCCTTTGCAGATGACATTTCAATTCAGAGCTTCACAACACAACTCCACCTGGACAAAATCTAACAGGTATGCTACGATCCTATGCCCTCGCCAATGAGACACTTTGCTCCGGTATCCCTCTACCGTGAGTTAACTCATTGTCTGCCTCGGCCCTTAAAGCCGACTGTAATAAGCCGAGTATAAGCCACCGAGAAGGCCGATTATGCCATGGCAGCTCATTACAGCGATTCGGCTCGTCGGCAACTGTGAACCGACTATAAGCCCCAACATAAGGTGTGGCCAGCCAGGGGCAGTTCACAGTTGACGATCGGCCCCCACGTTAGCCGGCCACAGTAAATCGAATAATACCCACGATTACGGGCCATGATGGCCTGGGTAGTTACTGTGCGCGATCGGCTCCGATGTGTCTTAAGTGCTGCTGTGGTAAAAAAGAAAACTCCCCGCAGAGGGTAAGATGGGTGACAAATGTCTCCAAGACCCACAGCTAGGAAAAGTGACTACAAAACCCGTTTGCCACGAACTTAAGCACATCGACGGCCTTCCGTGACTGGAAGTTTCACTTTTCTCATATTTCCATTTCATTTAAAAAAATTCTCCTATTCTCCGTAACGGTGCTTGAAAGTACAGGACATGAAATAGGGAACGCTCGCTAATGGGAACAGAAACTTACAATCGGATGACGAGACACTCAACAGCATTCCGTGCTTAGTCTTACAGGGCGCACGAAGTTGCCGTCCACAGCCGAAACATGAAGGGCGGTACCTTCTACTTTTATACATTAATGCACAGCTGCAGTTCATATTCACACATCACATTTACGTTGCAAAATGAGAAAATTATACTTTAAGCAAAAAACTTGGCATCAGGCACAGTCAAGTCACTAGTAACATGCATAGTTACATCACTTACACAGCACAATAAAATAGCGATAACATTCCAACATAAAGGAATCGGCTTATGTTATGAAATTACATAAAGTCATTCATCGCAAACAATATTATTATAGTCACATCAATGTTTTGGACTAACATAAACAGCAATAAAAAGAAATCAAAAGGTGGCCGAATCCGGAGAAGGGATCAGCTGCATCCACGCTTCGCCCTCATCCTACCAACTCTCCAAGCCTACTTAGCCGCAGGGTCGAAGCTCCCAGCATGTTGATCGGAAGTCCCACCTGTCCAATTCAGAAGAGGAATTCATTAAACAAACAATAAACGATCAAGTTATGAAAACCTAAAAAGAAAAGAAGGGGAAGCAAGGCTTGAACTCAGAACACTCAAGATGAAATGCACATTCATTACCAGCTTCAATCTTCTTTGCATTGACTACACATTTCAACATCGTACACGAAATTACATGATCAGTCCTTCTGCGGTCATGAATAACCAATTGCACTACTTAGACGATCATAATCTTTGGAACGATATTGATGGTCTGCCCAGTGGATTTCATGATGCTCAACTAGATTTCAGTAAAGGATCATTCAGTGGTTTAAACAATGAAGTACCAGATTTGGATGAAATAATTAATGCCATTCCTCTAAACCATCCTTCAGATCCTCGTTTAGCTTCTCTGACCCTTTCCGAAGAGTTCAATATCATCCTCAACGACTTGAGTTATGAGATAGAGGAGTCCAAGTTGAGCTACAAGATATCTAATGATGATCAGAAAGAAGAATCAAAAGGCAAAAAAGAAATAAGAATAAATTAACGATGAACAAGGAAAAACGGCCTTAACGTTTGAACTAGTATCGAAGTACTTTCACTTGCCAATATCGCAAGCAGCGAAAGAATTAAACATAGGTCTAACCCTTTTGAAGAAGAAATGCAGAGAGTTGGGAATTCCTCGGTGGCCTCATCATCAAATGAAGAGCATGCAGACTCTCGTAAGGAATTTTCAGGAACTAGAGAGAGAGACTGGAGAAGAAGGAGAAGAGAGACTCATGGACGCTCTATCATATGGCATAACTCCAGCCCCTGGCAGCACCATGAGCGCTCTATCAATCCCAAAAAAAAAGAACGAGATATGGCATCGAGCTGCTCCTCTTTGAGGGAGCTAGGAAAACAGTCGGGCGGGGAGTCCAGAAGCTCCTGGGGATCATATCCGTCCACTAACGACCTCAGGGCAGGTCCATGACGTTCTGGTCTTGGCTGAGCTGGGGGCACGGCGGAAGGCCCTTCCCTGCCCTGGGATCTCTTCTTCTTTGATCAGGTCTCCACTCTTAGAGACATTTATCTGCAAACACAAAAGTGAAAGACGTGTTGTTAGAACAAGAAGTGCAGAAATATAAACAAACAAGCGTATACAAGTCGAAAATTTCATTCATAACCCATGCGTAAAATTCGGTATTAGAAAAGTTTTCATTCGGCAATATGAAGCAAAGCCTCATTCGGCATTCAAAACACACAGGTTCATTCGGCATCCTCAGAATAAGTCCTATTCGGTAGTAAATTTTTAAGCTCATTCGGTAAAACGAAGTATGTTCATTCGGCGGAGAAAGAATGTCACCTGATTCGGTAAAAGCAGGATCCTGGTTCGGCCCACCGGACCAGATGCGAACCCTCGAGCCAAAACAAAGCGCGACACATGCAAGCACGTGCCCCACTTTGCGGGGCAAATGTTGGGCGTGTTTCCACCCATGAGTCTCCATCCTTCGTCGAACCAAAGGCCATCCGGTCAAGATCCATCCGGTCACAGGCCTCACCGAACCAACACATATACACTCCCCCACCGGTCCACTCCATCACCGGTCCAAGTCCCATGCCGAATGAAGCCCCACCGAACCAAACCTCCCCATATGACTGCCGAACCGGCTTTCCCTCCGTGCCTGCCGAATCAACCCACCTCACCTACCTGCCGAATCAACTTTCTCCACTTCAATACCGAACTAAACCAATTCCCCTCGCTACCGAACCATCCACCACCGGTCCAAGACCACGCCGAACCAACCTCCTTGCCTCTACAACCGAATCAAGCTACGCTTCCACCACCGAGTCAACGCTTCCAACAAATACCGAACCAAGCTCTGCCGATCCAGATATGCCAGGCCAGATTGCTTCAGCCCGGGCCCACCAGCAACTATATACCTCCAAGACCCCTGCTCTCAGCCTCATTCTATAAATAGAGGGGCAGGGGTTCAACAATGGCAGACAAGTTTGAGAGCTCAAGCACGGAAGGAACTTTCAAACAACTTTCATATACTTGTATACAAAGCTTTGTACTTGTAATCTGAAAGAAAAGAGAGAATAACATATAAAGTGGACGTAGGCACGTTCTGGCCGAACCACTATAAATCTGCGTGTCTTTTTACAATTCAGCCCCTGTTTTTTTACTTATTTGCATAACTCACCCAAATCATTGAAAACAACTTAAAATCAACTAAATCATACGACTTTGAGGTGTTTGTCCATTTTTTATGCAAACATCAACTTAGCAGGAGTAGCAGTGTCATGCAAATCTACTAAACAGACGTGCATAGCTCGATCCACTATAGAATCAGAGTTCATCACTTTAGATAAAGCAGGCGAAGAAGAAGAATGGCTTCATCATTTTTAGAAGATATTCCATTTTGGCCTAAACCATTACTGGCCATTTTCATACACTGTGGTAATCAAGCAGCGTTAAGAATAGCGTAAAACTTTGTATATAATGGAAAGTCCTGACGTATTCATTGACGCCATAACACAGTTAGGTAGTTACTCTCAAATGGAAATATTTCCATTGATTATGTGAGAACTACTGATAACCGTGTGGATCCATTTACTAAAGGTTTATCAAGAGAGAAAATAGACTACGTATCGAGGGGAATGGGTTTAAAGCCTAAAACAACAAGAGTTATCTTATACGGAAACCTATTCTAGTTATTGGAGATCCCATGGACTAGGATCAATAGGCAAACCAGTTCTGAGTAACTCAAAAAGTAATGCATTTTTTTGGACTTAGTCCTACTCCATTCCTATGGTGCACAATATAATGCATACCTATAGAAGTAATAAAAGGCTAAAGTTATGATTTTTAGTGATGACCATATCATGAAAATAACAAGTGGGGTATATGTAAGATACTCTTAATGGTTGTGATCACTTATGTTAGTCTGAGCTGGGTCGGCTCTATGAGAATATTAAAGGCTTCAATCTCTAAAACACTCGTAGAACCAAATTTGTTCAGGACCAAAATGAACACAACCAAGAGATTGGATGTGAAAGAAAATATTTTTTGTAAAGCTTATTGTCTAGTTATGCACAAACGGTTGACGGTTCAAGATGAAATAATTCATATATTAGCCAAGTATATTCGATAAGTTTTAACGAGGGAAAGTTCAAATTGAAATATCTATTTATCCTCGATGTAGCATTGTTTCCATATGAACTGTGTGATATTACACTTTGTGTGCGGGAGACATATACAATCATTCATGTGGGAGATTGTTAGAGGCCTTTATAGATGAATGAGATATTGTCCCACTTCACCAAAAATAAGTTAGTATTCATATTTATACACTACTTACCTAAAACTCATATTGGCCCTTAGGTCAGGTAATTTTGTGTGAGAGGGAGGACTTATATGGCCATGAACTAACATACATGCGCGGGGGTCGCCGCCAGCCCGTACCATACCGAACTGAACCGGGCCAGGTACGGGTCCAATAACAGTGGACCATGCTATATTTTTGCTGCACAAAAGTAAACAGTTTTCTACTGCTTTCAAACAGAAGCAACTATTGGATTTGAATGGACGTGGATCTTCCTAACGGAAATGGCCATTGCGAACTGTCTGAATGGACGCTGCTTTTCAAACAGAAATAGACATTGCAAATGAAGAGACATGACCATTGCGAACGAAAAGGCGAGATTGTTTTTTGCCATTGTAGACGAAGAAATGTGGTTATTCCCAATAGACATAACCGTGGGGAATTCGCCTATAAAAGGAGTAGGAAACCTGATCAGTTTTCCACTCCGATTTTTCTCTTCTTCCTCCTCGTTTCTGAAAACTCTAAAATCTGTGCGCTTCTGTGTATCACACAGAAGATCATACACACCACAATCTCGAGCAGATCGCGTCTGTTGTATCTTGGGATACTTTGAATAAAGTATTGAGGAAATTGTTATAACAAGTCTCAGATGAAATTTCCTTCTTCATCCGGTTAGATTTCTTGTTATTTATATATTCATATACATTATTCTGTAATCTTTCCATTTCAACGTTGTGTTATTTCTACAAAGTAGTACAACACTTGTTTATCGCTATAGTTTAACATGGCAATTTGTTGTTGTTATTGCTATAGTTTGTTGTTGTAAATTAATTACAATATAGTTATTGTTCAAAATTACTAATACAGAATTCCAAAATAGTGGAAATCTGATTTGTGAACTTGTGTAGGGAGTTTATAAGTGATTTATCTCTATTTTCGTATACTGATCGTATAACACAGAGGTTTTCTTATTTAATCATAGCTGTTATAGTAATTTTATTTTAGTGTAGTTGAATTTTGCAACCATGTATAAATAGTTGAGGTTAACAGATTGGTCTAATCATGAAATGGAGGTAACATGCTAACTTATTATATTTTTGTGACATAATCACTTTATTTATTGATGTTGTCTCTCCTAATATATTTTCATTTCTTGTCATCATTCGTACTCAAGGATGAATTAAACACTTAAAAGTCACGGAGTTGAGGTAATAAGCTGTCTTAGTATATTTTTGCGAATCAATCATTTTATTTAATGATGTTATTTTTTTGACTTCATGAAACATATCTGTTTTTCTATTTCATTTAAATTCCAATCATCTTATTATATATGTTATTTATGTCTTTAGTGTTGACCCTTTATTTTTTAAACCTTCTATTTTCATCATTGGTTCCTAAATCTAGAATACATTTGCTTATATAATTCATATGTATACATCTGGCTCATTTGGATGTTTATTGGCAAGACACTCCGCCACATTTAGTAATTTTAAATTAATTGTATCCTCTAATTTTTGAAATTGTGAATTTAGGAAAGAATAATTCTTTAGTATTAAATGCCGACTATGTCTTCATACCTGCGTGTGTTTCTCTGTTTTCTTTTGTTAAAAATATTGTTCTTCTTTGCACAAAATGTTCATTTCCATTTTTATCTAAAGAGATTAACTATTTATGACTATAATATCTTATATTAGATCAATATATTCTCACTACTATTTTTGAAATTCATAATTTTGTTAACGCGACGGTTGTTAATACTAGGACATTGTCATGAAAGATGAACACAATAACACTAATTTATGATGTGAATTTATAGTTTTATTTGTAAATATATTTATTGTTATATTTTTTTCAAATAATCTTCAAATGTTGTTGATGTTCATGGATAGTTGAGTTGAACTAGTGGTTTACTTCGGTTTTCTTTTTTCCCTCAATTTCATTATGATTTATAAATATACAATTTACATATTATTTTTATAAATGGTTTTATCGGTGTAAAAGAAAAACAAACAAGTATAATGCATGGATCCTTTATCAATTAACATGTACCACATAACATGTTAATAGTTGTATACTAATGTATCTTTCTTACCTTGAAGGGAATCATGCTAACTCATGAGTAAGGACAACATATAAAAGGCATGGAGAAGATGCGACTTCAATATTTGATCTCCACGGCCAGCAAATTTTAATGCTCATATTAGCAAAGCATAATAGATATAACATGTTGAGTACATATGAGATAGAATATTTGAGTAATCTCTAACAGCTGAAAGGTCAGAATGCATAGTTTAAAATGGTAGCTTTCATTAATCCAAAATCGAATTATTGTAATTTTCTTAACGTTGTCTGTATGCATTTTCACTTCAATAAATATTCAAGTTGTTAAAGGGGAAAATATATGGATATAGGAAAGAAAAAAAATTCATTTAATATTTTTGTTATAGGGAGAAACATATCAACTATAATAGTTTTATAAAAAATAAAATAAAATTACTAGTTCATCCTTACCATAATTATAAATATTTTCATCTAAATACTACTTGATTCGCCTGTTAGAAATTTTCATCTTATTTGTTCTACTGCAGAATTATAATTTTTTTAAGTCAAGAAATATATTATCATAAATTGATCACGGTGGAGGAAAAATCATCTCACTTTCCATTTCAATCTCCAATTTAATCTCCATCACGGTTTCCCATCTCTATATCCACATCCTTTCCTGTTGGTAAGTTTCTTACAAACGTTAAAAATACTTTCATTAAGTAGAGAATTAGGTTTTTCGAACTAATAAAATTGGGGATTGGAAGAGCAGTATAACAACCGGCTTTGTGCGGAAGTTGGTAGGAAACAAGCGATAGAGATGGCTCTCACTAGGCATAAGCAATCATTTGGTTAGGAAATGACAATGTTTGTTATTTTGTGAGTTTGATTGGGTGAAGAGAAATGATTTGAATTAAAGAGACGATACATGGTTCTGGAAGAAATGATTATAAGTGGTTTGGGAAATAAGAGAACTATTTCAGGTGAATAAAATGTCTACCTTACACTATTATTCACATATCCATTTTGTTTTTTTTTATCAATTATCCACGTATCCATAGATCCCCTTGTCTAAAATCCTTTTCTCCTTGATAATTCCAATTGTCAATTACATCATGAAATCATCCAAGTATTTACTTCTCATCAAACAAACTGCAACTCTTATTGTTGCTAATGCCGTTAACTTTCCAACTTGCTTTTGTAGTGTCATGCTTGCTTGAATTGGTTATGATTACTTTCCCTCGGTTTTTAATCATTCCATCAAAGTATATGTGTATGTCTATTATTTCATCTTTAGTACTGAAATTAGGTGTGATTAAGATTTTCGGTCAAAAAAATATTCTTTCAAAAGCAAGACATCAAGTGCCAAATTCATATATTGTCGTCTAAGAAAATAAAACCATAAATGTTATTATGATTGAAATATTGACGCAGCGGGTTAAACACTTTGACGTGCTAATAATGTTTTGATACAAATTGACGCAAGTTTCTTTCTCACGAAATGATTTCGTGTCAAGTAAAACAAGATAAATGCCCAAATCCGTTGATCTCTCGACATACCGGATTCTAGCTATCTTCAACACGTTGATCGCGCACGATTCCGCGTTAAAAGATCTACGATTCTTCGACGTTGATCTCGCGCACGAGATTTCGTAAATCGGCTTCAAGTTTGTTGGTTCGAGCGCACTCGAATATCCGAAGATGGAAGAAGAAGGAGATCACACTCAACTTCAACAAAAGTGGCAAAAAGCGCACAAACAAATTTTATTCAAAAATCAACCTTTTTTACAAACGACCAACACCCCTATTTATAGAAGTTACAACACCCAGCACTAGCGCACACAGGCGACCAACGACCTAAGCACAACAACACACGACCTATCATCGGCGACTTATAACTCCATGCGACTTAACAACATAACAATGTACGAGTTACAACACATACAACAACGACATAAGTACAACGACATACGACTTAAGAAATTACAACATATTCGACATAACACCATATGCGACTTAACGACATAGCACGGCTTCAAGAATCTTGAGCGACATGACACTGGAGCGACCTAAGAAGATAGCACAGTTGAGAGACTTAAAAGAACAGCGACTTAAGAAGATACGGCATAAGTAGTAGCTTCAGCAACGACTTATGCGACTTAACATCTGGAGCGATAAAACACTAGAGCGACATAACAGTTGCAGCATTAGTTGAGCGACTTAAGCTTGAGCGACCTTAGATTGAGCGACATAAGAGCTCGTGAAAAAAGTAAACAATGCGGCATAAGAAGAAGCGGCATAAGATCTTGCGACTTAACGAGATAAGGTACTGAGCGACTTATAGAGAAAGCGGCATACTGGAGCGACTTAACTCGCTAGGTCGCCGATGACATAAGGAATGGCGCGATTCAAGGCATAACTCGTTATCCTGGTGCAGTGCTTCATCCTCCCCTCGTATCTCGCTAGGCCGTAACCCGCTAGGTCGTTGGCGACTTAAGGCACACGACCTACGACCTAAAGCATGATGCGCTGCATCATCCTCCCCTGGTTGAAAAGAATTCGACCCCGAATTCACACTTTCCTCTTCTTCGACACGCTTATTCTCATGATATGGAATCAAGTGTTTGATGTTGAAAACGTCAGCAGTATGGATATGATCCGGCAATCTCAACTGATAAGCGTTTTCATTAACCTTCTTTACGACTTTCAAAGGACCAATCTTTCTTGCAACTAGTTTGTTGTACGTACGAACAGGAAATCGATCCTTGGTCAATACTGCATACACAAAATCTCCTTCTTTGAATTCAACATGTCGTCGTTTGATATCTGCAGATTGTTTATACTTCTCATTCGCCTTAAGCAATCGCTCTTGCACAACCTTATGGCATTCTTACAATTCATTCACAAAATCACTAGCTCGCTTGATCACTCCTTTCTTCTGTGGAACTGTAGATAAATCCAATGGTCTCTTAGGAATTGTTGAGTAAACGACCTGAAATGGACTAAACCCAGTGCTATGATTAACTGCATGGTTGTGTGCGAACTCAACTTGACACAGCTTGGAATCCCAACCCTTCAAATTGTCATTCACAAGGCATCTCAATAGATTACCCAGGGATCTATTCACAACTTCTGTCAGTCCATCCGTCTGTGGATGATTAACACTACTAAATTTCAGTCTTGTCCCGACCATTCTCCATAGACTCATATAAAAATGGCTCAGAAAACGAGTGTCTCTATTTGATACAATAGATTCCGGCAACGCATGAAGGCGGTAGATCTCTCTGAAGTATAACTAAGCGACATTAACCGCATCTGCCGTCTTTTTGCATGCAATAAAATGTACCATTTTGAAAAACGATCAACCACCACATAGGTAGAATCATTGCCACGTTGCGTCCTCGGCAAACCCAATACAAAGTCCATGCTAACATCCACTCATGGCTTAGTAGGTATAGGCAACGGTAAATATAAACCTGCATTTGTCGCGATCCCCTTTGAAACTTGACAAATATGACACCTCTGAACAAACCTTTCAACTTCTTTCCTCCTTGACGGGCAAAAATAAGACTTTGAAATCAATTGCATAGTACGGTCACGGCCCACATGTCCTTCTTCATGCAATTCTTTGATAACTTTCATTCGTAAGCTGCAATCTGGAATACACAATTGATTTCTTTTAAATACAAAACCATCAACCAACACATATCCATCCATGCTTCCCTGCTTGACTTTGTCTCGGATCTTGGAAAAATATGAATCTGATGTAAGCAAATCTGGAAGTAAGTCAAAACTCATCACTTCTACTCGCATAGTTGTTAGCAAACTACTCCTTCTACTCAATGCATCGGCAACGCGATTAGTTACTCCAGACTTATGCTTGACGACGAATGTAAATTGCTGCAAATAAGCTATCCACGATGCATGCCTAGCTGCAATTTTATCCTGCCCTTGTAAATGTTTCAATACTTCATGATCCGTATACAAAAAAAATTCTCTGTGGAACAAATAATGTCTCCAATGTTTCACAGCTTGCACAATAGCATAAAATTCCACATCATAAGTATTGTATCTCATCTTTGCTCCAGAAAGTTTTTCATTGAAATAGGCAATTGGACGGCCCTTCTGACTCAACACTCATCCAATTCCAACTTTCGATGCATCCGTATGTAATTCAAAAAGTAACTGAAAATCTGGCAACACTAGAATCGGTGCTGTGGTTAAAAGTTCTTTGATTCGCTCAAAAGCAAATCTTGCCTCTTCCGTCCATGAAAACTTCTTTCCCTTCATACAATCAGTAACAGGGGCCATCACACTACTAAAGTGCGGTATAAATCTTCGATAAAATGAAGCTAACCCATGAAAACTTTTGACTTCTGTATAGTTTTAGGCTGTGGCCAATTTCTGATTGCGGCAACTTTACTCTGGTCCAGCTGTATCCCTTCCTCATACACAACATAACCCAGAAATAAAACACTTGGCGTCATGAACACGCATTTCTTCGTCGCTGCATAGAATTGTTCTTGACAAAGAATAGTTAACACCTTTCGCAAGTGTTGAATATGCTCCTCTGTGCTTGCACTGTAGATCAAGATATAATCAAAGTAAACAACAACAAACTTCCTAATGTAACGTCTGAAAATTTAATTCATCACTCTCATAAAAGTACTTGGTGCATTAGATAGACCAAACGGCATAACCAACCATTCATAGAATCCTTCCCGTGTCTTGAATGTTGTCTTCCATTCATCACCTGGTCTAATGCGAATCTGATGATAACCACTCTTAAGATCAATCTTCGAAAAGATTACAGACCCAATAAGTTGATCCAGTAAATCATCAAGTCTTGGCATAGGAAATCTTTATCTGACAGTTATTTTGTTGAGTGCTCTGCTATCCGTACACATCCTCCACGAACCATCCTTCTTCGGCACTAACAAAGCTGGTACAGCACAAGGATTGAGAGTTCTCGAACACGCCCTTGTTCAAGCAATTCCTCAACCTGTCTCCTCAACTCTTCATGCTCCTTCGGAGTCATACGATAATATGGCCTATGCGGTAAAACAACACCTGGCATTAGATCAATCTAATGTTGTATGTCCCTCGATAGCGGTAACTCCTTGGGCAATTCCGCAGGAAAGACATCGTCAAACTCATTCAACACTGGTCTGACCTCCGCAGGAATTTCACAATCCTCACTTTCTTCATACCCAATCAACATAAACATTTCAACACTATCTTTCACCTCTTCAACAAATTCTTTCGAAGATAATAGGCTAGTTGATTCCACCTTCTTCTCTGCTTTGCTTTCACTTTGTTCAAGCTTCTTAGGAACCAAAGTAATTTGAGTACCTTCGAACATGAAACTGTAGCTGTTGGTGCGACCATTATGTTGTACAGCGCGATCATATTGCCATGGTCTTTTCAATAGTAGATGACACACATCCATATCCACAACATCACACCAAATATCATCTTTGTACTTCTTCCCAATAGAAAATGTAACAAATGCTCGTCTTCCCACTGTAACTGCTCCACCTTTCTTCAGCCATGCCAGCTTATAAGATCTAGGATGTTTTTCAGTCTTCAACCCTAACTTCGTAACGACTTCT
Organism: Allium cepa; assembly: GCA_030765085.1. Classification (NCBI taxonomy): domain Eukaryota; kingdom Viridiplantae; phylum Streptophyta; class Magnoliopsida; order Asparagales; family Amaryllidaceae; genus Allium; species Allium cepa. Next base: position 187,148,984 of record CM060937.1, on the reverse strand, counting down.
TCATAAATAATGTTATCACAGCTTCCCGCATCAATAACAAACCGACAAACCTTCCCCAAGATAGTACATGTAGACTGAAAGATATTGCTTCTTAGCCAACTAGAATCATTCTCATGCTTTGGCACTAAACATGACATTCTTATCATCAAATTACATCCTTCATCTCCTGACACAACTTCTTCATCTTCATCAAACTTCGATGGTTGAGAATAGTCAACTTCAGCCTCCACATCCTCATACTCACATTCCTCTACAACTAAGGTTCTCTTCTTTGGCTTTGTACATTCATTGCTTTTGTGACCAAACTCCTGGCAATTATAGCACTTGATAGTGTTGTGGACCTTTGCTTTAGCGGCTTCATTGACAACTGGTTTGCTAACTGCCTTGGAAACATTAGCACTGCTACTAGCACCCTTATTCTGAATGTTGGAACTCGTAAACACACCACATCCTCGTCTCCCTTGTTTCTCCCAAGCTAGAGCTTTCTGATGTGCTTCAGCAACAGACATTGGATTAAAAATATTCACCATGTCCTGAATCTGCATTTGTAACCCTCCAATATATCTAGCTGTTAGCTGTTCCTCTATTTCCATGATATCATTCCTTGCAATCAACTGATAAAATTCATCTGCATAATCATTCACCGTCCTCGTCCCTTGTCTCAAATTCTGCAAATGTTGATACATAAGAGACTGATAATTGTACGGCAAGAAAGTTTCTTTCATCATCTTTCTCATCTTCTCCCAAGTGACAACTTTCGATTTTCTCATTCTCTCCCGAGTTAGTTTAGTTTGCCACCATCAAGCCATAGCTCTTCCCTTTAGTCTCGTAACAACTAACTGAACTCTGCGATTCTCCGGCACTTCTTTGAATTCTAAAATTTCTTCAACATTTGACAACCAATCAAGAAATTCTTCTGCTTGCATACCACCCTTGAATTCTGAAATTTCCATCCGCACACCTGATTCCCATTTACAATCGTTCTCTGAATCAAGATATCGATCTCGCACTTGGCCTCATTCTCAATAATGAATACTTCCTCTGTCATCATATTCCTTAAAATCATATGTATGTCGATATCGATCTCGTCCATCTACATCTCTTCGACCATACATGTCCCTTCTATCATGTCTTTCAACATCACGATATGGATCATCTTCAAATCCACGATGAGTTCTTCTTTCTTCATTTCGAAACTCATGGTGTTCTCTTCTCATTGAAACTGAAGATTCTCTCCTATCTCGATAAGATTGTGATGACATTCTCCATTCTCCCGACACCGATGGTGAAACCCTGTTTCCACTCTGGTGCGAAACTGGTGAAGTTCTCCTTTGACTTTGATTCATGTCTTTCATCAATTTTGCTAACTTTCCAATACCTTCATCGAACTTTTCATTGATACGCTGCTCCATCTGTTCAGCTTCTTGTCTTCTATATACATCTTCAACATTATGATAACGGTTAGCAGTCTCAGAGGCATTATCTTCAAACAATCTCTTTTCCGATCTAACATCAACTCGGCTCTGAACTCTGATATGAACTGATATGTCTCGGCTTTGAACTGGATTGAACTCGGCCTTGATCTTACTTAGCTTGAACTTAGCTCTTCAGGTTCGGCTCTTACTGACTTTAACTTCGGTCTTGATCTTACTTAGCTTGAACTTAGCTCTTCAGATTCGGCTCTTACTGACTTTAACTTGGGTCTTGATCTTACTTAGCTCTTCTAGCTCTTCAAGCTCTGATACCAAATGAGTGACGCAGTCGATTAAACACTTTGACGTGCTAATAATGTTTTGATACAAATTGACGCAAGTTTCTTCCTCATGAAATGATTTCGTGTCAAGTAAAACAAGATAAATGCCCAAATCCGTTGATCTCTCGAGATACCGGATTCTAGCTATCTTCAACACGTTGATCGCGCACGATTCCACATTATAAGATCTACGATTCTTCGAAGTTGACCTCGCGCATGAGATTCCGTGAATCGGCTTCAAGTTCGTTGATTCGAGCGCACTCGAATATCCGAAGATGGAAGAAGAAGGAGATCACACTTAACTTCAACAAAAGTGACAAAAAGCACACAAGCAAATCTCATTCAAAAATCAACCCATTTTACAAACGACCAACACCCCTATTTATAGAAGTTACAAAACCCAGCACTGGCACACACAGGCGACCAACGACCTAAGCACAACAACATACGACCTATCATCATGCGACTTATAACTCCATGCGACTTTGACAACATAACAATGTACGAGTTACAACACATACAAAAACGACATAAGTACAACGACATACGACTTAAGAAATTACAACATATTCGACATAACACCATATGCGACTTAACAACATAGCACGGCTTCAAGAATCTTGAGCGACATAACACTGGAGCGACCTAAGAAGATAGCACAGTTGAGCGACTTAAGAAGATACGGCCTAAGTAGCTTCAGCAATGACTTATGCGACTTAACATCTGGAGCGATATAACACTGGAGCGACATAACAGTTGCGGCATTAGTTGAGCGACTTAAGCTTGAGCGACCTTAGATTGAGCGACATAAGAGCTTGTGACAAAAGTAAACAATGCGGCATAGGAAGAAGCGGCATAAGAACTTGCGATTTAATGAGATAAGGTACTAAGCGACTTATAGAGAAAGCGGCATACTGGAGCGACTTAACTCGCTAGGTCGCCGGCGACATAAGGAATGGCGCGATTCAAAGCATAACTCGTTATCCTGGTACACTGCTTCATCCTCCCCTCGTATCTCGCTAGGCCGTAACCCGCTAGGTCGCTGGCGATTTAAGGCACGCGACGTACGTCCTAAAGCATGATGCGCTGCATCAAATATTATTCCTTTAAATTAATGTTGTCTATGAAAAGTATACAAGTGAAACATTATCAATTTTAAGTTCTTAAAAATACTACAACGTGGAAAAGTACCTATTATACTGCATACCATATGCGTTAATTTTATTTTGGTCAAAGGATACCTATATTTTGCAAGAACTACACTCGTTGTTCAAAATACAATGTCTTTGTTTTGTGATATAATTTGAATCAAATGATGGTAACTAAAGTTGTATGTTTGCAAAATTAAAGCTCTATGGCTTTTATGACTTAAGGACTTACTAAATCATTATAAAAATGGATGAAATAATTGGCTAAAATTACTTTTTTATTTAGACAGGAGATGATCTTTTCATAGCTCAGATATGGTTGTTGCATTATTGACTTAATATTACATATCATATTTGACCCTCTCTTACTAAATTTTGGCCAAATGTGGTGCATACCTTACTGTTTGAGCGACAAGCGCTTGTATGAATTATATGTACACAAAATTTAACCTCACGTATATTTTTGTATTCTTTTTTTTTCCACAAATAAATTTACTATTACATAAACTTTTGCTCGGCAAAAGAAATTGCATACCGTCAATATCCTTGTTCCTGCCTTTTCATTCATCGAATAAAACTGATTGAGTGGTTGGTCCATGCTCGGCTTAAAAGCTACCGATTAGTGTCTTTGTTCATTACCAATTCTCATACTAGAAATGTACTTTATTTGATGGTTATAGATTAATGCTCAGATATTGTTTAATTTATATATATGTTGCAAAATTATTTATTGGGAACAAGTGAATTTATCTAATCGTATGTAGAAGTTCTTCCACGGTATGTTATAACTTAGCATCATAATGTGAATATGTATAACTTATATATTCGCAGAGAGATGTTACGAATTTATGCTTTTAAATGGATGATGAGTTCTTTTCTTTCTTCCACCAATGATAAAAACTTAATAACTTTTCATTTCTGGCAATTTCACAAGGCAAACAAAAAAACCTAATTAAGTACCAATGATATGTAGATAGGATTTAACATGGGAACTACAATATGAGGAAATGGTTTAATTGAGGATCCACAAACTTAGCTTCATCCAGTAATGATCAATTATATATGACATGATATTTAACATCATGACCTACATTGTGACAATAAAATTAAAATGATTTAAATATATTAACAATTGACACACAAAGAATACCTTTGTAAATACTATTGACGACAAGTTATGACCATTAAAAATGTCATGCATACAAGTATAAAAACCGTTAGAAAGTTATACAATAGTATCTTCCAACTATAATATGATATAGTAATACACGAATTTTTCGTAGTTCATTGATCAAGTATATCCATATATTTAGTAAAGGCCAAATTTCAAAAGCATATCTGCTCAACATTTTATTACAGAATATAAACCTCCAATATGAATATGATAACTTTGTTAGAAAGTTTATAACATTTCTAGGAGCAATGAATAAGTTGTTAAACTATTAATAAATAAATTTGAAGTTTTTTGATATGTTAAACAAAACAAATATTATATATACAAGGAACTAGTACATTCAACAATAATTTGATTAATCATTTTTTTAAAGATAATATATATAATATAGAAAAACCTACATTCTTTACACTTTTATATAAGTCTTCTACGTTTATCAAAATCTACATCCTTGCAATATATAATGTCATAAATTATATGAAATAAAATTTGGTTCTAGCACAGGCTTCAGACTAGTTATAATACAAAACTACAATATATAAATGTAAGTATATATGTGTGTATGTATATACATACATATGAGAGAGCATGCGCATATGGTGTATGTGTATTAATTTTCATAATTGAATGCATTACATATGTCATTTCTTAAATTTTATCATATTAGAAAGAAAACAATTAAAAGTTATTTTAGCTGGGTTTCCTAATCTGTATTTAAAACGGAGTGAAACGCTATAAAGTGTTTCTTAAGCATGCTTGTACGTATTTCATTTAACGATAGTTGATTTCGAAAAATGATGCAGTATATAACCGATTGGAGCTTAAGCGAGCCTTTAATAACATAGCCAGGGACAACAATTTTTCCACTGTGCCTCATCTCTTGCCTAACATAACATGGATTCTAAAGGCCGAGGAATCTTTTCAACCTTAATTCCTTATTAGGCCCGTAATTTTAGAAATTAATTGATTAACAATATTTAACCAAACGGAATAAATTAAAGGAAAAAATTGTAATTAACAGTGGAAAATTTATGTTCCCTAGAAGATTTTACCGAAGTGCTAAAAATTCAAATTTTACTTCACGTTATAACTAAATTTTTATTATTTATCATAAATGTATCGATATGATCTAAACTATGTATTTTATGAATTAGGACAGCAAAAGAAAGATTTTTAAGAAAGAATAGAAAAGGATAAGAAGAAATGAAGAAGAAGTCTTTAAAAAACCAAGACAATTTGTTCATGGTGGAAACCTTTTTTGCACATATTGAATCGCTACTTGATCCCTTTGTAACTCCATCCCTAGTTTTCCTGTCTTCCCTTCGAGCCCGCATTTTTCTTCATGACATCTCTAGAGTTTTCCGGTCCCTAGTTTGCCCTTCTTCCTAGTTCGTTCCCATTTCCCCCCGAACCGCCTCGGAGCTTTAGTCCCCTAAAGAATCCAGATTCACAAGCCCATGCAAATGAAGGCTTTACTCCTGTTCGATCGAGAAAATGGAAACAGAACCCTAATTTTGTGCAACAGTCCAAAATGTCCACTCTTGCTTCCACTACTTCTCTGAACTACAATGGTCGAAGTCCATAATTCACAACGAAAATATCAATAACATCCAAACATATAATTCCCTTAATCGCTCAAATCAAACTGAGGTTACATCGACAAGCAATAAATGGAACTTTTCCACTGCGTCCAGTAGGACGTGGAACGAAGTTGTCAACGGTAATAATGTGATATCCCGAAATTTCAAGGAATTTAAAATGTGATAATCTCTTAATTAAATTATTTAAAATTGATAAAATGGTTATTTTTAAGTTCCAAAAATAATAATAAAGTGATATTTTAAATATTGATATAGATTGATTTTAAATAGAACAATTATTTAATTTGTGGTATTTTATAAATTTGATTTTAAATAGACCTATTGTTTTCAAATTTAATAAGTGTTGTTTAAATGTGTGTGTGTGTGTGTGTGTGTGTGTGTATTTAAGTTAACCTTAAAATTAGAATTTAATATTTTTGGATTTAATAATGTGTTTGTTTAAATTAATCAAGATATATTCGAGTTGATTTTAAATTAAAGTATAAATTGAATTTGAATTTGAAATTTGAATTTAATTGAAATTTAAAAAAATTATATCTTGAAATTATTTTGGATATAAAAGTATATATAAATAAAGTATTTATTTGAAATAAAAATTTATTTCATATTGATACAACAAAAGAATTTAATTTTTATAGATTTAGAAAATATTTATTTAATAGTAAATAAGTACAAAAGTTTTTAAATTAGCATTTAGAAATGGATTAAATAATTTTATATGATTTTATTTAGAATCTAATTGGTTTATATTTTATTTTCTTTTAAACGTTTTACTTATATAAAAAAAGAAGCATTTATAAATTAATAAAAGCACTTACTTATTAGGAAAATTAATAATAAAGCTTTTAAAATCATTTAAAAATAATTTTAAAATAAGTTATGACAAGTGTTAATTTTTAAAGCTTATTGATTAACATGTGTTATGAATTAAATATGGGTTTGTGACAAATGTAAGAAGATTGAACAAGTGTCCTTATTTAAATTTCTTTTTCTTTAATTTTGATAAACCATAATTCACATAATATAAAACTTCCATTTCTTTCTCTCTTTATTATTTTTCTTATCCTTTCAATTCAAGCAAGAAATCAGTGGCCAGTATTGTATTCATTTCCTAAAAATCAACCTGAAAGCATTTTATAAAAGTTCAAACTGAAATCAAAATCTGTAACTTCCTCAAAACATTTTAAAAGCCTGAAACCAGAAGTTTTTCAAAACCTGAAATTTCTTCTCAAACCTGAAACACCTCCTCTAAAAATCTATACCTGTGAAACAACTTTCAAATCTGTAATCCTCTTTTATCAAGTCTGTAGCATTTTTCAAAACTGCAACCTATAGAAGCATTTTTTTTCAAATCTGAAGTTCAACAAATCCTGTAACTTTTTCTCAAAGCATGTCAACCAAGACTTCGGCTTCATAATGCAATTTGGAAACAACAAATTTTCAAAGTATTAAAAGCATTCCAGTTTCAAGCAAGACAAAGTTTTAAAAATCAAAACAACAGTGATATTCAAATGTTCAAGTATCAAGCTTTTCAGTTTTTAAGTTTCAAACAAGAGCTTTCGGAAATCAAAAATCAATATGCAGTTTTCAAATTTTTAGAAGCTTCAGTTTCAATCCAGTTCAAACTCGCTGCATTTTCAAAAGGTAAGTAAACATTTAATTTAAAACTTAAGTAGATTTATGGTGGTTGCTTATGAATTTCTATGATGATGATGCCTGTATGTGTAGATATAAGTACATAATCTTGTATATGAGTGTGTATAGATGTGCATGTCTGATTTGTATTCTTGTTCTTCTATGTTTCATATTGCAGAGTCCAAATATAGAGATAACTCATTCTCTTTTCCCCTAATTTTTTTAGGGCTTAGTTTTCAAACATTAAATGTTTGTTTAGACATAAATTTAACTTTAAAAATGAATTTAAGTAAGAATATTTGAAAGTTTACCTGGAAATTAAGAATACAGTAGGATTTTTTTTATATATGCTAAAATCAATCACTATAATCTGCTGTTTCAAGATCATAACTTGAATCCACTTTAAAAGTTATGATTTTTAAAACAAGCATCGGAATTTTTAATATTTAATTGGATATGAATTTTGGTGATGCCTGGAATGGGGTTTTTGGACGAATTTTGGTGGCCGGAGCGTCTGGGGTGGTCGTGAACTTCACTAGAGGTGGAGGGGGTACTGTTGGTTCAGGCAAAAATGTCAGGAGGTTTCACTGATCACTGTGGCGTCGATGGTGGTCAAGTTAAGTTTAAAACCCTAGTTTTTGTTGAATCTGGACTTCGGGTCACTGCTTTATCTCTGGTTGATCGAGTGTTGTTAAGCTTTGGTAAATGGTGGCGTGGAAGCGAGGCAGGGCACGGCCGGAGTGGTAGTGGCTCCGGTGATCGGAATCGAGGATTCGAAGAATTTTGCTGGATGTTGTTTTTGGTTCCAGTCCTTCTGGATAGCTCGATCTTGTTCAAGGGCTTGTATGTGTGGTTTGGTGGTCGGGGTGTGATGCTGCGATGTTGAGTGACGTTCCGGAGGATGCGTTGAGGATCGGAGGTGGCTCCGACAGTGGTGCATGTGCACAGAGATGGGGGTTGTGTCAATTGTTGGATTTGGTCTGCCTCCAAGTGGTACTCGGGCAGAAGGATGAGTGACTCGAGTAGGTTTTGTGTGTATAACCTGTAGGTTTTCAACTTAAAATTTTAACCAAAGTTTTAAAAAAAATGGAAAGAAGGGGAAACTGGGGTTTGACCCAAGTAAGCTTGGGGTTCGATCCAAAGCAGAAAATGTTAAACAGTTTTAAAGGTTCAAAAGTTTTAAAACTTGTTTTTTTTTAAATATAAAATTTTAAATTAGTTTAAAACTTTTATATAAATTACTTGATGTTTAATAAATGTTTTCTTAAACATTTTGATTTAGAATTTTGAAATTTGTTTAAATTTAAATTTTTTAAAAGTAAATTTAAAGTGATTTTGAAATCTAAGTTAGGGTTGAAATTTTAAAAGTTTATATAAAAGCAAGTTTGTAAATTAAAATTTTGAAACTAGTTTTTAAAACTATATTTGATAAATGTTTAAGATATTTTAAGAAAGATATGTTTTGATAACTTTAAATTATCAAGTAAATAATTATTTTACTTTAAACTTAATTAATGATTAATTAAATAAGAATAATGATAAGAATAAATGGTGTAATTATGTTAATGGTAATAAAGGCATTAATAAGATAACATTTTATCCTAATTAAGGTTTAATGTCTTGATATTAATTAAATTTATTTAGGAAATTAAATATAATTAATTAATTTAATTAATTGAAAAAGATTAATTAATAAATTAATTAAGGGTAATTAATTGATTTAATAATAAACAATTAAGGTTAATTAATTTAAAGGGTAATTAATTTAAGGGTTATTTGAATGGTAATTAAAAATCATTAATTAGATAATTAAGATTATTGATTAACGATTAGAGATTAATTAATTAAGTACTTAAGTGTAATTAAGAATTAATTAATCAAGTAATTAAGATTAATTAATTAAGTGATTAATGAGTAGTTAATTAATTAATTAAAGGTTACTTAACTAATAATTAAGAAGTGCTTAATTTTTAATTAAGTTTTATTAATTAATAATTAGGATTTTGTTAATTAACAATTGAAGGATAATTAATTTGTAATTAAAGATTAGTTAAGAAGTTGTTAAGTGGTAATTAATTGATTAATCAAATGGTGATTAAGGATTAATCAAATGGTAATTAAGGATTGATTAACTATTAATTAAGGATTGGTTAACTGTTAATTAAGGATTTATTAACTGGTAATTATGGATCAATTAATTCGTAATCAAGGTTGTTATGTAATAATTAGGTTTGTTAACTAATAATTAAGAGATAATTAATTAGTTAATTAATTAATTATTAGAACAATTATGGATAAATTAATTTGTATTAAGAGATATTGATTAATAATTAAGGTTATTAATCAATAGTTAATGGATAATTAATCAGTTAATTAAAGGTTAATTAATTGACTATAAAAGTAATTAAGGATTGTTTACTTTGCATTGAAGGGGACTAATTAATAATTAAGGTTTATTAATTGATAATTAAAGGATAATTAATCTGTGATTAGAGATTAATTGATTGATTGATAAGGTAATCAAGGAGTGATTAATTAATTAAATGATTGTAATTAATTAATGTTTGATTAAGCATGATTAGTTGATTAATTATGATATGGATTAATAAATTCCTGTTTGTGGATGATTATTTGTGTAGAATATCTGAATTGGATGATATCTATCGGATAATATGCTGTGATATTATTGGTATGATATTGTATATGTCAATGATAAATGTGTGATATTTATCTCTGTTAATACTGTGTGAATTCAAAATAATTGAATTGAATTGATTTGTTTAAACTTTAAACAACTTGGCCTTTAAGATATGTTTGGATTTCGATGAGACCGGGATCGGAGATCAAAATTGATTATCCGAAAACCACATACGTTAGGTCGTGAATTCAAGTGAAGATCAAGTTGAAGACAAGAAGTGTAAGAACAATCTGTTGTAAAACTCTAAGGGTGATTCAATACGAGTATAACAGAGATAGCACTTTTAGGTTCGAGATGGAGTTTCAGAGTGCAAGGGTTATTGTCGTTAACTCTAAGGGTGATTCCAAAATGGGTGTAACGAGATAATGCCTTCAGTTTCGTTCATACCCGGAGTGAACTTGTATGGACTGAATGCTTTCAGAACATCATCAGGTGGACGATGAGCATTCTAAGATAGATATGTTCTATAAAGGTAATCGTAGCCTCAAGCCTCATCAACTGGAAATGGCTAAAACAAGGGAGGTGCAGCATGGCTAAGTGGGTAGCACCCAAGTAGGATAAGATTTACCCCTGTCTAGAGTCCCTTTTTATTCGACTGTGTGGGCTGTTGAATAGCTAAAACCGTTGGGGTTTTCTTATTCGGTAATGTCCATTAAGGGATGGTTCCGGCCTTGTGTTGCAGGGGATTTTGGATGGATCCTCGGTACGGTGATCTAGGCCACATACTGTGACGGACAGTATCCAGTATCGCTGCCATTGATGGAAACTCATTCTTCCTAAGTGCCTTTACGGTTTTGATTGTATTATCCACTTTTGTGGCGAGTATGCTGGAATTTAATCATGTAACAATTTCAGTTATTTCTTATTTATTTGAAAACCCTAGACCCTATTATAATATCACTACATTTCCTATCAAATGTTTTAATTAGCGTAAGGTATAAACTTACCCATGTTTATGTTGAAAGTCTTACGTGATACCTTTTGTTTTCAAAGGTTTTTCAAAGTTAAGAAACTTTAACCCGTTTACTCACACCAGACCCATGTCTGACCCGGAGTTTATTCTGTTTTTCTTAAACTCTTGGGTGCTCAAATTTTTATGAGTAGCCGATGGATTCAGGTTAGCTTTGATGAATTCTGGATGACAGATGGAGCAGGCGGCTTCAGCATTTGTAGATATATAGTGTTTCCGCCGTGTTATATCTCTGTGATGATGTATGTATTGTATTAGAATTGTATAATATACAGGCTTTTATAACTGTCTATTTTGTGTTATTTCATGTGTGTAACTCTGAAATGTAAATGATTGTGTAATAGTTATGTTATATATTATATTTTGTTCTGTTCACCTGTAAGATTCTGATATTGTTGAGTTCTTTCTTCTATCTATTCTATTTATTTCTCTTTCTTTCTTTTAAATGATGCGTCTTTCTATGAAATGAAAGGCGGGTCGTTACACTTGGTATCAGAGCATAGGTTGAGATAATACCTAGGCTCTGGAATGGTGTCTATCTTGGGAGCGTGTATTTGTAATTATATACATACATACATACATATAATATATATGTATATATATATATATATATATTTCTACCAATTTGTTGGGTATCTATTTAGATTTCCAACATGAGTTCTAGAGGAGTTTTATCTCTCTCTTTGTTTGGTTGACCGACCTATCCTTGTATCTAATCCTATAGGCAGAGCAACTAAGTTAGATAAGATCTGTAGAGGATTTCTTATCTCCCCCATAGTCTTTCTGGTAACCCTTTTGTATTGGATTTCAAAGGGTTTGATCTGGTTTTGGATTTGGTTTGGTTGGATAGTATTGGGTTGTTTTTGATGCATGAAGCAAGGACTGTGTCTTGGAAACTGAGTTGGGAAGAATTGCAAAAGTGACTTGTGATGATGCCAGAGTTCTTTTGGGTGATCTTCTGCATCGGAGTCGAGGCATCTCCAGAAGGCATAGAGTCCATCGAGGTGGTCAGATATTGTCCAGATGTTTCCATGAGAGTAAAAATTTGTCCTCATCAGGAGATAAAGACTTGGATCATCCTTGGTTCCGGAAGCTGTGCCTATTGTTCAGCCTAGTTTTTCCCAGTTGAGGTTCAGCTATTGTCTTTGTGGCATAGTCAGATGAGTCTTTTTAGATTCTGTATGGGTTTGGTGAACCAATTTTTTCGTGATATCTTAAGTTAGTTCGTCCTTGTGTTCATCAATGTTTTCTTGTCTACTCCAAGTCTAAAGAGGAGAGCAAGCGGAATTTGGAGTTAGCGTTAGAGGCTTTGAGGAAGCATTTTGTTTTTGGTGATTGTATTTCTGTAGATCCAGCCTGATAGCTACTATTAAGGAGTGAAGAAACCGTAGTTTTTTTTTTCTGGTTTGGCAAAGTTCTTCAAGAAATTTATCAAGGATATTTCTAAGATTTCTTCGCACTCAACCAAGTGACTCGAAAAGGAGCAAAGTTAAGTGGATCCGAGTGTGAAGAGGCTTTCTTTGATTTGAAGGCAAGGCTGACTAATGTGCATGTTCTAGTTATTTCTAATGGCAAGAGTAAGTTTGAGGTCTGCAAGGACGTTTGTGTGCATGTTATGGACGGATTGGGTCGAGAATGGTCAGTGTTCCAGTTTGGAGATGGATGGCCAAGGAACATTGAGGATCATCGGAGGGATTTGTGTTTCGAATTTTAAGACTTGAGGCAAGAAGTTCTGGTAGAAAGTCGTCGCTCCAAGTGGAGTGTCCACCAGGGTATTCAGAGATATATGGATGAAGAGAGTCTTCTGGTGGCCAAGTACGAAGTTGGATCTAGCTGTTGTCGTCTTTGGATGTGCGATTTGTCAGCAGGTGTTGTTGATCTGCAGAAGACCGCAGGTTTGTTGCAGCCTTTGGAAGTTCCAAAGTGGAAGTAGGAAGTGATTTCTTTGGATTTTTTCGATGGTTTGCCAAGGACCAAAGAGGGAATTGAAGGAATACGGGTGATGGTGGACAGGTTAACTAAGAGAGCCCATTTTATTCCGGTCAAGGCAACCCGTACTACAACATCTTTGGCTGAGTTTTTCTTGGAAGAGTTTGTCTGACTGCTTGGTGTTCTAGTCAGCATTATTAGCGATCGTGATCCTGTCTTCTCCAGCATGGTTTTGGAAGGATTTGCAGATCAGCTTTGGGTTCGAGATTGAGTTTGAGTTCAGCCTATCATCCCCAGATCGACGGTCAGACGGAAGGGCTGAACCAGATTCTAGAGATTTGAGAGGGCTTGTATTTTGGAATTTTGTGGATGTTGGGAGGACCATCTACATTTATTGGAATTCTCATTTAGTTATCAGGCGAGTATCTAGATGGCACCCTATGGAGTTTTGTTTGGAAGACCTTGTAGATTTCCATTCTATTGAATAAAGTTGGGAGATCGTCTTGTTCTTGGTCCAGTATTGATCCATGAGGCATCTGTGATGGTGGAGCTTATCAAGAAGAGATTAGTGCTGTGGTCTTCAAGATTGAATTTCCAGTTTGAATAGCTGGAATTCATCATGTTTTTCACGTATCTCATCTGAGGAAATACGATAACGATCTATCTTTTGTTGTGGAGCTAGGATTTCAGAGTTTGTCTCGGGAAACTCTGAGTAGTATTAGGGAGAATTATCTGGATCTATGTCCGGATAGATAGTGTTGTTTATTTGAATGAATTGTTTGTTTGAATAAACTGTTTGTTTGGATGAATTGTTGTTTGTTTTATAGTGAATGGTTGTTAAGAATGCTTGAATGGTTAAAATGAAATAAAAGATTTTGGATTATCTTTGTTTTAAATTTCGAGGAGGAAATTCTTTTAAGGGGGGAGGAATGTGATATCCCGGAATTTCAAGGAATTTAAAATGTGATAATCTCTAAATTAAATTATTTAAAATTGATAAAATGGTTATATTTAAATTATAAAAATAATAATAAAGTGATAATTTTAAATATTGATATAGATTGATTTTAAATAGAATAATTGTTTAATTTGTGATATTTTATAAACTAGATTTTAAATAGACCTATTGTTTTCAAATTTAATAAGTGTTGTTTAAATATGTGTATACATAAGTTAACTTTAAAATTAGAATTTAATATTTCTACATTTAATAATGTGTTTGTTTAAATTAACATAGATATATTTGAGTTGATTTTAAATTGAATTTTAAATTGAATTTGAATTTTAAATTTGAATCTAAATTGAAATTTAAAAAAACTATCTTGAAATTATTTTGGATATGAAAGTATATATGAATTAAGTTTTTATTTAAAATAATATATTAATTTAACAAAAGAATTTTATTTTTATAAATTTAGAAAATATTTATTTAATAGTAAATAAGTACAAAAGTTTTAAAATTAGCATTTAGAAATGGATTAAATAATTTTATATGATTTTATTTAGAATCTAATTGGTTTATATTTTATTTTCTTTTAAACGTTTTATTTATATAAAAAAAGAAGCATTTATAAATTAATAAAAGCACTTACTTATTAGGAAAATTAATAATAAAGCTTTTAAAATCATTTAAAAATAATTTTAAAATAAGTTATGACAAGTGTTAATTTTTAAAGCTTATTGATTAACATGTGTTATGAATTAAATAAGGGTTTGTGACAAACGTAAGAACATTGAACAAGTGTCCTTATTTAATTTTCTTTTTCTTTTATTTTGACAAACCATAATTCACATAATATAAAACTTCCATTTCTTTCTCTCTTCATTCCTTTTCTTATCCTTTCATTTCAAGCAAGAAATCAATGACCAGTATTGTATTCATTTCCTCAAAATCAACCTGAAAGCATTTTATAAAAGTTCAAACTGAAATCAAAACCTATAACCTCTGCAAAACATTTTAAAAGCCCGAAACCAAATTTTTTTCAAAATCTATAATTTCTTCTCAAACCTGAAACACCTCCTCTAAAAATCAATACCTGTGAAACAACTTTCAAATCTGTAATCTTCTTTTATCAAGTCTATAGCATTTTCCAAAATTGCAACCTGTAGAACATTTTTTTTCAAATCTGAAGTTCAACAAATCCTGTAACTTTTTCTCAAAGCCTGTCAACCAAGACTTCAGCTGCATAATGAAATCTGGAAACAATAAATTTTCAAAGTCTTAAAAGCATTCTAGTTTCAAGAAAGACAAAGTTTCAGAAATCAAAACAACAGTGATATTCAAATGTTCAAGTATCAAGCTTTTCAGTATTTAAGTTTCAAACAAGACAAAGCTTTCAGAAATCAAATATCAATATGCAGTTTTCAAATTTTCAGAAGCTTTAGTTTCAATCCTGTTCAAACTCTGTGCATTTTCAAAAGGTGAGTAAACATTTAATTTAAAACTTAAGTAGATTTATGGTTGTTGCTTGTGAATTTCTATGATGATGATGCCTGCATGTGTAAATATAAGTATAGAATCTTGTATATGAGTGTGTACCGATGTGCACATCTGATTTGCATTCTTGTTTTTCTCTGTTTCATATTACAGAGTCCAAATATAGAGATAACTTATTCTCTTTTCCCCTGATTTCTTTTAAGACTTAGTTTTCAAACATTAAATGTTTGTTTAGACATAAATTTAATTTTAAAAATGAATTTAAGTAAGAATATTTGAAAGTTTATCTGGAAATTAAGAATAAAGTAGGATTTCATTTATATATGCTAAAATCAATCACTATAATCTGCTGTTTCAAGATCATAACTTGAATCCACTTTAAAAGTTATCATTTTTAAAACAAATATCAGAATTTTTAATATTGAATTGGATGTGAATTTTGGTGATGTCTAGAATGAGGTTTTTGGATGAATTCTGGTGGCTGGAGCATTTGGGTTGGTCGTAAACTTCACGGGAGGTGGACGGGGTACTGTTGGTTCAGGAAAAAATGTCAGGAGGTGTCATTGATCAATGTGGCATCGATGGTGGTCGAGTTAAGCTTAAAACCCTAGTTTTTGTTGAATCTGGAATTCGGGTCATTGCTTTATCTCTGGTTGATCGAGTGTCGTGAAACTTTGGTGAATGTTGGCGTGGAACCAAGACAGGGCATGGCCAGAGTGGTAGTGGCTCCGGTGGTCGGAATCGAGGATTCGAAGAATTTTGCTGGAGGTTGTTTTTGGTTCCAGTCCTTCTGGATAGCTCAATCTTGTTCGAGGGCTTGTAAGTGTGGTTTGGTGGTCGGGGTGTGATGCTGCGATGTAGAGTGACGTTCCGGAGGATGCGTCGAGGATCGGAGGTGGCTCCGGCAGTTGTGCATGGGCACAGAGATGGGGGTTGTGTCAGTTGCTGGATTTGGTCATGCCTCGAAGTGGTACTCGGGCAAAAGGATGAGTGACTCGAGTTGAAACTCGAGTAGGTTTTATGTGTATAGCCTGTAGGATTTAAACTTAAAAATTTAATCAAAGTTTTAAAAAAAATTATGAAAGGAAATTAAATATAATTAATTAATTTAATTAATTATAAAGGATTAATTAATAAATTAATTAAGGGTAATTAATTGATTTAATTAATAAATAATTAAGGTTAATTAATTTAAAGGGTAGTTAATTTAATGGTTATTTGAATGGTAATTAAAAATCATTAATTAGATAGTTAAGATTAATGATTAATGATTAGAGATTAATTAATTAAGTAATCAAGTGTAATTAGGAATTAATTAATCAAGTAATTAAGATTGATTAATTAAATGATTAATGAGTAGTTAATTAAGT
This sequence comes from Allium cepa, assembly GCA_030765085.1. NCBI lineage: Eukaryota > Viridiplantae > Streptophyta > Magnoliopsida > Asparagales > Amaryllidaceae > Allium > Allium cepa. The sequence continues at coordinate 187,132,269 of CM060937.1, read as the reverse complement.
AATTAAAGGTTACTTAATTAATAATTAATAAGGGATTAATTTGTAATTAAGTTTTATTAATTAATAATTAGGATTTTATTAATTAATAATTGAAGAATAATTAATCTGTAATTAAAGATTAATTAAGAAGTTGTTAAGTGGTAATTAATTGACTAATCAAATGGTGATTAAGGATTAATTAAATGGTACTTAAGGATTGATTAACTGTAATTAAGGATTGGTTAACTATTAATTAAGGATTTATTAATTGGTAATTATGGATCAATTAATTTGTAATTTAGGTTGTTAATTAATAATTAGGTTTGTTAATTAATAATTAGGAGATAATTAATTAGTTAATTAGTTAATTATAAGAATAATTATGGATTAATTAATTTGTATTAAGGGATATTGATTAATAATTAAGGTTATTAATCAATAGTTAATGGATAATTAATCAGTTAATTAAAGGTTAATAAATTGATTATAAAAGTAATTAAGGATTGATTACTTTGTATTGAAGGAGATTAATAAATAATTAAGGTTTATTAATTGATAATTAAAGGATAATTAATATGTGATTAGAGATTAATTGATTGATTGATAAGGTAATCAAGGAGTGATTAATCAATTAAATGATTGCAGTTAATTAATGTTTGATTAAGCAGGATTAGGTGATTAATTATGATATGGATTAATAAATTCCTGTTTCTGGATGATGTTTGTGTAGAACATCTGAATTGGATGATATCTATTGGATAATATGCTGTGATATTCTATGGTATGATATTGTATATATTAGTGATAAATGTGTGATATTTATCTCTGTTAATGCTGTGTGAATTCAAAATAATTGAATTGAATTGAATTATTTAAACTTTAAACAACTTGGCCTTTAAGATACGTTTAGATTTCGATGAGACCGGGATAGAAGATCAAATTTGATTATCCGAAAACCACATCGATTCAAGTTAAACGTTAGGTCGTGAATTCAAGTGAAGATCAAGTTGAAGACTCGATGTGTAAGAACTATCTATTGTAAAACTCAAAGGGTGATTCGAATACGAGTATAACGGAGATAGTACTTTCAGGTTTGAGATGGTGTTTCAGAGTGCAAGGGTTATTGTCGTTAACTCTGAGGGTGATTTCAAAATGAGTTTAACGAGATAATGCCTTCGGTTTCGTTCGAACCCGTAACGAACTTGTATGGATTGAATGCTTTCAGAACATCATTAGGTGGACGATGAGTATTCTAAGATAGATATATTCTATAAAGGTGATCGTAGCCTCAAGCCTCATCAACCGGGAATGGCTAAAATAGGGGAGGTGCAGCAAGGATAAGTGGGTAGCACCCAAGTAGGATAAAATTTACCCCTTTCTAGAGTCCCTTTTATTCAACTGTGTGGGCGGTTGAATAACTACAACCGTTGGGGTTTTCTTATTCGGGATTGTCCAGTAAGGGATGGTTCCGGCCTTGTGTTGCAGGGGATTTAGGGTGGATCCTCGGTACGGTGATCTAGGCCACATACTATGACAGACGGTACCCTAGTAGCCCTGCCGTTGATGGAAAACCATTCTTCCCACGTGCCCTTACGGTTTTGATTGTATTACCCACTTTTGTGGCTAGTATGATGGAATTTAATCATGTAACAATTTCAGCTATTTCATATTTATTTGAAAACCCTAGACCCTATTATAATATCACTAGATTTCCTATCAAATGTTTTGGTTAGCTTAAGGTAAAAACTTACCCATGTTTATGTGTGGGAAGTCTTATGTGATACCTCTTGTTTTCAAAGGTTTTTCAAAGTTAAGCAACTTTAACCCGTTTACTCACACCAGACCCATGTTTGACCCAGAGTTTATTCTGTTTTTCTTAAACTGGGTACTCAAATTTTTATGAGTAGATGAGGGATTGAGGTTAGCTTTGACGAATTCTGGAGGAGAGATGGAGTAGGAGGCTTCAGCATTTGTAGATATATAATGTTTCTGCTGTGTTATATCTTTGTGATGATGTATGTATTGTATTAGAGTTGTATAATAGACTAGCTTTTATAACTGTCTATTTTGTGTTATTGTATCTGTGTAACTCTGAAATGTAAATGACTATGTAATAATTATGTTACATATTATATTTTGTTCCTTTCTAGTGTGAGACTCTGATATTGTTGAGTTAATCTCTTTGTTTCTTTTAAATGATGTGTCTTCCTGTGGAATGAATGGCGGTTCATTAAAAATAATATTTTGGTTTTTGTTCCATTAAAATTTTATCAACCACGTGAGTTCAAGTCAATAAAATGTGCTAAAATGTCATCTGAGGTCGTTCAAATTGCAAAAACAGTGGGATAACGCCATTGTGATCTATATTGTTGCCACCAGACCATATTTTTCATGCTTTAAAGATTATATATTTAGGGTTTGGAAATCAAAAACGAATTTTCTATTTATTCAAAGGAAAATGGATTTTATGTTATTAAATTTAATAACAAAAAGATTGTGACAGAATCTTGGAAGTTGGTCCCTATTATTACAACAAAAAATTGATGATGATGAAGAGATGGTCTCTTGGGATGCAACTTAATGAAGAGCTACTCAACTATATCCCAATATGGGTTTGATTCCCTAATCTACCTCCTGATTATTATACGGAAAAGGGAATAAGTCATACTGCTTCGATCCTTGGTTCCCCCATCAAACTGGACAAATTTACTAAAGGAATAATAAAAATCGCATACGCCAGAGTTCTTACAGAGATCAAACTCGTTTGATTTTCCAAATAGAATTCCAGTTTTATCTGAAAAAGATGAAACGGTTTGGCAGGAAGTGGCTTATGAATGGAAACCCTACATCTATGCTAATTTTTCAAGTTATGGTCATATGGAACCACACTATCAATTTAGCAAAGTTTGGAAGCCAAAAATTCATCAATAGGAAAATTCGAATAAAAGCACTGATGCGCATATTGACGAAATCAATCATAATTAGGATACTCTAGTTGATCCAGTTAATATCTCCAATAATCAAAACAATCTTGATCAAGGTCGTACTGTTAGCATGGATCAAACTGAAGATAATCATAATATACTCAAAGTTACAGAAAAACAGAAGGCTCAAACAGTCCAATCAGTGACTAATTTCATGAATATTATATCTAATACATTTCAAGGTTCAAAGTCTCTCATTTCTGAAACAAACTCACAACAAATAGATTACACTCATATTGAAGAAAACATTATGGCTGAAGAAGTGCCTGAAGTCCTTATTGTGCAACAATTACATAATAATGAGACTCTTGAAGCCCATGATCATAATAAGCAGCCAATTGCTCCTACTTACACCCCCACAGACCATGTTCTAGATAATCTGAAATCTAAATCCATTCATGCAACCAGATCAAGCTCTGTTTGTAAAATTAGGACTGAAGAGTTACCTTTTGAGTTTAAAGCCACTAATTCTCCTGATGTCATCGACAATCCTGCATGGGCTAATTTAGTTACTTAGTTAAAAGGTAAAAGTAAGAAAGAAAAAAAAGACAACGGGGGCCGCTACTTCCACGGTAAATGGTAGTAGCCTAGAAATCAACTTATAAATGCATTTCCTTTTGTGGAACATAAAGGGTTTAAATGCCCTTATGAAACAATTAGAAATTATGTAGATTTTAAGTACCAAAAAATTCTCTTTCCTTGATTTTCTTGAAAATAAATCGTCCCATGATAATATTGATAAATTCATGGCTAAAACTAATTGTTATTGGACGTATTCTCATAATATTAATAGTGATCAGAATTGTAGAATCTTGAACATATGGGACCCCAATCACTGGTCTAATATCGTTCTTCACTCCAATGAAACAATATATCGCTTGTATACTTCATAATGCAAATGGTATTAGTGTTCTTTGCACTACTTTCTATGCTGCTAATGATGAAACATAAAGAACAGAGCTATAGAGGTATATTTCTGAGCAGTCTTCTAATTTTAATTTACCATGGATTGTTGTAGGTGATTTTAACACTATATTATCGTCTAAAGATAGAGTTAACTATGGTCTATAATTCTATGAGTAAGCAAAGTTTTATTGATTGCATTTCATATTCTATTTAATTGAACCTGATTTTACTAGAAACTTTTTCACTTGGAGAGGAGGTCTTAATTTCTCTACTCATAGTAAAATCGACTGTGTTTTTGTGAATAAACTATGGGTGAACATTTTTCAATTTGGCATACACTTTGGAAATCACTCTCTAAGTGATCATACTCCTATATTAATCAAGCTCTTATTATGTAACAAATCAAAGCCTAGATTACCTTTCAGATACAATAATGCATGACATCTTCAAGAAGGCCGCTTTTCCTCTCTAGGATGATCTGTTGGAAGAATTTTCTAGGAATCCTCTTTACAATCTCCTTTGCAAGCTGACGCAGCGGATATTTCAAAACAAACTTCAATTTATGAAATGTAGCAATCGGTGATTTGAAAATACTGCAATGCCCAAATCCGTTGATCCAAAGATGCCGGATTCTAGCTATCTTCGTCTCGTTGATCGCGCACGATACCGAGAAACAAAGATCTACGATTCTTCGACGTTGATCATGCGCACTTGATTCCGTGAGTCGGCTTCACAAACGAAGATTCGAGCGCACTCGAATGACGTAGGTGGAGATAGGAGATCTCACTCGACTACCAATTAGAGAAGAAAGCACAAAGCAATCAACAAGAAATTTTATTCAATTTTCAACAACCATTACAAATGACACGACTTGCCTATTTATAGGCTTACAACTCACTACAAGACTTAAAAAAATTACAACACAATGGTACACGACTTAAAGAAAAAGGAAAATGCAGCGACTTTATGCTAACTCGGCTACGGTTCAACTGAAACTCGGCAATGACTTAAAATTAGGTTGGTAACGACCTATAATTTTGCAGCGACTTAAAAATCTTTCACACGACTTAGCATTTCAATAGCAATGAGTCGGCCCCGACTTAAAAATAAAGTCGTTCGCGACTTAATATTCTTCCACAGCAACCATAAGTCGACCGCGACCTGCAGAGAAGACGAGATGGAGACTCGCGACCTAAGATTTCGTTCACGCGACTTTAAAAAGCTCGGCAACGATTTATTGAAGGCGCACGCGACATAAGGAATAGCACGGTTTACGACCTAGGCTGGAGAAGAGATTCGCGACTTAAGGATTTCATAAGTCGTTCGCGAGTTAGGGATGGATCGCGACTTGGGTAACTCGCGTATGGTATATGGATTTAGGGCTTTAGCTGGGAGTAAGTCGTTAACGACTCATGGCAGAGTCGCGACTTATGGTTTTGGAAGGGGCGATGGAATTGAGTCGTGCTGTGGTTGAGTCGGGGATGTAGTTAAGTCGTGTGTCGGTGTCATGGATGGAATAGTTAAGTCGTGTGTCGGTGTCATGGATGGAGACTGAGTCGTCGCGAGTTGAGGTATGTGTTTCATCATCCTCCCCTTGTTGGAAGGAATTCGTCGTCGAATTCACTCTCTCGTCATCTTCGTCAAGTTCCTCCCCATAATACGGAATTAAGTGTTTGACATTGAAAACATCAGAAGTATGAACATTTTTCGGCAACTTTAACCGATACGCATTATCATTGATCCTCTTCAAGATTTCTACTGGACCAATCTTTCGTGCCTTCAACTTATTGTAAGTTCCAACTGGAAAACAATCTTTCGTCAATACCGCGTAAACAAAATCTCCCTCTTTGAAGACTATACTTCTTCTTTTCTTATCCGCCATTTGTTTATACTTCTCATTTGCCTTTCCCAATCGTTCCTGAACGATTCTATGGCATTCCGTCAACCCAACAACAAAATCAGCAGCCCGCTTAACTGTCCCTTTCGGTTGCGGTACTATTGTTAAATCCAACGGCCCCTTCGGTAAGCTTGAATATACAATCTGAAATGGACTGAAACCCGTACTACGATTTACTGCATGATTATGAGAAAACTCTGCCTGGCATAACTTCATGTCCCAACTCTTCAGATTGTCTTTCACAAGACATCGTAACAAGTTTCCCAACGATCTATTCACCACCTCTGTTTGCCCATCTGTTTGCGGATGATAAGCACTACTAAATTTCAGCTTCGTTCCCACCATCTTCCACAAACTAAGCCAAAAATGACTTAAAAATCCGGTATCCCTGTCTGAAACAATAGACTCCGGCAACCCATGTAAACGATAGATTTCTTTAAAGAATAACTGTGCCACTCGAACTGCATCCGATGTCTTCTTACAGGCTATAAAATGCGCCATCTTCGAAAACCTGTCCACTACAACAAATATAGAATCATTTCCCCTTTGAGTTCTAGGCAAACCCAAAACAAAATCCATGCTGATATCAGTCCATGGTCTGTTAGGCACAGGTAACGGCATATATAATCCCGCATTCGTAGCTGTTTCCTTCGAAACCTGACAGATATGACATCTCTCCACAAATCTCTCTACCTCTTTCCTCATTGATGGCCAATAATAAGACTGAGAAATCAACTGCAATGTACGATCTCTGCCTACATGGCCTTCTTCATGTAATTCTTTAACGATCTTCATTCTCAAGCTACAATCTGGTATACATAAACGATTTCCTTTGAACAAGAATCCATCAACCAACACAAATTCATCAGTACTTCCTTCCGTGACTTTCTCAACAAATTTCACAAAGTAAGGATCTTCTTCAATCAGCTCTGGTAATAATTCAAACCCTGTCACTTCAACTTTCATTGTCGTTAATAAATGACTCCTCCTACTCAAAGCATCAGCCACCCGATTCGTCACCCCGGATTTGTGTTTAACAACAAAGGTAAACTGCTGTAAATATGCAATCCATGATGCATGTCTTGCTGAAATTTTATCCTGCCCCTGTAAATGCTTCAAAGCTTCATGATCAGTGTAAAAAACAAATTCCTTCTGAAACAGGAAGTGTCTCCAATGCTTAACAGCTTGCACAACAGCGTAAAATTCAACGTCATATGTACTGTATCTCATCTTTGCCCTTGATAACTTTTCACTGAAATATGCAATAGGTCTCCCCTGCTGACTCAACACTCCCCCAATCTCAACCTTTGATGCATCATTGTGTAGCTCAAACAACAATTGAAAATTAGGTAAAACAAGAATTGGCGCTGCCGTCAACAGTTCTTTGATTCGTTCAAAAGCAATCCCGGCTTCTTCGGTCCACGAAAACTATTTACCCTTCATGCAATCAGTAATTGGAGCCATTACGCTACTGAAGTGTGGAATGAATCTTCGGTAGAATGACGCTAGTCCATGAAAACTTCTCACTTCCGTAATTGTCTTTGGCTGTGGCCAATTTCTGACTGCCTCAACTTTACTCTGATCAACTTGAATACCTTCTCCTGAAACAACATAACCCAGAAATAAAACACTGTGCGTCATAAACACACATTTCTTCGTAGCAGCATAAAATTGTTCCTCACGAAGAATAATCAACACTTCCCTCAAATGTTGAATATGCTCCTCCATACTCCTGCTGTAAATCAGAATATCATCGAAATAAACTACGACGAACTTCCCAATGAATGGTCTGAAGATTTGATTCATCACCCGCATGAATGTACTAGGTGCATTTGACAAACCAAATGGCATAACCAACCATTCGTATAACCCCTCTCTTGTTTTGAAGGCTGTCTTCCATTCGTCTCCAGGTCTAATCCGAATTTGATGATAACCGCTTTTCAAATCAATTTTCGAAAAGATAGTAGCCCCACTCAACTGATCTAGCAAGTCATCCAACCTCGGCATTGGAAATCTATATCTCACAGTAATCTTATTCAATGCTCGACTGTCAGTGCACATCCTCCACGTCCCGTCCTTCTTCGGTACTAATAAAGCTGGCACAGCACATGGACTTAAACTTTCCTGCACACGTCCCTGCTCAAGTAACTCTTCCACCTGTCTCCTCAACTCCTCATGTTCCTTCGGACTCATTCGATAATGTGGTCTATGCGGTAATACGGCTCCCGGAACAAGATCGATTTGATGTTGAATATCTTTTAGTGGCGGCAACTCCTTAGGCAACTCCTCTGGGAATACATCCTCAAATTCTTTCAAAACTGGTTTTGCTTCTTCTGGGATTTCAACCTCTTCGTTACACTCTCGTCCAATCAACAAGTACACTTCAGGTTCTTCTCCGATTTCCTTGACAAACTCCTTCAAAGTTAACAGAGTTTTCAATTCTTCAATTTCCTCCAGCTTGCTTTCTTTCTGTTGCTGCTTCTTGGGAACTAAAGTAATTTTAGTGCCTTCAAACATGAAACTATATCTATTAGCACGACCATCATGTTGAACTGCTCTATCAAACTGCCATGGTCTGCCCAACAACAGATGACATACGTCCATGTCTACAACATCGCACCAAATTTCATCCTTGTATTTCTTTCCAATTGAAAATTTAACACAAGCTCTCCTTCCGACTTTCACCTCACCTCCTTTCCTCAACCAAGCTAACTTGTACGGTTTAGGATGCTTCTTGGTTTTCAATTCCAACTTCTTTACTGCCTCTGTAGAGATAATGTTATCGCAACTCCCAGCATCAATAACGAATTTACAAACTCTTCCAAGAATAGTACAAGTAGACTGAAATATGTTATTCCTCAACCAACTGTCTCCCTCCTCTTGCTTTGGTGTCAAACAACTCCTCCTCATCATCAGTGAATATCCTTCGTCTCCCGATAACAAGTCTTCCTCCTCAACCGGTAAGGAATTGGAACACTCAGCCTCTTCATCCTCATCCTCAGCTTCAACTATCATAGTTCTCTTCTTCGGCTTCGGACACTCATTGCTTTTATGACCCATTTCCTGGCAATTATAACATTTGAACCCACTATTAACCTTCGCCTACTCACCCTCCTTCACAATTGGCTTACTGACAAGTTTAGGAACATTAGAACTTCCACTGGCCCCCTTCACTTGATTGTTAGAATTAGTAAACACACCACCTCCACGCCTTCCCTGCTTCTCCCAAGCTAACGCTTTCTGATGTGCCTCTGCTACAGATCTTGGATCAAACATATTAACCATATCCTGGATCTGCATTCTCAATCCCCCAATGAATCTAGCAGTTAACTGTTCTTCAGTCTCCATAATATCGTTCCTGGCAATGAGTTGGTAAAATTCATCAGCATAATCACTAACAGACTTTGTCCCTTGCCTTAGATTCTGCAACCTCTGGTACATAAGTGATTGATAGTTGTAAGGTAAGAAAGTAGATCTCATCAACTTCTTCATCTTATCCCACTCAACAACCTTCGACTTCCCCATCCGTTCTCGTGTAAGTTTAGTTTGCTGCCACCATGCCAATGCTCTTCCCCTCAATCTAGTAGCAACCAACTTCACTCGACGATTCTCCGGCACTTCCTTGAAATCAAAGATTTCTTCAACATTAGATAACCAGTCTAAGAACTCCTCAGCAACCATCCCACCTTTAAACTCTGGAATCTCCATCTTCATTCCCAATTCCCATCAACGATCATCATCTATATCTCGATACTGACGTAGTGTTTGTTCTCTATCTCGATGCATACTCTCTCTGTCACCAACAAATTCCTCATCAAAATCTGAAGTATATCATTGTCGTTCACGCCCTCCAACATCTCTTCGATCCCGATCATCAACATTCCTCCTACTTCGATTATCAACACTTCTATGCTCTTGACTTTCTCTCCTCTCCCGTTCTGAATGTGATGAAACTCTACTACCCCCACGGTTTGATTCAGGTGAAATTCTTCTTCTACTTTGATTCATTTCAAGCATCATTCTCTCTAATCGACCAATTCCTTCGTTCAACTTTTCAGTAAAGCTCTCGTGGATTCGTTGCTCCATTTCATCGGCCTCTTCTCTTCCATACAAGGCATTAATATTGCGATGACGTTGAGCTCGTCTCGGTGGCATGATTGAACTTCGCAAAATCTTTAAACAATAAACTTCAACAAATCAAACTTCAAAAATCTTCAAACAAAACAACTCCAAAGCTACAATTCAAATCAACTAGCACGGCTTCAAGCTTGCTTCGAACTTCACTTTGGCGTGCAATCTCTCCCACACAAATTCAAACACCTTCAACAAACTCTAGATCCAAAATGAGATGGATCAAAAACTTCAAACTTGTTGCAACTTCAATATGAACATGACGAACATAAACTTCAAACTTCAAATACTTGGCTCCAAGACCCGATTTAGCTATGATTGGCTAAAACAAGCTCTGATACCAAACTGACGCAGCGGATATTTCAAAACAAACTTCAATTTATGAAATGTAGCACTCGGTGATTTGAAAATACTGCAATGCCCAAATCCGTTGATCCAAAGATGCGGGATTCTAGCTATCTTCGTCTCGTTGATCGCGCACGATACTGAGAAACAAAGATCTACGATTCTTCGACGTTGATCAAGCGCACTTGATTCCGTGAGTCGGCTTCACAAACGAAGATTCGAGCGCACTCGAATGACGTAGGTGGAGATAGGAGATCTCACTCGACTACCAATTAGAGAAGAAAGCACAAAGCAATCAATAAGAAATTTTATTCAATTTTCAACAACCATTACAAATGACACGACTTGCCTATTTATAGGCTTACAACTCACTACAAGACTTAAAAAAATTACAACACAATGGTACACGACTTAAAGAAAAAGGAAAATGCAGCGACTTTATGCTAACTCGGCTACGGTTCAACTGAAACTCGGCAAATGACTTAAAATTAGGTTGGTAACGACCTATAATTTTGCAGCGACTTAAAAATCTTTCACACGACTTAACATTTCAATAGCAATGAGTCAGCCCCGACTTAAAAATAAAGTCGTTCGCGACTTAATATTCTTCCACAGCAACCATAAGTCGACCGCGACCTACAGAGAAGACGAGATGGAGACTCGCGAGCTAACATTTCGTTCACGCGACTTTGAAAAGCTCGGCAGCGATTTATTGAAGGCGCACGCGACATAAGGAATAGCACGGTTTACGACCTAGGCTGGAGAAGAGATTTGCGACTTAAGGATTTCATAAGTCGTTCGCGAGTTAGGGATGGATCGCGACTTGGGTAACTCGCGTATGGTATATGGATTTAGGGCTTTAGCTGGGAGTAAGTCGTTAACGACTCATGGCAGAGTCGCGACTTATGGTTTTGGAAGGGGCGATGGAATTGGCGATGGAATTGAGTCGTGTTGTGGTTGAGTCGGGGATGTAGTTAAGTCGTGTGTCGGTGTCATGGATGGAATAGTTAAGTCGTGTGTCGGTGTCATGGATGGAGACTGAGTCGTCGCGAGTTGAGGTATGTGTTTCATCACAAGCACAAACTGGTGAAATCTGCATTTAAAAACTAGATTAAAAATAAAAGCAATATTCATATTCTGGCTGAAAAGCTAAAGGAAGAGGTTAATGGTCTTTATAAGCAGTTGCTTCAAAAACCTCTAAATGATTATCTAATAGAACAATATTCCTTGAAAACAGAACAAATATATAATATTGTAAGGAAAATTAAGATAGAAAATGAATAGAGAATGAAAAATAACTGGCTGGTTAAAGGCGACAGACCAATTGCATTCTTCTACAACAAAGTTAATTTTATTAATCCTAAGCGAAGGAGTGTTTATATTATTAATGAAAATGGGTCATGGATTTCAGCACCAGAAAAATTAGCTTCTAAATCTATTAAAAATTTCTCTGATTTGTTTTCATCGTCTCAGGCCGCACTTCAATTTTCAGACATTACATGCAAGAGAATCTTATTAGATAACGCTAGAAGCAATTTATGCAGACTATTTGAGCTAGAGGAAGTAAAATCAGCTTTATTCCAAATTAATGACAATAGTACCCCTGGTCCTAGTGGCATGAACTCAAAAAATTTCAAAGACATTAGGAACAAATAAAAAACATATGGAATTCAATGAATGGTATTCCCCAGTCCAAAAAGATAATTAGAGAAATCAATCACACATTCATACGGCTCATTCGAAAGAAGCCTGACGCCACTGATATAGTAGACTTTAGACTAATATCATTATGCAATGTTTCATTTGAAATATTAGCTAATCTTCTTTGCAATATAATGAATGGTTATATGAATGGTCTAATTTCATATAATCAGAATGCATTCATTCTGGGTAGAATTATCAGTGAAAACTCCATTCTAGCTCGTGAAATGGTCAGGGGCTTCAATAAGAAGAATTATAACAATTTATGTTTGAAAATTGACTTGCATAAAGCCTATGGTAAAAATAATCAAGAATTTATTCATCGTATGTGGATTGCTATTTGTTTTCCTCTGCTATTTACCAATCTAATCTACGAATGCATATCTACTCCCTCATTTTCAGTATTAATTGATGGTTCACCCTATGGTTTGATTGATAGCTCTAGAGGTCTTAGACAAGAGGACCCCCTCTCTCCATATTTGTTCTCAATTGCTATGGAAATTTTAATAATTTATCTTGACATGAAATATTTGAAAGATAACTTCAGCTCCATATATAAGACAGAATCCACGATCACACATTTATTATATGTAGATGACATTCTTATTTTGGCCAAAGCAACCATTCAGAATGCTAATTCGTCCAGTACATTTTTCGGGTATTAATTTTTTTTTCTAGTATTGGTATTAATGAAAACAAATCTGCTGTGTATTTCAGCAAGGGAGCTAATAACAAGCATATGATTACTAATATTCTTAATATCAATAGTGGTAGCCTCCCCATCATTTACTTGGGCATCCCTTTATCTAGCAACCAATTAAGATTAAGGGATTTTGGATGTTTAATTGATAGGATTAACAAAAAATTCAACCATTGGAATAATAAATTACTCAACATTAGTGGTCAAATTGACTTGTTAATACTGTCATCTACCCAATGATCCATTTCTAGATGCAATTATCCTAATTACCTATGACTGTGATACAAAGAATCAACTCTTTGTGTGCTAATTTCATTTGGAAATCCAAGTCTCATAAAATGGCTTGGGATGATGTGTGTAAAAACAAAAATGAAGTTGGACATGGTATTAAAATAATTAAAGAAATTGCTAAGTTAGTTGTTGTAAAATTGCTCCAGAAATATATATAAGGTGATTCTTTATGGCAAATGGATGCATGATAAATATTGTAACACTATTAATTTATAAACTACTGTAATATACAATAATGCTTCTTATACTTGGAAGCTCCTTTTTAAAGCAAGACAATGGTGTAAAAGTTTAATAGAACCAAAAAGTTGCAAATGGTGGAAAGTCTAATGTCTGGTTTGACCCCTGGATTGAGGGTCACTCTTTAATTGACAAATTTGGTTGGAATACAATGACCATTACTGGTGGATATAATAAAAAAGTTTCTACTTTAATCTCTGGTAATAAATGGAAGCAACATTTCGACCGCATTCCTACTCAAATACAGCAAACAGTGAACAAAATCAAAATCCATGATCAAATGCCCCAGATTTTTTGGCTCTGGATTCCTAATAATGATGGACACTTCAGTGTAAAGTTTTCCTGAAATCAAATAAGATGTTAATATCCAAAGTTTAACTGGACCAAGATCATTTAAGATAAGCTTTGTGCTCCTAAAATGTCTACATGCAACCTTCTTGCCCAAATAAATAAATTAATTAAATACAAAAGAAAAACTTAGCAGATGGAATCATGACATTAATCGCACTTGTGTCTTGTGTTCTCAACATTTTGAAGATAGAGACCATCTTTTCTTCCAATGTGATTATTCTAAGAGGCTTTATATCACACATAAGCTACATATTAACCTTGGCGATACTTGCGACTTTATTCAAATTCATGATTATCCATGCCAGAATCAGTCATCTAGTTTAGCAAGCTATCATCTTAGTAATACTATTCCAAATACTTCAATCTGGCACATATGGTGTGAAAGAAACTCGAGAAGTTTCGACAATATTTAAATGCCAGTTAAATTTGGAGTTTTTCTCATTTTACATGATAGCAGGAATCTAGTTAAGTTTAAATTGGATTCTAAAATGGAAAATAAGGAGATTGAGCTTATCTTGGCAACTTTGAATAGTGCAATCGACCAGATCAAACAACCATCCTCCTTGATCTCTGTTCTATCACTTGCTTAAGGTTGAAGCTAGTTTTGTCACTTGCTAAAGATTGAAGCTAGTTCTGCACTCCATTTTCTCCATTATCTTAGCCTCTACCATTATTTTCAGCTCACTTTGTTGAGTAGATATGATCTATTTTTGGTTGTCAAGTTTTTCTCTCTCCAATTGTATGAAGATGAAGTCAATCTGAATCGATGTTTATCTCGTATGGCCTTTTGTTTTATCGAGAGTTACGTGACTTGTAGTTGTTTTGTATTTTTGCTTTGCATTCTTTTTGGTTGTTTTACTTTCTCTGGATTTTTGCCCCAAGTTGATCGTATGGTTGGTTTTGAGTGTGTTATACATGTTTACTCCTCCAACGTTTGACAACTTAGTCTTGCAGCTTTTGTCTCTTGTTGTACTATTAATATATGGACATGATATATTCTCTTTTTCCTGGCAAGGTACCCACTTAGGTAGGGGGTTGCAAGTTTTAACGAGGCATGTCATGAAAGTATATGAGCCCTTTTTTATAATTAAAGTAATTTTTTTCCAAAAAAAATGAAGAAGAAGTGCAAATGGAAGATTGATCTTTGTCATCCGACGTGTCATTACATTCATATTGCAATCTTTAATATAAGTGAAAGGTAATTTGGTCAAATGACATTCTAGAAGCTGCTAATTTGTAACAAAATTTTGAATAAAATTTGTATAATTCAAAGATATATGTTTGCAAGCTCCTTTCTCAATACTCCATGATGGTGCGAATATTTTGTGATATATTTGTGTTATTATCATTATCCTATCATGTATAATATCCTCGTTATACTTTCTTAGTTAAAGCTTAATATAGAAACCTACTACCATAATCAATCAGATGTGTTTCTTTATTAATTTTGGTTCATAAAATGTTATTTATTGGACAAATGGAGTTCGATTAAAAAACATCACTACAATAGTTGTTGCCTTATTGGTGCCACTTTAATAAGTAGGCTAGCTAACAACTTAAACAATACATTCACCAAATTAGAAAGGTCGCAATGCTAAAGTCAAAATGATTTGGATAAATTCAAATATTTGACTAAGCTTGTACATATATAATTACCCTGATATGATGTACAAGATAGAAAAAAGTTATACTTGCATCATATAAGAATTTAAGCATGCTAAACTTATAGAAGAAAACAATCCAAATCCAAAATTAAAAAAAAAGAATAAAGTATGCCTACTTATCCTCGGGCAATAAAAAGGCAAACTGCCTCTATGCAATAGCACTTGGGGAAATTGAACTAAAATGCCTCTGCTTAGATCATCATTACTTTGGACAATTCTATCTACACCACGCTTTTCTCCTTACCCACACCACACCTTTGTCAATATCCAGATTTTCCAAAATTGCATATATCTTCAAACCATAATAGATCTTGTCTAAAAGAAATAATCATGTACATAAGCTCTAATGGAGTGATGCTCGATCCAAGTTAGATTCATGTAATAACCTCATTCGATCCTAGCGATGTTCGTATAATAACCTAATTTGGGTCGAGCAAGGTTTGTGTAATAATTTAGTTTTAACCGAGCATGGTTTATGAACAATCCATGTCATAGTTGAACGTGGCTTAAGAAATATGAGAGCATTTTTGGAATGAATTGGGGTGAAAGGAAAAAAATGAGGTTTGACGATTATTTTTAAGTGAGTAGGGTGTGAAAGGAGGAAGGACGAGTGAGAATAGAACTAGCCGTGAAAAGCCTAGTGCTCTCCACAACTAACCATCCATTATGTATGATAAAAGTAAAACCAAACAATAATTGTCATCCCATGATGCCAATCAGGTTAAACCCAAATTCAAAAGATGGTGCAAGAAAGAAGCTAACAAAGCGAATTTTTACCGACCAACAAGATTAGGGTTCCAATTTAGTTAAGGATTGTAGAGAAGCAAAGTAAGGTGTGCAGGTGAGTGTTGGTGGCATATATTGTGACATTTTGATGGGTAAATATTTGGGGCCTCTCTAGGAAATAAAACTTTCACTTAGCCCAATAAGTGCTTTACAATTTTATCCCTTGTGCAAAATAAAACATCAAAACATGAAAAAAAATTATGATTGTTCATCGAAAAGCATTTTGGATGGGTCTTATCGAAAGAAAAGTGAAAAAACAATTGATCATCGAAAACTAAGGTATGAGTGAATTTATTTATTTTTTGTTAATGGAGGGCAAATTTGTACATCGCCTAGCAACTTTCCAAAAAATAACCCTTCCTAATTCAATTTTCGATCCCTTTAACAATGACAATTTTGATTTAATTTGATGACATTATTGAGCATCATCTCCACTTTGAGCCAAATTAGGTATGGTTTGCCTCCTAAAGGCACCTAGAATAACTCTTTTAATTACCAAAACTAACGATCACCATATGGACTTTGTTAACACGCTTATTAATACCATACTTTATTTTATTCTGTCAAATACAAAGCCAAATATTGTTTGGTTCTTTATTACCGTACAACAGCGAAAGGCAATAGAAAATCAAGGTTATGCGGTTGTTTATCATCATACGGTAGTGAATGATCATTGAAAATAAAAACAAATGTCGTTTAGGACTGAATAAACAATTGAATTTGATGTTAAGTAACACAGCAAAAATTCACATCCATTAAAAAAAATTGGTACCTAGAAGTATATATTCAATAGTAGCTCATAAAAAATTCATTTTATGCTGGCATTGCTCCCGATGTGTCAGTTGTGTCAAGGATAGGCTCACACAATTGAACTGTTAGAACTAAACAGTTGGTATCCGACACATCGTACGCATCTGACACGTCGGACGCGTCCGACATTGCCATTTTTTCCCAATGGTCTACACTTCCATTTTTTTATATTACCTCCTTCTCCTTCATTTTCCCTCACCAAATCACTCTCCTCCATCCTCCATCCAAAAATTCAAGCATTTTTTGGCTGATTCTACACCACTTTTTTGGGGAAAATTTATCTGAATTTGCATTTTTTGTACTAACATCTATCTTATATGTTTTTCTTTAATTTTTTTCATTTTTTGCAAAGTGTCGATCCATAAATCTTTCTACTACCCGCCACATTGTAGACTAGACCGAGGAACGAAAGTTAGCCTTTATGCACATCTACGTTACCAACATCGCATCTTGCAAAGGTCGAATAGGCTACTAGTATAACGAAATCTCATATGCCTTCAACATAGAGATAAGCATCAATTACAATACCAGTCAGATGAAAAATAAGTTCGATAACCTCAAGCGTGATTGAATCCCTAACTAGAGTTGATTGAATGCAGATTCTAGAATGTGGAAAAGGACACCATCGGAGGAGATGACAAGTTATCAGACACAGCTGCTAAGAAAGATGAGAAATTCAATGTTTGATTGTCTTTGAAATTTAGGGAGTTGACTGTGATATTTGAAGGCTGCATCGGAACTCCCTCTTTCATATTTGCAGTTCTATGGCTCTAGTGCCAATATCTAGTTCGAAACCTACATGTATATCGATTTTCCATGGAGAAATTATCGAATTAGAGCTTGCACTCTACTAGCTTCTACACACCCACGTTACTCTGCTACAACTTCCACTCATAGACGTCGGCCGAGTAGAGCCTGCTACAACTTCCACTCATAGACGTCGACCGAGTAGAGCCTCTTCCCATAATGTAGATATGACATAGACCATTGGTAGTTATATGGTCATATGATAGAAGGATGAACCATTATGCGAATAAGAGATCACATACATTCCGACTAATAGAGGGGCAGACTATACAACTATTAGTTTGCTGAGGGATAAGGCTAAATAGTTTAGATGACTTGTTATATATCTAGTATGAAATTTAGGAGGGAGAGTAGTATTGTATTTGTTTCCAAACTATTAGTATGTAATAAGAATTGTCCCTTTTATTGCATATGCTCTAGCAATTCATAATTTGTAAATAGTATAAATTAATTTAACTATAATTAAAAAAAAAGAACAATAAAAATAATTATTTTTAACAAAAAAATTAAAATACTCCTTTTAAATGCCATTCTCCTTTGGTGAATCATTCTCCTATCGTGCTTCTTTTCTCGTGTCCCTTTCACGTGCCTCTTTTGTGTGCGAAAGAATGCGCCCTTAATTTTGTAATAGCACATCACTTAACGAATAGTGTTTTAAGTGTGTAATGTATGGTTATGAAAATAGAATATTAAAACATTGATATGATTAACAATAGAATTTTTTTATTATACAACTTCAATATTGTTATTATTATTTATCTATACAATCTCTCTTATGTGTTTTATATGTTTTTTATAGTTGTACAAAAATTGATTTACTAATTTGTGCGGTGTAAATATATAAGGAATTTCATGTAGACGGAATTAGTCTAAAGGAAAAACCTGAGATCGATTTTAGTCTAAAGGACATAAGTTTTAAAATTTATTCTAAAGGATAACAGAATGATATGTTCATATATTAATATAACGTTACACGCAATAATTCTATATTCGTATAGCATTACACTGTAATTTTATAGACTATCTAAATTACCAAATGATCAATGGATATATCTGAATACCATTAAGTGTTAACCATGCTTCGATTTACTCGACAAAAAAATATAAACCAAGAACAAATAAATCATGCTACACGTTGACCCACATGCATACATTTAAAACAAATGCAGTGAATGATCTTGCTTTTTACACTACTACGAGTGTTTTCTCTTAGTTAATATAATTAGTATACAAATGACGAGTGATATCATAGAACACATGATTCACCTGCACTTCAAACTTACAATCAAGCAAACAAATAAAACAATGTGAAATATACTATTATAAGTGCAACACGACTAAACAGTAGGCTTCTAAAAGAAATAAGGTATAGTTATATTTTCTACATGGTAAAGTAGATTCTACATGATAATTAACATAATGCTTCCATAAAGAAAATAGTAAGCTATTTGTCTCTCCTTTACAGCATACGGAAACATTGTTTGCTTCCACACAGAATATACATCAATTAATGGCCTCTAGGGTTTCAATTCCATGACAAATATGAAGGATCTCCAATCTTCCTGCAAAATTATATCAATATGTCATTACATATGTATAATGCTATATAAATATGTATTTCCGTTGTCCTTCATACTAAACTTTAAAACTTATGTCCATGGTTTCATCTTCTTAATTGGACTACCACCTATCTCTTGTAGGCTTATGTTTTATTTTCTATTCATTGTTTTCTAATTTTTCTAGATTTACTACTTTTTGATTGCATCGTCAAAAAAAGTTTTATTGGTTAAAGAAAATTAATATCTAAAACTAATATATTAAGTGTAGATATCAATGATAAAAATCTGTATTTCTTTTAATAGAGCTAACACAATAATTAATTTATATCATTATTTATATTTAGTTCGGATTTACGATATCTGATCTTTTCTGAATGTTTTATATTTCTTTAGGGATATTCAACAATGGTGGCTAGAAAAGGGAGAATAAGTGAATCTTCCAATTTCGGTAACTAATAGTGTTGCCAGTTATATCTATGAACATAATTTAGAGCATTTTTCACATATAAATGTTTGTTTACCATTGCCTTTAGCCCATATATTCTTTTAGAAAATGTACGCCACCCATCTATGAATACATATATGTACAAGTTATTATCAACCAATCTTCATTAATTTATTATTCTCACTTACATGTTATAAATTCTTAAAATATACATTGTGAATGCTCTATAACCATTAAAATGATCCAAATATTTTTAGTTAGTTTAGCATGTTCGACATTGTTAAACAAAAATGTATTTGTACGTAATTTGTAGAATACATGTACTATTCTAAAAGGAATCGCATTAACTTCAAAACAATTTAAGAAATATAAATATCATGCACCCATGCTGGTAGAAGCACTAAAGTACCTTTTATCTTTTAAAAGAAGACAAACACCTTAGGTTGGTATTTTAATTTATAGATTAAAAAAAAGTTCAAATGGTTCGCAACTAGGTTTCAAAAGTAGGACGTGCTGTATAATTTTAAGTTTATAGCACATTGTTGCATGGATAGTTTGGAAAAAATTTACTTTATGATGAGATTCTCGAAAAGACGTTTATTTTTTGTTCTCTTATATCACTTTAGTCTCATTCCTATATTCTATAATGAGGGATGCAGCTTGAGATTTTCTTTAAAGTGGTAAAACTATAAAATAATAGTATGTCATTGATAATTTTATCGCATCTCAACATATTAATACTCAATTTTATTTTTTGCCAAATATTTCATGTGGTGACTCATTGTATAATGTGAATATATAACATTTTTTATTTGCTATATATTCACCATCACATCTGTCACATGTTATATGCATAGCATGAATTCCCACTTGTTAAGCATATATAAGTAGAAAATTCTTAGAAAAAGTATTATATCAATTGCAATGGAAAATGTTTTCATGTTTATAACCATGCGAAATATTTGAAATACTTATCCTTAGATGTTTCTAGCCAAAATACATCTAGAAAAGGATATGGATACATCCCTTGAGACTAGTACATGTAAACCTCTCCGCTGATGGACAACGAATTACATATAACTGTTGGGACACTTATAGATTACGTATCTATGGTTGTTTGGAACAATCATCTAACGACTCAATGAGTCTTTTTTAGCAAATACAGCTAAATGAAAATAGAAGATCTCATATAACGACATGAAATTGTCTTCAGACATGATAATACTATCGATCTTAAGTAGCTAGGTCGTACTTTGATTATAGTTAATCACATGATATCACGATCATATTACGACCAAGATTGGGTATGCATTGAACTACTTAAAGTGAAACACAACTCAAGTGAAAATTTGTCTCCTTTGTCACGGAAGGTTAATATTTGTTGGATCTGAGCCAATATGCAAAGGGTTAAATGGGTAAATTTAAATATAAAATCCATTTTAGATCTTAATGGTCTTTGAAGTCTGAATTTCTATAGATATGATATAAATTAATTTTATGTAAAAAAATTATTTTATTTAACATATAAATAAATTTTTTTGACATTATATTTAAGTTATATAATATGAACATGTGTTTCATATAAGCAGGTATGCGTACGACAATGTGCAATATATACAGTATACATGGTTTAACACTCATATATAAGTGTTGGGATTTACACCGTAACGGACATGTTAACCCCTTCATATACATATGTGTTGTCTAATACACACAAAGAGTTTATTGTGATATAAAATATATTTATAATAGTATGAATATTAATATATATATATATATATATACATACATACATATATGTGTGTGTAATATTGTAAAATAAATATATTTGTAAATGAAAATATAAATAACTATAAAATAAATTTAAATTTAAATTCAAATTTCAAGTTTCAAAGCTAAATCTAAATATGAAAATATTTTCTAATTTTATATTTAAATCAATAATGATATTTTGGTTATATATACATGAAATATAAAAACTTTATTTGGAAATGTGTGTGTAAGTGAGTGTGTAAATATTTCAATTTTGAATATAAATAACATTATTATTTAAAATATAAATGAATAGAATTATATATATACATATGTGTGTGTGTATTTATATAAATTTTCGGCCTAAAATATGCTTCACAAAATTTACCTTTTTAATTTAAATCCTTTATAATTTTCTAAAAATTGATTTTGTAATTTAAATTATTTCCTTACGGAAAGGTTTAATTTTTTTACATAAATTACACGATCATTGGTATAATTGTTGTATGTTAAAAAATATATACTTACATGTTTTATAATACGTATATTATGTTAATGTAACATCTTATAATTTAAAATAAATAATATATGTATGTATTGATTTACAATTTTAAGTTATATATATATATATATATATATAATTTCGAAAATGATTACATATATATATGATTTAACAAAATTTATATTTAATTTATATACATATATACATTAAAATTAAAATTTACTTTTAAATTTGTTTAAAATCATTAATTAATTCAAAAAAAATCTTCTTTACAGGTAGAGAGCTTTATAGTTGTGTGTGTGTGTGTGTGTGTGTATTTTTTTTAAATCGTAATACATATATACGTATTCATATCTTCATGATATTGTGATCTAATCCAAGCACACATGATTCAAGATAATTATTAATTAAATATGTAATTGAAAATAGATAGGTTACCTTGATTATAGCTTAATTAGTATGCATTGAATGTTGAATCGATCGACTCTGTTTGAGTTTAATTCAAATCCTTCTAAGAAGAGCTATTAGACTGAAAGCATTACATACCAATGTCATATTTTAATTGGAGTTATGTTGTTTGATGCTTGAATTAATGGATTAGGAGAGAGTTTGGTCTGATATGTTTTGGAGGAGAGCAAAAAGAGAGTAAAGCAAATGATTGTTTAAGGGAGTTCAAATAGAAGAGAAATAAAGGAGAAAAAGGTGGATCTTGATCCATAAGTTTCTCTACCATTTCAAACTCCCTTTTGAATCAAATTCCTTACCTATTTCCCACCATCTATGGCCAGCCACACCTACCCGATATATAGGCCACCTGATTATTTTAAGCTTAATCAAATAAAATATATTTAAATTTAAACGTACATCGATATCGTATATTGATACGCATGTACACAACATTTATAGATGCACTATTTTCAACACAGATCAAATAAAATTGTATAATTAATATTTTAAAAGAATTAATAAATTTAATTAATTTATAATAATTATAGTTAATTAAATCAGCTAATAGTCCGAGTATTCAATATTTCAGTTGTGTGACTCTTAGGTCTAAATTCAGTTAGCGATAATATCGAACAATTTGAGTATTAATGTACACTATCACCTTATCTAGTGGTGTGACATTATGGTCAAATTTATCTCTTATATAGCTTTGGTAAAATCCAATTTATTTATTTTAAGCGTTATCCAGCCGTGACAATTATTTTACATCAATTCTCCTCGTTAAAACTATATCATTAAGACTTATGGAATTTAATAGT
The DNA here is from genome assembly GCA_030765085.1 of Allium cepa. Classification (NCBI taxonomy): domain Eukaryota; kingdom Viridiplantae; phylum Streptophyta; class Magnoliopsida; order Asparagales; family Amaryllidaceae; genus Allium; species Allium cepa. The sequence goes on along the minus strand of CM060937.1, from coordinate 187,109,157 downwards.
CGTAAAATTTTTGATATCATCCATATTCAACTTTATAATCTAATACAAAATTCTTGGTTCAATAATATAATTAAACTGCTCTAGCCAGAGACTTTGACTTTGATTTGACTTTAGTTGACCGTGATACTAACCTTATATAACCGAGGAAACAAATACTCTATCGTATGGTGTTTCACTTCCAATGATTCCACTCGATCCAACTATAGTCATTTGATGGATGTTGTAGCACGATTTGACTATAATAAAAGTAGAGCCTCCATATTGAAGCTCGACGGTATTCCTAGGAAAAGTGGATTATATAATATTGGCACATCGATTATTTTCTGTTTGAGCTTAATTATATTAACTAATAGAATGCTATTGAATGATTCATTCCATAGTTAACTAATAGCTATTAGTACATAACCATTTAGTGTCCTTAGTAGCCATGAGTAATACACTTTCTAATATTTGGAGAATATTGTGTGCTCTATTCTCAATGAATGGGTCGATATTTAATCTTGATAAATCTTGGCTAGGAATATTAAAAAAGATGCGTTTATTATATTATGACATATTACTCATGATTACAGCACTTAGTAATTACTATCACAAAGCACACAATTTATTCATTTTCTATTAAATATACTTAATTACATAATTAATTAATCATAACACATTATAACAAGTATATAAAAGGAATAAAAATACCTTTTCAAATAAAGATTTTACTACAGAGTTATAATTAACAATAAATTACATAATTTACCATTGGGCATAGTCTTCACTTTATCAATCATCCACTTGCACTTAGAGACAATTATAAAATATCAGTCCCAACCCTTTGATCAGTGTGATGAGAATCGACCAAATAGTCCCTTCGTGATTGAATCTGCTTTGATGTCCATGGTATCTACTCTTTGTATCACAACATTATTGTTACAAACAATGCTATTGGATTCTTCATGTTGGGAATCACTCCTATCTCACTTAAAAACTTATACATCCATACTGTTTTACATCATTAAGGTCGATGTACTCGGTCTCCATCGTGAAATTAGCTATTGTTTCCTATTTTAGTTTTTTTAAACTGACAACTCCATCGTTAACAGTAAAAACATAACTCAACAATGAGTTAAAATCAGCGATAACACTCTGAAGCTAGATTCAATATACCCCTTCACAAGGAATAAGCCCCTGGAATTTTTTAAATACTCAAGTATATAATTTTAGTTATTTTCTCTAGGATTATACTAGTATCGGTTTACGCATCCTAATGCATATGTCATATCTGATCTAATACTTAGCATAGCGTATATTATGGAAACGATTACCAAACATAAGTATCCTCTTCATATGATCTTTCTACTCATCCGTTTGAGGAGTGTCCTTCTTAGAAAGGACTACTACAAACTGCGTTGGAACATTTTCCATATTTAGAATTACTTATATGAACTTTTTCAGTATGGTGTCTATGTACATGGATTGGGACAATCTCAACAGCCTTTTAGATCCATCTCTGTAAATTTTTATACTAGTATAAGCTGCTTCTCTCAAATCCTTCATGGAGAAATTCTTAGAAACCCAAGCTTTCACTAATTGTAGTAACAAAACATCATTGCCAATCAACATAAGATTATCAACCTATAACACTAAGAATATAATAGCATTTCACCGTTCCTTTCGATATATGCAAGCTTCCTTTGTATTTTGATAAAAACCAAAATGTTTGATTACATGATTAAAACACTTATTCCAACTTCTTGAAACTTGTTTTAGTCCATAAATGGATTTTAAAAACTTGCAAGTGTTGCCCTCACTCCCCTAACGTCGAAACCCTAAAGCCGCGACATATAAAAAGGCTCTTTTGAATCACCATTTAGAAATGCATTCTTTACGTCCGTTTGCTATATTTCATAGTCATAGAATGCAATAATAAATAGCAATTTTAAATGGACTTAACCATTGATATGGGCAAAACTGTCTCATCATAATCAATACCTTGAATTTGATGAAATCATTTCACAACTAGCCTTATTTTATAAGTCTCCACTTATCCATCTGAATTTAGTTTTTCTTAAAAATCTATTTGCAGCCAATAGATTTTTTTCCCTTTGGGGATGCTTGAAAAAATCCACACTTTGTTTTCAGACATGGAATCCATCTCGGATTTCATTGCTCCAAGCCCGAGTGCAAAGACTTTAATCTTTTACATGTTGGAATGACAAAGGAGTGTCATCATCTAAGGAACAGTTGCCCTTCTTGCCATCCATACCATAGTACCTCTCTGGTGCATGAGATTCCTATCTAACAGGTTTCATGTTTCCATATAAGGGTGAACTTGGTTCACCCATTAGTTCAGCCTCAATGATAGCTTCTCGGATCTCATCTACGCCTACAACTTCGCTGCTAATTTCTTTTGACAAAAATTCATTTTATAAATAGACAGCATGTATGGAAATAATAACCTTTTATTCATCTATGTTGTAGAAAATATATCCTTTAGAATTCGTAGAATATCCTATTAACTTTCATAAGGCTGACTTGCCTCAAGTTTATTGGGACCAACATTTTGAACGTAGGCCAGTTAACCTCACACCTTCAAATAACTAAGGTGAGGTTTCTTTCCATGCCATGTCTTATATGGCTTCTTAGGCATGGATTTTATGGGTAACAAATTGAACACATACGCTATAGTTTCTGGCGCATATGCCCATTAGGACGAAGTGATTCGGCCTTACTCATTATGAAATGACCATATATAATAAGGTTTGGTTCCTTTATCCTAAACATCATTATGTTGCACATATATGGTGGATTAACTTAAGAGGTAATCCTATTATTTTTTAAGTGTTGATAGAATTCTTATCCAATGTACTCACCTCCTTTATCGGCACTGTATTTAATTTTTTAATTCATCTGATTTTGATCGTTTTTGTATTCAATATATTTTTCACAAAAATCGAATTTGTTCTTTATAATATACACATATCCTAGTCTTGAGAAATCATCTATACAGTTTAAATATAAGAACAATTATATTTAGAAATTATAGGCATGAGGCCATATATATCATTAAATACGAGACCCAAGCGTTTGTTACCTCTTATGTTGCTCCCATTGAAAGGATGCTTGATCATTTTACCCTCGAGACACAGCTCACATGTATCAAATGATTCAGAGTCAAATGATGGTAGGACATCCAAGGTTTTCAATTTGTATAGGTGTTTCTCAATTATATGACCTAGCCTATAATGCCAAAGGTAATTTTTGTTTATATCATCGTTCGAAGAATTACTCATAGCATAGACATAATTATTATTGACCATATAAGTGCCATTATCTAAAATACTACCACAGACCTTACTACAATCTAACATAACATTCATAACATTATTAGCGTAGTTAAAAATATATCCAACCTCAGACTGTCCAAACAAGGAAATATTCCCACAAATAAAGTCTTTCACATAATAGCATTTATTTAATATCAGAACTAGTCTATTACCATCGTGTTTATTGGTTGAGCAGTGATCTTTTTTTAAATGTCCGTTAATGGAGGCTTTTATCCCTATCTCTTGTCTTGTTACATCTTCTACCACAACCTTATCGCTCTCTTCCCCTGTTTTCGCTGTCCTCTCAATGCCGTCCTCTTCTTCTCCTCCTCATATAATAAATACTCTGCCATTAATCCCTCCTTCTCTCTCCTCCTCTTCTCCTAAGCTCCCTTCCTCTGTAAGTATGTTTCACCCCTACTGCTTCTTCTTCTACCCTGCATAATGATAATGATGTATGGTCATCACTTTTTAAGTTAAAAGTCTATGTTCCTAGATCCTTCGTATTAAATAAACATGGCAATGCTCTTCTTCCTCCTGAAGAAGTTGTCTTTGAAGGTACTCTTTATTGGTAAAATTATTTTGGTTGGATTTTACTTAGACAAAAACATATCTTACTCTAGTGTTTTACCTCATTTGAAAAAATGGTGGAAGATTAAAGAAGTGTTAGAATGAAATACGATAATCACTTATTTACTTTGAATTCTCTGATGACGAAGACAATATTATAGTGTTAAAATCAGATCTAATTTTGATAAAAGGAAGTTTTTTGAAATTGAGATTGAAGGTAAGGATGTGCAAGAAACCCCTAATATTTTTGAAATTATCTCTCATTCTTCCCAGGAACAGGAACGGTGGATAAGTAATAAAAATTCAACTGTACTTTCATTAGATTCCTTAAATGTCAATCTTGTTATGACTAATAATTTAAAGAATATTACTCTTTTTGAAGAATTTTCCTCGATTTTTTATTCTCCAAATGTCATCATTCCAGTTACTAATATGCGTGATCCTAATATCAATCTTGATGACAATATTAGAGTGCTCAATGTGATTAATATTCTTTCAAATACTGAACCATTACCTAATCAAGTTAATGTCCTTCAAAAAGATAACAATTATTCCTCCTAGAAACATGGATAAAGGTATTAAATATAAAAAAAGGAAGTGTGGTGCCAGTTAGAAGCCCAACCTCTGATCCTTCCATATCTTATTCTCCTCTATCTACTAGGTCTCGGAAACTCGGGAATAAAAAAGGTTTCCCGATGATAGAAAAAATCAGCTATTGGGTTATAACAGGAGCTTACGTCACATCAAAGCAGTGAGAGGTAAGGAATTTTATCCATAGAGGAAAAAAATCAACTAATGTGTAGAGCTAAAAATAAAATCAATAATGGTCTTACCTCTTTAGCCCATAATCTTATTCTCCTAGTTGGAGAATGAACCATTACTTAAACAAGGCGGCTTATGGTAGGTTACTGGTTTTTTGGAATTCAAGTATTTTCTCTCTTTCTCTTATTATGTGTGATAGGCAATTTATTCACTATAAGATTAAGCATATCCTAACCGATTACACCAATATATGTACCTATAATCCTCTTACTAGTAGGAAATTATTTCTTAAAAGACTGTCATCTTTGAAAGCTTCTAATCCTTGGCTAGTCCTTAGTGACTTTAACTGCATGATGATGTCAAATGAAAGAATTTAAGGTAAGGCTTTGTCTATAAATAATGTTCAACCACTGGATGATGCAGTTTTATCCGTTGAATTAATTTCTATCCCATATTATGGACCAGACTTTACTTAGTCTAATAGGAGTTAGAACTCTATCTAAGCTTAACAAGGTATATTTTAATTATGAAACAATGATTAAATGGGGGTGATCTCATTTATAATATTCTTATTCCTGCAATTCCTGACCACTTCCCATTAGTTCTTGATTGGGGATTGCCTGAGATAAATTTTAAATCCTCCTTCAAGTTTTATGATGCATGGACTGATTTTGATGAATTTCTGCTTTTGGTTGAATCTGTCTAGAATCAGCATAATATAGGGAATCATATGTATGTTCTTTAAAAATAACTAAAGGCTACTAAACTTGCTCTAAAAGCCTAGAGTAAAGAGAAATTTGGAACTGGTTCCTTGCTATTTGATAACTCTAGGAAAGATTTACTCATTGTCCAATAAAGAATTTTCTTTGTTTGTTATACCACCTTTTGACCATGCAGTATATCATAAAAGTTGGCTAAATGGCTTCCATGATCATCAAGGCAGGAAGTTAGGAGAAACGATTATCAGGATCAAAAATCGATGATATTTGGAACTACGGACAATAGCTGGGTGGAATTGGACCAGGTCCTAATCAAACTAAAATCAATTTAAATTGACAAAGATGACCTTATGAGGCCACATGTCAAATTTCAAGTCAATCAGAGTTTGTATACTCGAGTTATGGGTGAAGGAAGAATTTATATGGATCGATCGGGAATGATCCATAAAACAGTGTAAGTCGACGAAGATCGATCAATATCTCAAAATATACAAATTCAATGCATGTGAAATATTTAGAGAATCACTATATTGAAGAGTGGAGGCCGTAAAATCAGTCACATGACAAAATTCCCTAATCGTGGAAAAGAGGCTGATTGTTATTGGAACGATCGTAAAAATCTGCCGTAACGATCCATAATTTAACGAAAAACGTAATATCTCACAAACACTATGTCACAATTGCACGAAGTTTAGAGGGAAAGTATCTAACGTCATAGAGCACCTCAAAGATCTTTCGCAACTCAAAAGAATGAAATCTTGGAAATTAGGCAAATTGTTATTGGAACGATTGAACAAATCACTATAACGATCCATAGTTTTACGGAAAACGCGACGTGTCATAAATGGTATGTCGGAATTGCATGAAATTTGGAGAGCAAGTATCTTCCACCATGGAGCACCCTCACGATTGATCGCAAATTAAAAGGATGAAATCTTGGAAATTAGGCCAATCGTTATTGGTACGATCGTACAAATCAGCATAACAATCCATTGCTTAACGAAAAATGCGATCTCACAAATGGTATGCCAGAATTGCATAAAATTTGGAGAGAAAATAATTAACATCATAGAGAATCCACATTGTCGATCACGGCTTAATAGGATGAAGTACGTAATGATCTTTTATGCTCCAATTTCTTGTAAAAACAGCAAAGATCGATCGATATCTCACAAACGGTAAGTCGGAATGGCGCAAAACTTTAGCAGCATGAACTAGAGGCATGGGGCACCCCATAAAAACGATCACAGCCCCATTGGAGTTAGTATGGAATGATCGAATAAATTTTTTTTGGTGTCTAATCGATCCTAAATTTTTGAGGGTCGGGTCTTATGGGCCTGGAGGTTCTTCTACCGAAATTTCAACCTGATCCATGCACGTCTACACCTATAAATACAGCGGACTAGGCTCATTGCAAGAGACTTTATGGCCAGCTCTCCTTCATCAGTTCTTATTTCTTCCTCCACCAATTTTCTAAGGAAAACAAGCTATACTTGTATCTTACAGTATAAATAAAAGATTATTGGACTGGACGTCGACCAGAGTTTGTCGAACCACTATAAAACTCATGTGTTCCTTTACCTTTTCTGTTGTTTATTCTGTGATCTACATGATTATCTTTCTATTTGGATATTGATTTTGGAAATTGGTGCTTCCACATACAACTGGGTTCTTGTGACCATTTTGGCCTAAATATTGTTCATGATGATCAAGCTTTGCACATAAGGGATGAGCTAACTTATCAACTAAATCGGGATTTAGTAGCTAAACTAAATATGATATGGAAAAAAGCAAGGGATAAGTGGGATGACTTAAGGGACATGAACTCAGCATTCTTTCATAAGTCTGTTAAGTGTAAAAACTTTTAAAAAAACATTAATCGGATAACTGAGATAAATGGTATCACTTGTGATCAACAAGATGACATTATCAAATGCTTTGTTGATTATTATAATAATCTCTTGGGTAGTGATCAAGAGGAATGCAACTTTCTTTTACTAAACAACCTAACTTTGTCTAATATTAATGATGATCAAGCCATAAACCTCACTACTGACATCTTGGATGAAGAAATGAGTAATGCTCTATTTTCTATCAGTTAAAAAAAATTAATGTAGCCCTAACGGTTTTGGTAGTCGCTTTTTTAAGAAAGCTTGGTGTATAATTAAACCTGACTACTTCAAAGCTATTAGGAATTGTTTTAGAACTGATAAGCTAGTGCAGGAAAATAATGTTACTAATCTATGCATAGTTCCTAAGTTGGATAATCTAACATCTGTTATTGATTTTAGGACTATTGTGTGTTGTAATATGGTATACAAATGCATAGCAAAAATTATTACCAATAGAATGAAATTAATTCTTCCCGCTATAATCTCTAATAACCAAGGTGGTTTATTCATAGTAGAAATGTATAGGATAATATCATGTTATTTCATGAGCTTGACCTAATATTTCAAGAAGATGTCTAATGAAGATAGATTTGAAGAAGGCCTATGATTTTGTTCATTAGAACTCTATGATCTTAGTTCCGCTCAAGATGAAATTTCTATCTAAATTTTCAGATTGGATTAAGACTTTTTTATTCTTTATACATTTGTCTATTGGAATTAATGGAAAAAAATGGGTTATTTCGCTGCTAAAAGGGGATTAGATAGGGAGACCTGATTTCTCCTTCTCTTTTTGTTAATATGATGGAAATTCTAACACAAATTTTAAATATTTCTGTATCTACCAAGTTATTCCTTCTTCATCCATTTTTCAGGAGACAAATCCTTACTTCTCTTTTATTTGCTTTTAATTTGATTGTTTTTACTAAGCTGTTCAGTCTTCTATAGATTGCATTCATGATGATTTGAAGAATTTTAAGGAAATTACCGGACAATCTATTAATCTAGCAAAATCTCATTCGGTAGTGGTAGGGGTATCAAAAGTTTTTCTGATGAGCTGATTGGTAAGTCAGGTATGAACAAGTTATCTGAAGGTATGCTTTATTTGGGAATTCCATCAATTTCTTTAGAGTTAAATTTCTCACTACCTCCCTAGGTTTGAAAAATTACTACTAGATTAATTTCTTGGAATAATAAATCTCTCCATCAAGTAGGAAGATTCACCATTACTAATGCCATTATTTTTTCCATGCATACTTGTTTATCCTCCCTATGAAAGTGATTCACATGATAAATAAATCAATGAATCATTTTTTTGGTCTAGTGATTATAATTCTAGGAAATTGATTCCTATTGCTTTTAAGAAACTTCAAATTCCTAGAATTTATAGTGGATTGGGAATTACCAATATTTTCCTTTGGAATAGAGCAGCTATGTCTTCACTCATCTCTACTATGGTCGATCATGGCTTAATAGGACGAAATATGTAATGATCATCTATGCTCCAATTTCTATTCAAAAGAGCAAAGATGATCGATATCTCACAAAAAATAAGTCGGAATGGCACAAAACTTTGAGAGCATGGACTAGAGGCATGGGGACCTCATAAAAACGATCGCAGCCCCATTGGAGTTAGTATGGAATGACTGAATAAATTATTTTTTGGTGTCTGATCGATCGCAAATCTTGTGGGTTGGGTCTTATGGGCCTAGAGGCTCTTCTGCCGAAATTTCAGCCCGATCCATGCATGTCTTCGCCTATAAATACAACGGACTTGGCTCATTGCAAGGGACTTTTTTGTTGTCTCTCCTTCATCACTTCTTTATCTTCCTCCACTAATTTTCTAAGGCAAAACAACTATACTTGTAATCTTACAGTAAAAATAAAAGATTATTGCATTGGACGTCGGCAGGAGTTTATCGAATCACTATAAAACTTGTGCATTCCTTTACTTTTTCTGTTGTTTATTCTGTGATCTACGTGATTATCTTTCCGTTTGGATATTATTTTTGGAAATTGATGCTTTCACATACAACTAGGTTCTTGTGACCATTTTTGGCCCAAATATTGTTCATGATGATCAAGCTATGCATATAAGGGATGAGCTAACTTACCAATTAAATCAGGCTTTAGTAGCTAAACTAAATATGATAAGGCAAAAATCAAAGGATAAGTGGAATGACTTAGGGGACATGAACTCAACATTTTTCCATAGGTCTATAAAGTGTAAAAACTTTTAAAAAATATTAATTAGATAACTAATATAAATGGTATCACTTATGATCGATAAGTTGACATTATTAAATGCTTTGTTGATTATTATAAAAATCTCTTGGGTAGTGATCAAGAGGAATGCAACTTTCTTTTACTAAACAACCTTACTTTTTATAAGATTAATGATGATAAAGCCATAAACCTCACCGCTGACATCTTGGATGAAGAAATGATTAATGCTCTATTTTTTATCAGTTACAAAAGTTAATGTGGCCCTAATGGATTTGATAGTCGCTTTTTTAAGAAAGCTTGGTGTATAATTAAACCTGACTGCTTCAAAGCTATTAGGAAATTTTTTAGAACTAATAATCTATTGTCAGAAATTAGTGTTACTAATCAATGCATAATTCTAAGAGGGATAATCTGACATCTATTATTGATTTTAGGACTATTGTTTGTTGTAATACGGTGTACAAACGCATAGCAAAAATTATTACTAATAGAATGAAATTAATTTTCTCACTATAATCTCTAATAACCAAGGTGGTTTTATTCATAGTAGAAATATATAGGATAATATCATGTTATTTCATGAGCTTGAGCTAATATTTCAAGAAGATGCCTAATGAAGATATATTTGAAGAAGGCCTTTGATTTTGTTCATTAGAACTCTGTCAGCTTAATTATGCCCAATATGAAATTTCCATCTAAATTTTCAGATTGGATTATGACTTGTATATTCTCTATATATTTTTCTATTGGAATTAATGGCCATAAATGGGTTATTTCACTGCTAAAAAAAGGATTAGATAGGGAGGCCTGATTTCTCTTTCTCCTTTTGTTATTATTATGGAAATTCTAGCTCAAATTTTAAATATTTCTTTATCTACCAAGATATTCCTTCTTCATCCACATTGAAAGAGACAAATCCTTACTTATCTTTATTTGCTGTTGATTTGATTATTTTTACTAAGCTGTTCAGTCTTCTATAGATTGCATTCATAATGATTTGAAGAATTTAAAGGAAATTACTGGACTATCTATTAATCCAGCAAAATCTCATTTGGTAGTGGCAGGGGTATCAATTTTTTTTCTGATGAGCTGATTTGTAAGTCAGGTATAAACAATTAATCTAAAGGTATGCTTTATTTGGGAATTACCAATATTTTCCTTTGGAATAGAGCAACTATATCTTCTCTCATCTCTATTTTGATTGAAAATGGTAACAGTTTGTGGTCTCGATGGTTAATAATCATTACATAAAAAGAAGTAACCCTTGGACAATGCATATCCTAATTATTGCAATTGGATGTTTAGATCTCTTCTTAAAGCAAGATCAGTGCTTATTTCTTTTGTTCAGCTCATCCCTAGTGCTAATTCGAAATTGATATTTTGACAAGACCCTTGGGCTAAAAAAGGATTAACTCCATCTAAAGTATTATCTACTAACCTTATCGATCGAACAATTATACCTAAATCTGCTACTATGGGCTGATTTTTATGTAATTACCAAGTAAACCTTCCTCATTCTAGTAGTTCTGTTGTTAATAGATTTGTAATTAGATACAAGACACATTCTTTAAGAGTTCTGATCATGATATTGTAACACCTCATAATTTGGTGTTTGAATTAGTTAGTAAGTTAATTAAATAGGCTCCAAAAATGTAATTTGTGCAAATGATGGAATTTGACAATGAAACTTGCATCATTACATCGTGGTGAAATTCTGAGCAACTTTCATATTTAGATTTTGCTATCGGAATCCAAATGAAGAAGTTACGGACAAAAAATGAATTCGAAATGAAAATAATTAAATAAGGAAAATTAGTGTTTTTATATTAATTTACGGGCCCACATGCCGACCCATTAGTTGGGATGGTCGACCCCAGCGGTCGATCGGTGAGGCATTCGAGCAGTGGTGACCTGGCGACTACAATAAACCTAGGCCGCAATTGCTTGGATTTAATATATTTTTCTCTAACGATTCTGATTGATTCTAGCGCTATAAATTCAAGTCTAGCCATAACCACTCTTCTCATATTTTTATGGAGGTAGTAGCAAGGCTTTGCTATTTTTTCTGCTCCACTTTCTTTCTAAATCATAAAGATAAGATATTTGTATCTATATTCATACAAATCGAAGAAGAGTAGAAATATAATAAAAAGGAGAAGAGAAAAGAATCAACCATATGCATATTTGAGGTAATTTATATATTTACTTATATTTGTATCTATTTTATCTTCCAATCCCAAATCTCTTCTCGGATCTATAATTCTAACATATGTATATACCTTTTTATGTATCTCTCTTGGATTAAAAAGGATTCAGAGATTAATCAAAAGTTCTACTTCAGATTTGGAGACTTGGATCGCTTTTAATAGGTGAGTGGAAAATTTTATAGATTTTTATAATACAAAAATTACCCCATTAATGTTTATTTGATTTTTATGCCTAAGTGGATAATTATATATTAGTTGTAGGCAATGAATTGAATATGATCTGAATATAATAAATATCGCTTATATATTCTTGTTTATGAATTGATTAAAATTGTTTACAACCTAATCTGGAAATCAGTCCCATAAGTATGAATTTAGAATATTGATATAAATGAAATTTATTCCAGATCTAAAATAGGTTGTATAATATTGTTATAAATTTTGAGTATTACCAAAATCTTGTTCGAATGTAAAGTTTTCTATGTTTTTGAATTGTTGGAATTTAGATACATTTAATATTTTTAAATTAATGTGATTTCTTTCCCTTTTAGAAATCATTTGATCTAGCAAGGTGTAACGACCCGTAAATTTTCGATAATTAAAATAGCTAATTTGATAAAATTAAGTGATTTAAGGTTAGAAAAAAATTTGTAATTTATGTATGGTAATAATAACTAGAATGAAATGCAACAAATTTTATCTAAGTTAATTATTTATGAATTGAATGAAATCCCAAATAAATTGAAGAAAGATGTAGTAAAAGGTAATTGAATGAATTTGTATGGTATAGGAAATTGTGACACTTGTTTGTAAATAATAAACTTATAAGTAATTAAAGTTAACGGTGATAATTATTTAAGTTACCTATTCATCTAGTTAGTCGAATTGAATTTGTGAACCAATTGCAATTGAAATGAAAGTTTATATATTAGTTTAGTGCATTATCTCTAACTGTAGTTAAATAATAATGTGGAATTCATTTGATGTAATATAGTAAATCGACTGATAATGAAATTTTATTTAAAAATCCAATATTGAAATCCGTCAAATATTGAACAATTAAATTGTTTAAATTTAATATTTTGAATTTATTGAATAATTGAATAGCGGGAATTGAATAACTGTTTTAATGAAAATGGTTGTTCTATAATTTGAATTTGTTAAATTTTATAAGTTCGTTTGAATATTTCAAAAGATAGTGATTTAAGAATAATCAAATTCATTTAAATTTAATATTACAAATGTTTGAATAATTAAATTCCGAATTTGATACGATTAATTTGATGTTGAAATTTAATATATGAAAATAGAGTGAATAATTGAAATTTGATTTAATATGATTCAAATTGGTTTCCAAAGTGAATGTAAGTTATATCGAGATTATAATAGAGTTAATAAGATTTTAAAAATTGGAATTTATTGGATAATTGAATAATGGGTTTAATATGATTAAAAATGATTTGTAAAATTTTATTTTATCATATTAAAGTTAGAATGAGGTTGTAGAACTTTTAAAATCGAATTAAAAGTAAATTTGTGAAAATTGAATATTTTAATATTTAATTTACGAGTTAAAATAGCCATTTTTCAAACAGTCTCGGATTTCGACGAAACCAGTTTCATCGGATCCGTAACGTGATATTATTGTAAGATTTCAAATTTCGCGTCAATCAGATTTACCGTTTGCCCGGGGCGAGCCAAAACGCCTAGAAATTCGTTTAACCAGTTTAATTTAAATTTGATCGTTTATTGCCGTAACTCGCACAGATGATCGAATTAGCTTCCGTAACATATTCCATTGTGTCCGGAACGTGGGGTAAACCTTAGAAATGCCAGTCACCGCGCGAGATTTGGAGTTCGGAAATTCCGGGATGAATAGTGTTCGTTATATTTTCTATATAAGCACCTACCTAATTCTCATTTGCACACCAGAAAGAAAACCCTAAGGTTTTCTATTCGTAGCTGCCTCTTATTATAACCCACGGCCAGAATTTCGTCCCCTTCTCCTCAAATTTCCCTCCAATCCGTCGACATTTACGCAAAGTTGTCAACTACAATATCGAAGAGGGCAAGGAGATCTAGCTAATCAACGGTGGAGATTGGATTTGGAATGGTGTGGTGGTCGCTGGGGGGCCGCGTGGGCTGTGCGTTCAAGCACGAATTCCGAGGCCATAAGGAGGTCGAGCTCCATGATATTGGGCGCGATGGTGGAGCGTGGCAAGGGCTTCGAGGCCATGGTCTCTGATCAACGTGAAGGTGATCATAGTTGGTGTGTGTATTAGGGTTTGGGGCGGCTCCTTGGGTTCGTGTACGCGTTCTTAAACCTGGGGGAAGAAGACAGTAGGGACGGCCGTGATTGCAAACTTGAATGGACGGTCCGGATTGCTAGGTGAAAATAAATAAAAGAAATGTAAATTAAATTGTAATTTAAATCATGTGATGTTTAAAACGTTGTATCTTTGTCATACGAGATCGAAAATTTGCAAAACAAGTTGCGTTTGAATCGTATGGAGGAGCACTACGCTATGGAATTGGATTGGAATCGTTTAGAGCTAGTGAAAATTTTGGGTAAAATTAAACGCTCATTTAATTTTATTCGAAATAAAACGCTGGAACTACATTGAAATCAAGGTGAGTGTTTTATAACGCTCACAACGTACTGAATATCTTTATGCTAGATAATTTTAATATTATGAAGTGATATGAATTTTATTTGTCGTTGTTTGATAAAATTTAATTGTCATATAGATTGTTATTTGAATTAACCGTTGAAAATTAAAATTTACAGTTAAATTGAAATTAAAATTTAATTGCGATTAAATTACCTGACATTGATAACTATGAAATTGCCATGAATTGTATTGTTTACTGGATGATGTATTTCGATGGATGTTATTGGTTGATATTTAAATGTTTGGATGTTTATTTGCTTATATATATCCTGTTATGCATACATATGACACTATGGTCGGTTTAAGTGATATATATTCATCCCTGACATTTAATTGAAATAAATAATTACTTGGCCATAGGATAGAAAATTATATACGGACACCGAATTGGCTAAATTAATAATTTTAAAATCGTCGATTTGAAATTTATTTAAATATTTTGATTTAAAAGTTATAAATAGAAATCAATTTATAGAAATCGAATTTATCGAAAAATTGAGTTTGGAATGTTGAAATAAATTTTGGTTAAAAGAAATTGTTAAATAATTAAAGTGGAGACTTTGGAATTTAAAATCGGGATATGATTGAATTTCGAAAATTGATTTGTTTTAAAGATTGAACCTTAATTCGAGCTTTGAATATTACTAAGTAAAAGTGATATAAAAATGATATTTTGAAATCGAGCTTGGAATTGAATCATATTTGAAATTTGGATTTAAACTTGAATATTGATGGATAATTTTGTTAAGTGTTATAGATGGATATTTTTGAAAAATCAAGCTCCAAATCGATATAAACTGAAATTGAATTAATTGAAAGTGAATATAAAAATTGAATAAATTTGAAGTCAAAGTTGACGTTGATTGAATCGAAATCGAAATTGAATCGGTAGAAGGGAAATTGAAATTGTTTTGAATTGGGAAGTTATAATTGAAATGGTTTGGTTTTGAAGCTGTTTTATTTTGTTTTCCAAATTACTCGGTTATATAAACCATTTTTGAATACTTAAACTATTTTAATCTATTTTAAATCTACTTAACCCAATTTAAATTATTTTAAACTAATTTATCTATTTTAAATCCATTTTAAGACTTTAAGTATTTTTAACTACTTTAATTATTTAAACTGCTTTTAAACTACTTAAAACTATTTTCTAAAATTCAAGCTGGTCAATAAGGTGAAATGTTTATATTTAAATCTTGAATTTAAATACGAATTGGGTTAAATGAAGTTGCAACCTAAATTGAAGTTCGAAATGATTTGGAAATCGAAATGAGATATTGAGGCGAAAAATGATTTTTTGAAACGGAATCTTACATTTGAATAGATACGATGATGTTTGAAATGGACTTGATTTTTGAAGAGAATATGATATTTTGATATCAATTATGAATCGATTTGAAATGTAAAAGAGCCAACGGTGTAATAATACGTAGTTATTAAAGATACCGGGAACGGATATGGACATACTCTCTGTCGATACCGAACACCACTTTAATAACTATTATATGCGGAGTGTTGATCCAGAATGAAGTGGATGGTTTGGTGAACGCGTTGACTGAAGAAAGAGAACGATATTGGATGACCCCTGACATGACTAAAAGAGGAGCCGCGTCGGGCCATTGAGGTTTGCCATCTCTAGCGGACACACTTCTTCGATACCATATCTATTACATTTGTGATTCGATTTGGGTGCACCCTTTGATTTGGGAGTGTTGTTTCGCGGTGTTGGGGTAGCTGCTGGCTATGCTCAACATCAGTCCGGATCACGCAACTACTAGTATCCTAGTTGGTATCGCCTCATGTACCTTGTCATGCTGATTATCCTATTCGCGACCACTACGTTATGTTTTGTGTTATACTTATGTGGTACCCTCTGATAACCACCAGTTTACGGTGGGGCTTACGGTGCTGTATAGACTATGGCATTATAAAAATGTGTTAAGGGGGATTATGGTAACACCTTAACTCTATTTTGATACTTTATATTACTGATAGGCATTATCTACTTAACGTACATTACTACATAGTAGATAGTTTAACGGATCCTTAAGAGATGGAAAATCCCGTAACATCTCTTGAGTTATTGCACGCACGTTGACACTGGATATGAGACGTCAAACCCCGTAGATATCTCTGACGCCGTTACACTCATATTTATTTACGATTGATTTAACTTTCATAAGTATATTTTAGTCCTGACTCGAGTGTTTTGTCTTTTCATTACGCTTGGGTCAGTCCTGAGTTTTTCAGATTTTTGAAGATCTATTCTAGAGGATGAAGACGAAGATTTGGTATACTATTACTATTATTACCCTTGCATCATGCTATCTGCTGCATTATTTTAATTGTTCTGTTGTATATGTATAAATCTGATAAATGTTGTATAAATAATTGTCAAAGTATAGTAAACAGCTTCATGAACTGTTTATTTGACTATTATATTTGATCGTTCCGCTGTGAGATTCTGTGTTGTTCCTTTTCCTTTATTTCTCTTTCTTTTCTTTTCTTATTTACCCCAATAACCATCTGCCCTTTTGAATGGTTTGGAATCGGCATGTGTATTTGATCGTCGGTTTAAACTGTCCAAAAAGGCGGACAGTTACGCAAGGAATAGATGCCAATAAAAAAGAAAGAGATGTGTAAATTATGAATTCATTATGTTTACACTGTCTATTTCGGTGGTAAGAAGAAATGATTATTCCTTATAATTTCAAACAATGTAATCTTTTAAAGTTAAATCTTTCGTTTTGGACTAATTTATGGAAATTATAGCGGATAATTTTTTTAGATATGGTTCCAATAATTTAATATGAAAAAGAAGATTGTAGTAAAGATATATAACATGAACATATATAATAAATGTAAATATTTATACGTAATTTATTGCGTATATAATAATTAAATTAAAAGATAACAATGACACTTGAATATAATATTCGCGTATAAGATAATTAACTAATGGGAAAAAACATAAAAGGTTGTAACTCCAATAAATGGTAATAAATGAGTTGCTATAATTTGATAGCGTAAATGGATTCATGTGACTAATAAAAAGGGAATAGATATAAAAGGATACTAATCTGAAATTTGTAATGATACATAAATGTCTTAGGAAAAGTCTGTTAGGATTTTATGGACAACTTGACATTTATGAACATTAAACAGGGATATATGGGTAGATAAATATTTAAGGTAAATCTTATTGCCTTAAATAAAAGGTAATTTATGCTAAGTCCAATGTCAAGCTAAGATAATATAAATAAAGATTAAGGATGGTTAGTCGGACTTAGTAGGTTAATGATGCGAGGTCAGTAGAGTCACTCGACGGAAGACTACCCTTCACTTTGAGGCTACAATAGCCCGATGAACTTACTACTAATGTGGGATATCACTATTCCTAGAACCCGATGACGTGAGAGATTAGGCATGCTTTCTTAATTGAAAAGTATTTAATGATCCAAATTTGAAGTTAGGAATGGTAAGGAATATCTCCATAGGGGGTCGCTTCTGGTTTGAGGTCTTAAGTGGCTGAGGTCCACCTCTCTCCTAAATGGAAATATTAAGTAACCTGGTGAGATTGTAAACAAATAAATAAGAATTTCTCTAAAGAGGGTTTACTTCTATGTTGAGGTCTTGAGTGGAGGTAGGGTCCACCTCCCTACCGAAAGAAGTAACCTGATGAATGCCATATTTATAATTAAAGAGTGATAGTGGATATATTAGGAAGAGTTCGCTTCAGGTTTAGGGTCTTATGTGAATGAAGAGTTTGCCTCTTTCCTATAAAAGAAGTATTAAGTAGCCCAATGAGATTTCCATGCAATGTTAGCTAGATAGTACGAGTGAGGAGTCCACCTTGAGAATAGGTCTTAAATGATGGGAACTGCCTTAATTAAGTTATGAAATGACCAGAGTCTGTCAATTTTCCAATAAAAGGTATAAATGGTTTGGTTATAGTCTCTCACATTGCTAAGGCCGTAATAACAATAGTACCATTTAAGAGCACGCCTTGGGGTTGGGTCTTAACTGATAGGGTTTACCTAAAAATGACCAGAGTCTACCTAATTTCAAATAAAAGGTATTGAGTGGCTTGGGTATTGTTTATTAGATGGCTACGATTTTATCAACGATAGATGTGGTAATAGTCGACATTAAATGTCAGAAGCCTTAAATTGTGGTTAGAGGTCTTGTAGTTAGGACTCACCAACCATTGACAATATTATTAGGAAACCGCGTTAAGAATAGGTCTTAAATGACGGGGTCTACCTTGATTAAGGTCTTAAGTTTGCCTATTTCTCTTTTTAAAAGTATTATAGAAACTTGCTTCATATTTAGAAGTATTAAATGGTAAATGGGTTTGGAAGTATTGGGTGGTTGATAAAGCTTCATTAGTATTTTGTACTTGGGAAGGGGTAGGTAAGTAAGTAATCGTCTATGCAATACAAGGTTAGATTAGATTGCTAACATTAATGGACATAACAGTTAAATGGAAACCAATCCGTATAAGTTTATGTTATGGACAGTTTATATTCCAGTCACTAGATTATTATTCTGATTCCCTCCTAATTACAACTCACATGATAGATTTAAAGGAACATGTCACTGGAGCTGGACGTGTCTTATTGTTGGAGAAGTCTTCTTTCTCTCATGCTCGATGCTGATGTGACAATCTGCTATTTAAGGAATACCATTAATTCCAAGGTAGTAGTCATAGTCGATATTCTTATTCTATTATTGTTTTAGCCGTGAGTTTTGATTTCTATCGATCCCTGATAATGCTCATGCTTATTTGCATATATCAAATCCTATGATCTGTACTTTGATGGACTTAGGTTTCTATTTTTTGTAGATATGTTGGCCCATGGATTATGAGTTTTTACAGATATTTTTCATTGGAATGGTAATAACCAATCAATTAAACTTTCTATAGGTTAATATCTATAAGTCCTTCTGCTGTTTATTTCCTTGGCACTCAAGGGTTTGGATCAATTATAATACTCCTAAGCTCAATATTTTAATGTGGAAAATTTTGAGAAATGATATTCATACCAAATCAGGTTTATGCTATATTCGGTTCTATCCACAACCAAGATGGGTCTGTAGAGTTTTGCTAGGTATTGAGGTTTCAATGGTGTTGATCCTCGGTACATCCCTCTAGAGATGTACTGTACGGAAGGTAGTCCCTTACCTTTCCATTATATGGAATCCGTTCTCCAATAAGTGCCTTTGGGCTTGATTATAGATCCAATTATGCTTTGGACATGATTGTAGATCCTATTATGCTGGAAATTAATTAATGTAACAATTTCGACTAAGGTTATATAAGTAAACTTGAAAAGTGTTTCCAAAAGAATGTCATTAAAACTAATATTACTAGATTTTGCATTGTAAATATTTTGATTATAATAAGGTAAAAACTCATTCCGTGTTATGTGCGGCGTAGTCTTATGAGATACCCTTTGTTTCCAAATATCCTTTTTTTTGAGTTTCTCATATCAGTTCCATGATTGACCCGAAGTTTATTTTCCTTTTCTCTTAAACTCTAGATGCCCCCATTTTCAGGTAGCCAAGTAGTCAGGTTTAACTTGGAGCATTTGATGCAGCTTGAAGACTGGAGCTGAAGATGTTCCTTTAGATAGTTCTCCATTTCCATTTTCGCTGCTTAGTTTACTGATTATATTCAACATTTGTAAGGAAAGAGGTTTATAACTATCTAGGCTGATTTATAAGATAAACTCTGATAAATATATTTAGAATTTTCGCTATAAAGATATATATATATATATATATAATTATTTATTTAAATAATAATTTTTCATGTAAGATTGTGTTTTTATATTATCTTTTACCCTTTACTATCAGTCCTTTCGGCACTTGGTTTTACGACACGTGAACACCAAGGATGTATTATGTCAATTTTTGAGGGTTGAAAAGACTGGTCGTCACATAAACACAGATTGAAAGTCTTTGCTTGGTTCATTTAATTATCATCTATGTTATATAATTCAATCTAAAGTAGCTACATAGCATATCTCTTAGAAGATTTTTGTAAAAAGTTCTCGTTGTTGATTAATATATTTATCTATAGATACATAAGTTTTACCAAAGAAACGATCAACTGCAGCAATGAATCAGTATTTGCCTTTGATCATTATTTATAATATAACATTTTGTTTGCACTAGTTATCTAAGTGGATTTTATTTTAACTTGGTTTCCTTGAAACTACTATGTCTATACAGTTTTGGATTTTATGTGAACATGGTTATTTTGTTTAAAATACTTTTTATCAAATTGTTTGTATATTATATTTCATTATCTGATTAATGTGTTTTTCATTTGTTTGAATGTAATAATTATATGAGTGATTGCTAGTTTCATACTGAAGTATATTAATTATTACTATATAATATATATTGTGAACAAAATGAAGCGGAAACTGAATGGGCTACCACGACGAGGAACAAATGCATATAAAATCAGCAGTTTGTAGCGGCCTTTAATGAACGCTACAGAAAAAACATGTAGAAGAATAAATGTTACAAAATATAAATGGTGGTAGACAAAAAATGCTATAAAATATATATCATGGCGTTTATGAAAACATTACTCTAATATTTTTTGTAGCGTCAATAGTATTTTTAGGGATGTTTAGATAGTGCTATGATAAAAAAATGGTTGTGCTTGTAGAACATTGTAATTTGTTGCTTTTTGACATTGTTTATGAAAACGCAGCTGAAAGTCCTAAATTTTTAGTAATACCTTCTATATGCTTTCTCTAAAATGCTACTAAAACTTAGGGTAGCACTTACTATGCACTACTAAATTCATTTTTTTTGGTGTAATGACTATAATCAGGCTGTTTGAAATGTGTTAACTACATTTTTACCTAGGCATGAATCCAGATGAGTTAGAACATCTTGGCCAAGACAAAACAACTCATGTCTCAGCCAAAAGGACCAGAGGAATAGGCCATGAAGGATTATTCAAAAGAATGCATTGCGAGTCACACTAACCTCTTGCAACATTATATACTATCTCTTCTAAGAATATTTGTCAAGTTTCATAGTATTCCAAGCAGCGTAGTTCAAGAAGTAAAGACTCGTTTGATTCTAGCCATTTTGACTAAAGTAACTAGCTTAAACTGGACCTAGAGAATTCATATAGAATTTTATTGACTTGAAATTTGGAAGGAACACTTAGAATGCATAAAAGAGCTCATACAAAAAATGAGCATGATTGGAGAATGTATGATGGATCGTTGGCGATTCATCTTGATGGATCACTAGCGGACCATGTAACTTAGTCCCTATCACTTAAAATTCATGGTGTAGGTGTCACGCACACTCTAGAGTGTAACTCAAAAGTTTTGTTTGATTTCATTATGTTTTGAGTGAGTTATGGATGATTCTTCTATATTAGATGTCCTATGAAGATAGATGATCAAACAAACTCCACGTGACTTAATATTTGAAAAAGGCACTCAAATAGAAGGTAAGAAGATAAAAAATGGAGATCACTCAAAAATAGACTAAGTACATGCATCTCTTGCAATCCATTACCTTTGGATCACTAGTGATCCATCAGATTAGCTCAAGTCGCCTTCAAACTTTTTGATCTCCTTTATGGTGCTGAGTACAGGCTTCTAGCATAGGGGCTTTGGTCCAAGTGCTCTTTAACCGCTACAAATATAATCCTAATTGCAACATAAAGAGGATCTTCTTGACTGGCTGTTGAACTCTATTGAAACGATTCATTACTCTTCTCCTCCCATACAATAGTCATCTAAAGCGTTCATTGGAGAGTCAAAGCGTTCACTGTGATTCTGCAGTGAACTCTAACATTGGTGAATGGATATAACTTACAAGATTTAGTCAAATTGTAATCAGATTCAACTTTTAACTGTAGTCAGTTCATAACAAAAGTTATAGAGTGGACATAGTCTTCATTAACAGCCGAACCACTATAAAAATCTTCTTGGCTTTTTAATATTTCTACTCGGTTTACATTTATTTTCTACATTATTGCTATGGAAGAACAGGGCCGATGCTTTCACACTCAATCTAGGGCATTCATCCATTTTTGGGTTAACATTTTGATGCTTTCTTTGAGAACCCAAATAGGGCTTAGATCGAGCTATCTACTTTAAATCAGATAGGTTCAAAAGTTAGATCCTTAATCTCTGCTTAGAAGATTTGCTGTTGAGAATCAATGGCACCATAAAGAAAAAGAACTACCTTTGAAAAATCGATAGGAACAATCATTGCTCGAAAAGAAACAAGCAATTAGTAAATTGAAGTCAATAACCTCAATAGCTTGCTAGTAGGAGTTAACTCTGGAGATCAAGTTTCAGGATCCTCCACACAGCATGAAGTTGTGACTATATGAGAATTGAACAAGATGGTTGATGAAATTAACCAAAAAATGACGAACAGTCAAAAGGCTCTTGTAGAAAAGATTGATGTTCTCTTAGAACTTTAATCATTAACTACTCCCAGAATAGTGACTGAAGCCATGGAAGCTATGGAGCAAGAGCATTCTTCTATTTTTGGCATTGGACGGAAGAAACAGTAGGCAAAAGCTAAAGGAAGTAGCGAGCTGAGCTCCAAGAGTCGTAAAGGAAGAAAACATTAACACTCTATCCACTACAAAAGCACCTACCATAAACCCAAACTTAGAGGTGAAAACCCCATAAGGAAATATAACGATGGCTCTCTCTAGCTGTGAAGATGCAAATAATTTGAGGAAGACAAATTGGATGAAAATGCTAACGTGTAAACGCTAGAAGAAGCTCTAAAATCCATGCTGTGGCACCGTACCAAGCAATGGATGAGGAAATGCTACTCAATGGTACTCCCGGAAGCAGGGGAACCAAGAAGATATGATACAAATTAAGATTGATTACAACGCCAAGCTCCCATAGTATATTGTGACCACTCCCAATTGACCAACTTCCAATCCCATCATGGAGCTCCCATCGTCGAATACAAATGGTCGTCGTCGAAAATCAGCAAAAATCGTTAAAATGATCATTGAAAAACTCACTTCAGGTTGACTCATGAGGAAATAGGCTATTCTACTCGAAGTAGATTCTAGAAGTCCTGACTCGAAGTCGAACTCGGGTAATTACCCATTTGGCTCGAAGTAAAACTAGGAATTTCTGACCCAAAATCAGACTCGGTAAAACAAAAAAATTCTCCAAGAAAACATGCAAATGGCTACGAGCAATATTTGTCACCAACCTAGCACTTTAAAGTCGGTGACTACAAGCGAACTATGTGCTGACTTTAAGAAAATGGCAAATTTTCTCGGGTCGGACTCTAAGTAAAATACCACTGATCCATCAATGCCGGTTCATCTTCTTTTGCCCATAACTTGAACATGCAAACTCCACATGTCTTGAAATTTGGAATGAAAGCTTATGGGGCATTCCTTGTCGTCCAGACCGATCTCACCTAGAAAAAATTTGGGGATGGTCACTGATTCATGACCCCATCCTAAGCGATTTCCATTCAATCGATATTTCCAATCATTCAAGCATAGGACAATCATATATATATATAGATATATATCATTCCCAAGCATTATAAATAGCCATAACTTAAAAACAGACTAGACTGACAACGATTAGAGCATCTTTCCCAATCGAAATCAATTCACTAAAGCTATTTAGCATGCAGAACGTCAAAAGAAGTTTACCATCCAGGTATACTTTCCAACAACGGTACAACTTATTCGAAATTGCTTTTTTACAGGTATAACTATTATATGGATGAAGCGAGAACTGTAGATGTAGTATATTGGAAGGCCCTCAGGAATCACTAAAGCACAACCTACTGCCCTAAAAGAATTCTACTGGAAGGAAAACTAATTCTAGAGACTGAAGGTAGTGCAATTGGTAGAAGGTAAGCCCGGAAATATGTCAAAGAACATACTAAATGGTAAAGGACCACAGGACTTCAGGGGCCTTCTGCCTAAGCAAGGCGACTAAGAACCAATAGAAAACTTCCCCGACTAACTGAAAAAATCAGACGAAAGGATAATTATCAAATAACATTCTGGCCAGCGAGCTACTAAGGAATGGGGTAGCAACCTAAAGCAATGCCTTCCTATCCATCCTAGTCTACTTTCCTTTTCCAAATGAGCCGTAGTGGGACACCGGAGGCATTGTAGACAGCATTGTA
Organism: Allium cepa; assembly: GCA_030765085.1. Classification (NCBI taxonomy): domain Eukaryota; kingdom Viridiplantae; phylum Streptophyta; class Magnoliopsida; order Asparagales; family Amaryllidaceae; genus Allium; species Allium cepa. The sequence continues at coordinate 187,084,616 of CM060937.1, read as the reverse complement.
AGAGAAATGCTTCTATGACCTCGATGCATCGTGCCAATCCCCCTTCTGAGAACCGGTGTTGTTCTGCTAGCGTCGAAAAGGCTTGTCCAAATGATCATCAGAAAAAAAAATCCAACCCCTAGTCTCCAGGAATCTATAAAACTATGTTCCCATGAGCCGAATCCTAAAAATTTCTCTTGAAGTTAATGAATCATCACTTTCAGACCGTCAGACAAATGACCCAAACTCTTCTTAGAGTCAATGGATAATCGCACCAAGGCCATCTGGCCACTGGACATCTGAACAAAAATTCCTCTTGAAATTGATAAATTATCATTCCAACGCTATCTGGTCACCGGACATCAGACCATAAAAACTCCTTCATGGACTAAAGCATCATGAAAGTCCTTCATGAACAAAAGTGTTGTGAAGGCTAATCAGTAGATCAGTAGTCATTTGATCCAAGAATCCTTCACGAAATAAAGCGTTGTAAAGTCCAATTAGAAGATTAGCATTATCCAAAACTACCTGAAGTCCACGAAGTCAGGCTCCGGGGCCACAGATCGACAATCACATCAGTCACTTTGCAAAATTAGTAGAATCACTTCAAACGACCAATGAGATGGACAGTGATGAACTCTAGAGGTTCAAAGTCGTTCAAAGAAACTAAGACAAAACTTAACGGACCATATGATCAATCAAAGGACGACTCGAATCCAGCCAAGATTTAGCACCTGGGAGAACAAATTATCTAAAATCCCTAATATATAAGTCTTTGAAGATAGAGGCATTCCCATGCTTTAATCATCTAGAAGACAGAGTTGCATCCACTGGACCACATGCAACCAAATGGATTGTGGAGAAACCCCGGATATAGTTTAAGCCCGCGACCAACCCTATGGCATGGTGGCATCACATATATTTGAATAGCTATAAGGAAAGCTAAGACTAATCAGATCACAGTTCTGTTACGCCCGATCAAAAATTCTGGCATTCTGACAACTGCGAACTTAATGACTTAGCTAACACAACAAACAAAATAGAAGCATAATACTTGCTTATTTCTTTCCAACTCCTTCGTTACCACCCTTAGTGCCAGTTCCTTTTTCTCTTAGAGTATATGCCAGTTGAAGACTAATTCTGTAAAGGCAGTTTGGACCAAAAACCGAGTCTTGCCCTGAACTCCACAAGCTCTTTCTTCTTAACTATCTCAATGCGGTCGGTTGTAAATCTCTCCACCATGGCAACCTTATATGTTTGGACATGCGCATCTTCTCGAAATAAGAGAGGAGGGTCCAAGCTATGGTTACCCAATCCAAAAACAACTTTTCTCTTAGAACTGAAGAAATTGCATTCTAACAAAGTCAAATCACTGGATTGATAGGAAAACTCGATCGTTACCTTCTAAGAAATGGTATTTCTCCTCTAGCACCATGAAGGCCCAAATCATTGTGCATACTACAATAAGCCATGCATCACTTCTTGAGCTGCACCATGCTCTCGAAGCATGAACTCCTCATATTACCCGAAGATTGGCAAGGTCGAGAAGTTTCGAACCGTTCTGGATCAACGGATCGCATTGATCCCATAAGTCGAACATTGCTATAAGCTACGCTTCTCTTCTTAAGCCATGAAATCACACTCTCGAAGCGCAACCTCCTTACATTTCCTAAAGGTTGGCAACTTCAAGAAGTTCCAAATTTTTTGGATCGATGAGTCATATCGATCCCATAAGTCGCGCACTGCCATAAGTCGCGCACTGCCATAAGTCGTGCATCACTTCTTGAGCCATGGAACCACTCTCTCGAAGCACGAACTCGTCATGTTACTTGAAAACTAGCAACGTCGGTGAAGTTCTAAACTGTTTGGATCGACGGGTCATATAGATCCCAAAAGCCACGGATTTCGTAAGCCACGGACTCTCAAAAGCTGCGCATTTTATAAGCCGTGCAATCTCAAAAGCCGCACATTTTGTAAGCCGCACAAGCACTACTTGATGTTGCCCCGGCATTATCAGAAAACCGTTAAGATTTTCTAAGTATCGGTACTGTCTCGACAACACCGGGGAACTTGTCTATTGCAGGATTAATAGAATCAACTCTCACTACCCGAAAGAACCGACATTGCTCCGATAGTGTCGCAAAGTTCAGAAACCAAGAAGTCGGCAAAGAATTATGATCTATGACCAATGTTAATATACAAAATGTCTAAATTCAAGCATCCAAGTCATGAGTTTTAAGAGGTAGGAGCTGCGATACACCTTTGACTGGAGGCAACCAGGGAGCCGACAAGAACATCAAATCACACATAGTTATTCAGAATAATCAGCCCTGTGGACTAAGGAGCACATAACACATTAACACTTGGTTGGGATAAAAAATTGCTCCAACTTGCAATAAAAGGAGGAACTTACCATCGTCCAGAGATAGATGGTGGAAGGCATTTCCAGAATCAAATCATCAATGCACCATTTTCCGAAGATAGAAGCAAGTGCTCAACTAAGGTCTTATACCCCAACATGTAGAAAACTAACTGTTATCCATAGACATATAACGGCAAGGAGAGAACGCTAGAAATTGAGTAGCTAAACGTTGATTCCCGAAGATTGGAACCAATGAATAAGGTTAATATCCACAACAATGCTATTAGCCCAACATAACACATATGGCTTGGAACAAGCAAAGTTAAGTGTCGCAGATTCAAGACAACCACTACCGAACTCTACTGGTCCATGATTAGGACAGGAACAAGCAAGGTCATACTAGGGGCAATGTGATGACTCGCTTAACGATTTCTAATTATCTATAAAAACATGGAATTTGGCACCTAGAAATGAAGATATTTGCCTAGAAATAAAAGGCTCCGCAAATAAAAGTCAGACCATAACAAAAACCAGTTGGTGGAAATCTGATTCTTCGTGAATAAGAATAACCATGGAATTGGTTGAGAATCCTGAATTTCTGAAGGTAACACTTGTCGGTGATAAACAAGGCCAGGCAACAGAAATGCTTTGGACTCCCACCCTCCCACAACATGGCGTATCTGGAATTTAAGCAACATTGATAAAAATCGCCATATTGGGTTGAAAGGGATCCACTCGACTATACAGGATCGGATGAATGATTCAATCCCAACCAACCCGACTTTAACATTGCTCGAAGATAGGCAGCACTAAGAAAAGACTTCTATATTCCGATCATCATAGTGCAACTTTTCAAAGAACGAAACTAGTGCCCGCCTGGATTAAAAGCACCACCAATTGTCGGGTCAATGGGGAAAATCGATTCCAACCACCTGAGTGTCGGTGTTGCCCAAGCAACGCTAATGCGTTTTCTCATTTCCTAAGTACCAGTGTTGCCCCGGCAATGTCGAGATACTTTCTATTTCATAAGTATTGGTGTTCCCTCGGCAACGTCAAGAAACCCTCTATTTCGTAAGTACCGACATTGCCCTGAAATTGCTGGGAAATTTGCTTTTCACTATGTACCGATGTTGCCTCGGCAACACCAGGAAAACTTTAATCTATAGGTTTGATGAGAAACACTCATGTAGAAAACCATTAATGCACTAGCTTTCAGAGATAGAAGTTATTCCTCAACTGAGATGCTACCCTTGTCTTTAGAAAACTACTATTGCTTGAAAATGGGCAACAATAGGAAGACATAACCTTTTATTCGTCACCCGGATGGTTTGATCTTTCCTTACGGTAATCAGCCAATGCATAGGAATAAAGTAGCGCCGATAGGAATTACCAAGATTGAATTCCTCATGTGCTAATTTCTAGGGATGAAAGTTGGTGCATAACTGAATTTCTTGAATTCAACTTAGAAAGAATTTAGATATAGCCAAAAGATCTATCATCACATTATGGTATTAGAGCGAGGTTGAGTGAACACCTTGGCTTTGGTTGGGTATGGCCCTATAGACATAGGGTAAGTGATGCTCTTAAATGAGTCGAGAGTGTTATACATATAAGAGTGTATTTATTACTGCAAATGTTTAACTTTTAAATGTCTCTCTCTCTCTTAGATTCTTTAATATAACTCCTTCTTTGAAATAAACTTTTCCTAATGATCTCAATTTATCCTTGCTTAGTAATCTTTCCTTGAATAACTTCATCTTGAAGTGTTCTAAAGATGTTTTGCTAAATTCAGGTAGTAAACAATGAGTACTCATGCCGCAAATGCTAGAGGTGGTAGACGTCTTGGTGGTAGAGGTATACCTACATTAGCGGTGGAACTTGAGCCTTAAGAAATGCTGCACATGTAGTCGAACCCAGGGTGATTGTAGTGGAGGAAGTGGTGCATGTTCAGATTCCAATGAACTATGCTTCGCTCTATCACGATTTTAAGAGGCGTCATGGTCAGAGGTTCGGTCCGTTTGAATTGATTATTGAGGTGCAGACATGGTTGAGGTTGTGTGAAAGTATCTTTGGAGATTTAGAATTGGGTGATGCCATGAAGGGTCGCTTGGCTTCTAGTCATCTTTCTAGTGCGACCATGGATTGGTGTAGTCTGTTACAGTTGATGTCCTAGAGAATGACTTCTCTTAGGCCCAATTTAAGGAGGAGTTTGAGAGGAAGTTTGTGTCAGAGGTGAGAAATACCTTGTGGTTTAGGAGTTTCTTGTATTTAATGCAAGGTACTATGACTTGTGGACTATAAGTACAAGTTTAACACATTATCTCATTTTGGGCCTAGTATTGTTGACATGCCCTTAAAGAAGAATGAGATGTTTATAGGTATGTATCTCGAGGTTAAGTGGGATATGACTAATCGTCTTGTAACAACCTTGGTCGAGATTAAAATAATAAATATATTGAAACGAATTTTGTGAATTTAATTAGATTTTATAATTTGTCTAGGAATAAATTAGATAAAGTTGGTTTTGATATCACTTTAGAATAAGATTTTGGTTGTATGAACCCTAAAGTCATTGAAAATTCATATTAATGAGATAAATGATATTTGTGAACTTTAGGATATTTCTGTGGAATAAAACAATAATTTTAATATTTATTTGAAAACTTATAATATGGTATTTTAATATAAGAAAATTTATTATGGGTAAGAATAAAATTATGAAAAATATCACACCAGCTCAAATAATTTTTGTAAAAGGTTTTATAGCTCAACGAATAGAAAAGGAGCCAAATGCATTGAAAATAAAATGAAAACAATTCAATTCAATTGAAACGAGCGTAAAACAATAAGCACAAGCCCAGCTATGCACTTGTTAATCTAACCCTTCCCTAATATTTCTCAGGTCATATTTCTCTCATGTACAAAATCAAGCCCTAATCCCTATTCGAACACGTAGAAAAACAAGGAGGTGTGACATGTTTTGCTCGATGGTTCCTAGGAAGTAACCACGCATGACTTGGACATGCCACGACGAAGTGTGTAACATCCCCATACTTGGAGGCCCAATACTAACGGCTATGGATGCTATAGTCATCCATAGTTATTAGTCCTCGGCGACTAAATACGACAATGTTAGATACATTGATACACATAAACACATGAATATGGAAAAAATTTAAAACGGTAAAAAAATCCACATTCCATTATAAAACATTTCAAATTCATTACATAATCCCAGTGCACAGACCACATTCAGATAAAATATACTATTACAAAACATGCCAAGCGAGACATATGAAGATGCCCCCTTGGATGATCAGAGTATATAACATGGCAATAAAACAAGTTTGCCTTTACAAGCAAACACAGCGGAAATAAAGAATTCTAAGTAGCTAACTTGCCTCCTGCACATCCGCGAAGCTTTATTCATCTAGAAGAACACCTGAAAACCTTAAATCTCAAACTACTCAAAATCAATTGAGTACCCGAGAGTTTAAGGGGAAAATAAAAACTTCGAGCCAGAAATAAAGCCTGGTATGAATAATAATCTGCCATCTAAAATCGTTTAGACATCTAGTGAGACCACGCTGCTTAGCGGGACAGGTTTTCTCCTCACTAGTATCTTAAAACTTTTGTAACACCATATTTAGTGCTCCTACATCCAAAATGGTTAAAACAATTCAAAATAAATATAATGATACGCAAACAGGTATATTAATTCTAGATTACCCATCTCCATTCATTCGGACTATTTGTCTCTATTTTAGTTTCTCGGATTACTCTTAACCATTTAGTTTTCAAGAGCTCAATAATAACCGATAAATGTTTATGGACTATCTATCCAATTTCATAGTTTTAATGGGATCACTAAGAACCTATACGTAACTCCAATATTTTTTCTCTTATCTTAGTTTTAATAAGCTGACTAGGAACCTATTGACTAACTGCCAATATCTTAATCCGGATACAGTTTTCATGGGCTAACTATAAACCTATTTGCCCCTGCCAATATCAAATCATAGTTTTCATGGGCTGATTATGAGCCTATTGGTCCCTGCCAATGTCTTACTCTTTACATCGTTTTGATGGCCTTAATGTGAACCTATTGGCCCCTAGCAATGTCTTTAATTAAGATTTTAACATTTCTTATGTTATATTCACTACTGAGTCAACCTTGCTGGTTATTCTACCCTTCCGCAAAGTACCGTTATGGGTTAATTACAATATGAATAAATATATGAAGAATCAATCTATATAACAAAGTAATACCCTCAAAAATCTTTGTGTATGCTATGATATTTCCTTTAAAATTGGAATGGGTTATTTGTTTTGAAATGTTAAAACATAACATTCGAAACCATTGGACGACCCCCATTGAAAGCATAGAAAACCTTCTTCCAAAACTATAGGAATACACCTTTCGAAGCATTATAAATCAATCCTTTAGAAACCAAATCGTACCCTTCGAAGGTGTCAAAACATTGCTAAGTAATATTTAGAAATATCGCTTCGAAACCAATGAAAGTAACTCTTTCAAAAACATTGGATTTTACTCTTTAAAACATCTTTTGGGTCAAAGTGGTTACACACAAAAGTATCTCTTTTGAAACCTTGATATAATATTTTTGGGGGATAAATTGATGGTGTCGAAACCATCTATTCGAAAGCTCAAAACATTAGAGTAAAATCTTGAAGGATAGCATCAAAACCCCCTTACAATGTCGTTGCCTTCGACACCTCTTAACCCCTTCGAAAACATGTAGGAAACGACTTAGCTTAAGTTTAAAACAAAGAGAATCCTTCGAAAGCATTGATGGCTACAATACATTCAAAAGGTAAAAGAATAACGACTGGGTTTTGACCGGTTCTGAACCACCTCTTTCGAAAGCATTGTATAAAAACAAAGGAACCCATTCGAAAGCTCCTACTTAAAACATGATATGGAAACCTATTTAGAAGGCTATTTATAAAAAACCCTTTCGAAAACATAGGTTTCCATCAAAACTTTTGGGTGAAACAAAGCAGGCACTTAACATTTGAAAACAGAACTAAGGTTTCGACCCCATCGAAAGCATTGCTTTCGACACCGTAGCTTCCATCTTTCCTCTGATCCACCGCATACCATCTAAGTGATACCTTGTGTATTAGTTTCGGCTAGGTGGGTGGACTGGAAGCAACGGAGTCGAAAGGTATTACTAAAGGAGGCAGAACCCTCTTTTCTGACTAGAGGCTGAAATCATGCTCATTTTTAGTAATTGCTTTAACTAACCTGCCTATGTGTGATCTTTTAGTTGATTGGCTTAAAACATTTCAAATACTTTACAAAATAGCCCATTTATGAAATCTAAATCAAAGAAAAATTAACATTTTATCCCTTCCATTAAGCAAAACCAATATTGTAATTAAATCCTTTTAAAATAATTTATTTTCCATAGCAAAATTAATGGGAAAAATCCACAAAAATCACATAAATTCACTTTCATTATGTTATAAAACATATTAAAATTTTAGACCCAATTTCTTCTTGAGACAATCGAAATAAATTTTAAACCCAAATATATCATATTTTCCTTTACAAATTCATAATAAATTTACCATAGCTATCATCATATGCTTTAGGTAGTTTGTCTACTTCTGAGTTTTGTTAGTTAGCTAGAGATACTGCATTTGTGTATTCTGATGTGGAGGTAGATTTAGTTTTCATTAGAAGTAGGGAATTTGATAGGGTTAGATCTATTGGCATACGAGGATTATTAGTTGGAATATCAGAGGTTTGCACTATTTCAATAAGTGTGATAAAATAAGAGCTTTTTTTATAGACTATTCTATTAACATTGCATTTCTACAGGAAACTAAAATTGAATGTCTTGATATACGTTTTTATAGATGATTAAGTGGTTATCATTTTAGGAAATGGGTTTATTTACCTTTTATTGGTGCTTCTAGGGGTTTACTTGGGTAGGGGATAATTCATTTAAATTGCTTCAGTGTATTCCAATACAACACTCACTGCATATTATTCTCATTAACCATATTGATAATTCTATTTTAAATATTTCTAATATTTATGGGTCAAACTCAAAAATTGATCGTCGAATTCTTTGGAATGAATGCCTTGAGTTTAGATCTTTAGCTCCTAGTTCTTGGATATAAGAAGAGGATTTTAATGCTACGCATTTTCTAGGAGATTGATCGCTTCATGAAGGTGATTTCTCTACAATGGAGGAATTTGACCAATTTATTATTAATTCCAATTTGATTGAAATTCCTCTTTCGGATAGAGAATTTACTTGGAGCGATACTAAGGAGTTTCCATTTATGACTCTTCTTGATAGGTTTTTCATTAGTGATGAAATTGAGGATAAATTTCCTATTTATAGAGTTTCTGGTTTGACTAACACTTATTCTGATCGTTGTGCTATTATTTTTAAGTGTGATTATCATAGAGTTATTAATAGAACTTTTAAATTCGAAAAAATGTGGTTAGTAGAATTCAAAAATAAATGGATTTCTATGAGTTTTTATAATTTTAGAAACATGGATAATTCTGCAAAAAAAAATTTGTTTTAAAACTTAGGGGTCTTAGGATCTTTCTCAAAAATTGGAGTAAGATTGTTTTTTGTAGTATTAAAATTAAAAAAGAAAACTTTCTTTCCGAATGCTAAATTTAAACAAGATAGAAGAAACTAGGTAGCTACATCTGGGTGAGCGAAATGTTCTTGCTAATCTAAAAGAAGAACTTAATTCAATTTTAGAAAAGGAGGATATTATGTGGAAACAGAGATCCAGAATTCAATGGATTAATGAAGGCGATAATACTACCAAATATTTTCATAATATGGCTAATGGTAGAAAACGTAGGAATACGATATTTTCCATTTTTTGAATAACGAGGAATTAGTAGATCAAAGAGATCTTAGTCAGGCTTTTACCGACGATTATAGAGATATTTTAGGTAATAAAAATAAGCATTCAAATAATGTTAGATGAAATGATCATTATCCTTCTGATTCTAGCATTGACCTTTCTAAGTTTGATAATCCTTTTTCTAAAGAATTTTTTTAAAAGCTATTAATGACAAGCCTCGTGATAAATCCCCATGACCGGATGGGTTCCCTATTTTCTTTTACAAATTTTTTTTTGGGATGTTTCAAAATTCAATTTGATTGGCATTTTTTGACAAATTCTATAATGGAAAATTGCAATCAGGAAGATTTTACTTTGCTATTGTCCTTTTATTGCATAAAAAAATCCTTGCAAATAATTTGAAAGATTTTAGGCCTGTTTCCTTAATTAACTGTTCCGCTAAATTTTTTAAAAAAGATTTAGCTAATAAACTTTGTAAGAGAATGAATGATCCAATTGATTGTTCATAAACTGTTTTCATTAAGGGGACAAATGTCACTACTGGTGTGGCTGTTGTTTAAGAATACATTAATCACTATTGTAAGACTAATATTACTTGTGCGATTTTAAAACTTGACTTAGCGAAAGCATTTGATTCAGTGGACTGGGAGTTTTTAGTTGATATGTTGCATGCTATAGGTTTCACCCATAGATGGATTAGTTGGATCATGACGTTACTTAAAACCGGCAACTTTAGTATAACGGTTAATGGTATTTTAGGTAATAAAATTCAATCTAAATGAGGTTTGAGGCAAGGTGATCCTTTATCGCCTCAATTGTTTAACTTAGCCGTAGATGTTTTCGCTAACATAATTAAAAAAGCGGTTGATAATGGATCTTTGGGGAGTGTTGGTGGTGAAAGTCGCGAAATGGTCCATCTATCCTTCAATTTGCGGATGATACCTTGCTATTTTCCACTCATTTGCATATTTATTTTTTTACTCTTAAATTTATTTTATATAGTTTTGAACTTTGATCAGGTTTAAAAATAAATTTTGATAAAAGATCGATTTTTTTTTTTTTTACAGAGTAAGCGGGGTTGAAATCTGGGCCCCTACCAGATTTATTAATAAAAAGACGAGATACAACAACTAAATGAAAATAAAGACGGACCAAAAAAACAGAAATGGGACTACGGAATCCATGGTTCAATCTGATGGTCTAAGAATTCATGCCTACTAGTTTTCATACCACATAATATTAGTTTCATTTAGTCTAAGAACTAACCTACCACATAAAATATCGATTTTAGTTTTAAATGATTTTGAAAAGGTTGAAAATTTAGTTGCTAATACACTTAATTGTAAAACTATGAATTTTCCATTTGATTATCTTTTTTTTCTTGATTAGGCCAACTAAACTTAAACATGATGATTGGTTTATTTTCATTGATAAAATTAAAAATAGGATTTCTAATTGGAACATGAGATTTTTATCGAGTGCGCGTAGGTTAGTTCTTATAAACTCTTTTTTGTCAGCTCTTCCGATCTATTGGATGTCTATGCATCTTTTTCTAGAATGGGTTGTTAACAAAATTGATAAAATAAGAAGGGACTTTTTATGGAGTGGAGAAAACTCTAACAGTAGTGTTAAGTGTTTAGTAAATTAGGAAACTGTTTGTAAATCCGAAAAGAAAGGTGGTTTAGGAGTCATTAATTTACGTAACATGAATTTGTCTTTGCTAAGTAAATGGTTATGAAAATTTAAGGATATTAATGATCATTCTATTTGAAAAGAAATCATTTTTAAATATTACAATAATGGTACGAATAATTTACATCAAATTACTCCTACGGTTATATGTAAATCGTCTAATTTTTTGAAATCAATTTTAAAATATAATGAGATTTTTAATCTTGGTATTATACAATAGTTCATTTAAGAAATAGTACTTCTTTTTGGCATAACCGTTGGAGTTCGGTTATTACTCTTAGAATAGAATTTAAAAAGCTGTTTGAAATTTGTAAACTTTAAGAATGCTTTAATCGTTGATGTTTTTTCTCCTGAAAATGACCCCCCTTGGAATTTTAATTTTAACAGAATTTTAATAGGTACTACTCTTAGGCAACTTTCTTTGTTTTATGCTAGATTGAATCTTCATAATATTGATAATGAAAATGATAATGTTAGTTGGGAATGAGATTAGAGTAAGAAATATACTTCTAATTCTTTTAATGGATTTATTAATTCTTGGGTATATCTAATAACTCTTTTAAATATATTTGAAAACCAAATGCTCCTGAATCTAAAATTCGTATGTGGTTAATCTTGCATGGAAAACTAAATACTATAGAATTTTTAAAAAGAAAAAACATGCAAATTGATAATATATGTTATTTTTGCAATATGAATTTAGAAGATATTAAACATGTATATTATGATTGCATGGATGCTTATTACATTCTAAATAATACTCTCAAAATCTTTAACTTTAGTCTTATAACTAAAATTTCAAATTGTGATTTCTATTGGAATAATTTTAAATTCAAGTTTAAAAGGAAAAATAGATTTTTACTCGACATTTTATTCATTATAATTTGTTGGTATATTTGGTTTGAGAGAAATCAAAGAATTTTTAATAATAATAATAATAGTCAATTATAATAAATTAATTTATATATTTTTTTGTTTTGTTTTAATTGGATGTCAAATCATAATTATAAATTAGCTAAAAATATTCATTTTCAAGAATATCTTAATAAGGTTAGTAATAATATTAAGATATTTAATCATAAAAACGATATTTTTGACATAATATTGTGGTATTAATCTTCAAACTTAAATGATGATTTCACTGTTTATCATAATGTCCTTTTGATTCAAGGACCATAAGGATGGGTTTTATTTTGTTTTATCTTTTTTTTGTTATTGTTTTATGTTCGTCGACGGAATTTCTATCAGTTTAGAAAACCATCGAACGAATTTAGAAATAAAAATTCACCACAAGCGCACGGCGTACGATTGTAGCACCTATGCGAGTACGGGTTAAACCATAGGGAATTGTTTAGATTTTGAAATTCTATTCAATCAAATTAAATCATATTTAAGGGATTGTTAACAAAAAAAAGTAAAAACAAACTAAAACTAAGGAGAATAAAAATATGAGATTAAAGAGCAATTTAGAGGCAGATCCCCTCTCATGATCACATAAATCAACATAACGAAATTATGATCTCTTTTTGGTCATTTGTGAGTTTATTTGGTGCATTTATCATAAGCATGTCATAATTGTGTTATTAATTAACACACTTAAACCATTAAACTTTAATGCACCTTCTAACCCACTTACTAACTTTAATGAAAATGACATGAAATTAAAAGTAGAATCCATTTTTAGCATGGCATATGAACTATTGAATTAGAAATATAAACAATCAAATTTTGATTCTAAATCCACTTCCATTACCATGATCATATGTAGATGAAGATGTAATTAGTAATTCGCATGACTAGGCATAGCCTATTTATTTTGAACAACATAAGCTATCAAACTCAATATTAAACACGAAATCACACAAACATCTAACTTTCCATTAAGCAAAAAAGAGGCATAATTGAAAATTTATGTTGCATCTACATAATTCAAGAGAGCTTCAATACCCTTAAAGGGAAGGGGTTTAGCCTCTCATGTTTGTTATAATAGTAACAAATGTAGAAATCAACATGAAACAAGAAGAAAAGAAAATGCAAGCTATTGAAAGTAAATTGAGTGCTACTCTACATGCATAAATATGAAGGGCATGAAATAAAAAGACATAAAAGGAAATTGCATAAAAGAAAAGAGGCTAAGAACCCATTTTATTTCATGAAACATAGAGCTCATAACTTGCATTTTTTTCAAAGAGTAGAAGATACTTACATGTGCATAAGAGGGCTATTTATACATGCATAAAACCGTAATTCATTTTTTAGGGTGCTTTCCAAAGTGCCCTTTTGGAAGTGTGGCCACCTAGTAACCATTAACTAATAATTAATCCATCATTAAAAGTGCATAAAGCTTTAATCTCCACTTGGTTGTCCATTAGCTTCTAATTGCAGATTTAGGTAAGAGAGTGGGGTCCTCCATTATCATGAGCTTAAATTATTTCCTCTTCATTCCTTTGTATTCCCTTGTGCATGCACATATGTTCAGGAAACCCTCTTCCATATGCATCAAAATTTCCTATAAAAGTCTTAAAAATTTCCAAGTAAAAATTCTCAAATTGACATATGCACAAAAATCATCATTTTACCCCTAAATGAAGATGAATATGCGACGATTTGAAAGTAATTGTATTTTGATTTCAAACATGTAAAAATGCACAAATATGAAATTTATTAAATAAAAATAGATAAAATTTGGATGTAAATATATGCACATTTATGTGCATATCAAATACTCGCACACTTATCTTTTTATTCGTTCTCGAATAAAGGAAAAATAAGATAAATCCATTTTCGTAGGAAGCACGATTACATTGAGCGTATGCAACAGACCGTTAAACCTATGGGTGTCCCTGATAGGACGATTCCTGTCTCATGAGGGTTTTCAGCAGATTCTACCCACAAAATCCAAATGCAAAGTGAAAATATATACAAAATGCAAGATTTATTTACAATGGGATAAATGCAAGTTTTTGAAAATAGTTACAATGAAGGATTCACTTTTAGATCGACACTAATAAGTTCAATATAAGTTCTGGTCATTATCTAGAAATTTAAGTCCTTTTACTTGTCAAAATTTCCAACAAAAATTAAGTTGTCATAACAGATAAACTATAGTTTGGCTAGTTGTTTTGGTTGATAACACAATGTAATTATGAAATGAATCCTTAATTTATTATCAAAATTTGTCAAAGTGGTATTTTTATCTCTTTTCAATAATAAGTTAAATCAAACAAGTCAAACTAATGTTTGGATTTCAATTGCGTACTCTCTCTTATTTGATTTTTTTTTTGATATTTACATATGCCTAACTTAGGTAAACTGAGGCTAGATATGTTATCCGTGCACTGGCTTGCGGAATGATGTGACAGGATTACAGAGCATGGTAGGTGAACATACGAGCGTGGACACTTATCGACTATAGGTGTCATTAATTTTTATATACATACACCTAACTCAGATAAAATGAGGCTGGATATACCGATCATGCACTGCTTTTCGGGCTTACGTAAGAAGGGAACAGAGCATGGCGAGTGAACACACAAGTGTGAATACATGACTCTAGGTGTTAAAAATATATACATATATACAAATGGTTTTTTTACTTATATTTTTTTGTGTTCTTTTTTCTATTTTTTATTAGAAAGAGAGAGTTTCGCAAAATCATCTTAGCACGATTCAACTCAAAAGATAAGAATGTTATATCCTTTACTTTAAATTTGCAAATTTACCACTTTTTTAAACAAAGATTTTCAATTAGAACGTACTTAATAATTAACACATATGAACCTTCCTATATACTAGTTAAACCATTTTTATTTGCAATCAAACTTGATTTTTATTTTTATTTAGGCAAATAAATTTTCTAAAATTTCAATTTATTGACCAAAACTTATACTTATCCTATAGTGTTTCTTCAAAAATAAATCAAAATGCTAAAAAGAAAGTGTTTTTGAGATTTAGAAATTTTGAGATTTTTTTTTAAAATTAAAAAGGAAAGTTCAAAAATACCATGAAACTTAAAAAAATGAAAATGAGACTCCCCCCATACTTAATTTTGACTACGTCCTCACCGTCAAAGCACGATATAATGAGTGTGCCGGAAAAAAATATGTACATAATTACAAAAGAGGATTAACATTCTTACTAGACGTTGCTTGGCTCATGAAGAATCATGAGCTCCTCCTCTTAGTTACTAGGCAATTCGAAGAAAGGTTTCAAACGATGACCATTGACTTTGAAAATCAATCAATCCCTGGGGTTTTCTATTTCTGCGGCACCATGTGGAAAAACAGTTCATACCACAGATGGTCCGTCCATCTCAATTTAAGTTTCCCAAGGAATAAATGAAGTCTTGAGTCATATTAAAGAACTTTTTGGTTAGGCAAAAAAGTTTTCCTTAGGATTGATTTGTCATGAAAAACTTTTGTTCTTTCTTTGTAAATTTTCTCGTTTTTATACATGTCGTTCCTAAGTTCTTCTAGTTTGTTGATTGTAGTTTTCGGTTTTCGCCAGCTTTATCGAGATCAAAGTTTAAGTTCTTTATTGCCCACAATGCTTTATGTTCGATTTCAATGGGTAAATGGCATGCTTTACCATAAAACTAAATGAAATGGGGACATCCTATGGTCGGTTTTAAAAGCAGTATGGTAAACCCAAAGTGCGTCCGTCAATTTCTGAGACTAGAGTTCAAAGTTTTCTACGAGATTTTGACGATTTGAAACTTCAAATTGCCCACAAGTTTGAGGATGATATGGAGTGGATAACTTGTGGGTTATTGAGTATTTTTTCACTAATGTTTCAAAAGATCAACTACAAAAATGGGTTCCGTAATCATTGATTATTGTGCGAGGTGTGCCAAACCTTGAAAAGATGTTTTCTTTAAGAAATTTCACAACACTTCTATGATCGTTGGTTTTACAAGGATTGGCTACGAACCATTTTGAGATGTAATCGATAGCGAGAAGGATATGTAAGTTTCCAAAAGAATTGGGAAAAGGTCCTATAAAGTCGATAGCCCCAACATCAAAGATTTCGATCGTAAGAATGGGGTTTAAAGGCATCATATCCGTTCAGAAATTCATCCAAGCATTTGACATCAATCGCAAGTTTTACAATATTGAAACGAGTCTTCGAAAAGAAGGCCAATAGAAACCACACTGAAGCACCTTTTCCATAGTATTTCAAGGATCGAAATGTCCACCGCATGCTTGATCTTGGAAAAACGAAAGAACACACCAGATCTCATTATCTGGAATGCAATATCGAATGATTTGGTCGGGACAATATTTGTACAAGTATGGATCGTCCTAATAGAAATATTCACTTTGGACATGAATTTGTATTTATCCTATTTGGACAAAGATGAGGGAGATTCTTTAGTGACTAAGTAGTTCACTATATAAGCGTACCATGGATCGATAGAAGTTGAAGAAGTTGTTCATTGGGGAAGGTTTCATTGATTGGCAAAGAAGATGGAGCGTTCGGAAGACAAGATAAGTGATCGGCTATGACATTATCGGAACCTTTTTTATCCTTGATTGTAATATCAAACTCTTGTAATAAAAGGATCCAACGTTCAAGTTAGGTCCGTGTACACAGTACTGTATGACCCGATCAAGTAAGGACGAAACTTTTGAGTTGCAAAAACAACAGCTAGAAGCTCTTTTTCGGTTGTTGTGTAGTTGATTTGAGTGTCGTTCAAAGTCATACTTGCATAGTAAATGACATGAAGGATTTTGTTGATGTGTTGTCCTAAGACAACACCAACTATAAAGTTAGAAGCGTCACACATTATTTCAAATCGGAGATCCCGATAGGGTGCGCAAATGATTTGAGCAGAAATGAGTTTGTTCTTAAGATGTTCAAAAGAAGAGATACGCTCAGAGTTAAAATTGAAAGGAACGTCTTTTCCAAGAAGAGTCGTCAAAGGTTGAGCGATTTTGCTAAAGTCTTTCACAAAGCGTCGGTAAAATCCAGCGTGTCCCAGAAATGATCGAATGTCCTTAACAGATTTGGGAATGGGTAGGTTTGCAATTACGTCAACTTTTGCTTTATCTACCTTAGTGCCTTTATTTGGGATGATGTCCAAGGACTGCCCTATTTGACATAAAGTGGCATTTTCCCCTATTCAAAGTCATTTTCTTTACATTGGTTTAGAACCAATTCGAGGTGATGTAAAGATCGGGAAAAAGAATCACCAATAATAGAGAAATCATCCATAAAAACTTCTAGAAAGTGTTCAATCATGTCAGAAAAAATGCCAACCATTCACAGTTGGAAAGCAGCAGGAGCATTACAAAGTCCGAATGGCATACGTCGATAAGAAAAGGTATCGAATGGACACGTGAATGTCATTTTCTCTTGATCTTATAGGACAATTGGAATATGGTCATAGCCGGAATACCCATCAAGGAAGTAGTAGAATTCGTGGCGGGTTGAACGTTCGAGCATTTGGCCGATAAATGGAAGATGGAAGTGATCCTTATGTGTTGAGGCATTTAGTTTTTGATAGTCAATGCAAACACGCCAATCCATTTGAGTACGAGTTGGAATAAGTTCGTTTGAATCGTTCTTGACAATGGTTAGCCTAGAATTTTTTGGTACAACATGAATTGGGCTAGCCCATGAACTATCAGAGATTGGGTAAATGATTCCATCGTCGAGAAGTTTACGAATTTCATCACGCACCGCATCTTTATTTTTGGATTAAGCCTTCGTTGTGCGTCGCGCATCGTCGATTAAATGGATGTGATGTTGGACAATAGCAGGGCTAATTCCCTTAATATCAATAATAGAACACCTAATTGCTTATCCTTTTTTCGAAAGAATAGAAAGTAAGGAGGTTTCCTGATCAAGAGAGAGAGTTGAGGAAATTATGATGGGCAATGTTTCTTTATCACCTAAGTATGCGTACTTAATGTGATTGGGAAGTGGTTTGAGGTCCAACTTTGGGAGTTTTTCGATCAAAGAATTGAGTCGAGATTCGGACTCAACTAGAAGCGATTCAAAAGGAAGTGTGTATTCAATCTTGTTGGGAATTTCATGAAATAATTTTTGGTACTCAGCCTTACGTTCTTTCTTAAGATCAAGTGCTTCGTTTTTAAAGTTTTCATGAATGGCACTAACTTCCAACATTCGGTCACGAGGTTCATTCGATTGGCTTTTAATATTGAAAATGTTGAGATCCAAAGTTAGGTTTCCAAAAGAGATTTTCATCGAACTGTTATGATAACTGATTAAGGCATTTGAGGTGGCTAAGATGGGTCGGCCTAAAATCAATGGAATTTGACTCGCGTGATTTGTCACGGGTTGTGTTTCGAGAATGGTAAAATCAACGGAGAATATGAATTGCCCTACTCGAATGAGCACGTCCTCGATTTCTCGCACAGGCTTCTTAATTGAGCGATCGACTAATTAAAGAGTGACTTTTGTGGGTTTGAGCTCTTCTAACCCTAATTGTTCGTAAATGAAGTATGAAATCAAGTTGACACTCGTGCCTAAATCTATCAAGCATTTGTTAATCATCTTATCTCCAATTGTACATGAAATCATAGGGACAGCCAGGATCTTTGTATTTAACGTGTGTGAATTGGGACAAGACTTCGCTCAAACTGGTGGTTAAGAAGACTTTTTCAGGCACTTGAGTGTGTCGCTTTTGGGTGCACAAGTCCTTAAGAAATTTTACGTACGTGGTCTGAGTGTTTCTTTGGTCGAAGCGAGATGTTAACTTTCACTTGTTTAAAAATTTCTAACATCTTTTCCATTTGGTCTGAGTGTTTCTTTGGTCGAAGACGATGTGGAAATGGAACACGGTACTTGGTAGGCGGGTCTACTTGAGTAGAAGAATTTTGATCAGCATTTGATTCAACATTTGGCTCCATGTTTTGTTCTGATTTGTATGAAACGTCGAGAGAGGTTATCGGTAAATCATTTGGACTAATGACGTGATTATTGATTTGTTTACCGGAACGTAGAGTCGTGATAGCATTCAATTGGGTAACGTTGCTATCTTGAACAACATGTGCTTGATTTGAATTTGTTTTTTGATTTCTAGGATTTGCAATGGGCTAGCTTGGGAATTTCCTCGTTCGCGTTCACTTACAGACGTGGCTAATTGACTTATTTGCATTTTGAGTTTTGCAATTGATTGGTTTGTGTTTTTCATATAGGAGGTCAATAAATTTTGTTTGATTGAAGGCTTTGAGTAGTTTCTTTAGCCAACGTTTCAAGAGTTTTCTCAAGTGAACTTAAACGTTTATCGTCTTAAGGAGGATGAGCAGAATCCGGTTGAAAATTTGATTATTGTGGTTGATTATGAGATGAACCCGCAAAGTTTGGTTGAAAATGATTGGTCTGAAAGGGAGGATTCGAGGCATTATTTGAGAATGCTTGAAAATTGGGACAAACTGTATTCGTGTTGGGAATTTTGGTTCCAAGAAAAATTTGGATGATTTCTCCCACCAGGATTGTACGTTGGAGAAAATGGGTCATTTTTCGCTTTATTGAAAGCATTGATTTGTTCGACAGAACTGGGACACCGATCGGCTATATGATTAGGATCGTTGCATTTATAACACATCGGTTGGGAAGCTTGGTTCATTTGATTCGATGAGAAACTTTGTCGAATTTTTTAATCATTGCGTAGATCTTAGCTACCAAAGAAAACGAAGTTCCAATCGAGTGTGCACTCGATCGTGAGTAAATTGATTTTTTGTTCGAATGTGCCCATTTGGATGATTTTTGGCGAGGTTTTCAAGAAACTGCTAAGCATTGTCGTGATGTTAGGAAAGAAAGTTTCCTTAGCACATTGATTCAAGCATGGTTCGTGAGCTGTTTTCTAGTCCATCGTATAACATTTGGCAAATCGTCCATTTCTCGAAGTTGTGGTGTGGACATTTTATCAAACGCTCTTTAAATCTTTCAAAATATTTTCCAAATGGTTCTCTCTAGAATTGATGAAAATTTACAATTTCATTTCAGATTCTACTCAAATTTTCCAAGGGGAAGAACTTTTTTAAGAAAGTTCTTTCGAATTCTTCCCAAGTTTTAATCGAGTTCGACGGTAAGCTGTACAACCATTTTTCAGCGTAATCCGTAAGAGCGAATGAAATTAAAAAAAGTTTGATTTCGTCATCGGAAAAATGTTGGAGTTTAATGGTTGCGCAAACTTGTTCGAATATAGTCAAGAAAATGTATGGGTCACTGTGCTCGAAATTGCCAAGTTTCAGAAGCGTGGCAGTATGGTTCGAGTGAATTTCGAAATGGTTACCCATAAGGTCGGGTAACGTGATGCAAGATGGAGTAGAAACTCTATCAGGAAAGATTCTATCCATAAGATTTCGAGGGATGTTTGCGGCAAAAGTGGCCACAAACACCCGATATCGTGAAAGCACCCGTTTATGAACACAAATCAGTAATAATCAACACAAAATTCAGATCTAAGCAATATCAAACACAGCGATTCACAAATCACAGTCACAAACACAAGATTTATAGTGGTTCGACGATCTTGCCTACGTCCACTCTGAAGCTTATGTCTTTATTGATTTACTTGATGATCTCAATCAACTATAGCAGATTACGGTTGATAAAAGTTCTGAAATTTGATTACAACAGCGATAATGAAGAATAGAATCCGGCAGAGTCTGGACGTTGAATGACCAAAAGATCCCCTTTCTGTTGGCTTAAGGGTGCTATTTATAGGCGTAGGAGGCCCAGATCTCGCTCAAACTTCGGGAGACTTTTTCTGGCACGTGAGTGGGCCCACGCGACCGACCTCACCAAGTTTCGACTCGATCTGGGATCGATACGAAGTGATTTCGTATCCATCAAAAAAATGATCCAATCGAGCCGAAACTTGGCAGGAACAATCTTTACCTTGAATGGAAGCTACTGTGAAAATTTCGTTGCATTTGGATCAGCGGTTTGGGAGATACGATCGATACGAATTGATATGTTATGGTTCCGTAGTGACGTGGCGCGCACTCCTCGTATCGATCCTACTTTTGCTCCGATTTGACCTCTTCGTATCCACGAATTTCGCCTTGTTCGTATCATGTGCCACGACCCAGTTTTCATCGATGGATTCGAATCATGGATCGATACGAAGGGGATCGAGATGGACCGAGTGGATACGAACAGGGCAGATTCCATGGATACGAAATAATGATCGGTCACTCTTGATGGATGTGAGGACGATCGATACGAAGCAGTGCTTGGGCACGAGACCGATCGATTCGAAGTAGGGTATGCCGATGGATACGAATGATGGATTCGAACTGCTCGGACTTAATGGATACGAACGTGCTGAATGGATGTCCATCTGGTCAATTCGAAACCGATCGATTCGAGGTGATCGATATCACTGCTGATCGACTCGAATGTGATCGATTCGAAATATGTGGAGCCTGATAGATTCAAAATGGACATCTCCTCCACATTTTGATGGATACGAACAACATCCTTCGGCTAACTTGCATCGATCATATCTCGTTCATAAGGACTCCGATTAACCTGAAATTTGGAACACTGGCTTTCATGGCTTTGTTTGTCATGTCCTATCAATTGTAGCCTGATCCGGGCTCGGACAAAATTCATCGATATCCATAGCGAAGCGAGGTACAACCAATCTCTGAGACGAACTGTCTTTTGTTTTCGATCAATCTTTTGGTATCACGGCTTTGCCAAAAAGTGGGATAACATTTGCCCCCCAAGACATACCTTGCGGTAGGAAGGTGTGTTTTGTAATGCCATAAACTGGATGTTTCTATCTTTTCAACAACCTGCAAAGAACTTGATAATTTCATATGACCTCGAATGATGATCGTTCGGGATCGTATGCCATTCGAGGTGAAACGGGACCGTTCGCGATCGTTGCCGTTCGCGGCGAATGATGAAATAGGACCGTTCGCAGTCATATCCCGTTTGCGACGAATGATGGAATGGGACCGTTCGCGGTCGTATGCCGTTCGCGGCGGATGGTAATATGGGACCGTTTGCGGTCGGACGCCGTTCGTGGCGAATATCGACCGTTCACGATCGAGCGCCGTTCAAGGCTAATTGTGACCGTTTGAGGTCGGACATAATAAGTGAATCGTGACCGTTCGCGGTCGGGTGTCGTTCGAGTCAAATTGCGATCGTTCGCGATCGTGTGCCGTTCGAGACAAATTGTGATCATTCGCGATCGTGTGCCGTTCGAGGCCAATTATAATCGTTCGCGATCGTATGTCATTCGAGGCGAATTATGTGTGGCCGGAGGGGGGGACTTAGTATTATCAATGCCGGAGTTCATGTTCGGGGGAGTTTCCGAATCAAAGACTTTGGCGGTTTATCGCCGTGCAAGAGGTGCTCGTGGACCGTTCGCGATCCAACGGGCATACAAGTAAATCTTTTCACAGAATTGCAAATATCAATGCAATAATCACACGAATCCCACAATAGAAATGTCCATACAAGCAAAGTCTAAATGTTCAAATCAAAATCAAAGCTAAAGGCAAGATGAAGATGTCAAAGTGTAAACTCTTACTATGATGCGGTTGGTAGTCATTTAGAGCATGCTTATGGATCGTGCGCGATCGCTCACATGTGTAAGTGATTTAACCGCATTAGTGAGAGGTTTACAACTTGTTCATCATTATTTCAGTCGATCAATGAATAATCAAACGGTGCCCCGAGCCAGGGTCGCCTCTAGCTGATGTAGACGGTGGTCGCTCTGGCTCCACTGCTGGAGTTCGCCTCCTCACATACTGAAGGAGCATACCGTTCCTGATATGCCCATCCACCTCGTCCTTCAGATGCCTATAATCATTAGTGTTATGACCGTTCAATTCATGAAATACACAAAACTTATCTGATTTTCTTTTGTCAGAAGTTGGATCCCTTCGCATCGGTCTACGATACGGAACCTGCTTTTTGGTATCCTGGTAGATTCGCTCCAAACTCTCATTCAGCTCAAAGTAAGTGGTGAACCTCGGTTCCTTTCGCGGTCGCATTGGTTTGTTATGGCTACTCTTAGCCTTGCGTTTCCCCTTGCTAGTTTCTGTGCCTTTCTCGGGGGGATTTCCCCCTTTGACCGTGTAAACATTAAGTTCATCTCCTTCTTCTCTTTCTGTAGTTGCGTCTTCCAGTCGTAGGAACTTTTCTGCCTCGTGATAGAATTCTCCTAGATCCAAAGGTGGATCTTTAGTCAAAGAATTTTTAAATTCTGTGCCATCAGCTATTCCGGACACAGCTGCCATCATAACCATGGATGGATCTGGTCGATCCACCGATGTTGCTGCTGCGTTGAATCGCGTCAAAAAACTCCTCAGAGTCTCCCTTGCTTTCTGTTTTAGAGTTTCCAAAGTCATCACATTCTTGGGTCTCGCAATGTGAACCCTGAATTGCCTCATGAATCTCTCAGTTAAATCTGCCCATGTTCCTATGGAGCCGCTCTCCAGCTGTCTAAACCATAACGCCGCAATATCTACCAAGTACAATGGAAAGCACCAGGCCATAACTTCCTCTGATGCCCCCAGCACCTCCATATGCCTCATATATTTTGTCAGATGAACTGTAGGGTCTGTCCTTCCATTATACATATCCAACGGTGGTAACTTAAAATCTGGTGGGTTCCTAGCTTGCCTGATTGTTGTGCTAAAAGGACTCATGTTCACATCCTCCAAATCCTTGTTTACTAGTCCGCCTCTCGTGGCTCGCCTAACCATTTCCGCCAACCTGTCGTTGTCTCCAAGATGTAATCTTTGTTCATCACTTTCGACCTGGCCCCCGAGTTCACAAGGGAACTCTAGGATTTTCCCCCTTGACTGAGCGTTCACTCCTCTACTACTCCCGGGTTGCGCAGATGATCCTCTCTCTCTCTCTCCGAGATTGGACCAACGTTCTCTATGGGTGTGCCTCCTAATCCAGGTGCTATGCCGGATGGTCCTGCTCCGTTCTGAACTCCATCAGCTTCTCTATTCTGTGCTCCAAGTTGCCCTATCTGTTGGAATAAACTCTGGATTAACTCCTCATGTTTCTTCATCATTGCCTCCATCTCGTCCCTAGTGATGAAGATCGATGCTTGATTCGCTCCTAAAGAAGCCTCTTGACTTCCTTGGTGTTCACTTCTCTCTGGCCTTTGTCTCTTACTTGTTTGCCTCGTCATAGCTCTTAGATCTGAATTCCTAAGTCTTCAAATTCGACTTCTCCTAAATCAGCTTTTCTCAGTGAAAGCACCAAAATGTTTGCGCCAAAAGTGGCCACAAACACCCGATATCGTGAAAGCACCCGTTTATGAACACAAATCAGTAATAATCAACACAAAATTTGGTCTAAGCAATATCAAACACAGCGATTCACAAATCACAGTCACAAACACAGGATTTATAGTCGTTCGGCGATCTTGCCTACGTCCACTCTGAAGCTTATGTCTTTATTGATTCATTTGATGATTTCAATCAACTACAGCAGATTACAGTTTATAAAAGTTCTGAAATTTGATTACAACAGCGATAATGAAGAATAGAATAGAATCCGGCAGAGTCTGGACATTCAATGACCAAAAGATCCCCTTTCTGTAGGCTTCAGGGTGCTATTTATAGGCTAGGAGGCCCAGATCTCGCTCAAATTTCGGGAGACTTTTTCTGGCACGTGAGTAGGCCCACGCGACCGACCCCACCAAGTTTCGACTCGATCTGGGATCAATACGAAGTGATTTCGTATCCATCAAAAAAATGATCCAATCGAGACGAAACTTGGCAGGAACAATCTTTACCTTGAATGGAAGCTACTGTGAAAAATTTCGTTGCATTTGGATCAGCGGTTTGGGAGATATGATCGATACGAATTGATATGTTTCGGTTGGCTGTTTACTTCGACTCGGTCACTTCGAATCCACGCGTTCGAATCGATGGGTGCACGTGGTTCCGTAGTGACATGGCGCGCACTCCTCATATTGATCCTACTTTTGCTCCGAGTTGACCTCTTCGTATCCACGAATTTCGCCTTGTTCGTATCATGTGCCACGACCCAGTTTGCATCGATGGATTCAAATCATGGATCGATACGAAGGGGATCGAGACGGACCGAGTGGATACGAACAGGGCAGATTCCATGGATACGAAATAATGATCTGTCACTCTTGATGGATGCGAGGACGATCGATACGAAGCAGTGCTTGGGCACGAGACCGATCGATTCGAAGTAAGGTATGCCGATGGATACGAATGATGGATTCGAACTGCTCGGACTCAATGGATACGAACGTGCTGAATGGATGTCCATATGATCGATTCGAAACCGATCGATTCGAGGTGATCGATATCACTGCTGATCGACTCGAATGTGATCGATTCGAAATATGTGGAGCCTGATGGATTCGAAATGGATATCTCCTCCACATTTTTATGGATACGAACAACATCTTTCGGCTAACTTGCATCGATCATATCTCGTTCATACGGACTCCGATTAACCTGAAATTTGGAACACTGGCTTTCATGGCTTTGTTTGTCATGTCCTATCAATTATAGCCTGATCCGGGCTCGGACAAAATTCATCGATATCCATAGCGAAGCGAGGTACAACCAATCTCTGAGACGAACTGTCTTTTGTTTTCGATCAATCTTTTGGTATCACGGCTTTGCCAAAAAGCGGGATAACAAGGGACGTTCTCGTTCGCCATTTCGGGAGGATCATCTGTTCGAGTTAAACAGTTATTTGTTGAGTCGTGAGTCCAACGATTTGTTGTTGTGTCACGAGCCTAAGTATTCATGCACAAGTGAAATTCGAGAAGAAAAAGAAGTTAGAATCGAGTTTAGAGAATGAAACAAGATTTGGAAAATGAAGTGAAAAATTATTTTTGTTTTCTTTTTTTTAAAAGAAAAATATTTACTAAGTGAAATTTATTTTTCAGAAAAAAGTTTGATTTTTGTTTTGTTTTTAGCTTTTCACAATTTTTTATATGTTTTTGTTTTTGTATTTTTTTTAAAGTTTTTAGATTTTCAAATATTTTCCAAAAGGAAAAAAAATATTATTGTTTTTACAAATCGGAATTTGATTTGTTTTTTAAATATCAATTTTTTGTTCTTTTTTAAAAGATTTTATATTTTTTTGGATTTTTTTGATTGAAAATTTTCAAAGGAAAGGAAAAAGGATTTTTTTCGGATTAAAATCTAAGCTAAGTAAGATTTAATAAAATTTCTTTTGGGATTTTGATTTTTTTTCTTAAATATGCATGAACTAATGCATCTAAATGCATGCAAATGACTTAATTAAAATTTACTGTCCTCAACAGCTCCTAACCCAAAATTGTATAATCACACTTTGTCTTAAATCAACAAACATATTTCCCGGCCACGTAACGAGCGGGGGTTATCGGTGCATCACGAATCACCGTAGCAATGCAACCAAAGATTTAAGTGTCTTCAGAGGAACAACCACTATAATGTTTACGAATCACCATAATTTTTATAACTGGTTATTACTCTGTCGTAGCCTAGACACTAAGAAATAAAATTGCTTAAAGAAAATAATTGTGAAAATAAAATCAAGTCCTAAGTGAGCTCGCGACACCCTTAAGTCCAATGTCTAACCGTTATTATTAGTCAAATTTTACGATGAATGCGATTTGTGGGCTAAGTAAAGGGTGATGAAATCCCTCACCCTATGTAAACTGGGGCGATTAGAAAATAAAAATAAGATGAGATGAATGCAAAACAAAAATTAAACGTGAATTTACAATGCAACTAAAATGAAGTTCTTTTTATCTTTGGATTTTGAAAAATTTTCATATATATAAATGCAAATGTAAGCAACCAACAATAAAATTCAAATTAAAACAAAGGAAAATGACATGATACTAGAGCATGCAGAATTATTAGCAATTTATATCAAAGCAGCGATTTTTTTTAAGCAAGCAAGGCAATTTTTTTAGTAAGCTAATCTTTCTTTTCCTTGCAATTTTCTGCTTTGAAAATCTGAAACGAAAAATAAGATATATATATATATATATATACACACACACGCGCGCGCACTGTTTTTTTTAATATATACAAGGATGGAACCTAAAACAAATTAAACAAGCTGTAAAGAGAGAAAAGCTAGAACAAAACAAAACGAATAAATTGAAAACAAAACAAATTGAAACTTGATGTTTCTTTTGATGAGAAAGACCTAAAGCTCAAACAAATTAAATAAAAAAAAAAGGAAAAAGGAAAAATAGAAAATAGAAAGATGAAATTCTAAGATGCAGCCTAGCCCACAAGCCAAAGCAAAACAAACGCAAATGCAACCCTTTTCTTCTCTGTAATAATAAATTAAACACACGCAAATTAATTAAAAAATAGCGAATTCACGGAAACAGAAAGTAGATTAAAAGAGCAATCGATTGGATTATCGATTTGAGGTGGTTGCGGGTTGAGGAGGGGATGGAGTCGTGTATTGGTGATCGATTGTGGGGTTCGTCGTGGGTGGAAATGACGATTGTGGTTGAATTGGGAACAGTGGCGGATGGTTAAAATATGTGTGATTCTGGTTGCAGTGCTTTGGTGAATGCCGTCTTGTGGGTTCGAGAATCGTAGGAGGTGGTGAGTGGTCGAAGGAAGTGATGCTTGCAGGACTGTTGCAGGGATGATTGCAGGGGATTGGAAGTATTGCAGTAAAGTGGAAGTGCACTGGTGATGCAAGAGGGACGGTCTAGGTAGTTGTTAAGGGTGTAGAGCAGAGAGGTGTGGCACTGTGAAGCTACTGATGTAGGCAGGGGGAAGAGTGGCGATGTTTTCTGGTGGTTGTTAGTGTATAGGGCACTGTAGTTTTTGCAGAAGACGGTGGTCCTGGTGAAGGCAGTTTGGAAGGTGACGGTGAATGGTTGAAGGTTGTTGTTCGGTGATTGTTGAGGTGGTGAGATATGGCAGTAGTTATGGAGGTTGTCTGATGGAGTGAGCGGTGATGTAGTGGAGTTGAAGTTTGTATAAAAGATGTAACCGTTATGGGTAAAAGAGCAGTTTGGAGTTGTGGATGATGTCAGTAGAACTGTGCTTGAGGCGTGAATTGAAGTGAAAGTGAAGGATGTGAGTGAATGAGGATGTACTACTGTGTAATAAGAAAAACAGAAATGTGTAGATATGAGAAGGAGGAGAGACACACGCTATGTATGATGGATGTGGGTGATGGCTGTTTGCTAAGGAGGTGGTTGTGATGATGGTTGCATGTGCAGTATGACAGGGAAGGTAGCAGTAATAGATTGTATTGTGATGGGGTATTTTGACAGTGCAGAGGTCAGGTGAATGAAATGGGGAAGTAATGGCAGTTGTGATGGGAGAAGCTGCTTGAGGCGGGATAGTTTGTTGCAGTGGTGTTACAAGTGTTGACTACGGCCAGCAATGTTGGTAGAAATATTGTTTGTGGAGTGGTAGAATGGCAGTGCAGAATGAACTATGTTGATGGAGTGTGAACTACAGTGGTCAGTTGAAGTGGGTAGTATGGTTTGGTGGTGGTATGTTGCAAGAAAATGTTGTGATGGTGCAACAGAGTTGAGGCGGTGATCAGGTGATAGACTGTGATGGGTATGGTTTGAATGTGCAAGTGAAATGGTGCAAAGAATAGAGACAGCTGGGGAAACGGTGCAGAGAACTATGTAAATGAAAAATAGTGAGTGTTTTGTAAATAAAAGTGATATTGTAATGTAAAAAGGAAAATGAAATGAAAAAATAGTTTATTTTTTCTTTTTGAAATGACTTGTGTATTTTTTTTTAAATAGAAAAGTAAAGGCAAATGAAACTAGAAAACAAGAAGCGCACACAATCACAATGCAAACAAAAATCAAATACAAACACACAACAAACTTTTTTTTAAAATGCAACACATACAAAATGAACACACAAAAATCAAACAAAAATAATCCGAAGAATATACAAATAAAATCAAAGCAAATCCTCGACGACGGCGCCAAAAACTTAATCGCCGACGGAATTTCTATCGATTTAGAAAACCATCGAACGAATTTAAAAATAAAAATTTACCGCAAGCGCATGACATACAATTGTAGCACGTATGCGAGTACGGGTCGATCTACAGAGAAATGTTTAGATTTGAAATTCTATTCAATCAAATTAAACCAACGTTGAGGGATTGTTAACTAATAAAAAGTAAAAACAAACTAAACTAAGGAGAATAAAAATATGATATTAAAGAGCAATTTAGAGGCAAATCCCCTCTCATGATCACATAAATCAATATATGAAATTATAATCTCTTTTTGGTCATTTGTGAGTTTAGTTGCTACATTTATCATAAGTATGGCCTAATTGTGTTATTAATTAACACACTTAAACCATCAAACTTTAATGCACCACATAACCCACTTAATAACTTTAATTAAAATGACGTGAAATTAAAAGTAGAATCTATTTTAAGCATGACTTATCAACTATTTAATTAGAAACATAAACCATCAAATTTTGATTCTAAATCCACTACATTACCATGATCATATTAAATCACACAAACATCTAACTTTCCATCAAGCACAAAAGAGACGTAAATGAAAAATTATGTCGCTTCTACATGACTCAAGAGAGCTTCACTACCCCTAAATTGAAGGGATTTAGCCTTTCATATTTGTTATAATAGCAACAAATGTAGAAAGCAACATGAAACAAGAAAAAAAGAAAAGTGCAAGCTAATGAAAGTAAATTAAGAGCTACTCTACTTGCATAAATATGAAGGGCATGAAATAAAAAGACAAGGAAATTGCATAAAAGAAAAGAAGCTAAGAAACCATTTTTATTTCATGAAACATAGAGCTTACAACTTGCATTTTTTCTTCAAAGAGTAGAAGATATTTACAACATAAGAGAGTTATTTATACATGCATAAAACCCTAATTCAATTTTTAGGGTGCTTTCCAAAATGCTCTTTAGAAAGTATGGCCACCAAGTAACCACTAACCACTAATTAATCCATCATTAAAAGTGCATGAGGCTTTAACCTCCAATTAGTTGTCCATTAGCTTTTAATTATACATTTAGGTAAGTGGATGGGGTCCTCTATTATCATGAACTTGAATTATTTCCTCTTCAGCCCTTTGTATTCCCTTGTGCATGTACATATGTTCATGAAACCCTCTTTCCTATGCATCAAAATTTTCTATAAAAATCATAAAAATTTCCAAGTAAAAATTCTAAAATTGAAACATTCACAAAATGACCATTTTACCCTTGAATGAAGATGAATATATGATGATTTGAAAATAATTGAATTTTGATTTTAAACATGTTAAAATGCCCAAATATGATATTTATTTAGACAAAAGTATATAAATTATGGATGTAAATATATGCACATTTACGTGCACATCATTTTAGTTTTAGTTTGTTTTGTATTTTAGTTTATAGATCTTTAACTTCTTTTGATTATGGATTCTTTTAGTTTTTTCCTCTAATTATTGTTGTATTCTATCATATTCTCTTAACTTTTGTATCTTTTATTTTGTTTCATTAATACACATAATGTATATAAATTTTATTTATATACATATATGTGTATTATTTTTAATATTTTCTTTAGTTCCTTTTTAGATACAGGTTTGGGTCAGAAATGGTGTTAGATTCTTTATACAGGTTCACAGGATTACTTATGGCAGGATTGTTATTTGCAGCAAGGAATTCTTTTCAGTTCTTTTACATCTCCATTGTAGCGGTCTACATTCTAGATGATTCACTCTTCAGCAAGGCGCTCCCTCCAGTTCTACCGATCTACAGAGTGGCGCTTTCCTTTCCAGATCATTTGCATTTCCTTTCAGTTCGAGTTCGTGGCGTGGTGTTTCCTTCTTAGATGGAGCTGGCTTCTAGTATCACTGACTCTGAGATGCTCCATAGTTTTTTAGGTACTTTTAACAACTCAATACCGAGCGGTGGCCTAGTTGGAGCTCGATGTTGAGGTGTAATGGGCGGCAGCCTTGCCGAAGCTCATTCTAGGGGTACCTGAGTTATTTTCTTTGTTATTTGTATTTTGAATAGCTATTTGCCAAGCATGTTGGCAATACCTTGTCTTCTGTGATATATACATATTTACATGTATGCTCTCCTCTATTTTAGAGGATCACACATTTTTTAATTTCTTTTATAGCTTGAAAAATTATGAAAATTGAAACTCATATCTAAAATCATGTTTTACCTAACATATAAATTTTCCATGGCATTCTAAATTCAATAATAATCGGTTTTGCCCTAAAACCGTGCAAATTCATATGTAAATGAATTGGTTTAAATCAAACGTATAATAGCTTAAACATATCATCATCCAAAACATCATAAAAATAAATTTAATCTTAAATCCAAAAACATATGATTGTAAAAACAGAATAGACGGAAAAAATTATTATTCACCTTAGATATGATAAGGAATTTGAGATTTGTAGAAGATTGATCCTTAGCTTTAATTTAATTTTTCTTCCTCTTTTCCCTTGATAATGGCCAGCTCTATTCTTAGGCTTTTTATTTGCATTTTCGAAAATGAAAAGTGTACATGAATAGGTAAGATCGTGAAATATATAGCCGTGAGTAATAATAGTGCAGCTATTTATTAATATGCCAATGTTTTTAACTAATAATTTAAAAGCCATTTAAAGCCCATTTAGGGTAAATTAAGCACGACCTTCTTATAGTTTTATTCAAATCTAACTCCCATTATCATCGTTATTCTATTTAATTTATCTAATTAAATATATTGAATAATGTTATCAAAAACTAAGGGTGTTACAGGCTCCCCTCCTTAAAGAATTTTGTCCTTGAATTTCAGTAAGGACTAAATACTAAACATAGCAATCATCCATAACAACTCAAAACATCCATACTAGCCTATTTGACTAGCAACTATTTATATAAATCTAATATAGACATACCCTTACAGTAGATCAGGATAAGTATCTCGAATCATGTCTTTTGTCTCCCAAGTACTATCCTTCTCATTATTGCTCCACTGAACTTTCATCAAATTGATTGTCCTTTTCCTCAATCTTTTCTCGTCTCTCGCTACAATTCGCACCGGTTGTCTAACAAAAGTCAAATTAGGCTCTAGTGCTAAATCTTTCAACCCTGTCAAAGGAATAGTAGTCTTTGGATCATGCACATACTTGCAAATATGAGGCATATGAAATACATTATGGACACTTGCCATACATCTCGGTGACTCTACATGCGATCTTCTCAATCCTCTTTATAATTTGGAATGAACCAACATATCTCGGTGCTAGTTTTTCCTGATTTTCCGAATAGTACCACACGTTTCATTGGAGAAAGCTTAATAAAAACCTTATCTTCAACTAAGAACTCTAGGTCTTTATGCCTCTTATCTGCCTAACTCTTCTATTTGGATTGAGCTTCCTTTATCCTTTCTCGGATTAGCTCGATCTTCTCTGACGCCTCTCTAACCAAATTTGGACCTAAGACTAATCTGTCTCCTCTCCAACCAACATGCTGGTGATTTGCACGACCTTCCACACAAAGCTTCAAAAGGCGTCATTCTTATACCAGTCTAGATACTATTATTATAAGAAAACTCAACTAAATGTAGATGATCTTCATGAGATCCACCAAAGTCTAAGATACAAGCTCTCAGCAAATCCTTGAGTACCTTATTGACTCTCTCTGTCTGCCCATCCGTTTGAGGGTGATATGCAGTACTTATACTAAGTTTGGTACCTAATACTTCCTATAAACCATTTCAGAATTCACTAGTGAACAAGCCATCTCTGTCACTTGCTATACTACTAAGAAATCCATGTAGTCTAACTACGTTCTTCATGAACAACTTAGCTAAAACAGGTGTCGTCCTAGATGACTTAACTAGAATGAAATGGGCACTCTTGGTCAATCTGTCCATTATAACCCATATACTTTCATTCTCCCTATTTGACCTTGGCAACCCATCTATAAAATCCATGGATATCGAATCCCATTTCCAAATTAGAATCTCCAATGTTTGAAGTAATCCTCTCAACTTCTAATGTTCGACCTTCACTTATTGACAGTTTGCACACTGTCTAACCAACAAGCCAAAATCCCTCTTCATACCTTCCTAATAGAAGCTCCTCTTCATATCCTTATATATCTTGGTTCCTCCAAGATGAATGGTAAACTTGGACCGATGAAATTCTCCAAGAACTCTTTCCCTTAGGTCCTCCATATTCGAAACACACATCCTTCCCTTCTTTTTTAACCATCCTCTTTGGTCAAGACTAAAGTCTTTTAAATCATCGATCTCATATCAAATCTCGAGCCTTTTAATCCTTCCGGCTAACACTGGATCCTATTTTTTCTTAGAAGTAATCCTTTCGATCAACACTAGTCGAACTTCCAAATAGAACAATACGGCAATACTCTGACTAGAACTAGCAGTCGATCTTAACTGCATACTACAACTGGCCAAAGCTTCTAAATCCTTCCACTCCACCAACATAGCTAACACCACATTCTAATGTCTTCTGCTAAGATCATCCGCTACCATATTACCTTTCCCAGGTGTATACTCTATATCAAAATCAAAAGCAGCCAAAATCTCCATCCACTTCTGTTGCCTCATATTCAACTTCTTATGAGAGAATAAATACCTTAAAGCATGATGATCGGTTAAAGATCAAACCTCTCCTCTAAGAGATAATGTCTCCAAATCTTCAATGCAGAGATCACCAAATCCAACTCCAAATCATGTGTAGGATACCTCACTTCATGCTGTCTAAGCTATCTAGATGCGTAGGCAATAACTTTACACTTCTACATCAATACTTATCCTAATCTAGTTTCGCACACATCGGTATACACCACCAACCCTTAATTTCCGTCCGGAACTACTAAAACTGGTGCATTGGTCAAAAAATGCTTTAACTTAAGGAATGCTTCCTCACATTTGTCGGACCAGATAAACTTCACCTCCTTCCTGGTTAACTTAGTCAAAGGTGTTGCTATCTATGAGAAATATTTGATGAATCTCTGGTAGTAGCCAACAAGTTCAAGAAAACTTCTAATGTTAGTTACCGTCCTCAGTTTCTTCCAATTATTCACAGCTTTGATCATATCTGGATCGACTGACAAACCTTTCTCTGAAACCACCTGACCAAGAAATTTAACCTCTTTCTTCCAGAAATGACACTTGGTAAACTTCTCCTTTAGCTGATTCTGTCTCAGCGTCTCTAGTACCAATCTAAGATGAACTTCATGCTCTCTCTCATCCTTAGAGTATACTAAAATGTCATCTATAAACACCAGCATAAACCATCCAAGTACACTTAGAAGAATAAAACATATAATTATAAATCAGTAACTGTTACATGTTTACAATTATTCGTCTGGTTCATACAAAATAGACTTAGAGAAAAATTCAAAGATAAATTTATCTTTGTAATACTTAAGCTTTTCAGTCGAGAGATTTTGAGGAATCGATCTGACCCGTGGTAAATTTCAATAAGCCTCACAATGCGGGTCAGATCCGAATTCATCTAAGTATCTTTTGGGAAAACATCTAAGTAAGCCCCCACTGCATTCGCCTAAGTACGAAAAGTATATAATGGAAAGTCTACAATAAGCTTTATATAAAAAGTTAACTAAGATGTCTATCTCTTCAATCAGCATCCAAAATAAAGTGAGTAACTCTCGATTCTCTTTTGAGAGAGCGTCATATTGGAGGCATGCTCTCTTTAATGAAGGAGCATCCCTCTGGTGTTTAAAAGACGCCAGTATCGAGGCACTACTACCGAGACTGATACTTTTCAAAGAGAATATTGTGCTCCTTTTTCTATTTGTCTAATTCCCTATATAACTTGTTAATTTCTGCTTGTTTTCTTTTAAGTTTTGTCCTATAGGGAATGGTGAACTTCCTCATCATCTAAAACAAATGATTATGCACTAATTATTATTTTTGAAGTGAAAGATATTTAAACGGAGAATCCCGTACCTGAGATACCGGGATCGAAGCTTGGGGCCTGCTCTTTCTCTTTTGGATCTTCAGCATGAACAGGAGTAGGCTCATCCTCTAGAGGAGCAGAAGGCATGGGGGATGCAGGTGGAATATCCTTATGAGAAGATGGCTTTATCACTACCGTTCTTCTCGAAAGTTCCAGAAGGACCCTTCTATCTCCATCAAAACCTTGGCCACCAGTAGGGTTATCATCGTCATCGTCATCGTCATGATCATCGTCGTCATCTTTATCCTAACTTTTACCCTGGGCGGTTTCATCTTTGTCACCCTCCTCCTTACAGTCTAATTCGATTTCGAAGGAGGGAACATCAAAAGAAAGAATTTCAGAAGCATTAATTTCCTCTTCATCTGCAGGTTCAATCCCCTGCTTCATCTAGTTAATCTTGCTCATCACTCTAACGACTAAGGCAGAATCAAGTGAAGGAAAGCCAAATTCTGGACATTTCTTGATGTTGTCGGCATATGCAAGCATAAGGGCTTCTTCATAAGATTTTAGTAGCATTTGTCCAAGGGTAGCGTAGACAAATTGAGACACTCGCTGCTTAGCACCAGTAATAATGTTGACATCAAGTTTCAAAGAAGCTTCGGTCTTCTTAAACTTATCCTTCTGGGACAAGTTATTTGCAGCTAAGCAAGCTTTCTCGTCTTCAAAATCTTATAGAGTGAGCTCCATGGAAAATTTCTCATCAACAAGGAGTAGACGAGCTTGTCTTTTTGATGCAAGATCAGTTTTCACCTAGGCGAGAGGTGTTTTTAATCGCTCTAGCTTTGAGGAAGCTTCATCTTTAGCAGCGGAGAGGGAAGACACTTGATTTCTAAGGTTGGAAATTTCCTCTTGAAATTTGAAGGATTCAGCAGAGGACTTCAAAGCATGTTCATTCAACATTAGCTAACTCTTGGAAATCTTGTAGGACAAATATAACACAAGTTAGTGATTTAGAGAAAATCAATGCTGATAAAATCGATTGAAGTGAAACTTACCATAATTTGTTGCTCAACCATAGAGTGGCAGTGCCCCACCAAATCAAGGACAGTTGAAGGCGGGAGGATAGAGGAGAAAGATTCTGAATGTAAAAATGGATTAAGTTAACTCTTTAAAATTAACAGATGGAAGGGTAGAAGGCGATGGCTTTACATGAATCAGCCTTAAAGAAGGAGACGCCTCTAAAGCCAGTTGCATCTATTGAAATGCATCTGGAGAATCAGATACGGAAATTTAGGAACGAGGGTCGATCGCACTTGGAGTCTACTATAGTTTTTCTTTTGGAGCTTCTATAATAGGACATTTTGGAGCTTTATCAAGTGATGGATCATCTTCTTCATCAATATCAATAATTTTTGCAACCTTCTTTGGAGACTTTGCTTCAGAAGGTTCCATCAACCTCCTCCTAAAAGCTTTCCTAGATTTGGCAAGTGATTCTATAATTGACAACGCTCCAAAGGTTGGAGGAAGAGGGGCATCACCGTTAACGGGCACTATGACTTGAGAAGAAGTTGGAAAAAGTTCAAGAAGATTAAAAGTTAGCAAGATATAAAAAGCAACAGAGATAGAAAGCAAGTATTTGGCCTATAACAGAGATAGAAAGCAAGCAATGTGGGAGAAAAGTGTTCAGCATCTCTTAGGGAGGGAAAGCATTTGCCGCAGGAAGTATATTGGATAGATGGAGGAGTTCCTAAGATCTGCCTGCTTGCTGGCAGAAGAGAGTGTTTCGTAGATCGGTGGGAGTCAGTAGCATTAGTCTGCTCCTAACTTGGCACTAAAGATTCAACTGTTTTCTTATCTATCATCATTGAACTCTTTAGCTAGGACACATGATAAAAGCAGAGATTAGGCGACAGAGAACATTAAGTAAGGGAAAGCAACAAAAACCAAGACTTACAAGGAGAAGCGAATGTCCCGCGGATGCCAAAAGAGCATTTGATGAAGAAGAACTGATTTTCCTAATCGCTAAGTTTATTAACCCATGTTTGCGCCAAAATTGGTCACAAACCCAAAGTATCATGAAAGCACCAAGTTATGAATATAGATCAGCACTATTCCAAATCAAATATCAGATCTACGCAATGTAGAGGATGAAAAGTGAAGAATAATAAACTTTAAACAGGAAGAAACACAAGATTTATAGTGGTTCGGCTATCTTCGGCCTACGTCCACAACAAAGGTTTGTCTTTTATTGATTATCTTTGCTGATTACAATTGAGTACAGCGATTACAATGAAGAAATACGAGTATAACAGCAATGATGGAGTGCAAAGTTGAATCCGGCAGAGTCTGGACATTAAATAGCCAAAAGATCCTTTCTCTGTAGGATTCAAGGGGCTATTTATTGGCGTTGGGGGCTGATATTTCGCTCAAACTTCGGGAGACTCCATCTGGCATGTGAGTGGGCCCACGCGATCGATCCCACCAAGTTTCGACTCGATCTGTGATCGATACGAATCGATTTTGTATGATCAAGAAATGGTCCAATCGAGCTGAAACTTGGCATGAACATTCTTTAGCTTGTACGTAAGCTCTTGTGAAAATTTCATAGCATTCGGGCATGTGGTTTAGGAGATATGATCAATGCAATCTCATATTCTTCGAAGGCTGCCGAGTTCGTATCCATGGTTTCGTATCCATCCCCTTCGCATCGATCGAAAGCACGCGCTTGCTCGTGACGTGGAATGATAAACCGAGGGAGATCCATATCTTCGCCGCGTTGACCGAGTTACATCCAATGCCGAAGCTTCATTCGTATCGACCGTTAATTCGTGTCCATTCACTTCAGCCCTTCGAGTCGATTATCAATTCGCATCTATTTACCGTAGCCCCTACTTGTATCGATAGTTGTGGGTATATTTCGTATTGATTGATGCAGATACCATCGATATGAAATGAACTTTCTTGAGCATGATGGATACGAACAAGGACTCAGATGCTATCGATTCGAACAACCATGAACGGGATGGATATGAACTATGCACAACTTTGATCGATACGAACTGTACTGCACCCTGATCGATACGAAGCCGTTCTATCATGATGGATACGAAGTAAAATCGACACGACGCTGCCGTTATTGGATCGATGCGAAGAGACTAAATCCGGATGGAGCCGAACAGCATCGATTCGAGCAAGGCTCTATGATGGATTCGAACAACATTTGTTCCTAACTTGCATCGATCATATCTTGATCACATGAACTCTAATTGACCTCAAATTTGAAATATAGCCTCTCCTAGTCCTGATCATCATCTCCAATCGATTCCGTACTGATCGGAGCTCGGCTATATTTTAACGACATCAATTGCAGCCTTGTCTCCAATTGATCTCCAATCCTGATATCCATTCTTCATTGCCAATTTGTTGATATTCCAGCCTCGACCAAAAGGTAGGATAACATTCGCCCCCCAAAACATGCTTTGTGATAAGAAGGCGTGTTTTGAATAGTTTCGAATCCAATATCCGAAGCCCACATTCCATCTATAGCGATATCATCAAAGTACATCATTCATCTGAACTCGACAACCGAGTCCTAATCCATCCTTATCCAATAGTCAATAACCAAATCCAGGGCCTCTCCGGGTCGATATCCAAGTCTGTAGCCTCTCCGGGTTCTTGCCAAGCGCAATCCACACCTGACGACCGTGGTCTAGTGTCCCTAGATGTTGAGCTAACCTCTCCGGGTTCTTGCCAAGCGTAATCCATACTAGACGACCATGGTCCAGTGTCCCTGGATGCTATACAATGCCATGGCTTAAGTCCTAAGCCGAATCCTGGTCACTACGGACCCTTGTCGAGCATAGTCCATACTCGACGACTTGAAACAGTAGCCAATAATGTAGGGCCTAAGTCCTAGACCGAATCCTTGTCTCTCCGGACCCTTGTTGAGCATAGTCCATACTCAATGACCTGAAACAGTAACCGATAATATATGGCCTAAGTCCTAGGACAAATCCTGGTCGCTCCGGACCCTTATTGAGCATAGTCCATACTCGACGACCTGAATGAGCCAATTCGCTACATGTGGATGAAGAGACTTAGCCCTTGCCAGATATAATCCATACCTGACGACCATTTACTAAAAACCAGACAAAAATCCAATCAAAATCCAATCCAAATCAAGTCAAAAAACCAAAAATCCACAACCAAAAACAAAACCGATGTCCAAGCATGAAAACAACCATCAAAACAGAAATCCAAACCAAAAAACAAGCAATGTATGGAGTTCAAACCAAACTCCACTATCAAACCAGAAAAAGTGAGTGTCCAAACCAAAGAGAAAAAATAGATTTCACAAACCATAGCTACTCGGTTTATCATCAGTCAGAGCATGCCTAGGGGCCATCTCCGTCCCCGTACATGAGTAAATGACTTGGTCGTTTGCCAATAGTTCGCTACTTATTTCATACTATCCCAGTCAATTGATAACCAATCGACCATCATTCCTGGTCCTTACACCATCATTGATTGAGGTAGGCGGTGGTTGCTCCTGCTCCACCGTTGCATTCCGATCCCCGACATATTGTCACATCTGTTCATTCCTTACATGCTTCTCGATTATATCCTTCAAGTGCCTGAAGCTGTTGGTATCGTGTCCATCCAAATCGTGGAAGAGACAATGCCTTCCTGATGCCCTATCACGTTCGGAAGGTTCTCGCCTAGCCAGCCTTCGATAGGGAAGGCAATTTCGGGTCTCCATAAATATCCGCTCCAGCGTCTCGTTTAATCATGTGTATGTGGAAAACTTTGGATCCTTCCATCGCTTCCTAGCTTTTCCTGAATCATCATCCAACTTCCTCTTTCCTTTATCCTTATCCGAGCTTCCACTAGATGGACCTCCATCCTGAGCTGCATTCACTTCCTTTAACTTCAAGTCCGTACATGCATCTTCTTGTCGAAGGAATCTCTCAACTTCGTGGAAGAATTCTCCGAGATCCAGTGGGGGTCTCGTATTAGAGATACTTTGAAATCCGAATCCTCTCTGACTCCCTATACTGCTGCCATTAAAACCATTGATGGATCCGGCCGATCCACCGAAGCAACCGTCGCATTGAACCGAGTTAAGAAAGCTCTAAGCGACTCATCCATTCTTTGCTTTATTGACGTTAGCGTCATCACGTTCTTCGGCCTCTTGATATGAACCCGAAATTGCCTCAAAAACCTATCCACCAACTCCGTCCATGTTCTGATAGATCCTTCTTCCAGTTGCCTAAACCACGTCGCATCTATATCCGTCAAGCATAGAGGGAAACATTGGGCCATAACCTCCTCCGATGCCCTCAGTACCTCCATGTGTCTGGTGTATCTCATCAAATGATCAGTTGGATCATCTTTGCCATTGTATACCTCCATGTTAGGTAGCTTAAACTCTGGTGGATTATGAGCTACCTGATTTCACGAGTAAACGGACTTCTGTTCACTCCTTCTAGATCTCTGTTGGTCAATCCTCCATGCATAGTTCGTCTGATAATCTCAGCCAATCCAACATTGTCCGTCAAAGATTGCCCCTCAAGTCCCCGAGGGAATTCTGGTACATACTCTTCATATGGCTCATCTTTAGCCTGTTGAGCTCCATCCATTGGTCTTCCAGTATCAGATCCTGAGGGTCTGCCCCCAAGTCCTTGTTGATTGCCTTCTGGTTCTGCATTCTGACCTTGAGCTTGACCTCCGTTAGTTTCCGTAACCTAACTCCTTGTTCAGCATTCGCAGTTGTTGTAGTCGGTCCGAGGTTCTGCGCATTCGCCACCGTCATCTGCTCGAAGAAATTCTGCAGCGTCTCCTCTTGACTCTTCATTATTCTTTCATGCATTGAATTTTCCATAGCCTCTATCTCATCCCTGGTGATGTAGATCGAAGCTTGTCCTTCTCCAACTCCAGAGGATGCCTCTTGACTTTCTCCTTGTTGGCTTCTCTCTGTTCTCTGTCTTCTACTCGATTGCCTTATCATAGCTCTCTAGATCTAAACTCTTAAGCCTTCAAATCTGAATTCCAAATCTGGTATAGAGAGCGCTAGTCCTTATCGATGAAAACACCAAAGTGTTTGCGCCAAAATTGGTCACAAACCCCAAGTATCGTGAAAGCACCAAGTTATGAATATAAATCAGCACTATTCCAAATCAAATCTCTGATCTACGCAATGTAGAGGATGAAAAGTGAAGAATAATAAACTTTAAACAGGAAGAAACACAAGATTTATAGTGGTTCGGCTATCTCCGGCCTACGTCCACTTCAAAGGTTTGTCTTTTATTGATTATCCTTGCTGATTACAATTGATTACAGCGATTACAATGAAGAAATACGAGTATAACAGCAATGATGGAGTGCAAAGTTGAATCCTGAAGAGTCTAGACATTGAATAGCCAAAAGATCCTTTCTCTGTAGGCTTCAGAGGGCAATTTATAGGC
The DNA here is from genome assembly GCA_030765085.1 of Allium cepa. Taxonomy (NCBI): domain Eukaryota; kingdom Viridiplantae; phylum Streptophyta; class Magnoliopsida; order Asparagales; family Amaryllidaceae; genus Allium; species Allium cepa. Next base: position 187,043,380 of record CM060937.1, on the reverse strand, counting down.
GTTGGGGGCTGATATTTCGCTCAAACTTCGGGAGACTCCATATGGCATATGACGACCCGCCCTTCTACTCCCAGAAAGACATATCATCATTTAAGAAAGAAATGGGTAGAAATAGAAAAGAATAGAAAGAAAGAACAACAACATCAGAATCTCACAACGGAATGGAACAAAATAGAATACATCACATAACTATTACATAGTTTTACATATATCAGAGTTATACAATATCAATACACCTGACAGTCACATATACATCTGTCAATACATACATCAGAGATACAGCATACATCAACCACACAGCAGAACTAAATAGATATCCACATACGTCTGGAAACTCCTACTCCAAGCTCCTCCAGAAATCAAAGTCCAAAACCTATCACTTGGCTACTCATAAAAATTTGAGTACCCAAGAGTTTATGAAAAACAAAGTATAAACTCCGGGTCAGACATGGGTCTGGTATGAGTAAACGGTTTAAAGTTGTTTAACTTTGAAAAAAACATTTGAGAATAAAGGTATCACGTAAGACTCCCCACAAATAAATACGGGTAAGTTTTTACCTTACACGAACCAAAACATTTTACAGGAAATCCAGTAATATTATAATAGTGTCTAGGGTTTTCAAGTAAAATACAGAAATAGCTGAAATGCTTACATCTCACATTCCAACATAGTTGGGCACAATCAAAACGTACCACTCTTATTGGAGATTGGATTCCATACAATGGCAGGGCTACTGGGGTACCGTCCGTCACAGTACGTGGTCTAGATCACCGTACCGAGGAGCCACGCTAACTCCCCTGCAACACAAGGCTGGAACCATTCCTTACTGAACAGTCCCGAACAAGATAACCCCGGCAGTTATTGCAATCAACCGCCCCACACAGCCGAAATAAAGAGGGACATCTAGATAGGGGTATATCTCGTCCTGCTTAGGCATGACCCACTTAACCTTGCTGCACATCCCCTGTTTTAGACATTCTCGATTGATGAGGCTTGAGGTTGCGATTACCTTTACAGAACATATCCCTTAGAATTCTCATCGTCAGCCTGACGATGTGCTGAAAGCATTCAATCCATACAAGTTCGTTCTGGGTTCGAATGAAACCGAAGGCATTATCTCGTTACACTCATTTTTGGAATCACCCTCAGAGTTAACGACGATAACCCTTGCATTCTAAAACACCATCTCGATCTTCACTTGAGAATTCACGACCTAACTTTTAATTTGGATCGATGTGGTTTTTGGAATATCAAATTGACACCCGATCCCGGTCTCATCGAAATCCAAATGCCATTTTAAACGCCAAGTTGTCTAATTAACTTAAACAGTTTAATTCAACAATTTGAATTTAAATAACATTATCACAGATAAATCATACACAATCATCATAGATATATCAAAGCATATCAGAGAGTATCACAAAATATCGCCAAATAAATATCACAGATCAGATATTCTACATACACAACAATCCATAAGCAATCACCTTTGATTCTTAATTTAATCAATCCAATTAAACCAATTACTTAAGAATTAATTACTTAATCTGGTTTAATTAGTCATTAATTATCAATTAACTACTTATTCCTTTCAAGTGATTTAATTTGATTAATAATTTTCTAAATCAATTATTAAATCCTAATTTCTTAATTACTTGCCTTTAATCATTAATTAATAACTTTAATTATTAATTTATAAAACTTAATTGTCTATTTATTAAACACTAATTACTTAATAATCAATTAGTAATTCTTAATTAAATTACTTAATTAATTACCCACAAATCATATATCATCAAGTAGTTAATTACAAATATTTATTACTTAATCATTAATTAGCCCAAACTCTTATTATAATGTAATTATTCTTAATTTCTTTCCAAAAGTAATTAATTTATATTAATTACTCATCTTAATTAACATTTATAAGCCTTCTTTAAATTTTGGAAACTAATTTATTATTAACTTCAACTTTAAACGATAATTAATTTTATACTTACTTATATTAATTACTTAATTAAAATATTAGTTAAGAGTTTAAACATCGTTATACATTAACTAGAAAATTAACTTGTATAAAGTTTTAACTTAAGTTTGTTGAACATTTATTAAATTTTACAATGTTTAAACCCTGATAAAACACAAGTTTGGTTAATCTTCATTTTATTTAAAAACTGCAGTATTAAAGAAACCCGAGACTTCCCTTGGTCTACTCGAGTTACACTTCGAGTTGCACAATCATCTTCCTGAGACTCTCCCTTGTACACTCTTCTTCTTCCCTCTTTTATTTCTTTTATTTCCTGTAGTTAAGTTTTATTCTTAGATTAACACTAGCATCAGGAACTCACATGAACGCGACATAAAAAAACGAAGCTTCCACCATTTTCACTCGAGCACGACTCGAGTACGTTGACCACGACGACAGATAACCCTCCTCCTTGCCATACACGTGCACGACGGCACGACTCGTCACCGGCAAACGCCAACCATTCAGGCAAATCCCAAATCACACGATAACACGAAAATCAAACTCGAATCGCCTCAAAGAATTTCGAATCGAAAAATAGCATTTTGCACGAAAAACTGAAGCTCACCACAGTCGACAAAACGGCTTCGCCACCGCCGCCGAGACCACCTGAGACCCTCAACCTTTGGCCACACCACGACAACACGCCCTCTTCCACTTCCTTGAATCGCGTGCAGCTCGATCACACATTGGAGCCGTACGCGTCTCGTTACAGAGATGAAAAAGAACTCCAGTTAAAACCCTAATACGATCTCGTACTCTAATTTCACACAATAGAAAAATTAATTCACATTTTTCCCGAGATCGTGGATGGTTACGCTTGCTTCAACTCAAGTTTCAACAATTTATATTGATTCAATTACGAGAAATTGGTAAAAATTCAATTTTTATCCAAATGCGAACTGCTCTTGAAATCCCACACTAAAAATCCTTGTTTTAGTTTTAAAAAATCATAACTTGCATTATGAATTCAATATATAATCTTGAATCAATATTTTACAGCAATCGAATATTATCAATTATCACTTGGTTTACCTGCACAGCAATATTGCAGTGGTATTCTTTATAAAGATGGGTTTATCAAATTTTAAAAATCTTAATCTAAGTTTAACATCTTGTTTGTTGAGAGATCAAAGCTTAACAGTGATTTAAATAAGAATAATTTGAATTTTTGAAATAACTATGTAATCTGCATCAATTCCAGAGAAGCAACATAACATCACACAAATATTCACATATTTATATTCTAAGATCAAACTGATTCCATACCATATAATAAATGAATCATCTTTATTGATTTTAAACAAACTCAAAATTTTAAAACTTGATGTTTACTCACCTGAAGATTTTGTTGAACAGAAAACAATTCTATTTTTTTGAATCCGCAGTTGAAAGATTTCCTGAAGTATGAAACTGTCTGAAGTTTGCTTTCGAATATGCCCTGTTTTTGCTTTGAATAAAAATTTGAACTTTGTTTCTTCTTTTTCTTTCTTTTTGTTTTCTCAGGTCTTCTTATCAGATAGCTGAACGAACTCAAAAGAAAGATGACACATATAGAGAAGATAATAGTATGTAATTTGGGAAGGTGGTAACTGGACAAACATTTTCTTCATTTGGCTTTAACTTGGCAGATTTTATGTCTGAAATGTACAGATTTGTAAACATTTTAATTGACAAAATATTAGGCTGAGATGATAGAAATTTGATGCGTGTTTCTTAAGTAGTTTACATGTTATAATTGTTATTTACTGTGCATATAGATATTTATATGAAGATATATACTTATGGCTTGTGTGTGAAGCTTTGTAAAAACATTTGTTATCTTCTAGCTTAAATTGTTTATATACATATGGTTGTGTTATTTTGTTTTATATTTTGCAGGTAGATTTGGTTTATAAATGAAGATATTGTGTATAATAATGTTTTATTATTTGCTTGCTTGAATTTCAATATACTTGTGTTTGTCAGGTTTACTTTTCCTTGGTCTTGCAAATTTAAACTGATGTTGCAAGTATTAACTACTTAATTCTTGTTTTGATTTATATTTATTTTTGATTTGTATGTTATATTTTGACTATCAATAATTAAATTAGATTCATAAGTTATATTTACGTTTGTATTTTATATTTTGACAATCAATATTCGTATGGTTTACTTACTTATATGTGTTTGTTTTGTATTTTAACTATCAATAATTAAATTATATAATATGTTTGACTTACATTTAATATTTAAATTACATTCATAGGCTTTACTTAATATTTATACTTAGATTTTATATTGATAAACTTTGATTTTATTTTGAACAGTATCATTCATATATATATATATATATATATATATATATATATATTTATCAAAATTAATAGGATAAAGTATTTTAATTTAATTATATAAGATAAATTCTATTTTAAATATTATCAAGAGATTTTATTTTAAATTTCCAAAATCTAATTTCCTTTTTAAAATATAAATTTATATAAACAAAAGGCAAATATTCCTAAAAGATTTATTCATTTTAAAATGATCAGTTCACTTTTTATTTAATTAGATTAAATATTTATTAAAATAACAAGGCCAAAATCCAGGGTCGTTACATTCCTCCCTCCTTAAAAGAATTTCGTCCCCGAAATTTAAAACAAAGGTAATTCAAAAGCTGTTATATCAACCATTCAAACATACATATCATTCATACATTAGCAAACAACAAAATAGTCTATCCTAACAAACATCACTGGCTATCCGGACACAGATTCGAATAAGCTTCCCTAAAACTATCCAGAGTTTCCCAGGTGCAATTTCTAGGATCCTCACTCCTCTGCACTTCGACAAGCTTCACTACCTTACTCCTGAGTTGCCTCTCGTCTTGATCAACAATCCGAACTGGATTCCTGACCACAGTTAAATTCGGCTCGACTTCCAAATTTCCTGAACTAATGGTTCTACAACTAACGATGGATCATGAACAATTTCCTTAGATGGGATACATGGAATACATCATGACTTCCAAACATCTATTCAAGCATTCCAATCTTGTAAGCTACAACACCAGCTCTTTCCAAAATTCGAAATAGTCCTAGATATCACGGGCAAGTTTTCCCGTCTTTCCAAATCTAATAGCTCTTTTAATCGGGGAAACTTTGACAAAAACAAAATTACCAATCTCAAATTCCAATTGTCGCCTTTACTTATCTGCGTACTTCTTTTGACGGTCCTGAGCAGCTTTCATCCTTTTCCTTGATAAGCTCAACTTAAGCAGAAGCTTCACGAATCAAATCTGAATCAAGCACAAGACGATCTTTCGAATCTATCCAATAGGATCTACACGGTCTTCCATACAAATATTCACAAGGATCCATCTTCATACTAGCTTGGTAACTACTATTATAGGGTAATTCTACTAGATGAATATGGTCTTACCAAAATCCAAAATCCCAAAACGCAAGCTTGCAACATATCCTCAAGAATACGGTTCAGCCTCTCCATCTGTCCATTTGTCTGAGGATGATAGGGTGTACTCAATCTCAAACTTGTTTAGCAGAGCCTTATAGAATTTGCTGGTAAAAATAGGATCACGGTCACTTAGTATACTGACGGGAACACCTGCAATCTGACAATCTCTCTCAAGAAAATCTCTGCTAAAGAAACTGCAGTACGAGTTGCCTAGCTGGTAAAATGAGCACTCTTAGTTAACCGATCCATAATAATCCATATACCATCGTTTCCTTTCTTGGTTCTTGGCAAACCGTCGATGAAATCCATCAAAATCATTTCCCATTTTCATTCTAGGATTTCCAAAATCTGCAACAAACCGGCAGACTTCTGCTGATCTCCATTCACTTGTTGATAGATAGCACAATCATTAACGAAAGCAACTACATCCCTCTTCATGTTCGGTCACCAGAAAATTTTTCTCAAATCTTTATGCACCTTAGAGATTCCTAGATGAATATTCAGTCTGGAGCGATGACACTCAGCTATAACTTCTTGCCTCAATCCATTTATATTAGGTTCACACAAACGATTATTAACCCTCAAAACACCTTGATCATCCACCTTGAAATCAGAATACCGACCATCCTTAGTTCCAAGAATCAGTTCCTCAAAAGATCTACCCTCCATTTGCTTACTTATGATTCTATCCTGGAGAGATGGATCAACTTCCAAAAGAGACAAAACTGCATTCCTGCTAAGAGCATCAGTCATAACATTCTCCTTTCCCGGGGTATACAGAATATCCAAATCATATGATGCCAGAAACTCGATCTACTATTGCTGCCTCGGATTAAGATCCTCTTGAGAGAAAAGATATTTCAACGGTTTATGGTCCGTGAATAACTCAAACTTCTCTCCCAAGAGATAGTGTCTCCAAATTCAAAGCAGAAACAAAGGCTAATAGTCCAGGATCGTGCGTAGCGTAGTTCCGTTCATGTGGCTTTAATTGCCGACTCGCATACACAATTACTCTTCCATTCTGCATCAGAACTGCTCCCAATCCAACTATACAAGCATCTTTATAAACTTCAAATTTTCTTTTCCCATCCGAAATAGCTAGCATTGGTGCACTGGTTTGCCTCGTCTTCAAATCTCGGAAAGCTTCTTCACACTATGATGTCCATTTGAATTTAACTCTTTCCTGTCAACTTAGTCAGATGTGAAGAAATCTAGGAATAATCCTTCATAAATTTCATGTAGTAGTCAGTTAATCCCAGAAAAATACGGACTTCAGATTTTCAAAACATGCCTTCAAAACATGCCCCTCAGTGTCTCCAACACTATCCTCAAATGCTGCTTGAGCTCTTCTTCAAACTTAGAATAGACCAGAATATCATCGATGAATACCCCAACAAACTTATTCACTTCTCGATAATCGACACAAAACCTTAGCGATCCATCTGATTTAGTGACAAACACTGCAGCAGAACTCCAACATGAAAAACTAGGCCTAATCCACTCCTTCTCCACAAAATCCTGAGTCTGCTTAACTAACTCTTCTCTTTCTCTAGGAGCCATTCTCCTACTAAGCTGAATCATCGGCACTGCTCCTGTAATCAAATCAATACGAAACTCTATCTCTCGATGTGGGGGCAAACACTTAACTTCCTTAAAAACATCAGGGAAATCTTAGATCACATCGACAACTTCAACCTACTCTTGAGAAATCTCAACTCCATGTAAGAGACTACTCAAGTGAATTCCGAAATTATCACAGAACACTCTGGCAATTCTACCTAAATCAGTTTCGAAAGAAACTGCTCTCTCATCACAATTCAGAACAACTTTATACTTATCGAGCCATTCCATCGAAGAAATGGATCCACTCTGCTACTTCTGAAATTACCTCAAGAAAAACTGCTAACCAGAAAATCTTCTCGACGGCACACAAAACACTTCGAGCTGCATTGCTGACTCGGATGCTCAAAAACTTCCTACCCAAAGCTCTTCGAGGAACTCAGACCTCAAATCAAACAGAAAACATCTTACCGATCTCGGCCACAACCCTAAAGTAGATATACTTCCATAATTTGTTTCGAAAGAAACATCTTCGGAGACATCCATAGTCACTTTGTCTCATCACACAGCTACCACATCCTGAGGTATCAAGATATCATGACTTGCTTCCGTCCAACCAACAGATCCAAACTCTAGCTCATCCAAACTTACACTTCGACGATGAACTCCGAACCTTGACAGGTTCCCTTTAAAGATCAATGAAATCCTTTCACTATCCAAAGTTTACTCCAGACGGTAATAAATCTATAGTCTCGACGGATACTCTTCCAACCTCAAACATTCAAACTCCAATCATTGGGAGTCGTGTTACACACACCACCACCCTATCTACCTTTATAACTTATATTAGAAAAACCAAACAGGTACCCAATAATAGGTAGAAATTAATATATATATATATATATATATATATATATATATCAAAATTACAAATACGCTCTCTCAAGAAAGAATTCACTCAAGAGCCTAAGTATTCGCTCAACCTAGCGCTCTGATACCAACGGTGACGACCCGTCCTTCTACTCCCAGAAAGACGTATCATTATTAAGAAAGAAAGGGGTAGAAATAGAAAAGAATATAAAGAAAGAACAACAACATCAGAATCTCACTACGAAATGGAACAAAATATAATACATCACATAACTATCACATAGTTTTACATATATCAGAGTTATACAATATCAATACACCTGGCAGTCACATATACATCTGTCAATACATACATCAGAGATACAGCATACATCAACTACATAGCGGAACTAAATAGATATCTACATACGCCTGGAAACTCTGCTCCAAGCTCCTCCAGAAATCAAAGTCCAAAACCTATCACTTGGCCACTCATAAAAAATTGAGTACCCAAGAGTTTATGAAAAACAAAATATAAACTCTGGGTCAGACATGGGTCTGGTATGAGTAAACGGTTTAAAGTTGTTTAACTTTGAAAAAAAAAATTTGAGAATAAAGGTATCACGTAAGACTCCCCACAAATAAATACGGGTAAGTTTTTACCTTACGCTAACCTCATTTTATAGAAAATCCACTGATATTATAATAGTGTCCAGGGTTTTCAAGTAAAATACAGAAATAGCTGAAATGCTTACATCTCACATTCCAACATAGTTGGGCACAATCAAAACGTACGGCTCTTATTGGAGATTGGATTCCATACAATGGCAGGGCTACTAGGGTACCGCCCGTCACAGTACGTGGCCTAGATCACCCTACCGAGGAGCCACCCTAACTCCCCTGCAACACGAGGCCAGAACCATTCCTAACTGAACAGTCCCGAACAAGATAACCCCGGCAGTTGTTGCAATCAACCGCCCCCACAAAGCCGAAATAAAGAGGGACATCTAGACGGGGGTATATCTCGTCCTGCTTGGGAATGACCCACCTAACCTTGCTGTACATCCCCTGTTTTAGCCATTCTCGGTTGATGAGGCTTGAGGTTGCGATTACCTTTACAGAACATATCCCTTGGAATGCTCATCGTCCGCCTGACGATGTGCTGAAAGCATTCAATCGATACAAGTTCGTTCCGGGTTCGAACGAAACCGAAGGCATTATCTCGTTACACTCATTTTTGGAATCACCCTCAGAGTTAACGACGATAACCGTTGCATTCTGAAAACATCATCTCGATCTTCACTTGAGAATTCACGACCTAACGTTTAATTTGGATCGATGTGGTTTTCGGAATATCAAATTGACACCCGATCCCGGTCTCATCGAAATCCAAACGCCATTTTAAAGGCCAACTTGCGTAATTAACTTAAACAGTTTAATTCAACAATTTGAATTTAAATAACATTATCACAGATAAATCATATACAACATCATAGATATATCAAAGCATATCAGAGAGTATCACAGAATATCACCAAATAAATATCACAGATCAGATATTCTACATACACAACAATCCATAAGCAATCACCTTTGATTCTTAATTTAATCAATCCAATTAAACAAATTACTTGAGAATTAATTACTTAACTGGTTTGATTAATCATTAATTATCAATTAACTACTTATTCCTTTCAAGTGATTTAATTTAATTAATCATTTTCTAAATCAATTATTAAATCTTAATTTCTTAATTACTTGCCCTTAATCATTAATTAAAAACTTTAATTATTAATTAATAAAACTTAATTGTCTATTTATTAAACACTAATTACTTAATAATAAATTAGTAATTCTTAATTAAATTAGTTAATAAATTACCCACAAATCATATATCATCAAGTAGTTAATTACAAATATTTATTACTTAATCATTAACTAACCCAAACTCTTATTATAATGTAATTATTCTTAATTGCTTCCTAAAAATAATTAATTTATATTAGTTACTCATCTTAATTAAAATTTATAAGTCTTCTTTAAATTTTGGAAACTAATTTATTATTAACTACAACTTTAAACGATAATTAATTTTATACTAACTTATTTTAATTACTTAATTAAAATATTAGTTAAGAGTTTAAACATCACTATACATTAACTAGACAATTAACTTGTATAAAGTTTTAACTTAAGTTTGTTGAACAGTTATTAAATTTTACAATGTTTAAACCCTGATAAAACACAAGTTTGGTTAATCTTCATTTTATTTAAAAACTGCAGTATTAAAGAAACCCGAGACTTCCCTTGGTTTACTCGAGTTACACTTCGAGTTGCACAATCATCTTCGTGAGACTCTCCCCTGTACACTCTTCTTCTTCTTCCCTCCTTTTTTTTCTTTTATTTCCTGTAGTTAAGTTTTATTCTTAGATTAACACTAGCATCAGGAACCCACATGAACGCGACATAAAAAAAAACCGAAGCTTCCACCATTTTCACTCGAGCACGACTCGAGTAAGTTGACCACGACGACACAGATAACACTCCTCCTCGCCGTACACGTGCACGGCGGCATGACTCGTCACCGGCGAACGCCAACCATTCAGGCAAATCCCAAATCATGCGATAACACGAAAATCAAACTCGAATCGCCTCAAAGAATTTCGAATCGAAAAATAGCCTCTTGCATGAAAAACTAAAGCTCACCACAGTCGACAAAACGACTTCGCCACCGCCGCCGAGCCCACCCGAGACCCTCAACCTTTGGCCACACCACGACAACTGCCCCTCTTCCACTTCCTTGAATCGCGTGGAGCTCGATCACACATAGGAGCCGTACGCGTCTCGATACAGAGATGAACAAGAACTCCAGTAAAAACCCTAATATGATCTCCTACTCAAATTTCACACAATAGAAAAATTAGTTCACATTTTTCCCGAGATCGTGGATGGTTATGCTTGCTTCAATTCAAGTTTCAACAATGTAAATCGATTCAATTACGAGAAATTGGTAAAAATTTAATTTTTATTCAAATGCGAACTGCTCTTGAAATCCCACACTAGAAATCCTTGTTTTAGTTTTAAAAATCATATCTTGCAGTATGAATTCAATATATAATCTTGAATCAATATTTTACAACAATCGAATATTATCAATTATCACTTGATTTACCTGCATAGCAATATTGCAGTGGTATTCTTTACAAAGATGGGTTTATCAACTTTTAAAAATCTTAATCTAAGTTTAACATCTTGTTTGTTGAGAGATCAAAGCTTAACAGTTATTTAAATAAGAATAATTTGAGTTTTTGAACTAACTATGTAATCTGCATCAATTCCAGAGAAGCAACAGAACATCACACAAATATTCACAGATTTATATTCTAAGATCAAACTGATTCCATGCCATATAATAAATGAATCATCTTTATTGATTTTAAATAAACTCAAAAATTTAAAAATTGATGTTTACTCACATGAAGATTTTATTGAACAGAAAACAATTCTATTTTTTCGAATCTGCAGTTGAAAGATTTCCTGAAGTATGAAACTTTCTGAAGTTTGCTTTCGAATCTGCCCTGTTTTTGCTTTGAATAAAAATTTGAACTTTGTTTCTTCTTTTTCTTTATTTTTATTTTCTCAGGTTTTCTTATCAGATAGCTGAACGAACTCAAAAACAAGATGACACATATATAGAAGATAATAGTATGTAATTTGGGAAGGTGGTAGCTGGACAAACATTTTCTTCATTTGGCTTTAACTTGACAGATTTTGTGTCTGAAATGTACAGATATGTAAACATTTTAATTGACAAAATATTAGGCTGAGATGATAGAAATTTGATGCATGTTTCTTAAGTAGTTTACATGTTATAATTGTTATTTACTGTGCATATAGATATTTATATGAAGATATATACTTATGGCTTGTGTGTGAAGCTTTGTAAAAACATTTGTTATCTTCTAGCTTAAATTGTTTATATACATATGATTGTGTTATTTTGTTTTATATTTTGCTGGTAGATTTGGTTTATGAATGAAGATATTGTGTATAAAAATGTTTTATTATTTGCTTGCTTGAATTTCAATATATTTGTGTTTGTCAGGTTTACTATTCCTCGGTCTTGCAAATTTAAACTAATGTTGCAAGTATTAACTACTTAATTCTTGTTTTGATTTATATTTTTATTTTGATTTGTATGTTATATTTTGACTATCAATAATTAAATTAGATTCATAAGTTATATTTACATTTGTATTTTATATTTTGACAATCAATATTCATATGGTTTACTTACTTATATTTGTTTGTATTTGTATTTTAACTATCAATAATTAAATTATATACATATGTTTGACTTACATTTAATATTTAAATTACATTCATAGGCTTTACTTAATATTTATACTTAAATTATATATTGATAAACTTTGATTTTATTTTGAACATTATCATTCACACACACACACACACACACACACACACACACATATATATTTATCAAAATTAACAGGATAAAGTATTTTAATTTAATTGTATAAGATAAATTCTATGTTAAATAATATCAAGAAATTTTATTTTAAATTTCCAAAATCTAATTTCCTTTTTAAAATACAAATTTATATAAACAAAAGGCAAATATTTCTAAAAGATTTATTCATTTTAAAATGATCAGTTCACTTTTTATTTAATTAGATTAAATATTTATTAAAATAATAGGGCCAAAATCCAAGGTCATTACATGGCACGTGAGTGGGCCTATGCGATCGATCCCACCAAGTTTCGACTCGATCTGTGATCGATACGAATCGATTTTTTATCGATCAAGAAATGGTCCAATCGAGCTGAAACTTGGCAGGAACATCTTTTAGCTTGTACGTAAGCTCCTACGAAAATTTCGTATCATTTGGGCATGTGGTTTTAGGAGATATGGTCGATGCAATCTCATATTCTTCGAAGGCTGCCGAGTTCGTGTCCATGGTTTCGTATCCATCCCCTTCGCATCGATTGGAAGCACGCGCTTGCTCGTGAGGTGGAATGATAAACCGAGGGAGATCCATATCCTTCGCCGCATTGACCGAGTTACATCCAATACCGAAGCTTCATTCGTATCGACCGTTAATTCGCGTCCATTCACTTCAGCCCTTCGAATCGATTATCAATTTGCATCTATTTACCGTAGCCCCTACTCGTATCGATAGTTGTGGGTATATTTCGTATCGATCGCTGCAGATACCATCGATATGAAATGAACTCGCTTGAGCATGATGGATACGAACAAGGACTCAAATGCTATCGATTCGAACAATCACGAACGGGATGGATACGGATTGTGTTAACCTGTGATCGGTACGAATTGTATTGCACCCTGATCGATACGAAGCCGTTCTATCATGATGGATACGAAGTAAAATCGACACGACGCTGCCATTATTGGATCGATGCGAAGAGACTAAATCCGGATGGAGTTGAACAGCATCGATTCGAACAAGGCTCTATGATGGACTTAAACAACATTTGTTCCTAACTTGCATCAATCATATCTTGATCACACGGACTCCGATTGAGTTGAAATTTGAAACATAGCCTCTCCTAGTCCTGATCATCATCTCAAATCGATTCCGTCCTGATTGGAGCTCGGACAAATTTTAACGACATCGATTGCAGCCTTGTCTCCAATCGATCTCCAATCCTGATATCCATTCTTCCTTGCCAATTTGTTGATATTCCAGCCTCGACCAAAAGGTGGGATAACAACCCCATCTAAAATCAACTTTTTATGAGGGTTTGCTTTGTATATATGATTATTAAAATTGCTCAACTTGACCAGCCTGGTGAAGTAATTCAATATTTCGGCATTGGGAGGTGGATGGCCGGATTCCAACGCCGTCATTTCTTAAAGATAAGAGATATGTATAGACATTCAGTGATAACTAGATTGGAGCAATCCCAACATGATAGAGGAATGTAGATAAGAATTCTAGGAAGGGCAAGAATACACAATGCCATATGTGGATGGCAGTATAAGCAAAAAACCCTTCAGGAGGGTTGTTGATGGTGTCAGTCTCTTTTGGGGGAATGACTTCGATACCAGTAATGTCAAAGTCATTGAGGATGGCATCGACCTCATCTTGAGTTGCTATGAAAGAATGCTTGGAAGTAGCTACAACCTTCTTTGGAGAATTCGTGATTCTGCCAAGTGAAAATGTTTCAGTTAAAAAATTTTGGGTTAATTATGAGTTAGCTTACTTTTAAGAATTAGTCAAAGGAACCTATTTAGATAACTTAAACATGAACCAAATTTTAAACTTCAAACTTTTGAAATTTTTTAAGTTAAAATCAAAGACATTAGGCTTTCGACGAGGTCAAAAGGAAAAGGACATCAACATTTAGCAAGTACATCTCGATATTGTCGAAAGCCAAAGTAAATGTATTCTTTGAGCTAGCGACAAGGTCAAAAGGATAAGATAAAATATTTGTTTAAACATCACTTTTCAACAATGTCGAAAGCTTCGCAGGAATCAAATTGCTAAGAAAAGATGGTTAATCAAAAACTTAAACAAAAAGGTGCACTACAAACATTTCATAAACCAAACAACAAGACCCTTCGACAATATCGAAACCCATAACTTAGAGTTCTTGATGAAAATATTAACATTGTCGAAACCTAACATATTTATTGAAGTCGAAAGGTTTTAAGTTAAAATCATATGCATTTAGGATGTTTCGACAAATCTGGACAAAAATAGTTCTAGGGGGGTCTCGACCTAGTAAATAAAGGTGGTTTCGAAAGGGGTCTGATGATACAAAATTTAATTAAGGAAAATGGGTTGCAATTGAAATAAAAGGTTTCGACATGACACATTTTGCTATCGAAGGAGTTCCTACTTTATACTTAATAACATAAACATTAAACAAGTATGATCTAATCAGCATTACAACACCTTTTGACTCCATCAAAAGGGGTTAAGGATGCAAAACCAATGTTACCGCCTCAATATCTTTCGAAGGGGTAGAAAAGTCATTTTGTGGTGCCAAATATTTATCCGTACGTTTGAAAATTTCGGGCAAAGAAAACATGTTCACTAACTTCCCCAAACCCAATTGCAATTCCAGGTTTTAAACAAACTTCTTAAAGAGCAAGTAAATCTAATATGTTATGAAAACGAATTCAAACGGAAATCAATCTATCTCGATTTAAGAAGTATATAAAATAATTATCAAACTTAAAACTCAGATTTATTAATGATGAACAAAAATAGAAAATTTTGGAATAAAAAGCCAGACCCGATAAGGTGATGGATCCCAATATCATCCACTATCAAAGTCAAAATCATAAATGAAAAATAAATTCTAAAAGTGGAATTAGCCACAATGGCCTCTTTAGCAAGTGGAATTAGTTTCTAAGACACACAACTGAAATAATTACTTTCAAGGACAAAACACAAAATAATTAGTTTTTAGGGCCTAAAAACCTATGAAGTTATGACCTTGAAAGTAATTGGACTGCTGAGTTTGTCCTTGAAAGTAATCATTCTGCTGATTTTGGCCTTGAAAGTAATTTCTTTGAATGTGTATCCTAGAAACTAATTGGACTGCAAAGTTTGTCCATTGGTGAAATGCCCCTTCTAAAAATCCCTGAAACAGAAGCAGAAGAAGCTTCTTAGTAAAACAATCAAAATCTACCTTCAAAAAAATCGAGATTCAGATATTTCAAAAATTGAATTTCAGTTTTGAAATCTGGAAGGGATGAACTTGATTAAAATTAGCAAAACAAAGTTAAATCTAAACTTACATATTAGATTTGATGACTATTTTAATTTCTGGAAGTAAACTGAAGTTTGAAATTTTTTGGAACAACTCTACTCGTGTTTGGAAATTTGATTATAAAAAAGTAAAAGAAGAAGAAGAAAGGCGTACATTAAGAAAAGTCATCCACAGTCATCAACCTCTATATCATATTTAAATGGACGACCCAGATTCGCGCAGGAAGACTAAGAGATGGGAAGCTTCAGGGTTTCGACAAAGATGACTTAGAAAGTCACAAGCATCCCTTCGACGGGGAGGGGGCAGGGGGCAAATTTTACTCCAAATATCAACCTTTCAATCAAGTCGAGACCTCTTTAAACAAAGAATAAGAGAGAAGAGCTCCAGTCAAACCTTTCGAATGAATCGAAAGGATGTTGCCATTAAAGTTTGGAAGCTTCAAGACCTTTCGAAGGTATCGGAAGGTTTCTCCTATCAATATACATAGAATCCTTACATTTTAAAGAAGATGAAGGAGTCAAAAATAGGCTTCCTCCCTCATTAACAACCCATCGACTAGTTAAAGACCTTTCGATTAAGGTAAAGCCACATCTTTCAAAGACAATGAAGAATAACTCTTTGAGCATATGCCAAACCATACGAAACCAATGGTTTCGCCTTCACTCGGATTGCTAGGAAGCAAGTATTATCTGAAGCAACCCCTTCGAATGCTATAGTAAGCCTTTCAAATCGGTTCAAACCAATGTGGTCCAAGAAGGGTTGCGCACCAGATCAGAAACAAGAGCATGGGCATAACCAACATCATCTAAGCCAATTGTCAAAGGATATCGACAAAGTTGAAAGCACTTATGAGACAAATCAAAGAAGAGAAGGGCCACCATACCTTTCGACAAAGGCGGCAACATGCTCAAGTCTCTTAGCAGCCACCTTTCGATCAGTCGAAAGCATCAGGGTCGAAAGGTGCCAAGCCGCATCTATAAATAAGACCCACTCACATTTTAGGGGTGGATTCCTCTGGTCCTGAATCTAATATTCCTAAGAAAAGCCTTATAGCCCTAATTTGTAAATCAATTTGGGGGTATGAAAAAATATAGTCTTTTGAGCTAAATAAAGGGAAGTTTAGAATACTTTAATCTACTTTACTATTCCATTAAAGATTTTGTTGGATTCACCTTTATATTTCAGGTTTTACCCTCATCGAAGGGCTACTATCGACATAGTCGAAACCCCTATAAGTTCTAATAACTTCTATAACCAATTCAAAGCAATCTTCTCTCTGAGCTAAAGCCTTCAACAAGGTCGAAGCCCATCCTCTAAACACTGAAGCCTGAAATTACTGATTCAAATCCAAGGAGATTATATCCACAGCTTTCGACCGGATCAAAACCCTCACCTAAGATCCCAATCCAAAGCCTAAACTACACTAACTCCCAAAGTACTCGACAACGTCAGAGCCTAGACCAATTTTCTTGATTCAAGTTTTACCATCAAGGTCACCACGCTTCTGATAGGGTCGGAACCTTAATATCAGATTCATGGGAAAAGTCTTAGTTACACAACCCACAAGGCTTCCGACGGGTCAAAACCTTTCAAGGAAAAACTTTCTAAGGTTTTTTTATCAACTCAAAAGAAAGGCCTTTAAAAGGAGGATAAATCCGTCCCAACTAAGTCGAAAGATCACTAAACAGGGAATCTAACTCTTTCAATGCAGTCGAAAGGTCTGTTTGGATAATTCCTACCTATTAAGGCCTAAACGAAAGGCAATTCTAAGAGGATTCACATCTTCTTTCCTGCATTACTTGAATAAAGGATAATTCACTTTTCTTAGCATAATTTTGGGGTGTTGACAAGAAATCTTGTTAACAACTGATAACCCTTTCTCTGAAACCAAATGACCTAGAAACTTAACCTCTTCTTTCCAGAAATGACACTAGGTGAACTTCGCCTTTAACTAATTTTGTCCCAGCATCTCCAGTACCGCTCTAAGATGAACTTCATGCTATCTCTCTCATCCTTAGAGTATGCTAAAATCTCATCTATAAACACCAGCGCAAATGATCTAAGTACTCTTGGAAGACTACCTTCATCAAATCCAATAAGAAAGAAGGTGCATTTGTCTATCCAAATGGCATCACTAACCACTCATATGAACCATACCTAGTCCAAAATGCTGTGTAAGGAATACTGTCCTCTACCACTCTTAACTAATGGAAACCAGCCCCCAAATCCAACTGCGAATACACTCTGGCTCCACTTAATTTATCGAATAAATTGTCTATTCTTAGCAACGGTTACTTATTCTTGATCGTCCTTTCACTCAACTTACGATAGTCGATACACATCCTCAATGAGCCATCTGGTTTCTTTACGAACATTACGGCCGCTCCCAAGGCAGACTACTTGGATCGATAAAATTCTTTCCTTCAAGATCCACTAGTTTCACCTTCAATTCCTTCATCTCTATAAGTGTCATCTTGCTAGGTGGTCTACTGACAAGTTTAACTCCGAGCATAAGATCTGTACAAAACTCAACTGCTCGTTTCAGTTGTAGTCTTGTGACTGGCTCAAAGACATCTGCAAACTCTCTTGCTACCTGAACCTAACATAACTCATCTACTATATCTATAGCATTAAGCAAAGTACTAGCACTCCGGTCAGAATTCTCCACTGAGAGTATGTAACGACCTGCTATTTTGGACTATTCGCATCCGCACACGTCGGACTTGAATAATTCAAAATACTGAATTGTTAATTTAAAATTTGGCAAAACTCAGATATGCAGTAAATAAATAATCACAGAATCACAGACACAGAGTAATAATATGCAGCGGAAGTAAAAGAGATAGTAGTTCATGAAGCTACTATATATATAACAGAGTTAAATAAGTTACAACAGAAGTTTTGAATACAATAATCAAATACAATAATCAGATTACATCACTGGAATCAACTGAATATATGAAAGCTGGATAGATAGCTGGATCTTCAAGTAAAGCTCCAACTCCAAAGGTGAGCCTTGAAAGCTGGTACTCATAGTCTGACCCGAGCATAAAGCAAAGCACAAAACACTCGAGTCAGGATTAATATTCTTATATCAATAAATCCAACTCAAGTGAAATAGCAATCGAAATACAAGTAACTCAAAGGATGTTGGAATCACCATCCTTTAAGGATCCGTTAAACTATCTACTAGGTAGTAGTGTACGCTAAATAGATAATGTCTATCAGTAATATAAAGTATCAAAATAGTGTTAAGGCGTTACCATTATCCCCCTTAACACATTTTATAAATGTCATAATCTATACAGCACTGTAAACTCCACCGTAAACTGGTGGGATATCAGGGAGTACTCCATAGGTATAACACAAAACAAATTTGTAGTGGTCGCGTATATAGGGATACAAGTATGACAAGGCACATGAGGCAATACCCAAGGTAGTGAAACTACCGTTTGCCTGATCCGGACTGGTGAGAACGCATCGCCGCAGCGATCGCAACACCGCGAAACAACACTCCTGAAAGTACGAGGGTGCACCAATCGATAACAAATAATGAGTAATATTCGAAGAAGTGTGTTCGCTCGAGGTGGCTAACCCCATTTGGCCCGGCACGGCTCCTGATTTTAGTCATTTCCAATTTGACACAAGTGTCAAGGCTATCCATTATCGTTCTCTTTCTTCAGTCATCACGTACATCATTCCAACCACTTCATTCTGGACCATCACTCCGCGTATAGTTATTAAAGTGGTTTTCGATTTAGACAGAGAGTATGTCCATAACCGATTCCGGTCACTTTAATAACTTTCGTAATTGTTACACCGATTGGTCGTTTAATAAATTTCAAAACCAAATCAAATTCGATTTCAATTAGAATTTATAAATCAACATTTCATTTGTCTTTCAAAATCAATTTCCAAAATCTATGTTTCAAAACTCCCAAATTATCATTTCAAAGTCTTACAATTCAATTTCAATTATATTTAAACAATTCAAATATTGATTCAAGTTCATCTATAAGTTTTATTCCGAAAATTATTTAAATGATTAAATTCAACATTCAAACTAATTTAAATTCATTTATCGATTTCATTCGTTAAGTTACTTAATCATTTAAAACAATTTTACTTAATTCCCAATTCATTAAATCACTTACTTAAGCTCATCTTCATTTTATCAAAACTTCAAATTTACTAAATTAGATTCGTTAATCAAATTCTCAAAATTTCAAGTCCTACATTAATTTCAATAAATCACATTTTATTTTATTTTATTTTATTTTTTTTGGCATGGCCGACGGTTTTATTTCTTGTTGAATAAATTCAATTTCACTTATTTACTTACTTAAATAATTTCCAAAACTTAATTAACAAAGACTCTCAATTCAATCATTTACGAAGTTCCAAATTTACTTATTCAAAGGTTCAATTTCTCTTATCAAAGAATTCAATTTTTATTCAATTATCAAATAATTCAATCTTATTCAATTATTAAATAATTTCAAACTTAATTATTAATAAATTCAAAACTTAATAATTTCATCTTAATTATAAATTCAAATTCAATAATCAAATCATTTCAAAACTTAATAATTTCAACTTAATTATAATTTCATCTTAATAATTTCAAACTTAATTATAATTCCAAACTTAATTATAATTTCAAATTTAATTATTAAATGTTTCAAACTTAATAATTTCAAAACTCAATTATTACTTATTCCAAATTATTTATTAATAATTCCAAATTTAATTATTAAATAATTAAATTTCAAACAACGTTCTTTCATCGGTTATCACATTAATAATTTGTTTCAGATTCCAATATTAACATTTTCCTTTCATTAAAATTTACGTTCCAATTTTTTTATTTCAAAACCTTATTATTCAAATAAATTTTTTATTTTATTTCAAATCAAATTATTGACCAATCGGGTTTAATTAAATTCTCTATCCTAAGTCAAGTTCATTTTGGGTATTTATCATTTCAACCCGATTCCAATTCCAATTCAAAAATCAAATCATAACAAAGGGAACTTGGAGTGTGATAACATGGATTGTGTCAAAGTAAATGAACAAGCAATAACAACAATCAATCATAATTCAATAATCAATTCAAATAATCCCGAAATAATCGTATTAATTCACATTGTTGTTTGTGCGAATTAATATCATTACCTCTAGAATCTACACTATCATTTCATGTAGATTAAAGATTATTACACTAACATTTATACGGGTTTTTTTTTACGATATTTATTATTCAATTTCAAACTACGTCAATTTATACAACATACATTTAAATGGTTTAAGGTGTCGTTAACACTATTTCTACGTGTCAACCTATTTAACATTCCAAGAGGTCATATTATACCAATTTAACTAATCAAATTCAAAATATATGTCGATCCAAATTTTAACTATCCTACGTCAAATTCAACTGCATAATATTTATCACTTTATACATTGCAATTTACATCCAATATTAACAACAATCAATCAATCAATTAACAACCAACTGTATTATCATCGCATAATAATTAACAGATAATGATATCAGATGTCATAGGTGAACGAATACAGGTAATAACAGTGTACATAACTAACAGTAGCATATTTCAATTGTCATTTCAATTGAAATCGAATTTAATAAATAAAAGAATATCAATCATGAGTGATTGCTCACCTTCCGAGGCTAGAGCGATAGACGATGAAATTGAGTTATGAAATCCAGGCACGAAACTCAAACGGGCAAGATAGAACTCGAATCGACGAACGAAGCTGATAATAAAGAATTTAACGAAACCAATCAGGATGGGGTCGATGATCATAATGGTATAAGCTAACATATATAATTACGCACATAAATCATATTTATACTTGATATAACTTACGTATGATATAATAATTGTACTACACTTATATATTATACAATGATTGCAAGCCAATATTTTATAATTAATTTAAACACAGACAATGATATACCTAACTGGTTGGAAAACTAATATACGACCACAAATAAAATGGAGGAGGCAGACCAGTCTATAAAATAAAATATGCAGATTACCATTCACAGGCAATTAGGCTAAACACCGATGCAGACTACATATATTATACAATTAAAATCTATGCAGACACTGCCATGGTAACCAACTAAAAACGCTGATATTTATTTTGTCTACAGGACAACCTATATGCGATTTAATACATACATGCGACAATAAATCAGCTAACCAGATTCATATGTATTAGGCATCAGACCATACATGTACCCAGTAATGCAATATATTACATACTAACCTATACTTATTAGATAGCAAATATAAAATAACCTGACACATAAAACTTTATATAGACAACAGTATACCAAATTTATATCCTACTGTAACCACCTATATGGTCAACTAATCAGAGGGGAAAAAAAAAATATGTATATGCAAATTTTAAACATATTATAACTTAGCAAAATCAATAATGTATATACGGATTTTACAACACAAATAACTTAATATAAATTCATAGATTATAACTCTATTCTTAAACTTATATACTGCTAGCGAAAAGAATAAACGGACATATATGCGTATAAAACAGATCTTAAAAAAAAAAAAGGTACGAAACCTAAATAGCATAGTATAAAACAAATGACTAACTTCCTATACGTATACGTTCCATCCTATATGCAGACTTCAAAACAACCAAAACTAGCATGCATCTGTATATATGTACTACCTGTTACCAAAGACATGAATTCTGATATATACAATACTTATTATAATAAAATATAAATTATATAAATAGTTACAGCTAAAGAATACACCAATTTATTTTACTTCGTAACCATTTACATTCTACTGTAAACATATTTAGGCTACTTTACATATATTCAAACCTATCTATACAGCATGCATACGGCAAACAAAGAAGGAAGGGTAATGAAGGGATTCGGCCCAGAAGAAGGAGGCTTGAGTGGCTGCACGACTGTTAGTGATAGTGGTGGGAAGGACTGGGACGAGAGTGGGGAGGAGATGTGTACTGCGATCGGCTGTGGTGGTGGGTCAGTTTGTAAGGTGGTGCGGCAGGCGCAGAACATGGGTGTTTGGTCGTGGAGGAAGCTCGATTGTCGCCATGGGTTTGTGTGCTCGAGAGGCAGCGGTGGCCGGTGGTATAGCGTGGCGGAGGTTGGAGGGTCGGCTGAGCTCTCGAGGCCGTGGGTGGGAGGTTGCATGTCGGAGGCGGAGGCTTGCGAGCTGGTGGAGAAGAAAAGAAGGAGTAGGCGACGTTGTGATGGGATGGGATGGTAGGTTTGCTCGGCAGAAGGAAGACGTGAGGAAGAATGGAGTTAGAGGGAAGGTGATGGAAGAAGGAGGCTTGATGTTGCTGTGAAGAGAAAAGGATGAAAATTTTGAAGTAGCAGGAAACGGAAGTGGGATTGGGAAGAGGATCAGGCACCAATATGAATTGGTGAACATTTATTCCTATTTACTAAAGCAGACCAAAAATTTAACATCGCTTTGGAAAACAAAGAACAGGCTGGCTACGCATAATCACGCCATGGCTTCAGGTTCTATTGGACGTTAGACAATATTAATTTTCAATCTGAACCTTCACAAAACAATGCACAGATCCCGCACCGATACGGCGCTTGTTTTTATCGTTTTCTTCGCGTATCGGGTCTCAAAATATAGAAATAAACATACTGTAGTGATCAGCGTGACAAGCCGATCCAAACGGTATACGGATATCAATGATATGATTGAATTACAAAAATTCTAAATTTCTACCAGTGGAAAATGCGTAAAAATCGCAGGAATTTAAGGCCGACGGAGCCAAAGATGTCCGAATTTGGAGAAACGACAAACTGACATCTTGCTCAGAAGATGATTTAGAATTTTTCTATGTAAAAATATTTTGATTTTGAAAACGTTTTATTTTCATCGCTTTTTACTGATTAAATTGAAGAAAATTTACACACGAAATAAACTTCCATATTTTCGGACGAAAATTTACCAGTTGCTATGTTTAACTAGACGTATTCCAAATATAAATTTATATTTCAAAATCTTATCGTTTAAAATCCCGCAAAATTCCAATTAATAACGTTATTAAACCAGCTAGATTTATGGGTCATTACATTCTCCCCCACTCAAAACTTTTCGTCCTCGAAAAGGAAGGAAGTAGGAGAATAGAAACAACCAAAAGAAAATAGACTTGAATTACATTATAAACAATTAATTTAAACCATATAAATTTTAATTTAAATAAATTTATGTTCAATAATTTGTTTTTAAATTCAAGGTTTCATTAAATTGACTTGATTTCACGTTTGTTAATGTTAGGTACAACAGGTTTTTTTCTAAAACAAAATTAAATTTAAATTCAATTAATATCAGGATATCTCCTTAAGTTGATTTTATTTCAATTTATTAACTTTCAAACAAAGTTTATTTTATTAACCACATCTATTATTCAATTAGTGTATTATTCTGTTTATCTCTATTATCATTTTATAGTTAAATCAAGTGTATAACATTTATTATACGCTCTCACATTTTTATTTATAAAGACATTTTATATTGTATACTATCCAATTACATAGTTAACTTTTTGAGCAATTTAGGAAAGTTATATTGAATGCAATTGAGTACTATATAAGTAAATTCAAATTTAATTATTCAGGCTTAAATTTTTAATCAAAATTTCGATTTTATTTTACAATTGAAATTATCCTTTAACATAAATTTAAGAATTTAAATTTCGAGTAACTTCAAATTTATTTAGAGATAAATAAATATATATAATATATCAAATCAGATTTAAATCATATATTAATATATATATTACAAATCGAATCATATTTTAAGAATTTCGAATTAATTTATTTTCAAAACAAACCGTAGCAAAGCTACAGAATGGTCTCTCCATTTCGAAACTCAAAAATAAATGTCGATGATGCGGCCGTCATCACCGAAATTATTTTCCAGCGACAAAATAGGAGAGCTCTAATTTAATCATTTAAAATTCTTTGCAAACCATTTCTATTCGAAAATATTTTAAATAATATACATTTAAAACTTTCAAACCATAGTCTGAAATTATCGAAAATTAAATTCTCAAATTCTAATTTTATACTCACTTCAAATTCCAAATCAAATTATAACTAAGTTTTATAAGTTCATTTATTTATATTATTCAATAGTCAATGGTTTATATCAATAAATGAAAATCAAAATTATTATTTTCAATAACCAATTCATTAACTATTTAATTTTAGAAAATTTATGCTTATATATATAACATAATCATACAAAATTATTTCGTTAGCCCAAATTTTGAAAACAACATTGTGTCAGTTTGCTCCGTTTAAGCGGTTTGGAAATTCTATCGATAGCGTTGATCAGACAAATCGATCGAAAATCCAAATCAACATCAACAACTCAAACAACACAATATATGAAACATTTATAACTTTTTTTTTAGATATTAATTTATAAATACTCCTGTTCGACGATACATGAATGGATTTCAAAATAAGTATAGAGATTCAAATTTAATGGAAATCAAATCAAAGAGAATTTTGATTCGATAATAAGTTCAAAACAGAAGATAAGACAATTCAATTAACAGAATCAGAAAATGGATAAGCTTATTTAGTTCACGGCAATCTTAACTGGATCGATCATAACTTCAAAAATAAGATCGATGTTGAATTCCGAGGTAAATCAACATTCGATCTCAAGAGATAGAATTCAGGCATAGCAGGAGATACCGCCGACTCACTATAAAGATCATTCGAAGTGGAGTTATGGGGTACTCCAGAATCAAAAGAAGATAAATAGTGAGAAATATGAATGAATTTTGAAACCGCAGGGAACGTTTCAAAATTCAAAGGAATTGAGTTAAAAGGAAGAGATTGATACTCGAATGATAGTGATTCTGTAAATATATTTACCCTATATGCTAAGTTTTGCCTAGAGCTACCAAAAGCTCTGATACCAACTGTAACGACCCGCTATTTTGGACTATTCGCATCCGCACACGTCGGACTTGAATAATTCAAAATACCGAATTGTTAATTTAAAATTTGGCAAAATTCAGATATGCAGTAAATAAATAATCACAGAATCACAGACACAGAGTAATAATATGCAGCGGAAGTAAAAGAGATAGTAGTTCATGAAGCTACTATATATATAACAGAGTTAAATAAGTTACAACAAAAGTTTTGAATACAATAATCAAATACAATAATCAGATTACATCACTGGAATCAACTGAATATCTGAAAGCTGGATAGATAGCTGGATCTTCAAGCAAAGCTCCAACTCCAAAGGTGAGCCTCGAAAACTGGTACTCATAGTCTGACCCGAGCGTAAAGCAAAGCACAAAACACTCGAGTCAGGATTAATATTCTTATATCAATAAATCCAACTCAAGTGAAATAGCAATCGAAATACAAGTAACTCAAAGGATGTTGGAATCACCATCCTTTAAGGATCCGTTAAACTATCTACTAGGTAGTAGTGTACGCTAAATAGATAATGTCTATCAGTAATATAAAGTATCAAAATAGTGTTAAGGCGTTACCATTATCCCCCTTAACACATTTTATAAATGTCATAATCTATACAGCACTGTAAACTCCACCGTAAACTGGTGGGATATCAGGGAGTACTCCATAGGTATAACACAAAACAAATTCGTAGTGGTCGCATATATAGGGATACAAGTATGACAAGGCACATGAGGCAATACCCAAGGTAGTGAAACTACCGTTTGCCTGATCCAGACTGGTGAGAACGCATCGCCGCAGCGATCGCAACACCGCGAAACAACACTCCTGAAAGTACGAGGGTGCACCAATCGTTAACAAATAATGAGTAATATTCGAAGAAGTGTGTTCGCTCGAGGTGGCTAGCCCCATTTGGTCCGGCACGGCTCCTGATTTTAGTAATTTCCAATTTGACACAAGTGTCAAGGCTATCCATTATCGTTCTCTTTCTTCAGTCATCACGTACATCATTCCAACCACTTCATTCTGGACCATCACTCCGCGTATAGTTATTAAAGTGGTTTTCGATTTAGACAGAGAGTGATGCAGCACGATCTACAATTCCTCAAGGGTTAAGTCGGTCACGAGTTAACATAGCTCTAGGTCGAATGGAGAAAGCTTCGGAGTTAGGTCGTTCGGAAATTTTAAGTCGTTGCCGACTTAAGGAGCATTTCTCACGACCTAAGGAAAAGACTCTAAGTCGTCCGCGACTTAACCAAGTAAAGGGGAACGAGTTAAAAAGGTCACGACCTAACGGAGCAGGGAGTAAAAAGTTACGACCTAAATCCTTCGATGATGCAGTGGCGGCTGAAGTTTTAGGTCGTATGCGACCTATAGCTACGGGAGCTAACGAAGAGGCGGTACAGCTTAACAAATTCTTAAGTCACGAGCGAGCTACGATCTAAGGAGGTGACGAGTTACGACCTAGTTAGGTCGCGTGAAGTGATGCAGCAGTTTTCTCTTGAGTCGCTAAAGTCTTAGGTCGTGGCAATGTTAAGTCGTATCATTTAAGTCCTTTGTTTCTTGAGTCGTGTGTGTTGTACTCTGTTGTGATGAGTCATTGTTTGTTAGGTCGTGTGCGTTGTACCTTAGGTCATGTGTGGTAAATACAGCGTGTTGTAGCGCCTTGGGTGTGATACTGATAGTCGCAAACGACCTATGGAAGGTCGTGAGTCGCGTAACGACCTAGTGGGCTGTGTTGTAAACTCTATAAATAGCGAGTATGTTGTACATTTTGGGGGTTGATTTTTGAATAAAATTTCTTGTTGATTGCTGTGTGCTTTCATCTTAAATTAGTAGTTGAGTGTAATCTCCTATCTCCTCTTTCGGTTAATCGAGTGCGCTCGATTCAACGATCGTAGAAGCCGATTCACGGAATCTAGTGCGCTAGATCAACGTGCGAAGAATCGTAGATCTTTGAACACGGTATAGTGCGCTATCAACGTGTTTGAGATAGCTAGAATTCGGTATCTTCGGATCAACGAATTTGGGCATTTTGGTATTCATCAATCCACCGATTGCTACTTTCATCGAATGAAGTTTATTTTGATTAATCCGCTGCGTCAGTTTTTTGGTATCAGAGCTAGACTTAGCCAATCATAGCTAAGCCGAGACTTGGAGCCAATTTTTGAAGTTGAAGTTTGAAGTTAGAGTTATTGTGTTCATCTTGAAGTTGCAACGAGTTTGAAGATTTTGATCCATTTCATTTTGGATCTAGAGTTGAAAAGGTGTTTGAAGTATTGAGGCCGAGCTAGTGATTGGAGCCGTGCCTTGTTGTTGTTTGAATTGAAGGGTCGAAGTAGGTGGCCGAGCCAAGTGCAGTTAAGCCGTGCTTTGTTGAGTTGAAACCGACCTATCCTTGAGTCGTTGCTTGTTGCCGAGCCGAGTCAAGTGATAGTTGAGCCAAGTTGAATTGAGCCGTGATTTGTTTGACTTGTGTTGCTAGTTTTGAAGAGATTGTGAAGATTTGAACTATGCCACCAAGGAGAGCTAACCGTCATCAAAATGTTGAAGCGTTGTATAGAAGAGAAGAAGCCGAGCTTATGGAACAACGTATTAATGAGAAATTTGATGAAGGCATTGGAAAGTTAGAGAAGTTGATGAATGATTTGAATCAAACTCAAAGGAGGAGATCACCAAACTCGAACCATGAAGGAAATCGAGTTTCGCCATTGGTTACGGAAGCGAGGAGGGTATCACCGCATTCTTTTAGAGATAGAAGAGAAACATCAATTTCATCACGGAGAGATCATCATGACTATGGACATGAAGAGAGAAGAAGTCAACGTGAATTTGACGATGAGGCGTATAGAGATGAAGAGAGACATAGCCGAAGAAGCATGCATGAACGAAGGGATGATAATGGTCGAGATCGATGTAGGCGTACTTTTGATTTTGATGAAGAGGGTGATAGAGCTAGCATTCATTATCGAGATCGAGACCAAGTTTGAAATTCTTATCGAAATGTTGAAGATGATCGTCGATGGGAATCGGGTATAAAGATGGAAATTCCAGATTTCAAAGGTGGAATGGTAGCTGAAGAATTTCTTGATTGGGTGTCAAATGTTGAAGAGATCTTTGATTTCAAGGAGGTTCCTGAGCATAGAAGAGTGAAGTTGGTTGCTACTAGGTTGAGGGGGAGAGCTTTGGCGTGGTGGCAGCAAACTAAACTTACGAGGGAGAGAATGGGGAAGTCAAAGATTGAGTCTTGGGATAAGATGAAGAAGTTGATGAGAACTACTTTCTTACCATACAACTATCAATCACTTATGTACCATAGGTTGCAGAATCTGAGGCAAGGGACGAAGTCCGTTAGTGATTATGCTGATGAATTTTACCAACTCATTACCAGGAATGATATTATGGAAACGGAAAAACAACTAACTTCTAGATTCATTGGGGGATTGAGAATGCAGATCCAGGATATGGTTAATATGTTTGATCCTAGGTCAGTGGCAGAGGCACATCAGAAAGCGTTGGCTTGGGAGAAGCAAGGAAGGCGTGGAGGTGGTGTGTTTACTAATTCCAATAATCAAGCGAAGGGTGTTAGTGGAAGTTCTAATGTTCCTAAACCTGTTACAAAACCAATGGTGAAGGAGGCTGAGAAGGCGAAGGTTAGCAGTGGTTTCAAATGTTATAACTGTCAGGAGTTGGGTCACAAAAGCAATGAATGCCCGAAGCCGAAGAAGAGAGCAATGGTTGCTGAGATTGAGAATGATGGTGAGGAGGCAGAATGTTCAAATGCACCTTATGTCGAGGAGGAAGAAGAATTGTCTGGAGATGAAGGTTGTAATCTTATGATGAGGAGGTCATGTCTTACACCAAAGCAAGAAGAGAATTCTAGTTGGTTGAGAAGCAATATTTTTCAGTCGACATGCACTATTCTAGGGAAAGTTTGCAAGTTCGTTATTGATGCTGGAAGTTGTGACAATATTATCTCTACTGAAGCAGTAAAGAAGTTGAACTTGAAAACTGAGAAGCATCCTAAACCGTACAAGTTAGCATGGTTAAGAAAGGGTGGTGAAGTGAAGGTGTGTCGAAGGGTTTGTGTGAATTTTTCTATTGGAAAGAAGTACAAAGATGAAATTTGGTGTGATGTTGTAGACATGGATGTGTGTCATCTGTTGTTGGGCAGACCATGGCAGTTTGATAGAGCAGTGCAACATGATGGTCGTGCTAATAGCTATAGTTTCATGTTCGAGGGTACTAAAATCACTTTGGTTCCCAAGAAGCAACAACAGAAGGAGAGCAAGTTGGAAGAGATCGAAGAACTGAAAACTTTGCTATCTTTGAAGGAGTTTGTCAAGGAGATTGAAGAGGAGCCTGAAGTGTTTTTGTTGATTGGGCGAGAGTGTAACGAAGAGGTTGAAATTCCAGAAGAAGCGAAGCCAGTTTTGAAAGAATTTGAAGACGTATTTCCAGAGGAGTTGCCTAAGGAGTTACCGCCACTGAGAGACATTCAACATCAAATAGATCTTGTTCCTGGAGCAGTTTTACCACATCGACCACATTATCGAATGAGTCCGAAGGAACATTAGGAGTTACAAAGGCAAGTGGAAGAGTTGTTAGAACAGGGACGTGTTCAGGAAAGCTTGAGTCCTTGTGCAGTACCAGCATTGTTAGTGCCAAAGAAGGATGGAACATGGAGAATGTGTACCGATAGTAGAGCTTTGAATAAGATTACTGTAAGGTATAGATTCCCAATGCCAAGGTTGGATGACTTGCTAGATCAGTTGAGTGGGGCTACTATCTTTTCGAAGATTGATTTAAAGAGTGGTTATCATCAGATTCGAATTAGACCGGGAGACGAATGGAAGACCGCATTCAAGACGAGGGAAGGTTTATATGAATGGTTGGTTATGCCGTTTGGTCTATCAAATGCACCGAGTACATTTATGAGGGTGATGAATCAAATTTTCAGACCGTACATTGGGAAGTTTGTTGTAGTTTACTTTGATGATATTCTAATCTATAGTGCGAGCACAGAGGAGCATGTTCAACATTTGAGAAAGGTGTTAATTATTCTTCGTGAGGAACAATTTTATGCAGCTACGAAGAAATGTGTGTTCATGACTCGAAGTGTATTATTTTTGGGATATGTTGTATCTGAGAAGGGAATCCAGGTGGACCAGAGTAAAGTTGAAGCTATTAGAAATTGGCCACAGCCGAGAACTATCATTGAAGTTAGAAGTTTTCATGGATTGGCATCATTCTACCGAAGGTTTATTCCACACTTCAGTAGCGTGATGGAACCAGTTACTGATTGCATGAAGGGGAAACAATTTTCTTGGACTGAGGAAGCTGGGATTGCTTTTGAGAAGATCAAGAAACTTTTGACGACAGCACCAATTCTTGTATTACCAGATTTTCAGTTGTTGTTTGAGCTACACACTGATGCATCAAAGGTTGGGATTGGAGGAGTGTTGAGTCAGAGTGGGAGGCCAGTTGCTTATTTCAGTGAGAAGTTATCAGGAGCAAAGATGAGATATAGTACTTACGATGTTGAGTTTTATGCTGTTGTGCAAGCTGTTAAACATTGGACGCATTATCTATTTCAGAAAGAGTTTGTTCTTTACACTGGTCATGAAGCTTTGAAGCATTTGCAGGGGCAGGATAAGATTTCAGCGAGACATGCATCGTGGATTGCATATTTACAGCAATTTACCTTTGTTGTTAAGCACAAATCTGGGGTGACGAATCGTGTGGCTGATGCTTTGAGTAGAAGGAACCATTTGTTGACTACAATGAAAGTTGAGGTGACAGGGTTTGAATTATTACCAGAATTGTTTGAGGAGGATCCTTACTTTGCGAAGTTTGTTGAGAAAGTTAAGGATGGGAGTACTGATGAATTTATGTTAGTTGATGGTTTCTTATTCAAGGGGAATCGATTATGTATACCAGATAGCAGTTTGAGATTGAAGATTATCAAAGAGTTGCACGAGGAAGGACATGTGGGCCGTGATCGTACATTGCATTTGATTTCTCAATCTTACTTTTGGCCGTCAATGAGGAAAGAAGTTGAAAGGTTTGTGGAGAGGTGTCACATTTGTCAGGTTTCGAAAGGAACAGCGACAAATGCGGGATTGTATATGCCATTACCTGTACCGTCTAAACCATGGGTTAATATCAGCATGGATTTCGTTTTGGGTTTGCCTAGAACTCAAAGGGGAAATGATTCTATATTTGTTGTGGTGGACAAATTTTCGAAGATGGCACATTTTGTTGCTTGTAAGAAGACGGCGGATGCTGTTCATGTTGCTCAATTGTTTTTCAAGGAAATCTATCGTTTACATGGGTTGCCGGAGTCTATTGTTTCAGACAAGGATACCAGATTTTTGAGTCATTTTTGGCTTAGTTTGTGGAAGATGGTGGGAACGAAGCTGAAATTTAGTAGCGCTTATCATTCGCAAACAGATGGACAGACAGAAGTTGTTAACAGATCGTTGGGAAATTTGTTACGATGTTTGGTGAAGGATAATCTGAAGAGTTGGGACATAAAGTTATGCCAAGCAGAGTTTGCTCATAATCATGCAATGAATCGTAGTACAGGTTTCAGTCCGTTTCAGATTGTATATTCAAATTTACCCAGGGGACCATTGGATTTAGCAGTAGTGCCACAACCGAAGGGGATGGTTAAACGAGCAGTAGACTTTGTTGATGGGTTGACGGAATGTCATAGAATCGTTCAGGAACGATTGGAAAAGTCAAATGAGAAATATAAGAAATTTGCAAATTTGAAGCGACGAAATGTTGAATTTAACGAAGGTGATTTGGTGTATGCTGTGTTAACGAAGGATCGTTTTCCAGTGGGCACTTATAACAAGTTGAAAGCCAGAAAAATTGGTCCTGTCGAAGTTGTGAAACGAATTAATGAAAATGCTTATAAGTTGAAGCTGCTGGAGGATGTATACACTTCTGACGTGTTCAATGTTAAGCATCTTGTGCCATATTATGGAGATGAACCATCTGATGTAGGAGAATTTACAAATTCGAGGACGAATTTCTGTCAACCAGGGGAGGATGATGCAGCACGATCTACAATTCCTCAAGGGTTAAGTCGGTCACGAGTTAACATAGCTCTAGGTCGAATGGAGAAAGCTTCGGAGTTAGGTCGTTCGGAAATTTTAAGTCGTTGCCGACTTAAGGAGCATTTCTCACGACCTAAGGAAAAGACTCTAAGTCGTCCGCGACTTAACCAAGTAAAGGGGAACGAGTTAAAAAGGTCACGACCTAACGGAGCAGGGAGTAAAAAGTTATGACCTAAATCCTTCGATGATGCAGTGGCAGCTGAAGTTTTAGGTCGTATGCGACCTATAGCTACGGGAGCTAACGAAGAGGCGGTACAGCTTAACAAATTCTTAAGTCGCGAGCGAGCTACGATCTAAGGAGGTGACGAGTTACGACCTAGTTAGGTCGCGTGAAGTGATGCAGCAGTTTTCTCTTGAGTCGCTAAAGTCTTAGGTCGTGGCAATGTTAAGTCGTATCATTTAAGTCGTTTGTTTCTTGAGTCGTGTGTGTTGTACTCTGTTGTGATGAGTCGTTGTTTGTTAGGTCGTGTGTGTTGTACCTTAGGTCGCGTGTGGTAAATACAGCGTGTTGTAGCGCCTTGGGTGTGATACTGATAGGTCGCAAACGACCTATGGAAGGTCGTGAGTCGCGTAACGACCTAGTGGGCTGTGTTGTAAACTCTATAAATAGCGAGTGTGTTGTACATTTTGGGGGTTGATTTTTGAATAAAATTTCTTGTTGATTGCCGTGTGCTTTCATCTTAAATTGGTAGTTGAGTGTAATCTCCTATCTCCTCTTTCGGTTAATCGAGTGCGCTCGATTCAACGGTCGTAGAAGCCGATTCACGGAATCTAGTGCGCTAGATCAACGTGCGAAGAATCGTAGATCTTTGAACACGGTATAGTGCGCTATCAACGTGTTTGAGATAGCTAGAATTCGGTATCTTCGGATCAACGAATTTGGGCATTTTGGTATTCATCAATCCACCGATTGCTACTTTCACCGAATGAAGTTTATTTTGATTAATCCGCTGCGTCAGAGAGTATGTCCATAACCGATTCCGGTCTCTTTAATAACTTTCGTAATTGTTACACCGATTGGTCGTTTAATAAATTTCAAAACCAAATCAAATTCGATTTCAATTAGAATTTATAAATCAACATTTCATTTGTCTTTCAAAATCAATTTCCAAAATCTATGTTTCAAAACTCCCAAATTATCATTTCAAAGTCTTACAATTCAATTTCAATTATATTTAAACAATTCAAATATTGATTCAAGTTCATCTATAAGTTTTATTCCGAAAATTATTTAAATGATTAAATTCAACATTCAAACTAATTTAAATTCATTTATCGATTGCATTTGTTAAGTTACTTAATCATTTAAAACAATTTTACTTAATTCCCAATTCATTAAATCACTTACTTAAGCTCATCTTCATTTTATCAAAACTTCAAATTTACTAAATTAGATTCGTCAAATCAAATTCTCAAAATTTCAAGTCCTACATTAATTTCAATAAATCACATTTTATTTCTTGTTGAATAAATTCAATTTCACTTATTTACTTACTTAAATAATTTCCAAAACTTAATTAACAAAGACACTCAATTCAATTATTTACGAAGTTCCAAATTTACTTATTCAAAGGTTCAATTTCTCTTATCAAAGAATTCAATTTTTATTCAATTATCAAATAATTCAATCTTATTCAATTATTAAATAATTTCAAACTTAATTATTAATAAATTCAAAACTTAATAATTTCAGCTTAATTATAAATTCAAATTCAATAATCAAGTCATTTCAAAACTTAATAATTTCAACTTAATTATCAAATCATTTCAACTTAATTATAATTTCATCTTAATAATTTCAAACTTAATTATAATTTCAAATTTAATTAATAAATGTTTCAAACTTGATAATTTCAAAACTCAATTATTACTTATTCCAAATTATTTATTAATAATTCCAAATTTAATTATTAAATAATTAAATTTCAAACAACGTTCTTTCATCGGTTATCACATTAATAATTTGTTTCAGATTCCAATATTAACGTTTTCCTTTCATTAAAATTTACGTTCCAATTTTTTTATTTCAAAACCTTATTATTCAAATAAAATTTTTATTTTATTTCAAATCAAATTATTGACCAATCGGGTTTAATTAAATTCTCTATCCTAAGTCAAGTTCATTTTGGGTATTTATCATTTCAACCCGATTCCAATTCCAATTCAAAAATCAAATCATAACAAAGGGAACTTGCAGTGTGATAACAGGGATTGTGTCAAAGTAAATGAACAAGCAATAATAACAATCAATCATAATTCAATAATCAATTCAAATAATCCCGAAATAATCGTATTAATTCATATTGTTGTTTGTGCGAATTAATATCATTACCTCTAGAATCTACACTATCATTTCATGTAGATTAAAGATTATTACACTAACATTTATACGGTTTTTTTTTTTTTACGATATTTATTATTCAATTTCAAACTACATCAATTTATACAACATACATTTAAATGGTTCAAGGTGTCGTTAACACTATTTCTACGTGTCAACCTATTTAACATTCCAAGAGGTCATATTATACCAATTTAACTAATCAAATTCAAAATATATGTCGATCCAAATTTTAACTATCCTACGTCAAATTCAACTGCATAATATTTATCACTTTATACATTGCAATTTACATCCAATATTAACAACAATCAATCAATCAATTAACAACCAACTGTATTATCATCGCATAATAATTAACAGATAATGATATCAGATGTCATAGGTGAACGAATACAGGTAATAACAGTGTACATAACTAACAGTAGCATATTTCAACTATCGTTTCAATTGAAATCGAATTTAATAAATAAAAGAATATTAATCATGAGTGATTTCTCACCTTCCGAGGCTAGAGCGATAGACGATGAAATTGAATTATGAAATCCAGGCACGAAACTCAAACGGGCAAGATAGAACTCGAATCGACGAACGAAGCTAATAATAAAGAATTTAACGAAACCAATCAGGATGGGGTCGATGATCATAATGGTATAAGCTAACATATATAATTACGCACATAAATCATATTTATACTTGATATAACTTACGTATGATATAATGAACTGTACTACACTTATATATTATACAATGATTGCAAGCCAATATTTTATAATTAATTTAAACACAGACAATGATATACCTAACTGGTTGGAAAACTAATATACGACCACAAATAAAATGGAGGAGGCAGACCAGTCTATAAAATAAAATATGCAGACTACCATTCACAGGCAATTAGGCTAAACACCGATGCAGACTACATATATTATACAATTAAAATCTATGCAGACACTACCATGGTAACCAACTAAATACGCTGATATTTTTTTTGTTTACAGGACAACCTATATGCGATTTAATACATACATGCGACAATAAATCAGCTAACCAGATTCATATGTATTAGGCATCAGACCATACATGTACCCAGTAATGCAATATATTACATACTAACCTATACTTATTAGATAGCAAATATAAAATAACCTGACACATAAAACTTTATATAGACAACAGTATACCAAATTTATATCCTACTGTAACCACCTATGTGCTCAACTAATCAGAGGGAAAAAAAAATATGTATATGCAAATTTTAAACATATTATAACTTAGCAAAATCAATAATGTATATACGGATTTTGCAACACAAATAACTTAATATAAATTCATAGATTATAACTCTATTCTTAAACTTATATACTGCTAGCGTAAAGAATAAACGGACATATATGCGTATAAAACAGATCTTAAAAAATAAAATAAAAAAATATAGGTACGAAACCTAAATAGCATAGTATAAAACAAATGACTAACTTCCTATACGTATACGTTCCATCCTATATGCAGACTTCAAAACAACCAAAACTAGCATGCATCTTTATATATGTAGTACCTGTTACCAAAGACATGAATTCTGATATATACAATCTTATTATAATAAAATATAAATTATATAAACAGTAACAGCTAAAGAATACACCAATTTATTTTACTTCGTAACCATTTACATTCTACTGTAAACATATTTAGGCTACTTTACATATATTCAAACCTACCTATACAGCATGCATACGGCAAACAAAGAAGGAAGGGTAATGAAGGGATTCGGCCCAGAAGAAGGAGGCTTGAGTGGCTGCACGACTGTTAGAGATGGTGGTGGGAAGGACTGGACGAGAGTGGGGAGGAGATGTGTACTGCGATCGGCTGTGGTGGTGGGTCAGGTGGTAAGGTGGTGCGGCAGGCGCAGAACATGGGTGTTTGGTCGTGGAGGAAGCTCGATTGTCGTCATGGGTTTGTGTGCTCGAGAGGCAGCGGTGGCCGGTGGTATAGCGTGGCGGAGGTTGGAGGGTCGGCTGAGCTCTCGAGGCCGTGGGTGGGAGGTTGTATGTCGGAGGCGGAGGCTTGCGAGCTGGTGGAGAAGAAAAGAAGGAGTAGGCGACGTTGTGATGGGATGCGATGGTAGGTTTGCTCGACAGAAGGAAGACGTGAGGAAGAATGGAGTTAGAGGGAAGGTGATGGAAGAAGGAGGCTTGATGTTGCTGTGAAGAGAAAAGGATGAAAATTTTGAAGTAACAGGAAACGGAAGTGGGATTGGGAAGAGGATCAGGCACCAATATGAATTGGTGAACATTTATTCCTATTTACTAAAGCAGACCAAAAATTTAATATCGCTTTGGGAAACAAAGAACAGGCTGGCTACGCATAATCACGCCATGGCTTCAGGTTCTATTGGACGTTAGACAATATTAATTTTCAATCTGAACCTTCACAAAACAATGCACAGATCCCGCACCGATACGACGCTTGTTTTTATCGTTTTCTTCGCGTATCGGGTCTCAAAATATAGAAATAAACATACTGTAGTGATCAGCGTGACAAGCCGATCCAAACGGTATATGGATATCAATGATATGATTGAATTACAAAAATTCTAAATTTCTACCAGCGGAAAATGCGTAAAAATCGCAGGAAATTAAGACCGACGGAGCCAAAGATGTCCGAATTTGGAGAAACGACAAACTAATATCTTGCTCAGAAGATGTTTTAGAATTTTTCTATTTAAAAATATTTTGGTTTTGAAAACGTTTTATTTTCATCGCTTTTTACTGATTAAATTGAAGAAAATTTACGCACGAAAATTTACCAGTTGCTATGTTTAACTAGACGTATTCCAAATATAAATTTATATTTCAAAATCTTATCGTTTAAAATCCCGCAAAATTCCAATTAATAACGTTATTAAACCGGCTAGATTTATGGGTCGTTACAGAGTATTACTTGATTATGGCTATCAGGATGTCTTAGGGATATCTTCCTATGTTGGTAAAATATTCTATCCTCATACTTACCCAACCAATCCATGCCCAAGATGATTTCAAAATCTACGAAATTGAAAAATACAGACTACGTGCAAACTTATGACTTAACCAATCCAGTTCTAACTGGTCACATCTCAACTCTAGAGTTGCACACCCTCCTATTGGATTTGCAACCCTTAAGGAAGTAACAAGGTAGGTAGGTTCTAAGTATAATCTATCAATCAAACACTGAGATA
Organism: Allium cepa; assembly: GCA_030765085.1. Lineage (NCBI taxonomy): Eukaryota > Viridiplantae > Streptophyta > Magnoliopsida > Asparagales > Amaryllidaceae > Allium > Allium cepa. The sequence continues at coordinate 187,005,027 of CM060937.1, read as the reverse complement.
TAAATGAATGTGATCCACCAGCATCAAAAAGTATTCTAACTGGTATACTCTGAAGCAAAAATGTACCTTCCATCATAGTCTTCCCTTTATCAGCTGTAGTAGGCTTAGCTGGTCCAATAGCAAAAACATTTCCTTTCTCCTCCCTAACTGGCTTTAGACACTGATTCTTGTAATGCCCAAATTGATTATAGTTGAAGCACTTCACATTCTTCTTATTTACAGCCTTCTTCCTATTACCAGACCGGCACTCATTCGTATAATGACCCTTCTTATCACGTTTGAAGCAAACTAATTCAGCCTTCACCTTCTTGGTAGCATTCCCTTTCTGGGCTCCCTTTTTTTAAAGAACTTTCTCTTATTCCCGCGAGGAACCTGAATTTCCATCGGCTTCTCTCTAGTGCAACTAGCAAGCATCTCCTCATGGCGAATGACCATCTCCACAGCTAAATTACTTGGATCACGGAGATGCGGCAGGGTTGCTTTAGCAATTTTAGGCGTTAATCCCCTAATGCTTCTTGTTCCTTCTAATGACCGTGTCTATAGTATTGTATCCATAGTGGGATAACTCCTCAAACTAAGTGGCATACTCAATGCCCAACATCTCTCCCCGCTCCAGATCCATAAACTTTCTAATCAGCTCTGACTTAGCAAACTCAGACACAAACTTTTGCTCGAATCTCCTTCTAAACTCGTCCCAAGTCAACTGTTCTTCCAGAACTTAGGCAGTAACACTATTCCACCAGTAAAGCGCTGACCCTTGCAATTACCAGAGGCCAACCTTATCTTTTTCACATCATCTAAACCCAAATTAGCAAATATACACTCACAATGCAACAACCAATTGTCAACCCAAATAGCATTCTCCGTCCTCAAAAATGGCTTCCCACCAAGACTAGTGGAATCCCATCTCAGCCTAGCATAATTATTCCTACCCGGAACTACATGATTAGCTCCTCCAACATTTCCAGCAATTTCGGCAACAGCTCCTGCTTGCATTATATTGACGAAAAACTAATACATCACCCCTATATCTACCTGTGGATTTCCAGCACCCACATTGGCCTCGGCATTTTGGTAATTAAGATTAGCCGATCGACCTAGGTTCCTCTTAGTGGTGGGTCGAGCATTTCCATTAGTTGTGATGCTTCCCCCCCCCCCCCCCGATATTTCCTCTTTCGTTTCCTGCTTCCATACCATCTTTCTCATAAAACTGCATACGTGCCTTAGTAAGATACAGAAGAATGGTCTAAAAGAGCGTAGAATACATACTTATATATATATAACAATATATCAAATACAAGTAAGTTACTATAACATTAACCTAAACCACAATCTTCTTGTCTAATTCATTGGATTATGTTTGAAAAAAATCTTTTAGGTTTAAGATTCTTTTAAAGTTTCATAAACCTATGCTTTGATACCAACTTGTAACATCCCCCTACTTGAACGTCCAAAACTAACGGCTAAGGATGCTGCACTTATCCATAGTTATTAGTCCTCGGCAACCAAATACGGTAATATTAGATACATTGACACACAGAAACACATGAATATGGAAAAATTCTAAAACAAAAAAGTCTATATTCTTTTTCAAAATATATCAAATTCATTACATAGTTACAGAGCGAAGAAAACATTCAGACAAAATATACTTATTACAAAGTACGCTAAGAGCGACATATGAAAATGCCCATTGGATGATCAAAGTATACAATATGGCAATGAAACAAGTTTGCCTTTGATTGACAACACTCACACTGCCTTCATAAAGGGTAGGAATATCACAAGTGGTATAGCAATGGCTCAAGAATATATAAATTACTGTTGCAAGAATAATATCACTTGTACTCTTTTAAACCTTGATTTTGCTAAGGCATTTGATTCTAGTAATTGGGTTTTTCTTAAAGAGGTATTAATAGCTAAAGGATTGAGCAACAGATGGATTAATTGGATTATATCATTACTTTTCACTGGTAACTCTAGTATTATGGTTAATGGAATACTTGGAGATAAAATTCTGCCTAAATGGGGACTCAGGCAAGGGGACCCTCTTTCGCCGTTATTATTTAACCTAGCCGCTAATGTTTTCTTCGGAATCATCAAACTTGCTACTAATAATAAAACTTTAGATTGTATTTGTAATGATATTACCAGTAATGGTCTTTCTATTTTACAATTTGCAGATGATACCATGATTTCACATCTCATTTACCTAAATATATTATTGCACAAAAATTTATTTTATATAGTTTTGAACTTCTTTCGAGGTTAAAGATTAATATCGACAAAAGTTCAGTTTTAGTTTTAAATGATAAAGATAATTTTGAAAATCAAATTGCACTCACTTTAAATTGTAATACAATGAAATTTCCTACTGAATATTTAGGTTTCTTAATTAGGCCACAAAACTTAAACATGATGACTGGAATACTATTATAGATAAATTAATAAAAGATTATCCAATTGGAATAGTAAATTTTTATCGAGAGCGGGTAGAATTGTTCTTATTAATTCGGTTTTACCTACATTACCCATTTATTGGATGTCATTTTATCATTTTTCTAATTAGGAAATAGATAAAACTGATAAATTGAGAAGGGATTTTTTATGGAGCGGTGATAATTTAAATAGTAACTCTAAATGTTTTGTAAAACCGAAAATGGTTTGTAAATCTAAAAATGAAGGAGGTTTAAGGATTATTAACTTGCATAATTTAAATATTTCACTTTTAGGAAAATGGATTTGGGAATATAGTAATGATAATGTAACCCATTTATGGAAAGAATTAATATCGAATCAATGGTATGGTGGTACCTTCAATTTGTCCCATTTATGTATTAGTAACACTAATAATATATCTCATTTTTGGAAATCAGTAATTTTAAATCTTAAACCAAGAATTAATGGTATTGTACATTTTGGTTATAATACCTCATTTTGGCATGATTGTTGGTTATCGAGCATTCCTCTTAAAGTGGAATTTGAAGAATTATATGACATTTGTAATTTTAAATATGTTCTAATTTCTGATATTTATAGAACTAGTTTTATTTTTCCGTGGGAGTTTAATTTTAATCGTGCATTAACTGGTAATGCTTTTTTCAATTTGCACTATTGTCTACTAAATTAGAATTATATAATATTGATAATGATAAAGATATTATAACTTGTTGTAGGGATAGTAATAAGAAATACACATCTAATTCTTTTTACAAGTTAATTAATTTTTCAGAAATTAAAATGAAAATTTATAAATACATTTGGAAAACTAATGCTCCACCTAAAGCCAAAGTGCATATGTGGTTAATTTTATATAAAAAACTAAATACTATTGAGCTATTAAAAAAATTAATGATAAAAAATGTTATTTTTGTAATAATCAAAAGGAGGATATATTGCATTTATATTTTAAATGTAAGTACACTATACATATCCCTATAAAAACTGTAAATTTATTCAATTTTTATATAAATTTTGATTATATATCAAGTGAGTTATACTGGAATAATATTAGATTTCTTTATAAGGGCTTGAATAGAATTTTACTAGATACAATTTTCACTATTACTTGTTGGTATATTTGATTTGATAGAAATCAACATATCTATATATAATAGCAATACCCCATTTTGAAGCTTTTGAAATGTCTGAAAAGCCCTTTAAAATTTCATCCATACGATAGGATATTATGGTCATTTGTCTGCACGTTCTTGCTAAATAAAATTGGGTTAAAACATTTCCTCCCTATCCTCCCAACTTATTTTTCTCAGTTCTGAATCTCCTTTTTCACCAAGTTATCAAGGTATCATTAAAACTCAAACCTCATAATAACAGACGTTCTCCAAAATCGAGCAGATTAAAACAAAGAATTTATTGGTTAATGATGTTATAGTTATACAGGAGATTTTGGAAGATCCACTCTTTTCATCGTATAATAAAGATATGATTTTTCCTACTACTTTTAGATTATAATTCTCTCCCTTCGTGTACATTTTTTTCGAAGATATCAATTATATATTTGATCTAGAAGTTTTAAGACATCTGAGAATATGGCTAACTTCAGTAGCTTAGATACAAGTGTCACTATGTAGTGTCTAAACATATATTGATAATAACCTTATTGTATGAGCATTGTCGAGGGAGGTATCTTGCAGTTTGTGACAATTATTGACATTTGTTATAAGAATAAAAGAAGGGAAGACGTATGGAAAGTGGTTTAGTAAGCGGAAGCTGCTGTTCTTGAAACTTCTTATGATGAAAGAGATTGACAACCATTTTTTTACAAAGTTTGTTATATTTGTTATGTTACATTCGATTTTTTTAGTTAACAGATTAAGCTTGACGTAAATTGATCTTACCATGGAATAATTTTATATAATATATGCACAATAAAAACGTAAAAAGTTTACAGATGAAGTTTTTTATCTTCCGTTATTAACCGGTTTTAATTTCTTTAGTAAGTTTAGTACCACTAAATTAAGGGTATATTTATAATATACATTTACCTCACATCCTAACATACGTGTTTAAATATCTATTGCATAAGTTTCAAACCGGTCTCTTTTTACAATTTTTCTTCAAATATTAAGAACCCGGTATCATTTTCTAATATCATAAGCTTTCGACACACATTTTAACCATTTAGCATAATTGCGGTGGTACTCAAACAGGTGATCCCTCTTACTTACAGGCTCCATGTCGTAATTGTAACATTCAATCATACATCGTTAATATCCACTAAATATAAAGTTTAATTTTATGGGATGGAAATGGTAGTTATCAGTACCCATTTAGCTTACTAGCCTTAGATTTTTCATCCTATCTCTGAATTGTGTAACTGAGAAAAATATAGTTTGACATGCTTTATTTATTTGTTGTTAGCTGAAAATATTACAATCTTTCTTTTTATTAAATGGGTATTTAAAAGCAATAGATGATTCTCGGTTTTTTTAAACAATGTTTGAGTACTGAATTCCTCAGCTTTATTTATTTCCTATTTAAGAGTGATGTAAATAATGATAAAGACATATATTTTGTGGTAAGGGATTTTTTATCATGAGTTATGATCCACTATTTATGAAAGGCCATCCTTTTCCAATTTGTAATGTACTGTTTTTTTTTGTAACATCAAAGTTTATTAAAGAAAAGGTGTTAGCATTCATTTAAGAATAATTGTCTCTATTAAAAGTTAGAGTGAGCATTTGTAATGAATGACTAAATTTATTGTTTTCTATAGTTGAGAAAGGCATCATTATGTGATTTTTTTCTCAAAACTTTTTTTGTATATCATGTTTATACACTTGACGGATTTATGACGGTACTCAATGCCATGATAATAATATTTTATTATACATTACTTCATATTCATAAGGAAAAGTATTATAACAGTTTTTGGAATATGAGGTTGAAGGGTAGAAATAGTAGTTATTATTATCCATTAATTCATGTTTTTCTAACGTACTATACCTTTTATCTTTTTGTCAAAATTCTATAATTAAGAAGAATATGGTCTCAGACTCTCAATTATACTTTATTTATTAGTTGTTAATTGAAAATATCACAAATACTTCTGTGCCAACAAAGTGAAAATTTTACCAAGACAATCAATAGTGCATGATATCACACTAACCATATTTTGAACTTCACGATCCATCTAACGTGCTTTTGCATTGAATAGTTGTTGACACTCAATTTTCTTTATAGTTGTATTACTGAATGGGATGATTAATATGAGTTGCTTAACAAACACGTGTTTAATTTTGAAATGTTCCTAATCAAAAATTAAAAGTTACCTTTGGGCAACAATAAGAATCCACCATATAGTCAAATTTCATAAATTAATATAAATATTACAGCTGCGTATTTCATTTTCATTAAGTTATTTTAACCTCATGAGATTTATGAAATGCACGTTTTAGAAATTCCCAATTGGTTAACGATATAGTACACTTACCAGTTGTCAAAGAAACATGTCTAAATGCAAGAAAAAACGTGCCACATTTCAAAATACTTTAGGCTCCTCAAAATGTCAGGCGGAAGAGATAATTCCAAATGCTTACACAGCTTTATCATGCAAATTTATTTTTACTGATGGATAGTATGTTTATTTTTTTAATGTTTTTTCCATATATAATACAATTTGTTGATGTTGAAATATATACAATGCCAAAAGAGCTTTGTATATATTTGAAATATATTGCTTATGTTTTTGAGGTATAGAGCAAATATTTTGAATTCATAGCTATAAGATGGTTTGATAATTCTATTCTCTAATGTCATGAGCGATGTATGGTATAATTAATGTAGTATGTACAGAAGTAAACAAAACATATAAAAGTCTGTTGCTATCCTGAATTTTTCAATGATCAATTACCGTCTCTTCTAACATTTTTTCGACAAGAACCCACTGAAAATAGTTTTCGGTAAACCATCATCGATTTTTTTTTCATTTTTTGATATGTTATTGTCGAATTTTGTTTTGCACAAGCGGTAAAATTGTAAATTATTTTATTTGAATGGGATCCCCATAAAAGTATTTTTGCTAGGTGGAGTCCCCGTAAAATTTTCCATTCCATATCAAAAAATGGGGTCCCTTAATTAACAATACCCGACTTATAAAGATTGCTAACAATAAGGAATGCTTCATGTGACGTTGGAAAGTCAATGAACATTTGTTATTTGATTGCCATTTATATTGATCATCATTACAATTGATATTAAGCAATTGTTTGGTGTATTCTAAACCCCTACCAACAGGTCACCATAAGATATGCTAAGTATTAAGGTGCTAGCAATTATGAAGTTCAAATTTTAGCATAGCTTAATATAATAATATAATATGCTAATTTTGGAGTGTAAAGACATTGACTGTATGATTATTTATACATATGACTCTTATTCGAGTAAAGTATATTTTTACGGTGCTCTATAAAAAAGGTACTATTTTAATGGCAAGCGCATTGAATAGTATAACGATACTTACATGTCAAGGTTTCATTTATTAAACAAATTAACCTTTGCATCTAACATCATTAAATGCATTTAACAAGGATAAACATTTGAAAGAATAACCTTATGACTACATCTAAGCACATTTTACCCTTAAAGATATACTAAAACAATATATTTTATTTCTTTTTCACAAACAATGGAATTTCAGAATGATGGTTTGTGTATCTTTCATATATTTGATAACCGATTATCTTTATTAATTACTTAGAGGAACCATGTAATACTAATCATTTTGTTATCATGTTTTTTTAAGTAGTGGGTTGGACTATAATATTTTAATTGGATATAACAAATTTTTTATCACTATACCAGTAAATTTTTTGTGTTTATCCTAAGTTTTCTCATATTTGAAATCACAGAATTACCCTCACTGTTTTGTCTATCGTGTTTTCTCTCCAATCCAAATTCTTTCAAATCTCTGTGCAGTCATTTCACACCTATTATTTCAACATTTAAAAAAAAGCCAATTCGATGCTCGAAATTATAACAAGTTTTGTGTGTATTGGTTGATAGTAATTGACAACAAAGAGAAGTTAGCTCACATATTTATTTATGTCAAATATTATTCATGTACATAACTATTATTTCATAATAAATAAATTTACTTCCACAGTTTTCTTTGCACACGTCCAACGGACGTGCCTAACATACTGGTTTTTAATGGTACTAATTTAAGATTAGATCACTTAATATATGCTATTTCTATATTTAGTTTAAATTGGATTTCAAATCCTAGTTATAAATTAAACATGATGCAGCGCATACCAGAGATGTCGCGAATTCTTCCTTAGGTCGCGGCGAAATCCAAGGTCGCTCCAACCTAAGTCGCGAAACTATGGAAGATCGCGAACGACATAAGTTAGATCGCTTCCAGCCTAAGTCGCGAGCTCCAGAAACCCTAGGTCGCGAGGTCAAAGCCACTCTAGAAATCGCGAAGCCTAGGTCGCTCCTCCTCCGCCTTAAATCGCGGCGAAACATAAATCGCTCCAGAATCCGTATATCGCGAATTCCTAAATCGTAGGTCGCAAACTTCTAATTTCTTACGTCGCGAATTCTTAAGTCGTGAACGAGCTATGTTGTGTCGCTGATGATTCCTTAGGACGCTCCAGTTAAGTCGTTTTCGCTAGTAGATCGCTACTGAAGGCTAAGTCGTTGTTTTTGCTAAGTCGTATGTTGTAACCCGTGTTTTATAAAGTTGTATGTTGATAGGTCATATTGTTTAGGTCGTTGCTGTTTAAGATGCGTGCGTTGTTTCTTTAGGTTGATTGTGATGTATTTTTCTTAAGTCGTGTGAAGTGTTGTAACGTGTGCTGAGTTGTAAGCTCCTATAAATAGCGGGTGAGTTGTATCGTTTGAATGTTGTTGATTTTGGGAATCAAACTTTTTGAGTGCTTTGTGCCTCTTTTAAAATTGGAAGTTGAGTGTGAGCTTCTTTCTCCATCTTCGGTTATTCGAGTGTGCTCGAATCAACAGATTTGAAGCTGATTCACGGAATCTCGTGCGCGAGATCAACGTCAAAGAATCGTAGATCTTCTAACTCAAAGCAGGAAGAGGAGACTAGCTGGTTGAGGAGTAATATTTTTCAGTCGACGTGCACTATTTTGGAAAGGGTTTGTAAGTTCGTTGTCGATGCAGGAAGTTGTGATAACATCATCTCTACAGAAGCTGTAAAGAAGTTAGCGTTAAAGACAGAGAAGCATCCCAAACCCTACAAATTAGCTTGGTTGAGGAAAGGTGGGGAACTGAAGGTTAGTCGAAGAGCTTGTGTAACTTTTTCCATTGGAAAGAAGTATAAGGATGAAATTTGGTGTGACGTGATAGATATGGATGTATGTCATTTGTTGTTGGGAAGACCGTGGCAATTCGATAGAGCCATGCAACACGATGGTAGGACTAACTGTTATAGTTTCATGTTCAATGGCACTAGAATCACTTTAGTTCCTAAAAAGCGACAACAAAGTGAAAGCAAGTTGGAGGAAATCGAGGAACTAAAGACTCTGTTATCTTTGAAGGAGTTTGTCAAAGAAGTAGAGGATGAGCCTGAAGTATTTCTGTTGATTGGACGTGAAAGTAGTGAAACGGTTGAAATTCTTGAGGAAGTTAAGCCAGTGTTGAAGGAATTTGAAGATGTATTTCCTGAAGAATGACCAAAAGAGTTACCACCGTTGAGAGACATACAACACCAGATTGATCTTGTTCCGGGAGCTGTGTTACCACATAGACCACACTATAGAATGAGTCCAAAGGAGCACGAAGAGTTGAGAAGGCAAGTGGAGGAGTTACTTGAACAAGGGCGCGTACAAGAAAGTTTAAGTCCTTGTACAGTACCAGCCTTGTTAGTGCCAAAGAAAGATGGAACTTGGAGAATGTGTACAGATAGTCGAGCACTAAACAAGATTACAGTGAGGTACAGATTTCCGATGCCAAGATTGGACGACTTGTTAGATCAGTTGAGTGGAGCTGCTATCTTTTCAAAGATTGATCTGAAGAGTGGGTATCATCAGATTCGAATTCGACCAGGGGATGAATGGAAGACCGCATTCAAGACACGGGAAGGGTTGTATGAATGGCTGGTCATGCCATTTGGTCTTTCGAATGCATATAGTACTTTTATGCGAGTGATGAATCAGATCTTTCGACCGTTTATTGGAAAGTTCGTGGTGGTATACTTTGATGATATATTGATATATAGTGGAAGCATAGAAGAACATCTACAAAACTTGCGGGAAGCGTTGATGATACTTCGTCAGGAGCAATTTTACGCGGCAACAAAGAAGTGCATGTTCATGACACATAGTGTTTCTTTTTGGGGCATGTGTTGTCCAAGGAAGGAATCCATATGGATCAAGGTAAAGTTGAAGCAATCAAGGATTGGCCACAACCCAGGACTAACTGAAGTGAGAAGTTTCTATGGGTTAGCATCATTCTACCGAATGTTTATTCCACATTTCAGTAGCGTGATGGCACCAGTGACAGATTGTATGAAAGGAAAGCAGTTTGTGTGGACTGAAGAGGCCGATTCTGCTTTCCAACAGATCAAGACACTCTTGACTACAACACCGATTCTTAGATACCCGGATTTTCAGTTGCTCTTTGAGCTAGATACTGATGCGTCTAAGGTTGGAATTGGTGGAGTATTAAGTCAGAAGCGTCGTCAAATTGCTTATTTTAGCGAGAAACTTTTTGGAGCCAAGACAAGATACAATACCTATGACTTGGAGTTCTATGCTATTGTCCAAGCCATAAAGCATTGGAGACACTATTTGTTTCATAAACAGTTTGTGTTATATATGGACCACGAAGCGTTGAAGCATTTGCAGGGACATGATAAGATTGCAGCCAGGCATGCTTCATGGATCGCATACTTACAACGGTTTACATTTGTTGTAAAGCATAAGTCGGGATTTACAAATCGGGTGACAAGTGCATTGAGTAGAAGAAATCATTTGTTGACTACGATGAGAGTTGAAGTAACGGGTTTTGAAGTATTTACAGAATTGTTTGTTGAAGATCCTTACTTTGCTAAGATTATAGATGAAGTCGAGAAAGGGAAGACGGATGAGTATCTGTTGGTGGATGGTTTTCTCTTCAAAGGAAATCGATTATGTATACCAGAGTACAGTTTGCGGATGAAGATTGTTAAGGAATTGCATGAAGAAGGACATATGGGAAGAGATCGTACCTTGCAATTGATTTCTCAATCATATTTTTGGCCTTCCATGAGGAAAAAAGTTGAAAGATTTGTGCAGAGATGTCACATATGTCAAGTTTCCAAAGGGACAGCTACGAATGCATGATTGTATATGCCATTGCCCGTGCCTACTAGACCATGGGTTGATGTTAGCATGGATTTTGTTTTGGGTTTTCCAAGAACTCAACGAGGGAATGATTCTATATATGTTATGGTGGATAGATTTTCGAAAATGGCATATTTCATAGCTTGTAAAAAGACCACTGATGCAGTCCGTGTTGCTCAATTGTTCTTTAAAGATGTTTATCGACTACAAGGGCTATCTGAGACCATTGTTTCTGACCGGGATACTCGATTTCTAAGTCATTTTTGGTTGAGTCTGTGGAAGATGGTTGGGACTAAGCTAAATTTTAGTAGCGCCTATCATCCACAAACGGATGGGCGAACGGAAGTGGTGAACAAATCTTTGGGAAACTTGTTAAGATGTCTTATGAAGGATAATTTGAAGAGCTGGGATGTGAAATTATGTCAAGCAGAATTCGCATATAATCATGCCGTTAATCGAAGTACTGGATTCAGTCCATTTCAAGTGGTATATTCAGCAATTCCGAAACCGTTGGATTTATCGACAATTCCACTTCAGAAAGGGGTTGTTAAACGAGCTTGTGATTTCGTGAATGAGTTGCAGGAGTGTCACAGGATTGTTCATGAATGATTGCTTAAGTCAAATGAGAAGTATAAGCAATTCGCGGATAAGAAGCGAAGGAGTGTGGACTTCAAAGAAGGTGATTTTGTTTACGCAGTATTGACGAAAGATCGTTTTCCAGTTGCAACTTACAACAAGTTGGAAGCTCGAAAGATTGGTCCAGTAGAAATTTTGAAGAAGATCAATGATAATGCGTATCAGTTAAGGTTGTCGGAAAATGTTCATACTTCTGATGTTTTCAATGTCAAACACTTAATTCCGTATTATGGAGAGAAGTTTATCGAAGAAGAGGAAAGTATGAATTCGGGGATGAATTCTTTTCAACCAGGGGAGGATGATGCAGCGCATACCAGAGATGTCGCGAATTCTAGGTTGCGGCAAAATCCTAGGTCGCTCCAACCTAAGTCGCGAAACTATGGAAGATCGCGAACGGCATAAGTTAGATCGCTTCCAGCCTAAATCGCGAGCTTCAGAAACCCTAAGTCGCGAGGTCAAAGCCGCTCCAGAAACCGCGAAGCCTAGGTCGCTCCTCCTCCGCCTTAAGTCGCGGCGAAACATAAATCGCTCCAGAATCCGTATACCGCGAATTCCTAAATCGTAGGTCACGAACTTCTGATTTCTTATGTCGCGAACGAGCTATGTTATGTCGCTAATGATTCGTTAAGACGCTCCAGTTAAGTCGTTTTCGCCAGTAGATCGTTGCCGAAGGCTAAGTCATTGTTTTTGCTAAGTCATATGTTGTAACCCGTGTTTTGTAAAGTTGTATGTTGATAGGTCGTATTGTTTAGGTCGCTGCTGTTTAAGTCGCGTGCGTTGTTTCTTTAGGTCGACTGTGATGTATTTTTCTTAAGTCGTGTGAAGTGTTGTAATGTGTGCTGAGTTGTAAGCTCCTATAAATAGCGGGTGAATTGTATCATTTGAATGTTGTTGATTTTGGGAATAAAACTTTTTGAGTTCTTTGTGCCTCTTTTAAAATTGGAAGTTGAGTGTGAGCTTCTTTCTCCATCTTCGGTTATTCGAGTGTGCTCGAATCAACAGATTTGAAGCCGATTCACGGAATCTCGTGCGCGAGATCAACGTCGAAGAATCGTAGATCTTCTAACACGGCATTGTGCACGATCAACGTGTTAAAGATAGCTAGAATCCGCTATCTCGAGAGATCAACGGATTTGGGCATTTATCCTAGGTATCATCAATTCATCAGTTTATCATTGTATCGTTCCATCGTTGTTTTGTTGTTGTTGCATCATTTGGTGACAACTTGTTATCACCACTGCGTCAAAACAAAAGTTCAAATTTTAAGGTATTTCTTAGAAAAATAAAGTATCGTATACATTTTTTTTAGGAATTCAGTTTTTTCTAATAATAATAATAATATAATCCTAAATTTGGATTATTTAGATATTCTTTCTTGGAATACTTTTAATACTATGTCCTTATTAGAATATTAGTTTTTTTTGTTTTTTTATTCATTTTATTTCTTGTGTCATGTTTATTATATTCTATAATACATATATATATATATATATATATATATACGAGTATGGTGGCACGTCCGTTGGACGTGTGCTAAGAAGGAAGTATGAAAATTTTGTGTGTGTTACAGTTATGGTGGTGATGTATATACATACAGACACACATGCATACATATGTACACAGATATATTAGATGTGTGTGTGTTTGTGTATGTGTGTGTGTTTTATATTTTCCCTTCTTTTCTGTACAGGTGTAGAACTGTACAGCTATATATTAATTTTAGTATAATTATATAGGTTGGTCAGCACCTAATGAGAAGTTTGAAGCAGCCAGGAAGTAGATGATGCAGCAAGGAATGCAATAAAATGAACATTCGTGTGTTGATGCAGCATTTGAAAAAGAACAAAGCCACACAAACAAAAAATCATTATAGGGATTTTTATGGTTTATGGTAATCTCCTAAGAATGTAGATGCTACCTTCAAACAAAAAATCAACGTATTAAATTTCTAGTGACATAAATTTATACAAAAATAAACATGCTAATGCATTTGTCCAAAAATTAAGAAAGGTATTTATGGACATTACAAAATATATTTCATGCGTATATACAAAACATTACAGATAGCAGAACTTGTCCTGGCCCTGGAAAACTACATAGTAAAATTTGCAAATAAAACGAGTGAAATATACTGTGAACTTTCCCACCATGTTTAACCAAGGAAAGTAACAGAACAATCTCACTCATTATAAACATGACTGCAGTGCTATAAGTAAACATTATAAGGATCCTGACCTGACCAATCCAAATCATTGAAGTGTATAGTATTGTCAAATTTCAAAGCTCATAGTAGAGTTACAAAGTGATCTGTACCACAGTACATATGAATACAGTTTGCATATTTGTTAGGAATGTTACATTCAAACGGTCATTAAAGTAAAATAAAGTACAACCGATTTATAGTTATGGATATAGAGAGGACAACTTTAAGAAAAATGTTACATGCATCAAAACATTATTACAATTTAATTTTTTTGCTCAAATAGTAAAGTAAATGTCCTGGTGATAATTTTAATATTAAAATACAGCCAACATGTAAAGATGTGATTGGGAGATGATATATCAGTTAGTAAAATATTAAAAAAATTCTAACAAATAGTTGGATCTTTTTATTAAATGTAAAAACTTAAATTTATATTGACAAACATAGAGTAACAATAATAACAACAACAATAAAATGTGAGTTATGAAACAAAACTATAACTTAATAGCATCGTGCATACAACTGACAACCATGATGTTTAGCCGTAGCTAAAATAGATCATATTGTAGGTTTACAGCTTGAACGAATCAAATGCATATAAGCGTTTTCTTTTTTCCAAGACCAAGAAGAACCACGTTTCCTACTGTACCCTCGAGGCATACAATGCGTACTCCAGATAAACATCCATTCTTCCAACTAACAGTCATAACATTCCAAATGAAGCAAATATGTACATCGGAAGAAAATATGCAACCATGAAATGAAATACTATCAAATAAAACAAAATAAAACCTACGTTATCAGCAATCTGTTATGATATATAACCAATTGGTGCGAGACTTTAGCCGGATGGTTGCATGTTAGAACCGTACAATATTGGAACCCATAAAAAATGAAACTAATTAATAGATATAAATTTTATAACAGACGAAACATGAAACTGATTATAAACCATTATTGACATCAAAAGAAATATACCATTTATACTGCCAAATTCAAATTTTTATTTAGATTATCCTTGTAACTAATTGTGTGAACTATGGGTAAAGAAACAAATTCACTAATTGGAATTATAAGCAGTCTAACCCAAGTTAGAAAAAAAATCAACTAAGAATCTGAAACCATATGTCATCGAATTTCATATGCAACCTTTGCATTTAGTAAAACTCCAGCTCATATCAGCTCTAATACTAAACGCCATAAATAGTTACAGTTAAAAAGCAAATCAACGATGTAAATGGCAAGAGCAATGATATGGTTTATAATCCTCTCTCTCAGTATGCTATTACAAAGGTTTTTCATAGCAAATCAAAAGTTATATAAGAAAAATTAGGATATAAATGTTCGACTTATCGATCAATTTACCCTAAAATATGAAACAAAAAACAACTTGAAGTTGTTGTTATAAAATTTAATTTTTATATCAGTTCATTCACATGTCATGTTTTAAATCAGCAAGGATTTATATTTAACCAAGAAAGATTACAAACATGTTATATAAGCGAAATATCAGCAAGTTACCATTTTCAAATGGACTCCTAATAGAAAATTAGCAAGTATTGCTTGCTCCTTGCTCTTCCAAGTGTGTACTTGATCAGCAAATAGACTGAGATTTTGTTCAGAAACAATACCGTTTAGATCTTACTTTGTCACTGCATTAAAATGAAGTAGTTGATGAATCCAAGTATTTACTGTTGAAAAACAATATTCATATTATAGATCAGGATAATCAATGGTTGTATTGAAAAATAAGAAATAAAACAGACACAACCATACCTAAAAGCATGCAGTGTTCAAGGTAGCTATAAAATAAAGTTAGATGTAGTGGTCATCATCTTGACAATTTCAACTCCTAAAGTTATTAAAGTACCTATAATAGAAAGCATACCATCTATTTTATTATTTTAATCAACAACACTTAGAAACAAACATTGCCTTACAATCAATGCATATGAAATACTTGGACGGAATTTGAGGGAGTGAAACTTCTATAAAAATCTTACTGGTATAGGAACACTTTGTTAACTAAAAAAGTTTATAGGCTAAATTGTTGTTGACAAAAAAAGTTTCTAGGCTCTGTTAGAAGTAAAAGATACCAATACTAAGATATAATGTCAAAACATCAATTAAAATTGCAAAACTAAAGCCATTTGAATTTTAATGTTATAAGTTTGGATTAAACCGCAATTAAAACCGCTAAAATAAAATATGAGGTAAAAAACTGGTTTGCATACCTAATAAATTTGGAAGTCAACATCCATATCTTCCTCAATCTTTTTAAATATTTCATTAAGCTTCAAAATGAAAAGTAGGATTATAGAGTGATAGAGTTAAAGCTTCTCACATTTTGTTTAGATAAAGAAAATTAATTCAAGGTAGCCATGGCCTCAACTACTTTTTGTGTGATTGTTTTGATATACTTATCTGCATCGAAACAATAGAACCAATTTGGTAATTTTGTTACTTAGTTATGATAGTTCATTCACATGTCATGTTTTAAATCAGCAAGGATTTATCTTTAACCAAGGAAGATTACAAACATGTTATATAAGCGAAATATCAGCAAGTTACCATTTTCAATGGACTCCTAATAGAAAATTAGCAAGTATTGCTTGCTCCTTGCTCTTCCAAGTGTGTACTTGATCAGCAAATAGACTGAGATTTTGTTCAGCAAGTTACGGTTTAGACCTTACTTTGTCACTGCATTAAAATGAAGTAGTTGATGAATCAAATTTCACAAATTTCCAAAATTAATAAAATAATTATATTAAACATATCAATAAGTTTCTATTTTACAAATTGAAATCAATTAAACTTTTTTCTTCATTTTTATGTTGATTCAAGTATAAATTTCCATGACCATGCTTGTGAATTTGAACCGTAAAACACACCAAACTTACCAACCACCGTCCCACACGTTCCCGCAAAGTACCAATTTAGACATAACTTGAACTGAGAATGCAGTTCGGAGCAGTAAAAGCATCCAATTTAGTGTGGAAGAAATGATGTAGAAAACCTAAAAGAGAAACTGAAATTGCAGAGTTTTGCAGAAGGTACAAAGTTTGGTATATTACCGTTTTGAAGGACCAAAAGCCGTACATCAATGCTCGTATGTGGAGCCAGCTGGTTGACAGCGATGGAAGAAAAGAAATTGGGAAATTCAGCTTCGGCGGGGTGAAGAGGTGGAAAAAGCGATGGAGAATTTTTTTTAACGGGTAAAAAAAGTGAGGAGGGGGGATAAGAAATGCAGAGAGGGATAAGGAAAGAGAACGGGGAGAGGAAGTTATGGAGACGTGGGATAATGTTGGTTGTGGGACGGGGTGAGTCGAAGATCAAAAGACAGATGTGCCCTCGCAGCACTTTGTACTTGGACTGTGGAGTATGGGCAAGATGGGAAGTTGATAAAAGGCTTTAGTTTGATCTGTTGACTGAAGGTTTTGCTTTATATATAGATATATATATATACATATTGTCTTTTAAACATCATACTTTTTTGTTTTTTAGCATATGGTAAATAATTATATGATTTTATTCTAAAAATTTAATGGAGGTGTGACGCAGCGTGGGAAGCGAATTCGACAATGTAAATCGAATCCGTCCAGGATCTCACACGATTAGCATAAATAATCGGTGAATTGTTGATAAATCGATGAATTTAAGAATACCGTAAGGCCCAAATCCGTTGATCACGAAGATACCAGACTTTAGCAATCTTCGACACGTTGATCGCGCACGATACCGTGAGAGAAGATCTTCAATTCTTCGAACGTTGATCAAGCGCACTTGATTCCGTGAATTGGCTTCAACAATCGTTGATTTGAGCGCACTCGAATATCCGAAAGTGGAGATAGGAGATAACACTCAACTACCAATTTAAATGGAGGCACAAATCACAAACCAAATTTTTATTCAAAATTCAACTCCTTACAAGTGACCTCATATTCCTATTTATAGAGATTTACAATTCAACACACGACTTAAGAAAATTACAACACAAATGACTTACAAAACAAACGACATAAGAAAAATACAAGCAACGACTTAAAAAAACTGTTCGCGACCAATAGAAAACTGTTCACGACCTATAGAAAACTGTTCGCGACCTAAAGAAAGTCATACACGACCTAAAGAAAGTCGTACGCGACCTTGGTTTGTCGTTCACGAGCTATCGTAAGTCGCTCGCGACCTACAGAAGCTTCCCTCACGCACGACCTAAGGTGAATCAATCGAAGGTCGTTCACGACCTTATGGCTTCGGGCTTCGCGACTTAGAGCAGGGAACTCGCAAGGGGACTCGCGGCATATGGTGGCGCGACTTTGGGTAGGTCGCTCGCGACCTGAGGCAGATGAAGCGCGAGGTGTCGCAACTTTCGGTAGGTCGCTCGCGACCTGGGCGACTTCGATCTGGCGACCTAGGATAGGTCGGTCGCGACCTATCGAGGTAAGTGCTTCATCATCCTCCCCTTGTTGGAAGGAATTCGTCCTCGAATTCACACTCTCGTCATCTTCGATAAGTTCCTCTTCATAATATGGAATTAAGTGTTTGACATTGAAAACATCAGACGTATGAATTTCTTCCAGCAATCTTAACCGGTATGCATTATCATTGATCTTCTTTAAGATCTCTACTGGACCAATCTTTCTAGCAGCTAGTTTGTTGTAAGTACCAACAGGAAATCGATTCTTGGTCAATACTGCATATACAAAATCTCCTTCTTTGAAGACAACACTTCTTCGCTTCTTATCTGCCATTTGTTTATACCTCTCATTTGTTTTCTCCAATCATTCCTGAACGATTCTATGGCATTCCGTCAACCCATCAACAAAATCAGCAGCCCGCTTAATTGTCCCCTTCAGTTGTGGTACTATTGTCAAATCCAACGGCCCTTTCGGTAAGTTTGAATATACAATCTGAAATGGACTGAAACCTGTACTCCGGTTAACTGCGTGATTGTGTGTGAACTCAGCTTGACACAACTTCAAATCCCAACTCTTCAAATTTTCTTTCACAAGACATCTCGGTAAATTTCCCAACGATCGGTTAACCACCTCTGTTTGCCCATCAGTTTGCGGATGGTAAGCGCTACTAAAATTCAGCTTCGTTCCGACCATCTTCCACAAACTCAACCAAAAATGGCTTAAAAATCTAGTATCTCGATCAGAAACAATAGATTCTGGTAAACTATGCAATCGTTATACCTCTTTAAAGAATAATTGAGCCACTCGGACGGCATCAGCTGTCTTCTTATAGGCTATGAAATGCGCCATCTTCGAAAACCTGTCCACTACAACATATATAGAATCATTTCCCCTCTGAGTTCTCGACAAACCCAACACAAAATCCATGCTAATATCAACCCATGGTTTAGTAGGCACGGGTAATGGCATGTATAATCCCGCATTCGTCGCTGTTCCCTTCGAAACCTGACAGATATGACACCTCTTCACAAATCTCTCTACCTCTTTCCTCAT
The DNA here is from genome assembly GCA_030765085.1 of Allium cepa. NCBI lineage: Eukaryota > Viridiplantae > Streptophyta > Magnoliopsida > Asparagales > Amaryllidaceae > Allium > Allium cepa. The sequence goes on along the minus strand of CM060937.1, from coordinate 186,985,909 downwards.
TGACGGTGAAAAATAAGATTGTGAAATTAACTGTAAGGTGCGATCCCGTCCAGCATGTCCTTCTTCATGCAACTCTTTAACAATCTTCATTCTCAAGCTACAGTCTGGTATGCATAATCGATTCCCCTTGAATAAGAATCCATCAACCAACACAAATTCATCAGTACTCCCATCCTTAACTTCCTCAACAAACTTTGCAAAGTAAGGATCCTCTTCAACCAACTCTGGCAATAGTTCAAATCCTGTTACTTCAACTTTCAACGTTGTCAACAAGTGATTCCTCTTGCTCAAAGCATCAGCCACACGATTCAACACCCCTGATTTGTGCTTTACGATAAATGTAAACTGTTGTAGATACGCAATCCATGATGCATGTCTCGTTGAAATCTTGTCCTGACCTTGTAGATGTTTCAACGCCTCATGGTCAGTATATAACACAAACTCCTTCTGAAATAGATAATGTCTCCAGTGCTTCATAGCTTGAACAATCGCGTAAAACTCTACATCATATGTACTATGTTTCATCTTTGCTCCAGACAATTTCTCACTGAAATAAGCAACTGGTCTTCCATTCTGACTCAATACTCCACCAATCCCAACCTTCGACGCATCAGTATGTAACTCAAACAACGACTGAAAATCCGGTAAAACAAGAATTGGCGCTGACGTCAATAGTGTCTTGATCTTCTCAAAAGCTAACTTTGCTTCCTCTGTCCACACGAACTTCTTTCCTTTCATGCAATCGGTTACAGGTGCCATCACACTGCTAAAGTGTGGAATGAACCTTCGGTAAAAAGATACCAACCCATAAAAACTCCTTACTTTAGTAATTGTCTTCGGTTGTGGTCAACTTCTGACAGCTTCCACTTTGCTTTCATCCACTTGAATACCCTCCTTCGACAGTACATATCCCAAAAACAAAACACTGTCCGTCATAAACACGCACTTCTTTGCTGCTGCATAGAACTGCTTCTGTCGTAGAATCAATAGTACTTCTCGCAAATGTTGGATGTGCTCTTCCGTACTCCTACTATAAATCAAAATATCATCAAAGTAAACAACCACGAACTTCCCAACAAATGGCCTGAAAATCTGGTTCATTACTCTCATAAAAGAACTAGGAGCGTTTGACAAGCCAAATGGCATAACCAACCATTCGTATAAACCCTCCCTGGTTTTAAAAGCAGTCTTCCACTCATCACCCGGTCTAATACGAATTTGATGGTACCCACTCTTCAAGTCAATCTTGGAAAACACAACAGCCCCACTCAACAGGTCAATCAAATCATCAAACCTCGGCATAGGAAATCTATATCTCACAGTGATCTTATTTAGAGCCCGACTGTCCGTACACATCCTCCACGTCCCATCCTTCTTCGGTACCAATAAGGCAGGCACGGCACATGGACTCAAACTCTCCTGAACACGCCCTTGTTCTAACAATTCCTCCACCTGCCTTTTGAGTTCTTCATGTTCCCCAGGACTCATCCTATAATGTGGCATGCGAGGTAATACTGATCCTGGCACAAGATCAATCTGATGTTGAATGTCCCTCAACGGTGGTAACTCCTTCGGCAATTTTTGTGGAAACACATCTCTGAATTCTTCCACCACTGGCTTTACCTCCTCTGGAACTTCAACAGATTCACTAGCCTCATGTCCAATCAACAAAAACACCTCTGGACTCTCCTCTACTTCTTCAACAAATTCCTTCAAAGTCAACAAAGTTTTAAGCTCCTCAATCTCTTCTGACTTGCTATCTCCCTTCTGTCTCTTCTTTGGAACTAAAATAATCTTAACGCCTTCAAACATAAAACTGTAGCTATTGGTTCGACCGTCATGCTGCACTGCTCGATCATACTGCCACGGTCTTTCCAAAAGCAAATGACAAACATCCATCTCAACTACATCACACCAGATCTCGTTTTTATATTTCTTCCCAATAGAAAATGGAACTCGAACTCGCCTGTCCACCTTCACCTCTCCTCCTTTTCTTAGCCACGCTAACTTGTAAGGATTAGGATGTTTCTCTGTTTTCAACTTCAACTTTCTCACAGCTTCGGTAGAAATGATATTGTCACAACTCCCAGCGTCAATTACAAACTTACAAACTTTTCCCAGTATAGTACATGTCGATTGAAAGATGTTACTTCTGAACCAACTAGCCTCATCCTCTTGCTTCCGTGTTAAACAAGACCTCCTCATCATTAGATTACATCCTTCATCTCCTGACGCGATATCTTGTTCATCTTCCTCCACTGGACTAGAATCACCTTCACCAACATCCTCACCTTCAACTTCAGTAATCATCGTTCTCTTCTTTGGTTTTGGACATTCGTTACTTTTATGACCCACTTCCTGGCAATTATAACATTTGAAACTGTTGTTGACATTTGCCTTCGTAGCCTCATTCACAACTGGTTTACTGACAACTTTAGAAACATTGGAACTCCCACTGGCACCCTTCACTTGATTGTTGGAATTTGTAAACATAACACCTCCTCGTCTTCCCTGCTTCTCCCAAGCCAACGCTTTCTGGTGCGCTTCAGCCACAGATCTCGGGTCAAACATATTAACCATATCCTAGATCTGCATTCGCAAACCTCCAACAACCTAGCAGTCAACTGTTCCTCTGTCTCCATAATGTCATTTTGAGCAATCAGTTGATAAAACTCATCAGCATAATCATTAACAGTCTTTGTCCCCTGTCTTAGATTTTGTAAGCGTTGATACATAAGAGATTGATAATTATAAGGTAAGAAAGTAGCTTTCATTAACTTCTTCATCTTCCCCTATGAAACAATATTTTTCTTCCCCATCCGTTCTCGTGTAAGTTTTGTCTGTTGCCACCACGCCATGGCTCTCCCTCTTAAACGAGTAGCAATCAACTTCACTCTACGATCTTCCGGAACCTCCTTGAAATCAAAGATCTCTTCAACATTAGATAACCAATCTAGAAATTCTTCAGCCTGCATACCACCCTTAAACTCTGGAATTTCAATTTTTATTTCGGACTCCCATTTGTGATCATACTCTGAATGATTTCTTCCTTGGCTTCGATTTCGACTATGAACACTACCACCATCAAACTCCTCATCAAAATCTGATGCATATCGTTGTCGATCATGACCACCAACATCTCTACCACTATTTCTACCACCAACATTTCTTCGATCTACATTCCTCCGATCACGATAATCCACACCTCTCCGATTTCGTTCATCAACATTTCTATCACGATCGTCAACATTTCTACGATCATTATCTTCTCTTCTCTCCCGATCTGAATGTGGTGAAACTCTATTTCCCCCATGAGTCGATTCAGGTGAAACCCTTCTTCTACTTTGATTCATTTCAAGCATCATTCTCTCTAATCGACCAATTCCTTCATTCAACTTCTCAGTGAAACTCTCATTGATTCGTTGCTCCATTTCATCGGCCTCTTCTCTACCATACAAAGCATTAATGTTGCGATGATGTTGAGCTCGTCTCGGAGGCATGATTGAACTTCAAACAAATTCAAAAATAAATTTCAAACACTTTTCGAACTTTGATCCAAAGTGAGATGGATCGAAACTCCCAACTTGTTGTAACTTCACGATGAACACGATGAACACTAAACTTCTCAACAATTGCAAATCTAAACTCCAAACTACAAATTCTCGAAACCCAATTCTCCAAATGATACAAACTTCTTGTGAACCTCGCTCTGATACCAAACTGACGCAGTGTGGGAAGCGAATTTGACGATGTAAATCGAATCCGTCCAGAATCTCACACGATTAGCGGAAATAATCGGTGAATCGTTGATAAATCGATGAATTTAAGAATACCGTAAGGCCCAAATCCGTTGATCACGAAGATACCGAACATTAGCAATCTTTGACACGTTGATCGCGCACGATACTGAGAGAGAAGATCTTCAATTCTTCGAACGTTGATCAAGCGCACTTGATTCCGTGAATTGGCTTCAACAATAGTTGATTCGAGCGCACTCGAATATCCGAAAGTGGAGATAGGAGATAACACTCAACTACCAATTTAAATGGAGGCACAAAGCACAAACCAAATTTTTATTCAAAATTCAACTCCTTACAAATGACCTCACATTCCTATTTATAGAGATTTACAATTCAACACACGACTTAAGAAAATTACAACACAAATGACTTACAAAACAAACGACATACGAAAAATACAAGCAACGACTTAAAAAAACTGTTCGCGACCTATAGAAAACTGTTCGCGACCTAAAGAAAGTCGTACGCGACCTTGGCTTGTCGTTCGCGAGCTATCGTAAGTCGCTCGTGACCTATAGAAGCTTCCCTCACGCGCGACCTAAGGTGAATCAATCAAAGGTCGTTCGCGACCTTATGGCTTCGGGCTTCACGACTTAGAGCAGGGAACTCGCAAGGGGACTCGCGGCATATGGTGGCGCGACTTTGGGTAGGTCGCTCGCGACCTAAGGCAGATGAAGCGCGAGGTGTCGCGACTTTCGGTAGGTCGCTCGCGACCTGGGCGACTTCGATCTGGCGACCTAGGACAGGTCGGCCACGACCTATCGAGGTAAGTGCTTCATCAAGGTGTTCCTTTTAATACCATTATGTTATTTAGCATTTGTTTTTAACCTATTGTATACATTTTTAACTTATGGTTATTTGATATGTTTAATATATCAGTATAAACTTGTTAAGAATTAGATTTTATTGACTTTTAATTAACTTAGGTTTCTATAGTTGTTTTTTTATTTTTTTTGACAAATGTTATTAGTTGTTAAATCTAATTCTAACATTAATTTTAACATTCTATTTCATATTTTAGTGTTCAAATATGTGAAAAATGGTTTCCCTAAGATAAATTGTTTTTTTTTTTGTTTTAAGATAATTTTTGTAGGTTTTTTTTCATACATGGTTTTATGATTATGTCTAGGGATTCTGGAATATGGAGTAATGAATTTTTGGTTTTTTAATTTCTGTTAGATAATAGAACTGCAGTTTATTCATTGAGTTATTTGCTATTATTTTCTTAACAACCATTGATTTCATTTAACACTTTTCTATAATTTAGGTGACCGGCTTTCTGGTTCCATTGATTATGCATTGTTGTAGGGATTTATTAGTTCTGTAGGCATATACTTGGTTATGCAGTGTTATATTTTATAACATTATAATTGGTTATTCTTTTGTTATTGGGATTTATTAGTTGTCCTGTCAGTGCAATTTCGATAGTAGTTTACATTTTTCTTATTACTAATTCGTTCCTTTTATGGTATGTAGGTCTTTAGTTTTTGTCTTTTATTCATTTATGATTTACCGCATCTTTTATTTAGCAGTTACAAATTTTTTAAACTTTCATGCTCATTAGATTTAATTTCTTTTTTATTCTGTTTGATGTGCAGGCCTTTAGGAGGTTTTAGAAATTTTAAGACATAGACAGTATTAATTTCGCGCAATAGACTTAACCAGTTTTTAGTTTCAAGTTTTTTTTATCAGTTTTTATTTCAAATTTTTTTAACTCTTTTGTTGTAGGAGCTATTCTTTTAGTTGAGTCTGTTCTTACTCTAATTGAGTTTATAAAATTATCATGTGAGTTTCATTATTGTTTTGAGGTAGTTGTCTTCTTATATACTACAATTTGTTTAGGTTCGCTTGGTTCATATATTTCTCAAACACTGCATAAGATCTTGACATTTGAGAAGCTGTAGAAACTTTTATGTTTCCCATGCGTGAGACATCACAAGACTATACTACAAACCCAAGTTGTACTCTCTCTTGTTCAATAGATACAGCTATTAATTATTTTTTGGTTCATTTATGGTTAGTAGGTCTTTTGTTTATAATATTAAATTATATAATGCTAATCCTGTAAGGAATATAATAGTTTTCATTTAGGGTTCATTGATTATGCACTGCTGTAGGGATGTATTAGTTGATGTAGGGATATACTTGGTTATGCAGTGTTTTATTTTATAACATTGTAGTTTGTTATTCTTTTGCTATTGGGTTTTATTAGTTGCTGTGACTCTGCAATTTCGATAGGAGTTTGCTTTTTCTTCGTACTGATTCGTTCCTTTTTGGTATATAAGTCTTTAGTTTTTATCTTTGATTCATTTATGATTTACAGCATCTTTTATTTAGCAGTTTTAGTTTTTTAAACTTTCATGCTCATTAGATTTTAGTTTCTTTTTTATTCTGTTTGGTGTGCGGGTCTTTAGGAGGTATTAGCAGTTTTAAGATATAGATAGTATTAATCTTAGTGCATTAGACTTAACCAGTTTTTAGTTTCCGGTTTTTTTATCAGTTTTTATTTTGAATTTTTTAACACATTTGCTAAAGGAGCTATTCTTTTAGTTGAGTCAGTTCTTACTCTAATTGAGTTAATAAAATTATCATGTGAGTTTCATTCTTGTTTTGAGGTAGTTATTTTTTTATATACTGCAATTTTTTTAGGTTCGCTTGGTTCACATTTTTCTCAAACACTGCATACGCTCATGACATTTGAGAAATTGCAGAAACTTTTATGTCTCCTGTTAGCATATTGATCCATTTCATGTCTGGGTTGGGCTTTTTAGCCATTTTATTGTTTATGTTTTCTATCTATATAAACTTATCTCTGTAACCCTAATGTAATCAATCTTTATTTGCTCAGCCGTCTTACTGAATAATATGAATTTATCTTTTTCTTCTTATTTGATTTTACAAACGTTTACGTGGTATCAGAGCCTCATTCTTGTTTCTGCCTGCTGCCTCGTCGCTGTCTTGTCTTCCTGCCTCAACCCGAAACCCTAGCCTGGTATCATCACCTGCTTCAAACCCTATCACCCACCGAAACCCTAGCCTGTCGTCGATCTTGTCCTAAAACCTCAGAGCCCCATCCTCTCCCTGCCGAAACCCTAGAACCCCGAAACTCTAGCCTGCCGATCTCCCTGTCCTGAAATCCTAGCCTACTGATCAACACGAAACCCTCTTGCAGAACAATTTCAGAAGTTCCTTGCTAGCCAGTATTTGTCTCAAAACATGACTGCTCCTCAATCTCAGCACTTTGCCATGTCAGCTCCCTCCATATCAGGTTTGAATTCTTCTTTGTAGATTTTGGATTCTGGTGCCTCATATCGTATGTCTCATGATTGTTCATCATTTATATCTATGTCCTTTGATTCTCGCTCACCTTCTATTTTGACTGTTGATGGCACACCTTTGCCATTAACAGGAATCGGTACAATTCAAACCACACACGTTTCCCTTCCAAATGTTTATTGTATTCCTAAGTTAACTATGAATCTTGTGTCGGTCGGACAACTTTGTGATCTTGGATATCTTGTTCATTTTTCCTCTACCCCTTTCTCTGTGCAGGATCCCAACTCCAAGAAGTTGATTGGGACAGGCCGTAGGTAGGGCGGTCTCTATGTTTTGGATGACTTGCACATTCCAAGTCATGCCGCTGCTGCTAGTATTGACCTTTCTTCTTTTCATTTAACTCCATTGTCTTCTAAGTTTTATTTGTGGCATTCTAGACTTGGTCATATTTCAAGCTCTCTTCTTAAATTCTTGTGTAATTCTGGTGTTTTGGAAGATTTACGTTCTCATGATATTTCAGATTGTAATGGTTGTAAACTTGAAAAATTTTCTGCTTTGCCCTTTAATTAAAGTGTTTCTACTTCCACTGCACCTTTTGATTTAGTTCATTTTGATGTTTGGGGTCTAGCACCCATCCCCACAAAAGGTGGGTGCAGATATTATGTCTCTTTTATCGATGACTATACTTGTTATTGTTGGGTTTATCTGATGAAATGTCGTTCTGAGTTTATTGATATATATACTGCCTTTCAAGCATATGTTAAAACACAACACGCTGCTATTGTTAAATGCTTTCGTTCTGATTTAGGGGGGAATACACTAAGGGAGACCTTTCTAACATATTCACGGTTGATGGTACTTTGCATCAGACTTCCTGCACTGATACCCCACAACAAAATGGTGTTGCTGAAAGAAAACATAGACACATTGTTGAAACTGCCCGTACTATGATTCTTTCAGCTAGCATTCCAAAAGAATTTTAGGGAGAAGCTTTTCTCGCTTCCGTTTATCTTATTAATAAGATCCTGATTTCTCATAACTCTGGTATTTCTCCTCATTCCAAGTTGTTTGGTCAAACTCGTGATTATTCTCACCTAAAAGTGTTTGGTTCCACTTGTTTTGTTCTTCATCCACACGTAGAACGTACAAAATTATCTTCACGTGTTGCTATATGTGTTTTTATTGGGTATGGTATTGGACAAAAAGGCTATCGTTGTTATGATCCTTCTTCAAATAAACTATATGTTTCTCGTCATGTTTTCTTTATTGAACATATTCCCTTCTACTCTATTCCAGCTAGTTCTCATAGTATGGCTAAGTCTGATCTTATTCACATTGATCCATTTCTTGCTAATAACTCCTCTGATTCACCACCTCTTATCATTGATACCCTGCCATCCATACACTGTTCCTCCTCCTTCTGCAGGTGACACTTTATCCCCAGCTACTACGACTGTTCAAACACCTCCTGTGATGACTGATCCTGTTCAACCTCGCTATCCCACTCGCACACGTAAATCTACTCAATTATTTGATTTTGCTTACACTTGTTACGCTCGGGCTTTTGCTTCATTTCTTGTTTCCATTGACACTTTCTATGATCCTTCTTCTTACTCGGAGGCTGTTTGTTCTCCTGTGTGGCAATGTGCTATGTCTGAGGAAATGTCTGCTTTAGACAAAACTGGTACCTAGGATCTTGTATACCTTCCTACTGGGAAGAAAACTATTGGTTGTCGATGGGTGTATAAGATTAAAACTAAGTCAGATGGTTCTATTGAGCGATACAAATCTCGTTTAGTTGCTAAAGGATTTGCCCAAGAGTATGGTATGGATTATGAGGAAACATTTGCTCATGTGGCTAAGGTGACATCTGTTCGGGTTCTTATTGCTGTTGCGTCCATTCGTAAGTGGGACATCTCTCAAATGGATGTTAAAAATGCTTTTCTTAATGGAGATCTTAAGGAAGAAGTTTACATGGCTGCTCCACCTGGTGTTTCTCATGCTCCAGGTCAGGTTTGTAGGCTTAAGAAAGCTCTATATGGCCTTAAGCAAGCACCACGTGCTTGGTATGAGAGATTTTCGAATGTAGTTACATCACTTGGTTTTACCTCTAGTCCCCATGATTCAGCACTTTTTGTCAGATTGACTTCTGCAGGCTGTATTCTTCTTCTACTATATGTAGATGATATGATCGTTACAGGTGATGACAGTAATGGTATTGTGAGTATTAAAGCCACATTGTCTCGTTGTTTTGATATGAAGGATTTGGGTCATCTACGTTATTTTTTAGGGATCGAAATAGCTTCCTCAGAAAAAGGCTATCTTCTTTCCCAGTCCAAATACACTACTGACATTATTCATCGTGCTGGTCTTACAGATACACGTCATGTTGATTCACCACTTGAGGTAAATGCCCGATATACTCCGACCGATGGGAGTCCTCTTCCTGATCCCACTTTATATCGTTCTATTGTTGGTTGCCTGGTATATCTGACCATCACTCGTCCAGATATTGCCTATGTTGTTCATATTGTTAGTCAGTTCGTATCTTCTCCTACCTCTGTTCATTGGGCTGCTGTTATGCGCATTCTTCGTTACTTGCAAGGAACACTTTATTAGAGTCTTTTGTTCCTATCGACCTCATCTTTGGAGCTTCGTGCCTTCTCTGATGCAGATTGGGCTGGTGAGCTGGTGACTCAACGGATAGAAAATCCACAACTGGCTTTCGTATATTTTTAGGTTATTCCCTTATTTCATGGAAGAGCAAGAAACAGGATGTTGTTTCTCGGTCTTCCACTGAGGCAGAGTATCGTGTTATGGCCTCCGCTACATCTGAGATTATTTGGTTGCGTTGGTTGTTGAAGGATATGGGTGTTTCGATTTCTTCTCCCACTCCTATGTATTGTGACAATAAGAGCGCTATTCAAATTGCTCACAATATTGTTTTTCATGAGCGCACCAAACATATTGAGATTGACTGTCATTTCACTCGGTATCACTTGCTGCATGGAACTATTTCTCTGCCTTTTACTTCGTCATCGACGCAACTTGCTGATTTCTTCACGAAGGCTCACACTATTGAACGTCATAGATTTTTCATTGGCAAACTCTCGATGCTTCTTGCCGTATCATCGCGTGTTTGAGGGGGGGATGTTAGCATATTGATCCATTTCCTGTCTGGATTGGGCTTTTTAGCCTTTTTATTGTTTATGTTTTCTATCTATATAAACATATCTCCGTAACCCTAATGTAATCAATCTTTGTTTGCTCATCCATCTTGCTGAATAATATGAATTATCTTTTTCTTCTTATTTGATTTTACAAACGTTTTACAAACGTTTACATCTCCCATGCATGAAACATCACATGACTATACTACAAACCCAAGTTGTACTTTCAATAGATGCAGCTAGTTTCTTTTGCAGAGCAGATGCCATCTCGAACCAGTGGCACCAAGCTTTATAACTCTTGTATATAGGTTCTTCTATTTTTGGAAATTTTAGCCATAAGGGCCTTTTTTCATTCAACAATAAGTTTTCAGGACACGGCATTAAAGAAAATATTTTCCAGGACAAAATTTTAAACACGTGACGTCCCTTCACGTGTACTTTCCCATTCCTTTGTTTCGTCCCCTCCTTCCACTCATTTCATTCAATTGTTTTCTTCTGTTTTTCATGATTCTAACCGAAATTAAAAACTAGGACTTCCCGATCTCTGATCATTTTCAATCATATGAAACCTTACTTTTAATCATTTTCAAAACTAGCTATAAATATTTCCATCTACACGAATTAGATCTCAAGCAGAAAATCTATCAACAAACGATTTTCGCCGTCTTCACGAAAACCACGACTTCAATTAATCAATTACTCAACAATTAAGTTTTCTTTTTGACCCGAAACCCTACTTTCGATCTGAAACCTTACTTTCATGCAAATGTTTTAGGTTCATGATAAACCCTACTTTATTATTGATGTATATGATAGTTTTTGTAATGCAAGTAAGGTGTTTGTTGTTTTGCGATGATTTAACGTAATCTGAAACTGTTTGATTAATCATACGTATATATTCAGTGGTAATTGTCATTTTGTTTAACAGCTTAAAAAGATAAAGGCGTTTATCTTTTGATCTGAATGAATTTATTACATATTAAACCTTAGTGATATTTGACAATTACTGATACATGTTAAACGTATTTTTTTTTCTTATTATTTGAAGTTATTATGATAAAAGCATTAACTTTTCACATACATGATTCAATTACAGGATAAAGCCTAGACAAATCTTCATAGTTACTGCTGCATATGATATAAGTTCATTTAAGTTCTTACACAACAAGTAGTTAAATGTTTTTACTCATGAATCACTTAAGATGTATATGGTTACTACTGCAATTTGTACTCATGAATAACTTAAGATCTAAATTTTCTTTCATTTTTGCTATAAATGTTTTTGCTACACAATGAACCCTAATTAATTTTTCATTATAATTGGTTTTGTTGAAGCTTTTGTATAGAACTTTATGTTTTTTTGTTCTTTAAATTTTTAGTTAGTATAACCTGGTATTCTCTAGCCACATTTACCCTTTAATGTATAAAAGATAAAGACATTTATCTTTTATTTTAAATGATATAATTACAAGTTAAGTCCTATTTATATTAAAAACTCACTATATATTGTGACGACCCAGATTTTTGGGCCATCTAATATCGAGTGATTAACCGATGCAGTTATTGGAATATTAGTTTTAAATTAGTCCAATTGCTTATTTTAGTGAGAAACTTTCTGGAGCCAAGACAAGATACAGTACCTACGACTTGGAATTCTATGCTATTGTCCAAGCCATAAAGCATTGGAGACACTACTTGTTTTATAAAGAGTTTGTGTTGTATACTTACCATGAAGCATTGAAACATTTTGTAACGACCTAGAACTTTTGTTAATTAAAATTTGAATATTTAATTAATTTTAAATATTAATAAGTGAATTTTATGAGTCGAATAAATTTTATTTCGAATAATTGGATTTAATTGAATAATTAAATCGATAATTTAATATATTAAATTATGGAAATAATTGAAAATCGGGTTAAATATGATTGAAAATGATTTGTAAAATTTTATTATATCATATTGAAGTTAGAATGATGTTTTAGAACTTTTAAAATCGAATTAAGAGTTAATTTGTGAAAATTGAATATTTTAATATTTAATCGACTAGTGATATTAGCCAATTTTCGAACAGTCTCAGAATTGGACGAAACTAGTTTCATTGGATCCGTAATAGTTATTTATTACCGGATTTCAATTTTCTTAGCAATCGGAGTTGTCGTTTGACCGTGGCAGCTCGAAACGCATAGAAATTATTTTTAATATTAACTTGGCGAGTTAAAATAGCCATTTTTCAAACAGTGTCGGATTTCAACGAAACGAGTTTCATCGAATCCGTAATGTGATATTATTGTAAGGTTTCAAATTTCATGTCAATCGGATTTACCATTTGTCCGGTGCAAGCTAAAACGCCTAGAAAATCGTTTAATCGGTTTAATTTTAAATTGAACGTTTATAGCCATAACTCACACAGATGATCGAATTATCTCCCGAAACACGTTCCATTGTGTTCGGAATGTGGGGTAAACCTTAGAAACGCCAACCGGCACGCGTCGTTTGGAGTTCGGAAAATCCGGGATGAATAGTGTTGCGCGAATTTTCTATAAAAGCCTTTCTATTTTCATTATTTTCACAAAAACTAAAACCCTAACCTAATTTTCTGCAACCGCCACCTTCATAAACGTTAATGGCCAGAAATCATTATCTTTCTCTCCCTAATCACTCTCAATCTACAAGGAATTACGCGAAGTGTTCAACACGAAAGTCGAAGAGCTCGACGAGAGCTTTCGATCCATACGGTGATGATCGTGTTTGGAGCATCAGAGGGGAAGCAAGGGGGGCCGACGCCTGCTAGTTGCGCACGCCATACGAGGCCATGGAGGAGGCCGATTTCATCATGGTGGTGGCCGTGCGTAGCTCTTGTCGCGAGCTTTCCAACGGAGTAACCTGATCGAATTATAATCAAGCGAAGAGGGAGCATAATCAAACCCTAGTTCCAACTTGATGGGTTCATGTGCACGGCCAATAACCTGTAGATGGAAACGTGAGTTGGAAGATGGTAGGGGATGGTCCTGATGGGGGGATGCAGATCTAAGGGCTGTGATGAATGTAGGTTAAAAATTATAAAGAAAATGTTGTAAATTAGTTTATAAAAATCGTGTAACTTTAAAAATCAATATCTTCTTCATACGAGGTCGAAAACGCGCGAAACCAGTTGCGTTGGAATCGTATGGATGAGCACTACGCTATGGAATTGGTTGGAGTCGTTTGGAGTTAGTGAGAATTTTGGGTAAAATTAAACGCGCGTTTAATTTTATTCGAAATAAATCGCTAAAACGAAATTGAAATCAAGGTGAGAACTTCTTACTCAATCGAATCGGTTTCGATTTTATTTTAAATAGTTATTTAAAATACTTGAATGCGTGTTTGAATGATGATTGTTATCTATTGATTGTTAAAATAGACATTATGCGCCGTTAGTAAGCGGATGTTATTTATTAAAAACATATACCGCGAATATTTCATAAACAGTGAAATTGGTATTATATATAATAGCAATATATATATATATATATATTGGCATATGTATATATTGCAGTTATTGATTTCCCGCATTGTATAGCGGATGAGACCCTATTGCGCCGTCTATTAAGCGGATAATATTTTAAATCCCATATACCGCGATAATTCCGTACTGGAGCGGAATTGGTATTGTGCTAATGTTTTTGGATGCAGGAAACAGGTTGGAGGGATCCAACTGGATTCCTCAACAGTATTTATTTGATTTCAGATATTTTGATATTTGATGGATTATCATATCGATATATGATGTCGTTGTTGTCGTGATTGACTATTTGGTGTGTAGCATCATTGGACTAAATTTGGAACTTTAAAAATGATTTTAAAAGTGATTTTTGAAAGTATACGTTTATAAAAATATTTTTGGAATTGATTCCTTTTAAATAAATAAACGTTATAAATTTTAATGTTATAAAAATTATGATTTTTGAGAAATACAGTTAAAAGTTGATTTTTGAAAATATGGGATTAATAATTTTATAAAATAGTTTAAAATGGGATTTCTGAATTTATTATAAAAAGTTTAAAAAATAGGATTTATGAAATTTGATTAGTTTATAAATCAAAATGGTGAAATTATAAAGGAGTTTAAAGATGTTTTAAAAGAATAATATAAATTGATTTATATAAGAGATTTATAAATGGATATTTATAAATTGAAATATTGGAATTATAAAACGAGTTTTTATAAGTGTTAGAATGAATTGTGAATAAATTTCATGAATGAATGAAATTTATAGAATTATAAACGATGAAGTTATAAATGAAATTTTATAAGCAGTAGGTCTATAAAATTTGTGAAGTTATTAAAGGAATGGATTTGGGTAAATAAATGAATCTTATAAGTTATAAGATTTATAATTTGGGAAGTTAAAAGAACGATTTTGTAAAATAATCGTTTTTAAGCATTTAACTTATAATATGAACCTTTGGTTTATAATTGAGTTATAAAGTGAATAGGTTAATAAAGGAGATTTATAAAAAGGAAGTAGTTATAAAGTAAGTAGAAATGGAATTTATAAACGTTGTTTTATAAATTCGCAAACGACTTATTTTGATAAGTTAAATTTTATAACTTATTTATGGAGTTATATTCACATTTTTAGACAGTGAATAATCTTTTAAAATAAAATGAATAGAAGTGATGAAATTGGTTAACAAGTATATTTACGTTTTTGAATAGTGAATAATATGTTAAAGAAATTGTTTTGAATGTGATGTTTTAAATAGAATTAAAATGATCTAACGATGTTTTCAAAACGTGTTGAGATTCGAAACCATAGATTTCAACATTCATTGTTGAAATAGACGTTTTCGAGAGATAGAAGGAAATGGTGGACTATAACACTGTAGTTATAGTAAATGATTTCCGAAAGGAAATGTTTTGTATAGTATTGGGATTTATATATCTATTTTAATTTCGAATCCCTATACTAGTGATTTTGGGTTGTCGTAACGATGTTTTACGCAACATTCGTTTTGGCCCAAATAAATATGTTTAAGAGAATGATTTCCATAAAGAATGAAATATGTACTTAATCTCGATTTAAGTATATTGAATATTTTCCAAAGGTTGAAAATAAATAAAATTTGTGAATTACTTATGAATAAATAAGTATGGGAATGTTTTTCCAATGTGAAATTAAACGTTTTGAGAATTTATCTTTTTGAAGATAAATTGAAATGAATAATTGAAATCGTATATGCATGGATATTTTGGAATAGAAATTCACTATGAATTTATAAATAAATAAAAGAAAGTGGAATCTGTTTAAAAATAAATATTGATTTATTTTTGAAGTATGAAAATTATTTATCTTGTAAAGATATTTTTGGGAAATAAATAATTTGGAAAATTATTTGGAATCTGGTGATGTTGTGCATATCCATTGATAGTTCAATAACTGACTATCAATATTTACCTTTGAAAGGTATTTGTTGTGATTGCTGAATTTGAATGCTACACTTATTTTTAAATTATTGCGCTCGTTATTCGGATTACCCGTTCCGAATAGTGATACGACGTAATGGATAGCATTGATGACCGGTGTTGAAGACCGGATATTTTTGAAAGCAAAAGGACAACTCGTCGATTGTCTTTGCACCGAGTAGCTACGGTATAGAGACTCCCTATGTGATGGGAAGTCCGGACGTGATTAGAGATTATCCAGATTGCAAGGACTTCTTTGTAAGTGCCTTCGGTTCTGTTCGAGCCCGGAACAGACTTGTATGGATTGTATGTCTGACGTAACAAATTGAGATATAAAGCAGATTTCTTTCAAATATATTTCTGTTGGTGGCGGAAAATTTATTCTTTTAGCTTAACACCCTTCTCTGAGACGTACGAGCTCAGAGGTTATGTAGTTGAAGGTTATCAACGATATATTCCCAATTTGGTAATGTGACATGCTGAGTGTTGCTGTGAAATGATCATTGTGTTGATCATTTGTGATAAGATCATTTGTTTGATCGTTTATCTTGGTGATCATTTCTATGATCATTTGTTGACCCAAAGCATGGCTTTTGTATAAAGTATGTCTTTGTGGACGTGACTTCGTCGAGCCTCACACCCCGGAATGGTCAAAACAAGAAAGATGCGGCAAGGTTATGAGGGGTAGCTTCCTTTAGGGTATGTGCATTTCCTTCTGGAAAAGGGCGGTATCATGGGATGGAGCCCAGATACTTACTCATGTTGAAACACTTTATTTATGATTGTGTGATGTTGGTGACGAGCGCTCGGTTAAAGGTCCCAAAGGACCGGGGGATGGCATATTCGTGTAGTAGTTACCTAGTGATAAAGGTAACCCGGTCTTGTGTTGGCAGAGAGCTGGTTAAGTTCTCGGGGACGTCCTTCCAGAGGCGTTCTCATGTGGCAATGGGAAGTTCCTTGGCCTGACCATTCGTTGGAAATCCAAAGAAACAATACGAGACTTGTACGGTTTTAGTTGTATAACCTGCTATGGAATGTGGCGGTAACCTGCTATTGAACATAGTTAGCTATAGTAGGCATACGATAATGGTCGTATGATGGCTAAGATTTATATTCTACTTTCGAAATGATTTTCTCTACACCATGCACTAGTACTAATATCAAATGTCTTTTAATACGTATCAAGCATCTTTGACTATCATAAGGAGAAATCTCCTCCGATTCTGCGTTTGCATTGTGTGCGTGTGCGGGAGGCCTTATGGTAGTCTCATTTTTAAAAGCATTGCGAATTGAATTTAAAAATATTCCTCTATTTTGATTTTTAAAGATAAATAAACTGTTTTGAGTTCTCACACCAGTCACATGACTGACTCGGAGTTTATTGTTTTCCTTCCTAAACTCTGGGTGCCCACCAATTTCCACACGGGCAGTCAAGAGTTAAGGTTTATCAGGATATTTCTGGAGTTGCTGGAGGCAAGCTGGATGGCATGGCGTATTACTAGTATATAGTATTTCTTTTTCCACTGTTTGTTGATGTATGTTGTTGTACACTCTGATGATAATGTAATGTAATGTATAAAATGTAATAATTGATATAGTTCTTTGTTTAAAGATTATTCATTTATGTATTTTATGTTGTTCCGCTGCGATTGTGAGATTCTGATATTGTTGTGTTGTGTTATGTTCCGTTCTATTTTCTTTTCCCTCTATTTTCTATCTTCTTATCTCTTCTTCTGTCTCTTTCTTTTTCTTAAAACCCTAAGTGTTCGGTTTTTCGGCATTCGATTTCTCGGCAGTTGATACAGTGGACGTATTGATGTCAGTTTTCGGAAGTTGAAGAATCGGGTCCTTACAAAGTGGTATCAGAGCTCGCTTTCGCGCTATATTAACCGTATATGCTCGCTGATAAAATATAAGGTACATATCTCGGATTACATATCGTACTTTTACACTTTTTCCCTGCGGGATGCCTCATTACTTGATGAGATGTATATTTGTGATATATATACTGTCATTTTTTTTCGGATCGAGCCGCGCAAAGGAGACTACGGCGAATTTTTCCGAAAATTTAAGGCGTTAGAAAAATTTGGGAATTTTTGGGAAAATTTTGAAAACTATAACTTTGATTTGGAATTGAAAGTTAAACAATAATAGTTGTGTTTAAAAAGATAACTAAGTATGATTTGGAAACTTAGTAAAGTTATTGTAAGAAGTTTAACTATGAATTTTGGAAAAGTTAATAGATTCTGTAAATTTTCTTACTTGGTAATTTCGAGGACGAAATTCTTTTAAGGGGGGAAGTATGTAACGACCCAGAATTTTTATTAATTAAAATATGAATATTTAATTAATTTTAAATATTTATAAGTGAATTTTATGAGTCGAATAAATTTTATTTCGAATAATTAAATCGATAATTTAATATATTAAATTATGGAAATAATTGAAAATCGGGTTAAATATGATTGAAAATGATTTGTAAAATTTTATTATATCATATTGAAGTTAGAATGATGTTTTAGAACTTTTAAAATCGAATTAAGAGTTAATTTGTGAAAATTGAATATTTTAATATTTAATCGACTAGTGAAATTAACCAATTTTCGAACAGTCTCCGAATTGGACGAAACTAGTTTCATTGGATCCGTAATAGTTAGTTATTACCGGATTTCAATTTTCGTAGCAATCAGAGTTGTCGTTTGATCGTGGCAGCTCGAAACGCATCGAAATAATTTTTAATATTAACTTGGCGAGTTAAAATAGCCATTTTTCAAACAGTGTCGGATTTCGACGAAACTAGTTTCATCAGATCCGTAATGTGATATTATTGTAAGGTTTCAAATTTCATGTCAATCGGATTTACCGTTTGTCCGGTGCAAGCTAAAACGCCTAGAAAATCGTTTAATCGGTTTAATTTTAAATTGAACGTTTATAGCCATAACTCGCACAGATGACTGAATTAGCTCCCGAAACACGTTCCATTGTGTTCGAAACGCGGGGTAAACCTTAGAAACGCCAACCGGCACGCGTCGTTTGGAGTTCGGAAAATCCGGGATGAATAGTGTAGCGCGAATTTTCTATAAAAGCCCTCCTATTTTCATTATTTTCACAAAAACTAAAACCCTAACCTAACTTTCTGCAGCCGCCACCTTCATAAACGTTAATGGCCAAAAATCATTATCTTTCTCTCCTTAATCACTCTCAATCTACAAGGAATTACGCGAAGTGTTCAACACGAAAGTCAAAGAGCTCGATGAGAGCTTTCGATCCATACGGTGACGATCGTGTTTGGAGCATCATAGGGGGAGCAAGGGGGGGCCGACGCCTGCTATTTGCGCACGCCATACGAGGCCATGGAGGAGGCCGAGTTCATCATGGTGGTGGCCGTGCGTAGCTCTTGTCGCGAGCTTTCCAACGGAGTAACCTGATCGAATTATAATCAAGCGAAGAGGGAGCATAATCAAACCCTAGTTCCAACTTGATGGGTTCATGTGCACGGCCAATAACCTGTAGATGGAAACGTAAGTTGGAAGATGGTAGGGGACGGTCCTGATGGGGGGATGCATATCTAAGGGCTGTGATGAATGTAGGTTAAAAATTATAAAGAAAATGTTGTAAATTAGTTTATAAAAATCGTGTAACTTTAAAAATCAATATCTTTTTCATACGAAGTCGAAAACGCACGAAACTAGTTGCATTGGAATCGTATGGACGAGCACTACGCTATGGAATTAGATTGGAGTCGTTTGGAGTTAGTGAGAATTTTGTGTAAAATTAAACGCGCGTTTAATTTTATTCGAAATAATTCGCTAAAACGAAATTGAAATCAAGGTGAGAACTTCTCACTGAATCGAATCGGTTTCGATTTTATTTTAAATAGTTATTTAAAATACTTGAATGCATGTTTGAATGATGATTGTTATCTATTGATTGTTAAAATAGACATTATGCGTCGTTAGTAAGCGGATGTTATTTATTAAAAACATATACCGCGAATATTTCATAAACAGTGAAATTGGTATTATATATAATAGCAATATATATATTGGCATATGTATATATTGCAGTTATTGATTTCCCGCATTGTATAGCGGATGAGACCCTATTGCGCCGTCTATTAAGCGGATAATATTTTAAATCCCATATACCACGATAATTCCGTACTGGAGCGGAATTGGTATTGTGCTAATGTTTTTGGATGCAGGAAACAGGTTGGAGGGATCCAACTGGATTCCTCAACAGTATTTATTTGATTTCAGATATTTTGATATTTGATGGATTATCATATCGATATATGATGTCGTTGTTGTCGTGATTGACTATTTGGTGTGTAGCATCATTGGACTAAATTTGGAACTTTAAAAATGATTTTAAAAGTGATTTTTGAAAGTATACGTTTATAAAAATATTTTTGGAATTGATTCCTTTTAAATAAATAAACGTTATAAATTTTAATGTTATAAAAATTATGATTTTTGAGAAATACAGTTAAAAGTTGATTTTTGAAAATATGGGATTAATAATTTTATAAAATAGTTTAAAATGGGATTTTTGAATTTATTATAAAAAGTTTAAAAAATAGGATTTATGAAATTTGATTATTTTATAAATCAAAATGGTGAAATTATAAAGGAGTTTAAAGATGTTTTAAAAGAATAATATAAATTGGTTTATATAAGAGATTTATAAATGGATATTTATAAATTGAAATATTGGAATTATAAAACGAGTTTTTATAAGTGTTAGAATGAATTGTGAATAAATTTCATGAATGAATGAAATTTATAGAATTATAAACGGTGAAGTTATAAATGAAATTTTATAAGCAGTAGGTCTATAAAATTTGTGAAGTTATTAAAGGAATGGATTTGGGTAAATAAATGAATCTTATAAGTTATAAGATTTATAATTTGGGAAGTTAAAAGAACGATTTTGTAAAATAATCGTTTTTAAGCATTTAACTTATAATATGAACCTTTGGTTTATAATTGAGTTATAAAGTGAATAGGTTAATAAAGGAGATTTATAAAAAGGAAGTAGTTATAAAATTAGTAGAAATGGAATTTATAAACGTTGTTTTATAAATTCGCAAACGACTTATTTTGATAAGTTAAATTTTATAACTTATTTATGGAGTTATATTCACATTTTTAGACAGTGAATAATCTTTTAAAATAAAATGAATAGAAGTGATGAAATTGGTTAACAAGTATATTCACGTTTTTGAATAGTGAATAATATGTTAAAGAAATTGTTTTGAATGTGATGTTTTAAATAGAATTAAAACGATCTAACGATGTTTTCAAAACGTGTTGAGATTCGAAACCATAGATTTCAACATTCATTGTTGAAATAGACGTTTTCGAGAGATAGAAGGAAATGGTGGACTATAACACTGTAGTTATAGTAAATGATTTCCGAAAGGAAATGTTTTGTATAGTATTGGGATTTATATATCTATTTTAATTTCGAATCCCTATACTAGTGATTTTGGATTGTCGTAACGATGTTTTACGCAACATTCGTTTTGGCCCAAATAAATATGTTTAAGAGAATGATTTCCTTAAAGAATGAAATATGTACTTAATCTCGATTTAAGTATATTGAATATTTTCCAAAGGTTGAAAATAAATAAAATTTGTGAATTACTTATGAATAAATAAGTATGGGAATGTTTTTCCAATGTGAAATTAAACGTTTTGAGAATTTATCTTTTTGAAGATAAATTGAAATGAATAATTGAAATCGTATATGCATGGATATTTTGGAATAGAAATTCACTATGAATTTATAAATAAATAAAAGAAATTGGAATCTGTTTAAAAATGAATATTGATTTATTTTTGAAGTATGAAAATTATTTATCTTGTAAAGATATTTTTGGGAAATAAATAATTTGGAAAATTATTTGGAATCTGGTGATGTTGTGCATACCCATTGATAGTTCAATAACTGACTATCAATATTTATCTTTGAAAGGTATTTGTTGTGATTGCTGAATTTGAATGCTACACTTATTTTTAAATTATTGCGCTCGTTATTCGGATTACCCATTCCGAATAGTGATACGACGTAATGGATAGCATTGATGACCGGTGTTGAAGACCGGATATTTTTGTAAGCAAAAGGACAACTCGTCGATTGTCTTTGCACCGAGTAGCTACGGTATAGAGACTCCCTATGTGATGGGAAGTCCGGACGTGATTAGAGATTATCCGGATTGCAAGGACTTCTTTGTAAGTGCCTTCGGTTCTGTTCGAGCCCGGAACAGACTTGTATGGATTGTATGTCTGACGTTACAAATTGAGATATAAAGAAGATTTCTTTCAAATATATTTCTGTTGGTGGCGGAGAATTTATTCTTTTAGCTTAACACCCTTCTCTGAGACGTACGAGCTCAGAGGTTATGTAGTTGAAGGTTATCAGCGATATATTCCCAATTTGGTAATGTGACATGCTGAGTGTTGCTGTGAAATGATCATTGTGTTGATCATTTGTGATAAGATCATTTGTTTGATCGTTTATCTTGGTGATCATTTCTATGATCATTTGTTGACCCAAAGCATGGCTTTTGTATAAAGTATGTCTTTGTGGACGTAACTTCGTCGAGCCTCACACCCCGGAATGGTCAAAACAGGAAAGATGCGGCAAGGTTATGAGGGGTAGCTTCCTTTAGGGTATGTGCATTTCCTTCTGGAAAAGGGCGGTATCATGGGATGGAGCCCAGATACTTACTCATGTTGAAACACTTTATTTATGATTGTGTGATGTTGGTGACGAGCGCTCGGTTAAAGGTCCCAAAGGACCGGGGGATGGCATATTCGTGTAGTAGTTACCTGGTGATAAAGGTAACCCGGTCTTGTGTTGGCAGAGAGCTGGTTAAGTTCTCGGGGACGTCCTTCCAGAGGCGTTCTCATGTGGCAATGGGAAGTTCCTTGGCCTGACCATTCGTTGGAAATCCAAAGAAACAATACGAGACTTGTACGGTTTTAGTTGTATAACCTGCTATGGAATGTGGCGGTAACCTGCAATTGAACATAGTTAGCTATAGTAGGCATACGATAATGGTCGTATGTTGGCTAAGATTTATATTCTACTTTCGAAATGATTTTCTCTACACTATGTACTAGTAATAATATCAAATGTCTTTTAATACGTATCAAGCATCTTTGACTATCATAAGGAGAAATCTCCTCCGATTCTGCGTTTGAATTGTGTGTGTGTGCGGGAGGCCTTATGGTAGTCTCATTTTTAAAAGCATTGTGAATTGACTTTAAAAATATTCCTCTATTTTGATTTTTAAAGATAAATAAACTGTTTTGAGTTCTCACACCAGTCACA
Organism: Allium cepa; assembly: GCA_030765085.1. Taxonomy (NCBI): domain Eukaryota; kingdom Viridiplantae; phylum Streptophyta; class Magnoliopsida; order Asparagales; family Amaryllidaceae; genus Allium; species Allium cepa. Next base: position 186,962,873 of record CM060937.1, on the reverse strand, counting down.
TGACTGACTCGGAGTTTATTGTTTTCCTTCCTAAACTCTGGGTGCCCACCAATTTCCACACGGGCAGTCAAGAGTTAAGGTTTATCAGGATATTTCTGGAGTTGCCGGAGGCAAGCTGGATGGCATGGCGTATTACTAGTATATAGTGTTTCTTTTTCCACTATTTGTTGATGTATGTTGTTGTACACTCTGATGATGATGTAATGTAATGTATAAAATGTAATAACTGATATAGTTCTTTGTTTAAAGATTATTCATTTATGTATTATATGTTGTTCCGCTGCGATTGTGAGATTCTGATATTGTTGTGTTGTGTTCTGTTCCGTTCTATTTTCTTTTCCCTCTATTTTCTATCTTCTTATCTCTTCTTCTGTCTCTTTCTTTTTCTTAAAACCCTAAGTGTTCGGTTTTTCGGCATTCGATTTCTCGGCAGTTGATACAGTGGACGTATTGATGTCAGTTTTCGGAAGTTGAAGAATCGGGTCCTTACACATTTGCAGGGACAGGATAAGATTGCAGCCAGATATGCATCATGGATCGCATACTTGCAACAGTTTACATTTGTTGTAAAGCATAAGTCGGGAGTTACAAATCGTGTGGCAGACGCATTGAGTAGAAGAAATCATTTATTGACTACGATGAGAGTTGAAGTGACGGGGTTTGATGTATTTCCAGAATTTTTTGTTGAGGATCCTTACTTTGCTAAGATTGTAGATGAAGCCGAGAAAGGGAAGACGGATGAGTATGTGTTGGTAGATGGTTTTCAATTCAAAGGAAATCGATTTGTATACCAGAGTGCAGTTTGCGAATGAAGATTGTGAAGGAATTGCATGAAGAAGGTCATGTGTGAAGAGATCGTACCTTGCAGTTGATTTCTCAATCATATATTTGGCCTTCCATGCGGAAAGAAGTTGAAAGATTTGTGCAGAGATGTCACATATGTCAAGTTTCCAAAGGGACAGCTACGAACGCAGGATTGTATATCCCATTGCCCATGCCTACTAGACCATGGGTTGATGTTAGCATGGATTTTGTTTTGGGTTTGCCAAGAACTCAACGAAGGAATGATTCTATATCAGTTGTGGTGGATAGATTTTCGAAGATGGCACATTTCATAGCTTGTAAAAAGACCGTCGATGCAGTCCGTGTTGCTCAATTGTTCTTTAAAGAGGTTTATCGACTATATGTGCTACCTGAGACCATTGTTTTTGACCGAGATACTCGATTTCTAAGTCATTTTTGGTTGAGTCTGTGGAAGATGGTTGGGACTAAGCTGAATTTTAGTAGCGCCTATCATCCACAAACGGATGGGCAAACGGAAGTGGTGAACAGATCTTTGGAAAACTTGTTGAGATGTCTTGTGAAGGATAATTTGAAGAGCTGGGATGTGAACTTGTGTCAGGCAGAATTCGCACATAATCATGCCGTTAATTGAAGTATTGGATTCAGTCCATTTCAAGTAGTATATTCAGCCATTCCGAAGGGACCGTTGGATTTGTGACAGTTCCACATCAGAAAGGGGTTGTTAAACGAGCTTGTGATTTCGTGAATGAGTTGCAGGAGTGTCACAGGATTGTTCATGAACGATTGCTTAAGTCAAATGAGAAGTATAAGCAACTGACAGATAAGAAGCGAAGGAGTGTGGACTTCAAAGAGGGTGATTTTGTTTACGCAGCATTGACGAAAGATCGTTTTCCAGTTGGAACTTACAACAAATTGAAAGCTCGAAAGAATTGTCCAGTAGAAATCTTCAAGAAGATCAATGATAATGCTTATCGGTTAAGATTGCTGGATCATATTCACACAGCTGACATTTTCAACGTCAAACACTTGATTCCATATCATGGGAATAAACAGGTCGAGAAAGAAGAAAGTGTGAATTCGAGGGCGAATTCTTTTCAATCAGGGAAGGATAATGCAGCGCACTATAATGATGTTAAGTCGTCTGGCTTAAGTCGCCCACGACCTAGCGAGCTAGGCTTAAGTCGCCCACTATGGTATAGCAAGTTAACGGCTCAAGAAAGCAAGCCCAGAGAGTTAAGTCGCTCAGCCAACCGGATAAGCGACCTAGCGAGTCGCGCCAAACCACTACTACCACATTTCCTTAGTTCGTCAGCGAGCCACGACCTAACGAGCTACGACCTAAATAGTTAGGACGCATATGTCGCAAGTCCTAAGTCGTTAACTATGTTGCAGTTCTCGTATGTCGCTCGTCCTTCTTAAGTCGCCCTGATCTTCTTAGGTCGCTCAATCTAAGGTCGCTCAAGGTTAAGTCGCATAAGTCGTTGCTGAAGCTCCTTAGGTCGCTGTTCTTTTAAGTCGCTCAACTGTGCTATCTCTTAGGTCGCTCTAGTGTTATGTCGCTCAAGATTCTTGAAGCCGTGCTATGTTGTTAAGTCGCATTTTTGTTGTATCGTTTGTTGTTGACTTGTATGTGTATGTCGCGTGTGTTGTACCATGTATCCGTTAAGTCGTGTATACGTTAGCTCGTGTGTCGAACGTGTTAAGTCCTGTGTATGTGCTGTAACTTCTATAAATAGGGATGTTGTGTCACTTGTAAAGTTGGTTGATTTTGAATAAAATTTTGTTGAGAGCTTTGTGCCTCTTTAAAAATTAAAGTTGAGTGTGAGCTCCTTTCTCCATCTTCGGTTATTCGAGTGCGCTAAAATCAATGAATTTGAAGCCGATTCACGGAATCTCGTGCGCGAGATCAACGTCGAAGAATCGTAGATCTTCTAACGCAGCATCGTGCGCGATCAACGTGTTGAAGATAGGTAGAATCCGGTATCTCGAGATATCAACGGATTTGGGCATTTATCTTTGTTTACTTGACACGAATCATTTCGTGAAGAAGAAATTTGCATCAATTTGTATCAAACATTAATATCACGTCAAGTTTGTTAATCCGCTGCGTCAGTTTTGGTATCAAATCTTGAAGAGCTTGCAGAGCTACGTTGAAGCTAAGTGCAGATCAGATCCGAGCTAAGTCAAGACCGAGCCGAGCTAAGTGCAGAACCAAGTTAGGCCGAGCCGAGCTAAGTCAGAGTTAAGTCGAACCATATCAAAGTTAGATCGGAAAAGAGATTGATTGGAGATCATGCCTCCGAGACATGCTAATCGATTTCAAAATGTTGAAGATGTATATAGAAGACAAGAAGCTGAGCAGATGGAGCATCGTATCAATGAAAAGTTCGATGAAGGTATTGGAATGTTAGAGAAGTTGATGAGAGACATGAATCAAAGTCAAAGGAGAACTTCACCAGTTTCACACCATAGTGGAAACAGAGTTTCACCTTCAGTTTCGAGAGAAAGAGACATGCGTGGTAGTAGAAATGTTGATGGTCATAATCGACATCGAAATACGTCAGATTTGGAGGAATCCAGTGATGGTGATAGTAGTTTTTGTCGAAACCATGGCCAAGGACGAAGTCGAAATAGAGATTTCGAAGATGATCGTCGATGGGAGTCGGGGATGAAAACAGAGATTCTAGAATTCAAAGGGGGAATGATAGCGGAAGAATTTCTGGATTGGTTATCAAATGTTGAAGAAATTTTTGACTTCAAGGAAGTACCCGATCATCGTAGAGTTAAGTTGGTTGCTACACGATTGAGGGGAAGAGCTATGGCATGGTGGCAACAAACTAAACTTACACGGAAAAGAATGGGAAAGTCGAAGATTGTTTCGTGGGAAAAGATGAAGAAGTTGATTAAGGCTACTTTCTTGCCTTATAATTATCAGTCTCTTATGTATCAGCGCTTACAAAATTTGAGACAAGGGACAAAGTCACTAAATGATTATGCAGATGAGTTTTATCAACTGATTGTTAGAAACGGTATCATGGAAACGGAGGAATAGTTGACATCTAGATTTGTTGGAGGATTGAGAATGCAAATTCAGGATATGCTAAATATGTTTGATCCAAGATCCGTTGCTGAAGCACACCAGAAGGCTCTAGCTTGGGAGAAGCAAGGTAGAAGAGGAGGTGGTGCGCTTACAAGTTCGATCAATCAGATGAAATGGGCTAGTATCAATACTAATGTTTCCAAGGCTGTTAGCAAACCGGTTGTCAATGAAGTTGCTAAGACCAAGGTCAACAACAATTTCAAGTGTTATAACTGTCAGGAGTTTGGTCATAAGAGCAATGAATGCCTGAGGCCTAAGAAGCGAGCGATGGTTGCTGAGCTTGAGGATGAGGATGCAGAAATAGAATGTTCCAATTCACCACAAGTTGAGGAGGAAGAAGAATTACTGACGGGAGACGAGGGATATTCTTTAATGATGAGGAGATCTTGCTTGACGCCAAAGCAGGAAGAGGAGACTAGCTGGTTGAGGAGTAATATTTTTTAGTCGACGTGCACTATTTTGGGAAGGGTTTGTAAGTTCGTTGTCGATGCAGGAAGTTGTGATAACATCATCTCTACAGACGCTGTAAAGAAGTTAGCGTTAAAGACAGAGAAGCATCCCAAACCCTACAAAGTGGCTTCGCTGAGGAAAGGTGGGGAAGTGAAGGTTAGTCGAAGAGCTTGTGTAACTTTTTCCATCGGAAAGAAGTATAAGGATGAAATTTGGTGTGACATGGTGGATATGGACGTGTGTCATTTGTTGTTGGGAAGACCATGGCAATTTGATAGAGCCGTGCAACACGATGGTAGGACTAACTGCTATAGTTTCATGTTCAATGGCACTAGAATCACTTTAGTTCCTAAAAAGCGACAACAAAGTGAAAGCAAGTTGGAGGAAATCGAGGAACTAAAGACTCTGTTATCTTTGAAGGAGTTTGTCAAAGAAGTAGAGGACGGGCCTGAAGTATTCTGTTGATTGGACGTGAAAGTAGTGAAACGGTTGAAATTCCTGAGGAAATTAAACCAGTGAAGGAATTTAAAGATGTATTTCCTGAAGAATTACCAATATAATTACCACCATTGAGAGACATACAACATCAGATTGATCTTGTTCCGGGAGCTGTGTTACCACATAGACCACATTATAGAATGAGTCCAAAGGAGCATGAAGAGTTGAGAAGGCAGGTGGAGGAGTTACTTGAATAAGGGCACGTACAAGAAAGTTTAAGTTCTTGTGCAGTACAAGCCGTGTTAGTGCCAAAAAAGGATGGAACTAAGAGAATGTGTACAGATAGTCGAGCACTAAACAAGATTACAATGAGGTACAGATTTCCAATGCCAAGACTGGACGACTTGTTAGATCAGTTGAGTGGAGCTGCTATCTTTTCAAAGATTGATCTGAAGAGTGGGTATCATCAGATTCGAATTCGACCAGGGGATGAATGAAAGACAGCCTTCAGGACACGAGAGGGGTTGTATGAATGGCTGGTCATGCCATTTGGTCTTTCGAATGCACTTAGTAATTTTATGCGAGTGATGAATCAGATCTTTCGACCATTTATTGGAAAGTTCGTGGTGATATACTTTGATGATATATTGATATACAGTGCAAGCACAAAAGAACATCTACAACACTTGCGGGAAGTGTTGATGATACTTCATAAGGAGCAATTTTACGCGACAACAAAGAAGTGCATGTTCATGACACACGGTATTTTGTTCTTGGGACATGTGTTGTCCAAGGAAGGTATTCATGTGGATCAAGGTAAAGTTGAAGCAATCAAGGATTGGCCACTACCCAGGACTATAACTGAAGTGAGAAGTTTCCATGGTTTAGCATCATTCTACCGAAGGTTTAATCCACATTTCAGTATCGTAATGGCACCAGTGACAGATTGTATGAAAGGAAAGCAGTTTGTGTGGACTAAAGAGGCTGATTCTGCTTTCCAACAGATCAAGACGCTTTTGACTACAACATCGATTCTTAGATACCCGGACTTTCAGTTACTCTTTGAGCTGAATACTAATGCGTCTAAAGTTGGAATTAGTGGAGTGTTAAGTCAAAGGGGTCGTCCAATTGCTTATTTTAGTGAGAAACTTTCTGGAGCGAAGACAAGATACAGTACCTACGACTTGGAATTTTATGCTATTGTCCAAGCCATAAAGCATTGGAGACACTACTTGTTTTATAAAGAGTTTGTGTTGTATACTTACCATGAAGCTTTGAAACATTTGCAGGGACATGATAAGATTGCAGCCAGAATGCATCATGGATCGCATACTTGCAACAGTTTATATTTGTTGTAAAGCATAAGTCGGGAGTTACAAATCGTGTGGCAGACGCATTGAGTAGAAGAAATCATTTGTTGACTACGATGAGAGTTGAAGTGACGGGTTTGATGTATTTCCAAAAATTTTTGTTGAGGATCCTTACTTTGCTAAGATTGTAGATGAAGCTGAGAAAGGGAAGACGGATGAGTATGTGTTGGTAGATGGTTTTCAATTCGAAGGAAATCGATTGTGTATACCAGAGTGCAGTTTGCGAATGAAGATTGTGAAAGAATTACATGAAGAAGGTCATGTGCGAAGAGATCGTACCTTGCAGTTGATTTCTCAATCATATTTTTGGCCTTCCATGAGGAAAGAAGTTGAAAGATTTATGCACAGATGTCACATATGTCAAGTTTCCAAAGGGATAGCTACGAACGCACGATTGTATATGCCATTGCTCGTGCCTACTAGACTATGGGTTGATGTTAGCATAGATTTTATTTTGGGTTTGCCAAGAACTCAATGAGGGAATGATTCTATATATGTTGTGGTGGATAGATTTTCGAAGATGGCACATTTCATAGCTTGTAAAAAGACCGCTGATGCAGTCTGTGTTGCTCAATTGTTCTTTAAAGAGGTTTATCGACTACATGGGCGACCTGAGACCATTGTTTCTGACCGGGATACTCGATATCTAAGTCATTTTTGGTTGAGTCTGTGGAAGATGGTTGGGACTAAGCTGAATTTTAGTAGCGTCTATCATCCACAAACGAATGGGCAAACGGAAGTGGTGAATAGATCTTTGGGAAACTTATTGAGATGTCTTGTGAAGGATAATTTGAAGAGCTGGGATGTGAACTTGTGTCAGGCAGAATTCGCACATAATCATGCCGTTAATCGAAGTATTGGATTCAGTCCATTTCAAGTAGTATATTCAGCCATTCCGAAGGGACCGTTGGATTTGTCGACGGTTCCACGTCAGAAAGGGGTTGTTAAACGAGCTTGTGATTTCGTGAATGAGTTGAAGGAGTGTCACAGGATTGTTCATGAACGATTGCTTAAGTCAAATGAGAAGTATAAGCAATTGTTAGATAAGAAGCGAAGGAGTGTGGACTTCAAAGAGGTTGATTTTGTTTACGCAGTATTGACGAAAGATCGTTTTCCAGTTGGAACTTACAACAAATTGAAAGCTCGAAAGATTGATCCAGTAGAAATCTTGAAGAAGATCAATGATAACGCTTATCGGTTAAGATTACCGGATCATATCCACACCGCTGACGTTTTCAACGTCGAACACTTGATTCCATATCACGGGAATAAACAGGTCGAGGAAGAAGAAAGTGTGAATTCGGGGTCGAATTCTTTTCAACCAGGAAAGGATGATGCAGCGCACGATAACGATGTTAAGTCATCTGGCTTAAGTCGCCTACGACCTAGCGAACTAGGCTTAAGTCGCCCACTATGGTATAGCAAGTTAACGTCTCAAGAAAGAAAGCCCAACGAGTTAAGTCGCTCAGCCAACCGGATAAGCGACCTAGCGAGTCGCACCAAACCACTACTACCGCATTTCCTTAGGTCGTCAGCAAGCCATGATCTAACGAGCTACGACCTAAATAGTTAGGTCGCATATGTCGCAAGTCCTAAGTCGTTAACTATGCCGTAGTTCTCGTATGTCGCTCGTCCTTCTTAAGTCGCCCTGTTCTTCTTAGGTCGCTCAATCTATGGTCGCTCAAGGTTAAGTCGCACAAGTCATTGCTGAAGCTCCTTAGGTCGCTGTTCTTTTAAGTCGCTCAACTGTGCTATCTCTTAGGTCGCTCCAGTGTTATGTCGCTCAAGATTCTTGAAGTCGTGCTATGTTGTTAAGTCGCATTGTTGTTGTGTCGTTTGTTGTTGACTTGTATGTGTAAGTCGCGTGTGTTGTACCTTGTATCTGTTAAGTCGTGTATATGTTATCTCGTGTGTCGAACGTGTTAAGTCGTGTGTATGTGTTGTAACTTCTATAAATAAGGGTGTTGTGTCATTTGTAAAGTTGGTTGATTTTGAATAAATTTTTGTTGAGATCTTTGTGCCTCTTTAAAAATTGGAAGTTGAGTGTGAGTTCCTTTCTCCATCTTCGGTTATTCAAGTGCGCTCGAATCAACGAATTTGAAGCCGATTCATGGAATCTCGTGCGTGAGATCAACGTCGAAGAATCGTAGATCTTCTAACGCGGCATCGTGCGCGATCAACGTGTTGAAGATAGCCAGAATCCGGTATCTCGAGAGATCAACGGATTTGGGCATTTATCTTTGTTTACTTGACACGAATCATTTCATGAGGAAAAAATTTGCATCAATTTGTATCAAACATTAATAGCACGTCAAGTTTGTTAATCCGCTGCGTCAGTTTAATATATCAGTATAAACTTGTTAAGAATTAGATTTTATTGACTTTTAATTAACTTAGGTTTCTATAGTTGTTTTTTTATTTTTTTTGACAAATGTTATTAGTTGTTAAATCTAATTCTAACATTAATTTTAACATTCTATTTCATATTTTAGTGTTCAAATATGTGAAAAATGGTTTCCCTAAGATAAATTGTTTTTTTTGTTTTAAGATAATTTTTGTAGGTTTTTTTTTCATACATAGTTTTATGATTATGTCTAGGGATTCTGGAATATGGAGTAATGAATTTTTGGTTTTTTAATTTCTGTTAGATAATAGAACTGCGGTTTATTCATTGAGTTATTTGTTGTTATTTTCTTAACAACCATTGATTTCATTTAACACTTTTCTATAATTTAGGTGATAGGCTTTCTGGTTTCATTGATTATGCATTGTTGTAGGGATTTATTAGTTCTGTAGGCCTATGCTTGGTTATGCAGTGTGATGCAGAGCATACCTCTTTAGGTCGCGAACGACCTACGCTTCATCGCGAGCAAACCCTAAGTCGCGACCAAGCCAAGGTTGCTCCTCCTCTTCGCGGCGACTTTCCTTATGTCGGAAATCACCTCCAGCCTAGGCCGTGAACGAGATGCGAAGCTTGATGGTTGCGAACGAGTAGCTTATTAAGTCATTCAGAAGTTTTTCAGAAGTTTTTCCCTTAAGTCGCAGAAGTTAGGTCGCGCGCAGTTGCTTTCTTAAGTCACTGAAGATGACGTGCTTGGGTCGTTACATTATTAAGTCGCTCGTGCTTTGTTAAATCGTTGAGTCGTATTGAAGTATTGTATTTGTGTGCTTTGTTAAGTCGTTGAGTCGTATTGATGTGTTGTATTTGTATTTTTTTTCTTTCTTAAGTCCTATGTCGTTTATATGTTGCATATGTGTTAGGTCGCATGACCTGTGGTATACCTTATGTTAGGTCGTTAACGACCTAAGTTAGGTCGTAGGTCGCGTGAATGTTAGGTCGGTGACAACTGTGTATGTGTGATGTAAAACTCTATAAATAGCGGGTGAGTTGTATCATTTGTGGTTGTTGAATTTTGAATAAAATTTGGTTTGTGCTTTGTGCCTCCATTAAAATTGAAAGTTGAGTGTGAGCTCCTTTCTCCATTTTTGGTTATTCGAGTGCGCTCGAATCAACGGATTTGAAGCCGATTCACGGAATCTCGTGCGCGAGATCAACGTAGAAGAATCATAGATCTTTTAACACGGTATCGTGCGCGATCAACGTGTTGGGGATAGCTAGAATCAGGTATCTCTGAGATCAACGGATTTGGGAATTCGGTATTTTTCAATCCATTGATTCATACTTTTCATCGTTGTATCCATTTCTTGAATATCCGCTGCGTCAGTTTGGTATCAAAGCTAGACTTAGCCAATCATAGCTAAGCCGAGCCTGTTGGAGCAAAGAGAAGTGTTTAGAGCCGAGATTAATCAAGTTCAAGGCCGAGAGTTAAAGTTTGTTTGGAGATTGTTTGATTCGACAATGCCTCCGAGAAGAGCTAATTGTCATCAAAATATTGCAGATGTGTATCAAAGAGAAGAAGCTGAGGTAATGGAACAACGCATAAATGAGAAGTTCAATGAAGGTGTTGAGAAGTTGGAGAAATTGATGATCGATATGAATCAAAGTCAAAGGAGAAGGTCGCCAGTCTCGAACCATGGAGGAAACATGGTTTCACCATCGGTTACGGAAGCTAGGAGGGTGTCGCCACAATCTTACAGGGATAGAAGAGAATCGTCAGTTTCGATGAGGAGAGATCACCATGACTATCGAAATGAAGAACGAAGAACTCAACATGAGTTTGAGTATGAGCCATATCATGAAGATGAAAGACATAGTAGAAGAGACATGCGTGATCGTAGGGATGTTGATGGACGAGATTGATATCGAAGCACACGTGATTATGATGAAGATAGTGACAGAGGTAGTATTCACTTTCGAGATCGAGACCAAGTACGACGTCAATATAGGGATGTAGAAGATGATCGACGATGGGAGTCGGGGATGAAAACGGGAATTCCAGAATTCAAGGGTAGCATGCAAGCTGAAGAATTCCTTGATTGGTTATCTAATATTGAAGAGATTTTTGAATTCAAAGAAGTTCCCGAGCATCGTAGAGTTAAGTTGGTTGCTACTCGGTTGAGAGGAAGAGCCATGGCATGGTGGCAGCAAACCAAACTTACACGGGAAAGAATAGGCAATTCGAAGATTGTCTCATGGGAGAAGATGAAGAAGTTAATGAAGGCTACTTTCTTACCTTATAACTATCAATCCCTTATGTATCAGCGATTGCAGAACTTGAGACAGGGAACAAAGTCGGTGAATGATTATGCGGATGAATTTTTTCAATTGATTGCGAGGAATGATATCATGGAGACAGAGGAACAATTGACCGCTAGATTTGTTGGAGGGTTGAGAATGCAGATTCAGGATATGGTGAATATGTTTGATCCGAGATCTGTCGCTGAAGCACATCAAAAGGCTCTAGCTTGGGAGAAGCAAGGCAGAAGAGGTGGTGGTGTGTTTACAAATTCCAACAATCAAGTGAAAGGGGCCAGTAGCAATGCTAATGTTTCCAAAACAGTCAATAAACTGGTTGTCAATGAAGCTGTTAAGACCAAGGTCAACAACAATTTCAAGTGCTATAACTGTCAGGAATTTGGTCACAAGAGCAATGAATGTCCAAAACCTAAGAAGCGAGCAATGATTGCTGAGGCTGAGGATGAGTATGCAGAAGCAGAATGTTCCAATGCACCGCAAGTTGAGGAGGAAGAAGAATTGTCAGGAGATGAGGGTTGTAATTTAATGATGAGGAAGTCTTGTTTAATACCAAAACAAGAGGATGATTCTAGTTGGTTAAGGAGCAACATTTTTCAATCAACATGCACTATTCTAGGAAAAGTTTGCAAGTTTGTTATTGATGCTGGAAGTTGTGATAACATTATCTCTTCAGAAGCTGTAAAAAAGTTGGCATTGAAGACTGAGAAGTATCCTAAGCCCTACAAGTTAGCTTGGTTGAGGAAAGGTGGGGAAATGAAGGTTAGTAGAAGAGCTTTTGTAACTTTTTCGATTGGGAAGAAATACAAAGATGAAATTTGGTGTGATGTGGTTGATATGGATGTATGTCATCTGTTGTTGGGGAGACCGTGGCAGTATGATAGAGCTGTACAACATGATGGACGTACCAACAGCCACAGTTTCATGTTTGAAGGTACTAAAATCACTTTAATTTCTAAAAAGCAACAACAGAAGGAAAGCAAGTTGGAGGAGATTGAAGAGCTGAAAACTTTGCTATCTTTGAAAGAGTTTGTTAGAGAAGTCGAAGATGAACCTGAAGTATTTTTGTTGATCGGACGTGAGAGTAATGAAGTGGTTGAAATTCCTGAAGAAGTAAAGCTAGTGCTGGAAGAATTTGAAGATGTATTTCCTGAAGAGCTGCCAACGGAGTTACCATCGTTGAGGGACATACAACACCAAATAGATCTTCTTCCAGGAGCTGTGTTACCACATAGACCACATTACAGGATGAGTCCAAAGGAACATGAGGAGTTGAGAAGGCAGGTAGAGGAGTTGCTTGAACAAGGGCGTGTACAGGAAAGTTTAAGTCCTTGTGCAGTACCAGCCTTGTTAGTACTGAAGAAGGATGGAACTTGGAGAATGTGTACCGATAGTCGGGCATTGAACAAGATTACTGTGAGGTACAGATTTCCAATGGCTAGATTGGATGATTTGTTAGACCAATTGAATGGAGCTGCAATATTTTTAAAGATTGATCTGAAGAGTGGGTACCATCAAATTCGAATTCGACCAGGGGATGAATGGAAAACAGCGTTCAAGACACGGGAGGGGTTGTATGAATGGCTGGTTATGTCGTTTGGTCTTTCGAATGCACCTAGTACGTTTATGCGGGTGATGAATTAGATCTTTAGACCATTTATTGGGAAGTTCGTGGTGGTGTATTTTGATGATATACTGATATACAGTGGAAGCCCAGAAGAACACTTGCATCATCTGAGAGAAATGTTGAGGATACTGCGACATGAACAATTTTATGCTGCAACGAAGAAATGCGTATTCATGACGCATAGTGTTTTATTTTTGGGATGTGTTATATCACAAGAAGGTATACAGGTGGATCAGAATAAAGTTGAAGCAATCAGAAATTGGCCACAACCCAGGACGATAACAGAAGTTAGAAGTTTTCATGGTTTGGCATCATTCTACCGAAGATTCATTCCACACTTCAGTAGCGTGATGGCACCAGTTACTTATTTTAGTGAGAAGCTTTCGAGAGCCAAGATGAGATATAATACTTATGATGTAGAATTTTATGCTGTTGTGCAAGCCGTGAAGCATTGGAGACATTATTTGTTCCATAAAGAATTTGTTCTGTATACTGATCATGAAGCATTGAAACATTTGCAGGGACAGGACAAAATTGCAACCAGACATGCTTCGTGGATTGCATACTTACAACAGTTTACATTTGTTGTGAAACACAAATCGGGAGTTACAAACCATGTTGAAGATGCATTGAGCAGAAGGAATCATTTGTTGACTACAATGAAGGTTGAAGTGACAGGGTTTGAAGTACTTCCAGAATTGTTTGCTGAGATCCTTACTTTGCGAAGATGGTAGATGAAGTCAATAAAGGGAAGACGGACGAATATGTGATGATAAATGGGTTTCTATTTAAGGGGAATCGATTGTGCATACCAGAGTGTAGCTTGCGAATGAAGATTGTGAAGGAATTATACGAAGAAGGACATATGGGTAGAGACCGTACGTTACAGTTGATTTCTCAATCTTATTTTTGGCCTTCGATGAGAAAAGAAGTTGAAAGATTTGTGGAGAGATGTCACCTATGTCAAGTTTCCAAAGGAACCGCTACGAATGCAGTATTGTATATGACATTGTCTGTGCCTACCAGACCATGGGTTGATATCAACATGGATTTCATTTTAGGTTTGCCAAGAACTCAACGTGGAAATGATTCCACATATGTGGAGGTAGATAGATTTTCGAAAATAGCACATTTCATAGCTTGTAAGAAGACCGCTGATGCAGTCCGTGTTGCTCAGTTATTCTTTAAAGAGATTTATCGATTATATGGGTTACCTGAGACCATTGTTTCTGACAGGGATACGCGATTTCTAAGTCATTTTTGGATGAGTTTGTGGAAGATGGTTGGAACGAAATTGAATTTTAGTAGAGCTTATCATCCGCAAACAGATGGGCAAACGGAGGTAGTGAATAGATCATAGGGAAACTTGTTGAGATGTCTTGTGAAAGATAATTGAAGAGCTGGGATATGAAATTATGTCGGGCAGAATTTGCACATAATCACACTGTTAATCGAAGTACTGGATTCAGTCCGTTTCAAGTTGTATATTCAGCAATTCCGAAGGGACCGTTAGATTTGACGACCGTGCCATATCCGAAGGGAGCTGTTAAGCGAGCTTGTGATTTTGTGACTGAGTTGTAGGAGTGTCACAGAACCATTCATGAACGATTGCTTAAGTCAAATGAGAAGTATAAGCGACTGGCAGATAAGAAACGAAGGAATGTAGACTTCAAAGCGGGCGATTTTGTTTACGCAGTATTGACGAAAGATCGTTTTTCAGTTGGAACTTATAACAAGTTGAAAGCTAGAAAGATTGGTCCTTTAGAAATCGTAAAGAAGATTAATGAAAATGCTTATCAGTTGAGATTACATGATCATATCCATACTAATGTTTTCAGCGTCAAACACTTGATTCCATACCATGAGGATAAGCATGTTGAAGAAGAGGAAAGCGAGAATTCGGGGACGAATCTTTTCAAACCAGGGGAGGATGATGCAGAGCATACCTCTTTAGGTCGTGGCCGACCTACCCTAGGTCGCAAACCACCTACGCTTTGTTGCGAGCAAACCCTGAGTCGCGAGCAAGCCAAGGTCGCTCCTCCTCTTCGCGGCGACTTTCCTTATGTCGGAAATCACCTCCAGCCTAGGTCGCGAACGAGATGCGAAGCATGAAGGTCGCGAACGAGTAGCTTATTAAGTCGTTCAGAAGATTTTCAGAATTTTTTTCCTTAAGTCGCAGAAGTTAGGTCGCGTGCAGTTGCTTTCTTAAGTCGCTGAAGATGACGTGCTTGGGTCGTTACATTATTAAGTCGCTCGTGCTTTGTTAAGTCGTTGAGTCATATTGAAGTGTTGTATCTGTGTGCTTTGTTAAGTCGTTGAGTCGTATTGATGTGTTATATTTGTATTTTTTTCTTTCTTAAGTCGTATGTCGTTTATATGTTGCATATGTGTTAGGTCGCAATGACCTGTAGTATACCTTCTGTTGGTTCGTTAACGACCTAAGTTAGGTCGTAGGTCGCGTGAATGTTAGGTCGGTGAAAACTGTGTATGTGTGATGTAAAACTCTATAAATAGCGAGTGAGTTGTATCATTTGTGGTTGTTGAATTTTGAATAAAATTTGGTTTTTGCTTTGTACCTCCATTAAAATTGGAAGTTGCTGAGTAGATCTTTTAACACGGTATCGTGCGCGAGATAAACGTAGAAGAATCGTACATCTTTTAACACGGTATCGTGCGCGATCAACGTGTTGGGGATAGCTAGAATCCGGTATCTTTGAGATCAACGGATTTGGGCATTTGATATTTTTCAATCCATCGATTCATACTTTTCATTGTTGTATCCATTTCTTGAATATCCGCTGCGTCACAGTGTTATATTTTATAACACTATAATTGGTTATTCTTTTGTTATTGGGATTTATTAGTTGTCCTGTCAGTGCAATTTCGATAGAAGTTTACATTTTTCTTATTACTAATTCGTTCCTTTTATGGTATGTAGGTCTTTAGTTTTTGTCTTTTATTCATTTATGACCTACCGCATCTTTTATTTAGCAGTTTCAATTTTTTTTAAACTTTCATGCTCATTAGATTTAATTTCTTTTTTATTAGCCAATAGGGTTGGCGCAGTTGGTTGATGGTTCGGACTGCGTGATCGAAGGTCATGAGTTCGAGCCCTGAAATTGACAGCAATGTAACAAGTACCCGAAGTTTTTAGTTTTTAGTTTTTTTTATCAGTTTTTACTTCAAATTTTTTTAACTCTTTTGTTGTAGGAGCTATTCTTTTAGTTGAGTCTGTTCTTACTCTAATTGAGTTAATAAAATTATCATGTGAGTTTCATTTTAGTTTTGAGGTAGTTGTCTTCTTATATACTACAATTTGTTTAGGTTCGCTTGGTTCATATATTTCTCAAACACTGCATAAGATCTTGACATTTAAGAAGCTGCAGAAACTTTTATGTTTCCCATGCGTGAGACATCACAAGACTATACTACAAAACCAAGCTGTACTCTCTCTTGTTCAATAGATACAGCTATTAATTATTTTTTGGTTCATTTATGGTTAGTAGGTCTTTTGTTTATAATATTAAATTATATAATGCTAATCCTGTAAGGAATATAATAGTTTTCATTTAGGGTTCATTGATTATGCACTGCTGTAGGGATATATTAGTTGATGTAGGGATATACTTGGTTATGCAGTGTTTTATTTTATAACATTATAGTTTGTTATTCTTTTGCTATTGGGTTTTATTAGTTGCTGTGACTGTGCAATTTCAATAGGAGTTTGCTTTTTCTTCATACTGATTCGTTCCTTTTTGGTATATAAGTCTTTAGTTCATATCTTTGATTCATTTATGATTTACAGCATCTTTTATTTAGCAGTTTTAGTTTTTTAAACTTTCATGCTCATTAGATTTTAATTTCTTTTTTATTCTGTTTGGTGTGCGGGTCTTTAGGAGGTATTAGCAGTTTTAAGATATAGATAGTATTAATCTTAGTGCATTAGACTTAACCAGTTTTTAGTTTCAGGTTTTTTTTTATCAGTTTTTATTTTGAATTTTTTAACACTTTTGCTAAAGGAGCTATTCTTTTAGTTGAGTCAGTTCTTACTCTAATTGAGTTAATAAAATTATCATGCGAGTTTCATTCTTGTTTTGAGGTAGTTATTTTCTTATATACTGCAATTTGTTTAGGTTCGCTTGGTTCACATTCTTCTCAAACACTGCATACGATCATGACATTTGAGAAATTGCAGAAACTTTTATGTCTCCCATGCATGAAACATCACATGACTATACTACAAACCCAAGTTGTACTTTCAATAGATACAGCTAGTTTCTTTTGCAGAGCAGATGCCATCTCGAACCAGTGGCACCAAGCTTTATAACTCTTGTATATAGGTTCTTATATTTTTGGAAATTTTTGCCATAAGGGCCTTTTTTCATTCAACAATAAGTTTTCAGGACACGGCATTAAAGAAAATATTTTTCAGGACAAAATTTTAAACATGTGACGTCCCTTCACGTGTACTTGTCCATTCCTTTGTTTCGTCCCCTCCTTCCACTCATTTCATTCAATTGTTTTCTTCTGTTTTTCACGATTCTAACCGAAATTAAAAACTAGGACTTCTCGATCTCTGATCATTTTCAATCATCTGAAACCCTACTTTTAATCATTTTCAAAGCTAGCTACAAATATTTCCATCTACACGAATTAGATCTCAAGCAGAAAATCTATCAACAAACGATTTTCACCGTCTTCACGAAAACCACGACTTCAATTAATCAATTACTCAACAAGTAAGTTTTCTTTTTGACCCGAAACCCTACTTTCGATCTGAAACCTTACTTTCATGCAAATGTTTTAGGTTCATGATAAACCCTACTTAATTATTGATGTATATGATAGTTTTTGTAATGCAAGTAAGGTGTTTGTTGTTTTGTGATGATTTAACGTAATATGAAACTGTTTGATTAATTATACGTATATATTCAGTGGTAATTGTCATTTTGTTTAACAGCTTAAAAAGATAAAAGCGTTTATCTTTTGATCTGAATGAATTTATTACATATTAAACCTTAGTAATATTTGACAATTACTGATACATGTTAAACGTATTTTTTTTCTTTTCTTATTATTTGAAGTTATTATGATAAAAGCATTAACTTTTCACATACATGATTCAATTACAAGATAAAGCCTAGAAAAATCTTCATAGTTACTGCTGCATATGATATAAGTTCATTTAAGTTCTTACACAACAAGTAGTTAAATGTTTTTACTCATGAATCACTTAAGATGTATATGGCTACTACCGCAATTTGTACTCATAAATAACTTAAGATCTAAATTTTCTTTCATTTTTGCTATAAATGGTTTTGCTACATAATGAACCCTAATTAATTTTTCATTATAATTGGTTTTGTTGAAAGCTTTTGTATAGAACTTTATGTTTTTTTTGTTCTTTAAATTTTTAGTTAGTATAACCTGGTATTCTCTAGCCACATTTACACTTTAATGTATAAAAGATAAAGACATTTATCTTTTATTTTAAATGATATAATTACAAGTTAAGTCCTATTTATATCTAAAACTTACTATATATTGTGACGACCCAGATTTTTGGGCCATCTAATATCGAGTGATTAACCGATGCAGTTATTGCAATATTAGTTTTGAATTAGTCCAATAAATAAATTTCTAGTAATTAAACTATTGGATACAAAAATGGCTTAAGAACTAAAATAAACATTGGCCCATAAATCTCTGAATATGATAAAACTCATAGAAAGAAAAATAAAGGATATATATACAGATTCCACTATCTAAATTAAGATGAAAAATCCATAAATATACAAATGAAAATACAAATAGATACAAACTTTATGATGTTCGAAAATATATAAGTATAAGTATATAAATTTACAAATATATGAATGTATAACTTCGCAATAATAAGATTTCAAAACTTATGAGTGTGTATAAATGTTATAATAACAATACTTATGGAAGAAAAATAAATAAATATCTATACATGTATGTTAAGCATGTGTATATCTAAATATATCAAATAAAAAGGTAAACATGGCAAAGTAAAAATGTATATTCTATATGTACATATATAAAAGTGTTTATGGTGAATAAAAGTAGAAATGTCTATGTGAACAAAATGAAAACATACACATGTATTTATGTATATGATGACAAATGCAAGCAAAAGTGTATAATTAAATAGTAAAAAGGAAAGCACATATAAGTATATAATAACAATAACATACATATATAATTCATACAAAAATTCTTGTAAGCACATAGTGAGACAAGCATTAAATTATAGCATACAATTCATCATTTCAAGCATACAAAACTTAAATCAGGTCAAGCTTGAGTTAAAAGGAAAAATCAAATCGCTGGAATTTAGGAAGTCAAATCAGATCTACATTATCGAATAAATTTACAAACAAAGGAAATATAAAGAAATTTAAAGAGTAGCTTACTGTGTACAAGAAAGAATATACACTTCCATTACAAACTAAAGAATCAAACAAAGGAACTCAACGGAGAAGATCATCAAAAGCAGGCAGTATGCTTTTCTCAGAAACAAGGAAAGGTGAGTAAACATTTTGAACTATGATTTTATATATCTTGATTGAGTAATGAATATAGTGATGATATGATGAACAATGTTTACTTGTATGATGTGTGTATGAATATGTGTGTGTGTGTGTGTGTGTATGTGTAGTTTTATGCCTGTATATGCCTGTAAATGAATGTAGATGTCCTCTGTTTTTGTTCAGTCTTCAGTCCTGGTAAGAAAACAATTCGTATTTTCATTTACATTAAATTTTAGGCTTGAGCATGTAAAGGTAAAAGTTTTCTAATAATGTAATCCAAATTTTAAAAGTAGGTTCAAGGGTATGTAATTAGTATTTAACTCAAAATTTGAATATTACAATGGAAATCAAGAAATGGGTAAAAATCAAACTGGTAAATTTTAATGTTTGATTTTGCAAGTTGAATTGTTGTACTAAATCATGAATTTAGGTATAAAAATTGGGATTTCTAGTTTGGAATTCGAGGTGGTGTTCAGTGTTGTTTATGTTTGGGATTTTTGTCATCTGCCGCCGATCGGAGATGAAGTAGGCGACGAGGTTTGGCCTGATAGTGGTCGGGGTGTCGAGGATTGCTAGAAAAATGGAGAGTGATTTTTCTGTTGATCGTGGTGGTCGGAGAAAAAGGAGGTAGGGTTTTAGGGAATGCTGTGTTGATACGGATTGTTGAGGTGATCGCGGCGATAGTGGAGCGACGGAGCTTATCGCTAGGAGGGGATTAGATGCGGGGGCTCGCGATACGACTGTGAACGCGGCGACAAGTCTTCAGGTGGGAGAGTTCGATGTTGAGGCAAATTTTGGGATCGAGTTTCTGATCCTGATGGGTTCCAGTTCGATCGGGAGGCTTGTTTTTGATTGGCTGGCGATGACGTTGATCTGAGTTGTCGAGGGTGATGGGATAGCTAACTCCGACTTGTGGACGACCGAGGAGACGATCAACGGTGATCGAAATGACGTGCTTGGTGCACGGTGATCGCGTGTTCATATCTGGAATGCGAGGATGGAGAAGAAGGAGTAATGGATCGGGTTGGTTTCCGTGTTTTTGAGTGTGTGTCTCGAAGTTTTGAGTTGCTCGGTTTTTCAGTGTTTAGCTTGGGTTAGCCAGTGTATTTCTCGGGTTGGAAGTGATAAGAATTTCCAGACTTTAAAATTCTCAAGTATACATGAATGAAGTTCAAACTTAAATAAATTGGTGACCAAGCTTTTATATGTAAGGGAGACTTTTTGTAAGAAAATTTTAGTAAAAGGCTGGAAATTTTTTTAAGTTAATAAAGTAATAAAAGTTATAACTTAATTAGGTTTTAAATAATGAAATGTTGGGATAATTAAGTTTTCCAAATAATGAATTTATTTAATTTTATTTAAACAAGTTAATCAAAGTTTTCCCAAGAATTTAAAATTTTAATTAAAATGTTTAATAGGTTTTGACTTAAATAACTTAATTATCTTCAATTTTAAGAATTTATTTCTAAATCTTCTAATAATGATTAATTAATTGGTTAATTGATTAAGTTAATCAAATTTGATTGTTTAAAGTATTTTTTAGTAGATAAATTCCTATATGTTTTAAGAGGTGACTGAAATGATATCATTAAATAAAGTATAAATTATTTATTAAGAATGGTTAATTGATTAAGATAATCGGTTAAGGGAATAATTAATTAATTTCATTATTTGGGTAATTAGTTGATTAGTTTGAGAAATCAATTAAAGGTATTGATTTATTAATGTGATTAATTATTAAGGAAATTGATTAATAGAGAATAATCAATGTAATTAATTAAAAGGGTAATTACTAAATGTGATTTATTTAATGATAATTACTTAATGAAGTAATTAATGGATAATTATAGGCTGTAATTAATTAATGGGTAATTACTTGATGGAAAGTAATTAAGGATAATTGCCTAATGGAAGTAATTAAGTGTTAATTTTTCAGTGTAATCAATTAAAGGATTTATTAATTTGATTAAAGGGTTAATTAATTAATGTAAGTAATTAAGAATAATTAATTACTGAATGTGATTGATCAAGGTTGATTAATGAATGTGGTAAATTAATTAAAGGCTAATTACTGAATGTAATTAGAGAGGATAAATTAGGGATTGATTAATTTAATAGTTTGTAATTAATTATTGTAAGTAAGCAAGATTAAAAATGATTAAAGTGATTAATTTGATTTATTTAGTAATGAGTGACAAATAAATCTTACTTATGAATGATTGGTTGATACTTGTAATATGAAATGTTTGTGATATGATAAGTTTGTCTTGACTAGTGATTGTGTGGTTATCTGTCGATGATGAATTGCTGTATAAAAGTGGCATCTACAATTTAAAGGTTGAATTGTGTTCACTTGAATAACATGGGTTAAGATGGCATTGAATTCAAAGAGACCGGAGTCGGGTATTAGTAATTACCCGAAACTACTTCGATTTGTAATCTATAATAATTCGGTACATATTTGATATGTGAAATCAATAGACCGGAATAGAATGATTTAAGTGAATTGGACCATTTAATCTAAGTCTGGTACTTTTAAATTGATGTGTGTAATAGGTGTTGTCTATACCAACCCTGTGAATTTGTAAAATTGTTACGAGTCACCCCGGTTTTCTTTAATGATTTGGATTTTGTGGGTTTACTCACGCTGGTTTACAGCCTGGCCCGGGTGTTACTTTGATGTAATGCTCGGGTCAGACCGAGTATTACAGATTTTCAGGTAAGGACGTTCTGGAGCTCAGGAGATGAGCTGGATGGTAGGAACGTATGGAGTGTTTCCGCTGCGATACTATTTCTATTTATCTGAGACATGTGATTTGTATATGTCCAGTGTTTGTGTATATGTGTAACTCTAATGTAAAAATGTAATTGATAGATACATGTATCCTTTTTTAATCTGTTATTATTTGATATTATATTTTGATCCGCTGCTATTTGTGAGAATCGGTGCTGTGTTTCTCCTTTTCTTCTTCTTCTACCTCTTTCTTCTTTTCCTAACTATCTGGAATTTTCAGGATCGAAAATTCTGGATCGTTTCATTTGGTATCAGAGTGAAGGTTAAGCGAGAACCTTGGCTATGGTGGGGATTACTCATTAGAGATAGGGTTAGTAGTATCCTAGAATGAGTTGAGTGTGTGTGTATGTGTGTGTGTATACGAGAGCGTACTTATTATTTTTTTATATATAGGTTTTAAAAATGGTTTTAAAACTGGATGATTTTTATAAAAGCTTATATCATATTTGTAAAGCAATAATTGGTTATTAAATAAGAAATTTAGGAATTGTACATATCCAAATAAGGATTGGATAAAATGAACTATACAAATAAGATGAATTAAAATTGGGTTCAAACCAGAGAATAGAATGGTTATTGTGTTTAAACGGGATGATTGTTTTATAATAAACAATGAGATGTTTTAAGGAAGTAACCATT
This sequence comes from Allium cepa, assembly GCA_030765085.1. Taxonomy (NCBI): domain Eukaryota; kingdom Viridiplantae; phylum Streptophyta; class Magnoliopsida; order Asparagales; family Amaryllidaceae; genus Allium; species Allium cepa. The sequence continues at coordinate 186,940,443 of CM060937.1, read as the reverse complement.
AGATGAAAATAACTTGTAAATTAGAAGGGATGTACATTGAGAAGTTTTGAATTCTAAATCTAGAAACATTTGAAATTGTTTTCAAAATGTTAAGAGAGATAATAAATAATTTTTGGAAGCGATCTTACTTGAAATGAGAATTTGTTTGAAGCTTTAAAGAAAATTGTTTGGATTAAAACCAAAAGTGGTTTAAATTTTAAAAATATGGCTTGGTGGCCAAGAAGTAAATATGAATATATATATATATATATATATATATATGTGTGTGTGTGTGGATATACATAATATCTGAGATAATTTGGAATAAACTCTAAGGTGTTGAGTTTGATTTTCCCTGAAGTATGACATAAAAACTAAAGTGATATAAGTTTTGAACTTATAAGTGGGAAAGAATTTTGAAATTTGAAGCAGAAATTCAAATTGGGTAAGATAAATGAAATTAAATTAAATGTAACTTAACTTAAAGGAAGTTAAATAAGTTTGAAATGAATAAACTGAATTTGAAATTTCAAGATGAAATTGAGATTTAACTTAGAAAACTGAAATGGTTTGATGTGGTAGGGTATTATATGTGATCTCAAATAGGGTGAGATCTGAGAATGGGTAGTGGATGATGAATGTTTTAAATAAACTGGATGTTTACTTATCTTAACATCATCCTATTATTATATGTAAATTGAGTTCTTTTAAATGAATTAAGAAATGGATTTTGATATTTTATATCCATTATAGGAATTAAATGACGATAAAACATTAATTTGAGATTATTTAGGTAATTTCGATTTTTGAAGATAAAAATTGAGCTTGTGACAGTGATATCATTTTGAACTTAAGTTTTGGATGATTAAAGGAACTTGGAAATTTAAATTGAGGATCTATTCCAAAATTTAAATTTGGTGATAAATTGAACCCCAAAGATTGAGTTGTTTAAAAAGGATTTGAACTGTGATGTGAACTTAGAAATAAGTTTATATGGAAGGAAAGACAATTTAAAATGGACTTTTTTAAAATTTGGAATCGGAATTAGTGTGTAAAGGCTTTAAAAGTAAAGATTAATTTGGTTTAAAGGAGTAAACCAACATTTGAAAATTTAACCCGAATTTATATAATTCGTGATGGTTTTAAGTGAAATTGAATTTGAAAATTAGTTCAATTTAAATTTGATTTAAATAATTTGGATTTGGATTTAAAGTTGAATAGTTTAAATTCAAATGGGATTTGATTTGATTTTGGGAAGGAATCAGGAGTAATTCAACTTGGTTGGTATCGAATTAGTTTATTGGGATGGGAAAATACTTGAAAATGGAGTTTGAAATTGGGATTAATTCAAACTGGGTTGAAATGAATTGAAATTGAAACTAGTTCAATTTGAAATTTATTTAAATCATTAGAGGTTGAAATCAAAAATGAATAAGGTTAAGTCTGGAAAGGAAATTGAAGTTATTTTGGAATTGAGTCAATTTAAATGGAAGTGGAAATTTAAATTGAATTGATGGGAATAAAAATTGAGTAGTGGAACCGTTTGACTCTGAAACTATTCTCAACAAATTATTTTTAATATAAGATTTCTTAAATCTATTTTTCCAAGATATTTACAATTTTTTTTTAAAGCTAAACTATTTAATACTTATTTTACAATTAATTTGAGACTATTTACCAATTTTACAACTGTTTATAAACTAATTACTGTTTTCAACTGTTTTATAACTAATTTACAATTACTTAACTATTTTATAACCGTTTAACTACTTATAGCTATTTTACAAACTAATAGTTATTTTTCAACTACTAATCTATTTAATTTTCCCGGTCAGAGTGCAAACTGTTTATGGTTATATACCCAATTGAGATAAGAATTAAGGTAATAATCCAAATGGAATTGAGACAATTGTGAATAAATTGGATAGAGATAAAAAGGGATGTGAATAGAAAAGAAATTGACTTGGTTACTAATCAATAAAGATAAATACGTAGGATGTACGTATATTATTCTATTCGCGTAGTGATTTGATCCAGATTCAAGCACAGAATTTCGAGATAGTATTATCGATCCGAGTTGGAATTTTTCACTCGATTTTCGACGGTGAACCTGGATATGGATTTTTGATTGGTTCTAGGAATTCTCTATCATAGTTGTGACTATGCAAGGAGAATGTCGGTTTCTGATCAAGAAACCATATCTGAGTCCGCACTAGGGAGTCGAGTGTGGACGATACTAGTTCGGAAGAGAAATTATGTGATCGAGTGAGCGATCAAATTGATATAGCATACGGATGATATGTGTACATCGTACGGGTTTGAATGAAATTGATATTGAAATTTGTGGATAAGAAATGTGAAATGGTCTTCGAAAAGAAAAGTATATTTTGTGAAATATGTGATGAAAAAAGTGGAAATTGAATATTGCTATGATTAAAATTTACTTTATGGAAGTAAGCAATATGGTAAATGACTTTATAAAAGAGTAATCAAATTTGAATATTTGATTTGGAATAGACAAAGTTATATATATATATATATATATATATATATATATATATATTTCTTTGTTATATATGGTAAACTTCCCTTATTAAATCTATAGCCAGAAGAAAAGGGTTTTGAAGTATTTGAAGTATAAAAAGGGAATTTACACAAGTATGAATTGATTCAAGGTTTTTCCAAGATTTATATATATATATATGTGTGTGTGTGTGTGTGTAAAAAAAGAGGATTTTGTGAAAATGATTTTGAGAAAAGGTTTTGGGAATCTATGGATTTCTAAAAAGCTTTTGATTTTGAGTTATATGAAATTCATACTAGGTGTATGATTTGGAAAGTACTATATGTGTGCAGTATAAAGTGTTTTGAAGTGGCTTTGGGGAAAAAGGTGCTCCCTTGAATGGACTTATTAGGAGTACCACAGGTGGTACTGCCTTGAGCCCCAAGGGGGAGGCTCTAAAGTTGATCCTGTGAGGAAGTCCGGACAAACTGAAGTTCCTGAGGATTGTTGGGTAGCGAAAGTCGAGGGCGCTGATGCCTACAGATGCATTTGGGTTATGCTGTGACGACAGTGTAACTCGATGTCGCTGCGATCTACTGTGTGGACCATAGCAAAAATCGTGTGGAGGATGAGTGCCAAAAGTCTGCACTTGATTTTGCCGTGATGGCAACGTAACATCGGTGGACTGTGATCTATGGTCGAGCGGAGAAGTTCCATTCTTTTGGCAGCGAAATTCGAGGGCGCTGATGCCTACAGTTATATGGGTTTTGCTGTGATAGCAACGTAAGTCGGGTATAACTGCGATCTGTAGTGGGTTCCATGGCGTAATCAAGAGGCGCGGAGGCCTACAGTTATCTATGGATTTTGCCGGGATGGCAACGTAACCATCGGGTTAACTGCGATCATGGATGGGGGTGATGATTTCCAGAGCTTTCTTACGATATTTTCTCTATTTTCAAAAATATTTTCTATATTTTTAATAAAATTATTTTCCAAAGTATTTTCACTAGGTGTTGAAAACGGGTTTACCAAGTACTTATAGATTTTCAGTCTTACGCCTGATCAACATATGTCTGAATTTCTGTGAGAATAAGGATGGACTTGTTGAGACATGGAGTTATAAAAAGTATTTTTTTATATAAAGTTGGTTTGGTGATGTTATGTAATTTTTTAAAGGTGTTTTAAAATTTTAAAAATAAAAAATTTAAAAACGTTTAAAGAATAATTTAACTAAAATAAGCATTAAATTAAAATTTTCGCTTCGTTCCTTTTCGAGGATGAAAAGTTCTATAGAGGGGAGGAATGTGACGCATTAAAGGATTTATTAATTAATTAAGGGGTTAATTAATTAATGTTAGTAATTAAGAATAATTAATTGCTGAATATGATTGATCAAGGTTGATTAATGAATGTGGTAAATTAATTAAAGGCTAATTACTGAATGTAATTAGAGAGGATAAATTAGGGATTAATTAATTTAATAGTTTGTAATTAATTATTGTAAGTAAGCAAGATTAAAAATGATTAAAGTGATTAATTTGATTTAATTAGTAATGGGTGACAAATAAATCTTGCTTATGAATGATTGGTTGATACTTCTGATATGAAATGTTTGTGATATGATAAGTTTGTCTTGACTAATGATTGTGTGGTTATCTGTCCATGATGAATTGCTATATAAAAAGTGACATCTGGAATTTAAAGGTTGAATTGTATTCACTTGAATAGCATGGGTTAAGATGGCATTGAATTCGAAGAGTCCAGAGTCGGGTATTAGTAATTACCCAAAACTACTTCGATTTGTAATCTATTATAATTCGGTACAGATTTGATATGTGAAATCAATAGACTGGAATGGAATGATTTAAGTAAACTGGACCATTTAATCTAAGTTTGGTACTTAGAAAATGATGTGTGTAATAAGTGTTGTTTATACCAACCCTGTGAATTTGTAAAATCGTTACGAGTTATCTCGGGTTTTCTTTAATGATTTGGATTTAGTAGGTTTACTCACGCTGGTTTCCAGCCTGACCTGGGTGTTACTTTGGTGTAATGCTCAGGTCAGACCGAGTATTACAGATTTTCAGGTAAGGACGTTCTGGAGCTCAGGGGACGAGTTGGATGGCAGGAACGTATGGAGTGTTTCCGCTGTGATACTATTTCTGTTTATCTGAGATATGTGATTTGTATATTCCAGTGTTTGTGTATATGTGTAACTCTGATGTAAAAATGTAATTGGTAGATACAGGTACCCTTCTGTAATCTGTTATTATTTGATATTATATTTTGATCTGCTACGATTTGTGAGAATCAGTGATGTGTTTCTGTTTTCTTCTTCTTCTATCTCTTTCTTCTTTTCCTAATTATCTGGAATTTTCGGGATCGAAAATTCTGGGTCGTTTCATATATCCTAAACATCTTTCTTGTTTTTATGATGATTCAAATTTATTACGTAAGATGTACAATTGATTTTAACTCCAACTAGAAAAGATAAAAGCATATATCTTTTAATATTATGAATTCTTATAGTTAAGGGGAATTTCACAATAAGGGCCTATTACCATCAACTAATTATTTTGTAGGACACATGTTCAAAATAAGTCCCAAAGAAGTTAGTCTTATATTCAGAATGCCATTACTGGAGAGGACTTATTTCCTATTCCAGCTTCTAACAAAGCTTCTACCATGGAACGTTTCTCCGATTTTTTAAGTGCTAATTTATATGAATAAGATATAATAAGCCAAAAACAGTGACAAAAAGATTGAATACAATGATAGAAGAGGAAAAAGGAGATGAAGATTTAGTGAAGCTGTTGTTATTACTACTTGTCATATTTTTCCTTTTCCCGACAATCAAAGCTACATGCAATGGGGTTTTTGCCAAATTGTTAATTTTAAAAAAAAAATGAACTCAATCTCTTGGCCGCAAGCAATTTGTGAAAACGTTTTAAAAAAAGTCAAGAGGTATCATGCTGATTCAAGAAGTACGCCGGGTTGTACTATGGTATTATTGGTATGCTTTCATAATTTTCACTAAATATAAATATACTGAAATTTATGTTTATTATAAAAATACAAAACTGTTTATCTTTTTCTTGCAATATTGGTTCTGTGAAAGAACACAAATAATTGATGAAAAAGAAGATCTTCAAGACAAAATCCCAAGAATGAGATAATGGGATTTATCGAAATTGAAAGATATCGACTTAAATGAAGTTGATAATAACAAGGTATGCTAGTTTTTTGTTCTTTTTTTTAAAACTGTACATCAATACTTCTAAATTTTTTCAAGTATAACAAATTTCACTACCAAACATTTGCATAAATATCATTTCCAAAATCCAATTTTACTGAAGTAGTAGAAAAGATAAGAATATTTTTCTTTTTTATAGCATAATTCTTTTATAATGATGTACATTAATACTTCTAATTTTTCTAATAATTGAACAACATCACATGTCAAAGTTTATCGAAAAATATTTTCCTTTCAGATTCTGAATTTTTTTTCAAGTATAACAAAAGAAGAGAAGGAACTTTTGCCAAAGAAAATCGACGCAATTGAGGAAGAAGAGGCAACACACAACACAAAAGGAACATTTGATGAGAACCAAGAATTAGAAAATCTGAGAAAGTCTGCCAAACAATACGACGGTGGCTTTAAAGACTTAGAGTCAAAAGTTACTTTTCTGATGGAGGAGATGAAAACTATTAATCAACAGTTAAATGAAGAGAGAAGACTAAGAGAAATTGTTGAACAAAGAATCAAAAATCTTGAATTGAAACTGGAAATGGAGGACAATTTGAAAGCCCAAAATTTAGAGAAAGAAAATGATGTACAAGAAGAAGTCAATTTGAAGGAGAATAATGAGCTTGAAAAAGTTTAAAAAAAATAGTTGGTTTGGTTCACATAAACAGTTCTGTTGATTTTCCAACTTTTAATCTGCAAACTCAAGAGTATGTCGAAGAAGACGAGATAGAAAAAACTCTAAAACCACACAACTTAGAAGTACCTGTCGAGAATGCTATTGTCGTGCAAGATGTAGTCCTCAAAACCAATCCAGAAACTGCTATTATTGCGAAAGATTTTGTCCCCAAACAAACCAAAAAAAAAAAGAAACAAAGGAACATTAAGAAATGTCCTCTTCTGAAGTATCTCAGTGATAAACAAATCGGGAGTGTCAAAATGCTTTTCAAGATTTTAGGAGGAAAGAAGTAAGTATCTTAACTACTTTTCACTGCATTTAGTTAAATATAATTTTACTCCAATAATATACTTATTAAGATACTATATGGTGACAATGTACACCTCATAATAAATTTATGTCTACAAAATCATACAAAATTGAAAAAGATAAAACAATTTATCTTTATTTTTTTTAGTGATAATTTTTTTTTCTATAAGGAAATAATTAACTACATTGAATTATTATCAATAATGGCATTCTCCAGTGATGAAGCATTCAGTTGCTACAATGAAAACTCAATCGTCATTACAAAAGCTATGCTCGAAAAACTTCTTTTTAGCGAATGTATTATGGATCACGTAAGAAAAATAATTTATATTATGCTTAATCATAAGTTCTACACTTTATCCATTTTCTTTTTGATATACAGGTCATAGATTGGTTTTGGTTTAGAAAAGAAAAATCATTCAATGATAGTTCTAGCATAGTATATGTAAACACGACGATGACAGTAAGTAAACCATAATCCCAATTAAAATATTGCATTACAAAACATATTTTCTCAAAAAACATTTAAATAGAAAAGCCCAACGGATGCAAACTTCGAAAATATCAAACAAGAACTGTTTGTACCTTTTATGCAAAAGACACTTAAAGATCGATTTTGTTGCAACATATTCTTTCCTATTCATGGAACGAACATTGGAGCTAGTTAGAGCTAGTAGTTGATTCATGTCAAAGGAATCACTACGACTCATTACACTTAACAATAAGATCAAAAAGCTATAGAAATGGACGTTCAAAATATGCTATAAACGTGGTAAGTAAATATACAGACAAAGTACAAAAGATAAAAACATTTATCTTTTTTGTAAAAAATTGATAATTCTTTTTTTTCTTACAGAATTCAACTGTCAGCAAGGTAAATGAAGAACTTCAAAAGGCTAGGGAGAAAATAATTTTGAGGAGTTCTACACTGATAAAAAATATTGATTGTGCACAATAAAGCAATGGGTAATATCAATTAAATTTTGTTCATATGGAAATTCATGTTACACAGTAAATATCTGCCCGTTACTGCCAATTACAAACTGTTATCCAGATAAACACACATTTTATTACAATTTATTATCAAAATTTATATTGCAAGAAAATATAGTCTACAAGACCATACCCGATAATCATTACAATTATCAAAGTAGAATTGCATTTGTATTAATCTTATTCCTCATGTTGGATAAAACTGAAACTCTGTCCCATTTCGGTCTATTTTCATCTATAATATTTTTCTTTAGCATTTGTTTGGCATTGTTCCAAAAAGCAACATCCCTTCTCGGTCTATAAATCAAATTACCACCTTGAAATCACGGATAGAACCAAATACATGTCAACTCACCAAATAGACACTACAAATTATTCACATACTGTATTTTCATGACGTAGAAAATTTTATTACGATTCATTATCAGAATGAAGAAAGGATAATCTGTTTTATCATTATATTTCAAGTATACTAAAATTCAAAAATACAGATACGATTGTGGAGTTTTTGTCATGACGTTCATAGAAAAGCTAACCAAAGGAATGGACACAACAACAAAAATCACACTTAAAGAAGTTGAGGCTTTTGGAGCAGAATTAGGTGCAGATATTCTATCTGATGAACCATATTGCTGGAATCTTGAAAAAATGTGTAGCTTAGCTTCTGCTACAAAAATTACAAACTGACAATACTCACAAAAAATGCTTGCTGTCAAATGTTGTGTTTATGATGAATTTATTAACTATTTATTAAAATATATGGAACTGTGTTGTTCATACTACATTTACGTAATGTAAATAAATTTACTGATCAATTCAGTAGTTAATTTGTAATGAGTGATATTAACTACAATCTAACTACATGGCTGATGTAAAGACTGATGAATGAATGATGTATTTGTAACGAGTGATGTAGTGCTTGAGGTAATGATGAATTTAGAATGGCTGGTTTGTTTCTAAAGAATGTTAAAAACATAAATGCATTTATCTTTATCATGACAACCAAATATATTGGTGCATTTTTACTATATTTTATGCAACTTCAGTTCTACTGTATATCACTTGATAGTGTAATGGAAGTTGGTGTTGTGGATGCTGGTGTTTGAATGGAGCAATATGAATGTCAAGGGTAGTTGGTTGGATTGCTACGGTTTGCTGTTGTGATCGGGATTGGCTGTTAAATGGTCTTAGGTGAGGAAATTAAAGAGTGATTTCGATGATAAAATATGTAATAAGCGAATGAATAGGAAGGAGTTTGCTAATGAGATGGAAATGATGTAGCAGTTTGTAGTCAATGGTCTTTGGTTGCTGTGATGTAGAGGGGTTTCTTTAGCGATGTGAGTTCGGATGTTTAGTAAGGGTGTTAAATGGTGAAGGTGCTAAATTAAAGTTAAAATGTGTAGAAATGTGTTTAGTTCGGACGTGGGTTCGGATGTTCAAGAGAATGCTCATATATCAAATACATACATAAGGGATATCAGTGCAACATGCGCAAGCAACGAATCCAAATATAAACCAAAAATCCAATTATTAATCATATATAGTTGATCCAAACGCCAATATTATTCCTATACTTTTTGATACATAAGACAATCCACAGAGTTCCACCCAACAGCCTTTACTTCATCTCATCCAAGTTAAACAAAGCATCACTACCATCACTCAAAAAACAACTGCATTGCCATATTCATCAGAATACTTTTAATATTCATCAACATTAACAACTACTTAAAATCATAGCTAAACATAGCAAGAAAATAAAAGCTAAGTACAAGTATCTTTTTAAAAAACTGGCAACATCATATAATAAAACAAAAGTTGTAGAATTTAAACCATAGCTAAGCATTAACAGTTTCTTAAAATCATAGCTAAACACAGCAGGAAAATAAATAAATACAATTATCTTTTTTAAAAACTGCAAAACATTAACAATCATCACATATACAAGAAAAAAAAGATAAATACAATTATCTTTTTTAAATACTAATTAAAATCAACAATCATTACAAACATATAACCAACAATTCAACCATCCCCAATCATTCAACTAACATTCACAAAACACATTGAATCAGTATATAATCATTATTCTGAAAATGATGTTCATAGAATTTTAGATGCAATGTCATCTCCAGCAATAGCTCTATGGCCTACGACCTATCCCTCACATGTTCAACCTGCGTCCCTGCTTTCTTTTCCTGAGTCATGCTTTACAGCGGTTCTTTGTATCATGCTATGCATACTTGCTCCTTTACGGATGTCTCTACAACAGTAGCATGTCAAATTTCTCCATCTATCATCTATGCACCTTCACCCTGAGGACCCCCATGCTGCATTACTATATAGGACATTGAAAAGTAGCTTGCCCCCGCTTCCTTATCCAGGATAGGTGGAAGACACCCAAATTGAAGCTCTTGGCTCCAGATCATGTGCAACACTCCGCTGTTGAACGTCTCTCCCTTTCTTCAAATAAAACTATCTAGGAGGTTTTTTGTATCCACTTCTTTAGGCATGGAAGAAGACTTTTTTGCTTCCCATCATTGGGGCTACATGCTTGCTGGTTGCTTTCACTACTCTCACTCATATATGTGCCTGCTTCCGCTCATGTCAGTCATAAACCATCAACTTCTACCACACATGCTGCTGCAAAGTCCAACAAGTCTTGTTTGTTTCACCGTTGGCACACTAGCACATTCCAACCAGCTCTTGCTCTCTACTCACTATCTCTTGCTTGGAAATTCAATCATCTTCTGCATATTTTTGTTCTAATTATTATTATTCTATACATGTAAATCTTCAACTTTGTCATTATCAACCATCCACGCCTTCAAGTAGTGCATTCAAGCTTCAGCAAATGCAGATAACCTTTTTATCTATATTAGCAGAATCCAAAAAAACCTAAAACTAAAGTTGTTTTTGTTGAAATCAACAACAACCAGAATAGATGCTGCATCATTGACAGAAAAAGGATAAAAAGATTTATCACTATGCAAAAACAGAAAAAGAAAAAACCAAAATATTAAATAAAAACATTTTATACCTTTTATTGTCAATACCATCCATCTTCCTATAGGCAAACTAACAGACTGGTAGAAAAAGAATAATCCAGCTTGTTCCTATAGCCAAAATAAAATAAATAAAATGTATAAACACCAAAAGTGAAAATTTAAATCCTAAGAAAATATAACCTACCCAGTAATTACAAAACAGAAATTGAAATCAGCAATATAGGAAGATTATAAGACTGATATTAAGTTTGAAATATGGACGACATTATAAATATGATATTAAGATTGAGAGGGAGATAGAGATTGAAATCGAGATTGAGATAAAGATTGATAATAACATACAGGAAGATCTGGATTGAGAGATGTGTAAATACAGTTATGTTGTAATCTTAACTTCAGTACTTCATTAAAATCAGTACCTTCATTAAAATCATACAGGAATTTGATTTCAAAAGAAACTAACGCCTAATTTTTTCCAAAAAAATCAACGAGCACTTTGATTGCACAAGAAACGACGGCCTAATTTTGCCTAATTTCCACGAGCACAAGATTTCAGAAGATACGAACGTCGTTTGAGAAGATCAAGACACGCGTCGTCTAGATATTTGTCATGGAAAATAATAATTTCAAATCCGTGTCCTAGAAAAAAATTGGGCCGTATAATTAGGCCCTTCACACCAATTTCCACTATATTTTTCTTATCTACTGGTTTTATTTGTGAGTTGGTTTTTACAGTACTCTTTAAGGGACAAATTACAATTTCAAGACATTTTGGCACTTATTATATAACTTATCTTTTACTAGCTATTGTTATTTGTTTTGCATATATATATATATATGTATGTATGTATGTATGTATGTATGTATGTATGTATGTATGTATGTATATGTTTGTCTCAGTCTCTATTTAGTTTTTTCTTAGCAGCTACAGGCGTTGGTGTTGATATTGGATTAGTGATTTACTGTTGATATAGAAGTTTTGAATTTTGTTTTGGATTGTATTTTTATACTTTATTTTGGATATTAGTTATATAGTTTTTGGGCGAATTTTATATTTTATTTTGTCTTATTTGTACGGGACGGTTTTAGCTATTTGCCAGGCTTATTGGCAGCTCCTTTATAGTGTAGAAAAAAAATCAAATGAGTGCTTTCCTCCTTGTAAGGATCATTCATTTTTCTTAAAAAAACAAGTTTGTCTTTGCAACCAAACATAGTGGAAATAAAGAATTCTAAGTAGCTAACATGCCTCTTACACATCTCCAGAAGCTTTATTCATCTAGAAGAACACCTGAAAACCCAAAATCTCAAACCACTCAAAATCAATTGAGCACCCGAGAGTTTAAGGGGAAAATAAAATCTTCGAGCCAAACATAACGATATGCACGTAAATGTGCATATTTTACATCTATGTTTAATCTAATAAAATTAAATAAACTATCATATTAGATACTTTAACATGTTTAAACCAAAATTCAAATTATTTTCAAATCATCATTTATTCATCTTCATTTAGGAGCAAAATGGTCATATTTTTGTGTTAACTATTTTGAGAAAATTCACATGCATATTGTATTTTTATTTGTAGGAAAATTGGATGAAAATTACCAGAGGCTTCATGAAGAAATGTGCATGCAGGAGAGAAGGAAACAAATGCAGATGAAAATAATTCATTTCATGAAACATGTAGAATCTCACCTACCCACTTACTTTAATGTACAGTTAAGAGCTAACACATGTTAGTGGAGCTTAAAGTTTCATGTACATTTAAATGGAGGATTATTTTATGTTAATGATAACTAGGTGGCCACACTTCCTAAGAGGGTAGTTTGGTTAGATCCCAAAAATATGATTAGGATTTTAGACTTGTATGAATACCTCATATGTTCATGTAATTAATCTCCTTAGTCTCCTCTTAGCCTCTTCTTTAGCTAGTTTAGTTTAAGGCTCGCAAATAAAAACTCTCTTTCTTTTCCATGGCTACTTAGCTATTTTCTTCTTTCATGTAATTTTCTTTTTTATACAATTTTAATATATGCTCTTTTCTTTGTTGTTTATTTCATGTTAGTAATGTATATCTCTTTATTTTATGCAAGTAGCTTAGCTTTTATTTATTTAGCTCTCCTTTTCTTCTTGTTTTTGTTTCATGTTGAACTTTGCAATTGTTGAAATGATAACAAATATGAGAGGCTAAATCCCTTCAATTTAGGGGTAATGAAGCTCTCTAATTATATAAATTCAGCATATTTTGATCATTTATGTTCTCTTTTTGGGCTTATTGGAAAGTTGCATATTGATGTAAGTTTATTAATGAATTTGATAGTGTATGATGTTAATCACATATAGGCTATGCTTACTAAAAAAACACAATTTACATCATCATCTAACTAATTGATTATGATAATGGAAGTGAATTTGAAAAAAATTGATGGTCTGTATTTCTAATAAATAGTTAATAGATCATGCTTGGAATAGATTTTATTTTTAATTTCATTGCAATTTTCATGAGAGTTAAGAAGTACTTTAATGGGTGTATTATAGTTTGATGGTTTATATTGGGCTAATCAATAGCACAAATATTTTATACTTATGATAAACAAATCAATTAAATTCAACAATGACCAAAAAATAGAGATCATAATTTCATGTTGTGTTGATTTATGTGATCAAAAGAGTGGATTTATCTCTAAATTGTCTTTTAATCTCATAGTTTTCATTTATTCTTGTTGTTGCTAGTTTTTGCATTTTTTTGTAGTTTAACACTACTTCAAATCTTGATTTAATTTGATTGAATAGAAATTTAAATCTAAACAATTTCCTGCGGATCGATCCATAGTCGCAACGTACTAAAATTTTACGTCGTGCGCTTGCGGTTATTTTCAACTAAAATTTCATCGGTTATTTTCTAATCTGATAGAGATTTAGCCGTCAAACAAGTTTTTGGCATCATTGCTAGAGAATTTGATTTGATTTTTATTTCTATTCTTTGAATTATTTTTGTTTGATTTTGTTGTGTGTTTGATTTGTGTGTTAATTTGCATTAAAAAAAATTTGTTGTATGTTTGTGGAATTTTTGTTTGTATTTTGGTTGTGTGTTTGTTGCTTTTCTATTTTGCATTTGCATCTCGAAAAAATATATTAGTTCGTTTGGTTTACATTACATTTACAATTTTTACTCTCTTTTTCTGTTACATTGCTATGCAATTTACACTATACACTCTGCTTCTTCTCCGTGCAATTTACATTGCTCAACTTCTCTGTGCACATTTCAATTTGTCATACCATCTATTGCACTTCTTTGCTACCCGCACAGAGAAGAAGCAGAGTGTACAGTGTAAATTGCACAACATACCATCTACTACACTTCTTTGCCACCCCATCACTTCACTGTCTTCACTTCCCTCGACCTTAAACTTCTGCATTCAACACAACTGCAAAAGCACCAACCATAACAAAACTGCATATCACCACTACAAACTCCCCCTTGCTCCTTATAATCACACAGTTGCTACAACAAACAACCAAACCTACTCTAACATTTTTGCCAATATCACCAACTGCCTTGAACACAACCCTTCACCACTGTAGTTCATCTACTGCCAACACTGCCCATCAACACACACACACACACACATCATTTCTCAACACCTTCTATGCACATTTACCATCACACAATCACTTCCTCTGCCATCCACCCTCTGCATACCAGGCCAGTCAACGGATGCAAACAGATGCGGATATGGCTATGTCCACATCTGTATCGGAAAATTAAAATCTACATTCGCATCCGCATCCAATATCCGTGGATATTCAAAAATTAACATTTGTATCTGCATCCGCGGATATTTTTGGATATCTGAAAAGAGGATGCAGATATTTTCGAATATCCGAAAATACCTGAAAATCCGCATCCGAAAACTAGATTGAGAATTATGATATAATGAAAATTTTGATCAAAAAAATTACAATTCATAGTATTCAAATAATAATCAATCGACAAACTAATATACTTCAGTTCCAAGTTAACAATAAACAATCCACAAAAAATCATAATAGAGTTACAAAATGCATAATTACTTAGCTTATACAATTTAAATAATTAACCATAAAACCTAAATAAACATAGATAAGGTGACGAATAAGCATCCGACTTCTTTGCAAAAGTGAAGGATAAACATCCAATTCTTTGTTCTGTCTTCAAACTCATGAGCTTTCCACGCGATCCTATAAAAAAATATATAGCAAAAATATGATCCAATAAATCAAACTTCAAACTCATATTGTATTTTGCATTGGAAATGCTGCTGCTAGTGCTGCAGAAGCAGCACCAAGTGCTCGGGAGCAGCAGCACCAAGTGCTGCTGTCAGAAAGTGCTGCTGCACTTGGTGCTGCAACAGCTGTAATTGATGCAAGTGCTGCTGCAGCTCTTGGTGCAAGCGCTGCTGCTGCAGCACTTGGTGCAGCAGCAACACTTGGTGATGCAGCCAGAAAGTGTTGCTGCTTGCAACAGCACCAAGCACTTTATGTTGGTGCTGCAACAGCACATAAATGGAAAAAAAAAATCTATATTTTTACCATGTGCAATGGATAGTTTATGGTAGAACCGATGGTTCATCCACAAGCTCTATATCTTTACCTATTAAATAAAAAGACTGGTTAAAATTCTAAAAAAAATTTAGTATGTAAATAATAACTAACCTATGTCCGATGGTAACCAATCTTTAATACAACTCAATGCTTCCACTATGTTAGGAGATAACGAGGATCTATTTTTGGTAATCAATCTACCACCGCTACTAAACGATGATTCGAATGCTACGATAGAAACAGGAATGACTAAAATATCACGAGCAATCTTTGCGGGAGTAGGAAATATAGGACAATTTGTTTTCCATCACATTAAAATATCAAAGTTGTCGTCATCCTCATCCATCGGCAATAATTCATCTTCCAAATACTTGTCAAGCTCGGTCTTTGAAATTTGCAAACTTTCTATTTTTTGTTCTCTATAATTCTTCCACTTAAGATCCATTTTTGTTCTCTTTTTTAAACCATGATTAACATTATCATCCAATGCACAAGAAGAAGATACATTTTTATAGAATGCACTTTCTTCTTTATATAAATAGAAAAGAGATTTCAAACAATCATTGATTTTCCTAACATGAACTTGTGCATCTTCTCCATAAATCAAATCATAGAAAAATTCAATGTAAGTCATTCTATAATGAGGATCGAAAACCATTCTAATACTCATCATTAAATTGCAAGTCTTTCAATATTTCTCAAATTTAACTCTCATCATTTATGCCATGAAACAAATATAATCATGCTCACTTAACTCCCAACTAGTAATACTTTCATAAATATCACATACGCTTTTAAAATACAAATTCGCTGTTGGATATTTAACACTTGAAAATTTGAGAGTTACATCGTAAAAGATTTTCAAACATTCACAAATTTTTTTCCTATCTCCCATTCTTCTCTAGAAGGCAAACTTATATAATCTGAAGTTAACTCAACTAATCACTCAAACGCGGGACGCACTTCAATCGCACTTTCAAGCATAAGATATGTTGAGTTCCATCGCGTTGGAACATCGTAAGAAATACCTTTTCCAACTAATCTAGTTTGTGTCAATGCATTTTTCCAAATTCGTTTTCTAGACTGTGAAGACTTTGTGAAATTAACACTTTCTCTTATCTTTATAATAAGACCATGTATAGCTTTTAACCCATCTTCCACAATTAAATTTAACACATGAGTGCAACAACGCATATGAAACAAATCACCATTTGAAATCAAGACCCCTTTACCATCTAACCATGCCTTGAGATCTCTTATCATAACATCATTATTAGATGCGTTATCGATAGTAATTGAAAATAATTTCTTATCCAAATTCCAACGCAATAGTTTTGTTTTAAGAGCAGCACTAAGTGCAAGTCCAGTGTGTGGAGAAGGCATTTCATGATAATCAATTATCTTTTTTTGAAATTTTTATTCATCATCAATGTGATGACAAGTTATACAACAATAATCTATATTCTGATGTTCAGATGTCCATAAATCAGTAGTAAGACTAACACGAGTAGACAAAATATCAAACATATGTTGTAATTCAGTTCTCATATCAGCATAAAGTTTCAACACTTCACAACGAACTGTATTTCTAGAATAAAGCTTAACTGTTAGATTAATACTCTTAATAAATTCTTGGAAGTAAACATGTTTAGTCATATTGAATGTATAATCATGTTTTGCATCATATGAGCAAAACACATTCGAGTCCTACTTTGATCAAACTTCCAACTAGCTAATTTGAATGGTTTATTGGAAGACTTTTTAGTAATCAAAAGATGTTGTCCGGATAATCTTTTACTGGTATTATTTTTGGGACAAACTTTTATATGAGTTTTCATAGGTGTTGCTCACAGTGAAGTGGCTCCATTGCATATCCTTAGACAATGTTTATAGGTTGCCTTAACACAATTACTACCCTCTAACACTTCTCTATCAAAATCTTTCCATATCTCGGATTTCTAGGGTTTTATATTCAAAGATGCAGATATTTCTTCATTAGCTGGAATAATTTGATTTGGTGGCGCAATAGAGTCCGTGGTTTCTAGCACAACTATGTTATCTTTGACTTTGACATAAGCATTTGATGCAGCATATGCAACAATTTTACTGCTACAACTAGACAAGGTGTTTTCCATTTTTAAAAGTCCGTAAATATTCGTAGAACAATTGTAAGGAAGATTAAACAGATTAATTTCGATACTTTGTATCATGTATAGCAGCAAATAAAAAAAACATACCAAATGGTGAAGATTAATTTAAGAAAAATCTGAATTCAAATGTTTTTGTTAGTACCATGTCCAAACATAGATTTTATTCACATACCCAAACAAAATAAAAATTCACATATTCAAACAAGCACACAAAATTAGGCCAATGGCATGCAGTAATAATGTGACTGTCGGAAAATAAACTTATATCATTTATATCCCTATTGATAGGAATATTTCTTATTATACCTGCTTGTTTTTTTTTTCAGTGATCCATGATTTTGTGTTTAGTTGCATTATGCTTTCTGTTCCTTTTTTACTTACCAGTTTAGTTTGTTGCCTCATTGTAGGTTTGTAGAGGAGCTATGGTTATGCTTGTATCACCAATTGATGGTAAAGATGAAATTGTAAACCCATTTATTCAGCCTGATGGAGCATAAACCATTAGGCATCATTGAGAAATTATTCTTTGTGTCTAGTATATATAGACCTTAATATGTTATGGGTTGCATTCTTGGCAAGAGATACACAAGCTTCTTCTTTTTTTGGTTTAATATGCATCATCATTGTCAGTCAGTTTTAAATGTATGCATTTTCATTATGAGTTATTATGAACCAGTACTTTGTCAATGTATTGCACTTTTCAAGTTATCACAATATATCCTGTACTTGGGATCTGCATGGGCTTAATTTTTTAAATTATTCATTTCCAAAGGAGTACACCACTTTATAATGAGTTCTGGTTTCAAAAAAAAGCTTGGAAATTCTGCAATTATCTTTCAGTACACCTGGTTGAATCATAACCGAGGACTCAAGAGTAAATTAATGTTAGCTTTTAAATATATTGTATCTACCACAAACAGTGGAACATTTAATTAAGTTTTTGTTGTAGTTACTATTTACTAAAACTCGCTGTCTAAATTGGCATCAAAAGCAAGTGCAAATTGAATTTAATAAGAGTATTAAACTCTAATTTAATTCCCTTTATAGTGGCTAACTCCTACACACTTTTCTAAAGAGCTTGAATGACACAGGAAATATAAACGTTCTAATTAAACATAAACATAGTAACTTTACCAGCATCATAGCTCGAATGACACAGGAAAAATGAAAAATATTCAACTGGCTAAGTGAATATTAGTATCTTTGGTATGCATTATTTATTCAGGAAATTATTGGGAAGGAAATTTTTTTTCAACATTTTAGTCTTAAGGACAGACCTTCAGCATTTTAGCCTGAAGGACAACTTTTTTTAGGTATCATTTTTAGTTATTGATAGCATTTTTTAGGTATCAGTTTGTAGCGGTAGCAGTTTTGAAAAAATATTTATCCTTATCAATAATTTTGGAAGAATGTTTGTCCTTTTGAATAATTTTTAGGAGAATATTTGTTTTTGGGGTTAAAATATTTAGGTCGTGTCCTTGAGGCTAAAAATATACGAACTTTTGTCCTTTAAATTAATTCCCCTTATATTACAGTGCACCTTAATATAGAAATAAGACATAAAAAATAATTCAAGAGAGATTAAGTTAAGAGGTATATAAGTACTTGTTATGAAATATTACATATTATAAATAATTCTTATTGTGATACTATTGTGATACCAATATTTATCAAAATAACCTTTTAGGCTGCAACTGAAGAAACATAAACTGCATAAAAAAATTAAATTAACCTAAACCATTTGAAAGTAAATTAACCTAAAAAAGAACAATATATCTCTATCATAACAGATATATACACATTTATGTTTCTTCAGTTTGCGGCGCGACTTAGCTGTCGTGTTTGTCGTGAAATATTATAGAAACAGGGAGAAGTATCTGAGATGAGAGTAGCAAGTTGAAGTGGTGGATTGAATATTCATCTAATTGCTGCGAGGCGGAGCAGCGAGGAGTTTCGAACTAAGGCCGGAGTCGAAGTAGCGAGGCGAGTGGTTTCGAACCAAAGCCGGAGCCGAAGCCGAAGCAGCGAGGCGGAGCTGCGAGGTGAGTGGTTTCGAACCAAGGCCAGAGTCGAAGCTGCGAGGTGGAGCGACGTCGGAGTGATGGGTTGTTTAGTCGATTTAGGGCTATTGCGATTTAGGGTTTGATATTCCTTTTATTAGCGGCCGTAAGAATTGAGATGAAATAAGAATAAACGAAAATGAATTGACTCAATTGAGGGTTTGAAGTGAATACCGCTTGCCTACTTAGGGTTTGTTTGTTGGGCTTGGGCCGTTGGCCTTTAATTTCCACATAAATTTTAACCATAACTTATGGGTATCTTTAAATAATAAATCAATAATCATAACAATTTTTATTATAACTAATTTCGGATTGGACGGATGTTTTTCGGATACGGATATACTCGTATCTGTATCCGCATCCGAATTCTCTTTCGGACATCGGATATCCGCATCCGCTATTCGGATATCGGATAATATCCGTATTTTCGGATACGGACTCAGACTGATTTCGGATTTTTCGGGTATCCATTGACAGGCTGCACACCAAACACCAAGCTGTTCACTTATCACTTCAATCCGGTCATACAACTCCTAGCTACTGCACCTCTCACCCCACACAGTGAACTGCACTTCATCCCAACCAACCTCACTTCACTGCCTCGACAACAGGCACAAAACAGCAACCGAACCTCTTTTACTGCACCTACCACCTCCTCATTTACAAGCCTCGGTGACAACCAACACTGTTGTACTGCCACCACATACAAACATAAGTAACCACCTATCACCACAGCAACTACCCCTTCCACCTGAAACTGCTGACTTACCCACCACCAAAACTGTCAACAACATCATACTTCAACATTTCAAACTGTGCTTACCATCATTCATCCCCTATACCACCACTGTCAATTGTAAGTCCACACCATTGTTATACTTCGATCATCCAACTCCTACCTGCACGAAACAGTGCACAAAACACTGAACCCAAACTGCCAACCCCCTGACACACATTCTCCATACAAAATCACTACCACCATCACATTGCTACACTTTATTACTCTGCAACATACAGCAACAGACTTCTACTCGCTGCAAACAACATCACCCACTATCATCTAACAACACCTCCCCCATCAAAAACTGCAGTCTCCCCTCCTCTGCCTGCCTGCACATTAGTGCAACTTCATTTACTTCCTCACTTCAACATACCACACTTCCTTCATCTTCTCATCACTACAAAACTAACAACCACTGGCCATAACCATCATACTGTCACAGCAAACCATATTTGTTCATCCCATACATTACACTACAAACTGTTGCATACATACATTACAAGCCAACTGCCTCTTCTCCGTTTACCTCTACAATTCCTACTGTCATCAACACAACCAACTGCTGCATCCTTTCTCTACAACATCTCTGACCAATTTGCTCACTGCCTTCACATTCAATATGCCACTGATCATCCCACAACCTCATCAGGTAAACAACCCTTCCTCTGACAACATTAAACCATCAAAACTTGTGGCAACAGTTCACTCACCTTTGCTTAAGCCATCAAAACCATTTTGGCACCACTTTCTTGCCCAACGTCATTTCAGCAAACCGCAACGTATTCACGAACGCACTTCCTCAAAATTGCCTCATCCCCAATCCAACAGCAACTCCATCGCCTGCCTCGGCAACTGAACTCGAGAACCGCCTTGCCGCGAGCATCGACCAAGAACAAACCCGAGACCTAAATTTCACTTCGAAATCTTTATTTCGAAATCGCCTAAAAAAATCGCAATTCTGTCTTTTGTAAAGGGAAAAGAGAATTTGGTGAAATTGAACGAAATTAAATGAGTCGATTGTGTTTGTGAATTTGAGAAACCAAGAATTTTTTATTTTATTTTTTTATCAGATAGTGGCGGGTCTAGTTTCTTATTTGGGCCGGGTGGAGATCTTGTTTGTTTTTATTACCTTTTGTTTATTTTTTATTTTTTTATTTTAGTTCATTTTTCTTTTTGTCCTGTCATCTTAAAAAAACAAATCTTTTGTTTAGACCTTTTACCAATTTTTTCCCTTTAGAAAAAATAATAAATAAAAATAATAATAACAAGTTTCTTGTGTTGTTTTCAATTTTCTTTTGTTTTGAGTTCGGTTATATTGTTTAATTTTTGTTATTCTCTATTATTTTGTGTTCAAATTTTTTTTTTCCTTTCCACTTAAACAAATTTGCTTTTGTTTCTTAAAAAATGAAAAAAAAAACTGTATATATCATGTTTTTAGTTTCAAGTTGCAAAAGTAGGAAACCCGAATGAGAAGAGTTGCTACCAAAAATAAATTGTTTGCTTGCTTATATAAAAAAATGTTGCTTTTAAAATAAATTGCTAATAAATTCTGCATGCTCTGTTATCGTGCTTTTATTCCTTATTTTTATTTGCTTTGCATTGTTGGTTGCTTGCATTTGCATTTGTATTAAAAAATTTCAAAAATTCAAAAACAAAAACAAATTCCATTCATAGTTGCATTGTTAACACACGTTTAATTTCAATTTGCATATCATCTTAGAACTTGACTAATAATAACGGTTAGATATCTTAAGGGTGTCACGAGCTCACCTAGGGCTTAATTGTATATTGACAAGTTGTTTCTTTGAACAATTTATCTTCTTGATGTCTAGGCTATGGCAGAGCAATAATCGGTATAAATATTATGGTGATTCATAAATATTATACTGATTGTTTCTCTGAAGGTACTTAAACCTTCAGTTGTATTGCTACGATGATTCGTGGTGTACCGATAAATCTTGTCTGTTACCTGGCTGAGAACTATCTTGTTGAATTAAGACAAAGTGTGATTTACAATTTTGGGTTAGGAGCTACTTAGGATAGAAAATTCATAATTAAATCCTTGCATTCATTTAGTTGCATTAGTTCATGCATATTTAAAAAAAAATTCAAAAGCCAAAACTAAAAAATTTGTGAATATTTCTTAACTTAGTTTTTAAATCATTTTCATTTGAAAATTTTCAAACAAAATCAAGAATCCAAAAAAAAAATTAAGTTAGTTTTTTTAGAGAAAACAAAATAATATATATATATATATATATATATATATATATATACAAGCTTTTTAAAACAAAAAAAAATGGAATCCAAAAAATAAAACAAAAATCAAATTACCCTTTTGAAAAATAAATTCCTTTTGGTAAATAGTTTTCTTTTATGAAAAAAACCAAAAAAAAGAAAAAAAAAACTTTTGAAAATGTCGAATTTTCCTATTCTCAAGAATTTTACAATAGTTGTAAAAATCAATATAATTCATATAATTTCACGCCAAATTATTATGGATATTTTAATGACAACTATTATAGGAACAATTCGAATTTTTAACCATAAAGTTTTCAAATGATGACCAATCCTGAAATCTCGAAAATAGCATTGAAATGATTTCATATTTACTTGAACTCTCTACACAAAATGACCAAAGGATAATTGAAGTGTAATTCATATTTGTGCAACAACTCAAGTCAAGAACTTCAAAATAATCAAAATTTGAATTAATTTCAAAATTCAAACGATTTCGAGTATAACTCATGCCAATACAATTTCGAATTTCAAAATGAATTTCAAAGTCAAAATGAAAATGTGAACCACTTTTTAAATAATTTTGACAATGAGAATAATCTCCATTTTGGTTCAATGGATTTTTTTTCCTCAACAATTCCAAATTGAAAATCCTCATGTTAATAATTATAAATTTGATTTTGTGGAGAAAATGGACGAAATTTACAAAGAACACACGGACTTGTTGTTTGCAACATATATGAAACAAGGTGAGAGAAAAATCAAATCCCAACGTGTGACAAGTCAAATGATAATCCACCTTTTACCAAAATTGTCGAGTTTCAAATAACAACTTTTGAAATTTAAAATTACGATATTAATGAAGTTGTTGAAAATACTGTAATGAATGCGATTTTTCGTTGACGAAAACCGACATCAATACGTCCACTGTATCAACTGTCGAGCAATCGAAAGCCGAAAAACCGTACCGTTTGGATTTTTAGAAAAAGAAAAAGTATAAGAAGATGGAAAAAGATAGAACAGAACAGAAGAAATAACAGAACAACATCAGAATCTCACAATATAATAAATAAATGAATAATCTTTAAACAAAGAACTATATCAGTTATTACATTACATTACATTTCATTACATCATCAGAGTGTACAACAACAAACAACATCAACAGCGGAAAAGAAATACTATATACTAGTAATACGTCATGCTATCCATCTTGCCTCCAGCAACTCCTGAATATCCTGAATAAACCTTAACTCTTGACTGCCCGTGTGGAAATTGGTGGGCACCCAGAGTTTAGGAAGGAAAACAATAAACTCCGAGTCAGTCGTGTGACTGGTGTGAGAACTCAAAACAGTTTATTTTCTTTAAAATCAAAATAGAGGAATATTTTTAAAGTCAATTCGCAATGCTTTTAAAATGAGACTACCATAAGGCCTCCCGCAACACACACAATGTAAACGCAGAATCGGAGGAGATTTCTCCTTATGATAGTCAAAGATGCTTGATACGCATTAAAAAAGAAACATTTGATATTATTACTAGTGCATAGTGTAGAAAACAATTTCGAAAGTAGAATATAAATCTTAGCCAGCATAGGCATTCCGCATTTATGCCTACTATAGCAACCATGTTCAATAGCAGGTTACCGCCACATTCCATAGCAGGTTCTACAACTAAAACCGTACAAGTCTCGTATTGTTTCTTTGGATTTCTAACAAATGGTCAGGCCAAGGAACTTCCCATTGCCACATGAAAACGCCTCTGGAATGACGTCCCGAGAACCAAACCGGATCTCTGCCAACACAAGGCCGGGTTACCCCTAACTGGGTAACTACTGACACGAATATGTCATCCCCCGATCGTAACCGATCTATCCGAGGATCCTCGATTTTCAACAACCACAAAATATGCAGCAACAACATAGGTTAAATATATGGGCTCCATACCATGATACCACCTCTATCCAGAAGGAATGACATACACTAAAGGGGCGCTACCCCCTAATAACCTTGCCGCATCCTTCCTGTTTTGACCATTTTCGGAGTGTGAGGTCCGACGAAGTCTCGTCCACAAAGCCACACTTTATACAAAAGCCGTGCTTTGGGTCAACAAATGATCATAGAAATGATCACCAAGATAAATGATCAAATAAATGATCCTATCACAAATGATCAAACAATGATCATTTCACAGCAACACTCAGCATGCCACACTACCAAATTGGGAGTATATCACTAATAACCTTCAACTGTATAACCTATGAGCTCGTAAGCTCAAAGAAGGGTGTTAAGCTAAGAGAATAAATTCTCCGCCACCAACAGAAATATATTTGAAAGAAATCAGCTTTAAATCTCAATTTGTAATGTCAGACATACAATCCATACAAGTCTGTTCCGGGCTCGAACAGAACCGAAGGCACTTACAAAGAAGTCCTTGCATTCCGGATATTCACTAATCACGACAGGACTTCCCATCACTAAGGGTGATAAAACATCTATATCGGAGATCAGCCGATGTAGAGTAACTCGATGGTAGTCCTTCCGTTTTCATAAATATCCGGTCTTCAACACCGGTCATCAAATGCAATCCATAACGACGTATCACATATTCGGAATGGGTTATACGACCCCAAGGTCCTTTCCCGGCTAACCCGAATAGTGAGCGCTTATTCAAAAATAAGTGTGGCATTCAAATTCAAGCAATTCACAACAAATACCTATTTAAAGGTAAATATTGATAGTCACATTATTTAACTATCAATAGGCATGCTCAACATCACCAAATCCAAATAATTTCCCAAATTATTTACTTTCTAAAATATCTTTACTAGATATATAATTTCCCACACTTCAAACATTTGAAAACTAATTTTCAAATCACTTTTCAATCCTTTACCATTTTTGAAAACAAATTTCAATCATTTTCCTTTCTCGGGAATACTTTCATTTCAAAATGGTTTATTTAAACCAATTAAATAAATCATTAACGATTTACTTTATATTTACGTTCCAAATCCGTAAATTAATTCCCATAATTTCAAAAATAAATCAACATTTATTTTTAAACAAATTCCCCTTTTTATTTATAAATTCCATAGTGAATTTACATTCCAAAATATTTATGAATATACGATTTCAATTATTCATTTTCAATTTATCTTCAAAAAGATAAATTCTCACAACATTTCATTTCACATTGGAAAAAACATTTCCATACTTATTTATTAATAAGTAATTCACAAATCCATTCAATTTCAACACTTGGAAAATATTCAATATACTTAAATTGAAAATTAAGTATATATTTCATTCTTTAAGAAATCATTCTCTTAAACACATTTGTTTGGGCCAAAACGAATGTTACGTAAAACATCGTTACGACGACCCAAAATCACTAGTATAGGGATTCAAGGTTTAAATAGATATATAAATCCCAATACTATACAAAACATTTTCTTTCGGAAACCATTTACTATAACAACAGTGTTATAGTCCACCATTTCCTTCTATTTTTCGAAAACGTCTATTTCAACAATAAATGTTGAAATCTATGGTTTCGATTCATAATACATTTTAAAACATCTTTAAAATAATTAACTTCATTCTATAATATTCCTTTTGCCAAACATGACTATTTCATTCAATAATGTATTCACTGTCCAAAACGTGAATATATTTCCTTTAATAAACTTCACTATTCAACTTGTCAAATTAAATTGATTTCGAATTTATAAACAATGTTTATAAATTCCATTTCTGTTTATAAGCTTCGATTTATAAATCTCATTATTAACAAATTCCATTTATATCTCATTTAAATGCCAAAATCCGATTTATAAGATAATTACTTATAAATCTTCTATTTTACAAAATCTATTTATTTTATATCTTCATGATTTACAAATCTATAATTTTCAATGAAGTCCATTTTATTCTTCATTTTAACACTTAATAAACTTGTTTTATAATTCCAATATTTTTAATTTATAAATATCCATTTATCAATCTTTTATAAAAATTGTTTGTAATAGTTCAAAAATTCTAATTTAAACCATTTTATAAGTTTATTAACTATTTATTTCAAAAATCACTTTTCGGTTATATTTCCATAAAAATCATACTTTTATATCATTAAAATTTTAACGTTTATTTATTTTTAACAATTCAAAATTTAATAAAACGTATACTTTTGAAAATCACTTTAAAATTCCTTTTAAAACCAAAATCATTATTTTTAAAACTTTAGAAATGGATCCGATGATGCAACAGCACCAAATAGTCAATCACGACATCCAAATATCATATATCGATATGATAATCAACAAATATCAAAATATCTGTAAATAAATCAATACAGTTGAGGAATCCAGTTGGATCCCTCCAACCTGCTTCCCTGCATCCAAAAACATTAGCACAATACCAATTCCGCTCCAGTACGGAATTATCGCGGTATATGGGATTTATAATTATTATCCGCTTAATAGACGGCGCAATAGGGTCTCATCCGCTATATAATGCGGGAAATCAACAACTGCAATATATACATATGCCAATATATATATATATATATATATATATATATATATAGCTATAATATATAATACCAATTTCACTGTTTATGAAATATTCGCGGTATATGTTTTTAATAAATAACATCCGCTTACTAACGGCGCATAATGTCTATTTTAACAATCAATAGATAACAATCATCATTCAAACATGCATTCAAGTATTTCAAATCTAACTTTTTAAAATATTAAATCGAAACTATTCGATTGAGTGAGAAGTTCTCATCTTGAATTTCCGATAGCAATTCGTAGCGTTTTATTTCGAATAAAATTAAACGAATGTTGACTCCAATCCAATTCCATTGCGTAGTGCTCGACACTACAGTTCCAACGCACTTCGTCACGTCAGATTCCGACCTCGCAGCAAAAAGTTATGCATTTTTAAAGTTTGAACAATTTATATTATATAAATTTACACATTCTTTTATTTAATTTTAAACCTAGGCTATCATCTGCCGTTCGTTTGCCTTCAACAAAATCTGGCCGTGCAACATCTTCTTCCACATCTCCAGTATGCACGCTCTCAGGTGCTTCACGCGAACATAACCCAATACTTGCCGAACTAGGGCTCGACTTTGCAACCACCACAAGCCACTAGAGGTCAATCTGGAACTTCCACTGCGTGCGCCTCCGCGAGCTCGCCCACTGCCTGGTGCTTGGCCAAGCTCGGCCACCTTATGCTCGAGAAAACACGTGCAAATCGAGTATGAACACGGGCCATTTTCTCCACCTCCGATCAACGATAGCCAATCTTAGCCGTATGGATTTAAAGCACTCGTGAAGCTCTCCTATATTATAGTTGATGATTTCGCATGAATGTCGACGGATTGGGAGAGACTGAGGGGAGAAGAAGGGAATATTCTGGCCATTGAATATGTTAATGGCGGCCGGAGCAATTCGAAACCCTAGGGTTGATGTTTGTTGCAAAAATGAATCATTGAGTCCTTTTTATAGAAAATTCACAAATTACTATTCAGTTTCGGATTTTTCAAACTCCGATTTACGCGCGGTGACCATCGTTTCTAGGGTTTATCCTGCGTTCCGGACACAATGGAACAGGTTTCAGAAGCTAATTCGATCATCTGTGCGAGTTATGGCAATAAACGTTCAATTTAAATTAAACCGATTTAACGAATTTTATAGGCGTTTTAGCTTGCACCGGACAAACGGTAAATCAAATTGACACGAAATTTGAAACCTTACAATAATATCACATTACGGATCCGATGAAACTGGTTTCGTCGAAATCCGAGACTTTTTGAAAAATGACTATTTTAACTCGCCAAATTAATATTAAAACAATTTCGATGCGTTTCGAGCTGCCACGGTCAAACGAAAACTCCGATTGCTACGAAATTTGAAGTCCGATAATAACAAACTATTATGGATCCAATGGAACTGGTCTCGTCTAATTCTGAGACTGTTCAAAAATTGGCTATTTTTCAGTCGATAATTAAATATTAAAATATTCAATTTTCACAAATTAACTTTAAATTCGATTTTAAAAGTTCTAAAATATCATTCTAACTCCAACATGATAAAATAAAATTTTACAAATCATTTTCAATCATATTTAACCCAATTTTCAATTATTTCTGTATTTTCACATATTAAATTATCGATTTAATTATCCAATTAAATCCAATATTCGAAAAATAAATTATTCGACTTATAAATTTCACTTATTAATATTTAAAATTAAATTAAATATCAAATTTTAATTAATAAAAGTTCTAGGTCGTTACAAATACGGTAATTGAGTTGGATTTCAATTATTTTGAGGGTGAGAAACTCGATTTAAATTTTGATCTTTCTTTTTCTGATTTTGAAAAATTGAATGCAACAACTTTGGATTTTGAACTTCATATATGCAATGAAGTTGTTTGAATAATTCAACAAAGGGAGATAAATTTTGTGAACACAAATTCTTTAGACTTTTCGAAGATGAGTTGTTAAATTTTAAAGAAGAAGATTTAAGTCACCATTTCATTTTTGAATCAATAATTTTGAAGAAGTTTTCAATGATAGGTTTGAATTTCAATTTGGTGAAAATAAACTTGAATTTAATCAATTGTTTTATTAACCCCAAAAATCATCGAAAATAAAATAACTCAACCGATTTTTAGTAAAACGACATTCGTTTTTCCAAATCAAGATTCAACTGTGAAATCTTTTTATGGTTTGGTTTTCTATGCTTAAGCTACGTCGCTCATACTTGACGAGACAATGAGTTGGTCTTTGAAACACTGTTTCATTTACTCTTTAACCTTATATTTTCTAATGTCATATAAATAATAATCGTTTCGTTTTCATGTAAATATAGGCCATATTTTTATTTTATTTTTTTCTTCTTTCACTTGGATTGACTGTGGAGACACATTCAAAATCAATAATGGAGGATTGTCATCTTCATTTTTCATGGTTTTTTTGCATTTTCTTTCTAAAACTTAAAAAAACAAAACGAAAAAAGGAATTCCAAAAACAATTTTTTTTAGCATATTGATTTACTTTTAAAGGAACACTATAGGATAAGTATAGGATTTTGGTTATTAAATTGAAATTTTTGAAAATTTATTTGTCTTAATAAAAGTAAAAATAAAGTTTGATTACAAGTAACTACGGTTTAACTACTATATAGGAAGGTTCATGGTGATAATTGTGAAGTATATTCTAATTGAAAATCTTTGTTTAAAAAGTGGTGGATATAAAGAAAAGGATATAACATTTTTTATCTTCTAAGTTAAATGGTGCTAAGATGATTTTGCAAAATTCTCTCTTCAAAAAAATAGAAAAAACAATATATATATATATATATATATATATATACTATTTTACTAATACCTAGAGCCATGTATTTACACGCAAGTGTGTACACTCACCATGCTCTGTAGAACTAAATTCCCGAGTCAAACCAAAAGACACACGAGCAACCCCCGAGCCAATTGCAGACTTACCCGAGCAACAACCCTTTCTTCTTCTTCTCTTTTCTTTTAACTTTGATTTATTTTAAAATTAAAAATTGTCTAAAATCACTCGCGTATGCACTCGAATCCCAACCCGAGCAAAAACAAAATTTCCCCGAGACCTTCTTCGATTTCTACTCCATCTTCTCAAACCAACAGCAACCAATCAAACCCAGGTCCCCTCAGGTCATCGATTTCTACTCCATCGTCGCACTCAAGTCATCGATGCCCTGCCCTAGTCTTTTGACCACCCAGGTCCCCTGTTTTCGCCGTTGTTCGAAATTTAACACTTCGACTCAAACTGAAACAAAACCCATCACCTACAAACACCTCGTCCCAATCATCTCAACCCCTTGACGCCACGCATTCACGACTGAAGCTTCGTCAACCTTCCTTGCTTCAATCCACCTAGGTCCCATTCAACTCAATGCTTCAATGACCACGAGTTAGCCTCACATTCTTCGTCATTCAAATCTTGACATTGAACCCTAGATCGTCATCGTTGAGTCGCCACGGTGAATAATAAATTCACCCATGATTTTTTCGACAAATATTATCCCATCAGCCACCTTCCACATCGACTTCGAGACCCTGACCACCGTGATCGCTAGAACTTGCCAAAAGTACAATTTTCGTTCATTCTAAAAATTCTCAACATCAAATCGCTTAAAAATCACGAGACCTGTATCTAAAATCATAAATTCGTGATACAAACTTGATTATATAATCAGATTTTAAAGTTAAGGTGTTTGAATTTTCTGATATACTATGATTTTACTGTGAATTACCCTTTTTCACAAAATTTATTTTATATTTTTGCTTGAAATTATTTTTAAAAATAAGTTCACATTAATATCATCATTTTATCTTCAATGATCTTATTTTAATATCGATTGTATAAATAGCAGTTAAATTTTGTTCTGTTGGGTTTAAATCTGTAGAACAACAGAGAGTTGTACATATATAAACACAGACATACCCACATCACTTCACACACATACATGCAGGTATATTCATACAATCACACAGGCATATATTTCAAATACAATCTAAGCATTCAAAAGATAGAAGAGGTCAAGTTTTCTCACCTAAAGATTTGGAACAGAGCAGTAGAGACCTGGAAGTATGAAGCAGAGGATAGATTGGAAATCTGGAATTTTTTGATCTTGTTTAAAGCTGATCTGATCTAAAGCTTTTATACTGTTGCTTTATTTTTTGAATATTGATTTTCAAGTAAATTTCCAGGCTTGTTTTTGCTTGATTCAGAGTTGAATCTCTGTTTTGAGTAGAATTAGTTGCTCCAGGCTTTATATTTTTTTTAAAATAGTTTCCTGCTATCAGGTTTTGAAGACTGAAAGCGATTTCTTCTTTTTTATTGAACCCATGCTTTGCTTCCAGACTTGAATTTGTTTCTCTAGTTGCATATTTTGATCTTGATCTATTTTATTATGTTGAATCAATGCTTGATCCTTGCATTGCTCAGTTGAATCTATTGCTTTGCTTCAGGTTGAAACTGAAGTTTTGATTTTTTTTTTGTTTTCCAGGTTGAAAATTTGAGGTTGAGGGCTTTTCAGATTTTTGATTTGAAATTTTGTTCTTTTGATCAGTGTTTCGTTTTGATATTGAGATGATTTTCGTTTCTTCTTTTATTTACTGATTTCAGTTTTGATGTTGAAAATATGAGAAGAGGAATGAAATTTGGTTTTTACTCTTCAATATCTAAAATTTTAATTTATTCTTTTAAAATAAAATTTAAATCATGACACTTGTTGACCACATAGCGTTAAAACCTTACACTTGTTAATTCATATCATTAATATTTCTACACTTGTTTTATCTTATAATCTCAATTTTACAAATGTTCAAATGTAAACATTTGTGTTTAAACCCATTTCTTAAATTTTATTTAATTTATAAAACATGTTTTATGTTTTTAACCCTTGTTTAAATAAATTTAAAACTTTGTTTTAAACCCTCTCTTTATTTTAATTTACGAGTTATGTTTTCTCTTTTATACTTTTAAATGTGTATATACATACGTATAATTTACATTGATATAGCTTTTAAATAAAATGATTTAGAATCAAATTATACACTAATAACCATTTGTTTCTTAAAATATAACCTTGTAATAGCAACTCAAAAATTATTGTATTAATTTCAAAATATAACTTCCAAATCATAATTATAAAACAAATTTTTCATAAATTTAAAATATAGAGTTTTAAATCCAAATGGTTTTGAAAATGAAATTGAAAGTTTTGAAGATAAAAGTTATTTTGAATAGCTTAATAAAATTTTAAAATTTAATTTGATTTGGATTTGAATTCAAGATTTGAAATTGAATTCTATGTTTCGAAATTATGGTTTAAAAAGATTATACGAGTTATAAAAGTGTTTATATGAGTTTTAAACCATTTTAAAAAGTAATTTTTTGGGAATTTAAATTCAACCCAAGTTTATACTTAAAAGGCTTTAACTCGTGCAAATGTAATCAGGTTTTTTTGAAACGAAAATTATTTGTCTTCAAATAATAATAGCTTTCATATAAAGAAAGGATTTCCAATTTGGGTTGAAAAATTTCAAGTTTGAAATGAAATTGTGGATTGTTTTGAAAGCTATGAATGAATCTTTGTGAAAGATTGTTAAACTTCGTTTTGAAATTGAAGAGGATTTTAAATGGTGTATCTTATACATATAAAAGATTTGAAATGGGAATTGTTTTGAAAGTTATGAATGGATCTTTGGAAATGGTTTTGAAAGCTATGAATTGAATCTTTGATTTAATGATTGGAAGAGTTAATCCAATTTGAAATGGAATTGTTTTGAAAGGCTATGAATGAATCTTTGTGGAAAATTGGTGATCTTTGTGAAATGAATCTTTTTGTTTAAAGATTTGAAAACGGTAATTGATTAAACCATTTGAAAGAAAGGTTTTGGATAATAAGTTGTGACTTAATTGAAATCCCAATATCCATATGTTTTAAGTATTGTGCTCATTATTCGGTTTAGCCGGGAGAGGACCTTGTGTTATATAACACATTCCCAATAATGATACATTATTATGGATTGCATTTGAAGACCGGTGGTGAAGACCGGGTATTTTCGAGAATGATAGGATAACCTGTCGAATGTCTCTGCACTGAGTCGCGCCGGTATAGAGATCTCCATATGTGATGGGGAGTCCGATCGGGATTGTGAATACCCGGATTGCAAGGGCTTCTTTGGAAGTGCCTTCGGTTCTGTTCGAACCCGGAACAGACTTGTACGGATGTGTGTTTGACATTACACTTTGAGATGTAAAGCTGGTTTCTATCAAATTCATTTTGTTTGGTGGCGGAGAACTTATTCTCTTAGCTTAACACCATTCTCTGAGACGTACAAGCTGAGAAGATATGTAGTTGATGGTTACTAGTGATACATTCCCAATTTGGTAATGTGGCATACGAAGCGCTGTCGATCATTTGTTGACCAAAAGATGGCTTTGTGAAAAAGCGTAGCTTTATGGACGATACTTCTTCGAGCCTCACAACCCGGAAATGGTCAAAACAGGAATTTTGCGGCAAGATTATAGGGGTCGTGCCCCTAGGGTATGTCCATCTCTTCTGGATAAAAGGTGATATCATGTTATGGAGCCCAGATATTTACATATGTGGTTGCTGCATACATATTGCTATGCGGTTGTTGGTGTCGAGCAACCGGGGATGGCATATCTTGAGGATTACTTCTGGGAAGGGGTAAGCCGGCCTTGTGTCGGTAGGGAACCGATTCGGTTCTTGGGGGTGTCCCTCCAAAGGCGTTCCATTTTTAAGGAAATTTCTTAGCCTGACCATTTGTTGGAAATCCAATCATCTATACGCGCCTTGTACGGTTTTAGTTGTATAACCTGCCATCTACCTATGGTGGCGCCCCACTGTTTAGATGGTAGTTATAGTAGGCATAGTTCGAAATGTCTATGCTGGCTAAGATTAATATTATACTTTCGAAAGGTATTCTGCACTATGCACTAATAATAATATCAAATGATTTTCGCGTATCAAGCATTTTTTACTGTCATAAGGAGAAATCTCCTCCAAGTTGCGCATGCACTGTGTGCGTGGCGGGAGGCCTTATGGCAGTTTCATTTTCCAAAAAGCATTGCGGTTTTCAATGTTTTAAATTCTTTTGTTGTTTTGAAGATAAAACTGTTTTTGTTTTCTCATACCAGTCTCATAACTGACCCGAGTTTATTGTTCCCTTCCTAAACTATGGGTGCCCACAATTTTCCACACGGGAAGTCTAGAGTTGGGATTTTCAGATAATCAAATAGTAGGTGTAGATAGCATTCAATCTCGGGATGTTGGCTATCGCATTGTGATGGAGTTTGGTTCAGTTCAACTTGATGGTGGTTCGAGCTTGAAGTTTAGAGCTTTGGCTTCGAAGATTTGGTTTGGAGTTGCAGATTTTGGATTCACTCTTCATCGAAGATCGTATTTGAGTTATCTCTTCCGTTGTTATCATATTCCTCTGTTGTATATATATCTTTGATATGGTTGTATCATATTATGTCAGATTTGTTGTATCGATGATATATATTATTCATTTTCTTCCACTGTATTGTTGTACTTAATGTGTTATAAGCTCCGGCAAACCAGATTCGGCGTTTGAATCTGCGGCATTCGAGTACAAGTGGAGTACGGGTGCAGATTTTTGGTGGTCGAGTCAGGATCGTTACACGTAAGCCCAAAAAGCGATGCACGATCTGTATATCCGGCCTCAGTTTATCTGATTTTGGTGTATGTATATAAAAATTATTTTATTAATAATGCCTAGACGATAGGTTCACTCACTTGTGTGTTCACTCGCCATACTTTGTATTTCCCTCATGCATGCCCGAAAGGCAGTGCATGGGTGATATATCTAGCCTCATTTTTCTGAGTTAGGCATATGTAAATATTGTTAATATCAATAAAATTTTCAAATAAGATTGAATAAGCAATTGAAATCCCAACACTATTTTAACTTATTTGATTTGACTTGTTATTGAAAAGAAAAGAAAATACCACTTTGAAAAACTTTGATAATCAACTAAGAATCCATTTCATAGTTGCACTATGTTATCAACCTAAAGAACTAGCTAAACTAGAGTCTATTTGTTTTGATAACTTAGTTTTTATTGGAAATTTTGACGAGTAAAATGACTAAAATTTCATAATGATGACCAAAACTTCTATTTAACTTATTCATGTCAATTTTAAAGTAAACTCTTCATTTGTAATATTTTCAAAAACTTGCATCCATATCATTGTAAATAAATCTTGCATTTAGGAAACTTTCACTTTGCATTTTTATATTGTGTGTAGTATCCGCTGAAAACCCTCACGAGACAGCACTTGTCCTACTAGGACACCTAGAAGTTTAACGGTTTGTTGCATACACTCAACGCGATCGTTCTCCCTACGAAAATGGATTTATCTTAGTTTTAGTTTATTCGACGACGAATAAAAAGATAAGTGTAGGGGTATTTGATGTGCACGTAAATGTGCATATTCTTACTTCCATATTTAATATAATTAAATAAAATAAATGATCATATTATGTATTTTAACATGTTTAAACCAAAATTCAAATTATTTTCAAATCATCATTTAGAGATAAAATGGTCATTTTCGTGTGTTAATTAATTTGAGAAAATTCACTTGCGCTTTTTATTTTTATTTGTAGGAAAATTGGATGAAAATTACAAGAGGCTTCATGAAGAAATGTGTATGCACAAGAGAAGGAAACAAATGAAGATGGAAATAATTTATTTCATGAAACATGGAGGACTCCACCTACCCACTTACCTTGATGTACGATTAGAAGTTAATACACATGTTAGTGGAGCTTAAAGTTTCATGCATATTTAAATGGAGGATTATCTTATGCTAATGATAACTTGGTGGCCACACTTCCTAAGAGGGTAGTTTGGATAGGTCCCAAAAATATGATTAGGGTTTTAGGCTTGTATAAATACCCCATATGTTCATGTAATTAATCTCCTTAGCCTCCTCTTTGTCAGAAATGTGGATTACGGATCTTAAGGCTGGAATAACACTAGAGGGGGTGAACAGTGTTTTATGGATTTTCTAAATCTTTTTGAAACTTATGTAATTTAATCAATAATGAATGCAATTCACAGACACAGATGTAATCACAGAATCAGACACAGATGCAAATAGTAAATAAAAGCAGTAAAGGAAAGAACACACCAAGATTTTATACTGGTTTGAAGTTACCCTGCATCTAGTCCCGCATAACTGTATGAATTTCTTTTCAAAATAACCTCCCAGATTACACCCTCTATTTAGATGCTACGAGGTACACCCTCCTGTATTCGAGTCCGGGCCAAACTCTCTTGGTTTAACTAGGCTACAAGATCACCTAATTGATTTTCAGGGCTACTATCACACCCAATTGATTTCAAGGCTCAACCGCACCTTTTACTCAACAATTTGATTTACAAATGATCCTATAACTCAGAATAGCACCAAGATCTTATGGAGAGAGTGGCAGAGAATCAGACAAGAGATAATCAAGTTTGATTCACTTGGTATTTCGACGGAGTATAGTTTGGGATTCTTTAGAATAAATGTGGAAGATGAAGTGGAGAGAAAACAAGTAAAATCTAATTAAAAATTCGTTTAGAACTACTGGTATTTATAGAAGATTGACACCCATATCTATTCGTGAAAGGATACGACGAATAGACACTTCTTTTGAAAATTTGCCCATGTCGACATGGGGAGTAGGAGTATGTCGACATGCTCTAGGCATACATGGTGATTTTGATCTTTCTTATTAAACTTGGTTTCTATATTTTGTCAAAAAAATTTCTAAACTTTGTAAATATATTTGAATATAGTTTAAACATATAAAAGTAAATTTTAATATATATAATCTTAATCTATAAAGTGACTTAAAATCTGAGTATATAAATATTTAAAAGCAAAATATTAAATACAAGAGATAGTTTAAAATCAAGGACAATTTTGAAATCAAAATATTAAAAATGATAAAGATAATTTTGAGGCTAAAATATTTCAAACAAGAGAGATGTATTTTTGAAAAGAAGGTTGAAAACATTTAAAATAAGAGATATATTTTTGAAAAGCATTTTCATAAAATTAGTGGATATCAAAATAGGACCACTTTTGTTCCACTAGATATTGTCGTGGATTCCATCCCACTAGGGTTCCATCCCTTTAACAGGCTCGAAGTGGATTCCATTTTTCGAATAAATTTCGAATAAAGATGTAAGTGCTTTCAAAAAGTTTTAACATAATTCTAGACTCAATATTTATCTCGTACTTTGAAATCTTGAACTCTTGATATCTTGATACTCATGAGTCTTCAATCTTGATATCTTCAATCTTTGTATCTCTATACTGTATAGTCTTCATCTTGGTACTTTCATGGTTAAATCCTGCATATACATATATATCTAAACTATAATGTTAGCATTTATATTTTATAACAAGTCCTTAGGTTGCTGTCATCAAAACCATCATCTCAAGGACTAACAATCTCCCCCGTTTTGATGATGACAACCTATTCTTATGAAATATACTTCTCCTTTACAATAACTCCCCCTAAAACTAATAACTCCCCCTTAATCTAAGCCTAACTGCTCTATTTTATATTTTTCCTCCTTTGTCATCAACAGAAACTAATCCTAAACTAATGTAACTCCCCCTTAGTCTTATGCTGGAGTACACATGACTAATTATGATAGAGTATATATAAAATAACATGAGTTAAAGACATGATAAATATGAAAGTTCACATCTAATATATACTATGTTTCATGTAATGTCATACATATCATTCAAACCAAATCAAAGCAAATCAAATCAAATCAAACAATTCAAGCAATTTAAATTATAAGGAGATCAAATATTTCTAGGAAATTCAACCCATCCTTCTTCTCCAAAGATAGGATCCTTATTAATATCTTCCTAATCTTCATTATATTGAATCAAAGTTCCTTCAGGATTTGCAAAGAGATCATCTTTGTTTTGGGTAGAAATCATCCAACGGAGGGCATTGAAATGCTTATCTTGTTCTTTTATCATCTGCATCTGACTTAGTTCTAAGTGCCTTTGATTGCGAAGAATAAAAGTAAGTAGATTTTTGAATAAATTGAGAGTTTCTTCAAGATTGTCACTTAGAGTTCGAGAAGAAGAGGCCATTTTTGATAAGTGGTTAAAAGATGTTAATAGAGATAAGTAGAAATGAAGAGATTACAAATTTTTGGAAGAAACAGGTGTTTAAATAGGCAGAAATTCGTTTAAAAGGAATAGACATGAGTTAGTTATTTCAATTTCAAAAATTAAAAAAATAACCAAATCAGACAATTATATGTTGACATAGGGGGTTGGGGTATGTCAACATGAGTATGTTGATCTATGTATTTTGTTTGTTTTATCATTCATTCCAGAGACATGATAAGGTAGAAAAACATAAGATAGATAAAAAAAGTATAGATAGATGAGCTAATACATGAGATACTTCATAACATGATAAAAGAGCAATACAAGTTCATACAAAATAAACTAATACACCACATCCTAGTTTTTAGAATGTGCTAGAGGATGAGGAGGATGATGATAAGCCAAGTTTTCGTCAACTTTAGCAAAGAACTTGTTCATATTAGTGGTCATTTTATCCAATTTCTTACTAACGGATCTTTTGAGAATGCGTTGATTTTCCACTATGATCTTTTGATTTTTGAGGAGTGTTTTGTAGAGAAATCGCTAAAGATAGCAAACTTTTCCATATGAACTTTTCTGTAATTAGCATAGCTTATATGTAACATTCCTATTTTTGAGTCAAATCAAAATTGATAATTAATATTAAATTTTGAATTAATTTGTGAATTAATTTGAATTTTTCAAATTAAATAATATATGTGTCTGTTTATTCATACCAATAGATTGTAATTTGAAATTTAAATTTGAAACTCGAGAATAAATATTTTAGAAAATAATATAAAAAATATACAAAAATATGCATTTTACATATGTAAATATTTTAAACATATGAATTTGATTTGGAAATTCAAATATTTTATAAATAGATTAGCTTTATTAACTTTATATTTCAATGGAACACACACACACACACACACACATATGAAAATTTGGTTTGTGAAATGAGATTTAAATAAGAGAGTTAGAATACTTTTCTTTTATATGTATAGTTAGTATAAATAAATATAAAAATAAAGCTTTAATATGTATATATCTTTTGAAATAAATATGGTTTGTATGATTAAATAAAATTTGATAAAAAGGTTTAATGTACAATTTCTTTTAAAATGTAGATTGTATATATATATATATATATAACATTTAAAACACATAATAAAAATTTATTTATTTAAAGTATAATAGTTCGAAAATGAATAAAAGGATTAAATACTTTCTTTTAAAATTGTATATAAATAAGAAAACATAAACCTATGTAAATATGAAATTAAATCAAAAATTTATAAAGGGTTTAAACATCAAAAAACATGTTTATGACATGTGTAAATTTATGAATACATGTATTAACACTTGTAAAATAATTTCAGCATATAGTAAACAAGTGTAAACTAAGTAATATGCAAACATAAACAAGTGTCATTTGCCTTTTATTTTCATAATTTATGAATAAAACTAGGACAAGTTTATATATATTAATCTACTTCTTTCTTTCTCATTTTCCTTGTGTTCAAAAAAAACAAAATACAAAGCAAACAAATCCTTACACATTTTTCAAATCTGAAAACAAAACAATCTTCCTGGAAACAAAAATAGATTTCAGGTTTCAAAAACAAACCTGATGCAAATCAAAAACAAATCAGATAAAGCTCAGATTCAAGTGAATCTCAAACAACAAGTAGATTAAGTTCAAAACAAAACTGAAACCTGAAAACTAATTCAATTCTCAGATCAAGTAAGCAAACCTGAAAGCCTGAAAAACATGCAAGAATCCACTAAGCAGGCAAAGATTCAACTGGGCAATTTAAGATCAACTCAAATAGATCCAGATCATCTCAAACAAGAATTTAACTCGATCAAATTCAAGCTTTAGAACAAAAGTAATTAGCATTTCCAGATTTTGAAAATCTTTTCCTGGTTCAAATCCTTCTCTGCCTCAATATTCTAGGTGAGCAAACCCCTTGACTTTGATATATCTTTTAGTGTTTGGATCAGTATTTGAAGTATGATATGAATTGTGCTTGAATGATTGTGTGAATATATTTGCATGTCTCTGTATATATGTATATATATATATATGCAAATATATGTGTGCATGTCTGTGTATACCCAAAAGCATCTCTCTGTTTTAAAATTCATAGGCTAACAATATATTTAAAACTCAATCCCTTCATCTCCAATAAGTTTTAAGCTATGATTTCTAAATGAAAAATGTTTGTAATGATGTAAATTTATTTTTGAAAATAGTTTCAAGCATTTGTATTAAATAATTATTTGTGAAATAAGAGAACTCTGCGATAAACAAACATTAGTCAAAAATTCGAAGAGTATAATTTAAAATTTGAATTTCATAACTTGATTAGCATTTGAAAATAAGGATTTTTGATGTTAATATTATGATTTGTAAGCTTGGGATTTGTTAGAAATTTCAAGATGGACTGAAATTGGGTTTTTGGAAAATTATGATGATCGAAATGGAGGTGGATATCGGGATCATGGCCATAGCTAGCTCAAAGGTCAGGGATCATTAGAAAAATGGTGGTAGATTTTATTAGTGGTCAAGGTGGCTGGTCGATGTTGAGATAGGGTTTTAGGAGCAAATCTAGTTGACGTTGGTTCTCGGATTCGTACATCATCGTGGGTGATCTAGAGATAATCGATCTGGGGCGATAGGAGCGTAGGTTATCAGTGGAGCTCTGGTCGTGATCGCGAGGTCATAGATGATCTGTGGTGGCGATATGTGGTATTTTTGATGATCGAGTTTTGAAGCCTGATGTGCTCAGTTGGTTCGAATTCGATTTGGAAGGGCGAAGCCAGTTCTGGGTGGTCAGGAGGTTTGACGAGTTTATGGACGACTTGACAATGATGGCAGTGATGGTCGATGATGACCGGATTGATGGTGGATGTGCACGATGGTGAGGTGGTGTCAGTGTTTTTTTGAAGGAAGAAGAGAGGAGTTGGACTCGAAGGGTTGCTCGAGGAAATCAGGGTATAACTCGAGTTTAGGCTCGTGTATTCGTGAGGGTGTTAACAGTTTTAAATTTTTAAAATAAAAACAAGTTTTAAAAATATACAAGAAGAGAGGCTCAAGTGGATTAGGTTTTTACTCGGCAGTTCTGTAGATTTACTCGGGGGGTTGGCTCAGGATTTTGATAGTTCGGACTCGGGTTAGTTTAAATTTTTAAATAAGGCAAGTTTAAATTAATTTCTTGATTAGTTCTTTTATATTTTATCTAAGTTAGAAATAGTGAAGGATTTTGAAATAAATTATCTTAAAATTAATTAAGTTTTAAAATGTTTTAAATTATATAACCTTTATTTTTAAAAGTTTATTTTTTAAATAAACTTAATGTTGTAATTAAGAAGTTAATCGAGAAGACCAAATGTTTTTTTATTTAATTAACTTAAAGATCTAAGTTGATTTATGGATTGATAATAATTTTGTTTCAAAGATTAAAGGTTTTTAAAATTTAATTATTGTTAAGGATAATTTATTTTATTTTATAAGTTTTAAAGGATGTAATTAAGTTATTAAGTAAGTAGAATTATTTTGTGTAATTGATTTAAAAGCTAATTACTTTGTGTAACTAAATTAAAGATAATTAATTACTTAAAGCTTAATTACTTGATGAAAGTAATTGAAGGTTAATTATTAATTAATGGTTAACTTATTAATTAAATTAAAGGTTGATTAATTAATAATAAGTAATTAAAGGGTAATTAATTACTTAAAGATAATTACTTAATTAAAAGTAATTAATTAATGATTAAAATTGATTAATCAAGTGATTAAGGGAAAATTATTCAATGTAATTAATTAATATAAGTTATTAGGGATAATCACTTATTGTAAT
The DNA here is from genome assembly GCA_030765085.1 of Allium cepa. Lineage (NCBI taxonomy): Eukaryota > Viridiplantae > Streptophyta > Magnoliopsida > Asparagales > Amaryllidaceae > Allium > Allium cepa. Next base: position 186,898,306 of record CM060937.1, on the reverse strand, counting down.
TAATTAAGGATAACTAATTAAATGGTAATTAATTAAGGGTCAATTAATTAATATAATTAATTAAGGATAATTAATTAAATATAATTAAATGATTAAAGGTTAATTATTTAATGATCAAAGGTTGATTGATTTATTAATTGAGATTGATAATTAAAGGTTGTTTAATTTATTATTAAATGTTAATTAATAAAAGGTTAAAGGATAATTAATTAAATGGTTTGTAATTAATTAATATTAATTAACCAGAATTAGTAATTTATCATAGGTAATTAATTTGGTTTAAATTAATCAGATGACTAATTGATCGTACTTATGGATGTTTGGATTGTATTAAATGCTCTGAATCCTTTGATATTCCTGATGTGTGATGCTTTGTGATACGAATTACCTTGATTTGAGTTGTGATGAATGTAATTTATTTACCCGTGACGAATTTATATTACTTATCTGTGAATATGTGAATGAAGATAAGCGTTACAGGATTACACCGCTTATCGATATTGATGTGCTTGGATTTGTGATGATTGATGATATTGTATTGTTGTGTGTAAAACCCCTGAACTACACCACACACACAAAAATATGGATTGCACGAGAAAATTGATTAAGTCACAGATATTTGAATTTAATACTATGAAATGGTTTTAAAGATTGAATTTTGAATCCAAAATGATTTTGGAAATGGAATTGGGTTGAATATGAAAAGCTTTTGAAAAGGAAATTTGAAATTGAATTTAGTTTGAATAGAATGTATCTTGTTTAAGTTTTGAAATTATTTTGAAAACTATGGTTTGTTATAAGTTATACAATAATACATATGGATTTTAAACTATTTAAACATATTATTTTGGGAATCTAAATTTAACCCAAGTTTATACTTTAAAGGCTATAACTTGTGCATATTTGATCGGATTTAAACGAAAATCATTTGTTTCCAAATGATAATGGCTTTCATATAAAGAGAGAACTTCCAGCTTTTGTTGAAAGGGTTTCAAATTTGAAATGGAATTGTTTTGAAAGCTATGAATGAATCTTTGTGAAAGATTGGGTGAACTTTGTTTTAAATTAAGAGGATCTTAAAGGTGTATCTCATGTTTAAAAGATTGTTTAAACCATTTTAAAGAAAGGTTTTGGGTAAAATTTACGACTTAACTAAGATCCCATATATCCATATGGTTTTAAAATTAGCGCTCATTATTCGATTTAGCCGGGAGAGGAATTTATGTCGTAAAACCATTACGAATAATGATACGATGTAATGGATAACATTTGAAGACCGGTGGTGAAGACTAGGTATTTTCGAAAGCGAAAGGATTACCTGTCGAATATCTCTGCACCGAATGACCCCGGTATAGAGATTTGATTACCCTTTTGATGGGGAGTCCGGTGTGATTAGGGATTATCCGGATTTGCGAGGGCTTCTTTTGAAGTGCCTTCCGTTCTGTTCGAACCCAGAACAGACTTGTATGGACGTATGTATGACATTACACGTTGAGATGTAAAGCTGGTTTCTATCAAATATATTTCTGTTTGGTGGCGGAGAATTTATTCTCTTAGCTTAACACCCTTCTCTAAGACGTATGAGCTTAGAGGTTATGTAGTTAATATTTACTAGTGATACATTCTCAATTTGGTAATATGGCATGCTAAGTGCTGCTGATCATTAGTTAATCAAAGCATGGCTTTTGTGAAAAGCGTAGCTTTGTGGGACGAGACTTAATCAGAACCTCACAACCCGGTAATGGTCGAAACAGGAATAATGCGGCAAGGTTATCGGGGTCGCGCCCCTTGGGGTATGTCCATTTCCTTATGGATAAAAGTGGCATCATGGTATGGAGCCCAGATACCTAACTTATGTAGTTGCTGCAAATCTATTGCTTTGTGGTTGTTAGTGTTGGGAGCTCTCGGATAAAGGTCGGTGACGACCGGGGGGTGGCATACTCGTGACAGTTAGTTACCTAGTTACAGAGGTAACCCGGCCTTGTGTTGGTAGAGATCCGATTAGGTTCTTGGGGCGTCCCTCCAGAGGCGTACCTAATGTGGCATAGGAAGTTCCTTAGCCTGACCATTGTTGGAAATCCAATCAAATAATATGACCTTTTACGGTTTTATTTGTATAAACTGCCACCTTGGGTGGTAGCAATAGCAGGCATTATATAATGGTACCTATGTTGGCTATGATTAATATTATACTTTCGAAAGGTTTTTTGCACTATGCACTAATAATAATATCAAAAGGATTTTGCGTATCAAGCATGTTTGACTATCATAAGGAGAAATCTCCTCCAATTGCGCGCTTGCATTGTGTGTGTACGGGGAGGCCTTATGTTAGTTTCATTTTCCAAAAATGCATTACAGATTTCTTTTAAAAAAAAATTGTTTGTTTTTGTTCAAATAAAACTATTTTTGTTTGCTCACACCAGTCCCATGACTGACCTGGAGTTTAATGTTCCCTTTCTAAACTTTAGGTGCCAAGAATTTTCCACATGGGCAGCCTAGGGTCAGATTTTCAGATAATCAGCTGTAGATGTAGATTCGGTAGCCTTCAGTCTTTGGCAATCTTCTTCAATCTTTGGATTTGGGATCGCATTTGTTTTACATGACCGACCTTGCTTAATACAATGTGATGATGGTGGTTCGAGCTTGTGGTTTGGAACTTTGGCTATGGAGTTGCAGTATCATCAGATTTTCTTTCTCTCTTGCTTGGCATTGAAGATATCTTTCCGCTGTTCTGTATCTCTGATAATGTTGATAATCATTTGTATCAGAACGTTGTATCCATTGTGCATCAATAAAGTTATTCATTTCTTTTTTCGATGTGTTGTTGTACTTAATGTGTTATAAGCTCCGACAAACCAGAGTCGACGTTTGAATCTATGGCATTCGAATACAGGTGATGCATTCGGGTGTCGATTTTCGAAGGTCGAGTCAGGGTCATTACATTATATAAGCCTTGATTACTTCCGGATCATTACAGAGATACTCTTTAATGGTTTTTGACACCCTCATTGTGGATGGAGTGCTTGAAGAAGCCATTTTTGAAGAGAGTAGAGAATTTGAAAGAGTAAAAGAAAGTTTGAGTTTTGAAATGAAGGTGAAAAGATATGATAGGATAAAGGAAATAAATAGACATTCAATAGTCATGTTCTCTGGTCAAGAGGTACCTTTCTAGAACATTGGTGAAAAGGTGGAGGGTCAAAGATTTGAATTTAAATTTGAATTTCAAATTTCTGACAGGCATATCGACAGTATGGTAGGGCCATGTCGACATGGGTCAGAGAATTCATGTGACCTATCTATTCTTAAATACTTTAATATACACACACACACACACACACACACACATATATATATATATTATTTTTAGTATCTATATATTTTTGAAGTAATTATTAAATATACCTTTTAATGATAAAAAATATATTATAATATTTAAAAAATAAATATATTAAAAAATTAAAATTCAAACAACACATAATTTCAAAAAATCAAACAATTTTAAGCAAAACAATTTCAACCAATATATTGTAAGCTGTACCTTTTTCTAGATTTGTATCTCCGAGATCAACGGAATCATGAATAGCCATAAAACACATATTTGATTTTTCCATCTTGTGATCATCATCGCTTGAGGATGAGTTTGATTCTGAGTCATCTAGTGTAGCGGTATATGCTCTTTTCTTTTTCTTTGTATAATCATTGCTTGCAGGAAACTGTTGCCTATCCGAATGCGGACAGTCTCTTTTGAGATTACCTGGTTGGTCACAGTTGAAACATTTGACGTGATTTGGTACTTCAATATGATTTCCAGTGTTCCTGTAATCATTCTTTTTAAGTTGTTCATCTTTCTGTATTCCAGAATTTCCAAAAGTTCCTAGCATGAAAGCTATTTCTTCATCATCATCACTTCCAGAGTTTGATTCATCTGTTATTGCATTGAACGCAATTGACTTCTTTTCTAATGCCTTGCTATATCTTCTCCCTTGCATTTGTACTTCAAACAACATTAGATTTCAAATCGATTCTTCAATCTTTAAAGTACTGATATCATTTTCTTCTTCGATTCCAAGAGTTTTTTTATCCCATTCCGGAGTAAGAGAATTTAGTATTTTTCTGACTTGATCTTCTTTGGAAAAACTTTTTTCCAATGATATTAGAGAATGCACAATACATTGAAATCTACTATACATATCTGAAATGGACTCATTAGAATTCATTTTGAATAATTGAAACTGATTTGTGAGTATGGATATTTTGGTATGTTTGACTTTGCTTGTTCCTACATGAGTAACTTGCAAAGTTTTTCAGATATCATATGTAGACTTACAAACAGATACTCCATTAAATTCATTCCTATCAAGAGAACAAAATAAAATATTCATGGCTTTGGTATTATTTTGTGCAATAGTCTTTTGCTCAGTAGTTCACTATGAAAAACTAGTTGTGGGTCCAGAATATTCAGTTTTTGTGATATTCCAAGTGTCTAATCCTATTGACTGTAAATATATTTTCATTCTACATGTCCAATATACATAGTTGCTGCCATTAAAAAGTGGTAGTATAGCAGTAGACTGACCATCTACAAATGAACTAGTGATAATGTTAACAGAACCAGTGTTGGTAGCCCTTTTTTAAAAAAACTTTCCAAAATTCAGATTATGAAAACTTTGAAACCTTGCTCTGATACCAAATGTTAGAAATGCGGATTATGGATCCTAAGGCTGTAATAACACTAGAGGGGGTGAATAGTGTTTTGTAGATTTTCTAAATCTTTTTGAAACTTATGTAATTTAATCAATAACGAATGCAATTCACACACACAGATGTAATCACAGAATCAGACACAGATGCAAATACTAAATAAAAGCAATAAAGGAAAAAACACAACATGATTTTATATTGGTTTGGATTTACCCTACATCCAATCCCGCACAATTGTATGTATTTCTTTTAAAATAATCTCCCAGATTACACCCTCGATTTCAAGGCTACGACGTACACCATCCTGTATTCGAGTCCAGGGCAAACTCTCTTGGTTTAACCAGGCTACAAGATCATCTAATTGATTTCTGCGGCTACAATAACGCCCAATTGATTTCAAGGCTCAACCGCACCTTTTACTCGACAGTTTGATTTACAAATGATCCTATAACTCTAAATAGCATTGAGATCTTATGGAGAGAGTGGTAGAGAATCAAACAAGAGATAACCAAGTTTGGTTCACTTGGTATTTCGGCAGAGTATAAATTCTTTAGAATAAATGTGGAAGATGAAGAGGAGAGAAAACAAGTGAAATATAATTAAAAACTCGTTTAGAAATACTGGTATTTATAGAAGATTAACAGCCATATCTATTCGTGAAAGGATACGACGAATAGACACTTCTTTTGAAAATTTGAATTTTGAATTTTAACGGGCACCATGTCGACATTGGGGGGTAGGAGTATGCCGACATGCTCTAGGCAAAAATGGTGATTTTGATTTTCTCATTAAAAATGGTTTCTATATTTTGTCAAAACAATTTCTAAACTTTATAAATATATTTGAATATAGTTTAAACATATAAAATTAAATTTCAATATATATAATCTTAATATATTAAGTGATTTAAAATCTGAGTATATAAATATTTAAAAGCTAAATTTTTAAAACAAGAGATAGTTTAATATCAAGGACAATTTTGAAATCAAAATATTAAAAATGATAAAGATAATTTTGAGACTAAAATATTTCAAATAAGGGAGATGACTTTTTGAAAAGAAGGTTTTGAAAACATTTAAAATAAGAGATATATTTTTGAAAAGCATTTTCATAAAATTAGTGGATATCAAATAGGACCATTATACGTTCCACTAGATATTGTCGTGGATTCCATCCCACTAGGGTTCCATCCCTTTAACAGGCTCGGAGTGGATTCGATTCCACAAATAAATTTCGAATAAAGATGTAGGTACTTTCAAGAAGTTTTAACATAATTCTAGACTCGATACTTATCTTGTACTTTGAAATCTTGAACTCTTGATATCTTGATACCCATGGGTCTTCAATCTTGATATCTTCAATCTTGAATCTCTATAATGCACGGTCTCCATTCTTGGTACATGCATGGTTAAATCCTATATATACATATATATATAAAGTATAATGTTAGTATTTATATTTTATAACAAGTCCTAAGGTTGTTGTCATCAAAACCATCATCTCAAGGACTAACAATCTCCCTTTTTTTGATGATGACAACCTATGCTTATAAAATATACTTCTCCTTTACAATAACTCCCCCTAAAACTAATAACTCCCCCTTAATCTAAACCTAACTGCTCTAACTACTCTATTTTATATTTCTCCCCCTTTGTCATCATCAAAAACTAATCCTAAACTAATATAACTCCCCCTTAGTCTTATACTGGAGTACCCATGACAAATTATGATAGAGTATATATAAAATAACACGAGTTAAAGAAATGATAAATATGAAAGTTTACATCCAATTTATACTATGTTCCATGTAATGTTATACATATCATTCAAACCAAATCAAAGAAAATCAAATCGAATCAAAAAATTCAGGTAATTTAAATTATAAGGAGATCAAATATTTCTAGCAACTTCAACCCATCCTTCTTCTCCAAACATAGGATCCTTTTTAATATCTTCCCAATCTTTATTATATTGAGTCAAAGTTCCTTCAGGATTTGCATCGAGATCATCTTTGTTTAGGGTAGAAATCATCTAACGGAGGGCATTGAAATGCTTCTCTTGTTCTTTTATCATCTGCATTTGACTTGGTTCTAAGTGCCTTTGATTGCGGAGAATAAAAGTAAGTAGATTCTTGAATGAATTGAGAGTTTCTTCAAGATTGTCACTTAGAGTTCGAGAAGAAGAAGCCATTTTTGATAAGTAGTTAAAAGATGCAAGTAGTGATAAGTAGAAATGAAGATATTACAAATTTCTGGAAGAAACGGGTGTTTAAATAGGCAGAAATTCATTTAAAATGAATAGACATGAGTTAGTTATTTCAGTTTCAAAAATTAAAAAATACCAAATCAGACAGTTATATGTTGACATAGGGGGTTGGAGTATGTCAACATGGGTATGTTTATCTGTGTGTCTTCTTTTTTTTATGAATAAGTATGTATATATATAAACTTATATACTATACTATCATTCATTCCAGAGACACGATAAGGTAGAAAAACATAAGATAGATAAAAAAATTATAGAAAAGATGAGCTAATACATGAGATACTTCATAACATGATAAAAGAGCAATACAAGTTCATACAAAATAAAATAATACATTACATCCTAGTTTTTAGAATGTGCTAGAGGAGGAGGATGATGATAAGCCAAGTTTTCAACCAACTTTAGCAAAGAACTTGTTCATATTAGTGGTTATTTTATCCAATTTCTTACTAACGGATCTTTTGAGAATCCATTGATTTTCCACTATGATCTTTTGATTTTTGAGGAGTGTTTTGTAGAGAAATCGCTAAAGATAGCAAACTTTTCCATGTGAACTTTTTCGTAATTAGCATAAATTATATAAGCCTTGATTGCTTCCGGGTCATTATAGAGATACTTTTTAATGGTTTTTAACAGCCTCATTGTGAATGGAGTGCTTGAGGAAGCCATTTTTGAAGAGAGTAGAGAGTTTGAAAGAGTAAAAGAAAGTTTGAGTTTTGTAATGAAGGTGAAAAGGTATGATAGGATAACGGAAATAATTGAACATTCAATAGTCATGTTCTCTGGTCAAGAGGTACCTTTCTAGAACATTGGAGTTGGTGAAATGGTGGAGGGAAGTTCAAAGATATGAATTTAAATTTGAATTTTAAATTTCTGACAGGCATGTTGACATTATGGGTAGGGCTATGTCGACATGGGCCAGAGAATTCATGTGACCTATCTATTCTTAAATACTTTAATATATAGGGGTTTTTAGGCTTAAAGAAAAAATTGAAGAAAAATTTAGTTTTAAGGACAAGAAGTTTACTTTTTTGGCTGAAGGACACATTTTAATGTAAACCACAGAATGATAGTTGTAACTATCATTTTCTGTTTACACTATAAATTGTCATTCAGACTAAAAAACAAACTTATTGTCCCCGAGACTAATTTTTTTTGCATCATCTTCCCTATGTCTATTTTCCTGTAATATATATATATATATATATAATTTTTAATGTCTATATTTTTTTGAAGTAATTATTAAATATAATAATACTCTTTTATAATAAAATATATATTATAATATTTAAAAAATAAATATATTAATAAAAAAATTAAAATTCTAACAACACATAACTTTAAAAACAATCTAACAATTTTAAGCAAAACAATTTCAACCAATATATAGTAAACGTGCAAGATTTGTATCTCCGAGATCAACGGAATCATGAATAGCTGTTAAGCACATATTTGAATTTTCCGTCTTCTGATCATCATTACTTAAAGATGAGTCTGAGTCTGAGTCGTCTAGTATAGCCTTATATGCTCTTTTCCTTTTCTTTGTACAATCATTGCTTGTAAGAAAACTATTGCTTATCGGGATGCAGACAGTCTCTTTTGAGATGACCTGTTTCGTTACAGTTGAAACATTTGATGTGATTTGATACTTCAATATGATTTCCAGTGTTCTTGTAATCATTCTTTTTTAAGTTGTTCATCTTTCTATATTTCGAAAACTTTCGAAAGTTCCTAGTCATGAAATCTATTTCTTCATCATCATCACTTCTTGAGTTTGATCCATTTGTTATTGCATTGAACGCGATTGACTACTTTTCTAATGCCTTGCTATCTCTTCTCCCATGCATTGTACTTCAAAGACATTAGATTTCCAATCAATTCTTCAATCTTTAAAATACTGATATCATTTGCTTCTTCGATTGCAAGAGTTTTCTGATCTTATTACGGAGTAAGAGAATTTAGTATTTTTCTAACTTGATCTTCTTCGGAAAAACTTTTTCCTAATGATATTAGAGAATGCATAATATCCTAAAATCTACTATACATATCTGAAATGGACTCATTAGAATTCATTTTGAATAATTGAAACTGATTTGTGAGTATGGATATTTTGGTCTGTTTGACTTTGCTTGTTCCCACATGAGTAACTTGCAAAGTTTTTCAGATATCATATGTAGACTTACAAACAGATACTCTATTAAATTAATTCCTATCAAGAGAACAAAATAAAATATACATGGCTTTGAAATTATTTTGTGCAATAGCCTTTTGCTCAGCAGTCCACTATGAAAAACTAGTTGTGGGTCCAAAATATTCAGTTTGTATGATATTCCAAGGTGTCTAATCCTATGACTGTAAATATATTTTCATTCTACATGCCCAATATACATAGTTACTGCCATTAAAAAGTTGTGGTCTGGCAGTAGACTGACCCTCTATAAATGAACTAGTGATACTGTTAACAGAACCAGCGTTGGTAGCCATTTTTTTAAAAACTCGTCAAAATTCAGATTATGAAAACTTTGAAAACCTTGCTCTGATACCAAATGTTAGAAATGCGGATTACGAATCTTAAGGTTGGAATAACACTAGAGGGGGATGAATAGTGTTTTATGGATTTTCTAAATCTTTTGAAACCTATGTAATTTAATCAATAATGAATGCAACTCACAGACACAAATATAATCACAAAATCAGACACAGATGCAAATACTAAATAAAAGCAGTAAAGGAAAGAACACAACATGATTTTATACTAGTTTGGAGTTACCCTACATCCGGTCCCGCACAATTGAATGGATTTCATTTCAAAATAATCTCCTAGATTACACCCTCGATTTCAAGGCTACAAGGTACACCCTCCTATATTTGAGTCCGGGGCAGACACTCTTGGTTTAACCAGGCTACAAGATCACCTAATTGATTTCCGAGGCTACTATCACGCCCAATTCATTTCAAGGCTCAACCCCACGTTTTACTCAACAGATTGATTTACAAATGATCCTATAACTCTGAATAGCACTAAGATCTTATGGAGAGAGTGATAGAGAATCAAATAAGAGATAATCAAGTTTGATTCACTTGGTATTTCGGCCGAGTATAGTTTGGGATTCTTTAGAATAAATGTCGAAGATGAAGAGGAGAGAAAACAAGTGAAATCTAATTAAAAATTTATTTAGAACTACTGGTATTTATAGAAGATTAATAGCCATATCTATTCGTGAAAGGATACGACGAATAGACACTTCTTTTGAAAATTTGAATTTTGAATTTCAACGGGCACCGTGTTGACATGGGGGGTAGGAGTATGTCCACATGCTCTAGGTAAAAATGGTGATTTTGATTTTCTTATTAAAATTGGTTTCTATATTTTGTCAAAACAATTTCTAAACTTTGTAAATATATTTGAATATAGTTTAAACATATAAATGTAATTTTTAATATATATAATCTTAATCTATAAAGTGATTTAAAATCTGAGTATATGAATATTTAAGAGCTAAATATTTAAAACAAGAGATAGTTTAAAATCAAGGACAATTTTGAAATCAAAATATTAAAAATGATAAAGATAATTTTGAGGCTAAAATATTCCAAACAAGAGAGATGTCTTTTTTAAAAGAAGGTTTTGAAAACATTTAAAATAAGAGATATATTTTTGAAAATCATTTTCATAAAATTTATGGATATCAAAATAGGACCACTATATGTTCCACTAGATATTGTCGTGGATTCCATGCCACTAGAGTTCCATCCCTTTAACAGGCTCGAAGTGGATTCCATTCCACGAATAAATTTCGAATAAATATGTAAGTGCTTTTAAGAAGTTTTAACATAATTCTAGACTCCATACTTATCTCGTACTTTGAAACCTTGAACTCTTGATATCTTGATACTCATGAGTCTTCTATCTTGATATCTTCAATCTTGAATCTACACTGTACAGTCTTCATTCTTGGTACATGCATGGTTAAATCCTGCATATCATATATATCTAAACTATAATTTTAGTATTTATATTTTATAAAAAGTCCTAAGCTTGTTGTCATCAAAACCATCATCTGAAGGACTAACACTCTTAGCCTCTTCTTTACTTAGTTTAGTCTCTGGCTCACAAATAAAAACTCTCTTTCTTTTCCATGGCTATTTAGCCATTTTCTTCTTTCATGTAATTTTTTTAATGCAATTTTAATATATTCTCTCTTTTTTTGTTGTTTATTTCATGCTAGTAATGTAGATCTCTTTATTTTATGCAAGTAGCTTTCCTTTTATTTATTTAGCACTCTTTTTCTTCTTGTTTTGTTTCATGTTGAACTCAAAATTTGTTAAAATGATGACGAATATGAGAGGCTAAACCCCTAAAATTTAGGGGTAATGAAGCTCTCTAATTATGTATAGTCAACATATTTTGATCATTTATGTTATCTTTTTGTGCTTATTGGAAAGTTTCATGTTCATGTAAGTTTATAAATAAATTTGATAGCCTATGATGTTAATCACATATAGGCTATGCTTACTCAAATGAACACAATTTACATTATCATCTATCTAATTTATTTTGATAATGGAATTGGATTTGAATCAAAATTGGGTAGTCTATATTTCTAATAAATAGTTAAAAGATCATGCTTAGAGTAGATTTTATTTTCAATTTCATTGTAATTTTCATGAAGGTTAAGAAGTGGTTTAATGGGCGTGTTATAGTTTGATGGTTTATATTAGGCTAATTAATAACATAAATATTCTATACTTATGATAAACACATCAATTTAATTCACCAATGACCAAAAAATAGAGATCATAGTTTCATGTAGTGTTGATTTATGTGATCAATAGAGTGGAATTATCAATGAGTTGTCTTTTAATCTCATAGTTTTCATTCACTTTTGTAGTTGTTAGTTTTTGCAATTTTTTGTTTAATACTACTTCAAATCTTGATTTAATTTGATTGAATATAAATTTAAATCTAAATAATTCCCTACGGATCGACCCATACTCGCCACGTACTAAAATTGTACACTTGCGGTTATTTTTAATTAAAATTTCATCGGTTATTTTCTAATCTGATAGAGATTTAGTCGTCAAATACATAAAGCCTGGTATGTATAATAATCTACCACCTCAAATCATTTAGATATTTAGTGATACCATGCTGCTTAGCGGAACGGGTTTTTCCCTCACTGGTTTCTTAAAACCTTTATAAAACCATATTTTGGGCTCCTGCATCCACAATGGTTAAAATAATTCAAAATAATTTGATGATATGCGAACAAGTAAGATAATTTTGGATTAATCATCCCCATTCATTCCGACTATCTACCTCAATTATAGTTTCTAGGATTGCTATTAACCTAGTAGTTTTCATAAGCTTACTAATACTGGTTAAATGTTATGGACTGTCTATCCAATTTCATAGTTTTCATGGAATCACTAAGAACCTATTGGTAACTCCAATTTCTTTTCTCTTATCCTAGTTTTCATGGGCTGACTAGGAATCTGTTGACTAACTATCAATATCTTAATTCAGATATAGTTTTTGTGCGCTAATATATACCTATTGGCCCTTGATAATATCAAATCATAGTTTTCATGGGGTGACTATGAACTTATTGGCCCCTGCCAATATCTTCCCCTTACATAGTTTTCATGGTATTACTGTGAACCTATTGGCCTCTGCTAATCTCTTTAATTAAGATTTTAACATTTCATAAGTTATATTCACTACTTGGTCAACCTAGCTGGTTATTCTGCCCTTTCCCAAAGTATTGTTATTGGTTAATTGCAATCTAAATAAATATCTGAAGAAGCAACCTATACAACAAAGTAATACCCTCAAAAATATTTGTTTATGCCATGGTATTTCCTTTAAAATGAGAATGGGTTATTTGTTTTGAAACCATAAAACATCACCGTCAAAACCATTCGATGACCTCCATCGAAATCATAGATAAACTCCTTTCAAAACTATATCTATACAAGGATATTCCCTTGGCATGCCTTGTTTGGGTATGAATTGTGTTAATTATTGGTAGAGATTGAATGAAATTAGTGAAATACAATTGCATGTTGTGTATTTCCTTGGTTTGATGGTTGAATGAGTTGTATTATGTGATTGAAATATTGAATTGGAATCAATGTTTGATTAGGTAGTTGCATGCACATTGGAAACTATCAAAAACGTATTTGGTCTTTGTGGCTTAATTATAAGATGTTCGTGTATTATATGTATGATTTGAGTGTGCCAAATAGCGACGCAGACCATTAAATTAGGACTATTTGATAAGTTGTATTTTCTGGAGAAATTTATTTTATTTAGTCAATTTTCGACCGATTTGTTGTTTTGATTCTTTTTGAATTTCGATATATGGTTTTGGTTGGTTGTTTTAAATATTTTTAAATTTTCAGGTGTGATTTTCTTTATTAAAAAATCATTTTATTTTAGTAAACCATTTTAAATTCTTAACTAAATTATTAATTTAAAATTTTGTTTCAAGCTTTTAAACTAGTTTTATTATTCACAAAATCCTCTAGAAATCACTATTTTAATTATATTTTAATCATAAGATTATTTTAAAGATAAATAAAATATGTTACTCTTTTATAAAAGATATTCCAAAAGAAATTATATTTTTTTTAAGTGATCTTGATTACAGAAGTTACTTAAATAATTTTGCAAAAGTTGCAGGCCTTTGTAAATAAATAACTCTTCTTTAAAATGAAATTAAAGATTTAAAAGTGGTTTTGGGAAATTATATCTTTGAATATATATAATTATTTTAAACTCTTTTATTTTGTTTGCTATGAATTTGTGATTTTATTAAGATTTCGTGCTTTTCTTGAAACGGAGAATTTTAGTAAATGATTGAATTGTCGGATTGGTATGGGACATTTCATACAATTCTTTCGTTTACCATTATAATTTCTTAAATAGAGTTTGAGTGGAATTTAATAGCTTATAGTAAAAACTAGAACTGCCCTATCTGGTATGGGGCAGTGGTTAAATTTAAGCAGTTACATAGCGAAAGTAATTTACATTTTAGAGTTGTTTATCTTAGGGTGTTTGGATTTTAGGCTGACAGATCCTCGAGAGAAGATGACTTATTTTCATCATCAATACATTCTTAGTTTTGGTAGGCAGACCTATTTTGGAGTGTTAGCTTTGTTATGGTGTAACATGGCTACCCTTTTGTTTCTTGGATAGGTTTTTACATACATGATCAGTCTATATACCGGATGACTAATACCTATAAGTTTATTTCTTTGTATATACTTTGGATGATGTTTGCCTATATTTGCTTCCGATAGGTAAATTCGCATAGCAGTCTATTATAATATGTTGGACTTATATTCCATATGGCAGGGTCTATTTTGATATGTTAGACTCCGTGTCGCGGTATTAAACTGATAGTTGATACCATTATTATTTCGTTAGTGATTATTTCTTCAGAGATTTTAGGATGGATATTAGTATCTTTTGGCTCTGAAGAATTTTGATTTGTTATCACCATATTTTTAGATGATAATCTATTGTGACTTGATATGGATTTGAAATGGTGATTTTTGATTAATATGCTTTATTATGATTATTTGGTTTCAGTTACATTTTGGCTTATATTATTCTTTTATTCATATATTTATGATATATTATCTCACATTTTTATTCGATGTAATCTGACTCGTTTATATTATAATACTCAGGTCAGGCCGAGATTTTACAGGTATCAGGACTCGCTAACCTTGGACATATGTGCTGGCATGGGGATAAATATTTTTAATAGTTTGAGTTTACCTCATGTGTGTGTATATAGACTGGTTTTAGGTATAACATTGTATATATTAGATATGTGGGTCTAATATTGTCATTTTATACACTTATGTTTTTATGATTGTATATGATGTATATTATTCCGCTGTGATCTATGATCCCAAGACTGGAATTTTATATTGTATATTATTCTGATTTATTTTAACATATGTGTTTATTGCTTTGTACCGAGACTTTACACATCAATTATTAAGTACAGATCCTCAATTTTTTTGTAAGAATGATGCTTCAATTTTAGCCCAAGTTAATAGTCACATCAGGTCGCTCTTAACAAATCTCATTCTTTGTATTACTAAACAATGTTATATAGTAATACTCTTTAATAGTATAGGATAGAGGCAGCGTGTTACAGCTTGGTATCAGAGTCGAGTCAGAACATTATAGAGTATTATATCATAGTTCTTGACCTAGTGAGATCTAGAGTCCTGTCCTTTGGGGTATATGGTAGATAGTAATTTAATTATCTTTTAGGGATAGGAATATAGAATGATTATAGGGATAATCATTTGGCTTGTGTTTTAAAATTCTTCCTTTGGTAAATAAATACAACTTATTTACTAAGTATAACTTCATTTTGCCTATTTTAATAAGTAGTAGTCCATTGTTTAATTAAATATAAGTTCTAGAAATTGAAGGTATAGCACTTTTGTGAAATCATCTTTCTTTTGATAATTTTGTATTGATTTGATGTTCTAAAACTTGAACTTTATCATGTATCATCTTGATTATATGCTGAAATCAAGAATTTAGGCTATGAAAGAACATTAAAAAGGATTTGTATTTACCGTAAATTCATTTGGAGTTTCCAGAAAATCTACAGAGATTTTGAAAATTTATTTTAAAAAGCAGAACTTTTAGATTTTGAACTCCTACAATTTTAAAAATAACTTTGATCCATCATATTTTGTACAATCTGAAATAGGTGATTTTTTGAAATATCTATACTATCTTTATAAAGAAATGTAAGTGTTTATATCGATTTATATTAATTGATTGCAAAATTATAATAAAGTGTAGCCCATAGTTGAATATCCTGTTGTGGTTCTAATATGCTTTAAATCGCTCTATATTGGATTTTTATGGCTTGGTAGTCTATGATTTGTTGAATATTAGTTGAATGCTTGAATGGAATTGTAGAAAAATGATTAGGGCTGCTTGAATGCTTGATTGTAGCAATGTTTGTACAAAGACTAGAAACTTGGTCAGTATGTATGCTTTTTCTCCCTCCTCCTTTTCTTTGACTGTTTACATTCCTTAGATGATTTGAAGCTTGAATTACACTACATACTCAACATTAATAATTTGGCTTCATAATCTAATACATTGAGATGAATATTTAAGTTTTTAGTTACTGTAAATAGGCCCGGCCCTTTAACAAAGCAGCCAAAACTACCGCTTAAGGACCATAAAAATTAGGGCACCATCTTCCAAATGCAAAATCACAATACAACAAAAGAAAAGGCGAACAACTGTGAAGGCAGAGCACCACCCACTAGCGATCAATGATGCCTCGTGACTGATTGGCGGGTAAGCGTATATGGTTGCGACTCAACGGGATCATCTCCAAATCAATCAATAGCAACCTGTAACTGACTCTATCCATTTGGTCCTCTTCGACTCGGGGACTACACAAACTCCAATCATTAGTGAAACTTGAAAAGAAAAGGTACTGTGGTTTTGTGTGTTCTAATTCTAAATTTATAAATTTTAGTTGATTATTTTATTGTAATTTGTAAACAGATGATGTCATTGCCAATTTACTTTCGATCTTATGTTATAATTTATGGTTTGATTAAATCCTTGGACCTTGACAATATAATAATTTAATTTTGTCAAACACTGGTGCTTCATGCTTTCGTGACCAAATAGTTTGATCTTAACTAATCGTATTTAATACCGACCTAGAAGATTTTAACGCATAAGCAAATTCCTTTCGTTCTGCTACTTTATATTTAGATTAAAAGCAAGTGAAGTTATAGAGTGTAAAAAATAACTTCAATATCCTTATTTCATATATTTCTAAAGAATTTGCAAAAGCTCAAAGCTGCAATAAAAGTTTGAAAGAAAGAAAAAAAATTGTAATGAAGGCAAACTTAATTAATGTGTATTTACATAATACACATTATAAGTTGAGATAGCACACTATTAATATAGTCTATAGTGTCAACGACTTAATGTTGATGTTGATACTTGTATAACATTCTAGATCCTATGTTCAAATTATACAAATTATTAATTATGCTAACCAACGTTAAAAAATCTATGATAGTTTGATTGAATAACAATTGTGTTAAAATCCTATCAATTTTGATAATTATACAATTATGTTAAGGAATATAATATTCAATCCTTGTCTTTGATATTAGTTTTGTACCAAGGCCTCGGTTTCACAATTCGCTTTAGGTATCAAAACCCCTAGGACTGGCCCTGATTGTAAACAAAAATTATTATTTCTAGAACAAAATAGTTCTGTTCTAGCTTGTTCCTTCCTTTTTAAATGATTGTCTAGTACCTTTGTGATGATCTTTAACTTGTTTTATATACATCAAAAAATCACTGAAAAAATATATTTGTCTATGGTATAGGGATGATTTATAGTGTTTTAAAGCTTACTATAGATTGAAAAATGATTTTTAGAAAATAGAAAAGTGTATTTAAAATTCATTTCAAAACCAAAGCTTTGGATATTTAAATTTTCTAAAGTATTAAAAATAGATTTGAGATATATATGATGTTTTTAAATTATTAGATTTGGATGTTTCAAATTAATTTTGTTATTTAAATAATAAAGATGCTTTTTGATATTCAAAGGATTTCAAAGAGGGGTTTCTAAATATTTTTAAAAAGTGATTTGTATTAAATAAGCCAGAGGTATTTTGATAGTATTTCTACTACTGGTAATTTCATAAATTGAAAGAAATAATTTCCAAAACTAGAAATTGTTTTTGATGAATTGAATATATGTGCGAGTTTCGAAAATAGATATTTTCATACAAACATGTGTTGATTTCATAAAATATGAAAATTATTTAATAAAGTGAGTGAAAATATATTTTAATAGTTTATTTTAGTGTTAGTTTGTCCGTTTAGTGCTTTAAGAATTTTGGTCATGTCTAATTAGCGTTATCGATAAGGGTTCCTAAACGCTTATATGAGGCAGTGCGACATAATATTTATGAAATGCTATGTAATATTTTATTTCAAATTGTATATTGTTATACAAAGTAATATATTATTATTTTGGAAAATGATGAAATGATATAAGTTGGATGTTTTGGTTTTGATAGTGTAATTCATTTTATATGACTGAGCATGTCATTAGTTGAAATAAACTTTGAAATTTGAATTGAATGAAATTAACCGAATTACTAAAACATGGATGCCTGAAACCAAAACTGAAATCCCAAATCTTGATTTTTCTAGACCTGAAGACTAGAGTGCATGGAGCTATTAAATAAAAGTACTTATTCTAAGATACATCTTTGAGAATTAAATTTTGGATTCCCTGTGTGCATGAATTCAAGATAATTAAATGATTGAATATGCAACAACCTTAAATGCAAGGTCAAAATATAGATAGATAATGAGCAGGACACATGATTAACTACTATCAGAGGAATAACTTCTAAAAGTGTATTGAGCAATTGAAAGGCCAATTTTGAAATCCATGATTCATTTCAACAGGTATGCTCCAAAGGATGGCCATGCCAATGTTGTATTTAGGGGTACCTCCAATTCTAGCTTTCTTGGCTGAATAGATTGAATAAGATTCCTGAATGAATCTTTAAGTAGTTAAATTCTAAATTTGCCTATACTTTAAATCTAAACAAGAAAGCATGTTATTATGTACATTAAAACATGAAACCATGCTACTGCTAAATGAGTTCAAACAAGGGAACATGTTGCTATATGTCTTAAATCGACAAAATATAATTTCAGATTTATATACTTAGTATTTCCCAAAACTAATGCAATCTATTTTTATTTACTTTATTATAAAACAACTATAACAAGCAATCAATTTGAGAAATAAAAACAACAACCATATGGGTAATAAATTACCTATAGGCCATCAAATTTCAAAGCAACACTTGAATTCCTGAACACTCAACCATGAAATATACCAGAACACCAAGTTTGAAGTAATGAAATATTTTCAAATTGAAGGAATATAAATTTTTTGGTCATATATATATAATTTGTTATAATAAGATTGAATGCAACGTATTACAACAAGTTTTGTCATGCTAAAGTATAACATCAAAAACGTTTGATTGGATTTTTGTGATTTTTCTTTAGATAATAAGATATTCTCATAAGTAACAACTTTCATGTTAATAACTTAGTAAAATTCTATGGTTAACCATGATTTAAAACTGAATTAAAAACAATCTTTATCGCTATTTAGAAACGGTACACCTTCTCTTAACAGCGTAGAATTTAATTGAGTATAACTTTCAAGTTATTAATCCAATTTTTATGATCTTGCACTTTCTAGAAAGCTAATGACATAAGGAAAAACTTTTATTTTAGGTGTATCACAAAATTTTGTGGTTTAATAAGCTAAAAGCGCGGTTTTGTATAACTATAACTTTTGCCATACACTATATTTTTCTAATTCAAAGCGTTTCACTAAAGTTATTTAACTAAAATATAGTTTGCTTTTAGGAACATTGCATAATTTTGAGTATTGATACT
Organism: Allium cepa; assembly: GCA_030765085.1. NCBI lineage: Eukaryota > Viridiplantae > Streptophyta > Magnoliopsida > Asparagales > Amaryllidaceae > Allium > Allium cepa. Next base: position 186,878,817 of record CM060937.1, on the reverse strand, counting down.
CAAAACTTAGGTACAAAGTAAACAAATTAAGAATACAACATTATTATTCTATTATATTAAGGCCACACTATTTTAAATTATAAGGAATGATTTCTATGAGTAAGCACAGAGACATGATGACTATTTGGATTAGTGTGACGCAAACTCACTCTTGCTCGCATAAAAAACTCAATAAATTGTTTTAGAATGCTAAAATAAGGTAAGTTTTTACTTATGCTATATATATATATATATATATATATATTTGTATATATTTGGTTATATGCCATGTGGCAAACTTTGATATATAAATTATTTCCAACCATGTTTTGGTCGATATATATATATATATATATATATATATATATATATATATATATTCATATTGAAATTGTTTGAAAGGCTTTTCGTACAAAGTAGACTCTATCGAAATTTTTTAAAAGTTTCGACACACATGGAAATTTTAATTAAAATTTTATACATTAGAAATTAAAGAATTTTTTTAAAAGAACTACTAAAAGCTATAAGTATGCACCATTACGCTTATAATTTTATATAGAATACATTTGAATGGAATAAACATTTCTTATGCATGGTTGTGCCAACAGAATAAATTTTTATAAGAGAGATGCACTATATGAAAGTTTATCAATGTAGTATAGCGAAAGCACAGTGATGAATAAAATGTTTATTATATTTTATGGTTAATGTTATTAACTAAATTAATTACAGAATTCTCTAGTGAATTGCGAGGACACAATTCCTTTATGGGAGGAGTATGTAACAACCCTAACTGAGGTTAAATTAATATAAATATGTTGAAATGAATTTTGAGAATTTAATTTAGATTTTGGAATTTGTTTAGGAATAAAATGGATAAAGTTGATTTAGAATTCAATTTAGAATTTCAATTGTGTTTTATAAACTTAAAAGTAATTGAAAATTCATATTGATGAGATAAATGATATTTTTGAATTTTAGGATTTTTATGAGAAATAAAACAATAATTTTAAATTTTGGTTGACAACGAGACAGTGTTTAATAAAAGAAAAATTATTATAGGTAAGAATAAAATTGTGAAAAATATTATATCAGCTACAATAATCTTTATAAAATATTTCACAACTCGAACGAATCAAAAAGGAGTCAAATGCATTGCGAATAAAACGAAAACAATTTAATTCAATTTCTCTCTTGTACACTTGTTAATCTAACCCTCCCCTAATCTATCCCAGGTCTTATTTCTCTCTTGTACAAACTCCTTATCCCCATTCGTACATGCAAAAAAAAGAAGAGGGTGTGACACGTTGTTTCTCGATGATGCCAAGGTGGGAACCGTGCATGAATTAGACGGGCCGTGAAGTGCTTCGGCGATACAGGCATTCTGGTATAGGGCAAAGCAAGAGTTCACACATGAATTCAGAAAGAGGTGGTGCGTTCTCCCAAGTTGAGGCAGAAGGGAATGGTAATTTGATGGCCAAAGGCAATGATGTTGAACGAGCTCATGTGATCGACATTGGAATGGAGCTACTCATGTGCGCAAACCAAAGGAGTAGTAGTAGTTGCAGCTAGGTTTTAGGGTACGAATAGCTGCAAATGGAATTTTCAAACAAGCTATTGGGTTAAGGTGAGTTATTCTAACTCACACATTTATATCCATACAAGTATATTCCTTGGCATGTCTTGTTTGGGTTATGAGTTTCGTTATTTATTGTTAGTGATTGAATAAAATTAATGTAATACAATTGCATGCTATGGATTTTCTTAGTTTGATGGTTGAATGAGTTGTATTGTTTGATTGAAATATCGAACTGGAATCAATGTCTGATTAGTTAGTTGCTTACACATTGGAAACCATCAAAAACATATTTGGTTTTCACAACTTAATTATAAGATGTTTGTGCATTATTTGTATAATTAGAGTTTTCCAAATAGCGATTCAGATCGTTAAGATAACTCTATTTGATGGGAAGTATTATATGAAGAAATTTATTTTAGAATTTCGATTTTCGACTGAATTGTTGTTTTGATTCATTTTGAATTTATATGTTTGTTTTGGTTGATGGTTTTAAAAAGATTTTAAATTTTTAAGTATGATTTTATTTAATATAATCATTTTGGAAATATTACTAAACCATTTTAAATTCTTAACTAAATTATTAATTTAAAATTTTGTTTCATGCTTTTAAATTAGTTTCATTATTCACAAAATCCTCTAGAAATCACTATTTCAATTATATTTTAATTACAAGGTTATTTTAAAGATGAACAAAATATGTTACTCTTTTATAAAATATATTATAAAATAAATTATCTTATTGGAAGTGATCTTGATTATAGAAGTTATTTAAATGATTTTGATAGAGTTTCAAGCCTTCATAAATAAACAACTCTTCTTTGTAAATGAAATTAAAGATTTAAAAGTGGTTTTTGGAAATTATATATTTGAATATATATAATTATTTTAAAATCTTTTATTTTAATTATTATGGATTTAGGATTTATTGAGATTTCGTTCTTTTCTATGAAACAAAGAATTTCAATAAACGATTGAATTGTTAGATCGGTATGGGACATTTCGTACAATTCTTTCACTTATTATTATAATTTGTTAAATAGAGTTTGAGTGGAATTTACTAGCTTTTAGTAAATACTAGAATTTCACTATCTAGTATGGGACAGTAGTTAAATTTTAATAGTTACTATAGCAAAAATAATTTACACTTCAGAGTTGTATTATCTTAGGGTGTTCAGATTTCTGGCTGATAGATCTTCGAGAGAAGATGACTAATTTTGATTGTTCTGAGAATCGATACATTCTTAGATTTGGGTAAGCGGACCTATTTTGGAGTGTTATGTTTATTATGGTGTAACATGGCCACCATTTTATTTCTTAGATAGGTGTTTAAATGCATGATCAGTCTATAGACCAGATGACTAATACCTATCAGTTTATTTCTTCGTATACAGTTTGGATGATGTTTGCCTATATTTGTTTTCGATAGGTAAATCTGCATAGTAGTCTATTTTAATATGTTAAACTTATTATTATCCCGCCTTTTGGTCAAGCCCGAGATATCAACAAATAGGCTAAAAAGGATGGAAACTAGTATCAGAGATCGATTAAAGACAAGGCTATGATCGATGTCGTCAAAAATTGACTGGGCTCCAATCAAGACGGGATCGATTGAGAATGACGAACAAGGCTAGGAAACGCTACGTTCAAATTTCATGTCAATCAGAGTTCATATGCTCAAGATATGATCGATGCAACTCAAGCAATATTCTAATTCGTATCCATCCAGGAAGTCTCATTCATATCGATCAAACGCACGTTTGGTTCGTATCCATCAAAAGAGTGCTAATTCGTATCCATCGACTGAAAGGCCTTGTTCGTATACATCAAACATGCCCCACTTCATATCGGTCCGAGCCCATCCTACTTCGCATCCATCGTCACCAACTCGTTCGTATCCATGGGAAATTGTCACTTCATATCGATCGTTCCATGCACTTCGTATCGATCAATCCAATCATGTATTTCGTATCGATCGGCCATTGATCGTACGAAGAACACATTATGGATCGATACGAATGTCATCCCTTTTTGATCGATATGAAAAGGCTAGAGACCATCGATACGAAGCAAGCATCCTTGGATCGATGCGAAGAATGAGACGCATCAGGTCGATACGAACAAGGCGCAAATAAAGAGAAGGCTCGGTCGTACGGCGTGGAAAGTGGATCTTACCCAAACAACCACACCACGTTACACCGATCGATACAAAAGTGATGGATACGAACATATCGATACGAAAAAGTGATGGATATGAACATATCTATACGACCGATTCAGCCTTCATAAAAAATGACACTTGCATCGATCATATCTCACAATCTACAAGTCCAAACGCTACAAAATTTTCACAGGAGCTTGCGTACAACCTCAAGAGTGTTCAGGATAGATCTCGACCCGATTGGGCAAGATTTGGATCGATATGAATCTCATTCGCATCGATTATGGATCGAGTCAAAATCACCAAGGATCGATCGCGTGGGCCCGCCCACGTAAGAGAAGGAGTCTTCGGAGATCTGGACGAGATATTTACAGCCTACACCTATAAATAGCAGTCCAAGAGCTTCAGAAAAGGGATCTTTGGGCTCTTCTACATCTAGACTCTACCGAAATCACCTTTGTACTTCACTTCTACCGTTGTAATCAATTGTAACCAATGAGAACCGTCAATAAAACAGAAAATCCTTCAAAGTGGACGTACGCTACAACGACGAACCACTATAAATCATATGTTTCTACTGCTTTTCTTGGAAATTTTGTGTGTTCTTCATATTTATATTCTCTATATACTTGCTATCTATGATCTGTGACTGTAAACGGGTGCTTGCATCAACAATTGGGTGTTTGTGACCATTTTTGGCGCAAACATTTTTGGTGCTTTCACTGAGAAAGCTGGCACTCAGGGAATCTATAGCTTGTACCCTGGATTCGAAGACTTAAAGACTTGGATCTGGAAAGCTATGGAAAGGCAATTAACAGTAAGACAAAGAGCTGAAAGGAGTCAACATGAAGGAAGTCGGGAGGCTTCCTATAGAGCAAATCAGACCTCGGTCTTCATCACTCGGGACAAGATAGAGATGATGATGGAAACTATGCAGGAGGGAATGCTGAAAAGACAAGAAGAGATGATGCAGAACCTACTCCAACAAGCTGGACAAGATGGAGTACAGAATCAAGTTGACGTAACAACAGGAGACGCTAGAGATAGAGATCAGGAGCATGGAACAACCAGAGTTCAGAATGGAGCAGGACTGTCAGAAGCAACACCAAAACTTGGGGCCACTCATCCGGAGGATGTTGATCCGACCTCAAGAAGGATACCAGGTGGAGCTATTCAACATGGCATTGATAGAGGGATGGACGCCTGTGCAGGAGAGCAGATTCCAAGATTCCCTCATGAACTCGGGGAGTAGATCGAAGGTAACAGACTAGGGCTATAGCTTGACGACAGTGATAGATTGGCAAAGATGGTCAAACGAGCCATGAGAGGCAGAGTAGTGAATAGAAATTTGGAAGATGTTAACAGGAGTCCCTTTGCTCCTGCGATTAGGCAAGCCAAGAATCCACTAGAATTCAAGTTACCAACATTAGATATGTATGGTGGAAGGACAGATCTTGCTGTTCATCTAACGAGGTATATGTGGCATATGGAAGTACTGAGGTCATCGGAGGAGGTCATGGCGCGATACTTCCCTTTGTATCTGATGGATACAGCGGCATTATGGTTTAGACAGCTGGAAAGTGGCTCTATTAGCACATGGACGGAGCAGATTGAAAGGTTTATGAGACAGTTTCGGGTCCATATAGCCAGACCCAAGAATGTGATGACTTTAACATCAATGAAACAATGGAAAGGAGAGTCGCTCAGGGATTTCTTAGCCAGATTCAATGCGGCAGTAGCTTCGATGGATCGATCTGATCCATCAACGGTTTTGATGGCGGCAGTTTCGGGAATCATAGATAATCAGATTTCAAGATATCGTTGGAACGGGACCCACTGGGGGATCTTGGGGAGTTCTACCATGAGGCGGAAAGGTTCCTGAGGCAAGAAGATGTGCAGGCAGAGAGAGAAGGTAGAGAGGTTGAAGCTTATGCAGTGAGGGGTGGAGGTCCATCCAGGGTGGACCCAAACAAAGATGATAAAGGAAAAAGGAAAATGAATGACAACAGTAGCACTTTGAAAAGGCCATGGAGGGATCAAAGTTTTCTTCTTAGACGGATCTAACTAAAACTCTAGAAAGAATCTACTTGGATACTCGAGGGTGCCTTTAGTATCAAAAGCCGACGAGAAGGGAACCTTCTAAATACGAGTGAGTATCGGGAAAGCATTGCTAATTTCATGAGATGGATGGGCATAACACGAACGACTCTAGGAATTTGATGGATATTATAGATGAGCATGTGAGGAATGGTCATTTGCAACAGTACATAAGAAATCGAGCTGTGGCAGTAGGACAAGAGAGACCACTGCCCACATGAGCAAAGATGGTACTGGATCCAGGCAACGTCGTTAGTTTATTATCAACTAAATAAATTTGTGGGTTTGAATAAGTAATGGATCTCAAAATAATACGGCTAAGTAACTCACACATGTACGGGACGGGATCGAGGATGGTCCCTAGGCATGTTCTAAGGCGATGATAAACCGCGTTGCTCGAACCTATGAAATCCTGTTTTTCTTCTTGTTTTCCCGAAAACTTTGGTTTTTTCCTTGGATGTACAAACATTTATTTTGGTTTTTCCTAGCTGTAAAAACTCTTGTTTTGAATGATTGGATTTGGATCGATGTGATAAATTATACAGGTCTCATGATTATGATCCTGATCGGAGAGAGGGGGAAGTAATCGCAAAGTATGAGTCCTTTCGTTGGAAAGCAATGGGAAAGCACAATATAAAAGTTCTTGGCCGAAGATCCGAGGCCGGAGAATATAAAAGTCCTTGGCCGGAGAGCCAAGGCCCGAGAATATAAAAGTCCTTGGCTAGACAGCCGAGGCCGGAGAATATAAAATTCCTTGGCTGGAGAGCCATGGCCGAAGAATATAAAAGTCCTTGGCCGGAGAACCGACTCCGGAGAATATAGAAGTCCTTGGCCGAAGAGCCGAGTCTGGAGAATATAAAAGTCCTTGGCCGGAGTGACAAGGGAAGAGAGCATAAAAGCCTTTTACCAGAGAGTCAGGGTTAGAGCAGGATAACGTGACCCGGCGAGGTCTATGGATTTGAAGTCAATCCCAAAGAGGTCATGGATTCGGATCTCGGCTTGGGATAAATGGACTCGAAGAGGTCGTGGATTTGGCAAAGGACTCGAAGCGGTCTTGAATTTGGATATCAACTTAGAAATGTTAAGGATTTGGCTATTGGTTATTGGATATGGATATATTAAAGCTCGATTAATGGATTTGGATAACTATGAAATTGGCCAAGGATTTGGTTACTCAATTCGGAATCGGACAACAACTCAGAGTAGCCGCGGATTTGGATCAGGTTATGGCAGTGGAACTCGGATAGGATGCTTTGGTAATGGATTGGATTATGAATTGGATGGTATGGCTATGGATGAAAATAGACTTCGGATGTCAGGTTCAGAGCTTTTCAAAACACGCTTTTCTTACCACAAGGCATGTTTTGGAGGGCAAATGTTATCTTGCCTTTTGGTCAAGGCCGGGATATCAACAAATAGGCTAAAAAGGATGGAAATCAATATCGGAGATCGATTGAAGACAAGTCTATGATCGATATCTTCAAATTTTGATTGGTCTCTAATCAAGACGGGATCGATTATGAATGATGAAAAAAGCTAGGAAAGGCTACGTTTCAAATTTCAAGTCAATCGGAGTCATATGCTCAAGATATGATCGATGCAACTCAAGAAATATTCTAATTCATATCCATCCAGGAAGTCTCGTTTGTATCGATCAAACGCACATCTGGTTCATATCAATCAAAAGAGCGCTAATTCGTATCCATCAATTGAAAGGCCATGTTTCCATCGAACATGCCCCACTTCGTATCGGTCCGAGCCCATCCTACTTCGCATCCATCGTCACCAATTAGTTCTTATCCATGGGAAATTGTCACTTCGTATCGATCGTTCCATGCACTTCGTATCGATAATCCAATCACGAATTTCATATCGATCGGCCATTGATCGTTACGAAGAACACATTCTGGATCGATACGAATGTCATCCCTTTTTGATCGATATGAAAAGGCTAGAGACCATCGATATGAAGCAAGCATCCTTGGATCGATGCGAAGCATGGGACGCATCAGGTCGATACGAACAAGGCGCAAATAAAGGGAAGGCTCGGTCATACGGCATGGAAAGTGGATCTCACCTAAACAATCGCACCACGTCACACAGATCGATACAAAAGTGATGGATATGAACATGTCGATACGATCGATTTAGGCTTCATAAAAAACGACACTTGCATCGATCATATCTCACAATCCACAAGTCTAAATGCTACTAAATTTTCACAGGAGCTTGCTTACAACCTCAAGAGTGTTCATGATCGATCTCGACTCGATTGGGCAAGATTTGGATCCATATGAATCTCACTGGCATCAATCATGGATCGAGTCAAAATTGCCAGGGAACGATCGCGTGGGCCCATCCATGTAAGAGAAGGAGTCTTTCGAGATCTGGGCGAGATATTTGCAGCCTACACCTATAAATAGCAGTCCATGAGCTTCAAAAAAGGGATCTTTGGGCTCTTCTACATCCAGACTCTGCCGAAATCACCTTCGTACTTCACTTCTACTATTGTAATCAATTGTAACCAGCGAGAACCATTAATAAAACAGAAAATCCATCAAAATGGACGTGGGATACAACGCCGACCACTATAAGTCATGTGTTTCTACTGCTTTTCTTTGAAATTTTATGTGTTCTTTATATTTGAGTTCTCTATATACTTGCTATCTGTTATCTATGACTGTAAACGGGTGCTTTCATCAACAATTGTGTGTTTGTGGCCATTTGGCGCAAACACTTATATACTATGTGGCAGGGTTTATTTTGATACGTTAGACTCTGTGTCTCTGTATTAAACTTATAGTTGACTGCCATTATTAATTCATTAGTGATGATTGTTTCTTCAGAGAATTTGGGATGGATGTTTGGTATCTTTTGGCTCTGAAGAATTTTGAATTGTTTTCATCGTATTTTTAGGTGATAGTCCAATGTGATTTGATATGGATTTATGAAATGGTGATTTATGATTAATATGCCTTATTATGATTATTTGGTTTCAAACATATTTTGGCTTATTTTGTTGGTTAAGTCATATATTTATGATATCAATATCTCAACTTTTTATTAGATATAGTCTGACTTATTTATTATTATAATACTCGGGGTAGACCATGTCTTTACTGGTATCTGGACTCACTGACCTTGCACATGTGTGCTAGCATGGAGATAACTATTTTTGATAGTTTAAGTCACCTCTTGTGTGTGTGTACATATGTATATAGACTTGTTTTAGATGTGACATTGTATATATTAGATATTTTGGTTTAGTATTGTCATTTTGTAGACTCTTATTTTTTATAATTGTATATGATGTAATTTGTTCCGTTGTGATCTATGATCCTCAAACTGATATTTTATATTATATATCAATCTGATATATATTAACTGGTGTGTTTATTGCTTTGTGCTAAGACTAGACACGTCAATTATTTAGTACAGATCCTCAAAATTTTTGGAAATAATTACATGTTAGTGTTAGCCCAAGATAATAGTCACATCAAGTCACTCTTAATAAACCTCGTTATTTATATTACTAGACAATATAACATAGTAATACTCTTTAGTAGTATAGGTATAAAGGCAGGGCATTGCACCTCTCATGAGTTCTTTTGTTGATTTGATGAATATGGGCTTGATGTTTGAGTGCTTTACACCGAAGCTTGTTGTTTCTACACCAAAGCCCCATGCTTCTGTACTAGCTAAGGGTTATAAGTGAAAGTTTCAACAAAGGATAATTCACCCATTACTTGCCATAAGTGTCGTCGGAAGGGTCATTATGCCAGTAAATGTCCATCCAATAAAGGGAGGGAAGGTAGTGAAGGAACTAGAAGGGAAGGCAGCATAGTTTGCACTGAAGGGTTGCTGCAATTGCCATGTGTCGGGTCAAGTTGTTAGACATTGTCAATTGCTCACTAAAAGGGAGAAGCCTAGGGTCATTTGCTATTATTTTAGCGCCTTCCACTTCATTAGCTAAGGGGAAGTCGGTTCTGGAAGGTATTCTATCTATTTTTAGAGTTCATATTCATGTCATTTTATACTGGTTCTTCTCACAACTTTATCTCTAGTACCCTTGTTGATAGAATTGGTCTTTAACCAATTATGGTTCGTATTTCCATTTGTGTGTCGAACCTTGTAGGGGGGCTCGACCAATCTTAGCATGTTATATGAAGGAGTTTCGACTACTTATTATAACAAGCTCCTTCCATGTGATATGTTTGTCCTTGAATTTCTTATTTTTAATGTATTTCTTGGCATGGATTGGTTATCTCACTATCATGCTATCTTAGATTGTGATAGGTGAACTATATTGTTGGTTTATCGAGGGAGGGTTCAAAAGATTTCTTATGGATAACCTATTTCGCTTATGAGCAGTTTCCTTTATTCTCTTGATATGGAAAATGGAGATTTGGAGTCGATTTCTGTCGTTCGAGATTTTTCGATATATGCGAGGAAGTTTCTAGTTTACCTCCTCATTGCGAAATCGAGTTTCGTATTGATTTGATTCCTGGTACTAAGTCTATTGTATAGCCTGTTTGTAAATTATGTCCGAGGGAGAAGGTGGAATTAGCCAATTAGATTTGTGATTTTCTACAGAAAGGTCTGATCCGACCTAGCTGTTTGAGTTGGGGGATGCCCGTCGTATTTTCCACTAAGGCGGTTAGTTCCCTAAGACTTTGTGTTGATTACCACGAGCTTAATAAGCGGACTATTGGAACTAGTATCCTTTTCCTAGAATCGGTGACTTGTTTGATTATCTTTATGGAGCTCATGTATTCTCTCAGCTTGACCTGACTATAGGTTTTCATCAGTTGAGGGTGACAGAGGAAAGTGCACCCTTGATAGCTTCTTGTTCTGATAGATTTTATGAGTGGTTGGTTATGCTGCTTGGTCTAACTAATGTTCCAGCTTATTTCGTTGAATTGATGAATCGTGTCTTTCAGGTTGTCTTGAACAAATTCATGCTTGTTTTCATTGATGATATTCTAGTTTTTTCCAAGACCGAGGAGGAGCATTCTCAACATTTTAGAATTTCATTTGGGACATTGAGAGAACATGTTCTTAAGGCTAATTTCTTAAAATGTCATTTCTAGTGGTCAGAGGTTGTTTTTTAGGCGTGTTGTTTCTAGAGATGGTATTTCTATTGACCCAGCGAAGGTTACGACTGTTCAAGGTGTAATGGAGATTCAAAGCTTTTTGGGTTTGTCTAGTTATTATCAGAGGTTCATTCAAGATTTCTCCAAGATTTCTTCTTTACATACGAATTTGACAAAGAAAGAGTTAAATTTGTTTGGATGGAAAAATGTGAGTTAGCATTTAGGGATTTGAAGGAGAAGTACTAATGCTCCCATTCTGACTATTCCGGATGGGGGTGAAGGTCTTAATGTTTCAACTGATGCTTGTGGAAGAGGATTAAGTGCTATGTTAATGTAGTATTATCGCTTATGTTAGTAGATAGCTGAAGCCGCATGAGTCGATATATGTAACACATGACTTAGAATTGTTAGTAGTTGTCCTTACATTTAAGATACGAAGACGTCATTTATTAGGTGAGAAGTTTGAACTTTATCAGACCATAAATCTCTGAAGTTTCTTTTCACTCAGAAGGACATGAACTTGAGGCGGCAGTGTTGGTTGGATTTTCTTGCAGCATATGATATTGAGATTTCATATATGCTAGGGAAATCTAATGTTGTAGCTGATACATTAAGTAAGAAATATGTTGCTGTGCCTAGTATATAGGTTCTTCTAACTCTTTTTAGCCCTATAAAGAATAATCAACAAAATGATGTTCGTCTAGCTCAGATAGTGGAAGCTGTTAATGATAATGTTGCTTAGGAGAGGTACCCATGATTTGAGATGGACAAACATGGCATTTTGAGGATGAACGGTCGGTTGTGTATTCCAGATGTTGTTTGCATTAGATGTGAGATTCTTGCAGAGATTCATCATTTTAGATTGATGATACATCCGGGAGTCACTAAGATATATCAGGATATAAGACGTACTTTCTGGTAGGAAGGTATGAAGAGAGATGTTTCTATCTTTGTCAGCATGTGTGCTAACTACCAGCAAGTGAAGGAATGTCATCAAAAGATGGCCAGATTGCTTCATCCGCTGGAGGTTCTAAAGTGGAAGTGGGAGCATATTTCCATGGATTTTATTGATGTTTTTCCTAGATTGAGGAGAGGTAATGAAGGCATTTGAGTTATTGTGGATAGATTAACAAAGAGTGCACACTTCTTACTACTTAAGCAATAAGGATGATGTCTAGTTTGGCTCAGCTATATGTTAGAGTGGTTGCTAGGCTTTATGGCTTTCCATGTAGTATTGTGAGTGATTGATATTTGATCTTCGCAAGTCAGCTTTGGAAGGGTTTGCAGGATGTGTTTGGAATGGAGCTTAGTTTAAGCATCGGTTATCATCATCAGACAGTTGGACAAAATTAGAGAGTAAATCAGGTATTGGAGGATTTACTTGGATCTTATATTCTTGACTTTGGAGGACCTTAGGAGGATCACTTACCGCTTGTTGATTTTTGTTATAACAACAATGTTTAGACTAGTATTGGAATGACACCTTTAAGGAATTATATTGAAGGCCTTATAAGTCTCTTTTGTATTGGGTAGAACCGGGAGGTCGCTTATTACTTGGGCCAAATATGGTTTGTGAGACTACGAATAAGGTAGCAAAGGTTAAGATGCACTTAAAGGTAGATCAGAGTAGGCAGAAGAGCTATGCTGATGTGAGGCATTGGGACTTGGAGTTCTCATTTGGGGAATTTGTGTTTATCGAAGTTTCCCGGGTGAGAGGAGTGATTCGGTTTGGTAAGGAAGGGAAGTGAGCACCATGTTTTATTGGACCTTTTTCAATACTTGAGAGAATATGCACTCTAGCTTATCGGGTTGAGTTACCGACTAGGTTATCAGGTGTACATGATGTTTTTCACGTATCTCATCTATGGAAGTATGTACATGATCCTACTTTGATTATCGTGCCATCGCAGCGGGAGGGTTTAGAGGTTGAGCCCATCTTGACCATTGTGGAATAACCTATTTATATTATTGATTGTGATACAAAGAGATTAAGGACTAAAGTTGTTGAATTGGTTAATGTGCAGTAGAGGAGGTTGTCCAAGATTGCACTTTGAAGACAGAGTAGAGTATCAAAGCCTCTTATCCAAAGTTGTTTCTTTATCGGTAGATTATGTTTTATCTTATCTTTTGTTGTGCACTCATCGCTTGTGGCGAAGTCACTTATCTTGTATCTTGGTTTATATGTAGTTTAGGCAGTATTCTATATATACATTATTCTTCTTTCTCCTTGTGTTATTCTTGTTTGGATTTCGAGGATGGAATATCCTAAGGAGGAAGAATGTAATGACGTGGAAATTCAAATACTTTACATTTGAGTATCTCAGTTTGTGAAAAATGTTTTAAGTATTGAAAATATGATTTTATAACCTCGTTGAAAACTTTTTGATTAATAACCAATGATAGAAAACATCGTTTTGAAATGTGTTTACTAAAATATATTCTTTGAATAAATATTAAAAATGTGGTCGAAAAACGTTTCACTAAAAATCAACTTTTTACTTAATAAAAATTGTCCAGGATCTTCGGACTTATGTACAAACACATGAAAGCATTAACAAGTGCTTAAATATTCTTATTACTAGTGGAAATTAATTAAGCTAAAATCTTTTGGAAAGAAGGACTAAAGTCCCCTTGATTTAAGGAGGAAAATGTGGAATGGTCTACGAAAAGTATGGTTTGTAAGATACATGGATGCATGTAACTTTATGGTTGACCTATTGGAGTATTGGTGGTATTTTGCCACTAATTCATAAGCTTATAAATAGAAGGCAAGGGCTCTCTTTGTTCTTTCTCACAAACTCAAAGTTTCAAGTTCTTACACTTCTTTCTCTTCTCAAAGTTCTTAAACAAAAGTAATTTAAACAGAGCTAAATCTCCTCCAAACTCTTATTATCATCCTAATATAGCATATAACATCATTCCATCACCTCAAAACTAAAGAAACAGGAGTCATCCCCTCCATTCCCACCAAGGTCGTACCCAAATTGGGTAATCCAAAGCTTGGATGTGCACTTCTTGTCTTCCTCTTCTCTTATTCATACTTGTTCTAGCTTTGTTCTTGTGCTCTTGTGCTATTACTTGGTAGTAGTGTGTTATTACTTGGTAATAATAGCTTCATCCTTACACTAAAAGTGAGTTATCTCACTCATTAAGTAAAATCATAAGCTTGACGCTTTGTTAAACAAAAACTTGACAAATTTACTTGTTGTAAACTATGATAATATACCCTAACTACTTAAAGATATAACCCATAATTATGCGCTTTAGAAAACATGTGATTTGTCTAAGCATTGTCCCTTAAAAAGCTTTGAATTGTGTTGTCAAATTAAGTACATACAATTGGAAATTTGAACATTTAATTTGGAGATATCATTTAGTACATATGTTATTACATGCCTTGTTGTGATATGAATTGAATTTGGGAATCATTATATGTTTATATAATTGGATGCAGCGAATTGAATGCAGAATTATCCGTATAATGATAGTCGTTATAAATGCACTTTGAATCCCTTTCTTTTATCTCACCTTTTAAACTCCATGTTTTGCTTATTTGCAAATAAAATGTTTTATATACTTATATAAGTATAAAAGATTGTAAGAAGTGAAGTTTAAAAGCTATTTTGGTTTTAAAACAAAGTTAGTAGGTTATGGTCCATATAGCGATAGATGCTATGAATGTGCTTTGCAAAATAAAATTGTGAAGTTTAAAATGTTATTACTTTGAACATATTATGAAATATTTTCAAGGGAGTTTTATAAAAGATATATAAGTATTTTAAAATAAGTTTGATGTTTAAATATATTTTTAAGCGATTATTTTGAAAATTTAAAGTAAAGGTTATTCCTAATTTATTTAAGCAAAACCTGTTTATTTTGTTAAAGTAGTAAAGGTTTTCAAAATCGGTATTAAGTAACTATTTGTAAGATAATATTTTCTACAAATACTTATATCCTATTTAAAAGTATTTTAAAGGTAATTTATTCATATAAGTAAATGAAACTATTATACATATTTATATCATTTTAAAAGAGTTTAAAACTTCTTTATATAAGTAATTTATAAAGACTATTGCTTTAGAAGAAGGGATAAAAAGTAACACTTATATGTTAGCCTTAATTTGATTGTTTATGTAAAGCCGGTATTACTATACTTAACACTAAAAGCTGAAAAAGATAGGCTTCTTAATTTTTCAGAGTCAAGATTGATGTTTGAGTAGGGATGGAGCAATAGAGCTCTAATCTAACGGCTTCCTTCTTGGCCGAGGAATAGTTAAGCTTGAATGTTGGAAATGTGTTAAGTATACGAACCTTAATTTCTATAAGCAAGCACTCGAGACTCGATGGTTGATTAGTCGACTACCGGTTTTAACCAAACTTAACTTAGAAGTAGCTTCATGGACCTATATCAATGAGAACATATGGGGAGGAGCACTGGTACGAAATGCCTCTATCTTTTGGTTACTACTAGAAGAACTGGTATTGAGTTAAGCGGAAATTCATTAATTAGTTTTGAAGATCTTGGGGACGATAAGCATTTTACTTACCGAATACTACTTTAAAACTATTATATGGTTTAGTTTTAGAAGAGATGGTTGAAGTGGACTCTGTTCGAGTGAAAATATTTACGTGAAAGATGTCGAACATAGCCTCGACATCGAAAAGTGACTAAAAACAAAGTAAGGGCATAGCCAACGAGGTTTAGCTGACCTTAGATGGTACATATCAACTCTATTATCTGGATTATGCTTATCAATTGTTGCTAGAAGGAGTTGATGGTATTCAGAACATGTTTTTTGCATGGTCCAGCTATGTCTTCCTTAATTGGTTATACGTCGCTTAGGAAGGTACTTTCTGACCATTATCCAAAGGCTTGTCTTGATGTATGGAGGCTCCAACGAAACTCCATTTGCGAACATGCCTTAGCGATTTTAAATGTACTCTAATCTCGTTGTGTTGTGAGATGCAAGCAACACAACTATTTTCTTATTTGTATTACATACATTATACATTACTAATAATATCACTTTATATAAATATCAATTGAGTTGGGTCCTTTTGAGGGGAAGTCGGTCCGGTAATTCGGTTAGTTTTGGAAGTACTGTTATGTGTTTATACGCATTTCTGAGTTTCTCATAAGGTAACTTATGTCTGACATGTAGTGTTTCTTTTCACAAAATTCATCGTGCGCTTTTTCGAGTAGATTAAGTAAAGCAGGTTTTAGAGTTGGATGTTTCAAGCTTATGGAGACAAGCTGGATGCTTCTACCTATATATCTATCCACCTATTTTCTTTTTCACTCATTATTATGTATGTAATCATCATAGTGTGGAAAGGCAGTTATAATTGTCCAGGCAAATTGTAGTATTTAGTCATTTTGTAACTTCGAGATTCATGTATGTCGTAGTAACTCTTTGTACTAAACTTTCGGGATATTATATATCACCATTCTACATGTGAGATTATGATATTGTGTCCTTCTTTCTATTTATGTTTCTGTTTCTTTTATTTTATCCTAACTTGTTATCTTTTTGGCACTTAGCTGCTCAACACACGAATACTGTGGATGTATTTAGTATCGACATTCGTGGATCGAAAAAACGATCATTACATATGGTTTTGGAGTGGTTACAATTTTGAGTCATTTTATAAGTACACTCCCCCACTTACCGGTCACTCTAAAACCAAATCGATAGTTTCGGTAACTAACCTCCTTTTCTTTGGGTAAAAATCAGACAGTACATAAAAGCAGAGATCAGCACCTAACCGTTTAAGCAGATGGATTTCCTTGTCATTTGTCCTAGGAGAACAAATCGATATTTATACGCACAATACAACATCATCGAAGATGATTGTGCCATATAATTCATGTGTTTTTCCTACATATTTATAATGTTATATTTTGGCTAAGATTTTATATTCGATTATTTAACTATCAAATAAACAAACAAGTCAATCATAGTTTAATTCTATGTGGAATTCACTAAGGCTTTATTAATTAATATTTCATTAGTTAAATATCTTTTCAATTATTTGATTCAAAAGACCTTCACAAAGGATATGTTCACTAACCTCTTATATCCCTTTCAATACTTGAAAAAACATTCATATACTTATCTTATCGGAATAAGTATATTACAAAACATTATTCTTTCAATGCTTAGAAAATATTTCCATATACTTACCTTTACGGTATAAATATATTAATAAAAACTTAAGGAAGATTTCCTCTTTTCTAAATTCTTATTTAAATGGGCTAAACAAAATCATTTAAAACATTACTTACTCTAAACCCAAACCACTTTTTCATTTGTGGTTAGATATGGAAGGAATGCCTCCATATCACCATAATTAAGAAGGATAATTTAACAAAATCAAACCTCATCGCTTTTATAAAATTCACCTTTTAGAAACCCATTTCATATTTACAAATCCTTTTATAGATCTATAAACTAATTTACAAAAAATCCTTTGTAAATCTCTAAAATTACTTACAAAATTCCCTTCTACTACAAAACTCTTTTATAAATCTCCCTTATTAAACTACTTTCTAAAAATCCTTTACAAAAACCCTTTTATAAATCCAAACTTATTTTTATGAATCCTAAAACAATTTATTATTGATTGACACCATTATTAATTAATTACCTTTAAACATCATAAATAAATAATTAACTTTAAATTTCATTAATAAAATAATTAACTTAAACTATAATTAAATCAATTAGTTAACTTAAACCAACATTAATAATATATTTAAATAACTTTAAACAACATTAATAATATAATTAAATAACTTTAGACATCTTTGATAAAATAATTAATTAGCTTACTTTGAGACATCATTTACCTCTGTATTTAAATAATTTATAATTATATAAACACTTAACCTCAAAATTGTTATAAAATGGAAGTTAATTTAAATCCATAGCTTTTCAAATTCGGAGCGCGGCTTAGTGATCACAATGGTACTTGAACAAGCTACCATTTTGTTCAATTTAATTTTCCAAGTCATATCACTGGTATTCACATAGGCAAGCATATATGTAAAAAAATCAACAATTTGCAATCACTAGCTAATCCATTAATTATCCAACATTAATTAATTGACATATTAATTAATTGACATATTAATTAATTGACATATGAATAAATGTCTAAATTATTATAATAGCAGAACGAAGATTTATTTTGCTAAACGGATGTCATCAAGAATTTGTTCAACTTTATTATAGCAGAACAGTGTTCTATTCTGCTAAAGAGATGTCCAAAATAATTAGTTTAACAGATCAGTGTTGTATTTGGACAAATAGATATTTCTAATAAACTAAAATAAATTTATCCACGTTATTATTTAAAATAACATAATTAAATTCAACCACTATTATTTAATCATAAATTTATACTTCATTAAAACCATCAACTATGTATACAATAGTGTTCTACTAGTTTGTACAAACCTAGTGCAAGAAATCGCGGGTTAGACGGATCTAAAACGAGCGAGTTATCTCTATTCAAAGTTAAAATTTTAAACTAAATATTTTAATTAACTAAATTATTATAAAATTTTACCTACTTCATAGCCCAACCCGACCCAATTCCCCACTACCCAAATACACTACTCCTTCATTCTACTTAAACCGCAAATTTAAATTCCAAAATCCGATAACCCATCACCAACGTGCACGACCATGCATATGCACACCCAACCCCGCCATCATGCCACCGAACTAAGTCCACCAACCATATTCGCCTTGCGAGCTGATATGCTGCCACCTTGCCTCCAAGTCCTGTGCCTCTAAACAAAAACCGACCGTTCAATCCCCAACCAAAATTATTTCCAGTATTAAGTCAAGCAGGACTATGCCACATTCATCGCCACCACTGCCACCTATAGCCACCCCCACCCTTGCTGTTCAACTCACCATCCACTGCCACACCTTTGAGCCCCATCTTGATCAACTCGACGCCTTTGATTTCCATCATGACCTAGCTAAATTCGAACCCAAACTTCATTTCCTTGAACCCTAACTTAACTCGAGCTCACCTAGGCACCATTATCGATCGAAAGTCCAACGATCACCACCAAAGCTTCGTCATCACTCAAGGTTACCTCCTACAACATCGCTCGACTTCTAGCTTGCCACGTCATCAGAATTTAAAAAATGAAAAGAAATAATTCATCTTGCTACCACGACCATCCCTGGCCACCTAAAGTTATGAGACTTGCCTTAAAAATCTCGATCCGCAAAGACGGTCACAACTGTACACTCCGTTCATTGAATTGTGCTTGACGAAAAAATATTATTGTTTTCACCATCATTGTAATTGACCGATATCTCACACCCTACTCGATGAAATGACAAACTACTATTTTAAAAAAAACTGGAGATTAAACCTAACAATTCTACAGTTAAACACAATTTTGAATGGTGAAGGAGATGTTGATTTTTGAAGGTGAGATGGAGGATGTTTATTATCAAAAACAGAGAGGAGGAAAAAGGAAAATAAGAAGAGAAGTTTGTCTTTGTTTATGTATGTATGTTTGTTTCATTTGTAGTAAGTAAGCAAAACGTTCAATTCCAAAGCAAATATCAACATATATGATTTAAAACAATTACTGTTCGTCGACAGAAATTCTATCGGTTTAGAAAATCGTCGAACGAATTTAAATTAAAAATAACCGCAAGCGCACGGTGTACGAATGTAGCACGCGGCGAATACGGGTCGATCCACAGGGAATTGTTGATTTAAATTTCCTACTCAATCAAATTATACCAAAGTCGAGAGTGTGTTTAAGCTAGAAAATGAGAAAATGAACTAACTAACAAAAAGAAAAGAAATGCAAATATGAGAGTTAAATGACAATTTAGAGAATAAATCCACTCTGTAGATCATGTAGTTCAACACATGAAATCATGATCTCTCTTTTATGGTCATTAGTGTTTTAATTGATGTGTTTATCATAAGTATGACATATTTGAGCTATTGATTAGCCAACATAAGCCATCAAGTATAGCACACCCCTTAAAACACTTACTAACTTTCATGAAACTTGACAAAGAAAATGAAAATGAAATCTATTTTAAGTATGGCATATTAACTATTGATTAGAAATATAGACCATCAAATTTTAATTTCAAATTACTTTCTTTTGCCATAATCATATTTTGATGAAGAGGCAATTAGTGTTAGTGATTGTTTAAGCATAGCCTATTTGGTGTCAACAATATAGGCTATCAAAATTCAAAGCAAAAACAACTAGTAAACCATTTCCATCATCATCATTAAGCACAAAAAAAGAGCATGAATTGACAAAATGTTGAAGCTACATTAATTAGAGAGCTTCATTACCCCTAAATTGAAGGGTTTTAGCTTCTCATATTTGTCATTTTATTAACAAATGTAGTAATAACATGAAAGCAAAATGAAGAGGAAAAAGAGAGCAAAATGAAAAGGTAAACTAATTAACTTGCATAAAAGAAAAGAGATCTACACTACAACATAAAAGTAAATGAACATGCAATTAAAAAGAAACAATAATGAACATTGCATAAAAAAAAGAATTACATAAGAGAAGAAATGGCTAAGTAGCCATGGAAAGAAAGAGAGGTTTGATTTATTTTCTAAACTAAAACTAACTAACTAAGAGGAAGAGATGGATTACATGAAACATATGGGTATTTATACATGTATGAAACCCTAATTCATATTTTTGGGGAATGCCCAAAATGCCCCTTAGGAAGTGTGGAGACCAAGTAATCATTAACATGTCTTAATCCCCCATTAAGTGTACATGAAGCCATTAACTCCAAAAGCATGTGCATTAGCCTTTAATTTGTACATTAAGGTAGGTGGGTAGGTGGGGCCCTCCATAATCTTCACTTTGAATTATTTCCATCTTCATTCCTTTATATCCATTTTGTGCATGCATGTTTCTTCATGAACCCACTAATATGAGAAGCTAAATTCCTACAAAATAATATAGAAATTTCCAATTAAATTCTCTCAAATTAATATACGCACACAAATGGCCATTTGCCCCTTGTACGAAGATGAATATGTGAAAATTTGGAATTAATATGAATTTTGGTTAAAACAAGTTAAAATACCCAATATGATCATTTAATTAATTTAAATAGAATAAATATGGTGGTAAAAATATGCACATTTACGTGCACATCAAATACCCCCACACTTATCTTTTTATTCGTCCTCGAATAAACTAAAACTAAGGTAAATCCGTTTTCGTAGGAAGCACGATTGCATTGAGCGTATGCAACAAGCCGTTAAACCTTTGGGTGTCCCCAGTAGGACGAGTGTTGTCTCGTGAGTGTTTTTAGCGGATACTGCCCACAAAATCCAAATGCAGGATGAAATATTTACAAAATACAAGATTTATTTACAAAGAGATGAATGCAAATTTTTGAAAATATTTACAAATGAAGGATTTATTTTTAAATTGACACAAATAAGTTAAATATAGGTTTTGGTTATTATCTTGAAAATTTATGTCATTTACTCGTTAAAATTTTCAACAAAAATCAAGTTATCATAACAAATAGATAATAGTTTAATTTGTTGTTTCGGTTGATAACAAAGTGTAATTATAAAATGGATCCTTAGTTGATTATCAAAGTTTATCAAAGTGGTATTTTCATTTCTTTTCAATAACAAATCAAATCAAATAAGTAAAAATAGTGCTAGGATTTCAATTGCTTGCTCTCTCATTATTTGCAAGAAAAATTACACACCTAGCTCAGGTAAACTGAGGCTAGATATACCACCCATGCACTACCTTTCGCACTTATGTGAGGGGAGTACAGAGCATGGCGAGTGCACACACTTTCGTGCATACACCTATCGACCGTAGGTGGTTTTTATTAAGTTTATTTTTTTACATGTGTTACATACATGCATAACCGTGAGGACTTTTAAATGAGTATGAAAACACAAAATCTTTATCAAAGATTCCAAGTAATTCACTTATGCAAACCGTGAGGACTTTTAAATGAGAGCGAATACTTTGGATGTTAATTTTTTTTAAGAGAGAGAGAGAGTTTTGCAAAATCATCTTAGCACCATTTAACTTAGAAGACAAAAAAAATGTTATATCCTTTACTTTAAATTCACCACTTTTAAAACAAAGATTTTCAATTGGGATGTATTTCATAATTAACACGTATGAATCTTCCTATATACTAGTTAAACCATTGTTATTTATAATACAACTTCATTTTTATTTTTGTTAAGGCAGATAAATTTTCAATAATTTCAATTTAATAAACCAAAACCATATATTTATCCTATGGCGTTTCTTTAAAAATAAATCAAAAACGCTAAAAAAAAAGAAAAATTCTTCTTTTGTTTTTGGATTTTTTTTGAATTTTTGGAAGAAAAATGAAAAATTAATCCTGAAAAAATCAGAAGTAGATGAGTCTCCCCCCACACTTGATTTTGACTGTGTCCCCACAGTCAACCCAAGTGAAAGGAACGTTTATTATTATTTACATGAAAATGAAATGTATTTACACGAGATCAGAAAGTATATCGTTAAAAAATAAATGAAGCAGTCTTCCAAAGACCAATTCATTTGTCTCGTCAAATATACGAGACACAGCTTAAGCTCGAAAAACAAAACCATAAAAGATTTTGGAGTTGAATGTTGATTTGGAAAAACAAATTTTATTTTATTAAAAATTGAACGAGTTGTTTTGTTTTCAATGATTTTTGGGGTTGATAAAACAATTGATTGAAATTCACATTTATTTTCACCAAATTGAAATTCAAGTTTATTATTGAAAACATTTTCAGATTTATTGATTTCAAAATCAAGATGGTGATTTTCATCTTCCCCGTCGGAATTTAACAACTCGCCGTCCAAAAGTCCAAAAAATTCGTGTTCATTAAATTCGTCTTCCTTTGTTGGATTATCAACAACTTTATTACACATCTCAAGTTCAAAATCCAAAGTTGTTGTATTCAAATTTTCGAAATCGAGAAATGGAAGATCGAATTTTAAATTTGGTTCCATACCCTCAAAAGAATTGAAATCCAATTCAATTACCACGTTTTCAACAACTTCATTAAGATTTTCGTTTTCAATTTCGAAAGTTGTTATTTGAAAATCATCGATTTGGGTAAAAGGTGGATTATCACTTGAATTGTCACATGTTGGAATTTGAGTATGTTTATCACGTTGATTCAAATATGTTTCGAACACCAAATCCATGTGATCATTGTACACGTCATTCATTTGCTCAACAAAGTCAAATTTGTAATTATTAACTTGAAAATTTTCGATTTGGACTTGTTGAGAACAAGAATTGTCAATTCGAAAAATGGTGGATTATTATTTGATTCTTCGCAAGTTGAGATTTGATTATGATTTTCACAAAAAGTTTTGTATTTTTCAAATAATAAATCCCCGTTATCTTTTCCCATTTGTTCAACAAAATCAAATTCATGATTACTAATTTGAAAATTTTCATTTTGAATTTGTTGATAACCAAATTTTTCATTCGTATTGTTGTCGAGATTATTCCCATTGCCAAATTATTTGAAAAGTGGATCACATTTTCGTTTTGACTTTGAAATTCATTTTGGAGTTCAAATTTGAATTGGCATGGGTTATACTCGAAATCGTTTGAATTTTGAAGTGAATTCAAAATTTGATTATTTTGAAAACTTTGATTCGAGTTATCACACAAATATGAATTACACAACTCATTTATCATTTGATTTTGTTATATAGAGATTTCAAGTAGAGATGAAATGCTATTTTCGAGATTCGAGGGTTGGTCGTCGTTTTGAAAACTTTGTTGTTCAAAATTCGAATTGTTTAAAGAATAGTTGTCGTTAAAATATCCATACGAATTCGGAGTGAAATCATATGGATTATATTGATTTTCACAACTATTATAAAATTCAAGTGAATATGAAAATTCGGACATTTTCAAGAATGTTTTTGGTTTTTTTTTATAAAGGAAAAATATTTACAAATAGAATTTATTTTTCAAAATGGAAAATTGATTTTTGTTTTGTTTTTTTGGTTTTTCAATTTTTTTTCTTTGTTTTTGAAAAGATTATATATATATATATATTTTGGATTTTGGTTTTTCTAAATTTTTTTTGGATTTTTGAAATTTCAAATAAAAATGATTTGAAAATTTCAAAGGAAAAGAAGAGGAATATTTACATTTTTTTTTGTTTTGGATTTTGAATTTTTTTTAAAAAAAAAATATGCATGAACTAATGCAACTAAATGAATGCAAGGGTTAATTACAAACGATTTATCCTAAGTTAACCCAAAATTGTATATTTACAAATTGTCTTAGATAAACAAGATAGTTCTCAGCCAGGTAACAGACAGGAGTTATCGGTGCACCACGAATCACCGTAGCAATGCAGCCGAAGGTTTAAGTACCTTCAGAGGAACAACCACTATAATATTTACGAATCACCGTAATATTTATAAATGGTTATTACTCTGCCGTAGCCTAGACACCAAGAAATTAAATTGTTCAAAGAAGACAAATTGTCAATATACAATTAAGTGTTATCGATTTCTAACCGTTATTATTAATTGAAATCTAAGATGAAATGCAAAGCAAAAGTTAAACGTGTATTAACGATGCAACTATGGATGGATTTTTTTTTTGAATTTTTTTTAATATATATATGCAAATGCAGGCAATCAACAATGCAATTCAAATAAAACTAGAGATGGAAGCATCAAATTTTTTTATAAGCGAGCAGCAATTATTTTTGGGCAAGCAGTTCTTTCTTTTAATCTGTTTTGGCAACCTGAAAAGGAGTGAATGAAGATAAATACAACAATTTTTTATTTTTTTGTTTTCTTTTATTATATTTATCAAAGATGAAAAACAAAAAAAAACGAAAACTAAAATAAGTGAAAACAAATGAAAATCAAACAAAGCGAAACCTTTTTTTTATGTTTTATGTTTTTTTTTTGTGAAAAGGAAAGAAAATTGAAAAGTAAAGTTTTACTTAAAAAAAATAGAGAGAGGATGGAAAAACCCAAAAAGAAAATGGACTTAAAATTAAAAAAAAGGAAAAAATAGAAAATTGAAACCAAGCACATACACATACACTAACACCACCCGGCCCAATAACAATAAATCACAGTTCAAAATCGCAGTTCAAAATCGCGAACAAAATCATGAAACCAACTTGTATTCAAGAAAAGTCCAATTCGCGATCAATTCCCACAATCAAAATCGCGAATTCTCAAATTCCTAACCCAGAAATTATCACTATTGTGATTATCACTGCTGCTGATGGATTTGGGGCTTCGTGGTCTTCGAAGGGATTGTGGATTTTTGAGAGGAGGTTGGCAGTTGCCGATTTAAGCAAGGTGAGGACCGCGGATTGTGGTTGCGACTGGGGTTGAGGGGGTTTCGGGTTGCTGAATTAGGTGTCGACGTCGTCGGGAAATGGGAATTGGAGTTGATCGTTTCGGCACTTCGCGCAGGCAGTTGAGTGAGGAAAAGGCACGGGGAAGAGGGGAGTTGCGTTAATGCTGCAGTGAGATCGATAGGAGGCTGTTCGAATTGGTGATTCAGGGTGCGACAGAGGTGAGTGGTATTTTTTTTTGTCGACTGGCTGTGGTAAATGCAGGAAGTAGATGTAAGGCAGTGCAGCGTTTGAGGAATGGCAGGAAGTGGATGGTAGTACACAGCAGAGAGATTATATGTCAGTGGATAGTGATTTGAAGTGGAAAGGGGTGAATGGCAGGTGAATGCTTTGATGAAGAAAGCAGTGAAGCAATGCTTGCACTTGGCAGAACTGTGTGCAGTCAACAATTGTTATGATGTAGGCAATAAAGTTGTATATGGGGAGAGAGACAGCAGGCAAGACAGTTGCAGTAGGCAAGAGAGATAGCAAGCAAGTGTAGGGGGGAGTGATGGACGCAGTGGTTTGTAGATTGGGTTGTGAGTGAATGGCGATGAAGTCTGGAGTTGAAGTGGTCAGATAGTGATTGGTAGAAGGGGATGATCAGTGGAGGAGGTGCTTGTGAGTGTGATGGTCAGTCGTTAGGCAGTGTTACTGGAAATTTTTGACAGTGGTGGTTAGGTGATATGTTGTGGTAGGTGGAGAAGTTGGTAGGAGAATGTTTTGTGCAAGTGGTGGGTTTTGGTTGTGGTTTGTTTGGTAAGTGAAGAGGATTGATGAGGAGATTGTTGCAGAGTTGTATGAAGGAGGTAGTTTGGTTGTTGTAACTGTTTGGTGAGGACTGTGGAGATGGTCTGAGAGGAAGAAGGGGAAGATGATGCTGTGGTAAGGTTGCAAGGCAGAGGTGTTAATGAACTTGATGTGTAGGCAAGCAAGCAGGTGTTGGCTGTTTGTGAGGAGTTGCTGTTTGTGGTCAGGTTTGTTTCAGGCAAGAGGAGATGGAGTTGGAGAGGTAGTTGTGTGTATGAGGTAGTGAGTTTGTTAGTGAGGCAGCAAGCACTGGTGGGTAAGAAGTGTTGGCAGTGGGTAGAGTAGCAGGAGGATATGTGGTTTTATGGTGAAGTATAGTTAGGGAAGTGAAAATGCAAGGCAGAAAATGCAAACAGAACTCAGAGAACAATGAATAGCAAACAGAAGACAGAGAAGTGAAGCAACAGTGCACTGATAAAACTGAAGATATGCACAGTGTGAAAGCAATGTAACAGCAAAGGCAAAATAATAATTTTTTTTTTTGGTTTTGAATGCAATGTAAATAAAAATTGTAAAATGAAATGCAAATAGAAAATGAAATCAAGTATTTTTGTTTTTGTTTTGAAACTGTTTGTGTATTTTTTTTTAAATATGCAAATGGAAAAGAAAACAAGAAAAACACACACAGAACAAAATGCACACAAAAATCGCTCAAACACACAATTTTTTTTAACACACAAAATAAAATCAAATGAAAAATAATTCGAAGAATAGAAAATTAAAATCAAAACAGTTTCCCGGCAACGGCGCCAAAAACTTGTTCGTCGACGGAAATTCTATCGGTTTAGAAAACCGTCGAACGAATTTAAATTAAAAATAACCGCAAGCGCACGATGTACGAATGTAGCACACGGCGAATACGGGTCGATCCACAGGGAATTGTTGATTTAAATTTCGTACTCAATCAAATTATACCAAAGTCGAGAGTGTGTTTAAGCTAGAAAATGAGAAAATGAACTAACTAACAAAAAGAAAAGAAATGCAAATATGAGAGTTAAATGACAATTTAGAGAATAAATCCACTCTGTAGATCATGTAGTTCAACACATGAAATCATGATCTCTCTTTTATGGTCATTAGTGTTTTAATTGATGTGTTTATCATAAGTATGACATATTTGAGCTATTGATTAGCCAACATAAGCCATCAAACTATAACACACCCCTTAAAACACTTACTAACTTTCATGAAACTTGACAAAGAAAATGAAAATGAAATCTATTTTAAGTATGGCCTATTAACTATTGATTATTAACTATTGATTAGAAACATAGACCATCAAATTTTAATTTAAAATCACTTTCTTTTGCCATAATCATATTTTGATGAAGAGGCAATTAGTGTTAGTGATTGTTTAAGCATAGCCTATTTGGTGTCAACAATATAGGCTATCAAAATTCAAAGCAAAAACAACTAGTAAACCATTTCCATCATCATCATTAAGCACAAAAAGAGAGCATGAATTGACAAAATGTTGAAGCTACATTAATTAGAGAGCTTCATTACCCCTAAATTGAAGGGGTTTAGCTTCTCATATTTGTCATTTTATTAACAAATGCAGCTAATAACATGAAAGCAAAATGAAGAGGAAAAAAAGAGCAAAATGAAAAGATAAACTAATTAACTTGCATAAAAGAAAAGAGATCTACACTACAACATAAAAGTAAATGAACATGCAATTAAAAAGAAACAATAATGAACATTGCATAAAAAAAAGAATTACATAAGAGAAGAAATGGCTAAGTAGCCATGGAAAGAAAGAGAGGTTTGATTTATTTTCTAAACTAAAACTAACTAACTAAGAGGAAGAGATGGATTACATGAAACATATGGGTTTATACATGTATGAAACCCTAATTCATATTTTTGGAGAATGCCCAAAATGCCCCTTAGGAAGTGTGGAGGCCAAGTAATCATTAACATGTCTTAATCCCCCATTAAGTGTACATGAAACCATTAACTCCAAAAGCATGTGCATTAGCCTTTAATTTGTACATTAAGGTACGTGGGTAGGTGGGGTCCTCCATGATCTTCACTTTGAATTATTTCCATCTTCATTCCTTTATATCCATTTTGTACATGCATGTTTCTTCATGAACCCACTAATATGAGAAGCTAAATTCCTACAAAATAATATAGAAATTTCCAATTAAACTCTCTCAAATTAATATACGCACACAAATGGCCATTTTGCCCTTGTACGAAGATGAATATGTAAAAATTTGGAATTAATATGAATTTTGGTTAAAACAAGTTAAAATACCCAATATGATCATTTAATTAATTTAAATAGAATAAATATGGTGGTAAAAATATGCACATTTACTTGCACATCAATTACATAAAACCTGAGTATCATTTTTAACAAAATAAAGCTACTAACTGAAAGAGGCTATGCGGTAGGATCGTATAATATGGAATAGTGGATGGTATAGGTAAATAACAATAAGCAATAAGTAAAGTAGGCACCAGGATTTTATACTGGTTCAGACCTCTAGTCCTACGTCCAGTCCCTAAGCTTCACTTAGGAATTCTACTAACTAAAACCCTCTCTTAACCCGGAGGAATAGGTTTACAACTTACCCGAACAACCGAACGGGATTTCTTGCCTCAACTACCGAAGAGGACTTCAACTCAGTTACAAAAAACAATATTCGACTTGTTGTGTTCTTGTCAACACTAATGAGTCCAATGTAGTACAATATTCCTATAATCTTATCCTCGAGAGTATGCAATGTGTTTGTGAAGATTTAGGTAATGTGAATTGCTATGAATCAAAAGAATGTTAAAAACAAAGCAGTGATTCAAGCAATAGATTTGTGATTGCTTTGAGAATTTCTAGATAATATGTTCAAGAAAATAGTAAGATTAAAGCAAGAGAATTCGGTGAATTGAAGATGTTAGAATCATGTATTTATACTTTTAGAAGAGGTGCATCTGTTGGCTAAGGGTGCAGATATGAGATGCTTCCATTTCCAT
This sequence comes from Allium cepa, assembly GCA_030765085.1. NCBI lineage: Eukaryota > Viridiplantae > Streptophyta > Magnoliopsida > Asparagales > Amaryllidaceae > Allium > Allium cepa. Next base: position 186,849,707 of record CM060937.1, on the reverse strand, counting down.
TGGAGAATGGTTGCAACTCTTGGGAGGAAGAAGGTGTCCATTCAGAGAAAATTCGCAGGTTCAAATTCAGTCGACTGAATAGGGAATTCAGTCAACTGAAAATATGAACTAAAATTTTCAGGAACAAATTCAGTCGACTGAGCAGGGTGTTTCTGTCGATTGAAACTGTACATGTTTATATATGTGTAACAGGTTCAGTCGACTGGTCATCCCTGTTCAGTCGACTGAACTACTAAATTGTGCACAGTGAATGTTTATTAAAAAATGAAATTTATAAAATGTGTTCTAGTGTTTGTGAAAGCCTCTTGAGGATAGATTTTAACAATAAATCTAAACTAAGACCTATATAAAAATCATACTTATGTTTATCCTTGGTCTTCATCGTTCTTTCTTTAGCTTTGCACATATCTCTTCCTTTTTGTTGAAGCACATTGTCATTGATCAAAATCCTAGCGTATCAACATTCTCCCCCTTTTTGATTGATGACAATACTCATATGTGTAGAGATTATTTCCTCCCCCTGAATATATGCACTATCTTTTCTACAAAAACAAAGTTAGTATCATAGATTTTCTCCCCCTTTGTCATCGACAAAAAAGGAAGTAATAACCGTAGAAGTATATTACCAACACAATCACGGAAACACAGAATGTAGCATAGATAAATAAAACATAGAATGGCTATTTATACAAGCCATAAGAAAGTTATGAAATAAAACATCAAACCACAAGAAAATTATTGATCTTTATCCCAATCATATGAGCCTTCTCTCCCTCCCTCTGGTTCACGAATGATTGGTCCACCGGTGGGTGGTCTATAGGTTCTTCCTCCTTGACCACCACTAGTGCTGCTGCTTGGATATTCTTCGGATGATGTCCATGTGAAAGTAGGTGCAGGACGCTTACCGTGTGATGTTGAAGCGGTAGTGGAAGTTGAGCATGAGATGGCATCCCATAATTTATTGAAGAATCCTTTAATTTTATCAAGTTTGTGATCTACCTTCTTGAGGCGATTATCAAGAATTTGTTGATTTCTTGATAAAATTCCTAACGATTGATTGGTAGTAAAACTTGGCTCAATGATACGAATTTCATCTTCTCGGTCGAAAGGTTCTTCATGTGGAGCTTGTGGAGGTTGTTGCTGTTCTTAATGCCTAGATTCCCATTCGGCAAGAGATATGATGCGACGAGGTCTAGCCGGGAGTTGCATAAGGCTTATAGTCCGTTGGTTAATTTGATGGACCATTGTATTTTCGGACTCGGGTAATGGCGTAACAACATTGAGGAGAAGTCTCATGATATATTCAACAAAATATATAGTTCGCATTTTGCCATTGTTAAATGTGAGAAACTTATCAAGAATTAGTTGGAACCAATTGACTTGAATATTGCCCCAAATAGCGTATAGAGCTCGATAATTGATTGGGTAGACAATTTCATATAAACCAGTTCATGGAGTAATTGTTCTCATAAGAGCTTTGTGAAGGATTCTAGCTCTAGGTCGTAGGAAAGTGGATTTAAAATCTCGAATGTTAACATTATCATCCAGAAATTGATGGTTTATTTTATCTCGAATTTGTAGATTGAATTCTACCTCGTCAAGCTTTCTCCCTACATTAGGTGATCCTAAGATGTGTGCAATTCGATCTAAGGAGAACCAAACTTTCTTCCCGCACACCATACTCCAAACCCTATCATTTGGATTTCTTGGAGTTTGGTGTCCAAGATTAAGGTTTGCATAAAATAGTTTGACCATGACATGATTTATTGCATGGTCGTTTCTTTTTAAATCCAAGAGAGAAGTTAAACCTGCCTGATCCGTTAATGCTTGGATGTTGTATGTCTGAAGGCTTTGAAAATCAATGAAGGAGTTCGAAAATGCGAGAATTCTTCATTTTATTCCACCTCGTTACAACTACTCCATCATAGAGCCATTGTGCAATTTGAGCATCAATTGGCTCGAAGGATGAAGAAGAAGAAGCTCTTGATCTTTTTGGAGCCATTTCTTGTGAGATTTGAGAGTAATTTGTGTACTGGGGGCTAGGGTTTTGGAAAAAAATGGGGAAGAGAGAACTTTTGCAATGTAAAAAGTGAAGGAAAAAAGGTGAAAACCGGTGGATAAAAGGGAAAAGTTACCTAGGAATTGGCGTTCAGTCGACTGAATTGAAGGTCGAATATTTTCTGTTTTGAATTCAGTTGACTGAAAAGGGTTTTTAGTCGACTGAATTGTGGTATGTAAGTTTCTGTTAAAAATTTAGTCGACTGTGCAGATGATGTCAGTCGACTGAGCTATGGAAATTTTGTTTTCTGCCTTATGTTCAGTCGACTGAACAGTAAGGTTTAGTCGACTGATCCTTGCAATTTTTTTTTGTTCTTCGTGAATTTTGAAAGCAAACGGTTTATTGAAAGAAATAATTACAATTGTATAGATATATAACAACATGAGTTGACTTCAAAAGTAATTTTTTCTTCGGAGATGGACTATTTTTATTTTGCGTCTTTTTCCCATCATTCTCCATATAGTTTATATCCCATGAATTTGGACTATACTGAGGAGTCTTTGGCGACATCCAAGGATTCACGGGATCGACTGGTGTATGGTAAGACGAAGACGGATCATATGAACTAACAGGTCGAGGTAGGGGCTCAGTCACTTCGTTTTTCTTTGAGCCACAAAAATGTAAACCGATTTGCTCTAGGAAGCTTAATCGTCTAGCCGTTACTTTTTGTTCGAAATATAATTCTCGTTGAAGATCTATTTGTTGTTGTTGAAAGTGATGAATCTCTTCAATCTTTCTTTTTGTATCTGGAGATATAAAAAGTCCACGTTTTGCCTTCTTTGATTCAGGTGTGTAGCCAGTTCGATAGTTGTCCCATTTATAGACTGGCTCATGCTTTGGTGTTGGAGTAGGAAGTTTTGGTGATGTTGGTGAGTTATCGACCGAAGAGGTGATGTTGATTGGGGAGTATGAGTTGTTTGAGGACATTTTTATATCGACTTTTCAATCTTTTGTAAGTGAAAATGAGTTGTGAAAATGAAAATATGTTTAAACGTGTATTTATAGGATGAATATTCTAAAAATATTGTGGTGATAATTTATTAAAGTTTTAACCAATCAAAGATTTAATGGTTAAAATGAATCAGTTAGAAATGTATGGATTAGAGATAACCCTTATATTATTATTCATTATGTATCATTATTTGAAAATATAAATTGAAAGTCATAGTTTTCTTCATTCAGTCGACTGAGCATATAGATTTAGTCGACTGAATTATATAATTTTTTTTAATAACTTTCTCTATAAAATATCTTTAAAGGAGATTATTCCTAATTCTCGTCGTAATTTTATAAAGGAGTTTTCTAATAAAGGTTTCGTAAATATATCGGCAATTTGATTTTCGGTAGAAATATGTTCTAAATTTATGATTCCTTTTTCGATATTGTCACGTAGAAAATGGTGACGAATATCTATATGTTTTGTACGAGAGTGATTAACCGGATTTTTAGATAAATTATTGTACTTGTATTATCACAATATATTATAGAGTTTTTTAAATTTATATTAAAATCCTTAAGTGTTTGTTGCATGTAGATAACTTGAGTGCAAGCTAAAGCGGCTGATATATACTCTGGAAAGCGAGACACAATTTTGTTTCTTACTAAACCAAGATACAAGTGATTTTCCAATGAAGTGGCACGTACCACTTGTACTTTTTCTATCTGTTCGAGATCCACCGAAATCAGCATCACTGAATGATACTAACTCAAATGGACACTCTTTTGGATAGAAAATACCAAAATCTTTAGTATCATCAAGATATCGCATAGTTCGTTTTACCACTTTTAAATGTGATTCTTTAGGATTAGATTGAAAACATGCACATAAACATACACTCATCATTATGTCTGGTCTACTAGCGGTTAAGTAAAGTAAGGAACCTATCATACTTCTAAATAATTTTTGATCTATACTTTTGTCATTTTCATCTCGATCGAGATGAGTAGTGGTACTCATAGGAGTAGGTTTAGCAGAAGTGTTCTCCATTCCGAAACGTTTAGTTAGATTAGCACAATATTTTTCTTAGTTTATAAAAATTCCATTTGTTAATTGTTTAATTTGAAGTCCGAGAAAATATGATAATTCTCCCATATGAGACATTTCGAACTCCTTAGTCATTATATTTGAAAATTCTTTACATAAATTTTCATGTCGAACCAAATATAATATCATCTACGTATACTTGAATTATTAAAATATCTTTAGTAGTATTTTTAATGAAAAGCGTTTGATCAACTTTTCCAATTTGAAATCCTGAATTTAGTAAGTAACTTTTAAGTCTTTCATACCAAGCACGAGGTGCTTGTTTAAGACCATATAGTGCTTTCTTTAATTTATATACATGATCTGGATATTTTTCATGTATAAATAAAGGAGGTTGTTCTACGTATACATTTTCTTTTATAAAACCATTTAAAAATGCACTTTTAACATCCATTTGATAAAGTTTAAAATTGTGAAAACATGCAAAAGCTAATAGAATACGTATTGCTTCAAGTCTTGTAATGGGCGAAAAAGTTTCTTCAAAATCAATACCTTCTTCTTGATTATATCCTTGTGCTACTAGTCTAGCTTTATTCCTAGTTATATTACCTTGTTCATCTATTTTATTTTTGTAAACCCATTTTGTTCCTACAACAGATTGATTATTTGGACGGGGAACTAGTTCTCAAACATTGTTACGTTTAAATTGATTTAATTCTTCTTGCATTGCAATAATCCAGTAATCGTCTGTTGATGCTTCTTTAGGATTTTTAGGTTCTATTGTAGAAATGAAAGCTATATGTCCCATTTGATTTAGTTGATTTCTTGTCTTAACTTGAGAATTGATTTCACCTATTATGTTTTGAGCAGGGTGATCTCGTAATATTCTTGGTGAAGATCTTAGTTCATTATTACAATTTTCAAGATTTGTATTTTCTATATTTATAAATTCTTCATCATCTTTTATACTTAATTCTTTGTTGAAATTCTCATCAAAAGATACATGTAAGGTTTCTTCGATTACGTTTGTTCGTTTATTAAATACTCGATATGCCTTACTTCGTTCTGAATATCCTACAAAAATTCCTTCGTCGGCTTTTGGATCAAATTTACTTAGTTGATCTTTTGTACTTAAAATAAAACATTTTGATCCAAATATTTTAAAATAAGATATATTTGGCTTTTTGTTGTTGAATAGTTCATATGAAGTATTTTTAGTTAACGGTCTAATTGATATTCTATTCAATACATAGCATGCAGTAGCTACGGCTTCTGCCCAAAAATGTTTTGGTAGAAAACTTCCATTTAATAATGTCCTAGCGCATTCTTGTAATGTTCTATTCTTTCTTTCTACAACTCCATTTTGTTGAGGAGTTCTAGGAAATGAAATATTATGATTTATTCCTTTCTTAAAGTTTCAAAAGCTTCATTTTCGAATTCGCCTCCATGACCGCTTCGTATATTTTTAATCTTCAAATCTTTAGTGTTTTGAATTCTTTTGACAAATTTTTTAAAATGCTCAAAAGTATCACTTTTATTTTTCATAAAAAAAATCCATGTATATCTTGAGAAATCATCAACTATTACAAATATGTATTGATTATGATTAATGGATTGAACTTTTGTTGGTCCAAATAAATCCATATGTAGTAATTCTAATGGTTGTAAAGTCGAAATATTTTTCTTAGATTTGAAAGATGATTTCGTTAATTTTCCTTTTTGACAATCATTACAAAGATTTTTTATTTTAAAGTTTATTTTGGGTAAAACTCTTACTAATTCATTTTTGGAAAGTTTTCTAATAGTTTTAAAATTTATATGACAAAATCTTTTGTGTCATAACCAAGGATCATTATCTTTGGCTAGTAAACACAAACTTGTATTATGATTAATATTCATATTTATAACGCAAATATTCCTATCTCTATTTCCTTCAAAAACAAGATTTTGGTTTTGATCAAAAATACTACATTTATTTTCTGAAAAAGTTATTTTAAAGCCTTTGTCACAAAGTTGACTTATGCTAAGTAGATTATGTTTTAGATTTTCAACTAATGAAACATTTGTTATAAAAGGTAAATTTGATGTACCGTAATTGCTCACATCTCCTTTGCCAATGATATAGCCTTTTGAATTGTCTCCGAAGGTATCCGAGCCACCATCAAAGTATGTGATGTTTGTAAGCATATCCTTGTCTCCGGTCATGTGTTTTGAGCTACCACTGTCTAGTATCCATTTCTTCTTTTTAAGTGGGGCCTGAAAATAAATACAAAATTATTAGTACCCACCTTTTAATAGGGTCCTCAAAAGTTAGAGCTTAGGAAGCCAAACCCAATTTGGTTTAGTATCCATTTTATAAATATAGTTTTTATTATAATGAACACTATCCATAAATGTTTTAATATATTTATTCCTAATTAACACATTGTTAGTCTTTGGAACCCAAATTTTAACTACCTTGGTTTCTACTTTTGTTTCAATAGGTTTTCTTAACAATATTTGTTGTTTTGAATCAATATTCCTTTTAAGATTTATATCCTTTTTATTAGGAATTTTTGACTCCTTTTTATATCCTAAACCTTGTTTATTTGAAGATGATTGAGAATTTTCTAATATCTTGGATAAATTTTCCCTTCCTTTGTTAAAGTTAGAAACGTTTTTAGTTATGTTATCTAATCTAGCTTGAAGACTATTATTTTCTAATTCAACTTGTCTAATCTTAGTTTTTAATTCATGATTTTCAGAAACAGTTACATCATTCTTTTTCTTTTGAGTTTCAATTTCTTGACTTAAAAGAGATAATTGAGTTTCCGAATTTGAATAAGATTCTTGAACTTTTTCAAGTTCTTCTTCTAGAATTTTCTTTTCATCGTTTAACATATCTCTTTCAAATTCAACTTTGTTTTGATTTACACGAATTTCCTTAATTTTCTTTTTAAGAATTTTTATTGTGCTCAAAAGTTCAGAGTTTACTTCAATTAAGTCATCGAAAGTTAAATTATTTACTTCAGATTCTTGAGCCATGAAGCATACATTTGCCTGTTCATTGTCGCTATCATTTTCACTTTCGTATGAAGATAAATCTGAATCATCCCATGTTACAGAGAATGCCTTCTTTTTGAATTTCTCTCTCTTGTTTTTGTTGTTGAGAGCTTTCTGATTCTCCTTCTTTTGCTCTGGGCAATCCTTGTGCATGTGACCTTTCTTGTGACAGTTGAAACATTTTATATTCGAGGATGTAGGTTTGTTCAAGAAATTCTTTTTGAGTCCGTTTTTGTTTCCTTTTCTATATCTTAAGAATTTCTTGAAATTTTTGGCTATGGATGCTAAATCCTCATCTTCAGACTCTGATTCTTCCTTTTCCGCATGAAAAGCAACATTCATTCTTTCTTGAGCTTGATCTTTCTTAGCTTGCATGTTTACTTCATACGACATAAGATTTCCAATCAATTCCTCTGGTTTCATTGTAGATTGATCATTTGCTTCCTCGATTGCTAGTACTTTTCTCTCCCATTCATCAATGAGTGAATTTAGAACTTTAGACACAATGTCAAAATCCGTGTATTTTTCTCCTAGTCCGATTAAAGCATGATGAATGTCTTGAAATCTCGAGTACATGTCATTGACGGATTCATTTTGTCGCATTTTAAAGTTTTGGAATTGATTCTTCAGCATGGATATCTTTGTTTCTTTAACCTTGTTTGTGCCTTCATGTATGACTTTAAGTGTTTCTCATATCTGATATGCAGTAGTACATATGCTAACACGGTTGAATTCGTTTCTATCCAGGGCGCAAAATAGCATATTCATAGCTTTTGCATTTGCACTAGCTTCATTCTTTTGAGTTTGTGTCCATGTAGGATAATCGGTTGTGGGTACAACGAACTCTGCTTGAGTAGCATTCCAGGCTTCGAAACTTGTTGCTTGCATATAAATCCTCATCCTTGTAGCCCAATGGTTATAGTTTAGTCCATTGAATAGAGGAGGTCTTTGGGTAGATTGTCCTTCCGCAAATGTAGAACTATAGGCAGATGTTGTGCTTGTACTTGCGTTATTTTCCATATTATCAATATGTCTAATAACGGTGTTATGGTTATAGGACGGCCTTGCTCTGATACCAATTGAAAGAGGCTATGCGGTAGGATCGTATAATATGGAATAGTGGATGGTATAGGTAAATAACAATAAGCAATAAGTAAAGTAGATACCAGGATTTTATACTGGTTCGGACCTCTAGTTCTACGTCCAGTCCCTAAGCTTCACTTAGGAATTCTACTAACTAAAACTCTCTCTTAACCCGGAGGAATAGGTTTACAACTTACCCGAACAACCGAACGGGATTTCTTGCCTCAACTACCGAAGAGGACTTCAACTCAATTACTAAAAAACAATATTCGACTTGTTGTGTTCTTGTCAACACTAATGAGTCTAATGTAGTACAATATTCCTATAATCTTATCCTCGAGAGTATGCAATGTGTTTGTGAAGATTTAGGAAATGTGAATTGCTATGAATCAAAAGAATGTTAAAAACAAAGCAGTGATTCAAGCAATAGATTTGTGATTGCTTTGAGAATTTCTAGATAATATGTTCAAGAAAATAGTAAGATTAAAGCAAGAGAATTCGGTGAATTGAAGATGTTAGAATTAGGGCTGTCAATGGGTCGGGTCGGGTCAAGTCGGGTTCGGGTTGATTTTAAATGGGTCGGGTCAACCCGTTTATTAAACGGGTCGAAAACGCTCAACCCGAACCCGACCCGTTTATAAACGGGTTGATCCGACCCAACCCGTGTAACCCGATTATAAATGGGTCGGGTCGGGTCGGGTCGTAAATGGGTCAGGTCAACCCGTATAAGGTGTAAACGGGTCGGGTCAACCCGTATAAGGTATAATTGGGTCTTAAATGGGTCGGAACGGGTCGTAAACGGGTCGGGTCAACCCGTATAATCCGTATAAGGTACAAACGGGTCATAAACGGGTCAGAGCGGGTCGTAAATGGGTCAGCTTAACCTATATACTGTATAAACGGGTTGTTAACGGGTCAGTTTCGGGTTGGCGGGTCAACCCGAAACCCACCCGTTTATAAACGGGTCAAATTCGGGTTGACCCGAAAATGACCCGCCAATTAAATGGGTCAGGTTAACCTGCTAATTTCCGTGCGGGTTTCGGGTCGTGTTTCGGGTCGTGTAGGAAATTGACAGCCCTAGTTAGAATCATGTATTTATACTTTTAGAAGAGGTGCATCTGTTGGCTAAGGGTGCAGATAAGAGATGCTTCCATTTCCATTGGAGAATGGTTGCAACTCTTGGGAGGAAGAAGGTGTCCATTCAGAGAAAATTCGCAGGTTCAAATTCAGTCGACTGAACAGGGAATTCAGTCAACTGAAAATATGAACTAAAATTTCCAGGAACAAATTCAGTCGACTGAGCAGGGTGTTTCAGTTGACTGAAACTGTACATGTTTGTATATGTGTAACAGGTTCAGTCGACTGGTCATCCCTGTTCAGTCGACTGAACTACTAAATTGTGCACAGTGAATGTTTATTAAAAAATAAAATTTATAAAATGTGTTCTAGTGTTTGTGCAAGCCTCTTGAGGATAGATTCTAACAATAAATCTAAACTAAGACCTATATAAAAATCATACTTATATTTATCCTTGGTCTTCATCGTTCTTTCTTTAGCTTTGCACATATCTCTCTTTTTATTGAAGCACATTGTCATTGATCAAAATCTTAGCGTATCAACACTAATAAAATATTCAACATTCATTATTTACAAAAATATTTAGCAAGGATTAGAGCTCTTACCTTCCACACAGTTGTAATGTAAAATCAAATCTTTTCTTCATAGCTATCAGCCCCAACTCGGCAACAACTAGAATTTGATCTTTTAAATTAAAAGAAGAAGATTATTCACAAACTAAGGATGGTAGAAAAGGTGGGAAAAAGCAAAGTTAAGAGATGTGTAGATGGAAATGACATTTAAAATGAGAAATGTATATTTATAAGATGAAAAATAAAAATAAAAATAGAAAAATCCAAAGAACAATGACCAAAATGCCCCTTAAATCATGTTTCAACTCTCCCATCTTATCTTAAGCCCCCAATGTACTAGCCATTGGAAAAGATAATGGATATTAGAATGATCATGTACCTTTATTCATTTCTACACTTAGGGAATCTTAGGATTTCAAATCCATCATTACTACTTTCAAATTTAAATATATTTTATATTTATAAATTCTTCTTCTTATTATTTTATCTATTTGTTTTCTTATTTGAAAAATATGTTGCTTTCCTAACTTACCAAAATCATTTAGATGTTTTTTTAAGGTGTATACAAAGGTATTACAACTTTCTACAATTTGTTGTTCGATAAAAAGCTAAAAATCCGAAAAGCGGATTTTTTGGTCACATTTTCAGTTTTGAATCGAAGTACCTATTTATGTAAACATAAATCAAAAATGAATTTTCTATCATTAGTTATAAATTAAAATAACATTATTTGATTATTAAAACCCTTAATTGAATATTTAAAATAAATTAAACATTCACAATTCACAGCGGTAAAATTCTGAACCGTTACATTCTTCCTCCCTTAAAAGAATTTCGTCCCAAAATTTCCATCTCAATCAAACAAAGAAGGAGACCAACCAAAATATAAAATCAATCATTTTACTTCCCATAATAATTTATGAAATCATTTTCAATAATCATCGCCTAAGTTCAAAACTTGTATAATACCCCACTAATCCTAAGGGTATTTACCAGTATCAATTTCAAAGCTTTTTATCTTGAATTTTGAATTTTTTTAGCAAGGCAAGACGACTTTATTGTGGGACATGCCACTATTTATAGAAGGAAAAACAAGTATACTGCACATGTACAGAACAACTATAACTGGATTTATAGTGCCCAAACCACACAAAGTAAAAGTACAGGTGAGAGGCAACAACGCCTCAATAGCTAAAACAAAACAACAAAAACTATGGCTTCTCCAAGGCGGAGGACCACTGTCATCATCAATCGATGTAAGTGCAATGACATGAGCAAAGTAGACAAAAAAGGCAGTTGGATCAAGAAAAAAACTGGCGAATCACTGGAGTAAAGTAATTTTCTATCCCAAGTTTCATCCTCAAAGTTCTTTGCATTGCCCACTCCGTCTTCTCCAAAGTGGGAAATAGCTAGGCCATCCCCGACAACGTGATAAAACAAACGACGAGACTCACCATAATCACCACCAAACTTATAGTAATAATCGTTCGCTGAATGAAAACGAATTCCAGACTTCAAATGATTCCAAGATTTCTCATCAGTATTCCACTTAATCATAGGAGCAACATTAATAATTGCTCCAGATAAACCAATAGGGGACAGATAAGCAAAAATAGGAGATGACGGTGATGACAAAACTGCACTATCAACCGACATAAAGAGAATCGCCGTAGCCTTGGGGACCCACTTCCTTTTTGGAGGACGAGGAAGAAGGATCTTGATCAGAATTGGATCATCAACAGCTAGCTTACGAGGTTCAACAATATGCCCAATGGCTGAAAAGCCATACAAATATTGGGTTTCCAATTGTATGTCAGGTCAACTAAAACGTCCTGACCATCTGCGATACATATCTTAAGTTGAGAAGTAAGTGGCTAGTCCATAGTTATCTCAATCAACGCCCTAGCAAAGAAAAGATTCGTTCTGCCCACAATGTTAGCATCGAAACATTTAAGCTTACCAAGGAGGCATGCTAGCCAATAAGACCTATCAATGGCTGAAGAACAGAAGGGATATGAGTAAACGTAGTCCAAACAGGTATCGACAACACATGTTATCTAGCTCTATCAATTGACGGATTCCACACTGTGATAATAAATGGTTTGCCATCGATAATGGAAGGTTCAACTTCTAAGACCTAAAGTCTTTCTTCAACAAAAGAAAATTTAAAATAAAACATACCATCAATATAGTTAACACGCAGACCTCGTTCGAATTTCCAAACACTATAACAGTGATCATGCACATCCATATATGAAGCTTTCGAGTTAAGGGAGAAACCTACCAGAAAATCTTTCCAAGAATTAACTCCCTCTTGGATAACTTCAACCGGCGGAACTTGAACTTCATTGGATTAGGGAATGTCGAAGGCATCGGGAGTATATATTCCAGCATTTCTTGGTACTAAAGAGAATATCGATGACCATTTGTTATTTGAGGGAGAATTATTTGAGTTCAAATCTTGAGATGGAGGAACAGACCTGCTAGCAGTAGCAGATACAAGGGTAGTATCTAAAATTTTGGCAAGTATAATTGAACATTAGCACGAACAGTGGAAGGGCAAACTACCCTATTCAATATTTCAGCATCTTTCTCGTGTCTATCCTTAATTATAACATCACCATCCAGGCCATCAACATCATACACTATGGATTCATCAATAAGATTTACATTTTCCCATCATCACTCCAAAGACCGTTACTACCATCTGAAGCAGCCGCAATCATAAGGTATATAGCCGAGATGCTAGGCTGAATAAACCCCGTTAAAAGAGCAAAGGAAGTATTAACAGAAGCAAAATGTGTCAGTTAGATCACGAAGGGGAGAGCCAGTCATATGAATAGGAGGAACATCAGAATCATCACTATGATTAATAGAAGATTGGATCAGAACATTGTCACAGGAGCCTATCGTAGCAGCAGCACTCAAAATACCAAGAGTTGAAAAGGAATGACCTGAGCGAGTGATGGAAATAGAGTGCTGCTCGATTGAAATCACAACATTAGGCTTTTTTTTGTGATTATTCGTCATCAGAGAGGAGAGGAGACGGGCCATAGGGAATAGAGATGTAGAGGAATAGAAGCCAAAAGAGGAGGAGGGCCGATAAGGGGTAGACCAGAAAAAAACAAATCTAACGAGGAGAGTCAAAATTCGCCAGGTATGAAGTCCCTTTTGCATTTTGCAAACTCAACCATCTCCAGAAATATTTACCTTTTCCCTGTTCGTAATATTATCGTTTCCCCTTTTTATCCCCCGCATGTTGTCACTCTCCACCACCATTCTCCTTTCCCCCTTCCCTCCGCGTTAGATAGATCGATTCCCCTTCCTCTCTTCCACTCTTTCCTCAATTGGAAATTGTTAGATTCCATCGATTTCTACCGTCCCGTTTTGTTTACCAATGGTGTCCACCATATGAGTCGATAGTTGTACAAACCCTAACCCCACCGCCCTACCTATTGACGCCTCTCCGTTTTTACCCCTCCCCTCTCTCAACCACTTCCGACTCAAAGTTTACTTAGACCTAGAGCATTGAAATATCAAAACCCTAGAATTATGTTTTCTCATAGGCCACATCATTCTTCCAAATGTGGATCGGCTTCCAAATTTCAAAGCTTCTCTTATTCATCCTCTCCAACTGCTTTACCGTGTAGTCTTATCGGATATATGCAAGGTATCACCATTTTAAACGTTCACGTTTATGTTTTCTTTGTTAATGGATAATTCAAAAAAATTGTTACAGTATTCAACATGGGTATGATTTTACTGGTATTTAATGTTTTCCAGTAAGATTTTACAATTTAGTACCAACTGTGTTTTTTTGTCTTTGTTTCAAGTTAAAATCTATATTTTAAATGTACATAGTGCGATTTAAATTTCTACCTACGTTGTTCTTTTTCGCACATGTTTGGATTGAAATTTATGTCTGTCGGTTCTCATCGAAAAGCAAGACTTAGTTTTAATGTTATGCTGTACATTGGATTTTCTGTAGCACACGTACACGCCGCTTTTGATAATCTTATATTTTCCATCAAAAATACGTTAAGCTTTTATAATGGGTTGGAATCGAAGCCAGTTAGTTAATTTTTAGTAATATCTTTCAATTTGGTGTTAGGAGTGTTTTTGGTATTATCAAGTTAAGCCCATTATATTAAATATAAATGAAGATTATGAAATTGATGTTTTTATTTCTTCCTTGATTACTTTTTAAGATGAATGGATATAAATTATTTTCATTTTCCCATTTGTTTTTATTTTGTTTAGTTAAAGGCAGTGATTCTTGATTGAGCAAAAGAGTTCATTTTTCAACTAACATTTTTATGTAATTAGATTCAATATTTAATTTTATTGCTATTTAATGTTTTCCGGCAATATTTTACAATTTAGTACCAATGGTGTCTTTTTATCTTTATTTTCCTTTCTAACACGTTTGGATTGAGATTTATGTGTCAGTTCTTATCAAATGCAAGACTTAGTTTTATTGTTCTACTATATATTGGATTTTTTTAACATGCGTACATGCACACGCCCCTTTTGATAATCTTCTATTTTCCATGAAAATATGTTAAGATTTTAAACTGGGTCTGAACCGAAGACAGTTAGTTAATTTTTGGTAATATCTTTCAATTTGGTGCTTGGAGTATTTTTGGTGTCTAAGTTTCAAGTTAAGCCCTATATATTAAATATAAATCGAGATTAAGAAATTAATGTTTTTATTTCTTCATTGATCACTTCTTAAGATGATTGGATATAAATTATTTGTGTTTTCCCATTTGCTTTAATTTTGTTCCGCTGATAGTGGTGATTCTTGATTGAGCAAGAGAGTGCATTTTGAAACAACATTTGCATGTAACTAAAATCAATCTCTCATCAATTATACATCTAATAAACTGTCAAAGAAGAAATGTTGTAATGATAATTTGCATAGAGTTGCAATATTAAAGCTGACTTGATAGAATCAATCAAAAAGTCGTATCGTTTTTAAAAAAATTATAGTTTAAATCATAAACGAAAGGAATTTTTGGTCAACTTTTGTATCATTGATTTTGGCTTTACGTTAACATTGCTTCTAGCTAAATTGTTTTCATCATATAGGACCAAAAAAATATATGTAATATTGGTCTTCTATTGCTTTGTACCTTCCTACAAAACTAAACAGTAATAAAGTCCTCTTCCTATTTTTCCAAAAAATTTGATCTATAGCTAAATTGCATCATTCTGTGTTTAGAAAATACCTTTTCTCTTTAACCGCTTTGTTTCATATATTATATCTCTCTTTTAAAAATCAAAAATCTACTTTGTATCTTCCTTATTTACAGATTCGTATATTTTTGCATTATATAAGGAAATATGCAAAGGTCTTTTATTCTTAGTTATTACCTTCTGCCTATGCACCATGTATAAAAAGGTATAAGATACAGTTATGATTAAAGAAGTGCGCCTCTTTATCGTGGTTTGAAATAGATTTTTATAGTTTTTTTAATTTGCATGAATGAGTATAGTAACTATTTAATATTGATGTTTATTTACTGTAACATCGTGCCACTGTAATGATTTTTTTTGAAGCAATGGTGTTTGTCATATATTGAACTATTGCATCGGAAACAATTTTTTTGCAGGCTGAATTGACGTCTATGTTTTCTTTTTTAATTGGTAATTCAAAAAAATTGTTACAGTATTAAACTTGGGCATGATTTTACTGGCATTTAATGTTTTCCAGTAATATTTTACAATTTATTACCAGCCGTGTTTTTCATCTTTGTTTAAAGTTAGACCCAATATTTTAAATATACATATAGTGATATAAATTTCCACCTTTGTCGTTTTCTCTCTTAAAATGTTTGGATTGAAATTTATGTGTCTGGGTTCTTATCAATTGCAAGACTTCATTTTATCATTATACTCTATATTGGATTTTTTGTAACACTCCTACACGCACACGCCCCTTATGATAATCTTATATTTTCCATGAAAGATATGTTAAGCTTTTAAACTGGCTGCGAATCGAAGAGGGTTAGTTATTTTTTGGTAACATCTTTCAATTTGGTGTTTGGAGATATTTTTTCCTATCTACGTTTCAACTTAAACCCTTTATATTAAATATAAATGGAAATTACGAAATTGATGTTTTTATTTCTTCGTTGATTACTTTTTAAGATGAGTGGATATAAATTATTTGTGTTTTATAATTTGTTTTAATTTTGTTAAGTTAAACGTGGTGATTCTTGATTAAGCAAAAGAGTGCATTTTATAAAATAACATTTTCACGTAAGTAGAATCAATGGATCATCAATTATGCGTCTTGATTAATAAAGTGCCAAAGAAGAAATGTTGTAATGATACTTTGCACAAAGTTGCAATATTAAACCTGGCTTAATAGAACCAATCAAAAAGTTGCATCTTTTAAAAAATATATTATTTAAATCATAAATGTAAGAAATTTGTGGTCAACTTTTGTATCATTGATATCGGCTGTGCCTTAATATTGCTTCTAGCTAATTTTTTACCTTATACATGATTAAAATAAAATATGTACCATTATTCCTCTATTGCTTTGTACGTTCCTACAATACTAAACAATAATAAAGTCCTATACCTATTTGTCCTAAAATTTTGATCTATATGCTAAATTGCATTAGTCAGTGTTTGAAAGAAAATACCTTTTCTCATTAACTGCTTTGTTTCATATATTGTATCGCTCTTTTACTACTCAAAAATCTGCTTTTTATCTTCCTTATTTACATATTCATATAATTTTGCATTATGTAAGGAAATATTTAAAAGGGTCTTTTATTCTTAGTTATTACGTTTTGCCTATGCACCAAGTATAAAAAGGGTATAAGATACAGTTATGGTTAAAGAAGTGCACCTCTTTAACGTGGTTTGAAATAGATTTTTATAGTTTTTTTAATTTGCAGGAATAAGTATAGTAACTATTTAATACTGATGTTCATTTACTGTGACATTGTGCCACTATATTGTAAAGTTCTGAAGCAACAGTGTTTGTCATATATTAAAGTGTTGCATCAAAAACAATGTTTTGAGGATGAATTGTCCAGATTAGTTTATGTAAGTAAGTTTTAATCAAGGTCTGAGATTTCGGTCAAAACGCCAAGACTTCGGTTGTTCTGTTTAGGTTTCAATGGGACCTAAACAAAACCAAACTAAAACTGAGCTTTAATTAAAAAAACTACTAAACCTCAAATTTATAGGAGAAACAAAGAAACGAATTAATTTTAATTATTAGTATACTAATATTCTAAATCTATAATTTTAATTCTAAAAACATATAAAATCACAAAATATATGAATGGTGTTGGTAAAAGAAGGTGAAAAAGAAGAAATGAATAAATTTTTATTACTATTATGAATATTTATAATTAATCACTATTGTTATCTAATCGTTACCCTGTCCACACTCTCATCTCGTTACCCTGTCCACATTCTCTTCTCCCTTTAATCTTTTATGTTCTCAGTTTTTTTCTCCGCTCA
The DNA here is from genome assembly GCA_030765085.1 of Allium cepa. Classification (NCBI taxonomy): domain Eukaryota; kingdom Viridiplantae; phylum Streptophyta; class Magnoliopsida; order Asparagales; family Amaryllidaceae; genus Allium; species Allium cepa. The sequence goes on along the minus strand of CM060937.1, from coordinate 186,832,402 downwards.
TGTGTTTTCCATGTCCAAATACCATTTTCGGAAGTATATTAAATTCAAAAGAGAATGGTCAAAAATCTGGAAAAGTAGTAGTAATAAACTGAATTATGGCTTAACTACAGGAATTATTAGGCTACACAGTGAATGTAAGTGGATTTTGAACAAGGCATTAAAGGCAGGAAAGGAAAAGCGTTAAGGTTTTTGGTTGAAAATTCCAGGTAAATATTTTGATTCATTGCTTCGGTTTTGCAATTGTTTTAGCATATGAAAAGCGATTGTTTTATGGAGGTTAATGAATAAATTCACTGTTTAAATGTGGATAAAAATGGCTTGATAAATAACAATCATTAACTATTCATTAACTATGTGTTTTTGTTTTAGGTGCTTATTACAGTCATGCATTATGGCTGAGTGAAATATTATTATGTGTGTGCACCTTACTAAAGTATCATATTCCATATTCTTATCAAAATAACATATTAATTAACCATGCATCAACTACAATTTACAATAACTTGATCAAAGTTTGGTTTATTTTATGTAAAATTGAATTACTGTGTTTTTTCCCTCCGCTTATTAAGGTAACATATTCTCTTATTAAGGAAAGTATGTATTGAATACAGTTTCCTACAAAAACTTTAGATGCGTATGTTTATGTTTTATAAATTATGCACTAGCTATATGCATTATAACGAAGTGAAATAGGAATATGTTTCTGTTTTTGTTGATTTTTAACCAAGCATTACAACATATCTTCATATGACATATAAAAGGCATGCTACTAGGATAACATATCTAAATTCTACCTTTTCTGTGAATTTTGTACTTTTTATTGCACCAGTAAAGCATGTCCCAAATTTAGCACTCATACAATTTTCATACATGACTATACAAAAGTAATATGTGATTTATGAAGTTTTCTCCTCCTTAAATGAAGGCAAATATGGTTTAAAATTTAAATGGAAACATGTGTAGTTCCTTTGATTGATATTTATCAGTGAATTGATACTGCCTGATTATCGAATTTCAGTTTCCTTGCATTTGAAGACATGTCGAAATGAGATATGAAATCATAGCTCTATGATTTTTACCCTTCTCTTAAGTTGTTGACAATGTTGTAACTATTTAAGGTATCTTGAAAACCTCCTTCTAATATCCATCTGTGAGGCCTTTATAATTTTTTCCCTATTTAATTATAGGAATTATTTTGCTTCGTATTTTTGTCTGTATATTAATTTCATTACTGATGTTTCCCTATAACATATTTCATTATTGTTCGCTTCTACTACATAATATTCACTTTCTGCTGCTTTTCTTCCAACCTCAGATGGTTTACTTATATTTACATAAATATTCTCCATAGACATTTAGTTTAGCATATAAATATCTGGTTTCAACCGAACACTTATGACATATTGTTTCAGTTACCTTTACCTTTAATTTTAATACGCTGAATTGACATATTGTACCCTTGGTTCATAAACATGCTTACTTTTTGAACTTCCTCATTTTTCATTATATAATTAACATATGCACAGTGCACAATACAAACACAATTTGCTTGCATTTCCATGTAACGCATGCTGAAATCTTATTAACACAGATCGAGTAATTGATGAATTAAGTTGGAAATAAATTGTTAGTTGCATGTGGTTCATTCTTATGATATAATTTACCCATTTTGGAGTCTTCTCACCGTACTCCTTAAAATTATCAAATTGTATCATCTCATTATTTCCAAAATATATGGTCCACAAATAGTTTTGTTATGTCTATGTAGACGATGATATTTTGTATTAGTACCTCGATTGTTATGACTAGAGGGAGTTTCTTTTTCACTCTTTGTTACAAACACATTTTTGATTTCATCTCCATAAAACTCTATGTGAAAAAGACTGACAAATTGATAGATAATAACAAAATCTTTATTTTTTCAAAAAAAAAAAAAAAAAACAAATGTGCTATACGTAATTTGCATTACAATAGGACAAGGATATGTTCTATATATTTATTATTCTACTTAGTTAGCAAAAATTGGAATGTTAAGCCGACATTAGTTTTATGATTGATTTGTACCCAAAACTGTTGACTGATCATCTAGCGAGGATTGGAGCACAGTGGTATATACTACAACAGCTACGTTTACCAGAATTCCATCCAACGGTAGACGTGCAAGGTATTGTTTATAGAACTAGCCTTATAAGTTTGGTTTACTTATGTATTATCATTTATGCTATTAATGACGTGCTTTTTTTACCGCTAGAGAAATGGTGGGAACTAAATATGATTTCCTACACTTATTATTTCTTCAGCTTCTTCACAACTGAAAATAATGACGGAAAAGTATATGCGTACTTTGCTTTTTATTTAGATTGTCGTTTTCATTTGTACATTTCTTTGCGGTAATTTATACAATACATTGGTGCTTCAATTTCAGATTCATCTGTTTTTTGATAAATTTTGCACATAGTTACCTATGTTTCATCTTTAAGTTGTCATATTTGAATTTAATATTACTACTCTACGGCGATCAATTTTGTTGAATACAATCAGTAATCCTTTTCTTATTTAATTTTTTTAGGAAATCCATTAGTATAAGTTGCTCTACAACTGACATGCAAATGTGGATTAGAGTTTATGACCATGGTTTGAGATTCCGGCCGGCATCCCGGAATTCCGGCCATTATAGTCCGGTTCCGGTGTTGACCGGACCGGAATTTGGCTAAATTTTCGTTATCGGTAGTTGTTGTTGTAAATAAAGGTAAAAACGAAAAAAAATTATTCATAATTTATCTGGTAATATCAAGCAAAACAAAAACATCGATAAAAGATGCATCTCGCAATCCAAATTAATCTAAACTAAGTTTTTTTTTTTTTGAAAGCAATAGAAACCAAGTATGGGAAAAAGAAATCGCGTGCAAGGAGAGAGAAACATCACAGCATGATGGAAAATAATAATTGATTAATGGAAATGATTCAATTTGTAGACGTGATATTAGTGTTTAATAATAATGTTTTGGAGCTGCTGCTGAATCCTGACTAGGTGAACGAAGTAAGTTGGCGAGCTGCTGTGGGTACGAATGTTGCACAAAATGTTCAATGGGCTGGTTAATTGGGCTTATTCGTTACTGGAGAAAATATTAAAGGTAAATTTTAGAGTGTAGTTTTTTTAATTAGACCTGTTAAAATGTAAGGTTTTGTTAATTAAGCCTAATTATACTTATGTTTGTTATACTGCAACTACAATTGCAAGAAATTTCAATGTTCATTAACATACTAATATGTAAAAAAGTTTTAAAAAGTAAAATAACCCGGAATTGGAATTATAACGGAATTTTCGGAATTTGCGAAACGGAACCGAAACATTATATGTTTTCAATCATCGGAACGGAACCAAAAACCGAAATTTTGAATCTTGTTTATGACAACATTTTGTGCTGTACCAGTAAATGGCTGTAGAAAATTATGAAAAATATATGTCTACCTGGTAATTGGAGATTTACATCCTTATTTGAAAGAAAAGAAATATTACGTTTCGAATTACGGGGCCTGTAATAGAATTCCCAACTAAAATGAGCCCTAAATTAGTGAGGCCTTATTCGAGCCTAAACGGCATATGCTTTAATCACCTAATGGTTCAACTTACATTGTAGAAAATGTTGTATATTTCTACCCAACTTGAATCAACACTATCTCCTTGGTAAATAGTTTTTATCATTAATTTTTTCATAATTATGCTGTTTTATGAATGTGTTTTTAAGTTAATTTTTGTTTTAAAAAAGAAAAATAATTATACTGTTGCTGACAATATATTTCATCAAGTTGGAGTAAACAGGATGGAGTCGTAAAGTTAGGAAATTTATTTTTGTTCATATATGACTGTTGGATATCAAGATGCTCCTTGGGCGCTGAATATTAGATAATGTTCCTAACTATATATCACATTCATACTTATACAAAGGGCATGTGCCCTTTTAAAGAATTTGGACATTTGAGTTAATGCCACAAAGGCCATTTGTAGAAGAAGTTGGATGATGGTTTCATTTAATGCTGTGCAATATGTATATATAAGAACTGTTGAAGATATATGATAATATTTGTTTTATATATGAATTTATTCGTTGGTTGGCTAATTCATTATGAAAAATTGTGGATTTGACTTAGTAGGAGACATTTATGCATATATTTCTCTCAGATATCTTCTTTTTACGAAAAATAAATAAATAAACATATGAGCAAATATATTTATTTATTTGACTGTGCCTAAATGATATATCACCAAATATTTCGTTGCATGTCTGTTGGTTGGTAGTAGGTATAAATATATAATAAAATATCGTTTGTTGGGTTAATTATGAAATAATAGCATCATTTGCACTTTTCATTTATGTTTCTGGTTGGTTTCCACTTTAACACACTGTGCATACTGTATGATTAGACAACTTGCAAAAAATTTGTCATTTTCATACCACACCTTGTTCTTTGTAATTAAACCCAAATATGAGTACATGATCAATATCAAATTTTATAGACGTAAATAGCGTCAAAATATCAAATGATATATGGGTATGATTGTTTTGTTCTGTAAAGGTATATGATATTCGGTCTCATATCACAATATTCTTTATATCGTCATCCTAAAAAATTCATTGTACTTACTGTTTTGAATCAAATTGTAAACCTTTTCAACGGTAGAAAAATGTAACTATAATATACTTACGCATTGTTATGCCTAAACGCCACATTTATTGAAATATTTCAACAATCATTTAGAGGAACCGTATTCCTCAATATAAAATTCATTTTGAATAGTAGTGAACATGAAATGTACATGTACTAACCTTTTTATTAATAGTAAACCGCTTCCACCGAAATTGATACATCAAGGGTTTCATCATTTGAGAAAAAACAATCAACTTTTTTGTCGATCAAGTTAACATCATTTATACACTTTCATGTTTGCATCCCTACATTTAGTGGATATTATGCCTGTAGGGGATGAACGCATGATGCAAATTTTGTAATATGGAATTCACATCTTATATCTTTGTACCGGATTACAAATTGGGGATGAAGCAGTGTAGCAAGAATAGAAAGAGAAAATTAGCCACGAAAGCATCCTTCCGTTTTGATGATTCAACTTTGTTAATAGAACACTCTGGATCACTCTCTTTAGAACGTGCAGACAAGAGTAGTAATGTTCAACCGACACCGTCGTCCAGTAGTTAAAATCTCCAAATAGCTTCATCTATGATTAATGTCAATATACTCTCACATATTTATGTTTGTTGTTTTATGGATGAAGGTTGCGTACCAACCTGTCTTAATTCTCTCTTCTTATAGCCGGTTGGTAACTCGGATGCGGGTCTTATTCCTCCAACGATGAAAAGAAGATACAAGAAGTTAGCTGCTAACTCATTAGCAACCGGCGTCAATGAATTTATTTCAACTAGCCCAGAAGTTTGTGCTGTTGCATCTCAAAAGAGGAAACATTTTCATACATCGAATGATGTAGAAAATAGTTCTCTGTCATCGTGTTTGCGATCATCGTCTACTTCCTCCTACCTTGTATTCTAATCTGTTAATGATATTCCTACATCATTATACAATGACCAAAAAAACATTCATCCGTTGCAGAGGTTAACGGTATGATTGCTCAATTTTTCTACCTGCCCAACCCTCTTTTGTTTCATTTAACCATAAGACGTTATAAATCCTGCTTACCGATCCCAACTATGCCAAAGTCTTTGCTAAGTATTCCCTCTTCGCTTTCTTTCCCCATCCGTTGTTCCACCTGGAACAACATAGGATTGATAGCCTAATAATTTAAGCATAATTGTATTAGGGAAGAACGTGATTGTGATGTAATTCCTTTACCTCATTTACCAATCGATAATATTAACAATCAATTCATCATATCTTACCTATTTTTAAATATTTTGGGCTGTTTATTTAAATAATAAACCCACTATCATCTCCTGCACAACTGGAGTCGATATGTGTGAAAACCTAATACTTTCCAATGTCTTATATTTCTTTATTTCACCCATGAGAAACCATTTCAAATCTTCAATTTTCAGTTTCATGTTCCATGCCCAAACAGAGGCACTTCTTACCATTAATAGTTTGAATGAACCATCCTCAACTACGCCCATAAGTTCTGTGCATCATGTTTACCTTCTTCAAGATATAGGTGTTGTACCAGCTACTAATTTATGCTCTCTTCTTTTGGCCATGTTTTGTTACACAATTTCAACAACTGCAATGTGCATGTAGGTAAATGGAAGAAACAACATAATCGAGTTAGTGTGCTGCAGTCAAAGAAAATATATACGTCTAAAAATTTACTCAATGGTAACCAATTTTTTAATTCATCCCTGTCCTTCGTGTTTTTTGCTCTACCTTCCATAACTATCATACTCCTCGCTAAAGTGTGCAGTCTTCCTTTATGCTCCTCTATCACATCTCAAAAAGAGACTTACGAAGAATCCAACGCTGAGCTTCGATCGTGAAGTCCGTTGGCTAACGCTTTCCATGCTAATCCCGACCTAGCAAAAGATAATATACATCAACGTAGGTTTTCCTCTACCTTTGTTTATCAAGTCATATTACTTGCTCGTGTTAACATTATTTACTTCCCATTCTTGAACTATATTAAGTTGTATCTTTAAATTGTGGGATTTCGAACCTACAACTAACGGGTGCTAGTTTTGTTGTGCCATTGTTTGATATGAGGAAAGAATATCCCAAACTCTGCAAAGTTCTCTGTTTCTGTCAGGCTGGAAAAGTTTTTGTTTACCTCAATCAAAGGAAACCCCGCCTCTTTTGAAAAATCTTCTAGTTTATGAAGAAGGTGGAATGGCTTCACATTTTCGAGAATAGATGTAGATTTATATCTCTATGTTTGCATTCACATTAATGGGTGGACATATGGGCAATAACGTTAATGATGGTAAAGGAGTTTATGTATTTAGATTAAATGGTCAAAATCATCAAAAAATTGGATCTCTACTCCCTGTTGATGACGTGCCTAAATTTGCACAGCTATATATTTATGACACAAAAAATGAAGGAGAAAATAGGTTGCACGTGTGTGGGAACAACAGAACTAAAGCTGTAGATCCAGCATTGATAGATAAACTAATATGTATGTTTGATGAAACAAATGAACTTGCAAAGGTTTTTAGAATGGCAGGAGGTCGATTTAGGCAGCTACTTTACATGATGTTAACATTCAAATTCTTTCTAGACGGGACAATAATGGAAGGCAATATAACCTACTTCTTTAGAGATTGCTATATTGACACTAAATACATCCACTTCATGTGTCGAGCACCAAAGTACGCAAAAAATAGAAAGTTAGGGTTTTAACCCGCTTTTGTTAAGGCAACGTACAGGCAAGTTTAACCCAATTGACCGCACAATGGTTAAAGCTGAATCACCATGGATAATAAATATGACCATGAGGCCAGGATATGGTGTAGTCGATGGACAAACAGCGCAAGATACTTACGGTATGGTTTCGAAAAAATTGAATCGCTTCAAGTTGCTTGGAGTTTGCTTCTAGTCGTCCCTTGGCTTACTTCGGTTTCCAGAGGGGTTGCTTTGGTTAAGAGAACTGTTCACTTCAGGTCTTTGAGGAACAAGCTACTTCGAGTCATCACAACACTTGCTTTGGGTCACTGATAGGACTACTTTGGGTCAAGGAGGCAGCGGCTTTGGGTCAGAATGATGGATCAATCGACCTCTGTATGATTCCCAGCATATTTATATCCATCTATCATCGCCCTTCTGTTCGTATCAATCAAGTGACGACGGCGTTCTTCGTATCGATCACTCATCGATCGATACGAAGAAGGGGACTTCGACATCGATACAAAGAGGAGAGCAAGGGATGGATATAAAGGAAAGCAATTGGCATTCGGTGATTGATACGAAGAATGGAGTCAGGATCAATACGAAGAGCGGGCCACAAGGTCAATACGAAGAAGGGATGGGTTGAACCAAGAGAAATGGTTTATTAGCATGAAAAATGGATCTATTCGTGACTGTGACTCCACATCATCGATCCAAAAACGATCGGTATGAAGGTGATCGATGTAAAGCGATTGATATGAAACTGCCAGCATACGTGAAAACCAATCTTTGATCGACATAACTGGAGAACCATAAGTCCAAATGCTACCAAATTTTCACTCATCTAGAGAACCACCACAATCGAATGCACCTTCATATGACCATTCCTTGATCGATACGAAGAGCACATGGATCCATCCCAAATGACCTCAGATCGATCTGGTGGGTACCACGCGCGTGAGAAGGGGTATTACGAGATCTAAGCCATATATTTTCGGACTGCACCTATAAATAACACTCCTATGCCATCAGAAAAAGGGACTTTTGGCTCTTCCACGTTGTTACTTTGCTGGAACTCCATACTAACTTGAATATTATCATTTGTACTGTTGTAAACCAACGGAGAATTATCAATAAATAGCAAACTCATCAAACTGGACGTAGACAATAACGTCGAACCACTATAATCCCTGTCTTTTTATTGCTTTCCTTTCAAATTTTGAGTGTTCTCTATACTTATATCCTCAAAATTTTATCTATCTTTGATCTGAGACTGTGAACTGGTGCTTTCATTTGCAATTGGGTGTTTGTGACCAATTTTGGCGCAAATATTTTGATGCTTTCACTGAGAGGGCTAGCACTTTGGGATTCTAAGATTTTGGGTTTGAAGGCTTTGGAACTTGGATCTGGAAAGCTACGACGAAGCAAACAACAAGGAGATAAAGAGCGGAAAGGAGTCAATATGAAAGAAGTCAGGAGGCTTGTTCAGGAGCTAATCAGACTTCAGTTTTCATCACCAGAGATGAAATTGAGATGATGATGGTGGCTATGTAGGAAGGGATGCTGAAAAGGTAGGAGGAAATGATACAGAACCTACTCTGGCAGATTGGACAAGCTGGAGCACATAATCTAGAAAACAAAGCAGTTGGAATATAACCAAAGTCAGGGACACGGAGCAACTATGATTCAGGATAGAGCGAGACCATCAGGAACAGACCCTGAACTTGGGGACACTCCCCCGGATCATGTTGGCCTGATTCCAAACAGGATACTAGGCGGTACTATGTAGTTTGGCATCAATGGAGGAATGAATGCTCGTCCAAGGGAGTAGATTTCAGGATTCCCTCGAGAGCTCAGGGGACAGGTCGAAGGCAACAGACAAGGACTACCACTTGATGACAGTGACATATGGGCAGAGATGGTCAGACTGAGAGGAGGATTAGTGAATAGAGATATAGAAGATGTGAACATGAGCCCCTTCGCTCCCGCAATTAGGCAGGCAAGGAACCCACCTGAATTCAAGCTACCTACATTGGAGACATACGATAGAAGGATGGATCTTGAAATTCATCCAATGAGGAATATGAGGCACATGGAGGAACTGGGTGCATCGGAGGAAGTCATGGCCTGGCGTTTCCCTCGTATTTGACGGATATAGTAGCGTTGTGGTTCAAACAATTAGAAAGCGGCTCCATTGGAACATGGACCGAGTTGATTGAGAAGTTTATAAGGCAATTCAGAGTTTACATTTCGAGGCCCAAGAACGTGATGTGTTTGACAACATTGAAATAAAAAACCGGGGAGTCTTTGATAAGTTTTCTATTGTAATTCAATGCAGCAACAGCATCAATGGATCGGCCAGATCCATCCAAGGTTCTGATGGCAACCGTATCTGGCATAGCTGGTGACACGGAAGTCAAGAATTCATTGACAAGGGCCACCTATGGATCTAGGAGAGTTTTACCGTGAGGCAGAAAGGTTTATGCCCTAGGAAGATGCAAAGGCTGAGAGAGAGGATGGAGACGAAGTTGATGCAGTCAAAGGCGGGAATCCTCCCGGGAAAGATTCGAACAAGGATAAAGAGAAGTGAATAGTAGAGAACAACGTTGACGAGTCGAGGCGACCATGAAAGGAGTCAAGATTTACCTCTTGTTCGGAGTTGAGCGAGACTTTAGAGCGAATATATCAAGACACAAGGGGGCAGGTTCCCTACCGGAGAACAATGAGGAGGGATCCAACCCATAATGAAAAGAAATCAGACAAGCATTGCTCATTCCATAAGCTAACCGGCCACAGTATGAATGATTGCAGGCACTTGAGGGATGAGATAGAAGGACATATCTGAAATGTTATGCTGTTGAAATACGTTAAAAGGCGAGCAGCGACGGAGGAACAGGAGCGGCCACCATCTGCATCAAATAAGAACGGCTTTGGATCAAGGCATCAGCTTATTTTCAACTGATCGGAATAATGACGAATAAGTAGCAAACTACGCATTAAAAACGGTTAAATCGCTTACAGAGTTACGGGATTACGAATGATCCTCAGGCATGCTCTGAGACGACTATAAAGTGCAATAGTGGGGGTGTTTGCACTTTGATGTTTCTGTTTTTTGCTTTTATTTTCTATTTTTTGCATCTGAACTTGATTTAGTTGAACATTTATTTATAAGACTCATTTGAATGTAATTCTGATGTCAATAATTCCAAAATCTGACCTCGAACGGTCACAGTTCGGCATGAACGACATCCGACCTTGAACGGTTACAATTCACCACGAACGACACCCGACCTCGAACGGTCACAATTCGCCACGAACGACACCCAACCACGCGTGGTCACAAATCGCCTCGAACGGCACGGGCTACGAACGGTCAAAATTCGCCTTAAATGGCACCCGGCCATGAACGGTCACAATTCCTCATGAACGACATCCGACCCCGAACGGTCACATATCACCTCGAACATCATACGATCTTGAACGATCACCACTCACAATTAGATAAGATTATCGATCTCTTTACAGATTGTCAATAAGATATGAACATCCAGTTTATGACACTACAAAACACACCTTCCTATTACAAGGTATGTTTTGGAGGACAAAGTGTTAACTTGCCTTTTGGCAAGACAACATATAGGCAGGTTTAACCCAATTGACTGTACAATGGTCAAAGCTGAATCACCAGGGATAATAAACATGATCATGAGGCCAGGATATGGCATAGTCGATGGACAAATAGCGTAAGATACTTAAGGTATGGTTTCGACAAAAAACGAGTCGCTTCAAGTTGCTTGGAGTTTGCTTCTAGTCGTCCCTAGGTTTACCTCAGTTTTCAGAGGGGTTGCTTTAGGTCAGAGAAGTGTTCGCTTCGGGTCTTTGAGGAACAAGCTACTTCAAGTCAATTGAGAACTTACTTCGGGTCATTGATAGGACTACTTTAGGTCAAGGAGACAGCGGCTTCAGGTTAGAGCGATGGATCAATCGACCTCCGTATGATTCCCATCATATTCGTATCCATCCATCACCGTCCTTCTATTCGTATCCATCAAGTGATGGCGGCGTTCTTCGTATCGATCACTCACTGATCGATATGAAGAAGGAGACTTCGGCATCGATGCGAAGAGGAGAGTAGGGGATGGATGCGAAGAAAAGCAGTTGGCATTCAGTGATTGATAGGAAGAATGGAGTGAGGATCGATACGAAGAGCGGAACATAAGGTCTATACGTAGAAGGTATGGGTTGGACCAAGAGAAACGATATATTAGCATGAAAAATGGATCTACACGTGATTGTCGCTCCATGTCGTCGATCCAAGAACGATTGATATGAAGGTGATCGATGTAAAGCGATCGATATGAAACCGCTAGCATATGTGAAAACCAACCTTTGATCGATCGTAACTTGAGAACCATAAGTCCAACTGCTACCAAACTTTTATAGGAGCTTTCTTATCATCTAGTGAACCACCACAATCAATCTCACCTTATATGACCATTCCTTGATTAATACGGAGAGCACATGGATCAATCCCAAATGACCTCGGATCGATTTGGTGGGCCCACCTACGTGTGAGAAGGAGTATTCCAAGATCTAAGCCAGATACTGCACCTGTAAATAACACTTCTATGCCATCAGAAAAAGGAACTTTTGGCTCTTCTACGATGTTACTCTGTTGAAACTCCATTGTAACTTGAATATTATCATTTGTACTATTGTAAACCAGTGGAGAATCATCAATAAACAACAAACTCATCAAAGTGGACGTAGGAAACCATGCCGAACCACTATAAACCCTTTCTTTTTACTGCTTTTCTTTTAAATTTTGAGTGTTCTCCATATTTATATCCTCTACATTTTGTCATCTGTGATCTAAGATTGTGAATTGGTGCTTTCATCTGCAATTGGATGTGTTTGACCAATTTTGGTGCAAAAACGGATAAAGTAAAAGAAATAGAAATAGATTCAGAAACAAAAAGAAGAACACAATATTATAATCTAACATGCAAAACAATAATATATAACATCCCAAATGTGTAGTGCAAAGAGTTACTCCAACATACATGAATCTTGGAGTTACAAAAAGACTAAACACTACAATCAGCTTGGACAGTTATAATTGCATGTCCTCACAATGTTGAATACATACATAATAATGAATGGAAAAGAAAATAGGTAGATCGATAGATAGGTTGCATCTAGTTTGTCTCCATAAGCTTGAAACATCCAACTCTAAGACCTGCTTTACTCAATCTACTCGAAAGAATACACGAGGAGTTTTGGGGAAAATAAACACCGGTGTTAGACATAATTCTGGTATGAGAAACTCAAAAATGCATATAAACACATAAAGTACTTCTAAGAGCAACCGAATTACTAGGCCGTTTTCCCCTCGAATGGACCCAACTCAAATTGATATTTACATTAAGCGATATTATTAGTAATATCTAAGATATGTAATACAAATAATAAAATAGCCGTGCTGCTTGCATCTCACAACATAACGATATTATAGTACATTTAAAATCGCTAAGGCATATTCATAAATGGATTTCCATTGGAGGATCCTCCGTACATTGAGGCAAGCCTCCTGACAAGGGTCAAAAAGTAACTTTCTGAGCACCATATATCTATAGATTAAATATACCACTTAAGGAAGAAATAGTTGGTTCATGTAGAAAGTGGTCTGAATACTGTCAACTCCTTCTAACAACAATCAATAAGTGTACTGTAGATAATAGAGTTAATCAATACCCTCTAGGTTTAGCTAAACCTTGTCGGCTATGCGCCTACTATGTTTTTAGTCATTTCCCGACGTCGAGGCTACGTTCGGCATCTTTCACATAAATCTTCTTCACTCGAATAGAGTCCAGTTAAACGACCTCTACCAAAACTGAACCATATAATAGTTTTGAAGTGATATATGGTAAGTATTTTTACTTACCGATCTCGAGCTATTAAAAACTAATCGAATAATATCTGGTAAACACAATACCGGTTCTTTTAGAACTAATCGAGATCTAGAGGCGTTTCATACTAGTGCTCCTCTCCGGGGGCTCTCATTGGTATGCATCCATGAAGCCTTTTGTATACTTCCTAAGTTAAGTTTGATCAAAATCAAGGATCTACTAATCGACTATCCAGTCTCGAGCGCTCACTTATGGAAATCAAGGTTCGTATACTTAGCACATTTCTGACGTTCTATCCTCGGCCAAGAGGGAAGCCATTATGTCAAAGCTCTATTGCTCTGTCCCTACTCGAACATCAATCTTGACTCTCACAAATAGAGAAGTCTACCTTTTTCGGCTTTTAGTTTTAAGTATAGCAATACTAAAATTCCATAAACAATCAAACTTTGGTCAATATATAGGTCTTACTTGTTATCCCTTCTTCTAAAGCAAGTCTTTAGAAATTAATTGTATAATAAGTTAGAAACTCTTTTAAAATGATATAAATATGTATAATACTTTTATTTACTTATATAAATGAATTACCTTTAACTTTTAAATAGGATATAAATAGTTATAGAAAATATTATCTTAAAAATAGTTACTTTATATCAATTTTGAAAACCTTTACTATTTTAACAAAATAAACAATTTTTGTTTAAGTGAATTACGAATAGCCTTTACTTTAAATCTTCAAAATAATCATTTAAAAATATATTTAAACTTCAAATTTCTTTAAAATATTTATATTTCTTTTATAAAACTCCCTTGAAAAGATTTCATGAAATGTCCAAAGTAATATCATTTTAAACTTCATAACAAAAGTAGTTTTTTTCCAAAGTGTATCTATAACGACTGTTAACAAGATTTCTTGTTAACATTCCCGATGCATTTCATAGGACTATTTCATATGAATTCAACCTTTTGGTTGAGTAGGTTTTTCATTATCGAATAAACGACTAAGTCAGAAGTTTTCGAGATCTCAATTATAATCCTAACAAGAGGGGATTGATACCGGAAGGTTATAAGTGAGTGCTCATTTCTTATGAGGATTTAAGGAAAGAATCGTCTTACTTTCGGCCTTATCAAAAGGTTTATGTATGGTTTAAGCATTTCGGCTAGAAGGGATCCATAATATTGCTACACCTTTCGGTAATCCAGAAGGTTTTTAGATGTTACAAGCAGTCACTTAGCCCCCATAGAAGGGTTCAAATACATCTTAAACCTTGCGATTTGACCAGATCGATGGTTTTATTTAACCTTCTGATGGTCTGGAAGGTTTAGCAAACCATTTAAACCCTTTCGTCAACTTATTTGGATCGAATGACCTTCGTCCATATCATTTCATTATATCTCCCTAAGAAGCCGAAAGTAATCCACATCTCATGATGGTTATATTGAACCTTGCGATGAACTAGAAGGTTTAAGAAACCATTTAAACCCTTCAGAAGGTTAAGAAAACCCTTAGGGAGCATCAAATGATGAGATTGCTTTATTTTCCATTAATTTAATATTTTCAGCTTCTTAGGTTGACATTCCACTTATGAAAACCTTTCGAAAAGAATGCATGATTCAAATATCTTAAGATAATAACAAGAGTTGAGTCAATATGCCGTGAAACATATACTGGAACTGTCTCACAAGTTTCATTCTCCCTTCTTGTAATTGATATTAAGTAGAGGAGAAGGAAACTTATGAGGTTGTCTGATGACAATTTCATGGCATATCCTTGAAATAAACAAAGAATATAAGAAATAAATCATTTGAGATCAGCTATTAATGTAAAATTAACGCCTGATCATGATTATACCCAAATTCCGAGTTGATCGCAAGCCACAATTCTCTTTATTTCTACATAATGGAATCTGATACAAAATTTAAGAAGATAGCCCCCAATCTGATTTCAAAATTAGGGTTACAATGTGTTGAACGAAAACAATAGAAGTCATTGAGTAGATGAAATGAAAAGAAGATCAGATCCTGAGACCGGACTCTTTGGATCTTATTTATAGATGTAGGCGGCCTCCTTTTTGGCCCTATGCTCTCATCAGGACGATAGGCTCCTTCATACAGTTACAAACCTTTCGGTTCTAACAGTAGATTTGTTCTTCACACACCATCATGGGCCGCTGAACATAGTAGAAGGCCTTGTGTTTCCTAATGCATTTATGAGCTCTTCGTCTTCCCGTAAGGTTGGTTTCTTATGAGGCACTATGAACCTTTCGATCTTGTTGGAAGGTTGCTCCCTCATGTATTTACTTTCGAGAGCCACGCCTTTACCGAATTCTATCAGAAAGTAGAATTTTATTGAACTAAATGCCACCTTCGTATAAACCTTTCGATACTATTGAAAGATACTAATATGTACTTTAACCGGTTTGAAAGGCTTATTATGCTTCTGAAAAGATTGTCAATTGTGTTGCCTATTCTGGCCATATTCTTTCTACCTTTCTTGGAAGACATATGTTTGAATGTAGAATGATGAATCCCTTCGTCTGCTCCGAAGTGTTTAGATTTGTGGCAAACTCGTTTCCTGCACTCCTTCCTTTTTATTTAAAAGACTTAGGCGCTCTTCTTTTCTTTGGTCTTTGCGTTATGTTAGGTGGTCTTATGACTATCTTCCTTTTTGTACATGTGAAAGTTTTTTCCTAAAGCTATTCTGTGCTTTTTTTTCTCTGGTGTTATACGTCCCTTTCAATGTCATCAAAAGGTAACTTCTCCTGATGCTCTGTGCTTATGCGAAGGGTCTCTGAAGTGCCTTCTTTATCTTCATTTGCATTTTATGGTTATCTGACTATCGTTATATAGACCATAACTCTACTAACTTTGTTTTATAACCAAAATAGCTTTTAAACTTCACTTCTTACTATCTTTTACACTTCTATAAGTATAGAAAAAAATTTATTTGAAAATAATCAAAATATAAAGGTCAAAAGCTAAGATAAAAGAAAGGGATTTCAAAAACATTTATAACAACTGTTGCTATATGGATAATACCATATTTAATGCCATATTTAGTGTTATCCAATTATATAAACATACATGATTTCAATTCATATTACAATGAAGCATGCAACAACATATATACTAAATGACATGCCATAATTAAATGTTCAAATTTCCAATTATATGTACTTAAATTTGAAAACACAATTCAAAGCTTTTTAAGGCACAATACTTATACAAATCACATGCTTTTTAAAGCGCATAATTATGGGTTATAACGTTAAGTAGTTAAGGTATATTATCGTAGTTTATAATAAGAAAAATTGTCAAGTTTATGATTTTACTTAATGAGTGAGATAACTCACTTTTAATCAAAGGATGAAGCTACTATTACCAAGCAATAAAACACTACTACTAAGCAATAAGACAAGAGCATAAGAACCAAGCCAGAACAAGTATGAACAAGAGAAGTGGACGCCAAGAGGTGCAAGACTAAGTTTTAGATTACCCAATTTGGGTACAGCCTTAGTGGGAATGGAGGGGATTGCCAATTTATTTAGTTTTGAGGTGATGGAATGATGTTATATGTTATACAAGGATGATAGCAAGAGTTTGGAGAATTTATAACTTTATTTGAATTACTTTGATTTAAGAACTTTAAGAAGACAAATGAGTGTACGAACCTGAAACTTTAAGTTTACGAATTTGTAAGAATGAAGAGAGCCCTTGCCTCATATTTATTGGCTTAGGAATTTGTGGCAAAAGACCACTAATATCCTCCTAGGTCAACCATGAAGTTACATGCATCCATGCCCCTTACACACCATGCTTTCCCTACATCACTCCACCTTTTCCTCCTTAAATCAAGGGTCCTTTAGTCTTTCTTTCTAGAAGCCTTTAGCTTAATTAATTTCCATTAGTAATAAGAAGGTTTAAGAACTTGTTAATATTTTCATTTGTTTGTTATATAAGCCGAAAGACCTTGGACAACTTTTATTGAATATTTTTTACAAAACGTTTTTGGGTCATATTTTCAATATTTACTCAAAAAATATATTTTTGTAAATACATTTCAAAAAAAGGTTTCCTATCATTAGTTATTAATTAAAAAGATTTTAACAAGGTTGTAAAATCATATTTTTAATACTTAACATTTTTCAAAACTTGAGATATTCGAAGATGAAGTATTCGAATTTCTGGATCGTTACACCATATGTGTGTTCTATGATTTCGAAGAGATTTGAGACTGGTTCGAGATAGTGGAATCGAAGATAGAGTTCTTTGAAGAGGAAGGGCAACTTGCTACTAATCCTGAGGGTGATTCCGAAATGGATGTAGTGGAAGTAATGCCTTTGATTTGTTCATATCCCAAACAAGTTGTATGGATGAATGCTAACACTACCTTATTGCCTATAATGCATATTATCATTCCAAGTAGGAATTGCTATGAGAAAAAGGTTAAAGTGTAACCTTACAAGCCTCACGACCGGTAATGGCTAAACAAGGTTGCCCGTAGAGATATATTGTGAGCTACCATTACAAACATCATTCCTCGATCACGTATTTTATCGTAAGGTAAAAAACCGTCCTATTTATATGCGGCGTGGTCTTACAAAATACCTTTATTTTCAATGGGTTTTATCAATATAGAAATCCATATGATTTGATTTGAGTTTTCTCATGTTGGTTTACAAGACTTACCCGAGCGTTATTTTTTTTATAATGCTCGGGTCATCCCGAGCATGTTTGCCAAGTTTAGTCGAAAACTTTGGAGCATTAGGAGACGAGACAATTGCCCTCTAAGACATATTTACATATTTTATCTTTCGCTTCTTTGTTCCTATTGTATTTATTAGCATTTGTAAGGACATGTCGTTATAGCTTTGTCGGTTGGACTTGTTCAATCATTTAGGAATCCCTATCGATAACGTTGAATAGGCGCATCGACCAGATCCAAGGTAAAAGATAATACATTCAACTCATAATAAGACATTTCATTACCCTATCTCTTAATGAGTTATATCCAGCCAAATCCAAGGTTCTATCTTAAACTTGCGCTCTGATACCAAGTTGCAACGGCTGCCATTTTCAACCCCCCAGTGCTGACACTAATACGTCTATGATATTCGTGTACCGAGTACCCAAGCGCCGAAAAGGCCGATGGTTATGGTAAAAGAAAAAGAAGAAAATAAAGAGAACAAGAAAAGGGATAAAAAACATCATAATCCCATAACGGGATGATAATATATAGTATCAAAAGATAATACACGATGTTACTTAAATATACACAACATGTCAGAGTAACTAATCTAAGTACCACAACCTGGACAGTTATAGCAGTTTGTCCTTAAATTGCTGATATACTAGACAAAGTAATGTAGCTTAAATAAGAAAACTACAGAAGGTAATCATCCAGCTCCTCTCTAAGAGCTCCAATGAATATCAACGAAATCTGGAACTATACTCGGGGCTGACCCGAGCATTATAAGAAAATAACACTTGGATCAGTCTTGTAAAACCAGCATGAAAAACTCAATCATATGGATTCTTATATTTGTATAACCTTTCGAAAATAAAGGTATCTCGAAGATCGCGCCATAAATAAACACGGATGGATTTTTACCTTACGATAACCAAAATATTTGTATCATAAAATCCATGGATATTATGATAATGTCTAGGTGTCAAATATAAGTAAGAAATAGTTGTGCTGCAAGTGATTATACATCACATCAATAGTATTATACAATCAAAAACCGCTAAGGCTTGTTCGTATATGGATTTTCCACGAAGACCTCCTTAGTAAACTGAGACCAATCTTCTATGATAAGGATCAGAAGATACCTTTCCCAGCATTGTGTGTATCTAGATAAAATATATCATAAGAAAACAGAACTGGCCAAAAATCCAAACACTTTCATGAACAACATAAACCAAGTACCAACAACTCCCCGCGTGCAGTTATATAAGCATACTCCAGATAATGGAGTTGATGTACCCCTTTGAGTTAACTAAACCCCAAATTGTGTAGCCTACTATGTGTTTAGTCATTTTTCCGATATCAAGGCTATATATGGCATCTTTCATAGGAGTCTCCATTGTTCAAATTTGCATAATTAATGCCCCGCTATTACTCCGCTATAACCCAGTTATATCTCATAATGTATTTCTACCACTACAATTTTTCCATATAGCCCCAAATATATCATTTCCACTTTAGCCTCGCTATTTCCGCTTTATTTCGTTATTCTCGCTATATACCGTTATTTTCGCTATACTTGTTTAAAGAAATGAAATGAAAAATAAAATTTATACATTATAAAAATTATGAAATTAATCTATTTAATTGAATTTTTAATACATTTTTAGAAATGAAAATACTCTAATATTTTTCTAAATTCAATTATGTTATATAACAGTTTTACTTTTAATTATAATATATTAGCATATGTTTTTATTTAAAATTATTTATGTATTAATTATAATTCAATTGAATGTTAATTTTCCATTTAATTACCATTTATGTATTTGTAAAAATATTAAGTACGAGTTTTATATGCTATTTTAGAGTCATCTGCTATATCCTACTGTATCCTCGATGTATTCCCGCTATAACTTTTTGCACCTCCACCGCATTAAATTTACCGAGCGCTTTAACTGCACAGGTTCAAATAGAATCCGCTTCCAAGGGATAGAACACGTACCTCAGTTTTGAAGTGGTTTTAGATAAGTAGTACACTTACCGATCCCAGTCTCTCCATGATTGAACCGTATAATAGTTTTCAAGTGCTATTCGACAAGTAAAACACTTACTAATCCAGGTCTTTCCAAAATACAATCGATGAATTTCTAGTTAACTCAGTTTCGGTTCTTTTAAAAGTAACCGAAAGCTAGGGCATTTCGTACCAATGCTCTTCCCCAAGGGTCTTATTGGTATAAATCCGCAAAGCCTTTCTTTCACTTCCTAAGTTAAGTTTTATCAATATCGATAGTCGAATAATCGACTATCGAGTCTCAAGCACATGCTTATAGAAATTAAGGTTCGTATACTTAACACGTTTTCGACATCCTAGCTTAACTATTCCTCGATCAAGTAGGAAGCCGATAAGTTAGAGCTCTATTTCTTTGTCCAAACTCAAACATCAATCTTGACTCTTACAAATAGAGAAGCCTACCTCGTTCGGCTTTTAGTTTTAAGCATAGTTGTACTGGCATTCCATAAACAGTCGAACTAAGGTTATATTTAACAAAGATGAGAATGATCACACAAGGAAATTAAGTCCTATATACTTTTCATAAAAACACACAAGCACTATCAATTCATACAAAGCATGAACAAGTCACCAAAACGAACTATAATCCTTTTTAATTAATTTATCCTTTATCAATTAAACAACCTTTTTAGTAGTAAAACTTCTTTTTATCTAACAAAGCATCTTTCATTTGTCAAAATTTCCTTTATTAATTGATACTCCTTTATTAGTTAAAACTTCCTTTATATACTTGTATAGATATTTAATTTATCTTTATAAACCATAAATACTTGTGTCCTTTTATTTCACTATCCATTTATACTCTTTTTAATACTTTAAAATATTCATATACTTATCTCAACGGTATAAGTACATTCACAAATCATTTAACAAGATTTACTTCAAATTATAATCAAAGAGGTTTAAAACAAATGTTACCAAAACATTATTATTATAAACCCATCTCTTTTATAAATTAAACATATAACCTTTTTGATCTTCTTATAAAAGATTCCATACGTTTTCTTATCTTTAAAATTTCATTCTTAAAAATCTAATTAGATACTTAAGGGTTAAAGACAATTGTTTCTCAAACATTTGTCACCACAAACCCAATACCATTCACACTTAACCATTTTCTTTAAAAGTTGCTTTTGAAGATTTAATTACATTTAAGGGTTAAAGATAATTGTTACTCAAACAATGTCTACTACAACCAAAAACCTTTTATACACTTATCACTGACTTTAAAACATTTATTTTAAAGATTAAAGCACATCTACACCAATTAATTATGCTAATAGAATTTTAATTAATTTCGCAAGACCAT
Source organism: Allium cepa (assembly GCA_030765085.1). Taxonomy (NCBI): domain Eukaryota; kingdom Viridiplantae; phylum Streptophyta; class Magnoliopsida; order Asparagales; family Amaryllidaceae; genus Allium; species Allium cepa. The sequence goes on along the minus strand of CM060937.1, from coordinate 186,811,082 downwards.
TTCAACTTGAGTGTTAACACCCAAAACTTCCTTTATTATATTTATAAAATACATAACTTACTTTTGAAAATGTATATATAGAAATATCTTTAAAATACTTATTAATATGTTAAAAATAAAATATAAATATTAACATGGGATATTATTTAAAAATAACAAGTTTTGAAATAATTGAAAAAACCAAAATAAACATGTTTTAGTTTAAAAGCGACTAATGTAAAAATTCATAATTAATTGTTAAAAATATATTTATACTTAACACCAATTTTAGAACACTTTAATATAAGTTTGAAAACAACTCTACAAAGAATAGATAAAAATATTTAATTTAAATTACATTTATTTCTCTATTTATAATTTCAAGCAGTAACGATAACATTTCAGAAATTGTTGCCAAAACAATTCGCAATAGCTCAGAAGTGTTGCAGAAGCAGAGATAGCATTTCTCAAGTACTACTAAAGTCCATGGCTGTTTTTAATACCCTTTTTCTACAACTTTGCTTCCAGCTTTAGACGCATTAATAAATTATTTTTGATTCATTCTTTATTTAGTAGTTAGTATAATTTGGGTACTCGTGTGGAATGATCCCAAAGAATTTCTTTTAATTATTTTATAAAAATCTCCGAAAATAAGGTATTTTTCCAAAGTGCTCGTATAACGACTATTTCACTACGACTTTTGCTAGTTCGTTCAACTGGCTACTAAATGATTTAAACTCCATAATTTTACTGTAAGAACAAAATATATTTTACTTATTGAATAGCAAATAAACCCATAAGAAAGTTTGTATTAAAATAAACATTACTTCTGAAAAAACAAGCTTTTTAAAAGTGTCGTTATAGCAACTATTTTTACTTCGGACTTTCTTTGATTTATTAAATTAATTTTGAAACTTTCCAAACATATCCTTTGCTTTAAAAAACACTTATAGAAGTGTAGATAACAACCAAAACTAGTTATATCAGGATATGTTCACAGATCACCAAATTACATAAGCTAAAATTAAGAGATTCAAAGTGCGTTTATAACGACTATCGCTATGTGGACATATACATATTCAATTCAATATTAAATGCCATTCTATCACATAAACCAAGGACTTCCAACGAACAAATAATGCACAATTAATATGATATACGAAGCATGCAAATATGGGTTTATAACTTTACTTAGTTGGGGTCTATTATCATAGTTTTTTAGAAGCAAATTAACAAGTTTTAACAAGCAAATTGTCAAGTTGTTGTTTTCACCCATGGCAAGATAACTTGCATTTATCTAAACCAAACACTACCAAAACCCCCTTACATCCAAGCAAGCATCAAAATCGTTCCTACCACAACCCAAGCACGCATCTATGACCTCCACCCTCCACCTTTTCTTTTACAGCCAAGCCATCCTTTCCCTACTTTGTTCATGGCTATGAAGGGGTCCCCCTTACCCCATCATTTCTTCACGTCTTCAATGCTAAACCATGTTTTCTAAGTGATATAAGACCTATGTGAAATTTTGGAGGAGAAAGGACTTTGTTTGATATGAGTTTAAGAAAGAGAGGAGAAGACATTAAAAGAGTGTGTGATTTGGAACTTTTGGTTTCTGAATTTGTAAGAAATGAAGAGACCTTGCGTATAATTTTATAAGCCTAAAATGAGTGGCTAAAGACCAAGAATATCCTTCATTAGCCTTAAAGAAAATGGACCTCCACTTTCCAAGCCATGCAGTAGTACAATTACACCTTACTTTGTAAAAGTCTTTCCTTGATTTAAGGGTCCTTCTTCCTCTTTTACTTTTATTAATTAATTCTTAGTTTAAACTAGTGTGAACCCGTGCTTCACATGCGGACGTTATGAAATGGTGGCATTGAAATTTAATGACTGGTTTATGCATATTTTGAAACCATGACGTCACAGGTTGAAGGATACGGCAGAAAAGAAGCAATTATATTTTTGTGAAAATGAGTGTAATAAGAAAGTAGAGTACATGATTAAATTTTGGCATGTAGCTATATAACTCTTGCATTTTGTGTCGAACAGATACATCTAAAAAAAATCATAGGTTTGTTACCTTGCATAAAACTAAAGGTGATCCCATATTGATGCAAAGAACTTCGTAGATTCAAGTAGACATTGGGAGGATAGTCAAACAATGCACAAAAAAGAGCAGATGCAAGGGACATGTATACTCCTTACATACAGTTAACGGTATCAAGTTTTTCGCTTAGCATTTAGTATCTTAAGGCTAATAATTGCTATTTGGAGACATATAATTTGGGTAGAAATACGTATTTTTGTAGAATGATCGATCATGATCATAATTTGAATTTTGAAATTGCATGTTCATTTTTTGCTGCCGAGAACTCTACGTATTTAGATATTATTGTTGAGAATAATGCATTTGAGAAGGATATTGATGAATAAGAAGGACTCGCTTAAATTTTTCTCTTCAGTGTTCAATATCTTCATTTTTAAAATATGAGTTTGAGTTTGTATAATAAAGATTCGAAGAAAAATAGCTTATGAAAATAAGTGAATCTAAGTGTAAATATAAAAAGGTTTGATATGGTAAATCAAAATATTACAACTAACTCAAAATAATACCTTCCTCTTTAGCTAACCGTGTAAAATGAAATAAGTAGGCAAGGGCTCTATTTTGTACTGTTACGGCTTATTTAAGCTTATTTAACCGACTCTAAGAAATATGTCTAAGTAGACATGTAAAGGATACTTTCGGATGCAGATAGTGTCCTATCTGTATCCGCAACTAAAATCATGTTCAAATATCGGATACCTGCATCCGCGGATATAGAAGAATATCTGATAATTATCCTATCCACTAACAACCATTAAATCAAAAAGTAGAAGTGGAAAATTTTAGTTTAGCATAAACATTTTTTCTTAATTTCATTGATTATTAAAGTGTTACAAAGAAATATAACGATCATAAATAGTTTGGAGCAGTCTATACATTTAGTGAATATAACATAAATGTCTAGCTTAATAAAACAATAAGCAAATATATGTATTATACTAAAATAAACATAATTTAGACTATATTTGAAGAAAAGCCGAATGGATAATTTTCAAACGTGAATGTGTTTCATATCCATAACTGCATCGATATTGGATATTTAACTACATTTCAGATATGGATGCGTGCAGATTTTTGTTATTTGAAATATCCATCGATAGACCTATGCCAAAATGGAAAAAATTCGATGATGTAAAACAAAGTTGAAAAGAGGTTTTATTTATTCAAAACATATCAGTGCTATCTTGGTGTGAGTTTGCAAATAACTCATCATTTTGAAGAATGTTAGCCAACATGCTTATATCCAAAATTTCATGGAACATATACGGCTGTATAGGGCAAGCAATAACAAATTTTTACCTCCAAGCGGTGTTCCATACTCTAGAACACACAAAGCAAAATGCTATAATTTTTTTGAGTAAGTTTAATAATAGTGGACATCACTATGAAAAGAAAAAAATAGTACCGATATATTTAAGCCCTTAAGAAAGACAAATCAATATTAACCATCAGTACAAAGTAATTGCTAATGCAACAACAAAAAAATGAATGTGGATGTACAAAGGAAGACACACGACGTACTTAAATCCAAATATTATAACACTAAAAATAGTATATTCCAATACAACTATATAATTGAAATGCAGCAGGCTTATCAGGCACCATACATGGGAGAAACCAACAATAACAGAAACACTGCCGTATTCAGAAAAATAGAATAATAGAGAGGCTTGATTATGAGCAACATTAACAATGTTTTTCAATATATATATCTTTACATAAGTCTCAACCAAAAGAACAGTAGCTTATAATATTCAACAACATTTCATAGAAGAGAATTAACAGCATTGCACAGACCTATATGAATGATGAAATAGAAAAAACAACTAAAATATATATAAATAACTGCGATGTAAGTTGGTAAAATGCAGATGAGGGCAACTCGTTGGCTTCATTTCTACCATCCACGTGATGCTATTCCAGAATATGAACCTGCAAAATAAAATATGTCCATGCATATGAATGAGTAATTTCAATATTTAGCTTTGTAGGATCGATTTCACCCTAGAGGGGGGGTGAATAGGGTGATAGTGTTAATTATAAAAATTAATCGCGGAAGCTTATAAAATATTCAATTCAGATCACAGAATAGCAGCACAGATATCGCAGAATATAAATAACAGAAAAAACAGAACAACACAGAATTTACCCAGCTTCGGCAAAACCCTGCCTGCGTGCTGCCCCCAAGGTTTCTACTAGAAATTAGATAGTTCCTCGCTTACACACGTAAACTCGCTATACCCGCTATTGACTAATCTAACTCTACGCTCAAAACCTTGCCACAACTCAACCACCGAGTTGCGAATTCTCAAGCTACGCCACGTAGCTTGTCCCCTAGTCACACGACTAGAAAATTAAAATCGTTTAAAAAAGAAATTGCAAGTTTAAAACAATTTAAATAATAAAACCCTAATTATAAAAGGTTAGCCCAAAACTTCTTAGCCGGCCCAAATAATCACGAGAACAAAATGCGCCGTCCTTTTTTTTTCTTTTAATTTACCACGCGACTTTGCTGTGAAAATAATGGCCTCCTTCGATTTTATTCCTCTTTTCTCTTAAATTAGGGCTTTTCTGAAATTAAAGCGCCGCTTCGATGATTTGAGTTTCTGATCTTGGATGCTTGCTTTGTCGAATAATTGTCTCTTCGATTTCGCATGTGGCTGCTTCTATTTCGTCGAGTTCGGTTCAAAGAATCCGGTATGTAATTTATGATTTTCGCTTTTCTTGTTAACTTGCTTGGACTTTGAACTCGATTTGATTCGAGATGAATGATTATTATTCTCAGTTTCGCTTTTACTCGAATGCCTCAATTGCCGATGATGTTAATCACTTTTGTAGGGTTCGACCCCCCTGTATTTTCGTCGTATAATTATATTTGAATTTGTCAAATTCTTTTGATCGGTCGTTTGATTATGCTTGGGTGCTTGGGATTGATTTGTGACTTGTTCAAATACGTATATTTTTTGTTACTTTAATCCCACGGCATTGATTTCAAATCCTTGGTCATTTTGACTTGTTCAACATATCCACGGCTTGTTTATTTCCACGGCTTCAGCTCCGATCATATTTCTGTTGATTTTATTCTCATGGTTTCACGTTTCTTGGTTGACACGGTTTTGAATTCATTTTCGTGTTGGCTTGATAAAGACACGGCTTTGATTTTGTGACCCTCATATATGTGTATGCATACTGGTTACATTCTTGGTTATGTATTACCATATATCTGCAGTACTTCGGCATTGACTGGTTTCATGAATTACGTGAATTTTTGGTCATCTTCATCTCTAGCCATATCTGTGTTCATCCCTCTGCTATTTGCATTCTGGTCTGACCTGCACACTTGTTTATGCTTGAACACTGCACTTGTATATATTCACATCTTAGCTTGGAGTTGCATCACCATACATATTCACTTGAGTTGTTTAGATTTGCTCAACTAGTTCATTGTGCAGTATTTTCCATTCACTGGTTCTTGTATATGAGTTGTTTTTCTGGTGGCCTATATACATGCTTCACTGCATCTTGTCTTGTATCACTTGTGTCACCATACCTGTTGTACATGCAGCTGAATCATGCTTGAAGTCGTTGCCTGGTTTCACTAGGGCTTGTAGTTGATTGTGTTTCATGTGTTGGTTTGCTGTACATTTCTGGTTTTGGTTTCTTGATGCAGTTTTCTGGTCTTACATCATATGTAGTTGTATCACTTGATATTCATTCCTGTAGTTTGCATTCATGTACTTGCTGTCGTAGATGTTGCACTGCATCACCACTGTTCTTTGCATTTGTACATATGAATGTGCTCACTGTTGTATTACAGTACACTGCATATTAGTCTTCTCATTCATGTTGCCTGTACTTGTATGCTTCATATATGTGGGTGTTTGAAGGTTGCTACTGACTTGATTCACTTCATGTTTGTTGCCAGTTTACCTTGATTCTGCATCACTTGTAGCTTGCTACTGTGTTATCTGCACCCATTATGTTTGATCTGCCGATGTTTGTTGCAGTCCATGTTTTTGGTCTTTATTCTGGTTGTCACTTGAAATTGTTGAGTTGTTGCACCCTCGTGATCTTTAGTTTGTACTTCTGGTCTACTTTGTCTTCATGTATTTCATGTTGATTTATTAGCATGCTACTGATTGGTCTGACCTGAACTTGGTTCACTTCATGTTGATTTTTGAAATTTCACTTGAGTTGAATCCAGTTTCAAAAACTCGGGTTTGACCTTGTGCTTGAGTCGTGATTTTGAATATATTGCACGTGAGTTGAACCCGGCTTTTCATTTGGGTTTGACCTGTGCTCACCTGTCCCTGTAGCATTATCAAGTGTATATATCGGTGTGCACGGCCTTGTGGCATATACAGTGATACACTGTGTATGTCACAAGTTGTTCGTGTATGATGAATTCAAATTTAAATGATGATGAACAACCCTAATAATTGAGGCAAATCGTATTTTCAAAAATCATTTTTCATTTTATATTGCAAAAATATTTCGTTTTCAATTTTACTGCGTTAGTTTATATTTTTGCAGATCTCTCAGATGCTGGATTCTAACTGAAATGAAGCTGAAGATAAAAATACGAGTGTGAGTGATATGTAGTGAGGTGAAAATGTAAAAATGAATTGTGATGTAATCAGAAATATATTGTAATAGAAAATGTATATTTATAGTGAGAGCTTAAAGTTGTACTATCAAAAATTGTATTAAATATTTAGTTGAATAAAATATTCGTTTGAATTCAAATTCTGTGTTATTTAATTTTATTCAGCAAATGTTTATTTAACCTGTGAAAAATAAAATAGTACATTAACAAATACATTTAAACGAATGTATATATGTTTATTATAATCAAACAAAAATCATATAAGCGTATATTCAACAAGCTTGTGCTTTAGTCAGTAGGACCGGATAGAGTATGATTGTGTGCCAATATCCTAAAGTTGAATACAGTCCAAAAATAAGCGGTGTTATAATATAATGTAGTTAATAGTGGATGATTTGAGGTAGTGAACAGTAAACAGAGTTATATATCATATAGAATTCCACGGTGGAGGTTACTGTTCAAAATAAAGGAGACCAGAGGTTAAGAACAACCTATATCCAAAAAACAAAATACGGGGAATACCTTTATACCATGTATTTACAGTTGGAAAACATAATATTGCTAAATCCATTATTAAGGCAAAATATACATAGGCATAAAATCTAAGCCTTAACCCTACCATATATTCAGTCGGTAAGATATCGGCATCGTTCATTACTATATTTAGCAACGTCATGTCAGCTAAAAACGCCTTTATTTATACAATCAGGTTTAAAAACTGACTATTTTTGTAATTATAAGTAAATATTTTCTTAAAAAATAACGTGAATAAGAACATATCCGCCTGGTGGATACTTCAAATTTTTTAATATAGTAAATGTTCAAATTTAATTATTCATCAAAACATTTTTCTATGATTGCATACGTTTGCAACTACTCATTCACACACTATATAAAAGAAAATGAAAGAGAGGTATAAAACATGTATAAAACCATGCAAACACACACACATTTGCCTTCAATGTTTTGAGATCAATCATTGGTATAAGGGACCATAATTTCTAAAACAAATTCAAGCTCAAGTTAAGTTTTTGCGTGCACTATAAAAATATAAAAATGAAATGCATAGTACAGGTCGACCATTGTAAATTAAGAAATATACTATAAATTAGTCTAAATATAAGTAGTAGAAGTAAGAAATCAAACTCAAAGACTTGCAAAGCAAAAACTATCAAACATATTACAACTAAAAAAAAAAATCTTAGGAATATGTAATTGGTAATAAATAATCATTTAGCCTTTTGTTTTTCTTATAACTTTATAAACTATTTTTTAGTTAATAAGGAAAAAAAGTCTAATCATCACCGTAAAAGGATACAAAAACATAATGTGAACATATTAATTTAAGAATACTAAAATATGAAGGTGTTAATTAAAAGGCAAAAACAACATTAAAGCTTCATCAAATTCACCTATTACATTATATGCATCTTTCTTTGCATTCTCCTCTAGAAGTTCATTGCCTTCGCAATACCCTATAACAAAAAATGAAATAGACAACCTTTTATTCAAATTAAATTATCATAAGTTTATTTAGTACTCCAGTTTTAGGAAAATCCATCATAATTTCAAATAAATAAATAAATAAATACAACATTTTATCTTTTCAAAAATTAAATTAGCCTTTTGTTTTTCTTTTAACCTTATATCCAAAAAATGACTTTTTATCTTGTTTATGTTATTATAAGGCTTCGTAAACTTGGGAATTTTTTTTGAAAGAATTGGATGATGCTTATTTTGATTTTCATTGTATGCTTGTTTTGATTTTATTTAGAATTGAGAACATAGAAATAAATGATGGTAATTATAGTTTCCTTTTCTAGTTGAACAACACAGTTTTTTGATAACGGCACAAATTAAGGTGACCTTGCATTGTAAGCTTCAATTAATCTAGTAGAAGTATCGTTTTTTGTATAGGGACCATAATTTGATATGATATCTCATTTCATCACCTTTTGGCACACCATGGTAGAGTTTGAATAAATTGACCATGCAAATAAAAATTTCTATCCAAGTTGAAGGGACGAAAGAGATGGGGCCATAAAATTATGAAACGTGTGCACTCCAAAAAAGCACCCGAAAACATTACTTAGCATTGCAGATATATTGAAATAAAATGTCACACTGAAAAATATGATGTTAGTCTTAGAAACCAATTTCGATTTGGCTTATTTAAACTCTACCAAGGCTGTATATGGTTTGGACCTCATTGTCATTAACCAAGTTATTTTTCTTCAAGTAAAAAGATGCAAGTATTCTGTAGCAAAAATTTAGTTTGCAAGTTGTTGTGGGACAATTGTAAAAGCACTGCAAATATAATTAGTATATAGACTGGTTACTATAGTTGCTTACCATATATTTTTTGTGAAAGTAAACCTTCAAATGATTTACATAAATATCAAGATTTGAGATTAAAATAAGTACATAAAACTCAGGCAGGTCACCGAAATCTACTTGACCTCGCAGTCAAAGAGTTGCATATTCAAACCAAAGACCTCATTAGTACTCATACTGATGGAAACCCAACGTAAGAAATAGGCATCAAGGAATAAGCTATATCACAAATAATTCGATAGGAAAACATCTGTGTAGTTGGTGGTACATGGTACTAAATTTACTACCTATGATGAACTCATATGGAATTTTCGTTTGTTGCACAACTATTATCAACCAACATCAATAATTATTAAATCCATAAAGTAAAAATATAAACATCTAAAGTAAACCTGTTGGGCCGTAGAATTGAGATTCATCTTATATGAGCACATCCAAAATTGCCAATTCCTATCAATCTTCCATTCCAACATATAATTGAAAGCATTTCGGGGCTCATTTTCTTCTGCAGCTGCTATAGAAAGCATACGAATATTTATATTATGGGCTGAGAATAGAAAAAATTGATGTATTTGATAACTAGCACATGTTGATAGCAATTATGGAGTAAACTACAGATGAAATTGTGAATGATAAAGGATAAAAGTACAATGTCTGCAACATCAAAGTACTATCTTTATAAGAAGACGTAAAAGGAAACGACAAATAATCCGAGTGGGTAAATTGATGAAAAACCGAATCAAACATATGATGAACTGGATAAGGAGCAGTTAGTTGCTTTGATTCTAGCAGTATTAATTATAGATTAATGTGAGAATGCTCAAGCTGTTAATTATAGAATTTAATTTCAGGATGTTGGATGTTTCTTTGGAAAAAAAATCTAAATAGTATGTTAAAATGTGCACCTCTGTATGAATAAGGTTCAGAGATGGAAACTGAGCATTATAAACTTGATTTCTAGCTTCTGAATTGCTTAATGATATCCTTTTTCCTCCAGGAAATATGATCCTGCAGTTATCCAAGTTCACAACATTAGTTAGTTGTACCCGTATATCTTTTATATGTATAAAAATTATGATCCACTAATATATTGAAAGCTGCAACATCACAAATTCTATCACCGTGTAAGATTGAACAATGTTTCAGTGTCAATGCAAAATAGCTCAAGACGGTTGGTTCGAATGCTAATATGGAAAAAGGTTTAAATATTTAGTAAAGATATTATTGAATTTTTTTTCAAATTAATCTAAAATTGGACCACTACAATAAATGTTAAGTATGTGACATTTTTGCACACGAGAAATGTCATCGTATTCAGTCTATTACATTATTGGATAGTCAGCAGTATCATGGCTAGAGTATAAAAAGATATGGTTGTCAATGAGCATCCGAAAAATCCAAAATCCGTCCATATCCATATCCGAAATATGAAAAATTATCCAATATCCGAAAAACGGATACGAATACGGATATGGCCATATATTCGATATCAATTTGTTCTATTATTATCAAGATTATAGTTATTTTCTTATGTATTTAGTGCATAAAATGATTTCTTTACTATTCCATCTAAAAAAAATTGATATGTATATAAAAATCAATGTTTGCTATTTAAAATTATTTTTCCTTAGTGTATTTATTATTTTTTATATTTAAGCATTTATAATACAATATTTTGTACTTATTTGTTATCTTTATTAGTTGTCAACTGGTCGAAGAATATTGAATAAATATCTGATATCCATCTGTAACCGTAGATATGGATATCCGAAAATGATATCGGATACAGATACGGATATGGACATGACACTATTCTAATCTGTATCTGACCATTTACAGATTTTTATAAAGAGCCAGTATAAGCAATACTGAAAGAACAAACAATAGAATATTAAAGGAAAGAATTAAAAGTCTTCATTTATATCCAATACTTATATCAATAGAGGATGGAATATGTAGAAGCATTAGGAATGCCACATTAAATTAGAGTTTATTGTCATTGCATAGTCATTTAAATTTCAATCCAAGCATTTTAATATGTAAAAACTTTGACACTGATCCTATACTTAAAAACATGATCATCGCTAAACGAATGAAATAAGCATGACTTGACATTACTTTTTAAATTCAATAAAAAAAATTGATTGAAAAGGATAATTAATTTACATTAAATTGAATTCCATACATATATTAATTAACAAATAACTATTAGGAAAAGATCTCCTCTGTCAGATAAGCATGACTCTTCCTAATCATAAATTATGAAATATATCTCCTTTTTGGACCTCATTCTAATATGAATAACTAACTTATTAGTCAATTTATTATTGTCCATGCTAATATAAACTGATTGAAAATGATAGTTAATCCTCATTAAATTGAATCCTAAACATACAAAGAAATAACAAATTAGAAAAAAAATAACAGTCTAACCATGAATTATGAAATAAATTTCCACTTTGGCCTCATTTTGATATTAATCACTATCTTATTAGCTAGTATGCTACTGTCCTTGCTAAGCAAAATTTAGGTCTTTCAACTTTTATGCATGTCTACTTTCAAATGTGAAATATATGCACAATACACTTCTAAATTTTGTAATATAATTTTACGTAAATACAAAGAGTTTTGGCCTGTCCAAGTTTTATCAATACAATATCATTACTCAAATGAGTATAGTTTAGAAGGAAGCATTAAATGACTAAATATATTTCCTTTTTCATTCAAAATTTTATATCAGCTATTGTCTAATTAGGTAATATTTTTTTATGCTTACTAATATGAATTCAGATCTTCCAATTTTTACATTGGCAATTGTTGCGAGCCATATCACACTCGATGTTCTTTAATTTGTTTATCAACAATTAACACCCAACAACATATACATATAATACAAAAAAACATGAGCACCATTGATTCTAAATACATCAATTGATTTTTAAAACAATATGATGCAGTACAAACCAGATTAAAATATTTGGATGAAAACAGCTGCAAGAATTATGATAGCACACTAACCTTTTCTACTGTTAAGCAGATGCATACTACACACAGCACACTAACCTTGACTCAAAAGCATTTTCTATTCTAAATATAAACATAACCATGGAGCTTCTCAGCATAATTTTTTTTAAAAACTGAAAGGTACTGATTTTTGGGCAAAAAAAAAGAAATAAAATGGAGAATGGAGAAAACCGGCATAGGAGATTTACCTAAATGCTGAAATGGACAGATCGAAGCAACACCCTAGTGCATATGAGTACAGACGGAAAAGCACGATAGCCATCGACAATCGGAGATGAAGAATGGTAATAAATTAGAGGTGATTTCAATGCAGGGAGACCTAAGATAATGGTGGACTGTTGGTAACTCCGACAAATCAAGCGATGGTGGGTCATTGGGTATCGAGCTAATGGAAATCACATAGGTTGATGAACCCAGAGTTTTTGATTTGAAGTGGCAATTCAAGCGGTTGGTTTATCCGGCAATTGAAGCTACGGGATTCAAAGAGCACATCTCAAATAAGGGTATACGACTGTTTAGGGTTAGGAAGAGAGAAAGGGGGAGAAAATTAGAAAATGGGCTACCATGAGTAGAAGAAAATACGCGGAGTGAGAGAAAGTAAAATCACGACGGTTCATTTTCCAAATTACCACAGGGCTTCTGCGCACCCTAAACCAAACTCACTATTCATATTATAGTATACATAATCTTTTGTTATTAAAAGAGAGATGTTTAATTCTTTTTTATGCATTCATATGTTACTATATATGTTCCAAAATATTTATACAACTTGTATTGAATAAAAAGTTGATTTTTAACAAAACGTTTTCTGATCACATTTTCAGTATGTCTACAAAGTATATATTTTTGTAAACACAACTCAAAAATGAATTTATCATCATTAATTATTAATTAGAAAGTTTTTAACATGGTTACAAAAATCATATTTATTCACATTTAATCCAAGGTATAAATATTTAAATAATTTAGATAACTGAATACGAAATGTTCTAAATTTTGGATTATTGCATTTACAACACACATTTTTGCGCATCGATGGATTGTAATGATATTATTTTATAACCAAATTGGGTCCAAAATAAATATAGCTTTGAAGAATGTTGAGTATTGACATTTTTGACTCACAGAAAAAATATTGGACAGTTTTGACCTAGAAATTCTTGTAAGGCCTTTAACTTTTGATAGGAATTGAATTAGAGTCTAAAACCATTTTAAATGAAACGTATGATGGTTTTTGTTTCCTTGGTGAGGTCATATTGATATTTGGTCTTACAATTTAGGAAATATGACTGCTTGAAGTTTGGAAAAAAAATTGGTTGATTAGTGGGTAATTAACCTAGCCATAACTAAGCTTGCTAATTATATATGGATTAGGGTTAATTGCAATAGCTATAGTAGCCTTGTCACTTTTCTATCATCTTTATACATCTCCAAACCTCCAACAGACCTTTCTCTATCGAATCTCCATCATTTTCGTAACTAAATTAGCCTAAACTAACTAATCAAAAAGTAATTAACCTAGAGATTGACAAAGGGCTTTGGGAATTTCAAAAATTATTGCTTTGGGATCTGTATAGTTGTTGGTTGGATCAAATCTACACTTATTTTGATGGTTTTTGGCTTATTCTGTAGCGTAGGTGAGTGATTATATTCCCTTACTATACTTTAAAGGATGATATACAAATTTAATTCTGTTTCAAACCATTTTTTATTTTAAAAAATGGGAATTTTACTAGATCTAAACCTACCCATCTTTTGTAAATGAATTTAAAATAATTTAAAATGGATTTTAATTGAAATTACATATGTGTTTATATCAATACATCATTTATGGTAATAGGGTAGATATGGATGATGTGGCTGTCCAATTTGGATTTGTTTTGTATGGATGTGTTGTATGATCATATTGTCTTTCTGAATTGTCTAGTTTGTGTAGTTGCATATGATAGTGTGGATGTAAGGTTGAAAACGTTGATCGATTTTGAAGTAGAGTTAGGATTGTTCTATGAGATGTGATCTTGCGCATATGATTGGTCAAGATTATGCATTATTCAAGATGGTTGCACAAACGATGAAGATCTAAAGAGATAGAGCAATGCTGTAGGGATTGGTCTTAGAGTTGCAAATCTAGTGTCGATTAGAACTACGAGATTGCATGCAAAATGGATTTAAATTTTAGAAGCCAATCAATGTAGGAAGTCAAGAAATGACTTAGCCAAAAATTTTTCTGAGTCACATCGATCAACACCGACCGATATGGTTAGTACCAACTGATGTTTAATGAGGAAAAGTATAAATTTACACTTAAGCCAGTGCAAGTAGGAAGGGTGGAGCTACTCAATCACGGCGCCAACTTTGAGGAAGAGATGTCAAAAATTAAGGAAAATAAGCACTACAGATCTATATGACTACTGTACTATTAGTCGATCTTGACGCGAGATGACCTAACGGTGACTTCGGGCTTAGAGGGGTTTGACGTGAGGGGAACTTCGGGGATGGTCTAAGCAAGATGAGGAGTTTTGTGTTTAACCGATTGTGGCTAAGTACATCGATATGATGGGTCGATATTGGTTGATGAAAACTTTGAGGGATTGGAAAGAACGTTATGTGGAAGTGTGCACAATCAATTGTATAATGAAAGGAGGCCTGGTTTGAAAGATATGGCACTACCGATGGATATGACGATGAGAGGAGCAATGTGAGTTTCAGTTGAGGAAACATGGGTTCTACTTCGGGCTTAACACAGGGAAGTAATAAAATGTCTCTAGGATTGATGCAAGGAGGTTTTGTGATTTTCGAGGATTGTCCATAGATGATCTGAACTTTCAATGTGAAAAGTTTGATGATATGAACTTGTGAAATAGAACAGATGATGGGTTTATCTATTAAGACATGTGCTAAATGACTATTGACAACACAGAAGTTTCGGTGTGTGCTCGTAAAGAGAGGATACGTGAGGATGCTCACCTACATCAAGAAGATGTGATCCCGGATCAAGACTATTTAATTTATGTACCCAAGGCTTTCAAGTTTCCAAGTAGAGGAAATGGCATGGATTCGAGCAATGAGAAATAGGGATGTTGAGTAATCTCTGACCGATGATGTAGTTGTACGAGTTATCGTATATCCAACACACTTGAGTGAGTGATATAAGATTGCTTGATGGTTGCTATGTTTTCTATGGTTGTTCTATGGATTTCACACGATGTAGGTATTATTGACGTTATATACCTAGACATCCCATACTGTACTTTGTCTAGCAATACAAATGTATGATGATAGATTAACGTATACCAAGGTTATGTGCAAAATCTTTGGATGTAGTGACAAGACAAGTACGATTCTTCATACCATATGTTCCTATTTACTATATTTCCTTTTCTAGTATTTGAGATTACATATCGCTCAAAACAAACTTATGTCTAATCTATGGTTGATTTTTTGCTCTTCATCATCTCGAGTACTCTTAAATGAGTAGATTAAAGACAACAGTTATGGGATAGCGTATGGAGCTATATGGAGGATGAACATGAGGCTAGCGATTTCATATACTTATACTTTTGGAGCTAATATTACTATTCCACTATGTAGTACTGTGGAGCTATTATTAGTATTATTTGTTTATTATAGATAGTTTTCTTGGAGTTTAGTTTCCTTGACATATAAACTTTATTCCACTTTTTTGTATAATTATGAAGGATCTGATGCACTCTAGTCACCTTAGCAGACAACATCATTTCTAATTCATGCTGAAGGAATGATCATAAGGAAAAAATGTATCCCGTTAGAATTGAGATAACAAAATGTGATGTCCCAAAAATCCGTACCATTTGGATCGACACTAAATCACACATGTCAGACCCAAAGCGAACATAACTTCAGAAAATCAAGAGAAAGAAAGAAGAAAGAAGAAGAGAAGAGAAGAAAGAGAGAAGAAGAAATCCAAACAGAAAAATAACAACATACAATCTCACATTACAGTGGAATAACATATAATATAATATCAATGATCTTTACAAAAAGAGAAACTGTAATATCATACATCAACCATATCAAAGTACATGAAACAAAATCATCAGCTGGATAGTTATGACATGTCCTCGCAAATGATGATATTTCAAAACAACAATGTAGCGGAACATAAACATGTACGGGAATACGATACGAAGACTTCCGGCTCTCCTACTAAAACTCTAAGGCATCCAAATCTACAACTGTAAATATACTCGGTCTGACCCGAGCATTGAAAGGGAAGAATGTCTGGATCAGTCTGGTAAACCAGCGTAAGAAAACACATCTAATTGAATTTTAAAGTTATAAAAACTTTCCTTTATCAAAACAAAGGTAGCTCGTAAGACCAAGCCCACACATAAACACGGACGGGTTTTTTTTCCTTACAATAACCAAAAAATTTCATATCAAATTCTGTTATATTATAATAGTATCTATTATACAAATAATATCAATCAAGTCGAAATTGTTACATTGTTAAATTCCAACATACTAGCCACAAACTGGGTTCTATAAAAAAATGGCATGGAGTTTGTATTTCCATATAATGGCAGGTAAGGGACTATCTTCCGTACAGTACATATCTAGAGAAATGTACCAAGGATCGACATCTTCGAAACCTCTGCACCTTGCAAGACCGACCTACCCACAAACCCATCTGGTGGTGGATAGAACCAAATATGACATCACTTCGGTCGTAACCGACCTTTCCGTGGCCACAAGCATACACGACATAAATTTAAAACCCGACATCATAGCAAGAATAAATACATCTAGAAGGATGATGACCATACCCTAATGGATGCGACCCACTTAGCCTTATAGCATGCCCTGTTTAAGCCATTATCGGTTGATGAGGCTTAAGGTAATGTTTACCTTTCACATAGCACATTCCACTTTGAATGCTACACTGCTATTCCTTTGATCACTTATTGATTTCCATAAACATACAACCTCCGAGCTCATACGTCTCAGAGAAGGACGTTAAGCTAAGAGAAGTTGCCTTCTCTGCCACCAAGTAGATGTACGTTTATAAAAATCAATAATGCAATCTCAAAATGCAATGTCAGATGTCCGTCTGTACAAGTTCATTCTTTGACTGAACAAAACCGAAGGCTCTGCCCTACACATCCTGTAGGGAATTACCCTAGGATTTGTAGCAAATAGTCCACGCATCGGATATTTCATAATTAAGAGACTACTGCCACTATATGTATATTGGGAGTTTATCCCCAAATGATTAACAAGCAGTCTTTCATTATGAAAATCCCAAATATAACCTGCACATCGAACACATATATGTTGGTCTGAAGTGGTTCTCATGAATAAATCCGACCATGTTCTCTTCAAACCAACAATGATAAATAAGCCAAATTTATTTAGCTGTCGATTATTTAACTATCAAAGAAAACAAACAATTATATCTAGCACCATAAGTAATCACTAGGTCCTTTTAATTAATCTTTTATCAAATATTCACTTCAAATTATCTTAAGAAAGATACATCCTCAGAACCATTTCAAAACTTACTATATTTGAAAACATTTCTATATACTTATATTAACGATATAAGTATATTCACCAATTATTTCATTTTCAACACTTAGAATTTTTTTCCATATACTTAAACCAAAAATAAGTATATATACAGTTATTTAAGGAAAGCTTCATATTTTTCAAAAAAAACTTTGTTGGGTCAAAACGAATGTTGCGTAAAACAATGTTTTGACAACCCAAAAACATTATATAGGGATTTGATTAAAAATACGAAAATCTTGCATACTATATAAAACATTTCCGTTCAGAAATCATTTGCTATAAAACCAGTGTTATAGTACATGCCTTCCAAACTTCTCGAAGATGTGTATTACAAGAATAAATGTTGGAACCTATGTTTTTCGACATATATCATATTTTAAAACATTCCTTAAAACCATTAAATCGATTTAAAATATTTACTTCCCAAAACCTTACTACAAAAAGATAATTTACTTTTTAAGCTATTAACTCCATCATAATATTTCTTTCAAAGCTCCTTTATATAAAAATCCATATTTACATCTCAACATAAATCATTCCCAAATTTATAACGACTAGTTTTATATATCTCCTTTCGATTTTATAAACCTTCTATTTTATAAAATTCCTTTACTTACAAAATTCTCTTTACAAACCCTTTCTTTTATGAAACTAATTTTACTATCAAAATACACTTATGAATCGCATCCTTCATAAATCAAATTTATTTATAAAATCCATTTATAAATCTATTTATTAAATCAACTTCAAAACCATTTACTATCATTTATAAATTTCGATTATAAATCTATTTCTTTATTTTCAAAAATATCACCTTTATAAATCTTTTATATAAACTTGTTTAAAAATCTCTTTTTGAATTAGAAATCCTTAAAACATATCTACTTCCAAACTCACGTCAAAAACCTTTTCAATTCAAAACCATCAATTTTAATATTTCCAAAATGTTGAAAACAAGGCCCAGTGCTACCATAGCACTAAATAAGTCAAATCACATCCAAACATCATCATGACATCCATAACATCATATATCTGTAGGATCGATTTCACCCTAGAGGGGGGGAATAGGGTGATGCTGTTAATTATAAAAATTAAATGCGGAAGCTTATAAAATATTTCAACACAAATATATCAAAATAATAGCAGCACATATAATAGCGGAATAACAAATGCAGAAATAGAACGACGCAGAATTTACCCAGCTTCGGTAAAACCCTGCCTACGTGCTGCCCCCAAGGTTTCTACTAGAAATTAAGTAGTCACACGCTTACACACGTAAACTCGCGACACCCTCTACTGACTAACCTAACTCTACGCTCAAAACACTACCACAACTCAGCCACTGAGTTGCGAATTCTCAAACTACGCCACGTAGTTTGTTCCCTAGTCACACAACTAGAATTTACAACTGTTTTACAAAATTTAAAAACAAATTTAAAAACAATTAAAAGCAAAACCCTAATTTTTAAAAACTAAGCCTAAATTAAATTATGAGAACTGGCCCAAAAAATTAGATGATAAAAAAATGCGTCCCCCTTCTCTTTTTTTATTTTATCGGCCTGGTTCCTTTGTGATAATGGCGGCTCTGTTGATCAATCCTCTTCCTTCAAAAATTAGGGCTTTCGTAATTTCAAAGATGTCGACTTTAGTTGCTAGATCGAATGAATGATTTATCACGTCGTTTGCTTTGTCGATTGCACGTTTCTCTGATTTGCTCACGGCTCTTTGAAATTGATCGAGTTCGAGATATGGCTTCGGTAAGTAATTTTTGCTCCTTTTCTTTTATAATTGAATGCTTGAACTCGATTGATTCGTTGCCGATGATGGTTTCGTTTATATATGATTTGAATCCCTAAAATTTCGTTCGTCTGATAATTTCAACATTGTGCTTCGGCCATTAGATTATTGTTGGACGTTGGTGATTTCTTTGACTTAATCAAATTCGTATATTTTCATGTTACTAGGTTGACACAGTTTCAATTTTGAATTGATTCATTTCTTGACAGCCACGGCTTTGATTTCTGTCATTTTTGGTTTCGTGAATTTCTGATGGCTTCGGCCTTGACTTGAAACTTCATTTGCCAGTTCGTTTGACCGCTGTCCATCCTGACCTGGCTTGACTCTGGCTTTGGTTACTCTGTTGCTTCTGGCTTGATACACCTGTCTTTGTTATAACAGTTAAATGCTTTGCCTATGTTTCACTTGGATTTGTGCTTCGTTTCAGTGCTTATATATGTCCACTGATATAATTCATGTTGTATTGCATTGCATCACCACTGTTGCAAGTGTTCTCTGTTCATACCTGTAGCATAGTCGTGGTTTTGAAGTCTCTGATTAAACTTGGTTCATGCCATGCTTTAGCTTGATTGCTCTGGTTCATGTGTCACTGTATATCCCTGCATGTTAATTTCATACATGTGTGATTGTGCATTCATGTTATCCAGACCTGTAGTATGCATTGTCACTCTGGTTATTGTAGTTCGTTTATTCAAGTCATATATGTGTGTTCATGAATGATTGCATCGACTTGTTTTGCTTGGTGGTCTTGTGGCACTGTTTACTGTCATGTTGAACTGAGTTTGATCATTGTTGCTGTGCCTTGCTATATTTGTCTGGTTGGAGTCTGTTTTGGTTGCTGCATTGACTTGATATTGTCATTTCAATGTTGCTGATATTTGGTTCGGTCTTGTACCTTTGGTGCACTTGGTTTGTGATTCTGTTGGGCCAAGTTCGAACTTGATAACTTTTGTGTTGTAGCTGAGTTTGCTGGTGCATATATTTGATTCTGAAGTATATGAGCTGCTGTCATGCTTCACTGTGACCTTCATGTATTTGTTTATAGCCAGTTTCCCCTGGCTTGAGTTTTGCTTTCACTTAAGACTGTGTGTAGCTGTCTTGACCACTTGATTTTATTTGGATTTGTTTTTCGAATTACACCTGAGTTGAATCCATCTTGTAGCTCGGATTTGACCTTGTGCTGAAATTTTATCATTATTTTATCGCACTTGAGTTGAACCCAGCATTTTGGGTTTGACCTGTGCTCAACTGTTCCTGTAAATTTATCAAGTGTATATATCGGTATTCATGGCCTTGTGGCATATACAGTGATACACTGTGTATGTCACAAGCTGTTCGTGTATGATGAATTGAAAATTAAATGAGGACGAAAAACCCAAATAACTGAGGCAAACATTATTTTCAAAATCCACATTTTGTTTAATACTGCAAAAATATTTCCTTTTCAATTTTACTGCGTTGATATTTATTTTTACAGATTGCTCAAATGTTGGATTCAATTTGGAGTGAAGTTGAAGATAAAATACGAGTTGAGTGAATGAGTGATATGTAGTGAGGTCAAATGTAAATGTGAATCATAATGTAATCAAAATTGTACTGTAATTGAAATTGTATATATACAGTGAGAGCTTGAAATTTGTACTATTCGAAGATTGTAATAAACATTTGTTTGAATAATTTTTTTGTTTGAATTCAAATGCTATGTTATTTTGTTCATCAAATATTTATTTAATCTATGAAAAATAAAATAGTACATTAACAAATACATTTAAATGAATATATATATATATATATATGTTTATTACATCAAACAAAATCATAGCAATCGTTTATTCAACAATCTCCCCCTTTTGATGATAACAAACATGTATTTTAGATTTTTGAACATGTTAAATGTATTTGATCATTGATATACTCTAATTGCTCCCCCTACATAAATGCTTCCTCTCTACACAGAGCTCCCCCTACATATATGCGTACAATTAAAAATATGCAAATGAGCCTAAATGCAAATGGAAAATATTTGACCTTTGCTTGATTTTATTTGACAAAATCTTAACTTTTCTCTCCCCCTTTTGTTATCAGCAAAAGAGTAATAGTGTTAGAGAAAATAGAGATAAAGTAATCGATATTAATCTAACATTAAAACTCAATTGAATATAAATATTAAATTTCAATAAAAAATCAAACAAAATCATAAATACCTTGTTAGACGCATATTCCACTTTTAGAGTGATGGGAATGATGTCATCATATAAAACCATACAGTTATGTCTATTTGTGATATATTTATATCAGGAATTTGAATATCTACTAATCATGCATAACCGTTAGGACTTTTAAATGAGATTAGTAGTATTCCAATTTATTTAAAAAAAAATGAATTCAAGTATCTTCTAACCACGCATAACCGTAAGGACTTTTAAATGGGATTAGAATCAACTTGTTTATTTTAGAAATCAATTTTGATATGCATTCCATACATGCATAACCGTGAGGACTTTTAAACGAGCATGGAAGCACATAACAAATTCCAAGTAATTCACCCATGCATAACCATAAGGACTTTTAAATGAGAGTGAATACTTTGGATTTTATTTTATAATTATTTTATCTACTATATAAATTTTTCTATAAAATATGTAAAATGAAAAACGAATGGTTCTTGTTTAAAGTACCACATATTGACAAACTATATAGAATTTTGATGAGCGATGGTCGTTAGAAATATGATAGAAATAGAGATGGTTATGGAATTTTTACCAACAAAAGTTTTATAACTCTTGTTTAAATTTCTAAAGAAACCTACTAATTATACCATCTTGAGTCATAATATATGATAAATATCAACACTGATCAATTTTTCAACCATTATTTATTTTTTCAATAATTATTAGGGAGCCAGATTAGTCAAAATAGTCATTTAAAATCAAATTCAAAAATAATTATAAAATCAAATTTTCAAAATGATTGATCTGAAAGCATGGTCAAAAATGATTTTCTCGAGGGGGTTATATGAGAAAAATTTCTGCTATTTGAAAATTATTTGAATTGAAAAATATGCAGATATTTTCTTAAAAAAGCGATGCAGTTACTAATGTCTTCTACAAAAATCACGTTCAAATAGTATGTTTTCTATCAATTAGATTACCAGTGTAATCTGCATGTGAATTTCTCTTTCACTCTAAATTATCACTAATAGACCATGAAGTGTGCACCAAAAATTTCAACCTCAATTTTAACAGTTTTTTAAATGACATTCTCTTGAATTTGAAATGAAGCCATGTAAATAATTAGAAACCGTGAATATAGAGTTAGCCGTATTATAACCAAATGTATTATCATCTAACAAAACACTATTTTTAATCCAAACTAATATATATGAAGTAATTCAAAGAATCTAGAGATTTTTATAGTGTTTTTGGCATAAGAATATAATTAGCCAACAATTTTGAATAAGTCAGAATCAAAATCATTATTATTTCATCATCTCATTATTGGCCGATTTAACTCAGATTACGGTGCAGATTATCACATTTAATATATCATTCAAATAAATATACCATTACCTGTTTTACCTTTATGATATTTTTTGTTGTTGTCTATTATGATTCTGTCACCTTTATACTAGGCTAAGGAACTTTACTTTGTCGCCCGTTGTGTTTATGAAACAGCCAGAATCTAGATAACACTGTTGTTGTTCCTTAGCCTGCCACCACACCTACACGGGAAAAGATTTTTGTGACCTATTTGTTTTTATAGGTCCATGGTTGTTAGTGGCAGAATATTTATAAAAATAATTTTGTGGAGACCCAAAACTATTTATATATGTTCCTTTCAGCACCCAAATTTGTTTAACTTTGAGAGATTTTATATTTGTGCCTTTTGAAATCTAAATTGGTATAGTTTTCACGTGTTTGGGTCTATATCAACAATTATTTTGATTGTGTCCAAATTTTCTACAAATTGTGCACATTGAATTGACTTGATTAATTTATCTTTTAACAGGTTCAGATTGATTATATCTAAGTCCTTGTGTAACTATATTAACAGTTTGTTTCCTTAAGAGCATATTCGACGATTTTTCACTTTTAGAAAATTTATCTAAAGTTGTTGACAATTGTTGGACTTGTATTTTGAGAGATTCATTTTCCTTTAATAATTGTGTGCACCTTTTAATAGAATTTTCTCTTCTTGTATTTTCACTTTCTTTCAAAATCAGAATTTCATTTTCAAGCGTTTTAATTATGTTTTCTGATTTTTTAATCTCTTCTTTGAATGTTGGACACTTATTACACTTAGGGCACTTGTTTTGATAGTTTTTAACTAATTGTTCAAGCTGTTCATTTGATTCTATCAAAATATCTTTTTATGACTCAAATTTAGCATATTTTTCCCTAAGTCTTTTAAAACAGCCATTTACTTCGTGAAAATATATGAGTAATTCTGAGTAAGTTTTAATACCTCGCTTGGCTCATCATCATCGCTATCAGTTATATCACTTCGAAGGCACAAATCAGCTTTCTCACTCTTACTGATATCGCTTTTATTCCACGTGGCTGCAAAATTTTTCCTTTTTGACTTCTTTTCTTGGGCATGTTGAAGTCGAGGACAATTGGGCTTGATGTGTCCGGGTTGGTTGCACTTATGACAGATGATCCCGTGTTCTTCTGAGTTGTCTAGTGCTTTGATTATTCTAGTTATCAATTTGGAGCTGGATTTCCGTATTTGTGGTTCCACTTTTTGAATCTGTTTATTAGTAGCGCTAGCTCAGCTGCTCCATCATCACCATCCTCATCACAACTGCCTTTTACCAATCCTGTTAAGCACATTTCTTTAACTAAGTCGGTTGTGGAGGACTTCTCATTGCTGTTGACTTTTGCACCATATATTGCATCGAAAGTATTCCAGATTTCCTGTGCATTTTCACAATGAGAGATGAAATTAAAATTATCTTGATTAATATGAGAATATAATAAATGCATAGCCAGAGCATTAATCGAGATAATTTTCTTATCTGTTATATCACACCCATTTTCAATAATGTCCCAACATTTAACATTAATAGATTTTAAATAAAATTTCATTTTCACTTTCCAATTCAAAAAATATGTTCCATCAAAAATAGAAGGAATAATATTGGAACGACCCTCACAAAAGAATCCATTTTAAAAATTCAAAATTTTAAAACAAAAATTGGTTCTAAAAAAATAATTTTTTTTAAACAAAAGTTGACTTCTATTCCTAGCTTTGACACCACTTGTAGGATCGATTTCACCCTAGAGGGGGGTTGAATAGGGTGATGCTATTAATTATAAAAATTAATTGCGGAAGCTTGTAAAATTATTTCAACACAAATATATCAAAATAATAGCAGCACAGATAATAGCAGAATAATAAATGCAGAAGCAGAACGACACAGAATTTACCCAGCTTCGGCAAAACCCTGCCTACGTGCTGCCCCTAAGGTTTCTACTAGAAATTAAGTAGTCACACGCTTACACACGTAAACTTGCGACACCCGCTACTGACTAACTTAACTCTATGCTCAAAACCCTGCCACAACTCAGCCACTGAGTTGCGAATTCTCAAACTACGCCACGTAATTTGTCCCCTAGTCGCACGACTAGAATTTACAACTGTTTTACAAAATTTAAAAACAATTAAAAGAAAAACCCTAATTTTTAAAAACTAAGCCCAAATTAAATTATGAGAACCGACCCAAAAAATTAGATGATAAAAAAATGCGTCCCCCTTCTCTTTTTTAATTTTATCGGCCTGGTTCCTTTGTGATAATGGCGGCTCTGTTGATCTTTCCTCTTTCTTCAAAAATTAGGGCTTTCGTAATTTCAAAGATGCCGACTTTAGTTGCTCGATCGAATGAATGATTTATCACGTCGTTTGCTTTGTCGATCGCACGATTCTCTGATTTGCTCACGGCTCTTTGAAATTGATCGAGTTCGAGATATGGCTTCGGTAAGTAATTTTTGCTCCTTTTCTTTTCTGATTGAATGCTTGAACTCCATTGATTCGTTGTCGATGATGATTTGGTTTATATATGATTTGAATCCCTAAAATTTCGTTCGTCTGATAATTTCAACATTATGCTTCGGCCATTAGATTATTGTTGGACGTTGATGATTTCTCCGACTTAATCAAATTCGTATATTTTCATGTTACTTGGTTGACACGGTTTCAATTTTGAATTGATTCATTTCTTGACAGCCATGGCTTTGATTTCTGTCATTTTTGGTTCCGTGAATTTCTGATGGCTTCGGCCTTGACTTGAAACTTCATTTACCTGTTTGTTTGATCGCTATCCATCCTGACTTGGCTTGACTCTGACTTTGGTTACTCTGTTGCTTCTGGCTTGACACACCTGTCTTTGTTATAACTGTTAAATGCCTTGCCTATGTTTCACTTCGATTAGTGCTTCATTTCAGTGCTTATATATGTCCACTGATATAATTCATGTTGTATTGCATTGCATCACCACTATTGCAAGTGTTCTCTGTTCATACCTGTAGCATGGTCGTGGTTTTGAAGTCTCTAATTAAACTTGGTTCATGTCATGCTTTAGCTTGATTGCTCTGGTTCATGTGTCACTGTATATCCCTGCATGTTAATTTCATACATGTGTGATTATGCATTCATGTTATCCAGACCTGTAGTATGCATTGTCACTCTGGTTATTGTAGTTTGTTTATTCAAGTCATATATGTGTGTTCATGAATGATTGCATCAACTTGTTTAGCTTGGTGCTCTTGTGGCACTGCTTACTGTCATGTTGAACTGAGTTTGATCATTGTTGCTGTGCCTTGCTGTATTTGTCTGGTTGGAGTTTGTTTTGGTTGCTACATTGACTTGATATTTTCATTTCAATGTTGCTGATATTTGGTTCGGTCTTGTACCTTTGGTGCACTTGGTTTGTGATTCTGTTGGGCCGAGTTCGAACTTGAGAACTTTTGTGTTGCAGCTGAGTTTGCTAGTGCATATATTTGATTCTGAAGTATATGAGCTACTGTCATGCTTCACTGTGACCTTCACGTATTTTGTTTATAGCCAGTTGCCTCTGGTTTGAGTTTTTCTTTCACTTAAGACTGTATGTAGTTGTCTTGACCAGTTGATTGTATTTGGATTTGTTTTTCGAATTACACCTAAGTTGAATCCAGCTTGTAGCTCGGATTTGACCTTGTGATGAAATTTGTATCATTATTTTATAGCACTTGAGTTGAACCCGGTGTTTTGGGTTTGACCGGTGCTCACCTGTTCCTGTAAATTTATCAAGTGTATATATCGGTGTGCACGGCCTTGTGGCATATATAGTGATACACTGTGTATGTCACGAGCTGTTCGTGTATGATGAATTGAAAATTAAATGATGATGAACAACCCAAATAACCGAGGCAAATATTATTTTCAAAATCCACATTTTATTTAATACTGCAAAAATATTTCATTTTCAATATTACTGCGTCAATATTTATTTTTGCAGATTGCTCAGATGCTGGATTCAGTTTGGAGTGAAGTCGAAGACAAAATACGAGTTGAGTGAATGAGTGATATGTAGTGAGGTCAATTGTAAATGTGAATCGTAACGTAATCAAAATTGTACTGTAATTGAAATTGTATATATATATATATATATAGTGAGAGCTTGAAATTTGTACTATTCAAAGATTGCAAGAAACATTTGTTTGAATAAAATTTCTGTTTAAATTCAAATTCTGTGTTATTTATTTTATTCAGCAAATATTGATTTAATCTATGAAAAATAAAATAGTATATTAACAAATACATTTAAATGAATATATATATATATATATGTTTATTATCATCAAACAAAAATCATAACAATCGTATATTCAACAATATCATCATATATATGAAAATAAATCAACAGTGGTGAGGAATCCTATTGGATCCCTCCAACCTGTTTCCCTACAACAAATACAGCATATGAGAAAAATGTACAATGTCTTCTTCGAAGCAGACGCGCGAACATTAGGTCATCCCCTCATACACGAGAATGTATAGGGTCTCATCCTCTCTAATTGGCAGGAATTTATCCAACTACTAACTACTATATATACCAAATCATCTAATATATATATATATATTTGTGTGTTTGTATAGAGTAAACACCCAACAATCATCAAAATAGATGAACATGTCCCGAAAATCCATACCCTTTGGATCGACACTAAACCACATGTGTTAGACCCGAAGTGAACAGAACTTTAGAAAATCAAGAGAAAGAAAGAAGAGAGAAGAAGAGAAGAGAAGAAAGAGAGAAGCAGAAAACCAAATAGAACAATAACAACACAGAATCTCACATCGCAGCGAAATAACATATAATATAAGATCTTTACAAAAAGATAAACTACAATATCATACATCAATGATATCAGAGTACATGAAACAAAATCATCAGTTGGATAGTTATAACAACATGTCCTCACAAATGCTGATAACATAAACAACAATGTAGCTGAATATAACCATATACGGGAATACGATTTGAAGACTTCCAGCTCTCTTGCTAAAGCTCCAAGGCATCCAAATCTACGTCTGTAAACACACTTGGTCTGACTCGAGCATTGAAAGGGAAGAACACCCGAAATAGTCCGGTAAACCAGCGTGAGAAAACACATCTCAACTAAAATTTAAAGTTATAAGAAAATTCTTTATCATAACAAAGGTATCTCGTATGACCACGCCTAAACATAAGCACGGATGGGTTTTCCCCTTATGATAACCAAAAAATTTCATATCAAATTCAGTTATATTATAACAGTCTCTATTATACAAATAATATCAATCATAGTTGAAATGTTACATTATTAGATTCCAACATACTAGCCACAAAGTGGGTTCTACAAAAAAAATGGCAAGCTTGTATTAGAGTTTGGATTTCCATACAATGGCAGGTAAGGGACTACTTTCCGTATAGTACATTTCTAGAGGAATGTACCAAGGATCAACATCTTCAAAACCTCTACACCTGGTAAGACCAGCTTATCCACAAACACAACTGGTGGTGGATAGAACCGAATATGACATCACCCAGGTCGTAATCGACCTATCCATGGACACAAGCATACACAACATAAATTTAAAACCTGACGTCATAGAGGGAATAAATACAACTAGAAGGTTGATGATCATACCCTAAAGGAAGCAGTCCACTTAGCCTTACGAGATGCCATGTTTATGCCATTACCGGTTGATGAGGCTTAAGGTAACGTTTACTATAACAACCATGTTTTTAATTGCCTAATTAATTACGATTATTTATGGTTAATTAATATTTATTGAGATTTTGTAATATAAATTGTATACTTAAAATTTGTTTTGAGTAATTGATTTGATTATCGATTCTTAGCATTTGATAATTGAAATAAATTATTAGTAAGAAAATAAAAATTGAATTTGTCAAATTGGACTTATTTTTTATTATCAAATATAATGGGATAGTATTTATTTTAAAAAAAGATAACGATAAAAAAAGGGCTATGTAATTAACTTATCTTTTGTTAATCACATTAATTAGTGTTAGGAGATGATAAAAAAAGATTTAATTTGATTAGTGTTTTTTTGGGTTAAATAGAAATTTGTTAAGTGTATTTCTATTTAGTATTTTTGTTTTGGGCCTTTGTGTTACGATAAACCCACTCGCCTTTAGAAAAAAATAAGGTGGTTAGCATTTTCCTTACTAAATTATCTCCTCGTTCTCCTTTCTCTTGTACGTACACACTTCCTTAGAAAGGAAAAAAACAAGAAATAGAAACAGAAAACCTAGGTCTTAGAAAATCAAGATCAACTAGTAGAAAAATCTTAAAATAAAAAGGAGATGTGGGTAAGACTTCTTTTCATTTCCTCTATTCAATTCAAACATTTATTTAAGGTTTATTTTACTTTTTGATTTCTAGGATTATTGGTAGGAGATGGATTTTTGGTATTTTTATGGAGATGTAGGAGTTGTAGAAGATGAGAATAGCAATAGAGTGTTCAAAGCTTTGTTCTTTATCAATTAGCAAGCTTTCTTCATCTTTTGGATTAAAGATGAGTTGCAAACTCACATATCTATCTCCATTAAGTCTTAATGCTTTGATTTTAGTGATAAGTATTAGTAAATAGTTGAATGGTTTGAGTAATTTGATTGAATTGTTAAAATTTGGAAAGTGATTGCTGAAATTTATTTATGAACATTGCTGTAGTAAAATAGCAATATCTCAGTGTAGAATGATTCGAATTGTTTCATTCTTTTTGTGATAGAAGTACATTTAAATAAGCTATAAGTTCTCTATTGATCATATTTCAAAATACTGTGTTTAAAAGGGTCTAAATTAAGTTTGAAACTGATATTATCGGACAGCCATATCCAATTTTCTGAGTTGATATCTGAGAGTAAAATGGCTATAACATTTTAACCATAAATCCAAATTATATAAGCGTTTTCTTTTGAAAATCTGAGACATCGAGGAACAACTTTCATGTTGTAAGTTTTTGAAAATTCTTTGATTTAAAGGGTTGAAATTGGGTTTGAAACCGATATACATGCTCCGCTCTGTCGATTTTCTAAGTTGAAACCTAAAATTAAAACCGCCATAACTTTTTAACCGTAAATCCAAATTGTGAAAAACTCATTTTGTGAAAATCTGAGACTTTAAGGAAAAACTTTCATGTTGTAAGGTTTCGAAAATTCTTGGGAAAAATGGGTCGAAATGTTATTTCAAAACTGAAAATCTTTTGTGACGTATGATTTGTTGCTATGTTTGTGATGTTGTTTAAACATGCTTTGAATGTTCTATCACGATTTCTTTGATATATATATATATATATATATATATATATATCAAAGTGATCGTGATAGAACATTCAAAGCTTGTGATATATATATTTATATTTCCATTGGTTTGTTGAGTTATAAATTATGTTTAGAGATGATATGAATATCAAACATTATGGAACTGTTAGTTGTTACAAACTTGTGATATGCAAATAGTGAATTTCTTGTACTTTATGGACTTTGAATCATTTTTGATTCAAAGCTTTGGAGATTTATAAATTTAAATCAATATATTTTAAGAATGTATATAAGTTCTTTGTTTGGTATACAAATAACTTTGTAAAGAGAGTTTATTTAAGTTCTAAATATCAAACATGTTTCCTAAAGTAGTCCAGTTACTTTTACAAATGATTTTATGGATTTGAAATCTCAAATTTTGGAAATACAATTGGATGAGGTTTTGACTGATTATTAGAATACAACATTGGTTTTGTAAATAGTTTTATGGATTCACAAATAAAGGAATACTTTTATAAGTGGCTTTTGAAATATGGTGTGTCAACATTATAATGTCATGATTTAAATAATCAATGTGATTTTCGAACATGGAAAATCTTATTTTGTAAAATAAATACTCTTGGAACAATTTGGAATAGCGGAATATTTTTACAAGTGGAAAATTGAGTAAATGTTTTGAGAACTTTAATTCTATAATTTGGGAAGTACTAATAATCGATTTTTCATCGATTGGTTTAAATGCTTTCGAATAAGAATTCGTCGAATATGGTTTAACTCAATGAATAGAATGTTTGAGTGGAACTAACTAGCCCATTAGAAAATACTTGAATTTCACCGGGTAGTATGAGATGCCTTGGTTAAATTCATGTGATTGGTATTAGGAAGTATTTTGCACTTAAAAGTTGTATTCTCTTCCGGTGTGCGACAAGTGGTTGCTAGATCCTTAAGAGAATGTTGTTCAGGTTTTCTAGTGGTATCCGTAATAAGTGATATTTACTAACTTTTAGTATATACTTGATTTTCACCATATAGTATGGGACATATTGGTTAAATTCTAGCGATTACCGAAGGTGAAATTATTTGGCAATTTAGAGTTTACTTTCTTTTGGTGTGCGGCAAGTGGCTGCTAGATCCTTAAGAAGTTTATTCCTAGATTTCTTTTCGAACATAATAATATAATAATATTAAATAAATATAGATTTATCTAGTCACGGTTTCTACGATCACCTTGATCGGTATGGACTATCCTTGAGATTATTCTATGATTTTGTGTTCCTAGTCCGAGTACGATCCTTGGTATCCGATCGGATTGAGTGATACCAGTTTGTTTGTTTGTTTGTCATGGGTTTTGAGTAATCATTACGATTGTTTTAGATGATCATTACGATCGGTTTGGATTTAGATCTCTTAGATTCTGGATATTTGGATTCTATGAATGTTCTGTGTTTGTGAAATAAGTATATATTCTTATGTCTTGTGTTTGTGAATTAGACATATATTCTTGTGTATTGTGTTCCTGAAATAAATATATGTACTTGTGTCTTGTGATGGATGTTAAGTTAATTCTGTTATTTAGTTTTAGCGACTAGTTCGTGTTTGTGACTTAAACTTATAACCTTGTTCTAAGTTAATTACTGATATTTGCATGCTTAGAGATATTGTGTTATGTTCTGTGGATTCAGTGTTTAGTGACTAATGTGTGTTCAGACTTAAATGTGTAACCATGTGCCTTGTGATGATCTGTAAGCTAAATTAATTCCCGTGACTCGTTATATCCTGGACATTTGTATTTTCTTATATGTTATTTGTTCTTGTGTTATATCTTGTTCTCACCCTATTGGATATTTAGAGATAGTCTAAACCAGGTGTTATTTTGCTCGGGTCAGGCCGAGACTTTTTAAGTTACAGGACATATTGACCTTTGAATGGTTATGCTAGCAAGGAGATAAACAATTGGACTTTTAGTTTATCCTATTTAGGAATTTGGACGTTGTATGTAAAATGTATAATTGAGATTAGAGAATTGTTGAACTTGTATAATAATCAAGTTTAGAATTTCAATTTGTAAACTCAAAATTTGTATATGTGTAAGTTGAGCTTTATTACACTGTGATATGTGACTGTTATTTATATGATATATTGTTCTGATTTTGAGAAATCGGTGTGTCTATTACTTTGTGTTAATACTATACACATTAAATTTCAGTTCAGATATTAAGTGAAAGGTATAAATGATGTGTCAGTGTTAGTATAAAGATATATTCATATCTGATTGCCCTTAACAAGCTGTATTCTCCAGATTAGTAGATGACATTACTTTATAAGGTTCTTTGCTAATCTGGGTATCGCTATGGGGTCATAACAGTTTAGTATTAAAACCATGTTAGAACATTATAGCATATGATATTACGGATCTAAGACCTAGATGAATTAGAGTCACGTCACTTGGGGTGTATGGTAGATAGTATATACCTAATTAGGGATAGGAATATAAAATGATTAATGAAATAGTCATTTGGGGTTGTAAATTAATTTAACAAATTTAAATTGATAAATTAGAATTTGTGACATTAAAACCTTTGGAGAATAATGAATATCATTTTTAATTAAGAAAAAATTGAAATTAAACTGGAATGAATTAAATTATAGTGAACTATTTTCTTTTAAAAGAAAATTTGGGAAATTTGAGTGAATAAGTTTAGTATTTAAATGATCTAGGAATTATCAGAGTTGCGTAGCAGAATTTTCAGATATCGAATTGTTCCACTGTAAGTGGTTAAGTATGTTTTAGTTGATTGGTTGCTAGGAGTTGATTGTGTGCTTGCATTTATTCAAAACTGGATGCATGGATATTAGTGATAATAAAATAAATGCATCTGAATTTGTGATTATCCATCGTGTCGACTTATCCGGACGTTGTTTAAGGATTCTGATTGATATTTGCGACGTCATGTTATCGATATGGGCTCCTAAACATCGAACGTGGCATTTTAACATAAGAGATAATTAGAACTTGGAAATTTAAGTACGAGTTTCTTTCGTTATGAAATATTATGCTATCAATCTAATTAAAGTGTAATCATGAATTGTTATATCTTCTATATGATATGAATTTGATATTAAATACTAATATGAACTTTTGAGATAGGTGAAGGTATCTGAAGGTAAATGGATATCTTTTAAAAGATTATAAATTGTTTGCTTAATTAATATTAGCGGAATCGCTAATATTTCAAATATAAGGTACGCATCTCGGATTAAATATCGTATTTTTGTGTACTTCCCTACGGGATGCCACATCCTTGAGATGAGATGTATATTATGTGATTATATTCATATTGTAAATTTTTGAAATGCTAGTCGTGCAAAGGAAACGTTGGTGAAATTTCCCGTAAATTTAAGGCGTTCTAATATTTTGAGAATTTTGAAAAATTTTGATAAGTAAAATCATGAGTTCTGTGTTATAATTTGGAATAATATTAATTGAGTGGTTTTGGAAGTGAAACTAGAAACCAGTTTATAATTAATTATTTTAAGAGGAATTTATATTATGGATTTCTTCCGTTAAGGGAATTGTAGGGACACAATTTGTTTAAGGGGGGAAGTC
The DNA here is from genome assembly GCA_030765085.1 of Allium cepa. Lineage (NCBI taxonomy): Eukaryota > Viridiplantae > Streptophyta > Magnoliopsida > Asparagales > Amaryllidaceae > Allium > Allium cepa. The sequence goes on along the minus strand of CM060937.1, from coordinate 186,777,268 downwards.
GGTAACAACCATGTTTTTAATTGCCTAATTAATTACGATTATTTATGGTTAATTAATACTTATTAAGATTTTGTGATATAAATTGTATAATTAATTTTTTTTTGAATAACTGATTTGATTATATTCTTAGCATTTGATAATTGAAATAAATTATGAGTAAGAAAATATAAATTGAATTTATCAAATTGAATTTATTTTTTATTATCAAATATAATGGGATAGTAATTATTTGAAAAAAACGATAACGATAAAAATTGGGCTAAATAATTAACTTATCTTTTGTTAATCACGTTAATTAGTGTTAGGAGATAATAAAACAAGAATTAATTTAAATTAGTGTTTTTTGGGTTAAATAGAAGTTGGTTAAGTGTATTTCTATTTTTTTTGGGTCTTTGTCTTAAGGTAAGCCCACTAACCATTAGAAAAGAAATAACGTAGCTAGCATTTTCCTTACTAACTTAACTCCTCACTCTCCTTTCTCTTGTACGGACACACTTTCTTAGAAAGAAAAAAAACAAGAAATAGAAACCGAAAACCTAGGTCTTAGAAAATCAAGATCAGTTATTTTAAAAAAAAATCCTAAAATCAAAAGGAGATACAAGTAAGACTTCTTTTTATTTCCTCTATTCAATTCTACCATTTATATAAGGTTTATTTTAGTTTTTGATTTCTGAGATTATTTGTAGGAGAGGCATTTTTGGTACTTTAATGGAGATATAGGAGTTGTAAAAGATGAGAATAGTAATAGAGTGTTCAAAGCTTTATTCTTCATCAATTAGCAAGCTTTCTTCATCTTTTGGATTAGAGGTGAGCTGCAAACTCACATATCTATCTCTATTAAGTCTTCATGGTTTGAATTGAGTGATAAGTATCATTAAATAGTTGAATGGTTTGAGTAGTTTGATTGAATTGTTGAAATTTTCAAAGCGATTACTAAAATTTATTTGTGAATATTGCTGTAGTAAAACAGAAATATTTCAGTGTAGAATGAAACGAATTGGTTCATTCTTTTTGTCATAAAAAGATATTTAAATAAGCTATAATTTCTCATATGATTATATTATATTTTGAAATACTATGTTTAATAGGGTCTAATTAAGTTTGAAACTGATGTTATAGGACAACCATATCCAATTATCTGAGTTGATATCTGATAGTAAAATGGCTATAACTTTTAAGCTGTAAATCCAAATAATGTAACTTTTTTTTCTAAAAATCTGAGACATTAAGAAAAAACTTTCATGTAGTCATTTTTTGAAAATGCTATGATTTAAAGGGTCGAAATTGGTTTGAAACTGATACACGTGCTCTGCTCTATTGATTTTCTGAGTTGAAACATAAAACTAAAACCGCAATAACATTTTAACTCTAAATCCAAATTGTGAAAAAACTTTTTTGGGTGAAAATATGAGACTTTAAGGAACAACTTTCAAGATGTAAGGTTTCAAAAATTCTTCGGAAAAATGGGTCGAAATGGTATATCAACTGAAAATCTTTTGTGAACCATGATTTGTTGTTATGTTTGTGATGTTGTTTTAATGTTGGATATTCTGTCAGGACCGCTGGGATACACACACACACATATATTTTTCATTGGTCTGTTAAGTCATAAATTGTGTTTAGATGTGATATGAAAATCACACCTTATGGAACTATTAGTTGTTACAATCTTGTGATATGTAATAGTGAATTTCTTGTGTTTTATAGACTTTGTATCATTTTTTATTCAAAGCTTTGGAAATTTATAAATTTAAATCTATCTATTTTGCGTATGTAAATAAGTGCTTTGTTTGATATACAAATAATTTCACAAAGAGAGTTTATTTAAGTTCTAAATATCAAACAAGTTTTCTAAAGTAGTCCAATTACTTTTATAAATGATTTCATGGATTTGAAATTTCAAATTTTGGAAATACAACTGCACAATGTTTTGGCTGATTATCAGAATACTACATTGGTATTAAAAATGGACTTATGGATTCAAAAATAAATGAATACTTTTATAAGTGGCTTTTGAAATATGGTGTGTCAACATTATAACTGTATGTAATTTAAAGAATCAATGTGATTTTGGAACATGGAAAATCTTGTTTTATAAAATAAATACACTTGGAACAATTTGGAATAATGGAATATTTTGATAAGTGACAAATTAAATAAATGTTTTGAGAACCTTAATTGTATAATTTGGGAAGTACTAATAATCAACCTTTTGTCATCGAATGGTTTAAATGCTTTCAAATAAGACTCCATCGAATATGGTATAACACAATGAATAGAATGTTTGAGTGGAGCTTACTAGCTCGTTAGCAAATACTCGAATTTCGCTGGGTAGTATGGGATGCCTTGATTAAATTCATGTGATTGCTATTAGGAAGTATTTTACACTTTAAAGTTGTATTCTCAGCTGTGTGCGTTAAGTGGTTGCTAGATCCTTAAGAGAATGTAGTTCAGATTTTCTAGTGGTATCCATAATAAGTGATATTTACTAGCTTTTAGTAAATACGTGAATTTCACCATACAATATGGGACGTATTGGTTAAATTCTAGTGATTACTGAAGGTGATAATATTTGGCACTTTAGAGATTACTCTCTTTTAGTGTGCGGTAAGTGGCTGCTAGATTCTTAAGAAGTTTATTCGTGGATTTTTTTTTCGAACATAATAATATGATAATATTAAATAAATGTATATTTATCGAGTCATGGTTTCTATGATCACCTTGATCGATATGGACTATCCTTGAGATCATTCTATGATTCTAAATTCTCGGTCTGAGTACGATCCTTGGTATCGGATCGGTTCGAGTGATTCCAATTTGTTTGTTTGTTTTCCACGGATTTTGAGTACAATCATAATGATTATTTTGAGCGATCATTACGATTGGTTTGGATTAAGATCTCTTTGGTTTTGGATATTTGGATTCTGTGAATTTTCTGTGTTCGTGAAATAAGTACATATTCTTGTGTCTTGTGTTTGTGAAATAAACATATATTCTTGTGTCATGTGTTCCTGAAATAAGTATATGTACTTGTGTCTTGTGATGGATGTTAAGTTAATTCTATTATTTAGTGTTTAGTGACTAGTTCGTGTTTGTGACTTAAATTTATAACCTTGTTCTGAGTTAATCACTGATATTTGCGTGCTTAGAGATAATGTGTTTGTTTTGTGGATTCAGTGTTTAGCGACTAATATGTGTTCATGCTTAAATGTATAACCTTGTACCTTGTGATGAACTCTAAGCTAAATTAATTCCCATGACTCGTTATATCATGGACATCTGTATTTACTTATATGTTGTTTGTTCTTGTGTTATATCTTGTTCTCACCCTATTGAATACTCGAAGATAGTCTGACCCGAGTGTAATTTTTCTCAGGTCAGGCCAAGAATTTTTTGGTAACAAGACAGGTTGACCTTTGAATGGTTATGCTAGCAAGATAAACATTTTGAATTTTAGTTTATCCTATTTTGGAATTTGGACCTCGTATATAAAATTTATAATTGAGATTAGAGAAGTATTGAACTTTTATAAAAATCAAGTTTAGAATTTCATTTTGTAAACTCATTTTTTTTGTGTGAGTTGAGATTTATTCCGTTGTGATCTGCGATTGTTATTTATATGATATATTTTTCTGATTTTGAGAAATCAATGTGTCTATTACTTTGTATTAAAACTATACACGTCAAATTTTAGTTCAAATATTAAGTGAAAGATATAAGTGACGTGTTGGTGTTAGTATAAAGATATATTCACATCTGATCGCCCTCAACAAGTTATATTCTCCGGATTAGTAGATGACATTACTTTATAAGGTTCTTTGCTAATCTGCGCATCGCGGTAGGTCATTACATTTACTTTCACATAGCACATTCCACTTTGAATGCTACAATGTCATTCCTTTGATTACTTATTGATTTCCACAAACATAAAATCTGCGAGCTCATACGTCTTAGAGAAGGGTGTTAAGTTAAGAGAAGTTGCCTTCTCCGCCACCAAACAGATGTACGTTTATAAGAATCAATAATGCAATCTCAATATGCAATGTCAGACATCCATCCATACAAGCTCAATTTTAGGATTGAAGGAAACCAAAGGCACTTTTCTACCACATCCTATCGAGAATTACCCTAGGATTATTAGCGGATAGTCCTTGCATCGGATATTTCATAATGAATAGACTACTGCTACTATATGTATATTGGAACTTTATCCTCGAACGAACAACAAAGCAGTCCTTCATTGAAAATCCCAAATATCAGTATCTTCCAAACTTGCACATCGAATGCATATACCTTGTTCCTAAGTGGTTCTCGGAATAAATCCGACCCCGGTCTCTTCAAACCAACAACGATAAATAAGCCAAAATTTATTGATAGTCGGTTATTTAACTATCAAAGCAAACAAACAATCATATATAGCCCTATAAGCAATCACTAGGCCCTTTTAATTAATCTTTTATTTATTAAATCACATTCCAGATATTCACTTCAAAATATCTTTGAAAAGATACATCCTCAAAACCATTTGAAAATTTACTATATTGGAAAACATTTCCGTATACTTATATTAACGATATAGGTTTATTCACCAATCATTTCATTTTCAACACTTAGAAAATATTTCCATATATTTAAACCAAAAATAAGTATATATGCAATCATTTAAGGATAGCTTCATGTTTTTCAAAACATGCTTCGTTGGGTCAAAACGAATGTTGGGTAAAACTTCGTTACGACAGACCGAAAACGTTATATAGGGATTTGATTAAAAATATGAAAATCTCGTATATTATATGAAACATTTCCTCTCAGAAATCATTTACTATAACAACAGTGTTACAGTCCATGCCTTTCATACTTTTCAAAAATGTGTATTATAAGAATAAATGTTGAAATCTATGTTTTTCGACATATATCATATTTTAAAACATTCCTCAAAACTATTAAATCGATTTAAAATATTTACTTCCTAAATCCTTACTACCAAAAGATAATTTATTTTTAAAACATTAACTCCATCAATATATTTCTTCTAAAGCTTCTTTAAATAAAAATCTATATTTACATCTCAACATAAATCATTTCCAAATTTAAAATGACTATATTTCATAAATCTCCTTTTGATTTTATAAAACTTCTATTTATAAAATTCCCTTATTTACAAAATTCCCTTTACAAACCCATTCTGTTATGAAACTAATATTACTGTCAAAATCCACTTACAAATCCGTTCCTTTATAAATCAAATTTATTTATAAAATCCATTGATAAATCTATTTACTAAATCAACTTCAAAACCATTTACTATCATTTATAAATTCCGATTATAAATATATTCCTTTATTTACAAAAATATCACCTTTGTAAATCTTTTATATAAAATTATTCAAAAATCTATTTTCAAAGTATTTCTCAAAAATATATTTTTAAAACATCAAAATTCGTAACTTTTTATTTGAAAACAAATTTCTTTCTATCTAAAATATATCAAAAATCATTAAAACATATTTACTTCCAAAATTACGTTAAAAACATTTTCAATTCAAAATCATCAATTTCAATATTTCCAAAATATCGAAAACAAGGCCCAGTGCTACCATAGCACTAAATAAGTCAAATCACATCAAAACATCATCATGACTTCCATAATATCACATATCATCGTATATATGAAAATAAATGAACAGTGGTTAGGAATCTTGTTCGATCCATCTAACCTATTTCCCTGCAACAAATAGAGCATATGAGAAAAATGTACAATGTTTACTTCGAGGTAGACGTGCGTACAAAGAGTCATCCGCTCATACACGGGAACGTATAGGGTCTCATCCACTCCAATAGGCAGGAATATATCCAACGATTAGCTACAATATTTACCAAATCATCCAATATATATATAGTAAACATCCAACAATCATCAAAACAGCATAATAAAAATATTCCCACTTATATAAAAATATAAGAGGGCCAGAGAGAGTGAGTTTTACTCACTTTGGTTGCACTTGTCGCAATAGCGATTCATTTGGATTCAAATTAAACTAGTGATTAATTTAATCCAAAGTTGACGCTAGCTCCAAATTTGTCCAAATTAGATTTAACATGTAGTGCTCGCCAATACGAATCCAACACAATTAATTTCATGCGAAATGGACCTCTTATGAAATAGTTACACATTTTTAAACATTCGAATTATGTAATATTAATTAACAATGTCATTAAACTAATAATTAACCTAATTAAACTTTAACCTTCCTCCCACCATCGTTAATACACTACTACCCGAATCCACTCGTGCATGAGACATCTTGATTGTCGCGCCACCCACATGACACCAGAAGTTGAATGCAGACCACAACATCGAAGCTCATGCTCCAGCGCACCCATGGCCTCGACGATGACAAACTCCGCCCCACCAGTGCCATGCAATTCGCCCCTAAACGTAGCTCGAACGCGGCCAATTTCAGGCCTCCAGGGTGATTTGATGACGACCATCACCGTTGGATTTGAAGATCACCATGGCTGGTCTTCAATTTACCATCGTTGGGGAGTGGTGCACGATGGTACCGTTCCGTTTCAAATCCATACACCCTTTCTAAAATTCGTACGACACTGCATTGGCATTTGGGACGAATGATGCACCTTGCACCGCAGATGTTACACCCAATGAATATCGATTCTTCGAACGACCATAACTGTTGGCTCGTTTAGAGTGACGGGAGCCATAACCAGTCAAAACGAAGCTCTCTGTGAGTTCTACGGCTTTGACCACTTTAACCCATTATTTGATAGTTTCATAACCAAAAAAGACTATCCGAACCTCAATCGGGTCTCGGTAGTTTTTTACCCTACGTTTTTCCGTCACGTGCATTTTTACGTTAAAACGGGATCACCGCGGCTGGTCTTCGATTTACCATCGCTGGAGAATGGTGCACCATGGTACTGTTCCATTTCAAATCCATGCACCTATTTCTAAAAGTCGCATGGCACTGTTTTGGCATTTGAGAGGGATGTTGCACCTTGCACCGTAGATGTTGCACCCTGTGGATACCGATTCTTCGGACGACCATTACTATTGGCTCGTTTAGAGTTACGGGAGCCATAACCAGTCAAAATGAAGCTCTCTGTGAGTTCTACAGCTTTGATCACTTTAAGCCGTCATTGGATAGTTTCATAACCAAAAAAGACTATCCTAACCCCAATCGGGTCTCGGTAGTTTTTTGCCCTTCGTTTTTTACGTCACGTGCATTTTTACGTTAAAACGGGATCACTATGGCTGGCCTTTGACCTACCATCGTTGGAGAGTGGTGCATCATGGTATTGTTCCATTTCAAATCCATGCATCCATTTCGAAAATTCTTACGACACTGTTTTAGCATTTGGGACGAATGTTGCACCTTGCACCATAGATGATGCACCTTGTGGATATCGATTTTTCGGACGACCATAACTGTTGGCTTGTTTAGAGTTACGGGAGCCAAAACATGTCAAAACGAAGCTATTTATGAGTTCTACGGCTTTGACAGCTTTAAATCATCAATGGATAGTTTCATACCTAAAAAAGACTATCCGAACCTCAGTCGGGTCTCGAAAGTTTTTTACCCTTCGTTTTTTCGCCACATTCATTTTTACGTTAAAACGTGAACATCGTGGCTGGTCTTCGATTTACCATCACTGGAGAGTGATACACCATAGTACTGTTCCGTTTCAAGTGCATGCACCCATTTCTAGAAGTCGTACGACACTTTTTTTGCATTTGGGACGGATGTTGCACCTTGCATCGGAGATGTTGCCCTATGTGGATATCGATTCTTCGGACGACCATAACTATTGGCTCGTTTAGAATTATGAGAGCCTTAATTAATCAAAACGAAGCTCTCTGTGAGTTCTACGGCTTTGACCGCTTTAAGCCATCATTGGATAGTTTTATACCAAAATAAGACTATCTGAACCTCAATCGAGTCTCAGAAGCTTTTTACCCTTCGTTTTTTTCGTCATACTCATTTTTACGTTAAAACAGGATCACCGTGGCTGATCTTCGATTTACCATCACTGGAGAGTGGTGCACCATGGTACTTTTCCGTTTCAAGTCCATGCACCTATTTCTAAAAGTTGTACGACACTGTTTTGGCATTTGGGACGGATGTTGCACCTTGCACCGTAGATGTTGCACCCTGTGGATATCGATTCTTCGGACGACCATAACAGTTGGCTCGTTTAGAGTTACGAAAGCTATAACTAGTCAAAACGAAGCTCTCTGTGTGTTCTACGGCTTTAATGGCTTTAATCTATCAAGGGATAGTTTCAAACCCTAAAAAAGACTATCTGAACCTCAATCGGGTCTCGAAAGTTTTTTACCCTTCGTTTTTTGTCACGCGCATTTTTACATTAAAACGGGATCACCATGGCTGGTCTTCGATTTACCATCGTCGGAGAGTAGTGCACCATGGTACTGTTCCATTTCAAATCCATGCACCCATTTCTAAAAGTCATACGGCACTATTTTGACATTTGGGACGGATGTTGCACCTTACACCGTAGATATTGCACCATGTGTATATTGATTCTTCGGACGACCACAACAACTGGCTCGTTTAGAGTTACAGGAGCCCTAACCTGTCAAAACAAAGCTCTCTGTGAGTTCTACAGCTTTGATCGCTTTAAGCCGTCATTGGATAGTTTCATACCCAAAAAAGACTATCCGAACCTCAATCGAATCTCGGAAGTTTTTTACCCTTTGTTTTTTCGTCACGTGCATTTTTATGTTAAAACGGGACCACCGTGGCTGGTCTTCAATTTACCGTTGCTGGAGAATGGTACACCATGGAAATGTTTCATTTCAGATCCATTCACCATTTCTAAAAGTCGTACGACACTGTTTTGGCATATGGGACAGATGTTGCACCTTGCACCGTATATGTTGCACCCTTTAGATATGGATTCTTCGGACGACCATAACTGTTGGCTAGTTTAGAATTATGGAAGCCATAACCAGTCAAAACGAAGTTCTCTGTGAGTTTTACGACTTTGACCGCATTAAGCCGTCATTGGATAGTTTTATACCCAAAAAAACTATCCAAAACTCAATCGAGTCTTGAAAGTTTTCTACCCTTCGCTTTTTCGTCACGAGCATTTTTACGTTAAAATGGGATCATCGTGGCTGGTCCTCGATTTACCATCGTTGGAGAGTGGTGCCCCACGGTAATGTTCCGTTTAAAATCCATGCACACAATTCTAAAAGTCGTACGACACGATTCTGGCATTTGGGATGGATGTTGCACCTTACACCGCAGATGTTGCACCCTGTGGATATCGATTCTTCGGACGACCATTACTATTGGCTTGTTTAGACTTACGGGAGCCATAACAAGTCAAAATGAAGCTCTCTATGAGTTCTACGGCTTTGACAACTTTAAGCCGTCAATGGATAGTTTCATAACCAAAAAAAGTCTATCCGAACTTCAGTCGGGTCTTGAAAGTTTTTAACCCTTTGGTTTTTCGTCACATGCATTTTTACATTAAAATGGGATCATCATGGCTGGTCTTCGATTTACCATTGCTGGAGAGTGGTGCACCATGGTACTATTCTGTTTCAAATCCATGCACCCATTTCTAAAAGTCGTACGACACTGGTTTGGTATTTGGAATGGATGTTTCACCTTGCACCGTTGTTGTTGCACCATGTGGATCTCAATTCTTCAGACGACCATAACTACTGGCTCGTTTAGAGTTACGAGAGCCATAACCAGTCAAAACAAAGTACTCTGTGAGTTCTACGGATTTGACAATTTTAAGTCGTCATTGGATAATTCATACCAAAAAAAGACTATCCGAACCTTAATCGTGTAGCGGAAGTTTTTTACCCTTTATTTTTTCATCACGTGCATTTTTACTTTAAAACGGGATCTCCGTGGCTGGTCTTCAATTTACCATCGCTGGAGAGTATTGCACCATGGTACTGTTCCATTTCAAATCCATGCACCCATTTCTAGATGTCGTACAACACAGTTTTGGCATTTGGGACGAATGTTGCACCTTGCACCGTAGATGTTGCACCCTGTGGATATCGATTCTTCGGACGACCATAACTGTTGGCTCGTTTAGATTTATGGGAGCCACAACCACTCAAATCGAAGCTCTCTGTGAGTTCTGTGGCTTGGCCCACTTTAAGCCGTCAATGGGTAGTTTCATACCCAAAAAAGACTATCCGAAACTCAATCTGGTCTCGGATGTTTTTTACCCTTCGTTTTTTCGTCACGTGCATTTTTATGTTAAAATGGGATCACAGTTGCTGGTCTTCGATATACCACCGCTGGAGAGTGGTGCACTATGGTACTGTTCCATTTCAAATCCATGCACCCATTTCTAAAAGACGTACGGCATTGGTTTGACAATTGGGATGGATGTTGCACCATGCACCGTAGTTGTTGCATCCTGTGGATATTAATTCTTTGGACGACCATAACTGTTGGCTCGTTTAGAGTTACAGGAGCAATAATAAGTCAAAACGAAGCTCTCTATGACGGCTTTGATTGCTTTAAGCCGTCATTGGATAGTTTCATACCCAAAAGGACTATCCGAACCTCAATCTGGTCTCGGAAGTTTTTTACCCTTTGTTTTTTCATCACGTGCATTCTTACTTTAAAATGAGATCACCATGGCCGATCTTCGATTTACCATCATTGGAGAATGGCTCACCATGGAACTGTTCCGTTTCAAATCTATGCATCCATTTTTAAAAGTCATACGGCACGGTTTTGGCATTTGGAACGGATGTTGCACCTTACACCATGGATGTTGCACCATGTGGATATTGATTCTTCGGACGACCATAACTGTTGGCTCGTTTAGATTTACGATAACCATAACCAGTCAATACAAATCTCTCTATGAGTTCTACGGCTGCGACCACTTTAGTCCATCAATTGATAGTTTCATACCCAAAAAAAGACTATCCGAAGCTCTATCGGGTCTTGGAAGTTTTTTACCCTTTGTTTTTTCGTCACGTGCATTTTTACGTTAAAACGGGATCACCATTGCTGGTCTTTGATTTACCATCGCCGTAGAGTGGTGCACCATGGTACTATTCTGTTTCAAATTCATGCACTCATTTCTAAAAGTCGTACGACACTGTTTTGGCAATTGGGACAGATGTTGCAACTTGCACTGTAGATGTTGCACTTTGTGGATATCGATTTTTCGGACGACCATAACTTTTGGCTCGATTATAGTTACAAGAGCCATAACTAGTCAAAAAGAAGCTCTCTGTGAGTTCTACGGCTTTAAGCGGTCATTGGATAGTTTCATACAGAAATAATATATCCGAACCTCAATCGGGTCGCGGAAGTTTTTCGCTTTCATTTTTTCATCACGTGCATTTATACGTTAAAACGGGATCACCGTGGCTGGTCTTCGTTGGAGAGTGGTGCACCTTGGTACTGTTTTGTTTCTAATCCATGCACCCATTTCTAAAAGTCGCATGGTACTGTTTTGGCATTTGGGACGGATGTTGCACCGTGCACCGTAGATGTTGCACCATGTGGATATCAATTCTTTGCACAACCATAATTGTTAGCTCGTTTAGAGTTACGGTAGGCATAACCAATCAAACAAAGCCCTTTGTAAGTTCTACGGCTTTGACCGCTTTGAGCTATCATTGGATAGTTTCATACCCAAAAAAGATTATCCGAACCTCAATCTGGTCGAGGAAGGTTTTTACACTTCGATTTTCATCACGTGCATTTTTACGTTAAAACGGGATCTCCGTGGCTGGTCTTGATTTACTATCGCTGGAGAGTGGTACACCATGGTACTATTCCGTTTCAAATCCATGCACCCATTTCTAAAAGTCGTATGACACTGTTTTGGCATTTAAACGAATGTTGCACCTTGCACCGTAGATGCTGTACCTAGTGGATATCGATTCTTCGGACGACCATAACTGTTGGCTCGTTTAGAGTTGTGGGAGCCATAACCAGTCAAAACAAAGCTCTCTGTAAGTTCTACAATTTTGACCGCTTTAAGCGGTTATTGGATAGTTTCATACCCAAAAAGACTATTCGAACATCAATCAGGTCTTGGAAGTTTTTTACCCTTCGTTTTTTCGTCATGAGCATTTTTACGTTAAAACGGGATCACCGTGGCTGGTCTTCGATTTACCATCGCTAGAGTGGTGCACCATGTTACTGTTTTATTTAAATCCATGCACCCATTTCTAAAATATGTATGACACTGTTTTGGCATTTGGGACGGATGTTGCACCTTGCACTGTAGATGTTGCACCCTTTGGATGTCGATTCTTCGGATGACCATAACTGTTGGCTCGTTTAGAGTTACATGAGCCATAACCAGTCAAAACGAAGCTCTCTATGAGTTCTACGGCTTTGACAGCTTTAAGCTGTCATTGGATAGTTTCATACCCAAAAAAGACTATCCGAACCTCAATCGGGTGTCAGAAGTTTTTTACCTTTCATTTTTTCGTTGCGCATTTTTACGTTAAAACGGGATCACCGTGGCTGGTCTTCGATTTACCATCGCTAGAGAGTGGTGCATCATGGTATTGTTCCGCTTCAAATCTATGCACCCATTTCTAAAAATCGTACGGCACTGTTTTGGCATTTGGGATAGATGATGTGCCTTGCATCGTAGATGTTGCACACTATGAATATCGATTATTCGGACGACCATAACTGTTGGCTCGTTTAGAATTGCACGATCCATAACTATTCAAAATGAAGCTCTCTATGAGTTCTACGGCTTTGATGGATTTAAGCTATCAATGGATAGTTTCGCCCCAAAAAATGACTATTCGAACCTCAGTTGGGTCACGAGAGTTTTCTACTTTTCATTTTTCCATCACATGCATTTTTACGTTAAAACGAGATCACTGTGGCTGTCTTCAATTTACCATCGCTGGAGAGTGGTGCACCAAGGTACTGTTTCATTTCAAATCCATGCACCCATTTCTAAAAGTCGTACGACATTGTTTTGGCATTTGGGATGGATATTGCACCTTGCACCGTAGATGTTGCATCCTGTGGATATCAATTCTTCGGACGACCATAACAGTTGGCTCGTTTAGAGTTACAGGAGCGATATCCAGTCAAAACGAAGCTCTATGTGATTCCTATGGCTTTGACCACTTTAAGCCGTCATTGGATAGTTTCATAGCCAATAAAGATTATCCGAACCTCAATCGGGTCTCGGAATTTTTTTACCCTTCGTTTTTTCATCGCGTGCATTTTTACGTTAAAACGGGATCATCGTGGCTAGTCTTCGATTTACCATTGTTGGAGAGTGGTGCATCATGGTACTGTTTCTTTTCAAATCCATGCATCCATTGCTAAAAGTCGTATGACACTGTTTTAGCATTTGGGACGGATGTTGCACCTTGCACCGTAGATGTTGCACCCTGTGGATATCAATTCTTCGTACGACCATAACTGTTGGCTCGTTTAGAGTTACGGGAGCCATAACCAGTCGAAATGAAGCTCTCTGTGAGTTCTACGGCATTGACTACTTTTAAGCCGTCACTGGATAGTTTAATATCCAAAAATAACTATCCGAACCTCAATCGGGTCCCGGAAGTTTTTTACCCTTCGTTTTTTGGTCACGTGCATTTTTACGTTAAAACGGGATCACCGTGGTTGGTCTTTATTTTACCATCGCTGGAATATGGTGCACCATGGTATTGTTCCATTTCAAATCCTTGCTCTCATTTCTGTAAGTCGTACGACACTGTTTTGGCATTTGGGACAGATATTGCACCTTGCACCGTAGATGTTGCACCTTATGGATATCGATTCTTCGGACGACCATAACTATTGGCTCGTTTAGAATGAGGGGAGCCACAACTAGTCAAAATGAAGCTCTCTGTGAGTTCTACAGCTTTGATAGTTTTAAGTTGTCAATAGATAGTTTCATACCCAAAAAAAGACAATTCGAACCTCAGTCGGGTTTCGAAAGTTTTTTTACCATTCGTTTTTTCGTCACATGCATTTTTACGTTAAACCGGGATCACCGTGGCTGATCTTCGATTTTCCATAGCTGGAGAGTCGTGCACCATGGTACTATTCCGTTTCAAATCCATGCACCCATTTCTAGTAGTCGTACGATACTGTTTTGGCATTTGGGACAGATGTTGCACCATGCACCGTAGATGTCGCACCCTTTGGATATCGATTCTTCGGACGACCATAACTATTGGCTCGTTTAGAGTTACGGGAGCCATAACCAGTCAAAACGAAGCTCTCTATGAGTTCTATGGGTTTGATAGATTTAAACCATCAATGAATTGTTTCATACCCAAAAAATAAAATCTGAACCTCAGTCGGGTCTCGGATGTTTTTTACCCTTCGTTTTTTCGTCAAGTGCATTTTTACGTTAAAACAGGATCATCGTGGCTGGTCTTCGATTAACCATCGCGGGAGAGTGGTGCACTATGGTACAGTTTGCATTTCAACACCCATTTCTAAGTCGTACGACACTGGTTTGGCATTTGGGATGTATGTTGCACCTTGCACCGTAGCTATTGCACCCTATGGATATCGATTCTTCGGACGACCATAACTATTGGCTCGTTTAGAGTTTCGAGAGCCATAACCAGTCAAAACGAAGCTCTCTGTGTTTTGCCCCCACTTGAAGTCGTCATTGGATAATTTCATACCCAAAAAAGACTATCCGAACCTCAATCGGGTCTTAGAAGTTTTTTACCCTTCATTTTTTCATCACGTGCATTTTTACGTTAAAACGGGATCACCGTGGCCAGTCTTCAATTTACCATTGCCAGAGGGTAGTGCACTATGGTACCGTTCCGCTTCATATCCATGCACCCATTTCTAAAAGTCCTACGATATGGTTTTGGCATTTGGGACGGATGTTGCACCTTGCACCATAGATGTTGCACCCTGTGGATATCAATTCTTCGGACGACCATAACTATTGGGTCGTTTAGATTTACGGGATCCATAACTAGTCAAAACAAATATCTATGTGAGTTATGCGGCTTTTACTACTTTAAGCCGTCATTGGATTGTTTCATACCTAAAAAAGACTATCCGAAACTTAATCGGGTCTCGGTTGTTTTTTACCCATCGTTTTTTGTCACATGCATTTTCATGTTAAAACGGGATCACCGTGGGTGGTCTTCGATTTACCATCGCTGGAGAGTGGGGCAACATGGTACTGTTCCATTTCAAATCAATGAACCCACTTCTAAAAATCGTACGACATTGTTTTGGCATTTGGGACGGATGTTGCACCTTGCACCGCAGATGTTGCGCCCTGTGGATATCGATTCTTCGGACGATCATAACTGTTGGCTCTTTTAGAGTTACGGGAGCCATAACCAGTAAAAACGAAGCTCTCTGTGAGTTATACGGCTTTGACCACTTTAAGCTGTCATTGGATAGTTTCATACCCAAAAGTACTATCCGAGCCTCAGTAGGGTCTTGGAAGTTTTTTAGCCTTCGTTTTTTCGTCACGTGCATTTTTACGTTAAAACGAGATCACCATGGCTGGTCTTCGATTTACCATCGCTGGAAAGTGGTGCACCATAGTGCTGTTCCGTTTCAAATCCATGCACCCATTTCTAAAATTAGTATGGCACCATTTTGGCATTTGGGACTGATGTTGCACCTTGCACCGCAGACGTTGCACCCTGTGCATATCGATTCTTCGGAAGACCAAAACTGTTGGCTCATTTTGAGCTATGGAAGCCATAAGCAGTTAAAATAGAGCTCTTTGTGAGTTCTAAGGCTTTGAACACTTTAAGCCGTCATTGGATAGTTTCGTACCCGAAAAAGATTATCCGAACCTCAGTAGGGCCTCGTAAGTTTTTTAACCCTTCGTTTTTCCGTCATGTGCATTTTGACGTTAAAATGAGATCACCGTGGCTAGTCTTTGATTTACCATTAATGGAGAGTGGTGCACCATGGTACTATTCTATTTCAAATCCATGCACCCATTTCTAAAAGTCGTACGGCACTGTTTTGTCATTTGGGACGGATGGTGCACCTTTCACCGTAGATGTTGCACCCTATGGATATAAATTCTTCGGACGATCATAATTGTTGGCTCATTTAGAGTTACGGGAGACATAACCAGGCACGAAGCTCTCTGTGAGTTCTATGGCTTTGACCATTTTAAGCCATCATTAGAAAGTTTCATACCCAAAAATGACTATCCAAACCTCAATCGGGTCTCGAATATTTTTTACCCTTCGTTTTTTGGTTACGTGCATTTTTATGTTAAAACTGGATCACTGTGGCTAGTCTTCGATTTGTCATCACTGGAGAGTGGTGCACCATGGTACTGTTCCGTTTCAAATCCATGCACCCATTTCTAAAAGTCGTACGACACTGTTTTAGAATTTGGGATGGATGTTGCACCTTGCAGCGTAGATGTTGTACCCTATGGATATCGATTCTTCGGACGACTATAACTATTGGCTCGTTCAGAGTACGGAAGCCATAACCAGTAAAAACGAAGCTCTTTGTGAATTCTACGGCTTTGACCGCTTTAAGTTGTCATTGGATAGTTTCATGCCCAAAAAATACTATCTGAACCTCAATCGGGTCTCGAAAGTTTTCTACTCTTCGTTTTTTCGTCACGTGTTTTTTACGTTAAAACGGGATCACTGTGGCTAGTCTTCTATTTACCATTGCTGGAGAATGGTGCGTCATGGTATTGTTCCATTTCAATTCCATGCACCCATTTTTAAAAGTCATATGACACTGTTTTGACATTTGGGATGGATGTTGCACCTTGGTGATATCGATTCTTCGGACGACCATAACTTTTGGCTCATTTAGAGTTATGGGAGCCATAACCAGTCAAAACGAAGCTCTCTATGATTTCTACAGATTTTATAGCTTTAAGCCGTCAACAGATAGTTTCAAGCCCAAAAAAGACAATTCAAACATTAGTTGTTCTCGAAAGTTTTTCACCCTTCATTTTTTCGTTACGTGCAATTTTACGTTAAAATGGGATCACCGTGGCTAGTTTTTGATTTACCATCGTTGGAGAGTGGTGCACCATGGTACTGTTTCGTTTGAAATCCATGCACCCACTTTTAAAAGTCATACGACGCTGTTTTAGCATTTGGGACGGATGTTGCACCTTGCACCGTAGATGTTGCACCCTGTGGATATCGATTCTTCGGACGACCACAACTGTTGGCTCGTTTAGAGTTACAGGATCCAAAACCAGTCAAAAAGAAGCTCTTTGTGAGTACTACGGCTTTGACCACTTTAAGTCATCAAGGATAGTTTCGTACCCAAAAAAAGACTATCTAAACTTCAGTCGGGTCTCGGAAGTTTTTTACCCCTCGTTTTTTCGTCACGTGCATTTTTATGTTAAAACGGGATCACCATGGCTGGTCTTCGATTTACCATTGCTGGAGAATGGTGTACCATGGTATTGTTCCATTTTAAATCCATGAACCCATTTCTAAAAGTCATACGGTACTGTTTTGGCAATTGGGACGGTTGTTGCACCTTGACCGTAGATGTTGCACCCTATGGATATCGATTCTACGGACAACCATAACTATTGGCTCATTTAAAGTTGCGGCAGCCATAACTAGTCAAAACAAAGCTCTCTGTGTGTTCTACGGCTTTGGACACTTTGAGCCGTCATTGGATAGTTTCATGCCCAACAAAGACTATTCGAACATCAATCGGTTCTCGGAAGTTTTTTACCCTTCTTTTTTCGTCACGTGCATTTTTACGTTAAAATGAGATCACCATGGCTGGTCTTCATTTACCATCGCTAGAGAGTGGTGCACCATGATACTATTTCATTTCAAATCCATTCATCCATTTCTAAAAGTCGTACGACACTGTTTTGGCATTTGGGACAGGTGTTGCACCTTGCACCGTAAATGTTGCACCCTATGGATACCAATTCTTCGGACAACCATAACCGTTGGCTCGTTTTGAGTTACGGGAGGTATAACCATTCAAAATGAAGCTTTCTATGAGTTTCATGCCTTTGACAGCTTTAAGCCGTTGATGGATATTTTTATACCCA
The DNA here is from genome assembly GCA_030765085.1 of Allium cepa. Classification (NCBI taxonomy): domain Eukaryota; kingdom Viridiplantae; phylum Streptophyta; class Magnoliopsida; order Asparagales; family Amaryllidaceae; genus Allium; species Allium cepa. Next base: position 186,759,241 of record CM060937.1, on the reverse strand, counting down.
AAAAAAACTATTCGAACCTCAATCGGGTCCCGGAAGTTTTTACCCTTCATTTTTTCATCACGTGCATTTTATGTTAAAACGAGATCACCGTGGCTGGTGTTATCCCGCCTTTTGGCAAGGCCGAAATATCAAGGAATTGACTGAAAACCAAGGATCGCTTATTTCGAATATCAAGTATGCGCAGTTTCATTATAGATATCGATGAATTTTGTCGAAGTCCGAATCGAGCTACAATTGACAAGACATGATAAAAAAGCTATGAAAGCCAACATTTCAAGTTTCAAGTCAATCGGAGTTTATATGCTCAAGATATGATCGTTACAATTCGAGAGAGCAAGCTGTTCGAATCGATCGATAGCCGAATTATTCGTATCGATCATATTCGCATCGACCGGAATGCACTATTTCGTATCCATCTGGTGAAAGGCTTTTTCAAATCCATCGTCTACACATAGTTTCGAATCGAACAACAGCAAGTTGGTCTAGTTCGAACCGATCCAAGCCTACCTGTTTCGTATCTATCCTTTTCATACTCTTCGCATCGGTCAACCTACCTCTGATTCGTATCAACCAAACAAAGTCTACTTCATACCCATCCGAAAACTCTTACTTCGTGTTGAGCGACAAGTACCATCTTCGTATCCATCGAGGATAGCACTCTTTTTATCCATCCGAAGGCAGGTCCATTTCGAATCGGTCAGCTGTTGCCCGTTTCATGTCCATTGAGTCGACCAAGAATCATGTGCCCTTCGTATTGATCGACCATAGATCGATACAAATTCGGAACCTACCCATCGGTATGAAATGGACAACCAAGCATCGTTACGAAATGAAGCGCGATCGAAGCGAACGAGAGCACAGATGATCGATACAAAGAGAAGCGCCAAGTGTTTGTACCAAAAATGGGCAAAACACTCTTCGGAAGTGTTTGAAGAGATAAAAATGAAGAATAGAAAGGTAAAATGTGGATTATCTAACAAACACTCCAAAAACAAGTATGAAAACGCACAGAAACACAGTAGTTTAGAGTGGTTCGTCGTATTGTCTACATCCGCCATGAAGTTTGATGGCGTTATTGATATTCTCTTGATGATTACAATTGATTACAATGGATCACAACGAATTACAATTCTGAAATTCGAGTACAACAATAGCAATGGAGTGCAAAGTTGAATTTCGACAAAGTCTGGGCGTCAGAGAGCCAAAAGATCATTTTTCTATAGGCCCTAGGGCTCTATTTATAGGTGTAGGAGGCTGATATCTTGCTCAGATCTCGGAAGACTTCTTTTGGCATGTGGGTGGGCCTACGTAATCATCCCATGAAGTTTCGGCTCGATCCATGATCGATACGAACGAATTTTGTATCGATCAGAATTTGATACAATCGAGTCGAAACTTGGCACGGACCTTCCTTAGGTTGTACGTAAGCTCCTGTGAAAATTTCATAGCATTTGGACTTACGGATCTCGAGTTATAATCGATGTAATCTTGCGATTTTATGAAGGCTGTCGCGTTCGAATCAATGCCTTCGTATCGATCTATTCGAATCGATCCAGTCACATGCTAGCAGGTTGACGTGGCGTGCACTCTTCGGATCGATCCACTTTTTATGCCAAGTTGACTGAATCGTTCCAAGGCTTTCGCTTTGTTCATATCGATGGTTTTTGTTTCATTTCATATCTATGGAAAGCATAGATTTCGTGTCGATCATTTATGGCTCTTTTCGCATCGATGTTCTCAGGTTACTTCGCATCGCTGACTGGGGTTCACTTCGTGCCGATATCTGGAGGTTATTTCATATCGATAGAAGATACTACTTCGTATCGATTGTTCGATGGTCCATTCGTATCGATCTTTAATCAATCAATATGAACTGCGCAATTGGATTCGATACGAATTGACTCCGAGTGGTGGATACGAAGCCGATAAAATGTGATGGATGCGAAGTAAGACCAAGTCGAGTGGATACGAAGCAGAGTATTCATGATGGATACGAATCGATAGATGCTTGATGGGTACGAACTGATCGATGCGATATGATGAATACGACCCGATCAATTCAAAACTATGCGCAGTTGGTGGATGCAAGACAGATCGATACGAAGAAAGAGTTCCTCTGGTTGCTCGATGGATACGAACATCATGAGCAATGCATACAAACTGGATCGATACGAATAAATGGTTGCATCGATTTCCTTGACTCGTATCGATCATATCTTGAGCATACGAACTTGGATTGACTTGAAATTTGGAACGTTGGATTTCCTGGCTTCGCTTGTCTTGTCTTGTCAACTGAAGCCTGATCCGGGCTAGGATAAAATTTATCGATATCTATAGTGAACCTGTGCATACTCGATATTCTAGGGAAGCGATCCACGGTTTTCATTCATTTCCTTGATATCTCGGCCTCGCCTAAAGGCGGGATAATATTTGCTCCCCAAAGTACGTCTTGTGTGAAAATGACGTGCTTTGAAAAATCATAATCTTCATTTCTGAACAATTCTACCCGACTTGTTGACCAATTGTTGTCTTTTCATCGAAATATATAACCTTTGGCTGATTTTTCAACAATACGAATTGTTGACTGCCAACTGTTGTATCGTGTGTTGCTGTATGATAGTGATCGGCTATTTGTTGTTGTAATTGTTCATCAGGTGATTGTTCAATTCCTGTGGATTATGAAAATTGAATATTATCCAACATACATGCATATATGTTAATCCGACTCTTGTTAACGTCGCACGTTCATGAGTCGTTGCCAGTTTTCCGCCTCAGATTCCGTATCGACCCTCTCCTAAACCGATGTGAAATTCAAGTTGTGACAGTGTTTGGCGATTGTTTTGGAATGTTCCTTCGTATCAATCCTCTTTTGAATGGATGTAAAAGGTTGAAAGACAGTTTACGTATCGATGTAATTCATAATGACGGATAGGAAATAGATATTCGCATCGATAGATACGAGTTTCGATAGACTCCATTACAGTGGGTTTTAGGTTATGATTTCATATCGACTGACCCATGATGGATACAAATAGGGTAGTTGATCTTTTAGGGTCTATTCGTATCGATCGATACGTGCCATCATGGGTTGCATCATGATGGATACGAACTGTACAGTTCATATCGACGCACCTGCATGGAGTTGAAAATAGCGGGCACGTGCAAGTGTTTCACATCGATGGAACCTGATACTTCGAAATATCCTTCATTTCAAACTTTGTGTCGATGAAGCACGAGTCTTTGGATATGAACAACAAGCTCGTATCGATGCTAGGTGACACCGGTTGGAACCGGTCGCGACGACTGGGAGACGAATCGTTTCTCTTGTCCCTGGGTCTATATAAATACTATTTGGACTTAGAATTTTTTTTAAATTTCTTTCATTTTCCTTTCGCCTTCGTATCGATAGAGAACTTGAAATAGAGAAGCCGCTTTCAACCCCAAATTAAAATAACTCATTAACCTTTCAAGCCGATCCTTCAAACGAGGTAATTGACCAATTAAAATTACTCTAAAATGATAAGACTTGAGCTTTAATGCCAGGTCGTCCAAAGTCACGGCCGATTTCGGCGTGATTGATGCTGGAGTTGGGTCGACATGAGGTAAGGAAGGGTTAATGGCGCTTGTTTCGATTAGAGAAGAAGGAGCGAGAATGGGTACGAAATAGTTAGTGGGCAGTTGTTTGGCCTTAGTCTCATATCGATTGAGGAAGAAAATGTCCTGTCTCGTATCGACCCGATGGGAAATCTTGTACGTTATCATGCCTTGGGTTTCGTATCGATCGTGGAACAGTTAGTTAGCATCGATTACTTCAAAATGATATTGATCGATATGAAATAGAAGTTAAACGATCGATACAAAGTAGATGTTTTCTGATCGATACGAAACTACTGAGTTTCGATCGATATGAAGTATTGGTTCTTTCGATAGATATGAGAACACGGGCCGCGATCGATACGAGATAAGGGGTTCAAATTGATATGATCTGGCCTTAAGGTGTTCGATTCGAAATCTTTTCCTTAAGCGATCGATACGAACGAGACTTTGAGTGGTCGATTCGAACTTGCATTTCGATCGATACGAACTTTAACCGAACATATGACTCCGATGGGATTCATTCTTGCATATCTAGACTTATTTGTTGAACTGCATGTTTGATTGCCCTTCGAAGCTCATCGATGGAATCGTAACTCAACAAAATCTTAACAAACTGTAACTTGAATCAGTCTCCTAAGTCTGGATGGCGCAGTTGTGTTGGTCAGCAATGATAGTCACTCCAGTTAAATTTCAAAGTCTCGTCGTTCGAATGTTTTCTTTAACTATGCAGAATTTCTCAAGTAATTTGTTGCACTGCACTACACAACACATTAACGCACTTCACACTGGTGAGTGCACGAACTTATTATCGTCTAATGACGATTTCTCAGAAGTTAGTTAGTTATGAAACCTTCAAGCTCACCGCAACAGGAAGTTTAGAGTTCTTTTCCCCTAATAATCGAGATACCGGCCATCGCGGCCGAAATCATAGATCCAGCTTCGGATGAGCTACTTGGTGCCTCTTTCATCGGTAATCCGCCCAACTCCATTCCGTCCAATGTTTTTGAAGACATGTTGGGAAGAATATGTTTAAGGCATGGCCTGTCGTTGGATGATGTGCTACTGCCGGATCCGAATGATAGACCACACTATCCACCGAAAGGGTTCACCGCATTCAATCGTCATGCGTGTGCAGCTGGAACACTTCTCCCGTTCAACCAATACATTAGGGAAGTGTTATCCTTTCTGGGAATCGTTCCATCTCAACTACACCCCAACGATATGCTCTGTTGAACAACTTGTTCATCATAGTTATGGAGCATCTCTTTCGACCATCGATCCCAATCAAGATTAAATACCTGTTCAACATCAAGAGCCAAGGAGATAGCCCTTCTTTCACATTCGTGGTAGTGGTTAGAAACTGTCAAGTAGTCATAGGTCTTGGACCAGGCTCAGTTACTTCAAAACAGAATGGTCTTTTGTCCGATGCCCCCACAGGGTTCGCTAACCGATGGTTACGTAAGTACCGCAGTCTTCTCAAGTAGCTAATAAGACAATCATAACCGATGCCAAACTTATATCTCGTTTTCTTTTACATTTGTAATTCCATGGCCCAAAGGCGCTCATTTCAAAGAGATAATCCGGGTTCTTAAGGAAGTTTCGAGTGAAGAAAGGAACATTGACTCGGTTCTGGCAAATAGGAATTTGAGAATTGTTGGATTGATTGAATGAAACCAGAGTATAAGGCTTTAAAGAAACGCTAAGGGCCGTCTCGAAGAAACGAGCCACGCGTAAGACGCCCAAAATTGTTATAACCGAAAGGGATGATCCATAGAGAACACCTACTGTTGACGAACTTTTGGCCGGGCCTTCAGATGCAGTTCAAGATTCCAAAGGAAAGAGAAAAGGCAAGGTAGCTGCTTTTAAAAGTCCTAAATCCGGTAGATGGAAATCTGTGTTTGTGCCTTTGCCCATTCCTGGGATTAGTATTTTAAAGGCTCATCCTTTGCAAAAGGAAAACCTTTTTGAAGGGCTCGTCGATATTCTGATTCCGGATTATGTGTCATTCCATTATGAGGCCGGATTTGAGGAGCTTCATCAGGCTTTAGACTTAAGCGAGTCTCTTCCAACTAGTATGGCCGACATTTTCGGTTGGTCGGGGGGTTGCACATACATACACACTTCATGACACCACACAATTCCTGACCGTAAGTTGATCACTTTGGGAGATTATTAAATCTGTTCTTATTTTACTTTGCAGATACAACGTCCGGCCGAGACTCGATGCTAGGTAGTCTTCAAAAAGCTCACCGATCTTCAACGTATTATGAGCCACACAGAAGAGAGGCAGATAAGGACTACGACTGTGGGTAATCTAGTCAGGAGCGTTATGACAGAGATAAGGGGTGTAGGCACCGATCCTAATCTCATTCTCCCCCTTCTAGAAAGCCTGTACAACCTCTTGTTTACGTCTCACGTCCTCCAGAAAACTTCACGGCGCAAATCCATCTTCTCACATTTCAAGGCTCGAAACTCAACATTATAGAATTGAAATAGCAGCCCCCATAATTGCAGAGCAGGTCCTAACCAAGCCTTCGGGGGAAGGAGTGATCAAACTAGCTCAATTGAAGAAGGATTTTCCAGATATTTTCTTTGATAGTTATATTTTCCCCCCGCACTTAAAGAGAATTCCAGCGGAGGCAGAGAACACATTGCATGATTACGTCTATGCCATTTACTTCCAATACAAGGAGTGGGGGAAGGCCGCAAAAAAAGCATCGAAGGTGGCTTTTGAGTGGGCCACTGTCATTGAGAAGTTGAAGAAGGAGCTTGCTCAGAAAGACCGTATCATTTAGGTGCTCAATACTAAAGCCAAGTCCTTCCAAAAATCAGAAATGGAGGCTATTAACAAGGTCGATGATGCCAACTTCGCCATGGAGAGGATGAGGCGATCATACTACGCCCTAGTGGAAGAAATGGGCCATAGGAACACCATCGTCACTGCCAAGTGGGATGCGGCCCTCAAAGAGCTTAATGAGCTTAAGTCCAAACTTTCCAAGATCATTAAAGAGAGGTATGACGCCAACACCTCAGCACAAGAGGCATGTGACCAAGTTGTGATGCTTTAGGGCAAAAGGATGTGGCAGCGGAAAAAGTCCGCGTAGTGGAGGCTGAGGTTGAGGAAAAGGTTCTGATGGCGGAATCTAAGCTAGAGGCTGATATAGTGGATCTTCTCATCACCTATAACGCCAATGTGTTGAAACACAGAAATTTGGCCTGGCTCGAAAACTATTTGTTAGCACCAGAATTGGTCACTTAACGCCCTTAAGAGAGATTGCGTAGAGAGATTAATGAAGAAGTTAAATTTAAACAGAGAACAGTATGCTAAATTAAATGTAGAACACAAGATTTGTAGTAGTTCGGCGTAATTGCCTACGTCCACTTTGAAGTTAATCTTTATTGCTTTACTTAACAACTGGTTACAGATACAATCCGTACACCAACTATTTGAATACAACTGCTAAGTAAAAAGGATAAGTCTTGAATGAGTCTTGAATGCGGCAAAGTCTCCCCGGTGTTCAAGGTCCCTTTCACTATGCCCCTACCCCTCTATTTATAGACGAAGATGGGTTGGACCTCCTTGATGGGCCTAGTAGCAAAATACCTCGGCCCATAATGAGTGACTTCTATATGCCGAGCCACAAATGCCGAACGGCAAATGCCGAGCCATGTCTCCAAGCCGAATGAGGCAGTATGTTGAGTGAAATGTGTAGACTGAACGAGATCCATTGCCGATCGAGGGGAGATGCCGAACGACATGCTTATGCCGAGCGAGGCCATGTGCCGAACGAGGCATGAAGGCCGAGCGAGGCTGGAATGTCGAATGAGGCATGAAGGCCGAGCGAGGCTGGAATGCCAAACGAGGCATGAACGTCGAGCGAGGCTGGAATGCCAAATGAGGCCTGAACGCCGAACAAGGCTTCATGTCGGTCGAGACTGAATGCCGAACCAGCGTCATGCCGATCGAGACTGAATTCCGAATGACTCTGCTAAGCCGAACGAGGCTGGAATGCCGAACCAGGCATGAATGCCGAATGAGGCTTCATGCCAGTCGAGACCGAATGCCGAATGACATGCTGGTCGAAACTGAATGCCAAACGACTTTGCTATGCCGAACGAGGTTGGAATGCCGAACGACTCTGCTATGCTAAGCGACCTCTAGTTACTTGGTCAAATCTCCAGGTAACACTTGCCCTCCAAAGTGCATCATGTGGATGAACATGATGCGCTTTGAATTATGAGTCCTTCGTTTTTTGCTTCGAGCCCTTGTTCCGAATGCCGACCGATGCATTGTATGCCGAACGACATACTAATGCCGAACAACATATAAATGCCGAACGGTATTAATGCCGAGCAAGGGAGGTGTTTTGACCGGTTCTATCGGTTTCTGTCCCTTCGACTTCTTTTCTCTCTATATAAGCCGATGTTCCTTCTTCTTCTTCTTCTCCCTTTTACTTTTATCTTTGCTTTCCAAGATTTACGAACTTTGCCTTTTAACAGACTTTAGAGAATTAACTACTCTTCTCTTCTCAAACACCATACGTTGCCTCACTTGCTTCCCCAATCTGTCGAACCTAATTAGAACCGCGTTCCTCACTCCAGAATCTCCCCGAGTCTTCGTCTCACTTCTTAGGTAAAAAACTTTCCCTGAAACACTTCACCTTGATTAGGAAACCTGACATGAGATTCAAACTCGTGAATCTATGCAAAATCGAGGTCAATAGTAATTGCGTGGAACTGGAGGAGTTAGTAGTGAAGCAGGGTTTTTTTAAAAGAGTTTATGGCTAGCCGGAGCAGAGGAGAGAAGAGGATAACAGAGATGCTTGAAGGAGGAAGTTGGCGGAAGACGTACTGAGGTGGCTCGACATGACTTCCTTATGCCGAGCGATAGAGGGGAAGTACTATAGTGAAATTTAAATTTTAGTGTGCCGAGCGATGCGGCTCGGCATGATTACCTCATGCCGAACGAGGTAGGAGGGAAAGTAGAGGAGAAGTAGGAGCTGGGCAGAATGCCGAGCGATGCGGCTTGGTGTGAGTGTGGTTCGGCATGACTCCTTTATGCCGAACGATGAAAAGTAGAGTTGGGAGAGTGGCATGTCGAACGACATGGGTCGGCATGTTTGTAGTTCGGCGTATCTTACCGCATGCCGAACGGTGATATTGAGTGGTAGGTGAGTGTTGGTGTTGAGGGTAGAATGCCGAGCGACGTGGCTCGGCATGATTGTGGTTTGGCATGACTAGTTGAATGCCGGACGATGAAGTGATTAGGTAGGAGGGTGTGTACAACAGCAACACCAGTCGAACCTAATGCACAGTTGACTCAACACATATTTTATGCCTGAACATAGGATAATGAACAAGGACGGACTCAAACAACAAAGCATATCGGATAATTCGGACTGATAAATCCCGTGTTAAGCAACTGAAAACTTGGACTTAACTTGCTTAACAGTTAATAACCTTTCAAATGCAGTGACGATGTCGAGTTCAAAATATAAACCATCTTACGACAAGCTTTTGTGGACGGTCAGCGATGACGGTCTTCAAAGATGACAATTCAAAGCTTAAACTTATTTCATCAATCCAGTGACTTTTCACTACTTAGCACTTACATTTGAATGATCTCACTAGTTCACACACCATACAGGGGGAATATTTATGTTGTTAAGTCTAATGTCAATTGTTTCTCAAGTATAGTTCAAACAGGTACTCCGTCAGATTCAATCTTCATTAGAGATGTCTAGGAAATCTAGCTCTGCTACGATCTCGGATAGAACCGGGCCATCCTCTCGACAAGAAGTTGTAGGTACTTCAAATCCATCAACTACTCCTGCTTAAGACTTACCGAGCCCTACGACTACATCTGCCGACTTGGCTCCCGACGCTCTGGAGGCAGCAATTTTCTTAGACAATTCAATCGATTCTCAAGCTTCAAGGACTAATGAAAGTACATTCCGTTGGATATGCTCTGTCCATGGAATCCCTTTTGACGATGTGTTAATCTCATCGGGGCATGATCGTCCTCAACTGCCCTCGGTCGGATATACAACCTGTAACAGATTCATATGCTGCGTTGGCAGCGTGCCGCCATTTAACTCTTTTCTCCGAGACGTGTTGCAGTATATCGAGATTGCCCCATCGCAACTGCATCCGAACAGCCACGCATTCATATATGGCATTGCGTCCTGTTCATGAGTGTCCTCTTCAGGCTTCCGACTCCGAGCGATATTCGATACATCTATAGCATGAAGAGATGGTCGGATAGCCCATCTTTCCCGTTTCTCAAGCCGCATAGAAAATGTCAAATCTTAACTGGGGCATGGAGCAAGTTTGCCTAGTATAAACAGTAGTGGTTCTATGTGCGATGTTCCCTCGGCTTTGCGAGGAGATGAGTGGAAGGATGTAAGTCTTTTTCCTGGACCAATACTCATGTTTGGTTGAAGATGTACCTTTTCTAACTCTTTTTCCATCTTTTCAGGTATTAATCAACGTCGCGAGGGCCCCAGATATTCCGTAGCTGCCGAAACTATCCGAGCCATTCCCACCGAAGACCGGGACATCAGAACTCTCATTTTGAAAAAGTCGCTCATGAAATTTGGGTTGCTAGCAGAAGGTCGTTGGATAAGCCTCCCCCAAGGTGTTACCATACCCAATCCTGCTTCGAGCAAAGGAAAAAAGAAGGCCGAGTCCTCAGCACATAATGCCCCTGACACGCCAGAAGAGGGGGAGATTAAAGAAACCGAAATGCCCGAAGTACAGGGCGAAAATGTTATTCCATCTCGGGACCCAATAGTTGAAGTTCATGACATTGAAATGACGCCTTCCCCTTCGAAGGGGAAGAAGAAACTGACATACAAGCTGAGAAGAAAACAGTCAGCGGAACTTCTGAAGTTACTCTTGTTCCAGGGGAGAAAGAAGCTTCCTCACAGCACTTGGAAAGTTCTCTGAAAGGCCTGTCGAACCTCACCATACCTAAAGATTTTCCGAACTATGGATTCGATGATCTAGAGGCCCTTAAGCTTCATTCGCTCGCGAGAGGCGATACAAGCGCTCAAGCCCAATACCAGGGAGAAAAAACTCCTATTAGTAAAGAAACCTGTCCATCGGGGGAAAATACTAGGACACACACAAACACATGCACTTCACCTCGCACTTAACTTTCTGTCGTCACTCTACTATTTGCTAACTCGATGCTTTTTAAATTCTATATAGGTGACATGGGGCGTACGCACGGACTTGACCGCCTTCACGGTTCATCATTTTTCACCAATCCGGTTGGGATTCGTGTTCCGGCAAGCGTTGAGATAGAGACGACTCCGATGATCAAGACTACCACCGTCGAGAATCGTCCTATCGGAGAAAATCTTATAGTCAGTCCTCCTACCCTCGTGACCCTCCTTCTCAATCGGAGCATAGCAAAGAGAAACCTGCACATAAGGGGTCTCAGCCTAAGGCTCATCGGGATCAACACTCCGGTTCATCAAGTACCAGGCAATCTCGAGATCCCCATAGAACACCTGCAGTCTCCAAGAAGACTCCTCTTGCTCTTGTATCTGATCCATCAATCGCTGAGCGACTTGCTGAGCTTAAAGCCTCATTTCCAAAGACATGCTTCGATGGCTTAAAATTCCTTCTGGATATTCACCAAATTCCAGGGCATGTTAAGAAAAGTGCTATCGCTTGCACTAACGATGTCTATGTTCAGCATGATGCATTCGTGCACTTAGCTGAAAACGTTTCAGAAGTTTCCATAGAGTGTCAGCATGAGATCGATCACTTGAAGCTTGAGACTATTCATGATAAAGGCACTATTAAAGCTCCGGACGAAGAGCTTGCTTCTTACAAGTCTCAACTTGAAGCGCCCAGCAGAACTCTAAAGGTACCGCCGAGGCCGTCACTCGTCTGGAGTCAACTCATAAAAAATAAATTGACGAGGCGTTCCAACACTGTAGGTCCATAGCTTTAGAGAAGGACTCGGTGTAGAGAGAAAGGGATGCATTTGGCATCCGAGTCAAAGAACTGGAGGAGCAACTCCGCAAAGAAAGAGAAGAGAAGACTGCTGCCCAAAAAGAGTCGCAACGATATTGCGACGATATCGTTGCTACACGACTTCTAAAGGCGAAGCTTGATGATGAACTTTCTAAAGTCGGGATGCTAAAGGATGAAGCTCGTGAAGGTGGTAAGAAAATAGGATCTGCGGAGATTAACTCTCGCCTGGAGGCGGCTAAAGTGGCTGGTAGGGAGGAGGTCAAATGCATGTTCGACCCATTGATTGCAAAATTCAATGCCCGCGTCTTCATGCATCGAGACTTAACTTTTCTGGGAGAGGGCTGCCACGAATCGCTAGCTGAGGCATGGGAGACTTTAATAAAAATCAGAAAAGTCAAACTTGGCACCGAGGAAGTCGATGAGGATGATTTAATAAAAGAACTCCTTAGGAGGAACGAGCCTTCAGACCTGTCTGCGGCAAAAGCTCTTTATTGCAAAGGCTTCCCCTCATCGAAAGGGAAAAATGTTATTGCCGGTCCATTCGGGATCGAGTCTCCAGCTCATGCTCCTACTCAGTCGGCTAATCGACCGATACTTGATCCATTTGAGCAACATATCGATTATGACCCAAGGACCCTGGCTTTGGCGTTCACATTCTATCTCTTATTCCAAAGGGTGAGACCCCTCGGACGGCTGAGAGTCAGCTATAAGCTGGTATGTGACACTTCATTTTGAAATTCCAAGAGTCGTCGTTTTTTGATGAGAGGTCATTATATTCTAATGATTGTTTTTCATGATTTTGCGTAGGACATTCTGATCTCGAGCCCACTCCGAGGAGTGATGACGCCAAGGAGGTAAAGGGAAAAACAAGTGAGGCTACTCATGCAGGGGAGGCTCCCGGTCCAGATGCTCAGTTGATTGGGGGCACTTGATGAGGATAAGTCCGAGACTTCCTCTCCCATCAATGGTAGTTATGAAATCGAGATTACAGGCGCCTCTGAACATACATCTAAAATGAGCATGAAGGAGCAGCTCGAGGAGGAAAAAAAAGACGGTCGAAATCAAAGTCGAGCCTCAAGTTGTGAACCTGGACGATCCTCTGAATAAGCCGTTGAAGGTCATCCTCCCTGGCGGGTCCAGTCTAGTGGAAGTTCCCTATACTTCTTTAGTTGTTACCTCCCCATCAAAGAAAATTACCAAGGGAAACGCACGGGAGAGGAGTCATCTGGGAAGAAGTCGAAGAAGTAATCGTTACTCTCGTTCAACGAGAGTTAGTTTAGATTATGTAATTATTTTATTTATTTTCGTAGTCCATGTAAATAGATTTTTGACTCCGAATTTTGGAGGAGTTGTAGTAGAAACTTATAAAGCTTAGTTCTTTTATCTTTGAAAAGATTTTTATTATTCAGCTTTCTGTGTGATTGTGGCCGAAACCCAAGCTATTGTGAGTTACATAAACTTCTCAATTTATCTCCATATAACTCTGAAATTCTTCAAAGTTATTCATCCTATATTCAATGCTTCAAGCACTAAGAATATTTTTTAGTCCGTACGCCGGGGACTTGATTACTTCAAGTCATTCGTGTCCCAGCTCGCACTCCGAGGACTTAAAGAATTCAAACCATTTATACTCCAATCCGCACTCCGGGGATTCAAAGTACTCTAGTCCGCACTCAGGGACTTGGAGATTTTTAGTCGTTTATACTCCGGTCCGCACTTAGGGGACTTGAAGTACTCTAGTCCGCACTCAGGGGACTTGAAGATTTGGAGTCGTTTATACTCTGGTCCGCACTCAGGGGACACAGAGTACTCCAGTCTGCACTCAAAGAACTTGAAGATTTTTAGTCGTTTATACTCTAGTCCAAACTCAGGGGAATCAGAGTACTCCAGTCTGAACTCAGGGGACTTAAAGATTTTTAGTCGTTTATACTCCGGTCCACACTCAGGGGACTCAGAGTACTCCATTCCACGCTCAAAGGACTTAGAGATTTGGAGTTATTTGTGCTCTGGTCCGCACTCAGGGGACTCCGAGTACTCCATTCCACGCTCAAAGGACTTAGAGATTTGGAGTTATTTGTGCTCTGGTCTGCACTCAGGGGACTCAGAGTACTCCAGTCCGCACTCAGGGGACTTGGAGATTTCGAGTCGTTTATACTCTGGTCCACACTCAGGGGACTCAGAGTACTCCAGTCCACACTCAGGGGACTTAGAGACTTTGAGTCGTTTATACTTTGGTCTGCACTCGGGGGACTTAGAGTACTCAAGTTCGCATTCAGGGGACTTGGAGTACTTTGGTCTGTACTCAGAGGACTCAGAGTACTCCAGTCCATACTCAAGGGACTTGGAGATTTTTAGTGCTCGTGCGCGTTTGTATGTCACATAGAATAATGTACCTCTTAGTTGTTTGTCACAGAGTTATCATACATATAAACATCGACAATCCATGGAAAAAATGGCTTCATGCCTTTATTAATGCAAACAAGCTAAATTGTCTTATTACATGCCGTAAACTAAGAATAAAAACATGCTGGAAATAATTGGAATTAAAATATGAAAGAAATGAACTAAGTAAAATAGTGCCGCAAATGCTCGCAATTCTAGGCTCGGGGGAATGTCGCACCATCAACGGTCGCTAGCTTTAAAGTTCCTTCTCCAAGCTTCCGTTCAATGACGTATGGACCTTCCCATGAGGGGCTCATATGTGATGGGACTGGAAAAACTCGTTTCAAAACAAGGTCACCCACATCGAAGATTCTCGGTCGGACCTTTTCATTATAATATTGAACGACTCGATGTCTGTATGTGGCCGCTCTTAAATTAGCTTTTTCGCGTTTTTCATCAATGAAGTCCAGTGATTCTAGAAAAAGATCCTGATTCGACTCAGAGTCATAATAAGTTACCCGATGTGATGGAACTTCAAGCTCTACGGGTATAACAGCTTCCATGCCATATGCCAATGCGAATGGAATGTGGCCAGTCGTGGAATTATGGGTGATTCTATAAGCGCAGAGCGCTGTTGGAAGTTCATTCATCCACTTGCATCTAGCCTTTTCCAAACGCTTTTTCAATATGGACTTGATTATTTTGTTCACGGCTTCCACTTGTCCATTGGCTTTCGGATGAGCAACCGCTGCAAACTTTTTCTCAATACCATATCTTTGGCAAAACTCTTTGAACTCTTTATTTTCGAATTGACTTCCGTTATCTGTAATGATGGTCCGTGGAAGGCCAAAACGGCATATAATATTTCGTACAACGAAATTAATGACCTTTTTGGTGGTGATAGTGGCCAAAGGTTTTGCTTCTGCCCCCTTGGTGAAGTATCAACTGCAACTATCGCGTAATTCGCACCACCTTTAGATATGGGTAAGGAACCGACTATGTCGATCCCCCACATTGCAAACGACCAGGGACTAACCATTTGAGTGAGTTCCGTCGGTGGAGCTATCGGTATTTTTGCATATTTCTGACATTTGTCACATCTTCTCACATAGTCTACAACAACTTGATTCACAGTCGGCCAATAGTATCCATAGCAGAGGATTTTCTTTGCTAATTTCTGCCCCCTTGTATGGTCACCACATTCCCCTTCGTGGGCTTCTTTCAGGACTCGTTTTATCTCATCATGGGCTATGCACCGGTGTAGGGGGGTTGAGAATCCCCTCCGATACATTACCCCGTCTTGCATTACATATCGCGAGGCCCTATGAATGACTTGTCGCCTTTCGCTCCTTCTTTCGGGTGTGACCCCGTGTAACAAGTACAGCTTGAATGTGGTCATCAATGTTTCCTTCTCGATTTCTATTTCTAACATGAAATCTACCTCCATCATTTTTATGCTCGGGGCATGTAAGGTTTCAATGGGAAACAATCCCATTTGCTGTCCATCGCCAGTGCTTGCAAATTTTGCCAACGAATCGGTTGCTCTATTTTGTTCACGCGAGACATGTGAAATATCATAATACTCTAGATTTGCTAGCAGCTCTTGAACCCCTGCCAAGTATGGGGCAAGTCTCTGTCCCTTTTCTTGATAGTCCCCCCCGAACTTGGTACACCACCATTTGTGAGTCACAAAAAATTTCAACCGATCTTACCCCCAATTCTATGATAAGTCTCAAGCCAGCAATCAATGCTTCATACTCGACTTCATTATTTTTTGCTGGAAATTCAAGCTTCAAAACATAAAAAACTGATCGGTTTTCAAGAGTCACAAGAAATGTCCTAGCCCCCTAACAACGGTCGTTAGATGCCCCATCGGTGTACATCTTCCATCGAATGGGAGGTATGACATTGTGACCGTTTGATTCGTCTTACATGGTGAATTCAGCAATGAAGTCTGTTAGCGCTTGCCCTTGTATGGCTCTTCATGGTAGGTAGGTAATGTCGAACTGAAACAACTCGATATTCCATTTTAGCATCCTTCTAGAGGTTTTTGGTCGTTGGAGTACCTGTCGCAAGGGTTGATCAGTGTAAACACTGATTGAGTGTGCTTGAAACTATGGACGAAGCTTGCATGATGCAACCACCAAGCAGTAAGCTAGTTTCTCAATTTGGGATAATTTGTTTCTGCCCCCGTCAAACGTTTACCGACATAATACACTGGCTTTTAAACTCGGTCCTCCTCGCGAACCAAAGCCATACTGATAGCGTGCTGGGATACAACCAGGAATACATACAACATTTTGTGGTCAATTGGTTTTGATAGCACCGGGAGACTTTCTAAAGGTCTAACCAGAGCTCGGAATGCTTCCTCATAGTCGGATGTCCACTCAAAATTTCTCTTTCCTTTCTTTATCACGTCGAAGAAAGAAATGCATTTATCCGTAGCTCTGGATATGAATCGGCTCAGCGCGGCCACCTTTTCATTCAAGCTTTGTACCTGCTTTATAGCTCTGGGCACTTGTATGTCCCAAATAGCCTGAATCTTCTATGGGTTAGCTTCAATTCCTCATACATTCACAATGAAACCCAAGAACTTCCCAGACGCAATATCAAAAGAACACTTCAAAGGGTTGATTTTCATCCCATAATGCTTGAGTATATCAAACATCTCTGCTATGTCTCGAATCTGGTCGTTTGACTGTCGTGACTTCACGAGCATGTCATCCACATAGACTTCCATCGTTCTACCAATCTGATCTTTAAACATTCGATTCACCATTCGCTGATAAGTTGCTTCCGCATTTTTCAATCCGAAGGGCATCACGACATAGCAATATAACCCAACGTCTGTGACAAAACTGGTGTGTTTTTGATCTGGAATGTGCATTAGGATTTGATTGTATCCCCATAAATGATAGTACCTCGTGGCCGACCGTGGAATCAACCAGCTGGTCGATTCTAGGTAAAGGGAAACTATCCTTCGGGCACGCTTTGTTGAAATCAGATTAATCAACGCAAGTTTGCCACTTCCCATTCGCTTTCCTCACTAGCACAGGCTTAGATACCCATTCAGGGTAGAGGGCGTCGTAGACGACCCCACTGGCTTTGAGTTTGTCCACCTCCTCTTTTAGGGCGGCGGACCTCTCTGGGTCCATGCCTCTCCATTTTTGTTTTACTGGGACGCACTTCTGGTCTATGTTCAACATATGACTCGCGATAGCAGGAGAAATCCCGCACATATCAGAATGTGTCCAAGCAAAAACGTCCAGGTTCGCTCGGAGGAAATCAGTAAGATCCTTGGATAATGATGGGTCGAGTTACGATCCAATCTTAAGAACTCGTGATGGGTCATCCCGACTGACTGGAATGTCAATCGTTAGCTCAGCCGATGCTGCATTTGTTTTCCTGGGTCCCTCATCATCATCTCTCAGATCTATGTCTCTGTAGATCCGAGAATGTTGCCCGAGCCAGGGCTCGGGCACTACTTGTCAATTGTCAGTGTTTTGGATGCGGACGGAGCTGTCCGCAACCTTTCCTTTCTCTCTCCGATGAGCCTCTCTCAGTTCTTCCACATAACATGCACGATCGGTCGCCAGATCGCCATGTACTACACCGACACCTTTGTCCGTCGGAAACTTTAATGTCAAACACCATAGGGACAAAGCTGCCCTAAACTCTGCAAGGGTCGAACGACCCAGAAATACATTGTATGGGAAGTCAACATCTAATACTATGAACTGTAGGATTCACACTCTCCCACGCTCACCCTCTCCCAGCTCAACTGGTAACTCGACATACCCCATCGCATCAGTCGCCGCACCACTAAAGCCATGGATACGTGCTTTAGATGGCTTCAAATCTTTTGTCTCCATCTTCATTTGGTCATATGCCTTTTTGAAGATGAAATTAACGTAGCTTCCACAATCAATTAAAATTCTTTTGACGTACGCTGGCCCGATCGTCACAGATATGACCATCGGGTCGATGGTAGGAGCCTCTACCTTGTCTGCATCTCAACTCCTAAACACTATATCGTCTGTCATCATACGTTGTTGTTTTGCGGGGGTTCCATCTTCCACATTCGAACAATATTCATAAACCACATGCCTTAAGGAAGTAGCATATCATTCCATCTCCAGCCAATTCTTGTCTTCAGGGTCAGGTCCTCCGGCTATAGTGTTTATGATCAATCTACCCATGGTTCGGGCAGGCTCCTTCGGATGGCGTGGAGCCGGCTCACGTCCGGGGTCTGATGTTCCTTGCCTAACCTCTTGTGGGTTCTTAACAAATTCCTGCTGCTTTTTCTGCCTGATCAACTTTTCCATGGCATCATAAAGGTGTCTACACTCCGCAATATTATGCCCGTGAGTCTCATGGAAATGACAGTACTTCCCCATCCGCTTCTGTTCCTCTATGGACTCCTTTGGGCATGGCTTTTTGTATTAAAAGGTGTTACAGGTTGATAGATAAATATTTTCAAGAGACGTATTCAGGGGCGTGTATTCGTTGTAGGTTGGAATCCTCGACTTCCATTTCCCTCTTTCTCTTTTCTTTCTAGGATTTCCTCCTCCGGATCCTTTAGTTTGCCCAGGCTTGTTCTGGACGTTGACTTGAACCTTTCTTGAGTTATCGTCGGATTGCTTTATGGCGATGTTACTTTTCACAGTCTCCTGAACAGGCCCTGGTGCCTTATCTCACCTTGTCCATCGAGCTTCCTCCCTTCTTATGAACTGAAGAGCTTTCGAATAAAATCACTCCAACGTAGTTGGGGGATTTCCCGCCAGCCAGTCTCCAAACTACGAGTCTGGATCTACACCTCGCGTTACTGCCATCAAAATTGCATGGTCATTAGGGTTACTAACCTCAGTGGATGCAACATGAAATCTCTGCAAGTACGCCTTCAATGACTCTCCCGGAGCTTGGATTAGACTTGATAAGGACATCACATCCTTTGGACGAGTAGCATGTATCCTGAATTGTTTTACAAATTTCAATGCAAAATCGTCAAAGCTGGATATAGACCACAGGGGAAGTTGGGTAAACCACATAGTGGTGATTCCTGATAAAATGATAGGGAAGCACCAACACTTGGTCGCATCATTCGCTCGGGCATAATCCATCATCCATTCATACCTCATTACGTGCTGTCTGGGATTAGTCATCTCTTCGTAGGCCGGTATAGTTGGCATACTAAACTTCCTAGGATACTCGGCCTGCAGGATAGTACCTGTGAAGGAAGTATGACTCCTGTATACTCCCCAATCTTCATTGGTCAAGCCTTGGTTGTCTCTCATTAACTGCCTGACCATGGCTGATAAGTCCGGAGTTTGTATGGAGGATGGAAATTTGGGCTCCATTCTACGGGACCGCTTGGGGTTAATGTCCCCTCTTCTGGCGATCAGCCAAACGTGCATCCTGAAGGCCAGCTTCATTAGAATCTTGGTGAGCCGGCCGTCTGGTCTCCTCACATGCCTGATCCCTGGTTGATCGATCAGCGACACCTGTCTGTACAGCTTCAGTCTTATGGTGTCTATGCCTAGGAGGTTCATTGGTTGGGTCGGGCTATCAGACGAAGAATGAGGAGCAGGGCTACCTCCAGCATTCTGATGCCACTGCTGAGTCAGCCGAGTCATGAGATTAGCGTTGGCCTGGATCTGCTCAGCAAGTTGCCTTCTACTTTTCCTGAGTTCCCTCATCAAATCATTGAACTCCGTCCTGGTGATGACTTCCGTTTGAGTTTGGGCGGTAGTGTCTGCACCTAAATTTTCTTATTGATTGCTAGGTCCAACATTTTGCACGCTAGCAGTCTCGTGGATGTCCGCATTGTGAGAGGCTGATCAGGTACATGGTCTTCCCATAATAGAGTTGTCGGTCGAAACTCTGAATAGATTCAATGGGCATCCTATGAGTAGTTCAGATCTCCTTCGGGGGATTTTTCAATCCAGTAGCTATAAAGTAGATCCTATCGGCCTGAGAATTCGATTCTTAGTAAAAGC
Organism: Allium cepa; assembly: GCA_030765085.1. Lineage (NCBI taxonomy): Eukaryota > Viridiplantae > Streptophyta > Magnoliopsida > Asparagales > Amaryllidaceae > Allium > Allium cepa. Next base: position 186,739,277 of record CM060937.1, on the reverse strand, counting down.
ACCAAAATGCTAGCACCATAATTGGTCACTAACACCCTTAAGAGAGATTGTGTAGAGAGATTAATGAAGAAATTAAAGTTAAATAGAGAACAGTATGCTAAATTAAATGCAGAAAACAAGAACACTAGATTTATAGTGATTCGACGTAATTGCCTACGTCCACTTTGAAATTAATCTTTATTTCTTTACTTAACAACTGGTTACAAATACAATCCGTACACCAACTATTTGAATACAACTGCTAAGTAAAAAGGATAAGTCTTGAATGAGTCTTGAAAGCGGTAGAGTCTCCCCAATGTTGTCGAAAAAAGGTCTCTTTCACTATGCCCCTGCCCCTCTATTTATAGACGAAGATGGGTTGGACTTCCTTGATGGGCCTATTAGCAAGATACTTCGGCCCCTAATGAGTGACTTCTGCGTGCTGAGCCACAAATGCCGAACGGCAAATGCCGAGCCATGTCTCCAAGCCGAACGAGGCAGTATGTTGAGTGAAATGTGTAGGCCGAACGAGATCCGATGTCGATCGAGGGGAGATGCCGAACGACATGCTTATGCCTAGCGAGGCCATGTATCGAACGAGGATGGAATGTCGAACGAGGTATGAAGGCTGGGCGAGGCTGAAATGCCGGTCGAGGCATGAAGGGCGAGCGAGCCAAGAATGCCGAACGGGGCATGAATGTCGAACGAGGCTACACGCCGGTCGAGACTGAATGCCAAACGAGCTTCATGCCGGTCGAGACTGAACGCCGAACGATTCTGCTATGCCGAACGAGGCTAGACTTTCGAACGACTCTGCTATGCCGAACGAGGCTGGAATGCCGATAGAGGCATGAATGCCAAATGAGGCTTCATGCCGGCCGAGACTGAATGCCGAACGAGCTTCATGTCGGTCGAGACTGAATGCCGAACGACTCTGCTATGCCGAACGAGGCTGGAATGCCGAACGACTCTGCTATGCCGAGCGGCCTCTAGTTACTTGGTCAAATCCCTAGGTAACACTATTCAACACATCTATATAATGCCTGTAGCCAGTTGGTCGAGGAGGAGAAGGCAGTGCATCTAGGTGAATCCTTCGATGAGTTCGAGCTCGAGAATCGCATGCCGACTGAGGACGTAAGGAAGATTCTCCACGAGTCAATGATCTCACATGAAAGGGAGAAACTCAGCGCCCCACATCCGGAGATGGGGGAAGGTTCAGGTGTCGAGCATCATGCTACCAGTCTTGAGATTACCGCTCCACCTCAATCTGCACCTATACTGGCGGTTGAGCCTAAGTCTGTCCCTGCTTATAATCTGAAACAGCCGCAGCTATCCCCTATTAAAGAGCACACCTCCGAAGCCGCTTAGCCATCCGTGAGCCAAACCGAGGAAGGTACTCTAGAAAAATATCATGTGCATTCAGAATAAGGAACTTGTCTTGAATCGTTTGCTAGCAGTTTCTCTTCTTCTTTGTCCAGTGACTGGAGTTACATTGGTAGTGCCTCCTACATCCCAAGAATTACACCAAACGCAGGAGGCCATTATTACTGAAGCGACTACCATGACAAGGATGGCGCCGATCGACGGAACGTAGGGTAGCTCACTTTCTTTCGACGAGCAGATGATGAATGAACTCCTAGGTCGACACAGTGACCCTTTTGTGGACTTACCGTTTTTCATAAGTGGACTCACACCTGCTTTTAGCTCTTCAATGCAGACCATCGTTGCCCTTAATGAAGCCCAACCAATCCGCGAAAAAGAAATCTTGGCTGAAATCAATGCCGAAATGGATGTAGCGACACATGGTGGTACTTCTGGAGTGGAATGGCGGCGCCTGGCACAGCTTCGCTAAGAATGATATCACCTGGTGGTACGATCGTTGATACTAGTGTGCCTATTTCGACCCCTGTGGTAGATCCGATCCCTCCGACTCCACATGCAGGAAGCATTCCTGTACATTCGAGTTCGGAGGAGGATGTTGAAAACATGCTACCGCCTGGAGACCGTCCGCCAAAAGGGAAGAGCTCGAAATGAAAAATCATTAGCAGCTCCAGCGGATCCACACTGAAGAGGAAGCCTAAAAAGAAAAAGGAGTAGATAGGTCTCTCGGCACATTTTTGGTAGATAGAAATTTTTTTTTGCTTCCCTCTCGTAGGCCGTGTATAGATGCGGGTTCGGCCCCTGCTAATAGGAATTTTTGAAAACTTGTACATGAACTTCATTTACAGTTAGTTGAAATGAAATTATTTTTTTTGTCTTTGATTCTATTACTATCTTTCATGCTTAAGTGTTCCAGTGTTTGAATTTCAGTCAGTGCACTTGCAGATTTTCAACCCTTAAGTCGAATTTGTTTTTATTTACCAAGTCCAGAAGTCATAGACATGAGTCATAACTGGAGATTATGTTGAACTTTGATATTGCACTTCTTCCGTTGATGGTTGACACTTAAGCCCTGCCCCTAGCCTAGGATAATTTGCAAAGATCGGCTAGCGATTGCAATTTTTCTTTATCTCTTCGGGCTTAACATTGTCAGACTGATGCTAAAACAAGTGAGAATTGGGTGGTCGAATTACACTCGCTCACCTAGTAATGGTGACGCCCACACTCTGGGGACCTGCATTTTAACTTCGCCGGTCGATCACGCCTGTTTAAATTTTAATAATGTGTCCACGCTCTGAGGACTTAGGGTAGTTTATGAGTGGTCGTTCACACTCGAGTTGTGTTTAGTGTTTATACTCAAACTCGCACTCTGGTAACTAGGAGTTGGTATTTATACTCTAGTTCGCACTCCGGGAACTTAGAGTCGATGTTTGTACTCCAATTCGCACTCTGGGAATTTGGAGTTGGCCAACAGATGGTCAGTCACATCTGTTCGGGATTTTAGAATTTCGTCCACACTCTTGGAACGATGGATTTATCAAGATCGTGGATGGTCGATTCACATCCACCCTGAGTTAACAAGTGAGGTCGTCAGATGGACGGATCCATCCTCCTCGAACCTGGTTTGGATACTGTCGAAGTCGTTAGGCGGAGGGGTCCACACTCTTCAGAACCACATTTATGAATTTATACTCCAACTCGCACTTTGGAAGTTTGGAGTTAGTTAAAGGATTGTCGTGTATCACTCCTTATTTGACTTTAGTGTGGCGACTTGCCCTCGAGCTTGGTTTTCACTTAGCGAGTGGCCGGTCGTATCACGGTCACTCCCTATTTGAATAAATTCCACTGTATGGTAGAATTTAGCTCTCCGTGCATCATGATGTTGTACGTCACATTCAATAAATCGTAGCACTGGCTTGAAGAGATGGCATTTTATTGCTGAAATGAGAAAATATGGCAGAGTCAGTTGCCTTATTACAAATTCACATTTCGAAATGCAGAAACAAATTGCAAATGAAAAATAGGCTAAATAAATAAAGCTTGTTATGTGTAGTAGCGACGGAGACTCTCGCTGTTCCAGGCTCTCAGCAAAGTAAGACCGTCAACGGTCGATAACTTAAACGTTCCATCTTCGAGTTTTCGTGCAATCACATACGATCCTTCCCATGTTGGTTTCATGAATGAAGGAACCGGATAAATTCTCTTTAGGACGAGATTTCCGAGTTCAAAGGTTCGTGGTAGGACCTTGGCATTGTATAATCGGGCGGCTCGACTTCGATATGCGGCTGCCCTCAAATCAGCCTCTTCACGCTTCTCATCCAATAAATCCAAGGACACAGCAAGTAATATGACATTCGTCTTTGGATCATAGTAAGTCATACGATGATAAGGTACTTCCATCTTGACTGGAATAACGAATTTTGAATCATAAGATTGAGAGAACGGAGTGTGTCCGGTTGTAGACTTGTGGGTTGTTCGATAAGCCTATAAAGCCATAGAAAGTTCATCAACCCACTTGCCCTCGGCCTTTTCCAGTCGCTTCTTCAGAATAGACTTGATAACATTATTAACAGCTTCAACTTGGCCATTTACTTAAGGGTGTGCAACTGTAGAGAATTTATTATGGATATAGAATCGTTGACAGAAATCGTTGAATTCAACACTATCGAACTAGGCCCCGTTATCAGTAATGATGGTATGTGGGAGACCAAATCGGCAGATATTGTTGCGAACTACAAAATTGATCACCTTCTTTGTCGTGATTGTAGCAAGAGGTTCAGCTTCAGCCCATTTGGTAAAGTAATCAACTGCGACGATGGCGTACTGCTGCCTCCTTTGGCCAGAGGTAGAGCGCCATGATATCAATGCCCTATACCGCAAACGGCCATGGGCTGACCATTTGTGTTATCTCAGTAGGCGGGGCTTTAGGAATTCGAGCATGTTTCTGACATTTATCACATTTTTTGGCGTAGTCTGCTGCATCACGGTTTATAGTTGGCCAATAATACCCATATCGGAGTACTTTCTTAGCGAGAGCTTGCTCCCGGTGTGATCGTCACATTGTCCTTCGTGTACATCATGTGACACTCGTTTAATTTCATCGTGTGCGATGCATCGGAGGAGAGGAACGGAATATCCTCTTATATACATGACTCCATTCTGAATGGTGAACCATGAGGCTTTTCGAAGAATCTGTCTCTTCTCGCTTCTATGCTCAGGTAGCATTCTATGCTCGATGTAATTTCGGTACGTAGTCATCCATGACTCCTTACCGGGAGTGATTTCAAATACATAATCCATCTCCATCTGATCAATGCTTGAGGAGGATAAATTCTCCACAGGAATGAGTCCCTTTTGTTGTGCTTCACCCGTGCTTGCTAATTTCGCCAATGAATCGGCCTTTTGATTGCATTAACGGGGTATGTAGAAGATGGCATAATAATCAAACTGATCAAGTATTTCCTAGACTCGAGCTAGATAAGCAGCCAGTCTTCGATCTTTGGCCTGCTGTTCACCCCGAACTTGGCATACGACTAATTGTGAATCCCGATAAATTATCACAGCAATAATTCTCAAATCGTGGGCGAGTTTCAATCCAGCAAGCAAGGCTTCATATTCAGCTACGTTATTGGTCGCTTGGAAATCAAACTTCGGAGCATAACATATGGATCGACCTTCGGGGGTTTCAAGTACTATTCCAGCACCCGAGCATTGATCGTTTGATGCACCATCAGTATGCAGCTCTAGATATATTGGGAGATTCACTGGTTTCGGGCAAGTCCTCTGGTACGGTGAATTCAGCTATGAAATCTGCTAGGACTTGTCTTTGAATAACTCTCCTTGGAGTATAAGTGATATCAAACTGGATTAATTCAATATTCCACTTGAGAAACCCACCAAACGTCTCAGGCCGCGTATGGACCTGTCATAACGGTTGATCGGTGTAAACAGTGATTAGATGAGCTTGGAAATATGGACGAAACTTCCTTGAAGCAGTAACGAGACAATAAGCCAATTTTTCTATCTTCGGATAGTTTCTCTCAGCTTCGGTTAACTGTTTACTAACATAGTATACCAGTTTCTGTACTCTTCTTCCTCCCGATTTAATGCAGCACTGATTGCGTTTTCCAATACGGCCAGGTAAATGTACAATTGCTCGTGGTCGATAGGCTTTGACAGAATCGGCGGTGTGGAGAGATGTTGAATTAGTGCTCTGAATGCGCCTTCACACTCTGTGATCCATTCAAAGTTTCATTTTCCTTTTCGTATTAGATCGAAGAAGGGAATGATTTTGTCGGTGGACTTTGAATGGAACCTGCTCAATGCTGCTACCTTCCCATTGAGACTCTAGACTTGCTTTATGGTTCTCGGAGTTCGAAGATTTTTTATTGCCCAGATCTTTTCAAGATTTTCTTTCATTCCTCGAGCGTTGATGATGAACCCAAGGAACTTTCCGTATGCGACTCCAAAATGACATTTCAGTAGACTGAGCTTCATCTTGTATTCTCGAAGGATGTTGAACATTGATTCTAAGTCTATACATGATCAGTGGAGAATCGCGTATTCACCAGCATGTCGTCCACATATACTTCCATTGTCTTTTCGATCTGGTTGGCAAACATTCGATTGACCAGTCGTTGATACGTTGTCCCGGCGCTCTTGAGTTCGAAGGGCATGACTCTGTAGCAGTATTGTCCCAGATTAGTTACGAAGATGGTATGTTCTTGGTTGGATAAGTGCATAGGTATGTAGTTGTAACCAGAATAAGCATCCATAAAAGATAACAATTCATGCCCAGCCATTGAATCTACGAGCTGATCAATCCGGGGAAGTGGAAAACTGTATTTCGAGCAAGCTTTGCTTAAGTTAGAATAATCAACACATATCCTCCATTTCTCATTCGGCTTTCGGACAAGTACGGGATTGTATAACCACTCCGGGTATAAAGCATCTCGGATAAACCCATTCGATTTTGACTTATCAACCTCTTCTTTAAGGGTAGCAGATCTCCTGGATCCATCCCACACCTTTTCTGCTTGATCGGGATACACCGTGGGTCAATATTTAAGGTGTGGCTCGCGATGTCAGGCGAGATCCCACACATGTCAGAGTGCGTCCAGGCGAATACGTCGAGATTCGCCCTAAGAAATTCAACCAATTTCTGTCGCATCTGTTGACTTAACTGAGATACAATCTTTATCATTCTTGAATTGTCATCATCATCGATCGGAACATCGATCGTAAGTTCAGCCGGGGAAGCTTGACTATCTATAGTTTCATCTTTACTTTCAGTGTCTCTCGGGTCAAGATCCCTCTAGAATTGGTTGGGGTGCCCGGGCCTGGGCCCACGCACCAATGATCAATTATCAACAAAACGGATGCAGAGAGATTCCTCTATGCCCTTTCCTTTCTCCTTTTGCTGTGCCCTACGCTGCTTAGCAACATAACAGGCCCGTCCAGTAGCCTAAACTCCTTGAACTACTCCGATCACATGATCGGTAGGGAATTTCAGAGTCAAGCACCATAGGGCAGTAGCTGCCCTGAACTCAGCAAGGGCCGGTCGGTCCAAAAAAGCATTATAAGGGGAGTCTATGTCCAATACAACAAACTACAATATCCGGACTCTCCAGCGTTCTCCAACGCCCAACTCCACTAGTAGCTCCACCACTCCAATGGGTATTGTAGCAGTTCCGTTGAAGCCGTGGATTCAAGAATGGCAGGATTTCAAATCTTTGGCTTCCATCTTCATCAAATCATAAGCTCGCTTAAAAAATATATTCAAGAAGCTTCCACTATCAACCAAGATCCTCTTCATCCAAGTAGGACCTACTTGAGCAGAGATGAAAAGTGGATCGATAGTGGGGGCTTCGACCTTATCAGCATCTCTGTTTCGGAACACGATGCCATCGGTCATCATCTTCTATTGCTTAGCCGAAGCCCCATCGTCACAATTACTACAACATTCAAAGTCTGCATGCCTGATATAGCTGGCATACGACTACATTTCCCTCTAGCATCGGTCTACTGGATGAGGACCACCACTTATTGTATTTATAACCAACCTTCCGTCAGTATGAGCAGGTTCCTCCTATCTTTCCTGGTTTGTTATACAATTTTGAGTTGATGGGCCCGCACCTCTTGATTGCGGCTCACGCACAAACTGATCCAACTTCCGTTCTCTAATCAGCTTCTCGATGAGCTCCTGCAAATGACGACATTCATTTGTATTGTTGCCATCACTCTCATGAAACCAACAAAAATTTTCTGTCTGTATTTGCCTCTCCGATCATGGCTTCGGAGCAGGCTTCTTGTACTGCATAGTATTACAGATCTGCAGATATACATTCTCTAGCGGCGTATTCGGTGGAGTGCAATTATCGAACATTGGAGCTCCATGTTGCGGACCACGGTTTTGATCTTGCCATTTGTTTTGATTGCCATTATCCCTCTACTGAGTTTGTTTGTTCTGGATATTTAACTAAACCTTTTCGAAATTCTCTCTGCACTGCTTGACTGCAACATTACTTTGAATTCCTTTGCACTAGGTCTCGCGTCATCCTTCTTCCTAGACTGTTTTGCGTCCTCCCTTCTCAAGAATTAGGCTGCTTTGGAATTGAAACGGTCCAATGACGCAGGAGGCTATCTAGCAAACCAATTTCCAAACTCGGAATCAGGATTATTCCGTTTAGTTAATGCCATCAAGATAGAGTTGTCATTGGGATTGCTTATCTCTGCACATGCAGTATGAAACCTCTCTAAACAGCGTCTAAGTGTTATCCCGGGAGCTTGGGTGATGCTGGATAGAGTATTGACATCTTTAGGCCTCGCAACGTGCATGCAGAATTGTTCTACAAACTTGATGGCCAACTGGTCAAAGCAAGAAATGGATCGAGGTGGCAATCGTGTGAACCACATAGTAGCCATGCCCACGAGGGAGATCGGGAAACTTCGGCATTTTACTGCATCATCAGCTCTCGCAGCACTCATCGATCATTCATACTCTAGGATATGTTGATTGGGATCAGAATTTCCTTCATAAATCGATAGAGCCAGCATTCTGGATCGCCGAGGGGGTTTAGCATAGAATATTTCATCTGTGAAAGGGATATGACTTCGAGGATTCCCCGGTCGTCGTTAGTAAGACCCTGACTCTCACAGATCATTTGACGAATCATAGTTGGTATATCCGACATCTGTACATTCTACGCATGTTGAGCCAAAGTGTGGTCGGGTTTCATAATGCGAGGCTGGACTGGACGTTGTCGACGGTCCATGTCTCGCCTCCTTGGCTCCAGTTCTTTAGGGATGTATGGTTCTGGAGTACGTCCACGCTGATGATGGTTCAGATCTGGCTGATTCTGTGCATCAACCCTTGGTTCCACAGCGGCGGTGTTAACACGGTAGTCTGTGGTGTAGTGAGGAACAATACCTCCTCGTGAGGAGGGTCTAGTCTAGGAGCTGGTCGATGGGCCAACTCTCAATTATCCAACGGCCATAGCAGGTTGATGTCCGGTGGGTTGTGTGTAACTCCCATCTAGCCGAGGTCGTGTAGATTTGTGATGATAGTCAGATGAGGCTAAACTCTTTGTGAAGGAATGAGAAGCATGATCTCTTTTGGATCTTCTACGCCTTTGGCTATTCAGCTAGTTAGTCAACTCAACGTTGGCGCTTAGCTGTTCAGTTAGTTGTTGCCAACTCTGGGTCAACTCTTGAAGCAAAATCTGAAATTCTTGTCTGGTAACCAAGCCTGATGGATCTGAAGGTCCGACAGCATTCTAGTTGGATGGAGGCAATTGCGTGGGATTCTGTCTATCCCGTCCTTCCTGATCGGCAGCATTGGAGGCGGTCCTTATACTAACCATATCGAGTAGTGAAGTCCTTCCCTAAATTTTATGCAAATCTGAATAGGTTGGAAGAGTTCTGAACTTGAGATCTGGATCTTCTTCTTGGATTTTTGCAATCCGATATCGATAGTAGATCCAAGGAGCAGGAGAAAAACTATGTTCTCTCGGTGAAAGCACCAAAGTGTTTGTATCAAAAATGGGCACAACACTCTTCGAAAGTGTTTGAGATAAAAATGAAGAATAGAAATGTAAAATGTGGATTATCTAACAAATACTCCAAAAATAAGTATGAAAACGTACAGAAACATAGCAGCTTAGAGTGGTTCGGCGTATTGCCTGCATCCACTATGAAGTTTGATGGCTTTATTGATATTCTCTTGATGATTACAATTGATTACAGTGGATTACAACGAATTACAATTCTGAAATTCGAGTACAATAGTAGCAATAGAGTGCAAAGTTGAATTTCGGCAGAGTCTGGGCGTCGAAGAGCCAACACATCCTTTTTCTATAGGCCCTGGGGCTCTATTTATACGTGTATGAGGCTGAAATCTCGCTCAGATCTCAGGAGAATTCTTCTGGCACATGGGTGGGCCCACGCGATCGATCCCATGATGTTTCGGCTCGATCCGTGATCGATAAGAAAGAATTTCATATCGGTCATTATTTGATCCAATCAGGTCAAAACTTGGCATGGACCTTCCTTAGGTTGTGCGTAAGCTCCTATGAAAATTTCATAGCATTTGGACTTGTGGATCTCGAGTTATGATCGATGCAAACTTGCAATTTTATGAAGGCTGTCGCGTTCGAATCGATGCCTTCGTATCGATCTATTCGAATCAATCCAGGCACGTGCTAGCAGGTTGACGTGGCGCGCACTCTACGAATTTATCCACTTTTTATGCCGAGTTGACCGAGTCGTTCCAAGGCTTGTGCTTTGTTCGTATGGATGGTTTGTGTTTCATTTCGTATCGATGGAAAGCATTGATTTTGTGTCAATCGTTTGTGGCGCTGTTTGCATCGATGTTCTCAGGTTACTTCGCGTCGTTGGCTGGGGTTCACTTCGTACCGATATTTAGTGGTTATTTCATATTGATAGAAGATACTACTTCGTATCGATCGTTCAATTCATATCGATCGTTAATCAATCGATACGAACTGTGCAATTGGAATCGATATGTATTGACTCCGAGTGGTGGATACAAAGACGAGAAAATGTGATGGATGCGAATTAAGACCAAGCCGAGTGGATATGAAGCAGAGCGTTCATGATGGATACGAATCGATGGATGCTTGATGGATATGAACTTGTCAATGCGATATGATGGATGCGACCCGTTCGATTCGAAACAATGCGTAGTTGGTGGAGTGAGATAGATCGATGCGAAGAAGGAGTTCCTCTGGTTGCCTGATGGATATGAATGGCATGACGCGATGGATACGAACTGGATCGATACAATAGACGGTTGCACCGATTTCCTTGACTCGTATCGATCATATCTTGAACATACGAACTCAGATCGACTTAAAATTTAGAACGTTGGCTTTCATGGCTTCGCTTGTCGTGTCTTGTCAATTGTAGCCTAATTCAGACTAGGATAAAACTTATCGATATCCATTGTGAACTGGTGCATACTCGATAATCAGGACAAGCGATCCTTGGTTTTCAGTCAATTTCTTGATATCTCGGCCTTGCCAAAAGGTGGGATAACACCAAGCATCGATCACAAAGGCATAGCACTAGATGGATATGAGGATGGAAGAAGTCAACTCGGAGCTAAACATGAATCGGTCTGAAGATTTAGCACCACGTCAGTCTAAAAGCACGTGCACTGATCGGTTCGAAAGGAACGACACGAAATGTATCGATTCGAACGTGACAGCCTAAAGGAAACGCTATCTTGCATTGATCATAACTCGCAATCCACAAGTCGAAATGCTATGAAATTTTCATAGGAGCTTACGTACGACCTAGGGAAGGTTCATGCCAAGTTTCGACTCGATTGGGTCAAATCTTGATCGAAACGAAATTCATTCGTATCGATCACGGATCGAGCCGAAACTTCATGGGATAGATCGCGTGGGCCCATCCACATGCCAGAAGAAGTCTCTCGAGATCTGAGCAAGATATCAGCCTCCTACGCCTATAAATAGAGCCCCACGGCCTATAGAAGGGGGATCTTTTTGCTCTCCGACGTCCAGACTCTGCCGAATTAAACTTTGCACTCCATAGCTACTGTTGTACTCAAATTTCAGAATTGTAATTCACTGTAATCCATTGTAATCAATTGCAATCGACAAGTGAATATCAAAAAACTCATCAAACTTCATAGTGGATGTAGGCAATATGCTGAACCACTCTAAATTGTTGTGCTTATGTGCGTTTCCATACTTGTTTTTGGGGTATTTGTTAGATAATCCTCATTTTATATTTCCATTCTTCTTTTTTATCTCTTCAAATACTTCCAAAGAGTGTTGTGCCTATTTTTGGTACAAACACTTTGGTTCTTTCACTAAGAGAATACAGTTTTTCTCCTGCTCCTTGGATCTACTATCGATACCGGATTGCACAAATCCAAGAAGAAGATCCAGATCTAAAGTTTATAATCCTTCCAACCTATTTAGATTTGCATAAAATCTAGGAAAGGACTTCACTATTCACCATGGTTAGCATAAGGACTGCCTCTACAGCTGCAGATCAGGAACGACGGGATAGATAGAATCCCGTACAATTGCCTCCATCCAACCAAAATGCTACCTGACCCATAGATCTATCAGGCCCGGTTACCAGACAAGAGTTTCAGATGCTGCTTCAAGAGTTCACCTAGAGTCAGCAACAACTGACTGAACAGCTACGTGCCAATGCAGAGTTGACTAACCAGCTAAGCCACCAAAGGTGTAGAAGATCAAGAAGAGATCATGCTTCTCATTCCTCCACCGAGAGCTCAGCCTCATCCGACTACCATCACCGATCTACGCGTCCACGGCTATACGGGAGTAACACTCAAGCTACTGGACATCAACCTACACTAAACATCTGGCAAACCAGAGTTGGCCCGTCAACCAGCTACCAGGCTGGACCCTCCTCCAGGGGGGTATTGCACTTTATTATACCACAGACATCCGTGCTACCGCTGCCACTATTGAACCATGGGTAGATGCCCAAATCAACCAGATCTGAACCATCGTCAGCATGGACATACTCCCGAGGCCTACATTCCGAAGAACTTCAAGCCAAGGAGGCGAGATACAGACCGTCGACAACGATCGATCCAACCTTGTATTGTGAAACCCGACCACACCTTGGCCCAACAAGCACAAAATGTACAGATGCTGGACATTCCCACAATGATCCGTCAAACGATTCGAGAGAGTCAAGGTCTCACAAATGACTACCGAGGAATCTCCCAGAGTCATACTCCCTTTACTGACGAAATACTTTATGCTAAACCTCCTCGATGATTCAGGATGCCAACTTTACCAGTTTATGAAGGAAATTCAGATCCCAATCAACATATCCTGAAGTATGAATGGTCGATGAGTGCTGCGAGAGCTGATGATGCAGTAAAATGCTAAAGCTTCTCGATCTCCATGGGGGCATCGCTACTATGTGGTTCACTCAATTGCCATCTCGATCCATTTCCTGTTTCAACCAATTGGCCACTAAATTTGTTGAACAATTCTGCATGCACTTCGCAATTCCAAAGGACGTGAACACCCTATCTATTGTCACTCAAGCTCCTGGAGAGACACTTCGACGTTATTTAGAAAGATTCCATGCTACTTATGCTGAGATCAGCAACCCAAAAGATAACTCCATTCTCATGGCTTTAACTAAGGGGATTGACCTCGATTCTGAATTCGGCAACTAGTTGGCTGGAAAACCACCTGCGTCATTGAACCGTTTCTATTCCGAGGCAGCCCAATTCTTAAGAAGTGAGGATGCGAAACAGTCTAGGAAGAAAGATGATGTAGGGCCGAGTATGGAAGGGATCCAAAGTAATGTTGTGGTCAAACAGCCTAGGGAGAGTTCTGGGAAAGTTCAGTTGAATATACAAAGTAAACAAAACCAACAGCGGGAGAATGTGAATCAAAATAGAAAGCGAGATCAAAATCGTGGCCCACAACGCAAAACTCCTATGTTTGATAATTACACTCTTTTGAATACGTCGCTGGAGAATGTGTATTTACATACTTGTAATACCATTCGATATAAGAAATCTGCACCAAAACCATCATCAGAGAGGCAAATCTAAACGGGAAAATTTTGTAGGTTTCACGAAAGCTATGGCCACTAATAAATGAATGTCGTTATTTGCAAGATCTCGTTGAGAAGTTGATTAGAGAAAGGAAGTTGGAACAGTTTGTGTGGGCGCCGCAGTGCAAAGGTGCGGGTCCATCAAATCAGAATGATACGCCCAATCAGGCAAGACAGGAGGAACCCACTCGTACCGGCGGAAGGCTAGTGATAAATGCTGTTAGTGGTGGTCCTCATCCAACAGACCAAAGCTGGAAGTAAATGCAGATTTCAAATGTTGTGGTAATTTGGAAGATAGAGCTCCAACCAAATGATAGAGAGTGATAACTGATGACATCGTGTTTCGAAATAGAGATGTTGACAGGGTCGAATCCCCAACTATCGATCCACTGGTCATATCATCTCAATTAGGTCATGCTTCGATGAAGAGGAATCTAGTCGACAGTGGAAGTTCTGTGAATATAATATTTAAGCGGGCCTATGGTCGGATGAAGATGGAGGCCAAAGATTCGAAACCTTGTCAATTCCGTATTCATAGCTTCGACGGGAATGCAACCATACCCACTGGGGTGGTAGAACTACCAGTGGAATTGGGAGTTGGAGAGCATTGGAGAGTCCGGGCTTTGCAATTTGTTGTATTGGACATAGACTTCCCTTACAATGCTTTCTTGGGCCGACCGACCCTTGCTGCATTCAGAGCTGTTATTGCCCCATGGTGTTTAACTTTAAAATTCCTTACCACCAATGGAGTTGGAGTTGTTTAGAGAGATTAGGCTAAGTTGAGAGCAGCCGCATACTGAAATGAAGTCCCCCGATTACATAATGTCAAAGTACGATCCCGAACCTTCAAACTCGGCAATTTCGTCCACAAAAAAGTCCACCCGGTACCTTCGTTCACAAGACCAACGTGGGAAGGGCAATATGTGATTAAACGAAAGCTCGAAAATGACACGTTTATGTTATCAACCGTTGGCGGTCCTACTTTGTCAAGAGCTTAGAGTGGCGAGGATCTTCGTCATTGCTACATATGACAGGCTTTATTTATTTAGTCTATTATTCTTTTGCAATTTGTTTCAGCATTTCGAAATTTGAATTTTTAATAAGGCAACTAACTTTGCCGTATCTTCTCATTTCAACAATAAAATACCGTCTCTTCAAGCTAGAGTTGTGATTTATAGAATGTGGCATACAACCATCACGACGCACGAAAAGCTAAGTTCCATCATACGTGGAATTTATTCAAATATGAATTGACTGTGATACGACCGACCACTCACTAAGTGAAACCCCGACCTTGGGGGCAAGCCATCATGCTAAAGACATAAATAGGGAGTGACTTCAGTCTCCCATAGTGCATGTTGGAGTATAAACTCATAAATGCGGTTCCAAAGAGGGTGGACCCGTCCACCTAACGAATTCGACCATATCCTAACCAAGTTCGAGGAGGATGGATCCATCCATCTAATGACCTCACCTGTTAACTGGGGGTGGTTGTGAATCGACCATCCACGATCCCGATAAATCCATCATTCCCGGAGTGCGAATTAAATCGTAAAAGGCCCAAGCTGATGTGGCTGACCATCTTCGTCCAACTCCAAACTCCCAGAGTGCGAGTAGGAGTATAAACTCATAAGTACGGTTCTGAAGAGGGCGGACCCGTCTACCTAACGAATTCGACCATATCCTAACCAAGTTCGAGGAGAATGGATCCGTCCATTTAATGACCTCACTTGTTAACACGGGGTGGATGTGAATTGGCCATCCATGATCTAGATAAATCAATCGTTCCCAGAGCACAGATGAAATCCTAAAAGCTTAAACATATGTGACTGACCATCTGTCGACCAACTCCAAGTTCCCAGAGTGCAATTTGGAGTGTAAACATCAACTCTAAGTTTCCAAAGTTCGAATTGAAGTATAAACATCAATTCTAAGTTCCCAAAGAGCAAGTTGGAGTATAAACGTCAAATCTAAGTTCCGAGAGTGCGAATTGAAGTATAAACACCAGCTACGAATTCTCAAAGTGCGAGTTGGAGTATAAACATCAAATCCAAGTTCCCGAAGTGCGAACTGAAGTGCAAACGTCTATTGTCTCTGGATTCCTAGAGTGCGAACCAGATTATCGGTCGCAAATAACTTAAGTCCCCAGAGCATGGACATATACTCAAAAATTAAAGAGGCACGATCGACCGCCGACATACAAATGCATATCCCCGGAGTGTGGACGTGATCATTACTAAGTGAGCGAGTGTGATTTGACCACTCAACTCTCACTTGTTTTAGCATCGATTCGACGATGTTAAGCTTTAAAAAATGAATGCAAACTACAATCGCTAGTTGATCCTTGAAACTCATCCCCGGGACAGGGGCAGAACTTAAGTGTTAACCATTGACTGAAGCAGTGCAACGTTAGAGTACAACTTAATCTCCAGTTATGACTCATGTCTGTGATTTTAGGACTTGACAAATAAAAACAAACTCGACTCAAAGGATGAAATTCCGCAAGTGCACTGGACTGAAATTCAAATACTAGAACACTTGAGCATAAAAGATAGTGATAGAGTTAAAGCCAAAAACAAAATTTCATTTCAACTAACCGTAAATGAAGTTCATATACAAATTTTTCCAAAATTCCTACTAGCAGGGCCGAACCTACATCTATACACGACCTACGAAAGGAAAGCAAAACAAATTCCAATCTACCAAAAAATGGGCTGAAGAGGTCTATCTACTCTTTCTTCTTCCTCAGCTTCTTCTTCGGCATAGACCCACTGGAGCCGCTAATGATTTTCCGCTTTGAACTCTTGCCTTTTGGTGGATGGTCCCCAGGGGGAGCATGATCTCAACGTCCTCCTCTGAACTCGAGTGTACGGGAATACTTTCTGCAGGTGGAGTCGGAGGAGTCGGATCTACTACAGGGGGCGGAATAGGCACGCTGGTATCAACATTTGTACCACTAGGTGATATCATTCTTAGTGGAGCTGGGCCAGGCGCCGCCATTCCACCTCCAGAACTACCACCATGTGTCGCTGCCCCCATTTCAGCATTGATTTTGGCCAATATTTCTTCTTCCCGAATCGGTTGAGCTTTGCCGGGGGCAGCATTGGTCTGAATTAAAGAGCCTAAAGCAGACGTGAGTCCACTTATGAAAAATGGTAAGTCTGCAAAAGGTTCACTGTGGCGACCGAGGAGTTCATTCATCGTCGGCTCGTCGAAAGAAAGTGAACCCCCCTACGTTCCATCGATCGACGTAGTCATTGTCATGGTAGTCGCTTCAGTAATAATGGCCTCCTGCACTTGGTGTGATTCTTGGCTTGCAGGAGGCACTATCAGTTTAACTCCCATCACTGGACAAAGAATAAGAGAGATTGTTAGTAAACGCTTCAAGACAAGTTCTTTATTTCGAACGCGCGTGAGATTTGTTAAGAGTACCTTCATAAGTTTGGCTCGTGGACGACTGAGCGGCTTCAGAAGAATGCTCTTTAACAAAAGATAACTGCGTCTGCTCCAGATTATAAGAGGGGACAGATTGGGGATCAACTGCTGGTGCAGGATCAGATTGGGTTGGCACAGGAGTGTCCAGACTTGTATCGTGATGCTCAACACCTGAACCTTCCCCTACTTTCGAGCGTTGGGCACCGAGCTTCTCCTTTTCATGCAAAATCATTGACTCATGGAGAATCTTCCTTTCATCCTTAGTTATCACGCGATTCTCGAGCTTAAATTCATCAAATGATTCGCCCAGATGCACTGCCTTCTCCTCCTCGACCAATTGGCTCCAAGCGTTATAGAGAAGTGTTGAATAGTTTTCGAGCCAGGCCAAAGTTTTATGTTTCAGCACGCTGGCGTTATAGGTGACGAGAAGATCTTCTATACAGCCTCCAACCTGGACTGCGCTACCCGAACCTACTCCTCAACCGCAGATTCCACCATGCGAACCTTAGCCACTGCTGCATCCCTTTCACCTTGAAGCACCACTGCTTGATCACATGCCTCCTGTGCTGCAGTGTTGGCATCATCCCTCTCTTTGTTAATTACAGAAACTTTAGACTAAAGCTTGTTAAGCTCTTTGAGGGCCACATCTCGCTCGGTAGTGACGGTGGTGTTCCGATGACTCATTTCCTCCACCAAGGCGTAGTGTGATTGCCTCATCCTCTTCATGGTCGATTTGGCCTCATCGACCTTTTTAAGGGCCTCCATTTCTGATTTTCGGGAGGACTCGGCTTCAGTATTGAGCACAGATACGGTCCTTCTAAGCAAGCTCCTTCTCCAACTTCTCAGTGACAGCTGCCCGTTCAAAGGCCACCTTCAATGCTTTTTTCATGGCCTTACCCCACTCCTTGTATTGAAAGTAAATGTCATGGATGTAGTCGTGCATCGTATTCTCAGCCTCTATTGGAATTCTATTTAAGTGCGAGGGTAAAATATAACAATCAAAGCAGATATCTGAAAAATCCTTCTTCAATTGGGCGATTTTAATCGCTCCTTCCCCTGTAGGCTCGGTAGGGACCTTCTCTGAAATTATGGGAGTCGCTATTTCAGTTATGTGATGGTAAGTTTCAGGTCTTGAAACGTGAGAAGACGGCTTGTGCCATGAAGTTTCCGGAGGACGTGAGACATAAACAGGAGGCTGACAGGGTTTCTAGGAGGGGGAGAATGAGATCGAGATCGGTGCCTGTACTCCCTATCTTTGTCATGTCTCTCCTGATTGGAGTACCCACGGTCGTAGTCCCTATTTGACTCTCTCCTACATGGCATAGAATATGTTGAAGATCGGCGAGCATTTCGAAGACTCCCTAACATTGAGTCTCGATCAGACATTGTATCTACAAAGTAAAAGAAGAACGGAGTTAATAATCTTCTAAAGTAAGCAACTTATGGTTGGGAATTGTGTAATGCCATGAAGTGTATATATATGTGCAACCCACCAACCAACCGAAAGTGTCGGCCATACTTGTGGGCAGAGATTCGCTTAAATTTAATGCACACTGAAGCTCATCCAACCCGGCGTTATCCTGGAGTGACACATAATCCGAGAATGGGATATCGGCGAGCCCATCGAAGAGGTTTTCCACCTGTGAAGGAGGAGCCTCTGAAATTTTAATCCCAGGAACAGGAAAAGACACGACCATAGATTTCCGTCTCTCGGATTTAAAGCGTTTGAAAGCAGCTGCCTTGCCTTTTCTCTTTCCTTCGAAACCATGAAAGGCATCAGAAGGCCCGACCGCAAGTTCATCGTCAGTGGGTGTTCTCTCTGGATCAACCCCTTCGAAACAACTCCAGACATCTTATGCTTAGCTCGTTTCTTCGAGATAGCTCTTAACATTCTTTCAACCCTTATACTTTGGCTACGCTCGATTAATCTAATGATTCTCAAATTTCTATCTGTCAAAACAGAGTCGATGTCCCTCTCTTCACTTCGAACTTCTTGAAGAATCCAAACTATCTCTTTGAAATGTGCACCTTCGGGCCGGGGAATTACAGCTGTAAAGGAAAACGAGATATAAGTTTGGCATCAGTCATGATTATCTTATTAGCTACTTGAGAAGACTGCGGTACTTACGTTTGAATAACCATCGACTGGCAAATCCTGGGGGGCATCGAACATAAAACCATTCTGTTTTGAAGCAACTTAACCTAGTCCAAGACCCCGTTACTACTTATCAATTTCTGACCACTTCTAGGAATGTAAAAGATGGGCTATCTCCTCGGCTCTTGACGTTGAATAAATATCTAATCTCGATCGGTGTAGAGGGTCGAAAGAGATTCTCCATGAATACGATGAATAAGCTGTTCAACAAAGCATATCAGTTGGGGTGTAGTTGAGATGGAGCGATTCCTAGAAAAGATAAAACTTCCCTAATGTATTGGTTGAAAGGGGGAAGTGTTCCAACCGCACATGCATGACGATTGAATGCGGTAAATCCTTTCGGTGGATAGTGCAGTCTATCAGTCGGTCCCGGTAATAGCACATCGTCTAGCTACAGGCCGCCCCTTAAACATATTCATCCCAACATGTCTTCAGAAACATTGGACGGTACATAGTCTGCACATTACCAATAAACGAAGCGCCGGGTAGCTCATACGGAGCTGGATCTAAACTTCAGCCGTGATGGCCGGTATCTTGATTATTGGGGGTGAACTCTGAACTTCCTACTATTGCGAGCTTGAAGGTTCCATAACTAACTAACTTATGAGAAATCATCATTAGACGATAATAAGCCCATGCATCCCCTAGTGTAAAGTGCGTAAATGTGTTGTGCAAGTGCAGTGCTGCATAATATTTAAGAAATCCGACATAATTAGAGAAACTTTCAAACGATAAGACTTCAAAATTCTACCGGAGTGACCGTCATTGCTGGCCATCACAGCCATGCCATCTAGACTTTGGAGACTAATCTAGGTTAAAGTTCGTCAAATTGGTTAAGTTACGGTTCCATCGACAAGCTTCAAAGGGCAATTCAATATGTAGTGAAACAGTTATGTTCACATATGCAAGGTAAAAGCTCGTCGGAGTCGAGTGTTCAAGTATGTATGAAATTTCGTATCCATCAAGATCTAAGCTTCGATCAATCGGCAAAGAGCTTTGGTTTCATATCAGTCGAAACTTATTAACTTCATATCGATCGAAGCTCAACGACTTCGTATCGATCAAGTTACAAAGAATTCGCATCGATCAGAGATTACTTGTTTTGTATCGACCCCCAAGCCAGAGATTCAAATCCTGCCATGAATTTTATATCTATTGCTGACTATTCGGTTTCGTATCGATCGTCTCTAATCGATACGAACTGTTATCGCAGTGGATCGATACGAAATTCACTATTTTACCGATCAATTACTCATCGATGCGAATCTCGTGCCCAGATCAATACGAGACAAGCCTTCCCTTCCTTTTCATGGATACGAAGTTGAAGCTACGCGGCTCTCCTCACTTCATCCTTTCCAAAATAAATCAGACGCCATCTCCTCTATGCTCGACCTCGCTCTGGCCCATCTCCAGCCTCCATTTCACCAGAATCGGTCTCGGAGGCAAACAGAATGGTGAAGATTTTGAGTCTCATCATTTACACATTGGATTCATTCGATGGATTACCTAGATTTAACAGTTGATTTAAGGGATTGAAAGGTTGATTTGGTTCGAAGACAAAAGTAGTTCCAAGTTCTCCTAATCCGGAGCGATACGAAAGCAGAGAGTAAAGTAGCAAATGAGGAAAAATGGCTAAGTACAGACGTATTTTTATGGATGCGTGGTCAAAGTAAAACGATTCGTCTCCTGGTCATTGCGACCAATCCCAACCAGTTCTCCATCTCATCGATACGAACCACCCTATTCGTCTCCACTATTTTTAATTCCTTCCAAGGCGAATCGATACGAACTACACTGTTCGAACCCATCAAGTCACTGCCCCTAAAGGCTTGTATCCATCGATACGAATTGGCTGTTGGAATCCAACAGGCTCAAGCTTCACCGATACGAAGTAGTGCAACGAAGACTTTTTTGAAACATCGAATTCCATCGATAGGAAGTGCTTATTCATATCAATTGTTTTGTCTCCATCTAAGACGAAGCAATGCGAACTATGTTAGTCGTATCCATCAATATACAACCCATAAAGATTCGTATCCATCAGTGTGAATGTTTATTTCGTATCCATCGATGCAAATCATACCGGTACAAGGACAGCCTTTTAACCGTTTACATCGATCCAGGAGAGGGTCGATACGAAGGGACATTCAAAAACAACTGTCAAACTTTGTTACAACTCGAATCCCAAATCAGTTCAGGAGAGGATCAATATCGGATTTGATGCGAGAAAACTGACAACAACTTGTAAACGTGCGAACGTTAACAAGATTCAGGTTAACATATTACATACATGTCAGACCAAATTTTCAATTTTCAAAATTCACAGGTTAAATGCTCACCTGGTGACGATTACAATAGCAAACAGCAAATCGCTATCATGTAGAAATCAGTCACAACAATACAGGGTACAATAGTTGGCAATCAGTAGCTCATATTACTAAAAAATCGGTCAAGAGTACAGATTTCAAAAAGACGATAATCATTCAGCAAGTTGGCTAGAACTATTCAGAGTGAAGGTTGCAGCTTTTCAAAGCTCGTCATGTTCACACAAGGCGTACTTTGGGGGGAAAATGTTATCTCGCCTTTTGGCAAGGCCTAGATATCAAGGAATTGACTGAAAATTAAGGATCGCTCATTTCGAATGTCAAGTACGCATAGGTTCATTATGGATATCGGTGAATTTTGTCCGAGTCTGAATCGAGTTACAATTGAAAAGACATGATAAGAAAAGCTATGAAATACAATGTTGGAAGTTTCAAGTCAATCGGAGTTCATGTGCTCAAAATATGATCGTGACAATTCGAGAGAGCAAGCTGTTCGAATCAATCGATGGCCGAATTATTCGTTTCAATCATAAATCACATCGATCAGAACGCACTATTTCGCATCCATTTGATGAAAGGATTTGTTCGAATCCATCGTCTACAAATAGTTTCGAATAGATCAGTAGCAAGTGGGTCTACTTTGAACCAATCCAAGCCTACTTGTTTCGTATCTATCCTTCTCGTACCGCTTCGCACTGATCGATCTACCTCTGTTTCGTATCGACCAAACAGAGTCTACTTCGTACCCATTTGGAAACTCTTACTTTGTGTTGAGTGACAAGTACCATCTTCGTATCCATCGAGGATGACATTCTTCGTATCCATCCAAATGCAGGTCAATTTCAAATCGGTCAGCTGTTGCCAATTTCGTATCCATCGAGTCGACCAAGTATCATCTGCACTTCGTATCGATCGACCACAGATCGATACGAATTAGGAACCTACCCATCGATATGAAATGGACAACCGGGAATCGTTACGAAATGAAGCGCGATCGATGTGAACGAGAGCATAGATGATCAATACGAAGAGAAGAGCTAAGCATCGATTACAAAGGCATAGCACTCGATGGATACGAGGATGGAAGCAGCCAACTCGGTGCTAAACATGGATCAGTGCGAAGATTTAGCACCACGTCAGTCTTCAAACACGTGCACTAATCGATTTGAAAGGAACAATATGAAATGTATCAATTCGAACGTGACGGCCTAATGGAAATGCAATCTTGCATTGATCATAACTCGCAATCCACATGTCCAAATGCTATGAAATTTTCATAGAAGCTTACGTACGACCTAAGGAAAGTTCATACCAAGTTTCGACTCAATTGGGTCAAATCCTGATTGATACGAAATTCGTTCGTATCAATAACGGATCGAGCCGAAACTTCATGGGATCGATCGCGTGGGTCCACCTACGTGCCAGAAGAAGTCTCCCGAGATTTGAGCAAAATATCAGCCTCCTACGCCTATAAATAGAGACCTAGGGCCTATAGAAGGAGGATCTTTTTGCTCTCCGGCGTCCAGATTCTCCCGAATTCAACTTTGCACTCCATAGCTGTTGTTGTACTCAAATTTGAGAACTGTAATTTGCTATAATCCACTGTAATCAATTGTAATCGGTAAGTGAATATCAAAAAAGTCATCAAACTTCATAGTGGTACGCCGAACCAGTCTAAATTGCTGTGTTTCTGTGCATTTTCATACTTGTTTTTGGAATGTTTGTTAGATAATCCTCATTTTACATTTCTATCTTCATTTTTATCTCTTCAAATACTTCCGAAGAGTGTTGTGCCCATTTTTGGTACAAACAGCTGGTCTTTAACTTACCATCGTTGGAGAGTGGTGCACCAGGGTACTGTTTTGTTTCAAATCCATGCACCCATTTCTAAAAGTCGTACGACACTATTTTGGCATTTGGGACGGATATTGCACCTTGCACGTAGATGTTGCACCCTGTGGATATCGGTTCTTCAGACGACCATAACTATAGGCTCGTTTAGAGCTACGGCAGCCATTACCAGTCAAAATGAAGCTCTCCATGAGTTATACGGTCTGACCACTTTAAGCCGTCATCGGATAGTTTCATACCCAAAAAAGACTATCCAAACCTCAATCAGATCTCAGAAGATTTTTACCCTTTTTTTTGTCAGGTGCATTTTTACGTAAAAAAGGGATCACCGTGGCTGGTCCTCGATTTACCATCTCTGAAGAGTGGTGCATTATGGTATTGTTCCGTTTCAAATCCTTGCATCCATTTCTAAGAGTCGTACGACACTGATTTCGCATCTGGGATGGATGTTGCACCTTGCACCGTAGATGTTGCACCCTATGGATATAGATTCTTCGGACGACCTTAAATGTTGGCTCGTTTAGAGTTACATGAGCCATATCCAGTCAAAATGAAGCTCTCGTTGAGTTCAACAGCTTTGACCACCTTTAGTCGTTA
This sequence comes from Allium cepa, assembly GCA_030765085.1. Taxonomy (NCBI): domain Eukaryota; kingdom Viridiplantae; phylum Streptophyta; class Magnoliopsida; order Asparagales; family Amaryllidaceae; genus Allium; species Allium cepa. Next base: position 186,715,454 of record CM060937.1, on the reverse strand, counting down.
TTGGATAGTTTCATACTCAAAAAAGACTATTCGATCCTTAATTGGTTCTCGAAAGCTTTTTACCCTTCGTTTTTTCATCATGTGCAATTTTACGTTAAAACATGATCACTGTTGCTGGTCTACGATTTACCATCGTTGGAGAGTGGTGCACCATGGTATTGTCCCATTTCAAATCCATGCATCCATTTCTAAAAGTCGTACGACACTATTTTGGCATTTGGGATGGATGTTGCACCTTACATCATAGATGTTTCACCCTATGGATATCGATTCTTCGGACGACCATAACTGTTGGCTCGTTTAGAGATACAAGAGCCATAACTAGTCAAAACGAAGCTCTCTGTGAGTTCTACGGCTTTGACTGCTTTAAGCCGTCGTTGGATAGATTCATATCCAAAAAAGACTTTTCGAACCTCAATGGCGTCTTGGAAATTTTTTCCCTTCGGTTTTTCATCACGTGCATTTTTATATTAAAATAGGATCACTGTGGATGGTCTTTGATTTACCGTCGCTGGAGAGTGGTGCACCATGATACTGTTCCATTTCAAATCCATGCATCCATTTCTTAAAGTCGTACGGCACTGTTTTGGCATTCAGGATGGATGGTGCACCTTGCAATGTAGATGTTGTACCCTATGGATATCGATTATTCGGACGACCATAACTGTTGGCTCGTTTAGAGTTACAGGAGCTACAACCAGTCAAAACGAAGCTTTCTATGAGTTCTACGGTTTTGACCGCTTTAATCCATCATTGGATAGTTTCATACCCAAAAAATACTATCCGAACTTCAACTGTCTCGGAAGTTTTTTGCCCTTCATTTTTTCGTCACGTGCATTTTTACGTTAAAACGGGACCACCGTGGCTGGTCTTCGATTTGCCATTGCAGGAAAGTGGTGCACCATGGTACTTTTCCATTTCAAATCCATTCACCCATTTTGAAAAGTCATACGACAGGGTTTTGGCATTTGGGACAGATGTTGCACCTTGTGGCGCAGATGTTGCACCCCGTGGATATCGATTCTTCAGACGACCATAACTTTTGGCTCGTTTAGATTTACAGGAGCCATAACCAGTCAAAACGAAGCTCTCCGTGGGTTCTACGGCTTTGATTGTTTTAAGATGTCATTGGATAGTTTCATACCCAAAAAAGACTATCCGAAGCTCAATTGGGTCTCTGTAGTTTTTTACCCTTCGTTTTTCTCGTAACGTGCATTTTTATGTTAAAACGGAATCGCCGTGGCTGGTCTTCGATTTACCATCGCTGGAGAGGGGTGAACCATGGTTCTTTTCCATTTTTAATCCATGCAACCATTTCTAAAAGTCACACTGCACTATTTTGGCATTTGGGATGGATGTTGCACCTTCCCCCATAGATGTTGCATCCTGTGGATAACGATTCTACGGACGACCATAACTATTGGCTCGTTTAGAGTTACGGGAGCCATAACCAGTTAAGATGAAGCTCTCTGTGAATTCTACGATTTTGACCACTTTAAGCCATCAATGGATAGTTTCATACCAAAAAAGACTATCTAAAGCTCAATCGGGCCTTGAAAGATTTTCATTCTTCGTTTTTTCATCACGTGCATTTTTACATTAAAATGGGATCACCGCGGCTGGTCTTCGATTTACCAACCCTGAAGAGTGGTGTACCATGGCACTGTTTTATTTCAAATACATGCACCCATTTCTAAAAGTCGTGCGACACTGTTTTGGCATTTCGGACGGATGTTTCACCTTGCACCGTAGATGTGGCAACTTGTGGATATCGATTCTTCGGACGACCATAATTGTTGGCTAATTTAGAGTTACGGGAGCCATAACCAGTCAAAAGAAGCTCTCTGTGAGTTTGGTGGCTTTGACCGTTTTAAGCCTTCATTGGATAGTTTCATTCCCTAAAAAGACTATATGAACCTCAGTCGGGTCTCGGATGTTTTTTAACCCTTCGTTTTTTTGTCACGTTCATTTTTACATTAAAATGGGATCACCGTGGCTGGTCTTCGATTTACCATCGCTGGAGAGTAGTGCACCATGGTACTATTCCGTTTCAAATCCATGCACCCATTTCTAAAAGTCGTACGACACTGTTTTGGCATTTGGGATGGATATTGCACCTTGCACCGTAGATGTTGCACCCTGTGGATATCAATTCTTCGGACGACCATAACTGTTCACTCGTTTAGAGTTATGGGATCCATAGGTAGTAAAAACAAAGCTCTCTGTAAGTTCTACGGCTTTTGACCGCTTTAAGCCATCATTGGATAGTTTCATACCCAAAAAGACTATCCGAACCTCAATCGGGTCACGGAAGTATTTTAAAATTCGTCTTTCCGTCACATGCATTTTTATATTAAAACGGAATCACCATGGCTAGTCTTCGATTTACCATCCCTAGAGAGTGGTGCACCACGGTACTGTTCCATTTCAAATCCATGCATCCATTTCTAAAAGTCGTGCGGCACTGTTTTCGCATTTGGGACGGATGTTGCACCTTGCAACGTAGATGTTGCACCCTATGGATATCGTTTCTTCGAACGACCATAACTATTGGCTCGTTTAGAGTTACAGAAGCCATAACCAGTCAAAACGAAGCACTTTGTAAGTTCTACGGCTTTGACTACTTTAAGCCATCATTGTATAGTTTCTTACCCAAAAAGACTATCCGAACCTCAATCGGGTCTCGGAAGTTTTTTGCCCTTCATTTTTTCGTCACGTGCATTTTTACGTTAAAATGGGATCACTGTGGCTGGTCTTCGATTTACCATCACTGGAGAGTGGTGCACCATGGTATTGTTTCGTTTCAAATCCATGCACCCATTCTTAAAAGTCGTATGGCATGGTTTAGGCATTTGAGATGGATATTGAACCTTGCACCATAGATGTTGCACCCTGTGGATATCGAAATTTCAGACGATCATAACTATTGACTCGTTTGAAGTTGCGGGAGCCATAACAGGCAAAATGAAGCTCTTTGTCAATTCTATGGCTTTGACGACTTTAAGCCTTTATTGGATACTTTCATGCCCAAAAATGACTATCCGAACCTAAATCGGGTCTTTGTAGTTTTTTACCCTTCGTTTTTACGCCACTTGCATTTTTACATTGAAACGGGATCACTATGGCTTGTCTTTGATTTTCCTTCGCTGGAGAGTGTTGCACCACGGTATTGTTCCATTTCTAATCCATGCACCTATTTATAAAAGTCGTGCGACGCTATTTTGGCATTTGGGATGGATGTTGCACCCTGTGGAATTTTGATTCTTCGAACGACCATAACTGTTGGCTCATTTAGGGTAACGGGAGCCATAACCAGTCAAAACGAAGCTCTATGTGAGTTCTATAGCTTTGACCACTTTTAGCCGTTATTGGATAGTTTCGTACCCAAAAAAACTATCCAAACCTCAATCGGGACTCGAAAGATTTTATCCTTCGTTTTTCCGTCACGTGCATTTTTACGTTAAAACAGGATCACCGTGGCTGGTCTTCGATTTACCATCGCGGGAGAGTGGTGCACCATTATACTTTTCCGTTTCAAATCCATACACCCATTTATAAACGCCGTATGGAACTATTTTGGCATTTGGGATGGATGTTGCACCTTGCACCGTAGATGTTGCACCCTGTAGATATCGATTCTTCGGACGACCATAACTGTTGTCTCGTTTAGAGTTGCGAGATCCATAACAAGTCAAAATAAAGCTCTCTTTGATTTCTATGTCTTTGACTGTTTTAAGCCGTCATTGGATAGTTTCATAGCCAAAAAAGACTATCCGAACCTCAATCGGGTCACGGATGTTTTTTACCCTTCGTTTGTTCGTCACGTGCATTTTTACGTTAAATTGGGATCACCGTGGCTGGTCTTCGATTTACCATCGTTGGAGAGTGGTGCACGTGGTACTTTTCCGTTTCAAATCGGTGGACCCATTTCTAAAAGTCGTACGGCACTGATTTGGCATTTGGGACGGATGTTGCACCGTGCAACGTAGATGTTGCACTCTATGGACATCGATTATTCGAACGACCATAACTGTTGGCTCGTTTAGAGTTACGAGAGCCATAAACAGTCAAAATGAAGCTATCTGTGATTTCTACGGCTTTGACCACTTTAAGCCATCATTGGATAGTTTGATACCCCAAAAAGACTATCCGAACCTCAGTCGGGTCTCGGAAGCTTTTTACCCTTCGTTTTTTCATCACGTGCATTTTTACGTTAAAACGGGATCACCATTGCTGGTCTTCGATTTACCATCGTTGGAGAGTGGTGCGCCATGGTATTGTTGCATTCAAATCCATGCACCCATTTCTAAAAGTGGCACGGCACAGTTTTGGCATTTGGGACGGATATTGCACCTTGCACCGTAGATGTTGCATCCTATGGATATCGATTCTTCGGACGACCATAAATGTTGGCTCGTTTAGATTTACGGTAGCCTCAACCAGTCACAACGAAGCTCTCTATGAGTTCTACGGCTTTGACCACTTTAAGCCGTCAATGGATAGTTTCATACCCAAAAAAGACTATCCGAACCTCAATCGGGTCTTGAAAGTTTTTTGCCCTTCATTTTTCAATCACATGCATTTTTACGTTAAAACGGGATCACCGTGGGTTTTCTTCGATTTACCATCACTGAAGAGTGGTGCACATGGTACTGTTCCATTTCAAATCCATGCATTCATTTATAAAAGTCATACGACATTGTTTTGGCATTTGGGACGGATGTAGCACCTTGCACCGTAGATGTTGCAACCTATGGATATCGATTCTTCGTACGACCATAACTGTTGGCTCGTATAGAGTTACGGGAGCCATAACCAGTGAAAATCAATCTCTCTGTGAGTTCTACGGCTTTGACAACTTTAAGCCGTCATTGGATAGTTTCATACCCAAAAAAGACTATCCGAACCTCAACTGGGTCTTGGAAATTTTTTACCCTTCATTTTTTCATCACGTGCATTTTTACGTTAAAACGGGATCACCATGGCTGGCCTTCAATTTACCATCATTGGAGAGTGGTGCACCATGGTATTGTTCCATTTCAAATCCGTGCACCCATTTCTAAAAGTCGTACGACACGGTTTTGGCATTTGGGACGGATGTTGCACCTTGCACCGTAGATGTTGCACCTATTGGATATCGATTCTTCAGACGACCACAAATATGTGCTCGTTTAGATTTTTGAGAGCCATAACCAGCCACAACGAAGCTTCCTATGAGTTCTATGGCTTTGACCGCTTTAAGTCATCAATGGATAGTTTCATGTCCAAAAAAAGACTATCCGAACCTCAATCGGGTCTCGTAAGCTTTTTACCCTTTTTTTTTCATCACGTGCACTTTTACGTTAAAACAAGATCACCGTGGCTGGTCTTTGATTTACCATCGCAGGAGAATGGTGCACTATGGTACTGTTCCATTTCAAATCCATGCACCCATTTCTAAAAATCTTACGACATTATTTTGGCATTTGGGATGGATGTTGCACCTTGCATCATAGATATTGCACCCTGTGGATATCGATTCTCCGGATGACCATAAGTGTTGTCTTGTTCAGAGTTACGGGAGCCATAACCAGTCAAAATGAAGCTCTCTTTGAGTTCTACAGCTTTGTCTACTTTAATCCTTCATTGGATAGTTTTATTACCTAAAAAGACTATTTGAACCTCATTTGGGTCATGGAAGTTTTTTACCCTTCGTTTTTTCGCCACATGCATTTTTACATTAAAATGGGATCACTGTGGCTGGTCTTCGATTTACCAACGCTGGAGAGTGGTGCACCATGGTACTTTTCCATTTCAAATCCATGCACCCATTTATAAACTCGTATGACACTGTTTTCGCATTTGGGATGGATGTTGCACCTTGCACCGTAGATATTGCACCCTGTGGATATCGATTTTTCAGACGACCATAACTGTTGGCTTGTTTAGAGTTACGGGAGCCATAACCAGTCAAAACGAAGCTCTTTTTGAGTTCTACGTCTTTGACCACTTTAAGCTATTAATGGACAGTTTCATGCCCAAAAAAGACTATCCAAACCTCAATCGGGTCTCGAAAGTTTTTACTCTTCGTTTTTTCGTCACGCGCATTTTTACATTAAAATGGGATCACCATGGCTGGTCTTTGATTTACCATCGCTAGAGAGTGGTATACCATAGTACTGTTCCATTTCAAATCCATGCATCCATTTCTAAAAGTCGAACGACACTGTTTTGGCATTTGGGACGGATGTTGCACCTTGCACCATAGATGTTGCACCCTATGGATATCGATTCTTCGGACGACCATAACTGTTGGCGCGTTTATAGTTACCGGAACCATAACCAGTCAAAACAAAGATCTCTGGGAGATTTACGTCTTTGACCACTTTAAGCAATCAATGGATAGTTTCATACCCAAAAAGAAACTATCTGAACCTCAATCGGGTCTCGGAAGTTTTTTACCCCTCTTTCTTTCGTCACGTGCTTTTTAACGTTAAAATGGTATCTCGTGGCTGCTCTTCGATTTACCATCACTGGAAAGTGGTGCACCATGATATTGTTCCGTTTCAAATCCATGCACCCATTTCTAAAAGTCGTATGGCACTGTTTTGGCATTTGGGACGGATGTTGCACCTTGCACTGTAGATGTTGCACCCTGTGAATATCGATTCTTCGGATGACAGTAACTGTTGGCTCGCTTAGAGTTACGGGAGGCATAACCTGTCCAAACAAAGATCTATGTGAGTTCTATGGCTTTGACCACTTTAAGCCGTCAATGGATAGTTTTATACCCAAAAAAGCTATCCTAACCTCAATCGGATCTCGAAAGTTTTTTACCCTTCATTTTTTCGTCATGGGCATTTTTACGTTAAAACGGGATCTCCGTGGCTGGTCTTCGATTTACCATCGCTGAAGAGTGGTGCACCATGGTATTTTTCCATTTCAAATCCATGCATCCATTTTTAAAATTCGTACGGCACTGTTTTGGCATTTGGGACGGATGTTGCACCATGCACCTTAGATTTTGCACCATGTGGATATCGATTATTCGGACGACCTTAACTGTTGGCTCGTTTAGAATTACGGAAGACATAACCAGTCAAAACGAAGCTTTTTGTGAGTTCTATGGCTTTGTCAGCTTTAAGCCATCAATGGATAGATTCATACCCAAAAAAGACCATCCATACCTCAGTCGGGTCTCGAAATTTTTTTCCCCTTCGGTTTTTCGTCATGTGCATTTTTACGTTAAAACAGGATCACCATGGCTGGTCTTCGATTTACCATCGCTTGAGAATGGTGCACCATGGTACTGTTTCATTTCAAATTCATGCTTTCTAAAAGCCGTACGACACTGTTTTGGCATTTGGGATGGATGTTTCACCTTACACCGTAGATGATGCACCCTACGGATATCGATTCTTTGGACGACCATAACTGTTGGCTCATTTGGAGTTACGGGAGCCATAACTAGTAAAAAAAGCTCTCTTTGAGTTCTATGGCTTAGAGCTTTAAGCCGTCATTGGATAGTTTTATACCCAAAAAAGACTATCTGAACCTCAGTTGGGTCTTGGAAGTTTTTTGCCCTTCGTTTTTTCATCACTTGCATTTTTACGTTAAAATGGGATCACCGTGGCTGGTCTTCGATTTACCATCGCTGGAGAGTAGTGTACCATGATAATATTCTATTTCAAATCCATGCATCCATGTCTAAAAGTCACATGACACTGTTTTGGCATTTGTGATGGATGTTGCACCTTGCACCGTTGATGTTGAACCATGTGGATATCGATTTTTCGGACGACCATATCTGTTGGCTCATTTAGAGTTACAGGAGCCATAACCAGTCAAAACAAAGCTTTCTGTGAGTTGTACGGCTTTTAATACATCATTGGATAGTTTCATACCCCAAAAAGACTATCCGAACCTCAATTGGGTCTCAGAAGTTTTTTACCCTTCGTTTTTTTATCACGTGCATTTGGAAGTTAAAACGGGATCCCACTGGTCGGTCTTCGATTTACCATTGCTGGAGAGTGTTGCACCATGGTTGTGTTCCGTTTCGAAGCCATGCGCCCATTTCTAAAAGTCATATGGCACTGTTTTGGCGTTTGGGGCAGATGTTGCACCTTGCACCGTAGATGTTGCCCATGTGGATATTGATTCTTTGGACGACCATAACTGCTGGCTCGTTTATACCTACGGGAGCTATAACCAGTCAAAACGAAGCTCTTTGCGAGTTCTATGACTTTGACAACTTTAATACATCATTGGATAGTTTCGAACCCAAAAAAGACTATCCAAACCTCAATTGGGTCTCGCTAGTATTTTAACCTTCGTTTCTCATCACGTGCATTTTTAGATTAAAACAAGATCGCCGTGGTTGGGCTTTGATTTACCATCGCTGGAGAGTGGTGCACCATGGCACTGTTCCGTTTCAAATCCATGCACCCATTTCTATAAGTCATACGACATTGTTTTGGAATTTGGGATGGATGTTGCACCTTGCACCATAAATGTTGCACCCTGTGGATATCGACGACAACAACTATTGACTCGTTTAAAGATATGGGAGGCATAACCAGATAGAATAAAGCTCTCTGTGAGTTCTATGGATTTGACCACTTTAACCCATCAATGGATAGTTTTATACCCAAAAAAGACTTTCCGAACCTCAATCGGGTTTCGGGAGTTTTTTACCCTTCGTTTTTTCATCACGTGCGTTTTTACGTTAAAATGGGATCAACGTGGCTGGTCTTTGATTTACCATCACTGGAGAGTGGTGCACCATGGTACAATTCCATTTCAAAACAACGCACCCATTTCTAAAAGACGTACGACACAGTTTTAGCATTTGGGACGGATGTTGCACCTTGCACCATAGATGTTGCACCCTGTCGATATCGGTTCTTCGGACGACCATAACTGTTGGTTCGTTTAGAGGTACGGGAGCCATAACCGGTCAAAACGAAACTCTCTATGAGTTCTACACTTTGACCACCCTAAGCTGTCATTAGATAGTTTCATACCCCAAAAAGACTATTCGAACCTCAGTCGGGTCTCGGAAGTTTTTTGCCCTTCGTTTTTTCGTCACGTTTTACGTTAAAACGGGATCACCATGGCTGGTCTTCGATTTACCATCCTTGGAGAGTGGTGTGCCATGGTGTTGTTTCGATTCAAATCCACGCACCTATTTTTAAAAGTCGTACGACACTGTTTTGGCATTTGGGACGGATGTTGCACCTTGCACCATAGATGTTGCACCCTATGGATATCGATTTTTCGAACGACCATCACTGCTGGCTCATTTAGAGTTACGGGAGCCACAACCAGTTAAAACGAAGCTCTCTGTGAGTTCTACAGTTTAGTCCACATTAAGACATCATTGGATAGATTCATACCCAAAAAGACTATTCGAACCTCAATCGGGTTTCAAAAATTTTTTACCCTTCGTTTTTTCATCACGTGCATTTTTACGTTAAAATGGGATCACCATAGTTGGTCTTTGATTTACAATCGCTGGAGAGTGGTGCACCATGGTACTATTCCATTTCAAATCCATGCAACCATTTCTAAAGGTTGTATGGCACTGTTTTGGTATTAAGGACGGATGTTGCACCTTGCACCGTAGATGTTGCACCCTATGGATATCTATTCTTCGAATGACCATTACTGTTGGCTCGTTTAGAGTTACATGAGCCATAACTAGTACAAACAAAGCCATCTATCAGTTCTACAGTTTTAAAGCTGTCATTGGATAGTTTCATACCCAAAAAAGACTATCCGAACCTCAACCGGATGTCGAAAGTTTTTTACCCTTCGTTTTTTTTGTCACGTGCATTTTTATGTTAAAATGGGACCACGTGGCTGGTCTTCGATTTACCATCGCTGAACAGTGATGCACCATGGTATTGTTCCGTTTCCAATCCATGCATCCATTTCTAAAAGTCATACGAAATTATTTTGGCATTTGGGATTGATGTTGCACCTTGCACCGTAGATATTGCACCATGTGGATATCGATTCTTCGGACGACCATAACTTTTGGCTCGTTTTGAATTAAGGGAGCATTAACAAGTAAAAATGAATCTCTCTATGAGTTCTATGGTTTTGACCACTTTAGGCCGTTAATGGATAGTTTCATACCAAAAAAAAGACTATTCGAACATCAGTCGGGCCTCGAAAGTCTTTTACCCTTCGTTTTTTCGTCACGCGCATTTTTACGTTAAAACAGGATCACCGTAGCTGGTCTTTGATTTACCATCGCTGGAGAATGGTGCACCATGGTACTATTCCATTTCAAATCCAATCACCCATTTTTAAAAGTCGTACGGCACTGTTTTGGCATTTGGGATGGATGTTGCACCATGCACCGTAGATGTTGCACCCTGTGGATATCGATTCTCCGGACGACCATAATTGTTGGCTCACATAGAGTTATAGGAGCCATAACCAGTCAAAACGAAGCTCTTTGTGAGTTTTGCGGCTTTGACTAGCTTATGCCGTCATTGGATAGTTTCATACCCAAAAAAGACTATCCGAACCACAATCGGGTCTAGGAAGATTTTTATCCTTCGTTTTTTTGTCACGTGCTTTTTTACCTTAAAACGGGATCATCATGGCTAGTCTTCGATTTAACATCGCTGGAGAGTGGTGCACCATCGTACTGTTCTGCTTCAAATCTACGCATCCATTTCTAAAAGTCGTACGATATTTTAGCATTTAGGAGGATGTTGTACCTTGCACCGTAGATGTTGCACCCTATAGATATCGATTCTCCGGACGACCATAACGGTTGGCTCGTTTAGAATTACGTGAGCCATAACCAACCAAAACGAAGCTCTCTGTGAGTTCTACAGCTTTGACCACTTCAAGCCTTCATTGGATAGTTTCATACCTAAAAAAGACTATCTGTACCTCAACTGGGTCTCGGAAGTTTTTTACCCTTCATTTTTTCCGTCACGTGCATTTTTGCGTTAAACGAGATCACCGTGGCTAGTCTTCGATTTTCCATCGCTGGAGAGTGATGCACCATGGTAGTGTTCCATTTCAAACGCATATGTCCATTTCTAAAAGTCGTGTGGCACTGTTTTGGCATTTGGGCAGATGTTGCACCTTGCACCGTAGATACCCTATGGATATCGATTCTTCGGACGACCATAACTGTTGGCTCGTTTAGATTTACGGGAGCCATACTAAGTCTAACCGCAGCTCTCTGGGAGTTCTACGGCTTTAACCACTTTAAGCCATCATTGGATAGTTTCATACCCAAAAAACACTATCCAAACCTCAATCGGGTCTCGTTAGTTTTTTACCCTTCATTTTTTCATCACGTACATTTTTACGTTAAAACGGGATCACCGTGGCCGGTCTTCGATTTACTATCGATCGAGAGTGGTGCACCAAGGTACTATTCCGTTTCAAATCCGTGCACCCATTTCTACAAGTCGTACGACACTGTTTTGGCATTTGGGATGGATGTTGCACCTTGCACTATAGATGTTGCACCCTGTGGATATCGATTCTTCGGACGACCATAACTATTGGCTCGTTTAGAGTTACGGAAGCCATAACCATTCAAAACGAAGCTCTCTGTGAGTTCTACGGCTTTGACCACTTTAAGCCGCTAATGGATAGATTTATGCCTAAAAAAAGACTATCCAAACCTCAATCGCGTTTCGAAAGTTTTTTACCTTCGTTTTTTCATCACGTGCATTTTTATGTTAAAACGAGATCGTTGTGGCTGGCCTTTGATTTACCATCGCTGGAGAGTGGTGCACCATGGTACTGTTCCATTTCAAATCCATGCAACCATTTCTAAAAGTCGTACGACACTATTTTGGCGTTTGAGACTGATGTTGCACCTTGCAACGTAGATGTTGCACCTGTGGATATCGATTCTTCGGATGACCATAACTGCTGGCTCGTTTGGAGTACGGGAGCCACAACCAGTCAAAATGAAGCTCTCTGTGATTTCTACAACTTTGACCGCTCTAAGATGTCATTGGATAGTTTCATACTCAAAAAATACTGTCTGAATCTCAGTCGGGTCTCGATAGTTTTTCACCCTTCGTTTTTTTCGTCACGTTCACTTTTACGTTAAAACGGGATCACATTGGCTGGTCTTTGATTTACCATCGCTGGAGAGTGATGTACCATTGTACTGTTCCATTTCAAATCCATGCACCCATTTGTAAAAGTTGTACGGCACTGTTTTGGCATTTGTGACGGATGTTGCACCTTTCACCGCAGATGTTGCACCCTATGAATATCGAAATCCATGGTGGATTTTCTTCGATTTACCATCACTGAAGAGTGGTGCACATGGTACTGTTCCATTTTAAATCCATGCACTCATTTCTAAAAGTCATACGGCATTGTTTTGGCATTTGGGACGGATGTAGCACCTTGCACCGTAGATGTTGCAACCTATGGATATCGATTCTTCGTACGACCATAACTGTTGGCTCGTATAGAGTTACGGGAGCCATAACCAGTAAAAATGAATCTCTCTGTGAGTTCTATGGCTTTGACAACTTTAAGCCGTCATTGGATAGTTTCATACCCAAAAAAGACTATCCGAACCTCAACTGGGTCTTGGAAATTTTTTACCCTTCATTTTTTCATCACGTGCATTTTTACGTTGAAACGGGATCACCATGGTTGGCCTTCAATTTACCATCGTTGGAGAGTGGTGCACCATGGTATTATTCCATTTCAAATCCGTGCACCCATTTCTAAAAGTCGTACGACACGGTTTTGGCATTTGGGACGGATGTTGCACCTTGCACCGTAGATGTTGCACCTATTGGATATCGATTCTTCAGACGACCATAAATATGTGCTCGTTTAGATTTTTGAGAGCCATAACCAGCCACAACGAAGCTTCCTATGAGTTCTATGGCTTTTACCGCTTTAAGTCATCAATGAATAGTTTCATGTCCAAAAAAAGACTATCCGAACCTCAATCGGGTCTCGTAAGCTTTTTACCCTTTTTTTTTTCATCACGTGTACTTTTACGTTAAAACAAGATCACCGTGGCTGGTCTTTGATTTACCATTGCTGGAGAATGGTGCACCATGGTACTGTTCCATTTCAAATCCATGCACCCATTTCTAAAAGTCGTACGACACTATTTTGGCATTTGGGATGGATGTTGCACCTTGCACCATAGATATTGCACCCTATGGATATCGATTCTCCGGATGACCATAAGTGTTGGTTTGTTCAGAGTTACGGGAGCCATAACCAGTCAAAATGAAGCTCTCTTTGAGTTCTACAGCTTTGACTACTTTAAGCCTTCATTGGATAGTTTTATTACCTAAAAAGACTATCTGAACCTCATTTGGGTCATGGAAGTTTTTTACCCTTCGTTTTTTCGTCACATGCATTTTTACATTAAAACAGGATCACCGTGGCTGGTCTTCGATTTACCAACGCTGGAGAGTGGTGCACCATGGTACTTTTCCGTTTCAAATCCATGCACCCATTTATAAACGTCGTACGACACTGTTTTCGCATTAGGGATGGATGTTGCACCTTGCACCGTAGATATTGCACCCTGTGGATATCGATTTTTTAGATGACCATAACTGTTGGCTCGTTTAGAGTTACGGGAGCCATAACCAGTCAAAACGAAGCTCTTTTTGAGTTCTACGTCTTTTACCACTTTAATCTATTAATGGACAGTTTCATACCCAAAAAAAGACTATCCGAACCTCAATCGGGTCTCGGAAGTTTTTACCCTTCGTTTTTTGGTCACGTGCATTTTTACATTAAAATGGCATCACCATGGCTGGTCTTTGATTTACCATCGTTAGAGGGTGGTATACCATAGTACCGTTCCATTTCAAATCCATGCATCCATTTCTAAAAGTCGAACGACACTGTTTTTGCATTTGGGACGGATGTTGCACCTTGCACCGTAGATGTTGCACCCTATGGATATCGATTCTTCGGACGACCATAACTGTTGGCTCGTTTATAGTTACCGGAACCATAACCAGTCAAAACAAAGATCTCTGGGAGATTTACGGCTTTGACCACTTTAAGCCATCAATGGATAGTTTCATACCCAAAAAGAAACTATCTGAACCTCAATCGGGTCTCGGAAGTTTTTTTTCCCTCTTTCTTTCGTCACGTGCTTTTTAACGTTAAAATGGTATCTCATGGCTGCTCTTCGATTTACCATCACTGGAAAGTGGTGCACCATGATATTGTTCAGTTTCAAATCCATTCACCCATTTCTAAAAGTCGTATGGCACTGCTTTGGCATTTGGGACGGATGTTGCACCTTGCACTGTAGATGTTGCACCCTGTGGATATCGATTCTTCGGATGACAGTAACTGTTGGCTCGTTTAGAGTTACGGGAGCCATAACCTGTCCAAACAAAGCTCTATGTCAGTTCTATGGCTTTGACCACTTTAATCCGTCAATGGATAGTTTTATAACCAAAAAAGCTATCCTAACCTCAATCGGGTCTCGAAAGTTTTTTACCCTTCGTTTTTTCGTCACGTGCATTTTTACGTTAAAACTGGATCTCCATGGCTGGTCTTCGATTTACCATCGCTGAAGAGTGGTGCACCATGGTATTTTTCCATTTCAAATCCATGCATCCATTTTTAAAATTCGTACGGCACTGTTTTGGCATTTGGGACGGATGTTGCACCTTGCACCGTAGATTTTGCACCATGTGGATATCGATTATTCGGACGACCTTAACTGTTGGCTCGTTTAGAATTACGGAAGACATAACCGGTCAAAACGAAGATTTTTGTGAGTTCTATGGCTTTAACAGCTTTAAGCCATCAATGGATAGATTCATACCCAAAAAAAGACCATCCATACCTCAGTCGGGTCTCGAAAATTCTTTCCCCTTCGGTTTTTCATCATGTGCATTTTTACGTTAAAACAGGATCACCATGGCTGGTCTTCGATTTACCATCGCTTGAGAATGGTGCACCATGGTACTGTTTCATTTCAAATCCATGCTTTCTAAAAGTCATACGGCACTGTTTTGGCATTTGGGATGGATGTTTCACCTTACACCGTAGATGATGCACCCTACGGATATCGATTCTTTGGACGACCATAACTGTTGGCTCATTTGGAGTTACGGGAGCCATAACTAGTAAAAAAAGCTCTCTTTGAGTTCTATGGCTTAGAGCTTTAAGCCGTCATTGGATAGTTTTATACCCAAAAAAGACTATCTGAACCTCTGTTGGTTCTTGGAAGTTTTTTACCCTTCGTTTTTTCATCACTTGCATTTTTACGCTAAAACGGGATCACCGTGGCTGGTTTTCGATTTACCATCGCTGGAGAGTAGTGTACCATGATAATATTCTATTTCAAATCCAAGCACCCATGTCTAAAAGTCACATGACACTGTTTTGGCATTTGTGATGGATATTGCACCTTGCACCGTTGATGTTGCACCATATGGATATCGATTCTTCGGAGGACCATAGCTGTTGGCTCATTTAGAGTTACAGGAGCCATAACCAGTCAAAACAAAGCTTTCTGTGAGTTCTACGTCTTTTAATCCATCATTGGATAGTTTTATACCCCAAAAATACTATCCGAACCTCAATTGGGACTCGGAAGTTTTTTACCCTTCGTTTTTTTATCATGTGCATTTGGAAGTTAAAACGGGATCCCACTGGCCGGTCTTCGATTTACCATTGCTGGAGAGTGTTGCACCATGGTAGTGTTCCGTTTCGAAGCCATGCGCCCATTTCTAAAAGTCTTATGGCACTGTTTTGGCGTTTGGGGCGGATGTTGCACCTTGCACCGTAGATGTTGCACCATGTGGATATCGATTCTTTGGACGACCATAACTGCTGGCTCGTTTATACTTACGGGAGCCATAACCAGTCAAAACGAAGCTCTTTGTGAGTTCGACGACTTTGACAACTTTAATCCATCATTGGATAGTTTCAAACCCAAAAAAGACTATCCGAACCTCAATTGGGTCTCGTTAGTATTTTAACCTTCGTTTTTCATCACGTGCATTTTTACATTAAAACAAGATCGCCGTGGTTGGGCTTTGATTTACCATCGCTGGAGAGTGGTGCACCATGGCACTGTTCCGTTTCAAATCCATGCACCCATTTCTATAAGTCGTACGACATTGTTTTGGTATTTGGGATGGATGTTGCACCTTGCACCATAGATGTTGCACCCTATGGATATCGACGACAACAACTATTGACTCGTTTAAAGATATAGGAGGCATAACCAGTTAGAACGAAGCTCTCTGTGAGTTCTATGGATTTGACCACTTTAAGCCATCAATGGATAGTTTTATACCTAAAAAAGATTTTCCGAACCTCAATCGGGTCTCGAGAGTTTTTTACCCTTCGTTTTTTCATCATGTGCATTTTTACGTTAAAATGGGATCAACATGGCTAGTCTTTGATTTACCATCGCTGGAGAGTGGTGCACCATGGTACAATTCCATTTCAAAACAACGCACCCATTTCTAAAAGACGTACGACACAGTTTTAGCATTTGGGACGGATGTTGCACCTTGCACCATAGATGTTGCACCCTGTCGATATCGGTTCTTCGGACGAGCATAACTGTTGGTTCGTTTAGAGTTACGGGAGCCATAACCAGTCGAAACGAAACTCTCTGTGAGTTCTACAGCTTTGACCACCCTAAGCTGTCATTAGATAGTTCATACCCCAAAAAGACTATACGAACCTCAGTCGGGTCTCGAAAGTTTTTTACCCTTCGTTTTTTCGTCACATTTTACGTTAAAACGGGATCACCATGGCTGGTCTTCGATTTACCATCGTTGGAGAGTGGTGCGCCATGGTGTTGTTTCGTTTCAAATCCACGCACCTATTTTTGAAAGTCGTACGACACTGTTTTGGCATTTGGGACGGATGTTGCACCTTGCACCGTAGATGTTGAACCCTATGAATATCGATTTTTCAAACGACCATAACTGCTGGCTCATTTAGAGTTACGGGAGCCACAACCAGTTAAAACGAAGCTCTCTGTGAGTTCTATAGTTTTGTCCACATTAAGACATCATTGGATAGATTCATACCGAAAAAGACTATTCGAACCTCAATCGGGTTTCAGAAATTTTTTACCCTTCGTTTTTCCATCACGTGCATTTTTACGTTAAAATGGGATCACCATAGTTGGTCTTTGATTTACAATCGCTGGAGAGTGGTGCACATGGTACTATTCCATTTCAAATCCATGCAACCATTTTTAAAGGTTGCATGGCACTGTTTTGGTATTTAGGATGGATGTTGCACCTTGCACCGTAGATGTTGCACCCTATGGATATCGATTCTTCGAATGACCGTTACTGTTGGCTCGTTTAGAGTTACATGAGCCATAACTAGTACAAACAAAGCCATCTTTCAGTTCTACAGTTTTTACTACTTTAAGCTGTCATTGGATAGTTTCATACCCAAAAAAGACTATCTGAACCTCAACCGGATGTCGAAAGTTTTTTGCTCTTCGTTTTTTTATCACGTGCATTTTTATGTTAAAATGGGACCACGTGGCTAGTCTTCGATTTACCATCGCTGAACAGTGATGCACCATGGTATTGTTCCGTTTCAAGTCCATGCATCCATTTCTAAAAGTCAAACGAAATTATTTTGGCATTTTGGATTGATGTTGCACCTTGCACCGTAGATATTGCACCATGTGGATATCGATTCTTCGGACGACCATAACTTTTGGCTCGTTTTGAATTAAGGGAGCATTAACAAGTAAAAATGAATCTCTCTATGAGTTCTATTGTTTTGACCACTTTAGGCCGTTAATGGATAGTTTCATACCCAAAAAAAGACTATTCGAACATCAGTCGGGCCTCGAAAGTCTTTTACCCTTCGTTTTTTCGTCACACGCATTTTTACGTTAAAACGGGATCACCGTAGCTGGTCTTCGATTTACCATCGCTGGAGAGTGGTGCACCATGGTACTATTCCATTTCAAATCCAATCACCCATTTTTAAAAGTCGTACGACACTGTTTTGGCATTTGGGATGGATGTTGCACCATGTACCGTAGATGTTGCACCCTATGGATATCGATTCTCCGGACGACCATAATTGTTGGCTCACATAGAGTTATAGGAGCCATAACCAGTCAAAATGAAGCTCTTTGTGAGTTATACGGCTTTGACTAGCTTAAGCCGTCATTGGATAGTTTCATACCCAAAAAAGACTATCCGAACCACAATCGGGTCTTGGAATTTTTTTATCCTTCGTTTTTTTGTCACGTGCTTTTTTACCTTAAAACGAGATCATCGTGGCTAGTCTTCGATTTACCATCGCTGGAGAGTGGTGCACCATGGTACTGTTCTGCTTCAAATCTACGCATCCATTTCTAAAAGTCGTACGATATTTTAGCATTTGGGAGGATGTTGTACCTTGCACCGTAGATGTTGCACCCTATAGATATCGATTCTCCGGACGACCGTAACGGTTGGCTCGTTTAGAATTACGTGAGCCATAACCAACCAAAACGAAGCTCTCTGTGAGTTCTACAGCTTTGACCACTTTAAGCCTTCATTGGATAGTTTCATACCTAAAAAAGACTATCTGTACCTCAACTGGGTCTCGGAAGTTTTTTACCCTTCATTTTTTCCGTCACGTGCATTTTTACGTTAAACGAGATCACCGTGGCTGGTCTTCGATTTTCCATCGCTGGAGAGTGATGCACCATGGTAGTGTTCCATTTCAAACGCATATGTCCATTTCTAAAAGTCGTATGGCACTGTTTTGGCATTTGGGCAGATGTTGCACCTTGTACCGTAGATACCCTATGGATATCGATTCTTCAGACGACCATAACTGTTGGCTCGTTTAGATTTACGGGAGCCATACTAAGTCTAACCGTAGCTCTCTGGGAGTTCTACGGGTTTAACCACTTTAAACCATCATTGGATAGTTTCATACCTAAAAAACACTATCCGAACCTCAATCGGGTCTCGTTAGTTTTTTACCCTTCGTTTTTTCATTACGTGCATTTTTACGTTAAAACGGGATCACCGTGGCTGGTCTTCGATTTACTATCGATCGAGAGTGGTGCACCATGGTACTATTCCGTTTCAAATCCATGCACTCATTTCTACAAGTCGTACGACACTGTTTTGGCGTTTGGGTTGGATGTTGCACCTTGCACTATAGATGTTGCACCCTGTGGATATCGATTCTTCGGACGACCATAATTATTGGCTCGTTTAGAGTTACGGGAGCCATAACCAGTCAAAACGAATCTCTCTGTGAGTTCTACGGCTTTGACCACTTTAAGCTGTTAATGGATAGATTTATGCCTAAAAAAAGACTATCCAAACCCCAATCGTGTTTCGGAAGTTTTTTACCCTTCGTTTTTTCATCACGTGCATTTTTATGTTAAAACGAGATCGTTGTGGCTGGCCTTCGATTTACCATCGCTGGAGAGTGGTGCACCATGGTACTGTTCCATTTCAAATCCATGCAACCATTTTTAAAAGTCGTACGGCACTATTTTGGCGTTTGAGACTGATGTTGCACCTTGCAACGTAGATGTTGCACCTGTGGATATCGATTCTTCGGATGACCATAACTGCTGGCTCGTTTGGAGTACGGGAGCCACAACCAGTCAAAACGAAGTTCTTTGTGATTTCTACAACTTTGACCGCTCTAAGACGTCATTGGATAGTTTCATACTCAAAAAATACTATCTGAACCTCAGTCGGGTCTCGAAAGTTTTTCACCCTTCGTTTTTTCGTCACGTTCACTTTTACGTTAAAACGGGATCACAATGGCTGGTCTTTGATTTACCATCGCTAGAGAGTGATGCACCATTGTACCGTTCCATTTCAAATCCATGCACCCATTTGTAAAAGTTGTACGACACTGTTTTGGCATTTGGGACGGATGTTGCACCTTTCACCGCAGATGTTGCACCCTATGAATATCGATTCTTCAAACAACCATAACTGTTGGCTCGTTTAGATTTACGGGAGCCATAACCAGTCAAAACGAAGCTCTCTATGAGTTCTATGGTTTTGACCGCTTTAAGCCATTAATGGATAGTTTCATACCCAAAAAAAGACTTTCCGAACCACAATCGGGTCTTGGAAGTTTTACCCTTCGGTTTTTGATCACGGGCATTTTTACGATAAAACGGGAGCACCATGGCTCGCCTTTGATTTACCATCCCTGGAGAGTGGTGCACCACGGTACTGTTCTATTTCAAATCCATGCGCCCATTTCTAAAAGTCGTACGATATTGTTTTGGCATTTGGGACGGATGTTGCACCTTGCACCGTAGATGTTGCACGCTGTGGATATTGATTCTTCAGACGACCATAACTGTTGGCTCGTTTAGAATTACGAAAGCCATAACCATTCAAAACGAAGCTCTTTGTGAGTTCTATGGATTTACTGGTTTAATCCATCATTGGATAGATCCATACCGAAAAAAGACTATCCGAACCTCAATCGGGTCTTGGAAGTTTTTTACCCTTCGTTTTTTCATCACGTGCATTTTTACGTTAAAATAGGATCAACATGGCTCGTCTTCTATTTACCATCGCTGGAGAGTGGTGCACCATGGTATTGTTCCTTTTCAAATCCATGCACCTATTTCTAAAATGCGTACGACACTGTTTTGGCATTTGGGACGGATGTTGCACCTGGCACCATAGATGTTGCACCCTGTGCATGTCGATTCTTCGGACGACCGTAACTGTTGGCTTGTTTAGAGTTACGGAAGCCATAACCAGTCAAAATGAAGCTCTCTGTGAGTTCTATGGCTTTAACCACTTTAAGCTACCATTGGATAGATTCATATCCAAAAGAGAGTATCCGAACCTAAATCGGGTCTCGGAAGTTTTTTACCCTTTGTTTTTTCATCACATGCATTTTTACATTAAAATGGAATTACCATGGCGGGTCTTCGATTAACCGTCGCTACAGAGTGGTGCACCATGGTACTATTCTATTTTAAATCTATGAACCCATTTCTAAAAGTCGTATGGTACTTATCTGGCATTTGGGATGGATATTGCACCTTGCATCGTAGATGTTGCACCCTATGGATATCGATTCTTCGGATGACTATAACTGTTGGTTCGCTTATAATTACGGTAGTCATAACTAGTCAAAACGAAGCTCTCTGTGAGTTCTACGGCTTTCATAGATTTAAGCCATCAATAGACAGTTTCATACCCAGAAAAAGACTATCCAAACCTCAATCGGGTCTCGAAAGTCTTTTACCCTTCCTTTTTTCTTCATGTGCATTTTTACGTTAAAACGGGATCACCGTGGCTGCTCTTCGATTTACCATCGCTAGGGAGTGTTGCACCATTGTACTGTTCTGTTTCGACTCCACTCTCCCATTTATAAAAGTCGTACAGCCCTGTTTTGGCATTTGGTACAGATGTTGCAACTCGCACCACAGATGTTGCACCCTGTGGATATCGATTCTTTGGACGACCATAACTGTTGGTTTGTTTAGAGTTACGGAAGCCATAACCAGTCAAAATGAAGCTCTCTTTGAGTTCAACGGCTTTGATGGCTTTAAACCATCAGTGGATAGTTTCAATCCCCAAAAAAGATTATCCGAACCTCAATCTAGTCTCGGAATTTTTTTACCATTCGTTTTTTGATCACGAGCATTTTTACGTTAAAACGGGTGCACCGTGGATGGTCTTCGATTTACCATAGCTGGAGAGTGGTGCACCATGGTACCGTTCCATTTCAAATCCATGCATCCATTTCTAAAAGTCGTACAACACTGTTTTGGCATTTGCTGCACCTTGCACCGTAGATGTTGCGCCCTGTGTATATCGATTGTTCGAACGACCATAACTGTTGGCTCGTTTACCGTTACCGGAGCTATAACCAGTCAAAACGAAGCTCTCTTTGATTTCTATGGATTTGATGACTTTGAACCGTCATTGGATAATTTTGTACTCAGAAAAACTATCCGAACCTCAGTCGGTTCTCGGAAGATTTTTACCCTTCGTTTTTTGGTCATGTGCATTTTTACGGCTTTAACCGCTTTAAGCCATCGATGGATAGATTTATACCCAAAAAAGACTATTTGAACCTCAATCGGGTCTTGGAACTTTTTTACCCTTCGTTTTTTCCTCACGTGCATTTTTACTTTAAAAAAGGATCACGGTGGTTGGTCTTCGATTTACCATCGCTGGAGAGTGGTGCACCATGATAGTGTTCCATTTCAAATCTATGCGCCCATTTTTAAAAGTCGTACGGCACTGTTTTTGCATTTGGGACGGATGTTGCACCTTGCACCGTAGATGTTGCACCCTATGGATATCGATTCTTTGGACGACCATAACTGTTGGATCGTTTAGATTTGAGGGAGCCATAGCTAGTGAAAACAAAGCTCATTGTGAGTTGTACGGCTTTGACTGCTTTAAGCCGTCATTGGATAGTTTCATACCTGAAAAAGACTATCCGTATCTTAATCAGGTCTCTTAGTTTTTTACCTCCGTTTTTTCATCACGTGCATTTTTACGTTAAAACGGGATCACCATGGCTGGCCTTCGATTTATCATTGCTGGAGAGTAGTGCGCCATGATACAGTTCCATTTCCAATCCATGCATCAATTTCTAAAAGTCGTACGGCACTGTTTTGGCATTTGGGACGGATGTTGTACCTTGCACCATAGATGTCGCATCCAGTGGATATCGATTCTTCGGACGACCATAACTGTTGGCTCGTTTAGAGTTATAGGAGCCATAACTAGTCAAAACGAAGCTCTTTGTGACTTATACGCTTTGACCGGTTTAAGCCATCAATGGATAGATTCATACCCATAAAAGACTATTTGAACCTTAGTCGGGTCTTGGAAGTTTTTTACCCTTCGTTTTTTCGTCATGTGCATTTTTACATTAAAATGGGATCATCATGGCTGGTCTTCAATTTACCATCGTTGGAGAGTGGTGCACCATGGTATTGTTCCGTTTCAAATCCATGCCCCCATTTCTAAAAGTGGTACAACATTGTTTTGGCATTTAGGACGGATGTTGTACCTTGCACTGTAGATGTAGCACCTTACGGATATCGATTCTTCATACGACCATAACTATTGGCTCGTTTAGAGTGACAAAAGTCATAACCAGGAAAAATGAAGCTCTCTGTGAGTTCTATGGGTTTGACCACTTTAAGGTGTCTATGGATAGTTTCATACCCAAAAAAGACTATCCGAACCTCAATCGGGTCTCAAACATTTTTACCCTTCATTTTTTCGTCACTTGCATTTTTACGTTAAAACGGGATCACCGTGGCTGGTCTTCGATTTACCATCGCTGAAGAGTGGTGCACCATGGTATTGTTCCATTTCAAATCCATTCAACCATTTGTAAAAGTCATATGACACTGTTTTGGCATTTTGGTCGGATGTTTCACCTTGCACCGTAAATGTTGCCCCCTATGGACATCGATTCTTCGGACGACAATAACTATTGGCTCGTTTAGAGTTACGGAGCCTTAACCAGTCAAAACGAAGCTCTCTGTGAGTTCTACGTCTTCAACCGCTTTAAGCCGTCATTGGATAGTTTCATACCCAGAAAAGACTATCCAGACCTCAGTCGGGTCTCAAAAGTTTTTTACCCTTCGTTTTTTCATCACATTCATTTTTACATTAAAACGGGATCACCGTGGTTGGTCTTCGATTTACCATTGCTGTAGGGTGGTATAACATGGTACTATTCCATTTCAAATCCACGCATCCATTTCTAAAAGTTGTACGACACTGTTTTTGCATTTGGGAGGATGTTGCACCTTGCACCGTAGATGTTGCACCCAATGGATATTGATTCTTCGGACGACCATAACTGCTGGCTCATTTAGAGTTACAGGAGCCACAACAATTCAAACAAAGCTCTCTGTGAGTTCTACGACTTTGACCGCCTTAACCCGTCATTGGATAGTTTCATACCAAAAAGATTATCCGAACCTCAATCGGGTCTCGGAAGTTTTTTACCCTTCTTTTTTTCGTCATGTTCATTTTTATGTTAAAACGAGATCACCGTGGCTGGTCTTCAATTTACCATCGACGGAGAGTGGTGACCATGGTAATTTCCATTTCAAATTCATGCATCCATTTCTAAAAGTCGTACGGCACTATTTTGGCATTTGGGATGGATGTCGCACCTTGCACCGTAGATGTTGCAACCTATGTATATCGTTTTTCGGACGACCATAACTACTGGCTCATTTAGAGTTACGAGAACCACAAGTAGTCAAAAAGAAGCTCTCTGTGAGCTCTACGGCTTCGACCGCTTTAAGCCATCATTGGATAGATTCATACCCAAAAAAGACTATCCGAACCTCTATTGGGTCTCAGAAGTTTTTTCCCTTCATTTTTCCATCACGTGCATTTTTACTTTAAAATAGGATCATCGTAGCTGGTCTTCGATTTACATTTGGGACGCATGTTGCACCTTGCACCATAGATGTTGCACTCTATGGATATCGATTCTTCGGATGACTATAACTGTTGGCACGTTTAGAGTTACGGGAGCCATAACCCGTCAAAACAAAGCTCTTTGCGAGTTCTACGGCTTTGACTGCTTTAAGCCGTCATTGGATAGTTTCATACCCAAAAAAGAACATCCGAACATCAGTCGGGTCTCCGAAGTTTTTTACCCTTCGTTTTTTCGTCACGTGCATTTTTACGTTAAAACTGGATCACCGTGGCTGGTATTCGATTTACCAACGTTGTAGAGTGGTGTACCAGGACTGTTTCGTTTCAAATCCATGCACCCATTTTTCAAAATCATACGGCATTGTTTTGGCATTTGGGACGGATGTTGACCTTGCACCGTAGATGTTGCGCCCTTTGGATATCGATTCTTCGGACGATCATAACTGTTGGCTCGTTTAGAGTTACGGGAGCCATAACTAGACAAAATAAAGCTCTTTGTGAGTTCTACGGCTTTGACCACTTTAAGCCATCGCTGGATAGATTCATACCCAAAAAAGACTATCCGAACCTCAATCAGCTCTAGAATGTTTTTTACCTTTCATTTTTTCATCATATGCATTTTTACGTTAAAATGGGATCACCGTGGTTGGTCTTCGATTTACCATCGCTGGAGAGTGGTGCACCATGGTACTGCTCCGTTTCAAATCCCAGCACCCATTTCTTAAATTCATACGGCACTGTTTCGGCATTTGGGACGGATGTTGCAGTGTAACAGCCCGCAAATCCGCACCCCTTGAGTCAACAGTATTCTACAACAATCAACTCAAGTTGCACAGAAATACGAACCATTTGGGTTAAAAAAGAAGAGGTAGAAGAAGAAAATTGAAATCAACAACAGAATCTAACCATCGCAGCGGAATAAAATATAATAGATAAGAAATATTCTTTACTCAACATCAAATATCTTTGTTTAAATATAACATCATCAGAGTACATCAATCTCAGCTCAACAGCAATATCATACAAATGGATACACAACAACTCAACACAGCGGAATATATATATATATATAAACAAGTACGAGAGTACGTATTGTCATCCTGCTCGTCTCCTGAGCTCCACAGCATCTCATGTATCCTATAATATTCGGTCTGACCCGAGCATTACAGTTAAATAACACCCGAGTCAGTGTGGATTACCAGCGTGAGAAAATCACACCTAATTGATTATTAAAGTTTCAAAATCCTTTGAAAACAAAAGCATCTCGTAAGACCACGTCACAAATAAACATGTCGGGTTTTTACCTTACGATAGCTAAAACAATTTTATAGAAATCCTCTGATATTATAATAGGGTCTACATACAAATATTTATAAAATAGCCGAAAGTTTTACATTCATTAAATTCCAGCTACTAGCCACAGAGTGGGTAATACAAACAAAACTCGTACAAGGCACGTAGGGAGAATGGATTTCCAACTAATGACTAGGCACTGGGGTACCACCTGTCACAGTACGGGGCCTAGATCACCGTACCGAGGAGTACTCCCGCTCCCCTGCAACACAAGGCCGGGACTATCCCTTACTGGATAATCCCGAGTGAGATCACCCCGCGGTTGGGATTAGCAACCGCCCACTAAGCCGAAGTAAAAAGAGACATCTAGACTGGAATGACCTCACCCTGCTTGGGTGCTACCCACCTAGCCTTGCTGCATAACCCCTGATTTTCAGTCATTCCCATTTTATGAGGCTTGAGGCTAAGCGTTACCTTTAAGGACATATTCCTTAGAATGCTCATCGTCCACCTGACGATGTTTCGCAAGCATTCATCCATACAAGTCCGTCCCGGGTTCGAACGGAACCGAAGGCACTATTCCTACTACATCCATTTTGGAAATATCCTCAGGATTAGTAGCGACTAGCCCTTGCACTTCACTGCTTCATCTTCGAATCCAAAAATCGTTTTTCACGGAAACGTACAAACCGAATCGAAGTGGTTTTCGAAAAATAAATCTCGATCCCGGTCTCTTCGAAACGATCAGCGTAGTTGGCCAATATTGATAGTCGGTTATTTAACTATCAATTAATATTCATAAACATCCATCAAAAATAAATAATTTTCCAAATTATTTATTTATCTCAAAATATCTTCACAAGATATATTTCTATTTTCAATCCTTTGAAAACAGTTTTCAAATCATTCTCTTCCCATTGGAAAGAATTTCCAAATATTAATTTTCACTGGAGACAACCAAGCACATTTAGATTTCGAAAATAATTTAAAACTCTTTATTATCACTTATCCTTTAAGACATTTAAATCAAAAATTACATTAATACTTTATTAAAATATATACTTTAAAATGAAGCTACTTTATAAAATATAAAACTAGATTTTCTCTTTTAAAACAAATACCAAGTCACTTTAAAATAAGTACTACTATAATAGATTAAAAGAAAATATTTACTTAGAAATAATATATTTACTAAAACATGCTTTTTAAAACAATATTAAAATTGTTAACTTGTATTTAAAAAATTACTTTGAAAACGTACTTGGCTATCCAGGAAAAATTTCCAATTGCCAATCACTTAAATCAATTTTCCAAATTGATTTCCAAAATTATCTCCATTTCAAATAAATCCCTTACTTATCCAATTTCATTTTAAAATCCGTTATTTTTATTAATTCCGGATTCAACTTCTTAACTTGATTTTTAAAACCTTATTTAACTTGAAACTACAAATTTCATGTTTATTCCAAGTTCCTTCCTTTACTATTTAAAAATCTTGAAATTTTAGGATTAATCTATTATGCCTTTAATTAACACCACTTAGGTTTTAAAATTCATTTTTTTCCATTTCATTTTTAATTTATTCAACTTCTCTATAATTATTTTATTTGCAAATTCTCTTCTTTATTTTATTTCCAAAAATCCAATTCTATATATTTTTATTTCTCAATGCACCGGAATATTCAAGTAAACCGTAGCATTCAATATTCCAATTACCAATAATATCAATAATATTCATCACAGAATATAAAAGAACCATGACATGAGGTATTAAATAATTTATATAAATGTTGAGGGGTCCAGTTGGATCCCTCCAACCTGTTTCCTCTGCATCCACAGACGTTAGCACAACATAAATACCAATCCACAATATACCAGACTATAACACATCAATCAATTCAACCATTCAACACTTATTTAAATTTAATCATTTAAATTTAAATTCACCGAGTGAGATTAACTCACCTTTGGCCTAAGATTGCCATTCACCTCAAACTCGTCTTGTTTCCGCGATTTTTTAACCTTGTACAAACGAATTTACGATTTATTAATATTCGAAATATAAATTGAACCCTTAATTACCATTCAATTAAATTTTGAACTAATTTTCCTTTATTAAATCTTTTAGTAACAAAAATAAATTAAATAAGTAAATTGTTAAATTTTATCACAAATCCCTTATATAATTTTCTCCCAGTACCTTATATAAATTTCTTGTACATATATTTAACTTTTGCATAAATAATAATCCAAATTTAAATTTAAAAACAGTACTATTTTAGATCTAGCTGTCTAAGTAATTAATTACTTTTCTTCCTGTTTATCTTTCCGGTAAAACAATACTGTAATTAATTTTTCTGGCAATACTTTCCAACCTATGAATATTTGTTTAATTTAAATACAATAAACGTGTATATCTCACAGCAATTCCCTTCTCCTTCTTGAAATTCCTTCACGAGCACAAAAACCCCCCTGTCGAAAACATCAGCGTCGCACGCCGTTATCAAATTCAACGAATTTCAACCCATCGAGAAAACCACTTCGCTCATACCCAGGCGCCGCTGTCCTCCCCTTTCGCACGACTCAGGATTCGCAAACCCTAACATCTTCACTAGCATCACGTCTCGCATATGCTCCTCCATTGCAGCCACCATCGCAGCGCCACCCAAAAACCCTAACCCCGTTTTCGAACGCGCGCGAACATCGGGAATCCTACTACGAAGAAAACACGAACTCGATTCGCGCCTTCCACCTTCAATCGAGATCCCCTCGAGTTCGAACGACAAGGCTCGGTTTTTGATATGAAGGAGCGGCAGCAGCCAACGTCGCTTTGCTTTAGAGCGAATCGAATTCGAATCGATTGAGAACGAAATCACCATCTTCATGCTTGCACATTCGCGATAGAATACAGAGCACGGCCATGATTTTTTTTATTTAGAATCAAGTAGGTTTGATTCTGAAAACCGAAAGGAAGGTATCGGCCACCAATTCCCCTTTTTTTTCTCTGAATAAAACGAAGGCTTCAGTTTAAAAGGAAAAACGTGGGGAACAAAATACATGATTTGAACGTGAAAAGATGGGTGGCGTATACAAGAAGCTTGGTTTATTAAATTAAATTAAATTTCATTAGATTATTATCAATTTAATGTCCAGCGCGATTACATATCGTACACTCACACCCTAACTCCAAACAATACGAAAATTGAAATTCGATAATAATAAAATATTACGGATCCAATGGAACCGGTTTCGTCGAATTCCGAGACTGTATCTCGGAAGGCTATTTTAAATTCAATTTAAACAATACAAAATTTCAAAACTGAACAGATCACTATTAAATTCAATTTTAAAACTTCTATTATCTTCAATGTTATCAATATAAATTTTTATAAGCCTCCAAATTATCTTTAACAGACTTAAAATTCTAGATTCAACAATTTACCCAACTTCTAATTATTTATTTCAATAATTTAAATTATCAAATAAATTGTGATATTCGTAATACAAGTTAAAATTACTCCTTTGAATATTTACAATCAATTAAATATTTCGATTTTAAATGCTCGAAAATTCCGGGTCGTCACATTCCTCCCCCCTTAAAAGAACTTCGTCCCCGAAATTACTAGTTAGGAGAATGCTCCAATACCCGTTTATTATTTTTCCCTAAAACTAAATAGTTTCTAACAATTCAACATCTTACTAATTATCTTTTATAAATGACCATTATCATTCTTATTAACTTTCCAAATCTTCCCTAGTTTACAAACAATCCCATTTGTTTAACCATTCAAGTTTCAATTTGAAACCAAATTTTGAATTATCAAAATTTTCTCAAAATTTTTCTAATTCCCTAAATTTTCGAAATTTTTTGCCAACGTCTCCTTTGCGCGGCTAGCTTCGTACAACTACAAGGCTCTACGGCCTCCCAAATCCAAAAAGAAAACAAAAAGCCAAGTGGTTGAATCCAAAAACCCAATCAAATTTCATACCAAAATTTAAATACATACCTTTTGTCGGGAAATTCATATTTATCTTTCTGAAATCAAAACCAAATCTCCTTTCCCTTTATATTATCTGCATATCCTATTTAGCACCAATATCCCATCACAATATTCCCAAAACAGTTTATCGAGTTTCTTACAACTGTCGGTATTTATTCATTGAAATATTAACTTAGATTATATTTGTAGTATCAATTCCCAATCAAGAATTCACCATTCCCTTCTTAAGTTAGTATAAGTATTTTATATGTTTTCTTATATTTATTTTCATCTCCAACTTTAGTTTATATCCATTTCTATTCAAATTGATTCTTTCATTTCCATATGAATTCAATTTATCTTTAACTCTGAATATTTAAATTTTATTTGTCATTTATAACTAATTATTTTAAATTGATTTCATTTACTAACTTATTTTAGTTTCAAATTTGAAATCGTTTGTCGTTAACAAAAAATTTCAAAAATTTTCAAAAAAAGTTCTAACTCCCAAAAATTTTTGAATTTTTTTGACAGAGTCCCCTTTGTACGGGGGAGCTTTTGCAGTTTGACAAAAGATATAAATATATATACATCGACCCACACGGTCTAAAAAAAACAAAAACAGTTCATATTTCCTATTTTAATTGCGTAGGCGTACCTTATTTAGCATTTTAAGCAAGCGGTTTAATATTTTAGCAGTTAATCCAACCCAAATCCAGCCATACGGCTTCCAGGTACCTGTACTTACTCAATTTAAACATGTAAGTGCCAAATATATGCAATTTAACTATATTTCACTTAGTTGCAATGGTTAAAACATATGAATTCTATAGAAATGCACATCCAACATTTTCCGTAGGCAATTTTTACAACTTCCATACTAATTCAACTGTTTCAATTAACTTATAAACCATTTTCATCCAATTTGAATGGTTTTCAATCCATTCGTATACCACTTCATCAATTTGAATGGTTTAAAACTCAATCGCTTACGTTCAATTTAGTTTTAAGCAAACCGAACTCATATTTAATCCAATTGCTTCCAAATTTTATTTTACTCCCATCAATTCATAGAATTTTAATTACTTCCATTGATATCAAATGACAATTTATTCTATGCAAATTTGAGGAGATCTATGGGAATAAATAAGTACTTATGTTTTATAATAACTTTAAATGGATTTCGACTCAATTTACACTTAATTCTACTCCATTTGTAAATTTATTCACAATCCATATATTCTCATTTTCATTGCAGTCTAAATTTTAATCCATTCACTTGCATTCATTTTATTAACCAAACTAGTTCATTCAAAACCATTGACAACTTAGGTTCATCTTCATTTCCAATTAAATTTTCTTTTTAATTTAATTCATTCACAACCATTTATTTAACTCGACACATTCCATGTAAATTTTATTTACAACCCACCAAATTTTATTTCGATCCAAATTTATTTTTACTTGGTTTAAATTCCATGCAATATCATTAAACTTTGTTTAAAGTTGAATGTAATTCAACTCTCAATTAAATCTCATTTCTAATCTACAATTTCGTTTGATTAGTTATTACGAAATTTTAAACTTCCAGATTTAACTCATTCAATCGATTACAAGGCCATATCCAATTTATTTCCATATATTTGGATTTAATTTGAAATTCAAACCATTATTATTTTAATCCATTTACATTTTTATTCGATACATTTCAATTATACTTAATTTGTTAACACTTCAAGTCAAATTTTAATTAATAACTCAAGTTCTGATTCCACCATTCACCTTTAACTTACCATCAAATTTTATTAACTCACAATTCAACTTCATTCTCTATTTATTTAATTAATTGCAAGACCAATTTCAATTATATTTTCTTCACTAATGATTGAAGTCGAATTTGATTTATAACTTGAGTTTTATTTTCAAACCTCATCATAACTCACAATTCAATTTCATTAACTAATTTATTAAAAAAATTGGTCTTTCCTTATTTATAATCCAACACTTTAATTTTAACTCCAAATATTACTCTATTTAATTTTCTTAGTTCAATTTAGTTTATAATTCAAGTTTTGATTTTATTTCTATTCTCCAATTAATCAATACTATTTATTTTGGATTTTCTATCCCATTTTCAATTTATAAGTCATAACTTATTATTTTACACAATTCCATCCACTATAGGCTTGAATATATTATCGTTTTATTTTAACTCAAGCCTTATGCTTATTTATATCCCAAGCATATTTTTATTCTATGCAATTTAATTCTGATTCTTTTATAAGTTATTCTAATTTATTTACTTCAATTTCCAATCCTTATTCAATTTATTTCCCATTCGTTCAGCTAAGAATTTAATTCCATTCATTTATTCAATTGAATTCTCATCCCAACTCAATTTTACTTTAACTCGGATTTATTTAACTCAATTTGATTTCAACTCAATTCGGATACAACTGGATATTATATTCAACCTAATCCAATTACTTTCAATCCAGGTAAATTTTTATTCCCCAATCTAAGTTAATTTCAATTTTACAACTTCTCACTTTAAATTTTAATTCCAACATTCAAAGCCTATATTTCCTTCCTGATTTAAAACTCATCTCAATTTTATAAGCTTACAACCTAACTCATCAGGATTTTTAAACACCCGGCTTTTGGTTTCAAATCATTTGGAATCTCCAATATCCCAAATCATACTTCTCAAAATTTTAAACCAATCCTGGTTTTTATTCCCAACAATTTCCTTTGAAATTTCAAAAGCAAATTAATCCTTCTAAACAAATCAATTTGGCAGCAATCCATCACTTAGAAACTCGAAAATGAACATCGATGATGCTGCAGTCACCACCGAAGTTATTTTACAGCGACTGAAGTGAATTCAATGCTATATCCCTTCCCAAAATTTTATTTGAAACAATTTCCTTCCAGAAGTACATTTAAAATAATAATGTTATTATTTGTCTTCAAACCACTTCGAAAACACTTCCAAAATCTCTGGGATTTAAAATTTTCAAATTCTGGCTTAAATCAAATATTAACTATAATTCATTTGTATAACTTAAGCTCATACAAATTCACATTTGATTATATTTCAATTTATAGATCACATTTATAATCCACATTTATAAATTTCATTTTATAATGAATTTATTTCCTTAACCTTTGGTTATATTTTCAATTTCTATTAAATTTTTTTTTACACAATAATGATAATAATTTAATATTATCATTCCTAACATCCAAGCAACCATATATTAGCTAAAATAGTTTACAAAAACTTTCCTTTATATCAAAATATATTTTTGGGTAAAATTATTTCATCCACCCACATTCGAAAACAATATTGTGTCGAAATGTTCTACTCAAGCGTTTAGAAACCCCTTCGATACAGCTGTCCAGGCTGTGTCGACGAAGGTTCATATGCCACTCAATAAACCAATCAACACAATATAAAACCATTTTTACTCACTAACAAATACGCGCTCATATCTATTAATACGCTTAAACTCATTTTAGAGTACGATTGACTCTATTCTATGAGTAATTCCCACCAGAGCCAATGTTATCTCCAACCTAAGCTCTGATACCAAGTGTAGCAGCCTGCAAATCCGCACCCCTTGAGTCAACACTATTCTACAACAATCAACTCAAGTTGCACAGAAATACGAACCATTTGGGTTAAATAAGAAGAGGTAGAAGAAGAAATTGAAATCAACAACAGAATCTAACCATCGCAGCGGAATAAAATATAATAGGTAAGAAATACTCTTTACTCAACATCAAATATCTTTGTTTAAATATTACATCATCAGAGTACATCAATCTCAGCTCAACAGCAATATCATACAAATGGATACACAACAACTCAACACAGCGGAATATATATATATAAACAAGTACGAGAGTACGTATTATCATCCTGCTCGTCTCCTGAGCTCTATAGCATCTCCTGTATCCTATAATACTCCGTCTGGCCCGAGCATTACAGTAAAATAACACCCGAGTCAATCTGAATTACCAGCGTGAGAAAATCACACCCAATTGATTATTAAAGTTTCAAAATCCTTTGAGAACAAAAGCATCTCGTAAGACCACGCCACAAATAAACATGTCGGGTTTTTACCTTACGATAGCTAAAACAATTTTATAGAAATCCTCTGGTATTATAATAGGGTCTACATACAAATACTTATAAAATAGCCGAAATTTTTACATTCACTAAATTCAAGCTACTAGCCACAGAGTGGGTAATACAAACAAAACTCGTACAAGGCTCGTAGGGAGAATGGATTTCTAACTAATGACTAGGCACCGGGGTACCACCTGTCACAGTACGGGGCCTAGATCACCGTACCGAGGAGTACGCCCGCTCCCCTGCAACACAAGGCCGGGACTATCCCTTACTGGATAATCCCGAGTGAGATCACCCTGCGGTTGGGATCAGCAACCGCCCACTAAGCCGAAATAAAAAGGGACATCTAGGCTGGAATGACCTCACCCTGCTTGGGTGCTACCCACCTAGCCTTGCTGCATAACCCCTGATTTTCAGTCATTCCCATTTGATGAGGCCTGAGGCTAAGCGTTACCTTTAAGAACATATTCCTTAGAATGCTCATCGTCCACCTGACGATGTTTCGCAAGCATTCGTCCATACAAGTCCATCCCGGGTTCGAACGGAACCGAAGGCACTATTCCTACTACATCCATTTTGGAAATATCCTCAGGATTAGTAGCGACTAGCCCTTTCACTTCACTGCTTCATCTTCGAATCCACAAATCGTTTTTCACGGAAACGTACAAACCGAATCGAAATGGTTTTCGAGAAATAAATCTCGATCCCGGTCTCTTCGAAACGATCAGCGCAGTTGGCCAATATTGATAGTCGGTTATTTAACTATCACTTAATATTCATAAACATCCATCAAAAATAAATAATTTCCCAAATTATTTATTTATCTCAAAATATCTTCACAAGATATATTTCTATTTTCAATCCTTTGAAAACAGTTTTCAAATCATTCTCTTCCCATTGGAAAGAATTTCCAAATATTAATTTTCACTGGAAACAACCAAGCACATTTAGATTTCGAAAATAATTTAAAACTCTTTATTATCACTTATCCTTTAAGACATTTAAATCAAAAGTTACATTAATACTTTATTAAAATATATACTTTAAAATGAAGCTACTTTATAAAATATAAAACTAGATTTTCTCTTTTAAAACAAATACCAAGTCACTTTAAAATAAGTACTACTATAATAGATTAAAAGAAAATATTTACTTAGAAATAATATATTTACTAAAACATGCTTTTTAAAACAATATTAAAATTGTTAACTTGTATTTAAAAAATTACTTTGAAAACGTACTTGGCTATCCAGGAAAAATTTCCAATTGCCAATCACTTAAATCAATTTTCCAAATTGATTTCCAAAATTATCTCCATTTCAAATAAATCCCTTACTTATCCAATTTCATTTTAAAATCCGTTATTTTTATTAATTCCGGATTCAACTTCTTAACTTGATTTTTAAAACCTTATTTAACTTGAAACTACAAATTTCATGTTTATTCCAAGTTCCTTCCTTTACTATTTAAAAATCTTGAAATTTTAGGATTAATCTATTATGCCTTTAATTAACACCACTTAGGTTTTAAAATTCATTTTTTTTCCATTTCATTTTTAATTTATTCAACTTCTCTATAATTATTTTATTTGCAAATTCTCTTCTTTATTTTATTTCCAAAAATCCAATTCTATATATTTTTATTTCTCAATGCACCGGAATATTCAAGTAAACCGTAGCATTCAATATTCCAATTACCAATAATATCAATAATATTCATCACAGAATATAAAAGAACCATGACATGAGGTATTAAATAATTTATATAAATGTTGAGGGGTCCAGTTGGATCCCTCCAACCTGTTTCCTCTGCATCCACAGACGTTAGCACAACATAAATACCAATCCACAATATACCAGACTATAACACATCAATCAATTCAACCATTCAACACTTATTTAAATTTAATCATTTAAATTTAAATTTAAATTCACTGAGTGAGTTTAACTCACCTTTGGCCTAAGATTGCCATTCACCTCAAACTCGTCTTGTTTCCGCGATTTTTTAACCTTGTACAAGCGAATTTATGATTTATTAATATTCGAAATATAAATCGAACCCTTAATTACCATTCAATTAAATTTTGAACTAATTTTCCTTTATTAAATCTTTTGGTAACAAAAATAAATTAAATAAGTAAATTGTTAAACTTTATCACAAATCCCTTATATAATTTTCTCCCAATACCTTATATAAATTTCTTATACATACATTTAACTTTTGCATAAATAAATAATAATCCAAATTTAAATTTAAAAACAGAACTATTTTAGATCTAGCTGTCTAAGTAATTAATTACTTTTCTTCCTGTTTATATTTCCGGTAAAACGACACTGTAATTAATTTTTCTGGTAATACTTTCCAACCTATGAATATTTGTTTAACTTAAATAAAATAAATGTGTATATCTCACAGCAATTCCCATCTCCTTCTTGAAATTCCTTCACGAGCACAAAAAAAACCCCTGTCGAAAACATCAGCGTCGCACGCCGTTATCAAATTCAACGAATTTCAACCCATCGAGAAAACCACTTCGCTCATACCCAGGCGCCGCTGTCCTCCCCTTTCGCACGACTCAGGATTCTCAAACCCTAACATCTTCACTAGCATCACGTCTCGCATATGCTCCTCCATTGCAGCCACCATCGCAGCGCCACCCAAAAACCCTAACCCCGTTTTCAAACGCGCGCAAACGTCTCGAATCCTACTGAGAAGAAAACACGAACTCGGTTCGCGCCTTCCACCTTCAATAGAGATCCCCTCAAGTTCGAACGATAAGGCTCGGTTTTTGATATGAAGGAGCGGCAGCGGCCAACATCGCTTTGCTATAGAGCGAATCGATTTCGAATCGATTGAGAACGAAATCACCATCTTCATGCTTGCGCGTTCGCGATAGAATACAGAGCTCGGCCATGATTTCTTTTTTTTATTTGGAATCGAGTAGGTTTGATTCTGAAAACCGAAAGGAAGGTATCGGCCACCAATTCCCTTTTTTTTCTCTGAATAAAACGAAGGCTCTAGTTTAAAAGGAACAACGTGGGGAACAAAATACATGATCTGAACGTGAAAAGATGGGTGGCGTATACAAGAAGCTTGGTTTATTAAATTAAATTAAATTTCGTTAGATTATTATCAATTTAATGTCCAGCGCGATTACATATCGTACACTCACACCCTAACTCTAAACAATACGAAAATTAAAATCCGATAATAATAATATATTACGGATCCAATGGAACCGGTTTCGTCGAATTCCGAGACTGTGTCCCGGAAGGCTATTTTTAAATTCAATTTAAACAATACAAAATTTCAAAACTGAACAAATCACTATTAAATTCAATTTTAAAACTTCTATTATCTTCAATGTTATCAATATAAATTTTTATAAGCCCCCAAATTATCTTTAACAGACTTAAAATTGTAGATTCAACAATTTACCCAACTTCTAATTATTTATTTCAATAATTTAAATTATCAAATAAATTGTGATATTCGTAATACAAGTTAAAATTACTCCTTTGAATATTTACAATCAATTACATATTTCAATTTTAAATGCTCGAAAATTTCGGGTCGTCACAACCTTGCACCGTAGATGTTTCACCCTATGGACATCGATTCTTCGGACGACCATAACTGTTGGCTCGTTTATAGTTACGGGAGACATAACCAGTCAAAACGAAGCTCTCTTTGAGTTCTACGGCTTTGATAACTTTAAGCCGTCAATGGATAGTTTCATACCCAGAAAAGACGATACGAACCACATTTGGGTCTCGGAAGGTTTTTCACCCTTCGTTTTTTCGTCATGTGCATTTTTACATTAAAACGGGATCACCGTGGCTGGACTTCGGTTTATCATCGCTAGAGGGTGGTGCACCATGGTACTATTTCATTTCAAATCCATGTACCCATTTCTAAAAGTCATACGACACTATTTTGGTATTTAGTATGGATGTTGCGCATTGCACCGTAGATGTTGCACCAAGTGGATATCGATTCTTCGGAAGACCATGACTGTTGGCTCGTTTAGAATTACGGAAGCTATAACCAGTAAAAATGAAGCTTTGTTTGAGTTCTACGACTTTGGCCACTTTATTCCGTCATTGGAAAGCCCCATACAAAAAAAGACGATCCGAACCTCAATCGGGCCTCGGAAATTTTTTACCCCTCGTTTTTTCGTCACATGCATTTTTACATTAAAATGGGACCACCGTAGCTGATCTTTGATTTACCATCACTGAAGAGTGGTGCATTGTAGTCATCCATTTCAAATCCATGCACCCATTTCTAAAAGTCATAAGACATTGTTTTGGCATTTGGGATGGATGTCGCACCTTCCACCGTAGAAGCTGCACCCTTTGGATATCGATTTTTTGAACGACCATAACTGTTGGCCACTTTAAGCCGTCATTTGATAGTTTCATACTAAAAAAAGACTATCCGAACCTCGATCGGGACTCGGAAGTTTTTGACCCATAGTTTTTTCGTCACGTGCAATTTTACATTAAAACTGGATTACCGTGGTTGGTCATCAATATATCATCGTTGGAGAGTGGTGCACTATGGTACTTCTCCTTTTCAAATCCGTGCACCCATTTCTAAAAGTCGTATGACACTGTTTTTGCATTTTGGATGGATGTTGCATATCGCATCGTAGATGTTGCACCATGTGGATATCGATTCTTTGGACGACCATGACTGTTGGCTCGTTTAGAGTTATGTGAGCCATAACTAGTCAAAAACGAAGCTCTCTCTGAGTTCTACAGGTTTGGCCACTTTAAGCCGTCATTGGATAGTTTCATACCCAAAAAAGACTATCCGAACCTCAAACCGGTCTCGAAAGTTTTTACCCTTCATTTTCTCGTCACGTGCATTTTTACGTTAAAACGGGATCACCGTGGCTGGTCTTCAATTTACCATTGCTGGAGGGTAGTGCACCATGGTACTGTTCCGTTTCTAATCCATGCATCAATTTCTATGTACGACACTGTTTTTGCATTTAGGACGGATGTTGCACCTTGCACCATAGATGTTGCACCATGTGGATATCGATTCTTCGGACGACCATAACCGTTGGCTCGTTTATAGTTACGGGAGCCATAACCAGTCAAAACAAAGCTCTCTGTGAGTTCTACGCTTTGACCGCTTTGACCGCTTAAGCCGTCATTGGATAGTTTCATACCCAAAAAAGACTATCGAAACCTAATCGGGTCTCGAAAGTTTTTTAACCTTCACTTTTTTGTCACCTGCATTTTTACGTTAAAACAGGATCACTGTTGCTGGTCTTCGATTTACCAACGCTGGAGCGTGATGCACCATGGTACTGTTTCGTTTCAAATCCATGCACCCATTTGTAAAAGTCATACGGCACTGTTTTGGCATTTGGGACAGATGTTGCACCTTGCACCGTAGATGTTGCACCCTGTGAATATCGATTCTTCGGATGACCATAACTGTTGGCTAGTTTAGACTTATGAGAGCCATAACTTGTGAAAACGAAGCTTTTTGTGAGTTCTACAATTTAGATCGCATTAAGCCGTCATTGGACTGTTTCATACCCAAAATAGACTATCTGAACCGTAATCGGGTCTCTAAAGTTTTTTACCCTTCGTTTTTTCGCCTCGTGTGTTTTTACGTTAAAACGGGATCACCATGGCTGATCTTCGATTTACCATTGCTGGAGAGTGGTGCACCCTGGTATTGTTGCATTTCAAATTCATGCACCCGTTTCTAAAAGTCATACGGCACTGTTTTGGCATTTGGGACGAATATTGCACCTTGCACCGCTGATGTTGCACCTTGTGTACATCGATTCTTTGGATGACCGTAACTGTTGGCTCGTTTTGAGTTACGGGAGCTATTACCAGTCAAAACGAAGCTCTCTGTGAGTTCTACGGTTTTGACTGCTTTAAGCCATCAATGGATAGATTCATATCTAAAAAAAGACTATCCAAACCTCAGTCAGGTCTCGAAAGTTTTTTACCTTTCGTTTTTTCGTCACAAGCATTTTTACGTTAAAACGGGATCACCATGGCTGGTCTTCGATTTACCATCGCTGGAGAGTGATGCACCATGGTACTGTTCCATTTCAAATCCATGCACCCATTTCTAAAAGTCGTACGACACTGCTTTGGCATTTGGGACGGATGTTGCACCTTGCACCGTAGTTGTTGCATCCTGTGGATATCGATTCTTCGGATGACCGTAATTATTGGTTTTTTAGATTTACGGGAGCCATAACCTTTCAAAACGAAGCTCTCTGTGAGTACTACGGCTTTGACCACTTTAAGCCGTCATTGGATAGTTTCGTACCAAAAACCACTATCCGAACCTCAATTGGGTCTCGTTAGTTTTTTACCCTTTGTTTTTTCATCACGTGCATTTTTACATTAAATCGTGATCACCGTGGCTGGTCTTTGATTTACCATTGCTGGAGAGTGGTGAACCATGGTACTGTTCCATTTCAAATCCATGCACCCATTTTTACAATTCCTACGACGCTGTTTTGGCATTTGGGATGGATGTTGCATCTTGTACCATAGATGTTTCACCCTGTGGATATCGATTCTTCGAATGACCATAACTGTTGGCTCATTTAAACTTATGGGAGTCATAACTAGTTAAAACAAATCTCTCCATGAGTTCTACGGCTCTAAGCCATCGTTGGATAGTTTCATACCAAAAAAAAAACTATCCGAACCTCAATCGGTCTCTTTAATTTTTTACCAACCGTTTTTTCATCACGTGCATTTTTATGTTAAAACAGGATCACCGTGGCTGGTCTTCGATTTACCGTCGCTGAAGAGTGGTGCACCATGGTATTGTTCCATTTCAAATCAATGCACCCATTTATAAAAGTCGTACGACACTGTTTTGACATTTGGGATGGACGTTGCACCTTGCACCGTAGATGTTGCACCCTGTGGATATCAATTTTTTGGACGACCATAACTATCTGCTCATTTAGAGTAACGGGAGCCATAATCAGACAAAACGAACCTATATGTGAGTTCTACAGCTTTGATTGCTTTTAGCTGTCAATGGATAGTTTCATACCCAAAAAAACACTATCCGATCCAAAATCGGGTCTCGGAAGACTTTTACCCTTTGTTTTTACATCATGTGCTTTTTTAGGTTAAAACGAGATCACCGTGGCTGATCCTCGATTTACCATCGCTAAAGAGTGGTGCACCATGGTACTATTCTATTTCAAATCCATGCACCCAATTCTAAAAGTCATACGACACTGTTTTAGCATTTGGGATGGATGTTGCAACTTGCACCGTAGATGTTGCACCCTGTGGATATCGATTCTTCGGACGACCATAACTGTTGGCTCGTTTAGATTTACGGGAGCCATAACCAGTCAAAACGAAGTTCTATGGCTTTAACTGCTTTAAGCCATCAATGGATAGATTCATCCCAAAAAAGAATATCCGAACATCGGTCGGGTCTCGGAAGTTTTTTGCCCTTCGTTTTTTCGTCACGTTCATTTTTACGTTAAAACGGGATCACCATTGCTGGTCTTCAATTTACCATCGCTGGAGGGTGGTGCACCATGGCATTGTTCCGTTTCAAATCCATGCACGTATTTCTAAAAGTTTTACGGCACTGTTTTGGCATTTGGGACGGACGTTGCACCTTGCATCGTAGATGTTGTACCCTACGGATATCGATTCTTCGGACGACCATAATTGTTGGGTCATTTAGATTTACGGGAGCCATAACTAGTCAAAACGAAGCTCTCTGTGTTCTACGGCTTTGACTGCTTTAAGCCATCTTTGGATAGATTTATACCCAAAAAAGGCTATCCAAACCTCAATCGGGTCACGTAAGTTTTTCACCCTTCGTTTTTTCGTCAAATGCATTTTTACGTTAAAACGGGATCACTGTTGCTGGTCTTCGATGTACCATTGCTGGAGAGTGGTGCACCTTGGTATTGTTCTATTTCAAATCTAGGCATGCATTCCTAAAAGTCGTACGACACTGTTTTTTCATTTGGGATGGATGTTGCGCCTTGCACCGTAGATGTTGCACCATATGGACATCGATTCTTCGGATGACCATAACTGTTGGCTCGTTTATAGTTATGGGAGCCATAACCAGTCAAAATGAAGCTCTCTGTGAGTTCTAAGGCTTTGATAACTTTAAGTCGTCAATGGATAGCTTCATACTCGGAAAAACACGATCCGAGCCCCATTCAGGTCTTGGAAGGTTTTTACCCTTCGTTTTTTCGTCACGTGCATTTTTATGTTAAAACGGGATCACCGTGGCTAGTCTACGATTTACCATTACTGGAGAGTGGTGCACCATGGTTGTTTTTCGTTTCAAATCCATGCACCTATTTCTAAAAGTCGTACGACACTGTTTTGGCATTTGGGACGGATTTTGCATCTTGCACCGTAGATGTTGCACACTGCGGATATCGATTCTTTGAAATACCATAACTGTTGGCTCGTTTAGAGTTACGGGAGCCATAATAAGTCAAAACGAAGTTCTTTGTGAGTTCTACGGCTTTTACCACTTTAAACTGTCACTGGATAGTTTTATACCTAAAAAAGACAATTCGAACCTCAATCGGGTCTCGGAAGTTTTTTAACCTTCTTTTCTTCGTCACGTGCATTTTTATGTTAAAACAGGATCACTGTGGCTGCTCTTCGATTTACCATCACTGGAGAATGGTGCACCATGGTAGTGTTCCGTTTCAAATCCATACGTCCATTTCTAAAAGTCGTACGACAATGTTTTTGTGAGAAATGCGGATTACACATCCTAAGGCTAGAATTAATACTAGAGGAGGGTGAATAGTGTCTTAAGGAATTACTAATTCTTTTTGAGTTTCGATTAATCTAAACACAAATGTATGCAATATTCAGACACATATATGATCACAGAATCAAACATGGATGCAAATATAAAGTAAAAGCGATAAAGGAAAGAATACACCGAATTTTATACTGGTTCAGAGTTACCCTACATCCAGTCCTGCAACACAAGTACGGGTTTCCTTTCAAAATCAATTTTTACAATTACACCCTCGATTTCAAGGCCACGAGGTACACCGCTCCAGATTCACAATCCTTTGGGTAGAGATACTTGATTTTGCGGGCAACAAGTTCACCCGATTAATTTTCCAGGCTACAATCACACTTTTTCTCGCTTGATTGATTTTACAGGCTATAATCACACCTTTTCTCACTCAATTAATTACAAAAAAAGTCTATAACTCTGAATAGCACTGGATCTTGTTAAGATAGTAATAGAGAATCAAAACAGAGATGATTGGGATAGATTCAATGGTGATTTCGGCAGAGTAATGGTAAAAATGTATATAAAGAAATGTGGAAGAAGAAGAGGAGTGAAATTAGAGAATATATGAATATAAATTCGTTTAACATAGCCCTATTTATAGTAGAACAACAGACATGTCCATTCATGAAAGGATATGACGAATGGACACTTCCATTGAAATTCAAACTTTTAAAATAAACTGTCACCTTGTCGACAAGGGTCCCTTGGGGTTGTTGACAGGCCTAAGTTATTTTTGGTAATTTGTTTTTCTTTGAAAATAACTTCTATCTTTTATTAAAACTATTTTTAAACTTTATAACTATACTTAACTATAGTTAAAATACATAAATAAGTATAGAGAATAATATTTTGGCATATATAAAATTTTACTATAATTTTATATTTAAATATAAGTATAAATATTGAAAGTT
This sequence comes from Allium cepa, assembly GCA_030765085.1. Classification (NCBI taxonomy): domain Eukaryota; kingdom Viridiplantae; phylum Streptophyta; class Magnoliopsida; order Asparagales; family Amaryllidaceae; genus Allium; species Allium cepa. The sequence continues at coordinate 186,671,929 of CM060937.1, read as the reverse complement.
AAATATATTATAATTAAAAGATAGTTTAAAACCAATGATAATTTGATTTTGAAAATAAAGATTATTTTGAGGCTAAATGTATTTTAAAACCAGGATAGATGTTTTTGATTCTTTTAAAAAAGAAGATTTTGAAATCATTTTGAAAACAAGATATAATTTTGTAAAACATTTGAATAAAAGTTAGTGGATACAAAACAATATTCCACTAGATTTTTGGTAGGTTCCATCCTACTTTGGGTTCCATCCCTTTAACGGGCACGAAATGAATTCCATTCCACGAATAAAATGGATTTTAAGATGTCAGTACTTTTATAGGAGTTTTAAAAAAATTCCTAACTAAATTACTTATATTGAAATCTTGAACTCTTGATAATCTTGATACTCATGAGTCTTCAATCTTGATATCTTCAGTCTTGAATCTCTATACTGTACAGTCTTCATTTTTTGGTATCTGTATATATATATATATATATATATATATGTATATATCCTGCATATACATATATATCTTAAACAATAATGTTAGTATTTATATTTTATAATCTTATTCTAAGTTTGTTGTCATCAAAACCATCTTCTCAACGACTAACAATCTCCCCCTTTTTGATGATGACAACCTTTGTTTATAAAATATTACTTCTATCCTAATAACTCCCCTTAAAACTAATAACCCCCCCTTAATTTATGCCTAGCTATCCTATTTTATACTTCTCCCCCTTTGTCATCAACAAAAAAAAACTAACTCTAAACTATATAACTCCTCCTTATTCTTGTATTAAAGTACCTGCAATAATAAAATATACAATGGAGTATATAATAGATAGATTAAGAGATAATTATATTGATAGTCATGATAACTAAACAAAGATCATATAAATATCAATGTGTATTTGTACATATTATGGTTTGCATACCAATTATCAATCACACCAAACCAAATCAAATCAAATCAATCCAAGCAATCAATTCAAATCAAACAAAGTAATCAAATAAAATCAAACATTACGGGGAACTTCCACCCATCCTTCTTCTCCAAATATAGGGTTTGCTTTAATGGCATCCCAATTTTCATTTTCATCGGTGAGAGAGACTGGAGTATGTGCTTCATTATCATTTTTGTGCAGGGAGGAAATCATCCATCGTATCGTATCGAAATGCTTTTCTTGCCCCTTGATCATCTGCATTTGACTCAGCTCTAAGCGTCGCTGATTATGAAGAATAAAAGAAAGAATATTTTTGAAAGAGTTAAGGGTTTCTTCAAGATTCTCGATGAAACTACGAATTGGATTGGTTGTATTTGAGTTTGTGCGAAGAAATATAGATAAAGTAGATAAGAAATGATTTTAAGTGATGAATTCTGGAAGAAATATGTATTTACAGGTGTAGAAATTCGTTAGAAATGAATAGACACAAGGTAGTTATTCAAATTTCAAATTTAAAATGAAAAGTCATTTCTGACCAGTACTTGTCGACATGGTCTATGGGGGGTTGTCGACAGGGGTCGGTTAATTTTGATGACTCAATTTGATTTTATGAATAATTGTGTGTGTATATATATACATATATAATTTACTAACATTTATTTTGGAGATAGGATAAGCTAGATAATAGAAAAGTAAGTCAATTTCATTTCATAATAGAACGATACAATGATTAAGCATTAAGAACTACATGAACATTCGAATCAGAACAAACTAAAACCAATACAGCATGAGATGAAAAGGTAGAACTAGTTAGAGGATGCGAAGATGAAGATAATCCAAGCTTCTTGCTGACTTTGGAGATAAACTTGTTCATCTTGGATGACATTTTATCCAATTTCTTACTAACGGACCGTTTAAGTGTCCGTTGATTCTCAACAATGGTCTTTTGATTTTTGAGTAAGGTTTTATTGGTTGGATTAGAGGGACAGTCAATATTGAAAGTGACTACTATGTGGGTAGCTATTACTTAGGATCGTGTAATATGAAATATAATTAAATATAAATGGGGAAATAGATGATAATAGCAAAGTAAATAAAAATGAGCGCACCAGGAATTTTTATACCAGTTTGAACTTCCCGTTCTACGTCCAGTCCTAGACGTCCCACTGGAATTTCTCACAATAACCCTCTCTTAAATCGGAGGAACAGGTATACAACACCGAACAACCGAATAGGATTTTTTCCGCTTTTAACAACAGAAAGAGGACTTTACCCGCCTGAACAACCGAACAGGACTTCAACAGTTTCAATAGAATTGCTTTGACACTTTGTGTTCTTAAAAACTGATTTGTCTTTGATAGTACAACCTTCCTATAATCTTTCCTCGAGTATATATGCGTGTATAAAGATTTAGAATGGAAAATATTGCTTTGAATCAAAGAATAAGTTAATTGATTCAGAGATTCAAGCAATATATGAAAGTTGTGATTGCTTTTTAGAATACAGAGATAGTAGAAAGTAAGATCAGAGAGTAATCAGAAAATTAGTCATTTGTGAAGTGGATTTTGTGGGTTTATATAATAGTTAAGGAGATGCAACCGTTCACGAAGAGTTCTGATCAACAGAAGCATCCATACATCTTCATATTAGAATGTGACTCTTGGCAAAAGGAAGTGTCCATTCAGAAAAAATAGCTATTGAAAGAATTCAGTCGACTGACCCAAAATGATCAGTCGATTGACCCAAAGTAGAGCGTTTCTGTGCATCTGTACAGGTTCAGTCGACTGGCCATATACGGTCGGTCGACTGACCTGACAGTCAAAGCACAATCTTCACATTTTTTTAAAAAGTTTAAAATTTTAAAACAACTTAACTACTTGAGGATAGATTTTAACATTTCTAAGACTAAAAAAACTTTCAATAAATCAACATACTATACGCAGTTTCGCAGCCTTGTCTCCTTTGTAGTTTGAACAGCATAATTCCTTTTCTTTTTGTCGCTTATCCATCTAGTATAATTCATTGCTTTGTCATGAATCTAAATATGTGATTCAACATTCTCCACCTTTTGATTGATGATGACCTGTTATATATGATACTATTTTTGAGAAATATATAACGGGAGTTATATATCTCCCCCTGAATATATGGTGACACTTTTAATCCCTGCATAAAAATGGTTAGTTATACCAAATTTCTCCCCCTTTTTCATCGACAAAAAGAAAAAGATAATGTACGCATTAAATTAACACAATAGAATTAAAATAAAATACTAGTTGCAATCATAGAAACAACAGATTTCAAATGTTTCGAATACAAACTTATAGATAGAATGTACGAAACAAAGAAATAACTAACTTACAACCACTAAAAGATAACAACCTCATTCAGATTCAGATTCTGTCTCCTCTTCTTCAACTTGCATTGGTCCTTTTCCTATGGAGGTCCTGCAAATTGTCTACCACCTCCATTGCCACTTGTGTCGGAACTAGTATGTTCTTTCGATGTTGACCAAGTAAAGTGGAGGGCTGGGCGTTTGCCTGGATCACGTTGAGAAGTCTCCATAGCAGTGGAAGAGAAGCATGATATCGCATCCCATAAAATCCCGAAGAAACTCTTGATTTTATCAAACTTTTTGTCAATTTTCTTATCAAGATTTTTAATACGCGAATCCAAGATAACTTGATTTCTTACGATTAAATATATAGATTCCCGAGTGCTTTGGGATGGAGTTGGCATATGGATGTCTTCTCTTGATTGATGTTGTTGTTGAATAGAGGTTTCTTGGCGAGGTCGAGATTTCCATTCTTGAAAGCTCATGATAGTGAGAGGTCTTGGTGGTAGTTTCATAAGGCTAATGGTGCGGCTATTCAAAGTATTTGGAATAGAGGTATCGGATTCCGGAATAGGAACCTGGAGATTCATAAGCAACTGCATAATATATTCACCAAAATAAATAATATTCATACGACCTTGGTTGAATGACAGAAATTCGTCTAGAATGAGTTTTGGCCAATTTACTTCAACTTCTCCCCAAATACCATATAATGCTTTATAGTTGTTTGGATAGACAAGCTCATACGAGCCAGTACGGGATAGAATTATGTGCATTAAAGCTCTATGCATTATTCTGGCAGTAGGTCGTAATGCAATAGACTTAAGCTCGGTCATGTCATCTTCTAAGAATCGATGACTTACTTCATCTCTCTTGCCTATGACAGCATTTAATTCTTGTAACTCAACACCTCTTGTCGGAGTACGAAGAATATGACTGATTCTATCTAAAGAAAGAAGCACTTGTTGCCCACATACCAAACTCCAAACGCAGTTGTCACGATTGCATGGGTTTTGATGGCCTAAATTCAAGTTCGCATAGAAAAGTTTAGCCAAGGTATGATTTATCTTGATATTGTTTTAATTATGATCTAGGAGTGATTCTAGATGGCTTCTTTTTGCTAATTCTTGAATCCTATACCACGTAAAATCAAGAAAGACAACAATAGAACCTTCAAAGAATCGAGCTTCTTTCATCTTATTCCATCATTGAACTGCAGTTGCATCGTATAGCCATTGAGCAATTTGTGAATCAATTGGCTCGGAGGAAGAAGAAGCATGCCTAGATCTCTTTGTTTGATGAGGAGACATTTGAATTTATCAAAGTTTTGAAGAAAAAATTAAAAAATTTGGGGACTATGGTTTTATAATTCTAGAGAATGGAGGTAAATATAGAAAGTAAAAGAGGAAGTGAAGGGGTTTAGTGTTAAAAGATAAGTAAAAAGGTGAAAAGGTACGTTTCAGATTTGAATTCAGTCGACTGAACGATTATGGTCAGTCGACTGAACCACTTTCCCGAGAGTTCTGCTTCAGTTTCAATCGACTGGTCTAGTCGACTAAAATAAAAAATATGCTCTCTGTTTGGTCATTCATTCGACTGGTTGCATTCGATCAGTCGACTGAATAGTGTATGAAAACATACATTATGCAGTTTCAGTCGACTGATCGAATTTTTCAGTCGACCGAGTGAGTCTTTCAACATATTCAGTCATATTTGAATGCAAACAAGTAATATATTTTATATATTAACAAAATTTATACAAGGTAAGATTAAAAAAAAATTGTAAAAAGTAGACAAAAATGAAATTATTTGGAAGAAGAAGTTGATGGAGACTTGGAGTTTGTCAGTTCATTCTTTGTCTTCTCTATATATGGTTGTAGTGGTGACCTACGGTTTCCATGCTCCCATGAGTTTAGAGAGACAGGCGGAGGTTGAGGCGACCTATCCCATGGATTTCGAGTTGACAGTGGTGTAGGTTGATGAACCGATGAGGAAGATAAACTGCAGAATTTCCATCCAATCTGCTCAAGAAAACTCAGATGTCTAGAATTCATTTTCTGTTCATAATACATTTCGCGCCGAAGTGCTATCGATTCCCTCTGGTACTAATGAAGATCATCAATTTCTTGTTTGGTTTGAGGAGAACCAAAGAACATGAACCGTCTAGCTTTCTTTTTCTTGGGTGTATTACCCGTTCGATAATTTGATGGTCTTGCAGGTTCATGGGTAGGAGTAGGTGTAGGTAGATTTGACGATGCAGATGATGGAGTTAGGTTCATGGGTAGGTGTAGGTAGGTTTGACGATGCAGATGATGGAGTTTCTAATTTGATAGATGCGTAGGATGATCCATCTGATGAATCATGTGATGAAGACATTTTGATTTTGAAAGAAGTTTTTAGAAGTTTATGTAGTGGAAAAAAAGAAAAAATGTGTTTGAGATATAAATTTCTTTTGATGGAGATAGGAGAGCTGAGAACTAAATTATATAGGAGGCAATGCAGTTAAAAAATGATGGTTGAACATGCAGATTGAAAAAGTGAGGAAGAGAATGGACCAAAAAGTTTGTGGCTGAAATTTTATCTTTAAAAAATAAAAAATATAAAGAAACAGATGTATAAGGTGTAGATGTGAAACATTGAATGGCTAGGTTGTAAAGACATATGCTTATTAAACATGAGGTGCAGAGTTCGAGTACCAATTTTTTTTATTTTAAATTAAGTTAAATTAATTAGTAATTTTTATAATTCTGTTAAAGAAATTATACCTAGTTCTCTTCTTAATCTTATAAAACAATTTTCATTGAGAGGTATAGTGAAAATGTCAGCTAATTGATTTTTAGAATTTATAAAATCTAAATTTATTATATCCTTTTCAATATTATCATGAAGAAAATGATGACGAATGTCAATATGTTTAGTTCGTGAGTGATTGACATGATTTTTAGATAAATTTATTGCACTAGTGTTATCACAATATATTATAGATTTATTTAATTTTATATCAAAATCTTGTAATGTTTGTTGCATGTAGATTACTTGAGCACGTGCCAAAGCTGCAGATATATACTCTGCTTCACATGTCGATAGTGAAACATAATTTTGTTTCTTACTAAACCAAGATACTAAGGATCGTCCAATAAAATGACAAATTCCACTTGTACTTTTTCTATCTGTCCGACTTCCTCCAAAATCAGCATCACTATATGATACTAATTCAAAAGGACATTCTTTTTTATAAAATAATCCTAAATCTTTGGTTTTACTAAGATAACGAATTATACGTTTAACTGCTCGCATATGTGATTCTTTAGGATTTGCTTGAAATCGAGCACATAAACAAACACTCATCATAATGTCAGGTCGACTACCAGTTAAGTAGTGATCCAATCATACTACGATATAGTTTTTAGTCAATACTCTTACCATTTTCATCTTTTTCAAGATGTATAGTTGTACTCATAGGAGTTGGTTTGGCGGACTTGTTTTCCATACCGAATCATTTAATAAGATTATTATAATACTTTTCTTGATTAAGAAAAATCCATTTTGCATTTGTTTGATTTGTAATCCGAGAAAATATGATAGTTCTCCCATATGTAACATTTCAAATTCATTTGTCATGATAGTCGAAAACTCCTGACATAATTTTTCATTTGTTGAACCAAAAATAACATCAACATATATTTGAATAATTAAAATATCTTTTTTAGTTTTCTTAATAAATAATGTTTGATCAACTTTCCCAATCTCAAAACCAGATTCCAATAAATAGCTTTTAAGTTGGTCATACCAAGCATGAGGTGCTTGTTTTAAACCATATAAAGATTTCTTATGTTTATAAACGTGATCTGGAAATTTTTCATGAGTAAACAGAGGAGGTTGTTCAACATAAACATTTTCTTTTATAAAACCATTTAAAAAAGCACTTTTAACATCCATTTGATATAATTTAAAGATGCAAAAACCAGTAGAATACGTATAGCTTCTAGTCTTGCAACTGGATCAAACGTTTCTTCATAGTCTATTCCCTCTTCTTGATTATAACCTTGTGCTACTAATCTAGCATTATTTCTAGTAATGTTACCTTGTTCATAAGCTTTGTTTTTGAAAACCCATTTTGTACCAAAGACTGATTGATCACTTGGCCTAGGAACTAATTCCCAAACTTCGTTTCTTTCAAATTGATTTACTCTTCTTGCATAGCTATAATCCAATAATCATCAGTTGAGGCTTCCTTAATATTTTTAGGTTCTATATTAGAGAGAATAACTATATGGCTCATTTGATTTAATTGATGTCTTTTTCTTACATTTGAATTTAGTTCTCCAATTATATTTTGAACAGGGTGATCTCTAAGAATTCTTGGAGAAGATCTTACTATATTATCATTATTTATAGTATTTATATTTTGTAAAGAAATAACAGAATTATTATTTTGAAGAATAATATCATCATCTTCTGAATTATTATTTGTATTATTTTCCAAATTTGTAAAATTAAAAGAAGCTTTGATATTTTCATCGAATGAAACATGATGAGTTTCTTCGATTATTTTAGTTCTTGTATTAAAAACTCGATAAGCTTTTCTTCTTTTTGAATATCCTATGAATATACCTTCATCGGATTTTGGATCAAATTTGCCAAGCTGATCTTTAGTGTTAAGTGTGAAACATTTTGAACCAAATACTTTCAAATATGAAATATTTGGTTTTCTACAATTTAAAAGTTCATAAGGATTATGTTTTGCTAATGGTCGAATAAAAATACGATTCAAAACATAGAAAGCAGTTGCAACAGCTTCTGCTCAGAAATGCTTAGGTAAAGCGCTTCCATTTAATAAAGTTCATGCACATTCTTATAATGTTCTGTTTTTCCTTTCTACAACTCCATTTTGTTGTGGTGTGCTAGGAAAGGAAAAATTATGATTAATTTCTTTCTTGTTACAAAAATGCTTGAAAGCTTCATTTTCAAATTCACCTCCATGATCACTTCTAATGTTTTTAACTTTATAATTCTTTATAGTTTGAATTCTTTTTACAAAAATTTTAAACTTTTCAAAAGTACCACTTTTATGTTTCATAAAAATAGTCCATGTATATCTTGAAAAATCATCTACAATAACAAAAACATATCTATTGTAATTAATAGATTGAACTTGAGTAGGTCCGAAAAGGTCCATAGGTAATAGTTCAAGTGGTTGTGTTGTAGATATGATTTTCTTGGATTTAAAAGAAGATTTTGTTAATTTTCCTAACTGACATGCATCACAAATATTATGAATTTTGAATTTCATATCAGGTAGTCCTTTAACAAGTTTATTTTTAGCTAATTTATTAATAGTATTAATGTTTAAATGATAAAATATTTTGTGCCATAGCCAAGAATCATTTTCTATAGCTACTAAACACATATTTGTGTTATGATTTATACTCATATTTAAAATATAGATATTTTTATCACTTATTCCTTCAAAAATTAATTTTGATTTTTATCAGAAATATTACATTTATTTTCTGAAAAAAAATATTAAAACCTTTATCACATAACTGACTTATGCTCAATATATTATGTTTTAAGTTTTTAACTAATAGAACATCAGTAATAAGATGTGAGTTAGAGATACCGTTATTGCTCATATCGCCTTTGCCGATGACCTAACCTTTTGAATTATCTGCATAAGTGACTGATCGTCCATTTGAATAGACTATGTTTGTTAACATGTCTTTATTACCAGTCATGTGTTTCGAGCAACCAATGTCTAAAATCCATTTTCCTCTCTTTTTAAGTGGTACCTGGAAAAAATAAAGATTAAGATGGTACCCACTTTTATTTTTAAGGTCCTAAGAGTTAGGTCTTAGGAAACCAAACCCAAGAAGGTTCAGAATTCCCTTTAAAAATATAATTCTTATATTCATGAACAGTTTCCATAAATGTTTTGATATGTTTATTCCTAATCAATTTTTTTTTAGGAATCCATGTTTTAATAGTTTTAACATTTTTAGAAACCGTTTTCTTTAAATCTTGCTTAATTTTGTTTTAAACTTTTCAGATTTCTTTGGTTTTTTAATTTTCTTATGTCCTAATCCCATTTTATTTGAAGTTGAGTGAGAGTTTTCTATTATTTTAGAAAGATTTCTCATCCTTTATTAAAATTGGAAATATTTTTATTAATATCTTCTAGCTTAGTTTTAAGACTAGATATTTCTAATTCTAATACTTTAGTGCTAGATATTAAATTATTTACTTCAACTGATAAAATATCATTTTTATTTTTCTGAATTTCTAATTCTTAAGTTATCATAGAAAGTTAAGAGGCTAAATTAGATTTAGATTCTTGAGATTTTTCAAGTTCTTCTTCGAGAATTTTCTTTTCATCTCTAAGCATACTAATTTCAAATTTAGAATTATTTAGTTTTCCTCGTAACTCCTTATTATGTTTCTTGGTCTATTTTACAAAATCTACTAGTTGAGAATTAAGTTCAACTAAATCTTCAAAACTCAGTTCACTTACATCATCATTTGTAGCCATGAAGCATACATTTGCTTGCTTTGTGTCACTATCACTTTCACTTCTGATGATGAAGAATCCGAATCATCCCATGTTACAGAAAATGCTTTCTTTTTGAATTTGTTCTTCCTGAATTTGTTTTTTGTTTTTCTGGACAATCTTTCTTCATATGACCCTTCTTATGACATTCATAACATTCCATGAGAGATGATGACAGTTTATTGCTATTATTGTTGCTAGAATTATTTTTGTAGCTCTTGCCCTTGTTATTCTTTTTGAATTTCAAAAACTTTTTGAAATTCTTAGCAATAAATGCCATATCCTCTTCATCTGAGTCAGAGTCATCTTGTTTTGCTTGAAATGCTGGATTCTTCTTATCTTGTGCTTGAGCTTTCTTTGCCTGCAAATTCACTTCATATGACATAAGATTTCCTATTAACTCTTCTGGTTTCATAGTTGAGAGATCGTTTGCTTCTTCAATAGGTAGGACCTTTCTTTCCCATTCATCCATTAAGGAGTTTAGAATTTTTGATACTATATCAAAACCAGAGAATTTTTCTCCTAGTGCCAATAGTGAATGATATATATCTTGAAATCTAGAATACATGTCATTTATATTTTCATTTGATTTCATTTTGAAATTTTGTAACAGATTTTTGAACATTGAAATTTTGCTTTGTTTGACTTTGTTAGTTCCTTCATGAGTTACTTTTAGAGTTCTCCATATCTCATAAGCATTTGTGCACATACTAACTCTATTAAACTCATTTCTATCTAATGCACAAAATAGCATGTTCATTGCTTTTGCATTTGTAGTAGCATCATTTTTCTGTGCAGCGGTCCAAGTTGAAAAATCTTCTGTTGGAGTAGTATATTCATTTTGAGTAATGTTCCAAGTTTCAAAACCATTAGATTGCATATATATTCTCATTCTAGTTGACCAGTAATTATAATTCATGCCATTGAATAGTGGAGGATGAATAGTGGAGGACGTAGAGTATATTGACCTTCAATAAACTAGTATTAGTGACAGTGCTTGTGATGTTGTTATTTCCCATATTAACTAATGACAAATTATCAAATAACTATGTTAAGATTGTAGGATGACCTTACTTTGATACCAACAGAAAGTGGCTACTGTGTGGCTAGCTATCACTTAGGATCGTGTAATATAGAATATAATTGAATCTAAACGTGGAAATAGATGATAATAGCAAAGAAAATAAAAATGAGCACATCAGGAATTTTTATACCGGTTCGAACTTCCGGTTCTACGTCCAGTCCCAGACTTTCCTTTGGAATTTCTCACAATAACCCTCTCTTAACCCGGAAGAATAGGTGTACAACACCTGAACAACCGAACATGATTTTTTCGCCTCTAACATCCGAAAGAGGACTTTACTCACCTGAACAACCAGACAGGACTTCAACAGTTTCATTAGAATTTCTTTGACACTTTATGTTCTTAATAACACCGATTTGTCTTTGATAGTACAACCTTCCTACAATCTTTCCTCAAGTATATGTGTGTGTATAAAGATTTAGAAAGGAAAATATTGCTTTGAATCAAAGAATAAGTTAATTGATTCAGAGATTCAAAGCAATATATGAAAGTTATGATTTCTTTTTGAAATACAGAGATAGTAGAAAGTAAGATCAGAAAGTAATCAGAAAATTGATGATTTGTGAAGTGAATTTTGTATGTTTATATAGTAAATAAAGAGATGCAACCAGTCACGAAGAGTTTTGATCAAAGGAAGCATCCATACCTCTTCATACTAGAACGTAACTCTTGGCAAAAAGAAGTGTCCATTCAGAAATTATAGCTGTTGGAAAAGTTCAGTCGATTGACCCAAAACGACCAGTCAACTGAATATTCAAAATTGGTGCAAAACAGAGTGTTTCTATGCAACTGAGCAAGTTCAGTCGATCGGTCATATTTGGTCAGTCGACTGAATATTTAAAGAGAGTAAAAAAACAGTGCACAAGTTCAATAGGCTGTTTAATGGTTATTCAGTCGACTGGTCGAATTTCTTCAGTCGACTGAATTCTATTAATAATTAAAAATCACCATAGCTCATTTGGTTAGAGCACTTGCCTTCTAAACTAGTGACCTAGGTTCGATCCTCGCTCCATGCATTTTTTGAAAGCTTGATTTTGATTAAAATACGCATGCAAGTTTATTTGAATGTGAATGATGATTCTTGAGGAAAGATTTTAGCAAAGCACTAAACTAGATTCTATATACATATTTGACGACTCTTGTTAAAATATATAACTATATGAACCATATTTTGAGTCGTTGAGTCCGGATGTTATCGTAGTCGTAGATTTGTGAATTTTTGTTTCATGTCAGCAATCAAAACCTATGATCCAATATTCTCCCCCTTTCTGATGATGACAACTCTATTTGCTATGGACGAATCTTCGATAAGCTTTTTTGACTTATTTTTCCCCCGGAATATATTTCTATAATTGTGCTATAGATTTCTCGCCCTGAATGTATGGTATATAATCCTGCAAATAGTTAATCTTTTCTCCCTCTTAATCTGTGCTTGCATCTTTTATTGCTGCAAATAGCGTTAGAGCAATATCTTTCTCCCCCTTTGTCATCGACAAAAAAGAGAGTTTATATGATGACATAAATTATATTCCACATAAATGTTTAACATAGAACAATATAAAACAAAATAACTACTACTTATAATGTAAGGTATCGAAAAAAACAATTAACATTTAAAGCATGCGATACCCAAGGTTCTTATGATTTCCTAATTTTTAGGAAACCATACCCATTTGGGTGTGGTTGAACCTTTATAAATATAATTTTCATTATTAACTACTATATCAAAATAATCATCAATGTATTTTTCTCTATTTTTCCAATTAACAGGAACCCAAATACTTAGATAATTTTTATTCATATTTCCCATCATTGATTTTGTACTTCTAGAGAAATTATAAACATTATTGGTCATAACAGTATTTGAATTTCTATGAAAATTGGATTTAGACTTTACTCGAAATTTAGTATTAGCACTAAAATTTTTACTACACATGAAAGCGTATCCAGTGCTATTTCTACGATTAGTTTTATTTTATCCTAAACCACTTTTATCATGTAAAGGTCTAGAACTGGATAAAATCATGTTTAAATCATTTTGACCTTTATTAAAATTTGTGACTTCAGTGTTAAGTTTATCAAATTTAACTTTAAAGTCACAACTATTATTTTCAAAAGAAATATTATTGTTTTCTAAAATATCAATTTGCTTGTTTAATTCAGGGTTCTCCTTTTTTAACGTACAGTTCTCATTTTCGAGAAGAAAAATTTGAGATTCTGAATTATCTAAAGATGATTGTAATAAATCATTTTGTCTTTTCAAATTCGTAATTTCTTTTGAAAAATTTTCTTTTTCTTTTTCAAACATAGTATTTTGTTCGTCTAGAAAATCTTTAAGAGCCTCAAAATTATTTTTCAAAACAACCTGTTGATTTTTTAAATCTAATTCTCATTCTTCAATTTCTCATTTTTAAGTTTGATTGATTTCATCTTTTCTAAAATAACAAAATTAAGCTTTGAGATCTTTCCGCTTACACTAATTAATTCATTGTTCTCATTTACTGAAATTTGTAAATCAGAAAGTATCTTTTTACTGTCCTCATTGGTCGTTGCTCTGATAGTTTTAGGCTTTTGCTTGTTGTATTTCGACCGGATCTTTTTCTGGCTATTATCTATGATATTGTTATGATCGATAGAATTCTAGGCTCTGATACCAAATGAGAGTGGCTATGCTCTGATACCAAATTATAGTGACTACTGTGTGGGTAGCTAACACTTAGGATCGTGTAATATGGAATATAATTAAATATAAATGCAGAAATAGATGATAATAGTAAAGTAAATAAAAATGAGTACTCCAGGAATTTTATACTGGTTCGAACTTCCCGTTCTACGTCCAATCCCAGACTTCCCTCTGGAATTTCTCACCATAACTCTCTCTTAACCCGGAAGAATAGGTATACAACATCTGAATAACCGAACAGGATTTTTCCACCTCTAACAACCGAAAGAGGTCTTTACCCCCCTGAACACACTACACCACGTATAGGGTTTAGGCACAACGTTAGGTGGCACATTTGATACGACTATAAGCCGTATCAAATTTTAATACGGCTTATAGCCGTATCTATTTTATTTAATACGGCTGTAAGCCGTATTAACATTTGATACGACTTATAGCCGTATCAAAAACTGTGCCTCTTTTCGTGGGAAAATTTTCCCCAAAACGCACACCTTCCTCCTTTTTTTATTTCCAACCTTCCCAGAAACTACTACGGCGACATAGGTCACCATCTACAACACAATCTTCCACATCCAGATGAAACAAATTGCCAAATCGCCTCCCCAGAAACTACTACAGCGACCTGCCTACCACCTACAATTACAATTAGGTATGTACAATTTGATATCTAGTATGATGTTGTTAATTCATGACTTCTTTTTTCATGTTTTTGGTTTGAAATTTTGGGAAATTAAATTATGCATAGAAAATTGATTTTTAGGTTTTTCTAAATACAATCGTAAAATTGATTAAGTTAGCACTTGCTCATTAAGTTAGCACTTATAGTAACTTATGGAAATTAAGTAAGTCAAAGACTAAGTAACTTGTGGAAATTTTTATTTCGAGCTTATAGTAACAGGTACGATATTTATTTCCTTATGGAAATTCCTGAGCTTAACTACTCATTAAGTTAGCACTTGCATTTAATGAATGATTAATCTACACATGTTTATAGTTTTAAGATTAAATATAATGTATAACAATGAATATGTCTAGCGTATTGTAAAGTTATTAGTATAGTTACATTTTTGGTTATTTTAAGTGTAGGGATGTTATATATTTGTAGGGAACGTACCAAAAATAGTGTATTAGTTTGATGCTTCAACACAGTGCAGTAGTTTGACAAAATATACCAACTAAATCTGTTGCTATATACATGCAATGCAGACTTATTTCAACATTCTCCATATCAGACCTGAAATGAGACATAAAGAAAAATATTAAAACCATTGTAGCAGTTCGTACTCATGTAAGCATTTTGTGGTGTGCTATAGTTGGACTGATCTCGACCAATGAATCCATTCACGATTAGTTTCTTTAATACCTGACTAATTAAAAAAAAACCAATAATACCATGTCTAATACAATAGTCAATCTTATGCTATTTTGTATTATTTTGATCTCCTTGCATAATTTACAGCTTGGGGCTAATGTTGTATATGGTTCTGACATTGTATATGGTTTTGACATTGTTGTATAAGTGGATAAAATTATTGTTAATGGCGCAAGCCAAGTATCAGGAGAGGGGTAATGCATAGACATTACTCCGGTGCTACAAAATAGCGCCGTTGTAATGGCAAATTTTTTGGAAACAGTTTGGTGCTAATGTTGTATATTGTTCTGACATTGTTGTATAAGTGGATAAAATTGTTGTTAATGGCGCAAGCCAAGTATCAGGAGAGGGGTAATGCATAGACATTACTCCGGTGCTACAAAATGGCACCATTGTAATGGCAAATTTTTTGTAAACAGTTTGGTGCTAATGTTTAAAATAAACCCTATATTTTGAGTTCCATTTATTGAAATTTAAATAGTCCATATATTTTAACTATTTGAAATTAATTAAATGTTTAAAATCATACTACAAAATTCTAGGTCGTATAGGAAAACAAAAAACGATCATGAAAAAGGCATGCGTATAAATCTTACAAGGAAGTTAATTATTTACTAAATTATATTGTTCTTTACTAAACAATTTATATTATGAACGATCAAGTAGCTTGAATTATGTAAAATTAATAACTTAGAAAATGAAGTTACATCTGTTTCCCCATAAACCTGTTGCATTACATCATTGCTCGAACGGTGCAAAGTTTCAGTTTTCAACGTTTGAAACCCGATTACCTTTTTGACGACCCTTAGGTCATATTAGTATTTAATTATATAATCCATTAGAGCATCCCCGATGGACGGCCGGTGAGTCTAGAAATAGGTTCACCGCTGACTGCCAGGTTGTTTTGACGACTCTAACAGTCACTGAGTTAAGTATGTGATCAGGATTAATCGCTTTTCATATGGATTGCAATTCTGGCCATACAAAATTATCCGGTATTATACATGCCGAATAAAGTGGTTCATCGTTGAGGTTGCTTCAGTTTCAGTCACTAATTAAAATTAATATTTGTTTCATAGGATGGATGACCAAACTTTTTTGTTGGGAATGCACCTAGAAAAGGATGGTTCAATGGCCTAATAGTACATCAGCTCGTTTCATTCGCTGACAGCTTTAGACTAAATTGCTACCATATCTTCGTAGACTTTAAGTCTTGGTCCATATGAATCATTTTGAATTATTTACAAAAATAGGTAGGTAGTCTCCGACTTGATCTAAACAATAACAACAAAAAACTACATACCACGCATATTAGACTACTCCTTTCCTGCATTTCCTATAAAAGAAATGCAAATATGTTAATCATTGGCAACATGGATGCGAATTTTCATCAGAGAACAACATCCACAAACAAAATGAGAACATATTTCACCAGTGAAGTCGAGCATATTCATGTAGCATACAATATGATTTTAGTTAATATAACTGGAAAACCAATAGTCCATATAGTACTTAGCATCATTTTATAGACATTTTTCTAAATTCTGCTTGGTCAAATAACACTACTCACTGAGCACATTTGTGAAATTCCTACTTTTGTAACTGCATTGACAAGTATTTATAGCTACTTCATCTGAATTGTCTTCTTTGGTAATAGTGTTGAGTGGAATTTATATATGAATGGAATTTATATATGAAGTGGAGTGCCATATTAAATGAATGTGTTGAGTCATGTTACCTAAAATAGATAATGTCCAATAATCAATTTATGTTTGCTCCTCTGCAAACTAAGCACTTGATGTATTGGCTGCTATATTTTTTATTAGAAAACGCTCACAGTTTCTCTTTATTAATAGCACATGAGATTCTAATCAAGTACTTAATTTGTAAAATTTCCTTCTTTGTGTCATTAAACAGTTATTATTTAATTTCATTTATTATGCTTCGTTTAGTACATTTATACAGAGAGAAGAAATACAAACAGACCCTTTATTTCACATCTCCCTTGCCAAAAGAATTGGCTAATATGCATTCCAATTATGTTGTCATTTATTTTCACTTATTTTGTTGGTGTTTAGTCGTAGCTCATTTTCTGTGGCCATTTTGGTTAATGAGCTCTTTGATATGTTTCCTGTTTTTAGTAGCTTACATATGTGAACAGAAAAATTTTGAACATTGATCAGCCTCTTTTAACCACCATTTCTGAATTAGACTTTTGTTGCATTTTTGTAGCATGACCTTGTATTAGATTTTCCAGGGACAGTAGATTATCTTTATATTGATGTACTAACGAATTATTCCTTGGATTAGCAGTAATTGCACATATACATCATTATTTGTTTCCTCAACTTGTTAACCGGCACATGTATAATTGATCTTCCTTTGTTACATTAGTTTAAGTGTCTATTGGTATTTTTAAGTTTGCACAGTAACTAAAAATATGATTACTTGTTGATTTAATGTGGCGTATACATGGGAAGCTCGGACCGCTCTATGAATCTTCTGCATTGTAAATGTAAACATTATCATATTCATCATATTCGTTTATATTAAGAAACAACAATACTCAAAGGCAGTTTGATAAATGATCACCATTCCAATGAACATAAAAACACGCAGATTATAAACAATGATATGATTTTGTGGCATTGCATGAGTGAAACAATACAAGATCAGTGAAATATTATAACCTTGTGTTTCATATTTTAATTGGTCAAATTTTCTAATCCAAAATCATAACATCAAATTTAATACCATGTATCACTAAAATGCTAAACGAATAATCAATCCGCATACGTGTTGCCAGTGATTGAAATATTTTCACAATTTGATAATAATAAATGATACTTTACGTTAAATCTTATAGTTATCACTAAATTAGGAAAGGTTTACGAAATTACTTTTTTATAGAAAAAGGAAATTTATGCGCTGTCCCTACAGTGTCTTGTTAATTTATTATACAATATGACAATTCAAATTCGGAAAATAACATTTTTGGAAACTTTAGGTAGTGGTGGAAATGGAATGAGGGGAAGAGGCAATTTTATCGTCAAAGGTAGTTAATGTGACAGGAGGGAAATATGTCTTTCAGCATAGACAAACAATGGATAAATGAATCAGATCTAAGATCTACGTACTATATAGACGGGGTGCAGAAATTCATTAGTTTTGTTGAAGAAAACGGTGGTAAGAAAGGATTGTATTTATGCCCTTGCACCCGGTGCAAAAATACGAAGATGATCAAATTAGATGACATTCATTTTCATTTGCTTAGATGGGGTATTATCCAATCGTATACAGCGTGGTATTTTCATAGGGGAAAAAGGGCGGAGATGGAAAAAAAGCAACTAGTTAGTCATGGCAGAACTACTGCTGAGTCTGAACATATTAGAATGGAAGATCTGGTCAATGATGCAGATAGATTTCATCATTTTCAACCTACAAATTCGTTGCCTGATCATGCTAATATTGGAGAGCAGTCTACTGATTATCCAGATTGGCAGGCCAATGAAAGTAAGAAGTATAAATTGCTTTTTGGTAGCGTAAAAGAGCCACTGTATCCTTCATGCTCAAAAGGGATTACGAAGCTGTATGCCATTGTGCAACCGAATAGCTTGAAGACCCAATACAGCTTTTCAGATAATGGTATGACTGCACTTCTCGAACTAATAAAGGAGTTACTCCCTGAAGGTAACACGCTGCCGACAAAGTACTTCGACGTGAAGAAGATCATTAAGAAAGTTGGGATGAATTACAAAACTTATGATGCATGCATCAATGATTGCATATTGTACTAGAAAGATGATGTGAACAAAGTTTCTTGTACAAATTGCAATGAACCAAGATATATGACATCATTAAACGAAGAGAGAAAATGCACCAAAGTACCTCAGAAGACATTAAGACATTTTCCTTTAATTTCTAGATTGAAGAGACTGTATACTGTACCATGGATGGCAAATGCGATGACCTGGCATGGTCATGCCAAGTCTGATCCAACCGTAATGCGTCATCCATGTGACACTTCTCAATGGAAAGTTGCGGATTCATTTGATCAAACTTTTGCTGCCGAACCACGAAATGTCACACTTGGAATAACAACAGATGGTTTCCGTCCACATGCTTCTCTCTCTAACCCTTACAGTTGTTGGCCAGTAATTGTAGTACCATATAATCTTCCTCCGTCTATGTGCATGAAAAGGGAGTTCTCAATGTTAACATTGTTGATTTCTGGGCCAAAACAGCTAGGAAAGGATATTGATGTTTATTTACAACCGTTGATAGACGAGTTAAAGTAGTTATGGGAAGGAGTAGTTACATTTGACTCGTTAAATAAATCTGAGTTCACAATGAGAGCTAGGGTGCTGTGGGCAATCCATGATCACCCAGATTTTGGGACTTTATTGGGATGTACAACTCACGGTTACATTGCATGTCCTGTTTGTGGGGAAAACACTTGTTCTTATTATCTTCCTGAAAGTAAGAAGATGTGTTACATGGGACATCGAATGTTTCTTCCTAACGAACACAAGTTTAGATACGATAAGACAAATTTCAACAACGAACAAGAACTTCGTTGTCCTAAATGGCCATTGACTGGTTTTCAAGTTGAAAAGAAAGTAGCAAATACCAAAATGAAAGTTGGTAAACAAAAAGACGAAATTGGTCGAAAATGGAAAAAGTCAACCAACGAAGATGTTGTCAATATTTCTGGATGGTATATGAGGTTTATCTTTTTTGATTTACCATATTGGAAAGCAAATTTGGCCCGACATAATATTGATGTTATGCATATGAAGAAGAATGTCATGGAGCATCTCATCAGCACCATTATGGACCATAAAGGTAAGTCAAAAGATGGCATCAATGCACGCAAGGATTTGAAAATCATGGGTATAAAACAAAAGTTGTGGGTGATGGAAGATCCTGAAACAAATAAAACAATCATACCAAAGACAACTTTCGCTTTGAGCAAAGAAGAAAAGATACGGTTTTGCGCCGTTTTGAAAAATCTGAAAGTGCCTAACAAATTTTCTTCTAACTTTCACAACAATGTGAGCATCATTCCTCCTGAACTAAGAAATATGAAGTCACATGATTACCATGTCATAATGCAGCATTTGCTTCCGGTATTGCTTCAACATTCTTATCCACAACATAAGGATCTATGAAATGTTGTTCATCGTATTAGTTTATTCTTTAACATTTTGTTTTCAAAGGTGATCAATAGGGAACATCTTTTAAAAGCAAAGGCTAGCTTAGTAGAAGCAATGTGTGTTTTTGAAAAACATTTTCCATCTGCATTTTTTGATATCAGTGTCCACCTTATGGTTCATTTAGCCGATGAAGCGTTGACTTGTGGCCCTGTCAAATATAGATGGATGTATCCATTTGAACGGTAAATTTCTAATTTCAGTTATGCAAATCATTATTTCATATAAATAGCTACCGTCTACAGTATATAATTGATCACATTTATAGGTTGATGAAAACAAATAAATGATATGTGCGCAACAAAAGATACATTGAAGGGTGTATTGTAGAAGGATATATCGTACAAGAAGCTAGTCTTTACTACATGTAATATATGCCAAACGGAGGTGATGGCAATCATAAACATACCTGCGAAGCGTTTTTAGACGAGGACGATGAGTTTGCTGGTGAGATACCTCTGGATAATGGTAAAGACATAACTTTAACCCAATTGCAGTTTGAACAGGTGCGTAGATGGGTCCTTAATAAGTACAATGGATTGGATGAATGGAAGAAGTAAGTTCACAAACTTGTTTGGAATTTTAATTTTTTTAATTCAATTTATATATACATTTTGATATGTTTTTTTCGTAGGAGGTATAACTCCTATGTGAAAAGTACTAGATTTCAACCTAGAGGCAGGGCTACCACCGTGGAAGTAGTTCAAAGTTTTAATCTATGGTTACGTAATGATGTTTAACTTCGTCTTAAGTATTTCATGTGTTTATAAGTGTGCAATACACCTTTGTGACCGTGCTTTTCTACTTATTAAAATTTATGTAGCTGTTAAAGACCATCGATGTTGATCCAACTCTGTGGCGGTTAGTGCACGGGCCGAAGTTCATAACGCGTAGTTATATGAAGTACCAAGTGAATGGATTTTCATTTTCCACGAAAAAGTACGAAGCCCATATGGTAATACAAAATAGCAGTGTATGCATGAAAGCAATTACAAAATTTAGAGCGAGTGGCAAGGATAAAAATTATAAGGAAGCAGAAACAATGTAATACGGAGTCATGCAACAGATACTTAAGTTGGATTACACTGACTTCAAACAAACAATTTTTTATTACGATTGGGTAAAAGTCGACGATAAGGTCAATGGTTGCAAAATAGATCCCATTTCAAACCTCATCATGGTAAATTTAGGGAAATTGATGAAAAAAATAACGTGAATGACGAGCCATTTATTCTTGCATCAGAAGCGAGTCAAGTTTTCTACTCAAAAGATTTAAAAAATAACGGATGTTCTATGGTCTTGCATACGCCAAAACGGTTTACTACAAATGTGGATGACATTGAGTTCCCTACCGTCTATCAATCAGCTTTTGAAGACAATGAAAAATTAGAAGACCTTACCAAATCCATATGTTAACTTATTAGTATTCATACATCACATGATTGTGTGTCTGTATATTTTTAATTCCATGATTGTGTGTATGTATGGTTTTGAATATTTCATACATTCCAATGCAATTTCAGGCGTTGTCACTTAATAATTTTGTATGTGCAAGTGTGTTATATTATGGAGGGTTGACATTGATACATTGATACATGTATAATTATTATCGTGACTTATTAAAATAATTAGTAATATTATATTTTGCAGGAACTATGTCAGAAAATCCACCATCTTCACATTCATCATGTTCAGAGGCGAAGAAAGTTGATCAAAACTTACTTGGTATTCCGGTCTCAGATAACGCTGGAAAAATCACTACTATGCTCGGTAAACTAGTAAGAGCTCATGTGCCGATATCATATATAAGTTGGAATAAAGTACCTGGAATATATAAGGACAACGTTTGAAACGAATTGGTGGTAAGTATCCTTATCTGTTTGACAACAACTATTTCATTCAATAGCCTTATGGTTTCAACTCTTTGCACAACACATAATTTAATATATTTTTTGCAGAAAATTTATGAGCTTGATCCGCTTTCAAAGGAAATGTTTTTAAAGAGAATGGACGAGGCTTTTAGGAGATACAAGAAAAACTTGAGAGTAGTTTATTATGACCCTTTCAACAATGACGAAGAATGGTTGAAAAATTGCCCACCTACAGTTGCTCAAGAAGATTGGGCAGAGTTCATAAAAAATGAAGCAGCGCCTGAAGCGAGCGGAAGAAGGGAGGTAGGCAAAAAGAATAGAGCATTGCTCAGTTATGTTCATCATGTAGGACGTAAAAGTCACGCTAAAAAAGAACAAGAAATGGTAATTTATATTCATTTTCATTCAAATGATTTACACATTGTGATTGGATATTCATGTCGTTGCATCAACTTGTATTGCAGATCGTTGCTAGTCCATCAACAAATATCAGTCGTCGTCAAGTATGGGAGAAGACACACAGGAAAAAAGATGGTAGCATATCAGATTCCACTTCTTCATACTTTGAAAGCTAAAAAAAAATATTAACTTGCATATTCTTTAAAATTCCTTATTCACGTAAGTATTATCATATACAGGATCAAATTGCGAAAGCGAAGGAAAAGATCACTGATAGTGATGAAGAAAAATTGACGGTGGATGAAGACATCTTATCACAAGTTTTTGGTAAGGATGCAAGGGGTAGGAGCCGCGGTGTTGGGACCATTACACCAAGGACTAAAGTTAAGGCTTGTGCCATTGCACAGAAACGACTCCGACATGTTCATGGCGAGCGGGATGAGTTGAAAATGAGGGTGGGAAGTTTGGAGGGTACAGTGGGAAATTTGTCTGGGCAAATGGAGGTTTTGATCAACATGGTGGGAAATATTGAACAGGGAATTCGTGCACCGATCAATTCTTCTAATGGAGGACGCGCCACACAATTCAACGCTCCTGAATTCATTGCTTCGCAGTTCCAGGATTCGACCAATGTTACGAACAATCAAAAATGTGAAATCCTCAACTCTGATTTAGAAGTAATAGGAACAGGTATTTTTAACATTTAAACATTTATGACGTAATAAGTAGAAAAATTAAATAATAATAAATATTCCCTTTTATTGCAACAGGTACTATATGCCGAGATTCTACATTGTCCAACATCCATGGGAAATCTGTACCATCCACACATGAAAAAGTGGTGTTGGATAGTATACTGCTACCAGATGAGAGAACCAGCAAAATGAATCATCAATTTGCAGAGACCTTTGCTGATGTTGGAGTGGGTGGATATGTGTGCCATCTGAAGTGTCTTATTCGATATCTCTAGATGATGGAGCAGGTATACTTTCTGTTTATGTGGTCCACCTTACTCTCTTAAAGCTTTGTCTAATGCCGAATAACGACTTTAATAAGGTGTTTCTACATATGAATTATGTGTATTATTAAGTTTATCTTTAGATAACGATTATCAAAAAATCTTTAAAATGTCAATTTTAGACACTTAAGTTACTCAGATTATATCGAGATGAATTTTAAAATCCGAGATGTACACCCTAGATACACTCATCTTACCCGAGATCTCATTCGATACAAGATATTATGTGTAGAATTTCTGAGGTGATACGCCATTGAAATCTGAGATTCAAAACCTTGGTAATAATAGTAGCTAATATTTTCTACTTATGTTGATAGAGAAAACTTATGAAGTGACTGTTCAAAACATGTTTTTTGATTGGCAAGGAAACCCTGTTTTTTCATACGCTTTATCATAGTTTAGTCATTATGGATCAGTATATCAAAATTGCTACCATTGATGTGTGTGTATCCACCTGCTTATAAATTTTTTATTGGTACACCTGTCTTCAATTCTTGTGAATGATCTCACAAATTTTCTCATGTGAAAATTCAAATTTCACACCAGTGGAGAAGAATCCTGAAGTAAACATCTTTTGTATATTAGATATAATGAGCAGCAAGTTTTTCATTTGCCAAGCATTTAAATATCCAGAACTGGTGTGAAAATACAAAGATAATAAAAATTACATACAAAGATAATAAAAATTACTAAAATGTAATACAAAGGATTAGAACTAACCACATTATCTTTTGTTCCGAATTAACCACATTATCTTTTGTTTCGAACTAACCACTTGTAAATGTAACCTGCATATTGTACAAAAAAATAAAAGGTGAAATAGCACTGCTACTTGTCTTGCAATAAAAGCAAAGCTCGTTTTCGATGCAGTTTCCCTTTACTTAAAATATATAATGATTAATGAACTATACCATCTTTTGTAAGTTTTAGTGCATAGCAAGGAAAAAAAATCAAAGGAGAACCACATTTTTGTCAAAACTTATGCACTGATAACTCCATAGTCATAACACCCTTTGTATCATTTTGGGAAATGCATGACTACAGTTGTTAAAGATAATTATTCAATTCTAGTTTATTGATTACTGCAATTGGACCAGAGGATCCCATCCTGAAATGCACATGTCATTTAAGTATAATGATACTGATTACTGAATTGGTTAACCATGAGTTTTATGTTGACTACACCTTAAAACAGTGACACTAATTCCAAAGATGTAGATTCAACATATAATTTTCACACCAATTCTGGTTATTTACATATACTGTATCAAGATGAAATCAGTTTATTATGGACATGCGAAGTTCATGCTTATTTGTATCTTATTTTTGGTTGCAGGTACGACAAGTTTATTGGTGTACGATTCCTTCTCAAATGATTTTTCAGTTGTACCAAGATTTGAGGACTTCAAAGGTGTTGGGCATTTCCTTGGCATGGAGTGTGTGTATTTTTTAAAATGTAGGCCTTTTGTGTTTTCTACTGTTATTATATAACAATACAATCTCCTATGATTATCATTATCGTTAACTATGATTCTTGAATTGTAACCATATAAAGACTTGTAATGCTAGCGGTACTACGAGGGTATGAAATTTCAACCGTTCAACAAAGTTGTTATTCAACATTGGACAAAGCTTCAAGAGAGAAAGGTGGACATCAAATCAGTCCAATGCGATAGTGTTTTCTAGTATCCGCTACTGCGATATGTTAATGTGCTAAATGCTAGTGTTATGTAATGATATTATGTAATGATATTGTTAAGTTATTACGCACTGCAATGCGGATTATTGAATCATTTGAATGTGCACCGTCTATAATATTATTTGTTTTGATGTCTCGAAATGATTATTGATTATATATTGGATATGAATAGGTCTATAATATTATATATTGGATATTGATTATATATCTATATTTAATTGACTAATTAGATACTATTTGTCAATTAGATACGGCTTTTAGCCGTATCTAATGAGCCAATTAGATACGGCTAATGGCCGTATCTAATTGATAAAGTAGATACAACTTTTAGCCGTTAGATACGGCTAAAAGCCGTATCAAAATATTAAGCTCGGCATATTTTGATACGGCTTTTAGCCGTATCTAATAAGATTAGATACGGCTTTTAGCCGTATCAAAATATCGTTTATGGTGTAGTGGCAACCGAACAGGACTTCAACAGTTTCAATAGAATTGCATTGACACTTTGTGTTCTTAATAACACTGATTTGTATTTGATAATACAACCTTCCTATAATCTTTCCTCAAGTATATATGTGTGTATAAAGATTTAGAAAGAAAAAATTGCTTTGAATCAAAGAATAAGTTAATTGATTTACAGATTCAAGCAATATATGAAAATTGTGATTGCTTTTTGAAATATAGAGATAGTAGAAAGTAAGATCATAAAGCAGTCAGAAAATTGGTCATTTGTGAAGTGTATTTTGTGTGTTTATATAATAGTTAAATAGATGCAACCGTTCATGAAGAATTTTGATCAATAGAAGCATCCATACCTCTTCATATTAGAACGTGACTCTTGGCAAAAGGAAGTGTCCATTCATAAAAAATAGCTGTCGAAAGAATTCAGTCGACTGACCCAAAACGATCAGTCAACTGAATATTCAAAGTTGTTTAAAAACAGAGCGTTTCTGCGCACCTGTACAGGTTCAATCGACTGGCCATATACGGTCAGTCGACTGACCTGACAGTCAAAGCACAATCTTCAATTTTTTTTAAAAAGTTTAAAATTTTAAAACAACTTAACTACTTGATGATAGATTTTCGCATTTCTAAGACTAAAAAAAACTTCAATAAATCAACATATTATACGCAGTTTTGTAGCCTTGTCTCCTGTGTAGTTTGAACAACATAATTCCTTTTCTTTTTGTCGCTTATCCTTCTAGTATAGTTCATTGCTTTGTCATGAATCAAAATATGCGATTCAACAAATACTTTCCAAGGATGTTTTACTTTCTTCTTCTTCTATTTCCATTTCATCCCCTTCTTCTTTTCCTCCTCTTCCATCTCCTCATGAGCCAAACATTCTTCCATTTCGCCAAGAATCTCATACGGTTGAAAAACATATGGAATTTTCATAAGAGAAATGTTTGAGTGATTAAAAACTTTTCTTAAAACAAATTCTTCTCCTTTGAAATCTACTCCAAATAATAAAAAATTCGAGTGAGATAGATTCCATGATACAAAGTATTTTCATTCATTTCAAAATTTTTGGGACAAAATTCATCCAAAATAACTTGCGCCCAATTAATATCATAATTTTCAAAAATAGCAAAAAGTGCTTTGCGAACTTTTGAAGTTGGATTGTTAAAACTCCCCGATCTTGGGGTCAAATTATGTTGTAAAAGAAGATTAACAATTCTAGATTTTGGTTGAAAGTTTCGATTTTTGAATTCAAAGTTATCATTTCCTTTGAAAATGTGGTGAAATATCTCACGATCATTTTCATCGATGTTAAAACTAGAAAGATCCATTCCTATGCTCCTGCAATTGAGAATGGTACCCAAAATATCACAATTTAAGATGATTCTATTGCCTTTGACACTACTACAAATTTCATCATTGTTTCCATTAGAAAATCCACGATTGAGATTTGCATATAAAGTTTTAACAAGATTTGGATAACAAACAAAGTCATTTTGTGAAGCATCAACAAGACAAAGAACTTGGTTGTTTGCAAAAAGAGAATCGATTTCATAAGTAGAGAAATCTTGAAATAAAGCAAACTTTCCAAGATGGACTTTTCCATAGTTAACATAGTTGATATATGCTTATATAGCCTCCGGATTATTGAAAAGTTGCTCTATTATCTTTCTGGAAATTCTCATTTGGAAGGGTTGCTTGAAGAAGCCATTAGAGTAGAGAGTAGAGAGCTTGATATTTTGAAATAAGAGTTTGAATTTGAAAATGAAAGTGAAAAGTTGTGATAAGAGATAGTAAATAAATAGATTCCCAAGGGACATGTTCTCTGGTCCAAAGGTGACTTTTCAAAGACTTGAACAAAGTAAAAAGATGGAGGGAAATTCAACATTTGAATTGAAATTTGAATTTCAAATTTCTGTACCATTGTCAACAACATGGGGGGCCCTTCTCGACAGGTGTCTTTGAATATTCATTATTTATTTCTCTTAAGTATTCTAATATATATATATATATATTATTTTTAATATCTATATATATTTGGAATATTACTAGAATTGTAGTATATTCCATAAAATATTATGATACTTTTTAAATAAAATAATAGTAAAAAATAATAAACATAAAAATTTTAAAATTCAAACGACACACTAATTCAAAATCAACCAATCAAACATCCAATCCTAAGCATGAAATTTCAACCACTATATTGTAAACGTGTACCTTTTTCTGAGTCCGTTTCTCTGAATTCGTTGGAGTCGTAAACTGCCGTGAAACACATATTTGAATTATCTGTCTTTTGGTCATCATCGCATGAGGACGAGTCTGAGTCATCTAGAGTAGCAATAAATGCACGTTTTCGTTTCTTTGTAGAATCATTGTTTGTAGGAAGATTTTTCCTATCTTGATGCATACAATCTCTTTTGTTATGGCCTGGTTCGTCACAGTTGAAACATTTGATATAGTTTGACACTACATTCTGATTACCATATTTCTTATAGTTGTTTCTATTGACATTATTCATCTTTCTCTATGTAACATTCCTGAAATTCATCAAGTTTAATTTGGCAATTAAATTTATTTTTGAAAATAAATTGTGAATTAATTAGAAAATTCTTAGAATAGATAAATAATTTTGATTTTAAATAGAAATTTATATTAGAAATTTAAGAATAAGTGATTTATAAAACAAGTATTGAACTTCAAAATAAAATGTATTAAAAATATAATGGAAATTAAAAGCCTGAGATTAATAAAAAGAGAATGATAGTTGTTTTCTAAAATATTAAATATATTTGGTAGATGTAACAAATTTCAAAAAAAATATATATTTTATTTTAAGATTTTAATTCTCTTATATAAATAAATATAACAATTGTTAATATGAAATCAAAGTGTTTGAATCCATTCTTTTCTTTTTATGAAGTTGTACAAAATAAACAAAATAAAAAAAATGTATGAATGTAAATTGTGTTAATATAAATTTTAAATAAGTGTATAAACATGTTGAACAAAAATTTAATGTAAGTACATATACATGAGTTTATATTTCAAGTTGAGATTGAAAAATTAAATTTTATTTAAAATAGATGTTTTTAAAAGTAAGTAGCATTTTTTTTTTAAAAAAAAAAGTTATTAAGATGTAATATATATGTTAGTTAAATTCTTTCAACATTGAACATGTATGTATACATTCAAAAGAATAAAGATATACATTATTTTTAAAAGTGTATAAGTTATAAATATAAAATTTATAAAATTCTTTTTGCTTCATAATATCAACATGTGAGGGTGGAGTAGAAGAATTAACAAAATCTAAGCTCATGATTTCATTTTAACAAATGGCACCCAATGTCTATAACTGAATAAAAAAAATAATAGAAATAAAAAATTGAGAGAAACTTTCCATCTCCCCATGCTCAATCATATTTTATCTCAGCCAGGTCTGAAAAGAAAACAGTAAAAAAGATTTGAACATCTCAAAACAACAATACAAAAGTAGAAAAAAAAAAGATAGAAAGAAAGTTCAACAGCAAGTTTAAATTCAAAACAAAGAAGCAACAGGAGCTAATCATTTCAGATTTAATAACAAGTTTGAGAACAAGTGCAAGATCAAATCTCAGGTAAATTTTAACTTTATAGTTAGTAAATTATGATTGCAAGATCAAGTTTTAACATCAAAAAAACAAATTTGGAAAAATTTGCAGATTGTTCAATAAAAATAAAAGTGGAAGCCTGGAAATGATAATCTGAAAGTTTTCAAGCCTGCAACCAGTTTTAAAATCAAACATAAAGCAACTGCATTTTTCTTAAATCTGGAAAATGGGCTCTGCATGCAACCTGTAATTCACTTCAGAATGTAAATCAAAGCTTGTTCTGCCTCAACCTGAGACAAGCAACTCAAGCATGCAAGTTCAAAACTCAGGTTGCAGTTCAAAGCAAATTCAAGAAATGCAAAGTCTTCAACCTGGGAAACCAATTTAATCTTCAACCTGTAACAAAACAAAAATGGCAAATTGGATTCAAAGTTTAAACTGAAATGCAAATCAGAAGCAAAGCAAACCAAATCTGGAGATAGTGAGCGAGCAAAAGAAAACAAGTTTCTCTGGAAAGAAGAAAATGGAGGCAAGTTCTTTTCTTTAAAATTTGAATTTGATATTCAGTAATAATAAAAAAAAAACAAAAGATTTAAACAATCATGTTTGATCAGTTAACAGAAGGAAATCCAAAGTTTCAAAGCACTTGAACAAATCAAAAGAAAAAGACATGAAGCCTGCAGCTGGGAAAATAGAACAAGTTTGAAGTTTTAAATAAAATTTAAAGTTGTAAGTAAAAGATTTAAAATTGTTGTTATTGTTGAAGTAAGTAAGTACAACAGGAACTAAGCAAAGTTTTGTTTAACAAGCTTTGCAGTTGTAACTTCAAGATTTAAAGAGAAAAAAAGAGAGGGTTCAAGCATTTAAAACTGTCAACACTCCTATGTCTCTGTTCTCCTCTGAGCAACAAAACTTGTGAGCAAACTTCTTTGACCCAATCTTTAAATTTATGTGATGTGTTATGCTTGTTTCTGCAAAGTAGTGAAAATTGGTTGCATGAATGTAAATGTTGTTGTTGTATAGGTTGTTTAGTTCTGTGATATTTGGAAACATAAACACAAACTAATTTCTGTATAAATTTGAAATGTAGATATCATGAATTGGTGTTTCGAGATTACTAACAGAATCATTTAGTAAATTCAAGAATTTAAAACTAAAACTAAGTTTACAGTGTTAAGAAAATAAAATGCAGTGTTAAGTTAACTGTATTTTACATTTTTATCAAGATCAATGGATCCTTGCATTGAATTTGAGTGAAATTTATTCTGGAGTGAGTGTAGCTAGCAATGATCATAGGAAAATTATTGATATGGTCTGCAATTCAAATTTGGAATTTAGATTGGGGATTTTATGTGTAGAACCCTAGTTTATTTTGGGTTACAGTTTTGGTCGATTTTGAACTCCTCAGTGCATCGAGTTTGAAGCTTCTGGAAGTGATGGTGGATGGTGAGGTGAAGAAGCTATCACCGGAGTTTGGTCGATGATGTTGGTCGGAGTTGAGAGAATCTGGTGTTGACAGGTTGTCACTGCAGTGGGGTTGATGTTGTGCAGGGTTGAGGAGATTGTTTGGGTTGCAGGGATTTTTGACTCGGGTTGGTCTAGGGTAAATGGAGGGGAAAACTCGAAGCAAGGTAGTGGTTTACTCGAAGTCAAATGGGGTTTGTGTGATTTTGTTTCAGGTTTTATTTAACAGACCTGTTCTGTTTTTTTTAGAATTTTAAGAATCAAGTTTGAATTTAAACTGGAAATTTGAGCTTAGGGTTAAACCTGAATTTAAAAATGAATTCAAAAAAATTGGAATTCTAAATTTATCATAATTTAAATGCAGAATTCAAATTTGGTTTAAAAAAAATAAAAAAAAAATAAAGGAAACAGGAAACTGTTTGCAGTTTTTAAATTTGAAATGAAAGTTTAAATTGTAAACTTGATTTAGACTTAGGCTTTAATAACCACAATTCAAATATAAATAAGTTTAAATTCTGTTCTTTTGAAACTATTTAAATTCTGGAAATTTTCAAAGTTTAAGTTTTTTTAATAAAACAGAAACTGTTTCTGTTTAAATGTGAAGATAAGTTCAAAATACTTTTTTTAGGGTGGAGATTTAAACTGAGTTTTAGTTTGAATTTGAAAATGAATTCAAATTTTATTTGTCTGAATTTTGAAACCATATTGTGTTTTTAAATTTAAATTTGATTTGAAAATCTCAAGCATAAATGCATATGTGATTTGTATTTGGAATGGAAGGTTAAGTATTTAATTTAGGAATTCAAATGAATTGAAAACTGAGTTTTTAAATCTGGATTTAAATTTTTAAACTTCAGTTTTAAAATAAAGAATTAAATTTAAATTGCCTTCAAATGATTTACATTTGAATTGAAGGTGAAATTGTAGGAAGAGTTTTAAAGAGTTTAAACTAAATTGAAAATGGAAGTTATATTTCAGTTTTGAGATTTTAAAGCAATTTTTAAAATTTATTTGAATTCAAGTTGAATTGAAATCTAAATTGTTTTAAGCTTATTAATAAAGTATATGTTCTTTTAAACATATAAGATTAAGTTGTGTATTGTTTTAAACTCTTATTTAAGACAAATTTGAGTCTTGAGTTTAAAAGAGAATGTTAAATGGAATTTAATGTAAATTTAAAAACATTTTTTGTTTTTAAATGCATAAATTAAATAAGGAATGTTTATCTAAAGATAAAGAAAAGTTTAATGATTTGTAATTCATTTAATTATTAAGGTAGTACAAATGGATAATTAATATAATTAATTTATTAATGAAATGGATAATTAATTAAAGTAATTAAGGGTTTTAATTTGATTAATTAAAGTTTAAGATTAATTTTTTTCTTAGAAAAAATAAATTTGTAATTAAGAAATCATTAGTTGAATGATATTAGATTTTAAATTAATAATTGAAGATTTATTAATTGAATAAATATGGATAGTAAATTAATTAGGACTAATAAATGAAAGTAATCATGTAGGTAATAAATTTAACACCACCCAGTTTATTCATCTTAATTGTAGATGCTGATTGTTATTGAATGTTGTGTGATGGATTGATATATTTGATATGTGATGTGATGCTATGTGATACTTTGCGCTGATCTGCTATATTTGTGATGAATATACTGTCGTATGAATATGAAGCCCTTTGACCCGTAAAACGGCATTTGAATTTCGATGCGACAGGGAGTCGGATTTCAGTTTGTTATCCGAAACCCACATCGAATCGTATTAGTGAATCCTTGTGATTGATAGTTTAATTTACCTATGAATCTGTGAATATAGATAAGCGTTATGGGTTATACCGCTTATCAATATGATTATGATGTTGTGCACTATGGTGTTGAACCTCTGGACCACACTTATACACACACAAATATGGATTGCACGTGGAAATGGGTTAAGTCACAGATTTTAAAAATCGTTTTAAAATTGAATTTTTTCCAAAATAGTTTTGGAATTAGAATTGATGCTTTTGAAAATGAGTTTTCAAAAATAAAAGTTATTTGAATAACTTGATTGAGTTTTGAAATGTAAATAAATTAATTTAAATTTGAATTCAATATTTGAAATTGAATTCTATGACTTGGAAACTATTGTTTAATAAGTTATTCAACTTACAAATGGGTTATATGGGTTTTAAACCATTTTTGAAGGTGATGTTTTGAAATTTAAATTCAACTCAAGATTTCAACTTGTATAAATTTGATTTGCTTCTCATAAGAAATGGACTTCCAAGTTGTGTTAAAAGGATTTTCAAGTCTAAAAGGAAAATTGTTTTCCAAGTTATAGATAAATCTTTGGAAATGGGTTTGAAAGCTATAAATCTTTAATTTTAAAGATTTAATTTGGTTAATCCAAATTGAATGGGAATTGTTTTGAAATCTATGGATAGATCTTTGTGAAATTTGGTAAAACTTTGTGAGATTGATCTTTTTATTTAAAGATTTAAAATGGTAATTTGTTTAACCATTTGGAAGGAAGTTATGGATTTTATAAGTTGTGACTTGACTAAAATCCCATATCCATATGTTTTAAAATATGGCGCTCATTATTCGGTTTAGCCGGGAGAGGACCTTGTGTCATATAACCCATTCCGAATAGTGATACGACGTTATGGATAGCATTTGAAGACCGGTGTTGAAGATCGGGTGTCTTCGAGAACGTTAGGATAACCTATCGATTGTCTCTGCACCGAGTAGCTACGGTATAGAGATTCCCTTAGTGATGGGAAGTCCGATCGGGATTGTGGATACCCAGGTTGGCAAGGGCTTCTTCGGAAGTGCCTTCGGTTCTGTTCGAACCCGGAACAGACTTGTATGGTTGTATGTCCGACATTACAATTTGAGATATTTAACTGATCTCTATCAAATACATTTCTGCTTGGTGGCGGAGGATTTATTCTCTTAGTTTAACACCCTTCTCTGAGACGTACGAGCTCAGAGGTTATGTAGTTGATATTTATCAGTGATATTCCCAATTTGGTAATGTGGCATGCTGAGTGCTGCTGTGTGATGATCATTGGTTGATCATTTGTGATATGATCATTTGTTTGATCATTTATCTTTGTGATCATTGCTTTGGTCATCTGTTGACCCAAAGCATGGCTTTGTTGCACAAAGCGTAGCTTTGTGGACGAGACTGCATCAGGACCTCACACCCCGGAAATGGTCGAAACAGGAAAGATGCGGCAAGGTTATGAGGGTCGCGCCCTTTAGGGTATGTCATTCCCTTCTGGTAAAGGGTGGTATCATGGTATGGAGCCCAGATACTTACTCATGTGGATACTGCAGATCTATTACTTTGTGATACTTTGTGGTTGTTGCGAGCGCTCGGATAAAGGTCCCAAAGGACCGGGGGATGACATATTCGTGTAGTAGTTACCTAGTTACAGAGGTAACCCGGCCTTGTGTTGGCAGAGATCTAACCGTAACGTTAGTTCTCGGGACGTCCCGCCAGAGGCGATCCCATGTGGCAGTAGGAAGTTCCTTAGCCTGACCATTTGTTGGAAATCCATTCATCCAATACGTGCTTTGTACTGTTTTAGTTGTAGAACCTGCCATTTAACATGGCAGCTATAGTAGGCATAGCATCATGGTACCTATGCTGGCTAGGGTTTATATTATACTTTCGAAAGATTTTCCACTATGCACTAGTAATAATATCAAAGAATTTTTCTCGTAGAAAGCATGTTTGACTATCATAAGGAGAAATCTCCCCCATGTGTGCGTTTGCATTGTGTGTGTGCCGGGAGGCCTTATGGTAGTTTCATTTTCCAAAAAGCATTGCGGATTTCAAATTTAAATTCTTTTGTTTGTTTTAAAAGACCAAATGTTTTTGTTTGCTCATACCAGTCCCATGACTGACCTGGAGTTTATTGTTCCTTTCCTAAACTCTGGGTGCCCACTATTTCCCACACGGGCAGTCTAGAGTTGGGGTTTTCAGATAATCAGTAATAGGTGTAGATTCGATAGCTTTCAGCCTTAGGATTTGGCAATCGCATTTGGATCGAGTTGCTTCTCTTCATTTTGATTTGGGAGTTCGAGCTATTCTGGATTGGTGCTTTGGAGATTACCGATACTGGAGTTCTTCCTTGAAGACTATTTTGGAGATTTGTTCCGCTGCTGGTGTTATCTTTTATTTCCGCTGCTATTCTTTGTATCTCTGATAATGTTGATATCTATTGTACCATTTTGTTGTATCAGTTATTGTATCAAATGTTGTATATTGATATGCATATTCTTTTCCTTCCGCTATGTTATTTACTTAATGTGTTATAAGCTCCGGCACGACTCGAATTTCGACGTTTGAATCTGCGGCATTCAAGTACAGTGGAGTACGGATGTCGATTTTCGAACGCTGGAATTTGGATCGTGACATTTTGGTATCAGAGCTGATGGTTAAAACTTTAGCTCGGGAGTATAACACATTAAGTAACTCATTAGAGATAGGGTGAAGTATACCCTAGAATGAGTATATCTCTAAGATATCCGTTCGAATGCCTCAGTAAATTCTCTTGCTATTCACTGATAGTGAGTATGAGTGTGAGAAGAGGACGAGATAGGGGATAGGGGAGTACCACTATAAATGGTCAATACCCTGCAACAGTGGAAATATCTTTTCTCTATCAATCTCCTTTGATTCGATTCACAAATTCTTTTGATTGCTTCGTGACAGCTCCAGAAAGAAGTTTCGATGCGATGATGGCCCTACGAATCATTGTAGAAAATTCTTACCCCATATCTTCATCCAATTTCTTATCAGCTTTTCGTTCTAAACTCTAATAAATTTGAAATTGAAATTGAAAATTTTAAATAAGTTAGAGATTTTAAATTAAGTTAAATTGGTTAACAAATATGAAGCTAAATTTGAATTGAATCAATAAATCGATATCGGTTAAAAACCGAATTGAAATTCTATTGTAATTTCTTGTGTATATCAAAGCCCGAAGAGGGACAAATCGGTATATACTTTGGGGTATTCCGACCTGAATTTGGAATCCATATCTAGTGCTTGAGAAATAATAGAAGATTAAATCTATCTATCTATTCTCTGGGATCCGATATTTCTACGAACGATTAGTTATCCCTTCGAACTAATCAATGCCCTTGCACATTCGTAGACCGGTGGACCCAAATATCTGTGTAATAATTGTATGAGTT
Source organism: Allium cepa (assembly GCA_030765085.1). Lineage (NCBI taxonomy): Eukaryota > Viridiplantae > Streptophyta > Magnoliopsida > Asparagales > Amaryllidaceae > Allium > Allium cepa. Next base: position 186,636,060 of record CM060937.1, on the reverse strand, counting down.
CGTTCTCATATTATTGATATTCTGATTTGGGTAGACCAAATGCAGAATAAATATCTCGATTCTGATCTGATCAATCATTTCTTTATCTATTATCTTTTCTTTCTCGTCTTCCTTGCAATTTCGAGGACGAAATTCTTTTAAGGAGGGAAATCTGTAACATTCCTGAAATTCATCAAGTTTAATTTGGCAATTAAATTTATTTTTGAAAATAAATTGTGAATTAATTAGAAAATTCTTAGAATAGATAAATAATTTTGATTTTAAATAGAAATTTATATTAGAAATTTAAGAATAAGTGATTTATAAAACAAGTATTGAACTTCAAAATAAAATGTATTAAAAATATAATGGAAATTAAAAGCCTGAGATTAATAAAAAGAGAATGATAGTTGTTTTCTAAAATATTAAATATATTTGGTAGATGTAACAAATTTCAAAAAAAATATATATTTTATTTTAAGATTTTAATTCTCTTATATAAATAAATATAACAATTGTTAATATGAAATCAAAGTGTTTGAATCCATTCTTTTCTTTTTATGAAGTTGTACAAAATAAACAAAATAAAAAAATGTATGAATGTAAATTGTGTTAATATAAATTTTAAATAAGTGTATAAACATGTTGAACAAAAATTTAATGTAAGTACATATACATGAGTTTATATTTCAAGTTGAGATTGAAAATTTAAATTTTATTTAAAATAGATGTTTTTAAAAGTAAGTAGCATTTTTTTTTTAAAAAAAAAAGTTATTAAGATGTAATATATATGTTAGTTAAATTCTTTCAACATTGAACATGTATGTATACATTCAAAAGAATAAAGATATACATTATTTTTAAAAGTGTATAAGTTATAAATATAAAATTTATAAAATTCTTTTTGCTTCATAATATCAACATGTGAGGGTGGAGTAGAAGAATTAACAAAATCTAAGCTCATGATTTCATTTTAACAAATGGCACCCAATGTCTATAACTGAATAAAAAAAATAATAGAAATAAAAAATTGAGAGAAACTTTCCATCTCCCCATGCTCAATCATATTTTATCTCAGCCAGGTCTGAAAAGAAAACAGTAAAAAAGATTTGAACATCTCAAAACAACAATACAAAAGTAGAAAAAAAAAAAGATAGAAAGAAAGTTCAACAGCAAGTTTAAATTCAAAACAAAGAAGCAACAGGAGCTAATCATTTCAGATTTAATAACAAGTTTGAGAACAAGTGCAAGATCAAATCTCAGGTAAATTTTAACTTTATAGTTAGTAAATTATGATTGCAAGATCAAGTTTTAACATCAAAAAAACAAATTTGGAAAAATTTGCAGATTGTTCAATAAAAATAAAAGTGGAAGCCTGGAAATGATAATCTGAAAGTTTTCAAGCCTGCAACCAGTTTTAAAATCAAACATAAAGCAACTGCATTTTTCTTAAATCTGGAAAATGGGCTCTGCATGCAACCTGTAATTCACTTCAGAATGTAAATCAAAGCTTGTTCTGCCTCAACCTGAGACAAGCAACTCAAGCATGCAAGTTCAAAACTCAGGTTGCAGTTCAAAGCAAATTCAAGAAATGCAAAGTCTTCAACCTGGGAAACCAATTTAATCTTCAACCTGTAACAAAACAAAAATGGCAAATTGGATTCAAAGTTTAAACTGAAATGCAAATCAGAAGCAAAGCAAACCAAATCTGGAGATAGTGAGCGAGCAAAAGAAAACAAGTTTCTCTGGAAAGAAGAAAATGGAGGCAAGTTCTTTTCTTTAAAATTTGAATTTGATATTCAGTAATAATAAAAAAAAACAAAAGATTTAAACAATCATGTTTGATCAGTTAACAGAAGGAAATCCAAAGTTTCAAAGCACTTGAACAAATCAAAAGAAAAAGACATGAAGCCTGCAGCTGGGAAAATAGAACAAGTTTGAAGTTTTAAATAAAATTTAAAGTTGTAAGTAAAAGATTTAAAATTGTTGTTATTGTTGAAGTAAGTAAGTACAACAGGAACTAAGCAAAGTTTTGTTTAACAAGCTTTGCAGTTGTAACTTCAAGATTTAAAGAGAAAAAAAGAGAGGGTTCAAGCATTTAAAACTGTCAACACTCCTATGTCTCTGTTCTCCTCTGAGCAACAAAACTTGTGAGCAAACTTCTTTGACCCAATCTTTAAATTTATGTGATGTGTTATGCTTGTTTCTGCAAAGTAGTGAAAATTGGTTGCATGAATGTAAATGTTGTTGTTGTATAGGTTGTTTAGTTCTGTGATATTTGGAAACATAAACACAAACTAATTTCTGTATAAATTTGAAATGTAGATATCATGAATTGGTGTTTCGAGATTACTAACAGAATCATTTAGTAAATTCAAGAATTTAAAACTAAAACTAAGTTTACAGTGTTAAGAAAATAAAATGCAGTGTTAAGTTAACTGTATTTTACATTTTTATCAAGATCAATGGATCCTTGCATTGAATTTGAGTGAAATTTATTCTGGAGTGAGTGTAGCTAGCAATGATCATAGGAAAATTATTGATATGGTCTGCAATTCAAATTTGGAATTTAGATTGGGGATTTTATGTGTAGAACCCTAGTTTATTTTGGGTTACAGTTTTGGTCGATTTTGAACTCCTCAGTGCATCGAGTTTGAAGCTTCTGGAAGTGATGGTGGATGGTGAGGTGAAGAAGCTATCACCGGAGTTTGGTCGATGATGTTGGTCGGAGTTGAGAGAATCTGGTGTTGACAGGTTGTCACTGCAGTGGGGTTGATGTTGTGCAGGGTTGAGGAGATTGTTTGGGTTGCAGGGATTTTTGACTCGGGTTGGTCTAGGGTAAATGGAGGGGAAAACTCGAAGCAAGGTAGTGGTTTACTCGAAGTCAAATGGGGTTTGTGTGATTTTGTTTCAGGTTTTATTTAACAGACCTGTTCTGTTTTTTTTAGAATTTTAAGAATCAAGTTTGAATTTAAACTGGAAATTTGAGCTTAGGGTTAAACCTGAATTTAAAAATGAATTCAAAAAAATTGGAATTCTAAATTTATCATAATTTAAATGCAGAATTCAAATTTGGTTTAAAAAAAATAAAAAAAAATAAAGGAAACAGGAAACTGTTTGCAGTTTTTAAATTTGAAGTGAAAGTTTAAATTGTAAACTTGATTTAGACTTAGGCTTTAATAACCAGAATTCAAATATAAATAAGTTTAAATTCTGTTCTTTTGAAATTATTTAAATTCTGGAAATTTTCAAAGTTTAAGTTTTTTTAATAAAACAGAAACTGTTTCTGTTTAAATGTGAAGATAAGTTCAAAATACTTTTTTTAGGGTGGAGATTTAAACTGAGTTTTAGTTTGAATTTGAAAATGAATTCAAATTTTAATTGTCTGAATTTTGAAACCATATTGTGTTTTTAAATTTAAATTTGATTTGAAAATCTCAAGCATAAATGCATATGTGATTTGTATTTGGAATGGAAGGTTAAGTATTTAATTTAGGAATTCAAATGAATTGAAAACTGAGTTTTTAAATCTGGATTTAAATTTTTAAACTTCAGTTTTAAAATAAAGAATTAAATTTAAATTGCCTTCAAATGATTTACATTTGAATTGAAGGTGAAATTGTAGGAAGAGTTTTAAAGAGTTTAAACTAAATTGAAAATGGAAGTTATATTTCAGTTTTGAGATTTTAAAGCAATTTTTAAAATTTATTTGAATTCAAGTTGAATTGAAATCTAAATTGTTTTAAGCTTATTAATAAAGTATATGTTCTTTTAAACATATAAGATTAAGTTGTGTATTGTTTTAAACTCTTATTTAAGACAAATTTGAGTCTTGAGTTTAAAAGAGAATGTTAAATGGAATTTAATGTAAATTTAAAAACATTTTTTGTTTTTAAATGCATAAATTAAATAAGGAATGTTTATCTAAAGATAAAGAAAAGTTTAATGATTTGTAATTCATTTAATTATTAAGGTAGTACAAATGGATAATTAATATAATTAATTTATTAATGAAATGGATAATTAATTAAAGTAATTAAGGGTTTTAATTTGATTAATTAAAGTTTAAGATTAATTTTTTTCTTAGAAAAAATAAATTTGTAATTAAGAAATCATTAGTTGAATGATATTAGATTTTAAATTAATAATTGAAGATTTATTAATTGAATAAATATGGATAGTAAATTAATTAGGACTAATAAATGAAAGTAATCATGTAGGTAATAAATTTAAAACCACCCAGTTTATTCATCTTAATTGTAGATGCTGATTGTTATTGAATGTTGTGTGATGGATTGATATATTTGATATGTGATGTGATGCTATGTGATACTTTGCGCTGATCTGCTATATTTGTGATGAATATACTGTCGTATGAATATGAAGCCCTTTGACCCGTAAAACGGCATTTGAATTTCGATGCGACAGGGAGTCGGATTTCAGTTTGTTATCCGAAACCCACATCGAATCGTATTAGTGAATCCTTGTGATTGATAGTTTAATTTACCTATGAATCTGTGAATATAGGTAAGCGTTATGGGTTATACCGCTTATCAATATGATTATGATGTTGTGCACTATTGTGTTGAACCTCTGGACCACACTTATAAACACACAAATATGGATTGCACGTGGAAATGGGTTAAGTCACAGATTTTAAAAATCGTTTTAAAATTGAATTTTTTCCAAAATAGTTTTGGAATTAGAATTGATGCTTTTGAAAATGAGTTTTCAAAAATAAAAGTTATTTGAATAACTTGATTGAGTTTTGAAATGTAAATAAATTAATTTAAATTTGAATTCAATATTTGAAATTGAATTCTATGACTTGGAAACTATTGTTTAATAAGTTATTCAACTTACAAATGGGTTATATGGGTTTTAAACCATTTTTGAAGGTGATGTTTTGAAATTTAAATTCAACTCAAGATTTCAACTTGTATAAATTTGATTTGCTTCTCATAAGAAATGGACTTCCAAGTTGTGTTAAAAGGATTTTCAAGTCTAAAAGGAAAATTGTTTTCCAAGTTATAGATAAATCTTTGGAAATGGGTTTGAAAGCTATAAATCTTTAATTTTAAAGATTTAATTTGGTTAATCCAAATTGAATGGGAATTGTTTTGAAATCTATGGATAGATCTTTGTGAAATTTGGTAAAACTTTGTGAGATTGATCTTTTTATTTAAAGATTTAAAATGGTAATTTGTTTAACCATTTGGAAGGAAGTTATGGATTTTATAAGTTGTGACTTGACTAAAATCCCATATCCATATGTTTTAAAATATGGCGCTCATTATTCGGTTTAGCCGGGAGAGGACCTTGTGTCATATAACCCATTCCGAATAGTGATACGACGTTATGGATAGCATTTGAAGACCGGTGTTGAAGATCGGGTGTCTTCGAGAACGTTAGGATAACCTATCGATTGTCTCTGCACCGAGTAGCTACGGTATAGAGATTTCCTTAGTGATGGGAAGTCCGATCGGGATTGTGGATACCCGGGTTGGCAAGGGCTTCTTCGGAAGTGCCTTCGGTTCTGTTCGAACCCGGAACAGACTTGTATGGTTGTATGTCCGACATTACAATTTGAGATATTTAACTGATCTCTATCAAATACATTTCTGCTTGGTGGCGGAGGATTTATTCTCTTAGTTTAACACCCTTCTCTGAGACGTACGAGCTCAGAGGTTATGTAGTTGATATTTATCAGTGATATTCCCAATTTGGTAATGTGACATGCTGAGTGCTGCTGTGTGATGATCATTGGTTGATCATTTGTGATATGATCATTTGTTTGATCATTTATCTTTGTGATCATTGCTTTGGTCATCTGTTGACCCAAAGCATGGCTTTGTTGCACAAAGCGTAGCTTTGTGGACGAGACTGCATCAGGACCTCACACCCCGGAAATGGTCGAAACAGGAAAGATGCGGCAAGGTTATGAGGGTCGCGCCCTTTAGGGTATGTCATTCCCTTCTGGTAAAGGGTGGTATCATGGTATGGAGCCCAGATACTTACTCATGTGGATACTGCAGATCTATTACTTTGTGATACTTTGTGGTTGTTGTGAGCGCTCGGATAAAGGTCCCAAAGGACCGGGGGATGACATATTCGTGTAGTAGTTACCTAGTTACAGAGGTAACCCGGCCTTGTGTTGGCAGAGATCTAACCGTAACGTTAGTTCTCGGGACGTCCCGCCAGAGGCGATCCCATGTGGCAGTAGGAAGTTCCTTAGCCTGGCCATTTGTTGGAAATCCATTCATCCAATATGTGCTTTGTACTGTTTTAGTTGTAGAACCTGCCATTTAACATGGCAGCTATAGTAGGCATAGCATCATGGTACCTATGCTGGCTAGGGTTTATATTATACTTTCGAAAGATTTTCCACTATGCACTAGTAATAATATCAAAGAATTTTTCTCGTAGAAAGCATGTTTGACTATCATAAGGAGAAATCTCCCCCATGTGTGCGTTTGCATTGTGTGTGTGCCGGGAGGCCTTATGGTAGTTTCATTTTCCAAAAAGCATTGCGGATTTCAAATTTAAATTCTTTTGTTTGTTTTAAAAGACCAAATGTTTTTGTTTTCTCATACCAGTCCCATGACTGACCTGGAGTTTATTGTTCCTTTCCTAAACTCTGGGTGCCCACTATTTCCCACACGGGCAGTCTAGAGTTGGGGTTTTCAGATAATCAGTAATAGGTGTAGATTTGATAGCTTTCAGCCTTAGGATTTGGCAATCGCATTTGGATCGAGTTGCTTCTCTTCATTTTGATTTGGGAGTTCGAGCTATTCTGGATTGGTGCTTTGGAGATTACCGATATTGGAGTTCTTCCTTGAAGACTATTTTGGAGATTTGTTCCGCTGCTGGTGTTATCTTTTATTTCCGCTGCTATTCTTTGTATCTCTGATAATGTTGATATCTATTGTACCATTTTGTTGTATCAGTTATTGTATCAAATGTTGTATATTGATATGCATATTCTTTTCCTTCCGCTATGTTATTTACTTAATGTGTTATAAGCTCCGGCACGACTCGAATTTCGACGTTTGAATCTGCGGCATTCAAGTACAGTGGAGTACGGATGTCGATTTTCGAACGCTGGAATTTGGATCGTGACACTCTATTTCAGGAATTTCCGAAAGTTCTTGGTTATAAAGGCTATCTCTTCATCATTATCGCTGTTTGAGTCTAATCCATCGGTCAATGCATTGAATGCAATTGATTTCTTTTTAGATGCTTTGCTTTCTCTTCTCCCAATCATTTGCACTTCAAACGACATTAGATTTCCAATTAATTCTTCTATCTTTAAGGTATTGATGTCATTTGTCTCTTTGATCGCAATTGTCTTTTGATCCTATTCTGGAGTAAGAGTATTTAAGATTTTTCTGACTTGATCTTCTTTCGAAAATTCCTTTCCTAAGGATATTAGAGAATGCACAATATTCTGAAATCTACTATACATAGCTGGAATAGACTCACTAGAATTCATTTTAAATAATTGAAACTAATTTGTGAGCATGGAAATTTTGGTCTGTTTAACTTTGCTTGTTCCTTCGTGAGTAACTTGCAAAGTTTTCCAAATTTCATATGCAGACTTACAAACTGACACTCTATTAAATTCATTCCTATCAAGTGAACAAAACAGAATATTCATAGCTTTAGAGTTGTTTTGTACAATGGTCTTTTGCTCAATAGTTCACTATGAAAAATCAATTGTGGGTTCAAAATAATCAGTCTGTGTGATATTCCAAGTGTCTAGTCCTATAGATTGTAAATATGCACATTTACATCCCCGGCAAGGGCGCCAAAAACTTGTTCGTCGACGGAAGTTCTATCGGTTTAGAAAGCCGTCGAACGAATTTAAATTAAAAATAACCGCAAACGCACGGTGTACGAATGTAGCACGTGGCGAATATGGGTCGATCCACAGGGAATAGATGATTTTAAATTCTATTCAATCAAATTAAACTAAAGTCGATGGAAAGTTTAGCTAGAGAATTAACTAAATAACTAAAAGAAAAAAAAGGCAAATATAAGAGTTAAGTGACAATTTAGAGAATAAATCCACTCTTTAGATCATGTAGTTCAATACACATGAAATCATGATCTCTCTTTTATGGTCATTAGTGCTTTAATTGATGCGCTTATCATAAGTATGGCATATTTGTGCTATTGATTAACCAACATAAGTCATCAAACTATAACACATCCCTTAATGCACTTACTAACTCTCATGAAACTTGACAAAGAAAATGAAATCTATTTTAAGTATGGTCTATTAACTATTGATTAGAAACATAGACCATCAAATTTAAATTTCAACATTCACTTCTTTGCCATAATCATATTTAGATGAAGTGGCAATTTGTGTTATGTTTTTTTAAGCATAGCCTATTTGTTATTAACAACATAGACTATCAAATTCAAAGCAAAACAACATCATTAATGTAACGACCCGAAATTTTCATACCCGAAAATTCCAGATAGTTATCAAAAAGAAGAAAGAGATAGAAGAAGGAGAAGAACAGAAACATTAACACCTCACATTCGTAGCGGATAAAATATAAGAATAAATAATAGTAGTTTACAGAAGAATACTATATTTGTTAATTACATTTTAAATACATCAGAGTCACATATATACAGACATTGAATTTACTCAATTATCAAGTCATGGATACCCAACAATATTATACAGTGGAAATACTCTATACACTCTTGCCATCCAGCTCGCCTCCTGAGCTCCAGAATGTACGTACCTGAAAATCTGTAATACTCGGTCTGACCCGAGCATTACACCAAAGTAACACCCGGGTCAGGCTGGAAACCAGCGTGAGTAAACCCAACTAACATGGAATACCACAGCATACAACTTAAATAAAACCCGGGGTAACCTATCAGTTTAACCAATTCACAACTTACTATAGACAACCCTTATTTCACATATAAATTTCTAAGTATCAAACTTAGATAAAAAATCCAATTCACTTAAATCATTTCATTCCTTCCTATAGGTTTCACAAATCAATTTATAGAAATCCGAAGTGGTTTCGGATATTTCCTAATACCCGACCCAGTCTCTTCGAAACCCATGCTATCATAACCCAAGTTATTCAAATGAAATACACAACATTTCATATCAGAGATATCAACTCATTCAAATCATCCAATACCATTCAATCATCCATAATCAAATTTGATCACTTCCACAGAGTGAGATTTACTCACCTTTATTTTGCTGTTTGCAATCCATCCCAAACTAGCTTGTTCTTCATGATTTTTGACCTTGAATAAATATTAAATAATTTTATGAATATTCGAACAATTTGGACAAATCAATTTTTATTTAATAAATTTCATTTTACCTAATGAGTCAATTTCAAACAAATTTTCTATTTATAAAATATTATCTAGTTATCAAATAATTCTATAAGTTAATTAAATAAATTTGATTTTCATTTTATAAATTTAATTTAACTAAATCTTTATTTGAACAAATAATTAAATTTTCCAAAACTAAATTTTCTCTTTTTTTTCTCTCTTTTCTTTACTTGCTACGCAACCCAAACTGATTACAAACAAAATTAATCATTTAATTCAGAAATTAAGAACCATAGATAAATAAGGGTTCGATCTCACCTCACCATGCTGTTGCCGCCACAGCTCCTTCTAGTCGCGATCGAAACCCTAACCAAGCACTGCCTCGATTCCAATCACGCGCTTGAGCTTGGCTAGCTGCCAGATGGGTCGCCGAAGATACTTGCATGACCCGCCCTGCTTGCGTCGCCGACCGAAAATCTGTCGCGACTACCCTTTACGCACGAGCAGGCACACGCGCGACCGTCACCTCTTGCAGTCGCCGCTTCGCCTCACCGTAGCCCAAAATCCCATCGATTTAGTCGAGGTCCTTAGATCGCGAAACCCGAAGAAAAACTCAATTCACCACTACATGAACACGTCGCACCTCACGTGAGCTCAAGCTTGCGTCGTCTGTTTGATTTAGTCAGAGGATTGAGGATGGAAATCGCGATTTTAAAACGAGACGAATCAATTTGAAAAGAACGCGGCTCGTCTACCATTCTTTTTTTGATACGGTTTAATTTTTGGCTTCGTTTGTCTGAAAGAACGATGGCATATATCCTAAAGGAGGCTTCGGGTGTAAGCTTGACCATAGTCACGTGACCAGGGGAATTCCTTGAATTGATTTTATATAGTTGACTGTTGAAAATATCACGTGTTGCGTACCGTGAAATTTAGAACTCTTAAGAAGGCGTGAGACCCGGTGTTCATAATGTTATACCGCTACGTCGGACGCAATGGAAAAGGTTTCGAAGGCTAATTCGATCATATGCGCAAGTTACGGAAATAAACGATCAAATTTAAATTAAATCGATTAAAATAGTTCTGAGCTTTTCGAGCTGCCAGGGTCAATTGACAACTCCGATTTCTACAAAAATTGAAATCCGATAATAACTAACTATTGCGGATCTAGTGGAACCGGTTTCATCGAATTCCAAGACTGTGCCTCGGAAGGCTATTTTTAAATATCAAATTAAACGATATATTTTTAAAAATGAAGAAAACACTTCCAAACTCAATTTCAACATTTTCACTACCTTCAGTGCTGTCAATATAAATTTTATAAGCCTTCAAATTATTTTAAACAGGCTTAGAAATTTCTGATTCAACAATTTACCCAATTTCAATTATTAAATTCAATATTTAAACTATATAATTCAATGATTTAATTGTCAAGTAAATATTGATGTCTGGAATTCAAGTTAAAATTAACTTTTAAATATTTAAAATCAATTAATTATTCTAATTTAATTTGTTAAAATTTACGGGTCGTCACATTCCTCCCCCTTAAAAGAATTTCGTCCCTAAAATTACTAGTTAGGAAGAATGGTTCAAAACCCGTTTGTTTACCTTTCCCCAAAACCAACAGTTTTAAACAACATCCTACCAACTATCCTTTATAAAAGACTTCTCATCATTCCTACTAACTTTCTAAATTCTCCCGCAGTTTTCAACAATCCATTTTTACTCAATCATTCAAAATCAATTTAAAACCAAATTTGAATTATTAAAATTTTCTCAAATTTTTTCTAACTCCCTAAATTTTCAAATTTTTTTGCCAGCGTCTCCTTTGCGCCGCTAGCTCGGTACAACTACAAAAGGGCTCTACGGGTCTCCCAAATTCCAAAAGAAAACAAAATCCAAGTGGCTAGATCAAAAACCCAATCCAATTTTCATACAGAAATTTAAATACATACCTTTTTGTCAGGCAATTCACATTATCTCCTGATATCAAATCCAATTTTCTTTTCCCCTATAATCCCTGCATATCTTACTTAACAATAATATCCAATCGTACCATTTCCAATCATTTTATACATTTTCTTACAAAGGTTTCATATTTATTTCAATTTATTTTTTCCCATTTCCATATGATTTCAATTTGTCTTTGCTTCTGAATATTAAATTTTATCTTTCAAGTATAACCGATTCATATTAGTTTCATTTACTAATTTACCTTAATTTCCAATTTGAAATTGTTTCGTTGTTTACAAAAATTTTCCCAAAATTTTTCAAATTTTTTTTAACTCCCAAAATTTTCAGAAAATTTTGGCAGTCTCCTTTGTACGGAGGAGCTTTTGCAATTTGACAAGAGATATACATATATATACATCGACCCACCCGGTCGGAAAAATCAAGAACAGTTCATATTAGCTATTTTTATTGCGTAGGCATACCTTATTTAGCATTTTAAGCAAGCAGCTTATTTATTTTAGCATTTAGTGCAATCCAAATCCAACCAAACAGCCTTCGGGTACCTGTACTTACTCAATTTAAACATATAAGCACTATATATATATATGAAATTTATAACATTTCTCTTACTAAAAAAATTATAACACTTCAACTCTAAAAGAAAAGCATTCAATATAACTTCCACAAGCAATTTATATGTCTTCAAAACTAATTCAATTGCTTTCAACCAATTTATATACAATTTCCTTCAATTTTAATGGTTTGCAACTCAATTTCTTACATTCAATTGATTTCTAATCCAAACAAGCTCATATTCACTTCAAATAATTCAAAATCAATTTTATTTAATCCCTATCAACTCACAGAATTATTATTTTTTTGGCCAAACGACAACTATTTTTACGCAATTCTGACGATATTTGCTTACTAAAGTATCTATTTTAGTTTATAATTACTTTAAATTAATTTCAACTCATTCTGTATTTAATTCCATTTCATTTCTAATTTATTCACCAACCATTTATTTAGCTCGACACATTCCATTCTTGTATACTCCTAGCCATTTCCAAATTAATTCAATCCAAGCTTTTATTTAATGGGCTTTCACTCTTATTCGAAGCCAAGCTTCCCTAAATTTTAAACTTAAGTGAATTTACTTTAATTTATTCCAATATCAAACTTAAGTTTACTTCTATTTGATTCTCATTTAACCAACTTCCATTAAATTCAGTTAGCCCATCCATTTTAAATTTTAATTTTAAATTCACCTTCTCAATTTATCAAAATAATATCCAAGCACATACTTAACTCATTTATACTTCAAATTAATATGCCACCGAACTTAAGTTTAGTCTGATAATCCAATTCCAATCACAACTTTGATTTTGTTTTTATTCAATCAGACTTCATCCATTTATTATTTAACTCAATCAACCTATTTTAAAATTTTAATTTACTTACTTAATTCGTTATCGAATTTATTTTATTAATACAAGGCCATCCTCAATTTATTTCTATTTACTTGGGTTTTATTTGCAACCCTAACCATTTCTATTATAATTCACTTTCATTACATTTGACAACACTTCCATTATATCTAATTTACTTGCAATTTACATTTAATATTATTTATAACACACTTGAATTTTATTTGTAATTCAAACCATCACTATTTCGATCAAACTCTATTTATTTTTACATCATCTCCACTTATTTATTTCATTATCATATCCAAGTCGAATCCTATTTACAATTCGAATTCATTTCCAAACTCCATTATTAACTTACAACCCATTTTATTTAACCGAGTTAAATTTTATCAATATACTCTGTCGAATAATTATTTAGCCAATTAGCTTGCTTCCAATTTTTAAATCAATACTCGTTTTTATTACAAAAATCACTTCATCAAATTTTCATGAGTTCAATTTTATTTTATAATTCCAATTTGGAATTTCTTTTTAATTTTCCTAAAATTCCAACACTTCTATTTTAAATTTTTAGAATTCCTTTAAATCCACATAATACTATTAAAATAGCCCTTTATAAAAATATATCTGTGAGGACCCGCAAATCCGTACTCCTTGAATATACACTAATCTCCATCGATTAATTCAAGATGAACAGAAATACGAATGCTCAATGTTTAAGAAAAAGAGAAAGACAGAAGAAGAGGGAAAAAGATAGAAAATTGAAAGAGGGAAAAGAACATAGAAAATAGAACGGAACAGAACACAACAGAACAATAACAGAATCTCACAATTCGCAGCGGAACAACATATAATAATAAATGAATAATCTTTAAACAAAGAACTATATCAGTTATTACATTACATCACATTTCATTACATCATATCATCAGAGTGTACAACAACAACAACAAACAATGCAGCGGAAAAAGAAATACTATATATAAATTAGTAATACGCCATGCCATCCAGCTTGCCTCCAGCAATTCCAGAATATCCAGAATATCCTGATAAACCTAACTCTTAACTGCCCGTGTGGAAATTGGTAGGCACCCAGAGTTTAGGAAGGAAAACAATAAACTCCGAGTCAGTCATGAGACTGGTGTGAGAACTCAAAACAGTTTATTTATCTTTGAAAACAAAATAGAAGAATATTTTTAAAGTCAATTCGCAATGCTTTTAAAAATGAGACTACCATAAGGCCTCTCGCACACACACACAATGCAAACGCAGAATCGGAGGAGATTTCTCCTTATGATAGTCAAAGATGCTTGATACGTATTTAAAATAACATTTGATATTATTACTAGTGCATAGTGTAGGAAAAATTTCGAAAGTAGAATATAAATCTTAGCCAACATACGACCATTATCGTATGCCTACTATAGCTAACTATGTTCAATAGCAGGTTACCGCCACATTCCATAGCAGGTTATACAACTAAAACCGTACAAGTCTCGTATTGTTTCTTTGGATTTCCAACGAATGATCAGGCCAAGGAACTTCCCATTGCCACATGAGAATGCCTCTGGATGGACATCCCCGAGAACCAAACCGGATCTCTACCAACACAAGGCCGGGTTACCCCTAACTGAGTAACAACTGACCGAATATGCCATCCCCCGGTCCTTTGGGACCTTTCACCCGAGCGCTCGTAATCAATTCACACAATCATAAAGTGTTTTCAACATGAGTAAGCATCTGGGCTCCATACCATGATACCACCCTTTTCCAGAAGGAAATGCACATATCCTAAAGGGCGCTACCCCTCATAACCTTGCTGCATCTTTCCTGTTTTGACCATTCACGGGGTGTGAGGCTCGACGAAGTCACGTCCACAAAAACATACTTTATACAAAAGCCATGCTTTGGGTCAACAAATGATCATAGAAATGATCACCAGGATAGACGATCAAATAAATGATCCTATCACAAATAATCAACACAATGATCATTTCTCAGCAACACTCCGCATGTCACATTACCAAATTGGGAATATATCGCTGATAACCTTCAACTACATAACCTCTGAGCTCGTATGTCTCAGAGAAGGGTGTTAAGCTAAAAGAATAAATTCTCCGCCACCAACAGAAATATATTTGAAAGAAATCTGCTTTATATCTCAATTTGTAACGTCAGACATACAATCCATACAAGTCTGTTCCGGGCTCGAACAAAACCGAAGGCACTTACAAAGAAGTCCTTGCAATCCGAATATTCACTAATCACGTTCGGATTTCCCATCACTTAGGGAATCTCTATACCAGGAGCTACCCAGTGCAGAGATAATCGATAGTTCATCCTATCGCTTTCGCAAATACTCGGTCTTCAACACCGATCTTCAAATGCAATTCATAACGACGTATCACATATTCGGAATGGGTTATACGACCCCATGGTCTTTTCCCGGTTAACCCGAATAGTGAGCGCTTATTCAAAAATAAGTGTGGCATTCAAATTCAAACAAATCACATCAATTACCCATTCAAAGGGAAATATTGATAGTCGGTTATTGAACTATCAATGGATATGCACAACATCACCAGATTCCAAATAATTTTCCAAATTATTTATTTTCCAAAATATCTTTACTAGATATATAATTTCACACTTCAAAAATAAATCAATATTTATTTTCATACAAATTCCACTTTATTTTATAAATTCCTTAGTGAATTTATATTCCAAAATATCCATGCATATACGATTCCAATTTATCATTTCAATTTATCTTCAAAAAGATAAATTCTTAAAATATTCCCTTTATATCGGAAAACAATTCCATACTTATTTATTAATAAGTAATTCACAAATCCATTTATTTTCAATACTTAGAAAATATTCAATATACTTCAATCGAAATTAAGTATATATTTCATTCTTTAAGGAAATTATTCTCTTAAACATATTTATTTGGGCTAAAACGAATGTTGCGTAAAACATCGTTACGACAACCCAAAATCACTAGTATAGGGATTCGAAATTAAAATAGATATATAAATCCCAATACTATACAAAACATTTCCTTTCGGAAATCATTTACTATAACAATAGTATTATAGTCCACCATTTCCTTTCATTTCTCGAAAACGTCTATTTCAACAATAAATGTTGAAATCTATGGTTTCGAATCTCAACACATTTAAAAACATCGTTAGATCGTTTTAATTCTATTTAAAATATCACATTCTAAACATTTTCTTTAACATATTATTCACTATTCAAAACGTGAATATACTACATTAACAATTTTCATCCTTTTATTCATTTTATTTTAAAGGATTATTCACAGTCAAAAATGTGAATATAACTCCATAAATAAGTTATAACAATTTACTTATCAAAATAAGTCGTTTGTGAATTTATAAAACAACGTTTATAAATTCCATTTCTATTTATTTTATAACAACTTCCTTTTATAAATTCCATTATTAACCTATTCCAGTTTATAACTCAATTATAAACTAAAAGTTCATATTATAAGTTAAATACTTATAAAACGATTATTTTACAAAATCGTTCTTTTAAAGACTTTCCAAATCATAAATCTTATAACTTATAAGATTCATTTATTTAACCAAATCTATTCTTCAAATAACTTCACAAAATTTATAAATCTTACTATTTATAAATTTCATTTATAACTTCACCATTTATAATTTTATAAATTCCATTCAATTATGCAATCCATTTTCACTTCATTCAAACACTTATAAAAACTCGTTTTATAATGTCAATATTTCAATTTATAAATATCCATTTATAAATCTCTTAATATAAATCAATTTATATTATTCTTTAAAACATCTTTAATCTCCTTTATTATTTCACCATTTTGATTCATAAAATAATTAAATTATATAAATCCTATATTTAAACTTTTCACAATAAATTCTAAAATCCCGATTAAACTATTTTATAAAATCATTAGCATCATATTCTCAAAAATCAACTTTTAACTATATTTCTCAAAAATCATAATTTTTATAACCTTAAAATTATATCGTTTATTTATTTATAATGGATCAATTCCAAAAATATTTTATAACTTATACTTTCAAAAATCACTTTAAAAATCATTTTAAAATTCCAAAACTTGGTCCAATGATGCTACATACCAAATAGTCAATCACGACTACAACGACATCATATATCGTATATGATAGTCCATCAAATATCAAAATATCTGAAATCAAATAAAAACTGTTGAGGAATCCAGTTGGATCCCTCCAACCTGTTTTCCTGCATCCACAAACATTAGCACAATACCAATTCCGCTCCAGTACGGAATTATCGCGGTATATGTGATTTAAAATATTATCCGCTTAATAGACGGCGTAATAGGGTCTCATCCGCTAAACAAATGCGGGAAATCAATAACTCCAATATATACATATGCCAATATATATATATTGCTATTATATATAATACCAATTTCACTGTTTATGAAATATTCGCGGTATATGTTTTTAATAAATAACATCCGCTTACTAACGGTGCATAATGTCTATTTTAACAATCAATAGATAACAATCATCATTCAAACATGCATTCAAATATTTTAAATCTAACTATTTAAAATAAAATCGAAACTGATTCGATTGAGTGAGAAGTTCTCACCTTGATTTCAATTTCGTTTCAGCTTTTATTTCGAATATAATTAAACACGCGTTTAATTATACCCGAAATTTTCACTATTTCCAATCGCTCCCAAATCAGCTTCACAGCGTAGAGCTCGTCAAAACGAATCCAACGCCGCTTGTTTCGTAATTTTTCGACCTCGCATGAGAAAGTTATACATTTTTAAACATCATACAAATTTCAATATAATTAATTAACAATCTAATTTAATTTCTTTAACCTAAAAACAAATCAGGGCCGCACGTTCTGGAGATGAAAATCTGGCCGATAGTTGAAGCTTCTTCCTCCAACGTTCCAGCATCGTGAAAACCCATACAAGGCCGCACTAGGGTTAGCCTTCGTTCGAAAATCACTCGCCTATATCACGATCAGAGACCATCATCTTGAAGCCAACGCTCGACTCCACCACCGCCCCAAACGCCATGAAGTCCGGTCGTCCCTTTTGTACGCGAAACGAGGGTGAACGGCCACCAAACACGGGTCCATAGCTCCTCCATCGCTGCGCCATACCGCATCATCGCCGTACGGATCTGTAGTGCTCGAGACCATATACAATTCTCGTGTTGAAGCTTCATTGAATCGATGAATGGATTGGATGAAATCAGAGGGGAAACGAGAAGAGTTGCTAGCCTTCGGTTGTATAAGTGGCGGCCACGAAAAGTAGATTAGGGTTTTATATTTTTTTTCTTATTTTTTTGTGAGAGGTTGGCTATTTATAGAGAAATTTCGAACACTATTCATCCGAAAATTCCAAACTTCGATTTACGCGCCGTAACCAGCGTTTCTAAGGTTTACCCCGCGTTCCGGACACAATGGAACAGGTTTCGAAAGCTAATTCGAACATCTGTGCAAGTTATGGCAATAAACGTTCAATTTAAATTAAACCGATTTAAACGATTTTCTAGGCGTTTTAATTTGTACCGGACAAACGGTAAATCCAATTGACACGAAATTTGAAACCTTACAATAATATCACATTATGGATCCGATGAAACTAGTTTCGTCGAAATCCGAGACTGTTTGAAAAATGGCTATTTTAACTCGCCAAATTAATAATAAAAACAATTTCGATGCGTTTCGAGCTGCCACGATCAAACGATAACTCCGATTGCTACGAAAATTGAATCCGGTAATAACTAACTATTACGGATCCAATGGAACTAGTTTCGTTCAATTCTGAGACTGTTCAAAAATTGACTATTTTCACTAGTCGATTAAATATTAAAATATTCAATTTTCACAAATTAACTTTTAATTCGATTTTAAAAGTTCTAAAATATCATTCTAACTTCAATATGATAAAATAAAATTTTAAAAATCTTTTTCAATCATATTTAACCCAATTTTCAATTATTTCCATAATTTAACATATTAAATTATCGATTTAATTATTCAATTAAATCCAAAAATTCAAATAAAAATTTATTCAACTTCTAAATTTCACTTATTAATATTTAAAATTAATTAAATATTCAAATTTTAATTACTAAAATTTCTGGGTCGTTACAATTTCTTATAACTCGATGTCTCAACCAGTCCATCCTTGTTGTCACAGAAATTCAGTCATACGTTGATCAGACGTAGGACTGAAAATCTATAAGTACTTGGTAAACCCGTTTTAAAACACCCAGTGAAAATACTTGGAAAATAATTTTATTGAAAATATAGAAAACAGTTTTGGAAAATAGAGGAAATATCTTTGGTGAGAATGCTATGGAAATCATCACCCCCGTCCATGGTCACAGTTACATCCAGGGTTACGTTGCCATCGCAACAAAAGTCCATGTAACTGCAGGCTCTCCGTGGCCTCTCAATTACGCCATGGAACCCACAACAGATCACAGCTACATCCTAGGGTTACGTTGCCATCACAGCAAAAATCCATGTAACTGCAGGCTCTCTGCGGCCTTTGATTTTCGCTGTTAAAATGAAACTTCTCCACTCCTACATAGGTCGCAGTCTACCGATATAAAATCAAACGCAGACTGTTGTCTCTCAGTGGCACACACGACTTCCAATATGGTATACACTACTCATAATCCCCAGAAACTAGTTTTGTCCGGACTCCTCACAGGATCAACTTTAGAACCCCCCCTTGGGCTCAAGGCAGCACCACCCGGTGGCACTCCTGAGAAGTTCATTTCAAGGGAGCGCCTTTTTTCCCAGAGACATCATCAAAACACTTTATACTATACATATATAGTATCTTTCAAATCATACACCTAGTATGATATCATACAAATCTCCTTTACACAAAATCGATTATCCCAAAATCGATAATTCTCAAACTAGGCTTTCCAAATTCAATATTGATTTTACCCAAAAAATCAAAAGCCTTTCCAATCCAAAGGTTTCCAAAACCTTTTTCAAAATTCCTCATAAGATCCTTTATATATATATATATTCAGATATATAAAATTTTAAATTTTTTGGATCTTTTCAAACTTGTATGAAACTCCTTTTATACTTCAAACACCTTCAAAAATCCTTTTCTTCCGGCAATAGATTTAACAAGGAAAGATTTATTTTATATAACAAAGATATATAACTTTGTGTATTCAAAATCAAATATTCAACTTTGATTACTCTTTCCAATATCAATTTCATTCAAATCCATACGATGTACACATAACATCCGTACGCTATACCAATCCGATCGCTCACTCGATCACACAATTTCACTTCCGAACTAGTATCGTCCACCCGTCTTCCTAGTGCGGACTCAGATCTGGTTTCTTGATTAGAAACCGTCATTCTCCTTGCATAGCCATAACTATGATAGAGAATATCCAGAACCAATCAACAATCCATATCCAAGTTCGCCGTCGAAAATCGAGTGAAGAATCCCAACTCGGATCGATATAACTATCTCGAAATTCTATGCTCGAATCTGGATCAAATCATTATGCGAATAGAATAATATACGTACATCCTACGTATTTATTTCCATTGATTATCAGCCAAATCAATCCCATTTCTATTCTCATTCACTTGCATTTTCATTCACTTAGTTACAATTGTCTCAATTCCATTGATTATCACTTCAATTCTTATCTCGGTTGGGTATTTAATCAATAACAGTTTGGACCCCGACCAGTTTAAATTTAGAAAATAACTTGAAAATTTTAAAAATAGATAAGTAGTTGAAAAAATAATTATTAGTTTGTAAAATAGCTATGAAATAGTTAACTAATTGTAAAATAGTCGGAAAATAGTTGAATAGTTTCAAAAAATTTAGCTAATTACAAAATAGTTGTAAAATAGAAATTAGTTTGTGAAATAGTTGAAAAATAGTAATTAGTTTAGAAAATAGTTGAAAAATGGTTAAATAGCTCCAAAAATAATTGTATACCAAGTATAAAATAATTTGGCTTTAAGAAAGAAAAGTTGTATATATTAAATAGCCTAGATAAATAAGTTTATATTAAAACAATTTATATTGAAAATAGTCAAGGGTCAAACTGTCCACTTCCCCAACTAATTTCCACTCCCATTTAAATTGTCCCAATTCCAATTTAAATAACTCCAATTTCCATTGGACTTGATTTATTTCCAATTCAAGTTGAATCAATCCTGATTTCCTTCCCAAATTTGATCAAATTCCATTTGATTTTAAACCTGCTCACTTTACATATACTTTCAAATTATTCCAATCAATTTTTTGGACTATTATCAAGTGAACTTACTTCAAGTTCAAATCATTTCAATTTAATCTAATTCAATTTTCCCATTTAAATTCTTAAACTTATACATCCTCAATCACCAATCCACTTAATTTAAACCAAATTCAATTTTGAACTGATTCAATTTCAATCTTGAATTTAAACTACCTCGAATTAAATAAATTCGAGTTAAATTCTCAAAGGTTGGTTTAACTTTTTAAACCAAATTAACTTTTATTCAAAGTTTTTAATCAATTTAATTTCTGAGTCCAATTCTCAAAATTCCATTTTAAATTATCTTTACTTATGTATTTCAAGGTTCAAATAAGAATTCAATACAATTTTATTTTAAAAATCTAATTTATTATTAACTTTTATCTTCCAGTTCAAAGCCAGTTCTTAAAATTTTTAATTTACAAACTTAATTATTCAAATTTATTTTATTTATACAATACCATTCTCAGTTTAAAGATTTTTATTAACAATAGGATGATATCATCCAATTTATTTTAAAACGTCCATCCATTTAACTTTCCAAGTTAAATTCTAATTTCATCTTGAAATTTCCAATTCTGGTTGCTTTTTCTACACTTATTTAACTTTCCCAAAGTTAAATTCTCATTTACTTAATCCGACCAACCTTACTAAATTTGAATTTCCGCTTCAAATTTCAGAATTGTTTCCCTCTTATAAGTTCAAAACTTATATCACTTTGGGTTTTTTTTACATCACACTTCAGGAAAAAAAATCAAAGCTCAACCTCTTAGAGTTTATTCAAACTATTTTTGATTTATGTTTATTCCTTATTCATACAAATTATTTCCTTTACACACGAGGTCATCCTTAAATTTTTTTAAACCACTCTTGGTTTTTAATTCAAATCAAATTCTCAAACAATCCACTGTTCTCAACAAGTCCCAGTTATCCAAATAATTCTTATTTATTATGTTTCATTACTTTGAAACAAATTTTCAAATTCTGGGACCAGATTTAGAATTTCATTTTCAAGTCATTTAAATTTTAATTTGGTCGTATTTCCATTTTTACTTTATTTAATTCCAATTCAAGTCTTCAATTTGGTCACATTATATTACTTCTTAATTTTAATTTCAATAATTTAGCAACCAATCGCTTTGATATTTATTAGAAGGAAATATTGCTTTATGTATCAAAATATATTTTATATAAAATCATTTAAAATCTTTGTATAAGAAAATAACAAGTACGCTCTCATATATATATATATATATATATATATATTCTCAACTCATTCTAGAGTACTACAGACTCTATTAAATGAGTGATCCCCACCAGAGCCAAAGTTCTCGCTTAACCTGGCTCTGATACCAAATGTAATGACCCGAAATGTTCTTACCCGAAAATTCCAAATAGTTATGAAAAAGAAGAAAGAGATAGAAGAAGGAGAAGAACAGAAAACATTAACACCTCACATTCGCAGCGGATAAAATATAATAAAAAATAATAGTAGTTTACAGAAGAATACTATATTTGTTAATTACATTTTAAATACATCAAAGTTACATATATATAGACATTGTATTTACTCAATTATCAAGTCACAGATACCCAACAATATTATATAGCGGAAATACTCTATACGCTCTTGTCTTCCAGCTCGCCTCTTGAGCTCCAGAACATACGTACCTGAAAATCTGTAATACTCGGTCTGACCCGAGCATTACACCAAAGTAACACCCGGGTCAGGCTGGAAACCAGCGTGAGTAAACCCAACTAACATGAAATACCACAACATACAACTTAAATAAAACACGGGGTAACCTATATCAGTTTAACCAATTCACAACTTGCTATAGACAACCCTTATTTCACATATAAATTTCTAAGTATCAAACTTAGATAAAATAATCCAATTCACTTAAATCATTTCATTCATGCCTATAGGTTTGACAAATCAATTTATAAAAATCCGAAGTGGTTTTGGATATTTCCTAATACCTGACCCAGTCTCTTCGAAAACCATGCTATCTTAACCCAAGTTATTCAAATGAAATACACAACATTTCATATCAGAGATATCAACTCATTCAAATCATCCAATACCATTCAATCATCCATAATCAAATTTGATCACTTCCAAATTAGTTCAATCGATTCTAATTGAATTTCAATCCTCAATCACTTAGATTTCTTTACTTGTTAATTAATTAATTTCAGATCTAATAATTCAATTACACCTTCAACATTCATCAACATTAATCAACCTGGATTAATCATCCTTCAATTTCATTTAAACAACTATCTTTAAGTAACTTCACCATATTACCTATCCTTAACCAAACGATAAGTAATCTTAATTACTTCATGAACAAATTAACTATTTTAGTTACATTAATCTTTAATTACTTATATTAACTTCACATAAGTCACTCATTAATGATTAATCCATCTTAATTAGTCAATGTTTAATTACGTCATTGATTATATAAATTAATGTTTTCCAATTATAATTTAATTTATCCTAATCTAAATTAATTTCATTCAACAATTAATCACTAACTACACCACAAATATTAATCATTCTTGATTTATCTCAACCTTTAAATTAACTATCTATTTATTTACTCCCTTAAATAAATCAGTTTCCTCTTAATTAATCATCTTAATTAATCTCTTGATTAATTACACAAAGTAATTTTATTTTATTTTAATTTAATTAAGTAATTACTCATCAAACCATCCAATGACTATTCTGAATTAATTAAACTTCATTAATTAACTTAATCCATAATTAATTAATTCCTAACCCTTAATTACTAAATTAATTAACCCAAATTATTAATTAATTGAACTAATTATTTATTTATTTTAATTACACTTCAATGTTTATGAACCAGAATTCATTAAGCCCTTAACAACATTAGAATGAAAACATTCTCTTGTTTATAACATTAAATCTAAAACAATTAAAAAATCCGAATACTTCGAGTCAACCCAAATTAACTCGAGATCAAATCGAAACAAATTCACATCATCTTCAATAGCACATCCAATCAATTTATTCATCCAACCAATTATTTAAATTTAACCATTTAAAATTGTAAATAGAAATCCACAGAGTGAGATTTACTCACCTTTTTTTTGCTGTTTGCAATCCATCCCAAACTAGCTTGTTCTTCATGATTTTTGACCTTGAATAAATATTAAATAATTTTATGAATATTCGAACAATTTGGACAAATACATTTTTATTTAATAAATTTCATTTTACCTAATGAGTTAATTTCAAACTAATTTTCTGTTTATAAAATATTATCTAGTTATCAAATAATTCTATAAGTTAATTAAATAAATTTGATTTTCATTTTATAAATTTAATTTAGCTAAATCTTTTTTTGAAAAAATAATTAAATTTTCCAAAACTAAATTTTCTCTTTTTTTCTCTCTTTTCTTTACTTGCTACGCAACACAAACTGATTACAAACAAAAATAATCATTTAATTCAGAAATTAAGAACCATAGATCAATAAGGGTTCAATCTCACCTCACCATGCTGTTGCCGCCGTAGCTCCTTCTAGTCGCGATCGAAACCCTAACCAAGCACTGCCTTGATTCCAATCACGCGCTCGAGCTCGGCTAGCTGCTAGATGGGTCGCCGAAGATACTAGCACGATCCGCCCTGCTTGCGTCGTCGACCGAAAATCTGTCGCGACCGCTCTTTGCGCACAAGCAGGCACATGCGCTACCGTCCCCTCTTGCAGTCGCCGCTTCGCCTCACCGCCGCCTCAAATCCCATCGATTTAGTCGAGGTCCTTCAATCGTGAAACCCGAAGAAAATCTCAATTCACCAGTACATGAAAACGTCGCACCTCACGCGAGCTCAAGCTTGCATCGTCTCTTCGATTTGGTCAGAGGATTGAGGATAGAAATCGCGATTTTAAAACAAGACGAATCAATTTGAAAAGAACGCGGCTCGGCTACCATTCTTTTTTTTGATACGGTTTGATTTTTGGCTTCGTTTGTCTAAAAGAACGAAGGCATATATCCGAAAGGAGGCTT
This sequence comes from Allium cepa, assembly GCA_030765085.1. Classification (NCBI taxonomy): domain Eukaryota; kingdom Viridiplantae; phylum Streptophyta; class Magnoliopsida; order Asparagales; family Amaryllidaceae; genus Allium; species Allium cepa. The sequence continues at coordinate 186,610,994 of CM060937.1, read as the reverse complement.
CGGGTGTAAGCTTGACCATAGTCACGTGACCAGGGGAATTCCTTGAATTGAATTTATATAGTTGACTATTGAAAATATCACGTGTTGCGTACTGTGAGATTTCAATCTCTTAAGAAGGCGTGAAACCAGCGTTCATAATGTTATACCGCTACGTCAGACGCAATGGAAAAGGTTTCGAAGGCTAATTCGATCATATGCGCAAGTTGCAGAAATAAACGATCAAATTTAAATTAAATCGATTAAAATAGTTCTGAGCATTTCGAGCTGCCAGGGTCAATTGACAACTCCGATTGCTACGAAAATTGAAATCTAATAATAACTAACTATTACGGATCCAATGAACCGGTTTCATCGAATTCCGAGACTGTGCCTCAGAAGGCTATTTTTACATATCAATTTAAACGATATATTTTTAAAACTGAACAAAACACTTCCAAACTCAATTTCAAAACTTTCACTACCTTCGGCGCTATCAATATAAAATTTTTAAGCCTTCAAATTATTTTAAACAGGCTTAGAAATTTCTGATTCAACAATTTACCCAATTTCAATTATTAAATTCAATATTTAAACTAGATGATTCAATGATTTAATTATCAAGTAAATATTGATGTCTGGAATTCAAGTTAAAATTAAATTTCAAATATTTAAAATCAATTAATTATTCCAATTTAATTTGTTAAAATTTACGGGTCGTCACAATTAAACCCCTTCAAGTGTTTCCATTAAAGCACAAAAAGAGAGTATAAACATCAAAATGTTGCATCTACATACTAGAGAGCTTCATTGCCCCTAAATTATAGGGATTAAGCTCTCATATTTATTATCAAATCAACAAATGTAGAAAGCAACATGAAAGCAAAAAAGAAAGGAAAATGAAAGCTAATGGAAAAGACAACTAATCTAATTGCATAAAGTACATCTACACTATTAGATAAGAAGAGAAGAAACATGTAAATAAAAGAGAATTAATATTGCATAAAGAAAAGAAAATTACATGAAATAAAATGGCTAAGTAGCCATGGAAAAAGAGAAGAGAATAGCTTTTTATTTTGAGCCTAAACTAAAACTAAGAGAGACTGGGCTAAGAGAAGGGAAGGTTACATGAAACATAAGGGGTTATTTATACAAGCATGAAACCCTAATCCATATTTTTGGGGAATGCCCAAAATACCCTTGAGAAAGTATGGAGGCCAAGTAATCATTAGCTTCTACTAATCACCATTTAAGTGTACATGAAGCCATTAATTCCATAAGCATGTGCATTAGCCTCTAATTTGTACATTATGGTAGGTGGCTAGGTGGGGTCCTCCATGTTCTTCACTTTGAATTATTTCCATCTTCATTTCTTTGTATTCATTTTACATGCATGTGTCTTCATAAAACCACTTCTATTTGAGATCAAATTCCTACATAAATATATATAAATTTCCAATTAATTTTTCTCAAAGAAATATATGCACACAAATGAACGTTTTGCCCCTATATGAAGATGGATATGTGACCGTTTGGAATTAATAGGATTTTGGTTAAAACAAGTTAAAATAACCAATATGATCATTTATTTAATTTAAGTAGAGTAAATATGGTGGTAAAAATATGCACATTTACGTGCACATCACCCAAAATGCATAGTTACTGCCCTTAAAAAGTGGTGGTCTGATAGTAGACCGACCTTCTACAAATGAACTAGTGATAGGGATAATGGAACCAGCGTTGGTAGTATTAACAGCACCAGTGTTGGTAGCCATTTTGAATTTTTTTTCAAAATTCAGATTATGAAACTTTGAAAACCTTGCTCTGATACCAAATGTGAGAAATGCGGATTATGGATCTTAAGGCTAGAATTAACACTAGAGGGGAGGGTGAATAGTGTTTTAAGGAATTACTAATTCCTTTTGAGTTTATATTAATTTGAACACAAATGTATGCAATATTCAGACACAGATATGATCACAGAATCAAACACAGATGCATATATAAAGTAAAAGAAACAAAGGAAAGAACACACCGAATTTTATACTAGTTTGGAGTTACCCTACATCCAGTCCCTACATCCAGTCCCGCAACACTAGTAGAGTAAATATGGTGGTAGTAATATGCACATTTACGTGCACATCCCCCCACACTTATCTTTGTATTCGTCCTCGAATAAAGAAAAACTAAGATAAGTCCATTTTCATAGGGTGCACGATTACATTGAGGTATGCAACAAGCCGTTAAACCTCTGGACGTCCCCAGTAGGACGAGTGTTGTCTCATGAGGGTTTTCAGCGGATACTACCCACAAAATCCATATGCAAGACGAAAATATTTACAAAATGCAAGATTTATTTACAAAGAGATGAATGCAAATTTTTAAAAATATCTACAATGAAGGATTTACTTTTAAATCGACACAAATAAGTTAAATATAGGTTTTGGTTATTATCTTGAAATTTTGTGGTCATTTACTCGTCAAAATTTTCAATAAAAACAAAGTTATCATAACAAATAGACTATAGTTTAACTTGGTTTTTCGGTTGATAACAAAGTGTAATTACGAAAAGGATCCTTTGTTGATTATTTAAGTTTATCAAAGTGGTATTTTCATTTCTTTTCAATAACAAATCAAATCAACTAAGTAAAAATAGTGCTAGGATTTCAATTGCCTGCTCTCTTATTAATTGCAAGAAATATTACACACCTAGCTCAGGTAAACTGAGGCCAGATATACCACCGATACACTGCCTTTTGGGCTTATGTGAGGGGAGTACAGAACATGGCGAGTGCACACACTTTCGTGCATACACCTATCGACCGTAGGTGGTTTTTATTGAGTCTGTGCTTTTTTTTACATGTGTTCCATACATGCATAACCGTGAGGACTTTTAAATGAGTATGAAGGCACATAATCAAAGATTCCAAGTAATTCACGCATGCATAGCCGTGAGGACTTTTAAATGAGAGTGAATACTTTGGATGTTATTATTATTATTATTTAAAGAGAGAGAGAGTTTTGCAAAATCATCTTGGCACCATTTAACTTAGAAGACAAAAAAATGTTATTTCTTTACTTTAAATCAACCACCCTTAAAACGAAGGCTTTCAATTAGGACGTATTTCATAATTAACATGTATGAATCTTCCTATATACTAGTTAAACCATTGTTATTTGTAATCAAACTTCCTTTTTATTTTTGTTAAGATAAATAAACTTTCAAAATTTTCAAATTAATAAACCAAAACCATATATTTATCCTATAGCGTTTCTTCAAAAAAAATTAAAAAAATTGCTTTTTTGTTGTTTTTTTGAAAGTTTTGAAAAGAAAATGTAAAATAAACTATGAAAAATAAAAAAGATGATGAGACTCCCCCACACTTGATTTTGACTGTGTCCCCACAGTCAACCCAAGTGGAAGGAGAAAGAAGAAAAATAAAAATAAAAATCCTATATTTACATGAAAGAATGATTATTTACAAGAGATGAGAAAGTATACAGTCAAAAAGTAAATGAAACGGTCTTCTAAAGACCGATTCATTTGTCTCGTAAAGTATACGAGACACAGCTTAAGCTCGAAAAACCAAAACATAAAAGATTTCGAAGTTGAATATGGATTTGGAAAAACGAATGTCGTTTTATTGAAAATTGTATGAGTTGTTTTATTTTCGATGATTTTTAGGATTGATAAAACAATTGATTAAAATTCACATTTATTTTCACCAAACTGAAATTCAAGTTTATCATTGAAAACTTCTTCCAAATTATCGATTTCAAAGTCAAAATGGTGATCGAAATCTTCCTCATCAAAATTTAATGACTCATTTTCGAAAAGTCCATAAAACACGTGTTCATTAAATTTATCTTCCTTCGTTGGATTATCAACAACTTCATCGTATATATCCATTTCAAAATCCAAAGTTGCTATATTCAAATTTTCAAAATCGAGAAAAGGAAGGTCGAATTTTAAATTTGGCTCCACACCCTCAAAAGAATTGAAATCCAACTCAATTACTGTGTTTTCAATAACTTCATTAAGATCACCATTTTCAGTTTCAAAAGTTGTTGTTTAAAATCGTCGATTGTGGTAAAAGATGATTATTGTTTGACTCGTCACACGTTGGAATTTGATTTTGTTTTTCATGTTGTTTCATATATGTTTCAAACAATGAATTCGCGCGATCATCGTAAATTTCATTCATTTGCTCAACAATATCCAATTTATAGTTATTAACTTGAGAATTTTTGATTTGGATTCGTCGTGAACAAAAAATTTCACTCATATCGTAATCAAGATTATTCCCATTGCCAAAATTATTTGAAAGTGGATCACATTTTCATTTTGATTTTGAAATTCATTTTGGAGTTCAAAATTGAATTGGCATGGGTTATCATCGAAATCGTTTGAATTTTGAATTGAATTCAAATTTTGAAATCCTTGAAAACTTTGACTCGAGTTATCGTAGAAATACGAATTACACAAATCATTTATCATTTGATTTTGTTGTGTAAAGATTTCAAGTAAACATGAAATACTATTTTCGAGATTCGAGGGTTGGTCATTGTCTTGAAAATTTTGTGGTTCAAAATTTGAATCGTTTAAACAATAGTTGGCGTTAAAATATCCATACGAATTTCGAGTGAAATCGTATGGATTATATTGATTTTCACAACTATTGTAAAATTCACGTATGTGGGGAAACTCGGACATTTTCATAAATTTTTTGGTTTTTTTTATAAAGAAAAATATTTATAAATAGAATTTATTTTTTAAAAGGGAAAATTGAATTTTATTTTGTTTTTGGATTTCCAAGTTTTTTGGCTTTTTTTAAAAAGATTTTATATTTTTTTTTGGATTTTTGTTTTTCTAAAATTTTTTGCGTTTTTGAAATTTCAAAGGAAAGGATTTAAAAATTTCCAAGAAAAATAAAAGGAATATTTACAATTTTCTTTTTAGTTTTGGATTTTTGAATTTTTTTTTGTTTTTTTCTAACTATGCATGAACTAATGCAACTAAATGAATGCAAGGGTTTATTACAAATGATTTATCCTACGTTAAAAATTGTATACTCACACATTGTCTTAGATAAACAAGAAATTTCTCAGCCATGTAACGGGCAGGAGTTATCGGTGCACCACGAATCACCATAGCAATGCAGCCGAAGGTTTAAGTACCTTAAGAGAAACAACCACTATAATATTTACGAATCATCGTAATATTTGTAAATGGTTATTACTCTGCCGCAGCCTAGACACCAAGAAAGTAAATTGTTCAAAGAAGACAAATTGTCAATATACAATTAAGTGTTATCGATGTCTAACCGTTATTATTAATCAAAATTCTAGGATGAAATGCAAAGCAGAAATTAAACGTGTATTAATAATGCAACCACGATGGATTTTTGTTTTGAATTTTGAATTTTTTTTCTTTTTCAAATGCAAGAAATCAATAATGAAATTCAAATAAAAGTAGAGATGAAAGCAGCAATTTTTTTACAAGCAAGCCAGCAATTTATTTTTGGCAGCGGAGTGAAGCAAGAAATTCTTCCAATCTGCTTTGGTAACCTGAAAATAAAACCAAGATATATATACAAGTTTTTTTCCTTAAGTGAAGAAAGAAAACAAAGCAAAACAAAAAAAAACATATGAAAACAAAAAATTGCCAAATTTTGGAACTCAAAGTAAATTTCCAAAATCAAAATTCAATGATCAAATAAAACCAAAACAAACCACTTTTTTTGTCTTTTTTTTTTATTTTTATTTTTTTATTTTTATTAGAAAACTAAACTAAACTAAACAATTTAAAAAAAATAAAGAAATAAAGAAATCGTGTTCCAACCTACAGCCCGACCCACTAAATTAAATAAAACCTAATTAATTTCGGTTTCTTAATCTAAAACCATGAATAAAATGAATAGCACACCCAAAATTTTCAATTCACAAAATCCCGCAACCAATTTTATCTGTTCACTTTCGCAAATCGACAGTTTTTTTCTTTTTGGTTTAGAGTTAATCCAAATTCAACTAATAAAAATCCCAGACTAAAATCAGCACTTCAGCAAGTAAGCAAGTTGAAGGTGACTCAAATCAAATTAGCAATTCATGGAATTAGGTGTTGCTTGTTGCGGTTTGGGTTCGTCTTCGTGGTTATCGAAGTCGATTTGGGGATTGGGCTGTTTGAAGGTGGAGGTGGTTTCGGTTGCGAGTTCGTTCGTATGTAAATTGGTTTGGGTATCTGAGAAACTCGATGTCGAATTGAGGTTACTTTTTTCGGCGAGGTGCAAGTAGGTTATTGAATCGGTGAGATTGTCGAGTGGCTGTGGGTGGTTAATGTTGCGTTGCTCGATTGAAAGTCCAGGCAAGCAAGTGGGAGGTTTTCAGCGATTTTAGGTGGGTAGGAACTCTCTGTTTTTTTAGATGTGGTTGCGATTGGTTGTATGAGGAAGAAGCCAAGCCAGGTGATATGTGGAGTGGTTGCAGTGGTTTATTTGGGTGGATTTGTGGTTGAGGTTGAAGAGGATGGGTGAACGGATTGTATAGGATGGTCTTTTGAATGATGAAGTGATGGCTAGAGGAAAAGGCAGTTAAGTGCTTTGGTTTGTCAACTGGATAGTGTAGTTGTTGTCACTGCTTTTGTGCAGTTGTATGATGGTGAACTGAAATGATACGAGGGATGGTTTGTCAGGTATGTGCAGTGGTATGTGCTTGCTGTTTGGAGAAATTTGTGGTGAAATAGTTGAGGTTGTGATCAAGAAGTTATTGAATGTGGAAGGTTGACAATTGTGTATAACTGAAAAGGTTGTGAGGCAGAGAGGCAGAAAGACTGTTGTGGTGGAAGATTGTTGATGTTTGGAAGACTATTGATGTGAAGTTGACAGTAGCAACAAGGCAATTGAGTATGGATGTTGTGAAGAGTTTGGTTGTGTGTACAGTGGAGTGGATTAAAGGAAATGATGTGGTGGTGAACTACTGTTTAATGAACTGATATGGAAGTGTTGAAGTATGACTGTTGCTCCACTCAGGGAAGTAAGGCAGAGGTGTTAGTGAATTTGGTAGCGGAGTTTGGTCAGTTGCCATAGCGTAAACTGTCAGTGTTTGTAAATGAGGTGGTGCAGGTGCACAGTATGGTGCACTAATGCACAGGGGACAACAATGGGTATGAGCCAGGCAGGGAGCAATGGATGGCAACGAAGGCTTGAAGTCACATGCAGTTAGCGGTAGTGTTTGATTGTAGATGACTGCTACTGTTGATTCAGAAGTTTGCAGTAGTGGAGGCAGTAGAAGGTGATTGGTCTGAAGTGAAAAGCAGTGTTACAGGGATATGCATTGTGAATGTGTGCACGGTGGTCGGTAGGAGAGATGCAGTGTTGTGCTCAGGTGATTACACAGTGGAAGCAGTTGATGTGGGAGGAAGATGTGGGACTGGCGATCAGGTAAATTGCTGTATGTAGAGGCTAGTGGTCAGGGAGATATGAACAGTGAATGTGATGAGAGAACAAAAAATGCAAATAGTGGAGAAAAATGTAATGTAACAGTGCTTGTTTTAATTGTAAATGGAAAATGTAATTGAAAAGGAAATGGTATAAAATTGAAGATGAATGCAATGTTCTTTTATTTTTTTTATATTCTTTTTAAGTATGATATGCAATGCAAATGGAAAATAACAAACACACAAAACAATTTTTTTTAAATGCACTCAACATACAAAACAAACACACAATATAATCTAAAGAAAATAATTCAAAGAATAGAAAATAAAATCAAACAATTCCCTGGCAACGACCCCAAAAACTTGTTCGCACGGCTAAATGTCTAAGAAAATAGCCAACGAATTTTATAATAAAATTTACCGCTAGCGCACGGTGTACGAATGTAGCACGTGGCGAATATGGGTCGATCCGCAGGGATTTAATGATTTTAAAAATTCTACTGAATCAAATTAAGCCAAAGTCGAGTGAAAGTTAAGCTAGAAATTAGCTAACTAACTAAAAGAAAATTGATAAAAATATGAGAGTTTGAGGTCAATTTAGAGTTAAATCCACTCTCTAGATCATATAAATCAACAAAATGAAGTTATGATCTCTCTTTTCTTTTCATTAGTGTAATTAGTTAATGTGCTTATCATAAGTATGATATATTTGTGCTATTAATTAGCCCAATATAAACCATCAAACTATAACACAACCACTAATACACATTTAACTCTCATGAAATATGACAACAAAGTTGAAATAAAAATCCATTTTAAGCATGGCCTATTAACTATTGTTTAGAAATATAAGCTGTCAAATTTCAGTTTCAACATTCGCTTCTTTGCCATAATCATATTTAGATGAAGGGGCAATTGTGTTATGTTTGTTTAGGCATAGCCTATTTTTTACGAACAACATAGACTATCAAATTCTAAGCTAAACAACATCATTAAACCACTTCAAGTGTTTCCATTAAAGCACAAAAACAGAGCATAAACATCAAAATGTTGCATCTACATACTAGAGAGCTTCATTACCCCTAAATTGTAGGGATTAAGCTCTTATAGTTGTTATCAAATCAACAAATGTAGAAAGCAACATGAAAGCAAAAAGAAAGGAAAATGAAAGCTAATGGAAATGACAACTATTCTAATTGCACAAAGGTAAATATACACTATTACATAAGAAGAGAAGAAGCATGTAAATAAAAGAGAATTAATATTGCATAAAAGAAAAGAAAATTACATGAAATAAAATGGCTAAGTAGCCATGGAAAAAGAGAAGAGCAGAGCTTTTTATTTTGAGCCAAAAATAAAACTAAGAGAGACTAAGCCAAGAGGAGGGAAGCCTACATGAAACATAATGGGTTATTTATACAAGCATGAAACCCTAATCCATATTTTTGGGGAATGCCCAAAATACCCTTGAGAAAGTGGAGGCCAAGTAATCATTAGCTTCTACTAATCACCATTTAAGTGTACATGAAGCCATTAATTCCATAAGCATGTGCATTAGCCTCTAATTTGTACATTAAGGTAGGTGGGTAGGTGGGGTCCTCCGTGTTCTTCACTTTGAATTATTTCCATCTCCATTCCTTTTTATTCATTTTGCATGCATGTGTCTTCATAAAACCACTCCTATTTGAGATCAAATACCTACACAAATATATATAAATTTCCAATTAATTTTTCTCAAAGAAATATATGCACACAAATGACTGTTTTACCCCTATATGAAGATGGATATGTGATAGTTTGGAATTAATATGGATTTTGGTTAAAACAAGTTAAAATAACCAGCATGATCATTTATTTAATTTAAGTAGAGTAAATATGGTGGTAAAAATATGCACATTTACGTGCACATCACCCAAAATGCATAGTTAGTGCCCTTAAAAAGTGGTGGTCTGATAGTAGACCGACCTTCTACAAATGAACTAGTGATAGGGATAATGGAACCAGCGTTGGTAGTATTAACAGTACCAGTGTTGGTAGCCATTTTGATTTTTTTTCAAAATTCAGATTATGAAACTTTGAAAACCTTGCTCTGATACCAAATGTGAGAAATGCGGATTATGGATCTTAAGGCTAGAATTAACACTGGAGGGGAGGGTGTATAGTGTTTTAAGGAATTACTAATTCCTTTTGAGTTTATATTAATTTGAACACAAATGTATGCTATTCAGACACAGATATGATCACAGAATCAAACACAGATGCATACATAAAGTAAAAGCAATAAAGGAAAGAACACACCAAATTTTATACTAGTTCGGAGTTACCCTACATCCAGTCCCGCAACACAAGGACGGATTTCCTTTCAAAATCAGTTCTTACAATTACATCCTCGATTTCAAGGCCACGAGGTACACTTCTCCAGATTCACAATCTTCTGGGTAGAGATACTTGATTTTGCGGGCAATAAGTTTACCTGATTAATTTTTCAGGCTACAATCACTACTTTTCTCGCTTGATTGATTTTATAGGCTACAATCACACCTTTTCTCACTCAGTTAATTACAAAAGAAGTCTATAACTCTGAATAGCACTGGGATCTTGTTAAGATAGTGATAGAGAATCAAACCAAAGATGATCTAGTTAGATTTAACGGTGATTTCGGCAGAGTAATGGTAAAAATGTGTACAAAGAAATGTGGAAGAAGAAGAGGAGTGAAATTAGAGAATATATGAATATAAATTGGTTTAAAACAACCCCTATTTATAGTAGAACAACAGGCATGCCTATCTGTGGAAGGATATGACGAATAAACACTCCCTCTGAAATTCAAACTTTTGAAATAAACCGTCACCTTGTCGACAAGGGTTCCTTAGGGTTGTCGACAGGCCTACGTTATTTTTGGTAATTTGTTTTTCTTTAAAAATAACTTCTATCTTGTATTAAAACTATTTTTAAGCTTTATAAATATACTTAACTATAGTTAAAATACATAATTAAATATAGAGAATAATATTTTGGTATATATATAAAATTTTACTATAATTTTATATTTAAATTTAAGTAAAAATATTAAAATTTAAATATATTATAATTAAAAGATAGTTTAAAACCAAGGATAATTTGATTTTGAAAACAAAGATTATTTTGAGGCTGAAAGTATTTTAAAACCGGGATAAATTTTTTTGGTTCTTTTAAAAATGAAGTTTTTGAAATCATTTTGAAAACAAGATATAATTTTGTAAAATATTTGAATAAAAGTTAGTGGATACAAAACAATGTTCCACTAGATTTTTTGTAGGTTCCATCCTACTTTGGGTTCCATCCCTTTAACGGGCACAAAATGTATTCCATTCCACGAATAAAATGGATTTTAAGATGTCAGTACTTTTATAGGAGTTTTAACAAAATTCCTAACTAAATTACTTATATTGAAATCATGAACTCTTGATAATCTTGATACTCATGAGTCTTCAATCTTGATATCTTCAGTCTTGAATCTCTATACTGTACAGTCTTCATTTTTTGGTACCTGTATATATATCCTGCATAAACATATATATCTTAAACCATAATGTTAGTATTTATATTTTATAATCTTATTCTAAGGTTGTTGTCATCAAAACCATCTTCTTAGGGACTAATAGTTTCGGCATTTGGGTCGGATGTTGCATCTTGCACCGTAATGTTGCACCCTATGGATATCAATTCTTCGAAAAACCATATACGTTGGCAACTTTAAGCCGTCATTGGATAGTTTCATACCCAAAAAAGACTATCCGAACCTCAATTGGGTCTCGGAAGTTTTTTGCCCTTCTTTTTCGTCATATGCATTTTTACACTAAAACGGGATCACTGTGGCTAGTCATCGATTTACCATTGCTGGAGAGTGGTGTACCGTGGTGCTCTTTTTTTTCAAATCCATTTACCCATTTCTAAAAGTTGTACGACACTGTTTTGACATTTGGGACGGATGTTGCACCTTGCACCGTAGATGTTACACCATGTGGATATCGATTCTTCGGACGACCGTAACTGTTGGCTCGTTTAGAGTTATGGGAGCCATAAGTAGTAAAAGCGAAGATCTCTATGAGTTCTACGGCTTTGATTATTTTAATCCATCATTGGATATTTTCATACCAAAAAAAGACAATCCGAACCTCAATCGGGTCTAAGATGTTTTTACTCTTCGTTTTTTCATCACTTGCATTTTTACGTTAAAACAGGATCATCGTGGCTGGTCTTCGATTTACCAACGTTGGAGAGTGGTGCGCCATGGTAATGTTTCTTTTCAAATTCATGCACCCATACGGCACTGTTTCGGCATTTGGGACGGATGTTGCAACTTACACCATAGATGTTACACCATGTAGATATCGATTCTGCGGACGACCATATCTGTTGGTTCTTTTAGGGTTATGGGAGACATAACCAGTCAAAACGAAGTTCTCTATGAGTTCTTACGTCATTGGATAGTAACTTACCTAAAAAAGACTATCCGAACCTTAATCGGGTCTCAGAAGTTTTTTACCCTTCATTTTTTCGTCATGTGCATTTTTACGTTAAGACGGAACACCGTGGCTTGTCTTCGATTTACCATCGCTGGAGATTGGTGCACCATGATATTGTTCTATTTCAAATCCATGCATCCATTTTTAAAAGTCGTACGACACTGTTTTGGCATTTGGGATGGATGTTGCACTTTGCACCGTATATATTGCACCCTACGAATATCGATTCTTCGCATGGCCATAACTTTGGCTCGTTTAGAGTTACGCGAGCCATAACCAGTCAAAATGAATATCTTAGTGAGTTCTACGGCTTTGACCGCTTTAACCCGTTATTGGATAGTTTCATACCCAAAAAAGACTATCCAGGTTTCGAAAGTTTTTACCCTTTGTTTTTTCATCATGTGCATTTTTACATTAAAACGGGATCACCGTGGCTGGTCTTCGATTTACCAATGCTGGAGAGTGGTGCGCCATGGTGTAGTTTTGTTTCAAATTCGTGCACCCATTTCTAAAAGTCGTATGACACTATTTTGACATTTGGGATGGATGTTGCACCTTACACCATAGATGTTGACCCTTACACCGTAATGTTGCACCCTGTAAATATCGATTCTGCGGATGACAATATCTGTTGGCTTGCTTAGAGTTACAGGAGTCATAACCAGTCAAAACGAAGCTCTTTTTGAGTTTTACGGCTTTGATCGCTCAAAGCCCACATTGGATAGTTTTATACCCAAAAAAGATTATCTGAACCTTAATCGGGTCTCGAAAGTTTTTTACCCATCGTTTTATCGTCACGCGCATTTTTATGTGAAAATGGGATTACCGTGGCTGATCTTCGATTTACCATTACTGGAGAGTGGTGCACCTTGGTATTGTTCCATTTCAAGTGTATGCACCCATTTCTAAAAGTCGTACGATAATGTTTTGGCATTTGGGACGGTTTTGCACCTTGCACCGTAGATGTTGCACCCTGTGGATTACGATTCTTCGGACGACCATAACTATTGGCTCGTTTTGAGTTACAGGAGCCATAACTAGTCAAATGAAGTTCTCTTTGAGTTCTACGGCTTTGACAGCTTTATTCCATCAATGGATAGTTTCATACCTAAAAAAAGACTATCCGAACCTCAGTCGGTTCACGAAAGTTTATCACCCTTCATTTTTTCATCACGTGCATTTTTACGTTAAAATGGGATCACCATGGCTGATCTTTAATTTACCATCGCTGCAGAGTGGTGCACTATGTTACTGTTCCGTTTCAAATCCATGCACCCATTTCTAAAGTCGTACGACACTGTTTTGGCCTTTGGGACGGATGTTGCACCTTGTACCGTAGTTGTTGCACCGTGTAGATATCGATTCTTCGGACGACCATAACTATTGACTTTTTTAGAGTTATGGGAGCCATAACTATCAAAACGAAGCTCTCTGTAAGTTATACGGCTTTGACCGCTTTAAGACGTCATTCGATAGTTTCATACCCAAAAAAGACTATCCGAACCTATATCGGGTCTTGTTAGTTTTTAACCCTCGTTTTTTCTTCACGTGCATTTTTATGTTACAACGGGATCAACGTGGCTGGTCTTTGATTTACCAGCGCTAGAGAGTGGTGCACCATGGTACTGTTCCATTTTAAATCCATGCACCCATTTCTAAAAGTCATATGACACTCTTTTGGCATTTGGGATGGATATTGCACCTTGCACCATAGATGTTGCACCCTATGGATATCGATTCTTCGGAAGACCATAACTGTTGGCTCATTTAAATTTATGGGATCCATAATTAGCCACAACAAAGCTCTCTGTGAGTTCTATGGCTTTGACTGCTTTAAGCCGTCATTAGATAGTTTCATACCCAAAAAAGACTATCCGAACCTCAATCGGGTCTCCTTAATTTTTAACCCTCCATTTTTTCGTCACGTGCATTTTTACGTTAAAACGGGATCACCGTGAATGGTCTTCGATTTACCATCGCTAAAAAGTGGCGCACCATGGTACTATTCTATTTCAAATCCATGCAACCATTTCCAAAAGTCGTACGACACTATTTTGGCATTTGGGATGATGTTGCACCTTGCACCGTAGATGTTGCACCCTGTGGATATTGATTCTTCGGACGACCATAACTATTCGCTCATTTAGAGTAACGAGAGCCATAACTAGTCAAAACGAAGCTATCTATGAGTTCTACGGTTTTGATCGCTTTGAGCTGTCAAAGGATAGTATCGTCCCCAAAAAAGACTATCCTAACCAGAATCGGGTCTCGGAAGTTTTTTACCTTTCGTCTTTACATCACGTGCATTTTAACGTTAAAACGGGATCACCATGGCTGGTCTTTGATTTACCATCGTTGGTGAGTGGTGCACCATGGTACTGTTCCATTTCAAGTCCATGCACCCATTTCTAAAAGCCGTACGACACTGTTTTGGCATTTAAGATGGATGTTCCACCTTGCGCCGTAGATGTTGCACCTTATGGATATCGATTCTTCGGACGAACATAGCTATTGGCTCATTTAGAGTTACGGGAGCCATAACCAGTCAAAACGAAGCTCTCTGTTAGTTCTACGGCTTTGACTGGTTTAAGCCGTCATTGGATAGATACGTACCCAAAAAAGAATATCCGAACCTCGGTCGGGTCTCAAAAGTTTTTTACCCTTCGTTTTTTCGTCACGTTCATTTTTACGTTAAAATGGGATCACTGTGGCTGGTCCTCGATTTTCCATCACTGGAGAGTGGTGCATCATGATACTGTTCTATTTCAAATCCATGCACCCATTTTTAAAAGTCTTACGACACTATTTTGGCATTTGGGACGGATTTTGCACCTTGCATCGTAGATGTTGCACCCTATGGATATCGATTCTTCGGACGACCATAGTTGTTGGCTCGTTTAGAGTTATGGGACCCATAACTAATCAAAACGAAGCTCTCTATGATTTCTATGGCTTTGACCATTTTAATCCGTCGTTGAAAAGATTCATACCCAAAAAAGACTATCCGAACCTCAATCGGGTCTCGAAAGTTTTTTATCCTTCGTTTTTTCGTCAAGTGCATTTTTACGTTAAACGGGATCACCGTGACAGGTCTTCGATTTACCATCGCTGAGAGTAATGCACCATGGTATTGTTCCATTTCAAATCTAGGCACCCATTCCGAAAAGTCGTTCGGCACTGTTTTGGTATTTGGAACGGATGTTGCACCTTGCACCGTAGATGTTGCACCTTATTGACATCGATTCTTCGGACGACCATAACTGATGGCTCGTTTATAGTTATGGGAGCCATAACCATTCAAAATGAAGCTCTTTGTGAGTTCTATGGCTTTGATAACTTTAAGCCATCAATGGATAGTTCATACCCAAAAAAGATGATCCGAACCTCATTTGGGTCATGAAAGTTTTTTACCCTTCGTTTTTTCGTCACGTGCATTTTTACTTTAAAGCGGGATCACCGTGGCTGGCCTACGATTTATCATTGCTGGAGAGTGGTGCACCATGGTTCAGTTTCGTTTCAAATCCATGCACCCATTTTTAAAAGTCGTACGGCGCTGTTTTGGCATTTTGGACGGATGTTGAACCTTGCACCGTAGATGTTGCACCTTGTGGATATCGATTCTTTGGAAGACCATAACTGTTAGCTCGTTTAGAGTTACGGGAGCCATAACCAACCAAAACAAAGTTCCTTGTGAGTTCTACAGCTTTGAACACTTTAAGCCGTCATTGGAAAGTTTCATACCCAAAAAAGACAATCCGAACCTCAATCGGGTCCCGAAAGTTTTTTACCCTTTGTTTTTTCGTCACGTGCATTTTTACATTAAAACGGGATCACCGTGGCTGGTCATCGATTTACCATCGCAGGATAGTGGCGCACCATGGTACTGTTCCGATTCAAATCCACGCGCCTATTTCTAAAAGTCATACAACACAGTTTTGGCATTTGGGACGGATGTTGCACCTTGCACCGTGGATGTTGCATACTATGGATATCGATTCTTCGGACGACCATAGCTGTTGGCTCGTTTAGAGTTACGGAAGAAATAAGTAGTCAAAACGAAGCTCTCTATGAATTCCACGTATTTGGCTGCTTTAAGCCATCATTGGATAGTTTCATACCCAAAAAAGATTATCCGAACCTCCATTGGGTCTCGGAAGTTTTTTACCCTTCGTTTTTTTTGTCACATGCACTTTTACGTTAAAATGGGATCACCGTGGCTGGACTTCAATTTACCATTGCTGGAGAGTGGTGCACCATGGTACTATTCCATTTCAAATCCATGCACCCATTTCCAAAAGCTGTACGATACTGTTTTGGTATTTGGGACGGATGTTGCACCATGCACCGTAGATATTGCACCATGTGGATATCGATTCTTCGGGCGACCATAACTGTTGGCTCAATTAGAGTTGCGGGAGGCATAACCAGTCAAAACAATGATCTCTGTGAGTTCTACGGCTTTGACTTCTTTAATCTGTTATTGGATAGTTTCATACCCAAAAAAGACTATCCGAACCTCAATCGAGTCTCAGAAGTTTTTACCCTTCGTTTTTTTGTCACGTGCATTTTTACGTTAAAACAGAATAACCGTGGCTGGTCTTCGATTTACCAACGATGGAGAGTGGTGCGCCATCGTACTGTTTCGTTTCAAATCTATGCACCATTTCTAAAAGTCGTACGTCATTGTTTGGCATTTGGGACTGATGTTGCACCTTACACCGCAAATGTTGCACCCTGCGGATATCGATTCTACGTACGACCATATATGTTGGCTCGTTTAGAGTTACGGGAGCCATAACTAGTCAAAATGAAG
This sequence comes from Allium cepa, assembly GCA_030765085.1. Taxonomy (NCBI): domain Eukaryota; kingdom Viridiplantae; phylum Streptophyta; class Magnoliopsida; order Asparagales; family Amaryllidaceae; genus Allium; species Allium cepa. The sequence goes on along the minus strand of CM060937.1, from coordinate 186,594,265 downwards.
CCCTTTGTGAGTTCTACGGCTTTGACAGCTTTAAGTCGTCAATGGATGGCTTCATACCTAAAAAAGATTGTCTGAACCTCAGTCGGGTCTCGAAAGTTTTTTACCCTTCGTTTTTTTGTCATGCGCATTTTTACGTTAAAACGTTATCACCATGGCTAGTCTTCGATTTACCATCGCTGGAGAATGGTGCATCATGGTATTGTCCCATTTCAAATCCATGCACCCATTTCTGAAAGTCGTACATCATTGTTTTGGCATTTGGGATGGATGTTGCACCTTACACCGTAGATGTTGCACCCTGTGAATATCGGTTCTTTGGACGACCATAACTGTTGGCTCGTTTTGAGTTACGGGAGCCATAACTAGTCAAAACGAAGCTCGCTGTGAGCTCTACGGCTTTGACAGCTTTAAGCCATCAATGGATAGCTTCATACCTAAAAAATGACTATCCGAACCTCAGTCGGGTCGTGAAAGTTTTTTGCCCTTCGTTTTTCATCACGTGCATTTTTACGTAACAGAATCACCATGGCTGGTCTTCGATTTACCATCGTTGGAGAGTGGTGCACCATGATACTGTTTCATTTCAAATCCATACACCCATTTTGAAAAGTCATACGCCATTGTTTTTGCATTTGGGATGGATGTTGCACCTTGCACTGTAGTTATTGCACCCTGTGTGTATCGATTCTTCAGACGACCATAACTATTGGCTTATTTAGAGTTGCAGTAGCCATAACCTATCAAAACCAAGCTTTCTATGAGTTCTACAGCTTTGACCGCTTTAAGCCGTCATTGATAAGTTTAATACCCAAAAAAGACTATCCAAACCTCAATTGTGTCCCGTTAGTTTATTACCCTTTATTTTTTCATCACGTGCATATTGACGTTAAAATGGGATCACCGTGGCTGGTCTTCGATTAACCATCGTTGGAGAGTGGTGCACTACGGTACTGGTCCATTTCAAATCCATGCACCTATTTATAAAATTCCCACGACACTGTTTTGGCATTTGGGATGGATGTTGCACCCTGCACCATAGATGTTGCACCCTGTGGATATCGATTCTTCGGACGACCATAACGATTGGCTCATTTAGAGTTATGGGAGTCATAACCAGTAAAACGAAGCTCTCTGTGAGTTCTGCGGCTTTGACCGCTTAAGCCATCAATGGATAGTTTCATACCCAAAAAAAGACTGTACGAACCTCAATCGGGTCTCGGAAGTTAATTACCCTTTGTTTTTTCATCATGTGCATTTTTATGTTAAAACGGGATCACCATGGCTGGTCTTCGATTTACCATCGCTGGAGAGTGGTGCACCATTCTGTTTCAAGACCATGCACCCATTTATAAAAGTCATATGGCATTATTTTGGCATTTGGGACGGATGTTGCACCTTACACTGTAAATGTTGCACCCTGTGGATATCGATTCTTCGGACGACCATAACTATTGGCTCGTTTAGAGTTACGGGAGCCGTAACCAGTCAAAACGAATCTCTCTGTGAGTTCTACGGCTTTGACCACTTTAAGCCGTCATTGGATAGTTTCATACCCAAAAAAGACTATCCGAAACTTAGTCGAGTCTTGGAAGTTTTTTACCCATCGTTTTTTCATCACATTCATTTTTACGTTAAAACAGGATCACCATGGCTGGTCTTCAATTTACCATTGCTGGAGAGTGGTACACCATGGTACTATTCCATTTCAAATCCATGCATCCATTTCTAAAAGTCATACGACACTATTTTAGCATCTGGGACGGATGTTGCACCTTGCACCATAAATGTTGCACCCTGTGGATATTGATTCTTCGGATGACCATAACCGTTGGCTCATTTTGAGTTACGGGAGCCATAACTAGTCAAAACGAAGCTCTTTGTAAGCTCTACAGCTTTGACTGCTTTAAGCCGTCATTGGATAGATTCTTACCCAGAAATGACTATCCGAACCTCAATCGGCTCTCGGAAGTTTTTACCCTTATTTTTTTCATCACATGCATTTTTATGTTAAAATGGGATCACTTTGGTGGTTTTCGATTTACCATCGCTGGAGAGTGGTGCACCATGGTACTGTTCCGTTTCAAATCCATGCATCCATTTCTAAAAGTCGTACGACACTGTTTTGGCATTTGGGACGGATGTTGCACCTTGCACCGTAGATGTTACACCCTATGGATGTCGATTCTTTAGACGACCATAACCGTTGGCTTGTTTATAGTTACGGGAAGCATAACCAGCAAAATGAAGCTGTCTATGCATTCTATGGCTTTGACAGCTTGAAGCCGTCAATGGATAGTTTCATCCCTAAAAAAAGACTATCTGAACCTCATTCGGGTCGTGGAAGTTTTTTACCATTCATTTTTTCGTCACGTGCATTTTTACGTTAAAACGGGATCACCGTCGCTGGTCTTCGATTTATCATCACTAGAGAGTGGTGCACCGTGGTTCTATTCCATTTCAAATCCATGCACCCATTTCTAAAGTTGTACTGCACTGTTTTGGCATTTGGGACGGATGTTGCACCGTAGATGTTGCACCCTGTGAATATCGATTCTTCGGACGACAATAATGTTTGGCTCGTTTAGAGTTACGAGAGCCATAACTAGTCGAAATGAGGCTCTCTGTGAGTTCTATGGCTTTGACTACTTTAAGCCACCATAGGATAGTTTCATACCAAAAAAAGACTATCCGAATCTCAATCGGGTCTCGGAAGTTTTCTAACCTTCGTTTTTTCATCTCGTGAATTTTTTAAGTTAAAACGGGATCACCGTGGCTGGTCTTCGATTTACCATCAGCGGAGAATGGAGCACCGTGGTATTTTTCGATTTCAAATCCATGCATCTATTTCTAAAAGTTGTACGAGCATTTAGGATAGATGTTGCACCTTGCCCCGTAGATGTTGCACCCTGTGAATATCGATTTTTCGGTCGATCATAACGGTTGGCTCGTTTAGAGTTACGACAGGCATAACCAGTCAAAATGAAGACCTCTGTGATTTCTATGGTTTTGACCGCTTTAAGCCGTCATTGGATAGTTTGATACCCAAAAAAGACTATCCGAACCTCAATTGGGTCTCGAAAGTTTTTACCCTTCGTTTTTTTGTCACATGCATTTACATTAAAACAGGATCACCGTGGCTGGTCTTCGATTTGCCAATGCTGGAGAGTGGTGCCCTATGGTATCGTATCATTTCAAATCCATGCACCCATTTCTAAAAGTCGTACGGCACTGTTTTGGCATTTGAGACAGATGTTGCACCTTACACCGTAGATGTTGCACCCTGTGGACATCGATTCTTCGGACGACCATAACAGTTGGCTCGTTTACAGTTATGGGAGCCATAACTAGTCAAAATGAAGCTCTCTGTGAGTTCTATGGCTTTGATAGCTTAAAGCCGTCAATGGACAGTTTCTACCCAAAAAAGGCTATCCAAACCTCATTCGGGTCTCGGAAGTTTTTACCCTTCGTTTTTCGTCATGTGCATTTTTACGTTAAAATGGGATCACCGTGGCTGGTCCTCGATTTACCATCAATTGAGAATGGTGGACCATTGTATTGTTCATTTCAAATCCATACACGCATTTCTAAAAGTCGTACGGCACTGTTATGGCATTTAGGACAGATGTTGCACCTTGCACCGTAGATGTTGCACCCTGTGAATATCGATTCTTCGGACGACCATAACTGTTGGCTCATTTAGAGTTACGGGAGCCACAACCAGTTAAAACGATGCTTTCTATGAATTCTACGGCTTTGACCACTTTAATCTGTCATTGGATATTTTCATACCCAAAAAGGCTTTCCGAAGGTCAATCGGGTCTCGGAAGCTTTTTACCCTTCCTTTTTTCATCACGTGCATTTTTATGTTAAAATGAGATCATCGTGGCTGGTCTTCAACTTACCATCGGTGGAGAGTGGTGCACCATGGTATTTTTCCATTTCAAATACATCTACCCATTTTTAAAAATTGTACGACACTATTTTGGCATTTAGGACGGATGTTGCACCATGCATCGTAGATGTTGCACCCTGTGGATATCAATTCTTCGGAAGACCATAACTATTGGCTCGTCTAGAGTTACGGGAGCCATAACTAGTCAAAATGAAGTTCTCTGTGAGTTCTATGGCTTTGGCCACTTTAAGCTGTCAATGGATAGTGTCACACCAAAAAAAGACTATCCGAACCTCAGTCGGGTTTCGAAAGTTTTTTACCCTTCGTTTTTTCGTCACGTGCATTTTTACGTTAAAACGGGATCACCGTGGCCGATCTTCGATTTACAATCGCTGGAGAGTAGTCCACTATGTTGCTATTCCGTTTCAAATCCATGCGCCATTTCTAAAAGTCGTATGACACTTTTTTGGCATTTGTGACGGATGTCGCGCCTTGCACCGTAGATGTTGCTCCCTGTGGATATCGATTCTTCGAACGGCCATAACTGTTGGCTCATTTAGATTTACAAGAGCCATAACTAGTCAAAACAAAGCTCTCTATGAGTTCTACGACTTTGAATGCTTTAAGCCGTCATTGGATAGTTTCATATCCAAAAAATACTATTTGAACCTTAGTCGGGTCTTGGATGTTTTTTGCCCTTCGTTTTTTCGCCACGTTCATTTCAACGCTAAAATGGGATCACCGTGGCTGGTCTTCGATTTACTATTGCTGGAGAGTGGTGCACCATGGTACTGTTCCATTTCAAATCCATGCACCCATTTCTAAAAGTCGTACGACACTGTTCAGTCATTTGGGACGGATGTTGCACCTTGCACCGTAGATGTTGCACCCTCTGGATATCGATTTTTCGGAGGACCATAACTATTGGCTCGTTTTGAGTTACAATAGCCATAACTAGTCAAAACGAAGCTCTCTGTGAGTTCTACGGTTTTGACAGCTTTAAGCCATCATTGGATAGATTCATTCCCAGAAAAGACTATCCGAGCCTCAATCGGCTCTCGGAAGTTTTTTACCCTTCGTTTTTTCATGACGTGCATTTTTACGTTAAAATGGGATCACCATGGCTGGTCTTCGATTTATCATCGCTGGCGAGTGGTGCACCATGGCACTGTTCCGTTTCAAATCCATGCATCCATTTCTAAAAGTCGTATGACACTGTTTTGGCATTTGGGACGGATATTGCACCTTGCACCGTAGATATTGCACCCTATGGATATCGATTATTCGGACGACCATAGCTGTTGGTTCGTTTAAAGTTACGGGAGCCATAACTAGTCAAAATGAAGCTCTATGTGAGGTCTACGGATTCGACAGCTTTAATCCATCAACGGATAGTTACATACCAAAAAAAGACTATCCGAACCTCATTCGAGTCTCGGAAGTTTTTTACCCTTCGTTTTTTCGTCATGCACATTTTTACTTTAAAACGGGATCACTGTGGCTAGTCTTCGATTTATCATCACTATAGAATGGTGCACCATGGTACTGTTCCATTTCAAATCCATGCACCCATTTCTAAAGTCGTACGACACAGTTTTGGCATTTGGGATGGATGTTGCACCTTGCACCGTAAATGTTGCACCCTGTGAATATCGATTCTTCGGATGACCATAACTGTTGGCTCGTTGGAGTTACGGGAGTCATAACTAGTTAAAATGAAACCCTCTGTGAGGTCTACGGCTTTAACCACTTAAAGCCATCATTGAATAGTTTTATACCCAAAAAAGACTATCCGAATCTCAATCGGGTCTTGAATGCTTCTTAACCTTCGTTTTTTCGTCACGTGCATTTTTACGTTAAAACGGGATCACCGTGGGTAGTCTTTGATTTACCATCGGTGTAGAGTGGTACACATGGTATTTTTCCATTTCAAATCCATGCACCCATTTCTAAAAGTTTTACGGCACTGTTTTGGCATTTGGAACGGATGTTGCACCTTGCACCATAGATGTTGTACCCTGGGGATATTGATTCTTCGAACGACCATAACTGTTTGCTCTTTTTGAGTTACGAGAGCCATAACCGTTCAAAATGAAGCTCTCTGCGATTTCTATGGCTTTGACCACTTTAAGCCGTCAGTGGATAGTTTCATACCCAAAAAGACTATCCGAACCTCAATCGGATCTCGAAAGTTTTTTATCCTTCGTTTTTTCGTGACGTGCATTTTCACATTTAAACGGGATCACCGTGGTTGGTTTTCGATTTACCATCGCTGGATGGTGGTGCACCATGGTACCGTTCCATTTCAAATCCATGCATCCATTTCTAAAAGTCGTACGACACTGTTTTGGCATTTGTGACGGATGTTGCACCTTGCACCGTAAATGTTGCACCCTGTGAATATCGATTCTTCGAACGACCATAACTGTTGGCTCGTTTAGAGTTGCGAGAGTCATAACCAGTCAAAATGCAGCTCTCTGTGAGTTCTACGGCTTTGACCACTTTAAGCCATTATTGTATAGTCTCATACCCAAAAAATACAATCCAAACCTCAATCGGGTTTCGAAAGTTTTTAACCCTTCGTCTTTTCGTCAAGTGCATTTTTACATTAAAACGGGATCACCACGCCTGGTCTTCGATTTACCATCGATGGAGAGTGGTGCATCATGATACTGTTTTGTTTCTACTCCATGCACTCATTTCTAAAAGTCGTACGACACTATTTTGGCATTTGGGACAGATGTTGCACCTCGCACCGTAGATGTTGCACCGTGTGGGTATAGATTCTTCGGAAGACCATAACTTTTGGCTCGTTTAGAGTTACAGAGTCATAATCAGTCTAAACAAAGCTCTCTGTGAGTTCTACGGCTTTGATAGCTTTAAGCCATCAATGGATAGTTTCATAGCCAAAAAAGACTATCAAAACCTCATTCGGGTCTCGGAAGTATTTTACCCTTCGTTTTTTCATCACGTGCATTTTTACGTGAAAATGCTATCACCATGGTTGGTCTTCGATTTACCGTCACTAGAGAGTGGTGCACCATGATACTATTCCATTTCAAATCCATGCACCTATTTCTAAAAGTCATACGACACTATTGTGGCTTTTGGGACAGATGTTGCACCTTGCACCGTAGATGTTGCACCCCGTGAATATCGATTCTTCGGACGAACATAACTATTGGCCCATTTAGAGTTACTACAGCCATAGCCTGTCAAAACGTAGCTCTCTGTGAGTTATATAGCTTTGACCACTTTAAGTCGTCATTGGATAGTTTCACACCTAAAAAAGATTACCGAAACTCTATTGGGTCTCGAAAGTTTTTTACCCTTCGTTTTTTCGTCACATGCATTGTTACGTTAAAACGGGATCATCGTGGCCGGTCTTCAATTTACCACCGGTGGAGAGTGCTCCACCATGGTATTTTTCCTTTCAAATTCATGCACCCATTTCTAAAAGTTGTACGATACTGTTTTGGCATTAGGACGGATGTTGCACCTTGCACCGTCGATGTTGCACCCTGTGGATATCGATTCTTCGGATGACCATAACCGTAGGCTCGTTTAGAGTTAAGGGAGCCATAACTAGTCGAAACGAAGCATTATATGAGTTCTATGGGTTTGACCGTTTTAATCCGTCATTGGAGAGTTTCATATCCAAAAAAGACTTTGAACCTCAATCGGGTCTCGGAAGTTTTTTACCCTTCGTATTTTCGTCACGTGCATTTTTACATTGAAATGGGATCACCGTGGCTAGTATTCGATTTACCATCGTTGGAGAGTGGTGCACCATAGTACTGTTCCATTTCAAATCCATGCAACCATTTCTAAAAGTCCTACGGTACTGTTTTTGCATTTGGGACGGATGTTGCACCTTGCATTGTAGATGTTGCACCCTGTGGATATCAATTCTTCAGAAGACCATAACTGTTGGCTCGTTCAGAGTTACGGGAGGCATAACCAGTCAAAACAAAGCTCTTTGCGAGTTCTACAGCTTTCACAACTTTAAGCTGTCAATGGATAGTTTCATACCCAAAAAAGACTATCCGAACCTCATTCGGGTCTTGAAAGGTTTTTACCCTTCGTTTTTTCGTCACGTGCATTTTTACGTTAAATCAGGATCACCGTGGCTGGTCTTTGATTTATCATCATTCGAGAGTGGTGCACCATGTTACTTTTTCGTTTCAAATCCATGCACCTATTTCTAAAAGTCGTACGACACTGTTGTGGCATTTAGGACGAATGTTGCGCCTTGCACCTTAGATGTTGCACCCTCTGAATATCGATTCTTCGAACGATCATAACTATTGGCTCGTTTAGAGTTACAAGAGCCATAGCCAGTCAAAATGAAGCTCTGTGTGAGTTCTACGGCTTTGACCGCTTTAAGACATCATAGGATAGTTTCATACTCAAAAAAGACTATCCGAGCCTCGGTCGGGTCTTGGAAGTTTTTTACCCTTCGATTTTTTGTCACATGCATTTTTACGTTAAAACGTGATCACCGTGGTTGGTCTTCGATTTACCATCGGTGGAGAGTGGTGCACCATGGTATTTTTCTGTTTCAAATCCATGCACCCATTTCTAAATGTTGTACGGCACTCTTTTGGCATTTAGGACGGAGGTTGCACCTTGCACCATAGATGTTGCACCCTGTGGATATCGATTCTTCGGACGACCATAACTGTTGGCTCGTTTTGAGTTACGGGAGCCATAACCAGACAAAATGAAGCTCTCTGTGAGTTCTACGGCTTTGAAGGCTTTAAGTCATCAACGGATAGTTTCATACCTAAAAAAGACTATTGTAACCTCAGTTGGGTCTCAAAAGTTTTTTACTCTTCGTTTTTTCGCTATGTGCATTTTCACGTTAAAACGGGATCACCATGCCTGGTCTTTGATTTACCATCGCTAGAGAGTGGTGCACCATGGTACCGTTCCATTTCAAATCCATGCAACCATTTCTAATAGTCCTATGGCACTGTTTTGGCATTAGGGACGGATGTTGCACCTTGCACTATAGATGCTGCACCTTGTGGATATCGATTCTTCGGACGACCATAACTGTTGGCCCGCTTAGAGTTACGGGAGCCATAACCAACCAGAACAAAGCTCTCTGTGATTTTTACGGTTTTGACCACTTTAAGCCGTCATTGATAGTTTCATACCCAAAAAAGACTATTCGAACCACAATCGGATCTCGAAAGCTTTTTACCCTTCGTTTTTTCGTCACGTGCATTTTTACGTTAAAAACAGGATCACCGTGGCTGGTCTTCGATTTACCGTCGCTCGAGAGTGGTGCACCGTGGTACTGTTCCATTTCAAATCCATGCACCCATTTTTAGAAGTTGTACGGCACTGTTTTGGCATTTGGGACGGATGTTGCACCTTGCACCGTAGTTGTTGCACCCTGTGGATATCGATTCTTCGGACGACAATAACTATTGGCTCGTTTAGAGTTACGGAAGCCATAACCAGTTAAAATGAAGCTCTCTATGATTTCTAATGCTTTGACCGCTTTAGTTCATCATTGGATAGTTGCAAACCCCAAAAAGACTATCCGAACCTCAATCGTGTCTCGGAAGTTTTTCACCCTTCGTTTTTTCGTCATGTGCATTTTTACGTTAAAACGGGATCACTATGGCTGGTCTTTAATTTATCTTCGCTGGAAAGTGGTGCCCCATGGTAGTGTTCCTTTTCAAATCCATGTGCCCATTTCTAAAATTCGTACGGCACTGTTTTGTCATTTGGGACGTATGTTGCACCTTGCACCGTAGATGTAGCACCTTATGGATATCGATTCTTCGGACGACCATAACTATTGGCTCGTTTAGAGTTACCGGAGCCATAACCAATCAAAACGAATCTCTCTATGAGTTCTGCAGCTCTGACCACTTTAAGCCGTCATGGGATAGTTTCATACCCAAAAAAGACTATCCGAAGCTCGATCGTGTATCAAAAGATTTTTGCCCTTTGATTTTTCGTTACATGCATTTTTACGTTAAAACGGGATCACCATGGCTGGTCTTCGATTTACCATCGCTGGAGACTGGTGCACCATGGTACGGTTCCTTTTCAAATCCGTACACCCATTTCTTAAAGTCGTATGGCATTGTTTTGGCATTTGGGATGGATGTTGCACCTTGCACCGTAGATGTTGCACCATGTGGATATCGATTCTTTGGACGACATAACCGTTGGATCGTTTAGAGTTACGGGAGCCATAACTATTCAAAATGAAGCACTCTGTGAGTTCTACAGGTTTGACCATTTTAACCCGTCATTGGAGGGTTTCATATCAAAAAAAGACTATCCGAACCTCAATCGGGTCTCGTAAGTTTTTTAACCTTCGTTTTTTCGTCACGTGCATTTTTACATTGAAACGGAATCACCGTGGATGGTCTTAGTTTTACCAGCGTTGGAGAGTGGTGCACCATGGTACTGTTCTGTTTCAAATCCATGCACCCATTTCTAAAAGTCGTACAACACTGTTTTGGCATTTAGGATAGATGTTGCACCTTGCAATGTAGATGTTGCACCCTGTGAATTCTATGGCTTTGACCACTTTAAGCCGTCATTGGATAGTTTCATTCCCAAAAAAGACTATCCAATCATCAATCGGGTCTCCGAAGTTTATTACCCTTCATTTTTTCATCATGCGCATTTTTACATTAAAACGGGATCACCGTGGCGGGTTTTTGATTTACCATTATTGGAGAGTGGTAAGCCATGGCACTGTTCCGTTTCAAATCTATGCACCCATTTCAGAATGTCGTACGACACAATTTTGGCATTTGGAACGGATGTTGAACCTTGCACTGTGGATGTTGCACGCTATGGATTTCGATTCTTCGGACGACCATATCCGTGGGCTCATTTAGAGTTATGGGAGCCATAACTAGTCACTCTAAGCCGTCATTGGATAGTTTCATACCCAAAAAAGACTATCTAAATGTCAATCAGGCCTCGGAATGTTTTTACCCTTCGTTTTTTCGTCACGCGCATTTTTACAATAAAACGGGATCACCGTGGCTGGTCTTCAATTTGCCATCGCTGGAGAGTGGTGCACCAATGTATTGTTCCGTTTAAAATCCATGAACCCATTTCTAAAAGTCAAACGACATTATTTTGGCATTTGGACGGATGTTGCACCTTGCACTGTAGATGATGCAAATTGTGCATATCAATTCTTCTGACGACCATAACTGTTGGTTCGTTTAGAGTTTCGGGAGCCATAACTAGTCAAAACGAAGCTCTTTGTGAGTTCTACGGCTTTGCTAGCTTTAAGCCGTCAATGGATAGTTTCATACCTAAAAAAGATTATCCAAACCACAATTTGGTCTCGAAAGTGTTTTACCCTTCATTTTTTTCGTCACATGCATTTTAACATTAAAACGGGATCACCGTGGCTGGTCTTCAATTAGCCATCGTTGGAGAGTGGTGCATCATGGTAATGTTCCGTTTCAAATCCTTGCATCCATTTCTAAAAGTCGTGTGGCACTGTTTGGCATTTGGGACAGATGTTGCACCTTGCACCGTAGTTGTTGCACCCTGTGTATATCGGCTCTTCGGACGACAATAACTTTTGGCTTTTTTAGAGTTACGGGAGCCAAAACCAGTCAAAACGAAGCTCTCCATGAGTTCTACAACTTTGACCACTTTAAGTTGTCATTGGATATTTTCATACCCAAAAAAGACTATCTGAACCTCAATCGGGCCTCAGAATTTTTTTACCCTTCATTTTTTCGTCACGCGCATCTTTACGTTAAATCGGGATCACCGTGGCTGATCTACGATTTACCATCGTTGGAGAGTGGTGCACCATGGTACAGTTCCGTTTCAAATCCATGCACCCATTTGTAAGTGTCGTACGACACTGTTTTGGCATTTGGGATGGATGTTGCACCATGCACCGTAAATATTGCACCTTGTGGATGTCGATTCTTCGAAAGACCATTACTGTTGGCTCGTTTAGAGTTATGGATGTCATAACTGGTCAAAATGAAGCTCTCTATGAGTTTTACGGATTTGACCACTTTAAGCCGTCATTGGTTACTTTCATACCCAAAAAAGACAATGCGAACCTCAGTCGGGTCTCGGCAGTTTTATACCCTTCATTTTTCCATCACGTGCATTTTTACGTTAAAACTGGATCACCGTGGGTGGTCTTCGATTTAGCATCGTTGGGGAGTGGTGCACCATGGTACTGTTCCATTTCAAATCCATCCACCTATTTCTAAAAGTCCTACGACACTGTTTTGGCATTTGGGATGGATGTTGCACCTTCCAACGCGATGTTGCACCCTGTGGATATCGATTCTTCGGACGACCATTACCGTTGGCTCGTTTAGACTTACGAGAGCCATAACCAGTCAAGAAATAGCTCTCTACGATTTCTACGGCTTTGAACGCTTTAAGCCTCAATGGATAGTTTCATACCCAAAAAAGACTATACGAAGCTCAATCGAGTCTTTGAAGTTTTTTAACCTTCGTTTTTCCGTCATGTGCATTTTATGTTAAATCGGGATCACCATGGCCGGTCTTTGATTTACCATTGCTGGAGAGTGGTGCACCATGGTACTGTTTCATTTCAATTTCTTGCACCCATTTCTAAAAGTCATACGACACTGTTTTGGCATTTAGGATGGATGTTGCACCCTGCATCGGTGATGTTGCACCCTGTGGATATCAATTCTATGGACGGCCATAACTGTTGGCTCATTTAGAGTTATGGGAACCATAACTAGCCAAAATGAAGCTCTTTGTGAGTTCTACGCCTTTGATGGCTTTAACCGCCACCAGATAGTTTCATATCCAAAAAAGGCTATCCGAACCTCAATCGGGTCTAGGAAGTTTTTTACCCTTCATTTTTTCGTCATGTGCAATTTTACGTTAAGACGGGGGCACCGTGGCTGGTCTTCAATATACCATCGCTGGAGAGTAGTGCACCATGGTATTGTTCTGTTTCAAATCCATGCATCCATTTCTGAAAGCCGTACGCCACTGTTTTGAAATTTGGAAAGGATGTTGCACCATACATCGTAGATGTTGCACCATGTGGATATCGATTCTTCGGACGAACATAACTATTGACACATCCGGACACCAGTCGAAACGTAGCTCTATGTGAGTTCTATGGCTATGACCGCTTTAAGCTATCATTGGATAGTTTTATACCCAAAAAAGAATATCCGAACCTCAATCGGGTCTCGGAAGGTTTTTACCCTTCGTTTTTTCATCATATGCATTCTTACGTTAAAAAGGGATTACTGTTGCTGGTCTTCGATTTACCGTCGCTAGAGAGTGGTGCACAATAGTACTGTTCCACTTCAAATTCATGCATTCATTTCTAAAAGTCGTACGGCACTGTTTAGGCATTTGGGGGCAGACGCTGCACCTTACACAATAGATGTTGCATCCTGTCGATATCGATTCTTCGGACGACCATAACAGTTGGCTCGTTTATAGTTAAGAGAGCCATAACCTGTCAAAACGAAGCTCTCTGTGAGTTCTACGCCTTTAACCGCTTTAAGCCGTCACTGGATAGTTTCATAACCAAAAAAGACTATCCGAACCTTAATTAGGTCGCGGAAATTGCACCATGGTACTATTCCATTTTAAATCCATGCACCCATTTCTAAAAGTCGTATGACACTATTTTTGCATTGGGACGGATGTTGCACCTTGCACCGTAGATGTTGCACCTTGTGGATATCGATTCTTCGGACGACCATAACTGTTGGCTCGTTTAGAGTTACGGGAGCCATAACCCGTCAAAACGAAGCTCATTGTGAGTTCTACGACTTTGGCCGCTTCTAGCTGTCATTGGATAGTTTCATACCCAAAAAAAGACTATCCGTACCTCAATCGGGTCTTGGAAGTATTTTACCCTTCGTTTTTTCATCACGTGCATTTTTACGTTAAAAGGGGATCACCATGGCTGGTCTTCGATTTACCATCGCTGGAGAGTGGTGCACCATGGTACTGTTCTATTTCAAATCCATGCACCCATTTTTAAAAGTCGTACGGAACTGTTTTTGCATTTGGGACGGATGTTGCACCTTGCACCATAAATGTTGCACCTATGGATATCGATTCTTCGGATGACCAAAACTGTTGGCTCGTTTAGAGTTACGGGAGCCATAATCAGTCAAACAAAGCTCTCTGTAAGTTCTACGGCTTTGACCACTTTAACCCGTCATTGGATAGTTTCATACCCAAAAAAGACTGTCCGAACCTCAATCGGGTCTTGGAAGTTTTTTACCCTTTGTTTTTTCATCACATGCATTTTTACGTCAAAACGGGATCACCGTGGCTGGTCTTCGATTTACCATCACTAAAGAGTGTTGCACCATGCTACTGTTTTGTTTCAAATCCGTGCACCCATTTCTAAAAGTCGTACGACACTGTTTTGGCATTTGGGACGGATGTAGCACTTACACCATAGATGTTGCACCCTGTGTATATCGATTATTCTGACGACCATAATTGTCGGCTCGTTTAGAGTTACGGGAGCCATACTAGTCAAAACAAAGCTCTCTGCGAGTTTTGCGGCTATGACAGCTTTAAGCCATCAATAGATAGTTTCATACCCAAAAAAGACTATTCGACTTCAGTCAGGTCTCGAAAGCTTTTTACACTTCGTTTTTTCATTACGTGCAATTTTACGTTAAAATGGATTCACCGTGGCAGGTCTTCTATCTATGATCGCTGGAGAGTGGTGCACCATGGTACTATTCCGTTTCAAATCCATGCACCAATTTTTAAAAGTCGTACAACACTGTCATGACATTTTGGACGGATGTTGCACCTTGCAACGTAGTTGTTGCACCCTGTGGATATCAATTCTTCGGACGACCATAATAATTGGATCGTTTAGAGTTACGGGAGCCATAACTAGTCAAAATGAAACTCTCTGTGATTTCTATGGTTTTGACCGCTTTAAGTCGTCATTGGATAGTTTAATACAAAAAAGACTCTATGAACCACAATCGGGTCTCGGAAGTTTTCTACCCTTCATTTTTTCACCACGTGCATTTTTACGTTAAAACGGGATCACCGTGGCTAGTCTTCGATTTACCATCACTGGGGAGTGGTGCACCATTGTACTGTTCCATTTCAAATCCATGCACCCATTTCCATAAGTCGTACAACACTATTTTGGCATTTGGGATGGATGTCGCACCTTGCACCGTAGATGTTGCATCCTGTGGATATCGATTCTTCGGACGACCATAACTGTTGGCTTGTTTAGAGTTACGGGAGCCATAACCAGTCAAAACGAAGCTCTCTGTGTGTTCTTTGGCTTTGACCGCTTTAAGCCGTCATTGGATAGTTTCATACCCAAAAAAGATACTATCCGAACCTCAATCGCGTCTCGGAATTTTTTTATCCTTCATTTTTTCGTCACGTGCATTTTTACGTTAAAACGGGATCACCGCAGCTGGTCTTCAATTTACCATCGTTGGAGAGTGGTGGACCATGGTACTGTTCCGTTTCAAACCCATATACCCATTTCTTAATAACGTACAACACTGCTTTGGAATTTGGGATGGATGTTGACCTTGCATCGTAAATGTAGCCCCATGTGGATAACGATTCGTCAGATGACTAAAACTGTTGGCTTTCTTAGAGTTACGGGAGCCACAACCAGTCAAAACAAAGCTCTTTGTGAGTTCTATGGCTTTGACCGCATTAAGCCGTCTTTGGATAGTTTCATACCCAAAAAAGACTATCCGAATCTCAATCGGGTCTTGGAAATTTTTTACCCTTCGTTTTTTAGTCACATGCAATTTCACGTTAAAACGGGATCACCTTGGCTGGTCTTCGATTTACCATTGCTAGAGAGTGGTGCGCCATGGGACTGTTCTGTTTCAAATCCATGCGCCCATTTCTAAAAGTCGTACGACATTGTTTTGGCACTTGGGACGGATGTTGCACTTACACCGTAAATGCTGCACCCTATGGATATTGATTCATCGGACGACCATAAGTTTTGGCTCGTTTAGAATTACGGGTGTCATAACCAGTCAAAATAAAGCTCTTTGTGAGTTCTATTGATTTGACAGCTTTAAGCCGTCAATGGATAGTTTCATACCAAATAAAAGACAATCCGATCCTCAATCAGGTCTCGAAAGTTTTTTACCCTTCGTTTTTTCATCACATGCATTTTTACGTTAAAACGGGATCACCGTGGCTGATCTTTAGTTTAACATCGCTGGAGAGTGGTGCACCATGGTACTATTCCGTTTCAATTCCATGCACCATTTTTTAAAAGTTGTACGGCACATTGGGACGAATGTTGCACCTCGCACCATAATTGTTGCACCTTATGGATATCGATTCTTTGGACGACTATAACTGTTGGACGAGATCACCGTGGCTGGACTTCGATTTACCATCACTAAAAAGTGGTGCACCATGATACTGATCCTTTTCAAATCCATGCACTTATTTCTAAAAGTCGTACGGCACCGTTTTGGCATTTGGGACACATGTTGCACTTTGCACCGTAGGTGTTGCACCATGTGGATATCGATTCTTCGGACGACCATAACTGTTGGCTCGTTTAGAGTTACGGGAGCCATAACTAGTCAAAATGAAGCTCTAAGTGAGTTCTATGGCTTTAACAGCTTTAAGCTGTCAACATATTGTTTTGTACACAAAAAAGACTATCCGAACCTCAATCGGATCTCGAAAGTTTTTTACCCTTCGTTTTTTCATCACGTGCATTTTTACGTTAAAGTGGGATCACCATGGCTGGTCTTCGATTTACCACCATTGGAGAGTGGTGCACCATGGTACTGTTCCGTTTCAAATCCATGCACCCATTTCTAAAAGTCATACGACAATTTTTACGCATTTAGGACGGATGTTGCACCTTGCACCGTAGATGTTGTACCCCGTGGATATCGATTCTTTGAACGACCATAATTGTTGGCTCATTTAGAGTTACCGAAGCCATAACCAGTCAAAACGAAGCGCTCTATGAGTTTTATTACTTTGATAGCTTTAAGCCGTCAATGGATAGTTTCACGTCCAAAAAAATACTATCCGTACCTCAATCGGGTCTCGAAAGTTTCTTACCCTTCGTTTTTTCATCACGTGCATTTTTACGTTAATACGGGATCACCATGGCAGGTCTTCGATTTACCATCGCTGGAGAGTGGTGTACCATGGTACTGTCCCGTTTTAAATCCATGCACCCATTTTTAAAAGTCATACGACACTATTTTGGCATTTGGGAAGGATGTTGCACCTTGCACCGGAGTTGTTGCACCCTATGTATATCGATTCTTCGGACGACCATAACTGTTGACTCGTTTAGATATAAGGGAGCAATAAGCAGTCAAAACGAAGCTTTCTGTGAGTTCTACTGCTTTAACTTCTTTAAGTCGTCATTGGATAGTTTCACCCTAAAAAAGACAATCTGAACCTCAATCGGGTCTTGGAAGTTTTTTACCCTTCGTTTTTTCATCATGTGCATTTTTACGTTAAAACGGGATCACCATGGCTGGTCTTCGATTTACCATCTCTAGAGTGGTGCATCATTGTACTATTCCGTTTCAAATCCATGTACCTATTTCTAAAATCGTACTGCACAGTTTTGGCATTTGGTACGGATGTTGCACCCTGCACTATAGATGTTGCACCCTATGGATATCGATTCTTCGGACGACCATAACAGTTAGCTCTTTTGAGCCACGGGAGACATAACCAGCCAAAACGGATCTCTCTGTGAGTCTATAGCTTTGGCCACTTTAAGCAACCAATGGATAGTTTCATACCCAAAAAAAGACTATCCGAACCTCCATCGGGTCTGGGAATTTTTTTGCCCTTCGGTTTTTCGTCACATGCATTTTTACGTTAAAACGTGATGACTGTGGCTAGTCTTCGATTTACCATCGCTGGAGAGTGGTGCGCCATGGTACTGTTCCATTTCTAATCCATTATCCATTTCTAAAAGTTGTACAACACTGTTTTGGCATTTGGGATGGATGTTGCACCTTGCCTGTGGATGTTGCACCTTGTGGACATCGATTCTTCGGACGACCATAACTGTTGGCTCGTTTAGAGTTACGGGAGCCATATCTAGTCAAAATGAAGTTCTTTGTGAGTTTAACGGCTTTGATGGCTGTAACCATCAATTTATAGTTTCGTACCCAGAAAAAACTATCCGAACCTCAATCGGGTATTAGAAGTTTTTTACCCTTCGTTTTTTCGTCACGTGCATTTTTACGTTAAAACGGGATCACCGTGGCTGGTCTTTGATTTACAACGCTGGAGAGTAGTGTTCCATGGTACTGTTCCATTTCAAATCCATGCATGCATTTCTAAAAGTCATACGACACTTTTTTGGCATTTGGGACGGATGTTGCCCTTGCACCGTAGATGTTGAACCATGTGGATATCGATTCTTCGGACGACCATAACTGTTGGCTCGTTTAGAGTTATGGGAGCCATAACCATTCAAAATGAAGCTCTACGTGAATTCTACGGCTTTGACTGCTTTAAGCCGTCATTTTATAGTTTCATCCCCAAAAAAGACTATCAGAATATCAATCGGGTCTTGAAAGTTTTTTACCCTTCATTTTTTTGTCACGTGTATTTTTTCATTAACGGGATCACCATGGCTGGTCTTTGATTTACCATCGCTGGAGAGTGGTGCACCATGGCAATGTTCCGTTTCAAATCCATGCACCCATTCTAAAAGTCATACGGTACTATTTTGGCATTTGGGACGGATGTTGCACCTTGCACCGTAGATGTTGCACCTTGTGGATATCGATTCTTTGGATGACCATAACTGTTAGCTTGTTTAGAGTTACGGGGGCCTTAACTAGTAAAAACGAAGCTGTGACACCGCACCTCTATACACATGCTAGCCAAGGACACTACTGGGTAATATCGTCGACTAGCACGAAGAATAAGGCTGTTGTTAGCACCAAAATTGGTCACTAACACCCTTAAGAGAGACTGTGTGGAGAGATTAATGAAGAAAGTAAGTTAAACAGAGGATAATATGCAGGTTTAAATGCAGAAAATATGGACATCGGATTTATAGTGGTTCGACGTAATTGCCAACATCCACTTTGAGGTTAATCTTTATTGCTTTTCTCGATAATCGATTACAGATACAATCCGTATACCAATTATATTGGATACAATTGCCAAGCAAAAAAGATAAGTCTTGAATGAGTCTTGAATGCGGCAGAGTCTCCCCGGTGTTCTTGAAAAAAGGTCCTTTTCGCTGTGCCCCTGCCTCTCTATTTATAGACGAAGGTAGGTTGGACTTCTCTGGTGGGCTTAGCAGCTTGGTATCTTGGCCTAAAAAGAGTGATCTCTGTGTGCCGACCAGAGAGGCCGAATGGAAAAATGCCGAGCAAGGCATAAAAGCCGACCAATATTCTCATGCCTAACGAACTGATGCCGAACAACCTGAATGCCGAACGAGGTATTTTTGCCAAAAAATATTCTCATGCCGATCGAAGTGATGCCGAACAACCTGAATGCCGAACGAGGTATTTGTGCCGAACAAGGTTTGGATGCCGAGTAGTATGGAGTGTCGGACAACCCTGCTACATCGAACATCCATAGATGCCGATCGATATTCAATACCGAACGTCCCTCAATGCCTAACTCTCTCTTATGCCGAACACTCTCACATGTTGAACGCCCCATAGATGCCGAACGATATACAATACCGAACATCTCTCAATGCTGAACACTCTCGCAAGCAGAACACTCTCGCATACCGAACGTCCTATAGATGCCGAACGATATACAATACCACATGTTTCTTAATGCTGAACGCTCTGGTATGCCGAACACTCTCGCATGCCGAACGTCCTATAGATGCCGAACGATATACAATACCGAACGTTTCTCAATGCCGAACACTCTTGTATGCCGAACGCTCTCGCATGCCGAACGTCCCATAGACGCCGAACGAACTTGAGTGCCGAGCGAATCATACGTGCCGGACAACTTTGGAAGCCGAGCACTTTCTAATGCCGAACGCTCCTAAATGCCGAGCGTTCCTGAATGCCAAGCGTTCTTCTAATGCCGAACGATCCAGATGTCGAACAGCATGTTGATGCCGAGTACTTAGTTGCCTGGTCAAATCTTCAGGTAACACTTGCCCACCATAGTGCATCAAGTGGTCGAACGTGGTGCGCTTTGAATCACGTATCCACTATGCTTTACTTTGAAATGTGATTTAGTTTCCTCGAAGATGACTTCCCTTGATCACTAGTTGAGGTGATGCATGGCGAACGTCATGCAAATGCCGAACGGTACAGCCGAAGCCGAGCGCTCCATGTATCCCGAACGAATTTTAAAGACGATGCCGAACGGGGCCGTCTTGACCGGTTCTACTGGTCATAGTCTCTTCGATTTCCCGTCTTCTCCTATAAAAGTCAACATTTTCTTTCTTCTTCTCTTTTCACTTTTTACCTCTGTTACATCGAAGAACTCGTAACTTACCTCCCTGGAATCCATCAAGCCTTTTCTAAGTTAGGTTCTAACAACCTTCAATCCTAAACTCACAGATCCCTGAGCTCTCTCCGTATTCTTTGGTAAGAAGCTTTCGATCACCCTCTCAAATTAGGAGACACTAGATATTACTCGAATTTGTGAATTTTTCATAGGCCGTAGAAAGTAGGGGCGTGTGAATAAGGGTGATGAATTGAGGCTCGGTCGTGTTCTTGGGATAGAACGTAGTATGCTCTTAGGTGGTTTCGTGGTGGATGGATCAGAGAAGAGAGAGGTGGAAGGTGCATTGTAGCAGCTCGGCATGATCTTTCAATGCAGAGCAGTCCCATGGTAGCATGAAAATGAAGTTCGAGGTCAGGCCTGTTGGTGTAGGTCTATACGGCCATGGTCCGACCTGACCTCCCTATGCCAAACGAATTGGAGTGGAAAAATTGAAGGTAAGAGGGGAATGGACAGGATGTCGAATGGTGTTTTGGCCGAACAGCGCGTAGGCCGAACGGTCATGAATGCCGAATGATAGTTAGGCCGACAAATAGTTTGGCCGAACGATACTTAGGCCAATCAAGGTTTAGGCCGAACGATAATTAGGTCGACCAATAGTTTGGCCGATCAACACTTAGGCCGAACAACATTTAGGCCGAACGGTAATTTGGCCGAACGACACTTAGGCCGAACAACACAGAGGCCAAATGATAATTTGGCCGAACGACACTTAGGCCGAACAACACAGGCCGAATGATAATTTAGCCGAACAACACTTAGGCTGACCAACATTTACTTCGTCTATCCTATGACAAAAATAAGGACAAGGACCTAAGCCAACTAGCATATTGAACTAATCTGGACTGATACCTTCCTAGTTTAAGTGGTCACAAGCGTGAAACTAAATCGACAAAAACAGATAATTTCCTCTAACATTTAGTGCCAATGTTTGAGTCTGAAATTGTAAACACCATAGGGTAGGTTTTTGGAGACTGTCAGCGATGTCGGTCTTTGAAGGCGACAATTCGAAGCTCAACTTTATACCATTAACTCCGTGACTTTCAATTTTTCAGCATTTATACTTGAATTATCAACTAGTCCACACCACACGGGGGGAATACTTGTGTTGTTAAGTCTAATGTCGATTGTTTTTCAAGTATAGTTCAAACAGGTACTCTACTGGATTCAATTTCTACCAAAGATGTCTAAGAAATCCAGCTCCGCCACGATCTCGGATAGACCCAGGCTATCTTCTAAACAAGGAGTCGTAGATACTTCGAACCCGTCGACTTCCTCTGCTCATAACTTAGCTTTCGGCGCCCTGGAGGCGTCAATTTTATTGGACAACCCAGTCGATTTACAGGCTTCGAAGATCAATGAAAGTGCACTCCGTCGGATATGCTTCGTCCACGGAATCCCCTTCGACGACATATTAGTCCCATCGGGGCATGATCGTCCACGCATGCCCCAAGTTGGATATACAGCTTGTAATAATTTTATGTGCTGGGTCGGCAGCGTGCCACCGTTCAACTTATTTCTTCGGGACGTGCTGCAATACATTGACATTGCCCCGTCTCAATTGCACCCGAACAGTCACGCCTTCATCTACGGTACCTACGTCCTCTTCATGACTGTCCTCCCTAGGCCTCCAACCCCAAGTGACATCAGATATATATATGATCAAGAAGCGAAGAGATAACGCTTCTTTCATGTTTCTCGAGCCGCACAACAGATGCCAAATCTTAACTAGGGCATGCAGCAAGTTCGCCCTGTACAAACAGGAATGGTTTTATGTGCGTAGCCCTCCTGGTTTCGCAAGGAGATGGGTGGAAGCAAGTAAGTCTTTTCTCTGGATCGATATTCATGCTTGGTCAAAGCCGTGCCTCTTCTAATTCTTTTTTCCATCTTTTCGGGTATCAATCCACGTCCTGATGGTCACGGGTATTCCAAAGCTGTCGAAGCCATTAGAGCCCTTCCTGCCGACGAATGGGACATCCAAACTCTCATTTCAAATGATAAAATTTCGAGGTTTGGATTGTTAGCAGTAGGCCGTCGGATAAGCCTTCCTTAGGGCGTTTCCATACTCAAGGCCGCCTCTGGTAGAGGGAAAAAACAAGCCGATTCTTCAACACGCAACGCTCCTAGCGCACTAAAAGAAGGAGAAATCAAAGAAAATGAAACACGCGAAGCACAAGATGAGAACGTTGGGCCTACTCAGGACCCACTAGTTGAAATTCATGACATCAAAACGTCATCCTCCCCTTCAAAAAGGAAAAAGAAACTGACGTACAAGATAAGGAGGGAAAAAGTTGGTGCAACCTCTAAAGTAACTCTTATTCCGACAGTGAAAGATGCCTCCTCACAATGTTTGGAAAGCTCTTTAAAGGGCCTCTCGAACCTCTCGATACCTGACGATCTACTTAATTATGATTTCGATGATCCGGAGGCGCTTAAACTTCACTTTCCCATCAGAGGCGATGCAGGCGTTCAAGCCCAAACTCTGTGAGAAAAAACTCCCATTAGTAAAGAAACTGGTCCGTTGAGGGGAAACACTAGGACACACACAAATACGTGCACCTTGCCTCGCACTTAAATTTTCGTCCTCACACTACTCTTTGCCAATTTGTTATTATTTAAATTCTATGCGGGTGACATGGGCTGTACATACGGAATTGATCACCTCCGCGAGTCATCTGTCTTCCATCACTCTGGTCGTGGCTCAGGTTCCGGGAGACGTCGGGACAGAGATGATGATGGCGATAGGGATTATCATTCCCAAGACTCATCATCTCGGAAGAAAACATATTATCAGCCCAAGTACCACTAACATCCCTATTCTCATTCGGAGCAAAGCAAAGATAAGCACGGCTATAAGGGGTCGTAATCCGATATCCCCCGAGACCAACACTCTGATTCCTCTTCCACATGACAATCTCGGGATCCTCACAAGAGAGCTGAACTTTCAAAGCCGTTTCCTCCTGTTCCCACCACAGATCCAATAGTATCGGAGAGACAGGTCGAGCTTAAAGCTAAATTTATAAAGATTTTCTTTGATGGTCTAAAGTTCCTCCCAACAATCCACCATATACCTGGAGATGTTAAACAGAGTGCCATCACCTACACCAATGGCATTTATGTTCAACATGACGCGTTTGTTCATTTGGCTGAAAAACTTTCAGAAGTCTCTATGGAGCGCCAACATGAGATCGATCGCCTGAAGCTTGAGGCTGTCCACGACAAAGATATCATTAAAGCTCAGGACGAAGAGATTGCGACTTACAAATCTGAACTTGAGGCCGCCCAGCAGAGCGCCAAGGATACCGCCGAAGCCGTAACTCGTCTGGAATCGACTCACAAAAAAAACCTCGACGAGGTGGTACAACATTGTGGGGCTTTGGCTTTGGAAAAAGATTCGATGCAAAAAGAGATGGATGCATTCTGTCTCCAGGTTAAAGAACATGTGGAACGACTCCGCAAAGAACAAGAGGAGAAGGTTGCTGCCCCAGAAGAGTCGCAATGGTATTGTGACGAGATTATTGCAACGCGACTCCTAAAGGCGAAACTTGAAAGCGAGCTTTCTAAAGTTGAGGCGCTGAAGAATGAAGCCCGCGAAGGGGGCAAAAAGATAGCCTCTGCGGAAATTGACTCCCGTCTTGAGACGGCCAAGGAAGAAGGTAGAGAAGAAATCAAAACCTTGTTCGACCTGCTTATTGCCGAATTCAATGCCCACGTTATCATGCACCGGGACTTAACTTTTCTAGGCGAGGGCTATCTCGAATCTTTGGCCGAGGCATGGGAGACTTTAATTGAAATCAAGAAGGTTGAACACGGTATCGAGGAGTTTGATGAGGGGGCCTTAATAAAAGAATTCCTTAAGGGAAATGAGCCTTCGGACCTGTCAACGGCTAAAGCTCTTTATTGCAAAGGCTCCCCTTCAACAAAAGGGAAAGAACTTATCGTCGGTCCATCCGGGATTGAGTCTCCAGCTCGTGTGCCTACCTAGCCAACCAGTCGGCCGATACTCGATCCTTTTGAACAGCACTTCGGCTATGACCCGGAGGACCCCGACCTTGGTGTTCATGTTTTGTCACCTATTCCAAAGGGAGAGACCCCCCTGACGGTTGGGAGCTAGCCGGAACCCGGTAGGCAACTCTTTCACTTTAACATTCGAAGAGTTTTCGCTTTCCACCAGAAGCTATCGCATTCTAATACTTGATTTTCATGATTTTATGCAGGCTGTTCTGATCTTGAGCCCACTCCGAGGAGCGATGTCGCCAAGGAGGTTAGGGGAAAAACGAGTGAAGCCACTCATGCAGGAGAGGCTCCCGGTCTCGATGCTCAGGTGATCCGAGCGCTTGACGAGAAAAAATCTAAGACTTCCTCCCTTATCGATGGGAGTTATGAAGTTGAAATTACAGACGTCTTCGAGCACACATCCGAACTGAGCACGAAGGAGCAGCTTGATAAAGAGAAGGAAAAGATGATCAAGATCAAGGTCGAACCTCAAGCTGTGGACCCAGACGATCCTTTGAACAAGACGTTGAAGTTCATTCTCCCAGGCGGGTCCAAACCCATGGATGTTCCTCATACTTCTTTGGCTATCACTCCCCCGTCAAAGAAAGCCGTCAAGGGTAAACGTACTGGGGAGGAGTCATCGGGCAAAAAGTCGAAGAAGTCAAAGAAATAGTCTTTGCTCTCGTTCAACAAGAGCTAGTTTAGATTATGTAATATTTTTGTTTTCATAGTTTATGTAAATAAACTTTTGACTCCGAGCTTCGGAGGAGTTATAGTAGAAACTTACTTTTGATGAATAAAATTTAGTTCTTTTTGCCTTTCAGAAGATTTCTGTTGTCCGGTTTTCGGTATAATCATGGTCGGAACGCAAGCTATTGCGAGTTACATAAGCTTATCAATTCATCTTCAAATAAGTTGATAATCTTTTGGCATTGCACATTCTTTATTCCATGCTCCAGGTACTTAGAATATTTTCTAGTCCATATGCCAAAGGATTGATGACTTCAAGTCATTTATATCCAGTCCACCTTCATGGGACTTGGACATTTAAATTGTTTATACTCGAGCTCGCACTCTGGGGACTTAGAGTACTCCAGTCCCTACTCCGGGGACTAGGATATTTCGAGTCGTTCATACTTGAGTCTGCACTCTGGGGACTTAGAGTACTCCAGTCCACACTCTGGGGACTTGGAGATTTCGAGTCGTTTATACTCGAGTCCTCACTCCAGGGACTTAGAGTACTCCAGTCCGCACTCCGAGGACTTGGAGATTTCGAGTCATTTATACTCGAGTCCGCACTCTGGGGACTTAGAGTACTCCAGTCCGCACTCCGGGGACTTGGAGATTTTGAGTCGTTTCTACTCGAGTCCGCACTCTAAGGACTTAGAGTACTCTAGTCCACACTCGGGGACTTGGAGATTTCGAGTCGTTTATACTCGAGTCCGCACTTTGGGGACTTAGAGTACTCCAGTCCACACTCCGGGGACTTGGAGATTTCGAGTCGTTTATACTTGAGTCCGCACTCTGGGGACTTAGAGTACCCCTGTCCACACTACGAAGACTTGGAGATTTCGAGTCGCTTATACTCGATTCCGCAGTCTGGGGACTTAGAGTACTCCAGTCCACACTCTGGGGACTTGGAGATTTCGAGTGCTCATGTGCGTTCGTTCGTCAGACAGAGTAATGTATCTTTTAGTCATTTTTTACAGCGTTATCATACATAGAAACATTGACAATTCATGGGAAAAAGAAATGGCTTCAAGCCTTTATTAATGCAAATAAGCTAAATTGTCTTTTTACATGCCGTAAACTAGGAATAAAAACTTGATGGAAATAAATGCAACTAAAATATGATAGAAATGAACTAAGTGTAATAGTGCCGCAAATGCTCACTATTCCATGCTTGGGGAAGTGTCGCACCATCAACGGTCGCTAGCTTGAAAGTTCCTTCTCCAAGCTTCCGTTCAATGGCGTATGGACCTTTCCATGTGGGGCTCATGTGTGACGGAACTGGGAAAACTCGTTTCAAAATAAGATCACCCACTCCAAAGATTCTCGATCGGACTTTTTCATTGTAATATCGAGCAACTCGGTGCCTGTACGTGGCCGCTCTTAAATTATCTTCTTCGCGTTTTTCATCAATGAAGTCCAATGATTCCAGTAAGGGATCTTGGTTTGACTCAGGGTCATAATAAGTTACCCGATGTGATGGGACTTCAAGTTCCGCGGGTATGACAGCTTCCATGCCATATGCTAATGCGAACGAAGTATGGCCAGTCACGGACTTGTGGGTGGTTCTTTAAGCCCAAAGTGTTGTTGAAAGCTCATCCATTCACTTGCCTCTAGCCTTTTCCAAACGTTCTTTCAATATGGATTTGATTATCCGGTTTACGGCCTCCACTTGTCCATTAGCTTTTAGATGAGCAACTACTGCAAACTTTTTCCCAATACCATATTTTTAGCAAAACTCTTTGGACTCTTTGCTTTCAAACTAAGTTCCGTTGTCTGTGACGATGGTTCGTGGAGGGCCAAAACGGCATATAATATTTCGTACAACGAAATTAATGACCTTTTTGGTGGTGATAGTGGCCAAAGGTTCTGCTTCTGCCCACTTGGTAAAATAATCGACCGCAACAATCGCATATTTTGCACCACCTTTGGATAGAGGCAAGGAACCGACTATGTCGATTCTCCTTATTGCAAATGGCCAAGGACTAACCATTTGGGTGAGTTCTGTCGGCGGAGCTCTTTGGATTTTCGCATACTTCTGACATTTGCCACATCTTCCCACGTAGTCTGCGGCATCCCGATTTACAGTTGGCCAATAGTGTCCATAGCGGAGGATTTTCTTTGCTAACGTCTGCCCTCCGGTATGGTCGCCACATTCACCTTCATGGACTTCCTTCAGGACTCGTTTTATCTCATCATGGGCAATGCATCGGAGTAATGGGGTCGAGAATACCCTCCGATACATTATTCCATCATGCATTACATAACGAGAAGCCTTACGAATGACTTCGTCTTTCGCTCCTTCTTTCGGGCACGGCCCCGTGTAACAAGTACTGCTTGAATGGGGTCATCCATGACTCCTTCT
Source organism: Allium cepa (assembly GCA_030765085.1). NCBI lineage: Eukaryota > Viridiplantae > Streptophyta > Magnoliopsida > Asparagales > Amaryllidaceae > Allium > Allium cepa. The sequence goes on along the minus strand of CM060937.1, from coordinate 186,566,795 downwards.
TGATTTCTTTTTCTAACATGAAATCTACCTCCATCATATTTATGCTTGGAACATGTAAGGTTTCAACGGGAAACAATCCCATCTGCAGCGCATCGTCAGTGCTTGCAAATTTTGCCAATGAATCAGCTGCCCTATTCTGTTCACACGGAACATGTGAAATATCATAATATTCGAGATTCGCTAGCAGCTCCTGAACTTGGGCCAAATATGGGGCAAGTCTCTTCCCCCTTGCTTGGTAGTCTCCATGCACTTGATACACCACCAGTTGCGAGTCGCAAAATATTTCAACCGATCTTATTCCCAGTTCTTTGACGAGTCTTAAGCCAGCAATCAATGCTACATACTCGGCTTCGTTATTTGTCGCTGTGAATTCGAGCTTCAAAGCGTAGAAAACTGATTGGTTTTCAGGAGTTACTAGAACTATGCCAACCCCAAACAACAGCCGTTAGATTCCCCATCGGTGCACATCTTCCATCGGACGGGAGGTATGACATTGCGTCCGTTTGATTCGTTTGTCATGGTGAATTTAGCGATGAAATCCGCTAGCGCTTGTCCCTGTATGGCCTTTCGCGGTAGGTAGATAGTATCGAATTGACTTAATTCGATATTCCACTTTAACATCCTTCCGGAAGATTCCGGTCGTTGGAGTACCTGCCGTAGGGGTTGATCGGTGTAAACACTAATTGAGTGTGCCTGGAAGTATGGGCGAAGCTTGCATGATGGAATCACTAAGCAATAAGCTAATTTCTCGATCTTGGGATAATTTCTTTCTGCCACCGTCAAGCGTTTACTGACATAATATACTGGCTTTTGAAATCGGTCCTCCTCGCAAACCAGAGCCGTACTGATAGCATGCTGGGATACTGCCAAGTATACGTACATCATTTCATGGTCAATTGGTTTTGATAGCACCAGGGGGGGGCTCTCCAAATGCCTTACCAAAGCTTGAAATGTTTCCTCACAGTCGGATGTCCACTCGAAATTCCTTTTTCCCATTTTTATCACATCGAAGAATGGAATGCACTTATCCGTGGCTCTGGATATGAATCAGTTCAGCGCTGCCACCTTTTCGTTCGAGCTTTGTACTTTCTTTATAGTTTTGGGCACTTTTATGTCTCGAATGGCTTGAATCTTTTTCGGGTTAGCTTCAATTCCACGTGCATTCACAATGAAACCTAAGAACTTTCCTGATACTATTCCAAAAGAGCACATTAAGGGGTTGATCTTCATCCCGTAATGCGTGAGTATGTCAAACATCTCCGCTAAGTCTCGGATGTGGTCGTTTGACTGTCGTGACTTCACGAGCATGTCATCCACATAGACTTCCATCGTCTTACCGATCTGGTCCTTAAACATTCGATTCACCAGACACTGATAAGTTGCTCCCACGTTATCCAAATGGCATTACTACATAGCAATATAGCCCCATATTTGTGACAAAACTGGTGTGCTCTTGGTATGGAATGTGCATCGAGATCTGATTGTATCCTGAGTACGCATCCATAAATGATAGTAATTCATGTCCAGCGGTAGAGTTGACGAGCTGGTCGATTCTAGGAAAAGGGAAACTATCCTTTGGGCATGCTTTATTCAGATCGGAGTAATCAGCACAAGTTCTCCACTTCCCATTTGCTTTCTTCACTAGCACTGGGTTAGAACCCATTCAGGGTAGAGGGCATCGTGGATGAACCCATTGGATTTGAGTTTGTCCACCTCCTCTTTGAGAGTTGCGGACCTTTTTGGGTCCATGCCTCTTCTTATCTGTTTTAAAAGAACATATTTTGGGTCTATATTCAACATATGACTTACAATTGTTGGAGAAATCCTGCACATATCAGAGTGTGTCCAAGCGAAAACGTCCAGATTCGCCTGAAGAAAATCAGTAAGATCCTCGGCCACTGAAGGGTCGAGTTGCGATCCAATCTTAAGAACTCGTGATGGGTCATCCCGGCTGACTGGGATGTCGATCGTCAGCTCAGCCGATGCTGCATTCGTTTCCCTAGGTTCCCCATTGTCATCTCTCGGATCTATGTCTCTAAGGATCCGAGAATGCTCCCCGAGCCAGGGCTCGGTCACTACTTGTCAATCATCAGTCTTTAGGATGTGGACGGAGCTGTCCGCAACCTTCCCTTCTCTCTTTGCTAAGCTTCTCTCAATTCCGCCACATAACTTGCGCGACCGGTCGCGTGATCGCTATGTACAACACCGACTCCTTTGTCTGTCGAAAATTTTAATGTCAAACACCATGGAGCCAAAGCAGCCCTAAATTATGCCAAGGCTGGACGACCCAAAAAGACATTGTATGGAGAGTCAACATCCATTTCCATGAACGGTAGGACTCGCACTCTCCTACGCTCACCTTCCCCCAGTTCAACTAGTAGCTCTATATACCCCGCCTCGTCGGTTGCAGCACCGTTAAAGCTGTGGATACGGGCTTTGCATGGTTTCAAAACTTTCGTTTCCATCTTCATTTGGTCATAAGCCTTCTTGAAGATGATTTTAACAGAGCTTCCACAGTAAATCAGAATTCTTTTCACGTAAGCTGGCCCCATTGTTGCAAAGATAACCATCAGGTAGATAGTAGGAGCCTTCACTTTGTCCGCTTCTCGACTCCTAAACACTATATCGTTAGTCATCATGCATTGTTGCTTTGCGGGGTTCCATCTTCCACATTCGAACAACATTCATAATCCGCATACCTCAAGGAGGTAGCAAATTTTTCCATCTCCTGCCAATTCTTGTCTGCAGGATGAGGTCTTCCGACAATCGTGTTTATAATCAATCTACCCACAGTCCGAGCAGGTTGTTCTGGTTGGCGTGGAGCCGGCACGCGTCCGAGGTCTAACGTTCCTTGCTTCCATCCAGTGGGTTTTTGACAAATTCCTACAATTTTTTCCGTCTGATTAACTTTTCTATGGCATCATGGATGCGTCTATACTCCTCAATATTGTGCCCATGGGTCTTATGGAAGCGACAGTACTTCCCTGTCCGTTTCTGTTCTTCAGTGGACTCCTTTGGATGTGGCTTTCTGTATTCAAAAGTGTTACAGGTAGATAGATAAATGTTTTCAAGAGAAGTATTCGACGGGGTGTAAGCATTGCAGGTCAGAATCCTTGACTTCCATTTCCCTGCTTCTCTTTACTTTCCAGGATTTCCACCTCTGGATCCTTTGGACTGCCCAGGCTTATTCTGGACGTTGACTTGAACTTTTCCCAAACTATCGCCGGACTGCTTCACGGCGATGTTACTTTTCACAGTCTCCTGAACAGGCCATGGTGCTTTATCTTGTCTCATCCATCGACCCTCCTCCCTCCGTATGAACTGATGAGCTTTGGAATAGGATCGTTCCAATGTTGCTGGGGGCTTTCCCGCCAACCAATCTCCAAACTCCGAGTCTGGATCTACATTTCGCATTACCGCCATCAAAATTGCATGGTGGTTAGGATTGCTAACTTCAGTGGAGGCAACATGATACCTCTGTAAGTATGCTTTCAAAGACTCTCCCAGAGCCTGGATTACGCTTGATAAAGACATTACGTCCTTTGGACGAGTAGCATGTATCCTGAATTGTTCAACAAATTTCATTGCTAACTCGTCGAAGCTGGATATAGATCGTGGAGGAAGCCGAGTAAACCACATAGTGGCGATTCCGAACAGAGTGATTGGGAAACACCTACACTTAGTTGCGTCGTTTGCCCTTGCTGAATCCATCATCCATTCGTACCTTATCACATGTTGCCTAGGGTCAGTCTTCCCTTCGTAGGCTGGGATAGTCGGCATATTGAATTTCTTAGGGTACTCAGCCTATAGGATAACATCTGTGAAGGGAGTATGACTTTTGGACACTCCCCAATCCTCGTTGGTCAGTACTTGGTTCTCTCTCATCAACTGCCTGACCATGACTGATAAATTTGGAGTTTGTATGGAGGGTGGGAGGTTGGGTGCCGTTCCACAGGACCATGCTGGTTGATGTTCCGCTTGATTTGGGTCTTGGTGATCCGGGTGTCCGGTCTCATCATGTGTCTGATCCCTGGTGGATCGATTAGTGGCACCTGCTTATGCAGCTTCATCCTTATGGCGTCTATGCCTAGGAGGTTCATCAGCTGAGGTTGAGCTATCAGATTCAAAATAAGGAGCAGGACTACTTCCAGCATTCTTATGCTGCTGCTGGGCAAGCTGAGTCGTGAGAATAGTGTTGGCTTGAATCTGCTCAGCAAGTAGGCTTTTACTTTCTTTGAGTTCTCTTATCAAGTCGCTGAACTCTGTTTGGGAAACGAGCTCCGCTTGGTTTTGGGTGGAGGTTCCTACGCCTTGAATTGTTGGCTGGTTGCTAGGTCCTATCTGTTGTACACTAGTAGTTTCATGGACATCTGCGTTGTGAGAGGCCGATCTATTTCGTGGTCTCCCCATGGTAGAGTTGTTGGTTGTAAGTCTGAGTAGAATCTACAGATGTCTTGTGAATGATTTGGATCTCCTTCAGGGGATTTTTCAATCCAATAGCTGCAAAGTAGATCCTATCGTTCTGAGAATTCGGTTCTCGGTGAAAGCATCAAAATGTTAGCACCAGAATTGGTCGCTAACACCCTTAAGAGTGATTGTGTAGAGAGATTAATGAAGAAAGTAAGTTAAAAAGAGGATAATATGCAGGTTTAAATGCAGAAAATACGAACACCAGATTTATAGTGGTTCGGCATAATTTCCTACTTCCACTTTGAGGTTAATCTTTATTGCTTTTCTCGATAATCTATTACAGATACAATCCGTATACCAATTATATTGAATACAATTGCCAAGCAAAAAAGATAAATCTTGAATGAGTCTTGAATGCGGCAGAGTCTCCCCGGTGTTCTCGAAAAAAGGTCCATTTCGCTGTGCCCCTGCCTCTCTATTTATAGACGAAGGTAGGTTGGACTTCTCTGGTGGGCTTAGCAGCGTGGTATCTCGGCCCAAAAAGAGTGATCTCTGTGTGCCGACCAGAGAGACCGAACGGAAAAATGCCGAGCAAGGCATAAATGCCGAATAATATTCTCATACCGAACGAAGTGATGCCGAACAACCTGAATGTCGAACGAGGTATTTGTGTCGAACAATATTCTCATGCCAAATGAAGTGATGCCGAACAACCTGAATGCCGAAAGAGGTATTTGTGCCGAACAAGGTTTGGATGCCAAGCAGTATGGAGTGCCGGAAAACCCTGCCATGCCGAACATCCATAGATGCCGATCGATATTCAATACCGAACGTCTCTCAATGCCGAGCGCTCTCGCATGTCGAATACTCTCGCATGCCGAACGTCCCATAGATGCCGAATGATATACAATACCGAATGTCTCTCAATGCCGAACGCTCTCGCATGCCGAACATCCCATAGATGCCGAATGATATACAATACCGAACGTTTCTCAATGCCGAACGCTCTCGTATGACGAGCACTCTCGCATGCCGAACGTCCTATTGATGCCGAACGATATACAATACCGAACGTTTCTCAGTTCCGAATGCTTTCGTATGCCAAACACTCTCGCATGCCGAACGCCCCATAGATGCCGAATGAACTTGAGTGCCGAATAAATCATACGTGTCGGACGACTCTAGAAGCCGAGCAGTTTCTAATGCCGAACGCTCCTAAATGCTGAGCATTCCTGAATGCCGAGTGTTCTTCTAATGCCAAATCATCCGGATGCCGAACAGTATGTTGATGCCGAGTACTTAGTTGCCTGGTCAAATCTCCAGGTAACAGGTGTTGAGGAGCGACCATCTATGTAATGGCTTTGTGCGAGTACCGATATGTCAGATGATATGTCACGCATTTCATTTATAGAGGAAACCTGACATATCAAATACAAACTCAAAGCTACTACATAGTGGCTATGTGGTCGTTGGAAACAAATATAAAATAAATATAACATAATCAGTCACAGATATTCATATTGCAAAGGCGAAACAGATATGAATATAAACATAGAAGTGTACATCAAAGTAGTGGTCATACAAGATACACTACATCACAAAGAATAGGTACAAGTGCTAAACAATAGAATATGTATGCATCAAGGAATCTCTATCTCGAATGTATAATAACAAAAAAACTACTAAACTAAAAAGTTATACAAAAAGTCAAATGATGGTCCCAAATAAGGAGTCAAGCAGAAGCGCCTGCAACATTTCGGCCCGACTCGAGTATTATTTAATAAGAAAATAATAAACGGATCATTCTAGCTATAAATATTAAAGAAAATGTGATAGGATACGAGATATGACAAAAACGTATGATAACAATAATGCCACACTATGAAAAGTATACATTAGATAACAACAAAAATCGTACAACATCTCGAATATTCTCAAACACCAAAAAGAATGTCGTATTCTTTAACATACTCCCCAAACCATAAATATTGATAAAGCTTATCAATATAAATCACAAAAATTGGTGAAATACTTATTCTAGAAATCATCAATTAGAAATCCAGAAAACATAAATGGGGGAGGCCTATCACAAACGGGAGCATGAAAACTCGCGAACACATGCATCACAAATGGAACGCTATCCATGGTCGCTAACCATCAATTTTGAGCGAGGCTCCACAAACTGCCCGAAGACCATGGGTCGCTACCGCATAAATTTTGAGTCGAAACTCCACAAACGGGGTTTAGTTCCCCACATAAATAAAGAGACATCGCACATTGCTAGTCTAAATCACAAGATGATCATTGTCGATCAACAAGAAGTGTCAATTACACTAAGCTAGTAAATAAATGAGTTTAGATTCATGTCCCATAACCACCGGCTTAACTTAAATATTTACGAACAAATTGTAGATTTCCACTCGAAAATTGTCACAAGAGTTTCAATTGAACGAGTCTAAGAATTAACCAACAAAGTAAATGCAAGCATTTCATACCACTTCTTTTGCTAAGTCATTTAATTTGGATTTCTCGAACGAATGAAGAAAAAGTTTGTATATACTAATAGATTGGAAAACGATTTAATAAACGACCTTTGTATTAAGATAGGGTTGAAATCATATTTATAAAAGAGTTTGAATATTTACTACTAGTATAGAAACCTTTGCATTTCACAGTGACAAATCACAAAGATGATTGTAAAACAATCAATCACCAAAAATTCACAAATGAAGACGTGAATCTAATCCACAGAAATCGGTACCGAATCTATCAAAATGGATATTCCAAAATATCCCGTTAAATAAATTATCAAAGTCAACAAAAGTGTTAACAACTAGTCGGATCCACTAGAATCGATTTAAAAATTGGAAATCCACACAAAAAGGCAATATGGCTGAGATAAGCAGGTTCAATCGACTGATCACAGTGGTCAGTCGACTGATACGGAACCCTAAAACTTTCAATTTCCAGGTTCAGTCGACCGAACACAGAGGTTAGTCGACTGATACTGGCAAATGAATTTTTCTGCTTCGAGGTTCAGCCGACAGAGCATAGTGGTCAGTCGACTGATACAATGCCATATAATTTTTTGTCCCCAGGTTTAGTCGACGGACCTGGAATGTAGTCGCTTTCCAACATTTTCAGCCTAACCCCAAAAGGGAAAAAAATCCTAACCGGAGTCGATCGGACGAGCAACAGAGACTACGGATTTATGCCAAGCGACAACCCAACTCTGTAGGCTCTTCGATACATCCGAAAACATGTTCGAACATCCATAGTAGGATTTTCATAAAATTGGACAACAAAAGCCAAAAATTGGAGACCTTTATCATCTCGCTAATTCTTGACATGATCTAGTTAGATGCTTCGCGTGTGGATCTTTTGGACATAAGAGTAATGGGTGTGGGAAGTTTTTGGTTGATAATTAGTTATCGCTTCCTGTTTCTAAATCGATCCCGATCAATCACGGTTTCCAATTTGTCTTGATTTTCTTGAAGCTGAGGAATGTTTTTCTTGATAATCACTGGTTCATGGAAGTTGATGGTATTAGATATCTGGATGAATTGCTTTACCATTTTAATTTCATCAATGAACCCAACATTGGAAAAAGGTATAGGAATAGATTTGGAAATCCTGAAGAATTTTTTGGCAAGGCTAGTTCTGGTGCATTCATAAACCAGATTGATGTTAGTAGTTCTGTTCATCGTAATCAGGGATTTTTTTCGCTATATCTGGTTAATCATGGGTTTCAATTCACTCTGAAATATCTTATTTTGAGGGGTTTAATTATTGATTATCTTTGGTTTGATAAAGCAATTGGTTTAAAATATCTTGACGATTTGTTTTATCACTTCGACATCATAAATGAATCAAATTTTGCTAAATATTCTGTTGAAGTCTCAGACAGATCTGAAATTTTGAACATTGCTCCTGAAACTTCGCAAACCAATTTAGCATATTCTGATTATTTTCCCTATACTATTGATGAAGATAAATTTCTAGTTTTCGATCCCATTCTCCTAGATCCTGATGTCATTTCTTGCTTGGAATCGCCTGTTCTTATTTCAGAGTTGGATAGATGTGATAATGTTGGTGTCCAGAAACATGAATTCACTTCTTTTCTTAGAAAAATCGTAAATCCAATCTAAAAGCGATTGATAACTTTGAATTATCTACATTCAACAGTTTCGATTGCCTGTCTTCTATTTCTAATGATGACAGTATTTTAGATTTCTTTGATGGTGGTTCGAAGGTTGTAGCTGATCAGTATGTCAATGAGCATCAATAAATGTCGACTATTAGTTTATCACCTAAAGTTAAAAGTATTGAAGCTATTTCAACTGACAGTAGCCAATCGAGGAAGTAGGATTGGTATGTTGATAAAAATTCTGTTGTTTTTGAATATTTGGACCTGAATGCTTCGATAACCGGATGCAACATTTCTGGCGACAATTTGAAATCTGATGTAACGACCCCTGATGCATTTTCGAGCAACGATGAATCTTCCTGTTTTGAGAATATTTCAAAGTTGAAAAGTGTTTTTGAAAACTTTCAGGAAGTTCTTTTATCAAAGAGTTTTAGGGATTTGGATGATAATTGCTTGTGTAATTCTTCTTCTCCATCAGATATTAACTTGTTGGATTGGTTAAGTGACTCCGATCCAGCTGATATTGAATCTGAGTCAACGGCTGTTGTTTATTTTGACAATTTGTGAGAGATTAGGGAATCTAGTTTTTATGATATGCACAAGTCAGAGGATGTGCATGATTCTAGTTTTAAGGAAGATCTGGGTGTTGATATTCGTAATTGTAAATCTGTGCAATTGAAGGAGTCCTTAGTTGGAAGTTTTCTTGATGTGGATCCAGTTTTGGCATCTGGTGTTTGTGATGTTTCATTGAGCTCAGGTATGACAGTAAAGAGTAATTTGGTTAAGGTTTCGGCCTCTTTGTCGAAGTGAGCTAAGGGCAGCAAATCAGTTGCTTCTAGTGGATCCGTCCATAGGAGTGCCAGGATTCGTAGCTGTCTGTTGCAGTCTTTGGGTGAGTTACCTAGTTTAAGTGATGTGATTATCACGAATTCAGGCTTAGGTATGAGTTCTTTTTTAGTTAGTACCTTTTCTACTTATGCATTAGGCAGTCTTTCTTCTGCTGAGTTAGTTAGCCAGGGACACTTCTTTTATTTTTTCTGATATAGAGCTTGATAGGGATTATATTAGACGTAAGGAACTAGAGAGGGCTAGCACAGTTAGTTTATGAGGATCATTAGTTGGAACATTAGGGGTTTAAATGATTTGAATAAATGTGATAATGTTAGATTATTCTTTAAATATTATTCTATCGACATTGCTCTTATTCAAGAAACCAAAATTAATTGCCCTAACATTTGTTTTTTTAGAAGATTAGGAGGTTGTCATTTTAGGAAATGGGTTTTTTTTACCTTCTGTGGGTTCTTTAGGGGGCTTAATGATAGGTTGGCGTGATAATTTTTTTAAATTATTGCAATGTATTGTTAAACAGCATTCTCTTCATGTTATTCTTATTAATCTTTCTGATAATTCTCTTTTAAATATTTCTAATGTTTATGGGCCAAATTCTAAAATTAATAGGAGAATTTTATGGAATGAATGCCTTGAATTTAGATCATTTGCCCTAGGATCTTGGATTTTGGGGGGTGATTTTAATGTTACGCGTTTCATTGGTGAGAGATTTCCTAGGGAAGGGGATTACTCTGCTATTGAGGAATTCGATCAATTTATTATTAATTCTAATTTGATTGTATTCCTCTTTCAAATAGAGAGTTTACTTGGAGCAACTCTAGAGAGTGTCCTTCCATGGCTCTTCTTGATAGATTTTTTGTTAGTGATGAAATTGATGACAAATATCCAATTTGTAAAGTAACTGGTTTTCCTTTTACCTTACCGGATCATTCTCCTATTATACTTACTTGTGAGTATCATAGGGCTATTTTAAAGCCTTTTAAGTTTGAAAAGATGTGGCTTTTGGATAATAACTTTGTGAATCTAGTTAAGGTAAATAGGTTTCTTTGAGTTTCCATAATATCAAAAATAAGGATAACTCTGCAAAAGCTTTTGTTTCTAAGCTTAGAGATCTTAGGATTTTCCTTAGAAATTGGAACAAAAATGTATTTGGTAATTTAAAAATAAAAAAAAAGATAATATTCTTAATGAAATGCTTAAAATTAATAAGATAGAATAATCTAGACCTCTTAATTTAGGCGAACGTAATGCTCTTTATAACTTAAAAGAGGAATCAAATTCTATTTTAGAAAAGGATGAGGTTATGTGGAAACAACGATCCAAAATTCAATGGATCAATGAAGGTGATAACAATACTAAGTTTTTTCATAATATAGCCAATGGTAGGAAATGTTATAATACAGTCAACTCTATTTTTGTTAATAATATAGAACTTGTTAATCAAAGAGATCTTAACAAGGCTTTTACAGATTACTATAAGGATATTTTTGGTCCTAAAATTAATAATAGAATCAATGTAAGATGGTCAGATCTATACCCACCTGATTCCATTGTTGATTTATCAGAGTTAGACTATCCTTTCACTGAAGATGAAACTAGAATAGCTATTAAAGACATACCCAGTGATAAATCGCCGGGACCAGATGGGTTTCCTATTTTATTTTATAACACTTTTTGGGATGTTTTAAAATTTGATTTAATTAATATGTTCAACGATTTTTATAATGGTAATTTACAATTAGGAAGATTTAATTTTGCAAATGTTATATTACTTCATAAAAAAGTAGGTGCTAATAATTTAAAGAATTTTAGACCTATTTCTATGATTAACTACTCAGTTAAAATCTTTTCTAAAGTTTTAGCTAATTGACTTAGTAAAAGAATGAACGAATTAATTGATTGTTCTCAATCAGTTTTTATTAAAGGTAGAAATTTCACGGATGGAGTGACAGTTGTTCAAGAATATATTAATTTCTGTTGCAAGAATAACATTACTTGTGCGATTTTGAAACTTGATTTTGCTAAAGCTTTTGATTCCGTTGATTGGAATTTTATTATTGATATTTTTCACGCTACAGGTTTTGTTCCTAGATGGATCAATTTGACTATGACTTTGCTCAGAACCGGAAACTCTAGTATTATGCTTAATGGTATATTATGTAATAAAATTCAATCAAAGAGAGGATTAAGGCAAGGAGATCTTTTATCTCCTTTATTATTTAATTTAGCTGCTGATGTTTTTGCTAAAATTATAAAAAGAGCAGTGGATAATGGTTCTCTAGGTAATATTGGAAATGATATTTCAAGTAATGGTATATCGGTTCTCCAATTTGCCGATGATACTTTACTTTTTTCTTCCCATCTACCTAGACACATTATAACTCTCAAGTTTATTCTTTACAGTTTTGAATTTTTATCTGGTTTAAAAATAAACTTTGACAAAAATTCATTGTTAGTTTTAAATGATTTTGAAAATGTTGAAAACTCAGTTGCTAATACTCTAAATTGTAAAACTATGAGCTTTCCTTTTGAATATCTTGGTTGTGTGATTAGACCCTCTAAACTCAAGCATGAAGATTGGTTTACAAATATTGATAAAATTAAGAATAAGATTTCTAACTGGAATGCGAGATATTTATCTAGGGCAGGAAGGCTAGTTTTAATTAATTCGATTTTATCAGCCCTTCCGATTTATTGGATGTCCATACATTTATTTCCGGATTGGGTTATTGATAAAATTGACAAAATTAGAAGAGACTTCCTTTGGAGTGGGGATAATTCTAATAATAATATAAAATGTCTGGTTTATTGGGAGACCGTCTGTAAAGCCAAGAAGGAAGGTGGTTTAGGGGTTATTAACTTGCGTAATATGAATTTATCATTGCTAGGTAAATGGTTATGGAAGTTTAAAGTTATTAATGATAATGCTTTTTGGATAGATATTGTTACTAATTATTACTATAATGGAAATAGTAATTTTTATCAAATAGCTTCTCCATCCACTCACAATTTTTCTAATTTTTGGAGAAACATTTTAAAATGTCTTGAGATTTTTAACTTAGTAATTAATACTATTGTTCATTCCGGTAACCGTACTTCCTTTTGGCGTGACCATTGGATTTCGGTCTTACCACTTAAACTGGAATTTAAAGAGCTTTACGATATCTATAATTTTAAGTTTGTTCTTATTAGTGAGGTTTTTTCTCCTGAAAATGATCCTCCTTGGAATTTCAGCTTTAACAGAATTTTAGTAGGATCAACTCTTAGGCTTCTTCATTTGCTCTATGAAAAATTAAATCTTTACATATTGATAATGATAATGATATTTTTTATTGGGAATGGGTTAGAGTAAGATTTATACTTCTAACTCTTTTTATAAATTTATTAATTTTCAGATACTATAAATAATTCATTCAAATTTATTTGGAAATCAAATGCTCCTCCTAAATCTAAAATACACATGTGGCTAATATTGCATGGTAAACTTAATACAATTGAAAACTTAAAAAGAAAGAACATTCATAATGATAATAAATATTATTTTTGTAATTTGCATCTTGAAGACATTAAGCATTTATACTATGATTGCTTAGATTCTTATTACATTCTTAATTATGTTCTCAAAATGTTCAATTTTAATATTATAACTAAAATTTCGGGTTGTGACTTTTATTGGAATAATTTTAGATTTAGGTTTAAAAAGAATATTAGATTTCTACTCGACTCTTTATTCACTATTATTAGTTGGTATATATGGTTTGAAGGAAATCAAAGAGTTTTTAATAATAATAATAGTCATACTAATAAATTGATTTACACAATTTCTTCATTCTGTTTTAATTGGATTTCTAATCCCAAATATAAATTATCTAAGAACAATTCTTTTAAAGGGTATCTTAATATGGTTAGCTACAATATTATTTTTTCTAAGAACAATTGTCTTTTTAATGACATCGGTATTAATATGAATATTTTTTATAATTCATATCATGATTAATCGGTTGATCATAACTTACTTATGACTAATGATTCTTAGTTTTCTTTTATTTTTGTTTTTATTTTTGTTCGTTTTTGGTGTATTTGTTTTGATTTATCTTAATTCTGTTGTTACTACTTTTGTCTCCTTTTTGTTTTTCTTCTCTCTTTATATATACATATATATATGTATATTATTTATATTAATATACATATATATGTGTAATTCTAACTTTTTTCTTAGTCGCCCCTCAGATACAGATATGAGTGAAAGGTTTCCAGGTTTCTCTTTCACGTTCCCTTATCTTCAGAGCGCATGTTTTGGTTTGTTGCGAGGCTTTCAGAGAGGATTCATGCTACATCTTGGCATTTCTTCCCTTGTTCAGAGATTCCAGTGCAGATTATCCTATCCAGCATCTTGTCACTTTAGAGTTGAGGCTTCTTCTATCCTTTTGATCCAGCTGCGTGGAGTTTTACTGCTTTGTTTCTACGTGTTGCTTAGAGCTTCAGAGAATTTTGGAGCATCATTCCGGTTCAGATGCACTGAGTTTTTCTTCTTTGCCTGTTGCATAGAGCTATTGAGTTGTATAGAGCTTCATTCTCTATTGTCTCTAGGCACTCCTAACACCTTACTATCAAGTGGTGGCTATGAAGGAACTCGATATCGGGGTGTGATGGGTGGTGGCCGTGCCGGAACTCATCTTAGGGGTACCTGTTTTTAGTTTTCTTCTTTGTTTGTTTCTTTGTTTTTAGTTTTTGTTACCTGCCAGGCATGTTGGCAGCACCTTGCTTTTGTGTTATATATATCTTTGCATGTATGCTCTCCTCTATTCAATAGAGGATCACACATTTTTCTCAAAAAAGCCAAAAATTGGAAAATTCACCAAATCCATTCAAATCAAAAGATAATGAACATGAATAGATGTTAGGAATTCATTCCTAACTACAAAGAGAGTTATAGACATAGATGTGAGTTCAAAAACTCATCTTTTTAACCCCAAAAACAGTGAAGGAGAAGCTTTTAAAACAAGTCAAGATCAATTCCTCTTCACAACACCTCTAGAATCTTCAATCTATTATTAAAGGTGAAGTTTTTCCTAAGTTAGGTTATAGGAATTTCTAAAAATTGAAGAGGGATTGAGATGGAGAAGATGAAGAGGATGCCTACCTAAGCTTCTCTTAGATTTTGGACTTGAGTTTGAGTTTCCTAAGAAAACTAGGGCTTAGGAATTTCTAGTTTTCAATCTTTTCCCCATTTTTCTCTTGAGCTTGAGTGTTAGGAAATGAGGAGTGGATGAATAAAGAGGAGTGGAGTTAGGTTATTTGTTCGGTTAGTGGGCTGAAACCCGAACCCAAAGCCCTAAATGAAAATATCAAAATTCTAATCAACTCCAAACATATCGATGTTTATACTCAAAAAGGTCGCAAACGCCAGGACTTAATAGAAGGGGTCTCGAGTCTTGATTCGACTGTTTTTAAAAAATTAACGTCTCAGACTTAAATCCGACTAACAATGCTACATTTAAATAAAAAATTTAAATATACAATCGTAAAATATGCGAGTTGTTACAGACTCCCCTCCTTAAAGAAATTGCATCCTCACAATACTTAAGAAGAAAAAAAGAGTAACAACCATAAAAGTATATCAAAACAAAAGAAAGTTTGAAATAAGAAGTTCACCTTTAAGGAGCATGAGAGAGTAAGTCCGGGTGCGTTCGCTCGATGAATTCTCTGGATTCCCAAGAGCAATCCTTTGGATTTGAGGACCATTGAACTTTCACAAGCGGAACATCTTTATTTCGAAGAGGTTTAACCTCCGTAGCAATGATACGAATAAGATGTTGCTTATAAGTCAAATTAGGCGACACTTCACTTCTTTCAACAACACCGGGCTCAAGAATAGAATCGGAATCTCTAAGGCATTTCGTAGTTGAGAAACATGAAACACGTCATCAATAGAAAAAAATTGAGCCGGTAATAAAAGGCAATAAGCCACATAACAAACGCGTTCGGTGATGGGAAATAGACCAATATATCGAGGTGCTAATTTTTCCGATCGACTGAAATGCACAACACCCTTCATAGCTGAAACACGAATAAACACAAAATCTCCCATAGAAAATTCTAATTTCCATCTTCGATTATCGGCGTAGGATTTTTGTCTACTTTGAGCTTCTTTCATCCTATGACGAATAAGGTTAATCTTTTCTATGGCAACACGAATAAAATCTAGGCCTAAAACCAGTTTCTCACAGGCCACAAGCCAACAAGAAGAAGATCGGCATGGCCTTCCATAAAGCGCCTCAAAAGGTGCCATAACAATACTAGATTGGAAGCTATTATTATAGGAAAACTGTACAAGAGAAATATGATCTTCCCAACTTCCACCAAATCCAAGATCACATGCACGAAGAAGATCTTCAAGAGTTTGATTCGCACACTCATTTTTTCCATTGGACTGAGGATGATAAGCGGTGCTAAAATTAAACTTCGTTCCCAAAGCTTTTTGAAGACTCTTCCAAAATCTACTAGTAAGTAATGATTCATGATCGCTAACAATAGAAGTAGGAACTCCTGCAATTTAACAATTTCTTTAACATAGAGTTTGGCCAAAAGAGGTACGGTTCGATTAGACCGAATGGGAATAAAATGAGCGGATTTTGTAAGTCTATCAACGATCACCCATAAACTTCCATGACCCGAATAAGAACGGGAAAGGCCATCAATAAAGTCCATGGAGGCTTGAACCCACTTCCAAACAAGAATGTCTAAAGGTTGCAACAACCCACTGTGCCATTGATGCTCAGCCTTAACGAGTTGGCAAGTTATGCAACGCTTAATGAAGTTAGCAATATCAGATTTCATTCCATCCCAATAATAAAGTCGCTTCATATCCACATATATTTTACTACTACTGGGATGAATGGTAGAACGATGAGAATCTTCTAAAAAGTCTTTACGAAAATCACTAATATTTGGCACGATAAGTCTACCAAATTTTCGAATGCCGCCACGAGCATCGATTTCAAAGTCTTTCAAACCATCATTATTTGTACCTCAACAACTTTGGCTAAGAAGAACCAATTTGGGATCATGCTTTTGAGCTTCAAGAATGCGGTTTAGAAGAGAAGGATGAGCCTCAAGGCTACATAAAACAGGAGATGAACACGAATCAGATTCACGATCTCGAATCTCATAAGTGGATAAAATCTCAAGATCATTCCATTCGGATACCATCATAGAAACAACCGCTTGGTGCTTATGACTAACAGCATCGGCAATACGATTTCCCTTTCCGAGAGTATAAAGGATATCAAGATAATAAGATGAAAGGAATTCGAGCCAACGTTGTTGATACAAATTAAGTTCCTTTTAAGAAAATAAATACTTTAAAGATTTATGATCAATATAGAGAACAAATTTCTCTCCCAAAAGATAATGACGCCAAATTCTAAGAGCGAAAATAATGGCCATGAGCTCTAAATCATGAGTGGCATATCTAGACTCTGCAGGCTTTAATTGCCTAAAAGCATAAGCAATCACACGTTCTCTTTGCATGAGAATGGCTCTCAAACCAACACAACTAGCATTGGTATAAACAATAAAGTCTTGGTTCCCTTCGGGAATCACAACATAGGAGCATCAGAAAGGAATTCTTTTAATCTTTGAAAAGAAGCTTCACATTTGTCTAACCAAATGTACTTAACTCCCTTCTTTGTCAAACTAGTAAGGGGCATGGAAATTTTTGAAAAGTCTTTTATGACCCTATGGTAAAAACCTGCCAATCCAAGAAAGCTACGTATTTCCATCACACTCTCCGGTCTCTTCCAATTTTGAATCGCTTCAATCCTTGAAGGATCCACGAAAATTTCGGATTCAGAAATAATATGACCGAGAAATTTCACATGAGATTGCCAAAAGTGGCACTTAGAAAATTTTTCTTTCAATTGATTGCTCCTAAGAGTTCTCATCACAATCCGAAGATGCTTTTCATGCTCTTCCTCAGTTTTAGAATAAACCAGAATATCATCTATGAAAATGAGCATAAATTGATTAAGGAAGTCTTTGAAAACTCGATTCGTAAGGTCAACGAAATAGGCTGGAGCATTCGTTAAACCAAATGGCATAACAAGCCATTCATAAAATCTATAACGAGTATGCAATGATGTCAAAGGAATGCTATTCTCTATAATACAAAGATGATGAAAACCGTTTGCTAAGTCTAATTGTAAAAAGACTCTAGCACCACTAAGTTGATCGAACAGATCGTCAATCCGAGGTAAGGGATACTTATTCTTGATGGTGAGATCAATAAGCTTGCGGTAGTCAATGCAAAGTCTAAGTGTACCATCGGATTTCTTAACAAAAATAGCCGAAGCTCCACAAGGAGAGGAACTAGAACGAATAAACTATTTTACTTCCAATTCAGATAATTGTTTACACATCTCCTCATTTTCCTTATTGGACATGTGATAAGGAGGACGAGTGATAGGTAGAGCTCCAACGATTAGATTAATTATGAACTCAATTTCTCGCTTAGGTCTAATCCTTAGACGGGCTCAAATATGTCGAGAAATTCACGAACAACGTGAATGAGGGAAATGACATCTTCCTCATCATCATTATCGTCATCATGAGGTTTTAGAGAATATAAGGATGCTTCCAATTTGGAATCCAAATCTTTAAGAACAATAGAATTTTGCTTAAAAAAATTAATGACGTCGAAGATGTATAGTCCTCTCAGGACATAGGATGTGGGCTTTATAACGGTTAAACCAATCCATTCCCAAAATCATTCCAAAGCCTAAGTAATGCATGACATGCAAATCGGCTTGGAAAGAATAATCCCATAAAATAATCTCGACATCATTACAAAGTAAACTGAGTGTTGTGGATCCACCAACGGGATTTGCAATTCTCAAAGAAGTCATAAATCCCAAAACATTTAAAGAAAAAGAATCAACAAGTTCTTTTGGTATAAAAGAATGGGATGCACCCGTCTCAAAAAGAACTCAAATAGGATGATCACGAAACATAATAATGCCATCAATAATAGAATAAGAAATACCTTGACCATGAGAAGTGTTACTAGGGGCTTTCACAACATTTAGCCTTCCCTCATTCTTGCTTTGAAGTTTGGGACATGTAGATATATAATGGCGCGAACTTTTGTAATAGCGACAAGTAAAGGGCTTCGAACACTTATTTGCATAATGGTCCTTAGAACTACAATTGTAGCATTCTCCACCGCTAGGGGTAGGAGTCTTTGCTATCGAAGTTGTTTGTTTCCCTTTCATGTTGGGATAAGGACCTTTGAACTTATTAGGCCTCTTCTTTTTGTTGTTGAAGTTCGGTTTGGCACTCACAACTTTAATATCACTCTCTTTATCGGCCTCCTCAAGTCGAAGAGCGATATAAACATGATGATCGAAAGAAACTTGTAATTTCAGAAGAATGGCTTTTTAAGATTCTTATTCAAGCCATAGATTAACCTTTGATTTTTCTTCAATGGGGTATTTATATACTTGACCCCATATTTAGAGAGGGATTCAAAAGATGCGACGTAATCCGTTATAGAAGATTCACCTTGAACAAGGTCAATAAAGCGCCGAGCTAAAGTTACCTTTTCAGCTTCTGGCACAAATTTTAATTCGAATCATTCCCGAAGTTTCTCCCACGTAAGATCCGCTTCATTAATCCCAGAAACCAAAAGCTTTCTTGGAGCATATTAGAAGCCACTTGGACACGATGTAGATCAATAAGATTCATGCGACAAAGATGAGATCGTATGTTCTAAGCCAAGCTTGGACTTCTATGACACTTTTGGAACCCTGGAATGGCTTTCCACCCAAATTGGTATAATCACCGCACAAGCATGCAAACCAAGATTTAGAGTGAGTAGGCTCTGGAATGGGTCCGGCATCTTGAGCATTCTTTACAAGATCTAAAAGATGTTTGGTAGACATAAATACTCCATCCCGAGGAGTAGCACTGGATTGGCGGGCCCTGGGACGGTTCGGTCTAACCATTTCTCTTCTTTAAGAAAGAAAGAAAGAAGAAGAAAAAGGTTATTCTTAGAATGAATATCAAACAATCATAATTGATAAAACAAGGCAAAATAAAAGAAAATAGGATAGAATGGGTTCTAAGATTTGAATAAATCCTAAGGCATGATTCCTAAGAAGGACTTAGGACAATGATCCTTGCTAGATTATTCTACATTGTTCCGCAATTTGGCTCCGATACCAAGATGTGACGCCCCACCTCTACACTCATGCTAGCCAAGGACACTACTGGGTAATGCCGTTAACTAGCATGAAGAATAAGGCTGTTGAGGAGCGACCATCTGTGTAATAGTTTTGTGCGAGTACCGATATGTCAGATGATATGTCACGCATTTCATTTAAAGAGGAAATCCGACATATCAAGTACTAACTCAAAGCTACTACATAGTGGCTATGTGGTCTTTGGAAACAAATATAAAATAAATATAACATTATCAGTCATAGATATTTATATCACAAAGGCGGAAATAGATAAGAACATAACACATAGAAGTGTACATCAAAGTGATGGTCATAAACATCCACTACATCACAAAAGAATAGGTACAAGTGCTAAACAAAAGAATATGTATACATCAAGCTGTCTCTATCTCGAATGTATAATAACAAAAAAACTACTAAACTAAGTAGTTAGACAAAAAGTCGGATGATGGTCCCAGATAAGGAGTCAAGCAGAAGCACCTGCAACATCTCGGTCTGACCCAGTATTATTTAATAGGAAAATAATAAACGGATCAGTCTAGCTATAAATATATCAGATAAAATGAGATAGGATATGAGATATGATAAAAACATATGATAACAATAATACCATACTATGAAAAGTATACATTAGATAACAACAAAAATCATACAACATCTCGAAAATTCTCCAACACCAAAAAGAATGTCATATTCTTTAACATGCTCACCAAACCACAAATATGGATAAAACTTATTAATGTAAATCACAAAAATTGGTGAAACAAAAATTCTAGAAATCATCAATTAGAAATTCAAAATACACAAAGGGGGGGAGGCATATCACAAACGGGAGCATTAAAACTCACCTACACGTGCATCACAAATGGAACGCTATTCCATGGTGGCTAACCACCAATTTTGAGCCGAGGCTCCACAAACGACCCGAAGTCCACGGGTCGCTACCCCACCAATTTTAGTCGAAACTCCGCAAACGGGGTTTAATGCCCCCACATAAATAAAGAGACATCGCACATTGCTAGTCTAAATCACAAAATGATCATCATCAATCAACAAGAAGTGTCAATTACACCAAGCTAGTAAATAAATGAGTTTAGCTTCATGTCTCATAACCACTGGCTTAACTTAAATATTTACAAACGAATTATAGATTTCCACTCGAAAATTATCACAAGAGTTTCAATCGGATGAGTCTAAGAATTAACGGACAAAGTAAATGCAAGTGTTTCATACAACTTGTTTTGCTAAGTCATTTAATTGGGATTTCTCGAAAGAATGAGGAAAAGGTTTGTGTATACTAATAGATTGGAAAATGATTTTATAAATGAGCTTTGTACTAAAATAGAGTTGAAATAATTTTGTGAAAGAGTTTGAATATTTACTACTAGTATAGAAACCTTTGTATTTCAAAGTGACAAATCACAAAGATGATTGTAAAACCAATCAATCATCGAAAATTCACATACGAAGATGTGAATCTAATCCATAGAAATCGATACCGAATCCATCAAAATGGATATTCCCAAAAATCCTGATAGAGAAATTATCAAAGTCAACAAAAGTGATAACAACTATTCGGATCCACTAGAATCGATTTAAAAATTGAAAATCCACACAAAAAGGCAATATGGCTGAGATAAGCAGGTTTAGTGACTGAACATAGTGGTCAGTCGACTGATACAGAACCTAAAAACTTTCGGTTTTCAGATTCAGTCGACTGAACACAATGGTCAGTCGACTGATACTGGCACTAGAAATTTTCTGGTTCCAGGTTTAGTCGACTGAACACAGTGGTCAGTCGACTGATACAGGGCCAGATAATTTTCTGTCCCCAGGTTCAATCGACTGACCTTACAGTTCAGTCGACTGAACTTCCATTTCCAGTATTTTCAGCCTAGCCTCAAGAAGGGAAAAAATCCTAACCGTAATCGATCAGACGAGCAATAGAGACTAGGGATTTATGTCAAGCGACAACCCAGCCATATAGGCTCTTCGATACACCCCAAAAACATGTCCAAACATCCTGGTAGGATTTTCATAAAATTGGTCAACAAAAGCTAAAAATCGGAAAATTCACCAAATCCATTCAGATCAAAAGCAAATAAACATGAATTGATGTTAGGAATTCATGCCTAACCACAAAGAGAGTTATAGACATAGACGTGAGTTCAAAAACTCACCTTTTTAACCCCAAAAACAATGAAGGAGAAGCTTTTAAAACAAGGCAAGATCAATTCCACTTCACTAAACCTCTAGAATCTTCAATCTATTATCAAAGGTGAAGTTTTTCCTAATTTAGGTTACAGGAATTTCTGAAAATTGAAGAGGGATTGAGATGGAGAAAACGAAGAGGATGCTTATCTAAGCTTCCCTTGGATTTTGGACTTGAATTTGGATTTCCTAAGAAAACTAGGCTTAGGAATTTCTAATTTCCAATCTTTTCCCCCATTTTTATCTTGAGCTTGAGTGTTAGGAAATGAGGAGTGGAATGAATGAAGAGGAGTGGAGTTGGGTTATTCGTTAGGTTAGTGGGCTGAAACCCAAAACCAAAGCCCTAAATGAAAAAATCAAAACTCTACTCAAATCCAAACATATCGATGTTCATACTCAAAAAGGTCGCAAACACCATTTTGGGCTCAACGGAAGAGGTCTCCAGTCCTAATTCGACTGTTTGCAAAAAAGTAACATAATGGACTTAAATTCGACTAACGATGCTATATTTAAACAAAACGTTTAAATATACAATCGTAAAATATGCGGGTTGTTACAGAAGCTCGCTATGAGTTCTACGGCGTTGACTGCTTTAAGCCATCATTGGATAGTTTTATACCTAAAAAAATACTATCCAAACCTCAATCAGGTCTTGGAATTTTTTACCCTTCGTTTTTTCATCACCTGCATTTTCACATTAAAACAGGAGCACCATGACTAGTCTTCGATTTACCATCGTTGGAGAGTGGTGCACCATGGCACTGTTCCATTTCAAATCCATGCACCCATTACTAAAAGTCGTACATCACTATTTTGGCTTTCGGACGGATGTTGCACCTTGCACCATAGATGTTGCACCTTACAGATATCGATTCTTCGAAGGACCACAACCGTTGGCTCGTTTAGAGTTACGAGAGCAATAACTTGTCAAAATGAAGCTCTCTACGAGTTCTATGGCTTAGATCATTTTAAACCATCATTGGATAGTTTAATACCCAAAAATTACTATCCGAATCTCAGTCGGATCTCGAAAGTTTTTTATCCTTCATTTTTTCATCACGTGCATTTTTAAGTTAAAACAGGATCACCTTAACTGGTCTTTTAATTACCATCGCTGTAGAGTGGTCAACCACGGTACTGTTCAATTTCAAATCCATGCACCCATTTCTAAAAGTCCTACGACACTGTCTTTTCATTTGGGATGGATGTTGCACCTTGCACCATAGATGTTGCACCCTGTGGATGTCGATTCTTCGGAACACCATAACTATTGACTCGTTTATAGTTACGGGAGCCATAACTAGTCAAAACGAAGCTCTCTGTGAGTTCTACGGCTTTGACCGCTTTGAGCCGTCAATGGATAGTTTCATACCCAAAAAATGAATACCTAAACCTCAATCGGGTGTCGAAAGTATTTTACCCTTTGTATTTTGATCACGTGCATTTTTACGTTAAAGCGGGATCACCGTGGCTGGTCTTCGATTTACTATTGCTGGAGAGTGGTGCACTATGGTACTATTCCGTATCAAATCCATGCACCCATTTCGAAAAGTCGTACGGCACTATTTAGACATTTGGGACAGATATTGCACCGTGTACCGTTGATGTTGCACCCTGTGGATATCGATTCTTCGGACGACCATAACTAGGGGATCATTTAGAGTTATGAGAGCCATAACCAGTCAAAACAAAGATCTCAGTGAGTTCTACGGCTTTGATAGCTTTAAGCCATCAATGGATAGTTTCATACCTAAAAAAAGACAATCCGAACCTCAGTCGGGCCTCGAAAATTTTTTACCCTTCGTTTTTTCATCATGTGCAGTTTTTACATTAAAACGAGATCACTGTGGCCGGTCTTCGATTTACCATCACTGGATAGTGATGCACCATGGTATTATTCCATTTCAAATCCATGCATCCATTTTTAAAAGTTGTACGACACTGTTTTGGCGTTTGGGATGGATGTTGCACCTTGCACCGTACTTGTTGCACCATGTGGATATCGATTCTTCGGACAACCATAATTGTTGGCTCGTTTAGAGTTACGGAAGACATAACTAGTCAAAACGAAACTCTCTGTGAGTTCTATGGCTTTGACTATTTTAAATTTTCATTGAATAGTTTCATACCCAAAAAAGCTATCTGAACCTCAATCGGGTCTCGGAAGTTTTTTACCCTTCGTTTTTTCGTCATGGGTATTTTTATGTTAAAACGAGATCACCATGGCTGGTCTTCGATTTACCATCACTAGAGATTGGTGCACCATGGTGTTGTTCCGTTTGAAATCCATACACCCATTTCTAAAAGTCATACAACACTGTTTTGGCATTTGAGACAGATGTTGCACCTTGCACCATAGATGTTGCACCATGTGGATATCGATTCTTCGGACGACCATAACTATTGGCTCATTTAGAGTTACGGAAGCCATAACCAGTCAAAAGAAGCTCTGTGCAAGTTCTATCTCTTTAACCACTTTAAGCCGTCAATGTATAGTTTCATACCCAAAAAAAGTCTAACCGAAGCTCAATCGGATCTCGGATGTTTTTTACCCTTCGTTTTTTCGTCACGTACATTTTTACGTTAAAACGACATCACCGTGGCTGTTCTTCGATTTTCATCGCCAGAGAGTGGTGCACCATGGTACTGTTCCATTTCAAATCCATACGCTCATTTCTAAAAGTTGTATGATAATGTTTGGCATTAGGGAAGGATGCTGCACCTTGCACCATAGATGTTGCACCCTGTGGATATCGATTCTTTGGACGACCATATTTGTTGGCTCGTTTAGATTTACGGGAGCCATAACCCGTCAAAACGAAGCTCTCTATGATTTCTACGGTTTTGAATTCTTTAAGCCGTCAAAGGATAATTTCATACCCAAAAAATATTATCCGAACATCAGTCGGGTCTCGAAAGTTTTTTACCCTTCGTTTTCTCATCACTTGCATTTTTACGTTAAATCGGGATTACCGTTGCTGATCTTCAATTTACCATCGCTAGAGAGTGGTGCACCATGGTACTATTCCGTTTCAAATCCATGCACCCATTTTTAAAAGTCGTACGGCACTGTTTTGGCATTGGGGACGGATGTTGCACCTTGCACCGTAGTTGTTGCACGCTGTGGACATTGATTCTTCGGACGACCATAACTGCTAGCTCGTTTAGTGTTACGGGAGCCATCATTGAATAGTTTCATACCCAAAAAAGACTATCCGAACCTCAATCGGGTCTTGGAAGTTTTTTACCCTTCGTTTTCTCGTCACGTGCATTTTTACATTAAACGGGATCACCGTAGCTAGTCTTCGACTTACCATTTCTGGAGAGTGGTGCGCCTAGGTACTGTTCCTTTTCGAATCCGTGCATCAATTCTAAAAGTCGTAGGGAACTGTTTTGGCATTTGGGATGGATGTTGCACCTTGCACTATAGATGTTGCACCATGTGGATATCGATTCTTCGGACGACCATAACTATTGGCTCGTTTAGAGTTATGGGAGCACTAACAAGTCAAAACAAAGCTCTATGTGAGTTCAGCAGCATTAACCGCTTTAACTCGTCAATGTATAGTTTCATACCTAATAAATGACCATCCGAACCTCAATCGGGTCACGGAAGTTTTTTCATCATGTGCAATTTTACATTAAAACGAGATCACCATGGCTGGTCTTCAATTTACCATCGCTGGAGAGTGGTGCACCATGGTACTGCTCTGTTTCAAATCCATGCATCCATTTCTAAAAGTCGTACGACACTGTTTTGGCATTTGGGACGAATTTTGCACCTTGCACCGTAGATGTTGAACCCTGTGGATATTGATTCTTCGGACGACCATAACCGTTAGCTCGTTTAGAGTTATGGAAGCCATAACCATTCATAAGGAAGCTCTTTGTGAGTTCTATCGCTTTGATAGCTTTAAGTCGTCAATGGAAAGTTTCATACCCAAAAAAAGACTACCTGTATCTCAGTCAGGTCTCGAAAGTTTTTTACCCTTTGTTTTTTCATCATGTGCATTTTTATGTTAAAATGGAATCACCGTAGCAGGTCATTGATTTACCATTGGTGGAGAGTGGTGCACCATGGTACTGTTCCATTTCAAATACATGCACCCATTTTTAAAAGTCGAACGACACTGTTTTGGCATTGGGGACGGATGTTGCACCTTGCACCGTAGTTGTTGCATGCTGTGGACATTGATTCTTCGGACGACCATAACTGCTAGCTCGTTTAGTGTTACGGGAGACATCATTGAATAGTTTTATACCCAAAAAAGACTATCCGAACCTCAATTGGGTCTCGGAATTTTTTACCCTTCGTTTTTTCGTCACGTGCATTTTTACATTAAACGGAATCACCGTAGCTGGTCTTCGACTTACCATCGCTGGAGAGTGGTGCGCCTAGGTACTGTTCCTTTTCGAATCCGTGCATCCATTCCAAAAGTCGTAGGGCACTGTTTTGGCATTTGGGACGGATGTTGCACCTTGCACCATAGATGTTGCACCATGTGGATATCGATTCTTCGGACGACCATAACTGTTGGCTCGTTTAGAGTTATGCGAGCACTAACCAGTCAAAACGAAGCCCTATATGAGTTCAACGCATTAACTGCTTTAACTCGACAATGTATAGTTTCATACCTAATAAATGACCATCCAAACCTCAATCGGGTCTCGAAGGTTTTTTACCCTTCGTTTTCTCATCACGTGCATTTTTACGTTAAAACGGGATCACCGTGGCTGGTCTTCGATTTACCATCGCTGGAAACTGGTGAACCATGGTACTGTTCCGTTTCAAAGCCAAGCATCCATTTCTAAAAGTCATACGGCACCGTTTTGGCATTTGGGACGGATTGTTGCACCTTGCACCGTATATGTCGCACCCTCTGGATATCGATTCTTCGGACGACCCTCATTGTTGGCTCATTTAGAGTTACAGGAGCCATAACCAATCAAAACAAAGCTCTCTTTGAGTTCTATTGCTTTGACTAATTTAAACCATCAATGGATAGTTTCATACCCAAAAAATACTATTCAAACCTCAGTCGTGTCTCGAAAGTTTTTAACCCTTCATTTTTTCATCACGTGCATTTTTATGCTAAAATGGGATTACCTTGTTTGGTCTTCGATTTACCATAGCTGAAGAGTAGTGCACCATAGTACTGTTTCATTTCAAATCCATGCACCCATTTTTAAAAGTCATACGACACTGTTTTGGCATTTGGGATGGATGTTTAACCTTGACCGTAGTTGTTGCACCTTGTGGATATCGATTCTTTGAATGAGCATAACTGTTGGCTCGTTCAGAGTTACGGGAGCCATAAGCAGTCAAAACGAATCTCCCTGTGAGTTCTATGACTTTGACCGCTTTTAGTCGTCAATGGATAGTTTCATACCCAAAAAAGACTATCTGAACCTCAATTGGGTCTCGGAAGTTTTTTACCCTTCTATTTTTCGTCACGTGTACCTTAAAACAGGATCACCGTGGCTGGTCTTCTGTTTACCGTCATTGGAGAGTGGAGCACCATGGTACTATTCCATGTCAAATCCATGCAACAATTCAAAAAGTCGTACGACACCATTTTGGCATTTGGGACAGATGTTTCACCTTGCACCGTAGATGTTACACACTGTGGATATCGATTTTTCGGACGACCAAAACTGTTGGCCCGTTTAGAGTTACGGGAGACATAACAGTCAAAACGAACCTCTTTTTGAGTTCTACGGTTTTGACCGCTTTAAGAGATCATTGGACAGTTTCATACCCAAGAAAAGATTATCCGAACCTCAATCGTGTTTTGGAATTTTTTTACCCTTCGTTTTTCGTCACATGCATTTTTACGTTAAAACGGGATCATCCTGGCTGATCTTTGATTTTCCATCGCTGGAAAGTGGCGCACCATGTTGTTGTTCCATTTCAAATCCATGCACCCATTTCTAAAAGTCGTACGACACTTTTTTTGGCATTTGAGACAGATGTTGCACCTTACACCATAGATGTTGCACCCTGTGGATATCAATTCTTCAGACGACCATAACTGCTGGCTCGTTTGCAGTTACGGGAGCCATAACCAGTCAAAAAGAAGCTCTTTGTGAGTTCTACGGCTTTGATGGCTTTAACCATCAATGGATAGCTTCGTACCCAAAAAATACTATCCGAATCTCGATCGGATCTCAAAAGTTTTTGCCCTTCGGTTTTTCGTCACGTGCATATTTACATTAAAATGGGATCACCGTGGCTGGTGTTCGATTTACCATCGTTGGAGAGTGGTGCACCATGGACTATTTCGGTTCAAATCCATGCAACCATTTCTGAAATTCATATGGCAGTGTTTTGGCATTTGGGATGGATGTTGCACCTTGCACCGTAGATGTTGCACCATGCGGATATCGATTCTTTGGACGACCATAACTTTTGGCTCATTTATAGTTACAAGATCCATAAATAGTCAAAATGAAGCTCTATGTGAGTTCTATGGTTTTGACTGCTTGAAGCCGTTAGTGGATAGTTTCATACCTAAAAAAGACTATCCGAACCACAATCGGGTCTTGGAAGTTTTTTACCCTTCGTTTTTTTGTCACGTGCATTTTTACATTAAAATGAAATCAATGTATCTGGTCTTCGATCAAGCATTGCTGGAGATTGGTGCACCATGGTAGTATTCCGTTTCGAATCCTTGCATCCATTTCTAAAAGTTGCACGACACTGTTTTGGCATTTGGGATGGATGTTGCACCTTGCACCGTAGATGTTGCACCTTGTGGATATCGATTCTTGGAATGACCATAATTGTTGGCTCGTTTAGAGTTACGGGAGCCATAAGCAGTCAAAACGAAGCTCTCAGTGAATTCTATAGCTCTGATTGCTTTAAGCCGTCATTAGATAGTTTCATATCCAAAAAAGACTATCCGAACCTCAATCGGGTCTCGAAATATTTTTACCCTTCGTTTTTTCGTCACAAGCATTTTTACGTTAAAACGGATTCACTGTGGCTGGTCTTCGATTTACCATCGCTGGAGAGTGGTGCACCATGGTACTGTTCTGTTTCAAATCCACGCACCCATTTCTAAATGTCGTAAGGGACTGTTTTGGTATTTGGGAAGGATGCTGCACCTTACACCGTAGGTGTTGCACCCTATGGATATCGATTCTTTGGACGACCATAAATATTAGCTCGTTTAGAGTTACAGGAGCCATAACTAGTCAAAATGAAGCTCTCTATGAGTTCTACGGCTTCGACCTCTTTGAGCCATTATTGGATAGATTCATTCCCAAAAAAGACTATCCGAACCTCAATCGGGTCTCGAAAGTTTTTTACCCCTCGTTTTTTCGTCACGTGCATTTTTACGTTAAAACGGGACCACCATGGCTGGTCTTCGAACCATCGCTGGAAAACCAAGGTAATGTTCCATTTCAAATCCGTGATCCCATTTCTAAATGTCGTACGGGACTTTGTTGGCATTTGGGACGAATGTTGCACTATGCACTGTAGATGTTGCTCCCTATGGATATCGATTCTTCAAAGGACCAAAATTCTTGGCTCGTTTAAAATTGTGGGAGCCATAACCAGTCAAAACAAAGCTCTCTGTGAGTTCTACGGCATTGGTAAATTTAAGCCATCGATGGATAGATTCGTATCCAAAAAAGACCATCCGAACCTCAATCGGGTCTCGAAAGTTTTTTACCCTTCGTTTTTTCGTCACGTCCATTTTTACGTTAAAACGAGATCACAGGGCTGGTCTTCGATTTACCATCACTGGGGAATAGTGCACCATGGTACTACTCCGTTTCAAATCCATGCATCCATTTCTAAAAGTTGTGCGACACTGTTTTGGCATGTGGGACAGATGTTGCACCTTGCACCGTAGATGTTGCATTCGGTGGATATCGATTCTTCGGACGACCACAACTCTTGGCTCGTTTAGAGTTACAGGAGCCATAACAAGTCAAAACGAACCCCTCTGTGAGTTCTACGGCGTTGACCACTTTAAGCCATCATTGGATAGTTTCATACCCAAAAAAGACTATCCGAACCTTAATCGGGTTTTGGAAGTTTTTTATCATTCGTCTTTTCATCACATGCATTTTTACATTAAAACTGATCTCCGTGGCAGGTCTTCGATTTTCCATCGTTGGTGAATGGAACACCATGGTACTGTTCCATTTTAAAAAATAGTTGCACCCATTTCTAAAAGTTGTACGACACTATTTTGGCATTTGGGACGGATGTCGCACCATGCGCCATAGATGTTGCACCTTATGGATATCGATTCTTTGTACGACCATAACTGTTGGCTTGTTTAGATTTACGGGAGCCAGAAACCAGTCAAAACGAATATCTCCATGATTTTTACGGTTTTGACCACTTTAAGCCATCAATGGGTAGATTCATACCCAAAAAGACTATCCGAACCTCAATCGAGTCTCGGATGTTTTTTACCCTTCGTTTTTTCGTTACATGCATTTTTACGTTAAAACGGGATCACCGTGGCTGATCTACGATTTACCATCACTGGAGAGTGGTGTACAATGGTACTGTTCCATTTCAAATCCATGAATCCATTTCTAAATGTCGTACGACACTGTTTTAGTATTTGGGATGGATGTTGCACCATGCACCGTAGAAGTTGCACCCTGTGGATATCAATTCTTCGGACGACCATAACTGTTGGCTCGTTTAGAGTTACAGAATCCATAACCAGTTAAAACGAAGCTCTTTGTGATTTCTACGTCTATGATGGCTTTAACCGTCAATGGATAGTTTCACACCCAAAAAAAGACTATCCGAACCTCAATCGAGTCTCGGAAGTTTTATACCCTTCGGCTTTTCGTCACGTGTATTTTTGTGTTAAAACTGGATTACCGTGGCTGGTCATCGATTTACCATCGTTGGAGAGTGGTGAACCATCGTACTATTCCGTTTCAAAACCATGCACCCATTTCTAAAAGTCGTACGACACTGTTTTGACATTTGGGACGGATGTTGCACCATGCACCGTAGATGTGCACCATGTGGACATCGATTCTTCAGACGACCATAACTATTGGCTCATTTAGAATTACAAGAGCCATAACCAGTCAAAATGAAGCTCTATGAGAGTTCTGTGGCTTTGATCGCTTTGAGCCGTCATTGGATAGTTTCACACCCAAAAAAGACTATCCGAACCTCAATCGGGTCTCGGAAGTTTTTTACCCTTCATTTTTTCGTCACGTGCATTGTTATGTTAAAACGGAAATACTGTAACTGGTCTTCGATTTAACATCACTAGAGAGTGGTGCACCATGGTACTATTCCATTTCAAATTCATGCACCCATTTCTAAAAGTCGTACGATACTGTTTTGTTATTTGGGACGGATGTTGCACCTTGCATCATAGATGTTGCACCCTATGGATATCGATTCTTCGGACGACCATAAATTTTGGCTCATTTAGAGTTATGGGTCCATAACTAGTCAAAACGACAATCCGAACCTCAAATGGGTCTCGGAATTTTTTCACCCTGATTTTTTACGTCACATGCATTTTTACGTTAAAGGGGATCACCGTGGCTAGTCTTCGATTTACCATCGCTGGAGAGTGGTGCACCATGGTACTGTTCCGTTTCAAATACATGCACTCATTTCTAAAAGTCATACGGGACAGTTTTGGCATTTGTGACAGATGTTGCACCTTGCACCGTAGACGTTGCACCCTGTGGATAACAATTTTTCGAATGACCATAACTGTTGGCTCGTTTAGAGATATGGAAGCCATAACCAGTCAAAACGAAGCTCTCAATGAGTTCTACGGCTTTGACTGCTTTAAGCCATTATTGGATAGTTTCATACCCAAAAAAAACTATCCAAACCTCGATCGGGTGTCGGAAGTTTTTTGCCCTTCGTTTTTTCGCCACGTGCATTTTTACATTAAAGCGGGATCACCGTGGCTGGTCTTCGATTTACCAACGCTGGAGAGTGGTGGACCATGGTACTATTCCGTTTCAAATCCGTGCACTCATTTCTAAAAGTCGTACTGCACTGTTTTGGTATTTGGGACGGATGTTGCACCTTGCACCGTAAATGTTGCACCCTATGGATATTGATTCTTCGGACGACCATAATTTTCGGCTCGTTTAGAGTTACGAGGGCCATAACAAGTCAAAACGAAGCTCTCAGTGAGATCTACGACATTGATCGCTTTAAGTCATCATTGGATAGTTTCATATCCAAAAAAGACTATCCGAACCTCAATCGGGTCTTGAAAGTTTTTTACCCTTTATTTTTTCGTCACGTGCATTTTTACGTTAAAATGGGATCATGTGGCTGGTCTTCGATTTAACATCGTCGGAGAGTGGTACACCAAGGCACTGTTCTATTTCAAATCCATGCATCCATTTTTAAAAGTCGTACGACACTATTTTTACATTTGGGATGGATGTTGCACCTTGCACCGTAGATGTTGAACCATGTAGATATCGATTCTTCGATCGACCATAACTGTTGGCTCATTTATAGTTATGGGAGCCATAACAAGTCAAAATGAAGCTCTATGTGAGTTCTACGGCTTTAACCGCTTTAAGTCATCAATATATAGTCTCATACCCAAAAAATGACTATTTGAACCTCAATCGGGTCTCGGAAGTTTTTACCCTTTGTTTTTTCGTCACGTGCATTTTTACGTTAAAACGGGATCACCGTGGCTGGTCTTCGATTTACCATCGCTAGAGAGTGGTGCATCATGGTACTGTTCCGTTTCAAATCCATGCACCCATTTCTAAAAGTCGTACGTCACTATTTTGGCATTTGGGACGGATGTTGCACCTTGCACCATACATGTTGCATCCTCCGAATATTGATTCTTCGGACGACCATAACCGTTGGCTCGTTTAGAGTTATGGGTGCCATAACCAGTCAAAACAAAGCTCTTTGTGAGTTCTACGGCGTTGACAGATTTAAGCCGTCAATGGATAGTTTCATACCCAAAAAAAGACTATTCGAACCTCACTCAGGTCTCGAAAGTTTTTAACCCTTCGTTTTTTCATCACGTGCATTTTTATGATAAAACGGGATTACCGTGGATGGTCTTCGATTTACCATCGCTGAAGAGTCGTGCACCATGGTACTGTTCCATTTCAAATCCATGCACCTATTGTTAAAAGTTGTACGACACTGTTTTGGCATTGGGGACGGATGTTGCACGTCGCGCCGTAGTTGTTGCACCGTGTGGATGCCGATTTTTCGGACGACCATAACAGTTGGCTTGTTTAGAGTTACAGGAGCCATAACAAGTCAAAACAAAGTTCTCTGTGAGTTCTACGACTTTGACCACTTTAAGTCATCATTGAATAGTTTCGTACCCAAAAAAGACTATCTGAACCTCTATCGGGTCTTGTAAGTTTTTTACCCTTTGTTTTTTCATCACGTGCATTTTTACGTTAACACGGGATCACCATGGCTGGTCTTCGATTTACCATCACTGGAAAGTGGTGCACCATAGTACCGATCCATTTCAAATCCACGCACCCATTTCTAAAAGTCGTATGGTACTGTTTTGGCATGGGGACGGATTCTCACCTTGCACTGTAGATGTTGAACAATATGGATATCGATTCTTCGGACGACCATAACTGTTGGCTTGTTTAGAGTTACTTGAGCCATAATCAGTCAAAACAAATCACGCTATGAGTTCTACAGTTTTTACAGCTTTAACCCGTCAATGGATAGTTCCATACCCAAATAAAGACTATCTGAACCTCAATCGGGTCTCGGAATTTTTTACCCTTCATTTTTTCGTCAATGCATTTTTACACTAAAACGGGATCACCGTTGCTAGTCTTTGATTTACCATCTTTGAAGAGTGGTGCACCATCGTAATGTTCCATTTCATGTCCATACACCCATTTCTAAAAGTCGTACGACGCTATTTTGGTATTTGGGACGGATGTTGCACCTTGCACCATAGATGTTGCACCTTGTGGATATCGATTCTTCGGACGACCATAACTGTCAAAAAGAAGCTCTCTGTGAGTTCTACGACTTTGACTGCTTTAAGCCGTCACTTGATCGTTTCATACCCAAAAAAGATTATCTAAACCTCAATCGGGTCTCGGAAATTTTTTACCCTTCCGTTTTACGTCACGTGCATTTTTACATTAAAACGGGATCACCGTGGTTGGT
Organism: Allium cepa; assembly: GCA_030765085.1. Lineage (NCBI taxonomy): Eukaryota > Viridiplantae > Streptophyta > Magnoliopsida > Asparagales > Amaryllidaceae > Allium > Allium cepa. The sequence goes on along the minus strand of CM060937.1, from coordinate 186,532,786 downwards.
CTTCGATTTACCATCGCTGGAGTGTGGTGCACCATGGTACTATTCTTTTTCAAATCCATGCACCCATTTCTAAAAGTCGTACGACACGTTTGGCATTTGGGACGGGTGTTGCACCTTGCACCTGATGTGCACGTAAATGTGTATATTTTTACCATCATATTTAATATATTTAAATTAAACAAATGATCATATTGGGTATTTTTACTTGTTTAAAATAAATTCAAATTGTTTTCAAATTGTCACATATCCATCTTCATATAGGGGCAAAATGGCCATTTTTGTGCATTTATTAAATTATGAAAATTTACTTGGAATTTTCTATGTTGTTTTGTGGGAAATTTAGTGGATTTTAAAAGTGATTTCATTATGATATATGCTTGCACAAGAGTGAAGATAAAGAAATGAAGATGCAAATAATTCAAAGGCATGATAATGGAGAACCCCACCTACCCACATACCTTCATGTACAATTAGAGGCTAATGCACATGCTTATAGAATTAATGGTTTCATGTACACTTAAATGATAATTAGTAGAAGCTAATGATTACTTGGCCTCCACACTTTCTCAACGATATTTTGGGCATTCCCTAAAAATATGAATTAGAGTTTAACACATGTATACATATCCCTTATGTTTCATGTAACCCTCTTAGTTAGTCCCTCTTAGTTGGTTCCTCTTAGTTTTAGCTTAGGCTCAAAATAAAAAGCTCTTCTCTCTTCTTTTTCCATGGCCACTTAGCCATTTTATATCATGTAATTTTTCTTTCTTTTATGCAATGTTAATTCTCTTTCTTTTACATGCTTCTTTTGTTTATTCATGTTAGCAATGTAGATTTATTTTTTATGCAAGTAGAATAGTTTTTTCTTCTTTAGTTTACTCCCTTTTTCTTTCATGTTGCAAGCCATATTTGTTGTTTTGATAACAAATATGAGAGGCTAATCCCTTCAATTTAGGGGTAATGAAGCCTCTAATCATGTAGCTTAAACATTTTGATAATTATAGCTCTTTTTTTTTTCTTAATGACAATGCTTAAAGTGGTTTAATTTGTTGTTTTTCTTTTGAATTTGATAGCCTATATTGTTGAAACCAAATAGTCTATGCTTAAACAATCATTAACATAAATATCTCTTCATCAAAATATGATTATGCATAAGAAAGTGATTTGAAGTTCGAATTTGATGGTCTATATTTCTAATTAATAGTTAATAGGCCATACTTAAAATAGATTTCATTTTCAACTTTGTTGCCGTTTTCATGAGAGTTGGTAAGTGGTTTAAAGGTTGTGTTATAGTTTGATGGCTTATGTTGAGCTAATTAATAGCACAAATGAGTCATATTATGATAAACACATCATTTAAACTCACTTATGAACAAAAAAAGAGATCATAATTTCATTAATTATTGAATTATATGATCTAGAGAGTGGATTTATCTCTAAATTGTCATTTTACTCTCATATTTTTATCACTTTCTTTTTGACATTTTTTTCTCATTTTCTAGCCAATCTCACTCTTCAATTTTGGTTTAATTTGATTGAATAGATTTTTAAAATCACAATTCCCTGTGGATCGACCTGTACTCGCTACGTACTTCAATAGTACGCTGTGCGCTTGAGGTTTTTTTTAATTTAAATTCATTCGACAGTTTTCTAAACTGATAGAATTTCCATCGACGAACAGCACTGTAGATGTTGCACCACGTGGATATCGATTCCTCGGACGACCATAATTGTTGGCTCGTTTAGAGCTACGAGAGCCATAACCTTTCAAAACGAAGCTCTATATGAGTTCTATATCTTTGACCACTTTAAGCCATCATTGGATAGTTCATACTCAAAAAAGACTATTCGAACCTCAATCGGGTCTCAGAAGTTTTTTACCCTTCGTTTTTTAGTCACGTCTATTTTTATGTTAAAACGGAATCACTGGTCTTCGATTTACCATTGCTGGAGAGTGGGGACCATGGTTCTATTCCGTTTCAAATCCATACACCCATTTCTAAAAGTCATATAACACCGTTTTGGCATTTGGGACGGATGTTGCACCTTGCACCGTAGATGTTGCACCCTCTGGATATTGATTCTTCAGACGACCATAACTGTTGGCTCGTTTGGAGTTACGGGAGCCGTAACCAATCAAAAAGAAGCACTCTGTGAGTTATACGGCTTTGACTGCTTTAGGCCATCATTGGATAGTTTCATACCCAAAAAACACATCCGAACCTTAATCGGGCCTTGGAAGTTTTTTAACCCTCGTTTTTTCTCACGTGCATTTTTATGTTAAAACAGGATCACCGTGGCTGGTCTTCAATTTACCATCGCTAGAGAGTGGTGCACCATGGTACTATTCCATTTCAAATCCATGCACCCATTTTTATAAGTCGTACGGGACTTTTTTGGAATTTGGGACGGATGTTGCACCTCGCACCGTTAATGTTGCACCCTGTGAATATCGATTATTCGGACGTCCAATACTGTTGGCTCGTTTAGAGTTATAGGAGGCATAACCAATCAAAACAAATCTCTCTATGAGTTCTACGGCTTTGATAGCTTTAAGCCATCATTGGATAGTTTCATACCCAAAAAAGACTATCTGAACCACAATCGGGTCTCAGAAGTTTTTTACCCTTCGTTTTTTCGTTAGTGCATTTTTACGTAAAAATGAAATCACCGTGGCTAGTCTTCGATTTACCATCACTGGAGAATGGTGGACCATGGTACTATTCCATTTCAAATCCATGCATCCATTTCTAAAATTCGTACGACACAGTTTTGGTATTTTGGACGGATGTTGCACCTTGCACCGTAAATGTTGCACCCTATGGATATCGATTTTTCGAACGACCATAACTGTTGGCTCGTTTAGAGTTACGGGTGCCATAACAAGTCAAAACGAAGTTCTCTGTGAGTTCTACGGCGTTGATAGCTTTAATTCATGAATAGATAGATTTATACCCAAAAAAGACTATTCGAACCTCAATAGGGTCTCGAAAGTTTTTTTTACCCTTCGTTTTTTCGTCACGTGTATTTTTACATTAAAACGGGACCACTATAGCTGGTTTTTGATTTACCATCGCTAGGGAGTGGTGCACCATGGTGCTGATCCATTTCAAATCCATGCACCCATTTCTAAAAGTCGCATGGCATAGTGTTGGCATTTGGGATGGATGTTGCACCCTGTGGATATTGATTCTTCGGACGATCATAACTATTGGCTCATTTAGAATTACGAGAGCCATAACTAGTCAAAACTAAGCTCTCTATGAGTTCTACGACTTTGACCGCTTTAAGTCGTCATTGGAAACTTTCATACCCAAAAAAGACTATCCAAACATCAATCGTGTCTCGGAAGTTTTTGCCCTTCGTTTTTTCGTCACATGCATTTTTACGTTAAAACGGTATCTCCATGGCTGGTCTTTAATTTTCCATCGCTGGAGACTGGTTCATCATGGTAATGTTCTCTTTCAAATCTATGCACCCATTTCAAAAAGTCTTATGGCACTGTTTTGGCATTTGGGATGGATGTTGCACCTTGCACCGTAGATGTTGCACCCTGTGGATATCGATTCTTTGGACGACCATAACTGTTGGCTCGTTTAGAGTTACGGGAGCCATAATAAGTCAAAATGAAGCTCTCTGTGATTTCTACTGCTTTGACCACTTTAAGCCGTCATTTGATAGTTTCACACCCAAAATAGACTATCCGAAACTCAATCGGGTCTTAGTAGTTTTTTACCCTTCGTTTTTTCGTCACGTGCATTTTTACGTTAAAATGGGATTACCGTGGCTACTCTTCGATTTACCATCGCTGGAGAGTGTTGCACCATGGCGCTGTTCCATTTCAAATTCATGCACTCATTTCTAAAAGTCGTGCGGCACTGTTTTGGCTTTTGGGATGGATGTTGCACCTTGCACCGTAGATGTTGCACCCTATGGATATCGATTCTTCGGATGACCATAACTGTTGGCTTGTTTAGGATTACGAGAGCCACCACCAGACAAAGGAAGCCCTCTATGAGTCTACGGCTTTGGCATCTTTAAGCCATCGATGGATAGTTCCATACCAAAAAAAAGATTATCCATACCTCAGTCAGATCTCGAAATTTTTTTACCCTTTGTTTTTTCATCATGCGCATTTTTACGTTAAAACGGGATCACCGTGGCTGGTCTTTGATTTACCGTCGCTGAAGAGTGGTGCACCATGGTACTGTTCTGTTTCAAATCCATGCATCCATTTTTAAAAGTCTTACGGCACTATTTTAGCATTTGGGACGGATGTTGCACCTTGCACTGTAGTTGTTGCAATATCGATTCTTCGGACAACCACAACTATTGGCTCGTTAGAGTTACAGTAGCCATAACCAGTCAAAACGAAGCTCACTGTGGGTTCTACGGCTTTGACCGATTTAAGTCTTCATTGGATAGTTTCTACCCAAAAAGACTATCCAAACCTCAATCGGGTCTCGAAAGTTTTTTACCATTCGTTTTATCGTCACGTGCATTTTTACGTTAAAACGGGATCACCGTGGCTGGTCTTCGATTTAACATCACTGGAGAGTGGTGCATCATGGTAGTCTTCCATTTCAAATCACGCACCCATTTCTAAATGTCGTATGAGACTGTTTTTTTCTTTGGGACGGATGTTGCACCTTGCATAGTAGATGTTGCACCCTGTGGATATCGATTTTTCAGATGACCATAACTGTTGGCTTGTTTAGATTTACGGGAGCCATAACTAGTCAAAACGAAACTCTCTCTGAGCTCTATTGATTTAACTGCTTTAAGCCGTCATTGAATAGTATCATACCCAAAAAAGACTATCCGAGCCTCAATCCGGTCTCGGAAGTTTATTACCCTTCGTTTTTTCGTCACGTGCATTTTTACATTAAAACAGGATCACCGTGGCTGGTCTTTGATTTACCATCGCTGGAGAGTGGTGCTCCATGGTACTGTTCCATTTCAAATCCATGCACCCATTTCTAAAAGTCGTACGACACTATTTTGGCATTTGGGGCGGATGTTGCACCTTGCACCGTAGATGTTGCGTCTTGTGGATATCGATTCTTCGGACAACCATAACTGTTGGCTCGTTTATATTTACGAGAGCCATAACCAGTCAAAATGAAGCTCATTCTGAGTTCTACGCCTTTGACAGATTTAAGCTGTCAATGGATAGTTTCATACCCAAAAAGACTATCCGAGCATTAATCAGGTCTCGGAAGTTTTTTACCCTTCTGTTAGCATCGAAATTGGTCACTAACACCCTTGAGAAAGATTGTATAGAGAGATTAATAAAGAAAGTAAATTAAAACTGAGAACTGTATGCTAAATTAAACGCAAAGACAAGAACATCAGATTTATAGTGGTTCGGTGTAACTGCCTATGTCCACTATGAAGTTAATCTTTATTGCTTTACTCAACGATTGATTACAGATACAATACGTACACCAACTACTTGAATAAATTTTTTAAGTAAAGAGAATGAGTCTTGAATGCGGTAGAGTCTCCCCGGTGTTCTCGAAAAAATGTTCCCTTTCACTGTGCCCCTGTCCCTCTATTTATAGACGAAGATAGGTTGGACTTCCCTAATGGGCCTAGGAGCAAGATACCTCGGCCCAAGGTGAGTGACTTTTGTGTGCCGAGCCACAAATGCCGAACGGCAAATGCCGAGCCATATATCCAAGATGAATTGTACCTCTATGCCAAACGAGGCAGTGTGTTGAGTGAAGTCTGTAGGAGGAACGAGACCCGATGCCGGTCGAGGGAAGATGCCAAATGACATGCTTAGGCCGAGCGAGGCTTCATGCCGAACGACGCTGGAATGCCGTAAGAGGCCTGAATGCCGAACGGTACTAGATGTCGAACTACGCTGGATGCCGAGCGAGGCCTGGATGCCGAACGGGGCCTAGATGCCGAACGATGCTAGATGCCGAACAATGCTGGATGCCGCTCGAGGCTTCTCTACCGAGCGAGGCCTGTATGCCGAACGGTGCTAGATGCCGAACGACGCTGGATGCCAAGAGAGGCCTGCATGTCGAACGGGGCCTAGAAGCCGAATGGTGCCAGATAGCGAACGATGCTGGCTGCCTGTCGAGGCTTCTCTACCGAACGAGGTTCGTGCCGAACGATATGAAATGCCGAACAACCTTGCTGTGCCAAACATCCCTCAATGCTAAATGAGCCTTCTACACTACGCCTCTTGTTACTTGGTCAAGCCATCGGGTAACACTTTCCCCCCAAAGTGTATCATGTGGATGAACATGATGTGATTTGAACCATTAGTACTCCGTGTTTCTCTCGTAGCCTTGGCTTTTCCTTCTTGATATTGTCTTCCTGAATGCCGAGCAGTGCGTTGTATGCCGAGCGACATACCAATACCGAACGACATACGAAAGCCAAACGACACTGATGCCGAACGAGGGAGATGCCTTGACCGGTTCTACCGGTCACTGTCCATTCGACTTCTCTTCTCTCTATATAAACCGATACTCCTTATTCTCCCTTTTACTTTTACCTCCACACTACAGAACTTACGAACTTGCCCCTTCCCAAACCCTTGTCAACACCTCAACAACTCCTTTAGTCCCCGAATCTCCTTAGTTACTTCTAGATTGCCTTCAACAGCGAGACAGAGTAGATTTCTACTTCCAATTCGAGCACTCCATCAGACTTCGCCCCCTTCTACTAGGTATTAGCCCTTCATTCATCTAACTCTCCCTATAGGGATTTAAGACAAAAACTGAACCCATGCCCTTCCTCTAACCCACAAACAATGATAGCCGTGTATATTAGGAAGGTGGATTCGAGGTTTAGAGAAGCCTAGGGATTAAATGGAGAGGAAGATGGAAGAAGACATTGGCCTAGCGGGAACCGGTAAGGGTTGAGATGCCCAGTCACAGGTGGCGTGCGAGTTGAAGTGGTGGTCGATTGGCCACCTTGGAGGGTACTCAATTCGTATGAAGGAAGGAGTTGGGAGAAGATGTATGGATGTGGCTCGGCATGACTCCCTCATGCCGAACGAGGTGAGGATGTGTAGGTGAAAAAGTCGAGGTTGGGTTCGCATGCCGAGCGGTATAGTTTGATACAGCTACGGCCCGGCATGACCCCCTATGCGGAACGACGTCAGGGGGAGTATTGTAGTGAGGTTGCAGTTAGGGTCAGTGTGCCGAGCGATGTGGCTCGGTATGACCACAGCTCAGTATGATCCTGTTATGCCGAATGGGATAGGAAGGAGTTCAGGAGAAAAGTAGGAGTTGGGCAAGATGCCGAGCGATGTGGCTCGACATAATTATGGTTCGGCATGATGCACTTATGCCGAACGGTGAGGGGAAAGGTGTGGGGAATAAAGTGCCAAGCGATGCGGCCGTGCATGATTGCGGTTCGGCATGTCTTGCCACATGCCGAATGGTAATAATGGATGGTAGGAGAGTGGTGTACACATGACAGTTAAAAACTTCTCAACTTGAACCCAATGCATTGTTGACTTAACACCTTTTTATGCCCGAATATATGACAGTGAACAAGGACGGACTTAAATAAATAAGCATGTCGGACAATCCGGACTAATAACTCCTATGTTTAGATAAATGTAAACTTAAACTTAACTTGCTGAAAACAGTTACTAACTTTTCACATACATCGACGATGTCGAGTTCAAAACATAAACCATCTTATGACAAAGTCTCGTAGACGGTCAGTGAAGACGGTCTTTGAAGACGATAATTCAAAGCTTAAACTTACTTCATCAACTCGGTGACTTTTCATTTCTTGGCACTTATATTTGAATGATCACACTAGTTCACACACCACATGAGGGGAATATTTATGTTGTTAAGTCTAATGCCGATTGTTCTTCAAGTATAGTTCAAACAGGTGTTTTGCCAGATTTAAGCATTCACTAGAGATGTCTAGGAAATCTAGCTCTGCTACGATCTCGCACCGGCCCGGGCCATCCACTCAACAAGAAGTAGTTGGAACTTCAAATCCATCAACTACTCCTATACAAGACATACCGAGCCCCACGATCACATCCGTTTACTTGACTCCCGATACCCTGGAGGCAGCGATCTTCTTAGACGATCCGATCGATTCCCAATCCTCGATAATGAAAGCACGATTCGTCATATATGCTTAGTCCACGGAATCCCTTTCGACAATGTGTTGGTTCCATCGGGGCAGGATCGTCCTCACTTGGCCCCATTCGGATATACAGCCTGTAACAAATTCATGTGCTGGGTCGGCAGTGCGCTTCCATTCAACCCCTTTCTTCGAGACATGTTGTAGTATATCGAGATCGCTCCATCGCAATTGCATCCAAACAGCCATGCATTCTCTTCATGAGTGTCCTCATCAGGCTTATGATTTCAGGTGATATATGCTATATCCATCGCATCAAGAGACGGTCAGATAGCCCGTCTTTTGTATTCCTCGAGCCACACAGCAAGTGTCAAACCTTGACTGGGGCATGGAGCAAGTTTGCCCAATACAAGCAGGAGTGGTTCTACGTACGCTATCCTCCCGACTTTGCGAGGAGATGGGTGGAAGGGAGTAAGTCTTTTTTCTGGATCAATACTCATGTTTGGCTGAAGCTGTACCTTCTCTAACTCTTCCTCTATTTTTTCAGGTATTAACCCATGTCCCGATGGCTCCAGATATTCTAAAGCTGTCGAAGCTATCCGAGCTATTCCCGCCGAAGACCGGGACATCAGAACACTCATTTCAAATGAATCGCTCATGAAGTTCGGGTTACTAGCAGAAGGCCGTCGAATAAGCCTCCCTCCATGAGTTACTACAACTAGGTCTACTTCGGGCAAAGGAAAAAAGCAGGTTGGGTCTCATCACGTAATGCCCCTGACACACCAGAGGAGGGGGAGATTAGAGAAGGCAAGACGCTCGAAATATCGGATGAAAATGTTAGTCCCACTCGAGACCTGGTAGTCGAGGTTCATGACATCGAAACGACACCTTCCCCTTTAAAGGGAAAGAAGAAATTGACCTATAAGTTGAGGAAAAAGAAAGTGGGTGGAACTTCTAAAGTCACTCTTATTCCAGTGCAGAAAGAGCCTCCCCCCAGCACTTAGAAAGTTCTCTGAAAGGCCTATCGAACCTTACTATACCTGATGATCTGCTCAACTATGGTTTCGACGATCCAGAGGCCCTTAAGCTTCATTCGCCCAGGCGATACAAGCGATACCAGCTGAGACAACTCGACTTCCTATCTCCAGGAAATCGCATCATCAATGAAGAAAGAAAGCGATAGAAGAAGAAAAGAAAGAGAAAGAAGAACACAACAACAGATAACTCACAGCGGAACTAATGAAATATAATATATCACATAAAATATTACATAGTATCATATTACATCAGAGTACACAAATTATACAATAGATATTTGACAGTTATAAACATCTGTCTAACGATACAACTCAAGTTATAACAAGATACATTACAATATATACAGATACCAAACAAACACAACGGAACCATAATATATCTACATGTGGAAGCCTCCTGCTCCATATCTCCTCCAGAATTCGTCAAGCTAACCAAAACCACTTGACTACTCATACATAATTTGAGTACCCAAGAGTTTAATAAAATAGAGAATAAACACTCAAGGTCAGACAGGGGTCTGGTGTGAGTAAACGGGTTAAAATTTCTTAACTTTAGAAGAACCTTTGAAAAGAAAAGGTATCACGTAAGACTTCCCACACATAAACATGGAAAAGTTTTTACCTTACACTAACCAAAACATTTGATAGGAAATCCAGTGATATTATAATAGTGTCTAGGGTTTTCACGTAAATAAGAAACAACCAAAATTGTTACATGATTAAATTCCAGCTACTAGCCACAAAAGTGGGTAATACAATCAAAACCGTAGGTCTCGTAGGAAGAATGGGTTTCCATCAATGGTAGGGCTACTGGAATACCGTCCGTCACAGTACGTGGCCTAGATCAACGTACCGAGGAGCCATCCTAACTCCCCTGCAACACAAAGCCGGAACCATCCCTTACTGGACAGTCCCGAACAAGACCACCCCGTAGTTAGCATGACCAACCACACACTAAGCCAAAATAGAAAGGGACCTCTAGACAGGTGTAAATCTCACTCTCAAGTAGGGGCTACCCACGAAGCCCTGCTGCACCTCCCCTGTTTTAGCCATTCCCGGTTGATGAGGCTTGAGGCTGCGATTACCTTTATAGAACACATCTATCTTAGAATGCTCATCGTCCACCTGACGATGTTCTGTAAGCATTCAATCCATACAAGTTCGTTCCGGGTTCGAACGAAACCGAAGGCACTATCTCGTTGCACTCATTATTGGAATCACCCTTAGAGTCAACGACCATAGCCCTTACACTCTAAATCACCATCTCGAACCTATAAGCACTATTCGTCAAACTCATCATGGAATCACCCACAAAGTTATACCGACGTTTAGTTCTTACACCTAGAGTCTTCACAAAGCTCCACTTGGATTCACGACCTAACATTTAATTGGAATCGATGTGGTTTTCGGATTATCCAAATATGGAAACCTGATCCCGGTTTCACCGAAACCAAACACCATTTTAATGTCCAAGTTGTACTTAAGGGTTTTAACAATAATCTTATATTCAGGATGATATAAACAGATAGTTGAATCACATTATCATAATAGATAATTCATAACAAATATTCATCTCACAAAGCAGCATATCACATATCAGAGATATCCAAATCATCCAGTATCAACCAATATCAATCACCTAATATCAATCACTCAATATTGATCATCCAATATCAATCAATCGACCAATATTAATAAATCATCCAAAGCAGGATTGATTAACTCTTAATCAATTGGATTAACCTTAAATCCTTTTCCATTTATTTATTTCAAACAAATTTATCATCTCTAATGATCTTCCCAAATTAATCTTCCTTGATTAATTATACTTTAATTACATTCAAGTAAGTAGCCTAAACTATACTCAGTAATTAACCTTTAATTACTATCATTTATTACAATAATTAATGATCCTTTATTTGCTTTTATTTATTAATTAACTATAATTAATTACATTAAACCTTAATTAATTACAACTAATTAATCACACTTTAATTAATTACTTTTATTAATGAACCTTGATTAATTCATTAATTATATTAATTAATGATCCCCATTAACTAATAATTCTCTTTAATAAAATAATTAACTTGTAATTAATCAACTCATTGATCATAATCAATAATTAACAATTTGTAATTACTTATCTTACTTAATTAACTTCTTAATTAATTATATTAATCCTTTAATTAATTAATCTAATTAATTAATCTTTAATTACTTCATTAAGTAATCATTAACCAATTAAATTAATAAATAATCCTTAATTAATTACCTTATTAATTAATTACACTTAGTAATTAATCTTAAATTAATCACATTTATTAATTAATTAATCACATTCATTAATTATCTAAAATAATTTAGTAATTAACTCTTAATTACTTAAAAAGTAATTATCTCTAATTACTTCATTAATAAATCTTGATTACTCTCTTAATTAATTACTTAACAAATAATTAATTCCATCATTAAATAATTCTTAATTCATTAATTAATTAATTAATCCATAATTAATTAACTTCAAACAATTTTATTAATCAGTTCTTAGATTAATAAAATCATGTGATTAACCATTAATTACTTCAACTTTAATTACTCCCATGAGTAATCTCTACTAATTACTTCCATAATTAATTACTTCCATTCTTAATTTTATTCAAATATTAACCATTGATTACTTCATTATGTAATCACACTTAATTAATCCATAATTAAGTGATTATTAAAGATTTAAAAATATAAGAGGTTAGTTAATTAATTATTTAATTTATTTTAAATAATTAGCTCAAGCCCAAAACCAGGGAGAAAAAACTCCTGTTAGTAAAGAAAGTGGTCCGTCGGGGGGAAAAACTTGGTTACACACAAACACATACACTTCACCTTGCACTTAAATTTCTACCGTCACTCTACTCTTTGCTAACTTGTCGTTATTTAAATTCTGTCTAGGTGACATGGGGCGTACACATGGACTTGACTGCCTTCGTGGTTCATTGATTTTTTACCAATCCGACAGGGATTTGGGTTTCGACAAAGCTGAGATTGAGATGAGTACAGTGATCGGGAATACCACCATCGAGAATCAACCTGAATCAGATCTTGGAAGTTTTTCACCCTTCGTTTTTTCGTTATGTGCATTTTTACGTTAAAACGGGATCACCGTGGCTGGTCTTTGATTTACCATCACTGGGGAGTTGTGCACCATGGTATTGTTCTGTTTCAAATCCATGCACCCATTTCTAAAAGTCGTACGGGACTGTTTTGGCATTTAGGACGGATGTTGCACCTTGCATCGTAGATGTTCCACCCGGTGGATATCGATTTTTCAAACGACAATAACCGTTGGCTCGTTTAGAGTTACGGGAGCCATAACCAATCAAAACGAAGCTCTCTGTGAGTTCTACGGCTTTGACCTGTTTAAACCGTCATTGGATAGGTTCATACCCAAAAAAGACTATCCGAACCTCAATCGGGTCTCGTAAGTTTTTTACCAATCGGCTTTTCGTCACATGCATTTTTACGTTAAAATGGGATCATCATGGCTAGTCTTCGGTTTACCATCACTGGAGAGCGGTGCATCAAGGTACTATTCAATTTCAAATCCATGCACCCATTTTTAAAAGTCGTACGGCACAGTTTTTGCATTTGGGACGGATGTTGTACCTTGCACCGTAGTTTTTGCACCCTGTGGATATCGATTCTTCGGACGACCGTAACTGTTGGCTCGTTTAGAGTTACGGGAGGCATAACTAGTAAAAACGAAGCACTCTATGAGTTCTACGGCTTTGACCACTTTAAGTCATCATTGGATAGTTTCATACCCAAAAAAGACCATCCGAACCTCAATTGGGTCTCGGAAGTTTTTTACCCTTCGTTTTTCATCACCTGCATTTTTACATTAAAACGGGATCACCATTGCTGGTCTTCGATTTACTATCGCTTAAGAGTGATGCCCCATGGTACTGTTCTATTTCAAATCCATGCACCCATTTCTAAAAGTCGTATGGCACTATTTTGGCATTTAGGACGGATGTTGTACCGTACACCATAGATGTTGCACCCGGTGGAAATCGATTCTTCGGACAACCATAATTGTTGGCTCATTTATAGTTACGGAAGCCATAACCAGTCAAAACGAAGCTCTTTATGTGTTCTACGACTTTAATGGCTTTAAATGTCAATGGATAGTATCATAACCAAAAAGAGTATCCGAACCTCAATCGAGTCTCGGAAGTTTTTTAACATTTGCTTTTTCGTCACGTGCATTTTTACGTTAAAACGAGATCACAGTGGCTAGTTTTCGATTTACCATCGCTGGAGAGTGGTGCACCGTGGTACTATTCCATTTCAAATCAATGCACCCATTTCTAAAAGTTGTACAACACTGTTTTGGCATTTGTGACAGATGTTGCACCTTGCACCGTAGACGTTGCACCATGCGGATATCGATTCTTCGGACGACCATAACTGTTGGCTCGTTTAGAGTTAAGAGATCCATAACTAGTCAAAACGAAGCTCTATGTGCGTTCTATGGCTTTGACCACTTTAAGCTGTCATTAGATAGTTTCACACCCAAAAAAGACTATCCGAGCCTCAGTCGGGTCTCGAAAGTTTTTTACCCCTTGTTTTTTCGTCACGTGCATTTTTACGTTAAAACGGGATCACCGTGGTTGATCTTCATTTTATCATCACCAGAGAGTGGCGCACCATGGTACTATTCCATTTCGAATCTGTGCATCCATTTCTAAAAGTCGTACGGGACTGTTTTGACAATTAAGACGGATGTTGCACCTTGCACCGTAGATGTTGCACCTTATGTATATTGATTCTGCGGAACACCATAACTGTTGGCTCATTTATAGTTACAGGAGCCATAGACATTCAAAATGAAGCTCTCTATGAGTTCTATGGCTTTAACAGCTTTGAGCTGTCATTGGATAGTTTCATACCCAAAAAATACTATCCGAACCTCAATCGGGACTCGGATGTTTTTTGCCCTTCGTTTTTTCGTCACATGCATTTTTACGTTAAAACGGGATCACCGTGGCTGGTCTTCGATTTACCATCCCTATGGAGTGGTGCACCACTATACTATCACGTTTCAAATCCATGCACCCATTCATAAAAGTCATACGACACTGTTTTGGCATTTGGGATGGATGTCGCACCTTGCACCGTAGATGTTGCTTCCTGTGGATATCGATTCTTCGGACCACCATAATTATTGGCTCGTTTAGAGTTATAGGAGCCATAACTAGTCAAAACGAAGCTCTCTATGAGTTCTATGGGTTTGACCGCTTTAAGCTGTCATTGGATAATTTCATACCTAAAAAAGACTATCCGAAACTCAATCGGGTCTCGGAAGTTTTTTACCACTCGTATTTTCGTCACGTGCATTTTACGTTAAAACGGGATCACCGTGGCTGGTCTATGATTTACCATCGCTGGGGAGTGGTGCATCCACTGTGCAAAATTAGTTGTGGGTTTAGAATATTTAGTCTGTGTGACATTCCAAGTGTCTAGTCCTATAGATTGTAAATATATGTTCATCCTACATGCCCAATATATAGTTACTGCCATTAAAAAATGGTGGTTTGATAGTAGACTGACCTTCTACAAATGAACTAGTGAAAGGGATAATTGAACCTGTGTTGGTAGCATTAACAGTACCAGTGTTGGTAGCCATTTTGAAAAATTTTCAAAATTCAGATTATGAAACTTTGAAAACCTTGCTCTGAGACCAAATGTGAGAAATGCAGATAACGGAACTTAAGGCTAGAATAAACACTAGAGGGAGGGTGAATAGTGTTTTAAGGAATTACTAAATCTTTTTGGTTTATGTTAATTTGAACACAAATGTATGCAATGTTCAAACACAGATATGATCACAGAATCAAGCACAGATGCAAAAATAAAGTAAAAGCAATAAAGGAAAGAACACACCAGATTTTATACTGGTTCGGAATTACCCTACATCCAGTCCCGCACACAAGTACGGATTTCCTTTCAAAAGCAACTGTACAATTACACCCTCGATTTCAAGGCCGCGAGGTACACCACTCCAGATTCACAATCCTCTGGGTAGAGATACTTGATTTTACGGGCAACAAGTTCACCCAATTGATTTCACAGGCTACAATCACACCTTTTCTCGCTTGGTTGATTTCACAGGATACAATCACACCTTTTCTCGTTTAGTTTATTACAAAGAAGCCTATAACTCTGAATAGCACTGAGATTTTGTTGAGATAGTGATAGAGAATCAAACCAGAGATGATCCAGTTAGATTCAATGGTGATTTCGACAGAGTAATGGTAAAAAAAAATATAAAGAAATGTGGACGAAGAAGAGTAGTGACATTGGAGAAAATATGAATATATATTCGTTCAAAACTGCTCGTATTTATAGTAGAACAATAGCCATGCCCATTCATGAAAGGATATGACGAATAGACACTTCTTTTGAAATTCAAAATTTTGAAATCAACCGCTACCTTGTCGACAAGGGGTACTTGAGGTTGTCGACATGCCTAAGGTATTTTTGGTGATTTGTTTTTCTTTGAAAATAACTTCTATCTTGTATTAAAACTATTTTTTAAACTTTAGATATGTACTTAACTATAGTTAAAATACATAAATAAATATAAAGAATAATATTTTTATACTATAATTTTATATTTAAATCTTGGTATAAATATTAAAAGTTAAATATATTATTTTTAAAAGATAGTTTAAAACCAAGGATAATTTGAATTTGAAGATAAAGATTATTTTTAGGCTAAAAGTATTTTAAAAGCAGGATAGATGTTTTTGATTCTTTTAAAAGGAAGGTTTTTAAATCATTTTGAAAACAAGATATAATTTTGTAAAAACATTTTGAATGAAAGTTAGTGGATATAAAACAATGTTCAACTAGATTTTTCGTAGGTTCCATCCTACTTAGGATTTCATCCCTTTAACAGGCTCGAAGTGGATTCCATTCCATGAATAAATTGGATTTTAAGATGCCAGTGCTTTTCTAGGAGATTTAACAAAATTTCTAATTAGATTGAAATCTTGAAATCTTCAACTCTTGATAATCTTGATACTCATGAGTCTTCAATCTTGATATCTTGAATCTTTATGCTGTACAGTCTTCATTCTTTAATAACTGCATGGTTAAATCCTGCATATACATATATATAAACTATAATGTTAGTATTTATATTTTATATTCTTATTCTAAGCTTGTTTTCATCAAAACGATCTCCTCAGGGACTAACAAACCTCAATCGGGTCGCGGAATTTTTTTTACCCTTCGCTTTTTCGTCACGTGCATTTTTACGTTAAAACAGGATCACCGTGGTTGGTCTTCGATTTAGCATCGCTGGAGAGCGGTGCACCATGGTACTGTTCCGTTTCAAATCCATGCACCCATTTCAAAAGGTCGTAAGACACTTTTTTGGCATTTGGGACGGATGTTGCACCCTATGGATATAGATACTTAGGACGACCGCAACCGTTGGCTCATTTAGAGTTACGGGAGCCATAACCAGTCAAAACGAAGCTCTTTGTGAGCTCTATGGCTTTGATGGCTTTAACCGTCAATGGATTGTTTCATACCCAAAAAAAGACTATTCGAACCTCATTCGGGTCTTGAAAGTTTTTTACCCTTTGTTTTTTCGTCACGTGCATTTTACGTTAAAATGGGATCACCGTGGCTGGCCTTCGATTTACCATCGCTGGAGAGTGGTGCACCATGGTACTATTCCATTTCAACTCCATGCACCCATTTCTAAAAGTCATACGGCACTGTTTTGGCATTTGGGGCTGATGTTTCACCTTGCACCATAGATGTTGCACCATATGGATATCGATTCTTCGGACGACCATAACTGTTGGCTCGTTTAGAGTTACGCGAGCCATAACTAGTCAAAACAAAGTTCTATGTGAGTTATATGGCTTTGACCGCTTTATTCCAACATTGGATAGTTTTATTCCTAATAATGATTATCCGAACCAAAATCGGGTCTCGAAAGCTTTTTACCCTTTGTTTTTTCTTCACCTGCATTATTACGTTAAGACGGGATCACCATGGCTGGTCTTCGATTTGCCATTGCTGGAGAGTGGTGCACAATGATGCTGCTCCATTTAATATCCATGCACCCATTTCTAAAAGTTGTATGGGACTGTTTGGCATTTGGGATGGATGTTGCACCTTGCACTGTAGATGTTGCACCTTGTGGACATCGATTCTTCGGACGACCCTAACTATTGGCTCGTTTATAGTTGCGGGAGCCATAACCAGTCAAAATGAAGCTCTTTGTGAGTTCTATGACTTTGGGTGCTTTAATCCATCATTGGTTAGTTCCATACCCAAAAAAGACTATCCGAACCTCAATCGGTTGGAAGTTTTTTATCCTTTGTTTTTTTGCACATGCATTTTTACGTTAAAACGGGATCACCGAGGCTAGTCTTCGATTTACCATCGCTGGAAAGTGGTGCATAATGGTGCTGTTCCCTTTCAAATCCATGCACTCTTTTCTAAAAGTCGTATGGGACTACTTTGGCATTTGGGACGGATGTTTCTCCATGCACTGTAGATGTTACACCTTATGGATATCGATTTCTCAGACGGCCATCACTGTTGGCTCATTCAGAGTTACGGGAGCCATAACGATCGAAACAAAGACCTCTGTTAATTCTACGGATTTGACCACTTTAAGTTGTCACTGGATAGTTTTATACCTAAAAAGGATTATCTGAACCGCAATCGGGTCTCGGAAGTTTTTTACCCTTCGTTTTTTCTCACATGCATTTTTACGTTAAAACACGATCACCGTGGCTGTTCTTCGATTTACCATCGCTGGAGAGTGGTGCACCATGGTACTATTCCGTTTCAAATCCATGCACCCATTTCTTAAAGTCGTGCGGCACTATTTTGGCATTTGGGACGGATGTTGCACCTTGCATCGTAGATGTTGCACCTTTTGTATATCGATTCTTCGGACGATCATAACTTTCGGCACGTTTAGAGTTACGGAAGCTATAACCTATCAAATTGAAGATCTCTGTGAGTTCTATGGTATTTTTACGTTAAAACGGAATCACCGTGATTGGTCTACCATTTACCATCGCTGGGGTGTGGTGCACCATGGTACTGTTTCGTTTCAAATCCATGCATCCATTCCTAAAAGTTGTACGGGACTGTTTTGGCATTTGGGACGGATGTTGCATCTTGCACCGTAGATGTTGCACCCTGTGGATATCAATTGTTTGGATGACCATAACTGTTGGCTCGTTTAGATTTGCGGGGGCCATAACCTGTCAAAACGAAGCTCATTATGAGTTCAATGGCTTTGACCGCTTTAAGCCGTCATTGGATGGTTTCATACCCAAAAAAGACAATCTAAACCTCAATCGTGTCTCGGAAGTTTTTTACCCTTCGTTTTTTCGTCACGTGCATTTTTACGTTAAAATAGGATCTCCGTGGCTGGTCTTTGATTTTCCATCGCTGGAGAGTGGTGCACCGGTACCGTTCTTTTTCAAATCCATGCATCCATTTCGAAAAGTCGTACGACACTGTTTTGGCATTAGGGACGGATGTTGGACCTTGCACCATAGATGTTGCACCATGTGGATATCAATTTTTCGGACGACTATAACTGTTGGCTTACTTAGAATTATGTGAGCCATAACCAGTCAAAACAAAGCCCTCTGTGAGTTCTACGGCTTTGGATGCTTTAAGCCGTCATTGGATAGTTTTATACCCAGAAAAGACTATCTGAACCTCAGTCGGGTCTCGAAATTTTTTTACCCTTCGTTTTTTCGTCACGTGCATTTTTACGTTAATAAGGGATCACCGTGGCTGGTCTTCGATTTACCATCGCTAGAGAGTGGTGCACCATGGTTCTGTTCCATTTCAAATCCATGCACCCATTGCTAAAAGTAGCACGGCACTGTTTTGGCATTTGGGACGGATGTTGCACCTTGCACCGTAGATGTTGCACCATGTGGATATCGATGCTTCGGATGACCATGACTATTGACTCGTTTAGGGTTATAGGAGCGATAACCAGTCAAAACGAAGCTCTCTGTGTGTTCTACGATTTTGATCGCTTTAAGCCATCATTGGATAGTTTTCATACCCAAAAAAGATTATCCTAACCTCAATCGGGTCTAGATAGTTTTTTACCCTTCGTTTTTTCGTCACTTGCATTTTACGTTAAAAAGGGATCACCATGGCTGGTCATCGATTTACCATCACTGGAGATTGGTGCCCCATGGTACTGTTCCATTTCAAATCCTTGCTTTTATTTCTAAAAGTCGTACGACACTGTTTTGGCATTTGGGACGGATGTTGCACCTTGCACCGTTGATGTTGCACCCTATGGATGTCGATTCTTCGGATGACCATAACTGTTGGCTCGTTTAGAGTTGCGGGAGCCATAACTAGTCAAAACGAAGCTTTCTGTGTGTTCTACGGCTTTGACCGCTTTAAGCCGTCATTGGATAGTTTCATACCAAAAAAAGTCCATCCGAACCTCAATCGGGTCTGGAATTTTTTTACTTCGTCACGTGCATTTTTACATTAAAACAACATCACTATGGATGGTCTTCGATATACCATGAGAGTTGTTCTACCATGGTACTGTTCCATTTCAAATCAATGCTCCTATTTCTAAAAGTCATACAACAATGTTTTTGCATTTGGGATGGATGTTGCACCTTGCACCGTAGATTTTGCACCATGTGGATATCGATTCTTCAAACGACCATAACTATTGGCTCGCTTAGAGTTACGGGAGCCATAATCAGTCAAATGAAGCTCTCTATGAGTTCTATGGTTTTGACCTCTTTAAGCCGTCGTTGGATAGTTTCATACCCAAAATAAGATTATTCGAACCTCAATCGGGTCTCGATATTTTTTTACCCTTTGTTTTTTTCATCATGTGCATTTTTACGTTAAAACGGGATCACCATGGTTGGTCTTTGATTTACTATCGCTGAAGAGTGGTGCACCATGGTATTGTTCCATTCCAAATCCATGCACCCATTTCTTAAAGTCGTATGGCACTGTTTTGGCATTTGGGACGGATGTTGTACCTTGCACCATAGATGTTGCACCATGCACCATAGATGTTGCACCCTGTGGATTTTGATTCTTCGGACGACCATAACTGTTGGCTAGTTTAGAGTTACAGGAGCCATAACTAGTCAAAACAGATCTCTCTATGAGTTCTATGGTTTTGACCGCTAGAAGCGTCAATGGATAGTTTCATACCCAAAAAAATATCAGAAACTCAACCGGGTCTTGAAATCTTGTTGCCCTTCGTTTTTTCATCACGAACATTTTTACCTTAAAACGGAATCACCGTGGCTAGTCTTTGATTTACTCGCTAGAGAGTGATGCACCATGGTACTGTTCCCTTTCAAATCCATGAACCTGTTTCTTAAAGTCGTACGACACTATTTTGGGATTTGGGACGGATGTTGCACCTTGCACCATAGATGTTGCACCCTGTGGATATCGATTCTTCGGATGACCGTAACTGTTGGCTCGTTTAGAGTTATGAGAGCCATAACCTATCAAAAGAAAGCTCTTTGTTCTACGGCTTTGAAGGCTTTAACCGTCAATAGATTGTTTCATATCCAAAAAAAATATCCGAACCTCATTCGGGTCTCGGAATTTTTTTACCCTTCGTTCTTTTGTCACGTGTATTTTTACGTTAAAACGGGATCTCTATGGCTAGTCTTCGATTTACCATCATTGGAGAGTGGTGCAGCATGATATTGTTCTGTTTTAAATCCATGCACCCATTTCTAAAAGTAGAACGACGCAGTTTTGGCATTTGGGATGGATGTTGCACCTTGCACGATAGATGTTGCACTAAGTGGATATCGAATCTTCGGACGACCATAACTGTTGGCTCGTTTAGAGTTACGGGAGCCATAACCAGTCAAAATGAAGCACTATGTGAGTTCTACGGCTTTGACTGCTTTAATCTGTCAATGGATAATTTCATACACAAAAAAGACTACCCGAACAAAAATCGGATCTCGGAGGTCTTTTACCCTTCATTTTTTCGTCATGTGAATTTTTACTTTAAAATGGGATCACCATGGCCGGTCTTTGCTTTACCATCACATGAGAGTGGTGCATAATGGTGCTGTTCCATTTCAAATCCATGCATCCATTTCTAAATTTCGTATGGGACTATTTTGGCATTTGGGAAGGATGTTGCGACTTGTACTATAGATCTTACACCCAGTGGATATCGATTCTTCGGACGACCATAAGTATTGGCTCGTTTATAGTTACAGGAGCCATAACCAGTCAAAATGAAGCTCTCTGTGATTTTTACGGCTTTGACCGCTTTAAGCCGTCATTGGATAGTTCCATACCCAAAAAAGACTATCTGAACCTCAATTAGGTCACGGAAGTTTATTACACTTCGTTTTTCCGTCACGTGCATTTTTACGTTAAAACAGGATGACGAGGTTGGTCTTCGATTTTTTAATCGCTGGAGAGTGGTGCACAATGGTGCTGTTCTATTTCAAATCTACACACCCATTTCTAAAAGTCGTATGAGATGGTTTTGGCATTTAGGACAGATGTTACACCTTGCATTGTAGATGTTGCTCCTTATGGATATCTATTCTTCGAATGACCATAATTGTGGGTTCGTTTAGAGTTACGGGAGCCATAACAAGTTGAAACGAAGCTCACTGTTTGTTCTACGACTTTGACCGCTTGAACTCGTCATTGGATAGTTTTATACCCAAAAATACTAACCACAATCGGGTCTCAGAAGTTTTTTACCCTTCGTTTTTTCTCACGTGCATTTTTACGTTAAAACACGATCATCATGGCTAGTCTTCGCTTTACCATCGTTGGAGAGTGGTGCACCATGGTACAGTTCCATTTCAAATCCATGCACCTATTTTCTAAAGCTCGTACGACACTGTTTTGGCATTTAGGACGGATGTTGCACCTTGCACCGTAGATGTTGCACCCTGTGGATGTTGATTCTTCAAATAACCATAACTTTCGGCTCGTTTAGAGTTACGGGAACCATAACCAGTCAAAACGAAGCTCTCTATGAGTTCTACTGCTTTGATAGATTTAAGCCATCAATGCATAGTTTCATACCAAAAAAAGATTATTCGAAGCTCAATTGGGTCTCGGAAGTTTTTTACCCATCGTTTTTTCGACACATGAATTTTTACGTTAAAATGGGATCACCGTGGCTGGTCTTCAATTTACCATCCATCACTGGGGAGTTGTGCACTATAGTACTGTTCCGTTTCAATTCCACGCATCTATTTCCAAAAGTCATACGGAATTGTTTTGGCATTTGGGACGGATGTTGCACCTAGAACCGTAGATGTTGCACCTTGTGGATATCAATAATTCGGACGACCATAACTGTTGGCTCGTCTAGATTTACGAAATCCATAACTTGTCAAAACGAAGCTCTCTATGAGTTCTACAGCTTTGACCACTTTAATCCATCATTGAATGGTTTCATACCCAAAAAAGACTATCCGAAGCTCAATCGTGTCTCAGAAGTTCTTTACCCTTCGTTTTTTCGTCACGTGCATTTTTACGTTAAAACAGGATCTCTGTGGCTGGTTTTTGATTTTCCATCGTTGGAGAGTGGTGCACCATAGTACTGTTCTGTTTTAAATCCATACACCCATTTCTAAAAGTCGTACGACACTGTTTTGGCATTTGGGACGGATGTTGCACCTTGCACCGTAGATATTGCACCATGTGGATATTGATTATTCGGACGACCATAACTGTTGGCTCGTTTACAGTTACGAGAGCCATAACAAGTCAAAATGAAGCTCTCTGTGAGTTCTATGGTTTTGACCGCTTTAAGCCATCATTGGGTAGTTTCATACCTAAAAAACTATTTGAACCTCAGTTGGGTCAGGAAAGTTTTTTACCCCTTTATTTTATCGTCATGTGCATTTTTACGTTAAAATGGGATCACAGTGGCTGGTCTTCGATTTACTACCGCCGGAGAGTGGTGCACCATGGTTCTGTTCTATTTCAAATCAATGCACCCATTTCTAAAAGTCGTACGACACTGTTTTGGCATTCGGGACGGATGTTGCACCTCGCGCCGTAGATGTTACACCATGTTAATATCGATTCTTCGGACGACCATAACTGTTGGCTCGTTTAGAGTTATGCGAGCCATGACTAGTCAAAATGAAGTTCTCTGTGAGTTCTACAGCTTTTACCATACCCAAAAAAGACTATCCGAACTCAATGGGGTTCCGATAGTTTTTTACCCTGCGTTTTTTCGTCACGTGCATTTTTACGTTAAAACAGGATCACCGTGGCTTGTTTTCGTTTTCCCATCGCTGGTGAGTGGTGCACCATGGTACTGTTCCATATGAAATCCCCATTATCAAAAGTCGTACGACATTATTTTGGCATTAGGGGCGGATGTTGCACATTGCACCATAGATGTTGCACCATGTGGATATCGATTCTTCGAAGGACCATAACTGTTGACTCGTTTACAGTTACGGAAGCCATAACCAGTCAAATGAAGCCCTTTGTGAGTTCTGTGGCTTTGACCGCTTTAAGCCTTCATTGGATAGTTTCATACCCAAAAAAAGACTATCCGAACCTCAATCAGGTCTTGAAAGTTTTTTGCCCTTCGTTTTTTCGACACGAGCATTTTTACATTAAAACGCGATCACCGTAGCTAGTCTTCAATTTACCATTGTAGGAGAGTGGTGCACCATAGTACTATTCCGTTTCAAATCCATGCAACAATTTCTAAAAGTCGTACGGTACATTTTTGGCATTTGGGACGGATGTTACATATTGCACCGTAGATGTTGCACCCTATGGATATAGATTCTTCGGAGGACCATAATTGTTGGCTCGTTTAGAGTTACAGGAGCCAAATCTAGTTAAAAAGAAGCTCTCCATGAGTTCTATAGTTTTGACCGCTTTAACTCGTCATTGGATAGACTCATACCCAAAAAAAAACTATTTGAACCTCAATCAGGGCTTGGATGTTTTTTACCCTTCATTTTTTGTCACATGCATTTTTACGTTAAAACGGGATCGCCTTTGCAGGTCTTCGATTTACCATTGTAGGAGAGTGGTGCACCATGGTACTATTTTGTTTCAAATCCATGCAACCATTTATAAAAGTCGTACGACACTGTTTTAGCATTTGGGACGGATGTTGCACCTTGCACTGTAGATGTTGCACCCTGTGGATATCGATTCTTCGGACGACTATAACTGTTGGCTCATTTAGAGTTATAGGAGCCATAACTTGTCAAAATGAAGCTCTCTATGAGTTCTACTGCTTTGACTGCTTTAAGCCGTCATTGGATAGTTTCATACCCAAAAAAAACTATCCAAACCTTAATTGGGTCTTGGTATTTTTATACCCTTCATTTTTTTCGTCACGTGCATTTTTACGTTAAAACGGGATCACCGCGGCTGGTCTTCGATTTTCCATCGCTGGAGAGTGGTGCTCTATGGTACTGTTCATTTTCAAATCCATGCACCTATTTCTAAAAGTCGTACAACACTTTTTTGGCATTTGCGACGGATGCTGCACCTTGCACCATAGATGTTGAACCATGTGGATATCGATTCATCGGTCGACCACAACTGTTGGCTCGTTTGGAGTTACGGGAGGCATAACCATTCAAAACGAAGCCCTCTATGATTTCTATGGCTCTGACCGCTTTAAGCCGTTATTGGATAGATTCATACCCAAAAAAGGCTATCCGAACCTCAATTGGGTCTCGGAATTTTTTTACCCTTGTTTTTCGTCACGTGCATTCTTATGTTAAAACAGGATCACCGTGGCTGATCTTCGATTTTCCATCGCTGGTAAGCGATGCACCATGAAAATGTTATGTTTCAAATCCATGCACCCATTTCTAAAAGTCGTACGGCACTATTTTGGCATTTGGGATGGTTGTTGCACCTTGCACCGTAGATGTTGCACCCTGTGGATATCGATTCTTCGGACGACCATAACTTTTGCTCGTTTAGAGTTACGCGAGCAATAACCAGTCAAAACGAAGCTCTCTCCGAGTTCTACGGCTTTGACCACTTTAAGCCATTAGTGGATAGTTTCATAACCAAAAAAAGACTATCCGAACCTCAATCGGGTCTTGTAAGTTTTTTCTTAACCTTTTTCATCACATGCATTTTTACATTAAAACACGATCACCGTGGCTGGTCTTCGATTTACCGTTGCTGGAGAGTGGTGCACCATGGTACTATTCTGTTTCAAATCCACGCACCCATTTCTAAAAGTCGTATGACATTCCTTTGGCATTTGGGATGGATGTTGCACCTTGCACCGTAGATTTTGCACCCTGTGGATATCGATTCTTCGGACGACCGTAACTACGGGCCCGTTTAGAGTCACGAGAGTCATAACCTGTCAAAACAAATCTCTATTTGAGTTTTACGGCTTTAACTTCTTTAAGACGTCATTGGATAGATTTATACCCAAAAAAATATCCGAACCTCAAAAGGCTCTTGGAAATTTTTTATCCTTCGTTTTTTCATCACGTGCATTTTTACCTTTAAATGGGATCATTGTGGCGGGTCTTCGATTTACCATTGCTAGATAGTGGCGCACCATGGAACTGTTCCATTTCAAATCCATGAACCCATTTATAAAAGTCGTACGACACTGTTTTGACATTTGGGACGGATGTTGCACCGTGCACCGTAGATGTTGCACCCTGTGGATATCAATTCTTCGGACGACCATAACTTTTGGCTTGTTTAGAGTTACGGGAGCCATAACCAGTCAAAACGAAGCCCTCTATGATTTCTATGGCTTTGACCACTTTAGGTTGTCAGTGGATAGATTCATACCAAAAAAAGACTATCCAAACCTCAATTGGGTCTTGGATTACCTTACCTTTTTCGTCATGTGCATTTTTACATTAAAACGCGAACACCGTGGTTGGTCTTCAATTTAGGGCTGCGGGAGAGTGATGCACCATGGTACTGTTCCATTTCAAATACATGCACCCATTTCTAAAAGGCATACGACATTGTTTTGGCATTTGGGACGGATGTTGCACCTTACACTGTAGATGTTGCACCCAGTGGATATCGATTCTTCGGACGATCATAACTATTGGCTCATTTAGAGTTACGGAACCCTAACCAGTCAAAACAAAGCTCTCTCTGAGTTCTACAACTTTGATCGCTTGAAGCCGTCATTGGATATATTCATACCTAAAAATGACTATCTGAACCTCAATCGGAGCTCCGATGTTTTTCCCCTTCATTTTTTCGTCACGTGCATCTTTATTTAAAACGGGATCACCGTGGCTGGTCTTCAATTTACCATCGCTGTAGAGTGGTGCACCATGGTACTGTTTCATTTCAAATTCATGCATCCATTTCTAAAAGTCGTACGGTACTGTTTTGGCATTTAGGACGGATGTTGCACCTTGCACTGTAGACGTTGCACTCTGTGGATATCGATTCTTCGGACGACCATAACTGTTGGCTCGTTTAGAGTTATGGGAGCCATAACCAGTGAAAACGAAGCTCTCTATGAGTTCTACTGCTTTGACAGCATTATGTCGTCATAGGATACTTTCACACCCAAAAAAGACTATCCGGACCTCAATCAGGTCTCGGTAGTTTTTTACCCTTCGTTTTTTGGTCAAGTCCATTTTTACGTTAAAATGGATCACCGTGGCTGGTCTTCGATTTACCATCACTGGAGAGTGGTGCAATATGGTACTGTTCTGTTTCAAATCCGTACACCCATTTCTAAACGTCGTACTACACTGTTTTGGCATTTAGGATGGATGCTGCACCTTGTACCATGGATGTTGCACCATGTGGATATTGATTTTTCGGACGACCATAACTGTTGGCTTGTTTAGAATTACGGGAGCCATAACCATTCAAAACGAAGCTCTCTATGAGTTCTATGGCTTTGATAGCTTTAAGCCATCATCGGATAGTTTTATACCCAAAAAAGATTATTCGAACCTCAATTAGGTCTCGGAAGTTTTTAACCCTTCATTTTTTCGTTACGTGCATTTTTACGTCAAAACGGGATCACCGTGGCTGGTCTTCGATTTTCCATCGTTGGTGAGTGGTGCACCTTGGCACTGTTCCGTTTCAAACCCATGCACCCATTTCTAAAGTCGTACGGCACACTTTTCGCATTGGGATGGATATTGCACCTTGCACCGTAGATGTTGCACCCAGTGGATATTGATTCTTTGGAGGACCATAAACTTTTGGCTCGTTTAGAGTTACGGGAGACATAACCAGTCAAAATGAAGCTCTCTGTGAGTTGTACGGCTTTGACCGCTTTAAGCCGTCAGTGAATAGTTTCATATCCAAAAAAGACTATCCAAACCTCAATCCGGTCTTGGAAGTTTTTTACCCTTCCTTTTCGTCACGTGCATTTCTACGCTAAAACGCAATCACTATGGCTGGTCTTCAATTTACCATTGCTAGTGAGTGGTGCGCTATGGTACTGTTCTGTTTCAAATCTATGCACCCATTTCTAAAAGTCGTATGACATTTTTTTCGCATTTGGGATGGATGTTGCACCTTGCACAGTAGATGTTGCACCATGTGGATATCGATTCTTCGGATGACCATAACTGTTGGCTCGTTTAGAGTTACGGGAGCCATAACCAGTCAAAACGAAAATCTTTATGAGTTCTACAGCATTGACTACTCTAAGACGTCATTGGATAGTTTCATACCCAAAAAAATATCCGAACCACAATCGGGTCTGGATGTTTTTTGCCCTTCGTTTTTTCGTCACGTGCATTTTTACGTTAAAACAGGATCACCATGGCAGGCCATCGATTTACCATTGCTAGAGAGTGGTGCACCATGGTACTGCTCCGTTTGAAATCCATGCGCCCATTTCTAAAAGTCGTATGACACTATTTTGGCATTTGGGACGGATGTTGCACCTTGCACCGTAGATCTTACACCCTGTGGATATCGATTCTTCGGACAACCATAACTGTTGGCTCGTTTAGAGATACAGGAGCAATAACCAGTCAAAAAGTTGCTCTTTGTGAGTTCTATGGCTTTGACCACTTTAAGCCATCGATGGATAGTTTCATACCAAAAAAGACTATTCGAACATCATTTGGGTCTCGGAAATTTTTTACCCTTCGTTTTTTCATCGCGTGCATTTTTACGTTAAAACGCGATCAACGTGACTGGTCTTCGATTCACCATCACTGGAGAATGGTGCTCCAAGT
Source organism: Allium cepa (assembly GCA_030765085.1). Classification (NCBI taxonomy): domain Eukaryota; kingdom Viridiplantae; phylum Streptophyta; class Magnoliopsida; order Asparagales; family Amaryllidaceae; genus Allium; species Allium cepa. The sequence continues at coordinate 186,504,423 of CM060937.1, read as the reverse complement.
ACTGTTCCGTTTCAAGTCCATGCCTCCATTTCTAAAAGTCTTACGACACTATTTTGGCATTTCGGACGGATGTTACGCCTTCCACCGTAGATGTTGCACCCTATGGATATCGATTCTTCGGACGACCATAACCGTTGGCTCGTTTAGAGTTATGAAAGCCATAACCAGTCGAAACAAAGCTCTCTGTGAGTTCTACGGCATTGACCGCTTTAAAACGTTGTTAGACAGCTTCATGGCCAAAAAAATATCTGAACCATAATCAGATCTCGGAAGTTTTTTACCCTTCGTTTTTTCGTCACGTGCATTTTTACATAAAAGGGATCACCGTGGCTGGTCTTCAATTTACCATCGCTGGAGAGTAGTGCACCATGGTTCTGTTCCATTTCAATTACATGCACCCATTTCTAAAAGTCATACGGCACTGTTTTGGCATTTGGGACGGATGTTGCACCTTGCACCATAGATGTTGCACCCTATGGATATCGATTCTTCAGACGAGCGTAACTGTTGCCTCGTTCAGAGTTACGGGAGACATAATCGGTCAAAACAAAGCTCACTGTGGGTTCTACGGCTTTAACAGCTTTAAGCTGTAAGTGGATAGTTTCATACCCAAAAAAGACTATCTGAACCTCAATCGGGTCTCGGAAGTTTTTTACCCTTTGTTTTTTTCGTCACTTGAATTTTTACGTAAAAATGGGATCATCGTTGTTGGTCTTTGATTTACCATCATTGGAGAGTGGTGCATCATGGTACTGTTCTGCTTCAAATCCATGCACCCATTTCTGAAAGTTGTACGACATTGTTTCGGCATTTGGGATGGATGTTGCGCCTTGCACCGTAAATGTTGCACCCTTTGGATATCGATTCTTCGGACAACCATAAACATTGGCTCGATTTGAGTTACGAGAGCCATAACCGGTAAAAACGAAGCTCTCTATGAGCTCTACAGCTTAACCGCTTTAAGCTGTCATTGGATAGTTTCATACCCAAAAAAGACTATCCGAACCTCAATCGGATCTCGTAAGTTTTTTACCCTTCGTTTTTTCGTCACGTGCTTTTCTACGTAAAAAGGGGATCACTATGGCCGGTCTTCGATTTACCATTGCTAAAGAGTGGTGCATCAAGGTTCTGTTCCATTTCAATTCCATGCACCCATTTCTAAAAGTTGTAAAGCACTGTTTTGACATTTGGGATGGATGTTGCACCTTGCAACGTAGAAGTTGGATATCGATTCTTCGGATGACCATAACTGTTGACTCGTTTAGATTTGAGGGAGTCATAACCAGTCAAAACGAAGCTCTTTGTGAGTTCTATGGCTTTGACCACTTTAATCCATCATTGGATAGTTTCATACCCAAAATGACTATCCAAACTTCAATCGGGTCTCGTAAGTTTTTTACCCTTCATTTTTTCGTCACGTGCATTTTTACGTTAAAACGGAATCACAGTGGCTGGTCTTCGATTTACCATCACTGGAGAGTGGTGCACCATGGTACTATCCCATTTTAAATCCATGCTTTTATTTTTAAAAGTCGTACGACACTGTTTTGGCATTTGGGACGGATGTTGTACCTTGCACCTAGATGTTGCACCCTGTGGATATCGATTCTTCGGACGACCATAACTGTTGGCTCATTTAGAGTTAAGGGGGCCATAACCAGTCAAAACAAAGCTCCTTGTGAGTTCTACAATTTTGATTACTCTAAGCCGTCGGTGGATAGTTACGTACCCAAAAAAGACTATCCGAACCTCAATAAGATCTCGAAAGTTTTTTACCCTTCGTTTTTTCATCACGTGCATTTTTACTTTAAAATGCGATCATCGTGGCTGGTCTTCGATTTACCATTGCTTGAGAGTGGTGCACCATGGTACTGTTTCATTTCAAATCCATGCATCCATTTCTAAAAGTCATATGGCACTGTTTTGGCATTTGGGACAGATGTTGCACCTTGCACCATAGATGTTGCACCCTATGGATATCGATTCTTCGGACGAACTATTGGCTCGTTTAGGGTTACGAGAGCCATAGCTAGTCAAAACGAAGCTCTCTGTGAGTTCTACTTCTTTGACCGCTTTAAGCCGTCATCAGATAGTTTCATACCTAAAAAAGACTAACTGAACATCAATCGGGTCTCGGTAGTTTTTTACCCTTTATTTTTTGGTCACGTCCATTTTTACTTTAAAACGGGATCAATATAGCTGGTCTTCGATTTACCACCGCTAGAGAGTGGTGCATCATGGTACTATTCCATTTCAAATCCACGCACCCATTTGTAGAAGTCGTACGACAGTGTTTTGGCATTTAGGACGGATGCTACACCTATTTCTAAAAGTCGTACGGCACTGTTTTGGCATTTGGGACAGATATTGCACCTTGCACCGTAGATGTTGCACCCTATGGATATCGATTCTTCGGACGACCATAACTCTTGGCTCTCTTAGAATTATGGGAACCATAGCCTGTTAAAATGAAGCTCTCTGTGAGTTCTACGACTTTGACCACTTTAAGCCGTCATTGGATAGTTTCATACCTAAAAAAATACTATCTGAACCTCAATTGGGTGTTTGATGTTTTTTACCATTCATTTTTTCGTCACGTGCATTTTCACGTAAAAACGGGATCACTGTGGCTGGTATTCAATTTAGCATCGCTAGAGAGTGGTGCAACATGGAACTGTTCTATTTCAAATCCATGCACCCATTTCTAAAAGTCGTACGACATTGTTTTGGTATTTAGGACGGATATTGCACCTTGCACCGTAAAAGTTGCACCCTGTGGATATCGATTCTTCGGACGACCATAACTATTGGCTTGTTTAGATTTAAGGGAGCCATATCCAGCCAAAATGAAGCTTTTTGTGAGTTCTACTGCTTTGACTGCTTTAAGCCATCATTGGATAGTTTCATACCCAAAAAAGACTATCCGAACCTCAATCGGGTCTCGGAAATTTTTTACCCTTCGTTTTTTTGTCACATGCATTTTTACGTTAAAACAGGATCACCGTGGTGATCTTCGATTTACCATCGCTAGAGAGTGGTGTACTATGGTGCTGTTCCATTTTAAATCCATGCTCTTATTTCTAAAAGTCGTACGACACTGTTTTGGCATTTGAGATGGATGTTGCACCTTGCACTGTAGATGTTGCACCCTGTGGATATCGAATCTTCAAACGACCAAAACTATTGGCTCGTTTAGAGTTACGGGGGCTATAACCAGTCAAAAAGAAGCTCTCTGTAAGTTCTATGGCTTTGACCGCTTTAAGCCGTCAGTGAATAGTTCATACCCAAAAAAGACTATCCGAACCTCAATCGGATCTCGGAAGTTTTTTACTGTTCGTTTTTTTGTCACGTGCATTTTTATGTTAAGACGCGATCACCATGACTGGTCTTCGATTTATCATCGCTGGAGAGTGATGCCTCATGGTATTATTCCGTTTCAAATCCATGCACCCATTTCTAAAAGTCATACGACACTTTTTTGCATTTGGGACAGATGTTGCACCTTGCATCGTAGATGTTTCACCATGTGGATATCGATTTTTTGGACGACCATAACTATTGGCTCGTTTAGAGTTACATGAGGCATAACTAGTCAAAACAAAGCTCTTTGTGAGTTCTATGGCTTTGACCACTTTATGCCGTTAGTGGATAGTTTCATACCCAAAAAATACCATTCGAACCTCAATCGGCTCTTGAATGTTTTTTAAAATTTGTTTTTTCGTCACGTGCATTTTTACATTAAAACGCGGTCACCGTGGCTGATCTTCAATTTACCATCACTAGAGAGTGGTACACCATGGTACTATTCCGTTTCAAATCCATGCAACCATTTCTAAAAGTCGTATGGCAATGTTTTAGCATTTGGGATGGATGTTGCACCTTGCACCGTAGATATTGCACCCTGCGGATATCGACTATTCAGACGACTATAACCATTGGCTCGTTTAGAGTTATGAGAGCCATAACAAGTCAAAATGAAGCTCTTTGTGAGTTCTACGGCTTTGACCGCTTTAAGCCATCATAGGTGTTAGCACCAAAATTGGTCAGTAACACCCTTACAAAGATTGTGTAGAGAGATTAATGAAGAAGGTAAATTAAGATAGAGAAAAATATGTCAATTTCAGTGCAGAGAACAAGAACCCCAAATTTATAGTGGTTCGGCGTAACTGCCTACGTCGACTTTGAAGTTGATTTCTATTGATTTCCTTAATAGCTGATTATGGATATAATATGTTTCTAATTACTTGAATACAATTGCAAAACCAAAGACTAAGTCTTGAAAGAGTGTTGAATGCGGCAGAGTTTCCCCAGTGTTCCCAAAAAACTCATCCTTTTCAATATGCCCCTGCCTCTCTATTTATAGACGATGGTGGGTTGGACTTCCCTGGTGGGCCTGGTAGCTGGATATCATGGCCCAAATGGAGTAGACTCTGTGTGCCAACCCTAACGGTCAAGTGCCGAACCATCATCTTTGTGCCGAACGATGCGATGTGTTGAGTGAGGGTGTGGGCCGATCGAGAATTGATGCCGAACGAGGAAGAGGCCGAGCGAGGCTAGAATGCTGAATGGTCCAGGATTGCTGAGTGAAGCATGAATGCCGAGCGCTCTTTGCATGCCGAACGTAGTGGTGTCGAACACCTAGGATGCCGAGCAATATGGAGGCATGCCGAATGAAGTGGAGCCGAACGTTCTGAATGCCGGACACCCTGAATGCCGAGCGTTATCAATACCGAACGCTCTCCAAATGCCGAGTGCTCTGCCATCCCGAACACTTCCCAATGTCGAACGCTTCTAAGTGCCGAGCGCTCCTTCCTGCCGAGTGTCCCTTTATGCCGAGCGCTCCTAAATGCCGAGTACTTGCTAAATGCCGAGCGTGACGATATGCCAAACCATCCAGTCGAGCCGAGTACCAAGTTGCCTGGTCGAATCTCCAAGAAACACTTGCCCCCCAAAGTGTATCGCGTGACCGAACATGATGCGCTTTGTACTACATGTCCTTTGTGCTTTGCCTCGAGCCCTGGCCTATCACTCTTGGGGGTTGTTTACTTGCGAATACCAATTGTGGAGGTGTGTGTCGAACGTAATGTAAATGTCGAGTGATACAGCCGTAGCCGAACATCTCATGCATGCCGAACAAACTGAGGCCGAACGACATTGCTTTGACCGGTTCTACCGGTCACTGTCGTTTCGCCTTCTTCTTCTTCCCTATAAAGTCAGTACGTCCCTCCTTTTTCTCTTTTCACTTTTCACTTCCGCTACTTTGTACTTGTAAACCTCGTCTGTTAACGGATACTAAAGACTTAATTAATCCTTCCTAAGCCCTCGATCTACTAACTAGGTACTGACTCCTTTATCTACATCCTTTCCATTAAACAGTTTCAATAAGAGGCTTAAGTTTGTAAATTAGAACCGTAGCCGAGAGGGAATCGAACTCGATTAGGAAATTTTTAGGGTAAACGATGTGGAGGAAAGGAAGGAAGAATTGGCCACTATGAACACGCGAGGGAGTTGTTGGTTGATGTATTGTGGTTCAGCATGGTTTCTTTGTGCCGAACCATATTGGAGGAGAAGAAAGAATGGAGGAGGAGAGGAAAATGACACCGTAGTTAAAGGAGGATTGCCGAGCGTTGGGGCACGACGTATCTCACCACATGCCGAACAGTGGGTTGGGAGGTTTGGGAGGAAGCATGAGTTAGATGGGATGCCGAGTGTTGTTTCAGCCGAATAGAATCTTAGCCGAGCGATACTTTGCCGAGCGCTACCTAGGTCGAATGTTAATTAGGCCGAACAAAAGTTTGACCGAACAATATTCAGGCCGAATGGTAGCTGGTCCGAACGACAGTTTGGCCGGTCGATACTTAGGCCGAACAACTTTTAGGCCGTGCCATTATGAATGCCGAACCATCCCTTAGCTTAGGCCGAACAATTATAAATGCCGAACCATTTTTTTACAGGACGAACACTTATGGATGCCAAACCATCATTTGTCTTGCCTAATCATATAGCAAAACAAGAACAGAGACTCTAGCATACTATCACATTGAACTGATCCGGGCCGATAACTTAAATTGACAAGAACAGACAAACTAGTAGTGCCAATGCCCGAGTCCAAAATTGAAAGCATCGCAAGGCTGGTTTTCGGAGACGGTCAGCAATGACAGTCTTCGAAGGCGGCAGTCCCAAGCTCAACTTTATATTATTAATTCTGTGACTCGTAATCTTTTAGCACTTAAAAACAAATGACTGCACTAGTTCACACACCACACGAGGGGAATTCTTGTGTTGTTAATTTTGACGATGATTGTTTTTCGAGTATAGTTCAATTAGGTACTCTGCAGGATTCAATATTTATTGGAAATGTCTAAGAGATCTAGTTCCTCCAAGATTTCTGATAGACCGGGACCGTCCACCCAACAAGAAGTCACGGATGTTTCAAACCCATCAACTTCCACTGCACATAACTTAGCCCCCAACGCTTTGGATGCAGCGATTCTTTTGGATAATCCTGTTGATTCACTGTCTTTGAAGGTCAATGAAGTTGCGCTCCGCGAATATGCTCATCTATGGGATCCCTTTTGACGACGTGTTGGTTCCCTCGGGGCACGATCGTCCACACTTGCCCCAAGTTGGATACACGGCGTGTAATAAATTCATGTGCTGGGATGGTAGCGTGCCACCGTTTAGTTTATTTCTTCGGGATGTGCTGCAATACATTGACATTGCCCCGTCGCAATTGCAGCCGAACGGCCACGCATTTATCTACCGTAGCTACATCCTCTTTATGATCGTCCTCTCTAGGTCTCCAACTCCTGGCGAAATTAGATATATTTATATGGTCAAGAAGTGGGGAGATAGTCCCTCTTACATGTTTCTCGAGCCCTATCGCAAATGCCCGATTTTAACCGGGGCGTGGAGCAAGTTTACCTTGTACAAACAGGAATGGTTCTATGTGCGTTGCCCTCTTGGTTTTGCGAGGAGATGGGTTGAAGGAAGTAAGTCTTCTTCTAGAAACGATACTCATGTTTGGTCGGTGCTATGTCTTTTTTAACTCTTGTTTCGTCTTCTCAGGAATCAATCCACGTCCTGACAGCTGCGGATATTCTGAAGCCGTTGAAGCTATTTGAGCTCTTCCCATCGAGGAACGAGACATCCGAACTATCATTTCAAATGAGTCACTATCGAGGTTCGGACTGTTAGCAGAAGGTCGTCGGGTAAGCCTCCCTAATGGCGTCTCCATTCCCAAGCCTGCATCCGATAAAGGGAAAAAATTGGCTGAGTCGTCACCACGTCACACCCCTGGTGCATAGGAAGAGGGGGAAATTTAAGGGAACGAAACACCCGAAGCACAAGGTGAGAACTTGGGTCCCACTCAGGATCCGTTAGTCGAAGTAGACGATATTGAAACGTCATCTTCCCCTTCAAAGAGGAAATAAGGGACTGACGTACAAGATTAGAAAGGAGAAGGTTGGCGGAACTTCAAAAGTTATACTTATTCCCACGGAGAAAGAGGCCTCTTCACTGCATGTAGAAAGTTCTTTAAAGGGCCTATCAAACCTCTCCATTCCCGATGACCTGCTCAATTATGATTTCGATGATCCGGAGGCATTTCACTTCATTCGCCTATCAGAGTCGATGCGGGCATTCTAACCCAAAGTCAGGGAGAGAAAGCTCCTCTTAGCAAAGCAATTGGTCCGTCGGGGGGAAACACTTGGACACACACGAACACTTGCACTTTAATTTGCACCTAGATTTTTGTCGTCACACTATTCTTTGCTAATTCGCTGTTATTTGAAGTCTGTACAGGTGACATGGGGCGCTCACATGGATTCGATCGTCTTCGTGGATCGTGTAATTTTTATCAGTCCGGATGGGACTCGAGTTCCGATAAATGTCGAGATAGAGATGGTGACGGCGATAAAGACCATCATTCCCGGGACTCATCATCTCGGAGGAAAACTTACTATCAGCCAAAATACCACCAGGATACCTCCTCTCACCCGGAGCAAACTAAAGACAAGTGCGGCCATAAGAGGTCGCAATCTGATGCCGCCGGGACCAACACTCCGATTCCTCTTCCACTCGACAATCCCGAGATTCTCACAGGAGAGGCGAACTTTCAAAGCCGGCTCCTCCCGCTCCTGCAACGGACCCATCGGTATCGAAGAGGCTGGCCGAGCTTAAATAAAAAATTTCAAAAATCTGCTTCGACGGCCTGAAATTCCTCCCGGCGATTCATCCTATCCCTGGACACGTCAAGCAGAGCGCCATCGCCTGTGCAAACGACGTCTATGTTCAACATGACGCATTTGTTCATTTGGCTGAAAAACTTTTTGAAGTCCTCGTGGAGCGCCAACATGAAATCGATCGCCTGAAGCTTGAGGCTATCCACGACAAAGATATCATTAAGGCTTGGGACGAAGAAATCGCAACTTACAAGTCTGAACTTGACGTCGCCCACCACAGCGCCAAGGATACCACGGAGGCCGTCACTCGTCTTGAAGCAACTCATAAGAAAGAACTCGACGAGGCGGTTCAATGATGCGGGGCTTTGTCTCTAGAGAAGGACTCTGTTCAAAAGGAGAGGGACGCACTCAGCCTCCATGTCAAGGAACTTGAGGAGCAGCTTCACAGGGAGAAGGAAGAGAAAACGGCTGCCCCAGAAGAGTCACAACGATACTGTGACGAGATCATTGCCACTCGACTTTTAAAAGAAAAACTTGAGGGCGAGCTTTCTGGGGTTAAGGCGTTAAAGAGTGAAGCCCGAGAAGAGGGCAAGAAGATGGCGTCCATCGATATCGACTCACGTCTTGAGGCGGCTAGAGAAGAAGGCAGGGAGGAGGTCAAAAATATGTTTGACCCTCTAATTGCTGAGTTCAACGCCCGCGTTCTCATGCATCGAGACTTGACTTTCTTGGGCGATGGTTATCTTGAATCTCTGGCCGAGGCATGGGAGACTTTAATCGAAATCAGAAAAGCCGAGCACGATATCGAAGAGATTGACGAGGGGGCCTTGATAAAAGAATTCCTCAAGGGAAACGAGCCTTCGGACTTGTCTGCAGCTAAAACTATATATGGCAAAGGTTGCCCCTCAAAGAAAGGGAAAGAAGTTATTACTGGTCCATCCGGGGCCGTGCCTCCAGCTCATGCACATACTCGATCGGCCTATTCGGCCGATACTCGATCCATTTGAGCAGCATATTGGTTATAATCCAGAGGACCCCAGCCTTGGCGTCCATATTCTGTCTCCTATTCCGGAGGGCGTGACCCCCTTGATGGCTGAGATCCTGCCGGAACCTGGTAGATAACTCTTCGCTTTACAATTTCAAATGTCATCATTCTTTATGAAGGACTATTGTATTCTAATGCTTTTTTTTTCATGCTTTCGCGTAGGTCGTTCTGATCCCCGGCCCACTCCGAGGAGCGATGTCTCCATGGAGGTGGAGGAAAAGATAGGTGAGGCCAGTCAGGCAGGAGAAGCTCCCGGGCCAGATGCTTAGATGATTGGGGCGCTAGATGGAGACAAATCTGAGACTTCTTCTCCTTCGAGGGGAGTTATGAAGTAGAGATCACAGACGCCTTCGAACACACATTTGAGCTGAGTATAAAGGAGCGGCTGGAGAAGGAGGAGAGAGAAACGACCAAGATCAAGGTTGAACCTCAAGCCGTGGACACCGACGATCCTTTGAATAAGCCACTGAAGATCATTCTCCCTGGCAGGTCTAAACCCATGGATGTCCCTCATACTTCTTCGGCTGTCACTCCTCCGTCGAAGAAGGGTACCAAGGGTAAATGCGGAGGAGAGGAGTCGTCTGAGAAGATAACGGAGGCGAAGAAGGCGAAGAAGCAGAAGAAGTAATCATTACTCTCGTTCAACGAGAGTCAGTCTAGATTATGCAAGTACTTTTGTTTTCTTAGTTTGTGTAAATAAACTTTTGATTCCGAGCTTCAAAGGAGTTGTAGTGGAAACATAAAACTTAATTTTTCTGTCTTTCCATAGCTCTTATCGTCCAATTTTCTTTGTGATTGTGATTCAAATCCAAGATGTTGTGAATATAATAGACCTCTCGGTTCATCTTCATATAGCTCAAAAATTCTATGAGAGCTGTCTGTTTTTTCTTCCGCGCTCCAAGCACTTAGAATATTTTCTAGTATGTGCGTCGAAGGCTCGATGACTTCAAGTCATTTATATCTAGTCCGCCTTCAGCGGACCTGGTCATTTAAATCGTTTATACTTGAGTTCGCATTCTGAGGACTTAGAGTACTTTAGTCCACACTCCGGGGACTTGGAGATACTGAAGTGTTTATACTCGAGTCCACGCTCCGGGGACTTAGAGTACTCCAGTCCGCACTTCGGAGACTTGGAGACTTTGAGTCGTTTATAATCGAGTCCGCGCTCCGGGGACTTAGAGTACTACAGTCCGCACTCTGGGGACTTGGAGATTTTAAGTCGTTTATACTCGAGTCCGCGCTCCGGGGACATAGAGTACTCCAGTCTACGCTCTAGGGACTTGGAGATTTTAAGTCGTTTATACTCGAGTCCGCGCTCCGGGGACATAGAGTACTCTAGTCCGCGCTCCGGGGACTTGGAGATTTTAAGTCGTTTATACTCGAGTCCTCGCTCCAGGGTCATAGATTACTCCAGTCCGCACTCTGGGGACTTGGTGATTTTAAGTCGTTTATACCCGAGTCCGCGCTCCGGGGACTTATACTCCAGTCCGCACTCCGGGGACTTGGAGATTTTAAGTCGTTTATACTCGAGTCCGTGCTCCGGGGACTTAGAGTACTCTAGTCCGCACTCCGGGGACTTGGAGATTTTAAGTCGTTTATACTCGAGTCCGTGCTCCGGGGACTTAGAGTACTCCAGTCCGCACTCCGGGGACTTAGAGATTTTAAGTCGTTTATACTCGTTCGTACGTCAACCAGAATAATACGGTTTCGTTTTCCTGTCACAGGATCATTATACGCAGAAACATTAGTCATTTATCGAAAAGATGACTTCAAGCCTTTATTAATGAGAGCAAGTTGAATTGTCTTACTACATGTCAAGAACTAGAAATAAAAGCGTACTGGAAATAAGTGCTACTAATACATGAAAGAAATAGACTAAGTATAATAATGCCGCAAGTGCTCGCTGTTCCAGGCTCAGGGAAGTCTCGCACCATCGACGGTCGCTATCTTGAAAGTTCCTTCTCCAAGCTTCCGTTCGATGACGTATGGACCTTCCCATACGGGATTCGTATAATATGGGATCGGAAAAACCCGTTTCAAAACGAGGTCTCCCACACCAAAAATTCTCGGTCGGACCTTTTCGTTGTAATATTTGACGACTTTATGTCTGTATGCGGTCGCTCTCAAGTTGGCTTCTTTGCGTTTTTCGTCAATGAAGTCCAATGATTCCAATAAAAGATTCTGGTTCAACTCGGGGTTGTAATGAGTTACCCGATGTGACGGAACTTCAAGTTCCATGGGTATGATGGCTTCCGTGCCATACGCCAATGCGAATGGAGTGTGGCCAGTTGCGGTTTTGTGGGTGGTCCTGTAGGCCCAAAGAGCCGTTGGAAATTCATCCACCCACTTTCCTCTAGCCTTTTCCAAACGCTTTTTCAATATGGACTTGATTATCTTGTTTACGGCTTTCACTTGTCCGTTGGCTTTCGGGTGAGCAACCGCTGCAAACTTCTTCTCAATGTCGCTGACAAAAATCTTTGAACTCCTTGCTCTCGAATTGAGTTCCATTGTCTGTAATGATGGTCCGTGGAAGGCCAAAACGGCATATGATATTTTGTACGACGAAATTAATAACCTTCTTGGTGGTTATTCTGGCCAGTGGCTCTGCTTCTGCCCATTTGGTGAACTAGTCGATCGCAACTATTGCATATTTCGCTCCACCTTTGGATATGGGTAAAGAGCCGACTAGGTCAATACCCCACATTGCAAATGGCCAGGGAATAACCATCTGCGTGAGTTCCATCGACAGAGCCCTCGGGATCTTTGCATATATCTGGCATTTGACACATCTTCTCACATAGTCTGCGGCATCCCGATTCACAGATAGCCAGTAGTATCCATAACGGATGACTTTGTTCGCTAGCGTCTGCCCTCCAGTATGGTCACCGCACTCTCCCTCATGGACTTCCTTCAGGACACGTTTTATCTCATCGTGGGCAATGCACTGGAGTAATGGGGTTGAGAATCCCCTTCGATACATTATTCCGTCCTGTATTACATAACGAGAAGCCTTACGAAGGACTTGTCGTCTTTCTCTCCTTTCTTTGGGTAAGATCTCGAATAACAAATATTGCCTGATTGGGGTCATCCACGATTCCTTCTCGACTTCTGTTTCTAACACGAAATCTACCTCCATCATATCTATACTCGGAGCATGGAGGGTTTCGACAGGAAATAATCCCATTTGTTGTACATCACCTGTGCTTGCGAATTTTGCCAATGAATCGGCTGCTCTGTTTTGCTCACGCGGGATATGTGAAATATCATAGTATTCGAGATTCGCTAGCAGCTCCTGGACTCGGACCAAATATGGGGCAAGTCTCTGCCCCTTGCTTGGTAGTCTCCTCGCACTTGGTATACCACCAGCTAAGAGTCGCTAAAGATCTCAACCGATTTTACTCCCAGTTCTTTAATAAGTCTTAAGCCGGTGATCAACGCCTCATATTCGGCTTCATTATTCGTCGCTGTGAATTCGAGCTTCAAAGCGTAGAAAATCGATCGGCTCTCAGGAGTTACAAGAACTATGCCAACCCCCAAACAACGGTCGTTAGATGCCCCATCGGTGTACATCTTCCATCGAACGGGAGGTATGACATTGTGATCGTTTGATTCGTCCGTCATAGTGAATTCAGCAATGAAGTCAGCTAGTGCCTGTCCTTGTATGGCCCTTCGCGACACGAACTGACTTAGCTCAATATTCCATTTTAACATCCTTCCGGAAGTTTCCGGTCGTTGGAGTATCTGTTGCAAAGGTTGATCGGTATAGACACTGATTGAGTGTGCCTGAAAATACGGGTGAAGCTTGCGTGATGCAATCACAAAGCAATAAGCTAGTTTTTCAATCTTTGGATAATTTCTTTTTGCCCCCGTCAAGCATTTTCTAACATAGTAAACTGGCTTCTGAACCCAGTCTTCCCCGCGAACCAAGGCTGTGCTGATGGCGTGTTGGGATACAGCAAAGTATACGTACAACATTTCGTGGTCTATTGGTTTTGATAATATTGGAGGACTTTCCAAGTGCCTTACAAGAGCTCGGAATCCTTCCTCACAGTCGGATGTCCACTCGAAATTCCTCTTTCCTTTCTTTAAGACATCGAAGAAAGGAATACACTTGTCTGTGGCCCTGGATATGAATCGGCTCAGCGCGACCAACTTTCTATTCAAGCTTTGCAACTGTTTTATGGTTCTGGGCACTTGTATATCTCAGATAGCCTATATCTTCTCCAGGTTAGCCTCTGTAACGACCCACCTTTTTGGACAGTTTAAACCGACGATCAAATCCACATGTCGATTCCAAACCGTTCAAAAGGGCAGATGGTTATTGGGGTAAATAAGAAAAGAAAAGAAAGAGAAATAAAGGAAATGAAACAACACAGAATCTCGCAGCGGAACGATAAAATATAATAGTCAAATAAACAGTTCATGAAGTTGTTTACTATACTTTGACAATTATTTATACAACATTTATCAGAGTTATACATATACAACAGAACAAATAAAATAATGCAGCAGATAGCATGATGCAAGGGTAATAATAGTAATAGTATACCAAATCTTCGTCTTCATCCTCCAGAATGGATCTTCAAAAATCTGAAAAACTCAGGACTGACCCAAGCGTAATGAAAAGACAAAACACTCGAGTCAAGACTAAAATATCCTTATGAAAGTGAAATCAATCGTAAATAAATATGAGTGTAACGGCGTCGGAGATGTTTACGGGGTTTGACATCTCCTATCCAGTGTCAACGTGCGTGCAATAACTCAAGAGATGTTACAGGATTTTCCATCTCTCAAGGATCCGTGAAACTATCTACTATGTAGTAATATACGCTAATTAGATAATGCCTATCAGTAATATAAAGTATCAAAATAGCGTTAAGGCGTTACCATAATCCCCCTTAACACATTTTATATTCCCAAAAGCATATACAAGACCGTAGTTTCCCCAAAACCGGAAGTCACCAGAGGGCAATCCATATGCTCAAGGTACAAATCAAAAACGTAGTGGTCGCGAATAGGATAATCAGTATGACAAAGTACATGAGGCGATACCAACTAGGATACTAGTAGTTGCGTGATCCGGACTGATGTTGGGCATAGCCAGCAGATACCCCAACACCGCGAAACAACACTCCCAAATCAAGGGGTGCACCCAAATCGAATCACAAATGTAATAGAAATGGTATTGAAGAAGTGTGTCGCTAGAGGTGGCGAACCTCAATGGCCCGGCGCGGCTCCTGTTTTAGTCATGTCAGGGGTCATCCAATAATCGTTCTCTTTCTTCAGTCAACGCGTTCACCAAACCATCCACTTCATTCTGGATCAACACTCCGCGTATAATAGTTATTAAAGTGGTTTTCGGTATCGACAGAGAGTATGTCCATATCTGATCCCGGTCTCTTTAATAACTACGTATTATTACACCGTTGGCTCTTTTACATTTCAAATCGATTCATAATTGATATCAAAATATCATGTTCGCTTCAAAAATCAAATTCATTTCAAATATCACCGTATCCTTCCAAATGTAAGATTTCGTTTCAAAAATCATTTTTCGCATCAATATCTCATTTCGATTTCAAAATCATTTCGAATTTCAATTTAGGTTGCAACTTCATTTAACTCAATTCGTATTTAAATTCAAGATTTAAATATAAACATTTCACCTTATTGACCAGCTTAGATTTTAGAAAATAGTTTTAAGTAGTTTAAAGTAGTTTTAAATAATTAAAATAGTTAAAATACTTTAAATCTTAAATGGATTTGAAATAGATAAATTTTAGTTTAAATAATTTAAATTGGGTTAAGTAGATTTAAAATAGATTAAAATAGTTTAAGTATTCAAAATGGTTTATATAACCGAGTAATTTGGAAAAACAAAATAAAACAGCTTCAAAACCAATCCATTTCAGTTACATCTTCCCAATTCAAATCAATTTCAATTTCCATTCTACCGATTTCAATTTCGATTTTAATTCAATTCAACGTCAACTTTGACTTCAAATTTATTCAATTTTATATCCACTATCAATTAATTCAATTTCAATTTATATCGATTTAGAGCTTGGTTTTTCAAAATATCCATTTAGAACACTTACAAGATTATCCATCAATATACGAGTTTAAATCCAAATTTCAAACATGATTCGATTCCAAGCTCGATTTCAAAATATCGCTTATATCTCACATTTACTTAATTATCCTTCAATACTCAAATTTAAATCTAAATTTCAAAAATGATTCAATTTCAAGCTCAATTCCAAAATATCATTTTTATGTTGCTTTTACGTAGAAATACTCAAAGTTCGAAATAATGTTCAATCTTCAAATCAAATAGATTTGCGAAATTCAATCATATCCCAAATTTTATTCCCAAAGCCTCAACTTAAATTATTTAACCATTTTCTTATACCAAAATTTATTCCAACATTCCAAACTCAATTTCCCGATAAATTCGATTTCTATAAATTTATTTCTATTTATAACTTTTAAATCGAACATTTAAATAAATTTCAAATCGACGATTTCAAAAATTATTAATTTAGCCAATTCGGTGTCCGTATATAATTTTCTATCCTATGACCAAATAATTTTTATTTCAATTAAATGTCAGGGATGAGTATATATTACTTAAATTAAATCACAGTATCATATGTATGCATAGCAGGATATATATAAGCAAATAAACATCCAAACATTCAACATCAACCAATAACATCTATCAAAATACATCATCCAATAGACAATACAATTCATGGCAGTTTCATAGTTACCAATGTCAGGTAATTTAATCGCAATTCAACTTCAATTTCAATTTAAATTTAACTGTCAATTTAATTTCAACAGTTAATTCAAGTGACAATCTATATGACAATTAAATTTTATCAAACAACGACAAATAAAAATCATAACACTTCATAATGTCAATTTAACTAGCATAAAAATATTTAGTACGGTGTGAGCGTTATAAAACACTCACCTTGATTTTCGATTTTAAATCAAATCAAACGACGTTCGATTTAATCCAAAATTTTCTCTAGCTCCAAACGATTCCAATCCAGCTCCATAGCGTAATGCTCGTCAATACGATTCCATCGCAACTGGTTTCGTCGCAATCCGACCTCATACCAAAAAGATAACACATTTTAAACTTTAACGAATTTTATATAATTCAATTACAATTTTATTTTTCAATTTCAAACCTACACATCTCAGCCGTAGATTTCAAATCCTAGGATCTAGGCCGCACCCCTCTCCTCCTCTCCCCGTTCGTTCCAGGCAAGAAACCACGCACGCGACTTAACCCAAAGGCCGCCTACCACAACCAATTACGCAACCACCTTCGATGATCTCGATGCCGATCAGACTCCGCCGCAACGAAGCCCACACTTGACTCCCCCACAGCCAGCGAGCACGGCACACTCGGCCCTCCCTAGCGCCTCAAAATTCGTGCCGACCGTACAACATTCATTGCCAAATTCACGTTGATCCGTCACACAATATACGATCTTGACCGTTGGATTCGTAGTTCGAGATGTACTCTACATCTTTCTAGTTGATAACTTCGCGAATTGATAAGTGGATTTGGAGATTTTGAGGGGAGAGTAAGATGAAATTTCTGCCATTAATAGCTTAGTGGCGGCCTGAACTAGGGTTAGGTTTTTTTTTATATAAATTTGTGAATAATGGCTATTTATAGGAACCGGTGAATATTGTTTATCCGGCTTTTCCAAACTCCAAATTTCGCGCGATAACTGACGTTCCTAGGGTTTATCCCGCGTTCCGGACACAATGGAATAGGTTTCGGAAGCTAATTCGATCGTATGCGTGACTTACGGAATTAAACGATCAATTTAAATTAAACCGATTTAAACGATTTTCTAGGCGTTTTGGCTTGCCCCGGACAAACGATAAATCCAATTGACACGAAATTTGAAATCTTACAATAATATCACATTACGGATCCGATGAAACTAGTTTCGTCGAAATCCGAGACTGTTTGAAAAATGACTATTTTAACTCGCCAAATTAATATTAAAACAATTTCAACGCGTTTTGAGCTGCCACGGTCAAACGGCAACTCCGATTGCTACGAAAATTGAAATCCAATAATAACTAACTATTACGGATCCAATGGAACTAGTTTCGTCCAATTCTGAGACTGTTCAAAATTTGGCTATTTTCCGGTCGATAATTAAATATTAAAATATTCAATTTTCACAAATTTACTTTTAATTCGATTTTAAAAGTTCTACAACATCATTCAAACTTTAATATGATAAAATAAAATTTTACAAATCATTTTTTATCATATTAAACCCGTTATTCAATTTATCCAATAAATTCCAATTGTAAAATCTTATTAACTCTATTATAATCCCAATATAACTTACATTCACTTTTGAAACCAGTTTGAATCATATTAAATCAAATTTTAATTATTCACTCTATTTTCATATATTAATTTCAATATCAAATTTATCATATCAAATTCGAAATTTAATTATACAAACATTTGTAATATTAAATTTAAACAAATTTGATTATTCTTAAATCACTATCTTTTGAAATATTCAAAACGAACTTATAAAATTTAACTTTTGAAACGAATTAAAATTATAGAACAACTATTTCCATTATACGGTTATTCAATTCCCAATATTAAATATTCAATAAATTCCATAAGTTTTAAATATTTAATTTAAACAATTTACCTGTTCAATATTCGATATTTGATTTGAATAGATTTTACTTATCAATCAATTACTCTATTATACCCAATGAATTCAACATTTATTATTATTCCAAACGACTTACAAATTTTTTTTCTAACACTAAATCATGAAATCTTATTAGATTAGCTATTTTAATTATCGAAAATTTACGGGTCGTTACACTCTCCCCCACTCAAAACTTTTCGTCCCCGAAAAGGAAAAAGAAGGGAAAAGGAACTAAGTAAAGAATTCAACATTTGATATATTTTATTAAAAATTATCCACTTATAAACAATGAAATTCCATTTATAAAGTCATAACTACGCTTCCACTAAGTTACTCCAAACGGCTTCCTAACTTTAAAAGTTAGTAATCAAAACAAGTTATAAAATTTTTTTAAACTTGAAAAATTTTCTAACACCCGGATTTTACGGAAAATTTCGACAGAGTCTCCTTTGCGCGCTCGATCGGAAAAAAAATATAACAGTATATATATCACAAATATACATCTCATCAAGTGATGAGGCATCCCGCAGGGAAAAAGTGTAAAAATACGATATGTAATCCGAGATATGTACCTTATATATTGTTAGCGAGCATATACGGCTAATATAGCGCGAAAGCGAGCTCCAAATGCGAAGCAAGCGCAATCCGCACCTACTAAACACTCAATAACTAAGTTAGAACCATGCATATAAAGATAGATCGATATACTTAGCCTACACAACATATATATAACATATTTAGCTTCAAAACTGAGATTCCAATTTCAGGACAGCAAACAAATCCAAGTTTTAGGTCACCTAAACGATAAAATTCGGCAACAGAATCTAAACAAAAGTTGTTGCATTCATTTCAGGCTTTCCGAAATGTCTAAAATCATCAAATTCGGACCATACGTTCAAATATTATGGCCGTTTTACTTAGAGGATACGCCTCAGCCTGGGCAATGAATTGCGTAGGTCTGCGACGTTCACCCACGTTTTCGACCTTCTAAACGACATAAAAACACAAAACACTTAAAACAAAAGTTTTATCTTAAGTTCTTAGCTTTCCAGAAAGTGCAAGATCATCAAAATCCGATAAATCAGTCAAAAGATATGGCGAAAATACTAAGGGTGTATACTACTGATTTTACTTATTTTTACACAGGACAGCGAGTAACATTCAAGTTTTCAACCTAGTAGACAAAGGAATTTTCTCAAGTTATCTAAACAAAAGTTGTGCTATAGTTTCTAAGATTTCCGAAAAGTCCAAGATCGTTGAATTTTGTTTAGCCATTTAAAAGTTATGGTTGTTTTCGTTTCAGCATATATTGGACAAATTTGGATTTTTCCCAAAATTTGCTTTTATTATTTCAAAGTGCAAACCATCAAAACTTCAAATTTTCTAAAGAACAATCATAAACACAAAGTCATTTATTTTCTTATTCATCCATGCAATAGGTTTACATTCAATTTGTTTCCGATTTATTCAAGTTTGTTTCATTCACATTTTAAATTCAAGTCAATTTGCTTCAATTTAAATTGAATTCAATTATATTTAATTTCACTTTGCTTCAAATTTGAATTTAATTATTTTAAAATTTTATTCCGTTTATTCAATTCCATTAACACTAATGAATTCTACTTAATCAATTATCATCCATCTAACAACCAATGCATATCAAACATTAACATCCATCCAAAATCTACACTAAATCAATTATACATTTCCAAGTCAATTTTAATTTCATACACTTCCAAGTTTATTGACATTTAGTTATATTCAAATTTGATTAGTTTCCATTTACCAATTTTTATATTTCATTAATTTTAAATTTTATTCATTCACTTATATATATCATTCATTTTACAGCTTAAATTTCTTTTATATTTACAACTATCAATAGATCTTCATATTTTATTATTCACTCTCACACTGGTATATTATTTCTCTACTTATCCTTATTAGAATTTTAAACCTTTTAAGTATTTGGTAAGTTATAGTTATGCAAATAGAATGTAGTTAAACAACATACAACTTCTTTTCATTTAAAGTTGAATTTTCAATTAATTAATTCTTAAGTCATTACTTAAATTTCACTATAATTTAATTTCACATTTACATTCACATATAGTATTTCCATTTTATATTAACATAATTGTGAATCACCTTTAAATGTTAATTTAAATTCCAATTATTTACTAACAATTTTATTTATATTTGCAAACCTTTAATTAAATGCATATTTCATTATTTAAACTTATACTTGTATATTATCCAATTAACAATTCATATAACATTTTTGAACTTCTTATATATTTTGGTAAGTTATATCTATGCTATAGAATGAAATTTAATACTATGTGAGTTTTACAGTTTCAATTTTATTTTAAGTTTATAATTTCCTAATTCTAAGGATTTCTACTTCAATTGATATTTTCACTTAGCTCTTAGGTTCATTTCTCATTTCACAATTCAGAAGTTACTTAATGATTCAAGTCTAAATTCATTTCAATCATTTAAAAAAAATCATTAATTATTAAAGGACTTAAGAATTCCAATCCCGGTTTCATTTCAAATCAAGTTTTGAAATAATATATATACTTATATAATTTATATATCAAATCATACTATAGAGAATACAAAATAAAATAAAATTTGAATCAAAACAAGGTTTAGACAAGCTATTAAGTGGTCTCCCCCACTCGGACTCTTGAAAATAAACGCCGATGATGCGTGCACTCATCATCGAAATCATTTTCTAGCATCCAGAGAAGGGAATATAACACTTATCATTAAAAAAATCCTTCGAAAACAATTTCAACTCAATTATACTATCATATAATACTCATATTATATTTTTCAAATTCTTGTATGTCTATTTCAAACACCGGAATTTAAATTCCCAAATCCAAGTTAAAATTCATTTATATTCATTATCAATTGTGTTTACAAGATTTCATTTTCCTAAATCCATTGTTATTTAATCAATTGTTGCAAATATTGACTGATCAAACAATAACGACAATAATCTAATATTATCATCTCCTAACAATCAATTCAATCAAAATGAATAAATATTCAAATAATTCTTTTATATAAAATATATTCCAAAACGATATTGTGTTGGTTTGTCCTATTCGAGTGTTTAGAAATTCCTATCGACGCCCTGGCGTCCCAAGTATCGACCAGAATTCATAAATACTCAAACGGAACAAAGTTAACACAATATAAAACCATTTTATATCAAATAACAAGTACGCTCTCTCATATACACTCAACTCATTCATATAGTTTACCTCTATTTCAATGAGTTATTCCCCACTAGAGCCAAGGTTTATCGCTAAACCAAAGCTCTGATACCAACTGTAACGACCCACCTTTTTGGACAGTTTAAACCGACGATCAAATCCACATGTCGATTCCAAACCGTTCAAATGGGCAGATGGTTATTGGGGTAAATAAGAAAAGAAAAGAAAGAGAAATAAAGGAAATGAAACAACATAGAATCTCGCAGCGGAACGATAAAATATAATAGTCAAATAAACAGTTCATGAAGTTGTTTACTATACTTTGACAATTATTTATACAAAATTTATCAGAGTTATACATATACAACAGAACAAATAAAATAATGCAGCAGATAGCATGATGCAAGGGTAATAATAGTAATAGTATACCAAATCTTCGTCTTCATCCTCTAGAATGGATCTTCAAAAATCTGAAAAACTCAGGACTGACCCGAGCGCAATGAAAAGACAAAACACTCGAGTCAGGACTAAAATATCCTTATGAAAGTGAAATCAATCGTAAATAAATATGAGTGTAACGGCGTCGGAGATGTTTACGGGGTTTGACATCTCCTATCCAGTGTCAACGTGCGTGCAATAACTCAAGAGATGTTACAGGATTTTCCATCTCTCAAGGATCCGTGAAACTATCTACTATGTAGTAATATACGCTAAGTAGATAATGCCTATCAGTAATATAAAGTATCAAAATAGCGTTAAGGCGTTACCATAATCCCCCTTAACACATTTTATATTCCCAAAAGCATATATAAGACCGTAGTTTCCCCAAAACCGGAAGTCACCAGAGGGCAATCCATATACTCAAGGTACATATCAAAAACGTAGTGGTCGCGAATAGGATAATCAGTATGACAAGGTACATGAGGCGATACCAACTAGGATACTAGTAGTTGCGTGATCCGGACTGATGTTGGGCATAGCCAGCAGCTACCCCAACACCGCGAAACAACACTCCCAAATCAAGGGGTGCACTCAAATCGAATCACAAATGTAATAGAAATGGTATCGAAGAAGTGTGTCCGCTAGAGGTGGCGAACCTCAATGGCCCGGCGCGGCTCCTGTTTTAGTCATGTCAGGGGTCATCCAATAATCGTTCTCTTTCTTCAGTCAACGCGTTCACCAAACCATCCACTTCATTCTGGATCAACACTCCGCGTATAATAGTTATTAAAGTGGTTTTCGGTATCGACAGAGAGTATGTCTATATCCGATCCCGGTCTCTTTAATAACTACGTATTATTACACCGTTGGCTCTTTTACATTTCAAATCGATTCATAATTGATATCAAAATATCATATTCGCTTCAAAAATCAAATTCATTTCAAATATCACCGTATCCTTCCAAATGTAAGATTTCGTTTCAAAAATCATTTTTCGCATCAATATCTCATTTCGATTTCAAAATCATTTCGAATTTCAATTTAGGTTGCAACTTCATTTAACTCAATTCGTATTTAAATTCAAGATTTAAATATAAGCACTTCACCTTATTGACCAGCTTAGATTTTAGAAAATAGTTTTAAGTAGTTTAAAGTAGTTTTAAATAATTAAAATAGTTAAAATACTTTAAATCTTAAATGGATTTGAAATAGATAAATTTTAGTTTAAATAATTTAAATTGGGTTAAGTAGATTTAAAATAGATTAAAATAGTTTAAGTATTCAAAATGGTTTATATAACCGAGTAATTTGGAAAAAAAAATAAAACGGCATCAAAACCAATCCATTTCAATTACATCTTTCCAATTCAAATCAATTTCAATTTCCATTCTACGGATTTCAATTTCGATTTCAATTCAATTCAACGTCAACTTTGACTTCAAATTTATTCAATTTTATATCCACTATCAATTAATTCAATTTCAATTTATATCAATTTAGAGCTTGGTTTTTCAAAATATCCATTTAGAACACTTACAAGATTATCCATCAATATACGAGTTTAAATCCAAATTTCAAGCATGATTCGATTCCAAGCTCGATTTCAAAATATCGCTTATATCTCACTTTTACTTAATTATCCTTCAATACTCAAATTTAAATCTAAATTTCAAATATGATTCAATTTCAAGCTCAATTCCAAAATATCATTTTTATGTTGCTTTTACGTAGTAATACTCAAAGTTCGAAATAATGTTCAATCTTCAAATCAAATGGATTTTCGAAATTCAATCATATCCCAGATTTTATTCTCAAAGCCTTAACTTAAATTATTTCACAATTTTCTTTTACTAAAATTTATTCCAACATTCCAAACTCAATTTCAAGATAAATTCGATTTCTATAAATTTATTTCTATTTATAACTTTTAAATCGAACATTTAAATAAATTTCAAATCGACGATTTCAAAAATTATTAATTTAGCCAATTCGGTGTCCGTATATAATTTTCTATCCTATGACCAAGTAATTTTTATTTCAATTAAATGTCAGGGATGAGTATATATTACTTAAATTAAATCACAGTATCATATGTATGCATAACAGGATATATATAAGCAAATAAACATCCAAACATTCAACATCAACCAATAACATCCATCAAAATACATCATCCAATAGACAATACAATTCATGGCAGTTTCATAGTTACCAATGTCGGGTAATTTAATCGCAATTCAATTTCAATTTCAATTTCAATTTAACTGTCAATTTAATTTCAACGGTTAATTCAAGTGACAATCTATATGACAATTAAATTTTATCAAACAACGACAAATAAAAATCATAACACTTCATAATGTCAATTTAACTAGCATAAAAATATTTAGTACGGTGTGAGCGTTATAAAACACTCACCTTGATTTTCGATTTTAAATCAAATCGAACGACGTTCGATTTAATCCAAAATTTTCTCTAGCTCCAAACGATTCCAATCCAGCTCCATAGCGTAGTGCTCGTCAATACGATTCCATCGCAACTGGTTTCGTCGCAATCCGACCTCGTACCAAAAAGATAACACATTTTAAACTTTAACGAATTTTATATAATTCAATTACAATTTTATTTTTCAATTTCAAACCTACACATCTCAGCCGTAGATTTCAAATCCTAGGATCTAGGCCGCACCCCTCTCCTCCTCTCCCGTTCGTTCCAGGCAAGAAACCACGCACGCGACTTAACCCAAAGGCCGCCTACTACAACCAATTACGCAACCACCTCCGATGATCTCGATGCCGATCAGACTCCGCCGCAACGAAGCCCACACTTGACTCCCCCACCGCCAGCGAGCACGGCACACTTGGCCCTCCCTAGCGCCTCAAAATTCGTGCCGACCGTACAACATTCATTGCCAAATTCACGTCGATCCGTCACACAATATACGATCTTGACCGTTGGATTCGTAGCTCGAGATGTACTCCACATCTTTCTAGTTGATAACTTCGCGAATTGATGAATGGATTTGGCCATTTTGAGGGGAGAGTAAGATGAAATTTCGGCCATTAATAGCTTAGTGGCGGCCTGAACTAGGGTTAGGTTTTTTTTTTTATATAAATTTGTGAATAATGGCTATTTATAGGAACCGGTGAATATTGTTTATCCGGCTTTTCCAAACTCCAAATTTCACGCGGTAACTGATGTTCCTAGGGTTTATCCCGCGTTCCGGACACAATGGAATAGGTTTCGGAAGCTAATTCGATCGTATGCGTGAGTTACGGAATTAAACGATCAATTTAGATTAAACCGATTTAAACGATTTTCTAGGCGTTTTGGCTTGCCCCGGACAAACGATAAATCCAATTGACACGAAATTTGAAATCTTACAATAATATCACATTACGGATCCGATGAAACTGGTTTCGTCGAAATCCGAGACTGTTTGAAAAATGACTATTTTAACTCGCCAAATTAATATTAAAACAATTTCAACGCCTTCCGAGCTGCCACGGTCAAACGGCAACTCCGATTGCTACGAAAATTGAAATCCGATAATAACTAACTATTACGGATCCAATGGAACTAGTTTCGTCTAATTCTGAGACTGTTCAAAATTTGGCTATTTTCCAGTCGATAATTAAATATTAAAATATTCAATTTTCACAAATTTACTTTTAATTCGATTTTAAAAGTTCTACAACATCATTCAAACTTTAATGTGATAAAATAAAATTTTACAAATCATTTTTAATCATATTAAACCCGTTATTCAATTTATCCAATAAATTCCAATTGTAAAATCTTATTAACTCTATTATAATCCCAATATAACTTACATTCACTTTGGAAACCAGTTTGAATCATATTAAATCAAATTTTAATTATTCACTCTATTTTCATATATTAATTTCAATATCAAATTAATCATATCAAATTCGGAATTTAATTATACAAACATTTATAATATTAAATTTAAACAAATTTGATTATTCTTAAATCACTATCTTTTGAAATATTCAAAACGAACTTATAAAATTTAACTTTTGAAACGAATTAAAATTATAGAACAACTATTTCCATTATACGGTTATTCAATTCCCAATATTAAATATTCAATAAATTCCATAAGTTTTAAATATTTAATTTAAACAATTTACCTGTTCAATATTCGATATTTGATTTGAATAGATTTTAGTTATCAATCAATTACTCTATTATACCCAATGAATTCAACATTTATTATTATTCCAAATGACTTACAAATTTTTTTCTAACACTAAATCACGAAATCTTATTAAATTAGCTATTTTAATTATCGAAAATTTATGGGTCATTACAGCCTCGATCCCCCATGCATTCACAATGAAACCTAGAAACTTTCCTGATGCTACGCCGAACTTGCACTTCAGAGGATTGGTCTTCGTTGCATAATGCCTGAGTATGTCAAAAATTTCCCCTAAGTATCGAATGTGGTCGTTTGACTGCCGTTACTTCACGATCATGTCATCCACATAAACTTCCATTGTTTTTCCAATCTGGTCTTTGAATATCTGATTTACCAGACGCTGATAAGTTGCTCCCACGTTTTTCAATCCAAAGGGCATCACTACATAGCAATACAACCCGACGTCTGTGACAAAACTGGTATGTTCTTGATCCGGGAGGTGCATCGAGATTTGGTTATATCCAGAGTATGCATCCATGAATGATAGTAACTCAGGTCTGGCAGTTGAATCGACCAGTTGGTCAATCCTTGGCAATGGGAAACTATCTTTCGGACATGCTTTGTTTAAATCAGAATAATCAACACAAGTTCTCCAGTTTCCATTCACTTTCTTCACCAGCACGTGGTTAGATACCCATTCAGGATAGAGGGCGTCGCGGACGAACCTATTGGCCTTGAGTTTGTCCATCTCCTCTTTGAGAGCCGCGAACCTCTTCGGGTCCATACATCTCCTTTTTTGTTTTATAGGAATGTACTTGGGGTCTATGTTCAACATATGACTCGCAACTGTTGGAGAAATCCCACACATATCGGAGTGAGTCCAAGCGAAAACATCAAGATTCGCTCGGAGGAAGTCAGTGAGGTTCTCGGCCACCACGGGGTCGAGTTGTGATCGAATTTTAAGAATTCATGATGGGTCATCCCGGCTGACTGGGATGTCAATTGTGAGTTCAGCCGGTGCTGCATTGGTTTCCCTTGGTCCTCCATCATCGTCTCTCGGATCTATGTGTCTATAGATCCGAGAACGTTGCTCGAGCCAGGGCTCAGGCGCTACTTGTCAATCATCAGCATTTTGGATGCGGACGGAGCGATTCACAACCTTTCCTTTCTCTCTACGCTGAGCCTCTCTCATCTCAGCCACATAGCAGGCACATCAGGTCGCCTGATCGCCGTGTACCACTACAACACCACTGTCTGTGGGAAATTTTAACGTCAGACAACAAAGGGCCAATGCTGTCCTAAATTCTGCCAAGCCTAGACGTCCTAGAAATACGTTATATGGAGAGTCAACGTCCAGCACTATGAATGGTAGGATTCGCACCCTCCTACGCTCGCCTTTCCCTAGTTCAATTGGTAACTCCACATATCCCACTGCATCCGTTGCTACGCCGTTAAAGCCATGGATTCTGGCATTGGACAGTTTCAAATCCTTAGCTTCCAGCTTCGTTTGGTCATATGCCTTCTTGAAGATGAAGTTAACGTAACTTCCACAGTCAATTAGAATTCTCTTCACAAACGTCGTCCCGATTGACGTAGATATGAGCATCAGGTCGATGGTAGGGGCCTCCACCATATCCGCGTCTCGGCTCCTGAATACAATATCATCATCCATCGTTCGCTGCTGCTTTGCAGGAGTCCCATCCTCCACATTCGAACAACACTCATACTCCTCATGTCTTAAAGAGTTAGCATATCGCTCCATCTCCTGCCAATTCTTATCCGTAGGATGAGGTCCGCCCGTAACCGTGTCGACAACCAATCTACCTACAGTTTGAGCAGGTTGTTCTGGTTGGCGTGGAGCATGCCCACGTCTAGGGTCCGATGTTACTTGTCTTCCATCTTGTGGGTCTATGACGAACTCCTGCAGCTTCTTCTGTCTAATCAACTTTTCAATAGCGTCATGAAGGTGCATGCGCTCCTCTGTGTTGTGCCCATAAGACTCGTGAAAGCGGCCGTACTTCCCAGTCCACTTCTGTTCCTCCGTTGATTCCTTTGGGCGTGGTTTTCTATACTGGTAAGTGTTGCAAGTTGACAAATAGATGTTCTCAAGTGATGCGTTGAGCGGGGTGTATTAAGTGTAGGTCGGGATCCTTGACTTCCATTTCCCCGTCTCTCTCTTCTTTCCAGGATTTCCACCTCTGAATCCTTTAGACTGCCTAGGCTTGTTTTGGACGTTGACTTGGGCTTTCCCCGAATTATTGCTAGTTTGCTTCATGACGACGGTACCTTTCTCAGTCTCCTTTGCAGGCCCTAGTGCCTTGTCTCGTCTTGTCTATCGATCTTCTTCCCTTGTTATGAACTGATGAGCTTTCGAATAAAAATGCTCCAGCATGGCCGGGGGCTTTCCCGCCAACCAATCTCCAAATTCAGAGTCTAGATCCACTCCACGCATTACCGCCATCAAAATTGCATGGTCGTTTTCATTGCTCAACTTAGTAGCAGCAACATGAAATCTCTACAAGTATGCTTTCAATAACTCTCCTGGCGCCTGGATTACGCTTGATAAGGACATCACATCCCTTGGACGAGTGGTGTGTATCCTGAATTGTTCTATGAATTTTATTGCCAATTCGTCAAAGCTGGATATAGACCATCGAGGAAGTCGAGTAAACCACATGGTGGCAATTCCGGACAGGTTGATTGGGAAGCACCTACACTTGGTTGCATCATTAGCTCTTGTAGAATCCATCATCCATCCGTACCTCATCACATGCTGCCTAGGATCAGTCTTCCCTTCGTAGGCGGGGATAGTCGGCATATTGAACTTCTTGGGGTACTCAGCCTACAGGATACCATCCGTAAAGGGAGTATGGCTTCTGGTCACTCCCCAATCTTCATTGGTCAAGCCTTGGTTCTCTCTCGTCAACTGCCTGACCATAGCTATGAAGTCCAGAGTTTGTATGGAGGATGGAAGGTTGGTTTCCATTCCACTAGACCGTGCGGGTTGATGTCCCGCCTGATTTGGGTCTTGGAGATTCGGGTGTCCGGTCTCTTCGCGGGCTTGATTCCCAACGCCTGCTTGTGCACCTACATCCTTACGGCGTCTACGCCTAGGAGGTTCGTCAGCTGACGTTGAACTATCAGATTCAGAATAAGGGGCAGGGTTACCTCCAGCATTCTGGCGCTCTTGCTGAGCGAGTTGAGTCATGAGGTTAGTGTTGGCTTGAATCTGCTCAGCAAGTTACCTTCTACTTTCCTTGAGTTCTCTTATCAAGTCATTGAACTCTGTTCGGGAAACGACTTCCGCTTGGTTTTGGATGGAGGGCCCTAGACCTCTTGTTGCTTGCTGATTTCTAGGTCTAACTTGTTATACACTAGCAGTTTCATGGACATCTGCATTATGGGAGGCCGATCTGGTTCATGGTCTTCCCATGGTAGAGTTGTTGGTTATAACTCTTAATAGAATCAACAGATGCATTGTCAATGATCTTGGATCTCCTCTAGGGGATTTATGGAATCCAGTAACTACAAAGCAGATCCTAACAGCCTAAGAATTTAATTCTCAGTGAAAGCACCAAAATGTTAGCACCAAAATTGGTCACTAACACCCTTAGAAAGATTGTGTAGAGAGATTAATTAAGAAGGTAAATTAAGATAGAGAAAAATATGTAAATTTCAGTGTAGAGAACAAGAACACCAAATTTATAGTGGTTCGGCGTAACTGCCTACGTTCACTTTGAAGTTGATTTCTATTGATTTCCTTTATAGTTGATTACGGATACAATCTGTTTCGAATTACTTGAATACAATTGCAAAACCAAAGACTATTTCTTGAAAGAGTGTTGAATGCGGCAGAGTTTCCCCAGTGTTCCCAAAAAACTCATCCTTTTCACTGTGCCCCTGCCTCTCTATTTATAGACGAAGGTGGGATGGACTTCCCTGATGGGCCTGGTAGTTGGATATCATGGCCCAAATGGGGGTAGACTCTGTGTGCCGACCCGAACATGCCGAATGGTCAAGTGCCGAACCATCATCTTTGTGCCGAACGATGCGATGTGCTGAGTGAGGATGTAAGCCGAGCGAGGAAGAGGCCGAGCGAGGCTAGAATGCTGAATGGTCCAGGAATGCCGAGTGAAGCATGGATGCCGAATGCTCTTTGCATGCCGAACACCTAGGATGCCAAGCGATATGGAGGCATGCCGAGTGAAGTGGAGCCGAACGTTCTGAATGCCGGGCACCCTGAATGCCGAGCGTTATCAATGCCGAACGCTCTCCAGATGCCGAGTGCTCTGCCATGCTGAACAAACTTGTCTGCCAAACACTTCCCAATGTCGAACGCTTCTAAGTGCCGAGCGCTCCTTCCCGCCGAGTGTCCCTTTATGCCGAGCGCTCCTAAATTCCGAGTACTTGCTGGATGCCGAGCGTGACGATATGCCAAAAAATCAAGTTGAC
Source organism: Allium cepa (assembly GCA_030765085.1). Classification (NCBI taxonomy): domain Eukaryota; kingdom Viridiplantae; phylum Streptophyta; class Magnoliopsida; order Asparagales; family Amaryllidaceae; genus Allium; species Allium cepa. Next base: position 186,474,190 of record CM060937.1, on the reverse strand, counting down.
CCGAGTACCAAGTTGCCTGGTCGAATCTCCAGGAAACAATTGGATAGTTTCATTCCTGAAATAGACTATCCGAACCTCAATCAGGTCCTGAAAGTTTTTTACCTTTCATTTTTTTGACACGTGCATTTTTACGTTAAAATGGAATCACCGTGGCTGGTCTTCGAGTTAACATCACTGGAGATGGTGCATCATGGTAATGTTACATTTCAAATCCACGAAACCATTTAGAAAAGTCGTACGACACTTTTTTGGCCTTTGGGACGGTTGTTGTACCTTGCAACGTAGAGGTTGCACCCTGTGGATATCGATTTTTCAAACGACCATAATTATTGGCTCGTTTAGAGTTATGGGAGTCATAAACAGTCAAAACGAAGATCTTTGTGAGTTCTACGACTTTGACCACTTTAAGCCATCATTGGATAGTTTCATACCCAAAAAAGACTATCCGAACGTCCATCGTGTCTCGAAAGTTTTTGAGCATTCGTTTTTTCGTCACGTGCATTTTTACGTTAAGACGCGATCACAGTGGCTGGTCTTCGATTTAACATCGCTGAAGTGTAGTGTATCACGGTACTATTCCGTTTCAAATCCATGCACCTATTTAAAAAAAGTCGTAAGGCACTGTTTGGCATTTGGGACGGATGTTGCACCTTGCACCGTATATATTGACCCTGTGGATATCGATTCTTTGGATGACCATAACTTTTGGCTACTTTAGAGTTACGGGAACCATAACCAGTCAAAACGAAGATATCTGTGAGTTTTACGGTTTTTACTCTTTTAAGATGTCATCGGATAGTTTCATACCCAAAAAAGACTATCCGAACCTTAATCGGGTCTTGGAAGTTTTTTACCCTTTATTTTTTCGTCACGTGCATTTTTACGTTAAAATGCGATCACCATGGTCGGTCTTCGATTTACCATCACTGGAGAGTGGTGCTACCTGGTACTGTTTTGTTTCAAATACATGCATCCATTTCCAAAAGTCATACGGCACTATTTTGGCATTCGGGATGGATGTTGCACCCTATACCGTAAATGTTGCACCCTATGAATATCGATTCTACGAACGACTATACATGTTGCCTCGTTTAGAGTTACGAGGGCCATGACTAGTCAAAATGAAGCTCACTGTGGGTTCTATGGCTTTTACTACTTTAAGCCATCAGTGAATAGTTTCATACCCAAAAAAAGACTATCTAAACCTCAATCGGGTCTCGGAAGTTTTTTACCCTTCGTTTTTTCGTCACAAGCATTTTTACGTAAAAACGGGATCATCGTGACTGGTCTTCGGTTTACCATCGCTGGAGAGTGATGCACAATGGTACTGTTCCACTTCAAATCCATGCAACCATTTCTAAAAGTCGTACGGCACTGTTTTGCGATTTGGGATGGATATTGCACCTTGCACATTAAATGTTGCACCCTATGGATATTGATTCTACGGACAACCATAACTGTTGGCTCATTTAGAGCTACACGAGCCATAACCAGTCAAAATGAAGCTCTCCATTTGTTCTATGGCTTTGAGCACTTTAAGCCGTCATTGGAAAGTTTCATACCCAAAAAAGACTGTACGGACCTGAATCGGGTCCAGGAAGTTTTTTACCGTTCGTTTTTTCGTCACGTGCTTTTTTACGTAAAAACGGGATCACCGTGGCTGTTCTTCGATTTACCAACGCTGAAGAGGGTTACACCATGGTACTATTCCATTTCAAATCCATAAACCCATCTCTAAAAGTCGTACGGCACTGTTTTGGCATTTGGGACGGATGTTGCACCTTGCACCGTAAAAGTTGCACCCTGTGGATATCGATTCTTCGGACGACCATAACTGTTGGCTCGTTTAGAGTTAAGGGAGCCATAAACAGTCAAAATGAAGCTCTTTGTGAGTTCTACGGAATTGACAGCTTTAAGCCTTCATTGGATAGTTTCAAACCCAAAAATGACTATCCGAACCTCAATCGGGTCTTGGAAGTTTTTTACCCTTCGTTTTTTCGTCACGTGCATTTTTATGTTAAAACGGGATCACCGTAGCAGGTCTTCGATTTACCATCGCTAGAGAGTGGTGCATGATGGTACTGTGCCATTTCATATTCATGCCCTCTAAATGTCGTACGGCACTGTTTTGGCATTTGGGATGGATGTTGCATCTTGCACCGTAGATGTTGCACCCTATGGATATCGATTCTTCGTACGACCATAACAGTTGGCTCGTTTAGAGTTACTAGACCATAACCAGTCAAAAAACGCTCTCTATGAGTTCTACAGCTTTGAATGCTTTAAGCCGTTAGTGGATATTTCGTACCCAAAAAATACTATCCGAAACTCAGTCGGGTCTCGGAAGTTTTTTACCCTTTGTTTTTTCATCACGTGCATTTTTACGCTAAAACAAGATCACCGAGGCTGGTCTTCGAGTTACCATCACGGGAGAGTGGTGTACCATGGTACTATTCCATTTCAAATCCATGCACCCAATTCTAAAAGTCACACCGCACTATTTTGGCATTTGGGAGGGATGCTGCACCTTGCACCGTAGTTGTTGCATCCTGTGGATATCGATTCTTCGGACGACCATAACTATTGGCTCGTTTAGAGTTACGGGAGCCATAACCAGACGAAGCTCTCTATGAGTTCTACGGCTTTTACCACTTTAAGCCATCAGTGGATAGTTTCACACTCAAAAAAAGACCATTCGAACCTCAATTCGGTCTCGGAAGTTTCTTACCCTTCGTTTTTTCGTTGTTTGCACCAAAAATGGGCAAACACCCTTCGGAAGTTTTTGAAGAGATAGCAAATAAAGAACTTGAATTGGAAATAGGGACTATCTAACAAAAACTCCAAGTCACAGAAAAATAAATTGCGCAGAAGACAAGGATTTAGAGTGGTTCGGCCATGGCCTACGTCCACTATGAAGTTTTTTCACTTTATTTCTTAATACTTGAAGATTACAAGTGTTTTTCAGCAAATTACAGCAGGAAATGGACTTAAATTCCAAATTGACAGCAATTGAGACAGCATGGAGTGATCCTGGCAGCGTTTAGACTTGTTCTTCTTCCCCAAATTCTCTGACCCCCCTTCTGAATGACCAGGGGGCTCTATTTATAGGCGTGGAAGGCCAAAATCCCGCCTAAATCATGGAGAGACTGCTTGGCACGTGACGGGGGACCCACAGGCCCGAGTTCTTGAAGTGCGTGCCCAGTTTGGGATCGATTTGAAGTGAACTTCGAATCGATCAAAAAATTGTCCAATTGCGATGAAACTTGGCGTGGACGTTCTTCGTCATGTAGACAAACTTCTGTAAAAATTTCATGGGATTTGGATCAGTAGATTGGGAGTTATGATCGATTCGAGATGAGGCATCTCGGTACGCTGGTTAGTTCGAATCGATCCTCTGGGTCATTCGAATCCATATGTTTCGAATCCATATGGTTCGAACCCTTAGGTTCGAATCCATATGTTTCGAATCCATATGGTTCGAACCCATAGGTTCGAATCGAACCTGTTGTATGAGGGGGCGGTGTCGCTTCGAATCGATGGCCCCAGATCGATTCGAAGTTGTTTTTAACGTGTAGGGTTCGAGGACAGCATGGATTCGAAGCTGTGATGGACCCGAAGCTTGTGATGGATTCGAAGCTGTCATCGATTCGAAGCGTATTTAGGCGGTGATGGATACAAAGTTTGATGGATGGATTCGAAGTACCAACTGGCTTGATGGATTCGAAGGAAGGCGTTGGCTGATGGGTTCGAAACGGATGGTTTCGAACACGATGGGTTCGAACACGATGGGTTCGAACGCGATGGGTTCGAATATGATGGGTTCGAATCATGATGGGTTCGAATCATGATGGGTTCGGACCGAGCAATGTGCACCTTCTTAACTTGAATCCATCATATCTTGAGCATATGACCTCGGATTGACTTGAAATTTGAATCGGTGGCTTCTATGGTCTTTCTTGTTACGCCCTATCAATTGTGGCCTAACCCGGACTCGGACAGAATTCATCGATATCCATAGCGGATTGAAGTACGATCAATCTCTGAGGCGAACTGTCTCCTGTCTTTGACCAACCTTTTGGTATCACGGCTTTTGTCCAAAAAGCGGGATAACATTTTGCCCCCCAAAGTACGTCTTGTGGGAACATGACGTGCTTTGAATAGTCGCCATTTTATTCTGAAGATTATTGCTCCCTTTTTGTCGAGACTCATATATCGTATTTCCGTAACCTTGCCTTGATATGATTGATTACTGTGTGATTGTGCCTAACCGTTGGCTGTCGTTGCTATAACAGGGTAAATATTTGATCCCTGCGAATGTTCAAAATCGAACATTAGCTCGTTATGTGTGTTCATACATTAGCTCCGCCCTTATTAACGTCGTGTGTCCATGAGTCATGTCGGTCTTTGTTTGCTGCCGAACTCCGTCCCGGTTTTCTCCTGAATCGATTTTAGATTCAAGCCAAAGTGTTGCTAATTAGTGGTTTTTAATGGGTTCGAAGCTTAGAAGGATTCGAAACTCCTGATGGATTCGAAGCTTAGATGGATTCGAATCAGTGATGGATTCGAGGACTCTGATGGACTCGAAGCCCTTGATGGATTCGAAACTTGGATGGATTCGAAGTTTCCCGTGGATTCGAAACTTGGATGGATTCGAAGTTTCCCGTGGATTCGAAACTTAGATGGATTCGAATCAGTGATGGGTTCGAAGACTCCGATGGATTCGAAACTGGGATGGATTCGAAAGTGGTCGTTCGAATCGATGGGAGTCGAAGTGACACTAATCCCTCTTGGAATCCGTATAAATACATGAGGCTGACTTCATTTTCACTTTTTACCTTTTACCATTGCTTTAGCTGCTTCTCCGAGTCGATTTCCCAGAGCCAAATCAAACGTGCTTTTTCACGAATCGACCAAATTCCTTCTAGCTTCCATTTGTAATCAAACTAAATCAGGTAATCAAGGGGTCGATTCGGTTTTGAGAATGATAGATTAATCTTTTTTGGCATTGATTCGACCCCTTCTTCTGGAAATTTTTGGAGAGTGTCGAGGTTTGAACGAAGTAGGCCGACTCCATGGAACTGAGGAATGCAAACCTTTGAGCCGTATCGATCAGGGGTGCGCGCTTTGAGTTGGTTTCGAATGTGTAGCTTTGAACCGATGATTGCAGGAGAACACAACAAAAAAGGCGTGCGGTGATGGATTCGAAACAGTGGCATTCTGATCGATTCGAAGGAGCTCACTACTGATCGATTCGAAGCAATGATACGTTCATCGATTCGAAGGAGTTCAACTCCGATGGATTCGAAGCTAGGTGGGACTCCGTGGATTCGAACCGCTCTTGATGGATTCGAAGGAGCACGATTTCGATGGATTCGAAGTCAGGTGGGGCTCCGTGGATTCGAACCGCTCTTGATGGATTCGAAGGAGCCCGACTTTGATGGATTCGAAGTCAGGTGGGGCTCCATGGGTTCGAGCTGCGCTGATTCGAGGTTCACCGATCTGACTCGTGTCGAATCGAGTCGATCGATTCGAACGTTCTTGCTTCTGGAACTTCCACCTCATCGATTCGTTCCAATACCTGAACTACGGCCACTTTTAAATCGAACTTTAACGAACTCACTAAATTTTTAGCATATTTGATTCCGACGAGCTTCGTCCTTTGCATGATCAAAGTTGACCTGACCTGTCTTTTTGAGCTCGTCGATGGCACCGTGACTTAAGCGAATTCATACTTGAATTGGTCAGTAGTATCCGAGGGACGCGAAAGCGACGGTCAGTGATGACGGTCGTTTTCGTTCTCTGATTCAAAAGCCTAGTCGTTCAGACACCGCGTTTTACTCTTGTAAAATTTGTTTTAGTTATGTATTTGCATTGCACGGCATATCCATATGCTTCACACCGGGGAATATACGGGCTTTCTTCGTTTTTAACGCTGCTTTTTCGTGAGTTAGCTAGTTATGGAGTCTTCGGGTTCTGAACAACAAGAGTTACAAAGCTTGCCTCCTCTGATGCAAGAAATTCCAGAGATCATTCCTGAAGTAATAGATCCTGCTCCGGACGAATTGCCGGAGGCCTTACTTATCGAGGATCCCATAGATTCCGTCCGATCTAATATTTCTGGAGCATTATTGGGTCGGATATGTTCGAAGCATAGCTTATCCCCGGATGATGTTTTGCTACCGGGAGTTGATGATAGGCCTCACAATCCACCCGAGGGCTATACTGCTTTTTATCGCCACGCTTGTGCGGCTGGAACTCTTCCCCCGTTTAACCAATATATCAGGGAGATGCTATCGTTCATTGGAATCGCTCCCGCACAACTTCACCCCAACGGACACGCGTTACTGAATAGTGTTTTCATCTTATTCATGGACCGCCTTTTTCGTCCGCCTAGGCCAGCTGAGATTAGACATATATTCAACTTCAAGAGCAGGGGTGATAGTCCATCGTTCACCTTTCTGGAGGCAGTTAGAAACTGCCAGATTGTGACGGGAGCCTGGACCAGACTCAGTTACTTTAAGAATGAATGGTTCTTTGTCCGATGCCCCCCAGGATTCGCTAGGCGATGGCTGTCCAGACGTAAGTATCGTAAATCGTGTTAGCCTTCTTTAATGGTCATTGTCAACACTTGAACTGACATCAGGTGTTTTTTCTTGCAGCTATCATATCAAGGCCAGACGGTAGTCGATACAGAAACGTCATCCGAAGTCTACAAGAGGTTCCGAGTGACCTGCGGCACATTGACTTGGTCTTAACCGATGATAACTTAAGGACACTGGGCTTAATTGAGACGAACCAGAGTATTGTCGTTGAAGGGTTTGTGAAATCGGCTCCGAAGGCAAAGAAGAGGACCGGTGTAGCGATAAGAGGAATGGGCGATGATGAGAGGACGCCTACTGACACCGGGCTAGCGGCTGATTTTCCCCAAGCAGGAAAAAAGCAGAAAGGCAAGGCCGTTGTTCCTAAATTTGCGAGACGGAAGTCTGTAATCGTGTCTCGCTTGATTCCTGGAATTATTTCTTCTGACTCCGCTCTTTGTCAATCAGGAAACATTTTCACAGGACTGGATGACGTTCCCATCCCGGAATGCGTTTCTCTTTATCACAAGTCCGGGTTGGTTGAGCTCCGGGAAGCGTTAGACATAAGTGGGCTTTTACCCATTAGTGCAGTCGAAACCTCTGGTTGGTCAGGGGCTTTGCACATTTGCATACACTCTCATGACACTACATGACTGCTTCACTCGCCCTATTGATTTTTCCTGGTACTTAACTGAACTGTATCTCTTTTCCAGGTAACATGGCTGGTCGTCAGACTACATTGGGCAAACTCCGGAGAGTGCATCACCCCTCAACCTATTATGAATCTCGTCGTGGAGGCCCCGATCGTGATCGTGACCGGAGGCAATATGGCCAGGTGTATTATGCAAAGGATCATCGCCGTGGTAACTCCAGCCAGGAACGATCAGACAGAGATCGTAGGCATCGCTCTCCATCTCCATCTCCTCCGCAATCCCGAAGTCATGTCCAGGCATCCGAGCCTCTGCGACATCAGTCATCTTCGCAGGTTTCGAGGCCTGAGCCACATCATTCTCGAACCGGGGTCGCAACGTCTATGTCTGGGGAGGAGACCCTTATTGAGTCTTCTGGCGAAGGGGCCATCAGGCTTGCACAACTGAGGAAAGATTTTCCAGAGATTTGCTTTGATGCTTGTATTTTTCCTCCCAATCTTAAAAGAATTCCCGATGATGCCGCGACTTCGGCGCTCAACTACACCCGTGACTTTTTTGCTCAGTACAAAGAATGGTACAAAGCGGCTGTTAAGGCTTCCAAAGCTGCCTTCGACCGGGCCCAAATCATTGAGAAGCTAGAGGCCGACTTGGCTCAAAAGAGTCGCATCGTCGACATACTCCAATCTGAGGCGGAATCTTCCCGCAAGGCCGAGGTCGAGTCGTTACAGAAGGTTGATGAGACATTAGCTGAAATGGCGAAAATGCAACAGGCACATTGTACTTTAGTTGAAGACTTAGGCCATCGATACAAGAACGTTGAATCTGAGCGGGATGCGGCAGTGAAGGAACTAGAGGAGCTAAAGGCTAGGTTCGCTGACATGAATAAAGAAAAAGACGACGCGAACGTGGCTGCGCAAGAGGCGTGTGAGCAGGCTGTATCTTTTCGGGCCGAGCGCGATGCGGCAATTGCAAGGGTTAAGGAGGTTGAATCGGAGTTGGAGGAGAGAGTCCAAGCAGAGAGGTTCAAGATGGAGGCCGAATTCGACGATCTTTTGGACACATATAATGCCAATGTATTGGAGCATAGAAATCTCTCCTGGCTAGGGGATTACTCGATGCCTCTCTACAATGCTTGGAAGAAATTAGTGGAAAACAAGAGGATGTCTTGTCCGGATTCGGTATTAGATGAGTTTGAGCTTGAGTCACGTCTGCTCAGCGAGGATGAGAGGAGGACCCTTCATGAAGCAATCATTTCTGTTGAAAAAGAAAGACTTGTCGTCCATCGAACGGAGGTTGGCGAAGGTTCGGGTATCGTGCACCATAGCGAGAATACTGAAGTCCCTGTTTCGACTTCACCCGAAGCTGCTGCCGTGGTTGATTCACAAGCTATTCCCGCCTACAATCCGGACCAACCGGAACTGTCTTCGGGCAAGACGCTCGTCCCCGAGCTTGTTCAAGCTCCAAGGCAAGGTAAAGTAGGTATTTCCCTTTACGTCTTAAAACATTGATTTTCGAGGGAATTTCTTGGTCTGATAGCTCTAATTTTGGTTGTTTAGTGACCGAGAGTGTCGCACCCGTGCTCCCTGTCCCTTCGGCTTTACATCCTACACGTGGAGTTATTGTCACCGAGGCGATTTCAACTGCCGCCATGGTTGGTGATACGGGAGAGGGAGGCTCAATATCATTCGATGTTCAAATGTTTGAAGAGCTATTTGGTCATCCTCTTGACCCCATGCCCGACCTCTCTTTTGTGACGAGCGGAGCTGCTCCAGTTTCTGGTTCGATCGTGACGACCACCGGCGTACCTAGCGCAGCTCAACTGTCTCGAGAGGAGGAAATTTTAGCAGAGATAAGTGCCGAGATGGCCAAGACAGTGACAGTTGGTCCCGGTGGTGACGTCGTTCCTTCAAGCTTATCTTCTCTAATGATGATTTCCCCTGGTGGCACAGTAACCGTCTCGAGTGTTGCTGAACAAGTATCCGTTACTGCTCCCATGCCCCTGGCTCGTCCTTATAAAAGGATCTCCATCCCTTCCAGTTCTGAGGAAGATGTTGATATCATGCCGGAACCGGAGGATGTTCCAAAGAAAGGCAAAAAGTCTCGTATGAAGCCAGGCAGTGGGTCTAGCGGCTCAACTCCGAGGAAGAAACACCGGAGGAAGAAAGAGTGAGCCCCTCGCTTTGTCGTGAGATTTACAGATAACAATTCTTTTGCCTTTTCTTTTGTTCTTTCTTGGGCCATGTGTATGTATGGATGCGGCCTCCACTTAATTGAAACATCTTTACTTGCCATGTAATCAAACTTGTTTTTGTTAGTTGATGAAATGGGAAGTTACACTTTTCTTCTTACCTGAATGCCTTGCAGTATTTGTGTTGTATCCGCTCAGTATTTATACAGCTTCGTGTCGTGATTTAATGAATGAGTCGGATTCTGAGTATATTATCACTTAAGCCAGCGATTAGCACCCAGCTTTTTGCCCCTTAGTTGCGGGGAATAATACTCATATTCTGGTGGCTGATTGCGTTTATTGCAAGCCCTGAACACATGCCTCCCCCCCTTCTGGGGATTCATGACAATTTGAGATTGATAATCTGTCTTGCATTCCAGGAATCTGAGGGTTATCGATGTTTACACTCCATTCCACGCTATGGGAATTGGGAGTTGATATTGATATCTCGGCCCGTATTTCGGGAACTTCGAATTGTTACTTGTACTTTGATTCGCGCTTCGGGAATCTGGATTAAATGTTTATACTCCAATTCGTACTCTGGGAAGTTGGAGTCCGTTCGCGCTCTGGAAACGACTTATTGGATGTTTTATACTCCAATTCACACTTTGGGAAGTTGGAGTCCGTTCGCGCACTGGAAACGACTTATTGGGTGTTTTATATTCCAATTCACACTCTGGGAAGTTGGAGTCCGTTCGCACTCTGGGAACGATTCATTGGATGTTTTATACTCCAATTCACACTCTGGGAAGTTGGAGTCCGTTCGCGCTCTGGGAACGACTTTTTGGATGTTTATACTCCAATTCACAATCTGGGAAGTTGGAGTCCGTTCGCACTTTGGGAATGATTTATTGGATGTTTTATACTCCAATTCACACTCTGGGAAGTTGGAGTCCGTTCGCGCTCTGGGAACGATTTATTGGATGTTTTATACTCCAATTCACACTCTGGGAAGTTGGAGTTAGTAAAAGGATTGTCGTGTATCAATCCCTGTGAGTGCTGGTATTGTGTTTTGCCCCCGAGCTCGGGTCTTATTTAGTAAATTTGAACTTGTAATAAGGCAACTGATGTTGTCATGCTTCTTTTGTTTCAGCAATAAAACGCCATCTCTTCGAGCCAAAAGTTGTGATTCATTGAAAATAGCACATAATATCACATTGCCAATGACTAGGCAATGTGCCAACTTGGTTGCCAACTTTTCTAGCCTTGGATAATTTCTCGAGGCAATGACTAGGCAGTATGCCAACTTTTCTAGCCTTGGATAATTTCTCTCGGCCCCGGTTAATCGTTTACTGACGTAATAGACTGGTTTCTGTGTTCGGTCTTCCTCTCGAACCAATGCAGCACTAACAGCGTTTTTAGATACAGCTGGATAAAGGTATAATTGCTCGTGATCAACAGGTTTTGAAAGAATCGGAGGTGTGGAAAGATGCTGGATTAGCGATCGAAACGCGTCCTCACATTCCGTAGTCCATTCGAAGTTTCGTTTCCCTTTTCGGATCAGATCGAAAAAGGGTATGCATTTATCCGTTGATCTCGAGATGAACCTGCTCAGCGCTGCAATCTTTCCGTTGAGACTCTGAACCTGTTTTATGGTCCTCGGGGTTTGAAGATTCCTGATTGCCCAGATCTTCTCGGGGTTGGCTTCTATTCCCCGGGCGTTGACGATGAATCCAAGGAACTTTCCGGAAGCAACCCCAAAATGACATTTTAACGGATTTAGCTTCATCCCATATTTCCGGAGGACATTGAACATTGACTCCAAGTCCTTGACATGATCAATGGAGTATCGTGATTTTACCAACATGTCATCCACATAAACCTCCATGGTTTTCCCGATCTGATCGGCAAACATCCGGTTGACTAAGCGTTGGTAAGTTGCTCCGGCATTCTTTAAACCAAAAGGCATGACCATGTAGCAGTATAGTCCTAGGTCAGTTACGAAGCTTGTATGTTCTTGATCGGGCACATGCATGGGTATCTGATTGTACCCAGAGTAAGCATCCATGAAAGACAATAATTCGTGTCCGGCCGTCGAATCCACAAGTTGATCGATTCGAGGAAGTGGAAAACTGTCTTTTGGACAAGCCTTATTTAAGTCAGAGTAGTCGACGCACGTTCTCCATTTTCCATTCGGTTTGCGGACAAGTACAGGATTGGATACCCATTCCGGGTATAAAGCATCTCGGATAAACCCATTCGTCTTCAACTTATCGACTTCTTCTTTGAGGGCGGCAGATCTCTCTGGATCCATACCGCGTCTCTTTTGCCTGATCGGGATGTATCGCGGGTCAATATTTAAGGTGTGGCTCGCGATGTCCGACGAGATTCCACACATATCGGAGTGCGTCCAGGCGAATACGTCTAGATTCTCTTGGAGAAATTCGACCAATTCCTGTTGTGCTTGTAGGTTTAGCTGAGACCCAATTTTCAATATTTTCGAATCGTTATTGTCATCAATTGGAACATCGATCGTCAGCTCGGCTGGAGAAGCTTGATTTTCTTTGGATTCATCATTATCTTCAGTGTCTCGAGGGTCAAGATCCTTCTGGAATTGGTCGTGGTGCCCGGGCCGAGGCCCAGGCGCTAATTGTCAATCGTCGGCAAAGCGGACGCGGAGAGATTCCCCCACGCCCTTTCCCTTCTCCTTCCTTTGCGCTTCTCGTAGTTCAGCAACATAACAGGCTCTCCCGGCAGCCTGGTCCCCTTGAATGACCCCAATCCCGTGGTCAGTCGGGAACTTTAGAGTCAAACACCACGGGGCAATTGCTGCCCTAAATTCTGCAAGGGCTGGTCGGCCCAAAAAGGCATTATAGGGTGAATGGATATCCAGGACAACAAACTGTAACATTCGGACTCTACGGCGTTCTCCGTTTCCCAATTCTACTGGCAATTCCACCATCCCGGTGGGTATATTAGCACTTCCATCGAAGCCGTGGATCCTACATTGACAAGGCTTTAGATCTTTAGCTTCCATCTTCATCTGATCATATGCCCCTTTAAACAAGATGTTTACTGAGCTTCCACTGTCTACCAGGATCCTCTTCATCCAAGCAGGACCAACCTGTGCGGATATGACCAGTGGGTCTATGGTCGGGGCTTCGACTTTGTCAGCATCTCGGTTTCTAAAGATGATATCATCCGTCATCGTCTTCTGTTGTTTAGCCGGAGCCCCTTCATCAAGTGTACTACAGCTTTCAAAACTTACGTGCCTGATCGAATTGGCGTATGATTCCATTTCCCTCCAACTTCGATCCGCTGGATGAGGGCCACCACTGACTGTATTTATGACCAACCTTCCGCTTGTACGGGCGGGCTCTTCCTGTTTTTCTTGGTTCTGCGCACGATTTTGGTTTGACGGGCCCACACCACCGGTTTGTGGTGCTCGCACAAATTGATCCAACTTCCTCTCTCTGATCAGTTTTTCAATAAGGTCTTGCAGATGCCTGCAGTCATTGGTGTTGTGTCCATAGCTTTCGTGAAATCTACAAAACTTCCCTGTTTGAATCTGTTTCTCCGATGATAATTTCGGAGTCGGCTTCTTATATTGCATTGCATTACAGTTTTGTAGATATACGTTTTCCAATGTCGTATTCAGTGGTGTATAGTTTTCAAACATTTGCGCCCTACGTCGGGGGCCACGGTTCTGATCCTGCTTCTTATTCCTATTATCGCCATTTCTTGGCTGGGTTTGCTTGTTCTGAATATTCAACTGCACCCTTCCTGAGCCCTCTCCTGACTGTTTAACCGCCACATTGCTTTGAACCCCCTCCTTGTTGGGCCTTGCATCGTCCTGCTTCCTAGATTGTTTCGCATCCTCACGCCTTAGGAATTGGGCGGCTTTGGAATAGAAACGATCCAACGACGCGGGAGGTTTTCCAGCTAGCCAGTTTCCAAAATCAGAGTCGGGGTCAATCCCCTTAGTAAGAGCCATCAAGATTGAATTATCATTGGGGTTAGTGATTTCTGCGTAGGCGGCGTTGAATCTTTCCAGGTATCGCCTGAGTGTTTCCCCAGGAACTTGAGTGACACTAGATAAAGTGTTTACGTCTTTAGGCCTGGCGATGTGCATACGGAATTGTTCGATAAACTTGGTTGCCAACTGGTCAAACGAGGAGATAGACCGTGGTGGTAATCGTGTAAACCACATTGTCGCAATCCCCCCCCAAGGAAATAGGAAAACTGCGGCACTTTACTGCATCATCAGCTCTTGCAGCAGTCATTGACCATTCGTACTTTAGAATATGCTGGCTAGGGTCGGAGTTTCCTTCATACATGGGCAAAGCCGGCATTCTGAATCGCCGGGGAGGCTCAGCATATAATATGTCATCGGTGAACGGGGTGTGACTTCGAGAGATCCCCCAATCGTCATTTGTCAAACCTTGACTTTCGCGAACCATTTGGCGGACCATAGCTGAGAGATCAGGTGTTGCTGTATCCGAAGGGTGTCGAGCCAAAGTGTGGTCGGGCTCCATAGTGCGAGGTGGGATCGGGCGCTGTCGACGATCCGAATCTCGCCTCCTTGGCTCGACATCTTTTGGGATATTCGGTCCTGGGACACGTTCCTGTGGGTGGTAGTTTGGACTGGAGTGATTTCGGGTGTCAACTCCTGTGCCAACTGCGGTGGCTTGGTTATCTGCGGTGTGCTGTGGCATAGTGCCTCCTCGAGAGGAGGGTCCCGTATGAAAACTGGCAGAGGGGCCAACTCTTATTTGCCCAACAGTCAATGTCTGCCGGAGGCCAGAAGCATGCGCATGACTTCCGTCTAGCCTGGGGCGCGTAGATCTGCCATTATAGTCGGATGAGGCAGAGCTTTCCGTGGAAGAATGCGGAGCGTGGTCCCTCTTTGATCTCCTTCGCCCTTGGTGGTTTAGTTGGTTAGCCAATTCAGCATTGATACGTAGCTGCTCAGTTAGCTGTTGTCGGCTTTTAGTTAATTCCTGCAGTAATGTTTGGAACTCCTGTCTTGTAACCGGACCCGACTGATCCGTTTGCCCAACGGTATCCTGATTGGCTGACTGTAGCTGTGCGGGATTCTGCCTATCCTGACCTTCTTGGTTACCAATGTTGGAAGTGGTTCTCGTACTAACCATCCTGTAGGTTGGATTCCTATCCTAGATTTTGAGCAAACCTGAAAAGAATGGATGGAATCTGAATTTGAAGTCTGGATCTCCCTCTTAGATTTGTGCAATCCGGTATCGAAGATAGATCCACGGAGCGGGAGAAAGAACTGGTTCTTTTTTGTTCTCAGTGAAAGCACCAAAATGTTTGCACCAAAAATGGGCAAACACCCTTCGGAAGTTTTTGAAGAGATAGCAAATAAAGAACTTGAATTGGAAATAGGGACTATCTAACAAAAACTCCAAGTCACAGAAAAATAAATTGCGCAGAAGACAAGGATTTAGAGTGGTTCGGCCATGCGCCTACGTCCACTATGAAGTTTTTTCACTTTATTTCTTAATACTTGAAGATTACAAGTGCTTTTCAGCAAATTACAGCAGGAAATGGACTTAAATTCCAAATTGACAGCAATTGAGACAGCATGGAGTGATCCTGGCAGCGTTTAGACTTGTTCTTCTTCCCCAAATTCTCTGACCCCCCTTCTGAATGACCAGGGGGCTCTATTTATAGGTGTGGAAGGCCAAAATCCCGCCTAAATCATGGAGAGACTGCTTGGCACGTGACGGGGGACCCACAGGCCCGAGTTCTTGAAGTGCGTGCCCAGTTTGGGATCGATTCGAAGTGAACTTCGAATCGATCAAAAAATCGTCCAATTGCGATGAAACTTGGCGTGGACGTTCTTCGTCATGTAGACAAACTTCTGTAAAAATTTCATGGGATTTGGATCAGTAGATTGGGAGTTATGATCGATTCGAGATGAGGCATCTCGGTACGCTGGTTAGTTCGAATCGATCCTCTGGGTCATTCGAATCCATATGTTTCGAATCCATATGGTTCGAACCCTTAGATTCGAATCCATATGTTTCGAATCCATATGGTTCGAACCCATAGGTTCGAATCGAACCTGTTGTATGAGGGGGCGGTGTCGCTTCGAATCGATGGCCCCAGATTGATTCGAAGTTGTTTTTAACGTGTAGGGTTCGAGGACAGCATGGATTCGAAGCTGTGATGGACCCGAAGCTTGTGATGGATTCGAAGCTGTCATCGATTCGAAGCGTATTTAGGCGGTGATGGATACAAAGTTTGATGGATGGATTCGAAGTACCAACTGGCTTGATGGATTCGAAGGATAGCGTTGGCTAATGGGTTCGAAACGGATGGTTTCGAACACGATGGGTTCGAACACGATGGGTTCGAACGCGATGGGTTCGAATATGATGGGTTCGAATCATGATGGGTTCGAATCATGATGGGTTCGGACCGAGCAATGTGCACCTTCTTAACTTGAATCCATCATATCTTGAGCATATGACCTCGGATTGACTTGAAATTTGAATCGGTGGCTTCTATGGTCTTTCTTGTTACGCCCTATCAATTGTGGCCCAACCCGGACTCGGACAGAATTCATCGATATCCATAGCGGACTGAAGTACGATCAATCTCTGAGGCGAACTGTCTCCTGTCTTTGACCAACCTTTTGGTATCACGGCTTTTGTCCAAAAAGCGGGATAACATTCGTCACATGCATTTTTATGTTAAAACGCGATCTCCATGGCTGGTTTTCGATTTACCATCGCAGGAGAGTGGTGCACCATGGTACTATTCCATTTCAAATCCATGCACCCATTTCTAAATGTGGTACGGCACTGTTCTAGCATTTGGGATGGATGCTGCACCATGCATCGTAGATGTTGCACCCTGTGGATATCGATTCTCCGGACGACCATAACCGTTGGCTCGTTTAGAGTTACGAGAGCCATAACAAGTCAAAATGAAGCCCTCTATGAGTTCTATGGCTTTGTCTTATTTAAGCAATCATTGGATAGTTTCATTCCCAAAAAAGAATATCCGAACCTCAATCGGGTCTCGGAAGTTTTCTACCCTTCGTTTTTTCGTCACGTGCATTTTTACGTTAAAACGGGATCACCATGGCTGGTCTTCGATTTACCATCGCTAGAATGTGGTGCACCATGGTACTGTTCCATTTCAAATCCATGCACTCATTTCTAAAATTCGTATGACAATGTTTTGAAATTTAGGATGGATGTTGCACCTTGCACCGTAGATGTTGCACCCTGTTGATATCGATACTTTGACGACCATAACTGTTGGCTTGTTTAGAGTTATGGAAGTCATATCTAGTCAAAACGAAGCTCTCTGTGAGTTCTACGGCATTGACTGCTTTAAGCTATCATTGGATAGTTTCATACCCGAAAAAGATTATCCGAACCTCAATCGGGTCTTCGAAGTTTTTTACCGTTCATTTTTTTCGTCAAGTGCATTCTTACGTTAAAACGCGATCACCATGGCTAGTCTTCGATTTACCCTTGCTAGAGAGTGTTGCACCATGGCACTGTTCCGTTTCAAATACATGCACCCATTTCTAAAAGTCGTACGTCACTGTTTTGGCATTTGGAACGGATGTTGCACATTGCTCCGTAAATATTGCACCCTGTGGATATCGATTCTTCGGACGACCATAACCGTTGGCTCGTTTAGAGCTATGGGAGCCATAACCAGTCAAAACGAAGCTCTCTGTGAGGTCTACGCTTTTGACCACTTTAAGATATCACTGGATAGTTTCATACCCAAATAAGACTATCCGAAGCTCAATCGGGTCTTGGAAGTTTTTTACCCTTCGTTTTTTCGTCACGTCCATTTTTACGTAAAAAGGGGACACCGTGGTTGGTCTTTGATTTACCATTGCTGGAGAGTGGTGCACCATGGTACTGTTGCGTTTCAATGCGTGCACCCATTTTTAAAAGTCGTACGACATTGTTTTGGAATTTGGGATGTATATTGCACCTTGCGTCGTAGATGTACCTTGTGGATATCGATTCTTTGGACGACCATAACTGTTTGCTCGTTTAGAGTTACATAAGCCATAACCAGTCAAAACAAAGCTCTCTGTGAGTTCTATTACTTTTACCGCTTTAAGCTATCATTCGATACTTTCCTATCCAAAAAATTCTATTCGAATCTCAATCGGGTCTTGGAAGTTTTTTACCCTTCATTTTTTTTATCACGTGCATTTTTACGTCAAAACATGATCTGCGTGGTTGATCTTCGATCTACCATCGCTAGAGTGTAGTGCACCGTGGTACTGTTCCGTTTCAAATCCATGCACCTATTTCTAAAAGTCGTACGACACTGTTTTGGCATTTGGGATGGATGTTGCACCTTGCACCGTAGATGTTGCAATTTGTGGATATCGATTCTTCGGACGACCATAACTATTGACTCGTGTAGAATTATGGGAGCCGTACCTAGTCAAAACGAAGCTCTCAATAAGTTCTACAGCTTTGACCACTTTAAGCTGTCAGTGGATAGTTTCATACCTAAAAAAAGACTATTCGAACCTAAATCGGGTCATGAAAGTTTTTTACCCTTTGTTTTTTCATCACGTGCATTTTTACCTTAAAATTGGGTCACCATGGCCGGTCTTCGATTTAAAATCGCTGGAGAGTGGTGCACGATGGTACTGTTCCATTCCAAATCCATGCACCCATTTATAAACGTCAAATGGCAATGTTTTGGCATTTGGGACAGATGTTGCACCTTGCACCATAGATGTTGCACCCTATGGATAGCGATTCTTCGGATTATCATAACTGTTGGCTCGTTTAGAGTTATGAGAGCCATAACCAGTCAAAACGAATCTCTCTGTGAGTTCTTTGACTTTGACCACTTTAAGCCATCATTGGTTAGTTTCATACCCAAAAAAGACGATCCGAACCTCAAACGGGTCTTGAAAGTTTTTACCACTCGTTTTTTCGTCCCGTGCATTTTTACGTTAAAACACGATCACCGTGGCCGATCTTCGATTTACTATCACTGGAGAGTGGTGCGCCATGGTACTGTTCCATTTTAAATCTATGCACCCATATTTAAAAGTTGAACGGCATTGTTTTGGCATTTGGGACGGAGGTTGCACCTTGCACCCTGTGGATATCGATTCTTCAGATGACCATAACTATTGGCTCGTTCAGACTTACGGGAGCCATAACTCGTCAAAATGAAGCTCTCTGTGAGTTCTACGGCTTTGATCGCTTTAAGTAATCATTTGATAGTTTCATTGCCAAAAAGACTATCCGAACCTCAATCGGGCCTTGGAAGTTTTTTACCCTTCGTTTTTACGTCACTTGCATTTTTACGTTAAAACGCGATCACCGTGGATGGTCTTCGATTTACCATCATTGGAAAGTGGTGCTCCATGGTACTATTCATTTTCAAATACACGCACCCAAGCTGTACGACACTGTTTTGGCATTTGGGACGGATGTTGCACCTTGCACCGTAGATGTGGCACCATGTGGATATCGATTCTTCGGACGACCATAGCTGTTGCCTCATTTATAGTTCCGGGAGCCATAACCAGTCAAAACGAAGCTCATTTTGCATTCTATGGCAATGACCGCTTCAAGCCGTCAGTGGGTAGTTTCATACCCAAAAAATAACCATCTGAACCTCAATCGGGTCTCGGAAACTTTTTATCCTTCGTTTTTTGGTCATGCGCTTTTTTACGTTAAAGCGAGATCACCGAGGCTGGTCTTCGATTTACCATCGCCAGAGAGTGGTGCACCATGGTACCTTTCCGTTTAAAATCATGCACCCATTTTTAAAAGTTGTATGACACTATTTTGGCATTTGGGATGGATGTTGCACCTTGCACTGTAGATATTGCACCCTGTGGATATCGATTCTTCGAACGACCATAATTGTTGGCTCGTTTAGAGTTACGGGAGCCATAACCAGTCAAAACGAAGCTCTTTGTGAGTTCAATGGCTTTGATGGCTTTAAGCCATCACCAGATAGTTTCATATCGAAAAAAGACTATTTGAACCTCAATCTGGTCTTGGAAGTTTTTTATCCTTCGTTTTTTCGTCATAAGCATTTTTACGTTAAATTGCAATCACCGTGGCTAGTCTTCGATTTACCTTTAATGAGAGTGTTGCACCATGGTACTATTCCATTTCAAATCGATGCACTTATTTCCAAAAGTCGTACAGAACTGTTTTAGCATTTGGGACGGATGTTGAACCTTGCACCGTAGATGTTGCACCATGTGGATATCGATTCTTCAGACGACCATAACTGTTGGCTTGTTTAGAGTTACGGAAGCCATAAACAGTCAAAATGAAGCTCTTTGTGAGTTCTACGACTTTTACCTCTTTAAGCCATCATTGAATAGTTTCATGCCCATAAAAGGCTATCTGAACCTCAATCGGACTCATAAGTTTTTTACCCTTCGTTTTTTCATCACGTGCATTTTTACGTTAAAACTAGGAACACCGTGGCTGGTCTTCGATTTACCAACGATGGAGAGTGGCGCACCATGGTACTGTTTTGTTTCAAATTCATGCACCCATTTATAAAAGTGGTATGACACTGTTTTGGCGTTGGGATGGATGTTGCACCTTGCACCATAGATGTTCACCCTGTGGATATCGATTCTTCGGACGACCATAACTGTTGGCTCTTTGGAGTTACGAGGGCCATAACCAGTCAAAATGAAGCTCTCTGTGAGTTCGACGGCTTTGACCATTTTAAGCCTTCATTATATAATTTCATACCCAAAAATACTATCCGAACCTCAATCGAATCATATAAGTTTTTTACCCATCGTTTTTTTGTCACATGTATTTTTATATTAAAACAGGATCACCGTGACTGGTCTTCGATTTACCATCGTTGGAGAGTGGTGCATTATTGTACTGTTCCGTTTCAAATCCATGCGACCATTTTTAAAAGTCGTATGGCACTGTTTTTGCATTTAGGGCGGATGTTGCACCTTGCACCGTAGATGTTGCACCATGTGGATATCGATTCTTTGGACGACCATAATTATTGGCTCGTCTCTCTATGAGTTCTACGACTTTAACCGCTTTAAGTAGTCATTGGATAGTTTATTCCCAACAAAGACTATCTGAACCTCAATCAGGTCTCGGAAGTATTTTACCCTTCGTTTTTTCGTCACGTGCATTTTTACATTAAAACAGGATCATCGTGGCTGGTCTTCGATTTACCGTTGCTGGAGAATGGTGCACTATGGTATTGTTTCGTTTCAAATCCATGCATCTATTTCTAAAAGTTGTACGACACTGTTTTGGCATTTGGGACGGATTTTGCACATTACACCGTAGATGTTGCACCCGGTGTATATTGACTCTTCGAACGACCATGACTGTTGGCTCGTTTAGAATTATGGGAGACATAATCAGTCAAAACAAATCTCTCAGTGAGTTCTAAGACCTTGACCTCCTTAAGCCTTCATTGGATATTTTCATAACCATTCCGAACCTCAATTGGGTTTCGAACATTTTTTGCCCTTCGTTTTTTCGTCACGTGCATTTTTTACGTTAAAAAGCGATCACCATGGCTAGACTTATATTTACCATCACTGGAGTGTGGTTGTAACGACCCGTATTTTTACGGATCGAAAGATCGTAGAACTGTCGACATTAAGTCGTTGATGTTGTTAAGTTGTTTAGAGTCTGAGTCGACCAAAGCTTAAGTCGTGTGAAAGTTAACTCGTGTGATAGCTTAGGTCGTGTGGTGCTTAGGTCGTGAACGAGTTAGTGATATGGAGCGACCTATAGAAGTTAGGCCGTGTAATAATTAGGCCGTGAGGAAGATAGGTCGCGTGGAGCGACTTAAGGGTTAACGACCTAAGGGGTTAGGTCGTATGATAGTTAGGTCGGTGGAGTTTTGGAGCGACCTAAGGAGGTTAGCGAGTTACGAGTTAGAAGGCCACGGGTTAACGAGTTAAGGGCTAGCGACTTAAGGTTTAGGCGACCTAAGGGGATAAGTGTGGAACTTAGGTCGAGGGTAATTTAGGTCGTTTGGGACGACTTAACGGGTTAGCGACCTAGTGGTGATCGACTTAAGGAGGATGGCGACCTAGTGGATAGCCTGTGTTGTAGTTAGGTCGTTGGACGACTTATGGTTGAGTCATTAGGTCGCGTGTGTTTTAGGTCGTTGGATTTGTTAGGTCGCTGAGCCGCTTGAGTACTTAACCCAGTTAGGTCATAGGTCGCGTGAGGTTTATAGGTCGGCTTGTGTTTTAAGTCGCGCATAGGTTAAGTCGTTAGGTCATTGGACCGTTAGGTCGCGCATGCCGTTAAGTGTTGAGTCGTTAGGTTGTTGAGTCGTGTAGAGGCTTAAGTCGTAGGTCGGGATAGTTAGGTCATGGACAACCTAAGGGGGCGGACGACCTAAGGTTTCAGCCTATAAATACACGTCTTTGGTTCACTTTTTGGCACCGGATTTTGAAGCGACGAAGTGCTGCCATTTTTAGAGCTCGACTACATCACTTCTTCACTTCTTTTCTCCACTCTAATCTAGTGCTTACATTCATCCAAGATTGAAGATCAAATCGAAGATCCAAGAGCCAAAGTTGAAGATCTCCATCCATCGAAGAGAGATTTCATCATTTGAAGGGAAACCTTGTCGAATCAAGCTAGATCCTTTGCTGTCCAGATCTGGAGTTTGTTGTTTTTGAGGTGTTTAAGTGATTCGGTGAGTGGTAGTTATCTCTCACATGGACCCAAAGGAGTATATTGGATCGGTGGTTTGTTTGTGTGTTAAAGATAGTGGTTCATGCATTTTCCTTAAGTCTGCATGTAGATCCATTGTTTATGAAGTTTTGATATCCATTTTACTATATGTTAACCTATGCTAGTTCATTCATGCTTGTTAGGTTTGGATCCTTTAATTACAAAATTACCATTATTGTTATAACTGTTTATTTAGATCTTGTTTGAATGATTAATTACTTGGATTAATGTTTGATTTGATTGATTATTAGAAGTTAGTTGATTGATGATTTGATGTGGACAAGTTGGTCGAAGATGATTCAAAAGCTAAGTGGAAAGGCTCTTGAATAAGGAAAGCTGCCGTGGCATATGAAGCGGATGATAAAGCTCATATGGATAGATTTGATCATGATGATGAGATGGGACTTTGTTATGATGTGAAGAGGCAAAGCATGATGTTGAGATGGAACTTTGCTATGATGCGATGAAGCAAAGTATGATATGAGGAAGCCTTGGTTTAATCCAGACGGGATCATTCTAAGCATGTTGATAACTCGGTGATGTGGTCCGAGTTTGTTGATGATGGTTGGCTTGAGAGGCGCTTGAGCTAGTATGTGAATAGTCGTCGGGGAGGATGACTAGAAGGCTGAGATCTCATCGTTATTGAAGGTTCTAGCATGCTCAAAGCAAGAGTACGTTGGGACGGGTCACGACGACGTCCCAGACATGGGTCACGATGACGTGTTAGTACTCTAGGCAGATTCGATAGTCCTAGGCACGGGTCACGACGACGTGCGGAGTTATGTCTAGAACCGGGGTTACCATTAGCCCTTGACGGACGGCTGAAAGAATGGTGCCGGTCATTCAATTAACGGTGATATCGAGGCAATGATAACAGTGATAGCCAGAGTCATGGATGTTTGGTTGTATCATCATTCGGCCTCAAGAGCGGGGTTTTCAGAGTGCTTACCTGATCTTGGTTTAGGCCTTGGGGGTTTGTACTTGGAAAACATCAATCTTGACTCGAGTGATAATTACCTTACTTTAATTGTCTGCTTTGCTGTGTTTCTTTCTGCTTAGCGTGTCTGGGGGCTATCACTATAGAAAGAGGTGGAGTGGGATGGTTGAGTTCCTATTCCTTTTTACCCTTTATGCTCTTTTGGTATGTTTGATAGTTGATTTACTACTCACTAGGACTTTTGCCTGACTCAAGGTTTTATGTTTAACTCTTATCACCTTGGGTTGTTCATCCATGTTGGGATGGGCAGACTAGGTAGCAGGTGACAGGTGCCGTTCTTAGTGACCAACGATGTTGATGACAAAGACGAGCTGGAGGCTTTTGCATATTGTTTTCTTACTATATGTACTGGATGTTCGGCTGTTTGTATGATTCTCTGAGTGTTATGTAGTGAGGCTTGCTGTATTGACTTTTTCAGATTGTTGTACCAAACTATTATGAGTTTATATGATGAATTCTGTTCTATGGAGCTTCACTATGTATACTTTTCTATTGTATTTTATCCATGCGCTGTGAGTAATACGATAGACTATTCTGTGTTTACCTTACCCTGATGATCGTCCATGGCGGCCTGACACACTTTGCAGCGCACTATTTCCTTGTTTTGGTGTGGGAGTCATGGGCGGTCGTTACATTTGATATCAGAGCTTTGGTTAATCGATTTTAGCCAACGCTCACTGACATAACTACGTATGAGAGACGTAATTTTATTTTGATGGATAATTACTATATATAATATAGTAGCCTAGAAGGATTTGAACTCCTTATGTAGTTGTTTATCAAGGTGTTCTAATCATTCTTCTTTTTATAGATATTAAGAATGAGTCGAAGAGAGAGACAAGCTGCTAGGGAAGGCCGTGCTTCAGAGGGAGTTGCTGATTATCCTGCTATGTTTGAGGCCATGATGACTTCAATCATGAGAAGGATACCAACTCCAGGGCCATCAGTGGATGTTGGGGTTCAAGTTCAAGCTCCAAAACCAGTGGATTTTGCTAAGTTGTGTAAAGACTATACTGCTCTTGGAGGAAAGCTTTTCTTGGGAACAGAATCAACCATAGAAATCCAGAGATGGATAGATGCTTGTAGAAGGATCTTTGGTGATTTGGGAATTGAGGATGCAACTAAGAGGAAGCTTGCATCAAGACAGCTTCAGGGAAGAGCTTCTGATTGGTGGAACTCTTCACCATTGATACTACAGAGGAAGAGATCACTTGGGAGCAATTCCAAGCTAGATTTGAAGCTAAGTTCATTTCTACAGCTCAGAAATCTGTTCTGTTTAAGAAGTTTGCGAAACTCAAGCAAGGTGGAAGACCAGTTCTTGAGTATGTTTTTGAGTTTGAAGCTTTATCTAAGTATGCTCGGTCATATATTGAATCTCCCTATCAGAAGAATGAGAAGTTTGTGACAGGCTTGGACAGTTATCTTGGGAGGCAGTTGGTGGATCATTTGGATGACCCATTTGAGGAGCTTATGGAGAAAGCTCTCAGGCATGAGAATTTGTTTCCTAAAGAAGGATATGTTGTTGCTGCGACCAAGGAGCAAAGTGGAAACAAGAAGAGGAAGCAGCAACAACAGAAGGGTAAGGATGGCCAGAAGAAGCTGAAGGGTGAAGTGACCTGCTACAATTGTCGGCAGAAAGGTCATCTCTCCAGAGATTGCAAGAATCCGAGAGTGCCGGTGAAGTGCCACAACTGTGACAAACCGGGGCATATCAAGAGGATTTGTCCAGAACCGAGGAAGGAAAAGCAGATTGTGCAAGCTTATGCTTTGGGGGCTGTGCCATCATCTTTGAAAGCTCCTACTGCTGAAGAGGAGGGAAAGAGTGTGGTGGTTCAAGGTACTCTTTCCATTTGTGGTGTTCCAGTTAGAGTGTTATTTGATACTGGGGCGTCGCATTCCTTTGTTTGTAGTGAACTTGTAGGCCGGTTGGGTTTGAAACCGGATATTGTTGATAGACCATTGGTTGTGACTAATCCAGTTGAGGGTTCGTCTTGTTTGTGTATGTTATGCCGTGGTCTAGTTGTACCGAGTCATGATTGCTCTTTTGTTTGTGATTGTTTTGTTCTGAACTTTGCGGGGTTCGGAATTATTTTTGGTATGGACTGACTTAGGAAGTATGCGGCAATGGTTGATTGTAAGAGGCTGGAGGTGACAGTCGAGAATGTGGAGGGGCGAAAGGTTGTGATACGATGTAAGCATGAGGAAGGCGTCTTCATGAGCTTCATGTATTCGCTGGTTGTTCCACGAGATGGACTGTCATCGATGCCTATTGTGAATGGATTTGAGGATGTCTTTGACGAGGTCAAAGGGTTACCGCCGCATAGAGAGATCGAGTTTCGTATTGATCTAGTTGAGGGAGCCAGACCTGTTGTGATGCCTCTTAGGCGGATGGCGCCGAGGGAGCAACAAGAGTTGAAGGTGCAAGTTGATGACCTTTTACAGAAAGGATTCATTCGGCGTAGTGTGTCCGAATGGGGTGCACCGGTTGTGTTTGCAACCAAAGCGAATGGATCGTTGAGGTTGTGTGTGGATTATCGTGAGCTGAATAAAGTGACTAAGAAGAACAAGTATCCATTGCCGAGAATAGATGCCTTGTTTGATCAGCTTCACGAAGCTAAGGTGTTTTCTCAGATGGATTTGGCAACGGGATTTCACCAGTTGAGAGTGGCAAAGGATAGTGTTCCAAAGACTGCTTTTAGGACACCATCTGGTTTCTATGAGTGGCTAGTAATGCCGTTTGGATTGACCAATGCACCATCATACTTTGTGGATCTTATGAATAGAGTGTTCAGGGATCAGTTGAACAAGTTCGTACTTGTGTTCGTGGATGATATTTTGATTTATTCCAGAACTGAAGAAGAGCACAAGACGCACTTGCGGATTGGTTTGGAAATCTTGCGAAAACATCAGCTAAAGGCTAAGTTTTCGAAGTGTCACTTCTGGAAGAGCGAAGTGAGGTTCTTAGGCCATGCTATTTCTGGAAATGGAATAACGGTTGATCCCGCTAAGGTGTCAACAATTCAGGATTGGGTTAGACCTAAGAATGCATCTGATGTGAGAAGTTTTCTTGGATTAGCAGGATACTATCGTCGGTTTATCAAAGACTTTTCCAAGATAGCTGCACCATTAACAGGATTGATGAAAAAGAATCAAGTATTTAGATGGGAAGCTAAGTGTGAGCAAGCTTTCGAAATCCTGAAAGAGCGATTAACAAGTGCTCTTGTTTTGACTATTCCAAGTGGAAATGATGAGATGGTGGTTTACACCGATGCATGTGGTACTGGACTTGGAGCAGTGCTGATGCAGAAGAATAAAGTTGTTGCGTATGCAAGTCGACAACTAAAGCCGCATGAAAGGAATTATCCGACTCATGATTTGGAGTTAGCAGCGATTGTTTTTGCTATGAAGATGTGGAGACATTATCTATTGGGAGTTCGATTCGAGTTGTTTACAGATCATAAGTCGTTGAAGTATCTTTTCTCTCAGAAGGATTTGAATCTCCGGCAGCAACGATGGCTAGAGTTTTTAGCATCATATGATTTTAGTATAGCCTATGCTCCGGGAAAAGGTAACGCAGTGGCAGATGCGTTAAGTCGAAGACATGCAGAATTGGGAGCCATGTTTTCGGAATAGAAGAGTCTCGAGTATTTAGCTGAATTTGACTTCAGGCCTAGATGTGGATTAGAACCTGAGATGTTAGCAAACTTATCAATAAGACCTACTCTAGTGGAAAGAATTGGCGAGAGCCAAAAAGAGAGACGATAAGCTTGTCAAGATTATCCGTGATTTGGAATCTAGATTGGACCCAGAAAAGGATAAAGGATTCAAAGTCGATCGAGAGGGTTGGCTTCAGAAGCAAGGACGATTAGTTGTTCCCGATATAGATGAATTGAGAGATGAAGTTCTGAAGGAAAGTCATCACTCAAAGCTGACAATTCATCCAGG
Organism: Allium cepa; assembly: GCA_030765085.1. Taxonomy (NCBI): domain Eukaryota; kingdom Viridiplantae; phylum Streptophyta; class Magnoliopsida; order Asparagales; family Amaryllidaceae; genus Allium; species Allium cepa. The sequence continues at coordinate 186,447,116 of CM060937.1, read as the reverse complement.
TGGAAATAAGATGTATCGGGATATGAAGAGAACCTATTACTGGGAAGGTATGAAGAAGGATGTTGGAAATTTTATTTCCAAATGTATCAACTGCCAGTTGGTAAAAGCTGAACAGAAGAAGCCAAGTGGATTGCTTCAGCCGTTAGAAGTTCCTACGTGGAAGTGGGAGCAAATATCGATGGATTTTATTTATGGTCTACCTAGAACAAGAGCGGGAAATGAAGGGATTTGGGTCATTGTAGATCGTTTGACTAAGAGTGCAAGATTCATTCCGGTTGGATCAACTAGGACTGTATCGAAGTTGGCTGAGTTGTATGTTAAGTGGATAGTTCGATTCCATGGTATTCCGAAGAGTACAGTGAGTGATTGAGACCCATTGTTCACTAGTGGATTTTGGAAGAGCTTCCAAGAAGTTTTGGAACCGAGTTGCGTTTGAGTACAGCTTATCATCCCCAAACAGATGGTCAGACCGAGAGAGTCAACCGAGTTTTGGAAGATCTCCTGAGGGCATGTGTTTTGGATTTCGGAGGATCATGGGAAGATCATCTTCATTTGGTGGAATTTTCATATAATAACAGTTACCAGTCAAGTATTGGTATGGCACCGTATGAAGCACTGTATGGAAGACCGTGTAACTCTCCGACATGCTGGTTGGAAACTGAAGAAAAGCTGATACTTGGGCCCGAAATGATTCGACAGACTTCGGATTGCATCGAGATCATTCGACGACGAATGAAGGCAGCCCAGGACCGTCAGAAAAGTTATGTCGATAAGCGTCGTAAGGATTTGGAATTCAACGTAGGCGATATGGTTTTCGTGAAGGTTTATCCACTAAAGAATGTTATTCGATTTGGGAAGAAAGGAAAGTTGACTCCGAGATTTGTTGGACCATTCCTGATCATCGAGCAAATTGGAAAGCTCGCTTATAAGTTGGAATTACCAGAAAAGATGTTGGGTGTGCACAATGTTTTTCATGTATCATATCTACGGAGGTATGTGCACGACCCAAGTACGGTGGTTTTTTTGATAGTATGAAGATTTGGAGGTTGATCCAGTAGTTAAGAGACCTCGTAAGCCGCTTCGTGTTGTGGAGACTGACACGAAACAGCTTAGGAGGAAGATAGTCAAGTTGCTCAAGGTACAATGGAGTGATGATGTTAACGACTGTACATGGAAGGAGGAAGAGAGGATGAAGGCAGCTCATCCTGAACTCTTCGAGGTATGACCCTAAGGTGTCGTGGCATCTCATGAATTTGTAACTTGTTCTAGTCTTAGAATTCTACATGCTAGGCTAGAAATTGGATGCATGGTTTGTTGATTGCTATTGATGGTAGGCATGCAAAATAGTTTTGGATGCTCTTGTTAGTTTGGAATTTCGGGGGCGAAATTCCTAAGGAGGAGATAATGTAACGACCCGTATTTTTACAGATCGAAAGATCGTAGAACTGTCGACATTAAGTCATTGATGTTGTTAAGTTGTTTAGAGTCTGAGTCGACCAAAGCTTAAGTCGTGTGAAAGTTAACTCGTGTGATAGCTTAGGTCGTGTGGTGCTTAGGTCGTGAACGAGTTAGTGATATGGAGCGACTTATAGAAGTTAGGCCGTGTAATAATTAGGCCGTGAAGAAGATAGGTCGCGTGGAGCGACTTAACGTAATTGGCGACTTAAGGGTTAACGACCTAAGGGGTTAGGTCGTATGATAGTTAGGTCGGTGGAGTTTTGGAGTGACCTAAGGAGGTTAGCGAGTTACGAGTTAGAAGGCCACGGGTTAACGAGTTAAGGGCTAGCGACTTAAGGTTTAGGCGACCTAAGGGGATAGGTGTGGAACTTAGGTCGAGGGTAATTTAGGTCGTTTGGGACGACTTAACGGGTTAGCGACCTAGTGGTGGTCGACTTAAGGAGGATGGCCAACTAGTGGATAGCCTGTGTTGTAGTTAGGTCATTGGACGACTTATGGTTGAGTCGTTAGGTCGCGTGTGTTTTAGGTCGTTGGATTTGTTAGGTCGCTGAGCCGCTTGAGTACTTAACCCAGTTAGGTCGTAGGTCGCATGAGGTTTTTAGGTCGGCTTGTGTTTTAAGTCGCGCATAGACTAAGTCGTTCGGTCGTTGGACCGTTAGGTCGCGCATGCCGTTAAGTGTTGAGTCGTTAGGTTGTTGAGTCGTGTAGAGGCTTAAGTCGTAGGTCAGGATAGTTAGGTCGTGGACGACCTAAGGGGGCTTACGACCTAAGGTTTCAGCCTATAAATACACGTCTTTGGTTCACTTTTTGGTACCGGATTTTGAAGCGACGAAGTGCTGCCATTTTTAGAGCTCGACTACATCACTTCTACACTTCTTTTCTCCACTCTAATCTAGTGCTTACATTCATCCAAGATTGAAGATCAAATCGAAGATCCAAGAGCCAAAGTTGAAGATCTCCATCCATCGAAGAGAGATTTCATCATTTGAAGGGAAACCTTGTCGAATCAAGCTAGATCCTTTGCTGTCCAGATCTGGAGTTTGTTGTTTTTGAGGTGTTTAAGTGATTCGGTGAGTGGTAGTTATCTCTCACACGGACCCAAAGGAGTATATTGGATCGGTGGTTTGTTTGTGTGTTAAAGATAGTGATTCATGCATTTTCCTTAAGTCTGCATGTAGATCCATTTTTTATGAAGTTTTGATATCCATTTTACTATATGTTAACCTAAGCTAGTTCATTCATGCTTGTTAGGTTTGGATCCTTTAATTACAAAATTACCATTATTGTTATAACTGTTTATTTAGATCTTGTTTGAATGATTGATTACTTGGATTAATGTTTGATTTGATTGATTATTAGAAGTTAGTTGATTGATGATTTGATGTGGATAAGTTGGTCGAAGATGATTCAAAAGCTAAGTGGAAAGGCTCTTGAATATGGAAAGCTGCCGTGGCATATGAAGCGGATGATAAAGCTCATATGGATAGATTTGATCATGATGATGCGATGGGACTTTTCTATGATGTGAAGAGGCAAAGCATGATGTTGAGATGGGACTTTGCTATGATGCGATGAAGCAAAGTATGATATGAGGAAGCCTTGGTTTAATCCAGACGGGATCATTCTAAGCATGTTGATAACTCGGTGATGTGGTCCGAGTTTGTTGATGGTGGTTGGCTCGAGAGGCGCTTGAGCTAGTATGTGAATAGTCGTCGGGGAGGATGACTAGAAGGCTGAGATCTCATCGTTATTGAAGGTTCTAGCATGCTCAAAGCAAGAGTACGTTGGGACGGGTCACGACGACGTCCCAGACACGGGTCACGATGACGTGTTAGTACTCTGGGCAGATTCGATAGTCCTAGGCACGGGTCACGACGACGTGCGGAGTTATGTCTAGAACCGGGGTTACCATTAGCCCTTGACGGACGGCTGAAAGAATGGTGTCTGTCATTCAATTAACGGTGATATCGAGGCAATGATAATAGTGATAGCCAGAGTCATGGATGTTTGGTTGTATCATCATTCGGCCTCAAGAGCGGGGTTTTCGGAGTGCTTACCAGATCTTGGTTTAGGCCTTGGGGGTTTGTACTTGGAAAACATCGACCTTGACTCGAGTGATAATTACCTTACTTTAATTGTCTGCTTTGCTATGTTTCTTTCTGCTTAGTGTGTCTGGGGGCTATCACTGTAGAAAGAGGTGGAGTGGGATGGTTGAGTTCCTATTCCTTTTTACCCTTTATGCTCTTTTGGTATGTTTGATAGTTGATTTACTACTCACTAAGACTTTTGTCTGACTCAAGGTTTTATGTTTAACTCTTATCACCTTGGGATGTTCATCCATGTTGGGATGGGCAGACTAGGTAGCAGGTGACAGGTGCCGTTCTTAGTGACCAACGCTATTGATGACGAAGACGAGCTGGAGGCTTTTGAATATTGTTTTCTTACTATATGTACTGGATGTTCCGCTGTTTGTATGATTCTCTGAGTGTTATGTAGTGAGGCTTGCTGTATTGACTTTTTCAGATTGTTGTACCAAACTATTATGAGTTTATATGATGAATTTTGTTCTATGGAGCTTCACTATGTATACTTTTCTATTGTATTTTATCCATGCGCTGTGAGTAATACGATAGACTATTCTGTGCTTACCTTACCCTGATGATCGTCCATGGCGGCCTGGCACACTTTGCAGCGCACTATTTCCTTGTTTTGGTGCGGGAGTCATGGGCGGTCGTCACAGTGGTGCATCTTGGTACTGTTCCGTTCAAATCCATGCATCCATTTCTAAAAGTTGTATGACACTGTTTTGGCATTTGGGATGGATGCTACACCTTGCATCGTAGATGTTGCACCCTGCGGATATCGATTCTTCGGACGACCATAACTGTTGGCTCGTTTAGAGTTACGGGAGCCATAAGAAGTCAAAACGTAGCACTCTATGAGTTCTACGGCATTGTCCTCTTTAAGCCGTCATTGGATAGTTTCATACCCAAAAAAGACTATCCGAACCACAATCGGGTCTTGAAAGTTTTTTACCCTTCGTTTTTTCGTCATGTGCATTTTTACGTTAAAACGGGATCATCGTGGATGGTTTTTGATTTATCATCGCTGGAGGGTGGTGCGCCATGGTACTATTCCATTTTATATCCATGCACCCATTTCTAAAAGTGGTCCAACACCGTTTAAGCATTTGGGACGGATCTTGCACCTTGCACCATAGATGTTGCATCCTATGGATATCGATTCTTCGGACGATCATAACTGCTGGCTCATTTAGAATAACGGTTGCCATAACTAGTTAAAACAAAGATCTCTATGAGTTCAATGGATTTGACCACTTTAAGCCATCAGTGGATAGTTTATACCCAAAAAAAGACTATCTGAACCTCAATCGGGTCTCAGAAGTTTTTTACCCTTCATTTTTTCGTCACGTTCATTTTTACGTTGAAACGCGGTCACCGTTGCTAGTCTTCAATTTACCATCGTTGAAGAGTGGTATAGCATGGTACAGTTCCATTTCAAATCCATGCACCATTTCTGAAAGTCATACGGCGTTGTTTTGGCATTTGGGACGGATGTTGCACCTTGCACCGTAGATATTGCACCTTGTGGACATCGATTCTTCGAACGACCATAACTGTTGGCTCGTTTAGAGTTACAGGAGCCATAACCAGTTAAAACAAAGCCCTTTGTGAGTTCTACGGCTTTGGCCGCTTTAAGGCATCATTGGATAGTTTCAAACCTAAAAGAGACAATCCGAACCTTAATCGAGTCTCGAAACTCTTTTACTTTTTGTTTTTTCCGTCACGTGCATTTTTACACTAAAACGCGATCACCGTGGCTGGTCTTCGATTTACCATTGCTGGAGAGTGGTGCACCATAGTATTGTTCCGTGTCAAATCCATGCAACCATTTCTAAAATTCATACTGCACTGTTTTGGCGTTTGGGATGGATGTTGCAATTTGCACCGTAGATGTTGCACCATGTGCATATCGATTCTTCAGATGACCATAACCATTGGCTCCTTTTGAGTTACGAGAGCCATAACAAGTCCAAACGAAGCTCTCTACGAGTTCTATGGCTTTGACTGCTTTAAGCCATCATCGGATAGTTTCATACCCAAAAAAGACTATCCGAACCTCAATCGTGTCTCGAAAGTTTATTACCCTTCGTTTTTTTCGCCATGTGAATTTTTATGCAAAAACGAGATCACCATCGCTGGTCATCGATTTACCATCGTTGGAGAGTGGTGCACCATGGTACTGTACTATTTCAAATCCATGCACCCATTTCTAAAAGTCATACGGCACTGTTTTGTCATTTGGGATGGATGTTGCACCTGCACCATAGATGTTGCACCCTATGGATATCGATTCTTCGAACGACCATAATCGTTGGCTCGTTTAGAGCTATAGGAGCTATAACCAGTCAAAACAAAGCTCTCTGAGAGTTCTACGGTCTTGAATGCTTTAAGCCGTCAATGGATAATGTCATACCAAAAAAAGAATATTCGAACCTCAATCAGGTCTCGGAAGTTTTTTTCCTTTCTTTTTTCGTCACGCGCATTTTTATGTTACAATGCGATCACCGTGGTTGGTCTTCGATTTACCATCGCTAGAGAGTAGCACCATGGTACTGTTCCATTTCGAATCCATGCACTCATTTCTAAAAGTCGTACAGCACTGTTTTGGAATTTGGGACGGCTGTTGCACCTTGCACCGTAGATGTTGCACCCTATGGATATCGATTCTTCGGACGACCATAACTGTTGGCTTGTTTAGAGTTATGGGAGCCGTAACCGGTCAAAACGAAGCTCCCCATGAGTTTTACGGATTTGACCACTTTAATCTATCAGTGGATAGTTTCGTACCTAAAGAAACCATTCGAACCTCAATCGGGTCTCAGAAGTTTTTTATCCTTCGTTTTTTCGTTCCGTGCATTTTTACATTAAAACGCGATCACCTTGGCTGGTCTTCGATTTACCATCGTTGGAGAGTGGTGCACCATGACTCTGTTCTATTTCAAATCAATGCACCCATTTCTAAAAGTTTTAAGGCACTGTTTTAGCATTTGGGACGGATGTTGCACCTTGCACCGTGGATGTTGCATGCTGTCAATATCGATTCTTTGGACGACCATAACCGTTGGCTCGTTTAGAGTTACGGGATCCATAACTAATCAAAACAATGCTCCTTGTTAGATCTACGGTTTTGACCGCTTTGAGCTGGCACTGGATAGTTTCATACCCGAAAAAAGACTATCCGAACCTCAATCGAGTGTTGGAAGTTTTTTACCCTTCGTTTTTTCGTCACGTTCATTTTTACATTAAAACGGGTTCCCCGTGGCTGGTCTTTGATTTACCATCGCTGGAGAGTGGTGCACCATGGTACTGTTCCGTTTCAAATCCGTGCATCCATTTCTAAAAGTCGCACGTAACTATTTTGGCATTTGGGACGGATGTTGCACCTTGCACAATAGCTATTGCACCCTATGGATATAAATTCTTCGGATGACCATAACCGTTGGCTCGTTTAGAGTTACGGGAGCCATAACCAGTCAAAATGAAGCTTTTTGAGAGTTCTACAGCTTTGATGGCATCAAGCCGTAAATGTATAGTCTCATACCCAAAAAAAGACTATCAGAACCTCGATCGGGTCTCGGAAGTTTTTCACCTTTCTTTTTTCGTCACGTGCATTTTTGCGTTAAAATGGGATCACTATGGCTGATCTTCGATTTACTATCGCTGCAGAGTGGTGCACAATGGTACTGTTCCGTTTCTAATCAATGCACCTATTTCTAAAGGTCATAGGGCACTGTTTTGGCATTTGGTATGGATGTTGCACCTTGCACCGTAGATGTTTCACTCTGTGGATATCGATTCTTCGGGCGATCATAACAATTGGCTCGTTTAGAGTTATGGGAGCAATAACCAGTCAAAACGAAGCTCTTTGAGAGTTCTGCGGCTTTGACTACTTTAATCAGTCATTGGATAGTTTCATACCCAAAAAAGACTATCCGAACCTCAATCAGGTCTCGGATGTTTTTTACCCTTCGTTTTTACGTCACGTGCATTTTAACGTTAAAACGGGATCACCGTGGATGGACTTCGATTTACCATCGCTGGAGAGTGATGCACCACAGTACTATTCCATTTCAAATCCATGCACCCATTTCTAAAAGCCGTATGGCATTGTTTTGGGATTTTGGATGGATATTGCACCTTGCGCTGTAGATGTTGCACCCTGTGGATATCGATTCTTCGGACAGCCATAATTGTTGGCTCGTTTAGAGTTACGAGAGCCATAACGAGTAAAAACAAAGCTCTTTGTGAATTCTACAGCTTTAACGGCTTTAAGCAATCAATGGATTTTTTCATACCCAAATAAAGACCACCCGAACCTCAATTGGGTATTGGAAGTTTTTTACCCTTCGTTTTTTCGAAACGTGTATTTTTAAGTTAAAACACGATCACTGTGGCTGGCCTTCGATTTTCCATCGCTGGAGAGTGGTGAACTATGGTACTGTTACGTTTCAAATCCATGCACCCATTTTTAAAAGTCGTATGACACCTTTTTGGCATTTGGGACGGATGTTGAACCTTGCATCGTGGATGTTGCACCATGTGGATATCAATTCTTAGGACGACCATAACTGTTGTATCGTTTAGAGTTATGGGAGCCATAACCAGTAAAAATGAAGCTCTCTGCGAGTTCTATGTCTTTGACTGCTTTAAGCGGTCATTGGATAGTTTCATGCCCAAAAAATACTATCCGAACCTCAATGAGGTCATGGAAGTTTTTTACCCTTAATTTTTTCGTCATGTGCATTTTTTCTTAAACGGGGTCACCGTGGCTGGTCTTCGATTTTCCACTGCTGGAGAGTGGTGCACCATGGTATTGTTCCGTTTCAAATCCATACACCCATTTCTAAAAGACGTGCGACATGTTTTTGGCATTTGGGACTGATGTTGCACCTTGCACCGTAGATGTTGCACCATGTGGATATCGATTCTTCGGACGATCATAATTGTTTGCATGTTTAGAGGTACGGGAGCCATAACCAGTCAAAATGATGCTCTTTGTGAGTTCTATGGCTTTGACCGATTTAAGCCGTCATTGGATAGATTCATACCCAAAAAAGACTCTCCGAACCTCAATCGGGTCTTGGAAGTTTTTAAATCTTTTTTTTCATCACGTGCATTTTTACATTTAAACTACAACAACGTATCTGGTTCTTAGATTTACCATCGCTAGGGAGTGGTGCACCATGATACTGTTCCAATTCAAATCCATGCACCCATTTTTAAAAGTCGTACGGCACTATTTTGGCGTTTGGGACGGATGTTGCACCATGCACCGTAGATGTTGCACCATGTGGATATCGATTCTTCAAACGACCATAACTGTTGGCTCGTTTAGACTTACGAGAGCCATAACCATTCAAAATGAAGATCTTTGTATGTTTTGGGGCTTTGACCGTTTTAAGCCGTCATTGGGTAGTTTCATATCCAAAAAAGACTATCCGAACCTCAATCGAGTCTTGAAAGTTTCTTACCCTTCGTTTTATCGTCACGTGCATTTTTACATTAGAACGGGATCATCATGGTTGGAGAGTGATGCACCATGGTATTGTTCCATTTCAAATACGTGCATCCATTTCCAAAATACGTACGACACTGTTTCGGCATTTGGGATGGATGTTGCACCTTGCACCACAGATGTTGCACCATATGCATATTGATTCTTCGGACGACCATAACTATTGGCTTATTTAGAGTTACGGGAGCTATAACCAGCCGAAACGAATCTCTCTGTGAGTTTTACGGCTTTGACTGCTTTAAGCCGTCATTGGATAGTTTCATACCCAAAAAAGACTATCTGAACCTCAATCGCGTCTCGAAAGCTTCTTACCCTTTGTTTTTTTGTCACGTACATTTTTACGTTAAAACGGGATCACCAAGGCTAGTCTTCGATTTACCATCATTGGAACATGGTGCATCATGGTAATGTTTCATTTAAAATCCATGCTCCCATTCCTAAAAGTCGTACGGAACTGTTTTGGCATTTGGGACAGATGTTGCGCCTTGCACCGTTGATGTTGCACCCTGTGGATATCGGTTCTTCGGACGACCATAAATGTTGGCTCGTTCAGAGTTACGGAAGCCATAACCCGCCAAAATGAAGCTCTATGTGAGTTCTACAGCTTTGACCGCTTTAACCCATCAGTGGATAGTTTCATACCCAAAGAATATCTGAACCTCAATCAAGTCTCGGAAGTTTTGTACCCTTCATTTTTTCGTGCATTTTTACATTAAAACGGGATCATCATGGCTGGTCTTCGATTTACCATCGCTGGAGAGTGGTGCGCCACGGTACTTTTCCATTTCAAATCCATGCACCCATTTCTAAAAGTCATACGACATTGTTTTGGCATTTCGAATGGGTGTTGCACCTTGCACCGTAGATGTTGCATCCTGTGTATATCGATTCTTCGGACGACCATAACTATTGGCTCGTTTAGAGTTGTAGGAGCTATAACCAGTCAAAACGAAGCTTTCTGTGAGTTCTACTGCTTTGACAGCTTTAAGCCGTCAATAGATAGTTTCATATCCAAAATAGACTATCCGAACCTCAATCAGGTCTCGGACGTTTTTTACCCTTTGTTTTTTCATCACGGGCATTTTTACATTAAAACGCGATCACCACGGCTGGCCTACGATTTACCGTCGCTTGAGAGTGGTGCACCATGGTACTATTTCACTCCAAATCCATGCACCCATTTCTAAAAGTCGTACAGCATCTTTTCGGCATTTGGGACGGATGTTGCACCTTCCACCATGGATGTTGCACCATGTGGATATCAATTCATTGGACGACCATAACTGTTGGCTCATTTTGAGTTATGGGAGCCATAACCAACCAAAATGAAGTTCTCTGCGATTTCTACGGCTTTGACTGCATTAAGCCGTCATTCGATAGTTTTATACCCAAAAAAGGCTATCCGAACCTCAATCGGGTCTTAGAAGTTTTTTACCCTTCGTTTTTTCGTCACGTGCATTTTTACGTTAAAATGGGATCACTATGGCCGGTTTTCGATTTACATCGCTGAAGAGTGGTGCACCATGGTACTGTTCCATTTCAAATCCATGCAGCCATTTCTTAAAGTCGTATGGCACTGTTTTGGCATTTAGGACGGATGTTGCAGCTTGCACCGTAGATTATATACCCTGTGGATATCGATTTTTCGAACAACCATAACAGTTGACTCGTTTAGAGTACGGGAGCCATAACTGGTCAAATTGAAGCACTCTGTGAGTTCTATGGCTTTGACCGCTTTAAGCCATCATTGGATAGTTTCATACCCTAAAAAGACAATCCGAACCTCAATTGGGTCTTGGAATTTTTTACCCTTTGTTTTTTCGTCACATGCATTTTTACGTAAAAACGAGATCACCGTGGCTGGTCTTCGATTTACCGTCACTGGAGAATGGTGCACCATGGTACTATTCAATTTCAAATCCATTCGCCCATTTTTAAAAGACGTATGATAATTTTTTGGCATTTGGGTTGGATGTTACACCTTGCACCGTAGATGTTGCACCATGTGGATATCGATTCTTCGGACGACCATAACTGTTGGCTCGTTTAGAGTTACGGGAGCCATAATCAGTCAAAATGAAGATCTCTGTATATTCTACGGCTCTGACCACTTTAAGTCGTCATTAGGTATCTTCATACCCAAAAAAGACTAACCTAACCTCAATCGGGTCTTAGAAGTTTCTTACCCTTCGTATTTTCGTCGCATGCATTTTTACATTAAAACGGGATCACCGTGGCTGGTCTTTGATTTACCATCCCTGGAGGGTGGTCCACCATGGTACTGTTCCATTTCAAATCCATGCATCCATTTCTAAAAGTGGTACGACACTGTTTTGGCATTTAGGACGTATGTTGCACCTTGCACCGTTGATGTTGCATCATGTGGATATCGATTCTTCGAACGACCATAACCGTTGGCTCGTTTAAAGTTACGGGAGCCATAACCAATCAAAACGAAGCTCTCTATTTATTCTACGGCTTTGACCACTTTAAGCCGTCATTGGATAGATTCATACCGATAAAAGACTATCCGAGCCTGAACTAGGTCTTGGAAGTTTTTTACCCTTTGTTTTCTCGTCACGTGCATTTTTATGTTAAAATGAGATCACCATGGCTAGTCATCGATTTACCATCGCTGGAGAGTGGTGGACCATGGAACTGTTCCGTTTCAAATCCATGTACCCATTTATAAAAGTCGTATGGAACTGTTTTGGCATTTGGGACGGATGTTGCACCTTGCAACGTAGATGTTGCACCATGTGGATATCGATTCTTCAGACGATCATAACTGTTGGCTCGTTTAGAATTACGGGAGCCATAACCAGTCAAAACAAAGCTCCCTGTGAGTTCTATGGCATTGATGGCTTTAAGAGGTCAACGGATAGTTTCATACCCAAAAAAAGACTATACTAACCTCAATCGGGTCTCGGAAGTTTTTTATCCTTCGTTTTTTTCGTCATGTGCATTTTTACCTTAAAACGGGATCACCATGCCGGTCTATGATTTACCATCGCTGAAAAGTGGTGCACCACGGTACTGTTCCATATAAAATCCATGCAACCATATCCAAAGGTCGTACGACACTGTTTTGGCATTTGGGACGGATGTTGCATCTTGCACAGTAGATGTTGCATCCTGTGGATATCGATTCTTCGGACGACCATAATTGTTGGCTCGTTTAGAGTTACGAGAGCCGTAACTAGTCTAAACGAAGCTCTCTACGGCTTTAACTACTTAAAGCCGTCATTTATAGTTTCATACCCAAAAAAGACTATCCGAACCTCGATGGTGTCTCGAAAGTTTTTTTACCCTTCGGTTTTTCATCACGTGCATTTTTACATTAAAACGGGATCACCGTGGCTGGTCTTCAATTCACCATTGCTGGAGAGTGGGCACCATAGAACTGTTCCATTTCAAATCCATGCACCCATTTCTGAAAGTGATACGACAATGTTTTGGCATTTGGAACGGATGCTGCACCTTGCATCGTAGATGATGCACTCTGTGGATATTGATTCCTTGGACGACCATAACTATTGACTCGTTTAGAGTTACAGGAGCCATAACCAGTCAAAACGAAGCTCTCTGTGAGTTCTATGGCTTTAACTACTTTAAGCCGTCAATGAATAGTTTCACATCCAAAAAAGACTATCCGAACCTCAATCGGGTCTCGAAAGTTTTATACCCTTCATTTTTTCATTAAGTGCATTTTTACGTTAAAACGGGATCACCGTGGAAGGTCTTCGATTTACCATCGCTGGAGAGCGGGGCAGCATGGTATTGTTACATTTCAAATCCATGCACCCATTTCTAAATGTCGTACGGCACTGTTTTGGCATTTGGGATGGATGTTGCACCTTGCACCGTAGATGTTGCACCATACAGATATCGATTCTTCGGTCGACCATAACTGTTGGCCCGTTTAGAGTTACGGGAGCCATATCCAATCAAAGCGAAGCTCTCTGTGAGCTCTAAGACGTTGACGACTTTAAGACGTCAATGGATAGTTTCATATCCAAAAATGACTATACGCACCTCAATCGGGTTTTGGAAGTTTTTTACCCTTCATTTTTTCGTCGCGTGCATTTTTACGTTAAAACGGAAACACCATGGCCGGTCTTCGATTTACTATTGCTGGAAAGTGATGCACCATGGTACTGCTCCATTTCAAATCCCTGCACCCATTTCTAAAAGTCGTACGACATTGTTTTGGTATTTGAGACGGATGTTGTATCTTGCACTGTAGATGTTGCACCCTGTGGATATCGATTCTTCGGACGACCATAACTGTTGGCTCGTTTAGAGTTACGAGAGCCGTAACCAGTCTAACCAAAGCTCTCTATAAGTTCTATGGCTTTAACCCCTTTAAGCCATCATTTTGTAGTTTCATACCCAAAAAAGGCTATCCGAACCTCGATCTGGTCTCGAAAGTTTTTTACCTTTCGTTTTTTCATCGCGTGCATTTTTACGTTAAAACAGGATCATCGTGGCTGGTTTTCAATTTACCATTGCTGCAGAGTGGGCACCATGGTACTATTCCATTTTAAATCCATGAACCCATTTCCAAAAGTCGTACGACACAATTTGCTATTTGGGATGGATGTTGCACCGTAGATGTTGCACCTTGTGGACATTGATTCTTTGGACGACCATAACTGTTGGCTCGTTTAGAGTTACGGGAGCCATAACCATTCAAAACGAAACACTTTGTGAGTTCTATGGCTTTGACTACTTTAAGCCGTAAATGAATAATTTCATATCAAAAAAAAGACTATCCAAACCTCAATCGGGTCTCGGAAGTTTTTTACCCTTCGTTTTTTCGTCACGTGCATTTTTACGTTAAAACGAGACCACCGTGGCTAGTCTTCGATTTACCATCTCTGGAGAGCATTGCACCATGGTACAGTTCCGAATCAAATTCATGCCCCCATTTCTAAAAGTCGTATGGCACTGTTTTCGCATTTTGGAGGGATGTTGCACATTGAACCATAGATGTTGCATCCTGTGGATATCGATTCATAGGATGACCATAACTGTTGGCTCATTTAGAGTTACGGGAGCCATAACCAGTCGAAACGAAAATCTCTATGAGTTCTACGTCTTTGGCTGCTTTAAGCTGTCATTGGATAGTTTCATACTCAACAAAGACTATCCGAACCTCAATCGAGTCTCAAAAGTTTTTACCCTTCGTTTTTTCGTCACGTGCATTTTTACGTTAAAACGGGATCACCTTGGCTGGTCTTCGATTTACCATCGCTCAAGAATGGTGCACCATGATACAATTCCGTTTCAAATCCATCCATCCATTCCTAAAAGTCGTGCGGCACTATTTGGGCATTTGCGACGGATGTTGTATCTTGCACCGTAGATGCTGCATCATGTGGATATCGATTCTTCAGACGACCATAACCCTTGGCTCGTTTAGAGTACGGAAACCGTAACTAGTCAAAACGAAGCTCTATGTGAGTCTTATGTCTTTGACTGCTTTAATCTGTCGATGGAATGTTTCATACCCAAAAAAAGACTATCCGAACGTTAATCGGGTCTCGAAATTTTTTTACCCTTCATTTTTTCGTCATGTGCATTTTTACGTTAAAACGGGATCACCGTGGCCAGTCTTCGATTTACCATTGCTAGTGAGTGGGGCACCATGGTATTGTTCTATTTAAAATTCATGCATCCATTTCTAAAGTCGTACGACACTGTTTTGGCATTTGGGACGGATGTTGCACCTTGCACCGTAGATGTTCCACCCTGCGGATATCGATTCTTAGGACGACCATAACTGTTGGCTTGTTTAGATTTACGGGGGCCATAACCTAAACGAAGCTCTCTGTGAGTTCTACGGCTTTGACCGCTTTAAGCCGTCATTATATAGTTTCATACCCAAAAAAGACTGTCCGAACCTCCATCGGGCCTCGGAAGTTTTTACCCTCCGTTTTTTTGTCACGTGCATTTTTACGTTAAAACGGGATCACCGTACGTGGTCTTTGATTTTCCATTGTTGGAGAGTGGTGCACCATGGTTCTATTCCGTTTCTAATCAATGCACCCATTTCTGACAGTTGTACGGCACTGTTTTGGCATTTGGGATGGATGTTGCACCTTGCGCTGTAGATGTTACACCCTGTGGATATCAATTCTTCAAAAGACCATAACTATTGGCTCGTTTAGAGTTACGGGAGGCATTACCAGTCAAAACAAAGCTCTATGTGAGTTCTACGGCTTTGATGGCTTTAAGTCCTCAATCGATAGTTTCATACCCAAAAAAAGACTATAGGAACCTCAATCGGGTCTCGGAGGTTTTTTACCCTTCGTTTTTTTGTCACACGCATTTTTACCTTGAAACGGGATCATCGTGGCATGTCTTCGTTTACCATCGCTGGATAGTCGTACAGCGCCGTTTTGGCATTTGGGACAGATATTGCACCTTGCGCCATAGATGTTGCACCCTGTAGATATCGATTCTTCGGACGACTAAAACTGTTGGCTAGTTTAGATTTACAGGAGCCATAACCAGTCAGAACGAAGCTATTTGTGATTTCTACGGCATTGACCACTTTAAGCTGTCAATGGATAGTTTCATACCCATAAAAGACTATCCGAACCTCAATAGGGTCTCGGAAGTTTTTTACCCTTCGTTTTTTCATCATGTATATTTTTACGTTAAAACTAGATCACCTTGGCAGGTCTTCGATTTACCATCACTGGAGAGTGGTGCACCATGATACCGTTCTATTTCAAATCCATGCATCTATTTATAAAAGTCATACGACACTGTTTTGGCATTTGGGACGGATGTTGCACCTTGCACCGTAGATGTTGCACCTTGCACATAGATGTTGCACACTGCACCATAGTTGTTTCACCCTGTGGTTATCGATTCTTCGGACGACCATAACTGTTGGCTCATTTAGAGTTACGGGAGCCATAACCAATCAAAAGGCAGCTCTCTGTGAGTTCTATGGTTCATACCAAAAAAAAGATTATGTGAACGTCAATCGGGTCTTGAAAGTTTTTTACCCTTCGTTTTTTCGTCACACGCATTTTTGCCATAAAACGAGATCACCGTGGCAGGTCTTCTATTTACCATCGCTGGGGAGTGGTGCACCATGTTACTGTTCCGTTTCAAATCAATGCACCCATTTCTAAAAGTTGTATGGCACTATTTAGGACGGATGTTGCACCTTGCACCGTAGATGTTGCACCCTGTAGATATCGATTCTTCGGACGACCACAACTGTTGGCTCGTTTAGAGTTACGGGAGCTATAACTCGTCAAAACGAAGCTTTCTGTGAGTTCTATGGCTTTGACTGCTTTAAGCCATCAATGGATAGCTTCATACCTAAAAAAAGACTATCCGAACCTCAATCGGGCCTCGAAAGTTTTTTACACTTCGTTTTTTCGTTACGTGCATTTTTCGTTAAAACGGGATCACCATGGCTAATCTTCGATTTACCATCGTTAGAGAGTAATGCACCATCGTATAGTTCTGTTTTAAATCCAATGGCCCATTTCCAAAAGTTGTACGACACTATTTTGGCATTTGGGACGGATGTTGCACCTTTCACCGCAGATGTTGCACCCTATGGACATCGATTCTTTGGACGATCATAACTGTTGGCTCGTTTAGAGTTACGGGAGCCATAACCAGTCAAAATGAAGCTCTCTATGAGTTCTATGACTTTGACCGCTTTAAGCTGTCATTGGATAGTATCATACCCAAAAAAGACTATTCAAACCTCAATCGGGTCTCGGAAGTTTTTTACCCATCGTTTTTTCATCAGTGCATTTTTTCGTTAAAACGGGGTCACCATGGCAGGTCTTCGATTTACCATCGCTGAAGAATGGTGCACCATGATATTGTTCCGTTCCAAATCAACACATCCATTTCTAAAAGCCGTACGGCACTGTTTTGGCATTTGGGATGGTTGTTGCACCCTGTGGTTATCGATTCTTCAAACGACCATAATTGTTGGCTCGTTTAGAGTTACGTGAGCCATAACCTGTCAAAACAAAGTTCTCTGTGAGTCCTATGGCTTTGACTACTTTAATCCCTCAATGGATAGTTTCATATCCAAAAAAAGACTATCCAAACTTCAATCGGGTCCCGGAAGTTTTTTTCCCTTCGTTTTTTCGTCAAGTGCATTTTTACGTTAAAACGGGATCACCGTGGCTGGTCTTTGATTTACCATTGCTGGAGAGTGGTGCCCCATGGTACTATTCCATTTCAAATCAACGTACCTATTTCTAAAAGTCGTACGACACTGTTTTGGCATTTGGGACGGATATCGCATCTTGCACCGTAGATGTTGCACCCTGTGAATATCGATTCTTCGGACGACCATAACTGTTAGCTTGTTTAGAGTCACAGAAGCCATAACCAGTCAAAATGAAGCTCTCTATGAGTTCTATGGTTCAATCCCAAAAAAGACTATACGAACCTCAATCGGGTCTTGAAAATTTTTTACCCTTCGTTTTTCATCACATGCATTTTTACCTTAAAACGAGATCACCCTGGTTGGTCTTCTATTTACCATCGCTGAGAAGCGTGCACCATGGCACTGTTCTGCTTCAAATCCATGCACCCATTCCTAAAAGTCGTATGGCACCGTTTTGGCATTTGGGACAGATGTTGCACTTTGCTCCGTAGATGTTACACCCTTTGATATAGATTCTTCAGACGACCAAACCTGTTAGCTCGTTTAGAGTTACGGGAGCCATAGCCAGTCAAAACAAAGCTCTCTGTGAGTTCTATGGCTTTGTTGCTTTAAGCCGTCAACGGATAGTTTCATACCCAAGAAAAGACTTTCCACACCTCAATCAGGCCTCGGAAGTTTTTTATCCTTCGTTTTCTCGTCACATGAATTTTTACGTTAAAACGGGATCACCGTGGATGGTCTTCGATTTACCGTCGCTGAAGAGTGGTGCACCAAGGTATAGCTCAATTTCAAATCCATGCACCCATTTCTAAAAGTCATACTGCACTGTTTTGGCATTTAGAACGGATGTTGCACCTTGCACCATAGATGTTGCACCCTATGGAAATCGATTCTTCGGACGACCATAACTGTTGGCTCGTTTAGAGTTACGGGAGCTATAACTTTCAAAACGAAGCGCTCTATGAGTTCTACGGCTTTGACCATATTAAGCGGTCATTGGATAGTTTCATACCCAAAAAAGAATATTCGAACCTCAATCGGGTCTCAGAAGTTTTTTACTCTTCGTTTTTTCGTCACGTGCATTTTTACGTTAAAATGGAAACACCGTGGCTGGTCTTCGATTTACCATCGTTGGAGATTGGTGCACCATGGTACTGCTCCATTTCAAATCCATGCACCCTTTTCTAAAATTCATACGACACTGTTTGGGCATTTGGGATGGATGTTGCACCTTGCACCGTAGATGTTGCACCCTGTGGATATCGATTCTTCGGACGACCATAACTGTTGGCTCGTCTAGAGTTACGGGAACCATAACCAATCAAAACGAAGCTTTATGTGAGTTCTATGGCTTTGACTACATTAAGCCGTCATTAGGTAGTTTCATATCCAAAATAGACTATCTGAACCTCAATCGGGTCTCGGAAGTTTGTTACCCTTTGTTTTTTCGTCACGTGCATTTTTACGT
The DNA here is from genome assembly GCA_030765085.1 of Allium cepa. Lineage (NCBI taxonomy): Eukaryota > Viridiplantae > Streptophyta > Magnoliopsida > Asparagales > Amaryllidaceae > Allium > Allium cepa. The sequence goes on along the minus strand of CM060937.1, from coordinate 186,428,430 downwards.
TAAAACGGGATAACCGTGGTAGGTCTTCGATTTACCATCGCTGGAAAATGGTGCACCATGGTACTATTCCGTTTCAAATCCATGCACCCATTTCAAAAAGTCATACGATGCCGTTTTGGCATTTGGGACGGACGTTGCACCTTGCACCGTAGATGTTGCACCCTATGGATATCGATTTTTCGGACGACCATAACTGTTGGCTCGTTTAGGGTTACAAACGCCATAACCATTAAAAATGAAGCTTTCTGTGAGTTCTAAGGCTTTGATTGCTATAAGCCATCAATGGATAGTTTCATACCCAAAAAAAGACTATTCGAACCTCAATCTGGTCTTGAAAGTTTTTTAACCTTCGTTTTTTCATCACGTGCATTTTTATGTTAAATTGGAATCACCGTGGCTGGTCTTTGATTTACCATCATTGGAGAGTGGTGCACTATGTACTGTTCTGTTTCAAATCCATGCATCCTTTTCTAAAAGTCGTACATCGCTATTTTTGGATTTGGGATGGATGTTGCACCTTGCACGGTAGATGTTGCACTCTATAGATATTGTTTCTTCGGACGACCATAACTATTGGCTCGTTTAGAGTTACATGAACCACAACTAGTCAAAATGAAGCTGTTTGTTACTTTTATGGCTTTGACTGCTTTAAACCGTCAATGGATAGTTTGATACCCAAAAACAGACTATCCGAACCTCAATTGGGTCCCGGAAGTTTTTACCTCTTGTTTTTTCGCCATGAGCATTTTTACGTTAAAAAACAGGATCACCGTGGCTGGTCTTCGATTTACCATCGCTGGAAAGTGATGCACCATAGTACTGTTCCGTTTCAAATCCATGCGCCTAATTCTAAAAATCGTACGACACTGTTTTGGCATTTGGGACGGATGTTGCACCTTGCACCGTAGATGTTGCACACTGTGATATAGATCCTTCGGACAACCACAACTGTTGGCTCGTTTAGAGTTGCGGAAGTCATAACAAGACAAAACGAAGCACTGTGTGAGTTCTATGTCTTCGACCGCTTTAAGCTATCAATGGATAGTTTCATACTCAAAAAAGACTATCCGAACCTCTATCGGGTCTCGAAAGTTTTCTACCATTCGTTTTTTCATCACGTGTATTTTTACGTTAAAACGGGATCACCGTGGCTGGTCTTCGATTTACCATCACCGGTGAGTGGTGCATCATCGTACTATTTCGTTTCAAATTCATGCACCCATTTCTAAAAGTAGTACGACATTGTTTTGGCATTTGATACGGATTTTGCACCTTGCACCGTAGATGTTGCACCCTGTGGACATCGATTCTTCGAACGACCGTAACTGTTGGCTCGTTTAGTGTTACGAGAGCCATAACCAGTCAAAATGACGCTCCTTGTGAGTTTCACTGCATCAATGGCTTTAAGCCATCAATGGATAGTTTCATACCCAAAAAAAGACTATCCGAACATCAATCGAGTGTTGGAAGTTTTTTACCCTTCGTTTTTTCGTCACGTTCATTTTTACGTTAAAACGGGTTCTCTGTGGCTGGTCTTCGATTTACCATCGCTGGAGAGTGTTGCACCATGGTACTGTTCCGTTTCAAATCCATACATCCATTTCTAATAGTTGTACGACACTGTTTTGGCATTTGGGACGGATATTGCACCTTGCACCGTAGATGTTGCACCCTGTGGATATCGATTCTTCGGATGACCATAACTGTTGGTTCGTTTAGAGTTACGGCAGCCATAACTAGTCAATACGAAGCTCTCCAAGAGTTCTTTGGCATTGACCGCTTTAAGCCATTATTGGATTGTTTAATACCCAAAAAAGACAATCAGAACCTCAATTGGGTCTCGGAAGTTTTTTACCCTACGTTTTTTCGGCACGTGCATTTTTACGTTAAAACGGGATCATCGTGGACGGTCTTCGATTTACGATCGCCGGAGAGTGATACACCATGGTTTAAAATCCATGCACGAATTTCTAAAAGTCATACGACACTGTTTTGGCATTTGGGATGGATGTTTCACCTTGCACCGTAGATGTTGCACCCTGTGGATATCATTTCTTCGGACGACCATAACCGTTGGCTCGTTTAAAGGGACGGGAGCCATATCCTGTCAAAACGAAGCTCTTTGTGAGTTCTACTTTTTTGACCGCTTTAAGCCATCAACGAATTGTTTCATACCTAAAAAAGACTATCCAAACCTCAGTTGGTTCTCGGAAGTTTTTTACCCTTCATTTTCTCATCACGTGCTTTTTTACGCAAAAACGGGATCACCGTGGCTGGTCTTCTATTTACCATCGCTGGAAAATGGTGCACCTTGGTACCGTTCCATTTCAAATCCATGCACCCAATTTTAAAAGTCATACGGCACTGTTTTGGCATTTGGGATGGATTTGCACCTTGCACCGTACATGTTGCATCCTGTGGATATCAATTTTTCGGACGACCATAACTGTTGGCTCGGTTAGAATTACGGAAGCCATAACCAGTCAAAACGAAGCTCTCTGTGATTTCTATGGCTTTGAATGCTTTAACCCGTCAATGGATAGCTTCATACCCAAAAAAAGACTATTCAAATCTCAATCGGGTGTCGGAAGTTTTATCCTTCGTTTTTTCGTCACGTGCATTTCTACGTTAAAACGGGATCACCATGGCTGGTCTTCGATTTACCATCGTTGGAGAGTGATGTAGCAAGGTACTATTTCGTTTCAAATCCATGCAACCATTTCTAAAAGTCGTATGAAGCCGTTTTGGCATTTGGGACAGATGTTGCACCTTGCACCATAGATGTTGCACCCTATGGATATCAATTCTTCAGACGACCATAATTATTAGCTCGTTTAGAGTTACGGGAGCTATAACCGAACAAAAGGAAGATTTCGGTGAGTTTTACGGCTTTTAACGCGTTAAGCCGACAACGGATAGTTTCATACCAAAAAAAAGAATATCTGAACCTCATCGGGTCTCAGAAAATTTTTCATCCTTCGTTTTTACGTCATGTGCATTTTTACGCTAAAAAGGGATCACCGCGGTCGGCCTTCGATTTACCATCATTTGAGTGTGGTGCACCGTGGTACTGTTCCATTTCAAATCCATGCACCTATTTCTAAAAGTCGTACGGCACTGTTTTGTTATTTGGGATGGATGTTGCACCATGCACCGTAGATGTTGTACCCTATGGGTATCGATTCTTTGGACGATCATATCTGTTTGTTCATTTGGAGTTACGGGAGGAATAACCAATCAAAATGGAGCTCTCTGTGAGTTCTATGGCTTTGAATGCTTTAAGCCATCAATGGATAGTTTCATACCCAAAAAGGACTATCCGAACCTCAATCGGGTCTCGGAAGTTTTTTACCCTTCGTTTTTTGTCACGTGCATTTTGCATTAAAACGAGATCACCATGGCTGGTCTTCGATTTACATTCGCTGGAAAGTGATGCACCATGGTACAGTTCCATTTCAAATCCACGCATCCATTTCTAAAAGTCTTACGGCACTTTTTTGGCATTTGGGATGGATGTTGCACCTCGCACCGTAGATGTTGCACCCTGTGGATATCGATTCTTCGGATGACCATAACTGTTGGCTCGTTTAGTGATACGGAAGCCATAACCAGCCAAAACGAAGCTCTCTGTGAGTTCTACGGCTTTGATGGCTTCAAGCTGTCATTGGATAGTATCATACCTAATAAAGACTATCGAAACCTCAATCGAGTCTCGAAAGTTTTTTACCCTTCGTTTTTTCGTCATGTGCATTTTTACGCAAAAACGGGATCACCGTGGATAGACTTTGATTTACCATCGCAGGAGAGTGGTGGCCATGGTAATGTTCCATTTCAAATCCATGCACCCATTCTAAAAGTCATGTGGCTCTATTTTGGTGTTTGTTATGGACGTTGCACCTTGCACCGTAGATGTTGCACCCTATGGATATCGATTCTTCGGACGACCATAACTGTTGGCTCATTTAGAGTTACGGGAGACATAACTAGTCAAAATGAAGCTCTCTGTGAGTTCTACGGGTTTGACTGCTTTAAGCCGTCATTGGACTGTTTCATACCCAAAAAGTGTATCCTAACCTCAATCGATTCTCGGATGTTTTTTACCCTTTGTTTTTTTCGTCATATGCATTTTTATGTTAAAACGGAATCACCGTGGTTGGTCTTCGATTTACCTTCTCTGAAGAGTGGTGCACCATGGTACTGCTCCGTTTAAAATTCATGCATCCATTTCTAAAAGTCGTACGTCACCGTTTTGGCATTTGGGACGGATGTTGCACCATGTACCGTAGATGTTACACCCTATGGATATCAATTCTTCGGTCGTCCGTTACTCTTTGCTCGTTTAGAGTTACGGGAGCCATAACAAGAGTTCTATGGCTTTGACCGCTTTAAGCCGTCAATGGATAGTTTCATACTCAAAAAAATACTATCAGAACCTCAATCGAGTCTCCGAAGTTTTTTACCCTTTGTTTTTTCGTCACATGCATTTTTATGTTAAAATGGGATCACCGTGACTGGTCTTTGATTTGTCATTGCTGGAGAGTGGTACGCCATGGTAGTGTTCCATATCAAATCCATGCACCCATTTCTAAAAGTCGTACGGCTCTGTTTTGGCATTTGGGATGGATGTTGTACCTTGCACCATAGATGTTGCGCCCTGTGGATATTGATTCTTCGGACGAGCATAACTGTTTGCTCGTTTAGACTTATGGTAGCCATAGCCAGTCAAAATTAAGCCCTCTGTGAGTTCTACGGCTTTGACTTCTTTAAGCCATCATTGGATAGTTTCATACGCAAAAAAGACTATCGTACATCAGTCGGGTCTTGGAAGTTCTTTACCCTTCGTTTTTTCGTCACGTGCATTTTTACGTTAAAATGGGATCACCGTGGCTGGTCTTCGATTAACCATCACTGGAGAGTGGTGCACCAAGGTACCGTTTCATTTCAAATCCATGCACCCATTTCTAAAAGACGTACGACACTGTTTTGCCATTTGGGATTGATGTTGCACCTTGCACCGTAGATGGTGCACCCTGTGTATATCGATTCTTTGGACGACAATAACTTTTGGCTGGTTTAGAGTTATGGGAGCCATTTCCAGTCAAAACGATGCTCTTTGTGAATTCTACGGCTTTGATCACTTTAAGTCATCATTGGATAGTTTCATACCCTAAAAAGACTATCCAAACCTCAATCGGATCTTGGAACTTTTTTACCCTTCGCTTTTTCGTCCTGTGCATTTTTACGTTAAAACGGGATCGTCGTGGCCGGTCTTCGATTTACCATTGCCGGTAAGTTATCCACCATGGTACTATTCTATTTCAAATCTATGCACCCATTTCTAAAAGTCGTACAGCATTGTTTTGGTATTTGGGACGGATGTTGCACCTTGCACCGTAGAAGTTGCACCCTATGGATATCGATTCTTCGGATGACCATAACTGTTGGCTCGTTTAGAGCTATGGGAGCCATACCCACTCAAAACGAAGCTCTTTGTGAGTTTTATGGCTTTGACCACTTAAAGCCACCATTAGATAGTTTCATACCCAAAAAAAGTCTATCTGAATCTCAATCGGGTCTCGAAAGTTTTTTACCCTTCTTTTTTTCATCACGTGCATTTTTACATTAAAACGGGGTCATTGTGGCTGGCCTTCGATTTACCATCACGGGAGAGTGGTGCACCATGGCACTATTCTGTTTCATGTCCATGCACCCATTTCTAAAATTTGTACGCACTGTTTTGGAATTTGGGATGGATGTTGCACCTTGCACCGTAGATATTGCACCATTTGTATAGCGATTCTACGGATGACCATAGCTGTTGGCTCGTTTATAGTTACGGGATCCATAACTGGTCAAAATGAAGCTCTCTGTGAATTCTACGGCTTTGACGACTTTAAGCCATCAGTGGCTAGTTTCATACCAAAAAAAAGAAAATACAAACCTCAATCGGGTTTTGAAAGTTTTTTACCCTTCGTTTTTTGTCACATTTTTACGTTAAAACGGGATCACCGTTGTTGGTCTTCGATTTCCTGTCACTGAAGAATGGTGCACCATGGTACTGTTAAGTTTAAAATCAATGAAGAAATTTCTAAAAGTCGTACGACACTATTTTGGTATTTGGACGGATGTTGCACCTTGCACCGTAGATGTTGCACCATGTGGATATCGATTCTTCAGCCGACCATAAATATTTGCTTGTTTGAAGTTACGAGAGCTATAACAAGTCAAAATGAAGCCTCTACGAGTTCTACAGGTTTGACCACTTGAAGTCGTCGATGGATAGTTTCATACACAAAAAAAGACTATACGAAACTCAATCGGGCCTCGGAAGTTTTTTACCCTTCGTTTTATCATCACATGCATTTTTACGTTAAAACAGGATCATCGTAGCTGGTCTTCGATTTACCATCACTGAAGAGTGGTGCACCATGGTACCGTTCCATTTTAAATCCATGCACCCATTTCTAGAAGTCGTACGACACTGTTTTGGCATTTGGGACGAATGTTGCACCATGCACCGTATATGTTGCACCCTGTGGATGTCTATTCTTTGGTTGACCATAACTGTTGGCTCGTTTAGAGTTACGGGAGTCATAACCAGTCAAAACGAAGCTCTCTGTAAGTTCTACGGCTTTGACCGCTTTAAGCCGCCATTGGATAGTTTCATATCCGAAAAAGACTATTCGAACCTCAATCGAGTCTTGAAAGTTTTTTACCTTCGTTTTTTCGTCACGTGTATTTTTACGTTAAAACGGGATCACTATGGCTGGCCTTCGATTTACCATCGTTGGAAAGTGATGCACCATGGTACTATTCCATTTCGAATCAATGCACCCATTTCTAAAAGTCGTATGGCACTGTTTTGACATTTGGGATGGATGTTGAACCTTGCGTCGTAGATGTTGCACCCTGTGGATATCGATTTTTCATACGATCAAAACTGTTGGCTTGTTTAGAGTTACGGGAGCCATAACCAGTAAAAACTAAGCTCTCTGTGAGTTCAGTGACTTTGACTACTTTAAGCCATCATTAGATAGTTTCATACTCAAAAAAGACTATCCGAATCTCAATCGTATCTTGGAACCTTTTTACCTTTCGTTTTTTTCGGCACGTGCATTTTTTCTTTAAAACGGGATCACCGTGGTTGGTCTTCGGTTTACCATCGTTGAAGAGTGATGCATTATGGCATTGTTAGGTTTCAAATCCATGCGCCCTTTTTCTAAAAGTCATATGGCACAGCTTTGGCATTTGGGATGGATGTTGCACCGTGCACCGTAGATGTTGCACCCTATGGATATCGATTCTTCGGACGACCATAACCGTTGGCTCGTTTTGAGTTACGGGAGCCATAACGAATCAAAAAGAAGATCTCTGTGAGTTCTATGGCATTGAGCACTTAAAGAGATCATTGGATAGTTTCATACCAACAAAAGACCATCCGAACCTCAATTGGGTCTCGGAAGTTTTTTACCCTTCGTTTTTTTTGTCACGTGCATTTTTACGTTAAAACAAGATCACCATGGCTAGTCGTCGATTTACCATCGCTAGAGAGTGGTACACCATGGTACTATTTCTTTTCAAATCCGTGCACCCATTTCTAAAAGTCGTACGACACAGTTTTCATGTTTGGGATGGATGTTGCACCTTGCACTGTAGATGTTGCATCTTGTGTATATTGATTTTTCGGACAATCAAAACAGTTGGCTCGTTTGGAGTTACGGGAGCCATAACCAATCAAAACGAAGCTCTCTATGAGTTATATTGCTTTGAATGCTTTAAGCCATTAATGGATAGTTTCATACTCAAAAAAAGACTATCCGAACCTCAATCGGGTCTCGGAAGTTTTTTACCCATCGTTTTTTTCGTCATGTGCATTTTCACATTAAAACGTGATCACCGTGGCTGGTCTTCGATTTATTATCGCTGGAGAGTGGTGCACCATGGTATTATTACATTTTAAATCCATGCACTCATTTTTAAAAGTCGTACGACACTTTTCTGGCATTTGGGACGGATGTTGCACCTTGCACCGTTTATGTTGCACCCTGTGGATATCGATTCTTCGAACGACCATAACTCTTGGCTCATTTAGAGTTAAGGGAGCCATAACCAGTCAAATCAAATCGCTCTATGAGTTCTACGGTTTTGACCACTTTAACCCATCATTGGATAGTTTCATACCCAAAAAAAGACAATCCGAATCTCAATCGGGTCTTGGAATTTTTTACCCTTCTCTTTTTCATCACGTGCATTTTTACGTTAAAACGGGATCAACGTGGCCGGTCTTTGACTTACCATCGCTGGAGAGTGGTGCACTGTGGCACTTTTTCATTTCAAATCCATGCACCCATTTCTAAAAGTCGTACGGCATTGTTTTGGCATTTGGGACGGACGTTGCACCTTTTACCGTAGATGTTGCACCCTGCACCGTAGGTGTTGCACCTTATGGATATCGATTCTTCGGACGACCATAACTATTGGCTCGTTTAGAGTTACAGGTGCTATAAATAGTCAAAACGAAGCTCTCTGTGAGTTTTGTGGCATTAACCCACTGTTAGATAGTTTTATACCTAAAAAAAGACTATCCAAACCTCAATCGGGTCTCGGAAGTTTTTTACCCTTCGTTTTTTCGTCACGTGTATTTTTACGTTAAAATCAGATCACCGTGACTGGTCTTTGATTTACCATAGCTACAGAGTGATGCACCATGGTACTGCTCCATTTCAAATCCATGCACCCATTTCTAAAAGTCATACAGCGCAGTTTTGGCATTTGGGATGGATGTTGCACCTTGCACCGTGGATGTTGCACCCTGTGGATATCGATTCTTCGGACGACCATAACTATTGGCTAATTTAGAGTTATGGGACCATAACCAGTTAAAACGAATCTCTCTGTGAGTTCTGCGTCTTTGACTGCTTTAAGCCATCATTGGATAGTTTCATATCAAAAAGACTATCCGAACCTCAATCGGATGTCAGAACTTTTTTACCCTTCGTTTTTTCATCATGTGCATTCTTACGTTAAAACGAGATCACCGTGGCTGGTCTTCGATCTACCATGGCTGGAGAGTGGTGCACCATGATATTGTTCCGTTCAAATCCATGCACCCATTTCTAAAAGTCGTACGACACAGTTTTGGTATTTAGGATGGATGTTGCACCTACCACCATAGATGTTGCACCATGTGGATATCGATTTTTTGGACGACCATAACTGTTGGCATGCTTTGAGTTAGGGGAGCTATTACTGGTCAAAACGAAGCTCATTTTGAGTTCTACAGTTTTGCCAACTTTAAGCTGTCATTGGATACTTTCATACATAAAATAGACTATCCGAACCTCAACCAAGTCTTGGCCGTTTTTTACCCTTCGTTTTTTCGTCACGTGCATTTTTGCGTTAAAACGGGATCACTGTGGTCGATCTTCGATTTTCCATCGCTGGGGAGTGGTGCACCATGGTACTGTTTCATTCCAAATCCATTCACCCATTTTTAGAAGTCGTACGACATTGTTTTGGCATTTGGAACGGATGTTGCACCTTGCATCGTAGATGTTGCACCATGTGGATATCGCTTCTTCGGCCGCCATAATTGTTGGCTCGTTTAGAGTTACGGAAGCCATAACCAGTCAAAACGATCTCTCTATGAGTTCTACAACTTTGACCACTTTAAGCCGTCATTGGATAGTTTCATGCCAGATAAAGATTATCCAAACCTCAATCGGGTGTCGGTAGTTTTTCACCCTTCGTTTTTTCGTCAGGTGCATTTTTACGTTATAACGAGATCATCATGTCTGTTCTTCGATTTACCATCGTTGGAGAATCATGTACCATGGTACTGTTCTGTTTCAAATCCATGCTCCCAATTCTAAAAGTCATACGGCACCATTATGTCATTTGGGAAGGATGTTGCACCTTACACATAGATATTGCACCTTTGAATATCGATTCTTCGAACGACTGTAACTGTTGGCTCGTTTAGAGTTATAGGAGCCATAACCAGGCAAAACGAAGCTCTCTATGAGTTCTATGGCTTTGACTGCTTTTAGCCGTCAATGGATAATTCATACCAAAAAATGACTATCCGAACCTCAATCGGGTCTTCGAAGTTTTTTACCCTTTGTTTTTTTCATCACGTGCATTTTTCCGTTTAAATGCGATCACCATGATTGGTCTTCGATTTACCGTCGCTGAAGAGTGGTGCACCATGGTACTGTTCCATTTCAAATCCATGCACCTATTTCTAAAAGTCGTACGTCACTGTTTTGGAATTTGGGACGGATATTGTAACTTGCACCGTTGATGTTGCATCCTGTGGATATCGAATTCTTCGGACGACCATAACTGTTGGTTCATTTAGAGTTATGGGAGCCATAACAAGTCAAAATAAAGCTCTCTATGAGTTCTACGGCTTTTACAGCTTTAAGCCGTCAATGGATAGTTTCATACCCAAAAAAAGACTATTCGAACTTCAATCAGGTATCAGAAGTTTTCTACCCTTCGTTTTTTCGTCATGTATATTTTTACATTAAAACAGGATCACCGTGGTTGGTCTTCAATTTACCATTGCTGAAGAGTGGTACACCATGGTATTATTCTATTTCAAATCCATGCACCCATTTCTAACAGTTGTATGACACTGTTTTGGCATTTGGGGTGGATGTTGCACCTTGCACCGTAGATGGTGTACCTTGCACCGTAGATGGTGTACCTTGCACCATAGATGTTGCACCCTATGGATGTTGATTCTTCGGATGACCATAACTATTGGCTCATTTAGATTTACGGGAGCCATAACCAGTCAAAATGAAGCTCTCTGTGAGTTGTAGGGTTTTGACTGCTTTAATCCATCATTGGATAGTTTCATACCCAAAAAGACTATCCGAACCTCAATCGGGTCTCAGAAATTTTTACTGTTCGTTTTTTCGTCATGTGCATTTTTACGTTAAAATGGGATCATTGTGGCTGGTCTTCGATTTACCATCGCTAGAAAGTGGTGCACCATTGCCATGACCCATTTTCCCGTACCGTTTGAATCGACAATAAACCACACATGTCCAACTAAATCGCATGAAAATATGAAACATGAAGGGAAATAAAGAAAAATAGACAGAACATAATCTCAATCGAATGGAATAACATATAATACTGAACAAATAACTTTACATCGGAAAAAATTTAAATACATATATCAAAGTCTAACCTAAATTAATCTTGGACAGTTACAAACATTTGTCCTTACAATTGCTGACAAACATCAAACTAAAATAACTAAGTACAACGGATAATAGAATATGTCCATACGTCGATGAATATCTCCAGCTCTCCTTTGGAAACTCCAACCGTCTTCGACTAACCTATAACTACTCGAATCTGACTCGAGTATTGAAAATACCCAGATCAGTCTTGATAAACCAACGTGAGAAAAAAACAATAATAAATGACAATGTCATATATCAGCCTTGGGATAAAATCCTTTGAAATAAAGAGTATCTCATAAGACCACGCCCACACATAAACGCAGATAGGTTTTTACCTTATGATAACTAAAACACTTTTATATCAAAATATTTGATATTATTTCTAATGACATCTCTTTGAAAACATTTGCAAATAAATTTATTAATCTTAACTGAAATTATTACATTTATTAAATTCCAGCATAATAGGTTTACAATCAAGTCCGAAGGTTCTTATTGGAGAATGAATTTCCATACAAATGACCAGGAGAAGGATCTACCTTCCGAAATGGTTACACCTCTAGATGGATGCCTCGAGAAACCGTCACACTGCTTCTCTACTAACACAAAACCGGCCTACCTCTATAACTAGATAGTACTGAAAATGTCATTCCTCGGTCCTTACCGACCTTTAACCGAGCGTTCGTTTTCCATACACCATATTAATTTACATCCCGAACATCATTGTGGGAATAAATATAACTAGAAGGGGATGATCATACCCTGATTGGGAATGACCCACTTAGCCTTGCTGCATCTAATCCTGTTTTGGTCTTTTCCGGTTTAATGAGGCTTAAGGCTACGATTACCTTTTCACAAAGCACATATCACATATTTGAATGCCACATTTCCATTTCCGTTGGCTACTAATTTCCTTCCACAAAAATACAACCCTTGAGCTCGTACGTCTCAAGGAGGGTGTTAAGCTAAGAGAAGTTGCCTTCTCCGCCATCGCTGATGTACGTAAAAACCAATGTACATAATCTTTAGAAATACAATGTCAGACAAACGTCCATACAAGTTGTCCAGGAACAGAAAAAACCGAAGGCACTCTCCTACTACCACTAGTAGCGAGTAGTCCTTGCAATCCAAAAATCTCCACAACGAGGAGACCACTGCTATATATTACTCCACAATGGGTGCGACCCCGAGCAAGCCAACAAGCAGTCCTCATGCTATGAAGATTCATGGTCTTCAATAATCATCATCTTCAACATGTCTTCACGTTCGAACGTATACATTGTTTCGAAGTGGTTCACGGATAGGAATTTCCCAAATCCGACCCCGGTTCCTTCGAAATCCAATTAATTAAAAAGTAAATATGAGTGTACAAAATTTATTAAGTCTTTTTTCACTTTAATTCTTTTCAGATGATTTCGAAATATCTTTCTTTTGACTTAGGATAATTCTAAGTAATTCATTCTTTTGCTTTGGAAAATATCTCAAAATTCCTTACTTAACTTTCAATCAAATTCTTTAACTTTTAGGAAGGTTAAAAACAATGTTATTTAAGACATCGTTTACGATAAATCCTAAAATAAATCTTAGCAAACATTTTGGAGTAAATTGGATCATAGAAATCATTTATTTTGGAGATTGCTGAACTTTTGGATAATACCAATCTTCTTTTATTTTGAAAAAATTAACAGAATCTTTTTATTTAAGAGCGTTCGGGCTTTCCCTTCGATCTTTTCCACTCCTTGCCTAAGAAAAGAAAATATAGGCTAGGTAAATTTAGGGCACTGATTACTCCATCCCTAACCTTAGTTAAACACCTTGTTTTATCTTCCTAGATCTCATAGGCGGGACAAATATACTAGTCGTTTCCGCATACTCAGATTTTCCACTTTTACTTTGAAATGACTTATAAATATTACAAATTATCTTTCAAAACGCTTAATTATCCTTTTTAAAACATTCTCAATTTGATTCTAGAAAAATCGTTATGACATTTAAACTCATTTCCAAAAGTTATAGAATTCGCAGTAGAAAAGTGCCGCGGAAAGTGCTATATAAGCTTATTTAATTAAATCGACATTTAAAAATTCGATAATTTATATTTTTCAATTCAAATCTCTTTTAAACCATTTAAATAGATTATCAAATTTATTTCGTATTTTTCCATAATTAAAAAAAAAATTCATTTACATAGATTTCCTGTTATGATCACTTAACTGCACTAGCTCGATTTTTCTGAAAAATTGATTTGGACTTATTTCAAAATATACAAGACGAAATCTTGATTTTCTTTCTTCATTTAGAATATATGGATAGAATAGTCCGGAATTTTATTATCAACTTTTTGGCACGAAATCGCAAACTACCGTTGCACGACGCACCTAGTTTTAACTTATTTTTTCAATACTTGAAATAATCTATTCAAATTGAATTTTATTACTTATAAAATCATTACAAATCATTTTAAACCAATATTCTCACTTTTCAAATCACTTAAAATGTATTTTTACTATTACCACATTATAATATTACTATATTCCTATTATTTCAATATTAAATTTTAAATTCCAATTTCAACTCAATTTCAATTCTAATCTCAAATTAAACTCATTTAAAACTTAGATTTCAAATCTAATTTCAGTTTGAACTTCAATTCAACCTTTATCTCAACTTTAATTTTTCAAAATTGATTTCAATTTTACTATTCATCTCAATTTCAATTTCAAATTAACTATCATTTTCAAACCCATTTCACTTTAAAGTTAAAATTCTCTTTTATTTTAACTTTAATTCCACTTCTAAATGAAAAGAGGCTTATTTTTCGAAAATATCTCATATTACTAAAATAGGGTCTTATTAACAAGGAGATTTTCTAAATCAAATTGAACCTATCTAATATTCATTTTTATCACTATCATAACATCCATTCAACCAATTACAAAACATATGATTTCAAATCCAACATTCACTATAAATATCATAACGGGACAGATTATCATAATTTAATTAATTAACTAACTATCAAGTCATCCATATTAACAATCAATGTGAAAGTTCATATGTCATAAGTGTGTAAATGTGATTGTTTTGAAATAATCAAAATATAAATTCAAAAGCGATGAGAATTTCTCACCTTCATATCCACTCCATCAAACTTTTTCGTAGGCTACGTGCCTTTCGAACAAACGCGCTTTTTTCGAACGTCTTGAATTCTCGCGTTAACTTATTTTCTTTCCGAACCACTTTTGTTTTCCTTTTCCTTTTCTTTTTTTATTGGAGAGGAGGGTTTATGGCTCGGTTATGGGGTGTATGGTCTAGGAAGGAGAGTACGACCTTGGTAGTGGGGTGTAAGGGCTTGGGTAGGTGGTGTAGGAGGGTACAGCCTTGGGGTGTAGGGCTCGGGTTGGTGGGTTTTGGGCTCGGCTTGACGGGTAGGGCTCGGCCATGGGGTTTTTGAGGTTGGGTAGGTGATTTTGGAGAGGGATAAGGTGATTTAGGTGATGCGTGGTGATATGGAGGTGGTAGCTTGAAAGTAAAAGAGAATGGAGGTGGAAGAGAGGCTGGATGCCGTGGAAATGGAGGTGAAGAAGAAGGAGAAAGTGAAGAAGGAAGGTAGAGAATGAAGTGTGAAAAATGAAAAGTATGGACGCATATTTATATTTGAGCTTTGGATGACAAATGACTAAAATACCCTTTCCTACTTTTTTGACTTTTCATTTACTTTTTTACCCTTGATTTGATCTTTGTTTAATAGAGAAGAAATGGTTTAATTTGAACTTGTACTTAAGAAATAATGTTTACCTCTTTTTCTTAAACTTTAAAATATTAAAATAACATTTTCTCATTTTCCATAAGTGACATGACTTAAGCATTAATGGCGATGGAAAAGATAGGAATGATTACTTACTTTTCCTTTCTTAAATTTTTTATTTTAAGGAGAAGACTTTTGCATTGATTTGATTTGCATTAATGGTGGAAATGATGTTAAGGAAAAGTGTGTAAGTAGTAAAGAGATATGTCACTTTCTTATGGTTTGTAATTATTTTAATACTTAAGTTTGTTATTTTTCCATGCTTATGTATACCATCTCATTAATGAGATATGACATAAAGAAATGATGTGGTTTATTAAAATATAATTTAATTTGAAATTAGTCAAATCATGTCTTTTCACTTTTTATACATTTATTTAAACTTTTCAAAAGTAAACTCCTTTTGTCTTTTAGTGCTAAATGTAAAGTGTTTAAATAGTTTGAAAATTTGAATTTATGTGTTAGAAAATGTATCAAGTTGCAACAACTTGTTGACAACTAGTTTTGGTTGAAAACGGTGTTTTTGTTGACAAATTTTACCATCAAATTTTGACGTTTTTGTTAAGCTATATAATGAAGTAAACCAAACTTTAAAATGAAATTTTTACTTCTTGAAATAAATTAAAACATGTCTTTTTATATTTTAAAATTATCTTAAATTAATATCTAAATCTCTAATTTTACATCGTATGTAAAACTGACAAAATACGACAAATTTTGGTTATTTTTATAAAACGATTATTAACATACTTTTAAATGTATAAATATACTTTTATTATCTTTATTAGATGTTTTAAATAAGATTTACATTTTTAAATAAATATTTAAATCCATTTATTTAAATCTTTATTTATTATTAACAAAACTTAACTTTTGTCGATTTGTTCAAAAATCCAAATTTATACTTTTTAATTATAAGAATAGATGATTTCTTCATCATTATCCATTATATATAACATTTATATCTAATATTTAAATTCCTTTAAATTTAAAAAGGACGAAATCTCTTATTTTCGAAGTAGCGAAATTACGGGTCATTACATTCTCCCCTACTTAAAAGCATTTCATCCTCGAAATGAAAGTTAGCTAAAGGAATCTATCTCATACTCTTATCCTCAAATAATTTGACTTGTTTAAATTGATGATAGAAAAGAAGAAGGTTGATATCATAAGACCACTAAAACAAATGATGCCAAACATACATACAAAGATTCGCCACATTAACCTGAGTATCTATCATGTACTTACGGTTAAATATACATACATCAACTCAAACTTCTATCATACCCGTCCTAATGCATATTGCACATTTAAGATAATATATATAACAACCAAATAAGATTATGCATCTAAAACAATCACACTGCTACTATATCAAGATAAACGAATACCAGTACATAACTCATTATATGACCTGAGCATGTACTATACCTGAGGTCTATATATACATACCACAACATCAGTCCAACCACTATATCTTAGTGCCTACTATTTGAGATAACTATCCAACTGCTAAGTAGATAGACCCAAAACATCATACTATATGTGATATTTGATTCGATCTATTATTCGATTCCATAACTTTACTTCCAAACAAGTATCGATCCCCCGATTTTCTAGTGCAGACTTTGATCAGACTTCTTGATCACAAACCCTTGCTTTTCTAGCATAGCTCTCAACTATGATAGAAAACTTGAGCATATAATCACAATCTCTCATCAATGCTCGTCGTCAAGAATCGAGTGATAAATCCTTTCTCGGATTGGTGTAGACACCTCAAAGTTCTGTATTCAAATCTTAGATCAAAATTTATATGCTAAAATAATCTACGTTTAACTTATTTACTTATTCACATTCATCTTTACCTAATACATTTCTTCAAAATTTCTATTAATCGAAGTTTATTTCACACCCATTCACTTTTCACTAGATCCATTATTCCTTAAGCATACAAATATGACTTAAACTTGTATAACATGCCTTTGTTTCCTAAGAGTATATATACATATCCCCAAACTTCAAATTGTTATTACTTCAACTAAGGTGTTTAAATAATATGGAACTCTGCTATTATCTCAAATTAATAAGTTATAAAACTCAACCCTTATTTTTCTTTACCTAAGGTTTTTATTTAGCTAATATTATTTATCCAATCCATATGTTAATAAGACAACTTTACTAAGTGTATACCTTTTCCTCACCGATTCTATGATTAACTGCTTAACTTATTTACCTATCCATTTTCTAAATCAATTTTCTTAATCTTAAATCCGTCAAATACCTTATAGTCAAATTGTAAAACTTAATTCACATGGTATTTGTTATTAACCTTTTTCATCCAACAATCACCCTACTAACCATATTATTCAAAATTATCTCCTTCTAATCTTACTTCATCATGAATTACAAATGTAACCCTAAATGTATCACTAATTCAAATTTTTATATTATGATGATATTTCTTATACCTATTATTTCTAAATTTCAAATTAACTTATCTCTTTATAAGTTATAGAACTTATCCTTTTATAGTATATTTATAAAAAGTCTTAATTTTGGTTTATCTTTTTCCTATCTTGTTGATAAGAACTTTTCTAAGTGTGCATTCTCCTTTTACTTTCTTTAGTTACAACTTGTAGCTTCAATATTATCATCAAATATCATACAGTCAAATTATGAATTTTACTTCACAAGATATTTGTACTTAGCTTTTAAATCCATCCATTATGATAATCACTTAATCATTATTATTTATTAATACTAAATATCTAAGGGTATATGATCAAAGTTCTAAATTCTAGCTTTCAACTAGTTGATTCTATATGGAATATCTTATAGTAAAATCGTGCAACTCTAATCACAAGATATTCATATTTTAGTTTTACTAAGAAAAATTACAATCAATACTTAATTTCTAACCTAAAAATAATAATATCCCCTTTGATATTTAAAATATAAACCCAAGGTTAAATTTCTTCATTTACCATCTTTAAAACAAAACCATTTACATAAAATTAACAAATACGCGCTCAATATATATAATACTCTCATATCTCATTCTAGGGTGTTACTGTGACGACCTGGATTTTCGAACCAGTTAAAATTGCCGAAAAATCCGTCCGTTATAAAACTACCAACTTAATACACCATATTTGATAAATATTCAACATTACTAAATGTATAGGACATAATTTAAATTACACAAATTATCAGAGTAATTAATTAATTTATTAATTCTACAAAGTGCGCTTTAATACACACTAAATATAATGACCATAAATCTACCACTACACAACTTTGATGAAAGAGGAAACACTATCTTTACCTGTGAACTAAATAAACAATGTAAATGCGTAATAAAATAGTAAATAGGAAAGACACAATAATACAAGATAAACAACAACCAATAACAGATAAACGTAAAAGGGTTGTATTATTTTAGAGGCTGCATCACTACCATTTGTGACTACCTACGTACCCCTATCTAATTGGGTATCCTATTAAATACAGAATCAAGCCAACATAGTTCTCTTACCGCAAATAGGTCTCAAGGAGCCTATGATGTAACAAACAATATGCAATTCCCAAAACTACCCACTTAGGCTTAATCTTTAAATTTAGATTTTCAAATCTAATTACCTTTATGAAATTATCTCTCTGGACTTTATTCTCGA
Source organism: Allium cepa (assembly GCA_030765085.1). Taxonomy (NCBI): domain Eukaryota; kingdom Viridiplantae; phylum Streptophyta; class Magnoliopsida; order Asparagales; family Amaryllidaceae; genus Allium; species Allium cepa. The sequence goes on along the minus strand of CM060937.1, from coordinate 186,409,747 downwards.
ATTTTTATTTCAAAACTTTTGAAATATATATCCTTTATATTCAAATTATACTTTACTTCGGGATCTTAAATCAAATCACTTTTGAAAAATTTATTTGAAAATCCCAAATACTGTAATAAAACATATCAAACCATATGCAACCAAATCGGGAGGTTTCTCCCAATAACAAGGCAACTGGGTCCCAGCCTTAATACAATCGATTGATAAGTATATCCCTCTATTTTAAGAGCGGACCATGCTAAAAAACACATGCCCAACTTTTTAGTTACGGGTTACTCGAATCATTGGTGACATAACAAATCATTTTATATCCTGAAACAATAAATCATTTCACAACAATACTCACAAGTACTTTGAAATCTGTAATAATTTTCATTTCCCAAATCTATTCAAAAATCATCTTAAAACCATTGGGTTTCGTCCTTGAAATTCTTTCCATTTTATAAAACATTTTTATAAAACCATTCATTATATAAATCACTTCTCTATAATATAGCTTCAAAATATTCATTACCAAAAATTTCTATTTCTTTTAAAGGGAAAACATTTCGTAACAATTCCATTTGAAAACCAATTTTCAAAACAATTCATTAAATTGAAGGGAACCAAATATTACCGCTAAATACCTTATAGTCAAATTGTGAAATAAATCACAAGTTGTCAGCCTACAATTATTTTCTACCCAGCCCATGCATATGGATAATAAATTGCTCAAAAACTGGATGAGCAATGTCAATAATCAATAAATAATAATCAGTGCTCATAAATTGGTTGAGCCTAATTCAAACAATCAATCAATGAAATAAATGCAATAATAAATGATAAACAATGCTTCATTCTATCAAATATTTGTAATACTTTAACGGTTTGATATTTATTTTGGAGCATCCGGGCTTTCCCTTCGACATGTTTTGTCCCTCATCCAAGTCTCATTGGATTCTCAAACGAAACGCATGTACTATTCATTTCCGCATACCCCATTCAATATTTAACTTCTAAATTTTAAATTACTTAATTAATCATCCAAACATAATATCAAGCAAGGAAATCAAACCATTGTTCTAGGAAACAAAAGTAAACAAGCATTTAACAAGGGTTTTCAAACAACTTAACACTTAAAATTCTTTCAACATAGCAATGGTTTTAATGAACATAAAATAAGAAATAACTTACTTTGGATTCCACTCTGTCAAACTTTAAGGCAAGGAACTTAATATCTAATGCATACTTCCTACATGCTTCGGAACTAAATGAATATAAGCTTGAATTCCTCCTTCCTAGTGCTTGGCTAAGGCTTGAGATGGAAGTTGGCAGAAAGTATAAAGAAGAAGTGATGGAGCTTTGAACTTGAATTGTCAAAATTAGACCCCAAAAATAGGTCATTTCTATCTTATTTTTGACTCTTTTACTCTCAAAATTTGAAAAACTTGTTAATAGAAAAGTTTGTGAAAATTCTTTTCTCATGAATTTAAAAAAAGAATCACTTGATTTTTGTTAATTTTGAGGAAGATATGGTCGAAAGAAAAAGAGCTATTCTTGGATTCACAAAAATAAAGCCTAAAAGTGCAGTTCAAAGAATTGAGTTTCAGGTATAGCAAACCTCAAAACTAGAAAAAGTGATCAACATAAATGTTGTAGCCACTGAAATTTTAGATGGTTTGTAAAAAAGAATTTCTTAATTTAGATCTGTTATATCAAAACAAAATGGCTTATTCTCTGGCTTAAAAACTAGGCCATAAAATGCACTTAAAAAAGTGGATTTTTGACATGATTATCTACATATTGAGACAAAGTGGTCAAGAAGAAAGTTGTAGCCACTGGAAAAATACATGATTTAAAAAAAATTACAATTTAATTCTGTTTTGAAGTAGTTATCGCTGATAGAAAAAGAGGTAAAATGTAGGGAAAAGATGAGTTTGATTTGAAGAGAATAAACATTGATTTCTTTTGAATATTTTCTAAATATTTTGACATTATTTCTTTTTGATTTTTTATATGGCACGGAAGCCATTAAAGAGAAGAGGAAGAAGATGAAGAAGCTTGAGAAAATAAGAAGAAGAAAATGTGAATGAAAGTGAAGAAGGAGGTGGGTATTTGTAGAAAAAGAAAGAAGTGGTAAATTTACCAAAATAACCTCTTACCAAATTACCAAACTAACCTTACTTTATCCTAAAGCAGTCTCCACTTTTTCAATACTTAACATCATCTTTCACATCCTTACTTTATGTCTTAGTCACTTAAATATTAAGTAAAGAATATCATAATTTTGTTGGCTTTGATTTGATTTGATTTGATTTGATTTGATGTTTACTTTTTCTTACTTTTGTTAATTCTTACTTACTTTTGTTAATGGCTTCTAGAAGTTTTCTAATCTTATTTAGTAAAAGCAAACATTTTTAGTGAATTAATTAATACTTAACTAATTGAATATATGTTTCTATATAAGAAAATAAAGGTGTGACGACGTTGCGACGACTTTTAATCGACAAACATCATTTTTCGACAAAATGTTTTACGGTCACATTTTGACGTTTTAGTTAAACTATTTATTTATGTAAGCAAAATTTAGAACTAAATTTGTATAATGCTATTTGAAAATATAAACACTCCTAAATAAAGTAAAATAATTTATTTAACCATTGAAACTTACTTTTCTAAAATCAGCATTTTGTCACTTTTGTCAATATAAGTAAATGTTACTATTTTTGTGTATACTTCTCTTTTTAAATCCTATCTAATATTGTATGAATCACATAACCTTACGTATTTTATATTTAAAATCACTTTGAATATTATATTTTAAAGCGGTCAAATTCTGGGTCAAAATCGATTTCAATTTCACTATTTATCTCAATTTCAATTTCAAATTAACTATCCTTTTCAAATCATTTTCACTTCAAATTTTAATTCTCTTTTATTTTAACTTTAATTTCACTTCTAAATAAAAAGAGGCTTATTTTTTCAAAATATCTCATATTACTAAAATATGATCTTATTAACAAAGTGATTATCTAAATCAAAATGAACCTATCTGATATTCATTTTTGTCACTATCATAACATCCATTCAACCAATCACATAACATATCATTTCAAATCCAACATTCACTATAAATATCATAACGGGACAAATTATCATGATTCAATTAATTAACTAACTATCAAATCATCCATATTAACAATCAATATGAACGTTCATATGTCAGAAGTATGTAAATGTGATTGTTTTAACATAATCAAATTATAAATTCAAAAGCGATGATAATTTCTCACCTTCATATTCACTCCGTCAAACTTTTTCATAGGCTATGTGCTTTTCGAACAAACGCGCTTTTTTCAAACGTCTTGAATTATCGCCTTAACTTATTTTCTTTCCGAGCCACTTTTGTTGTCCTTTTCTTTTTTTTCTTTTTTTGGAGAGGAGAGTTTATGGCTCGACTATTGGGTGTGTGGCCTAGGAAGGAGAGTACGGCCTTGGTAGTGGGGTGTAAGGGCTTGGGTAGGTGGTGTAGGAGGGTACGACCTTAGGGTGTGGGGGTATGGGCTTGGGTTGGTGGCTTTGGGGCTCGCTTGGCTGGTTAGGGTGTTTGAGGGTGGGTTGGTAATTTTGGATATGGGTAAGGTGGTTTAGGTGATAGAATGGTGATGTGGAGGTGGTAGCTTGAAGGTAGAAGAGAATGGAGTTGGAAGAGAGGTTGGATGCCATGGAAATGGAGGTGAAGAAGAAGGAGAAAGTGAAGAAGGAAGGTAGAGAATGAAGTGTGAAAAATGAAAGGTATGGATGCATATTTATATTTGAGCTTTGGACGGCAAATGACTAAAATACCCTTCTCTACTTTTTTGACTTTTCACTTACTTTTTTACCTTTAATTTGACCTTTGCTTAATGGAAAAGAAATGGTTTGATTTGAATTTGTACTTAAGAAATGATGTTTACCTCTTTTTCTCACACTTTAAAATGTTAAAATAACATTTGCTCATTTTCCATGAGTGATATGACTTAAGCATTAATGGTGATGGAAAAGATAGGAATGATTACTTACATTTCCTTTCTTAAAAAAATTTATTTTAAAGAGAAGACTTTTGCATTGATTTGATTTGCATTAATGGTGGAAATAATGTTAAGGAAAAGTGTGTAGTAGTAAGCAGATGTGTCACTTTCCTGTGGTTTGTAATTATTCTAATATTTAAGTTTGCTCTTTTTCCATGCTTATATATATCATCTCATTAATGAGATATGATATAAATAAATGATGTGGTTTATTAAAGTTTAATTTAATTTGAAATTAGTCAAATCATGTCTTTTCACTTTTTATACATTTATTTAAACTTTTCAAAAGTAAACTCCTTTTGCCTTTTAGTGCTAATTGTAAAGCGTTTAATTAGTTTGTAAACTTGTATTTATATGTTAGAAAATGTATCAAATTGCAACAACTTGTCGACAACTTGTTTGGTTGAAAACGGTGTTTTTGTCGACAAATTTTACCGTTAAAATTTGACTTTTTTTAAGCTATATATCGAAGTAAACCAAACTTTAAAATGAACTATTTACTTCTTTAAATAAATTAAAACATGTATTTTTATATTTTTAAATTATCTTAAATGTATATCAAAATCTCTAATTTTACAGCGTATGTAAAACTGACAAAATGCGATAAATTTTGGTTATTTTTGTAAAACGATTATTAACATACTTTTAAATGTACAGATATACTTTTATTATCTTTATTAGATGTTTTAAATAATATTTACCTTTTTAAATAAATATTTAAATCCATTTATTTAAGCCTTTATTTATTATTTACACAACTTAACTTTTGTCGATTTGTTAAAAAATCCAAATATATACTTTTTAATTATAAGAATAGATGATTTCTTCATCATTATACATTATATATAACATTTTTATCTATGATTTAAATTCCTTTAAATTTAGACGAACGATATCTCTTATTTTCGAAGTAGCGAAATTACGGGTCGTTACAACCATGGTACGGTTCCATTTCAAATCTATGCATCCATATCTAAAAGTCGTACGACACTATTTTGGCATTTGGGACGGATGTTGCACCTTTCACCGTAGATGTTGCACCCCGTGGATATCGATTCTTCGGATGGTAACTGTTGGCTCGTTTAGAGTTAAGGAGCCATAACCAGTAAAAATGAAGCTCTCTGTACGTTCTACGGCTTTGACGGCGTCAATGGATAGTTTCATACCCAAAAAAAGACTATCTGAACTTCAATCGGGTCTCGAAAGTTTATTACCCTTTGTTTTTTCATCACGTGCATTTTAAGTTAAAACGCGATCACTGTTGCTGGTCTTTGATTTACCATCGCTGGAGAGTGATGCAGCATGGTACTGTTCCGTTTCAAATCCATGCACCCATTTCTAAAAGTCGTATGGCATGGTTTTGGCATTTGGGACGGATGTCGCACCTTACACCGTAGATTTTTCACCATACGGATATCGATTCTTCGGATGACCAAAATTGTTGGCTCGTTTAGAGTTACAGGAGCCATAACCAGTCAATACGAAGCTCTCTGTTAGTTCTATGCTTTTACCGTTTTAAGCCATCAACGGATAGTTTCATACCCCAAAAAGGACTATTCGAACCTCCATCGGGTCTCAGAAGTTTTTTACCCTTCCTTTTTTCGTCACGGGAAATTTTACGTTAAAACGCGATCACCGTGGCTGGTCTTTGATCTACCATCGCTGTAGAGTGGTGCACCATGGCACTGTTCCGTTTCAAATCCATGCACCCATTTCTAAAAGTCGTGCGACACTGTTTTGGTATTATGGACGGATGTTGCACCCTGTGGATATCGATTCTTCAGACGACCATAACTGTTGGCTCGTTTAGATTTACAGCTTTGACTACTTTAAGACATCAATGGATAGTTTCATATCTGAAAAAAGACTATCCGAACCTCAATGGGGTCTCGGAAGTTTTTTACCATTCGTTTCTTCATCACGTTCATTTTTACGTCAAAACGGGATAACCGTGACTGGTCTTCGATTTATCATTGCTGGAGATTGGTACACCATTATACCATTCTGTTTAAAATCCATGAACTCATTTCTAAAAGTCGTAAGGCACAGTTTTGGCATTTGGGACGGTTGTTGCACCATGCACCGTAGATGTTGCACACTGTGGATATCGATTCTTTGGACGACCATAAATGTTGGCTCGTTTAGAGTTACGTGAGCCATAACCAGTCAAAAAAAGTTCTCTGTGAGTTCTACAACTTTGACCATTTAATTCGTCATTGGACAGTTTCAAACCCAAAAAAGACTATTCGAACCTTAATCGGGTCTCGAAAGTTTTTCACCCTTCGTTTTTTTTGTCACGTGCATTTTTACGTTAAAACAAGACCACCAGGGCTGGTCTTCAATTTAGCATCGCTGGAGAGTGGTGTACGATGGTACTGTCCCGTTTCAAATCCATGCACACATTTCTAAAAGTCGTACGACACTATTTATGCATTTGGGACGGATGTTGCACCTTGCATCATAGATATTGCAACCTGCGGATATCGATTCTTCAAACGACCATAAATAATGGCTCGTTTAGAGTTACGGGAGCCAAAACCTATCCAAACGAAGCTCTTTGTAAGTTCTATGGCCTTGATGGCGTGAAACCGTCAATGGATAGTTTCTAACCTAAAAAAAGACTATACGAACCTCAATCGAGTTTCGGATGTTTTTATTCTTCGTTTTTTCCTCACGTGTATTTTTACGTTAAAACACGATCATCGTGGCTGGTCTTCGATTTACCGTCGCTAGAGAGTGGTGCACCATGTACTATTCTGTTTCAAATCCATGCATCCATTTCTAAAAGTCCTACGACAATGTTTTGGCATTTGGGGCGGATGTTACACCTTGCACCGTAGATGTTGCACCCTATGGATATCGATTCTTCGGACGACCAAAACTGTTGGCTCGTTTGGAGTTACGGGAACCATAGGAAGCTCTCTATTAGTTCTACGGATTTCACCGCTTTAAGCCATCAATTGATAGTTTCATACCCAAAAAAAGACTATTCGAACCTAAATCGGATGGAGGAAGTTTTTTACCCTTCATTTTTTCATCACGTGCATTTTTATGTTAAAACACGATCATCGTGGCTGGTCTTCGATTTACCAACGCTGTAGAGTGGTGCACCTTAGTACTGTTCTGTTTCAAATCCATACACCCATTTTTAAAAGTCGTACGACAATGTTGTGACATTTGGGACAGATGTTGCACCTTGCACCGTAGATGTTGCACCCGGTGAATATCAATTTTTTGGACGACCATAGCTGTTGACTCGTTTAGAGTTACGGGATCCATAACAATTCAAAATGAAGCTCTCTTTGAGTTCTATAGATTTGACCTCTTAAAGCCGTCAATAGATAGTTTCATACACAAAAAAGACTATCCGAACCTCAATTGGGCCTTTGAAGTTTTTTACCCTTCATTTTTTCATCGCGCGCATTTTTATGTTAAAATGCGATCACCGTGGCTGGCCTACGATTTACCATCGCTGGAGAGTGGTGCACCATGGTACTGTGTCATTTCAAATCCATGCACCTATTTCTAAAAATCTTACGACACTGCTTTGGCATTTGGAACGGATGTTGCACCTTGCACCGTAGACGTTGCCCTCTGTGGATATCAATTCTTCTGACGACCATAACTTTTGGCTCATTTAGAAATACGGGAGCCATAACCAGTCCAAACGAAGCCCTCTGTGAGTTCTACGCTTTTGATGGCTTTAAGTGATCAATGGATAATTTAATACCAAAAAAAAGACTATCTGAACCTTAATCGGGTCTCATAAGTTTTTTACCCTTCGTTTTTCGTCACGTGCATTTTTACGTTAAAACGGGATCACCGTGTCTGGCCACCGTTGGAGAGTGGTTGACCATGTTACTATTCTGTTTCAAATCCATGCACCCATTTCTAAAAGTCGTACGACAATATTTTTGCATTTGGGACGGATTTTTCACCTTGCACCGTAGGTGTTGCACCCTATGGATATCGATTTTTCGAACAACCAGAACTGCTGGCTCGTTTAGAATTACGAGGGCCATAACCAGTCATAATGAAGCTCTCTATGTGTTCTTCAGCTTTGATGGCTTTAAGCCGTCAATGATATTTTCATACCTAAAAAAGACTACCCGAACCTCAATCGGGTCTCGAAAGTTTTTTACCCTTCATTTTTTAATCACGTGCATTTTTACGTTAAAATGTGATCACCGTGACTGGTCTTCGATTTACCATCACTGGAGAGTGGTGCACCATGATACTGTTCTGTTTCAAATCCATGCACCAATTTCTAAAAGTCGTACGGCATTGTTTTGGCATTTGGGACGGATGTTGCACTTGCACCGTTGATATTGCACCCTGTGGATATTGATTCTTCAAACGACCATAACTATTGGTTCGTTTAGAGTTACGGAAGCCATAATAAGTCAAAACGAAGCTCTCTGTGAGTTCTACGGCTTCGATCGCATTAAGCCATTAATGGATAGTTTCTTATCCAAAACAAGACTATCCGAACCTCAATCGAGACTCGGAAGTTTTATACCCTTTCTTTTTTTGTCACGTGCATTTGACGTTAAAACGCGATCACTATGGTTGGTATTCGATTTACCATTGCTGTAAAGTGGTGCACCATAGTACTATTCCATTTCAAATCCATGCATCCATTTTTGAAAGTCGTACGGGCACGGTTTTGGCATTTGGGATGGATGTTGCACCTTGCACTGTAGATGTTGCACCTTGTGGATATCGATTCTTCGGACGACAATAATTGTCGGCACATTTAGAGTTACAAGAGCCCAAATGAGTCAAAACGAAGCTCTCTATGAGTTCTACGGCTTTGACCGCTTTAAGACGTCAATGTATAGTTTCATACCCATAAAAAGACTATCCGAACCTCAATCGGCTCTTGGAAGTTTTTTACGCTTCGTTTTTTCGTCACGTGCATTTTTATGTTGAAACGAGATCACCGTGGCTGGTCTTCGATTTACCATCGTCGGAGAGTGGTGCAACATGATACTGCTTCGTTTCAAATCCATGCACCAATTTCTAAAAGTCGTATGAAACTGTTTTAGCATTTGGGATGGATGTTGTACCTTGCACCGTAGATGTTGCACCCTATGGATATCGATTCTTCAGACGACCACGACTGTTGGCTCATTTAGAGTTACGGGAGCCATAACCAATCCAAACAAAGCTCAATGTAAGTTCTACGGCTTTGACGGCTTTAAGACGTCAATGGATAGTTTTGTACCAAAAAAAGACTATCCGAACCTCAATGTGGTCTCGGAAGTTTTTTACCCTTCGTTTTTTCGTCACGTGAATTTTTACGTTGAAACGCAGTCATCGTGGCTGGTCTTCAATTTACCATCGCTAGAGAGTGGTACACCATGTTACTGTTCCATTTTAAATTAATGCACCCATTACTTAAAGTTGTACGACGCTGTTCTGGCATTTGGGACGGATGTTGCACCTTGCATCGTAGATGTTGCACCCTGTGGATATCGATTTTTCGGACGACCATAACCGTTGGCTCGTTTAGAGTTACGGGAGCCATATGAGTCAAAACGAAGCTCTTTGTGAGTTCTACGGCTTTGACCACTTTAAGACGTCAATGGAGAGTTTCATACCCAAAAAAATACTACCTGAATCTCAACCGGGTCTAGGTTGTTTTTTACCCTTCGTTTTTTCGTCACGTGCATTTTTACGTTAAAACAGGTTCACCGTGGCTAGTCTTCGATTTACCATTGCTGAAGAGTGGTGCAGCATGGTACAGTTCCGCTTCTGACCCATGAACCCATTTCTAAAAGTCGTATGGCACTTTTTTGGCATTTGGGACAGATGTTGCACCATGCACCATAGATGTTGCACACTGTAGATATCGATTCTTCGAACGACCATAACTATTGGCTCGCTTAGAGTTACGGGAGCCTTAACCTTTCAAAATGAAGCTCTATGTGAGTTCTACGACTTTGATTGCTTTAATTCGTCATTGAATAGGTTTCATACCAAAAAAACACTATCCGAACTTCAATTGAGTCTCGAAATTTTTTTACCCTTCGTTTTTTCGTCACGTGCATTTTTATGTTAAAATGAGATCACCGTGGCTGGTCGTTGATTTACCATCGCTGGAGAGTGGTACACCATGGTACTGTTCCTTTTTAAATCCATGCACTAATTTCTACAAGTTGTACGGCACTTTTTTGGCATTTGGGACGGATGTTGCACCTTGCACCGTAGATTTTGCATCCGGTGGATATCGATTCTTCGGACGACCATAACAGTTGGCTCGTCTAGAGTTATGGGTGCCATAACTAGTCCAAACGAAGGTCTCTATGTGTTATACGGCTTTGATGGATTTAAGCCGTCAATGGATAGTTTCATATCCAAAAAAAGACTATCCGAACCTCAATCATGCCTTGGAAGTTTTTTACCCTTCGTTTTTTCGTCACGTGCATTTTTACATTAAAATGCGATCGTGGCTGGTCTTCGATTTACCATTGTTGGAGAGTGGTGCACCATGGTATTGTTCCGTTTCAAATCCATGCACCCAATTCTAAAAGTCATATGACATCGTTTTGGTGTTTGGGATGGATGTTGCACCTTGAACCTTAGATGTTGCACCCTGTGGATATCGATTCTTCGGGCGACCAAAACTGTTGGCTCGTTTGGAGTTACGGGAGCCATAACCAGTCAAAATGAAGCTCTTTATTAGTTTTACGGCTTAGACCACTTTAAGCTGTCAATGGATTGTTTCATGCACAAAAAAAGACTAACTGAACCTCAATCGGGTCGCGGGAGTTTTGTACCCTTCGTTTTTTGGTCACATGCATTTTTATGTTAAAACTCGATCACCGTGGCTAGTCTTTGATTTACCATCGTCGTAGATTGGTGCACCATGGTACTGTTCCGTTTCAAATCCACGCACCCATTTCTAAAAGTCGTACGACACTATTTGGCATTTGGGTCGGATGTTGCACCTTGCACCATAGATGTTGCACCCTATGGATTTTGATTCTTCGGACGACCATAACTATTGGCTCATTCAGAGTTACGGGAGGCATAACGAGTCAAAACAAAGCTCTCTGTTAGTTCTATGGATTTGACCGCTTTAAGACGTCAATGGATAGTTTAATACCCAAAAAAAGCTATCTGAACCTCAATCGAGTCTCGGAAGTTTTTTACTCTTTGTTTTTTCGTTACGTGCGTTTTTACGTTAAAACGGGATTGCAATGACTGGTCTTCGATTAACCATCGCTGAGAGTGGTGCATCATGGTACAGTTTCGTTTCAAATCCATGCACCCATTTCTTAAAGTCGTCCAGCAGTGTTTTGGCATTTGGGACGGATGTTGCACCTTGCACCGTAGATGTTGCACCCCACGGATATCGATTCTTTGGATGACCATAACAGTTTGCTCGTTTAGAGTTACGGAAGCCATAACTAGTACAAACAAAGCTCTCTATGAGTTCTACGGTTTTGAAGGATTTAAGCCGTCAACAGATAGTTTCATATCCAAAAAAAGACTATCCGAACCTCAATCGGCCGGAAGTTTTTTACCCTTCCTTTTTTCGTCACGTGCACTTTACGTTAAAACGCGATCATCGTGGCTACTCTTCGATTTACCATCGTTGGAGAGTAGTGCACCATTGTACTGTTCCATTTCAAATCCATGCATCCATTTCAAAAATTCGTAGGATACTGTTTTGGCATTTGGGACGGATGTTGCACCTTGCACCTGTAGGATCGATTTCACCCTAGGGGGTGAATAGGGTGATGCTATTAATTAAAAAAATTATTGCGGAAGCTTATAAAATTATTTCAACGTAGATATATCAAAGTAATAGTAGCACAGATAATAGCAGAATAATAAACACAGAAATAGAACGACAATAATTTGCCCAGCTTCGGCAAAAAACTGCCTACTTGCTGCCCCCAAGATTTCTACTAGAAATTAAGTAGTCACACGCTTATACACGTAAAATCGCGACATTCGCTACTGACTAACCTAACTCTACACTCAAAACCCTGCCACAACTCAGCCACTAAGTTGTAAATTCTCAAACTACACCACGTAGTTTGTCCCCTAGTCACACGACTAGTAATTACAATGGTTTAAAAGGAGAAAATACAAAAACAAATTTTTTAAAAACAATTAAAAACCAAAAACCTAATTATTCATATTTATTATAAACTAATACTAAAGGGAGAAAAGTGCCGGCCCAATATAATTTATCACTAAAAAAGTGCGGCCTCCTTTATCTCATTTATCAATGTAGGTCGTTCCTTGCTTGTTCCTCTTAGCTCTGAATTTAGGGCTTTGTGAAGATGCCACTTATTTGATGGTTGATGCTTCGATTGAATCATTCGTAGCTCCTCCTCCTTGATCGAGTCTGATTTCGATTTGGTATGTAAATTTTCCTTTTTGCTTCTTCTGATTTACTTGCTTGAACTTGATGTCGATTGTCGATGATGTTTACTTGATTATATAGGATTCGAGATCCTTGATTTTCGTTTGTATACATTTGTTTGAATTCGTCTTCAGCCACTTGATTACTCTTGAACGATGGTGATTTATCTGACTTCTTCAATTCATATAATTTCGTTGCGTGTTTAACTTGATACTCACGGCTTTGAATTTGTTCGACTTCTTGGTCATTACGGCTCTGACTTTGAACTGTTCAATTCCTTCTTGTTGACTTGCGGCATTTAAACTTGACTAGTTCGAATTCCTGATTACCACAGCTTGATTTTTAGTTGAACCTGCATGTTATGTTCTTTTATCTGTTGGCATCGACTTCAGTTGTTCCATGGTTTGTAGTTTCCATTTTCACCATGTCATTGTAGTTGAAACTTTGAGCTGTATATTTCACCGTGCATTACACTTGTACGTTTGTAATATATGAACACTTCAGTTAGGTCTGGTTTCTTCATATGCATTGATCTTGAGTTGTTTTCATGTTGCATTTGTTTCGCTGCATATAACGTTCACTTGATTACTGAACTGCCTTTGTTTTTCTTCATGCCTTTGAGTTGTGTGTTTATGCAATTGTACTACTCTGGTTTCGTGAAATCTTGTTGTAGTTGAGTTTAAACCATTTGTTTAAACTACCATGTGTATACATACGTCTATGTATGTATGTATTTGTGTGTTGTTTTGTTCTCACCTCTGGCCTATTTCACTATCATGTGTATATATGTGCACATCATTCATGCTTTAACCTGAACTGGATTGGTTTGCTTGAATGCTTGAGATGACCTGCTTGCATTTGATATCTTTATGTTGTTTACTGATTCGACCAAGATCATATTTGTCATGTGGTCTTGTTTCATTTGTTGTTCACTGGTCTTCCAGCCAGTTCATGTATATAGTGTGGTCGATGGTCTGTTTCGTCGACTTGTATTTGCAAGCTTGGAGTTGTGTTGCACTGAACTCTGTTTTTGTCTGGATTTTTTGTCTGGATTTGAGTTTATCCTGGTTTGTATATGAGACTTGCAGTTTATTTGTATCATTTTGAAATTCCTGATGCACTTTTTGACCTGATGCTTGTGTACATGTTTACTGCATTTGCTTGCATATCCGTCACTGCGACGCATATTGATCACCGTCTGCATATATATATGTGTGTGTGTGTGTGTGTGTGTGTGTGTGTGTGTGTGTGTGTGTGTGTGTATGTTGTAGTGTTTTACTTGAATCTTGATTGCATTGTGTACTTTCATACATCTCTCAGATGATTGCATTGGTCACTAGTCTGGTAGTTTGACATATATATATATTTTCTGGCATAACTTCATTTATGTGTGCAGTGTTTGCACTGTTGTTTCATTCATGCTCATATATGTATAACAGTGCTATGGTCTATATGCATTATTGCTCATGTATATGATGCATGTTGGGTTTGCATTGACTTCATGCAACATTTGAGGTTGTTATTTTGTTCATGTTTGCTGCATGGTCGACACTTGTCTTTGACTTGTTAACTTCCTGTTTGGTTTGTGGTGCACTTTTCATTTTGATTTCACTTGAACTTCATCTTGATTTTTGGAATTACACCTATGTTGAATCCAGCTTTAAAGCTCGGGTTTGACCTTGTGCTGATATTATAACATTATTTTTATTGCACTTGAGTTGAAGCCGGCGTTTTGGGTTTGACCTGTGCTCACCTGTCCCTGTAATTTTATCAAGTGTATATATCGGTGTGCACGGCATTGTGGCATATACAGTGATACACTATGTATGTCACAAGCTGTTCGTGTATGATGAATTCGAATTTAAATGATGACGAACATCTCAAATAACTGAGGCAAATATTATTTTCAAAATCCACATTTTATTTTCTACTGCAAAAATATTTTATTTTCAATTTTACTGCATCAATGTATATTTTTGTAGATTGCTCAGATGCTGGATTCACATTGGAATGAAGTTGAAGATAAATACGAGTAGAGTGAATGAGTGATATGTAGTGAGGTCAAATGTAAATTAGAAATTGTGATGTAAGAAAAATTGTATTGTAATTGAGGTTGTGTGTATATATATATAGCGAGAGCTTGAAATTTGTACTATTCAAAAATTGTAATAAATATTTGTTTGAATAAAATTTCTATTTAAATTCAAATTCTGTGTTATTTATTTATTCAGCAAATATTTATTTAATCTATGAAAAATAAAATAGTACATTAACAAATACATTTAAATGAATATATATATATATATATGTTTATTATTATCAAACAAAAATCATATAGTCGTATATTCAACAATCTCCCCTTTTTGATGATAACAAACATATATTTAAGATTTTGAATATGTTAAATGTATTTAATCATTGATATACTCTAATTGCTCCCCCTATTTAAATGCTTCCTCTCTACACAAAGCTCCCCCTTTATATATGCATACAATTAAAAATATGCAAATCATCCTAGATGCAAATAGAAAATATTTGACATTTGCTTGATTTTATTTGGCAAAATCTTAAATTTTCTCTCCCACTTTTGTTATCAGCAAAAGAGTAATAGTATTAGAAAAATGGAGATAAAGTGATAGATATGAATCCAACATTAAAACTCAATTGAATATAAATATTAAATTTCAATAAAAAATCAAACAATAATCATAAATACTTTGTTAGGCGCATATTCCACTTTTAGAATGACGGGAATGATGTCATCATGTAAAACCATACAGTTGTGTCTATTTGTGACGACCCGGAATTTTAGACGTTTGAAATGGAAATATTTAATTAATTTTAAATATTCAAAAGTTAATTATTAACTTTAATTTCAAATATCAGTATTTATTGGATAATTAATTATTGAATTTAATTATCGAAATTGAGTAAATTGTGAATCTGGAATTTTAAGCCTGTTAAAAATAATTGGAAGGCTTTTAAATTTTATATTGATAATACTGAAGATAATAAATGTGATAGAACCGAATTTAAAGATTGTTTATTCAGTTTTTAAAAATATATCGTTAAAATTGAATTTAAAAATAGCCTTCCGGGACACAGTCTCAGAATTCGACGAAACCAGTTCCATTGGATCCGTAATATAGTATTATTATTCGATTTCAAATTTCGTGACGTTTGGAGTTGATATGTGAGCGTACGGTATTTAAACGCAGTGATATACATTTACATAGTTTAGTCAAACCTCAGCTGAAATATTTCACTTCAGCACTTTTCCCCCTTATTTCGAAACACTGTAGTCCTTCTGATTCACGTCCCTTCTTTCACGACTCAGCTGAACAAAAGAAATATAATGAAAACAGTTCGTACCTCTGAAGCAAATAGACATCCTCTCCTCTAGCTTGATTCACGAATCTCGAGCCTAAAACAAAAATAAAAATGGTGGAACAGAAGAATTAAAATCGAAATTTCTTGCGTGTATGCATTCGAGCGTGCCAACGAAACTCGTTGAGATCGAATCAACTTCAACAATCGTATCTCCAAATCCCTCTTCTCCTTTTTCGATCTGATGTCGAATTGATTGGCGCGACTTAGTCGCAAGTACCTTAGGACGACGAGCAAGAAGTGGAAGGGATGGCTCGATCGATCTGTGGTGGGTAGAGTCTTGCGAGGCTGGGATCGAGCGTCGGGGTCGACGTCGCCGCCGAGTCGCAACCCTGGTCTCAAGTACATGGAGACGCGCGATTTTTGGAAGGGGGATAGTCGTCGTCGATCATGGCGGTGGGTGAAGTCGAACGAAGTGATGGCGCGAGGCCGTGGAGGGGAAGTGTAGATCGGACTGTTTGGGGCCTTTGCGTGATGGCAATTGAAGCCACGATTCGGGTGGATGTGGATGGTGGTCGAAGCCTGAGTTCCTTTTGTTTTCCCGTAGGGAAGGTAATCCACTTCTGTTTTAAATATGTATAGGTAATAAAATATATATACATATAGATAAATATATTGATAATCTGGTTATAAACTCAATGATAAGTTAAAATATTGTAGTTGCAAAGCTGAATATATATATATATATATATATATATATATATATATAGCCTTAGCATTTTTAAAATATGGAGGGATTTCATAAACAGAAAAATAGATACAGGAAGTATATATATATAAGACTACAGATAAGTTTTTTGAAAATATATACAACTGCCAATTTTTTTTTTAATTATGTACAATGATAATTAGGATTATGTACACACTGTTAATAAATTTCTAATTTGGTCAAAAGAATATATATATATATATATATATATAAGTATAATGTATAAATGCACATACATATTTTATTTTAAAAATTTATAGGTAAATAGAGGTCATTGTAGATTTGTAAAATATAGGGATGCAAATAAAATTTTATTTTTAAAATATGTATATACAGAAAAGATTTTTTTAATAGAATTTTTGGTTGAAAAGATGTTAAATCATAATTAAGAAATTTAATCTATCAATTGGATTTTTTTTTTTTCAAACTGTTCGAATAATAATAAATTCATCTAATATTTATTTTAAGGTTGAAATCTGAAAAGAAAACGAACTGATCCGGAGGGGATGGCAAAACAAACCAAAGGTGAGTTAATCTCACTCAGTTGAATTTTTATTTAAATTTAAATGGTTAAATTTAAATAATTGGTTGAATGGATGAATTGATTTGATGTGCTATATTATAGTATATATTACATCTTAGAATGATTGATTTCCCGCATTTATATAGTGGATGAGACCCTATGCGCCGCATAATAGTGGATAACATTATATTTAATCCCATATACCGCGATATTCCACCTCGAAGTGGAATTGGTATTTTATGTTGTGCTAACATCTGTGGATGCAGGGAAACAGGTTGGAGGGATCCCACTGGATTCCTCAAATTTATTTAGATCATTTAATATTCTGTGTTATGAATATTTGATATCCCGTGATGATTTTTTTTGGCAATTGAAAAATTGGATGGTATGGTTGAATTGAATATCTCAATGTAATGAGTTATCAAAATCTATAGAATTGGATTTGTGAAAAGAAATAAAAGAATAAAATTTTAAGTAAAATAAATTCTTGAGAATTTGAATAAATTTAATAATGAATTGAAAAATAGAATAAGTAAAAGCAATTTCAAAATTCTAATGAATATGGAAAAAGAGGGAATTTTGAATTAACAGGTGAAGAATAAATTTTAAACTAAAGTGATGTTAGTTTAAAGATTAAAGAAGTCATTTTTAAATTAAGGGTTAAATTTAATCAAAGGATAAGAAGGAATTTTGGAAATTTGAATTTGGTATTTTTTGAAAGGGTTTTAACTCAAAATAAAGAAGTAAAAATCTTAAAGTTAATGGAATTTAAAATAAATAAAGTAAGTGAAGGAATTTATTTCAAAGTAAAGTAAATTAGAAGTTAATTGTAAATTTTATTTAAGTGTCTGGAATTGAAATTAAAGAAAAGTGAGATTTTGAATTTTATAATCTGGGTTTATAAAGGTGAAGTGGATTTGGAAGTATAAATTCAAGGTGTGAATTTATTAAAGAAATGGTAAATTTGTTTAAAAATAAATGGAGATTTATTTTTAAAGGATGTGAAAGAGAAGAGTATTTCTTGGGATAGCCAAGTATGGTTTTCAAAGCAATTTTAAATATAAGTAAGAGTTTTAACAATGGTTTTAAAAAGTATGTTTAGAACATTTATTATCTTTAATGTTTAACTTTTAAAGCAAGTGTTTTCAAATCTATTAATGTAGTAATTATATAAAGGTGACTTGGTATTATGTTTTGAAAGAAAAATTAGTTTACATTTTATAAAGTGGTTTTATTTAAAATATTCTTAAAGTATATACATTTTAATAAAGTATTAAAGTAGTTTTGATTTTAAAGTTATAAAGTATGTTCTATAATAAAGTGCTTTTAAAATTTATTTTAAAATCTAAAAGTATTTTGAACTTGGTGTCCCAAAGGAAATAAATATCTGGGTAATGTATTCCATGAGCAAAAACTGGGTAGGAACTGTTTTTAAAAGGGTTAAAAACCTGAAATATATCTTGCAAAGATATTTTGGATAAATAAATAAATAATTTGGAAAATTATTTATCGGTTGATGGTTGTTTGTGAATATTAATTGATAGTTAAATCACCGACTATCAATATTGGACAAATACGTTGATCGTTTCGAAGAGACCGGGATCGAGATTTATTTCTCGAAAACCACTTCGATTCGGTTTGTACGTTTCGTGGAAACGAGTTTGGATTCGAAGAGGGAGCAGTGAAGTGCATGGGCTAGTCGCTACTGATCCTGAGGATATTTCCAAAATGGATGTAGTAGGAATAGTGCCTTCGGTTCCGTTCGAACCCGGGACGGACTGGTACGGATGAATGCTTGCGTCACATCGTCGGAGGGACGATGGGCATTCTAAGGGATATTGTTCTAAAAAGGTAACGCTTAGCCTCAAGCCTCATCAAATGGGAATGACTGAAAATCAGGGGTTATGCAGCAAGGCTAGGTGGGTAGAACCCAAGCAGGGTGAGGTCATTCCAGTCTAGATGTCCCTTTTTATTTCGGCTTAGTGGGCGGTTGCTGATCCCAACCGTGGGGTGATCTCACTCGGGATTGTCCAGTAAGGGGTAGTTCCGGTCTTGTGTTGCAGGGGAGCGGGCGTACACCTCGGAACGGTGATCTAGGCCCCGTACTGTGACAGGTGGTACCCTAGTGCTTAGTCATTAGTTGGAAATCCATTCTCCCTACGAGACTTGTACGAGTTTTGTTTGTATTACCCACACTGTGGCTAGTAGCTGGAATTTAATAATGTAACAATTTTGGCTATTTTATAAGTATTTGTATATAGACCATATTATAATATCAGAGGATTTCTATAAAAATTGTTTTAGCTATCGTAAGGTAAAAACCCGACATGTTTATTTGTGGCGTGGTCTTACGAGATGCTTTTGTTTTCAAAGGGTTTTTGAAACTTTAATAATCAATTGAGTGTGATTTTCTCACTCTGGTATTCCAGACTGACTCGGGTGTTATTTAACTGTAATGCTTGGGTCAGACCGAGTATTATAGGATACAAGATATGATGCTGTGGAGCTCAGGAGACGAGCTAGATGACGATACGTACTTCTGTATTTGTTTATATTTATATTCCACTGTGTTGAATTGTTGTGTATCCATTTGTATGATATTGATGTTGAGCTGTGATTGATGTACTCTGATGATGTAATATATAAAAAGATATATTTGATTTTGAGTAAAGATCATTTATTATCTATTATATTTTATTCCGCTGCGATGGTTAGATTCTGATGTTGTTTTCTATTCTCTTCTTCTACCTCTTCTTCTTTAATAAAGATGGTTCGTATTTCTGTGCCACTTGAGTTGATTGTTGTAGTGTAGTGTTGACTCAAGGGGTACGGATTTGCGGGTTGTTACACTTGGTATCAGAGCTTAGGTTGGTGATAACCTTGGCTCTGGTGGGAAATTACTCATCTGAAATAGAGTCATTAGTACTCTTGAATGAGTTTGAGCGTATTAATAGATATGAGCGCGTATTTGTTAGTGAATATAAAATGATTTTATATTGTGTTGATTGGTTTATTGAGTAGTTTATGGATTCTGGTCAATACCAGTAATTAACGTTATTGATAGGGATCTCCAAACGTTTGAATAGAACAATTCGACACAGTATTGTTTTAAAGTAGGGTAAATGGAATAATTTTACCGAAATCATTTTAGTATATAAAAAGAATATAATTTTTGTAAAGTATTATAGTATTTGGATGCTTGATTATTAAGTAATAATAATATTAAATTATTAACACTATTATGTAGAAATTGAATAAAGAATTGAAAACTTATAACCAAAGTTGAAGAGTAAATTTATATAACAAATGAAATTTGAAATATAGATTATAAATGTAATTTATAAATTGAAATAAACCTCTAGAGAATTTGTAAATATAAACTATAAATCTGATTTAACATTGGAAATAAAATCCCAGAGTATATTGGAATATAAATTTGATGGATTTCAAATCTGGAATTTTGGAAAGGGGTTTAAATTCCTTTGGATTTGGAAATGGTTTTCAAAGGTTTTGGAGAAATAATAGTGGTATTATTTCGGGAATATTTTTGAATTGGAATTGAATATGGAGGGATTTGGAATTTAAAAATATTAAAAAGGGATTTTAAAGGGATAAAAGCATTTAATTCTATTTCGATCGTTGGAAAATAATTTCGGTGATGACTGCAGCATCATCGAAGTTCATTTTCGAGTTTCTAGAAGAGAAATTGCTACCAAATTGTTTAAAATTGGAATTGTTTGCGAACTGGGTTTGGTTTTGAAAACCCAAAGGGATAATTGAATTTGCCAAAGGATTTTGGATGTAGTTGATTTTAAAAGTGATTTTAAGATTTTGGGAAATTGTTTAAACTCTGGAATTTTATTTTAAATTGATTATGGAATAATAAAATTATACCTGACTAAATAAAATGTGTAATCCTGAAGTAAAGTGTATAAATGTGAAAAGATTGATTGTAAATAGATGAAAGCTAAGTATAAATAAATGTGTGACTTATAAAATTTAGAAGTGGAATAAATAAGCCTAAATAAAATGTGGTTCGTATTTGAGAAAGGAATGAAAACCAAAACTTAAATTATAAAATAGATTGGACTCCAGTAAAATAGTAAAAGTGGATTTTGAAATAAAAATCAAATATTAGGTTTAAAATTTGAATAAATCGATTGGCAATAAATTAGTTAATAGAATAGGAAATGTTCCAGGACTAACGAATGGATTCAAATGAATAATGGTGAATATGGAATGCTAAATAAAATTGAACGGAATTAATTGAAAATGAAATAGAACAAGGTATAAATTGAGGTGGTATCAATTTAAATTAATTATAAACTTGAACGGATACTCTATTAAATGAATATCGTTGAATTAGCATAAAAAAAAATAGTCGTTGTTGACGCGAATGAGATTGTATAAAAAAAATTATTTATGTGTTGATATAGGCAATGCAATTGATTTTTGGATCAATGGAAATAAACATGTATTCATTTGGATAAAAAGGGGAGTGAATTTAAAAAATTGAGTTGTAAGCTATGTAAATTAAATGAAACAGTATACGGGTTGATTGAAACAATTGAATAGCGATGGTTTGAATTTGTGAATAAAATAACTTAAGTAATATTTAAATAAAAGCTTGATTTAAGTAAAAATTGTATAATAGTTATGTTGAGTTTTATGAAATGATTTTAATAAAACTTGTTTGGTAAATGGAATTAGTAATTGAGTTAATTAACGTAAGTTATATTAATGAGAATTTGACTTCGGAAAATGGGAGTTGGATTGCTTTTGGGATTATTTCATTTTTAATGAGTTTGTTTTGACTAAGAATGAAATTGAGTTAAGTGGAGAGTTGTGTAATCATTTGAATCAAATAGGATGGTTTGGAAACGGATTGTTCCAAGATTTATAAATGGATTCAAATAAGATAAATATGGATATGGAATATGAAATAAATTGAATGGAATCAATTAAAAATGGAACAAAATAAAGTAAAAATTGAATTAGTATCAATTTTAAGTAGTATAAACTAGAATGGATATTTTATTAAGTGAATATCATTGAATCTGCGTAGTAATGGTCGTCGTTGACTCAAATGAGCTAATATAAGAAATAAAATTGGTTTTTGAATCAATTGTAATAAACATGAGTTTATTTAGATTTAAAATGAATTGAATGTAAGCAATGAAGTGTAAACCATTTAAATGAAAACATTTAAATTTGCATTGGAACCTTATAAATTTGCTTATGGAAGGGTTTAGTGGATATTGCTTATATTATACAAGTGTTAGCTATTGAAATTAAGAAAGTTGTTAATAAACTTCGTATATTTGACACTGACATGTTTAAATTGAGTAAGTACAGGTTCTTAGAAGCCATTTGACTGGTTTTGATTACGCTAATTGGTTAAATAAATAGCTGCTTGCTTTAGAATGCTAAATGAGGTATGCCTACGCAATACAAATAAGAAATATGAACTGTTTTTCTGTTTTCCGACAGTATGGGTCGATGTATATACATTTATATCTCTTGTCAAATTGCAAAAGCTCCTCCGCACAAAGGAGACTGTGCCAAAAAATTTCGAAAATTTTAGGAGTTAGAATTTTTTTGGATCTTTTGAAAATTTTCACTAACTACAAATGAATTAAAATTTGTTAAGCAAATAGAATTATAACTGAATGTTGAAATCTATTTTAACTGTGAATGTAAAGTAAGTGGAATCGAAGGAACTAAAGAAAGTAAAGTTTGCAAATAAACATTTAGTGTGAGATTTAAATTAATTAGTAAGTGAAACTAATTCGATATTCAAAGTGGAAGTCAAATTGAATTTAAATGGAATTGTAAGGGCAAAGTGAATGGTAATGAATACAAACTTCAATGGTAAAGTGAAAATAAATGTAAGAAGTTTGTAAAATATTTATATTGAACTTAAGAAGAGAATAATGAATTCTTAAGTAAATTTGGTATTGAAAGTATGCAAAGTGAACAGTTGAATTAAGGTTGAAACTGATATTTGTGACTGTGGGAATTGTGAATAAGGGAATAACAATCAAAATGAAAGTGAATAAAAAGGGAAATTGATATATAATTGATAATCATTTGGAATTTGTACGTAGGATGTACGTATAATATTTTATTCGCATAGCTATTTGATCCAGATTCGAGCACAGAATTTCGAGATAACTTTATCGATCCGAATTAGGATTTTTCACTCGATTTTCGATGGCGAGCCTGGATATGGAATTTTGATTTATTCTGGAAATTCTCTATCATAGTATGACTATGCAAAGGGAATGACGGTTTTCGATCAAGAAAACAGATCTGAGTCCGCACTAGAAAGTCGGGTGGACAATACTAGTTCGGAGGTGAGATTGTGTGGTCGAGTAAACGATCGGATTCGGTATTGTGTACAAATGATATAGGTACATCGTACGGGCTTAAGTAAAAAAAATATTGGAAATGTGTAAAAGAAGTCAATAAAATGTTTTTGAATGTTGTGATTGGATATTATTCTATGTAGGATATGCAGGAAAAAGGAAAAGGAAAATTGGTTTTGATTTCAGATAATAAATTAGAATTGCTCGACAAAAAGGTATATGTTTAAATTTTCGTATGGAATTTGATTGGGTTTTTGGATCTAGCCACTTGGCTTTTTATTTTCTTTTTGGATTTTGGAGGCCGTGGAGCCATTTTGTAGTAGTACCGAGCTAGCCGCGCAAAGGAGACACTGGCGAAATTTTTCGAAAATTTAAGGAGTTAGCAAAATTTTGAGAAATTTTGATAACCTAAAATTTGAATTTAAATTTAAATTTTAATTGATAAGTAAGTGATATTGTTTAGGACTTATAGATAAGTTTGAAGGGTTAAAAAGAGGTATTAGTGTGTCTGTAATAAAAAGATTTGTTTGTTAAGTTGTTAAAAGCTGTTTGGGGGAGAAGTAGGTAATGGGTTATAGATCATTCTCCCTAACTAGTAATTTCGGGGACGAAATTCTATTAAGGGGGGAGGAATGTGATGACCCGGAATTTTAGACGTTTGAAATGGAAATATTTAATTAATTTTAAATATTCAAAAGTTAATTATTAACTTTAATTTCAAATATCAGTATTTATTGGATAATTGATTATTGAATTTAATTATCGAAATTGAGTAAATTGTGAATCTGGAATCTTAAGCCTGCTAAAAATAATTGGAAGGCTTTTAAATTTTATATTGATAATACCAAAGATAATAAATGTGATAGAGCCGAATTTCAAGATTGTTTATTCAGTTTTTAAAAATATATCGTTAAAATTGAATTTAAAAATTGCCTTCCGGGACACAGTCTCGGAATTCGACGAAACCAGTTCCATTGGATCCGTAATATTGTATTATTATTCGATTTCAAATTTCGTGACGTTTGGAGTTGATATGTGAGCGTACGGTATTTAAACGCAGTGATATATATTTGCATAGTTTAGTCAAACCTCAGCTGAAATATTTCACTGCAGCACTTTTCTCCCTCATTTCGAAACACTGTAGTCCTTCTGATTCACATCCCTTCTTTCACGACTCAGCTGAACAAAAGAAATATAATGATAACAGTTCGTACCTCTGAAGCAAATAGACATCCTCTCCTCTAGCTTGATTCACGAATCTCGAGCCTAAAATAAAAATAAAAATGGTGAAATGGAAGAATTAAAATCGAAATTTCTTGCGTGTATGCATTCGAGCGTGCCAACGAAACTCGATGAGATCGAATCAACTTCAACAATCGTATCTCCAAATCCCTCTTCTCCTTTTTCGATCTGATGTCGAATTGATGGGCGCGACTTAGTCGCGAGTAGCTCAGGACGGCGATCAAGAAGTGGAAGGGATGGCTCGATCGATCTGTGGTGGGTGGAGTCTTGCGAGGCTGGGATCGAGCGTCGGGGCCGATGTCGCCGCTGAGTCGCAACCCTGGTCTCGAGTACATGGAGGCGCGCGACTTTGGGAAGGGGGATCATCGTCGTCGATCATGGCAGTGGGTGAAGTCGAACGAAGTGATGGCGCGAGTCCGTGGAGGGGAAGTGTAGATCGGACTGTTTGGGGCCTTTGCGTGATGGCAATTGAAGCCACGATTCGGGTGGATGTGGATGGTGGTCGAAGCCTGAGTTCCTTTTGTTTTCCCGTAGGGAAGGTAATCCACTTCTGTTTTAAATGTGTATAGGTAATAAAATATATATACATATAGATAAATATATTGATAATCTGGTTATAAACTCAATGATAAGTTAAAATATTGTAGTTGCAAAGCTGAATATATATATATATATATATATATATATATATATATATATATATATAGCCTTAGCATTTTTAAAATATGAAGGGATTTCATAAACAGAAAAATAGATACAGGAAGTATATATAACACTACAGATAGGATTTTTGAAAATATATACAACTATCAATTTTTTTAAAATTATGTACAATGATAATTAGGATTATGTACACACTGTTAATAAATTTCTAATTTGGTCAAAAGAATATATATATATATATATATATATATAAGTATAATGTATAAATGCACATACATATTTTATTTTAAAAATTTATAGGTAAATAGAGGTCATTGTAGATTTGTAAAATATAGGGATTTAAATAAAAATTTATTTGTAAAATCTGTATATATAGAAAAGATTTTTTTTAATAGAATTTTTGGTTGAAAAGATGTTAAATCATAATTAAGAAATTTAATCTATCAATTGGAAATTTTTTTTTTCAAACTGTTCGAATAATAATAAATTCATCAAATATTTTTTTCAAGGTTGAAATCTGATGTGCTATATTATTTAAGGTAAGTTAATCTCACTCAGTTGAATTTTTATTTAAATTTAAATGGTTAAATTTAAATAATTGGTTGAATGGATGAATTGATTTGATGTGCTATATTATAGTATATATTACATCTTGGAATGATTGATTTCCCGCATTTATATAGCGGATGAGACTCTATGCGCCGCATAATAGCGGATAACATTATATTTAATCCCATATACCGCGATATTCCACCTCGAAGTGGAATTGGTATTTTATGTTGTGCTAACATCTGTGGATGCAGGGAAACAGGTTGGAGGGATCCAACTGGATTCCTCAAATTTATTTAGATCATTTAATATTCTGTGTTATGAATATTTGATATCCTGTGATGATTATTTTTTGGTAATTGAAATATTGGATGGTATGGTTGAATTGAATATCTCAATGTAATGAGTTATCAAAATCTATAGAATTGGATTTGTGAAAAGAAATAAAAGAACAAAATTTTAAGTAAAATAAATTCTCGAGAATTTGAATAAATTTAATAATGAATTGAAAAATAGAATAAGTAAAAGAAATTTCAAAATTCTAATAAATATGGAAAAAGAGGGAATTTTGAATTAACAGGGGAATAATAAATTTTAAACTAAAGTGATGTTAGTTTAAAGATTAAAGAAGTCATTTTTAAATTAAGGGTTAAATTTAATCAAAGGATAAGAAGGAATTTTGGAAATTTGAAATTGGTATTTTTTGAAAGGGTTTTAACTCATAATAAAGAAGTAAAAATCTTAAAGTTAATGAAATTTAAAATAAATAAAGTGAGTGAAGGAATTTATTTCAAAGTAAAGTAAATTAGAAGTTAATTGTAAATTTTATTTAAGTGTCTGGAATTGAAATTAAAGAAAAGTGAGATTTTGAATTTTATAATCTGGGTTTATAAAGGTGAAGTGGATTTGGAAGTATAAATTCAAGGTGTGAATTTATTAAAGAAATGGTAAATTTGTTTAAAAATAAATGGAGATTTATTTTTAAAGGATGTGAAAGAGGAGAGTATTTCTCGGGATAGCCAAGTATGGTTTTCAAAGCAATTTTAAATATAAGTAAAAGTTTTAACAATGGTTTTAAAAAGTATGTTTAGAAAATTTATTCTCTTTAATGTTTAACTTTTAAAGCAAGTGTTTTCAAATCTATTAATGTAGTAATTATATAAAGGTGACTTGGTATTATGTTTTGAAAGAAAAATTAGTTAACATTTTATAAAGTGGTTTTATTTAAAATATTCTTAAAGTATATATATTTTAATAAAGTATTAAAGTAGTTTTGATTTTAAAGTTATAAAGTATGTTCTATAATAAAGTGCTTTTAAAATTTATTTTAAAATCTATAAGTATTTTGAACTTGGTGTCCCAAAGGAAATAAATATCTGGGTAATGTATTCCGTGAGCAGAAACTGGGTTGGAACTGTTTTAAAAAGGGTTGAAAACCTTAAATATATCTTGTAAAGATATTTTGGGAAAATAAATAAAAAATTTGGAAAATTATTTATTGGTTTAATGTTGTTTGTGAATATTAATTGATAGTTAAATCACCGACTATCAATATTGGACAAATACGTTGATCGTTTCGAAGAGACCGGGATCGAGATTTATTTCTCGAAAACCACTTCGATCCGGTTTGTACGTTTCGTGGAAATGAGTTTGGATTCGAAGAGGGAGCAGTGAAGTAAAAGGGCTAGTCGCTACTGATCCTGAGGATATTTCCAAAATGGATGTAGTAGGAATAGTGCCTTTGGTTCCGTTCGAACCCGGGACGGACTTGTATGGATGAATGCTTGCGTCACATCGTCGGGGGGACGATGGGCATTCTAAGGGATATTTTTCTAAAAAGGTAACGCTTAGCCTCAAGCCTCATCAAATGGGAATGACTGAAAATCAGGGTTTATGCAGCAAGGCTAGGTGGGTAGCACCCAAGCAGGGTGAGGTCATTCCAGTCTAGATGTCCCTTTTTATTTCGGCTTAGTGGGCGGTTGCTGATCCCAACCGCGGGGTGATCTCACTCGGGATTGTCCAGTAAGGGGTAGTCCCGGTCTTGTGTTGCAGGGGAGCGGGCGTACTCCTCAGTACGGTGATCTAGTCCCCGTACTGTGACAGGTGGTACCCTAGTGCCAAGTCATTAGTTGGAAATCCATTCTCCCTACGAGACTTGTACGAGTTTTGTTTGTATTACCCACTCTGTGGCTAGTAGCTGGATTTTAATAATGTAACAATTTTGGCTATTTTATAAGTATTTGTATATAGACCCTATTATAATACCAGAGGATTTCTATAAAAATTGTTTTAGCTATCGTAAGGTAAAACCTCGACATGTTTATTTGTGGCGTGGTCTTACGAGATGATTTTGTTTTCAAAGGATTTTTGAAACTTTAATAATCAATTGAGTGTGATTTTCTCACTCTGATATTCCAGACTGACTCAGGTGTTATTTAACTGTAATGCTCGGGTCAGACCGAGTATTATAGGATACAGGATATGATGTTGTGGAGCTCTGGAGACGAGCTAGATGACGATACGTACTTCCGTATTTGTTTATATTTATATTCCGCTGCGTTGAGTTGTTGTGTATCCATTTGTATGATATTGATGTTTAGCTGTGATTGATGTACTCTGATGATGTAATATATAAACAGATATATTTGATTTTGAGTATAGATCATTTATTATCTATTATATTTTATTCCGCTGCGATGGTTAGATTATGATGTTGTTTTCTATTCTCTTCTTCTACCTCTTCTTCTATAATCAAGATGGTTCGTATTTC
This sequence comes from Allium cepa, assembly GCA_030765085.1. Taxonomy (NCBI): domain Eukaryota; kingdom Viridiplantae; phylum Streptophyta; class Magnoliopsida; order Asparagales; family Amaryllidaceae; genus Allium; species Allium cepa. Next base: position 186,381,104 of record CM060937.1, on the reverse strand, counting down.
TGTGCCACTTGAGTTGATTGTTGTAGTATAGTGTTGACTCAAGGGGTACGGATTTGCGGGTTGTTACACTATTTGTGTATATTTGTATCAGGAATTTGAATATCTAACAACCATGCATAACCGTTAGGACTTTTAAATGAGATTAGTTGTATTCCAATTTTATTTGAAAAAAATGAATTCAAGTATCTTTTAACCACACATAACCGTGAGGACATTTAAATGGGATTAGAATCAACTTATTTATTTCAAAAAAAAATCAATTTTGATAAGCATTCCATACATGCGTAACCGTGAGGACTTTTAAATGAGCATGGAAGCACATAACAAATTCCAAGTAATTCACCCATGCATAACCGCGAGGACTTTTAAATGAGAGTGAATACTTTATATTATTATTATTATTAGTATTGTTTATTAAAAAAAGTAAAATGAAAAACGAATGATTCCTGTTTAAAGTACCATATATTGACAAACTATATTGAATTTTGATGAGTGATGGTCGTTAGAAATATGATAGAAATAGAGATGGTCATGGATGTTTTACCAACAAAAAGCTTTATAACTCTTGTTTAAATTTCTAAAGAAATTTACTAATTATACCGTCTCGATTCATAATATATGATAAATATCAACACTTATCACTTTTTTCAATCACTATTTATCTTTTTGATAATTAGTAGGGAGTCAGATTAGTCAATGTTATAATTTAAAAATTAAATTCAAAAATAATAATAAAATCAAATTTTCTAAAAATGACCAATCTGAAAACAAGGTCAAAGATGATTTTCTAGAAGCGGTTTTATGAAAAAAAATTCTGCTATTTGAAAAGTTATGAAATGAAAAATATGCAGATATTTTCTTTGAAAAACGATGTAGTTACTAAATATCTCAACAAAAATCACGTTCAACTGGTAATTTTTCTATCAACTAGATTACCAATGTAATCTGCAACTGAATTTCTCCTTCACTCAAAATTATCATTAATTGAATTTGATAGACCAGATCATGAAGTGTGTAACAAAATATCTCAAAATCAATTTTAACAGCTTTTTAAATGACATTCTCTTGAATTTGAATTGAAACCGTGTAAATAATCAAAAACCGTGATATAGAGTCAGTCGTAAAATAACCAAATGTATCATCATCCAATAAAACACTATTATTAATCCAAACTAATATATATGAAGTAATTCAAAGACTCTAGAGATTTTTATAGTGTTCTTGGCATAAGAATATAATTGGCCAACAATTTTGAATAAGTCAGAATAAAAATCATTATTTATTTTATCATCGCATTATTGGCTGATTTAATTCAGAATACGATGCAGATTATCACATTTAATATATCGTTCAATATACTATTACCTGTTTACCTTTACAATATTTTTCGTTGTTGTCCATTGTGATTCTGTCACCTTTGTACTAGGCTAAGGAACTTGCTTTGTCGCCCCTTGTGTTTCTAGAACAGCCAGAATCCAGATAACACTGTTGTTGTTACTTAGCCTGCCACCACACCTACGCGATGAAAGATTTTTGTGACCTATTTGTTTTTATAGGTCCATGATTGTTAGTGACATAATATTTTGAAAAATAATTTTGTGGAGACCAAAACTATTTACATATGTTCCTTTCGGCACCCAGATTTATTTAACTTTGAAAGATTTTATATTTGTGCCTTTTGAAACCCAAATTGGTATAGTTCTCACGTGTTTGGGTCTATACCAACAATTATTGTGACTATGTCCATATTTTCTATAAATTGTGCACATAGAATTGACTTGATTAATTTTGCTTTTAACATTTTTAGATTGATTATTCCAAGTCCTTGTCTAACTGTATCAACAGTTTGCTTCCCTAATAGCATATTCAATGATTTTTCACTTTTTGAAAATTTATCTAAAGTCGTTGACAATTGTTGGACTTGTGTTTCAAGAGAATCATTTTCGTTCAATAATTATGTGCACTTTTTAACAGATTTTTCTCTCCTAGTATTTTCACTCTCTTTCAAAATCAGAATTTCATTTTCAAGTGATTTTATATTAATTTCTGGTTTTTTAATTTCTTTTTCAAATGTTGGACACTTATCACACTTAGGGATCCTACTTTGATAGTTTTTAACTAATTGGTCAAGTTGTTTATTTAAATCTATCAAAGTATCTTTTTGCGATTCAAGTTTGGCATACTTCTCCCTAAGTCGTTCAAAAAAGCCATTTACTACGTGGAAATATATAGGTAATTCTGAGTGAGTGAGTTTTGATACCTCGCTTGGTTCGTCATCGTCGCTCTCAGTTATATTACCTTGAAGGCACATATCTGCTTTCTCACTCTTACTGGTAGTACTTTGATTATCTTCATCACTTGTATTCCACGTGGCTGCAAAACTTCTCCTTTTTGATTTCTTTTCAAAGTCGCGTCGATTTTGAGGACAATTGGGCTTGATGTGTCCGGGTTGGTTTCACCTGTGACAGATGATCTTCTGTTCTTCTGAGCAGTCTAGTGCTTTGGCTATTATACTTTTCAATTTTTGATTTCGAGTTGAATTTCTGTATCTATGATTCCATTTTTTGAATTTCTTCATTAGTAGTGCCAGCTCTGCTGCTCCATCATCATCATCGTTATCATCATCATCACGTTCGTTTGTTCCTTTGAGAGCTATTGATTTATTTCAAGTATCTCCTCCTTCACGCTCTTCCTTGAATTTCATTTCTAGCTCATAAGTGGTGAGATTTCCGATGAGTTCTTCAAATTTCATTTGTTTTAAATCTTCTGATTCTTGAGTGGCAGTCACTTTTGCTTCAAAACTTCATGGAAGGACTCTGAGGATTTTTCGGACTATCTCCAACTCCGTGTATGATTTTCCAAGAGCTGTCGATTTGTATACGATATTGGAAAGTCGTCCATACATCTCTTTGACATTTTCTTCCTTCGCCATTGTGAAATTCCCATATTAGCTGCTTAGCATGGCAAGGCGAGATTCTTTGACTTGAGATGTTCCTTCGTGAGCGACTTCTAGTGTGTGCCATATTTCCTGTGCAGTTAGACAATGTGAGACACGATTAAATTCAAATTGATCCAACGAACAGATAATAGAATTTATAGCTTTAGCATTAGCATTTTGTAATTTATTTTCTAGTTCTGTCCATTGATCCTTTGATTTATCTATTTCCTGATTATTTATAATTATAGTTGGTGCTCTATAACCTATCTCAGTAATATTCCAAGCATCAATGGTTTTCAGAAAATTTTCATTCTATTTATCCAGTAGGCGTATTCACCATTGAACATTGGTGGTCTAACTATGGACTGACCCTCAGCAAAAACAGTATTAAAAGAAGCCATTTTAGAAATTCAACTTTTTAAAACAAAAATTAGTTTTTGAAAAATGAATATTTTAGAAACAAAAGTTGACTTCTATTCCTAGCTCTAATACCACTTGTAGGATCGATTTCACCCTAGAGGAGGGGCGAATAGGGTGATGCTATTGATTATAAAATTATTGCGGAAGCTTATAAAATTATTTCAGCGTAGATATATCAAAATAATAGCAGCACAGATAATAGAAGAATAATAAATGCAGAAATAGAACGAAGCAGAAATTGTCCAGCTTCGGCAAAAAACTGCCTACGTGATGCCCCCAAGGTTTCTATTAGAAATTAAGTGGTCACACGCTTACACACGTAAACTCACGGCACCCTCTACCGACTAACCTAACTCTACGCTCAAAACCCTGCCACAACTCAGCCACTGAGTTGTGAATTCTCAAACTACGCCATGTAGTTTGTCACCTAGTCACACAACTAGTAATTGCAGTGGTTTAAAGGAGAAAATACAAAAACAAGAATTTAAAAACAATTAAAAACCAAAACCCTAATTATTCCTATTTAATATAAACTAATACTAAAGAGAGAAAATTGCCAGCCCAATATAATTTATCACTAAAAAAACACAGCCTCCTTTATCTCTTTTATCAATGTCGGTTGTTCCTTGCTTGTTCCGCTTAGCTCTGAATTTAGGGCTTTGTGAAGTCGTCGCTTAATTGATGGTTGATGCCTCGCGGCTCCTCCTCCTTGATCGAGTCCGACTTCGATTTGGTATCTAAATTTCCTTTTTGCTTCTTCTGATTTGCTTGCTTGAACTCGATGTCGATTGCCGATGATATTTACTTGATTACATAGGATTCGAGATCCTTGATTTTATTTGTATACATTTATTTGAATTAGCCTTCGGCCACTTGATTATTCTTGAACGATGGTGATTTATCTGACTTGTTCAATTCATATAATTTTGTTGCTTGTTTAACTTGATACTCACGGCTTTGAATTTGTTCGACTTCTTGGTCATTACGGCTCGGACTTTGAACTGTTCGATTCCTTCTTGTTGACTTGCGGCATTTAAACTTGACTCGTTCGAATTCATGATTACCACAGCTTGATTTTTAGTTGAACCTACATGCTATGTTCTTTTCTCTGTTGGCATCAGCTTCTGCTGTTCCATGATTTGTAGTTTTTCATTTTCACCATGTCATTACAGTTGACACTTTGAGCTGTATATTTCACCGTGCATTACATTTGTATGTTTGTAATATCTGAACATTTCATTCAGGTCTGGTTGCTCATATGCATTGATCTTGAGTTGTTTTCATGTTGCATTTGTTTCGCTGTATATGATGTTCACTTGATTATTGAACTGCCTTTGTTTTGCTTCATGCCTTTGAGTTGTGTGTTCATGCAATTGTACTACTCTGGTTTCATGAAATCTTGTTGTAGTTGAGTTTAAACCATTTGTTTCAACTACCATGTGTATACATACATCTATGTATGTATATATGTGTGTGTTCTTTTTTTTTCACCTCTTGCCTGTTTCACTATCATTTGTATACTGAACTGGTTTGATTTGCTTGAATGCTTGAGATGATCTGGTTGCATTTGATATCTTTATGTTGTTTACTGATTCGACTTAGATCATATTTGTCATGTGGTCTTGTTTCATTTGATGTTCACTGGTCTTCGAGCCAGTTCATGTATATAGTCTGGTCGATGGTCTGCTTCGTCGACTTGTATTTGCAAGCTTGGAGTTGTGTTGCATTGAACTCTGTTTTTGTCTGGATTTGAGTTCATCCTAGTTTGTATATGACACTTGCAGTTTACTTGTATCATTTTGAAATTCCTGATGCACTTTTCGACCTTATGATTGTGTACATGTTTACTGCATTTGCTTGCATATCCGTCACCGATGCATATTAATCATTGTCTGCATATATACATGTATGTACGTTGTAGTGTTTTACTTGAATCTTGATTGCATTGTGTATGTTCACACATCTTTCAGATGATTGCATTGGTCACTAATCTGGTAGTTTGACACACACACACACACACACACACACACACACACACACACACATATATATATTCTGGCATAACTTCATGTATGTGTGCAGTGTTTGCATTGTTTTTTCACTCATGCTCATATTTGTATAATAGTGCTCTGGTCTATATGCATTAATGCTCATGTATATGATGCATGTTGTGTTTACATTGATTTCATGTGGCATTTAAGGTTGCTGTTTTTTTCTTGTTTTCTGCCTGGTCGACACTTGTCTTTGACTTGTGAACTTCCTGTTTGGTTTGTGGTGCACTTTTCATTTTGATTTCACTTGAACTTCATCTTGATTTTTGGAATTACACCTGTGTTGAATCCAGCTTTAAAGCTCGGGTTTGACCTTGTGCTGATACTTTGACATTATTTTTATTGCACTTGAGTTGAACCCGGCATTTTGGGTTTGACCTGTGCTCACTTGTCCCTGTAATTTCATCAAGTGTATATATCGGTGTGCACGGCCTTGTGGCATATACAGTGATACACTGTGTATGTCACAAGCTGTTCGTGTATGATGAATTGAATTTAAATGATGACGAACAACCCAAATAACTGAGGAAAATAATATTTTCAAAATCCATATTTTATTTTATATTGCAAAAATATTTTATTTTCAATTTTACTGCGTCAATGTTATTTTTGTAGATTGCTCAGATGCTGGATTCATATTGGAATGAAGTTTAAGATAAATACGAGTTGAGTGAATGAGTAACATGTAGTGAGGTCAAATATAAATTAGAAATTGTGATGTAAGCAAAATTGTATTGTAATTGAGGTTACGTGTGTGTGTGTATGTATGTATGTATGTATGTATGTATGTATGTATGTATGTTTATATATAGTGAGAGCTTGAAATTTATACTATTCAAAAATTGTAATAAATATTTGTTTGAATAAAATTTCTGTTTGAATTTAAATTCTGTGTTATTTATTTTATTCAGCAAATATTTATTTTATCTATGAAAAATGAAATAGTACATTAACAAATACATTTAAATGAATATATATATGTTTATTATCATCAAACAAAAATTATATAGTCGCGTATTCAACATCACCGTAGATGTTGCACCCTGTAGATATCAATTCTTCAGACGACCATAACTGTTGGCTCGTTTAGATTTACGAGAGTCATAACGAATCAAAAGGAAGCTCTCTGTGAGTTCTACCACATTGACCACTTTAAGACGTCAATTGATAGTTTCATACCTAAAAAATATATTATCCTAACCTCAATTAGGTCTCGGAAATTTTTAACCCTTCATTTTTTTCGTCACGTGCATTTTTACATTAAAACGGGATCACCATGGCTAGTCTTCGATTTACCACTGCTAGAGAGTAATGCACCATGGTACTGTTCCATTTCAAATCCATGATCCCATTTCTAAAAGTCGTACGACACTGTTTTGGCATTTGGGACGGATGTTGCACTGTGCACCATAGATGTTGCACCCTGTGGATATCAATTCTTCAGACGACCATAACTGTTGGCTTGTTTAGAGTTGCGGGAGCCATAACCAGTCAAAACGAAGCTCTCTATGAGTTCTACGACTTTGACTGCTTTAATTTGTCATTGGATAGTTTCATGCCCAAAAAAGACTATTTGAACCTCAATCGGGTCTTGGAAGTTTTTTACCCTTCGTTTTTCTGTCATGTGCATTTTTACGTTAAAATGCGATAACCATGACTGGTCTTCGATTTACCATCACTGGAGAGTGGTGCACCATGGTACTTTTCCATTTCAAATACATGTACCCATTTCTAAAAGTTGTACGACTGTTTTGGAATTTGGGACGGATGTTGCACCACATTAAGCCATCAATGGATAGTTTCATACCCAAAAAAGACTATCCGAACCTCAGTCGGGTCTCGAAAGTCAAAACAACACTGTTTTTTATCCTTCGTTTTTTCGTCTCATGCATTTTTACGTTAAAACGGGATCAATGTGGTTTGTCTTCGATTTACCATTGCAGGAGAGTGGTGCACCGTGGTACTGTTCCGTTTCAAATCCATGCGACTATTTCTAAAAGTCGTACGACATTGTTTTGGCATTTGGGTTGGATGTCGCACCTTGCACCGTAGATGTTGCACCTTGTGGATATCGATTCTTCGGACGACCATAACTGTTGGCTCGTTTAGAGTTGCAAGAGCCATAACTAGTCAAAATGAAGCTCTCTGTGTGTTCTACTGCATTGACCGCTTTAAACCGTCATTGGATAGTTTCATACCCAAAAAAGACTATCCGAACATCCATCGTGTCTCGGAAGTTTTTTACCATTCGTTTTTTAGTCACGTGCATTTTTACGTTAAAACAGGATCACCACACTTGGTCTTCAATTTACCATTGCTGGACAGTGGTGCACCATGATACTATTCCGTATCAAATCCACGCATCCATTTCTAAAAGTCATATTGTAATAACCTGAATTTTTTGGACATCTGTAATTGATAATATAATTGGGTTAATTAATAGAAATATTGAATTATAGATTGAACAACTGAATATGATTAAGTAAATATTTATATTTGTAAATTGTGTTGTGTATATATATATACATAGATTTTAAATAAAGTTATTATTTTTAAATTCAATCTGTGTTTGTTTAAAATTGATATATATTGGAGTTGATTTTAAATTAGAATTTTAAATTGGATTTGAATTTGAATATAGATTTAAATTTTGAATATAATGAATATATATCTTAAAAATTAATTTGGATATAAAATATATGAATAAGTTTTTATTTAAAATAGATTTTTCTTTTCCTTAAAAGGAATTTATTTTTATTAATTAAGATAGTGTTTATTAAATTATAAAATAAAAACAGAAGGTTTATATTAACATTTTAAATTGAGTTTAATATATTATATATGATTTTATTCGCTTAAACTTTATTTTCCCTAAAGATTTTATTTATATAAATTTAGGAAAGATATATTAATTTACAAATGTATTTATTTACTAGGAAAATTTATTTAAAAAGCCTTTTAAAAATCTTTTAAAAATAAATAAAATGAAAGATTACAAGTGTTGCTTTATTAAAGCATATAAATACACATGTAAGTGAATTAATAATAGGATGTGAAAAGTGTAGCATTTAAACAAGTGTCATGTTAGTTTATTATCTTTTTACTTTTAATTTCTAATAATGAAAGAAAATCAAGGTTGCAAATATTAATATGCTTCTACACATTCTTTTCTTGCATATATCTAAAATCATACAAACCTGAGAAGGAACCAAAAACTAAAACCAAAGAGAAAAACAAAATAAAAACCAGAAAATGAATCAAAAACAGGAAATCAAAAAAATGTCAAACCTGGGCAAGCATACCAAAGACTGGATACCCAAAGCAAAGACAAAAGTAAAAATCAAAAGCAACTCTGGGAAGCAAGATCAGTTTCAGATTCATATACAATTCAATGCGATCAGACATTCAAGATCAGATTAACTTAGTTTTCAAGCTTTAAAATCAAATATCATTCAGGCTTTCTTCTATGCTTCTCTATTTTATTCAGGTGAGTAAACTTTACATTGCTAAAGCTAGATTATTTTTTTTAGTTATGCATACAACAAGTAATCATAAAAATAATTTCAAAAATTCTTTATATGGATGAATAAATGGGTTTTGTCTGGCATAAAGGTGGATTTGTTGTGCATAAATAGGTATGTTTGAATTTAGCTTTGCATGCCTCTGATTTTTACTTTACAGGCTCAAAATCATCTAAAGAAATTCACGTCTCTCCATCTAGACCACTATTGGTTATGATCAGAAAAGAAAAGTTGTTTACATGAATGAAATACTACTTTTAAAAAATATTTTCAAAAGAATTTATTAATTTAATAGCCAGAAAAATGAAGGATATAGTGAAAATCAGGTCAGGATAGAAAATGAAATGTTTAAATTTTCTTCGTTTGAATTTATAAACAGTTTTGCTTTTTTGAAATAATGAATTTTGGTAATGAAATCAAAATTTTAAAGCTTGGCATTTGTGAGTAAACAGAGCCTTAAAATTATTTTAAAATTTGATTTCATGCAGTATAACTAGAAGTAATTGGGTGATAAACATTGATATGATTTTTAAATATGGATGCATGCTGAAATTTCTTTACGTAAATTATGATTTGTGATTGCATGATTTGTTAACAGTAATGCATGTATATTTGTGTATATAGATGTTGGTATGAATGTATGGAAAGTAATCTAGGCTCTATTCTTAGTGCTACAGGTTTCAGAATGTTCAAGAAATCAAATTTGCCTTTCCCCTAATCTTCCTTAGACTTGATTTATGAGCAAAACTTGTGTATGATCACAAGAAAATGGAATTAAAAATATTCCTGTAATAATTTGATGGTAGTTGTATATAAAAAAAGAACAGTAAGACTTATACCATATCAAAATCTTGAGAAAAGAAATCAGTTGATTCAGGTGTATAGTCAGGTTTGGTATCGAAAATAATGATTCCTAAAAATAGGATCATGATTTTTAAGTGTTTAAAACAAGAGATATCGTAAGATGAACGTATTTTGGCTTTTGGAACAATCTCTGATGATCGGCGAGGAAGTGATGGTCGAGGCTCACGCTGGAGGAAGATGGAGGTTAGGCAATTCAGGGAAAAATAATGGATGCATGTTTAGTTAATCATGGCGATGGGTTGGCATTGAAGTAGGGTTTGAGCAGCAGTTTCATCGGCTAGGTTTGAGGAGCTATTGCATTGATGTGAGTGGATCGGAACCCCCCGGTGGTAGCTGAATTGATAAGGGGTGTCGAGGGGTTGCTTTGGAAGAATGGGCACATTTTCTGGCAGCCGTGATTAACGAGGCGAGGCATATTTTGTTGATCTTTGTCGTTTCAGCTAGGAGTCCTGGGGTTCGTTTTCTATTTTTCAGATGATCTCATGGTTCTGGGTATTGGAGTTGGTTAGCAAGGAAAATGATGATTTGTTGAGGGCAGCGTTGATGATCGGAGCGACTCCGATGAACTGTGCACGTGCACACGATAGGGTATTGTATCTGGAAACAAGGTTGGTTTGGGAAGAAGAAGTTTCTAAGGGAAGTCTCGAGGAAATTTTGGTATGACCCGAAGAAAGGATTGTGTGGTTCATCTGGAAGAATAGCTTGGGAAATTTTGAATAAAAACTCGGGTATATTGATTGGATGGATGCTGTTCTTTTTGTTTTTAACTTTTTATGGCGATGATGAACCAGATTTTTGTTATGTTTGAATAACCATATTTTGATTTTAAAGGGCATTGTCCTAAGTTTTCAAAGTTCATATAAAAATAAATAAATTGTTTTTGACAAAGTTTTGAATTTTAGGAATTTGAATGGTAGGATAATTACTTAAGTAATTAAATGGTAACTAATTTAATTAAAGGATCGCTAACTAGTGTGATTAATTAAAGAGTCTTTAATTACTTAGTCTAACTTATTAAAGTTTAATTAATTATTGAATGTGATTGAATAAAGTTAATTAACGAATATGGTTGATTAAAAATTAATTAATTAATGCAAATAATTAATGTAGTTTATTTTGTTTAATTAATTAAAGAGAATTACTTGATGATGGGTTAAGTGTAATTACTTAATGTAATTAATGATGTGTAATTATTTAATGAAGTAATGGATAATTACTGGATGTAATTAATTAACGGAAATCACTTGATAAATGGTATTAAAGAAAATTACTTAGTGGAAGTAATTAAGTGTTAATTACTCAGTGTAATTAAAGCATTAATAGAACTAATTAAGGAGTTAATTAATTAAGGTAAGTAATTATAGAATGGTTAATTACCGTTTATGATTGATTAAGGCTGATAAATGGAAGTAATTAATTAAGGATCATTAATTAATGGAATTAATTAATGTAGTTAATGAAAGTAATTAAAGATTAATTACTGTAAATGGATAATAAAGAATGATTAATTAAGTGGATAATTAAAGGATGATTAATTAATTCATTTGTAATTAAATAATGTTAAGTAAGTAGTACTAAGGGTGATTGATGTCATTAATTTAATTTATTTAAATTAATTAGAAATGGTGTGACTAATTAATCTTGCTTGTGGATGATTGGATTATATGAATGCCTTGAATTCATTGATATCTCTGATATGAAATGATATAATATGTTTGGTTTGAACTGTGATAATGTGGTTATCTGTCGGTGATGGATTACTATGTAAAATTTTGCATTCTATATTTAAAATTGAATGGTATTCACTTGTATAACTTGGGTTAAGGTGTCATGGGATTCGAAGAGACCTGGGTCCGGTATTAGTAAATACCCGAAACCACTTCGGTTTGGAATTCAGCAATTCTTTATAAATTTGATTTGTGAAACCAATAGGCTGGGATAGAATAGAATGGACCTTTGAAACTAAGTAAGAATGCTTAGAATTTGATTTGATAAAATAAGTGTTGACTATTACAAGATATGAACTCATAATAAGGTACGAGTTACCCCGGGTTTTAAATGAGTTCTATGCATTTGTATTTTCTTGTTAGATGGATTTACTCACGCTGGTTTCCAGCCTGACCCGGGTGTTACTTTGATGTAATGCTCGGGTCATACCGAGTATTACAGATTTTCAGGAAAGGCCGTTCAAGTGCTCAGGAGAAGAGCTAGATGGCAGGAACGTATGGAGTGTTTCCGCTGGGAGATATTTCTGTTTATCTGAGATATGTTGATTTGTATATGTCCAGTATTTGTGTATATGTGTAACTCTGATGTATTAAAATGTAATTGACAGATACAGTATTCTTTTATAAACTGATATTATTTGATATTATATTTTGATCCGCTGCGAATGTGAGAATTTGTATTGTATTTCTGTTTCTTGTTCTTCTATCTCATTCTTCTTCTCCTAACTTTCTGGAATTTTCGGAATCGAAAATTTTGGGTCGTTACATTTGGTATCAGAGTAGAAGGTTAAGCGAGAACCTTGGCTCTGGTGGGATTACTCATTAAGGATAGGATCAATGGTACCCTAGGGTGAGTTGAGTATATATGAGAGAGCGTACTTGTTGTTTTCGTAATTGAAATACAACTAAATTGAAATTAAACTAAAGATAAGTTTGAAATGGATTCAAACTGAAATTAAATCTTGATGTTGGTAAAGAATTCCAAAATAAGATGAATTAGAATTGGTTTCAAACCAGAGTAATAGAATGGTTATTGTGTTTAATAATGGGATGATTGTTTTCCAATAAACAATAAGATGTTTTAAGGAAGTAACAATTTAAAGAGAGTAACTTGTAAATTTGAAAGGATGTAAATTAAAGTGGGTTTCAAATTACGAAGTTCTAAATTCTAAATTTAAACATTTGAATTGGTTTCAAAATGTTAAAGGAAATAATATTATTCAAACTATTTTGAAAATGATCTTATTTTAAAATAAGATATGTTATTTAATACATTTGAATGAAAGGATCCTATTTCAAACAAGGGTTGTTTGAAATTTTAAAAGAATTTGTTTGAATTTAAAACCAAGGGTGGTTTAAAATTTAAAAGGAACCAAGTGTGTAAAGGAAATAAACTCTAAGTTTGAGTTTTGAATTTTCCTTGGAATGTGATGTGAAACCCAAAGTGAAGTAGGTTTTAAACTTAAGTGGGAAGGATATTAATCTGAAGTTTAAGATTTGAATGGGAATTCAAATTGTGTAAATTTGTCTGCATTAAGCACATTGAATTTAACTTGGAAGAAGTTAAATAAGTTTGAATGATCAACCTGATTTCGAAATTTCAAGATGAAATTGGAATTTAACTTGGGAAGTTAAATGGTTGATTTGAATTGGGAGTTTGTGTGATCTCAAAATGGGTTTGAGATCTGGAAATTGAAAATCGATGAATGTTTTAAAATAATTTGGATGATAAGATCCTACTATTATTAATAATCTCTAAACTGTGAATTGGATTTGTTCAAATGAATGGGGTGTGGTAATTTATCCATTATTAAGATAAAATGGAATCATTTTGGACTTAAATTTTGTATGTTTAAGATAAAACGTCAAAGGTTTGGTTTCAAAATTGAAATTTGGTGATAAATTGGATTTCAAAATTTTAGTTGTTTAAAAAGGATTTGAATTATTATTTTTCAACTACTTTATAACTAATTACTATTTTACAACTATTTTGCAATTATCTAAAATTTTTGAAATTATTTAACTATTTTCCAATTATTTTACAATTACTTAACTATTTTATAACTATTTTACAAACTAATAGTTATTTTTCAACTATTTATCTATTTTAAACTTTTCAAGCCATTTTCTAAATATAAGCTGGTCAGAGTGCAAACTGTTTATGATTAAATATCCATTTGAGATAAGAATTGAGGTGATAATCCTAATGAGGATTTAAGAAATTGTGGTTAAGTGAATGGAATTAAAGTGAATGTGAATAGAAAAGAGAAATTGATTTGGTTGATAATTAATAAAGATAAATACGTAGGATGCACGTATATCATTCTATTCGCATAGTGATTTGATCTAGATTCGAGCACAGAATTTCGAGATAGATTATCGATCCGAGTTGGGATTTCTCACCCGATTTTCGACGGCGAACCTGGATATGGATTGTTGATTGGCTCGGGATATTCTCTATCATAGTTATGTCTTTGCAAGGAGAATGACAGTTTCTGATCAAGAAATCAGATCTGAGTCCACACTAGGAAGTCGGGTGGGTGATACTGGTTCGGAAATGAAATTGTGTGACCGAGTGAGCGATCAGATTGGTATAGCGTACGGATGATATGTGTACACCGTACGGTTTGAATCAAATTGATACTGGGAATTTGTGGATAAGAAATGTGAAATGATTTTTGAAATAAATGTATATTTTGTGAAATATACAATGAATAAAGTGAAAGTTGGAAATAACTTTATAAAGAGTAATCAAATTTGAATATTTGATTTGGAATAAACAAAGTTATGTATCTTTGTTATATAAGATAAATCTCCCTTTACTGAATCTTTTGGCCAAAAGAAAAGGGTTTTGAAAGTTTCTGAAGTATAAAAGGGAATTTATACAAGTTTGAAGTGATCCAAAGATTTTTAAAAGTTATATACATACCTATTATATATATATGTAAAGGATCTTATGAGAATGATTTTGAGAAAAGGTTTTTTAACCTATGGATTTGGAATGGCTTTTGATTTTTGGAGAAAAATCAATTTGGAATTTGGAAAGCCTTATTGAGAATTATCAATTTTGGGATAATCGATTTTGGGATAGGAGATTTATATGAGATTCATACTAGGTGTATGATTTGGAAGATACTATATGTATATAGTATAAAGTGTTTTAGAAATGGCTCTGGAGAAAAAGGCGCTCCCTTGGGATGAGCTTCTCAGGAGTACCATAGATTGGTACTGCCTTGAGCCTCTAAGGGGGAGGTTCAAAAGTTGATCATGTGAGGAGTCCGGACAAACTAGTTCCTGAGGATTATTGGGTAGCGAAAGTCGAAGGCGCTGATGCATACAGAGGTATTTGGGTTATGCTGTGACGACAGTGTAACTCTATGTCGCTGCGATCCACTGTGTGGACCATAGCGGAAATCGTGTGGAGGTGAGTGTCAACAGTCTACGCTTGATTTTTCCAGGAAGGCAATGTAACATCTGTAGGCTGCGATCTATGGTCAAGTGCAGTGGAGAAGTTCCATTCTTTTGGCAGCGAAATTCGAGGGCACTAAGGCCTACAATTATATGGGTTTTTGCTGTGATAGCAACGTAACCCCAGTTTAGCTGCGTTCTGTAGAGGGTTCCATGGTGTAATCGACGGGCACAGAGGCCTACAGTTATCTATGGATTTTGTCGGGATAGCAACGTGACCATCGAGTTAACTGCGACCATGGACGAGGGTGATGTTTTCCAGAGCATTTTCACCAAAGATATTTCCTCGATTTAAAAAATGCTTTCAACATTTTCAATAAAATTATTTTTTTCAAGTATTTTCATTGGGTGTTGAAAACGGGTTTACCAAGTACTTGTAGATTTTCAGTCTTACGCCTGACAAACGTATGACCGAATTTCTGTGAGAACAAGGATGGACGGTTGAGACATCGAGTTATAAATGTATTTTTATAAAAAATATTTTGGCAATATTATATAATTTAAAAGAAAGTGTTTGAAAAATGATCAAAGACTATTTTAACTGGTTTTAAAATATTTAATAAATTCTGGCTTCATTCCATTTCGAGGATGAAAAGATTCAAAGGGGGGAGGAATGTGAAACCTGAATTTTCTGGACACCTGTAATTGATAATATAATTGGGTTAATTAATAGAAATATTGAGTCATAGATTGAACAAATGAATATGATTAAGTAAATATTTATATTTGTAAATTGTGTTGTATATATATACATAGATTTTAAATAAAGTTATTATTTTTAAATTTAATTTGTGTTTGTTTAAAATTAATATATATTGGAGTTGATTTTAAATTAGAATTTTAAATTGGATTTGAATTTTAATATAGATTTAAATTTTGAATATAATGAATATATATCTTAAAAATTATTTTGGATATAAAACATATGAATAAATTTTTATTTAAAATAGATTTTTCTTTCCTTAAAAGGAATTTATTTTTATTAATTAAGATAGTGTTTAATAAATTGTAAAATAAATACAGAAGGTTTATATTAACATTTTAAAATGAGTTTAATATATATATTAACATTTAAAATGAGTTTAATATATTATATATGATTTTATTGGTTTACACTTTATTTTCTCTTAAAGATTTTATTTATACAAATTTAGGAAAGATCTATTAATTTGCAAATGTATTTATTTACTAGGAAAATTTATTTAAAATGCCTTTTAAAAATCTTTTAAAAATAAATAAAATAAAAGATTACAAGTGTTGATTTATTAAAGCATATAAATACACATGTAAGTGAATTAATAATAGGATGTGAAAAGTGTAGCATTTAAACAAGTGTCATGTTAGTTTATTATCTTTTTACTTTTAATTTCTAATAATGAAAGAAAATCAAGGTTGCAAATATTAATATGCTTCTACACATTCTTTTCTTGCATATATCTAAAATCATACAAACCTGAGAAGGAACCAAAAACTAAAACCTAAGGGAAAAACAAAATAAAAACCATAAAATGAATCAGAAACAGGAAATCAATAAAATGTCAAACCTGGGCAAGCATACCAAAGACTGGATACCCAAAGCAAAGACAAAAATAAAAATCAAAAGCAAATCTCGGATGCAAGATCAGTTTCAGATTCAAATACAATTCAATGCCATCAGACACGCAAGATCAGATTAACTTAGTTTTCAAGCTTGAAAATCAAATATCATTCAGGCTTTCTTCTACGCTTCTCTGTTTTATTCAGGTGAGTAAACTTTACACTGCTGAAGCTAGATTACTTTTTTTTAGTTATGCATACAACAAGTAATCGTAGAAATAATTTCAAAAATGCTTTATATGGATGAATAAATGGGTTTTGTCTGGCATAAAGGTGGATTTGCTGTGCATAAATAGGTATGTTTGAATTTAGCTGTGTATGCCTTTGATTTTTACTTTACAGATTCAAAATCATCTAAAGAAATTCACATCTCTCCATCTAGACCACCATTGGTTGTGATCAGAAAAGAAAAGTTGTTTACATGAATGAAATACTACTTTTAAAAAATATTTTCAAAAGAATTTATTAAGTTAATAGCCAGAAAAATGAAGGATATAGTGGAAATCAGGTCAGGACAGAAAATGAAATGTTTAATTGTTCTTATTTGAATTTATAAACAGTTTTGCTTTTTTGAAATAATGAATTTTGGTAATGAAATCAAAATTTTAAAGCTTGGCATTTGAGAGTAAACAAAGCCTTAAAATTATTTTAAAATTTGATTTCATGCGGTATAACTAGAAGTAAATGGGTGATAAATATTGATATGATTTTTAAATATGGATGCATGCTGAAATTTCTTTAAGTAAATTATGATTTGTGATTGCATGATTTGTTAACAGAAATGCATGTATATTTGTGTATATAGATGTTGGTATGAATGTCTGGAAAGTAATCTAGGCTCTGTTCTTAGTGCTACAGGTTTCAGAATGTTCAGGAAATCAAATTTTCCTTTCCCCTAATCTTCTTTAGATTTGATTTATGAGCAAAACTTGTGTATAATCACAAGAAAATAGAATTAAAAATATTCCTGTAAGAATTTGATGGTAGTTGTATATAAAAAAAAGAACAGAAAGAGTTATACCATATCAAATTCTCAAGAAAAGAAATTAGATGATTCAGGTATATAGTCGGGTTTGATATCGAAAATATTGACTTCTAAAAATAAGATCATGATTTTTAAGTGTTTAAAACAAGAGATATCGTAAGATGAACGTATTTTGGCTTTCGAACAATTTCTGATGATCGGCTTTGGAAGAATGGACATGTTTTCTGGCGGTCGTAATTAACGAGGCGAGGCATATTTTGTTGATCTTTTTCGTTACAGTTAGGATTCCTGGCGTTCGTTTTCGATTTTTCAGATGATCTCGTGGTTCTGGGTATTGGAGTTGGTTAGCGAGGAAAATGATGATTTGTTGAGGGCCGCGTTGATGATCAGAGCGACTCCGATGAACTGTGCACGTGCACGCGATAGTGTATTGTATCTGGAAACAAGGTTGGTTTGGGAAGAAGAAGTTTCTAAGGGAAGTCTCGAGGAAATTTTGGTATGACCGAAGAAAGGATTGTGTGGTTCATCTGGAAGAATAACTTGGGAAGTTTTGAATAAAAACTCGGGTTTATTGATTGGATGGATGCTGTTCTTTTTATTTTTAACTTTTTTGTGACGATGATGAACCAGATTTTTGTTATGTTTGAATAACCAGATTTTGATTTTAAAGGGAAGCTTTGTCCTAAGTTTTCAAAGTTCATATAAAAATAAATAAATTGTTTTTGAATAAGGTTTGAATTTTAGGAATTTGAATGGTTTTGAATTAGGATAATTACTTAGGTAATTAAATGGTAACTAATTTTATTAAAGGATCGTTAATTAGTGTGATTAATTAAAGAGTCTTTGATTACTTAGTATAACTTATTAAAGTTTAATTAATTATTGAATGTGATTGAATAAAGTTAATTAATGAATATTGTTGATTAAAAATTAATTAATTAATGCAAATAATTAATGTAATTAATTTTGTTTAATTAATTAAAGAGAATTACTTGATATTGGGTTAAGTATAACTACTTAGTGTAACTAATGATGTGTAATTATTTAATGAAGTAATGGATAATTACTAGATGTAATTAATTAAAGGAAATCACTTGATAAATAGTATTAAAAAAATTACTTAGTGGAAGTAATTAAGTGTTAATTACTTAGTGTAATTAAAGGATTAATAGAACTAATTAAGAAGTTAATTAATTAAGGTAAGTAATTATAGAATGGTTAATTACTGTTTATGATTGATTAAGACAGATAAATGGAAGTAATTAATTAAGGATCATTAATTAATGTAATTAATGAAAGTAATTAAAGATTAATTACTGTAAATGGATAATAAAGAATGATTAATTAAAATGGATAATTAAAGGATGATTAATTAATTCGTTTGTAATTAATTAATGTTAAGTAAACAGGATTAAGGGTGATTGAAGTAATTAATTTAATTTATTTAAATTAATTAGAAATGGTGTGACTAATTAATCTTGCTTGTGGATGATTGGATTATATGAATGCCTTGAATTGGTTGATATCTCTGATATGAAATGATTTGTGATATAATATGTTTGGTTTGAACTGTGATAATGTGGTTATCTGTCGGTGATGGATTGCTATGTAAAGTTTTGCGTTCTATATTTAAAATTGAATGGTATTCACTTATATAACTTGGGTTAAGGTGTCATGGGATTCGAAGAGACCAGGGTCCGGTATTAGTAAATACCCAAAACCACTTCGGTTTGGAATTCAGTAATTCTTTATAAATTTGATTTGTGAAACCAATAGGCTGGGATAGAATAGAACGGACCTTTGAAACTAAGTAAGAATGCTTAGAATTTGATTTGAGAAAATAAGTGTTGACTATTACAAGATATGAACTCGTAATAAGATAAGAGTTACCCCGGGTTTTAAATGAGTTCTATGCATTTTTATTTTCATGTTAGATGGATTTACTAACGCTGGTTTCTTGCCTGACCCGGGTGTTACTTTGATGTAATGCTCGGGTCAGACCGAGTATTACAGATTTTCAGGAAAGGACGTTCTAGTGCTAAGGAAACGAGCTGGATGGCAGGAACGTATGGAGTGTTTCAGCTGTGGGATATTTCTTTTTATTTGAGATATGTTGATTTGTATATGTCCAGTGTTTGTGTATATGTGTAACTCTGATGTATTAAAATGTAATTGACAGATACAGTATTCTTTTATAAACTGATATTATTTGATATTATATTTTGACATGCTGCGAATGTGAGAATCTGTATTGTATTTCTGTTTCTTGCTCTTCTATTTCATTCTTCTTTTCCTAACTATCTGGAATTTTCGGGATCGAAAATTTCGGGTCGTTACACATACGACACTGTTTTAGCATTTGGGATGGATGTTGCACCTTGCACCGTAGATGTTGCAACCTGTCGATATCAATTCTTCGGATGACCATAACTATTGGCTCGTGTAGAGTTACGGGAGCTATAACTAGTCAAAATGAAGCTCTTTGTGATTCTGCAGCTTTTACTGCGTTTAGCGGTAAATGCATAGTTTCATACCCAAGAAAAGAGTATCCGAACCTCAATCGGGTCTCGGAAGTTTTTTACCCTTTGTTTTTTCGTCACGTGAATTTTTACGTTAAAACGGGACCACCATGGTTGGTCTTCGATTTACCATCACTAGAGAGTGGTGCACCATGGCACTTTTCCGTTTCAAATCCATGCACTCATTTCTAAAAGTCGTATGGCACTGTTTTGACATTTGGGACAAATGTCGCAAATTGCACTGTAGATGTTGCACCCTATGGGTATTGATTCTTCATACGACCATAACTGTTGGCTCGTTTAGGGTTACGGGAGCCATAACAAGTGAAAACGAAGCTCTCTGGGACTTCTATGGCTTTGACCGCTTTAAGCCGTCATTGGACAGTTTCATAACCAAAAAAGACCATCCGAACCTCAATCAGATCTTGGAAGTTTTTACCCTTCGTTTTTTCATAACGTGCATTTTTACATTAAAACGATATCACCATGGTTGGTCTTCGATATATCATCATTGGAGAGTGATGCACCATAGTACTATTCCATTTCAAATCCAAGCACCCATTTCTAAAAATCGTACGACAATGTTTTGGCATTTGGGACGAATGTTGCACCTTGCACCATAGGTGTTACACCCTGTGGATATCGATTCTTCGGACAACCGTAACTGTTGGCTCGTTTAGAGTTACGGGAGCCGTAACCAGTCAAACAAAGCTCTCTGTGAATTCTACAAATTTGATAGCTTTAAACCAACAATGGACAGTTTCATACCTCAAAAAATACTATCCGATCTCAATCAGGTATTAGAAATTTTTTACCTTCGTATTTTCGTCACATGCATTTTAAGGTTAAAACGGGGTCACCGTGGTTGGTCTTCGATTTACCATCGTTGGTGTGTGGTGCACCATGATACTGTTCCGTTTCAAATGAATGCACCCATATCTAAAAGCTGTACAACACTATTTTTGCATTTAGGACGAATTTGCACCTTGCACCCTAGATGTCGCACCATATGGATATTGGTTCTTCGGACGACCAGAACTATTGGCTCGTCTAGAGTTACAAGAGCCAAAACTAGCCAAAACGAAGCTTTCTATGTGTTCTACGATTTTGATCGCTTTAAGCCATCATTGGATAGTTTAATACCCAAAAAAGACTATTCGAACCTCAATCGGGTCTCGGAAGTGTTTTACCCTTCTTTTTTTTGTCACGTGCATTTTTAGGTTAAAACGGGATCACCATGGCTGGTATTCGACTTACCATCACTGGAGAGTGGTGCCCCATGATACTATCCATTTCAAATCCATACACCGATTTTTGAATGTCGTACATCACTGTTTTGGCATTTAGGATGGATATTGCACCTTGCACCGTAGATGTTGCACCCAATGGATATCAATTCTTCGGATGACCATAACTGTTGGCTGGTTTAGAGCTATGGAAGCCATATCCAGTCAAAACGAAGTTCTCAATGAGTTCTATGGCTTTGACCGCATTAAGTCGTCATTGGATAGTTTCATACCCAAAAAAGACTATCCGAATCTCAATCGGTACTCGGAAATTTTTTACCCTTCATTTTTTAGTTACGTGCATTTTTCCTTTAGAACGGGATCACCTTGGCTGGTCTTCGATTTACCATCGCTGGAGAGTGGTGCACCATAAAAGTCGCACAGCAATGTTTTGGTGTTTGGGGCGGATGTTGTACTTTGCACCGTAGATGTTGCACCATGTGGATATCGATTCTTTGGACGACCATAATTGTTGGCTCGTTAAGAGTTACGGGAGCCATAACCAGTCAAAACAAAGCCCTCTATGAGTTCTACGACAATGACCGCTTTAAGCCATCATTGGATAATTCCATACCCAGAAATGACTATCCGAACCTCAATCGCGTCTCGGAAGTTTTTTACCCATTGTTTTTTCGTCACGTGCATTTTTACGTTCAAATGAGGTCATCGTGGCTTGTCTTCGATTTACCATCGCTGGAGAGTAGTGCACCATGGTACTGTTCCGTTTCAAATCCATGCACGCATTTCTAAAAGTCGTACAACACTATTTTGGCATTTGGGACGGATGTTGTACCTTGCACCGTCGATGTTGCACTCTGTATATATCGATTCTTCGAACGACCATAACTGTTGGCTCGTTTAGAGTTACAGGTGCCATAACCAGTCGTAACAAAGCTCTCTGTGGGTTCTATGGTTTTGACGGCTTTAAGGCAATCAATGGACAGTTTCATACCAAAAAAAGGACTATCCGAACTTCAATCGGGTATTTGAAGTTTTTTAACCTTCTTTTTCGTCACGTGCATTTTTACGTTAAAACTGTATCACCGTGGCTGGTCTTTGATTTACCATCGCTGGAGAGTGGTGCACCATGGTAATGTTCCGTTTTAAATCCATGCACCCATTTCTAAAAGTCGTACGAACTGTTTTGGCATTTTGGGATGGATGTTGCACCTTGCACCGTAGATGTTGCAACCCATGGATATCGATTCTTCGGACGACCAAAACTGTTTGCTCATTTAGAGTTAAGGAAGTCATAACCAGTTAAAACGAACCTCTCTATGACTTCTACGGCTTTGATGGCTTTAATCCGTCAATGGATAGTTTCATACCTAAAAAAGACTATCCGCACCTCAATCGGGTCTTGGAAGTTTTTAACCCTTTATTTTTTCGTCACGTGCATTTTACGTTAAAACGCGATCACCATGGATGGTCTTCGATTTATCATCGCTGGAGAGTGTGCACCATGGTATAGTTCCGTTTCAAATCCATGCAGCCATTTCTAAAAGTCTTGCGGCACTGTTTTGGCATTTGGGATGGATGTTGCACCTTGCACCGCAGATGTTGCACCCTGTGGATAACGATTCTTCGGACGACCAAAACTGTTGGCTCTTTTAGAGTTAAGAAAGCTATAACCAATAAAAACGAAGCTCTCCGTTAACTCAATGGCTTTGACCGCTTTAAGCCTCAATGGATAGTTTCATACCCAAAAAAACTATTCGGACCTCAATCGGGTCATGAAAGTTTTTAACCCTTCGTTTTTTCATTACGTGCTTTTTTACGTTAAAACGCGATCACCGTGGCTAGTCTTTGATTTACCATTGCTGTAGGGCGGTACACCATGATACTGTTCCATTTCAAATCCATGCACCCATTTTTAAAAGTCATACTACACTGTTTCGGCCGACCATAACTCTTGGCTCGTTTAGAGTTATGGGAGCCATAACAAGTCAAAACGAAGCACTCTGTGAGTTCTACGGCTTTGAGTGCTTTAAGATGTCAATGGATAGTTTCATACCCAAAAATAACTATCCGAACCTCAATCGGGTCTCGGAAGTTTTTTACCCTTTGTTTTTTCGTCACATGAATTTTACGTTAAAATGGGACCACCATGGTTGGTCTTCTATTTACCATTGCTGGAGAGTGGTGCACCACGGTACTTTTTCGTTTCAAATCCATGCACTCATTTCTAAAAGTTGTATGGCACTGTTTTGGCATTTGGGACAGATGTTGCAAGTGGCACCATAGATGTTGCACCCTGTGGGTATTGATTCTATGACCATAACTGTTGGCTCGTTTAGGGTTATGAGAGCCATAACCAGTGAAAACAAAGCTCTTTGTGACTTCTATGGCTTTGACTGCTTTAAGCCTTCATTGGATAGTTTCATAACCAAAAAAGACTATCTGAACCTCAATCGGATCTTGAAAGTTTTTTACCCTTCGTTTTTTCATTACGTGCATTTTTACATTAAAACGAGATCACCATGGCTGGTCTTCGATGTATCATCTCTGGAGAGTGGTGGACCATGGTACTATTCCGTTTCAAATCCAAGCACCCATTTCTAAAAGTCGTACGACACTGTTTTGGCATTTGTGACGAATGTTGCACCTTGCACCATAGATGTTGCACCCTGTGGATATCGATTCTTCGGACAACCGTAACCGTTGTCTCGTTTAGAGTTACGGAAGCCAAACCAGTCGAACAAAGCTCTCTGTGAATTCTACAAATATGATAGCTTTAAACCATCAATGGACAGTTTCATACCCAAAAAAAGACTATCCGATCTCAATCGGGTCTCGGAAGTTTTTTACCCTTTGTTTTTTCGTCACATGCATTTTTACATTAAAACGGGATCACCGTGGTTGGTCTTCGATTTACCATCGTTGGAGAGTGGTGCACCAAGATACTGTTCCGTTTCAAATCAAAGCACCATATTTAAAAGTCGTACGACACTATTTTTGCATTTTGGACGGATTTGCACCTTGCACCCTAGATGTCGCACCCTATGGATATTGATTCTTCAGACGACCAGAACTGTTGGCTCGTCTAGAGTTACAAGAGCCAAAACTAGACAAAACGAAGCTTTCTATGTGTTCTACGATTTTGATCGCTTTAAGCCATCATTGGATAGTTCAATACCCAAAAAGGACTATTCGAACCTCAATCGGATCCCGGAAGTTTTTTACCCTTCATTTTTACGTCACGTGCATTTTTACGTTAAAACGATATCACCGGGGCTGGTATTCGACTTGCCATCACTGGATAGTGGTGCCCCATGATACTATTCCATTTCAAATCCATACACCGATTTCTAAAAGTCGTACATCACCGTTTTGGCATTTGGGACGGATATTGCACCTTGCACCGTAGATGTTGCACCCAATGGATATTGATTCTTCGGATGACCATAACTGTTGGCTGGTTTAGAGCTATGGGAGCCATATCCAGTCAAAACGAAGGTCTCAATGAGTTCTACGGCTTTGACCGCATTAAGCCGTCATTGGATAGTTTCGTACCCAAAAAGGACTATTTGAATCTCAATCGGTTCTCGAAAGTTTTTTACCCTTCGTTTTTTTGTCACGTGCATTTTTCCTTTAAAATGGGATCACCTTGGCTGGTCTTCGATTTACCATCGCTGGAGGGTGGTGCACCATAAAAGTCGTACGCCAATGTTTTGGCATTTGGGATGGATGTTGCACTTTGCACCGTAGATGTTGCACCCTGTGGATATCGATTCTTAGGACGACCATAATTGTTGGATCGTTAAGAGTTACGGGAGCCATAACCAGTCAAATCAAAGCTCTTTGTGAGTTCTATGGCATTGACCGCTTTAAGTCATCATTGGATAATTCCATAGCCAAAAATGACTATCCGAACCTCAATCGCATCTCGGAAGTTTTTTACCCATCGTTTTTTCGTCACGTGCATTTTTACGTTCAAACGAGGTCATCGTGGCTTGTCTTCGATTTACCATCGCTGGAGAGCGGGGCACCATGGTACTGTTCTGTTGCAAATCCATGCAGGCATTTCTAAAAGTCGTACAACACTGTTTTGGCATTTGGGAGGATGTTGAACCTTGCAATACAGATATTGCACTCTGTAGATATCGATTCTTCGAACGACCATAACTGTTGGCTCGTTTAGAGTTACTGGTGCCATAACCAGTCATAGCAAAGCTCTCTGTGGGTTCTATGGCTTTGACGGCTTTAAAGCAATCAGTGGATAGTTTCATACCCAAAAAAAAGACTATCCGAACCTCAATCGGGTATTGGAAGTTTTTAACCTTCTTTTTCGTCACGTGCATTTTTACATTAAAACTGGATCATCGTGGCTGGTCTTTTATTTACCATCGCTGGAGAGTGGTGCACCATGGTAATGTTCCTTTTTAAATACAGGCACCCATTTCTTAAAGTCGTACGAACTGTTTTGGCATTTGGGACGGATGTTGCACCTTGCACCGTAGATGTTGCAACCCATGGATATCGATTCTTCGTACGACCATAACTGTTTTCTCATTTAGAGTTACGGGAGCCATAACCAGTTAAACGAATCTCTCTATGACTTCTACAGCTTTGATGGCTTTAATCCGTCAATGGATAGTTTCATACCCAAAAAAAGACTATCCGCACCTCAATCGGGTCTTGGAAGTTTTTTACCCTTCGTTTTTTCGTCACGTGCATTTTATGTTAAAACGCGATCACCATGGCTAGTCTTCGATTTACCATCGCTAGAGAGTAGTGCACCATGGTATAGTTCCGTTTCAAATCCATGCACCCATTTCTAAAAGTTGTGCGGCACTGTTTTGGTATTTGGGATGGATGGTGCACCTTGCACCGTAGATGTTGCACCCTGTGGATAACGATTCTTTGGACGACCAAAACTGTTGGCTCATTTAGAGTTAAGAAAGCCATAACCAATCAAAACGAAGCTCTCTATTAGCTCAACGGCTTTGACCTCTTTAAGCCTCAATGGATAGTTTCATACCCAAAATAAACTATTCGAACCTCAATCGGGTCTTGAAAGTTTTTAACCCTTCGTTTTTTCGGTACGTGCTTTTTTACGCTAAAACGCGATCGCCGTGGCTAGTCTTTGATTTACCATCGCTGTAGAGCGGTACACCATGATACTGTTCCATTTCAAATTCATGCACCCATTTCTAAAAGTCATACGACACTGTTTTGTCATTAGGGACGAATGTTGCACCTTGCACCATAGATGTTGCACCCCGTGGATATCGATTCTTCGGACGACCATAACTCTTGGCTCGTTTAGAGTTACGGGAGTCATAACGAGTCAAAACGAAGCACTATGTGAGTTCTATGGCTTTGACTGCTTTAAAATGTCAATGGATAGTTTCATGCCCAAAAAAGACTATCCGAACCTGAATCGGGTCTCGGAAGTTTTTTACCCTTCGTTTTTTCATCCCGTGCATTTTCACTTTAAAACGGGATCACCGTGACCGATCTTCCATTTACCAACGCTGGAGAGTGGTGCACCATGGTACTATTCTGCTTCAAATCCATGAACTCATTTCTAAAAGTCATATGGAACTGTGTTTAGCATTTGGGACGGATGTTGCACCATGCACCGTAGATGTTGCACCCTATGGATATCGATTCTTCAGACACCATTCTTGTTGGCTCGTTTAGAGTTACGAGAGCCATAACTAGTCAAAATGAAGCCCTCTATGAGTTCTACAACTTTGACTACTTTAATTAGTCATTGGATAGTTTAATACTCAAAAAAGACTATTCGAATCTCAATCGGGTCTTAGAAGTTTTTTACCCTTCGTTTTTTCGTCACGTGCATTTTTACGTTAAAACAAGATCATCATGGTCGGTCTTCGATGTACCATCGCTAGAGAGTGGCGCACTATGGTGCCGCTCTATTTCAAATCCTGCACCTATTTCTGAAAGTTGTACGACACTGTTTTGGCATTAGGGACAGATATTGCACCTTGCACCGTAGAAGTTGCACCCTGTGGATATCGATACTTCGGACGACCATAACTGTTGGCTCGTTTAGAGTTCCGGCAGCCGTAACCAGTCCAAACGATGCTCTCTGTGAGTTCTAAAGCTTTGCCAGCTTTAAGCCATCAATGGATAGTTTCTTACCCAAAAAAAGACTATCCTAAAATCAATCCGGTCTCGAATGTTTATTATCCTTCGTTTTTCGTCACGTGCATTTTTACGTTAAAACACGATCGTCGTGGCTGGTCTTCGATTTACCATCGCTGGAGAGTGGTGCACCACGGTACTGTTCCATTTCAAATCCATGCATCCATTTCTAAAAGTCGTACGACACCGTTTTGGCATTGGGACGAACGTTGCATCTTGCACCGTAGATGTTACACCCTGTGGATATCGATTATTCAGACGACCAAAACTGTTGGCTCATTTAAGCCACCAATGCATAGTTTCATACCAAAAAAGACTATTCGAACCTCAATCGGGTCTTGGAAGTTATTTACCCTTCATTTTTTTGTTACATGTATTTTTACGTTAAAACGCGATTACCGTGGCTGATCTTCAATTTACCATCACTGTAGAGTGGTGCACCATGCTATTGTTCCATTTCAAATCCATGCACCCATTACTAAAAGTCGTACAAGTTTTGGCTTTAGGGATGGATGTTGCACCTTGCACCTTAGATGTTGCTCCATGTGGATATCAATTCTTCGGACGACCGTAATTCTTGGCTCGTTTAGAGTTACGGGAAACATAGCGAGACAAAACGAAGCTCTCTATGAGCTCTACGGCTTTGACCGCTTTAAGACGTCAATGGATAGTTTCATACCTAGAAAAGCACTATCCGAATGTCAATCGGGTCTCGGAAGTTTTTAACACTTCGTTTTTTCGTCACGTGCATTTTTATGTTAAAACGAGATCACTATGGCCGGTCTTCGATTTGCCATCGCTAGAGAGTGGTGCACCATGGTACTGTTCTGTTTCAAATCCATGAACCCATTTCTAAAAGTCGTACGGCACTTTTTTGGCATTTGGGACGGATGTTGCACCATGCACCGTAGATGTTGCACCCTATGGATATCGATTTTTTGGACACCATTCTTGTTTGCTCGTTTAGAGTCGCGAGAGCCATAACTAGTCAAAATGAAGCTCTCTTTGAGTTCTATGACTTTGACCGCTTTAATTAGTCATTGGATAGTTTCATACCCAAAAAAGACTATTTGAACCTCAATCAGGTCTCGGAAGTTTTTTACCCTTCGTTTTTTCGTTACGTGCATTTTTACGTTAAAACGAGATCATCGTGCTCGGTCTTCGATTTACCATCGCTGGAGAGTGGTGCACCATGGTGCTATTCCGTTTCAAATCCATGCACCCATTTCTAAAAGTCGTATGGTACTGTTTTGGCATTTGGAACAGATGTTGCACCTCGCATCATAGATGTTGCTCCTTGTGGATATCGATTCTTCGGACGACCATAACTGTTGGCTCGTTTAGAGGGAACCATAACCAGTTCAAATGATTCTCTCTGTGAGTTCTACGGCTTTGATAAATTTAAGCCGTCAAAGGATAGTTTCATACCCAAAAACAGACTATTCGGACATCAGTCGGGCCTCGAAAGTCTTTTATCCTTCGTTTTTTCGTCACGCGCATTTTTACGTTAAAACGCGATCACCTTGGCTGGTGTTCGATTTACCATCACTGGAGAGTGGTGCATCATGGTATTGTTTCATTTCTAATCCATGCATCCATTTCTAAAGGGCATACGACACTGTTTTGGCATTTAGGATGGATGTTGCACCTTGCATCGCAGATGTTGCACCCTATGGATATCGATTATTCGGATGACCAAAACTGTTGGCTATTTGGCTTTACGGGAGCCATAACCAGTCATAACGAAGCTCTCTATTAGTTCTATGTCATTGACCACTTTAAGCCTTCAATGGATAGTTTCATACCCAAAAAATGACTGTCCGAACCTCAATCGAGTCTCGGAAGTTTTTTACCCTTTGTTTTATTCGTCACGTGCATTTTTACGTTAAAACTCCATGACTGCTCTTCGACTTACCATTGTTGGAGAGTGTTGCACCATGGTACTATTCCGTTTCAAATCAACGCACCCATTTCTGTCGTACGGCACTGTTTTGGCATTTGTGACGGATGT
This sequence comes from Allium cepa, assembly GCA_030765085.1. Classification (NCBI taxonomy): domain Eukaryota; kingdom Viridiplantae; phylum Streptophyta; class Magnoliopsida; order Asparagales; family Amaryllidaceae; genus Allium; species Allium cepa. The sequence continues at coordinate 186,351,604 of CM060937.1, read as the reverse complement.
TGCACCTTGCACCGTAGATGTTGCACCATGTAGGTATTGATTCTTCGGATGACCCAAACTGTTGGCTCATTTAAAGTTACGAGAGCCATAACCAATCAAAATGAAGCTCTCTGTTAGTTCTACGGCTTTGACCACTTTAAGTCGTCAATTGATAGTTTCATACCCGAAAAATGACTATCCTAACCTCAATCGGGTCTCAGAAGTTTTTTACCCTTCGTTTTTTCGTCACGTGCATTTTTACGTTAAAACGTGATCACCATGGCTGGTCTTTGATTTACCGTCGCTGTAGATTGGTTCATTATGGTACTATTCCGTTTCAAATCCATAAACCCATTTCCAAAAGTCCTATGGCACAGTTTTGGCATTTGGGACGGATGTTGCACCTTGCCCTGTAGATGTTGCACCCTATGGATATCGATTCTTTGGAAGATAATAACCGTCGGCTCGTTTAGAGTTACTGGAGCCAAAATGAGTCAAAATGAAGGTCTCTGAGAGTTCTACGGCGTTGACCACTTTAAGACGTCAATAAATAGTTTCATTCCCAAAAAAATTATCTGAACCACAATCTGGTCTCGGATGTTTCTTACCCTTAGTTTTTTCGTCACGTACATTTTTTCTTTAAAATGGGATCACCAAGGCTGGTCTTCGATTTACCACCGCTGGAGAGTGTTGCATCATGGTACTGTTTCGTTTCAATTCCATGCACCCATTTCGAAAAGTCGTACAACGCTCTTTTGGCTTTTGGGACGGATGTTGCACCTTGCACCGTAGATGTCGCACCATGTGGATATCGATTCTTCGAATGACCATAACTGATGGCTCGTTTAGAGCTACAGGAGCCATAACCAGTCAAAACCAAGCTCTCTGTGATTTATATGGCTTTGATGGCTTTAAGCCGTCAATGGGTAGTTTGATACCCAAAAAAAGATTATCCAAACCTCAATCGGGTCTCGGGAGTTTTTTTTACCCTTAGTTTTTTCATCACGTGCATCTTTACGTTAAAACGCGATCACCGTGGTTGGTCTACTATTCACCATCGCTGGACAGTGGTGCACCATGGTACTATTCAGTTTTAAATCTATGCACCCATTTATAAAAGTGGCACGACACTGTTTTGGCGTTTGGGACGGATGTTGCACCTTGCACCGTAGATGTTGCACCCTGTGGATATTGATTCTTTGGACGGCCATAACTGTTGGCTTGTTTAGAGTTACGGGAGCCATAACCAATCGAAACGAAGCTCTTTGTATGATCTATGGCTTTGATAGTTTTGAGACATCAATGGATAGTTTCATACCCAAAAAAAGACTATCCGAACCTCAATCGGGTCTCGGAAGTTTTATACCCTTCTTTTTTTTTTTTCATGTTCAATTTTATGTGAAAACGTGATCATCGTGGCTGGTCTTCGATTAACCATCACTTGATAGTGTGCACTATTGTGCTGTTCAATTTCAAATCCATGCATCCATTTGTAAAAGTCGTACGACACTGTTTTGGTGTTTGGGATGGATGTTGCACCCTATGGATATCGATTCTTCGAACGACCATAACTTTTGGCTTTAGAGTTACGGGAGCCATAACCAGTCAAAGCAAAGCCCTTCGTGATTTCTAAGGCTTTGGCAGCTTTAAGCCATCAATGGATTGTTTTATACCCAAAAAAAGACTATCCGAACCTCAATTGGATCTCGGAAGTTTTATACCTTTCGTTTTTTCATCACGTTCATTTTTAAGATAAAACACGATTACTGTGGCTGGTCTTCGATTTACCATCGCTGGAGACTGGCACGCCATGGCCATTTCAAATCTTTGCACCCATTTCTAAAAGTAGTACGGCAATGTTTTGGCTCTTGGGACAGATTTTTCCCCTTGCACCATAAATGTTGCACCCAGTGGATATCGATTCATCGGACGGCCATAACTGTTGGCTCGTTTAGAGTTATGCGAGCCATAACTAGTCAAAACAAAGCTCTCTATGAGTTTTACAGCTTTGTCAGCTGTGATCCATCAGTGAATAGTTTCGTACCCAAAAGAAGACTATCCGAACGTCAATGGATACGTTCATTTCTAAAAGTCATACGGCACTGTTTTGGCTTTTGGGACGGTTGTTGCACCTTGCACTGTAGATGTGGCACCCTGTGGATATAGATTCTTCGGACGGCCATAACTATTGGCTTGTTTAGAGTTACGGGAGCCATAAGTAGTCAAAACAAAGCTCTTTGTGAGTTCTAAGGCTTTGACAACTTTGAGCCGTCAATGGATTGTTTCATACCCAAAAAAGACTATCCGAACCTCAATTGGGTCTCGGAAGTTTTATACCCTTCGTTTTTCCGTCACGCTCATTTTCATATTAAACCGTGGTCGGTCTTCGATTTTCCATCGCTGGAGAATGGCACACCATGGTACCGTTCCACTTCAAATACATGACCCATTTCTACAAGTCATATGGCACTGTTTTGACGTTTGGGACGGTTGTTGCACCTTTCACCGAAGATGTTACACCCCGTGGATATCGATTCTTCGAACGACCATAACTGTTGGCTCGTTTAGAGTTAAAGGAGCCATGATCAGTCAAAACAAAGCTCTCTGTGAGTTCTACAGCTTTGATGGCTTTAAACCGTCAATGGATAGTTTCATACCAAAAAAGACTATCTGAAGCTCAATCGGGTCTCAATAGTTTTTTACCCTTCGTTTTTTCATCACGTTCATTTTTATGTTAAAACACGGTCACCGTAGCTGGTCTTCGATTTACCATTGCTGGAGAGTGGTGCACCATCATAATGTTCTGTTTCAAATCCATGCGTCCATTTTGAAAAGTCGTACGACACTGTTTCTGCTTTTGGGACGAATGTTGCACCTTGCACCGTAGATGTTGCTCCCTGTGGACATCGATTCCCCGGACGACCATAACTGTTGACTAGTTTAGAGTTACGGGAGTCATAACTAGTCCAAACGAAGCTCTATGCGAGTTCTATGGCTTTGACAGCTTTAAGCCATCAATGGATAGTTTCATGCCCAAAAAAAGACTATTCGAACCTCAATCGCGTCTCGGAAGTTTTTTACCCTTCGTTTTTTCGTCATGTTTAATTTTATGTTAAAACGCGATCACCTTGGCTGGTCTTTGATTTACCATCGCTGGAGAGTACCTCGCCATTGTACTTTTCGTTTCAAATCCTTGCACCCATTTCTAAAAGTCATACCACACTTTTTTGGCTTTTGGGACGGATGTTTCACCTTGCACCGTAGATGTTGCACACTGTGGATATCGATTCTTCGGACGACCATAACTTTTGGCTCGTTTAAAATTACGAGAGCCATAACCAGTCAAAAAAAAGTTCTCTGTGAGTTCTCGGCCTTTACGTCTTTGAGCTGACAATGGATAGTTTCATACCCAAAAAAGACTATCCGAACCTCAATCGGGTCTTGGAAGTTTTTTACCCTTCGTTTTTCATTCATGTTCATTTTTTTGTAAAACGCGATCACCGTGGCTGGTCTTCGATTTACCGTCGCTAGAGAGTGGCGCACCATGGTAATGTTCCGTTTCAAATCTGTGCACTCATTTCTACAAGTCGATGGAATTTTTTTAGCGTTTGGGATGGATGTTGCACCTTGCACCGTAGATGTTGCACCCTGTGATATCGATTCTTTGAACGACCATAACTGTTAGCTCGGTTGGAGTTATGGAAGTCATAACAAGTCAAAACGAAGCTCTCTGTGAGTTCTATGACTTTGATAGCATTGAGCCGTCAATGGATAGTTTTATACCCAAAAAAAGACTATCCGAACCTCAATCAGGTCTCGGAAGTTTTATACCCTTCGTTTTTTCGCCACGTACATTTTTATGTTAAAACGTGAACACCGTGGTTGGTTTTCTACTTACCATCGCTGAAAGTGGCGCATCATGGTACGTTTCCGTTTCAAATCCATGCACACACTTCAACAAATCGTACGGCACTGTTTTGGCTTTTGGGATGGATGTTGCAACTTGCACCATAGATGTTGCACCCTGTGGATATCGATTCTTTGGACGACTATAACTATTGACTCCTTTAGAGTTACGGGAGCCATAACTAGTCAAAACGAAGCTCTCTGTGAGTTCTATGGCTTTGACAGCTTTAAGCCATCAATGGATAGTTTCATATCCAAAAAAAGACTATCCGAACCTCAATCGGGTCTCAGAAGTTTTTTACCCTTTGTTTTTTTGTTTCATGTATTTTTATTTTAAAATGCGATCACCGTGGCTGGTCTTCGATTTACCATCACTTGACATTGGTGCACTATGGTACTGTTCAATTTCTAATCCATGCATCCATTTCTAAAAGTCTTACGGCACTGTTTAGGCATTTGGGACGGATGTTGCACCTTACACCGTAGATGTGGCACCCTGTGGATATCGATTCTTCAAACGGCCATAACTGTTGGCTCGTTTAGAGTTACGAGAGCCATAACAAGTAAAAGCAAAGCTCTCTGTGAGTTCTAAGGCTTTGACAGCTTTGAGCCATCAATGGATTGTTTCATACCTAAAAAAAGACTATCCGAACCTCAATTGGATCTCGAAAGTTTTATACCTTTCGTTTTTTCGTCACGTTCATTTTTACGTTAAAACACGATCACCATGGCTGGTCTTCGATTTACCATCGCTGGAGAGTGGCACGCAATGGTACTTTTCTGTTTTAAATCTTTGCACCCATTTCTAAAAGTCGTATGGCAATGTTTTGGCTTGGCAGATGTTTCACCTTGCACCATAGATGTTGCACCCAGTGGATATCGATTCTTCGGATGGCCATAACTATTGGCTCGTTTAGAGTTATGCGAGACATAACCAATCAAAACAAAGCTCTCTAAGAAATCTATGGATTTGATAGCTTTGAGCCATCAGTGGATAGTTTCATACCCAAAAGAAGACTATCTGAACATCAATGGATACGTCCATTTCTAAAATTCACATGACACTATTTTGGCTTTTGGAATGGATGTTGCACGTTGCACCGTAGATGTGGCACCCTGTGGATATCGATTCTTCGGAAGGCCGTAACTATTGGCTCGTTTAGAGTTACGGGAGCCATAACTAGTCAAATCAAAGCTCTCTGTGAGTCATAAGGATTTGACAGCTTTGAGCCGTCAATGGATTGTTTCATACCCAAAAAAGACTATCCAAAGCTCAATTGGGTCTTGGAAGTTTTATATCCTTCGTTTTTTCCATCATGTTCATTTTTATGTTAAAAAGCGATCACCGTGGTTGGTCTTCGATTTACCATTGCTGGAGAGTGACGTACCATGGTACTGTTCCATTTCAAATCCATGGACCCATTTCTACAAGTCGTATGGAACTGTTTTGGCGTTTGGGACGGATGTTGCTCCTTGCACCGAAGATGTTGCATCCTGTGGATATCGATTCTTCGGACGACCATAACTGTTGGCTCGTTTAGAGTTACGAAAGCCATGATCAGTCAAAACAAAGCTCTCTACGAGTTCTACAGCTTTGATGGCTTTGAGCTGTCAATGGATAGTTTTACATTCAAAAAAAGACTATCTGAAGCTCAATCGGGTCTCAGATATTTTTTACCCTTTATTTTTTCATCACGTTCATTTTAATGTTAAAACACGGTCACCGTGGCCGGTCTTCGATTTACCATCGCCGGAGAGTGGCGCACCATGGTACTGTTCCATTTCAAATCCATGCGCCCATTTCGAAAAGTCGTACGACACTATTTTGGCTTTTGGGATGGATGTTGCACCTTGCACCGTAGATGTTGCTCGCTGTGGATATTGATTCTCCGGACGACCATAATTATTGACTAGTATAGAGTTACGGAAGTCATACCTTGTCAAAACGAAGCTCTCTGTGAGTTTTACGGCTTTAACAGCTTTAAGCCGTCAATGGATAGTTTCATACCCAAAAAAAGACAATCCGAACATCAATCAGGTCTCGGAAGTTTTTTACCCTTCGTTTTTTCTTCTGCATTTTTATGTTCAAACGCGATCACCGTGGATGGTCTTCGATTTACCATCTATGGACAGTATTGTACCATGGTACTGTTCAATTTCAAATCCATGCACCCATTTCTAAATGTTGTACGACATTGTTTTGGCGTTTGGGACGGATGTTGCACCCTGTGGATATCGATTCTTCGGACGACCATAACTACTGGCTCGTTTAGATTTACAGGAGCCCTAACTAGTCAAAACGAAGCTTTCTGTAAGTTCTATGGCTTTGACGGCTTTGAGTCATCAATGTATAGTTTCATACCCAAAAAAGACTATCCAAACCTCAATGAGGTCTCGAAAGTTTTAAACCCTTCGTTTTTTCGTCACGTTCATTTTTATGTTAAAACGCGATCACCGTGGCTGGTCTTCCATTTACCATCGCTGGTGAGTGGCGCACTAAGGTATTATTCCATTTCAAATCCATGCATCCACTTCGAAAAGTCTTACGGGACTGTTTTGGCTTTTGGGATGGATATTGCACATCGCACCGTAGATGTTGCACCTTGTGGATATCGATTCTTCGGATGACCATAACTTTTGACTAGTTTAGAGTTACGGGAGTCATAACCAGTCAGAACGAAGCTCTATATGTGTTCTATGGCTTTAACAGCTTTTAGCCGTCAATGGATAGTTTCATACGCAAAAAAAGTCTATCCGAACCTCAATCAGGTCTTGGAAGTTTTTTACCCTTCGTTTTTTCGTCACGTGCATTTTTACATTATAATGCAATCACCGTGGCTTGTCTTCGATTTACCATCGTTGAACAGTAGGGCACCATGGTACTGTCCAATTTCAAATCCATGCATCCAATTCTTAAAGTCGTACGGCACTGTTTTGACGTTTGGGACAGATATTGCACCTTGCACCGTAGATGTTGCACCCTGTGGATATCAATTGTTCGGACGGCCATAACTATTGGCTCGTTTAGAGTTACGGGAGCCATAACGAGTTAAAACAAAGCTCTACGTGAGTTCTACAGCTATAATGGTTTTGAGTCGTCAATGGGTAGCTTCATACCCAAAAAAAGATTATCCGAACCTCAATCGGGTCTTGGAAGTTTTTTACCCTTCGTTTTTCCGTCACGTTCATTTTTATGTTAAAGCGCAACAACCATGGCTAGTCTTCAATTTTCTATCGCTAGAGAGTGGCGCATCATGGTACTGTTCCGTTTCAAATCCATGCACCCATTTCTACAAGTCATATGGAATTCTTTTGGCGTTTGGGACGGATGTTGCACCATTCACGGTAAATGTTGCACCTTGTGGATATCGATTCTTCGGACGGCCATAACTATTGGCTCGTTTGGAGTTACGGAAGGCAAACTAGTTAAAATGAAGCTCTTTATGAGTTCTATGGCTTTGATAGCTTTGAGCCGTCAATGGATAGTTTCATACCCAAAAAAAGACTATCCGAACCTCAGTCAAGTCTCGGAAGTTTTATGCCCATCTCTTTTTCGTCAAGTTCATTTTTATGTTAAAACGCAAATTCCGTGGTTGGTTTTCGATTTACCATCGCTGGAGAGTGGCGCACCACGGTACTGTTCCGTTTCAAATCCATGCACCCATTTTGAAAAGTTGTATGTCACTGTTTTGGCTTTTAGGACGGATGTTGCACCTTGCACTGTAGATGTTGCACCCTGTGGATATCGATTCTTCGGGCGACTATAACTATTGGCTCGTTTAGAGTTACGGGAGCCATAACTAGTGAAAATGATGCTCTCTGTGAGTTCTATGGCTTTGACAGCTTTATGCCATCAACGGATAGTTTCATAGCCAAAAAAGACTATCCGAACCTCAATCGGGTCTCAGAAATTTCTTACCCTTTGCTTTTTTGTCACGTACATTTTTATGTTAAAACGCGATCACCGTGGTTAGACTTCGATTTACCATCGCTGGACAGTGGTGCACCATGTTAATGTTCAATTTCAAATCCATTCACCCATTTCTGAAAGTCATACGACACTGTTTTGGGGTTTGGGAAACGAATGTTGCATCTTGCACCGTAGATGTTGCACCCTATGGATATCGATTCTTCGGACGACCATTACTGCTGACTCGTTTAGAGTTACCGAAGCCATAACACGTCAAAATGAAGCTTTCTGTGAGTTCTAGGCTTTGACAGCTTTGAGTCGTCAATGGATAGTGTTATATCAAAAAAAGACTATCCGAACCTTAATCAGGTCTCGAAACTTTTAAACCCTTCGATTTTTCGTCACGTACATTTTTATGTTAAAATGCGATCACCGTGGCTGGTCTTTGATTTACCGTCGCTGGTGAGTAGCGCACCATGGTACTATTCCGTTTCAAATCCATGCATTCATTTCGAAAAGTCGTACGGCACTGTTTGGCTTTTAGGACGGATGTTGCACATTGCACCATAGATGTTGCACCCGTGGATATCGATTCTCGGACGACCATAGCTTTTGAACAGTTTAGAGTTATGAGGGCCATAACCAGTCAATACGAAGGTCTCTATGCGTTCTATGGTTTTGACAGCTTTAAGCCATCAATGGATAGTTTCATACCCAAAAAAAGACTATCCGAACCTCAATCGGGTCTCGGAAGTTTTTTACCCTTTGTTTTTTCGTCACGTGCATTTTTACGTTAAAACGCAATCGCCGTGGCTAGTCTTCAATTTACCATCGCTGGACAGTGGGGCACCATGGTACTGCTCAACTTCAAATCCATGCACCCAATTATAAAAGTCATACCGCACTGTTTTGGCGTTTGGGACGGATGTTATACCTTGCACTGTAGATGTTGCACCCTGTGGAGATTCTTCGGATGGCCATAATTGTTGGCTCGTTTAGAGTTACGGGAGACATAACCAGTCAAAACGAAGCTCTCTGTAAGTTCTACGACTTTGACTGCTTTCAGCCGTCAATGGACAGTTTCATACCCAAAAAAGACTATCTGAACCTCAATCGGGTCTTGGAAGTTTTATGCCCTTCATTTTTTCGTCACGTTCGTTTTTATGTTAAAACACGATCACCGTGGCTGGTCTTCGATTTACCATCGTTGGAGAGTGGCGCGCCATGGTACTATTCTATTTCAAATCCTTGCACCTATTTCTTAAAGTCGTAAGACACTGTTTTGGCTTTTGGGACGGATGTTTCACCTTGCACCGTAGATGTTGCACACTGTGGATATCGATTCTTTGGACGACCATAATTGTTGGCTCTTTAGAGTTAAGGGATCCACAACTAGTCAAAGCGAAGCTCTTTGTGATTTCTATGGCTTTGACAGCTTTGAGCCATCAATGGATAGTTTCATACCCTGAAACGATTATCCGAACCCCAATCGGGTCTCGTAAGTTTTTTACTCTTCGTTTTTTCGTCACGTTCATTTTTATGTTAAAAAGCGTTCACCGTGGATGGTCTTCAATTTACCATCGCTGAGAGTGGCACACCATGGTACCGTTCTGTTTCAAATCCATGCATCCATTTGTACAAGTCTTATGGCACTGTTTTGGCATTTGGGACGGATTTTGCGCCTTACACCGTAGATGTTGCACCCTGTGGATATCAATTCATCGGACGACCATAACTATTGGCTCGTTTAGATTTATTGGAGCGAAAACCAGTCAAAATGAATCTCTCTATGAGTTCTACAGTTTTGATAGCTTTGAGTCGTCAATGGATAGTTTTATACCCAAAAAAAGACTATCCGAACCTCAATTGGCTCTCGAAAGTTTTTTACCCTTCATTTTTTCATCACGTTCATTTTTATGTTAAAACGCGACCACCATGGCTGGTCTTTGATTTACCGTTGCTGTATAGTGGCGCACCATGGTACTGTTCCATTTCATATGCATGCACCTATGTCGAAAAGTCGTACGACACTGTTTTGGCTTTTGGGACGGATGTTGCACCTTGCACCAAAGATGTTGCGCCGTGTAGATATCGATTCTTTGGACGACCATAACTGTTCACTCGTTTAGAGTTACGGGAGCCGTAACTAGTCAAAAAGAAGCTCTCTATGAGTTCTATGGCTTTGAAAACATTAAGCCATCAGTGGATAGTTTCATACCCAAAAAAAGACTATCCGAACCTTAATCGATTCTAGGAAGTTTTTTCCCTTTGTTTTTCGTCTTGTGCATTTTTACATTAAAATGCGATCACCGTGGCTGGTCTTCGATTTACCATCGCCAAACAGTTGTGCACCATGATATTGTTCAATTTCAAGTCCACGCACCCATTTCTAAAAGTCATACAATACTATTTTGGCATTTGGGACGGATGTTGCACCTTGCACCGTAAATGTTGCACCCTATGGATGTCGATTCTTCAGACGGCCATAACTGTTGGTTCGTTTAGAGTTACGAGAGCCATAACCAGTCAAAACGAAGCTCTCTGTGAGTTCTATGGCTTTGACAGCTTTGAGCCATCAATGGATAGTTTCGTACCAAAAAAAGACTATTCGAACCTCAATCAGGTTTTGTAAGTTTTATACCCTTCATTTTTTTAGTCACGTTCATTTTTATGTTAAAACGTGAACACCGTGGTTGGTCTTCGATTTACCATCGCTGGAGAGTGGCACGCCATGGTACTGTTCCGTTTCAAATCCTTGCACCCATTTCTAAAAGTCATATGGCACTGTTTTGGATTTCGGGATGGATGTTCCACCTTGCACCGTAGATGTTGCACCCTATTGATATCGATTCTACGGACGACCATAACTGTTGCTCGTTTAGAGTTACGGAAGCCATAACCAGTCAAAACAAAGCTCTCTATGAGTTCTATGGCTTTGACCACTTTAAGCAATCAGTGGATAGTTTCATACCCAAAAAAAGACCATCTGAACCTCTATAGGATCTCAAAAGTTTTTTACCCTTGGTCTTTCCGTCACGTTCATTTTTATGTTAAAAAGCGTTCATCGTGGCTAGTCTTCGATTTACCTCGCTGGAGAGTGGTGCAACATGGTACTGTTCCATTTCAAATCCTTGCACCCAATTCTAAAAGTCATACGGCACTGTTTGGCTTTTGGAATGGAGGTTGCACCTTGCACCGTAGATGCTGCACCCTATGGATATCGATTCTTCGGACGACCATAACTGTTGGCACCTTTAGAGTTACCGGAGCCATAACCAGTCAAAACGAAGCTCTGTATGAGTTCTATAGCTTTGGGCCTTCGATGGATAGTTTCATACCCAAAAAAAGACCATCCAAACCTCAATCAAGTCTCGAAAGTTTTTTACCCTTTGTTTTTCATAACGTTCATTTTTATATTAAAACGTGATCACCGTGGCTGGTCTTCGATTTACCATCGCTAGGGAGTGGCACGTCATGTACTACTCCGTTTCAAATGCATGTACCCATTTCTACCAGTCGTATGGCACTGTTTTGGCATTTGGGATGGATGTTGCACTTTGTACCGTAAATGTTGCTTCATGTGGATATCGATTTTTCGGATGGCCATAACTATTGGCTCGTTTAGATATATGGGTGCCACAACCAGTCAAAACAAAGCTCTCTGTGAGCTCTACGACTTTGACAGCTTTGGGCCATCAATGCATAGTTTCAGACCCAAAAAAAGACTGTACAAACCTCTATCGGGTCTCAGAAGTTTTTTACCCTTCGTTTTTTAGTCACGTTCATTTTTATGCTAAAATGCGATCACCATGGCCGATCTTCGATTTGCCATCGCTGGAGAGTGGCGCACCATGGTACTGTTCCATTTAAAATCCTTACACCCATTTATAAAAGTCATACGACATTGTTTTGGATTTTGGAATGGATGTTGCACCTTGCACCGTAGATGTTGCACCCTGTGGATATCGATTCTTCGGACGACCATAACTGTTGGCTCATTTAGAGTTACGAGAGCCATAACCAGTCAAAGCTCTTTGTGAGTTCTACGGCTCTGACCACTTTGAGCCATCAATGGATAGTTTCATACCTAAAAAAGACTATTTGAACTTTAATCGGGTCTCGAAAGTTTTTTACCCATCGTTTTTTTATCAAGTGCATTTTTCCATTAAAATGCAATAACTGTGGCTGGTCTTTGATTTACCATCGCTGGAGAGTGGTGCACCATGGTACTGTTCAATTTCAAATCCATGCACCCATTTCTAAAAGTCGTACGATGCTGTTTTTTCGTTTGGAATGGATGTTGCACCTTGCACCGTAGATGTTGCACCCTGTGGATATCGATTCTTTGAACGACTATAACTGTTGGATCAATTAGAGTTACGGGAACCATAACCAATCAAAATGAAGCTCTCTTTGCTTTCTACGGCTTTGACAGCTTTGAACCATCAATGGATAGTTTCGGCCTCGGAAGTTTTTCACCTTTTGTTTTTTTGTCACGTTCATTTTTATGTTAAAACGTGATCACCGTGGCCGGTCTTCGATTTACCATCGCTGGAGAGTGGCATACCATGGTACTATTCCGCTTCAAATCCAAGCACCCTTTTCTAAAAGACATACAACACAGTTTTGGCTTTTGGGACAGATGTTGCACCTTGCACCATAGATTTTGCACCCTGTGGATACGATTCTTCGGACGGCCATGACTATTGGCTCTTTTAGAGAAGCGGGAGCCATAACCAGTCAAAATGAAGCTCTCTATGAGTTCTACGGCTTTGATAGCCTTGAGCCATCAATGGATAGTTTCATACCCAAAAAAAGACTATCCAAACCTCAATCGGGTCTCGGAAATTTTTTACCCTACGTTTTTTCGCCATGTTCATTTTTATTTTAAAACGCGTTCAGCGTGCCTGGTCTTTGATTTACCATCATTGGAGAGTAGCGCACCATGGTACTGTTCCACTTCAAATCCATGCACTCATTTATAAAAATCGTACAACACTGTTTTGGTGTTTGGGACGGATGTTGCACCTTGCACCGTAGATGTTGCACCCTGTGGATATCGATTCTTTGGACGGTCATAACTGTTGGCTCGTTTAGAGATACGAGAGCCATAACCAGTCAAAATGAAGCTCTCTATGAGTTTTACAGCTTAGATAGCTTTGAGCCATCAACGGAGAGTTTCATACCCAAAAAAAGTCTACCCAAACCTCAACCTGGGCTTGGAAGTTTTTTACCCTTAGTTTTTTTATCACGTTCATTATATGTTAAAACGCGATCACCATGGCTGGTCTTCGATTTACCATCGCTAGAGAGTGGCGCACCATGGAATTTCAAATTTGTGAACCTATTTCTATAAGTCGTATGGCATTGTTTTGGCATTTGGGACGGATCTTGCACCTTGCACCGTAGATGATGTACCCCCGTGGGTATTGATTCTTCGAAAGGCCATAATTGTTGGCTCGTTTAGAGTTACGGTGGCCATAACAAGTAAAAACGAAGCCCTTTGTGAGTTTTATGGCTTTGATAGCTTTGAGCCATCAATGGATAGTTTCATACCCAAAAAATACTATCAGAACCTCAATCGGGTCTCGAATGTTTTTTACCCTTCGTTTCTTTCATCACGTTCATTTTTATGTTAAAACGCAATCACTAGGGCTAGTCTTCGATTTACGGTCACTGGAGAGTGTTGCACCATGGTACTATTCCGTTTCAAATCCATGCACCCATTTTGAAAAGTCGTTCGACACTGTTTTGGCTTTTGGGATGGATGTTGCACCTTGCACCGTAGATGTTGCACCCTGTGGATATCGATTCTTCGGACAACCATAACTGTTGGCCCGTCTAGAGTTACGAGAGTCATAACCAGTCAAAACAAAGCTCTTTGTGAGTTCTACGGTTGCGATAGCTTAAGCCCGTCAATAGATAGTTTCATACCCAAAAAAGACGATCCAAACCTTAATCAGGTCTTGGAAGTTTCTTTCCCTTCGTTTTTTCGTCACGTGCATTTTTATGTTAAAACGCGATCATCGTGGCTGGTCTTCGATTTACCATCACTGGACAGTGGTGCACCACGTACTATTCAACTTCAAATCAATGCACCCGTATCTAAAAGTCGTACGACACTGTTTTGGCATTTGGGTCGGATGTTGCACCTTGCACTGTAGATGTTGCACCCTGTGGATATTGATTCTTCGGACGGCCATAACGGTGGGATCGTTTTGAGTTACGGGAGCCATAACCAGTCAAAACGAAGCTCTCTGTGAGTTCTATGGCTTTGATAGCTTTAAGTCGTCAATGGATATTTTCATACCCAAAAAAAGACTATCTGAACCTCAATCGGGTCTCGAAAGATTTAAACCCTTCGTTTTTTCATCATGTTCATTTTTATGTTAAAATCACGATCACCGTGGCTGGTCTTCGATTTACCATCGCTAGAGAGTGGCACGCCATGGTACTGTTCCATTTCAAATACATGCACCCATTTCTAAAACTCATACGACACTGTTTTGGCTCTAGGGACGGGTGTTTCACCTTGCACCGTAGATGTTGCACCCTGTGGATATCGATTCTTCGAACGATCATAATTGTTGGCTCGTTTAAAGTTACGGGAGCAATAACTAGTCAAGACGAAGCTCTATGTGAGTTCTATGGCTTTGACAGCTTTAAGCATCAATGGATAGTTTCATACCCAAAAAAGACTATCCGAACCTCAACCGGGTCTTGGAAGTTTTTTACCCTTCGTTTTTCCATCATGTGCATTTTTCGTTAAAACGCAAGTCATCATGGTCGGTCTTCGATTTACCATCGCTGGAGAGTGGTGCACCATGGTACTGTTCAATTTCAAATCCATGCACCCATTTCTAAAAGTTGTATGGCACTGTTTTTTTTGTTTGGAATGGATGTTGCACTTTGCACTGTAGATGTTGCACCTTGTGGATTTCGATTCTTCGAACGACCATAACTGTTGGCTCGTTTAGAGTTACGGAACCATAACCAATCAACATGAAGCTCTCTGTGAGTTCTATGGCTTTGATAGCTTTGAACCGTCAATGGATAGTTTCAGCCTCGGAAGTTTTTTACCTTTCGTTTTTTTGTCATGTTCATTTTTATGTTAAAACGCGATCACCATGGCTGGTCTTCGATTTCCATCGCTGGAGAGTGGCACACCATGGTACTATTCCGCTTCAAATCTAAGCACCCATTTCTAAAGGTCATACGGTACAGTTTTGGCATTTGGGACAGATGTTGCACCATGTACCGTAGATTTTGCACCCCGTGGATATTGATTCATCGGACGACCGTGACTGTTGGCTCGTCTTTTCATCACGTGCATTTTTACGTAAAAACGAGATCGCCGTGGATCGTCTTCGGTTTGCCAGCGTTGGAGAGTGGTGCACCATGGTACTGTTCGATTTCAAATCCATGCACCAATTTCTAAAAGATGTACGGTACTGTTTTGGCGTTCGGGACGGATGTGACACCTTGCACCGTAGATGTTGCACGCTGTGGATATCGATTCTTCGGACGGTCATAACTGTTGGCTCGTTTAGAGTTACGGAAGCCATAACTAATCAAAATGAATCTCTCTGCGCATTCTATGGCTTTGATAGCTTTAAGCCATCAATGGATAGTTCATGCCCAAAAAAGACCATCCGAACCTCAATCGGGTCACGGAAGGTTTTTACCCTTCATTTTTTCATCACGTTCTTTTTTACGCTAAAACGCGATCACCGCGATTGGTCTTTGATTTTATCATCGCTGGAGAGTGACGCAATATGGTACTGTTCTATTTCAAATCCATGTACTCATTTCTAAAATTCGTATGGCATTGTTTTGTCATTTGGGACGGATGTTGCAACTTGCACCGAAGATTTTGCACCCTATGGATATCGATTCTTTGGACGACCATAACTGTTAGCTCGTTTTGAGTTATGGGAGCCATAACCAGTCAAAATGAAGCTATCTGTGAGTTATATGGATTTGACTGCTTCAAGCCATCATTGGATAGTTTCATAACCAAAAAGGACTATTCGATCCTCAATCGGGTCTTGGAAGTTTTTTACCCTTCGATTTTTCGTCACGTGCATTTTTACGTTAAAACGAGATCACCGTGGCTGGTCTTCGATTTACCATCGCTGGAGAGTGGCGCACCATTGTAACAACCCGCATATTTTACGATTGTGTATTTAAATATTTTATTTAAATATAGCATCATTAGTCGGATTATAGTCTAAAAAGCTACTTTTTGCAAATGGTCGAATTAGGACTCGAGACCACCCCCATCGAGTTTAAAATGACGTTTGCGACCCTTTTGAGTATAAACTTCGATATGTTTGGAGTTAGGGGAATTTTGCTACTTTTTCACTTAGGGCTTTGGTTTGGTTTCAGTCCATTAGACCCAAGCTTCACCCCCTCTTCTCTTCACTCCTTCATAATTTTCCTAATACTCAAGCTTTAGCAACAATGGAGGGAGGAATGGGAAATTAAAACTCCAAGCCCTAATCATTTTTGCAAATTCAAGTTCTAGATCCAAATTCATAGAAGAAGCTTTGGTAAGCCTTCTCTTCATCTTCTCCAACTCATTCTCTTTTCAATTTCAGAAATTCCTAAACCTAACTTAGGAGATGTTTCTCTTTTAATCTTTGATTCAAGCTTGTTGGGTTGGAATTGAAGTGTGATTGTTCTTGCCATTACTCTATAGCTTCTTTTTCATTTGTTTTGGGTTTAAAGGTGAGATTTTTATCTCACATCTATGTCTATATCTATCTTTGTTGTTAGGTATGAATTCCTAACACTTATTGATGATCATTTGCATTTGATTTGAATTGGTTTTTACGAATATTCCAATTTTTGGTGTTTTGGAGTCAAACCTTTAAAAATCCTCTCTTTGAGGTTTGAACATGTTTTTGGTGATGCATCGAGGAGCCCATAGGGCCGGGTTGCCGATAGGCGCAAACCCCTAGCGTCCATGCTTGACCGATTGCGATTTGTAGGGATTTTGCCCCTTGGGGGCTAGGCTAAGAATACTGAATTTTTCAGTTCAGTCGACTGACCACTCTGAGTCAGTCGACTGAACCAAATCCAAAAAAATTCCTAGGCAAGAGTCAGTCGATTGACCACTCTGGGTCAGCCGACTAAACCTGAAAACCGAAGGTTTTCAGGCATGATTCAGTCGACTGACCACTATGAGTCAGTCGACTGAACCTGGAAACCGAAGGATTCTTGGCATGATTCGGTCGAATGACCACTCTAAGTCAGTCGACTGGACCTAGAAACAGAAAGTTTCCAGATGTGAGTCAGCCGACTGACCACTCTGGTCCTGTCGACTGAATTTGCTGTTTTTGCCCAATTTGCCTTTTGGGTTTGAGTTTCCAGTTTTTAATCGATTCTTCGTCCTCCGACTAGTTGTTATCACCTTGTTGGCTTTGATAACATCCTCGTTGGAACTTTTGGGAATATCCATTTTGATGGATTTGGTATCGATTTCTTTGGATTTAATTCACGTCTTCGAATGTGAATTTTTGGGGATTGATTATTTTTACAATCATTTCTTTGATTTGTCACTTTAAAAATATAAAGGTTTGATTACTAGTAGTAAATATCAAAACTCTTTCGTTTAAACGATTTCAACCTATTTTATTACAAAGCTCATTTCTTAAACCTTTTTCCAATCTACTAGCATATACAAACCTTTACCTCGCTCGTATGAGAAATCTAATTAAACGGCTTAGTAAAACAAGTGGTATGAAACGCTTGCGTTTACTTCGTCGGTTAATTCTTGGACTTGTTCGATTGAAACTCTTGTGAAATCTTTCTATTGGAGATCTACAATTTGTTCGTAAATATTTAAGTTAAGCTAGTGTTTATGGGATATGAAGCTAAACTCATCAATTTACTAGCTTAGTGTAATTGACACTTCTTGATGATTGATGATGATCATTTTATGATTTAATCTAGCGATATGTTATGTTTCTTTGTCCGCGTAGGGGACAGTACCTCGTATCATTAAGTTTCATCTCATTACCTTTTAGGCTAACGACCTATACATTCTTTGGAGTTTCGACTCAATTTTTGTGGGCTAGCGACCCATATTCTTTTATGAAGTTCGGTTCATCGGACGTACCATTGTACTACGTCGATGTTCCGACCTATTCGAGTTTCAGGTTCCTCGGGCATACCGATATTGTACTAGTCGTTGCACCGGCTCTATGGTTAGCGACCATGGGATAGTGTCCCATTTGTGATACACGTGTTGGTGAGTTTTCATGCTCCGGTTTATGATAAGCCTCCCCCTTTTTGTGATTTCTGGATTTCTTTGATGATTTCTAGAATTTGTGTTCCGCCGGCTTTTATGATTGGCATCGATATGATGTCGATATTTGTGACTTGGTGAATAAAACTAAAGAGTATGACATTCTTTTGATCTTTGAGAAGATTCTTGTGATATTGATTAATCTCTAGTTGATTTTCAATTACACACTTATCATAGTATGGCATTATGGTTATCATATGTTTTTATCATATCTCTTATTCTATATCATTTTATCTAATATTTATAGTTAGACTAATCTGTTTATTATTTTCTTATTAAATAATACTCGGGTCAGACCGAGATGTTGCAGGTTCTTCTGTTTGACTCCTTGTCGGGGAGAATTATCTGACTTTTGGCTAACTACTTAGATTAGTAGTTTGTTTTGTGTATACATTTGAGATATAGACTAAATGATGTGTACTTATTCTTTTGTGTAGCACTTGTAACTATTCTTTTATGATATTGTAGATCTTGATAGACTAATACTCTGATATACACTTTTATGTGTAATATTCATATCTGTTTCCGCCTTTGAGATATGAACTTCTGTGACTGATTTGTGTTATTGTATTTCTATATTTGTTTCCAAAGATTATATATAGCCACTGTATAGTAGCTTTGAGTTTGTGTCGGTGTGTCGGATTTCCTATTGAGATGAAAAGTTATATTTTTATCTGGCATATCGGTACTCACACAAAGCAATTATACAGATGGCCGCTCCTCAACAGCCTTATTCTCCGCGCTGTTGATGGCATTACCCCGTAGTGTCCTTGGCTAGCATGGGTATAGAGGTGGGGCTTCACAACCATGGTGCTGATCCATTTCAAAACTATGCACCCATTTCTAAAAGTCGTACGTCACTGTTTTGGCATTTGGGATGGATGTTGCACCTTTCACCATAGAAGTTGCACGCAGTGGATATCGATTCTTCGGACGACCGTAACTGTTGGTACATTTAGAGTTACGGCAGCCATAACCAGTGAAAAACGAAGCTCTCTGTGAGTTCTACAGCTTTGACCACTTTAAGCCATCATTAGATAGTTTCATACCCAAAAAAGACTATCTGAACCTCAATCGGATCTCGGAAGCTTTTTACCCTGCTTTTTTCGTCACATGCATTTTTACGTTAAAACGTGATCATCGTGGCTGGTCTTCGATTTACCATCGCTGGAGAGTGGTGCACCATGGTACTGTTTCATTTCAAATCCATGCACCCATTTTTAAAAGTCGTACGGCAATGTTTTGACGTTTGGGATGGATGTTGCACCTTGCACCGTGGATGTTGCAACCAGTGGATATCGATTCTTCGGATGGCCATAACTATTGGCTCGTTTAGAGTTACGGGAGCCAAAACAAGTCGAAACGAAGCTCTCTGTGAGTTCTAAGGCTTTTACAGCTTTAGGCATCAATTGTTAGTATCATACCTAAAAAAAGACTATCCAAACCTCTATCGGGTCTCGAAAGATTTTCACCCTTCGTTTTTTCGTCATGTGCATTTTTACGTTAAAACGCAATCACCATGGCAGGTCTTCGATTTACCATCACGGAAGGGTGGTGCACCATGGTACTGTTCCTTTTCTAATCTATGCAACCATTTCTAAAAGTCGTACAGCATTGTTTTGGCATTTGGGACGGATGTTGCACTTTGCACCATAGATTTGGCACCCTGTGGATATTGTTTCTTCGAACGACCATAATTGTTTGCTCGTTTGAATTTACGGGAGCCATATCTAGTCAAAACGAATCTCTCTGTGAGTTCTACTACTTTGACCGCTTGAAGTCGTCATTGGATAGATTCATACCCAAAAAAGATTATCCGAACATCAATCGGGTCTCAGATGTTTTTTACCCTTTGTTTTTTCGTCACGTGCATTTTTACGTTAAAATGGGATCACCATGGCTGGTCTTTGATTTACCATCGCCGAGAGTGATGCACCACGGTACTGTTCCATTTCAAATCCATACACCCATTTCTAAAAGTGATACGGCACTGTTTTGGCATTTGGGATGCACGTTGCACCTTGTACCATAGATGTTGCACCCTGTGTTTATCGATTCTTCGGGCGATCATAACTGTTAGCTCGTTTAGAGTTACGGAAGCCATAACTAGTCAAAACGAAGCTCTCTGTGAGTTCTACATCTTTTACTGCTTTAAGTTATCATTGGATAGTTTAGTACTTAAAAAAGACAATTCGAACCTCAATCTGGTCTCGGAAGTTTTTTACCCTTCATTTTTTCATCACGGGCATTTTTACGCTAAAATGGGATCACCGTGGATGGTCTTCGATTTACCATCGTTGGACAGAGGTACACCATGGTACTATTCCTTTTCAAATCCATGGACCCATTTCTAAAACTCGTATGGCACTGTTTTGGCATCTGGGATGGATGTTGCACCTTGCATCGCAGATGTTGCACTGTGGATATCGATTCTTCGGACAGGCATAACTGTTGGCTCGTTTAAAGCTACGGAAGCCATAACTAGTCGAAACGAAGCTCTCTATGAGTTCTACAGCTTTGACAGCTTTACGCCATCAACGGGTAGTTTCATACCCAAAAAAAAGACTATCTGAACCCCAACCGGGTCTCGAAAGTTTTTTACCCTTTGTTTTTTCATCACGTTCATTTTTACGTTAAAATGCGATCAACGTGGATGGTCTTTGATTTACCATCGCTGGAGAGTGGCGCACCATGTTACTGTTTCGTTTCAAACCCATGCACCCATTCCTAAAGGTCGTACACCACTGTTTGGGCATTTGGGACAAATGTTGCACCCTGTAGATATCGATTCTTCGGATAACCATAACTATTTGCTCGTTTAGAGTTACAGGTGCCATAGCCAGTCAAAACGAAGCTCTCTGTGAGTTCTATGTCATTGACCACTTTAAACCATCATTGGAAAGTTTCGTACCCAAAAAAGACTATCCGAACCTTAATCGGGTTTTGGAAGTTTTTTACCCTTTGTTTTTTCGTCACGTTCTTTTTTACGTTAAAATGCAATCACCGTGGCTGATCTTCTATTTACCATCGCTGGAGAGTGGTGCACCATGTACTTTTTCTTTTCAAATCCATTCACCCATTTCTAAATGTCGTACGACACTGTTTTGGCATTTGGGATGGATGTTTCACCTTGCACCGTAGATGTTTCACCCTATGGATATTGATTCTTCGGACGACCATAACTATTGGCTTATTTAGAGCTACTGGAGATATAACCAGTCAAAATGAAGCTCCCTATGAGTTCTACAGCTTTGACAGCTTTAAGCCGTCATTGGATTGTTTCATACCCAAAAAAGACTATCCGAACCACAATCTGGTCTCAGAAGTTTTTTACCCTTTGTCTTTTCGCCATGTGCATTTTTACTTTAAACGGGATCATCGTGGCTGGTCTTCGATTTGCCATCGCTGCAGAGTGGTGCACTATTGTATTGTTCTATTTCAAATCCATACACCCATTTCTAAAAGCAGTACGACACTTTTTTGGCATTTGGGATGGATGTTTCACCTGGCACCGTAGATGTTGCACCCTATGGATATCAATTCTTCAGACGACCATAATTCTTGGCTCGTTTAGAATTACGGAAGCCATAACCATTCAAAACAAATCTATATGTGAATTCTATGTCTTTGACTACTTTAAGTCATCATTGGATAGTTTCATGTCCAAAAAAGACTATTTGATCCTCAATCGGGTCTTGGAAGCTTTTTACCCTTCGTTTTTTCGTCACGTGCATTTTTACGTTAAAACAGGATCACGGTGGCTGGTCTTCGATTTAATATCGTTGGAGTGTGGTGCACCACGGTACTGTTCCGTTACAAATCCATGAACCCAATTTTAAAAGTCGTACGACAATGTTTTGGCGTTTGGGACAGATGTTGCACTTTGCACCATAGATTTTGCACCCTGTGATATCGATTCTTCAAACGGCCATGACTGTTGGCTCGTTTAGAGTTACAGGAGCCAAAACTAGTCAAAAAGAAGTTCTTTGTGAGTTCTACGGCTTTTATATCTTTAAGGCGTCAATGGATAGTTTCATACCCAAAAAAAGACTATCCGAACCCCAATCGAGTCTCGGATGTTTTTTACCCTTTACTTTTTCGTCACGTGCATTTTTACGTTAAAACACGATCACCGCGGCTTGTCTTTGATTTACCATCACTGGAGAGTGATGCACCATGCTACTGTTCCTTTACACATCCATGCACCCATTTCTAAAATTTGTAAGGCACTGTTTTGGCATTTGGGGCGGATGTTGCACCTTGCACCGTAGATGTTGCATCCTATGGATATCGATTGTTCGGATGACCATAACTATTGGCTCGTTTAGAGTTACGACAGCCATATCTAGTCAAAAAGAAGCTCTTTATGAGTTCTATGGCTTTGAAAGCTTTAACCCGTCATTTGATATTTTCATACCCAAAAAAGACTATCCGAACCTCAATCGGGTCTCGAAAGTTTTTTACCCTTCGTTTTTTCGTCACGTGCATTTTTACATTAAAATGGGATCACCGTGGCTGGTCTTCGATTTACAATCGCTGAGAGTGGTGCACACGGTACTGTTCCATTTCAAATCCATGCACCCATTTGTAAAAGTCGTACGGCACTGTTTTGGCATTTAGGACGGATGTTGCACCTCCTTTTACTGTAGATGTTGCACCCTGTGGATATCGATTCTTCGGACGACCATAACTGTTGGATCGTTTACAGTTACAGGAGCCATAATTAGTTAAAACGAAGCCCTCTATGCGTTCTACAGCTTTGACCACTTTAAGCCGTTGTTGGATAGTTTTCATACGCAAAAAAGACTATCCGAACCTCCATCGGGTCTCGGAAGTTTTTTGCCCTTCGTTTTTTCATCACGTGCATTTTTACGTTAAAACGGGATCACTGTGGCTGGTCTTTGATTTTCCATCGTTGGAGAGTGGTGCACCATGGTACTATACCATTTCAAATCGATGCACCCATTTCTAAAAGTCGTACGGAACTCTTTTGGGGTTTGGGACGGATGTTGCACCTTGCATCATAGGTGTTGCACCCTGTGGATATCGTTTCTTCGGTCGGCCATAACTGTTGGCTCGTTTAGAGTTACGGGAGTCATAAGTAGTCAAAACGAAGCTCTCTATGAGTTCTACGGCTTTGACAGCTTTAAGCCGTCAATGGATAGTTTCATACCAAAAATAAGACTATCCGAACCACAATCGGGTCTCGGTAGTTTTTCACCCATCGTTTTTTCGCCACGTTCATTTTTATGTTAAAACTCAATCACCGTGGCTGGTCTTCGATTTACCATCGCTGGAGAGTGGCTCACCATGGTACTGTTTCTTTTCAAACCCATGCACCCATTTTTAAAAGTCATACGCCACTGTTTGGCATTTGGGATGGATGTTGCACCTTGCACCGTAGATGTTGCACCCTGTGGATGTCGATTCTTCGAACGACCATAACAATTTGCTCGTATAGAGTTAACGGGAGCCATAATCGGTCAAAACAAGGCTCTCTGTGAGTTCTACGACTTTTCCCGTTTTAAGCCATCATTGGATAGTTTCATACCGAAAAAAGACTATCTGAAGGTTCTCGAAAGTTTTTTATCCTTCGGTTTTTTGTCACTTGCATTTTTACGTTAAAACGCGATCACCGTGGCTGGTCTTCAACTTTCCAACGCTGGAGAGTGGTGCACCACGGTACTGTTCTGTTTCAAATCCATGCACCTAATTTTCCAAGTCGTACGACACTGTTTTGGCATTTGGGACGGATGTTGCACCTTGCACCGTAGATGTTGCACGCCGTGGTTATTGATTCTTCGGACGACCATAACTGTTGATTCGTTTAGAGTTACGGGAGCTATAACCAGTCAAAACGAAGCTCTTTATGAGTTCTATAGCTTTAACAGCTTTAAGCGGTCATTGGGTTTCATACCTAAAAAAGACTATCCGAACATCAATTTAGCCTCGATAGTTTTTTACCCTTCGTTTTTTCAGCACGTGCATTTTTACAATAAGCCGAGATCACCATGGCTGGTCTTCAATTTACCTTCGCTAGAGAGTGGTGCACCCTGGTACTATTCCGTTTCAAATCCATGCATCCATTTCTAAAAGTCGTACTGCACTGTTTTGTAATTTGGGATGAATGTTGCACCTTGCACCGTAGATGTTGCACCCTGTGGATATCGATTCTTCGGACGACCATAACTGTTGGCTCGTTCAGAGTTACGAAAGCCAAAACCAGTCAAAATGAAGCTCACTGTGATTCTACTTCCTTGACTGCTTTAAGCCATCATTGGATAATTTCATACCCAAAAAAGACTATCCGAACCTCAATCGGGTCTCAGAAGCTTTTCACCCTTCGTTTTTCTATCACGTGCATTTTTACGTTAAAACGGGATCACTGTAGCTGGTTTTCGACTACCATCGCTGAAGAGTGGTGCGCCATGGTACTGTTGCATTTCAAATTCATGCGCCTATTTCTAAAAATCGTACGGCAATGTTTTGGCGTTTGGGACGGATGTTGAACCTTGCACAGTAGATGTTGCACCCTGTGGATATCGATTCTTTGGACGGCCATAACTGTAGGCTCGTTTAGAGTTACGAGAGCCAAAATTAGTCAAAACGAACCTCTCTATAAGTTTTACGGCTTTTATAGCTTTAAGGCATCAATGGATAGTTTCATACCCAAAAAAGACCATCCGAACCCCAATCGAGTCTCGGAAGGTTTTTACCCTTCGTTTTTTCGTCACGTGCATTTTTACGTTAAAACGTGATCACCGTGGTTGATCATCGATTTACCATCGCTGGAGAGTGGTGCACCACGGTATTATTCCTTTACAAATCCATGCATCCATTTCTAAAAGTCGTACGATGCTGTTTTGGCATTTGGGACGGATGTTGCACCTTGCACCGTAGATGTTGCACCCTGTGGATATCGATTCTTCGGGCGACCATAACTATTTGCTTATTTTGAGTTACGGGAGCCATATCCAGTCAAAATGAAGCTCTTTGTGAATTCTATGGCTTTGACCCTTTTAAGACGTCATTGGATAGTTTCATACCCAAAAAAGACTATCCGAACCTCAATTTGATCTCGGAAGTTTTTTGACTTTCGTTTTTTCGTCACGTGCACTTCTACGTTAAAACGGGATCACCGTGGCTGGTCCTCGATTAACCATTGCTGAGAGTGGTGCACCAAGGTGCTGTTTCGTTTCAAATCCATGAACCCATTTCTAAAAATCATACGGCATTGTTTTGGCATTTGGGACGGATGTTGCACCCTGCACCGTAGATGTTGCACCATGTGGATATCGATTCTTTGGCCGGCCATAACTATTAGCTCGTTTAGAGTTAGGGGAGCCAACACTAGTCAAAACGAAGCTCTCTATGAGTTCTACGGTTTTGACAGCTTTAGGCCATCAATGGCTAGTTTCATACCCAAAAAAAGATTATCCGAACCTCAATCGGGTCTTGGAAGTTTTTGCCCTTCGTTTTTTCGTCACGTTCATTTTTCCGTTAAAACGCGATCAACGTGGCTGGTCTTCGATTTACCATCGCTGGAGAGTGGTGCACCATGTTACTGTTTAATTTCAAATCAATGCACCCATTTCTAAAAGTCGTATGCCACTGTTTTGGCATTTGAGACGGATGTTTCACCTTGCACCGTAGATGTTGCACCTTGTGGATATCGATTCTTCGGACGACCATAATTGTGGGCTCGTTTAGTTTTACGGAAGCCATAATCAGCCAAAATGAAGCTCTCTGTGAGTTCTACGGCTTTGACTACTTTAAGCCGTCATTGGATAGTTTCATACCCAAAAATAGACTATCCGTACCTCAATCGAGTCTTAGAAGTTTTTCACCTTTCCTTTTTTCGTCACATGCGTTTTTACGTGAAAACGCGATCAACGTAGCTGGTCTTTGATTTATCATCACTGGAGAGTGGCGCATCATGGTACTGTTCCGTTTCAAATCCACGCACCCAATTGTTAAAGTCATACGACACTATTTTGGAATTTGGGACAGATGTTGCACTGTAGATGTTGCACTTTGTGGATATCGATTCTTTGGACGACCATAACTATTGACTCATTTAGAGTTACGGGAGCCATAACCAGACGAAATGAAGCTCTCTACGAGTTCTATCGATTTGGCTGCTTTAATCCATCAATATATAGTTTCATATTCAAAAAAAGACTATTCGAACCTCTCAGAAGTTTTTTACCCTTTATTTTTTCTTCACATGCACTTTTACGTTAAAACTCGATCACCGTGGTTGGTCTTCGATTTTGCATCGCTGGAGAGTGGTGCACCATGGTACTGTTCCGTTTCAAATCCATACACCCATTTCTAAAAGTCATACAGTACTATTCTGACATTTGGGACGGATGTCGCACCTTGCATCGTAGATGTTGCACTCAGTGGATATCGATTCTTCGGACGACCATAACTGTTGGCTCGTTTAGAGTTGCGGGAGCCATAACCAATCAATACGAAGCCCTATGTGAGTTTGACGACATTTACCACTTAAGCTATAATTGTATAGTTTCATACCCAAAAAGACTATCCGAACCTCAAACAGGCCTCGGAAGTTTTTTTACACTTCGTACTTCCATCACGTGCATTTTTACGTTAAAACGGGATCACCGTGGATGGTCTTCGATTTACCATCACTGGAGTATGGTGCACTATGGTACTTTTTCATTCAAATCCATGCACCCATTTCTAAAAGTCGTACGGCACTGTTTTGGCATTTGGGATGGATGTTGCACCTTGCACCGTAGATGTTGTACCTTGTGGATATCGATCCTTCGGACGACCATAATTGTTTGCTCGTTTACACTCACGGGAGCCATAACCAGTTAAAACGAAGCTTTTTGCGTGTTCTACGGCTTTTGCAGCTTTAAGGCATCAAAGGATAGTTTAATACCCAAAATAAGACTATCCGAACCTCGATCGCGTCTCGGAATTTTTTTTATCCTTCGTTTTTTCGCCACGTGCATTTTAACGTTAAAACACGATCACCGTGGTTGGCCTTCGATTTAACATTGCTGGTGGTACTGTTCAAATTCAAACCCATGCATCCATTTTTAAAAGTCGTATGGCACTGTTTTGGCATTTGGGACGGATGTTGCACCTTGCACCGTAGATGTTGCACCCTGTGGATATCGATTCTTCGGACGACCATAACTGTTGGCTCATTTAAAGTTATGGGAGCCATAACCTATCAAAACAAAGCTCTCAGTGAGTTCTATGACTTTGATCGCTTTAAGCCATCAATGAATAGTTTCATACCCAAAAAAAGACTATCCGAACCTCAATCGAGTCTCGGAAGTTTTTTACCCTTTGTTATTTCATCACGTTCATTTTTATGTTAAAACACGATCACCATGGCTGGCCTTCAATTTACCATCGATGGAGAGTGTTGCACTATGGTACTGCACCCATTTCTAAAAGAAATACGGCACTGTTTTGTCATTTGGGATAGATGTTTCCCGTTGCACCATATATGTTGCACCCTATGGATATCGATTCTTCGAACGACCATAACTATAGGCTCATTTAGAGTTACGGGAGCCATAACCAGTCAAAACGAAGCTCTCTATGAGTTCTACAGCTTTGAACACTTTAAGAAGTCATTAGATAGTTTCATACCCAAAAAATACTATCCGAACCTCAATCGGGTCGCGGATGTTTTTTACCCTTCGTTTTTTCGTCACGTGCATTTTTACGTTAAAACGGGGTCACCATGGATGGTCTTCGATTTACCATCGCTGGAGAGGGGCGCACCATGTTACTGTTCCATTTCAAAACTATGCACCCATTTCTAAAAGTCATACGGCACTGTTTTGGCATTTGGAACGGATGTTGCACCTTCCACCGTAGATGTTGCACCCTATGGATATCAATTTATCGGACGACCACAACTGTTGGCTCTTTTAGAGTTACGGGAGCCATAATGAGTCAAAACGAAGATCTTTGTGAGTTCTAAGGCTGACCGCTTTAAGCCGTCATTGGATAGTTTCATTCCTAAACAAGACTATCCGAATCTCAATCGGATCTCGGAAGTGTTTTACCCTTCGTTTTTTCATCACGTTCATTTTTACGTTAAAATGCGATCACCATGGCTGGTCTTCGATTTACCATCGCTGGAGAGTGGCGCACCATGGTACTATTCCATTTCATATCCATACACCCATTTCTAAAATTCGTACGGCACTGTTCTGGCATTTGGGACGGATGTTGCACCTTGCATCGTTGATGTTACACCCTGTGGATATTAATTCTTTGGACGACCATAACTGTTGGCTCGTTTAGAATCACGGGAGCCATAACCAGTCAAAACGAAGCTCTCTGTGAGTTCTACGGATTTTACCACTTTATGCCATCATTGGATAGTTTCGTACCCAAAAAAGATATCTGAACCTCAATTGGGTCTCTGAAGTTTTTTACCCTTCGTTTTTTCATCACGTGCATTTTTGCGTTAAAACGGGATCACCGTGGTTGGCCTTTGATTTACCATCGCTGGCAAGTGGTGGACCATGGTACAGTTCCATTTTAAATCCATGCACTCATTTCTAAAAGTTGTACGACACTGTTTTGGCGTTTGGGATGGATGTCGCACATTGCACCGTAGATGTTGCACCCTGTCGATATCCATTCTTCGGACGAGCATAACTGTTGGCTCGTTTACAGTAACGGGAGCCATAACCAGTCAAAACGAATCTCTTTGGGTTTTCTACGGCTTTTACAGCTTTAAGACGTCAATGGATAGTTTCATACATAAAAAATACTATCCGAACCTCAATCGGGTCTCGGAAGTTTTTTACCATTCTTTTTTTCGTTACGTGCATTTTTACATTAAAACGCGATCACCGAGGCTGGTCTTCGATTTACCATCACCGGAGAGTGGTGCACCATGGTACTGTCCAATTTCAAATCCATGCACCCATTTCTAAAAATCGTACGACCCTATTTTGGCATTTGGGATGGATGTTGCACCTTGCACCGTCGATGTTGCACCCTATGGATATCAATTCTTCGAACGGCCATAACTATTGGCTCATTTAGAGTTACGGGAGCCATAACCAGTCAAAACGAAGATCTCTGTGAGTTCTAAGGCTTTGAAAGCTTCAAACCATCAATGGATAGCTTCTCTGATGCCCCACCTCTATACTCACGCTAGCCAAGGACACTATGGAGTAATGCCGTCAACTAGCACGAAGAATAAGGCTGTTGAGGAGCGACCATCCATGTAATTGCTTTGTGCGAGCACGGGTAGGTCAGATAGTATAACATGCATTTCATTTCAAGAGGAAACCCGACATGCCGATACAAACTCAAAGCTATTACACAGTGGCTATGATATCTTCGAAAACAAATATAGAAATAAACATAACACAAATCAGTCACAAATATCCATATCACAAAGGCGAAAATAGATATGAATATAACACATGAAAGTGTACATCAGAGTAGTGGTCAAAAAGATCCATAATATCATAAAAGAATGGATACAAGTGCTAGACAAAAGATTATGTATACATTAAGGAGTCTCTATCTCAAATGTATAACAACAAAAACTACCAATCTAACGTAGTTAGACAAAAGTCAGATGATGAACCCTGATAAGGAGTCAAGCTGGAGCACCTGTAACATCTCGGCCTGACCCGAGTATTAATTAATAAGAAAATAATAAACGGATCAGTCTAACTATAAATATCAGATAAAACAAGATGGAATAAGAGATATGACAAAAACATAAACAATAATGCCATACTGTGACAAGTATACATCTAACAACAACTAAAATCATACAATATCTCAAGAAATCTCAAAGCACCAAAAAGAATGTCATATTCTTAAACACTTTCACCAAACCATAAATATTGACAAATATATCAATGCCAATCGTAAAAGTTAGTGAAACACAAATTCATCAATGCACAAATATTGTAACACTTATCAATGAAATCACGAAAATTGGTGAAATACAAATTCTAGAAATCATCAATAGAAATCCAGAAATTACAAAAGGGGGAGGCCTATCACAAAACGGGAGCATGAAAACTCACCAACACGTGTATCACAAAACGGAACGCTATTCCATGGTTGCTAACCATTAACTTTGAGCTGAGGCTCCACAAACGGCCCGAAGATCATGGGTCACTGCCCCACCAATTTTGAGCCGAAGCTCCACAGAAACGGGATTTAGTCTCCCTCGCAGACCAAGAGACATCGCACATTGCTAGTCTAAATCACAAAATAATCATCATTAATCATCAAGAAGTGGCAATTACACTAAGCTAGTAAATAGATGAGTTAAGCTTCATGTCCCATAACCACTGGCTTAACTTAAGTATTTACGAACATGTTGTAAATCTCCACTCGAAAATTATCATAAGAGTTTCAATCGAACAAGTCCAAAAATTAATCGATGAAGTAAATGCAAGCGTTTCATACCACTTGTTTTACTAAGCCATTTAATTAGATTTCTCAAACGAATGAGGTAAAGGTTTGTGTATACTAATAGATTGGAAAACGGTTTTATAAACGAACTTTGTATTGAAAATAGAGTTGATCGTTTTAAATGAAAGAGTTTTGATATTTACTACTAGTGTATAGACCATTGTATTTTAAAGTGACAAATCGCAAAAATTGATTGTAGAAACAATCAATCACCAAAAATTCCAAAATAGACATCATCAAAGTCGATAATTAATGGTAACAACAAATCGGATAATTACGCACCGATCAAAATTGAAAATCAGCACAAAATAGGAAAATTGGGCCTATACAAGCAGGTCAGTCGACTGGACTATGTGGTCAGTCGACTGGCATAGGGGGACGAATTTAAGGTCCCCAGGTTCAGTCTACTGAACCATCAGGTCAGTCGACTGATACGGGGACAGAAAGTTTTCTGCCTCCTGGTTCAGTCGACTGATCCCCTGGTTCAGTCGACCGAACCTGCTTCATTTGCAGTTCCAGCCTAGCCTCCCTGTGGGGCAAAATCCATAATATGAAACGGAGCGAACGAGCGAGCAACGATGGCCAAGGATTTACGCGGAGCGACAACCTAGCCTTGTATGGCTCTCCAAAACACTCCACTAACGTGTTCGAACATCAAAGATTGGATTTTTAAATATTTGACCTGAAAACACCAAAAATTGGAACATTCACCAATTCAATCCAAATCAAAAGAAAATGAACATAAATAAGTGTTAGGAACTCGTATCTAACAACAAAGATAGGTATAGACATAGATGTGAGATAAAAATCTCACCATTAAACCCGAAACAAAGAAGAAGATGAAGCTATAGAGCAAGGCAAGAACAATCACTCTTCAATTCTAACCCAAGAAGCTTGAATCTAAGCTTAAATGAAAACATTTCCTAAGTTAGGGTTTACAAATTTTTGAAATTGAAAGGGGAATGAGTTGGAGAAGAAGAGGACGCTTACCAATAGCTTCTCTTTGAATTTGGAGCTAGAACTTAGATTTGCAATGGAACTAGGGCTTAGGAATTTCCTAATCTCTTTTCTCTTCCCCTATTTTTATCAAAGCATGGAGTGTTAGGAAATGAAAGTAAAATGATGAAGAGGAGTGGGGGTTGACCTAGACTGTTAAGTTGGGGTTAATGGGCTGAAGCCCAAACCCAAAGCCCTATGTGAAAATGCCGAAATTCTAGCTAACTCCAAACATATCAATGTTTATACTTAAAAAGATTGCAAATGCCATTTTGAACTCAATGGAAGTGGTCTCGAGTCCTAATTTGACTTTTGCAAAAAGTAGCTTTTTGGACTATGATCTGACTAATGACGCAATATTTAAATAAAATATTTAAATCCTCAATCGTAAAATGTGCGGGTTGTTATAGCTTCATACCCAAAAGAAGACTATCCGAACCTCAATTGGGTCTCGAAAGCTTTTTACCCTTCATTTTTTCATCACGTTCATTTTTATGTTAAAACGCAATCATCGTGGCTGGTCTTCAATTTACCATCGCCGGAGAGTGGCGCACCATGGTACTGTTCTGTCTCAAATCCACTCACCCATCTCTAAAAGTCGTACGCCACTGTTTGTCATTTGGCCTGGATGTTGCACCTTGCACCGTAGATGTTGACCATGTCGATATCGATTCTTCAGACGACCATAACTTTTGGTTCATTTAATGTTACGGGAGCCATAACATGTCTAAATGAAGCTCTCTATGAGTGTTATGACTTTGATCGCTTTAAGCCCTCATTGGATAGTCTCATACCTAAAAAAGGCTATGTGAATCTCAATCGGGTCTCGGAAGTTTTTTGCCCTTCGATTTTTCGTCACGTGCATTTTAACATTAAAACGAGATCACCATGGCTGGTCAACAATTTACCATTGCTGGAGAGTGGAGCACCATGGTACAGTCGTATGGCACTGTTTTGGCATTTGGGATGGATGTTGTACCTTGCACCGTAAATATTGCACCCAGTGGATATCGATTCTTCGAAAAACCATAACTATTGGCTCGATTAGAGTTACGAGATCCATAACCAGTAAAACGAAGCGCTCTGTGAGTTTTACGTCTTTGATGGCTATAAACCGTCAATAGATAGTTTCATACCCAAAAAAAGACTATCTGAACATTAATCGGGTCTTGGAAGTTTTTACCCTTCGTTTTTTCGTCACGTTCATTTTTATGTTAAAACGCGATCACCGTGGCGGTCTTTGATTTACCATCGTCGGAGAGTGGTGCACCAAGGTACTGTTCTGTTTCAAATCCATGCACCTATTTTTAAAAGTCGTATGTCACTACTTTGACATCTGTGAGTTCTACGACTTTGACAGCTTTAAACCATCAATGGATAGTTTCATACCCAAAAAAAGACTATACAAACCTCAATCAGGTCTCGAAAGTTTTTTACCCTTCGTTTTTTCGTCACGTGCATTTTTACGTTAAAACACGATCACCATAGCCTGTCTTCGACTTACCATCGCTGAAGGGTGGCGCAACATGGTACAGTTCCATTTCAAATCCATGCACCTATTTTTAAAAGTCGTACGGAACTGTTTTTGCATTTGGGATAGATGTTGCACCTTGCACAGTAGATGTTGCACCTTGTGGATATCGATTCTTTGGACGACCATAGCTGTTGGCTCGTTTAGAGTTGCAGGAGCCATAACCAGTCAAGACGAAGCTCTCTATGAGTTCTACGGCTTTGACGGCTTTAATCCATCAACGGATAGATTCATACCTAGAAATAGACTATCCGAACCTCAATTGGGTCTTAGAAGTTTTTTCCCTTTCGTTTTTTCATCACGTGAATTTTACATTAAAATCGACCACCATGGCTGGTCTTCGATTTACAATCGCTGGAGAGTGGTGCACCATGATACTGTTCCTTTTATAATTCATGCACCCATTTCTAAAAGTCATACGGCACTATTTTGGCATTTGGGATGGATGTTGCACCTTGCACCATAGATGTAGCACCCTATGGATATCGACTCTGCGGACGACAATAACTGTTAGCTCGTTTAGAGTTACGGGAGCCATAACCAGTCCAAACGAAGCTCTTTGTGAGATCTACGGCTTTGATTTCTTTAAGCCATCATTGGATAGTTTCATACCCAAAAAAGACTATCCGAACCACAATCTTGTCTTAGAAGTTTTTTACCCTTCGTTTTTTCGTCATGTGCATTTTTACATTAAAACGGGATCACCGTGGCTGGTCTTCGATTTGCCATCACTAGAGAGTGATGCACCATGGTACTGTTCCGTTTCAAATCCATGCACCAATTTTTAAAAGTCGTACGACACTATTTTTGCATTTAGGATGGATGTTGCACATTGCACCGTAGATGTTGCACATTGTGGATATCGATTCTTCGGACGACCATAACTGTTGCTCGTTTAGAGTTATGGGAGTCATAACCTTTCAAAATGAAGCTCTCTATGAGTTCTATGGTTTGACCGCTTTACGTCTTCATTGGATAGTTTCATGCCCAAAAAATACTATCTGTACCTCAATCGAGTCACGAAAATTTTTTACCCTTTGTTTTTTCGCCACGTGCATTTCTACGTTAAAACGGGATCACTGTGGCTGGTCTTCGATTTACCATTGTTGGAGAGTGCTGCACCATCATACTGTTCCATTTCAAATCCGTGCATCCATTTTTAAAAGTCCTACGGCACTGTTTTGGTGTTTGGGACGCATGTTGCACCTTGCATCATAGATGTTGCACTCTTTGGATATCGATTCTTCGATGGCCATAACTGTGGGCTCGTTTACAGTTACAGGAGCCATAACTATTCAAAAAGAAGCTTTTATGAGTTCTACGGCTTTTACAGCTTTAAGGTGTTAATGGCTAGTTCCTTACCTAAAAAAGACTATCCGGACATCAATCGGGTCTTGGAAGTTTTTACCCTTCATTTTTTCGTCACGTGCATTTTTAGGTTAAAACACGTTCACCATGGCTGGTCTACGATTTACCATCATTGGAGCGCGGTGCACCATGGTACTGTTCTTTTTCAAATCCATGCACTCATTACCAAAAGTCGTACGACACTGTTTTGGCATTAAGAACGGATGTTGCACCTTGCACGGTAGATGTTGCACCCTGTGGATATCAATTCTTCGGACGACCATAACTGTTGGCTCGTTTAGAGTTATGGGGGCCATAACCAATCAAAACGAAGCTCTCTGTGTGTTCTATGGCTTTGACCACTTTAAGGTATCATTGGATAGTTTCATACCCAAAAAAGACTATCCGAACCTCAATCGGGTCTCGTAAGATTTCTACCCTTCGTTTTTTCGTCACGTGCATTTTTAGGTTAAAACGGGATCACCGTGGCTGCTATTCGATTTTCCATCACTAGAGAGTGGTGCATCATGGTACTGTTCAATTTCAAATCCATATACCTATTTCTAAAAGTCGTACGATACTTTTTTGGCATTTGGGACGGATGTTGCACCTTACACCGTAGATGTTGCACCCTTTGGATATCGACTCTTCGGACGACAGTAACTATCGGTTCATTTAGAGTTACGGGAGCCATAACCAATCAAAACGAAGCTCTCTATGAGTTCTATGGCTTTGACCGCTTTAATCCATCATTATACAGTTTCTTACCCAAAAAAGACTATCCAAACCTCAATCGGGTCTCGGAAGTTTTTTACCCTTCGTTTTTTCGTCACGTGCATTTTTATGTTAAAACGGAATCACGGTGGCTGATTTCGATTTCCCATCGTTGGTGAGTGGTGCACCATGGTACTATTATGTTTAAATCCATGCATTCATTTCTAAAAGTCGTACGACACTATTTTGGCATTTGAGACGGATGATGCACCTTGCACCATAGATGTTGCACCTTTGGATATCGATTCTTCGGACGACCATAAATGTTGGCTCGTTTAGAGTTACGGGAGGCATAACCAGTCAAAATGAAACTCTCTATGAGTTCTATGGCTTTGACTGCTTTAAGCCGTCATTGGATAGTTTCATATCTAAAAAGACTATCCGAACCATAATTGGGTCTCGGAAGTTTTCTACCTTCGTTTTCTCGGCACGTTCATTTTTACGTTAAAACGCGATCACCGCGGCTGATCATCGAATTACCATCGCTCAAGTGTGGTGCACCATGGTACCGTTCAATTTCAAATCCATACACTCATTGCTAAAAGTCGTACGGCAAAGTTTTGGCGTTTGGGACGGATGTTGCACCTTGCACCGTGGATTTTGCACCCTTTGAATATCGATTCTTTGGACGGCCATAACTGTTGGCTCGTTTAGAGTTACGGGAGATATAACCAGTCAAAATGAAGCACTCTGCGAGTTCAATTTCCCTGACCGCTTTAAGCCATCCATGGATAGTTTCATACCCAAAAAAGACTATCCGAAGCTCAATTGGGTCTCGGAAGTTTTTTACCCTTCGTTTTTTCGTCACATGCATTTTTTACAGTAAAACGCGATCACTATTGGTGGTCTTTGATTTAGCACCGTTGGAGAGTGGTGCACCAAGGTACTTTCAATTTCAAATCCATGCACCCATTTGTAAAAGTCGTACGACACTGTTTTGGCGTTTGGGACGGATATTGCAACTTGCACCATAGATGTTGCACCCTATGGATATCGATTCTTCGAACGGCCATAACTGTTGGCTCGTTTAGAGTTACGGGAGCCATAACCAGTCAAAACGAAGCTCTTTGTGAGTTCTATGTCTTTGATAGCTTTAAGCCATGAATGGATAGTTTCATCCCAAATAATGACTATCTGATCCTCAATCGGGTCTCAGAAGTTTTTTAACCCTTCGTTTTTTCGGCGTGTTCATTTTTACGTTAAAACCCAATCACTGTAACGACCTAATTTTTCGACGCTCGAAAGTCGACATTAATACTTCCGCTGTATCAAATGCCGCACAATCGAATGCCGAAAAACCGAACCATTGGGGTTAAAGAAGAAGAAGATAGAAGAAGAAACAGGAACAATAACAGAATCTCACATTTCGCAGCGGAACAAATATAATAGATAAATGAATATCTTTAAACAAAATCACTATACCAGTTTACACATTACAACATCAGAGTATTATAATAAAAACACACAAATAATGGCAGTTATAATAACCTGCCCCTATGGCTGAATACAGAGCTGAATGATAATAATATATGGAAGTACGTCTCGCCATCTAGCTCGAACTCCAGATCTCCACAGCATCTCTTTTTCGACTTCACTCCAGAATAATGATAACCTGACTCTAGGCTGCCTATATGGAAAATTAGGGGCACACAGAGTTTAGAAATGGAACATTAAACTTCAAGTCAGTCATGGGACTGGTGTAAGATCTTAAAAACAGTTATTTTTAACAAAAGGAAAACAAAAGGGGGAAAAAGAAATTCGCAATGTTTTTTGGAAAATGAAACTACCATAGGCCTCCCGACACACAGAAACAATGCAATCGCGCACTTGAGGGAGATTTCTCCTTATGATAGTCAAATATGCTTGGTACGCAAATTCTTTTTGATATTATTATTAGTGCATAGTGTGGAAAACATTTGCAAGTATAATATTAATCTTAGCCAGCATACGTGCCATTATAGTATGCCTACTATAGCTACCATATTAGATGGAAGGTTCTACAACTAAAACCGTACAAGGCGCTTATTGGTGATTGCATTTCCAACAATGGTCAGGCTAAGGAACTTCCTGGGCCATATGGGTACGCCTCTGGAGGGACGCCCTGAGAACCTAACCGGATCTCTGCCAACACAAGGCCGGATTACCTCTGTAACTAGGTAACTACTACACGAGTATGCCATCCCGCGGTCGTTTGCGACCTATATCCGAGGATCCTCAACTACAAATCATCAACCACAAAGTATAATAAATTTGCAGCAACAACATAGGTAGAATATCTGGGCTCCATACCATGATACTACCCTTCTCCAGAAGAAAATGACATATCCTTAAGGGGCGCTACCCCCAAATAACCTTTTTGCATCCTTCCTGTTTTGACGATTCCGGGTTGTGAGGTCCGATGAAGTCTCGTCCACAAAGCTACACTTTTCATAAAAGCCATGCTTCGATCAACAAATGATCAGCAGCACTTCGTATGCCACATTACCAAATTGGGAACATATCACTAGTAACCATCAACTACATTACGTCTGAGCTCTACGTCTCAGAAAAGGGTGTTAAGCTAAGAGAATAAATTCTCTGCCACGAACAGAAATGTATTTGATAGAAACCAGTTTTATATCTCAAAGTGTAATGTCAGACACACGTCGATTCAAGTCCATTCCGAGATCGAACGCAACTGAAGGAACTTCAAAGAAGCCCTTGCAAACCAGGATATTCACTAATCACGTCCGGAATCCCCATCACAATGGGTGATAAAATCTCTATACCGGAGATACCCGGTGCAGAGACATTCGATAGGTAATCCTTTCGGTTTCGAAAAACACCCAGTCTTCAACACCATCTTCAAATGCAATCCATTTCGTCGTATCATTATTCGGAATGGGTTTTATGACACAAAGTCCTCTCCTGGCTAATCCGAGTAACGAGCGCTTATTTTAAAAAATAAGTGTTACATTCAGATTTCAACAAATCACAACAATTTCCACTTTGATCTTTTAAACAAAATATCCATCACAAAGATTCGATGTGGTTTTCGAATATCCATTTGGAATTCGACCACCGGTCGCATTGAAATTCAAATGCCATTTAGAGGCCAATCTTGATAGTCGGTTATTCAACTATCAGTCAATATTCACAACAATCACCGGATGTCAAATAATTTTCGTCCAACTATTATTTTTAAAATATCTTCGCAAGATGTAATTTAGCACTTCAACCATTTTAAAACAAATTTTCACATCACTTTTCACCTTTCAATCTTTCGAAATCAAATTTCAAATCGCTTTTTACACTTCAATCCTTTGAAAACAAATTTCAAATCACCTTCCTTACTTGGAATAAATTTTAAAATATTTATTTAATTCCACTGAAAATTTGCCGAGTTCAAATATTTTAAAATCATTTAAATTACTTATCCAAACATATATGCTTGGAAATATTTAAAATAAAACTATTTTTAAACACTTACTTAAATATTAATTATGAAAATCTTATACTAATACCTCATATGATACATTAAGTCCAAACTAATTTTTAAAATAAAATTAATAGATAGAGTATAAATGTGACGCCCCACCTCTATACTCACGCTAGCCAAGGACACTACGGAGTAATGCCGTCAACTAGCACGAAGAATAAGGCTGTTGAGGAGTGACCATCTGTGTAATTGCTTTGTGCGAGCACTGATATGTTTGATAGAATAACATGCATTTCATTTCAAGGGAAATCCGACACATCGATTCAAACTCAAAGCTACTACACAGTGGCTATATAATCTTCGTAAACAAATATAGAAATAAGCATAACATAAATCAGTCACAGATGTTCATATCTCAATGGCGGAAACATATATGAATACAACACATAGAAGTGTACATCAAAGTACTGGTCAAACAAGATCCACAATATCACAAAAGAATAGATACAAGTGCTAGAAAAAAGAATACGTATACATCAAGGAGTCTCTATCTCGAATGTATAACAACAAAAACTACCAGTGTAACATTCCTGAAATTTACCAAGTTTAATTTGGCAATTAAATTTATTTTTGAAAATAAATTGTGAATTAATTAGAGATTTCTGGAATAAATAAATAATTTTTTTGATTTTAAATAGGAAAATTAATTTGAAATTCAAGCATAAGTAGCTTACAAATAAATATTGGGAATGAGTATAAATTGATTTAAAATGTAAGCATAAGTATTTTATAAACAAATACTGAATTTAAAAACAAAATGCATTAATTTTCAAATATATTATTTTTAAGATTTAATTCTCTTATACAAATAAATGTGACTATTGTTAATATGAAATTAAATTTTTTAAATCCTTCTTTTCTTTTAAAAGTTGTACAAAAATAAATAATAAACAAAATGTATATGAAATAAGAAATATATATATATATATGGATAATTATTTGTAAAAGAAGTATAATAGTTTGAAATAAGTTTAGTATTCTTTTTTTTCTTTAAGTTATGCAAATGATAATAAACACATACAAATGAATAAAGAAGTACATTTAATTTTAAAGTGAATATGATAAATAAAAAGGAATGTTTTATAAAGTAAGAATGATATAAAATTTCTATATGAAAAGTTTCTTTTATTTTTGAAAATTACAAATGTAAACTTACGTAAGGAAGTAAAGGCAATCAACATGCATTTAGGTTTCATAATCAATTTTTTACACATGGCATTCAATTTTTGTTAAAATAAAATAATGGAATTTAAAATTATGAAGACTTTTCATTTCCCCATATGTCATTATTAAACTTCTCACCAAATCTGAAAGAATAGTAAAGCAAAGATTTGAGAATCACACATCTCAATGTCAAAGGAAAAACAAATTTACAAAGCCTGTAAACAGAAACCAGACCAAAGAAAAAAATAAAGAGAACTGAAAAAAAATCTGTTCAAGAAAAGAAAGGAAAACGAAAAAAAAAATCAACCTGAAGAAAATATAAAAAAGAAATGACAAACAAATTCAAGAAAAGCAAAGGAATTCAAAAAAAAGCTTTCAACTTGGAAATTTAAGTGCAGATTCAACTTGAAAGCAAACCTGGAAGAAAACAGTTTCTTTGGAAAAAAGGAATGAAGGCAAGTAAATTTCTTTTTTGAATTTGAATCTTATGTTAGTAATCAGTAACTAAAACAAGATTTAAACAATAATGTTCAATGAATTACTTGCAGGAAAATCAAGTCCATGACTTAAGTTAATTCTGTTTTCAAGTTGCAGAGAAAAAGAAAACTTCTCTGTCATTAAACTGTAAGTAAAAAAAATAAAAAATTGTTGTTATTGTTGAAGTAAATAAGCAAATACAATAGGAAATAAGAAAAATTTCTTCTAACAAACTTTGCAGATAAAAGCTTCAAAAGATTAAAGAAGAAACAAAAAAAGTTTCCAGGAAAAACCTTTTCTATGGCTCCTCTGTCAACATATTTCAGGTGAGCAAACTCATTCAAAACCCATATATATATTTTGATGCCTGAGTTGATGAAGTAGTTTGTGAAAAGCGATTGTTGGTTGATAATTATGTCAGTATGCTTGTATGAATGTGTGTGCAAAATTGTGTGTGCCTCCTATATAAGGTGATCATTTTTGTTCATTGCTTACAGTTTTTTTATATAAAAAAATCCTGTTAAAAGAATTTCAAAGCACCATACCCAAATGATTTTGGGCTATAAACTCTGAATGAAAGATGGTTGTTATAGGTAATATCATTCCAAAAATTAGTTCCAAGTGTTTAAATTGAATATTCATTTAAAAAATGGAAAATATTCAGTGATGACCAAAATAAGTGGAAAATCAATCAGTGTAATTACAAGTTTCAAAATCATAACTTCGCTCGAAATTGTAAATAATGATTTTTGGTAAAATTTTTGTGATTTTTAGGTTTGAAATTCAAATGAAATCGTGATTTGAACAGAATGGGTATTTTTGTCAGAATCTGATGATCAACGACGAGTTGGGCGTCGCGATTAGGTGTGAAGCTTGCTGGTACATTAGTGGATACGAGAAAAATACCAAATGATTTTATTTTGCATCGTAGTGATTGGAAAATGGCATTTTAGGGTTTAAGAACCCAAATTGGTCGAGGTGTTCATCGTGTTTGTATAAGCTATAAGAGTTGATCGGGGTGAATCGAAGCTGTGGGAGTCGATGCGTTGGAGTGTTGAGAAGCTTTGGACGAAGTCACGTCATTTCTGATGGTCTGGGCCATCGGTGTCGAGGAGTTTTTCGATGATGGTGTGGTGGTTCCAGTGGTCTCGAGCAGTTCGATTTTGATCTGCCCAACCAGCGAATCTGGGTGATCGTTCATGACAATAGGATGGTCTTTAACTTGGTGGGGGTATCGGCGTCGACCTACGGTGGTCGAAGTTATCGTACACGTACACGTGCACGATTGTGCCTGACGGTTGATTCTGGGTTGGTCGAGTTTGAAGGAAGAAGAAGGGGGCAAGTCGACGTTGAACTCAATAAAAGGGACGTTGGGCTCGAGTTGATTTAGGTGTGTTCGCGTAGGCAAGTGCTTTCCAGGTTCTAAATTATTAAATCAAAACAAGTTTAAAAATAAAAAAAGGGAAGAACTCTGGTTGTTCTGGGAAAAACTCGAAGTCGAGTCCATGAATATGAGGGTTTGGCTCGTGTAGATGAAAGTATGGCTCAGGGAGTAATAGTACAGCAAGTTTTTCTTATTTATTATTTTAGTTAAATATTTAACAAGTTCAAACTATCTAGATGTTTAAAACAAGTTTGAAAAATATAGGAGGGGAAACTAATGATGAATTAAATAAAGTTTTC
Source organism: Allium cepa (assembly GCA_030765085.1). Classification (NCBI taxonomy): domain Eukaryota; kingdom Viridiplantae; phylum Streptophyta; class Magnoliopsida; order Asparagales; family Amaryllidaceae; genus Allium; species Allium cepa. Next base: position 186,309,594 of record CM060937.1, on the reverse strand, counting down.
AAATTTATTAGTCATATTTTAGAAGTAGAAGTGAAAATTTAATAAGTTTTTAACAAAAGTTACAAAATTTAAAATTTTAAGTTAAACAATAAAAATTGATTTGTTTTTAAATAATATAGATATTATGTATTTTATTCTTAATGCTTTCGAGAAGAATCTAATAATTAATTATTAGGATGGGTGATTAATTCTCAATATAATTAAATTAAAGGGTTAGTTGTATAATCAAAGTGATTTGTTAAATTTTATTAATCCATTAAGAATTAAGGTAAAATAATTACATGATTTGGGTTAACTAAATAATTACTTCAAGATTAATTAATGAAAGTATCTAAGGGACGATTTATTAATAAAGCTAATTAATAAATTAATTAAGAAAATCAAGGGTAATTAATTGCTTGGAGATAACTACTTAATTAAAAGTAACTAATTTATGATTAAAAGTTGATTAACCAAGTGATCAAACAATAATTCGTTTAAGGATAACTAATTAATATGATTAGTTGGAAGATGATTAATGAAATGATGAATTAAATAAATTAAGGTAAATTATTTAATAATTAAAAGTTGATGGATTGTAATTAAGGGTAATAAATTTAAAGATAAATTTATTTATGAAAGTAAATAAAAGATAATTACTTTGTGTAATTAAATGAAAGCTAATTACTTAGTGAAATTAATGAAGGATAATTAATTAAGGGTTAATTAATTAAGTAAAGATAATTAATTAAATGGTGAATTAAATAATTAAATGATAATTATTTAATAATTAAAGGCTGATGAATTATAATTAAAGGTTAATTAATTATAAATGGTTAATTAATAAATGATTAAAGAGTAATCAATCAAAATGATTTGTAATTCATTAATATTAATTAACTAGGATTAGTAATCCATAGGTAGTTAATCTGATTTGAATTAGTCAGATAATTATCTGATCCTACTCATGTATGTTTGGATTCTATTGGGTGATTGAATTGTTTGATATCCCTGATTGTGATGCTCTGTTTGATTTGAGCTATGTTTACTGTAATTTATTTTCTGTGATATATACATCTGTGATTTGTGAATGGAAGATAAGCGTTATGGTTCATACCGCTTATCAAATATAAGCGTTATAGTTTATACCTCTTATCAAATATATTGTTGTATTTGAATCAGTGCTAATTGATGATGTGGCACTTTTATTGTGTAAAACCCCTCAACCACACTTATACACACACAAATATGGATTGCACGTGGAAACGGGTTAAGTCACAGATTTTGAAATAGTTTTAAAGATTGAATTTTTGAATCCAAAATAGTTTTGGAATTTAAAGCTTTTGAAAATGAATTTCAAAAATAAAAGTTATTTTGAATAACTTAATTGAGTTTTAAATTTTAAATAATTTGATTTAACTTTGAATTCAATATTTAAAATTGAATTCTATGATTTGGAAACTAGGGTTTAAAAAGGTTGTTCAACTTATAAATGTGTTTATATGGGTTTTTAAACCATTTTAAAAGTGTTATTTTGGGTATTTAAGTTTAACCTAAAGGTTTTTAATTTTTATAAATGGAATCGGATTTTCCACAATGAAGCTATGTGTTTTCTAATAATAAAAGCTTTCGCATAAGGAATGAACATCCAATTTGTGTTAAAAGGACTTCAAGTTAAATTGAGAATATTTTTCCAAGTATGAATAAATCTTTGGAAATGGGTTTGAAAACTATAAATTAAATCTTTAATTTAAATATTTGATTGAGTTAATCCAAATTGAAATGGAAATTGTTTTGGAATCTATAAATAGATCTTTGTGAACTGGGTGAAACTTTGTGAAATAAATCTTTTTGTTTAAAGATTTAGAATGGTAATTTGTTTAACCATTTAAAAGAAAGTTTGGGTTATAAGTTATGAATTGATTGAAATCCCATATCCATATGTTTTTAAAAATTGCGCTCATTATTCGGTTTAGCCGGGAGAGGACCTTGTGTCATATAGCCCATTCCGAATAGTGATACGACGTTATGGATTGCATTTGAAGACCGGTATTGAAGACCGGGTGTGTTCGAGAAAGTTAGGATACTATTGATTGTCTCTGCACCGAGTAGCTACGGTATAGAGATTCCCTAAGTGATGGAAAGTCCGATCGGGATTGTGGATACCTGGATTTGCAAGGGCTTCTTTGGAAGTGCCTTCGGTTCTGTTCGAACCCAGAACAGACTTGTATGGTTGTATGTCTGACACTATCCTTTGAGATATTAAACTGATCTCTATCAAATGCATTTCTGCTTGGTGGCGGAGAATTTATTCTCTTAGCTTAACACTCTTCTCTGAGACATACGAGCTCAGAGGTTATGTAATTGATATTTATCAGTGATATGCTCCCAATTTGGTAGTGTGGCATGCTAAGTGCTGATGTGTGTTGATGATCATTTGTTGATCAAAGCATGGCTTTTGTATAAAGCGTAGCTTTGTGGATGAGACTGCATCAGGACCTCACACCCTGGAAATGGTCGAACTAGAAAGATTCGGCAAGGTTATGAGGGTCGCGCCCTTTAGGGCTTCTGAAAAGGGTGGTATCACGGTAAGGAGCCCAGATACTTCACTCATGTGGATATTGCAGATCTATTACTTTGTGATTGCTTTGTGGTTGTTTGATTAGAGGTACCTCGAATAAAGGTCCCAAAGGACCGAGAGATGGCATGCTCGAGTAGTAGTTACCTAGTTACAGAGGTAACCCGGCCTTGTGTTGGCAGAGATCCGGTTAGGTTCTCGGGACGTCCCATAAGAGGCTTACCCATGGATAGTAGGAAGTTCCTTAGCCTGACCATTTGTTGGAAATCCAAATCAAAACAATACGAGCCTTGTACAGTTTTATTTATAGAACCTGCCATTTAAAACCGAAGCTATAGTAGGCATAATATCATGGTACCTATGCTGGCTAGGATTCATATTATACTTTCAAAATGGTTTGCCTACACTATGCACTAGTAATAATATCAAAGAATTTTTCTCGTAGTAAGAATGTTTGACTATCATAAAGAGAAATCTCCTCCATGTGTGTGTTTGCATTGTGTATGTGCCCGGAGGCCTTATGATAGTTTCATTTTTCAAAAGCATTGCGGATTTTAAAATTTAAATTCTTTGCTTGTTTTTAGAAGACCAAACGTTTTTGTTTGCTCATACCAGTCCCACGACTGACCTGGAGTTTATTGTTCCTTTCCTAAACTCTGGGTGCCTACTATTTACCCACACGGGCAGTCTAAAATTGGGTTTTTCAGATAATCGAATGGTATGTGTAGATTCGATAGCTTTCAGCCTAGGATATGGCAGTCGTTTCGGACGAGACTTGCTTATCTTTGTGCATCGTGATTGGGTGTTCGAGCTATTGATGGATTGACATTTTGAAGATGGAGTTCTTTCTTGAAGACTATATGGAGATTTTTTTCCACTGCTATTATCTTGTATCATACCTTTGATGTACTTTGATATCTATTGTATCATCTGTTGTATCATATTGTATTAGATGTCGTATCAATGTTGTATACCATATGTATGTTCTTTTCTTCCGCTGTGTTGTACTTAATGTGTTATAAGCTCCGGCATGACTCTAATTTCAATGTTTGGATCTGCGGCATTCAAGTACAAGTGGAGTACGGATGTCGACTATCGAATACTGGAATTTGGATCGTGACATTTTGGTATCAGAGCCGAGGGTTAAAACTTTAGCTCATGAGTATAACACATTAAGTAGCTCATTAGAGATAGGGTGAAGTATACCCTAGAATGAGTAATCCCTAAGATATCCGTTTGAATGCCTCAGTTAATTCTCTTACTATTCACTGGTAGTAAGTATGAGTGCAAGAAGTGAACGAGATAGGGGACAGGGGAGTACCACTATAGATGGTCAATACCATGCAACAACGAAAATATCTTTCTTCTCAATCTCCTTTGATTTGATTTCAAATTCTTTTCATTGCTTCGTAGTAGCTGCAAGGAGAAGTTTCGGTGTGAAGGTGGCCCAACGAATCGTCGTAGAAGATTCTTACTTCGTATCCATCGGTTTCTTATCAGCTTTTCGATCTAAACTCTAATGAATTTGAAAATTTTAAATTAAATAAATTGGAAATTTTAAATTAAGTTAAATTGGTTAATAGAATATGAAGCTAAAATTGAATTGTATCAATAAAACGATATCGGTTAAAACCAAAGTTGAAATTCTATCGTAATTTCTTGTGTTGATCAAAGTCCGAGGAGGGACAAGTTATATTTATACTTTGTGGTATCCCGTTTTGAATTCAGAATCCATATCTAGCGTTTGAAAATTATGGAAGATTAAATCCATTTATCTATTCTCTGGGATCCGATATATTCTACGAACGATTAGTTATCCTTCGAACTAATCAATGCCTTGCATATTCGTGGACCGGTGGACCCGAATATCTTGTGTAATATTGTATAAGTTCGTTCTCATATTTGAGATATTCTGAATTGGTAAACCGAATGCAAAATAAATATTTCTATCTAATTTGAGCAATCATTTATTTATCTATCATCTATTCTTTCTCGTCTCCCTTACAAATTTCGGGGACGAAATTATTTTAGGGGGGAATCTGTAACATTCCTGAAATTTACCAAGTTTAATTTGGCAGTTTAATTTATTTTTGAAAATAAATTGTGAATTAATTAGAGATTTCTGGAATAGATAAATAATTTTTTTGATTTTAAATAGGAAATTTAATTTGAAATTCAAGCATAAGTAGCTTACAAATAAATATTGGGAATGAATATAAATTTATTTAAAATGTAAGCACAAGTATTTTATAAACAAATATTGAATTTAAAAATAAAATGTATTAATTTTCAAATATAATATTTTTAAGATTTAATTCTCTTATACAAATAAATGTGACTATTGTTAATGTGAAACTAAAAATTTTAAATCCTTCTTTTCTTTTAAAAGTTATACAATAATAAATAATAAACAAAATATACATGAAACAAGAAATAAAAGTTAAAATAATATATATATATATATATATATATGGATAATTATTTGTAAAAGAAGTATAATAGTTTGAAATAAGTTTAGTATTCTTTTTTTCTTTTCTTTAAGTTATGCAAATGATATTATACACGTACAAATGAATAAAGAAGTACATTTAATTTTAAAGTGAATATGATTAAAAAAAGGAATGTTTTATAAAGTAAGAATGATATAAAATTTTATATAAAAAGTATCTTTTATCTTTGAAAATTACAAATGTAAACTTACATAAGGAAGTAAAGGCAATCAACATGCATTTAGGTTTCATAATCAATTTTTTACACATGGCATTCAAATTTTTTTTTGAATAAAATAATGGAATTTAAAATTATGAAAACTTTTCAGTTTCGCATATGTCATTATTAAACTTCTCACCAAATCTGAAAGAATAGTAAAGCAAAGATTTGAGAATCACACATCTAAATGTCAAAGGAAAATAAAATTTACAAAGTTTGTAAATAGAAACCAGACCAAAGAAAAAAATGAAGAGAACTGAAAAACAAATCTATTCAAAAAAACAAAGGAAAAGGAAATCGGCATGAATAAAATGTAAAGAAGAGATCATAAACAAATTCAAGCAAAGCAAAGGAATTCAAAAAAAACTTTCAACCCGGAAATTTAAATGCAGATTCAACTTGAAAGCAAACTTGGAAGAAAACAGTTTCTCTGGAAAAAGGGAATGAAGGGAAGTAAATTTCTTTTTTAAATTTGAATCTTATGTTAGTAATCAGTAACTAAAACAAGATTTAAACAATAATGTTCAATGAATTACTTGCAGGAAAATCAGGTCCAAGACTTAAGTTAATTCTATTTTCAAGTGGCAGAGAAAAAGAAAACTTCTTCGTTATTAAACTGTAAGTAAAAAAACAAAAATTGTTGTTATTGTTGAAGTAAATAAGAAAATACAATAGGAAATAAGAAAAATTTCTTCTTACAAACTTTGCAGATAAAAGCTTCGAAAGATTAAAGAAGAAAAAAAAGTTTCCAGAAAAAACCTTTTCTATGGCTCCTCTGTCAACATATTTCAGGTGAGCAAACTCATTCAAAACCCATCTATATATTTTGATGCCTGAGTTGGTGAAGTACTTTGTGAAAAGTGATTGTTAGTTGATAATTATGTCAGTATGCTTGTATGAATATGTGTGCAAAATTGTGCGTGCCTCCTGTATAAGGTGATCATTTTTGTTCATTGCTCATAGTTTTTTTTAAAAAAAAATCATGTTCAAAGAATTTCAAAGCACCATACCCAAATGATTTTGGGCTATAAAATCTGAATGAAAGATGGTTGTTATAGGTAATATCATTCAAAAAGTTAGTTCCAAGTGTTTAAATTGAATATTCATTTAGAAAATGGAAAATATTCAGTGATGACCAAAATAAGTGGAAAATCAATCAGTGTAATTCCAAGTTTCAAAATCATAACTTCACTCAAAATTATAAATAATGATTTTTGGTAAAATTTTCGTGATTTTTAGGTTTGAAATTCAAACGAAATCGTGAGTTGAACAAAATGGGTATTTTCGTCAGAATCTGATGATCAACGACGAGTTGGGCGTCGCGATTAGGGGTGAAGCTTGCTGGTACGTTAGTGGATACGAGAAAATACCATATGATTTTATTTCGCATCATAGTGATTGGAAAATGGCATTTTAGGGTTTAAGAACCCAAATTGGTCGAGGTGCTCATCGTGTTCGTATAAGCTACAAGTGTTGATCGAGGTGAATCGAAGCTGTGGGAATCGATGCGTTGGAGTGTTGAGAAGCTTTGGACGAATTCACGTTATTTCTGATGGTCTGGGTCATCGGCGTCGAGGATTTTTTCGATGATAGTGTGGTGGTTCCAGTGGTCTCGAGCAGTTCGATTTTGATTCGCTGCCCGACCAGCGAATTAAAGTGATCGTTCGCGATGATAGGGTGGTCTTTGACTTGGTGGCGGTATCGGCGTCGACCTATCGTGGTTGGAGTTATCGTGCGCATGCACGATTGTGCCTGATGGTTGATTCTGGGTAGATCGAGTTTGAAGGAAGAAGAAGGGGGCGACTCGACGTTGAACTCGAGAAAAGGGACGATGGGCTCGAGTTGATTCAGGGGTGTTCGCGTAGACAAGTGCTTTCCAGGTTCTAAATTATTAAATAAAAAAATAAAAAAAGGGGAAGAATTCGGGTTGTTCTGGGAAAAAGTCGAAGTCGAGTTCGTGAATCTGACGGTTTGGCTCGTGTAGATGAAAGTATGGCTCAGGGAGTAATAGTACAACAAGTTTTTCTTATTTATTATTTTAGTCAAATATTTAACAAGTTTAAACTATCTAGATGTTTAAAACAAGTTTGACAAATATAGGAGGGGAAACCAATGATGAATTAAATAAAGTTTTCAAATTTATTAATCATATTTTAGAAGTAAAAATGAAAATTTAATAAGTTTTTAACAAAGTTGCAAAATTTAAATTTTTAAGTTAAACATTAAAAATTTATTTGTTTTTAAATAATATAGATATTATGTATTTTAGTCTTATTGCTTTCGAGAAGAATCTAATAATTAATTATTAGGATAGGTGATTAATTCTCAATATAATTAAATTAAAGGGTTATTTGTATAATCAAAGTGATTTGTTAAAATTTATTAATCCATTAATAATTAAGGTAAAATAATTACATGATTTGGGTTAATTAAATTGTAACGACCCGGAATTTTAAACGGCTAATTTGCAATATTTAAACTGGATTTAGATATTTAATTTGAGCTTTAATTTGATTTCAATATGAACAGTTTGGTTTTATATGATAGAAAGGATTCAGAATTTAAGTATAACGACGTATTGAATTAATTAATTATTAAAATAGAATTGAATATCGGATAAAATATTAAATCAGGGGTAGTAAGCTAGTTTAAAATATTTTAAAGGCTTATAGAATTTATATTAATAATACTGAAAATAATAGATGAGTTAAAATTTGAATTTTACAGTATTTTGTCCGATTTTAAAATTACGTCGTTTAAATTGACGTTTAAAATAGCCATCAGAGGCACAGTCTCGGAATTCGACAAAACTAGTTCCATTGGATCTGTAATATTGTATTATTTTCGGATTTCAAATTTCGTAATTTTTGGAGCTATCGTGTGATCGTACGGAATGTAAACGCCTAGAAAATGATTAATTGAATTAATTTTAATAGTCGATCTAAAAAGCTATCATCTCCATATGCCTGAATTAGCACTCGAAACTTTTTTCATTGAGTTTGGAATAGGTGTATAACATTATAGACGCCGAGCGGCACACGTCGATAGGAGGTCAGGATTTTGAATTGCGTAATTCGAAAAGATTTTAATTTAAAGTTTAAAATAAAATTAATCAAGCTTCCACAACACACTTTCGTCCCATCAGAACACTGTTGTTCTTCTTCTCCCATGCGCTTTCTTTTTTCTTTAATAACGCGATGTTTCTCGCTTCTTTTTTTCAATCAGTTGGACGATAATAATAATGGTCGCTTCCCTTCTTTATAATCGCAAATTCCCTTATCATATTTTAATCGATTAGCCTTTCCGTTTCCCCTATTCTACCCTCAAGCCGAATTCAACGGCATTTAAAAAAAATTAAGGGTGTCAAGCGAAATCGAATGGGGGGAGCACGCGAACCGATTCGTGTTTGTGCTTTTGGCCGAGCCCTGATTTGAAGCTTGGTCTCGAATCGAAGAGGGCGGCGGCGATGTTGGCAGGCTAGGATGATGGTATTTGTCACTGTGAAGTTCGGTGAGATTTCGACGTCGCGTCGTTGCTTGGGTGCTTCGGCGTCTTGGGAAAGGAGTGGTGCAGTGTATGCGAGTGGCCGCGGCATATGATTGGAGGCAAGGCTTCGCGTGGGGCTTGGTGACGACGTACGCGACAAGAAGCCTGGAAGCTCGCGACGAAGTCGTTTCGAATGGCAGCATCTTGGAGGTGAGGCTGATGAGGGTTTTGCGCGTGGTTCAGTGAGGTATAATTATATATTGTTATACACTTAGTTAGTTAATTAAAGTTTTGAATTTGAGGATTAATTTAAAATTTACAGTAAGTAGGATTTGGATTTTGTAAACAAAAAGGGGATTTTTAAAGTAAAGTTAAAATCTTTTCCATTAAAATGTAAATTATATATTAGGAAGATAAATTTATTTTCTTTCGAATAAAATTATTTATATATATATATATATATATATATATATATATATATATATATATATATATATTTAGGCAAGGCATGATTTTTATATCTATAGGACTTTAAAAAATAATAAAGATTAGAATTTTAAAATAAGTATATACCTCTACATTTTAAATATTGCAAGTTCATTTAAAAATATTTTACTTAGGTGATTAATTTGTTAATTTACTTATTTGTTGAAATAAATCGTTAGTTAAATTAAATTATCAAAGTTAAAGAATAATTTTTTTTAAACGGCAATAAATTGTTCGATTGGTTCAAAATATTAATAAAATCATATAATTGTTTATATAAGGTCAAAAGTCAAGAAATCGAGTCAAGATTGGAAAGGATTGCAACTTAAAAGCAAAGGTGAGACTTTCTCACTCATTTGGATGCCATAGATTAAATTTGAATGTTAAATTTAAATCATTGGTTGTGTTTGGTTGATTATAATAGTTCATTCGTTGGATGATTTTATAAACCCATATACCGTGATATCCCACTTTGAAGTGAAATTGATATTTTATGTTGTGCTAACATCTGTGGGTGCAGGGAAAACAGGTTGGAGGGATCCAACAGGATTCCTCAAAGATATTTATTTATTATATAAATATATGTTGTCATATGACAGGATGGATGAATTGATATGGATTTGTATATGAATTGAATTATTAAGCGTTAAATAACATAAAATTGGAATTTGATTATTTTTAAAATACCATAAATAATTTAATTGAAGGAAGTAAAAAGAAATTTAAATTAAACAAATACTTATTCAGCATTTAGATTTACTTCTATTGAGAATAAAGTAAAATAAAAAGATATATTTATCACCTTGAATATACTTAAAATGGTTAAGGTGGAGTTTAGAACAAATTAAATTAAATATAAAAGATTCAAGGAAATATTAGAATCAACGAGTGAACTTGAAGCAAAGCGAAATTTTGTTAAGAAATAAAGGAACTTTATTAAGAAGTGAAATAAGATTTTATTTAAGAAATAATATGGAATTGTATTGAAGAATGAAATTATAAAAATAGGATTTTTGGAATAAATTGCTTATATAAATAAATGAAAATCTCAGGGCAATTATAAATTTATAAACAGAGTTTATAAATGGAATAGAAAGTTATCTGTGGATATGTGAGGAGTTAAGTTATGGCGAGGACTTAATTTGAGTTATGGAAATTTGTTTTGAAAGGAAATAGTAAAATATTTTCGAAAATAAGAAATGAGAATAAGGTCAAGAGGAATTTATGGATGAATATTGGATTTTCTAAAAATATAAATTTGTTGTAAAGGATTATTTTTTTAAAATTATTTTTACTATATTATATAATTTGAATAGAACTATTTTCTAGATTTAGAATATTCCAGAAAAGTTATTTTAATACTTAGTATTTATCAAATTAAATTTTAGTTTTCTATATCAGCTTTGTAAATTTGTCAATAACTAGATATGATTTTAATATTTAAATTTAATTTTATCTTAAACCATAACTTGAAAAATAAATCTATTATTCTTATTTTTATAAGTCGAGATGTATTAAAAAAAATGTTTTGAAAATCCAATTACAAATCCTCTTGTGAAGTAAAGAAAATGTAATTAATTTGAATAATATTAAGGGATTTTATAAAGGGGTTTGAGAACTTGAATAAATCCCAAATATAAGATAAGTGAATTTCGAGGTGAGATAAAATTCACAAGAAGAGCAGGAATGAAATCAGAAATATTAATAAGCTAAATGGCTTTGGAAAATTTACAAATGAGACTGTAAATGATTTTTGAGGAAAGAAATAAGAGATAAAGAAATATTTTCCAAGTTTTAAGAACTATTGAAGTGGGAAAATATTATAAATGGTTGGCAAAGTCTTAAATGGTTCCACGAGAAATAGAGTGAATTGAATCTAATTCAAGGCACTGAAATATAAAGATAATATCTTAAGTAGATATTTGAGATAAATAATTTAAGGAAAATTATTTAAGACTTGATTGTTGCTTGTGAATGATTATTTGATAGTTAAATCACCGATTATCAATATTGGATAATGCATTGATTGTTTCAAAGAGTCCGGGATCAGATTTAATTATCCGAAAACCACTTCGATCCGGTTTGGACGATTATGAATGGAGTCCGTGAAGAGTTGAAGACGGTGATTCGGTTTGTCTAGACCCCGGACAACTTGTATGGACGAATGCTTCCAGAACATCGTGAGGTGGACGATGAGCATTCTATGTGGGACTCGTTCTTGAAAGGTAACGCTTAGCCTCAAGCCTCATCATCCGGGAATGGCTAAAACTGGGGAGGTGCAGCAAGGCTTCATGGGTAGCCCCCATTGGAGAGTGAGGTTTCCCCTGTCTAGATGTCCCTTTTTATTTCGTCTTAGTGGGTGGTTGGTCGCGCCAACCACAGAGTGATCTTGCTTGGGACTGTCCAGTAAGGGATGGTTCCGGTCTTGTGTTGCAGGGGAGTTAGGGTGGCTCCTCGGTACTCTGATCCAGACCAGGTACTGTGACGGGCGGTACCCCGATAGCCCAGCCATTGTATGAAACCCAATCACCAATAAGCGCCTGTACGGTTTAGGTTGTGCCCAACTATTGCTGAAACGTGAGATACAAGCATTTCAGCTAGATTCTTTTTTATTTTCTATAGACACAATTATAATATCAGACGAATTTAATAAAAATGTTTTGGCTATTGTAAGGTAAAAACCCGACATGTTTATTTGTGTCGTGGTCTTACGAGATGCTTTTGATTTTCAAAGGATTTTTGAAAATATAATAATCCAATTGAGTGTGATTTCTCATGCTGGTTTTCCAGACTGACTCGGGTGTTGTTTTATATGATGCTCGGGTCAGACCGAGTTAAACAGGATTAGGTTAACAGCTAAGGAGCTCAGGAGACGAGCTGATGACAGAGCGTACTTCCGTATTTGACTATTATTTCTGCTGCGTATGGACAAATATTGAGTTGTCTCTGTATGGATGTTTGTTGTACTCTGATGATGGTATGTACGTATATGTATACAGTACAGATTTCTTTGTATTTAAAAGCTGTTATTATATATTATATTTTGTCCCGTTGCGATTGTGAGACTCTGATATTATTTTCTTTCTTCTTCTTCTATCTCTTTCTTCTTTTTACCCAAAGACTCGTACTTTTGTGCCACTTTGGGCAGAACTGTTGTGGGATTTTGTTAGTTCAAAGGGGTACGGATTTGCGGGCCTTTACACTTGGTATCAGAGCTGAAAGGTTAAGCGAGAACCTTGGCTCTGGTGGGAATTACTCATTGGAGATAGAGTCATTAGTACTCTAGAATGAGTTTGAGTGTATTAATAGATATGAGAGCGTATTTGTTAGTGAATACAAAATGATTTTATATTGTGTTGATTGATTTATTGAGTGGCATATGAATCTTCTACAGCGCAGTCTGCAAAACTGTGCCGAAGGGGTTTCTAAACACTTGAATAGAACAATTCGACACAATATTGTTTTCGAAAGCGGGTAAATGAAATAATTTTACCCAAAATACATTTTGATATAAAAAGAAATAATTTTCTGCAAATTATTATATATAATTAAAGTGTTTGGATGATAGTATTATAGGAATAAATTAATAAAATTTGAATGTGATTAAAATGGTAAAATAGAAATTAAATGTGAATTGGAAGACAAAATCAAATTGGATTGAAATTAATTAAGCTAAGTAAATGGAAGTAAGTTGAATTAATCTGGAATAAAATTCAGTTCTGTTTGAATTAAGTTGAAATCGAACTTAAAGGAAATGAATGGAGATATGGATGATATTAAATGAAATTATATTCTTACTTAATTAAATCCAAGTGAATTGGTGGATTAAAGAGTATGGTATGATGCTAGATTTAACAGAAGTTAAGTTAAATAAGAATTGGATTGCAATAAAATTCAATTGAGTTGTAAATAATATTGAGCGAAATTAAAATTCTTACTTTAACAAGTGAAAGTAAGTTGAATAAGAAATTGTTTGGGGTGAATGAATTTAAAATAGCCCGTAAGGTTAAAAAGCATTGAAATAGAAATATATACTTGGCTAAGTAAAATATAATATTTCGAATTAAAAGTAGAAGATGAATGAGATTGATTGTTAATGGATGGAAATGTGAATATAAATAAGTGTGTGACTTATAAATCTAAAGGAGCGAAATCCCAACCCAAATAGAAAAAAAATCAAAGTAAGTTGAAATAAAATTGAATTGGAATAAATATATTCCGATAGCTTATAGAGAGTTGACAACCCATTGTTTAAGAATATTTTTAGCTGTAAATAAGTGTTCAATCTCGAGTTAAAAAGAAATATGAATATATTCAAGCTTAGATGGGTAGAAATGTGAGAAAATATAATTGTGTGACTTATTAAAGGAAAATAAATAAATAAATGGAGAAGTTAAATAGTAAGCCAAAATAAAATTGTTATGTATTGGAGAATGAAATAAAAATACAATCTTGAATTATAAAATATTGAATTGTAAATTGGAAGTGAGCTAGTGGAATAACTAATTATTTAATGCAGATGGAAATGGAACTAATTTAGAATAAATTGGTTAATTGAATATGTTAATGAGATTTAAATTCGTTAAATAGAAGTTTGATTATGAGGTAATAATGGAGTTGGGAATGAACTCAAGTTATAAATAAAATTCAACTGGGATTGGTAGTGAATTAAATATAAGTGGAATGCTGTGGAATTGGATTGAAATAATGATGGTTCGAATTTGCAATAAAATCCAATTCGAGTATAAATAAGTTAAACATGACTTTGTTATTATCAAAATAAATTCAGATGAATTGGGTATGGAAATTTGGAATTTAAATGGATTATGAGAATGGCTGATTGAATTAAATGGAATTTGATTAGATGAGAATCAAACTAAAATGGAAATGAACTGGAGTATGAAGTTGAAATAAGTAACTTGACTTCAGTTAAAAATAATAGAAGCATGGCTTCGAGTAAGGGTGAAGGCCATTAAATGAAAATCTGGGTGAATTTAATTTGGGCAGTGATTATTAATTTATAAGCATGGAATATTGAGCTTAATAAAATGGTTTGTCTGGAACCAATGCAGAGATGAAATAAAATGCAAATGTATGGTGTGTAATAAATTAGAATGGACTTTAAAATGATAAGTAAATTGAATTAAGTAGAACTTGAATAAATAATATTCAACGTATATTGTTAGTAAACTAAATTGGACCATTGTCAAATGAAACAAGAATGGATGGAATTACAAATAAAATTCAACAGAGTTGCAATAAAATTGGAAATGGGCTTATAATTAAATAAATAGATTCGGAAGTGAACTGTGAATGTGAATTAAAATTTAAAATGAACAAGTGGTTAAATAAATAGAATTATTGGTGAAACGGATTTGAAATAATAATAATAATAATAATCAAATCAAGGATTTAAAATGGGGATTGTTCACAAGTAAAATAAACTTGGGCAATGAGATTGAAATAAGTCAAAGAAAAATAAATAACTTAAGCAAATAATTGAATATAAGCTCGGCTTAAGTAATTATGTTAATGGTTATTTAATGGAATGTTTCCAAGCTGAATAAAGTTGTTTCGAAAGAAACCTATACAAACATATTAAATAAAATACAGTGTATGGTTATGAATAAGTTTAAATGAAAACGAAACCAAATATGAATTGTGTGGGAATCAATTTTAAATGATTGTAAAACTAAAGAAATTGATGTTTGAATAAATATCGTCGAATTTCTTAAATTGATCGTTCGACGTAAACGAAAGTAAATATAATTCTATGGAATGATAAAGTAAATAAAAATTTGACTTGTGAATCAAATGCAATGAATATGTGTTGGTTAGATTAAAAATGAATAGAATGTAAGAAAATGATGTTAAAAATCATTCCGAATTGGATAGGATAATATAGAAATCGAGTAAAGCAATTGGGTTAGTATTGAGACTTTATTATTTGCTTATGGAAACTGGTGTGTATGTTGTTTATAAAAAATAAACTTGTGATTATTAGCTGATAGAAGTAGCATGGATTGATTTTGAAATCAATTAACTTTGAAATGAATTGTATGGATATAATTATGAATTGAAAATAAGCAAATGAGTTGTTAATCACTTGTGTTGAATGCAAATGGTATGTGAAACAGTTAAAAACAAATTGAACTAGTTGGAAAACTTCGCAAACGGCTTATGGAAGTATTTTTAATGCATTACATATGTTATAGTTGTGTTGTAGCTGTTTAAATAAATGAAATGTTATAAATTTCACAAATATGTCACTTGTATGTTGAAATTGAGTAAGTACAGGTACCAGAAGACCGTTCAGCGAGAGTTTGGGGCACACAAATGCTTAATTAATTACGATGTTTGCTTAAAATACTAAATAAAGTACGCCTACACAATACGAACTAGGAAATATGAACTGTTTTTGGTTTTCCGACCGTGTGGGTCGATGTATACATATATATCTCTCTTGTAAAATTTCAAAAGCTCCTCCGTACAAGGGAGACTCTGCCAAAGTATTTCAGAAATTTTGGGAGTTAGAAATTTTTTGAAATTTTTTGGGAATTATTTTTACTAACGACAAAACGATTTAAAATTGGAATTGGAATAAAGGATTTTGGAAGTGGAGTTGGGGATAAATTGTTTTGGTCGAAACTAATTGTTTAGTTGTAACTAAAGATGGAAAAGTGAATATGAAATTTTCACTAAGGGGGTTTGAAAAAGTAAATGTGTTTGGGGGCATTCTTTTATGTTAGTAATTTCGGGGACGAAATTCTTTTAAGGGGGTAGGAATGTAACGACCCGGATTTTTGAATGGCTAATTTGCAATATTTAAATTGGATTTAAATATTTAATTTGAGCTTTAATTTGATTTGAATATGAACAGTTTGGTTTTATATGATAGAAAGGATTCAGAATTTAAGTATAACGACCTATTGAATTAATTAATTAATTATTAAAATAGAATTGAATATCGAATAAAATATAAAGGCTTATAGAATTTATATTAATAATACTGAAAACAATAGATGAGTTAAAATTTGAATTTTACAGTGGTTTGTCCGATTTTAAAATTACGTCGTTTAAATTGACGTTTAAAATAGCCATCAGAGGCACAATCTCGGAATTCGACAAAACTAGTTCCATTAGATCTGTAATATTGTATTATTGTCGGATTTCAAATTTCGTAATTTTTGGAGCTATCGTGTGATCGTATGGAATGTAAACGCCTAGAAAATAATTAATTGAATTAATTTTAATAGTCGATCTAAAAAGCTATCTTCTCCATACGACTGAATTAGCACTCGAAACTTTTTTTCATTGAGTTCAGAATAGGTGTATAACATTATAGACGCCGAGCGACACATGTCGATAGGAGGTCAGGATTTTGAATTGCGTAATTCGAAAAGATTTTAATTTAAAGTTTAAAATAAAATTAATCAAGCTTCCACAACACACTTTCGTCCCATCAGAACAATGTTGTTCTTCTTCTCCCGTACACTTTCTTTTTTCTTTAATAACGCGATGTTTCTCGCTTCTTTTTTTCAATCAGTTGGGACGATAATAATAATGGCCGCTTCCCTTCTTTATAATCGCGAATTCCCTTATCATATTTTAATCGATCAGCCTTTCCGTTTCCCCTATTCTACCCTCAAGCCGAATTCAACGGCATTTAAAAAAATTAAGGGTGTCGAGCGAAATCGAATGGGGGGAGCATGCGAACCGATTCGCGTTCGTGCTTTTGGCCGAGCCCTGATTTGAAGCTTGGTCTCGAATCGAAGAGGGCGGCGGCGATGTTGGCAGGCTAGGATGATGGTATTTGTCGATGTGAAGTTCGTTGAGATTTCGACGTCGCGTCGTTGATTGGTTGGTGCGGCGTCTTGGGGAAGGAGAGGTGCAGTGTATGCGAGTGGCAGCGGCATATGATTGGAGGCGCGGCTTCGCGTGGGGCTTGGTGACGACGTGCGCGACAGGAAGCCTGGAAGCTCGCGGCGAAGTCGTTTCGAATGGCAGCACCTTGGAGGCGACGCGGACGAGGGTTTTGCGCGTGGTTCAGTGAGGCATAATTATATATTGTTATACACTTAGTTAGTTAATTAAAGTTTTAAATTTGAGGATTAATTTAAAATTTACAGTAAGTAGGATTTGGATTTTGTAAACAAAAAGGGTATTTTTACAGTAAAGTTAAAATCTTTTCGGTTAAAATGTAAATTATATATTAGGAAGATAAATTTATTTTCTTTCGAATAAAATTATATATATATATATATATTTAGGCAAGGCATGATTTTTATATCTATAGGACTTTAAAAAAAATAAAGATTAGATTTTTAAAATAAGTATATACCTCTACATTTTAAATATTGCAAGTTCATTTAAAAATATTTTACTTAGGTTATTAATTTGTTAATTTACTTATTTATTGAAATAAATCGTTAGTTAAATTAAATTATCAGAGTTAAAGAATAATTTTTTTTAAATGGCAATAAATTGTTCGATTGGTTCAAAATATTAATAAAATCATATAATTGTTTATATAAGGTCAAAAGTCAAGAAATCGAGTCAAGATTGGAAAGGATTGCAACTTAAAAGAAAAGTTGAGACTTTCTCACTCATTTGGATACCATAGATTAAATTTGAATGTTAAATTTAAATCATTGGTTGTGTTTGGTTGATTATAATAGCTTATTCGTTGGATGATTTTATAAATCCATATACCGTGATATCCCACTTTGAAGTGAAATTGATATTTTATGTTGTGCTAACATCTGTGGGTGCAGGGAAAACAGGTTGGAGGGATCCAACAGGATTCCTCAAAGATATTTATTTATTATATAAATATATGTTGTCATATGACAGGATGGATGAATTGATATGGATTTGTATATGAATTGAATTATTAAGCGTTAAATAACGTAAAATTGGAATTTGATTATTTTTAAAATACCATAAATAATTTAATTGAAGGAAGTAAAAAGAAATTTAAATTAAACAAATATTTATTCAGCATTTAGATTTACTTCTATTGAGAATAAAGTAAACTAAAAAGATATATTTATCACCTTGAATATACTTAAAATTGTTAAGGTGGAGTTTGGAACAAATTAAATTAAATATAAAAGATTCAAGGAAATATTAGAATCAACGAGTGAATTTGAAGCAAAGCGAAATTTTATTAGGAAATAAAAGAACTTTATTAAGAAGTGAAATAAGATTTTATTTAAGAAATAATATGGAATTGTATTGAAGAATGAAATTATAAAAATAGGATTTTTGGAATAAATTGCTTATATAAATAAATGAAAATCTCAGGGGAATTATAAATTTATAAACAGAGTTTATAAATGGAATAGAAAGTTATCTGTGGATATGTGAGGAGTTAAGTTATGGCGAGGACTTAATTTGAGTTGTGGAAATTTGTTTTGAAAGGAAATAGTAAAATATTTCCGAAAATAAGAAATGAGAATAAGGTCAAGAGGAATTTATGGATGAATATTGGATTTTCTAAAAATATAAATTTGTTTTAAAGGATTATTTTTTTAAAATTATTTTTACTATATTATATAATTTGAATAGAACTATTTTCTAGATTTAGAATATTCCAGAAAAGTTATTTTAATACTTAGTATTTGTAAAATTAAATTTTAGTTTTCTATATCAGCTTTGTAAATTTGTCAATAACTGGATATGATTTTAATATTTAAATTTAATTTTATCTTAAACAATAACTTGAAAAATAAATCTATTATTCTTATTTTTATAAGTCAAGATGTATTAAAAAATATGTTTTGAAAATCCAATTACAAATCCTCTTGTGAAGTAAAGCAAATGTAATTAATTTGAATAAGATTTTTTAGGGATTTCATAAAGGGGTTTGAGAACTTGAATAAATCCCAAATATAAGATAAGTGAATTTCGAGGTGAGATAAAATTCACAAGAAGAGCAGGAATGAAATTTGAAATATTAATAAGCTAAATGGCTTTGGAAAATTTACAAATGAGACTGTAAATGATTTCTGAGGAAAGAAATAAGAGATAAAGAAATATTTTCCAAGTTTTGAGAACTATTGAAGTGGGAAAATATTATAAAAGGTTGGCAAAGTCTTAAATGGTTCCACGAGAAATAGAGTGAATTGAATCTAATTTCGAGGCATTGAAATATGAAGATAATATCTTAAGTAGATATTTGAGATAAATAATTTAAGGAAAATTATTTAAGACTTGATTGTTGCTTGTGAATGATTATTTGATAGTTAAATCACCGACTATCAATATTGGATAATGCGTTGATCGTTTCGAAGAGTCCGGGATCGGATTTAATTATCCGAAAACCACTTTGATCCGGTTTGAACGATTATGAATGGAGTCCGTGAAGAGTTGAAGACGGTGATTCGGTTTGTCCAGACCCCGGACAACTTGTATGGACGAATGCTTTCAGAACATCGTCAGGTGGACGATGAGCATTCTATGTGGGACTCGTTCTTGAAAGGTAACGCTTAGCCTCAAGCCTCATCAACCTGGAATGGCTAAAACTGGGGAGGTGCAGCAAGGCTTCGTTGGTAGCCCCCATTGGAGAGTGAGGTTTCCCCCGTCTAGATGTCCCTTTTTATTTCATCATTGTGGGTGGTTGGTCGCGCCAACCACAGGGTGATCTTGCTTGGGACTGTCCAGTAAGGGATGGTTCCGGTCTTGTGTTGCAGGGGAGTTAGGGTAGCTCCTCGGTACTCTGATCTAGACCAGGTACTGTGACGGGTGGTACCCCGGTAGCCCAGCCATTGTATGAAATCCAATCACCAATAAGCGCCTGTACGGTTTTGGTTGTTCCCAACTATTGCCGAAACGTGAGATGCAAGCATTTCAGCTAGATTCTTTTTTATTTTCTATAGACACTATTATAATATCAGACGAATTTAATAAAAATGTTTTGGCTATTGTAAGGTAAATACCCGACATGTTTATTTGTGTCGTGGTCTTACGAGATGCTTTTGATTTTCAAAGGATTTTTGAAAATATAATAATCCAATTGAGTGTGATTTCTCACGATGGTTTTCCATACTGACTCCGGTGTTGTTTTATATGATGCTCGGGTCAGACCAAGTTAAACATGATTAGGTTAACAGCTAAGGAGCTCAAGAGACGAGCTGATGACAGAGCGTACTTCCGTATTTGACTATTATTTCTGCTGTGTATGGACAAATATTGAGCTGTCTCTGTATGGATGTTTGTTGTACTCTAATGATGGTATGTATGTATATGTATACAGTACAGATTTCTTTCTATTTAAAAGTTGTTATTATATATTATATTTTGTTCCGTTGCGATTGTGAGACTCTGATATTATTTTCTTTCTTCTTCTTCTATCTCTTTCTTCTTTTTACCCAAAGACTCGTACTTTTGTGCCACTTTGTGCAGAACTGTTGTGGGATTTTGTTAGTTCAAAGGGGTACGGATTTTCAGGCCTTTACACTTGGTATCAGAGCTGAAAGGTTAAGCGAGAACCTTGGCTCTGGTGGGAATTACTCATTGGAGATAGAGTCGTTAGTACTCTAGAATGAGTTTGAGTGTATTAATAGATATGAGAGCGTATTTTTTAGTGAATACAAAATGATTTTATATTATGTTGATTGATTTATTGAGTGGCATATGAACCTTCTTCAGCGCAATCTGCAAAACTGTGTCGAAGGGGTTTCTAAACACTTGAATAGAACAATTCGACACAATATTGTTTTCGAAAGCGGGTAAATGAAATAATTTTACCCAAAATATATTTGATATAAAAAGAAATAATTTTCTACAAATTATTATATATAATTAAAGTGTTTGGATGATAGTATTATAGGAATAAATTAATAAAATTTGAATGTGATTAAAATGGTAAAATAGAAATTAAATGTGAATTGGAAGATAAAATCAAATTGGATTGAAATTAATTTAAGGTAAGTAAATGGAAGTAAGTTGAATTAATCCGGAATAAAATTCAGTTCTGTTTGCATTAAGTTGAAATCGAACTTAAAGGAAATGAATGGAGATATGGATGATATTAAATGAAATTATATTCTTACTTAATTAAATCCAAGTGAATTGATGGACTAAAGAGTATGGTATGATGCTAGATTTAACAAAAGTTAAGTTAAATAAGAATTGGATTGTAATAAAATTAAATTGAGTTGTAAATAATATTAAGCGAAATTAAAATTCTTACTTTAACAAGTGAAAGTAAGTTGAATAAGAAATTGTTTGGGGTGAATGAATTTAAAATAGCCCATAAGGTTAAAAAGCATTGAAATAGAAATATATACTTGACTAAGTAAAATATAAAATTTCGAATTAAAAGTAGAAGATGAATGAGATTGATTGTTAATGGATGGAAATGTGAATATAAATAAGTGTGTGACTTATAAATCTAAAGGAGTGAAATCCCAACCCAAATAGAAAAAAAATGAAAGTAAGTTGAAATAAAATTGAATTGGAATAAATATATTCCGATAGCTTATAGAGAGTTGACAACCCATTGTTTAAGAATATTTTTAGCTGTAAATAAGTGTTCAATCTCGAGTGAAAAAGAAATATGAATATATTCAAGCTTAAATGGGTAGAAATGTGAGAAAATATAATTGTGTGACTTATAAGAGGAAAATAAATAAATAAATGGAGAAGTTAAATAGTAAGCCAAAATAAAATTGTTTTGTATTGGAGAATGAAATAAAAATACAACCTTGAATTATAAAATATTGAATTGTAAATTGGAAGTGAGCTAGTGGAATAATTAATTATTTAATGCAGATGGAAATGGAACTAATTTAGAATAAATTGGTTAATTGAATATGAAATGGGATTTAAATTGGTTAAATAGAAGTTTGATTATGAGGTAATAATGGAGTTGGGAATGAACTCAAGTTATAAATAAAATTCAACTGGGATTGGTAGTGAATTAAATATAAGTGGAATGTTGTGGATTGGATTGAAATAATGATGGTTTGAATTTGCAATAAAATCCAATTCGAGTATAAATAGGTTAAACCTGACTTTGTTATTATCAAAATAAATTCAGATGAATTGGGTATGGAAATTTGGAATTTAAATGGATTATGAGAATGGTGATTGAATTAAATGGAATTTGATTAGATGAGAATCAAATTAAAATGGAAATGAACTGGAGTATGAAGTTGAAATAAGTAACTTGACTTCATTTAAAATAATAGAAGCATGGCTTCGAGTAAGGGTGAAGGCCATTAAATGAAAACCTGGGTGAATTTAATTTGGGCAGTGATTATTAATTTATAAGCATGGAATATTGAGCTTAATAAAATGGTTTGTCTGGAACCAATGCAGAGATGAAATAAAATGCAAATGTATGGTGTGTAATAAATTAGAATGGACTTTAAAATGATAAGTAAATTGAATTAAGTAGAACTTGAATAAATAATATTCAACGTATATTGTTAGTAAACTAAATTGGACCATTGTCAAATGAAACAAGAATGGATGGAATTACAAATAAAATTCAACAGAGTTGCAATAAAATTGGAAATGGGCTTATAATTAAATAAATAGATTCGGAAGTGAACTGTGAATGTGAATTAAAATTTAAAATGAACAAGTGGTTAAATAAATAGAATTATTGGTGAAACGGATTTGAAATAATAATAATAATAATAATCAAATCAAGGATTTAAAATGGGGATTGTTCACAAGTAAAATAAACTTGGGCAATGAGATTGAAATAAGTCAAAGAAAAATAAATAACTTAAGCAAATAATTGAATATAAGCTCGGCTTAAGTAATTATGTTAATGGTTATTTAATGGAATGTTTCCAAGCTGAATAAAGTTGTTTCGAAAGAAACCTATACAAACATATTAAATAAAATACAGTGTATGGTTATGAATAAGTTTAAATGAAAACGAAACCAAATATGAATTGTGTGGGAATCAATTTTAAATGATTGTAAAACTAAAGAAATTGATGTTTGAATAAATATCGTCGAATTTCTTAAATTGATCGTTCGACGTAAACGAAAGTAAATATAATTCTATGGAATGATAAAGTAAATAAAAATTTGACTTGTGAATCAAATGCAATGAATATGTGTTGGTTAGATTAAAAATGAATAGAATGTAAGAAAATGATGTTAAAAATCATTCCGAATTGGATAGGATAATATAGAAATCGAGTAAAGCAATTGGGTTAGTATTGAGACTTTATTATTTGCTTATGGAAACTGGTGTGTATGTTGTTTATAAAAAATAAACTTGTGATTATTAGCTGATAGAAGTAGCATGGATTGATTTTGAAATCAATTAACTTTGAAATGAATTGTATGGATATAATTATGAATTGAAAATAAGCAAATGAGTTGTTAATCACTTGGGTTGAATGCAAATGGTATATGAAACAGTTAAAAACAAATTGAACTAGTTGGAAAACTTCGCAAACGGCTTATGGAAGTATTTTTAATGCATTACATATGTTATAGTTGTGTTGTAGCTGTTTAAATAAATGAAATGTTATAAATTTCACAAATATGTCACTTATATGTTGAAATTGAGTAAGTACAGGTACCAGAAGACCGTTCAGCGAGAGTTTGGGGCACACAAATGCTTAATTAATTACGTTGTTTGCTTAAATACTAAATAAAGTATGCCTACGCAATACAAACTAGGAAATATGAACTGTTTTTGGTTTTCCGACCGTGTGGGTTGATGTATACGTATATATCTCTCTTGTAAAATTGCAAAAGCTCCTCCGTACAAGGGAGACTCTGCCAAAGTATTTCATAAATTTTGGGAGTTAGAAATTTTTTGAAATTTTTTGGGAATTATTTTTACTAATGACAAAACGATTTAAAATTGGAATTGGAATTAAGGATTTTGGAAGTGGAGTTGGGGATAAGTTGTTTTGGTCGAAACTAATTGTTTAGTTGTAACTAAAGATGGAAAAGTGAATATGAAATTTTCACTAAGGGGGTTTGAAAAAGTTAATGTGTTTAGGGGCATTCTTTTGTGTTAGTAATTTCGGGGACGAAATTCTTTTAAGGGGGGAGAAATGTAACGACCCGGATTTTTGAATGGCTAATTTGCAATATTTAAACTGGATTTAAATATTTAATTTGAGCTTTAATTTGATTTGAATATGAACAGTTTGGTTTTATATGATAGAAAGGATTCAGAATTTAAGTATAACGACCTATTGAATTAATTAATTAATTATTAAAATAGAATTGAATATCGGATAAAATATAAAGGCTTATAGAATTTATATTAATAATACTGAAAATAATAGATGAGTTAAAATTTGAATTTTACAGTGGTTTGTCCAATTTTAAAATTACGTCGTTTAAATTGACGTTTAAAATAGCCATCAGAGGCACAGCCTCGGAATTCGACAAAACTAGTTCCATTGGATCTGTAATATTGTATTATTGTCGGATTTCAAATTTCGTAATTTTTGGAGCTATCGTGTGATCGTACGGAATGTAAACGCCTAGAAAATAATTAATTGAATTAATTTTAATAGTCGATCTAAAAAGCTATCTTCTCCATACGACTGAATTAGCACTCGAAACTTTTTTTCATTGAGTTCGGAATAGGTGTATAACATTATAGACGCCGAGCGGCACATGTCGATAGGAGGTCAGGATTTTGAATTGCGTAATTCGAAAAGATTTTAATTTAAAGTTTAAAATAAAATTAATCAAGCTTGCACATCACACTTTCGTCCCATCAGAACACTGTTGTTCGTCTTCTCCCATACGCTTTCTTTTCTCTTTAATAACGCGATGTTTCTCGCTTCTTTTTTTCAATCAGTTGGGATGATAATAATAATGGTCGCTTCCCTTGTTTATAATCACGAATTCCCTTATCATATTTTAATCGATCAGCCTTTCCGTTTCCCCTATTCTACCCTCAAGCCGAATTCAACGGCATTTAAAAAAAATTAAGGGTGTCGAGCGAAATTGAATGGGGGGAACACGCGAACCGATTCACCTTCTTGCTTTAGGCCAAGCCTTGATTTGAACTTGTTCACGAATCGAAGAGGGCGGCGGCGATGTTGGCAGGCTAGGATGATGGTATTTGTCGATATGAAGTTCGGTGAGATTTCGACGTCGCGTCGTTGCTTGGGTGGTGCGGCGTCTTGGGGAAGGAGAGGTGCAGTGTATGCGAGTGGCCGCGGCATATGATTGGAGGCGCGGCTTCGCGTGGGGCTTGGTGACGACGTGCGCGACAGGAAGCCTGGAACCTCACGACGAAGTCGTTTCGAATGACAGCATCTTGGATGCGACGCTGATGAGGGTTTTGCGCGTGGTTCAGTGAGGTATAATTATATATTGTTATACACTTAGTTAGTTAATTAAAGTTTTAAATTTGAGGATTAGTTTAAAATTTACAGTAAGTAGGATTTGGATTCTGTAAACAAAAAGGGGATTTTTACAGCAAAGTTAAAATCTTTTCCGTTAAAATGTAAATTATATATTAGGAAGATAAATTTATTTTCTTTCGAATAAAATTATATATATATATATATATATATTTAGGCAAGACATGATTTTTATATCTATAGGACTTTAAAAAAAATATAATTAGATTTTTAAAATAAATATATACCTCTACATTTTAAATATTGCTAGTTCATTTAAAAATATTTTACTTAGGTGATTAATTTGTTAATTTACTTATTTATTGAAATAAATCATTAGTTAAATTAAATTATCAGAGTTATTGAATAATTTTTTTTTAAACGGTAATAAATTGTTCGATTGGTTCAAAATATTAATAAAATCATATAATTGTTTATATAAGGTCAAAAGTTAAAAAATCGGGTCAAGATTGGAAAGGATTGCCACTTAAAAGCAAATGTGAGACTTTCTCACTCATTTGGATGCCATAGATTAAATTTAAATGTTAAATTTAAATCATTGGTTGTGTTTGGTTGATTTATAGTAGTTTATTCGCTGGATAATGTTATAAACCCATATACCGTGATATCCTACTTTGAAGTGAAATTGATATTTTATTTTTTGCTAACATCTGTGGGTGCAGGGAAAACAGGTTGGAGGGATCCAACATGATTCCTCAAAGATATTTATTTATTATATAAATATATGTTGTCATATGACAGGATGGATGAATTGATATGGATTTGTATATGAATTAAATTTATAAGCGTTAAATAGCATGAAATTGGAATTTGGTAATTTTTAAAATACCATAAATAATTTAATTGAAGGAAGTTAAAATGAAAATTAAATTAAACAAATATTTATTCAGGATTTAGATTTACTTCTATTGAGAATAAAGTAAAATAAAAGGATATATTTATCACCTTGAATATACTTAAAATGGTTAAGGTGGAGTTTGGAACAAATTGAATTAAATATAAAAGATTCAAGGAAATATTAGAATCAACGAGTAAATTTGAAGCAAACCGAAATTTTATTAAGAAATAAAAGAACTTTATTAGAAGTGAAATGGGATTTTATTTAAGAAATAATATGGAATTGTATTGAAGAATGAAATTATAAAAATAGGATTTTGGAATAAATTGCTTACACAAAGAAATGAAAATCTCATGGGAATTATAAATTTATAAACAGGGTTTATAAATGGAATCGAAAGTTATCTGTGGATATGTGAGGAGTTAAGTTATGGCGAGGACTTAATTTGAGTTATGGAAATTTGTTTTGAAAGAAAATAGTTGAATATTTCCGAAAATAAGAAATGAGAATAAAGTCAAGAGGAATTTATGGATGAATATTGGATTTTCTAAAAATATAAATTTGTTGTAAAGGATTATTTTTTTAATTTTTTTTTACTATATTATATAATTTGAATAGAACTATTTTCTAGACTTAGAATATTCCAGAAAAGTTATTTTAATACTTAGTATTTATAAAATTAAGTTTTAGTTTTCTATATCAGCTTTGTAAATTTGTCAATAACTGGATATGATTTTAATATTTAAATTTAATTTTATCTTAAACCATAACTTGAAAAATAAATCTATTATTCTTATTTTTGTAAGTCTAGATGTTTAAAAAAAATGTTTTGAAAATCCAATTATAAATCCTCTTGTGAAGTAAAGCAAATGTAATTAATTTGAATAAGATTTTTTAGGGATTTTATAATGGGGTTTGAGAACTTGAATAAATCCCAAATATAAGGTAAGTGAATTTCGAGGTGAGATAAAATTCACAAGAAGAGCAGGAATGAAGCCTGAAATATTAATAAGCTAAATGGCTTTGGAAAATTTACAAATGAGACTGTAAATGATTTTTGAGGAAAGAAATAAGAGATAAAGAAATATTTTCCAAGTTTTGAGAACTACTGAAGTGGGAAAATATGATAAATGGTTGGCAAAGACTTAAATGGTTCCACGAGAAATAGAGTGAATTGAATCTAATTCAAGGCATTGAAATATGAAGATAATATCTTAAGTAAATATTTGAGATAAATAATTTAAGGAATATTATTTAAGACTTGATTGTTGCTTGTGAATGATTATTTGATAGTTAAATCACCGACTATCAATATTGGACAATGCGTTGATCGTTTCGAAGAGTCCGAGATCGGATTTAATTATCCAAAAACCACTTCGATCCGGTTTGAACGATTACGAATGATGTCCGTGAAGAGTTGAAGATGGTGATTCGGTTTGTCCAGACCCAAGGTAACTTGTATGGACGAATGCTTTCAGAACATCGTCAGATGGACGATGAGCATTCTAAATGGGACTCCATCTTAAAAGGTAACGCTTAGCCTCAAGCCTCATCAACCAGGAATGGCTAAAATAGGGGATGTGAAGCAAGGCTTCGTTGGTAGCCCCCATTGGAGAGTGAGGTTTCCCGTGTCTAGATGTCCCTTTTTATTTCGGCTTAGTGGGTTGTTGGTCGCACCAAACTCGGGGTGATCTTGCTTGGGACTGTCCAGTAAGGGATGGTTCCTGTCTTGTGTTGCAGGAGAGTTAGGGTGACTCCACAGTACTCTGATCTAGATCATGTATTATGACGGACGGTACCTCGGTAGCCCTGCCATTGTATGGAATCCAATCTCCAATAAGCGTCTGTACGGTTTTGATTGTGGCCAACTATTGTTGAAACGTGAGATGCGAGCATTTCAACTAGATTCCATTTTACTTTCTATAGACACTATTATAATATCAAACGAATTTAATAAAAATGTTTTGGCTATCATAAGGTAAAAACCCGACATGTTTATCTGTGTCGTGGTCTTACGAGATGCTTTTGATTTTCAAAGTATTTTTGAAAATATAATAATCAATTGAGTGTGATTTCTCACGCTGGTTTTCCAGACTGACTCGGTGTTGTTTTATATGATGCCCGGGTCAGACCGAGTTAAACAGGATCAGGTTAACGGCTAAGGAGCTCAGGAGACGAGCAGGTGACAGAGCATTCTTCCGTATTTGACTATTATTTCTGCTGTGTATGGACAAATGTTGAGTTGTCTCTGTATGGATGTTTGTTGTACTCTGATGATGGTATGTATGTATATGTATACAGTACAGATTTCTTTGTATTTAAAGGCTGTTATTATATATTTTATTTTGTTCCGTTGCGATTGTGAGACTCTGATATTTTTTTCTTTCTTCTTCTTCTATCTTTTTCTTCTTTTTACCCAAAGACTCGTACTTTTGTGCCACTTTGGATAGAACTGTTGTGGGATTATGTCAGTTCAAAGGGGTACGGATTTGCGGGCCTTTACATAAATAATGACTTGAAGATTAATTAATGAAAGTATCTAAGGGACGATTTATTAATAAAGATAATTAATAAATTAATTAAGAAAATCAAGGATAATTAATTTCGCGGAGATAACTACTTAATTAAAAGCAACTAATTTATGATTAAAAGTTGATTAACCAAGTGATCAAACAATAATTCATTTAACGATAACTAATTAATATGATTAATTGGAAGATGATTAATGAAATGATGAATTAAATAAATTAAGGTAAATTATTTAATAATTAAAAGTTGATGGATTGTAATTAAGGGTAATAAATTTAAAGATAAATTAATTTATGAAAGTAAATAAAAGATAATTACTTTGTGTAATTAAATGAAAGCTAATTACTTAGTGAAATTAATGAAGGATAATTAATTAAGGGTTAATTAATTAATTAAATGGTGAATTAAATAATTAAAGGAAAATTATTTAATAATTAAAGGCTGATGAATTATAATTAAAGGTTGATTAATTATAAACGGTTAATTAATAAATGATTAAAGAGCAATCAGTCAAAATGATCTGTAATTCATTAATATTAATTTACCAGGATTAGCAATCCATAGGTAGTTAATCTGATTTGAATCGGTCAGACAATTATCTGATCCTACTCATGTATGTTTGGATTCTATTGGGTGATTGAATTGTTGGATATCACTGATTGTGATGCTCTGTTTGATTTGAGCTATTTTTACTGTAATTTATTTTCTGCGATATATACATCTGTGATTTGTGAATGGAAGCAAAGCGTTATGGTTCATACCGCTTATCAAATACAAGCGTTGTAGTTTATACCGCTTATCAAATATATTGCTGTATTTGAATCTGTGCTGATTGATGATGTGGCACTTTTATTGTGTAAAACCCCTGGACAACACTTGTACACACACAAATATGGATTGCACATTGAAACGGGTTAAGTCACAGATTTTGAAATAGTTTTAAAGATTGAATTTTTGAATCCAAAATAGTTTTGAAATTGAAAGCTTTTGAAAATGAATTTCAAAAATAAAAGTTATTTTGAATAACTTAATTGAGTTTTGAAATTTAAATAATTTGATTTAACTTTGAATTCTATATTTGAAATTGAATTCTATGATTTGGAAACTAGGGTTTAGAAAGGTTATTCAACTTATAAATGTGTTTATATGGGTTTCTAAACCACTTTAAAAGTGTTGTTTTGGGAATTTAAATTTAACCCAAAGGTTTTTAACTTGTATAAATGGAATCGGATTTTCCAAAAAGAAGCTATGTGTTTTCTAATAATAAAAGCTTTCACATAAGGAATGAACGTCCAATTTGTGTTAAAAGGACTTCAAGTTAAAGTGAGAATCGTTTTCCAAGTAAGAATAAATCTTCGGAAATGGGTTTGAAAACTATAAATTAAATCTTTAATTTAAAGATTTGATTGAGTTAATCCAAATTGAAATGGAAATTGTTTTGGAATCTATAAATATATCTTTGTGAACTGGTGAAACTTTGTGCAATAAATCTTTTTGTTTAAAGATTTAGAATGGTAATTTGTTTAACCATTTAAAAGAAAGTTTGGGTTATAAGTTGTGACTTAACTGAAATCCTATATCCATATGTTTTTAAAAATTGTGCTCATTATTCGGTTTAGCCGGGAGAGGACCTTGTGTCATATAGCCCATTCTGAATAGTGATATGACGTTATGGATTGCATTTGAAGACTGATGTTGATGACCGGGTGTCTTCGAGAAAGTTAGGATACTATCGATTGTCTCTGCATGGAGTAGCTACGGTATAGAGATTCTCTAAGTGATGGGAAGTCCGATCGAGATTGTGGATACCTGTATTTGCAAGGGCTTCTTCGGAAATGCCTTCGATTCTGTTAGAACCCGGAACAGACTTGTATGGTTGTATGTCTGACATTACACTTTGAGATATTAAACTGATCTCTATCAAATACATTTCTGCTTGGTGGCGGAGAATTTATTCTCTTTGCTTAACACCCTTCTTTGAGACATATGATCTCAGAGGTTATGTAGTTGATATTTATCAGTGATATGCTCCCGATTTGGTAGTGTGACATGCTAAGTGATGCTGTGTGTTGATGATCATTTTTTGATCAAAGCATGGATTTTGTATAAAGCGTAGCTTTGTGGACGAGACTGCATCAGGACCTCACACCCCGGAAATGGTCGAAACAGAAAAGATGTGGCAAGGTTATGAGGGTCGCGCCCTTTAGGGTGTGTCATTCCCTTCTGGAAAAGGGTGGTATCATGGTATGGACCCCAGATACTTCACTCTTGTGGATACCGTAGATCTATTACTTTGTGATTGCTTTGTGGTTGTTGGATTAGAGGTACCTTGGAAAAAGGTCCCAAAGGACTGGGGGATGGCATGCTCGAGTAGTAGTTACCTACTTACAGAGGTAACCCGGCCTTTTGTTGGCAGAGATCCGGTTAGGTTCTCGGGACGTCCCGCCAGAGGCATACCCATGGATAGTAGGAAGTTCCTTAGCCTGACCATTTGTTTGAAATCCAAATCAAAACAATACGAGCCTTGTAATGTTTTAGTTGTAGAACCTGCCATTTAAAATGGAGCTATAGTAGGCACAATATCATGGTACTTATGCTGGCTAGGATTCATATTATACTTTCGAAATGGTTTTCCTACACTATGCACTAGTAATAATATCAAAGAATTTTTCTCGTAGTAAGCATGTTTGACTATCATAAGGCAAAATCTTCCCCATGTGTGCGTCTGCATTGTGTGTGCGCCAAGAGGCCTTATGGTAGTTTCATTTTCAAAAAGCATTGCGGATTTTAAATTTTAAATTCTTTGCTTGTTTTCAAAAGATCAAATGTTTTTGTTTGCTCATACCAGTCCCACGTCTAACCTGGAGTTTATTGTTTCTTTCCTAAACTCTAGGTGCCCACTATTTACCCACATGGGCAGTCTAGAGTTGGGTTTTTTCAGATAATCGAATTGTAGGTGTCGATTCGATAGCTTTCAACCTAGGATTTGGCAATCGTTTCGGACGCGACTTGCTTATCTTTGTGCATCGTGATTGGGAGTTCGAGCTATTGCTGGATTGGTGTTTTGAAGATGGAGTTCTTTCTTGAAGACTATATTGGAGATTTTGTTCCGCTGCTATTATCTTGTATCTTACCTTTGATGTATATTGATATCTATTGTATCTTCTGTTGTATCATATTGTATCAGATATTGTATCAATTTTGTATATCATATGTATATTCTTTTCTTCTGTTGTGTTTTACTTAATGTGTTATAAGCCCTGGCACGACTCGAATTTCAACGTTTGGATCTACGACATTCAAGTACAAGTGGAGTACGGATGTCGACTTTCGAACGCTGGAATTTGGATCATGACATTTTGGTATCAGAGCTGAGGGTTAAAACTTTAGCTCGGGAGTATAACACATTAAGTAGCTCATTAGAGATAGGGTGAAGTATACCCTAGAATGAGTAATCCCTAAGATATCCGTTTGAATGCCTCAGTAAATTCTCTTACTATTCACTGATAGTAAGTATGAGTGTAAGAAGTGAACGAGATAGGGGACATGGGATCACCACTATAGATGGTCAATACCCTGCAACAACGGAAATATCTTTCTTCTCAATCTTCTTTGATTCGATTTCAAATTCTTTTGATTGCTTCGTAGTAGCTGCAAGGAGAAGTTTCCGTGTGAAGGTGGCCCAACGAATCGTTGTGGAAGATTCTTACTTCGTATCTTCAACGGTTTCTTATCATCTTTTCGATCTAAACTCTAATCAATTTGATGAAATTTAATAAATTGCAAATTTTAAATCAAGTTAAATTGGTTAATAGAATATGAAGCTAAAATTGAATTGTATCAATAAAACGATATCGGTTAAAACCAAAGTTGAAATTCTATCGTAATTTCTTGTGTTGATCAAAGTCCGAGGAGGGACAAGTTATATTTATACTTTGGGGTATTCCGACTTGAATTTGGAATCCATATCTAGCGTTTGAAAATTATGAAAGATTAAATCCATTTATCTATTCTCTAGGATCCGATATATTCTACGAACGATTAGTTATTCTTCGAACTAATCAATGCCTTGCATATTCGTGGACCGGTGGACCCGAATATCTTGTGTAATATTGTATAAGGCGTTCTCATATTGGATATATTCTGAATTGGTAAACCGAATGTAGAATAAATATTTCGATCTAATTTGATCAATCATTTCTTTACCCATCATCTATTCTTTCTCGTCTCCCTTGCAAATTTCGGGGATGAATTTTTTTTTTGGGGGGGGGGGGGCATCTGTAACATTCCTGAAATTTACCAAGTTTAATTTGGCAATTAAATTTATTTTTGAAAATATATTGTGAATTAATTAGAGATTTCTGGAATAGAAAAATAATTTTTTTGATTTTAAATAGGAAATTTATTTGAAATTCAAGCATAAGTAGCTTATAAATAAATATTGGGAATGAATAGAAATTGATTTAAAGTGTAAGCATAAGTATTTTATAAACAAATATCGAATTTAAAATAAAATGTATTAATTTTCAAATATATTATTTTTAAGATTTAATTCTCTTATACAAATAAATGTGACTATTGTTAATATGAAATTAAAATTTTTAAATCCTTCTTTTCTTTCAGAAGTTGTACAAAAATAAATAATAAACAAAATGTATATGAAACAAGAAATAAAAGTTAAAATAATATATATATATATATATATGGATAATTATTTGTAAAAGAAGTATAATGGTTTGAAATAAGTTTAATATTCTTTTATTTCTTTAAGTTATGCAAATGATAATATACACATACAAATGAATAAAGAAGTACATTTAATTTTAAAGTGAATATGGTAAAAAAGGAATGTTTTATAAAGTAAGAATGATATAAAATTTTATATAAAAAGTTTCTTTTATCTTTGAAAATTACAAGTGTAAACTTACATGAGGAAGTAAAGGCAATCAACATGCATTTAGGTTTCATAATCAATTTTTTACACATGGCATTCATCTTTTTTTTGAATAAAATAGTGGAATTTAAAATTATGAAAACTTTTCAGTTCCCCATATGTCATTATTAAACTTCTCACCAAATCGGAAAGAATAGCAAAGCAAAGATTTGTGAATCACACATCTCAATGTCAAAGGAAAATCAAATTTACAAAGCCTGTAAACAGAAACTAGACCAAAGAATTTCTTTTGAAGAGAACTGAAAAACAATTCTGTTCAAAAAAAGAAAGGAAAAAGAAAAAGAAAATCAACCTAAAGAAAATGTAAAGAAGAGATCACAAACAAATTCAAGCAAAGCAAAGGAATTCAAAAAAAAGCTTTCAACCTGGAAATTGAAATGCAGATTCAACTTGAAAGCAAACCTGGAAGAAAACAGTTTCTCTGGAAAAAAGGAATGAAGGCAATTTGAATCTTATGTTAGTAATCAGTAACTAAAACAAGATTTAAACAATAATGTTCAATGAATTACTTGCAGGAAAATCAAGTCCAAGACTTAAGTTAATTCTGTTTTCAAGTTGCAGAGAAAAAGAAAACTTCTCTGCCATTAAAATGTAAGTAAAAAAAAATCAAAAATTGTTGTTATTGTTGAAGTAAATAAGCAAATACAATAGGAAATAAGCAAAGTTTCTTCTTACAAACTTTGTAGATAAAAGCTTCAAAAGATTAAAGAAGAAACAAAAAAAATAAAAGTTTCCAGGCAAAACATTTTCTCTGGCTCCTTTGTCAACATATTTCAGGTGAGCAAACTCATTCAAAACCCATCTATATACTTTGATGCCCGAGTCAATGAAGCAGTTTGTGAAAAGTGATTGTTGGTTGATAATTATGTCAGTATGCTTGTATGAATATGTGTGCAAAATTGTGTGTGCCTCCTGTATAAGGTGATCATTTTTGTTCATTGCTTACAGATTTTTTGTTAAAAAAAAAATTCCTGTTCAAAGAATTTCAAAGCACCATACCCAAATGATTTTGGGCTATAAACTCCAAGCGAAAGATGGTTGTTATAGGTAATATCATTCTAAAAATTAGTTCCAAGTGTTTAAATTGAATATTCATTTAGAAAATGGAAAATATTCAGTGATGACCAAAATAAGTGGAAAATCAATCAGTGTAATTCCAAGTTTCAAAATCATAACTTCACTCGAAATTATAAATAATGATTTTTTGTAAAATTTTCGTGATTTTTGGGTTTGAAATTCAAATGAAATCGTGTGTTGAACAGAATGGGTATTTTCGTCAAAATCTGATGATCAACCACGAGTTGGGCATCGCGATTAGGGGTGAAGCTTGCTGGTACATTGGTGGATACGAGAAAAATACCATATGATTTTATTTTTCATCGTAGTGATTGGAAAATGGCATTTTAGGGCTTAAGAACCCAAATTGGTCGAGGTGTTCATCGTGTTCATATAACCTACAAGAGTTGATCGCGGTGAATCGAAGCTATGGGAATCGATGCGTTGGAGTGTTGAGAAGCTTTGGACGAAGTCACGTCATTTCTGATGGTCCGGGTCATGGGCGTCGAGGAGTTTTTCGATGATGGTGTGGTGGTTCCAATGGTCTCGAGCAGTTCGATTTTGATTTGCGAATCAGGTTGATCGTTCACGACGATAGGGTGGTCTTCGACTTGGTGGGGGTATCAGCGTCGACCTACGGTGGTCGGAGTTATCGTGCACGTGCATGTGCACGATTGTGCCTGACAGATGATTCTGGGCTGATCGTGTTTAAAGGAAGAAGAAGGGGGGGACTCGACGTTGAACTCTAGAAAAGGGACGATGGGCTCGAGTTGATTCAGGGGTGTTTGCGTAGGCAAGTGCTTTCAGGTTCTAAATTATTAAATCAAAAAAAGTTTAAAAAAAAGGGAAGAACTCAGGTTGTTCTGGGAAAAACTCGAAGTCGAGTTCGTGAATCTGAGGGTTTGGCTCGGGTAGATGAAAGTATGGGTCAGTGAGTAATAGTACGACACGTTTTTCTTATTTATTATTTTCGTTAAATATTTAACAAGTTTAAGCTATCTAGATGTTTAAAAGAAGTTTGAAAAATATAGGAGGGGAAACCAATAATGAATTAAATAAAGTTTTCAAATTTATTAATCATATTTTAGAAATTAAAATGAAAATTTAATAAGTTTTTAAAAAAGTTACAAAATTTAAATTTTTAAGTTAAACATTAAAAATTGATTTGTTTTTAAATAATATAGATATTATGTATTTTATTCTTCATTGTTTCGGGAAGAATCCAATAATTAATTATTAGGATGGGTGATTAATTCTCAATATAATTAAATTAAAGGGTTATTTGTATAATCAAAGTGATTTGTTAAATTTTATTAATCCATTAAGAATTAAGGTAAAATAATTACATGATTTGGGTTAATTAAATAATGACTTGAAGATTAATTAATGAAAGTATCTAAGGGACGATTTATTAATAAAGATAATTAACAAATTAATTAAGAAAATCAAGGGTAATTAATTGCTGGAGATAACTATTTAATTTAAAGTAACTAATTTAAGATTAAAAGTTGATTAACCAAGTGATCAAACAACAATTCATTTAAGGATAACTAATTAATACGATTAATTGGAAGATGATTAATGAAACGATGAATTAAATAAATTAAGGTAAATTATTTAATAATTAAAAGTTGATGGATTGTAATTAAGGCTAATAAATTTAAGGATAAATTTATTTATGAAAGTAAATAAAAGATAATTACTTTGTGTAATTAAATGAAAGCTAATTACTTAGTGAAATTAATGAAGGATAATTAATGAAGGGTTAATTAATTAATTAAAGATAATTAATTAAATGGTGAATTAAATAATTAAAGGATAATTATTTAATAATTAAAGGCTGATGAATTATAATTAAAGGTTATTCTATTATAAATGGTTAATTAATAAACGATTAAAGAGTAATCAGTCAAAATGATTTGTAATTCATTATTATTAATTAACCATGATTAGTAATCCATAGGTAGTTAATCTGATTTGAATTGGTCGGACAATTATCTGATCCTACTCATGTATGTTGGATTCTATTGGGTGATTGAATTGTTTGATATCCCTGATTGTGATGCTCTATTTGATTTGAGCTATGTTTACTGTAATTTATTTTCTATGATATATACATCTGTGATTTGTGAATGGAAGATAAGCGTTATGGTTCATACCGCTTATCAAATATAAGCGTTATAGTTTATACCGCTTATCAAATATATTTCTGTATTTAAATCTATGCTGATTGATGATGTGGCACTTTTATTGTGTAAAACCCCTGGACCACACTTATACACACACAAATATGGATTGCACGTGGAAACGGGTTAAGTCATAGATTTTGAAATAGTTTTAAAGATTGAATTTTTGAATCCAAAATAGTTTTGGAATTCAAAGCTTTTGAAAATGAATTTCAAAAATAAAAGTTATTTTGAATAACTTAACCGAGTTTTGAAATTTAAATAATTTGATTTAACTTTGAATTAATATTTAAAATTGAATTCTATGATTTGGAAACTAGGGTTTAAAAAGGTTATTCAACTTATAAATGTGTTTATATAGGTTTTTAAACCATTTTAAAAGTGTTGTTTTGGGAATTTAAATTTAACCCAAAGATTTTTAACTTGTATAAATGGAATCAGATTTTCCAAAACGAAGCTATGTGTTTTCTAATAATAAAAGCTTTTACATAAGGAATGAACGTCCAGTTTGTGTTAAAAGGACTTCAAGCTAAAGTGAGAATAGTTTTCCAAGTATGAATAAATCTTTGGAAATGGGTTTGAAAACTATAAATTAAATCTTTAATTTAAATATTTGATTGAGTTAATCCAAATTGAAATGGAAATTGTTTTGGAATCTATAAATAGATCTTTGTGAATTGGGTAAAACTTTGTGAAATAAATCTTTTTGTTTAAAGATTAAGAATGGTAATTTGTTTAACCATTTAAAAGAAATTTTGGATTATAAGTTGTGACTTAACTGAAATCCCATATCCATATGTTTTTAAAAATTGCGCTCATTATTCGATTTAGCTGGGAGAGGACTTTGTGTCATTAGCCTATTCCGAATAGTGATACGACGTTGTGGATTGCATTTGAAGCCCGGTGTTGAAGACCGAGTGCCTTCGAAAAAGTTAGGATACCATCGATTGTTTATGCACCTAGTAGCTACGGTATAGAGATTCCCTAAGTGATGGGAAGTACGATCTGGATTGTGGATACCTGGATTTGCAAGGGCTTCTTCGGAAGTGCCTTCGGTTCTGTTCGTCGGAACAGACTTGTATGGTTGTATGTATGACACTACACTTTGAGATATTAAACTGATCTCTATCAAATACATTTTTGCGTGGTGGCGGTGCATTTATTCTTTTAGCTTAACACTCTTCTCTGAGACGTACGAGCTCAGAGGTTATGTAGTTGATATTTATCAGTGATATGCTCCTAATTTGGTAGTGTGGCATGCTAAGTGTTGTTGTGTGTTGATGATCATTTGTTGATCATTTGTTGATCAAAGCATGGCTTTTGTATAAAGCGTAGCTTTGTGGATGAGACTACATCAGGACCTCACACCCCGAAAATGGTCGAAACAGGAAAGATACGGCAAGGTTATGAGGGTTGCGCCCTTTAGGGTGTGTCATTCCCTTCTGGAAAAGGGTGGTATCATGGTATGGAGCCCAGATACTTCACTCATGTGGATATTGCAGATCTATTACTTTGTGATTGCTTTTGGTTGTTGGATTTGAGGTACCTCGGATAAAGGTCCCAAAGGACCAGGGGATGGCATGCTCGAGTAGTAGTTACCTAGTTACAGAGGCAACCCGGCCCTGTGTTGGTAGAGATCCGGTTAGGTTCTCGGGACGTCCCGCCAGAGGCGTACCCATGGACAGTAGGAAGTTCCTTAGCCTGAACATTTGTTGGAAATCCAAATCAAAACAATACGAGCCTTGTACAGTTTTAGTTGTAGAACATGCCATTTAAAATGGCAGCTATAGTAGGCATAATATCATGGTACCTATGCGGGCTAGGATTCATATTATACTTTCGAAATGGTTTTCCTACACTATGCACTAGTAATAATATCAAAGAATTTTTCTCGCAGTAAGCATGTTTGACTATCATAAGGAAAAATCTCCCACATGTGTGCGTTTGCATTGTGTGTGTGCCGGAAGGCCATATGGTAGTTTCATTTTCCAAAAGCATTGCAGATTTTAAAATTTAAATTCTTTGCTTGTTTTTAAAAGACCAAATGTTTTTTTTTCTTATACCAGTCCCACAACTGACCTGGAGTTTATCATTCCTTTTCTAAACTCTGGGTGCCCACTATTTACCCACACGGGCAGTCTAGAGTTGGGTTTTTTAGATAATCGAATAGTAGGTGTAGATTCGATAGCTTTCAGCCTACAATTTGGCAATCGTTTCGGACGAGACTTGCTTGCCTTGGTGCATCGTGATTGGGAGTTCGAGCTATTGCTGGATTGGTGTTTTGAAGATGGAGTTCTTTCTTGAAGACTATATTGGAGATTTTGTTCCGCTGCTATTATCTTGTATCATACCTTTAATGTATATTGATATCTATTGTATCATCCGTTGTATCATATTGTATCAGATATTGTATCAATGTTGTATATCATATGTATATTCTTTTCATCCGCTGTGTTGTACTTAATGTGTTATAAGCTCCGGCACGACTCGAATTTCAACGTTTGGATCTACGGCATTCAAGTACCAGTGGGGTACGGATGTCGACTTTCGAATGATGGAATTTGGATCATGACAACCAATCTAATGTACTTAGCCAAAAGTCAAAAAATACTCCCAGATGAGGAGTCAAGCAGAAGCACCTGTAACATCTCAGTTTGACCCGAGTATTACTTAATAAGAAAATAATAAACGGATCAGTCTAGCTATAAATATCAGATAAAATGAGATAGAATAAGAGATATGAAAAAAACGCATGATAACAATAATGCCATACTGTGACAAGTGTACATCTAACAATAACTAAAATCATACAGCATCTCAAGAAATCTCAAAGCACCAAAAAGAATGTCATATTCTTTAACCCTTTCACCAAACGTAACAAACTTATCAATGCCAATCGGAAAAGTTAGTGAAACACAAATTCACCAATGCACAAATATTGATAAAGCTTATCAATGTAAATCATGAAAATTGGTGAAACACAAATTCTAGAAATCATTGATAGAAATCCAGAAATCACAAAATGGGGGAGGCCTATCACAAAATGGGAGCATGAAAACTCACCAACACGTGTATCACAAAATGGAACGCTATGCCATGGTTGCTAACCATTAATTTTGAGCCGAGGCTCCATAAACGGCCCGCAGGTCATGGGTCGCTACCCCATTAAATTTTGAGCCGAAGCTCCACAGAAACAAGGATTAGTCTCCCCCGTAGACAAAGAGACATCGCATATTGCTAGTCTAAATCACAAAATGATCATCATCGATCATCATGAAGTGTCAATTACACTAAGCTAGTAAATAAATGAGTTTAGCTTCATGTCCCATAACCACTGGCTTAACTTAAATATTTACAAACAAATTGTAGATTTCCACTCTAAAGTTGTCACAAGGGTTTCTATCGAACAAGTCTAAGAATTAACCGACAAAGTAAACGCAAGCGTTTTATACCACTTGTTTTTCTAAGTCGTTTAATTGGATTTCTCGAATGAATGATGTAAAGGTTTGTACATACTAGTAGATTGGAAGATGGTTTTACAAACGAGCTTTATATTAAAAATAGGGTTTGAAATCATCTTTGTTAATGAGTTTGATTACTTACTACTAGTATAGAAACCTTTGTATTTTAAAGTGACAATTCACAAAAATGATTGTAGAAACAATCAATCACCAAAAATTCACATACAAAGACGTGACTCAAACCGTAGATATCGATACCAAATCCATCAAAATGGATATTCCCAAAAATCCCAAAAAGAAGTCATCGATGTCGATAATAAATGATAACAACAAATCGGATAATCACGAATCGATTAAAATTGGAATCTCAAGCCAAATAGACAAATTGGTCTGAAGCAAGCAGGTCAGTCGACTGGACCAGATGGTCAGTCGACTGGCATAGAACCTGGAAACACTCCGGTTTCTAGGCCAGTCGACAGAACCATCAGGTCAGTTGACTGACACGTGGACAGAAAATTTTCTGCCCCTGGTTTAGTCGATCGACCCCCTGGTTCAGTCGACTGAACCTGCTTCATTAGCAGTTTCGGCCTACCCCCCATATGGGGCAAAATCCATAACACGAATGGAATGATGCAAGCGAGCCACAACGACTAGGGATTTTCGCCTAGTGATAACCCAGCCTTGCATGGCTCTCCGAAGCACCTTACTAACGTGTTCAAACATTAAAAATTGGATTTTCAAAAGATTTAACCTCAAAACACTATAAATTGGAATGTTCACCAATTCAATCCCAATCAAAAGTAAATGAACATAAATAAGTGTTAGGAATTCATACCTAACAGCAAAGATAGGTATAGACATAGATGTGAGATAAAAATCTCACATTTTTCACAAAAACAAGGAAAGAGAAGCTTGAAAACAAAGAAGAGATCAACCACTCTTCAATCCCAACTCTTAAAGCTCCAATCTAAGATCATAAGCAATAATTTCTCAAATTAGGTTATAGGAAATTTCTGAAATTGGAGGGAGATTGTGACGGAGAAGAAGAAGGAGTTTCTTACCAAAGCTTCTCTTTGGAATTTGGAGCTAAATCTTGGATTTGCAAATGAAACTAGGGCTTAGGATTTTAATTTCCAATATCTTCACCCATTTTTACTAAAGCTTGAGGTGTTAGGAAATATTAGAATGAATGAAGAGAAGTGGAGTGGAGTTGAGTTGATAAGTTGGGGTTAACGGATTGAACCCAAACCCAAAGCCCTAAATGAAAAGGTCGAAATTCTAGCAAACTCCAAACATATCAGCGTTTATACTCAAAAGGTCGCAAACGCTATTTTGAACTCAATGGAAGTGGTCTCGAGTCCTAATCGACTATTTGCAAAAAGTAGCATTTAGGACTAAAATCCGACTAACGATGCTATATTTAAATAAAATATTTAAATATACAATCGTAAAATATGCGAGTTGTTACAGACTCCCCTCCTTAAAGAAATTACGTCCTCGCAATACTTAAGAAGAAAAAAAATAAAAAGTAACAACCATAAAAGCATATCAACACAAGAGAAAATTTGAAATAAGAAGTTCACCTTAAAGAGCATGAGAGAGTAAGTCTGGATGTGTTCGCTCGATGAATTCTCTAAATTTCCAAGAGCAATCCTTAGGATTTGAGGACCATTGAACTTTCACAAGAGGAACATCTTTATTTCGAAGGCGTTTAACCTCCGAAGCAATAATACAAATAGGATGTTGCTCATGAGTCAAATTAGGTGAAACTTCAATTTCTTCCACAATACCGAGCTCAAGAATAGAATTGGAATCTCGAAGACGTTTCCGTAACTGAGAAATGTGAAACACGTCATGAATAGCAGAAAACTGAGCCGGTAATAAGAGGCGATAAGCCAAGGAACCAATGCGTTAGGTGATGGGAAATGGACCAATATATCGAGGTGCTAATTTCCCCAATCGACTGAAATGCACAACACCTTTCATATGTGAAACACGAATAAACACAAATTCTTCCACAGAAAATTCTAATTTCCTTCTTCGGTTATCGGCATAGGATTTTTGCCTGCTTTGAACTTCTTTCATTCTATAGCGAATAAGGTCAATCTTTTCTGTGGAACCACGAATAAAATCTAGACCTAAAACCAGCCTCTCACCGGCCTCAAGCCAACAAGAAGGAGATCGACATGGAGTTCCATAGAGTGCCTCGAAAGGTGCCATACCAATACTAGATTGGAAGCTATTATTATAGGAAAACTCAACAAGAGAAATATGATCTTCCCAACTTCCACCAAAATCAAGAATACATGCATGAAAAAGATCTTCAAGAGTTTGATTCACACGCTCGGTTTGTCCATCGGACTGAGGATGATAAGTGGTGCTAAAATTGAGCTTCGTTCCTAAAGCTTTTTGAAGACTCTTCCAAAATTCACTAGTAAACAATGGATCACGATCGCTAACAATAGAAGTAGGGACTCCATCCAATTTAATAGTTCCTTTAATAAAGAGTTTGGCCAAAAGAGGTACGGTCCGATTGGACCGAACGAGAATAAAATGGACGGATTTTGTAAGTCTATCAACTATCATCCATAGGCTATCATGACCTGAACGAGAACGGGGAAGACCGTCAATAAAGTCCATGGAAATTTGGTCCCACTTCCAAATTAGAATATCCAAAGGTTGCAATAACCAACCAGGCCTTTGGTGCTTGGCTTTAATGAGTTGGCAAGTCATGCAACACTTAACAAAGTTAGCAATATTAGATTTCATCCCATCCCAATAATAGAGCCGCTTCATATCCGCGTACATTTTACTACTACTGGGATGAATGATAAATTTAGAATGATGAGAATCTTCTAAAATATCTCTACGAAGATTACTAATGTTTCGCACGATAAGTCTTCCAAGTTTTCAAATACTGCCACGAGCATCAATATAAAAGTCTTTCAAACCTTCAGTATCAATTTTATCCCTAAAATTTTGGCTAAGAAAAGCCAATTCGAGACCCAGCCTTTGAGCTTCAAGGATGCGGTCGAAAAGAGAAAGATGAGCCTCAAGGCTACATAAAACAAGAGATGCACATAAATTGGATTCACGATCTCGAGTCTCACAAGTGGATAAAGTCTCGAGATCATTCCATTCGGATATCATCATGGAAACAACCGCTTGTTACTTACGACTAAGGGCATCGGCAACACGATTTCCCTTTCCGGGAGTATAAAGAATATCAAGATCATAAGATGCAAGGAATTCAAGCCAACGTTGTTGACGCAAATTAAGTTTATTTTGAGGAAATAAATACTTCAAAGATTTATGATCGGTATAGAGAACAAATTTCTCTCCCAAAAGATAATGTTGCTAAATTCTAAGGGCGAAAACAATAGCCGCGCGTTCTAAATCATGAGTAGCATATCTAGTCTCGGCAAGCTTTAATTGCCTAGAAGCATAAGCAATAACACGTTCCCTTTTCATAAGAACGGCACCCAAACCAAAACGAATAGCATCGGTATAAACAATAAAATCTTGGTTTCCTTCGGGAATCACAAGAATAGGATCATCAGAAAGGTGTTCTTTTAATCTCCGAAAAGAAGCTTCACATTTGTCCGACCAAATGTATT
This sequence comes from Allium cepa, assembly GCA_030765085.1. Classification (NCBI taxonomy): domain Eukaryota; kingdom Viridiplantae; phylum Streptophyta; class Magnoliopsida; order Asparagales; family Amaryllidaceae; genus Allium; species Allium cepa. Next base: position 186,265,345 of record CM060937.1, on the reverse strand, counting down.
TAACTCCTTTCTTTGTCAAACTAGAAAGAGGCACAGAAAGCTTTGAATAGTCCTTTATGAACCGGCGGTAATAACCCGCCAATAAGAGAAAGCTACAGATTTCCGTCACACTCTCCGGTCTCTTCCAATTTTGAATCACTTCAATCTTTGAAGGATCCACGGAAATTCCGGATTCGGAAATAATGTGAACAAGAAATTTCACACGAGATTGCCAAAAGTGGCATTTAGAAAATTTTGCTTTTAGTTGATTGCTCCTAAGAGTTTCCAAAACAATCCGAAGATGCTTTTCATGCTCTTCCTCGGTTTTAGAATAAACAAGAATATCATCAATAAAGATGAGAACAAATCCATCGATGAAGTCTTTCAAAACTCGGTTTATAAGGTCAACGAAATAAGCTGGAGCATTTGTTAAACCAAATGGCATAACAAGCCATTTATAAGATCCATAACGAGCACGGAACGACGTCAAAGGAATACTATCCTCTGAAATACGAAGCTGATGAAAATCGGTTGCTAAGTCTAACTGTGAAAAAGACTCTAGCACCACTAGGTTGATCAAATAAGTCATCAATTCGAGGTAAGGGATATTTATTCTTGATGGTGAGATCATTAAGTTTGCGGTAGTCAATGCAAAGCCTAAGTGTACCATCGGATTTCTTCACAAAAATAGTAGAAGCTCCCCAAGGAGAGGAACTAGAACGAATAAACTGCTTCGTCTCCAATTCGGATAATTGTTTATGAATCTCCTCATTTTCCTTATGGGACATACGATAAGGAGGACAAGTGATAGGTAGAGCTCCAAGGATTAGATTAATTCAGAACTCAATTGCTCGCTTTGGTGGTAATCCAATAAAGGGCTCAAATATGTCGGAAAATTAACAAACAACGTGAATGAGGGAAATGACATTTTCCTCATCATCATTATCGTCATCATGAGGATTTATAGAATATAAAGATGTTTCCAAGTTGGAATCTGAATCTTTAAGAACAATAGAAATCTGCTTAATAGATTAAGGATGCCGAAAATGAATAGTCCGCTCAGGACATAGGATACGTGCTTCATAATGGTTAAGCCAATGCATTCCCAAAATCATTCCGAAGCCTAAGCAACACATGACATGCAAATCGGCTCAGAAAGAAAAATCACGTAAAATAATCTTGACATCTTTACAAAGAAAATTAAGTGTTGCGGATCCACCAACTGGATTCACAATCCTTAAAGAATCATTAAAGCCATAATACTCAAAGAAAAAGTATCAACAAGCTCTTTTGACATAAAAGAATGGGATGCACCCGTATCAAAAAGAACTTGAATAGGTTGATCACGAAACATAATAATGCCATCAAGGATAAAATGAGAAATACCTTGACCGCGAGAAGTGTTACTAGGAGCTTTCACAATATTTAGCTTTCCCTCCTTGCTTTGAATTTTGGAACATGCAGACATATAATGACCCGAACTTTTGCAATAGCAACAAGCAAGGGGTTTGTAACGACCCAGAATTTCTATCATTTGAAATTCATTTATTTAATTAATTTTAAATATTCAGAGGTTAATTTAGTAAGCCGAATAGATTTTATTTCGAATATAGTGATTTATTTGGATAATTAAATTGTTAATTTAATATTTAAAGTTACAGAAATAATTGGAAATTGGATTTGATGTAAATAAAAAGATTTATAGAGTTGAATTAAATCATATTTGAATTAGGATGATGTTAGAGAACTTTTAAAATCGAATTAAAAGTTAATTTCTGGAAATTGAATATTTTAATATTTAATTGACGAGTAAAAATAGCCATTTTCAGACAGTCTCGGATTTTGACGAAACCAGTTTCATTGGATCCGTAATGTTATATTATTGTAAGATTTCAAATTTCGTGTCAATCGAATTTACGGTTTGTCTGAGGCAAGCTAAAACGTGTAGAAATCGTTTTAAGTGAATTTTAAATTTAAAATAGTCGATTTGAAAACCTATCTTCCAAATACGATAGAATTGGCTTCCGATATATATTCCCTTGCGATGGGAATGGGGGTAAAACATTATAAACGTCAGGCGGCATGTTTCGTTTGGAGCTCGGGAAAATTCCGGATGAATAGTGCGCGTAAATTTTATATAAAAGGACCTCAACACTTTCATTTTGCCAAAAACCTAACCAACCTAGGTCTAGCCGCCACAAAGAAATTCAATGGCTAGAATTTTTGATCCTTTCCCCCTTATTTTCTTCAAATCCATAAATCAATTCAAGAAACCTCCAACACGAAAATTATAGAGCTCGTCGAGGCCTTTCAATCCATACAGAGATGATCGTCAATGGTGCATCGTAGAGGCCAGAGTTTGGCCGAGAGTGTCACGCGTTCGAGCTCGCTTTTCTATGCATGGAGGCGACCTAGTACTATGGCATTCACGACATTAATAGAGTAGGTGATGGGCTACGAAAGGATGGTGGTTGATCAACGTGAAGATGATCGTATAGGTTGCGACGATTAGGGTTAGGGGCAACTCGTTTGGGTTCATACGCACGTCTTCATCTGGGAAGAAGAATACGTACGTGGCCTGATCTGGAGTTTGTAAATGCACGGTCCAGATTTAAAAAGGTTGAAAAGTATAAAGTAAAAGCTGTAAATATTTATATATAAATTCGTACAAACTGTGAAAATGTGTAACTTTTTGATACGAGGTCCATTTTCGACGAAACGAATTGCATTAGGTTCATATACGCATGCACTACGCGATGGAGCTTGTTTTGGAGTGATTGGAGCTAAGGTGAATTTTGGGTAAAATTAAACGGTCGTTTAATTTTATTCGGAATAAAGCACTGCAACTGCTATTAGAAACAATGTGAGTACAACTCACTCTTTTTGACTCACTGATATTTTATATAAGTGATAAAAAATTTATTATATGATGATTGATGATTGTTTGGATGAGATATGATATATTGATTGGTATTTGGATATATATACCTGCCTAGTGGAGGAGATGATCTTATACGTTCCCGTGTATGAGCGAATGACCCTTTGTACGCGCGTCCGCCTTGTAGCGGACATTGTACACATATTTCTAATATGTATATTTTTTGCGGGTGACAAGTTGGAGGGATCCAACTGGATTCCTCACCATTGTTTATTTGTTTACAGATATTGTGATATATTCTGTTATCATATGATATATGATGTTTGGATGCCGTGATTGTTATATTTAGTGCTATTGCTGCATTGGGCCTATTTTGGAAAATTAAAAGTATTAAAGTGATGATTTCCAAATTTAAAAGGATTTTAAAGTGATTTTTGAAAGTATACGTTTTATTGAATTTTGGAATTAATTCATTTTAAATAAATAAACGTTATAATCTTAATGTTATAAAAATTATGGTTTTTGTGAAATAAAACCAGAATATGATTTTTGGAATGTGAAGTTAACTATTTTGTAAAATGGTTTAAATTGAGATTTTTGATTTATTATAAACAGTTTATATAAAAGATTTATAAAATTGATATTTTATAAATTAAAATATTAGAATTATAAAACGAGTTTTTATAAGTTTTAAAATGAAGTATAAATGGATTTCATAAGTGAATAAAATTAATAGATTTGCAAATTATGAAGTTATAAAATGAATAGATTTTGTAAAATAATTGATTTATATGTACTTAACTTATAAATTGGATTTGGAATATGAATGAGATAAATGGAATTGGTTAATAAAAGAGATTTATAAATTGAAGTTTTTATAAAATAGAAATGGAAATTATAAACATTGTTTTATAAATCCAAAATCAATTGAATTTGATAAGTTAAATATAGAAGTTTATTGAAGGAGATATATCCACAATTTTGGACAGTGGATAATCCTTTAATGAATATATAGAAGCAAAAATTTGGTAAAAGAACTATATCTATGATTTTGGACAGTGGATAATTCTTTTAATAAAATGTATAGAAGTATTGAATTTGGTAAACGATTTATATTCACGATTTTGGACAATGAATAATATAGTAAAGAAATGTTCTGGAAAGTGATATTAAAATGGAATTAAACGATTTGAAGTTGTTTTAAAATGCTTTAAGTATCGAAACCATAGATTTCAATATTCATTGTTGAAATAGACGATTGCGAGAAGTAAGAAAATGATGGACTATAGCACTGTTGTTATAGTAAATGATTTTCAAAAGGACATGTTTTTGTATAGTATAAGGGGTTTATATATCTATCTTATTTTCGAATCCCTACACTAGTGATTTTGGGTTGTTGTAACAATGTTTTACGCAACATTCGTTTTGACCCAAATAAATCGTTTAAAGGAATCTTTTCCTTAAAGAATTAAATATATACTTAATCATGATTTAAGTATATTGAATATTGTCTAAATGTTGAAATTAAGTGAATTGTGAATTACTTATTATTAAATAAGTATTTGGAAATGTTTTTCAATGTTGAAATGATTTTGAGAATATATCTTTTTAAGGATATGCTGAATTGAATATTTGGCAAGTAATTTAATTAGTGAAAGATTAATTAAAAAGGCCTAGTGATTGCATATGGTGCTGAATATTTGTTTGTTTGCTTTGATAGTTAAATAACCGACTATCAAACTTGGCCAAATTTTAGTTCCTCGACTTGATATGGGAACTATTTAGTCGTACACTTAATACGTAGCCTTCTGTGTAGGCTTGATTATCGTTTGTGTTGAGGATGTTGATTCGTATAGTGCGGAGTATTACTCCAATTTATCGAGCTTCCTCTTGGCCCAAAGGATAGCAAGTTGAAAGTTGGAGACGTGATAAGTCTATGAGACTTGGTTCCTGTGTGAGGTTGAGAAACGCTTTTGCGTTGTTGGTGCGAAGAGACCGGGATCAGATTTATCTGAAAACCACTTCAGACCAACGTATATGCGACGATTGTGCAAGTTGCTTGTGATGATATTGATTTTCCAGAGTTTCATAGTGGGGGATTGCTTGTTGATCATTTGGGGTTAAAATCCCAATATACATCCAATAGCAGTGGTCTCTTCATTATGAAATATCCAATGCGAAGACTATTCGCTATTAATCCTAGGGATTTATCGATAGGATGTGGTAGGAAAGTACCTTCGGTTTATCTTGTTCCTGGACAACTTGTATGGATGTTTGTCTGACATTGCATTTCTGTAGATTACGTACATTTTTTTTACAAACGTACATCAGTGGTGGCGGAGAAGGCAACTTCTCTTAGCTTAACACCCTCCTTGAGACATATGAGCTTAAGGGTTTTATTTTTGTGAAAGGCAATTAGTAGTCAACGGAAATGGCCGTGTGGCATTCAAAGTAATGTGATATGTATTTTGAAAGGTAATCATTACCTCGTCATGCCCCATCAACCGAAAATGACCAAAACAGGGTTAGATGCGGCAAGGCTAAGTGGGTCGCTCCGATTAGGGTATGATCATCCTCTTCTAGATATATCTTTGTATCTGATTATTGTGGTTTGTATGCTAGAGGGCCCTCGGTTAAAGGTCGGTAACGACTGGAGGATGACATATTCGGTAACATCTAGTTATAGAGGTGGGTCGGTCTTGTGTTGGTAGAGGGCAGATGTTCAGTGCCTCGGGACATCCATCTAGAGGTGTACCCCTTCGGAAGGTAGTCCCTTCACCTGGTCATTTGTATGGAAATCCAAACTCCACTACGTGCTTTCCATTTTGATTGTATTGCCCAATTGGGCTATATGCTGGAATTTAATCAATGTAACAATTTCGACTATGATTAATATTATTCGTATATAGAAGACACTACTATAATATAACATGAGATTTGATATGATATGTTTTAGTTATCGTAAGGTAAAAACATGTCCGCGTTTATGTATGGACTTGTCTTACGAGATACTTTTGTTTTGAAAGCTAATGAAAAGTTTGGTTATTTAATAAATTCAGTTGAGTGTGTTTCTCACGCTGGTTTACTAGACTGATCCAGGAGTTCTTCCCTTTCAATGCTCGGTTAAGACCGAGTATGTCTGCAGGTTGTGCTTTGGTGCTTTTGGAGCTTCAGCAGGAGAGCTGGACATCTTCATTTTGTATACGCTTATCTGGTTTGATTATTGATTATCCGTTGTGCTTAGTTGTTTATATTATCAGCAATTGTGAGGACAGGTTATTATAACTGTTCAAGCCGATAACTATTGATTGATTGTTGAACTCCGATTGATGTGTGTGTGTGTGTATAGTTTCTGTTTTGTAGATCATTGATATGATATTATATATTTTCCACTACGAGGTGAGATTCTGTATTGTTCTGTTTAGTTCTATCTTGTCTCTTTCTTCTCTTCTTCTCTCTTCTTTTCTTTCTCTTAACTTTTCGTCAGTCTTTGCTTTTTGGATTGTACATGTGTGTATTATTGTCGATTCAAAGGGTACAGATTTGCGGGTCGTCACAGGCTTTGAACACTTATTTGCATAGTGGTCCTTAGAACCGCAATTGTAGCATTGCCCTCCATTAGAGGTAGGATTCTTTGCTACCGGAGTTGTTTGCTTCCCTTTCTTATCGGGATAAGGACCTTTGAACTTATTAGGCCTCTTCTTGTTGTTGTTGAAGTTCGGTTTGGCACCCACAACTCCAACATCACTTTCTTTATTTGCCTCTTCAAATCGAAGAGCGATATCAACAAGCTGATCAAAAGAAACTTCCAGCTTCAGAAGTAAAGGCTTTTTAAGATTCTTGTTCAAACAATAGATAAACCTATGATTTTTCTTCAATGGGGTATTTACATACTCGACCCCATATTTAGAGAGGGATTCAAAAGATGCAACATATTCTGCCATAGAAGATTCGCCTTGAACAAGGTCGATAAAACGACGGGCCAAAGTCACTTTTTCAGCTTCTGGTACAAACTTGATTGAAATCTTTCCCGGAATTGCTCCCAAGTAAGATCCGCGTCAATAATTTCAGAAATCAGAAGCTCGTACCAATCCAATGCTCTTTCTTGGAGCATACCCGGAGGCACTTGGACTCGATGAAGATCAATAAGATTCATACGAGAAAAGTTGGGATCACATGTTGTAAGCCAAGCTTGGACTTCAATGACGCTTTCGGAACCCATGAATGGCTTCCTACCCAAGTTTGTATAATCACTACACAGGCGTGCAAATCCGGGTTTTGGGTGAGTAGGCTCTGGAATGGTTCCGATAGCCTAAGCATTCTTTACAAGATCAAGAACTGTTGGGCAGACATAAATACTCCATCCTAGAGAGTAGCACTTGATTGACTGGCTCTGGGTCGGTTAGATCTAACCATTTCTCTTCTTTAAGAAAGAAAGAATGAAGAAAAAAATTGTTGTCAAAATGAATAGCAAACGATTATAATTGATAAAACAAGGCATCACAAAGAATATCGGATAGAACGGGTCAAATGACTCGAATAAAATCCTAAGGCACGACTTCTAAGATGGACTTAGGACGATGATCCTTGCTAGATTATTCTACATTGTTCTGAAGTTTGGCTCTGATACCAAGCTATGACTCCCCACCTCTATAATCACGCTAGCCAAGGACACTACGGAGTAATGCCGTCAACTAGCACGAAGAATAAGGCTATTGAGGAGCGAATATCCGTGTAATTACTTTGTGCGAGCACCGATATGTCAGATAGAATAACATGCATTTCATTTCAAGGGAAAATCCGATACATCAATTCAAACTCAAAGCTACTACATAGTGGCTATATAATCTCCGGAAACAAATATAGAAATAAGCATAACATAAATAAGTAATGGATGTTCATATCTCAAGGCGGAAACAGATATGAACACAACACATAGAAGTGTACATCACAGTAGTGGTCAAACAAGATCCACGATATCAAAAAAGAATAGATACAAGTGCTAGACAAAAGAATATGTATACATCAAGGAGTCTCTATCTCGAATGTATAACAACAAAAACTACCAATCTAATGTAGTTAAGTCAGAAAATACTCCCTGATGAGGAGTCAAGCAGAAGCATCTATAACATCTCGGTCAGACCTGAGTACTATTTAATAAGAAAATAATAAACGGATCAGTCTAGCTATAAATATAAGATAAAATAAGATAGAATAAGAGATATAACAAAAATGCATGATAACAATAATGCCATACTGTGATAAGTATACATCTAACAACAACTAAAATCATACAATATCTCAAGAAATCTCAAAGCACCAAAAAAATGTCATATTCTTTAACCCTTTCACCAAACCACAAATATTAACAAACTTAACAATGCCAATCGGAAAAGTTAGTGAAACACAAATTCACCAATGCATAAATATTGATAAAGCTTATCAATGTAAATCACGAAAATTGGTGAAACATAAATTCTAGAAATCATCAATAGAAATCTAGAAATCACAAAAAGGGGGAGGTCTATCAAAAAACGGAAGCATGAAAACTCACCAACACGTGTATCACAAAATGGAACGCTATTCCCTGGTTGCTAACCATTAATTTTGAGTCGAGGCTCCACAAACGGCCTGAAGACCGTGGGTCACTACCCCACCAAATTTTGAGCCGAAGCTCCATGGAGACGGGGTTTAGTCTCCCTCGTAGACAAAGAGATATCGCACATTGCTAGTCTAAATCACAAAATGATCATCATCGATCATCATGAAGTGTCAATTACACCAAGCTAGTAAATAAATGAGTTTAGCTTCATGTCCCATAACCACTGGCTTAACTTAAATATTTACAAACAAATTGTAGATTTCCACTCGAAAGTTGTCACAAGGGTTTCAATCGAACAAGTCTAAGAATTAACCGGCAAAGTAAATGCAAGCGTTTCATACCACTTGTTTTGCTAGGTCGTTTAATTGGATTTCTCGAACAAATGAGGTAAAGGTTTGTATATACTAGTAGATTGGAAGACGGTTTTATAAACGAGCTTTGTACTAAAAATAGGGTTTGAAATCATCTTTGTTAAAGAGTTTGATTATTTACTACTAGTATAGAAACCTTTGTATTTTAAATTGACAATTCACAAAAATGATTGTAGAAACAATCAATCACCAAAAATTCACATACGAAGACGTGACTCAAATCCGTAGAAATCGATACCAAATCCATCAAAATGGATATTCCCAAAAATCCAGAAATGAAGTCATCGAAGTCGATAATAAATGATAAAAACAAATCAGATAGTCACGAATCGATTAAAATTGGAATCTCAAGCCAAATAGGCAAATTGGTCTGAAGAAAGCAGGTCAGTCGACTGGCACGGAACCTGGAAACACTCGGGTTTCCAGGTCAGTTGATTCAACCATCAGGTCAGTCGACTGATACGGGGGCATAAAACTTTCTGCCCCCGGTTCAGTCGACTGAACCTCCTTCATTAGCAGTTTCAGCCTAGCCCCCTCATGGGCAAAATCCACAAACGAACGAAACGATGCAAGCGAGCGACAACGATTAGGGATTTACGGCTAGTGACAACCCAGCCTTGTATGGCTCTCCGAAGCACCTCACTAATGTGTTCAAACATCAAAAATTGGATTTTCAAAAGATTTAACCTCAAAACACTAAAAATTGGAATTTTCACCAATTCAATCCCAATCAAAAGAAAATGAACATAAATATGTGTTAGGAATTCATACCTAACAGCAAGATAGGTATAGACATAGATGTGAGATAAAAATCTAACATTTTACACAAAAACAAGGAAGGAGAAGCTTGAAAACAAAGGAGAGATCAACCACTCTTCAATCCCAACTCTAAAAGCTCCAACCTAAGATCATAAGAAATAATTTCTCAAATTAGATTATAGGAAATTTCTAAAATTAGAGGGAGATTGTGATGGAGAAGAAGAAGGAGTTGCTTACCAAAGCTTCTCTTTGGAATTTGGAGCTAAATCTTGGATTTGCAAATGAAACTAGGGCTTAGGATTTTAATTTCCAATCTCTTTCCCCATTTTTACTAAAGCTTGAGGTGTTAGGAAATATTAGAATGATTGAAGAGAAGTGAAGTGGAGTTGGGTTGATAAGTTGGGGTTAATGAGCTGAAACCCAAACACAAAGCCCTAAATGAAAAGGTCGAAATTCTAGCTAACTCCAAACATATCAATGTTTATACTCAAAAAGGTTGCAAATGCTATTTTAAAATCAATGGATGTGGTCTCGAGTCCTAATTCAACTGTTTGCAAAAGGTAGCATTTCGGACTGAAATCCGACTAACGATGCTATATTTAAATAAAATACTTAAATATACAATTGTAAAATATGCGGGTTGTTACAATAAATATTAAATAACTATTTTCTAAATCAAATATCAATTTAATCTTTAAAATAATCCCTTCTATAATTAATTAAATATATCTTTACTTTAAAGATTTAAAACTATCTTCAAAACTAATTTCTCTTTTATTTTAAATATAATTAATTAATAAACCTTTCTTGGTTTATTTTAAATTTACATTCCAAATCCGCTGATTTCTTTCCATCCTTAAAAATAAACCGATATTTATTTTTTTTAAACAAATTCCTCTTTCCTTTATAAATTTTCATTGTGAATTTAGATTTTCAAATATCTACTGATATACAATTTTCAAATGTTTTCCAAATATTCACTTTCAAATACCAAATCAAATTTCAAATTGATTTCTAATTTTATATTCCAATACTGAATCAAACTTTCCAAATCGATTTCCCAAAGATTTATTTTAAAACACCAAATCAAATTTCCAGATCGATTTCTAAAATTTAATTTAACTCCAAATTACCCGTCGAAAATTTGAACCTGCGCCCAAAATGTTCTTTATTCCGCCGTTCCATCTCCGTCCCTGCATTTTTATCAAGTGTATATGGGTGTGCACGGCCTTGTGGCATGTAAAGTGATATACTGTGCATGTCACACGTTTTTCATGTTTGATAAATTCAAAATTAAATGATGATGAACAACCCAAATAAATGAGGCAAATAAAATTTTCAAAATCGCAATTTATTTTACACTGCAAAATATTTTCTTTTCAATTTTACCGCGTTAGTGTTTATTTTGCAGAGTGCTCAGATGTTGGATTCAATCTGGAATGGAGTTGAAGATAAATACAAGTGTGAGTGATATGTAGTGAGGTGCAAATGTAAGTTGAAAATTGTAATGTAATTAAATTTGTATTGTAATTCAAATTTATATATATATATATATCTATAAAGTGAGAGCTTAAATTTGTACTATTCAAAATTGTAATAAATATTTGTTTGAATAAAATATCTGTTTGATTTTAAACTCTGTATTATTTATTTTATTTAGCAAATATTTATTTAACTCTGTGAAAATAAAATAGTACATTAACAAATACATTTAAATGAATATATATATATATATATATGTTTATTATCATCAAACAGAAATCATATACTTGCATATTCAACAGAAGGCTCATCAGAGTTAGTGATGCTGGAGATGTTGGTGTTGATATTAGCTGTGAAGAGCCTAAGAAGTTAATGAGCAGTTTTCTCTATTCACTTGAAGTGGCTAAAGCGGAGCTAGGATATGTGCCGGTTGTTTGAGATTTTATAGATATGTTTGATGAGGTGAAAGGTTTGCCTCCTCACCGTGAAGTCAAATTTTATATTGATTTGGTTCCAGGAACCAAACCTATGGTACAACCCTTACGAAGGATGGCTCCTAAAGAGAAGAGGGAGTTAGAAAGGCAGACTTATGATTTGTTGTAGAAAGGCTTGATCCGCCATAGTACCTTGAGTTGGGGATCGCCAATCGTCTTTATTACAAAGGCGGACGGTTCTCTAAGGTTATGCATAGACTATAGGGAGTTAAACAAAAGGACCCTTAAGAATAAATATCCTTTGCCAAGGATCAACATATGTTTGACCTACTCCACGGTGCCCGGATATTTTCTCAATTAGATCTTTCCATCGGTTTCCAACAATTAAGAGTGGCAAAGTAGAGTGTTCCCTTAACATCTTTTCAGACTCCAGAAAATTTCTACGAGTGGTTAGTTATGCCGTTTGGATTGACTAACGCACCCGCTTATTTTGTGGACTTAATGAATCGAGTATTTCAAGATATTCTCAGTGAATTTGTTATTGTTTTTATTGATGACATTCTTATCTATTCAAAGACAGAGGAGGAAAAAAATATCATCTCCGTATCGTACGTGATGCCTTAATGAGCCATGTGTTGAAGGCTACATTTTCCAAGCGCCATTTCTGGAAATCCAAAGTTAGATTTCTAGGGCATGTTATTTTGGGAGAAGGCATATCTGAGGGCCCAGCTAACATTGTTGCGGTCCAAGAGTGGAAGAAGCTCAAAAGTGCGATGGAAGTAAGAAGTTTCTTGGGATTGGCTGGGTTTTACCATAGATTTATCAAGGACTTCTCAAAGATTCCTTCTCATCTGACGAAGTTAACAAAGAAAGATGTTAAGTTCGTTTGGACTTCTAAGTATGATCAAGCATTCAATGAACTGAAAGAGAAGTTGACTAGCGCCCCTGTTTTAACCATTCCAGATGGGAGCGAAGGTTTAACCATGTATACAGATGCTTGTGGAACCGGAATGGGAGTAGTTCTGATGCAGCATGTGAAAGTTATTGCCTACGCGAGACAGCTAAAGCCGCATGAGAAAAAATATGCTACGCATGATTGGTAGCTTTTGGTTGTTGTCTTCGCACTAAAGATGTGGAGGCATTGTCCTTTCGGTGAAAGGTTCGAGTTATACACGGACCACAAATGCTTAAAATACATTTTTACCCAGAAAGATTTGAATTTGAGGCAGCAGAGATGGCTAGAGTTTCTTGCTTCTTATGATCTAGAGGTTCTTTATACGCATGGAAAAGCAAATGTCGTTATTGATGCACTGAGTAGGAATGTAGCAATGGTTGCAAACCTAGAGGTTAAGCTAGTATTTTAAAAGAGAACTGCATCCAATTAGGAGGCATATCCTATTTTTGCTCAACTTAAGAAGGATGCTGAAGAAGGTGTTGTTTCTAACTTTGAGATTGATCTCCGGGGTGTATTGAAAATGAATGGGTGTATTTATGTTCAAGACTTTGATGGACTTAGGCAATAAATGTTATCCAAATGCCACCATTCAAAGTTAACTTTTCATCCAGGGGTGACCAAGATGCTCAAAGATATGAGGAGGGTTTTCTGGTAGAAGGGGATGAAGTGAGATATTTCAATCTTTATGAGTCGTTGTGCAAACTACCAGCAGATTAAGAGCGACCAGCAAAAGATAGTTGGATTGCTTCAGCCACTTGAGATCCCAAATCGAAAGTGAGAGCATATCTCTATGGACTTTATTGATGGGCTTTCAAGGTCAAGAAGAGATAACAGTGACATTTGGGTTATAATCGATCGACTGACCAAGAGTGCCCATTTCATTCCAGTTAAGCTGACTAGGACTGCTACGAGTCTGGCAAGTTCGTATGTAAAGGAGATTGTGAGACTCCATGGGATTCCTCGTAGTATTGTAAGTGACCGATACTAAATATTCAGTAGTAGGTTCTGGGAGGCACTGCAGACTGCTTTAGGAACTGAGCTAAGTCTAAGTACAGCTTACCATCCCAAAACAGATGGGCAGATGAAGAGAGTGAACCGGATCTTGGAAGATTTACCCTTAGTGGAATTCACTTATAACAACAGCTATCAATAAAGCATTGGTATGGCCACTTTCAAAGCTCTTTATGGTCGTCCATGTTGTTCTCCTTCGTGTTGGGTTGAATTGGAGATAGACTTTTTCTTGGACCCGACATGATCTTAGAAGCCAATAAAAGGTATTTGATATTAAAAGAACGATGAAGGAAGCTCAAGATCACCAAAAGTTTTATGCAGATCAAAGGCGTAGTGATCTAGAGTTCTTAATATGGGACTTGGTATTTGTAAAATTCTTTCCTCTGAGAAGTGTTATGAGGTTTGGAAAGACAGGGAAGTTAGCCCCTCGATATATTCGTCATTTTCCCATACTAGACCGGATTGGTAAACCGACATATAAAGTGGAGTAACCAGATCAACTATCAGATGTGCACAACGTATTTCACGTATCTCATTTACATAATTATGTACACTACCCTTCGTTGATAGCAGAACCAGGACAACAAGTTGATTTAGAGGTTCGGCTTAACCTAACCATTCTTAGGCAGCCTATTGTTATCGTCGCTCAAGACATAAAGCGATTAAGGAAGAAGGTTGTGAATCTTATTAAGGTTCAATGGAGTGAAGATGTTAGAGATTGTACTTAGGAAACTGAGGACTATATTGGGGATTCTTATCCCAAGTTGATATAGTTCTTGTTTGTATCTTTTTGTTTCTTTTTAATGTACTCACCAGTTGTGTTGAGGTCACTTTCCTTGTATCTTTGAGTGGTATATATGACATCATTTGGGTTTCTATGATATCTTGAGTTTATCTGATTAATTTGGAGGACGAAATTTCCTTTTAGGAGGAGAGGATGTAATGACCCATAATTTAATCACTTTGAACTTGAATAGTTAATATGTTTTTAGATGATTAAATAATGGATTTTATATCTAGAATAAAAATTTGGATAAAACATCTAGAATGGATTTTTTTTAAACTGATGTAAAATGTAAGTTTAAAGATGGTTCGAGTTATAAGGCGGTCAGGGGTGCCAATTTAGTTAAGAGTCATTTTAGGCTACAGTTGATAAGGAGGATTTCTGTCGGACCAAAATGTGGTCGAATCAAATTAAGCCATAAGGATGTTTTCTATTGGACCAAAATGTAGTCGAATCAAATAAGGCCATAAGGCTGGTTTCTATTGGACCAAAATCTGGTCAAATCTGGTTAGGCTAAAGGAAATGACTAAAGTACCCTTTACTTCACCTATAAATAACCAAGTCCATATCTCATTTAATTCATTCACAAACTAAATAAAAGAACTAAAATTCATTATCAAAGGTTGTTTTCATAGTTTAGTAGGTATAACTTATTCTGTGAGTATATTCCTTGTTTTCGTAGTTTAGTGGGTGTAACTTATTCTAGGAGTATAATTTAATTATTTTACAGTGAGTGTAATCTTAATTTATTTCTTTTGACTCATTCACGTTTTAATGAATCTTGCATTAACTACTGATTGTAAATTGTTAATAATAATGGTTCTGTTATTATTCTTGTTTGGTTGTTTGATTTGTGCTCGGTTAGTATATGAGCAATAACCTTGACGTTTAGTTAAAGGGAAATTGCACCACCTTTTAACTTAGGATTGATATTTAGTGACTTTTTGGTTAAAAGGAAATAACATCCCTTTTAGCTATCTCATTTGATTAAGAAGGAGCTTTACCTCTCTTGGTATTATTCTCCTTTAAAGATGATGGGTTTAAGTTATGATTTGAATGGATGTTTTAAATCATGGTTTAAAGTATTTTAAAGGAGCTTCGAAATTTAAATAATGATTTAAATGGATTATTTATGGAAAGTACGTAGTCCTATACTTAGCACTAAATATCGATGAGTAGACTGATTTTCTATTTGTGAGATCTAGAACCAAAGTGTCTAGGCAAGGCTAGGAGGAAGCAGTGCCCTGACTTGCTTGGCTTTGTTTCTGGGCAAGGGATAGAGTAAGTCGAGAATATCGAAAACATGACAAGTGTAGGAGATTTGATTTCCATAAATGATCTTTATAATTATGACGGTATGGGAAACATTCGCCTTTCATATAGACAATTGTTTTTGACCCATTAAGTATGCTTTTGAAATATGAAATCCTCCCAAATGTTTTCTGAATATACTTATACCGATGAGATAAGTATATGAATATTTTCCAAGCATTGAAAAAGTACAAGATTTAATTTCCATATATGATCCTTTTGTTATCCCCGATAATTTATATCTTAACTATCAATTTCGATGCCCTTCTTCCTTTTGTTTTTGTTTCGTCATTCTAAGACAATTTGTTGCTCATTTAGAGCATTGATATCCTTTATCGAAAATGACTAAATAAATAGCGAGTGGGAGCCAAGCTATGTGGGGTTGCTTCCATTAGGGTACATCTACTCTAGATTGGTTTCGGTTATATGCGCATGAAGATGTGAAATATTTGGATACTCGGTAAGGTTGGCAAGGTCCATGTTGGTGGTTTCTGAGAGCCATCATAGTTCTCAATTATATTTTCTAGAGGTATACTTTTGATAAGGGTGGCGCACCCTCCAAGTCATTGTTGGAAAATTCCTTTTCTTTATTTTTGATTCAAATCTTTGGATAATTCTTTCTTAATTGCATCGGGAAGCGTATTGGCTCTTCACAGTGTTTAATTATTTGTGTCCATTCTTTTATGCTTGGAGGTTGTCCTTGTGAGGGGAAACCGGTTCTGCATTTTTACGACGCGGTCTCATGGTTATTTCGTGTGTTCTATTTTTTTATTTGGAGTTTACTCATACCGGACTTATTGTCTGACCCGAATTGTTTATTGTTCCTAAAATCTCGGGTACTCATTTATATTCGACTAGTCCGAAAATGACAGGTTTCTTTGGGCTCTTTTGAAGATGGTGGACGAGCAGAAGGCTCCTTATCTATCTAGCTATTTATTTCCACTGTTATGAGATGTTGCCTCTATGTATGTATATTTAAAGGCAGGTTGTTATAACTACCTATGCTGATAGTAGTACTTTTGTTGTAACTCTGATACCTCCATGTTTGGAGTAACCTTATATACTGTCTTATTTTAAGTTATATATTTAACAGTTATGTTGTGAGATTATTGTTCTATTCTTATATTTTACCCCATGACAACTCGTCTTTTAGATACTTGGTCAATGACACATGAATACTATGGATGTATTAAGTGTCGCTCTCGGCGTCAGAAAGGTAGGTTGTCACACGGATGCTTGAGAATTGAAGAAGTTATGATTTTTCGATTTCTTACTTGAGCTTTTGATTACAAGTAAAGGAAGAAAGGATAAGATGCCTAGATATTTGTAGGAAGAAATAGGTGCATCGAAGCCGTTGGATTAGTTTTAAATAAACGCTTGGATTGGTGCGAGAAGACCAATAGGTGAAAAAAATGACATTGACCATATTGACTTAAAAAGTCAATGACTCCTCTATACTAGAGGGCAAATGATATCATCCTTGTTGACTTCGAAGATATACAATATGAAACACGAATATGACATTGCCTTTCATGATGAAGAATTGTCCTTTAATCATGTCGCCTGTCATCAATACACTCGAGGACATATGGCAAACGAACACATTCATGGGATTAACAATCAGTGTTAAGTATATAAAGATGGATTAGAGTCGAAGAAATATGATGCCACTCTTCATCAGTGAAAGATTGCAATGGTATCGACTACAATCAAACAACATAAGCCATTAATGAGTGTCAAAGTGACCCATAGTGCACTTCATTGATGATGAACTCTATCAGCACCGATATTCATTTATTTAACCAAAACAAGCTCATCATCGACAACCACGCAGGGAATTAGCATTACATTAAAGCAGCGCCACACTTCATAGCACTTTAAAGATTTTGCTCTATGATGACAAAAAGGATCATCAGCTCTGGAAGAAATACATAGAAACACCGCTCTTCGCTAATGCTTAATATTGCACTTCGTCTTCTATATAGAAAATCTCATCAACATTTGGAGGACGCTGAGTATCTAAGCAGAGCGGAGTGGACGGTGGACGCCGTCAATATCCACGAAGATGGTAATGCTACCTTTTCACTAGTATTGCCTCATGCTTGCGTTGATTCAAGCTGGTACAATCGCCCACTTATGAAGGACGTAGACTATCATGACGAAATCCTCCAATACTATAGTTCATTGTTGCCCTATATTTTTTTAAAGGAATGAAGGCGAATCCCGACAATGTTCAACATTGATAACTGTCGAAGTTAAGCTCACTGAAACCGAAAGTCATGCCGCTTTTCCCTTATAAATATGGACCTAGGGGGTGTCATTTAAGGGATGAATTTCATTCTCTCCCCTTATTATATTTTAAACTTTGTAAACCCTGGGAATTTTTGTTGATTGTGATACTTAACTTTCAACACTTAAGGATTTGGATATCGAAGAATCGCATAGCCTATTGACTTGATTTGAACTTGTGACTTGCATATTCATTTGACTTCGAATTTAGACTTGAATATTAACGAGCATATTGATTTGAATATCAACATGCATATTGACTTGTACCTTAACTTTCTTATTGACTTGAATCATCTATGATGTCATATATGACTTCGATGACTCGACTCAGAATTAATATGGATCCATTCTTCAGCTCGATGACTTCAACAAGCCTCAACAGGGCTTCTTTTTGAGTAACATTGCTTTCTACATACTTTTTTGGTTAGCAAATTTATTCGTTAACACCATATATGTTCATTTTTCACGATTACGATATGTTCGTAACTACAGTCGGTTAAATACTCACTCTTAGGGTATTTTATTATATGTAAAAATGTAATCATCGACATTGTACTAAAAATATTGACATACACAATAGAAACATAAATAAGAAGATGTAATATCAGTTTAAAAACATTTTATATGTAGGGTTTAGTGTACAATTATATAATCAACATTGCGTATTTACCCCTACGACAGATGAAGCGGGCAGTATACAGATTTGCATTCATGAGTAAACTGACTTATAACCAAAATTAGCTCCTTGAGCTCACATGATTCCTGTACTTGTGCCAAAATTCAAGAAATGAAACCGTTCTTTTATATTTACACACATCATTTCTTTTTTTTTTTTTGCACTTTCTACCTTGTTTTCTCCTTTAAAAGCAATTTCTAGTGCTTTTAGAACGAAGAATAAGAAACTACATGTGAGTTTGATTTATTCAGAGATGTTAAAGCTTGATTTTCTTTTTGGTTTAACAGATTTTTTAAAGAAGTAAGAACATGGACTTGTTTGATTTATTTAAATAAACTGTATGTAAATCAAAGAGATGTTCATGTGTATACTTAGAATAGTAAAGAGAACATGGTTAGAAGAGTCATTGTTCATTTGTCCCCTTATTCCCCTTTCCTCTTCTTCATCCGTACCACTACAGTCTTATTTCTTATATTCTTAATTACATCTGTATCCACCATATACTTATCTTAAAAAACAAACATATTTGTGTTCCAAAATAATCGCACATGTGTTCTTTAACCGTTAACGAATTTTACCATATTTTAACTTGATTATCCATATTATATTCTTCGATGACATTATCGATTAAATCTTGTTTACTAATGCACGTAAAATTATCCCGACATAAGATTTGTTAACATTAATCGAATTTAATTATGTATACATAAGTGTCACCAAACGTGAGTTGTAAATGAGATTCAAGGCTCGCACTGAATTTGACTATGAAATAGACAACATCGATTTAACTGTGTCCAAATAGAAATAACGTGTTGAAAGACCTAGTTGCAAATCTTGCCCACTAGAGAATTACTACATTATTCTCATTGATGGCAAGAAAAATGGGTCGCATTTAGTTATTAGCAAGACTTGAAAAGCCCAGCCAACGAATTCTATGCGAACCAATAAAGTTAGGACTTTCGGAGTATTTACTTGATAGGCAAGACCCATTCATAAAAAGAAAGTTTTGGATATATGAGAAAGAAGATACTGTCAAACTACGGTTGGTTACAAATCCATTTCATAATATCCAAAGAATTATGTGGGTGATCCCTTTTGATCTCCAATGCAAAGAGGCGTAAATTGTGTATTTTTTAACTAGATTGGTTATTTTATTAATCAAAGGATTGGTTTTACCGAGAAAGTGATACAATTTTTTGAACATGCAATTTATTATTCAAAAGAAGATACTTCACGAACCAAACCATAAAATCTCTAATTAAATCGTTGGTAGTTAGTTGAGCAGTTTCTATGTATATAGAGTACATAGTTTCGATCGTTGGTGTGTAATCAAATCATGTCAGGAAAGTAACTCGTGCCATGTTCCTAATGTCACTGGTGACATGTGTAAAAATTAATTTTAATATCTTTGAATTCAGTTATGCAAAAACAATGATGCAAGCTCAGAACCATCCACGGAAGAAATATTCCCTCAACAATAGTTCATTTACTTGTTTAGTTGGAGCACTGCAGGCAAATTTTAACACGCAAGTCAACTACAATAATTTAAAAAGATCAATTTCCATTCTATTGCTCAAGACCATTGGAAAGAAATGGCCAATGGAGGAGTCTATATTACAAGTTATCAAAAGGTTTCAGTTCCTTTTCATAACTTAATTAGTTAGTTTGGGCTAGAAGGAAGTACGAGACTTCAACGGAACGTGAGGATACTCTAGGATGACCCTTTGGGGTACGCCTAACGAAGCTGCACACACGGAGGCAGGTATGTATGTTGAGTCACAAGCTTTATGAGAGTTTTGATTTCTGACAAATAAGGCGATTGATTTCTGACAAATAAGGCGATTGATTTCTGACAAACAAGGCGATCGACAAAAACAAGGTCAACAGAGCTATATATGGCACTCTAGATTATAGGTTGATTATTTGTTGTCGTAATAGTAATAAATTTGTTAAAATCTATCCTCAAATAATCATGCATATCAAGGGAATCAATATATATACGAATAATTTATAAGTTGCATGCAGTTGCACAATTCAATGTGCAATTTAACAGGCACCGGTCGACCGGTCAGTATAGGTGCGGTCGACCGTTCCTGTGTAAATTGCACAGTGAACGTGCATACATGCACATAACGTATATATATATTTGAATTCCTGTCTACCGGTCCATTTTTGACCTGTCGACCGTTTTTAAACAGAAAGCAACTTTTCCAAAAGACACTTCTCTTCTCCAAAGGTTGCATCTCCTATCTTTCATCAATGATCATAACTCTTAATGGCAACTGTTCACAAAGAGTTACAACTGTTTTTCTCTATATATAATCATCTAAATCATTGATTCAAATACAAGTTTTTACAACGATTTCAAATATTCTTTTAATCTAATCTCTGATCTTAATACTGTATTATAAAAGCTCTAAATTATTTATTGAATCTTTGAATCTATTTCATATCCTTTGATTCAATAATATACTTTCCTTAATCTTTTCAAAACATCATATCGCATACTTTGAGGATAAGATTATAGGAAGGGTGTACTGCTAGTGACAAATCCGTGTTTTCAAGAACACAAGTTGTCAACAACAATTATATTTGTTCTTTTGTTGAAGTCCTCTGTGTTGTAAGAGGCAAGTGTTGAAGTCCTCAGTGTATTAGAGGCGTGAAATCCCGTTCGGTTGTTTGGGTATTGTAAACCTGTTCCTCCGGGTGAAGCGAGGTAGTTAATAGTGAAAATCCAGATAGAAGTCTGGGACTGGACGTAGGACGGTGCTCCGAACCAGTATAAAAATCTCTGGTGTGATTTTTCTATTTTCTATTTACAATGCTATTATCATCTATTTCCGCATTTGTATTGTAATCCATATTATACGATCCGTGTATACTATATTAGCACATATAATTGTATACACACCGCACTTTCAATTGGTATCAGAGCACGGTCATCATATAACCGTAACACAGTTATTTGATATATTCTTGTAATATGGCAAATAACGCAAGTACTAGCACTCAAAACACCACTTACACAGAAGGGCAATCGACACAAAGACCTCCATTTTTCAATGGTCTTAACTACAGTTATTGGGCAACACGTATGTCATTCTTTATGCAATCAAGTAGCTATGATGCTTGGAATGCTACTCAAAGAGAAATAGTAAATCCAACAACTGATTATTCAGAATGGACTGTGGCTGAGAAAACGGCAGCAGCCGTAAATGCAAGAGCAATAAATATGTTGTTCTGTGCATTAGACCAAAATGAATATAACCGTGTTAGTATCTGCACTACTGCATATCAAATTTGGCAAACGCTAAAAATCACTCATGAAGGTACTAACAAGGTTAAACAAGCCAAAATAGCCATGCTGAAAAGTCAATTTCAAAATTTCAAAATGAAACCAAATGAAACAATCAATGACATGTATTCACGGTTTCAAACTATTCACCATGCACTTATTGGGTTAGGACAAAAGTATTCTGATTTTGATGTTGTTTCAACAGTCCTACATTCTCTGACTAATGAATGGGAAGGAAAAGTATTAGCAATTGAAGAAGCTAATGACCTTTCCGTCATGAAGCCAGATGAATTGATAGGAAATTTAATGTCCTATGAAGCAAATTTGCAGGCTAGAAAAGAACAGAAAGAAGAAAAGAAAAATGTAGCATTTCATGTTGAGAAAGATGAAAATGAATCAGATTCTGAAGATGAAGATTTGGCGTTCATTGCTAAAGGTTTCAAAAAATTCCTAAAATATCGAAAAGCCAGTCGCTACAATAAAAGGAAACCTGGATTAAATAAACCATCTTCATCTGCTATAGAATGTTTCAGCTGCCATAAAAAGGGACACATGCAGAAGGATTGTCCAGAACAAAAGAAAAAGTCAGAAAATGACAAATTCAAATATAAGAAGAACAAATCAAAGAAACGAGCCTTCTCAGTAACATGGGATGATTCAGAGTCATCTTCATCAGAAAGTGAAAGTGATTCGGAGAATGAACAAGCTAATGTTTGCTTTATGGCAACAGAAGATGAGGTACAAATTCCTACATTTGATGAATTACTTGATATTAATGCTGAATTGATAGTCAAATATAAAGACTTAAAACGTCAATTAAAAGTAGTCAAAGCAGATTTAAGTAGAGCAGAGTTTGAACGAGATATGTTAAAAGATGAGAAGAAAATATTAGAAGAAGAACTTGAAAATATTCAAGAATCATCATCTAATGTTGACTCTCAAATATCTCTTTTGAGTCAAGAAATAGAAGCTCAAAAAGAGAAAAATAATGCTCTCACTACTGAAAATCATGAACTTAAAGCAAAAGTCAAAATTCTAGACCTAGAAAAAGCTAGTTTACAAACAAAGTTTGATGACATTACTCAAAATGTTTCTAACTTTAACAAAGGTCGAGAAAATTTGACTAAAATCATTGAAAGTTCACAATCTATTTCAGATAAACAAGGTTTGGGATATAACAAACATGAAACTAAGAAACATCTTAGAAATAAAAGGAAGAAGAAAGTACAAAAAACTGAAGCTAAGAAAAATCTTAGTTTATTATATTTCAAACCAAAACCAGTTGTGAAATTTCAAAAGAGAAATGTCAAGACTATCAAAATATGGGTTCCTAAAACAAATAATAATTTGATTAGGAACAAATACATTCAGCAATTCATGAATAATGTACATTTTAATAACAATTATATATATAAAGGGGATACCGGACCCAAATGGGTTTGGATTCCTAAGACCTAATTCTTAGGACCCTATAAAAAGTGGGTACCATGAACTTAATTCTATTTTTTGCAGGTCCCACTGAAGAAAATAGGAAAGTGGATATTGGACAGTGGTTGCTCAAAGCATATGACGGGAGACAAGAGCTTATTAACAAATATTAAATACTCAGATGGTGGCTCAGTCACTTTTGGAGACAATTCAAAAGGTTATATCATCGGCAAAGGCGATGTGAGCAATTGCGGTACATCTAACTTACCTCTTATTACTAATGTCATGCTAGTTAGAAATTTAAAACACAATTTACTTAGTATTAGTCAATTATGTGACAAGGGTTTTATAATTTCCTTTTCAAATAATAAGTGTAGTATTTTAGATAAAGACCATAATTTGGTTTTTGAAGGTTATAGAGACAGAAATATATATATTCTAAATATGAATATTAATCATAATTCAGATATGTGTCTTGTGGCTAATGACAATGATCCATGGCTATGGCACAAATGTTTCTGTCATATAAACTTCAGAACTATTGACAAGCTAGCCAAAAACAATCTAGTTAGAGGACTACCCAAAATGAGTTTTAAAGTTAACAACATTTGTGATGCATGTCAATTAGGAAAATTGACCAAATCATCGTTTAAATCCAAGAAAGTCATATCAACATTACAACCGCTTGAGTTACTGCACATGGATTTATTTGGACCTACTAGAGTTCAATCAATAAATCACAGTCAATATGTGCTTGTAATTGTTGATGATTTCTCTCGTTATACATGGACAATTTTCTTAAAAAATAAAAGTGATACTTTCGATCATTTCAAGTCTTTCGTCAAAAGAATTCAAAAATCAAAAGGGATTAAAGTTAAAAATATAAGAAGTGATCATGGCGGAGAGTTTGAAAATAATGAATTTGAACATTTTTGTACAAAGAAAGGTATATATCATAATTTTTCGTTTCCCAGAACTCCACAACAGAACGGAGTAGTAGAACGAAAGAACCGAACTTTACAAGAATGTGCAAGAACATTATTGAATGGAACCACCTTACCAAAACATTTCTGGGCAGAAGCTGTCGCAACTGCCTGTTATGTTTTAAATCGTGTGTCCATAAGACCTCTTACCAAGAATACTCCTTATGAATTGTTTAACAAAAGAAAGCCCAAAATCTCATACTTCAAAGTTTTTGGTTCCAAGTGCTTTATTTTAAATACGAAAGACCAGCTTGGAAAATTCGATCCAAAAGCCGATGAAGGAATATTTGTCGGTTATTCGGAACGAAGTAAGGCCTATCGGATATTTAATAAACGAACCAACACTATTGAAGAATCACTTCATGTCTCTTTTGATGAAATTTATCAGCATCCTCACACAATATCAGATGATGACGAATCAATAGTCATTGATAATCCAATCATCTCAAATACTGATTCTGACTCAGAAGTAATTATTGAGAATACTCCTCAAATATGTGAATTACAATCACCACCAAGAATATTAAGAGACCATCCGGCCCAAAATATAATAGGTGAAATAACATCACATGTCAGAACAAGGAGTCAACTCAATCAAATGGGTCATGTCGCTTTTCTCTCAAATATCGAACCCAAGAATCCAAAAGAAGCTGCTACAGATGATTACTGGATCATTGCCATGCAGGAAGAACTAAATCAGTTTGAGCGCAATGACGTTTGGGAACTTGTTCCGAGACCAACTGATCAGTCGGTAATTGGTACTAAATGGGTCTATAAAAATAAGACTGACGAACAAGGAAATATCACCAAAAATAAAGCAAGATTAGTAGCACAAGGATACAATCAGGAAGAAGGAATCGATTATGAAGAAACTTTTGCACCAGTTGCTCGACTAGAAGCTATTAGAATTCTATTATCTTTTGCTTGTCATCATAATTTCAAACTTTATCAGATGGATGTCAAAAGTGCTTTTCTCAATGGATTTATCAAAGAGAATGTCTATGTCGAACAACCTCCTTTATTCGTACATGAAAAATATCCTGACCATGTGTTCAAACTTAAGAAAGCTTTGTATGGTTTAAAACAAGCACCTCGTGCTTGGTATGAACGATTACGTAGTTATCTTATTAATTCAGGATTTGAAATAGGCAAAGTCGATCAAACTTTGTTTATTAAACATTCTCGAAAAGATATTCTGGTTATCCAAATATATGTAGACGATATCATCTTTGGTTCAACAAACGATAAACTCTGCAAGGAATTTGCAAGTATTATGACCAAAGAATTCGAAATGTCTCATATGGGAGAACTATCTTATTTTCTTGGACTTCAAATCAAACAATTTTCAAACGGTATTTTTATCAATCAAGAAAAATACTGTGAAAATCTTATCAAACGCTTCGGATTACAAAATACATCTGGTAAACCAACTCCTATGAGTACAACTACACATCTTGAAAAAGATGAAAGTGGTAAGAATGTTGACCAGAAATTATATCGAAGCATGATTGGTTCTCTTCTTTATCTTACAGCTAGTCGTCCAGATATATTAATGAGTGTTTGTTTATGTGCTCGTTTTCAAGCCGATCCAAAGGAATCACATTTACGAGCAGTGAAACGTATAATTCGTTATCTTAATAATACCAAAGATTTTGGTCTTTTCTATCCAAAAGAATGTCCATTTGAATTAGTATCATATAGTGATGCTGATTTTGGTGGCTCACGAACAGATAGAAAAAGTACAAGTGGTACATGCCATTTTATTGGAAAATCACTTGTCTCTTGGTTTAGTAAGAAACAGAATTGTGTTTCACTATCAACATGTAAAGCTGAATATATATCAGCGGCTCTCGCTTGTACTCAAGTACTATATATGCAACAAACACTTCAAGATTTTGATATTCATTTATCAAATTCTATTATATACTGTGATAACACAAGTGCTATAAATCTTTCTAAAAATCCAGTGAATCACTCTCGAACTAAACACATTGATATCCGTCATCATTTTCTTCGAGATAATATTGAAAAAAGAAATATATGTCTTGAATATGTCCATACTGAAAATCAATTAGCAGACATTTTTACTAAGCCGCTGCTCGAATCTAATTTTATTAGATTACGAAGAGAGCTTGGATTAATTTCAAGAAAAAATCTTGACTAAGCAATTACTAATGTACACCTTCTTTTTTGGTTATTCTCTTTAATTATAATTTTTTGTTTAAACTAAACTAATGTCTTTTCTCCTAGTAACCGTATCTTTTACTTAACCTATTTTTTATATTAAATATTAGCCATTGCTTTATTTAATGGTTAAAATCTATTTACTCATTTTATAAATTCAGTTTTAAAAACAAAGCTATTTTTAGATTTACAATAAAATTTCTGCTTATATTTTCGTGGTTAAAAGTTATCATTAACTCTCATCCATAAAAGTATATATAAGAAACTTATATATATAAGCTTGCAAAAATTTTTTTATTCATCTTTACTTCTTATCTAACCATAATACTATATTCAACTTACACTATGGCTCATATTTGTGACAAATGTGCGCAAGAATCTCACATTTCTATTACAAGCTCTGAGTCGGACGAATATTATTCTCCTACTACTCCAAAACAAAAATCGAGCTGTCATCATCAATGCTCTTATATGTCTGATAAAACTCCAAATTCAAAACGAGTTAAAAGGACACTATTCTATTCTCCTCGAACCAAAGCTCAAATTGATGAGATACACCACTACCAAAAACATCAGATAGACCTTCAGAGACAACTCCATTACGGGCAAAGTCAACTTTATCACGAGCAACAACGGACATCGGCACGATTGTCTGTTTTAGAAAAGTTGGCAACATTTTTCTGCGGTTCCAACAAACATGACGTACATGAACCGATGCCGTCTAGGCCATCAACATCTAAAAGTCCTAACTCATGGGATCGGAACTATGAAAAGAATGAAGGAACTCAGAAACAATGGAGTCCATGGTCGAATCGTATTGAAGGAAACAACGATAATTCTAATGACGAACTTTCTCATTAGATTTATATATAGTTGTTATATATTTATCTATCTCTTGTGTAATGATGGTTATATTTTGTATTATGTATAAAATATAATATATATATATATATATATATATAGGTTGATATATAATAAAAAAAAAACTTGAAAAAGAATCCTATATGCACACGGACCAGGACCGGTCGACCGCCCATTTTATTGCCGGTCGACCGTTTACTCTCTGGTTGAAAACGGTCGACCGGCCAAAATTTGTAGGTCGACCGGTTACGCATTTTTCAGTTTTTTATATATAACCCTATACGTTACTTTACCCTCTACCCTCATTCACTCTCTACTCAAACTATTCTCTATCCCCAAATCACAAACCCTAGTTCCCATTCTTCAATTCCCAAATCACAAATCCTCCAACAATGGCTCCTCCTCAAAAGAAATCAAAGAAAGGAGCAATCTCTGAAACTTCATCTCATACCATCTCCGTCAAAAAATGGCTTCAAACTCCAATTGCTATAACACGATGGAATCAAATGACAAATTACAAGTTTCATCCGGGATCTTTTATCAAATTTGATGATTTCACAGCTTACGAAGTTCGAAGGTTAGCCGATAATGCCAACATTACTCCATTGATAGATTTTTCGGCAAATAGTGTGGAGATAAATCATTTAATGATTAAATTATTTTACGCCAACATGAATCTTGATGAATATCAACCTGATAATCCAAACGGCGTCATCTGGTCTATGGTCTGTGGAAAACAAATTTTTCTTACTCATGCTAGAATTGCCTCTATACTTGGCATACCAAATCGAGGCGAAGAATTTTCATCTACCTTCTGCGAAGTTTTCACCCGAAATAGTACAAGTCATCAGTTTATAGAAGACAATAGTGATGGAACTAAGTCTATTGGACTTCGACCGACAGCAAGGTTACTTCATCGGGTCTTGATGCATTCTCTTTTTCCTAGACTTGGAAATTATGATGCAGTGTACAAAGAAAACTTCAAGGCACTCTATGCTATCTATGGTGAAATCCAAATCAATTGGGTTCACATGCTTTTTGATGAAATTCTCAAGGTAAATAATTCAACCCGGCCTCATTTCTTCTATAATGAATATATCATGAGACTTTTGTTAGCTTGTGGGGTCAATCCTCCTGATTCTGCAACTTCAACACCAAAATGCATTGATTCCATAACCATCAAAAGAATGAAGCTTCCTCCACCTTATCTTGAGATTATGCCTTTTGAACAATGGCAACAACGAGGACCGAGAAAACAAAGAGCAACTTCCTCTCGACCTCGTCCCGATGAGGTGAAACTTTTAAGATCAAAGTCATCAACAAAAGAATCTCTTGAAACCATTGCGCGTAATCAATTTCTGCTTGAATCTCGTCTCAAGCGTATGGACTCTAAAATTGATAAGCGCTTCAATAAGGTCAAGTCGTTCTTCGGTATGCTATGGGACGCTATATCATGTTCCTCATCCACCTCTGTTCAAGCACAAGATCCAGGAAAACGTCCTGCTGCTCCAGTTTTCACATGGACATCATCTGACGAGGGCGAATCGTATAGAGGGAACAATGATGAGGAGGAAGAGGAAGAAGATGAAGATGATGATGATGACGACGATGACGATGATGAAGAGGAGATTCGATCTGCTTCATCCTAGATTCTATTATGTTTTAGCTCTTTAAAAACATTCTTCGACACTTGTACTAAATAGTGTCGTTATTTATGCTTTTTAATTAACATTATGTCCTGTAGTAAACTCTGTTATGTCTTTGATGTGTTAATAATTTATTTTTCTATGCTTATCATATTCATTTTACGCATATCATATTCTAGTAATCTGTTACTCCTTTTTGTCGATGACAAAGGGGGAGAAAGGGCTAACAATTGCTTGCAGGAAAGAAATCACATACTCAGGGGGAGATTCAGATTTGCAGATATATATATTGTCATCAATCAAAAAGGGGGAGAATGTTGAGTCACAAGCTTTATGAGAGTTTTGATTTCTGACAAATAAGGCGATTGATTTCTGACAAATAAGGCGATTGATTTCTGACAAACAAGGCGATCGACAAAAACAAGGTCAATAGAGCTATATATGGTACTCTAGATTATAGGTTGATTATTTGTTGTTGTAATAGTAATAAATTTGTTAAAATCTATCCTCAAATAATCATGCATATCAAGGGAATCAATATATATACGAATAATTTATAAGTTGCATGCAGTTGCACAATTCAATGTGCAATTTAACAGGCACCGGTCGACCGGTCAGTATAGGTGCGGTCGACCGTTCCTGTGTAAATTGCACAGTGAACGTGCACACATGCACATAACGTATATATATATATTTGAATTCCTGTCTACCGGTCCATTTTTGACCTGTCGACCGTTTTTAAACAGAAAGCAACTTTTCCAAAAGACACTTCTCTTCTCCAAAGGTTGCATCTCCTATCTTTCATCAATGATCATAACTCTTAATGGCAACTGTTCACAAAGAGTTACAACTGTTTTTCTCTATATATACTCATCTAAATCATTGATTCAAATACAAGTTTTTACAACGATTTCAAATATTCTTTTAATCTAATCTCTGATCTTAATACTGTATTATAAAAGCTCTAAATTATTTATTGAATCTTTGAATCTATTTCATATCCTTTGATTCAATAATATACTTTCCTTAATCTTTTCAAAACATCATATCACATACTTTGAGGATAAGATTATAGGAAGGGTGTACTGCTAGTGACAAATCCGTGTTTTCAAGAACACAAGTTGTCAACAACAATTGTATTTGTTCTTTTGTTGAAGTCCTCTGTGTTGTAAGAGGCAAGTGTTGAAGTCCTCAGTGTATTAGAGGCGTGAAATCCCGTTCGGTTGTTCGGGTATTGTAAACCTGTTCCTCCGGGTGAAGCGAGGTAGTTAATAGTGAAAATCCGGATAGAAGTCTGGGAATGGACGTAGGACGGTGCTCCGAACCAGTATAAAAATCTCTGGTGTGATTTTTCTATTTTCTATTTACAATGCTATTATCATCTATTTCCGCATTTGTATTGTAATCCATATTATACGATCCGTGTATACTATATTAGCACATATAATTGTATACACACCGCACTTTCAATGTAGGTGTTCCATCAAGTGAGTATGCATCTCAAGGCCTGTAAGGTCTGTAGATTAGTTACGAGTAGGTTTTAATGGGTAGGCCCAAAAGTATAATCACATGCGGAGATCAAGCCATCATCAATCAGAGTGAGTTTGGGAAAGACTAGAGTTAAACCAACAGGCCAATGATTCTTTCACTATCGAGACATTGAATGGGGGACACAACTAACTGGATGTTTAGATTGTTTGCAGTAGAGCACGACCACTTAGCTCTTGAGTGGTTTTTCGATTAGTTGAGGGGGGTTGTGTGGGGCCTAGCCACGATGAGAAAAAAGACAGACCAAGTACAATTTCCGTATTGTAGGCCTAACGAAGCGGACCTCTACAGATATAGAAAATCCCCGACCAAGTTCCACACAAGGTAGACCATGTTGGCGGGATTCATGGAGTAGACAGAACGATTACGTATAGTTCTCAAGGTACGCACTAGGTGATACATTGTGGATGTCCGTTAGTATAAGCTAGTGTAGAGGCAGTTTTACATTTTCATAGTAGACGATGGAACATATGTATTGTAGGCTTCACGAAGCTACCTTTTACAGATTTAGTTATAGTACGCTCTAGTAACGAGACGATGGAGTCCTTTTCGAGGAGGATACAGAAGGTAATATGAGCAATACTTAGGATCGATGCGGTCTTTGGGAATGTAGCTATATATATATATATATATATATATATATATTGGTTATTAGGTCTTAATTTACTAGGGAGTAGATGGGTACAATTCACGCATAGAGGCGAGAGTATTATAACCCAAAAAACCTAATATAATAGAAAATGGAAATGGAACGGTATATGTAGAATTATGCATAGAAGTGTATAATTTGTCTATTCACCGGAACTTTAGTTCCGACTCCCTCCTCATAACATCCCACAGGTTAGATAGATGACAGAGATTTTCCAGCTTTGAGACACTTGCTCAAAACGTGTTATTACCTTGGTGAGTATGTACTTACAATTATATTTTAGTCAGTTCTGCTATGAGATATTTATTTGAGCTCTGATATATTTATCTTTATCTATTTGCAGGATACCAAATACCCAACTAGGGCTTTAGTGGGCTTGGATTTTTGCATTTATGAAAAAAATCCAAATCCACTTGAACTTGAGTTGTTGCAATTTTCCATCAGAGTTTTATAATCTTCCTCTAAATCCTAACCATTTTAAAATCTGAAAGGGGAAATTTTATTACCGAAGTCTACATTTTGAAAGAGATTTACAAGTAAAGGAGTATGGTCACTAATATTTTGTTCAAGAGTAAAACATATAAAATTAGGAAAAATGTTTGAAAATTCTTTGTTAATTACAATCTTATCCAATTTATAGTGAATATTTCTTTCCAAACTAGATTTCCAAGTAAATTTATTCCCACTTATATTAGGTTCTAAAAGGCATGTCTCTAATAAAAATTTATTTAACCTATCTAATTTACTTCGAGGAATTTTATTACCCCCACACTTTTCAGAAAAATGAAAAACAGTGTTAAAATCACCCATAATAAGCCAAGGAAAATTGTAAATTAAATTCAGAGCTTTCAGTTACACCATATTCCGTTTCTTTCATTTTAAAGATTACTACAATAAATACTTGTGATTTGCAAAGAGACCCCCTATATTTTTAAACTAACGGTCAATATATTGTTTATCCCAGATAATGATAATTCTCCGTCTACAATCACAATCATTATTATTAATAGACTTCCAATTATTATACAGTTTCAATCAAAACTTTTCATAATTCTCATCATTCAATTTATTCTCTATAAGGGCTAAATTAGAAGGCTTATAAACACTTAATATATATAAAATACCAGTCTTATTTTGCAGGGGAATTCATTCCTCTAACATTCCAGCAACGATGGACATTAATAAGATATATAAAGTTAAGAATTAGATAGTACCTGACACTGTAGTGCCCCTACATCTTTTATTTTCAACACTTTTAGCTTTAAGTTTTGTAGTAATTTCATCACAGTCTGGATTAATTGAAATGTACTTTTGTTTGAAAACTTTATTCTCTTTATTACCCTTAACCTTATCAGTTGCCTTTGACTTTGGAATGTGCAGCCGTGAGATATCGAACATATCATTGGCATCCACCATCTCCGTTTCAGTTCCATTATTATGCACTAGTTCTATAACTTTAATCAGAGAGATATCGAATTGATTAGTAGTGCAAAGCATAGCTGAGTTACAATACTCAGCTACTGCAGCTTGCTTTGAAGGAGGGGCTTTCTCTATGATCCTATCCAGATCTTGATTCTTGTATTGCTGCTGGACTTTATTATTAATATTTGTATAAATACTGTTTGTAATTAAACATGAGTCTGAAACTGGGGAGGGTTTCAGACTCAAAGACCATTATATTCTTTCATCCCTCCTCTATGCTGCTCTGTAAGTTATCTTTTGAGATGTTTGCTATAATATTATGATGAACTTCCTCTGCTATGACTCGATCCTCTTGATCAGAGTGCTCTATAACATTCTTTCTTTGATTGAAAATGATACCTTCTTGGTTGATTCGATCACTTTCTCTAAATGATATTATCTGTTTTTATGATATTGAAGAATTTCCTAGGTCAGAATTTTCAGTTTCTTTTTCTTGACTTTTTTGATTACTAATTTTGGAAATCCATGCTTGTTTTGGACTACACTGTTCTCTGATGTGGCCGAAACACTTGCATACATTACATTTCAGTGGAACCCATTCATATTCGACTTTTTGAGTAATTTTTGCACCATTGTACAAAGAAAGATAAATTTCATCAGGAAGTTAATCATTTATAGACACTTCGAAAAGAAGGCGAGCATAGTTCAATTTTGTCTTTATAGTTGTGGCTGCATCCATTTTAATGAGTTTACCTATGGTACTAGCCCTGACACTTAACGCCTCACGGTCCCAAAGATTTAGATTGACATAGGGTAATCTTACCCATATCGGCATTGTAGTAAATAGATTTCTGTCCATTTTCAACGATTCAGACCACGCTCTCATTATGATAAGTTTGCCATTATAGAAATATGGTCTATTTTTTAGAACTGAGTTGCAATCTTTAGATTTTTTTTAATTTCACTAAACCTGTTCTCTTTAGTGTAAATTTCAAATTCACCATCCGGTTTCCATACTTGTTGAATATAAGATTTGAAGTACAAGTAGCATGGTTTGGTACCCACTATACAAACAAGAACAGAATTGTTCCATTATTCAGTTGATCTTTTACATACTTCTTCTTTAACCAGGTCATACTTCTTATTATTGATCTTGATTGGTGCTATATGCTCAAGATTGTATTCATCTTCAATTTGTTTTTAAGGCTGATCTACAACTATATCGGCCCATGCTTTTCGACCTTGCTCTTTGTTCAGTGAGATGGCTACCGGCTTTCTCTATTGTGACATAAGATTTCTTTTTTTAAACTGCGGAATGATGGTTTTTTGACCATCTTTTCCCCTTAAATTGACATTTTTGGGAGCCGATAATAACTTCTGACCTTTCTTGGCCTCTATCTTCCTTTGTTGTCTAGATTGGACCAATTAAAAGCCATCATTATCAGTGATGATATCTCTCGAAGGCTTTCTGTTATGATAAACCTCATGTGGTTTGAGTTGTGTGAAAAAATTAGAGAAATTAAAGGAAATTTGATGAGAAAATTGATTTTCCTCCAAGGCGGGAGGAAACCCTAGATTTCAATTTTTGCTAACTTTTTATACAATCTGGTTTATTTGTTTCAATTTTAACCATCATATGCTTATCTTAAAAAAATGAACATATTTGTGTTCCACAATAATCGCACGTGTATTCATTAACCGTGTGAGAAAAAAAGACGTTTTTTTCACTCTGCATCACTTTCTCCAACTGAGATTAAAAGAAGTTTTCCTTTACCTTCTTCTTCGTATATTTAATTTGATAATGGCATCTCATCATTATTTATTATACAAGATACGACTTCAGGAACCGAACCATAAAATCTCTAAATAAATCGCTGGTAGTTAGTTGAGCAGTTTCTATGTATAGAGAGTACGTAACTTCAATCGTTGGCGTGCAACGAAATCATGTCAGGAAAGTAACTCGCGCCATGTACCTCGTGTCACTGGTGACATGTGTAAAAATTAATTATAATATCTTTGAATTCAGTGATGCAAAAACAAAGATGTAAGCTCAAAACCGTCTACAGAAGAAATATTCCCTCGATAATAGTCCATTTACTTGTTCAGTTGGAGCAACGCAGATAAATTTTAATACGGAAGTCAACTACAATAATTTAAAAAGATCAATTTCCATTCTATTGCTCAAGACCATAGGAAAGAAATGGCCAATGGAGGAGTCCATATTACAAGTTATGAAAAGGTTTCAGTTCCTAAGCTCTCAAAAATTCCAAACTATCTTTTTTTGACGCACTCTGGATTCCTCTAAAACCTGTTCAAAAAGTCCTGATTTACTCAAACTTGAAAATAGACTTCTTATTTTCTTCAGTTATAGAAAATCTGAAGTCATCTCTTTCTTCCATAGTAGTTGATTTTCTGCCACTTGTTGGAAAGCTGACTTACATACCAAACGCAGAAGATGTAGAAATTGATCTTTCAGATCTGGGCTTCACTTTCATCCAGGTTGAATCCGATCTTGATGTACAACAGCTCTCCTTCAATGAAATCATAGACGTGGTCTCCTTTTCAAAACTTGCGCCTGTGGTTGATGTCTGCGTTTTGCCCTTTCACGTGCTCCCTGTGCAGGTAAGTGTTCATATGCATAATGAATGATAAGTTACATGTTTACAGATACTGATCGCGACTATACACACACATATGTATATACATATTGTTATACGTCTAGTATACCAAAACAGAGAATAATCAATTATAAACTTCTCCCACAAGTTTATAACTCAGATTTCCACTACACTGGAATTCTATAGTAATTATTATAATAATATGAATGTTGTAAATAAATTACAACAACAGCGTTATACTATTTTGAATAAATAGTATAATCAGAATAACGGATAGAATATTGAATAATGTATATAAATATACAATCAGACTAGAATTCTAACTGGATTATGTCTGAGGCTCGTCGTAATGATTTTCTTAAGAATTTTATTTCAAAATTCCACCAAGATACAACAGACGTATTCTTCTCGAGATTGTAATAAGTATATCACTCTATGGTTTGAATGTATAAGAACAGCAGTTAGAAGAGAGAAGATTTGAATCGGAAAATGAAGGAGGAAAGTGATCAGTTTTCCTCTTTATTTATAGTCGATTCGTATCCCTTCGAACGGTCGCGTATGCACCCGTTTGTTCAAACGTCGCGCCTGTTGCTTTTCATCGCACCTGCCTGCTGTTCGGCCGCGTCTCCTCAGTTGGGCCGCACCTGTTCGTTTGCGTGTGCTTCAGAAGTCGTGTCTCTTCAGTCCCCGCGTCCGTTTTTACCCGCCCGCTGCTTCTCTTCATATTCCAGGCCCAGCCCAGTTTCAGCCGAAGCCCAAAAACTGTTAGACAATGGCCTAGCAAAAGAATGGTCATTTTAGACCCGTACCCGTACCCGACCCGGTTCGGTTCGGTCGCACGAACGGCGGCGGCGGCGCGCACGCGCGTGTGGTGGTGATGCATGATCTCCCTCCTCGCAACGAAACATACATTTGGGAGCTCCAGGCCCCCAACCTCCTCATGAGAAAACTATATATAAACCACTATAGTTTTCAATAATTTGGAGATGTGAGACTTTGTATATTTCATTCATCTTGTTAAGGAATTCCAACAATCCCCCACATGAATGATAATATACATATCCCCCACACAAAGCGTAATATCACAGAGTATATATGGAATTTATGCTTTATCGTGGATAAGTAGATATTTCACTTTGAACTTTCCCTAGTTAAAACTTATCGGATCTACTTGGCTAATCAGTGAAATATTTCATCTTTAACCGTCGGCCTGTATTGTATATCCAGACAATAAGCTTTACGAAGCATTGATTCTCTTCTCATCCAATCTCTTGGTTGTGCTCATTTTGGTCCTGAACAAGTTTTGGTTCTGCGAGTGTTTTAGAGAATAAAAGCCTTTTAATACTCTCATAGAGCTGACCCAGCTCACACTAACATAGGTGATCGCAACCATTAAGAGTATCCTACATATACCCCACTTGTTATTTTCAAGATATGGTCATCATTAAAAAACATAGTTTTAACCTTTAAATACTTCTTCAGGCATGCATTTATATTGTGCACCATAGGAATGGAGTTGGACCAAGTCCAGACAAATGCATTACTTCTTGAGTTACTCATAACTGGTTTGCCTATTGATCCTAGTCCGTGGGATCTCCAGTCACTAGGATAGGTTTCCGTATAAGGTAACTCTTGTTGGTTTAGGCTTTTAAACTCATTCCCCTCGATGCGCAGTCAATTTTCTCTCTTGATAAACCTTTAGTAAATGGATCCGCTAGGTTATCATTTGTACTCACATAATCTATGGAAATAGTTCCATTTGAGAGTAACTTCCTAACTGTGTTATGGCGTCGACGAATGTGTCGTGACTTTCCATTATACACAAAGTTTTGCGCTCTACTTAGCGCTGCTTGGTTATCACAGTGTATGCATATGGACGGTACAGGTTTAGGCCAGAATGGAATATCTTCTAAAAAGTGACGAAGCCATTCTGCTTCTTCGCCTGCTTTATCTAATGCAATGAACTCCGATTCCATAGTGGATCGAGCTATGCATGTTTGTTTAGTAGATTTCCATGATACTGCTGCTCCTACTAGGGTAAAGACATAACCACTCGTTGATTTTGATTCCTCTGAATCTGCAATTCAGTTTGCATCACTATATCCTTCTAAGACGGCATGATATTTCTCATAATGTAAGGAATAGTTAGTGGTATTTTTTAAATATCCAAGCACTCTCATTAGTGCTTTCTAGTATTCCTTCCCTGGATTGCTTGTATACCTGCTTAAGCGACTTACTGCATAAGCTATATCTGGTCTTGTGCAATTCATGAGATACATGAGACATCCTATTACACGAGAATATTCCAGTTACATTACACTCTCATTAGTGTTTTTATGCAGTACTTTTGATGGATTAAAAGGTGTATTTACTCCTTTAATTCCAAAATTTTGAAATCTTTCAATCACTTTTTCTACATAATGTGATTGAGATAACTCAATTCCATTAGGTGTTCTTATTATTTTTATTCCTAAAATAACATCTGCAACACCCAAGTCTTTCATGTCGAAATTGTTGATCAACATTTTCTTTATGGTCTCAATTACCTGAGTATTTGGACCGAATATTAGCATATCGTCCACATAAAGACAGATCATCACATAAGATTGTCCAAGTTGTTTATAATAAACACATTTGTCACATTCATTTATACGAAAACCATTTCTCATCATGACACTATCAAATTTTGCGTGCCATTGCTTTGGAGCCTGTTTTAGTCTGTATAATGATTCGACTAATCTACAGACTTTGTTTTCATTTCCTTTGGAAATAAATCCCTCAGGTTGCTCCATGTAAATCTCCTCATCGAGATTTCCATTTAAGAATGCAGTTTTTACATCCATCTGATGAATCTCTAGATTATAAATGGATGCAATTGCTATTAGCATTCTTATAGAGGTTATTCGTGTTACTGGTGAATATGTATCAAAAAAGTCTACTCCTTCTTTTTGACGATATAATTTAGCTACTAATCTGGCTTTATACTTGTCGACAGAGCTATCTGCTTTCATTTTCTTCTTGAAAATCCATTTGCAGCCAATTGATTTTATTCCTAGTGGAATATCAACAATTTTTCAAGTTTTATTACTTAGAACTGAATCAATCTCACTTTGGATTTCTTCTTTCCAACATGAGGACTCAAAAGATGACATTGCTTTCTTGTACGTTTGAGGTTCGTGCTCTAATACATATGTAAAAAAGTCTGAACCAAATGTTTTGGAAGTTCTAGCCCTTACGCTTCTTCTTGGTTCAGCATCCTCAGTTTCATGATGAGTTTCATCTTCATGCGAATCGTTTGATTCTTCCCTTGTCCTTGTTGGGACATTATTTCCTTCATTCCTTTTGTGCGGAAACACATCTTCAAAGAATGAGGCATCTCTTGATTCCATGATTGTATTTACATGAATATCAATTATATCAGACTTGAATACCAAAAATCTGTAGGCACTACTATTTTGGGCTGGCCCAAGATAATAACAATCTACTGTTTTTGATCCAAGTTTGACTCTCTTGGGAGGCGGAACTGGAACTTTTACCAAGCACCCCCACACTTTAAGGTATTTAAAGCTTTGTTTGTGCCCTTTTCATATCTCATATGGAATTGTTCCCGTTTTATTGTGAGGAACTTTGTTTAATATGTGATTAGACATATTTAAGGCTTCCCCCCACAAGTTCGTCGGTAGACCAGAAGTTAAAAGCATGGCAGTAATCATGTCTTTTAACGTTCTGTTCTTCCTTTCAGCTACACCATTTTGTTGTGGTGAATATGGAGCTGTTGTTTGATGAATTATACCATTTTCGGCACAGAACTTTTCAAATGGTGATTCATATTCTCCACCTCGATCAGATCTTAGTATCTTGATCTTTTTATTTAACTGATTTTCTACCTCAGCCTTGTATTTTATAAACGCTATTATTGCTTCATCTTTACTATTTAAAAGATATACATAGCAATATCGCGTATAATCGTCAATAAAGGTAATGAAATACTTTTTCCCACCTCTTGTAGGTAGTGATTTAAAATCACATAAATCTGTATGTACCAAACCTAATGGTTCGGTTCTTCTGTCAACAGATTTAAATGGTTGTTTGACTATTTTTGCTTCTACACATGTCTCACATTTGTAGTTCTTATCTACTTGAAATTTTGGAATTAATCCCAAGTTTGATAATGTTTTCATTTTGCGGAAATTTATGTGTCCCAATCTATCATGCCATAGTAAAATTTCATGCTCAAGCAAATAAGAAACTTCAATTTTATTAATAGCACAATCAGAATACATATTTTTGTTGCCGACAACGGCTCATTTGCCTTAAATAGGCCATCACATAAATATCCCCTTCCTATAAACATTCCAGCCTGGGACAGAACCATCTTGTCTGACTCGAACACCATCTTGAATCCCTTCTTTGATAGGACTGCACCAGAGATGAGATTCTTGCGTATGTCTGGAACGTGGAGCACGTTATTCAACTTAACAGTTTTTCCAGAAGTAAACTTGAGGATTACTGTGCCACTGCCTTCGATCATGCAAACTGCAGAATTACCCATGTAGAGTTTTTCTTCGTGATTGAATTTCTGATATGTAGAAAACATGGATTTGTCGGAACAAACATGACGAGTAGCACCTGTATCTACCCACCATTGGTTAGGATTCTGAATCAGATTGCATTCAGATACCACCGCCGAGAAGTTGGACTCGTCTACTTCCATGTTATCCACTATATTTGCCTCTTTATTGTGTTCCTTCTTGAGTCTGCAATCTCTAGCGGCATGTCCAACTTTTCCACAAACCCAACATTCGCCATTAAACTTCTTGGTTCGTTTTATTGTCTTTTGGTTTGTTTTCTTGAGCTTTCCTTTTCTTCTGGAAATTCTTCTTTTTGTTTTTGGTCTTTGACCTTTCAGCCACAAATGCCTCCTCGCTTTGTTTTGTTATTCCACGGTTATCTACCTCAATTTTCAATCGGACTATGAGATCCTGTAAAGAGATTTCCTTCTTTTTATGCTTTAGATAATTGCGGTAATCTCTCCATGATGGCGGCAGTTTTCCCGTGATGGCTTCAACCAAAAATGATTCTCCAACCATATGACCTTCCGCTTCGAGTTCATGAATGATGATTTGCAATTCATGCAGTTGAGCAGTCACCGGTTT
Organism: Allium cepa; assembly: GCA_030765085.1. Lineage (NCBI taxonomy): Eukaryota > Viridiplantae > Streptophyta > Magnoliopsida > Asparagales > Amaryllidaceae > Allium > Allium cepa. The sequence continues at coordinate 186,225,024 of CM060937.1, read as the reverse complement.
GGAGTCAACCATCTTGTAGTCCATGAATTTGTCTACAATGAATTTCTTAAGACTGATATTCTGCGTCTTATACTTTGTGGTAAATGCATTCCAGAGTGCTTTTGATGTCTTTGAAGGCTGATATACTTTGTATAGCACCTTGTCGAGACAATTCAGAATATAGTTTCTGCATAAAAAATCGGAATGCTTCTACGTATTCACCTCTGCTTCCTTGCCTGGTGCAGGAATCGGTTCCTCCTCCTCGAGGTACTTTTGCAGACCAAGTGTGGTGTGATAAAATAACATCTGATTCTGCCATGTCAAGAAATCATCACCATCTCCCTTGAACGGTTCAGGTCTATTGTGAGTAGTATTCTTTGAAAATTCTACTGTTTCCATCTCTGTTTTAGTAAGAACAGTTAAAATTCTTAAGAGGTTATACGTCTAGTATACCAAAACAGAGAATAATCAATTATAAACTCGTCGCACAAGTTTATAACTCAGATTTCCACTACACTGGAATTCTTTAGTAATTATTATAATAATATGAATGTTGTAAATAAATTACAACAACAGCGTTATACTATTTTGAATAAATAGTATAACCAGAATAACGGATAGAATATTGAATAATGTATATAAATATACAATCAGACTAGAATTCTAACCGGATTATGTCTAAGGCTCGTCGTAATGATTTCCTTAAGAATTTTATTTCAAAATTCTCCCAAGATACAACAGACGTATTCTGCTCGAGATTGTAATGAGTATATCACTCTGTGGTTTGAATGTATAAGAACAGCAGTTAGAAGAGAGAAGATTTGAATCGGAAAACGAGTGAGGAAAGTGATCAGTTTTCCTCTTTATTTATAGTCGATTCGTATCCCTTCGAACGGTCGCGTCTGCACCCGTTTGTTCAAACGGTCGCGCCTGTTGCTTTTCATCGCACTTGCCTGCTGTTCGGCCGCGTATCCTCAGTTGGGCCGCACCTGTTCGTTTGCGCGTGCTTCAGAAGTCGTGTCTCTTCAGTCCCTGCGTCCGTTTTTACCCGCCCGCTGCTTCTCTTAATATTCCAGGCCTAGCCCAGTTTCAGCCAAGCCCAAAAACTATTAGACAACGGCCTAGCAAAAGAATGGTCATTTTAGACCCGTACCCGTACCCGGCCCGGCCCGGTTCGGTTCGGTCGCACGGACGGCGGCGGCGGCGTGCGCACGCGTGTGTGGTGGTGATGCATGATCTCCCTCCTCACAACGAAGCATACATTTGGGAGCCTCAGGCCCCCAACCTCCTCATGAGAAAACTATATACAAACCACTATAGCTTTCAATATTTTGGAGATGTGGGACTTTGTATATTTCATTCATCTTATTAAGGAATTCCAACACACACACACATGTGTGTGTGCGTGTATGCGTATGTGTGTATAGGTAACGTGTAACAGCCCGCAAATTCATACCCCTTGAGTTAACAATATTCTACAACAATCAACTCAAGTTGTACAGAAATACGAACCATTTGGGTTAAAGAAGAAGAGGTAGATGAAGAAAATAGAAAGCAACATCAGAATCTACCCGTCGCAGCGGAATAAAATATAATAGAAAATAAATGATCTATACTCAAAAAAAATCAAATATACATGTTTATATATTACATCATCAAAGTACATCAACTCAGCTCAACATCAATAACATACAACAGGATACACAGCTAGTCAACACGGCGGAATATATATAAAACAAGTACGAAATACGCATCGTCATCCAGCTCGTCTCCTGAGCTCCACAGCATTTTCTGTATCCTATAATACTCAGTCTGACCCGAGCATTACAGTTAAATAACACCCAAGTCAGTCTGGAATACCAACGTGAGAAAATCACACTCAATTTATTATTAAAGTTTCAAAAATCCTTTGAAATCAAAAGCATCTCGTAAGACCACGCCACAAATAAACATGTCGGGTTTTTACCTTACGATAGCTAAAACATTTTTATAGAAATCCTCTGATATTATAATAGGGTCTATATACAAATACTTATAAAATAGCCGAAATTGTTACATGATTAAATTCCAGATACTAGCCACAAAGTGGATAATACAAACAAAACTCGTACAAGGCTCGTAGGGAGAATGGATTTCCAACTAATGACTAGGCACTGGGGTACCACCTGTCACAGTACGGGGCCTAGATCACCGTACCGAGGAGTACGCCTGCTCCCCTGCAACACAAGGCCGGGACTACCCCTTACTGGATAATCCCGAGTGAGATCAGCCCGCGGTTGGGATCAGCAACCGCCCACTAAGCCAAAATAAAAAGGGACATCTAGACGGGAATGACCTCACCCTGCTTGGGTGCTACCCACCTAGCCTTGCTGCATAACCCCTGATTTTCAGTCATTCCCATTTGATGAGGCTTGAGGCTAAGCGTTACCTTTTAGAACATATCCCTTAGAATGCCCATCGTCCGCCTGACGATGTTTCGCAAGCATTCATCCATACAAGTCCGTCCCGGGTTCGAACGGTACCGAAGGCACTATTCCTACTACATCCATTTTGGAAATATCCTCAGGATTAGTAGTGACTAGCCCTTGCACTTCACTGCTCCATCTTCGAATCCAAATTCGTTTCCATGAAACGTACAAACCGGATCGAAGTGGTTTTCGAGAAATAAATCTCGACCCTGGTCTCTTCGAAACGATCAACGTATTTGTCCAATATTGATAGTCGGTTATTTAACTATCAATTAATGTTCACAACATCCATCAAACAATAAATAATTTCCCAAATTATTTATTTTTCTCAAAAATATCCTCACAAGATAAAATTCCACTTTTCAAATTCCTTTGATAACAGTTTTCAAAACTATCTGCCTTTCTCAGAATAAATTCCAAGTATTTCTATTCCACTAGAATCGCTAAGCACAGGATTTTAGATTTTTAAAATAATTCCAAAACACTTTAATTATAAAGTATATTTAATATTAAATTTTGAAAACTTTTACTTTAGTACTTAATTTAAAATAATACTTTACAACAATCAAAATAAGTTTACTTTATAAGTATAACTAGATTTTCTTCTTTAAACAACATACTAGATCATTCTTAAAATAATTATTACAATAATAGATATCAAATTACATACTTTAGGATTTACTTTAAAATATTTAAATTAAAACTACTTCAATAATTCATTAAAAATATATACTATATGAATATTTGAAATAAGGTTACTTATAAATATAAACTAGGTTTTCACCTTTTAAACAGAATTACTAAGTCACTCTTATAAATTATTACAACGATGATAGATTTTAAATAAATATTTACTTTAGAATTAAACATTTAAAATAATAAATTTCCAAGAACATTCTTTGTAAAACAACACTACAACATTTATTTTATTTTAAAAACTTACTTTGAAAACGTCCTTGGCTATCCATAGAAATATACTTCACTTCACAATTTTTAAAAATAAATCACTATTTATTTTTAAAACAATTTTCCTCATTTCTTTAATAAATTCCCACCTTTAATTTATTCTTCCAAATATCCAATTCCAAATACTTAAATCAATTTCCCAATTGATTTTCGATTTACATCATTTATTCGAAAATCCCTTTAATTTCAGATTTTATTTCTTAATTATGATTTTAGATATTTTTAATGGAAATACCAATTTAGATTTCTTAGTTTACTTCTGATTCCTTTAAATAAATTTAAAACTTTAAATTTAAAAATAATTCTTTATTCCTTTGAATTAATATCACATAATTTTGCAATTCATTAATTACTATTTATTCAAACCCTTTCTTTTTGTATTCGAAGTTATTTGTTAGTATTTAACATACTTCCGTTTCCTTTCAATTCGTTCTAATTTTATTATTATTTTTTTAAGATTATTCCTTTTACAAATTTACTTCCTTTACTTTCTATTCCAAAATCCAATTTATATTTTTGATAATTCATTTTACCCAAATATACATCCAATCCAATCATATTGTTCAATATTCCAATATATTCAACATAGAATATCAAGTAATCACAAACAGAGAATATTAAATAATAATGTTGAGGGTCCCAGTTGGATATCCCCAACCTGTTTTCCCTGCATCCACAGACGTTAGCAGCAAATAATAGGCCAATTTCAAATTATACTTTACTATATCACATCAGTCAATTGAACCACACAATCTATTGTTTATATTTAATTTTTTAAAATTTAAATTTTAAACTGAGCGAGATTAACTCACCTTTGCCTCTTAGTTTATATCCTATCCCAACCGGCTTGTTTTCTCCATGATTTCAGACCTTGAATAAACATTATATGATTTATTGTCATTTGAACTAATCGAATAATTTATTACCATTTATTAATTTAACTAACTAAGAATTTTACTTGAACTAATTCTTCTTTAATAAATTATTTTCAATGCCCTAAATAGTTGAATAAGCTAATTAAATAAGTTAACCAACTTACTACTTATTTAAAATTAAACAGTAAGATAAAAATGTGTATGTGTATTCTTATTAAATTAAAACAGAATTGTTTTATTGTAAAATATCCTTTTATGTTTCCGTAAATACCACAGTAATTTGTTTTACTGTGAACTTATATACATATACATTTTCAAAAAGTACACTATACCTTACTGCAATTTATTATTTTATTTTTCCCGTATATCTATATATTGGAAAAACTGCATATATCTCACTGTACATATTTTTTCTGTTTCTTTATATCTTCGTATATATATATATATATATATATATATATATATATTTCCAGATTTAAATAAAATTAAGATTATCTTAAAATTTAAAAACTTCTTAATTAAACTTTACCTTACTAAATATATTTCTTCTCTAATCTATATGTATATATATACACATATATGTATCCTAAAATTGTAAATAGAGTTATACCTCACAGCTCGTGTCACCATCACCAATACACACGCCTACTCCAAGCAAGAATCCAAGCTTCGATTCTCCAAACACTGTCTCAATCAAAACAAAATCTAAACCCTAGCTCGCGAAACCTACGATAGTGCTTGACTCGGCTACATGCCGCGATGCCGACGCCATTGAAGTCGAGACTCATCCCAGCCCTCGCGATCACTCGACGATAACTCGCGACTTCCATTCGTATGCGTGCGCGATGTCTCATCCCCTCTAGCCTCAATTCAGATCGAGCTTCTAGGATTTAGGTTTGATTCGAGACCGAGTTCGACTCGATCATTCTGGGGAATAGATCTGAACGAGAAGGAGACGTGAATTTCTTTTCAGAGGATTTAGTTCGATTGAACTGGAAAGGGAGGAAGGAAAATGAGATTTAATTTGAGAAGATACTTGTTTCGGCCATGAATTTATTGTTGGGGAACTGAGGAAATAAGAAAGCAATGCGACATAAGTAAGGGAGTTGTCGGCTTGCTTCAGAAGATAGAGTGGAATAGGTCGGCAAAGAAGATATAGGGTGGCTGATGTGAAACGATTTTTGACAGGTGAGATGATGTAGGATATTTAAATTAAAATGATTAATTATTTTCTAGGCGTTTTTAATTATTTTCTAGGCGTTTTTATCTCATACGATCACACAATAATGCCGAATGCTACGAAATTTGAAACCCGATAATAATAAAATATTACGGATCCAATGGAACCGGTTTCGTCGAATTCTGAGACTCTCGGAAGGCTATTTTTAAATTCAATTTAAACTATAAAATTTTGAAACTGAACAAACCACTGTAAATTTCAATTTTACAACTTCTATTATCTTTAGTATTATAAATATAAATTTAATGAGCCTTCAAATTATTTTTAATAGGCTTAAAACTCCAGATTCGACAATTTAGCCAACTTCACTTATTTAATTTAATAATTCGATTATCAAATAAATTGTGATATTCGTAATTCAAGTTAAAATTACTCTATTGAATATTTAAAATCAATCAACTATCCCGATTTTAAGTGTTCGAAAATTCCGGGTCGTCACATTCCTCTCCTCTTAAAAGAATTTCGTCACCGAAATTACCAGTTAGGAGAAATGATTCAATACCCATTACTATTTTTTCCAAAACCAAATAGTTTTATCAACTTGCCATAACCTATCTTTTATTAAAGACCCACTATTTACTTCAACTAGCTTCCCAAAACCTCATATAGTTTCCAAATAACTTTGCTTACTCAAATATTATTACTTGCTCATTCATTCAAATTAGAATTCAAAACTAAATTTTGAATTATCAAAATTTTATCAAATTTTTTCTAACTCTCTAAATTTTTGAAAATTTTTGCCAACGTATCCTTTGCGCGGCTAGCTCGGTACAACTACAAAATGGCTCTACGGCCTTCCAAGTCCAAAAAGAAAACAAAAGGCCAAGTGGCTTAATCCAAAATCCCAATCAAATTTCACACTAAATTTAAATACATACCTTTTTGTCGAGCATTTCAAATTTATCTTTTGAAATCAAAATCAATTCTCTTTTCTCTTTATAATACCTGCATATATTATTTAGCAATAATATCCAATTACAACATTCCCAAAACATTTTATCGACTTCCTTCCAAATGTCAATATTTATTCACTCAAATATCAACTTAGAATATTTTTGTAATTTTCAATTTCCAATTTCCAATTAAGAATTGACCATTCCTTTCTTAAGTTGACATAAGCATTTTATATGTGTCTTATATTTATTTTCACTTTACCACTTTAGTTTATATCCATTTATATTCAAATCGATTATTTCATTTCCATATGAATTCAATTTATCTTTAACTCTGAATATTTAAATTCTATTTGTCATTTATAACTAATTCATGTCATTATTTTAATTAGTTTCATTTACTAACTTATTTCAATTTTCAGTTTTAAACCGTTTAGTCATTAACAAAATTTTCCAAAAATTTTCAAAAATTTTCTAACTCCCAAAATTTTCGAAAATTTTTGGCAGAGTCCCCTTTGTACGGAGGAGCTTTTGCAATTTGACAAAAGAGATAAATATATATACATCGACCCACCCGGTCGGAAAAACCAAAAACAGTTCATATTTCCTATTTTTATTGCGTAGGCGTACCTTATTTAGCATTTAAAAGCAAACAACTTATAATTTTTAGCAAATAGCATAGCCAAAACCAGCCACATAGCTCCCAGGTACCTGTACTTACTCAATTTAAACATGTAAGTGCCATATAAATAAGGTTTATTAACATTTCACTCTTTTCTAAACAATTACAATACATGAATATGAAAAGCAGTGTAACTAAACAACGTTTATAAGCAACTTATATGGTTTTTAACACTTATGCATTTGTTTCAACCAATCCATACGCCATTTCATTTGATTTTAATGGTTTACAATACCATTTCTTACCTTCAATTTATTTTAACCCAAACAAACTTATATTCCATTCAATTGATTTCAAAATCAATTTATTTTACTTCTATCAATTTGTAGAATTTTAATTACTTCCATTTATATCAAATGACAATTTATTCTATGGAATTTGACGAGATCCATGTGAACAAATAAGTATTTAAGTTTTATAACCAATTTAAATGGATTTCAACTCAATTTATACTTAATTCTATTTCATTTTTAAATTTATCTACAATCCATCTATTCTTATTTTCATTGCATTTTAAATTTGAATACACTCACTTGCATTTCGTTTTGTTAACCAAACTAGTTTATTCAAAACCATTAACAATTTAGGTTCATCTTCATTACCAATTAAATTTCCCTTTTATTTTAATTCATTCACGACCATATATTTAGCTCGACCCATTCCAATTAAATTTTATTCTCAACCCAATCATTAGCGTTTCATTTAAAACTATTCTATTAAACTTGAAAACATTCGATTGTTAATATTGTCTCCAAGTTATTTCAATTCCTTTACATTTTAAATGGCTTACAATTTTTTATTTAAGAATTCTTCATTCCATTAAATATTATCGGCAAATCACCGAATTTTATTTCAATTAAAATCCATTTTTACTTCATCTAAATCCAATCCACTATTATTAAACTTAATTTTAAGTTGAATTCAATTCAACTCTTCTTTTTGTTAAGTTTAAGTTAATTTGCTTCACTATATTCCATTTTTTTAAAATTCATTTCAAACTACACATTTATTTGATTGGTTATTATACATTTTAACCTTTTAGATTCAGCTCATTCAATTTATTTCAAGGCCATTTCCAATTTATTTCCATTTATTTGGATTTTATTTGCAATTCAAACCATTACTATTTTCATCCAATTCCATTTTTATTCGATACATTTCCTATTATATATATAATTTGTTAACGCTTCAAGTTAAATTTATAATTTATAATTCAAGTTTTGAATTCACTAGCCATTTTCGATTTACCACCAAATTCCATAAACTCACAATTCAATTACATTTACCTTACTGACAATTCAAGTCGAATTCAAATTATAACTTGAGTTTTATTTCCAAACTTCATCATAAATTCACAATTCAGCTTCTATTAAACAACATTGGGTTCTCATTACATATTTCATTATCTAATTATCATCTAAATAGTCTTTCCCCAACTTATAATTCAGAACTTGATTTTAATCTCAAAATCTCTTCATTTAGTTTCTTAAGTTCAAATTTATTTTATTATTCAAGTTTGGATTTTTATTTTATTTCTTTCCAATTCATCAAACAATATTTATTTTGGGTTTTCTATTCCACTTTCAAAATTTATAAGTCACAACTTATTATTTACACAATTCCATTCATCATAGCCTTAAATATATTATTCTTTTATTTTAACTCAAGCCTTATGCTTATTTATATCCCATGCATATTTTTATTCCATGCAATTTAATTCTGATTCTTTTATAAGTTATTCTAATTTATTTACTTCTATTCCAATCCTTATTCAATTTATTTCCTATTCGTTCAGGCAAGAATTTAATTCCATTCATTAATTCAATTGAATTCTTATTCCAATCCAATTTTATTTTAACTCAGTTTTATTTAACTCAATTTGATTCCAACTTGATTCGTATACAACTGGATATTATTTTCAGCCTATCAAATTAATTTCAATCTAGTAAATTTTTATTTCCCCCAATCCAAGTTAATTTCATTTTTAACCTTACACTTTAAATTTAAATTCCATTATTTAAAGCTTATATTTTCTTCATGATTAAAAAAGATCATCTCAATTTATAAGCTTATAACTTATCTCCTCAGGAATTTTAAGAACACTGGCCTTTGATTTCAAAACATTTTGAAATCTCCAACTTCTCAAATCACATTTCACAAAAGTCAAACCAATCCTGGTTTTACCCTCAACAAATTTCTTTTGAAATTTTCAAAAATAAACAGGTTTCCTGAATAAATCAATTTGGTAGCAATCTATCACTTAGAAACTCGAAAACGAACATCGATGATGCTGCAGTCATCACCGAAGTTATTTTCCAGCTACTGAAGTGAATTCAATGCTATATCTCTTCCCAAAATTTATTTGAAACAATTTCTTTCCAGAACTACCCCAAAAACAACAATGCTACTATTTATCTTCAAAATACTTCCAAAATCTCCAGGGTTTTAAAGTTTCAAATTCTATTTTAATTCAAATTTTAACTATAATGCATTTGTATAATTTATGCTTATACAAATTCTCATGTGATCATTTTTAGTTTATAATTTACATTTATAATTCATATTTATAAATTTCATTTTATAATGAATTCATCCCCTTAAACTTTGGTTATATTTCCAATTTCTAGTTAGATTTTCACACAACAATGATAATAATTTAATATTATCATCCCAAACATTCAAGCAACCATATGTTAGCTAAAATAGTTTACAAAAACTTTTCTTTATATCAAAATATATTTTTGGGTAAAATTATTTCATTTACCCATATTTAAAACAATACCGTGTCGATTGTTCTATTCAAGTGTTTAGAAACCCCTTCGATACAGTTGTACAGACTGTGCCGACGAAGGTTCATATGCCACTCAATACATCAATCAACACAATATTAAAACAATATATATTCACTAACAAATACACGCTCATATCTATTAATACTCTCAACTCATTCTAGAGTATTTCGGACTCTAATTTAAACGAGAAATTCCCACCAGAGCCAAGGTTATCACCAACCCATGCTCTGATACCAACTGTAACAGCCCGCAAATCCGTACCCCTTGAGTTAACACTATTCTACAACAATCAACTCAAGTTGTACAGAAATACGAACCATTTGGGTTAAAGAAGAAGAGGTAGATGAAGAAAATAGAAAACAACATCAGAATCTACCCGTCGCAGCGGAATAAAATATAATAGAAAATAAATGATCTTTACTCAAAACAAATCAAATATACATGTTTATATATTACATCATCAAAGTACATCAACTCAGCTCAACATCAATAACATACAATAGGATACACAGCTAGTCAACACGGCGGAATATATATAAAACAAGTACGAAATACGCATCGTCATCCAGCTCGTCGTCTGAGCTCCACAGCATTTCCTGTATCCTATAATACTTGGTCTGACCCGAGCATTACAGTCAAATAACACCCGAGTCAGTCTGGAATACCAGCGTGAGAAAATCACACTCAATTTATTATTAAAGTTTCAAAAATCCTTTGAAATCAAAAGCATCTCGTAAGACCACGCCAAAAATAAACATGTCGGGTTTTTACCTTACGATAGCTAAAACAATTTTTATAGAAATCCTATGATATTATAATAGGGTCTATATACAAATACTTATAAAATAGCCGAAATTGTTACATGATTAAATTCCAGCTACTAGCCACAGAGTGGGTAATACAAACAAAACTCGTACAAGGCTCGTAGGGAGAATGGATTTCCAACTAATGACTAGGCACTGGGGTACCACCTGTCACAATACGGGGCCTAGATCACCGTACCGAGGAGTACGCCCGCTCCCCTACAACACAAGGCCGGGACTACCCCTTACTGGATAATCTTGAGTGAGATCACCCCGAGGTTGGGATCAGCAACCGCCCCTTAAGCCGAAATAAAAAGGGACATCTAGACTGGAATGACCTCACCCTGCTTGGGTGCTACCCACCTACCTTTGCTGCATAACTCCTGATTTTCAGTCATTCCCATTTGATGAGGCTTGAGGCTAAGCGTTACCTTTTAGAACATATCCCTTAGAATGCCCATCGCCCGCCTGACGATGTTTCGCAAGCATTCATCCATACAAGTCCGTCCCGGGTTCGAACGGTACCGAAGGCACTATTCCTACTACATCCATTTTGGAAATATCCTCAGGGTTAGTAGCGACTAGCCCTTGCACTTTACTGCTGCATCTTCGAATCCAAATTCGTTTCCACGAAACGTACAAACCGGATCGAAGTGGTTTTCGAGAAATAAATCTCGATCTCGGTCTCTTCGAAACGATCAACGTATTTGTCCAATATTGATAGTCGGTTATTTAACTATCAATTAATGTTCACAACATCCATCGCACAATAAATAATTTCCCAAATTATTTATTTATCTCAAAAATATCCTCACAAGATAAAATTCCACTTTTCAAATTACTTTGATAACAGCTTTCAAAACTATCTACCTTTCTCAGAATAAATTCCTAGTATTTCTATTCCACTAGAATCGCCAAGCACAGGATTTTAGATTTTTAAAATAATTCCAAAACACTTTAATTATAAATTATATTTAATATTAAATTTTGAAAACTTTTACTTTAGTACTTAATTTAAAATAATACTTTTGAACAATCAAAATAAGTTTACTTTATAAGTATAACTAGATTTTCTTCTTTAAACAAAATACTAGATCATTCTTAAAATAATTGTTACGATAATAGATTATCAAATTACTTACTTTAGGATTTACTTTAAAATATTTAAATTAAAACTACTTCAATAATTGATTAAAAATATATACTATATGAATATCTGAAATAAGGTTACTTATAAATATAAACTAGGTTTTCACCATTTAAACAGAATTACTAAGTCACTCATATAAATTATTACAACGGTGATAGATTTTAAATAAATATTTACTTTAGAATTAAACATTTAAAATAATAAATTTCCAAGAACATACTTTGTAAAACAACACTACAACCTTTATTTTATATTAAAAACTTACTTTGAAAACATCCTTGGCTATCCATAGAAATATACTTCTCTTCACAATTTTTAAAAATAAATCACTATTTATTTTTAAAACAATTTTCCTCATTTCTTTAATAAATTCCCACCTTGAATTTATTCTTCCAAATATCCAATTCCAAATACTTAAATCAATTTTTCCAATTGATTTTCGATTTACTTCATTTATTCAAAAATCCCTTTAATTTCAGATTTTATTTCTTAATTATGATTTTAGATATTTTTAATGGAAATACCTATTTAGATTTTTTAGTTTACTTCTGATTCCTTTAAATAAATTTAAAACTTTAAATTTAAAAATAATTCTTTATTCCTTTGAATTAATATCACATAATTTTGCAATTCATTAATTACTTTTTATTCAAACCCTTTCTTTTCATATTGGAAGTTATTTGTTAGTATTTAACATACTTCCATTTCCTTTCAATTCATTCTAATTTTATTAAAAAAAATTTAGATTATTCCGTTTACATATTTACTTCCTTTACTTTCTATTCCAAAATCCAATTTATATTTTTGGTAATTCATTTTACCCAAATATACATCCAATCCAATCATATTATTCAATATTCCAATATATTCAACATAGAATATCAAGTAATCACAAACAAAGAATATTAGATAATAATGTTGAGGGGTCCAGTTGGATCCCTCCAACCTGTTTTCCCTGCATCCACAGACATTAGCAGCAAATAATAGGCCAATTTCAAATTATACTATACTATATCACATCAGTCAATTGAACCACACAATCAATTATTTAAATTTAATTTTTTTAAAATTTAAATTTTAAACTGAGCGAGATTAACTCATCTTTGCCTCTTAGTTTGCTATCCTATCCCAACCGGCTTGTTTTCTCCATGATTTCAGACCTTGAATAAACATTATATGATTTATTGTCATTTGAACTAATCGAACAATTTATTACCATTTATTAATTTAACTAACTAAGAATTTTAGTTGAACTAATTCTCCTTTAATAAATTATTTTTAATTCCCTAAATAATTGAATAAGCAAATTAAATAAGTTAACCAACTTACTACTTATTTAAAATTAAACAGTAGGATAAAAATGTGTATGTGTATTCTTATTAAATTAAAACAGAATTGTTTTATTGTAAAATATCCTTTTATGTTTCCGTAAATACCACAGTAATTTGTTTTACTGTGAAATTATATACATATACATTTTCAAAAAGTACATTATACCTTACTGCAATTTATTATTTTATTTTTCCCGTATATCTATATATTGGAAAAACTGCATATATCTCACTGTACATATTTTTTTCTTCTGTTTCTTTATATCTTCATATATATATTTCCAGATTTAAATTAAATTAAGATTATCTTAAAATTTAAAAACTGCTTAATTAAACTTTACCTTACTGAATATATTTCTCCTCTAATCTATATGTATATATAGACACATATATGTATCCTAAAATTGTAAATAGAGTTATACCTCACAACTCGCGTCACCATCACCAATACACACGCCTACTCTAAGCAAGAATCCAAGCTTCGATTCTCCAAACACTGTCTCGATCAAAACAAAATCTAAACCCTAGCTCGCGAAACCTACGGCAGAGCTTGACTCGGCTACATGCCGCGATGCCGACGCCATTGAAGTCGAGACTCATCCCAGCCCTCGCGATCACTCGACGATAACTCGCGACTTCCATTCGTATGCGTGCGCGATGTCTCCTCCCCTCTAGCCTCAATTCAGATCGAGCTTCTAGGATTTAGGTTTGATTCGAGACCGAGTTCGACTCGATTATTCTGGGGAATAGATCTGAATAAGAAGGAGACATGAATTTCTTTTCAAAGGATTTAGTTCGATTGAACTGGAAAGGGAGGAAAGAAAATGAGATTTAATTTGAGAAGATACTTGTTTCAGCCATGAATTTATTGTTGGTGAACTGAGGAAATAAGAAAGCAATGCGACATAAGTAAGGGAGTTGTCGGCTTGCTTCAGAAGATAGAGTGGAATAGGTCGGCAAAGAAGATATAGGGTGGCTGATGTGAAACGATTTTTGACTGGTGAGATGATATAGGATATTTAAATTAAAATGATTAATTATTTTCTAGGCTTTTCTATCTCATACGATCACACAATAACGCAGAATGCTATGAAATTTGAAATCCAATAATAATAAAATATTACGGATCCAATGGAACCGGTTTCGTCGAATTCTGAGACTGCGCCCCGAAAGGCTATTTTTAAATTCAGTTTAAACTATAAAATTTTAAAACTAAACAAAACACTGTAAATTTCAATTTTACAACTTCTGTTATCTTTAGTATTATCAATATAAATTTTATGAGCCTTCAAATTATTTTTAATAGGCCTAAAACTCCAGATTCGACAATTTACCCAACTTCACTTATTTAATTTAATAATTCGATTATCAAATAAATTGTGATATTCGTAATTCAAGTTAAAATTACTCTATTGAATATTTAAAATCAATCAATTATCCCGATTTTAAGTGTTCGAAAATTCCGGGTCGTCACATAACGAGATTCAAAGGAGGAGGTGTGGCAAAAGGATATTCAATCCATCACATGGCTGCAGATGGAAACACCACAACTAAATTTGTCGAAGCATGGTCTAGCCTTTGCAAAGAAAAAATAAATGGCATGGAGCTACCAAACAAGTGTCCTATACCTTCTTTAACAAGGACTGATAAAACATCCCAAAGGAGAGCAGGCCAAAAGAGCCATTCTTCGCAGTGGTGCACCAAATCTCCCTAGTGTAAGTTATTGCCATTTACATTTTGCATCTAATATACATAATTCAGTGGAATAACATAAGTAGGGATGTGTAATTCAAATGCAACATCCATCACTATCATCCCTGATAGAGAAACGTAGCCAGCTAACAAGGCGCACCTTTCAGATAAGCAAGCAGTCAATTCAGCTCTTAAAGAAGTGTGGCACAGATCCAGGTTCAAAAATGGTTCCATCAATTTTCCAAGCAACATCCGCGTACATCTGGTGTGCTGTAACCAGATCAAAATCGTTTGACCGGAAGAAGAGGCCATGTTTTCACCATGATGGACTGTAGGAGCAGGCTCGACCCACCGATCCTGGATGGATACATCGGCAACTGCGTACGAGTGGTGAGTACGAAGGTCATGACTGGAGAGTTGATAGGAAGAGAAGGGATGGTTTTAGGTTTTAAAGCGATAAGGGGGTTGATTGAAAGTTTTAGGAAGGATCCAATTGGAGATTGCAAGGAAAGGGCGACTGTTTTTTCTTTGCTATTTGGAAGCCTGGTGAATGCGTCTTCGTCTCCAAAGTTTATGGCGCATGAGTATGATTTTGGGTGGGGGAAGCCTAATGGGTTTGAGATGGTATCTACGAATACTGACAGCGAGTTTGTTTTGGTTGCGGGTAAAGAGAAGGGATCGGTGCAGATGACTTTTGTGCTTCGTCCTGATACATTGGAGGTGTTTTCTTCCTTGTTTTTGCAAGGACTTCATGAATAATGTATGTAACTATGTATAGGACCAGTGTTCTGTTTCCCAATTGGATAAATTAATTTGCACCTGGTAGGATTACATCTTTCTGCTTGTTTCGTACTAGAAAATTAAATTACTTCCATAGTATAAGCATCTTTTGTATATGATTGAAACCAATAAAGCATCGTTTTATATTATTGTTTACTTTGTATATGATTGAAACCAATAAAGCATCGTTTTATATTATTGTTTATTTTGAGACTAAAATACCCAAACCCATCTAATCACTACCAAATGGTCCAAACCTACCGAATTCTACTTAATACTTATCTCTTTTTTGAATAAGGTAAATAGGCCTCTGGCCTAGTTAAACACTTAAGTTACAACCCAATAATAGTGAGTTACAACTCGATAGTATACTAAGCTTGTAATCTTAAAAATGACGATTTAGACGATTATATTTGCGCTTGCGAAACTTGTATAGTGTTCATTTGCGCTTGCGAAACTGGAGCTCTCCAATAGAAAATACATAAGCAGACTAAGTTGGCTCCTATTATAGTTACGAAACGTGCAATCGATGCAAGCGCTATTGCGACAATTTCTTTCAAATTAAGCTGCATATAATTTTAATAAAATACATATCTGCAACCATTAATTGTACTTTATTTCACCGTTCTGTAGCTTCATGCATAGTTTCTTACTTTAATACCTTTGTATCATTGACAGGGATGTAGGATTATAAAATTTACTTAATGGATATAACATAAGTTTGAAAAGAATATGCATGTCTTACCAGACTATAGAAAAAAATGGAGAAATGTAACTACCAAAGCAAATTCAAATGCTGCATATGCCCAAACATATTCTGTATGCTGAAATCAATAGAGAAACGAAATAATCGTAAGAATAAAAACATATTTTGATAATAACAACACTGTTATCAGATAAATTAATTACTTATGACAATTGATAATACCGATCCAAGTGCACCTAAGAGTATAGAGAAGGGAGCAATTGTCATGATTGCTTTGTATTCCATGTCATTAACATAGGGCAACAAGGCAAATTTATGACAAATCAATGATTGCTGTTAAGTCGTCAAAATGCATGTTATCACAGTTTTATATAATTATTTTCAAATTGTTTTGAGTTTTCAAGAAGTACTACCAATGACCGAAGACATGCATGAAGAAAGGTTTTGAGCAGTTCAAGTTCTTAGTGATGCATTTGGTACCTGTAGACGTTAACTTTGAACTATGATGTCTTTTTTATCATGAATATGTATTGAATTTGGTAACTCATGTATTGAACTTATTTTTTGTTAGTTAATACCTTTTTGTTATCATGAATATGCATTACATTTGTTGATTATTATACTTTTTTCATTCATACATTGTTCAAATTGTTATCTATTTAAAGAAGATTCATTTTGATTGTTATTATTAAAATATACTTGTGGGGTGCATCAAATATATAGTAAAATAAAGCATAGCTCCTAAAAAGCGTTATAACTATATGATATAAGTGTTATAAAAAGATAATGCAATGTATGAGGTTACTACCAAAGGATAGAATAAATAGGCATACACATTTTATAGCGGTTTATATATGCTGCAAATGGATGTAGAATATACTATAAACATGTTGATATATAGCGCGAAATAAGCGCTATAGAATAACATTTTATAGCGGCAACTTTATGCTATGATACCATGCTCTTTTATAGCGGTTTTTTTGTATGTTATAGATGTGCAATTCTTTTTTATAACATATTGATATACAACATTTATCAAACCATTATAGTTGTGTTTAAAAGCAGCTATATGCCGCTATAAAAGGCTACTTTTATTGTAGTGATATGCTATCAATTAATCAATGTTAATCCTTTTAGTAGTGTCATGAGTTCGATACTAGTTCGGGTTAAAATGGTAATGGATTCGGGCTTAATAAGCGACCCCTTCATCATTAAGTTAAAAACCCCAAACCATCAGGTCAACATCGATTCATAACTAATTAACCAAAAGAGTAATACAAATACATAACATCCAGCAATAACAAGTTAGCAATCTCGATCCTTAACACGTTCACAATCAAACTGAAATTGACGAAACCCACAATTTAAACCCTAGTGGCGGTCTTAAAACCTACTTACTTGAAATGGCTCCTTGATTAAATCAATCCGAAGTAAAAATCGTACCTGAACGAGAATCGGACGCTTGAGAATTAAAGAAGTTTTTATTTTTTGATTCCTTACTTGAGCTTTTGATTACAGGTAAAGGAAGAAAGGAGAAGAGAACTAGGTATTTATAGGAAGAAATTGGTGCATCGAAGTCGTTGGATTGGTTTTAAATAAACACTTGGATTGGTGCAAGAAGACCAATAGGTGGAAAAAATGACAATGACCATATTGACAAAAGAACTGGCATCTTAAAATACACTTTATTCGTGGAATGGAATCCACTTCGAGTCTGTTAAAGGGATGGAACCCTAAGTAGGATGGAACCTATGAAAAATCTAGTGGAACATTGTTTTGTATCCACTAACTTTTATTCAAATGTTTTTACATATTATATCTTGTTTTCAAAATGATTTCAAAATCTTCCTTTTAAAAGAATCAAAAACATCTATCCTGGTTTTAAAATACTTTTAGCCTCAAAATAATCTTTATCTTTAATTTTATCCATGGTTTTAAACTATCCTTTAATTATAATATATTTAACTTTTAATATTCATAATTAGATTTAAATATATAGTAAAATTTTATGTATACCAAATATTATTATCTATATTTATTTATTTATTTTTACTATAGTTAAGTATATTTGTAAAGTTTAAAAATAGTTTTAATACAAGATAGAAGTTATTTTCAAAGAAAAATAAATTACCAAAAATATCATAGGCCTGTCGACAACCCCCACATAACCTTATCGACAAGGTGGCAGTTTGTTTCAAAAATTTGTATTTCAAAGGAAGTATCTATTTGTCATATCCTTTCACGAATGGACATGGCTGTTGTTCTACTAAATAGAGGCAGTTTTAAACGAATTTGTATTCATATTTTCTCTGATTTCACTCCTCTTCTTCTTTCACATTTCTTAATATACATTTTTACCATTATTCTGCCGAAATCACCATTGAATCTAACTAGATCATTTCTGGTTTGTTTCTCTATCACTATCTCAACATGATCTCAGTGCTATTCAGAGTTATAGGCTTCTTTGTAACTAATTAAGTGAGAAAAAGTGTGATTATAGCCTGTGAAATCAATCAAGCGAGAAAAGGTGTGATTGTAGCTTGTGAAATCAATTGGGTGAACTTGTTGCCTGTAAAATTAAGTATCTCTACCCAAAGGATTGTGAATCTGAAGTGGTGTACCTTGTGGCCTTCAAATCGAGGGTGTAATTGTAAAAATTTCTTTGAATGAAAATCCATACTTGTGTGCGGGACTAGATGTAGGGTAACTCCGAACCAGCATAAAATCCGGTGTGTTCTTTCCTTTATTGCTTTTACTTTATTTCTGCATCTGCGTTTTATTCTGTGATTATATCTGTGTCTGAATATTGCATACATTTGTGTTCAAATTAACATAACTCAAAAAGTTTTAGTAATTCCTTAAAACCCTATTCACCCCCTTCTAGTGTTAATTCTAGCCTTAAGATTCGTACTCCGCATTTCTCACATTTGGTATCAGAGTAAGGTTTTCAAAATTTTCATAATCTGAATTTTGAAAACATTTAAAATGACAATTTTTTTGATAAAATTATTAACACTATTTTCATATGAATATGACATAGAATCATCATGATATTGTTGTTTAAAACTATATTTAGTTATTTTGAAAAGTCAGCTGATTCTTTAAAAAGTTATATTATTTTGTAGGAGAAGATTTATGTCTAATGACCATCGGTTAAAAGAAACCAGATAATCATTCATCGATCAAGAAGAACAAATGGATATATAATGGCAATCGACAATGAAATGGGTACCAAACCAATACAAAACTTTTGGTTCTCATCTACAACTTGACTTGATATTATACTTCTCTCCATCTGCTTCGCAATGCCACTGGTTTCTTGCGAATCCGTCAAGAAATGACCAATTTATGGTCTAATGATGTTTTGGTGAACAAAAAGAAAAAGAAAGCAAAACTTTCGATGATATTTTTCAAATTGCATCTAGAATTTGAGTATTTTGTTCCCACTCCTTTTCAAGATTGTAGTTCTTGTTTTTACGGTCATTTTGATGGGGGATCATCAAATTCCGATCAAAATTGAGTGAGATATGACAGGTTGAAGTTGGCTATCCAAAACTGAAAACTGTGTACGGGATTTCCTGCATTTCTCATACTATTCGGCCTGTTGTACAATAATACTATCAAAATTCATCACAAAACTATTACTGGATCTTAGCCCTTTCCTTCCTCTTCGATTTGCCGCTAGTTTCATCCAATTCTGTTAAAAAACGAAGAAGATATGCCTTCTAGAAGTTTGATAGTAAATAGAAAAACGGGAAGAAGAAGAAGAGAAATTTTAATGAGAAGTGGAGACTGTTGGGCCTATTTATAGTGGTTGAAGTGTCCATTCATTCAAAATGCAAATTCAAAGTTTTGGCGCCAAGTTGGTTGATCTACTAAATCATCTGTATCTTTCTCATACGGTCTTCAAATTCAGTAAATGAATACACTACGCTGATCTGAAAAACGAGCCCGTCGCAATAGAACAGATCTCGTCGTTAAATTATGAAAGTTATAAATGTGTGGTTCACGACAATAGAAGAACAGCAAAATTAGAAAGATGGAGTGCAAAAATTGGTATGCTTTACTATTATTTTATCTTTATTGTTGCATTTAGGAATATATATTTATGCATTTAGTTAGATATAGAAATTTATCTCTTTTATAAGTTTTGATATTTTGGTCCATATATCGACACACCATAGTATAAATTTCGATATACCAGTCTAAATCTTTTTTAAAAAAAGTTCTTTAAAATTGTGTTTTCTTTCAAATAAAATCTTACTACTAATTTATTACAACTATACTAAGTAGAAAAACATTTTTACATGCATAATGCCAAGTGTCTTTACACATGTTTTCTCATTATTTTTTTATTTTAATTAAATACCATAAAAAATTGGGTAAAAAATCAATTATTTACATGTCAATATCTAGTCGTACAATTAGTGCGAAATCATGTTAAAATCAGGCCCAGAACAATAGATAGTATATTTGAAATATTGTCTTTTCTTCTGGAACGTTTCTTAAGTGCTGCAAATTCGTTTTCATAGCATCTCTGTGCTTTGAAACACTGTAGTGTTTTAGAAGCTTTTCATAGCATTTGGTAAATACTGCAGTTTATGTTTATAATGTTTTTAATATATTTTACTACAAATTTTTTTTATAGCATTCTGTGAATGCTGCCTTTTTTATTTAAAACTTTAAACTACGTAAAAATAAATTTTAAATTAAGTATTTTCTCTACTCTTTTTAGAAGTTATTTTCTAACTTATATTAAAATATTTTAAAATTAATGTTTAGATATTTTTTAGTAATTAATTAAAATTTTAAAATGAAAGAGACCTTAATATAACACAAGTTAATTTAAGTTTTTCAATCTTTATTATTTTATTGAATATTTCACCATGATATTTTTCTAAAGGTGTTTAAACATGTTTCTAAATATTTTAATCAATAATAGTTTAATATATAATTTTTAACTAGTAAGTTAAGTATTTTATAAACATGAAAGTTTGGATTCTTAAAAAAAATTAATTAATTTAAATTTTTTAAGAAAACAAGGAGGGTATTAAAAATTTTAAATCCATATTTCATAGCAATTTTATTTTGACATTGGGTTTGATTACTACCTTTCATGAATATGTTATAGTTTTAATATCATTAATTACCTTTAAACTCTGTCTTTACTACTCTTGTAGTCCCATTCATTAGTTTTCTTAACCTAAGTTTAGTAATTGGTGTGTATTACCTTTGTTTGGTTGAAGCGAGTTATAATAAATTATTTGATATATGTACACATACATACATACATATACATTTACACACACACACACACACACGTATATATATGCTTGTCAATTAGATATTACTTATCACTCATGTTTGTCTTATAATCTGGATGTCTCTTACCATAGTATGTATATCATCATATTATTCTACATATTATTATTATTACTACTACTACTTCGTTGTCATTTTTTTTCATATTACATATCAGTATGCATCCTATTTCATATCACATTTCATTGCATATTACATCATAAATTAGAATGCATGAAATATCATAATCATTTGCATTACAAGTTGCACTTTATTTTGCATATTATCTCATGCTACATTGCATATGTCATACATTTCATACCCATTACAAACTACATATTGCATACATATATGCATAACGAGTGTATTTTATTTAGGAGGAGTTTGTAGTATTGTCTTATAGTATAGGATTATTAGTTTTTGATTTGTTTGTAATATTTTGATTGACTTGTTTGACTTGATTGATTTGTTTGACTTGATTGACTTGTTTGACTTGCTTCACTTGATTGACTTGTTTGACTTGATTGACTTGTTTGATTTGATTGATTAGTTTGAATTGTTTGACATGATTGGATTTGATGTGCGTGTTGATTGGATTATTTGAAATATACTTATACATATTTATGCATTGAATAATTATAATATAATTATGATAATGTCTTTCACATTTCACATACTATACTTTGTTCTAGTATTAATTTAAGGGGGAGATTTTTTTTTTATGGTTTTAGGATGATTTATGTCGATGCCAAATGGGGAGAAGTATAAAATAGGATAGTTAGGCATAGATTAAGGGGGAGTTATTAGTTTTAGGGGGAGTTATTAGGATAGAAGTAATATTTTATAAACAAATGTTTCCATCATCAAAAAGGGGGAGATTGTTAGTCCCTGAGAAGATGGTTTTGATGACAACAACCTTAGATAATATTATAACATATAATTACTAACATTATAGTTTAGATATATATATACATATATATATATATATGCAGGATTTAACCATGCAGGTACCAAGAATGAAGACTGTACAGTATAGAGATTCAAGATATCAAGATTGAAGACTCATGAGTATCAAGATTATTAAGAGTTCAAGAATAAGTAATTTAGTTAGGAATTTTGTTAAAACTTGTTTGCACAAAAAATGGGCAAACAACTCCAAGTCGTATAATTTAGTCGATTTTATGTTGTTCTTAATGATTTGGATGATTTATGCAAATATATAAAAAGCAGGGACTAAACTGTAAAAGACACACAGATTTATAGTGGTTCGGCCAGAATGTGCCTACGTCCACTTTATATGTTATTCTCTTTCACTGTTCAGATTACAAGTACAAGGCTTTTATTATAAGTGTATGAAAGCTGTTTGAAAGTTATGTCCGTGCTTGAGCCCTCAAACCTTGTCCTCCATTGTTATACCCCTACCCCTCTATTTATAGAGTGAAGCTGGGGGTAAGGGCCTTGGATGTATATAGCTGCTGGTGGGCCTGGGCTGATGTGATCTGGCCTGGCAATGCTGGTTCAGTAACGCCTTCTTCACTTTGGTTCGGTAGCATTGGTTCGGTGGTGAAAGCATGGATTGGTCCGGTGGTGTTGGAGTTGAGTTCTGGTCCGGCGGTCTTGGTCCGGTGGCCTTGGTCCGGTGGTGAGTGGAGTTGAGTTCTGGTCCGGTGGTCTTGGTCCGGTGGCCCTGGTCCGGTGGTTAGTGGAGTTGAGTTCTAGTCCGGTGGTCTTGGTCCGGTGGAAATACGCCCAACATTTGCCCCCCAAATTGGGGCATATGCCTGCATATGTCGTGCTTTGTTTTAGATCATTCAGTTTGGACACTCTCATTCGGCCCAAGTGCCGAACCAGTTGGTACGGTCATCCTACGCATGCCTATATGTATGGGCTTCACGCCTCTGTTATTCCTCACTATTTGAAATAGCCGAACCAAACTTCTGTTTTGCTGAATCAACCATATAACCGAACCAGTTTTGTCTGCCGGACCAGGTGGGGCTTTCTTCTGCCGAACGAACTTCATGCTCGAACTACCGATTGAACTTGGGGAGTATGAGTGCCGAATGGGCCCTCAGCCTCGAACTGCCGAATGAACTCGGGGAGTACGAGTGCCGAATGGGCCCTTAGCCTCGGACTCCCGAATGAACTCGGGGAGTACAAGTGCCAAATGGGCTTTGATGTTTTGAATTATGAATGAGATTCCAAACTGTAGGTACTTGTTTGTCTACATTCCTTACTCTAATGATGTGTTTTCTCGTGTTGTAGATAATGTCTCATAAAGTAGAAACTCATTTTGACAAGAAGAAATACAAGGACAAAGGAGAGTCCTCCATAGTGCCCCCAGTTCGGGCAGAACCAGAATGTCATGGACCAACCCCAAGATCATTAGTAGACGGGTACGGTCCTCGGGAGCTCTTGAACTCACCGCCTGACTGCTTTCCCAGCTCCCTCAAAGATGAGCAGCTTGACATTATATCTCGATCTTTTGGGATTAACAGAGCGCATATGATGTTGCCGGGGGAAGGAGTGATGCCGTATAACCCCCCAAAAGGGTATTTTGCTTACAGTAGGTATCACTGCATGTGCGGAGCCATCCCTCTGATCAACGCTTGGATAGCCAGCTTCATCACATACTTGAAGGTGGCCCCTTTCCAGCTTCAGCCCAACTCCTATGCCATCTTGGTGAGTCTGTTCATTATCTTCCAGAGAAAATACGGGCGTCCCCCTTCCAACTGGGAGACACGGTACCTGTATAACTTGAGAGGCTTTAAGAAGGGGTCTCCATATATAAGCTTAGAATCGGTCGTGTCTTTCAAGCCAGTCCTGGACTTATATTCAAAATTTAGCATGTTCAAGAAGGAATGGTTCTTTTTCAGGGATGACTCTGTTTCTTTCTACCGCTTCACCTCTAGCTGTAAGTTGAATCTCATTTATAATTTCCGTTCTGACTGCAATGCTCCTCCTTATGTGCTTCATTTCTTGCTAGCGACAGGTGGCTTTGCGGTTGTAGAGAACGATCCTCTGGTTTGGATGGCTGAGGAAATAGAAGCCATTCCAGAAAATGAGAGGGCAGCTTCTTATTTGATCAAGAATGCTACTCTTTTGAGGCTCAACTTGATTCTGCCACGCCAATTTGTGGTCAAGCAAAGAGAAACATCTGAGGAAACCCTTCTCGAAACATCCAATCGCCGGGGGAAAGAGACTTAAGAAGTCCAATGGACCCTCCCCCAGCACATGTTCGGACATCCCGGAGGAGGAAGATGTGGAGGAGGAAAGAGGCGAGGATGAAGGAGGTGAGGTGGAGAGTGGAAGTGGTCGAGAAGGTGAGGGTGATGGTCATAGCGATGATGGTGGTGACGGACAGAGTGGTGATGGTACTGGGGCTTTGTCTTCTAAGAAAGCAGGTGTGATCCAGGAGTGGACAGACGATGCTCTCCGCCTAACATTTGAAGGGTTGGAGGAAGGATCGGCTGTAGTGGAGAAGCCTAAGAAAGCTGACAAGGCCGAGACCGGCGCCGATTCATCTTCCAAGAGTGCTTCAGCTGAGGCAATTCCTGCGATTCAAGGTGAATTTTTGACTCCTGCAGACTCCATTTATGATAAGGATTTTGGAACATTTTATGGCTAACTCCCGTCCTGGAATGAGATCCAGGACTTATTGCAGTATCCTACTCCTCCTTGGGGTTTGTATAACAAAGCATCTCTTTACTCTTCTTAACTTGATATATTTCTTGATTTATTGTTCAATGTATGCCCGTAACATGTTGTTTTTATCCCAGATGCGGGTAAGGTGGCCAAGACGTCAGATGTTCGACACCGTCTTGAACAATACAAACTTCTCAAGGCTTCAACTAAACCAAGGCCTCCGACCAACCACCCTGGAGACGTAGTCGGCTACCGCCCTCTTCTTGGAGTTATCGAAGAGGATGCCCAAAGGAAGAAGTGGAGTCGTTCCTTGTTTGAATCCTCACCTGGTCCTCAGTATCCAACTCAGCCTCTTCGGGATACCATGGAGGAGGATATTGAATTTATACCTTCTCCGCACCCGTCTAAAAATCCTACCGTTACCTAGATAGATCATCCTGGCTTGGCTTGTAATCCGTTTGCAAGTCATCCGGATTTGGATCCGAGTTCTCGCGATATTACCTTTGATGAGGCTACTGGTGAGCACTTTCTCCCTCGTAATCCTATGGTAAGAGTACTAGATGAGGCTAATTCCTTGGACCTTGGTTTTCTTATCACTCGGGTTGTAACTTTGGGGGACGAAGCTAAGGTGAACATTGACAGGGTTGTTGAGGAAACCAGGAAGCTGATGGGGCATCATGCCCGACTGGTCAAGGCTGGAGAAGAAATTGGGAGTGCTAACATTCGACTGCGGTTAATGGTTTCCAACCAGGCCAAACAACTTGCTGATCAAGCTATCCAGATCTCTCAACATGAGGCCGCCTCAAGACAACTAAAGAAAACCATGGAAAAGGCCAGCAGAGCAGAGTTACGTAAAATGGAGGCTGCTTGTAAGGAACGGATTGATATGTTGCAATGGTGGATGAGGTCCAGAAAGCGGATCTCAAGCGGGTACAGGAGCTATCCGGGAAACTTGAAGCCGCAGAGCTTATTCAAACCTAGATGAAGGAGGAGATGGAGGGGATGAGGAAATCCTTCCAGGCTGACTGCTCGCGATACCAATCGGAGAGGGATGCTGCTACTGTAAAGTTGTTGACTTCTGAGGACCAAATAAGGGAGTTTGAGGAGAATGAGGGGATAATGGATGAGATGCTTCAGGACATATACTTTCGCACTTGGAAACAGGGCAACTTATCTTGGATGGATGATTATCCCCGAGTCATGGCCAGGATTTATCTCAGGGCCCTGGAGGAGGCTAAGGCCAATGCAGATAAGGAGGGTGGCGTGGCCTGTGGAATGGATGCGGTCACGGCTCAATTCACCAAGGAGGAGAAAGCGGCGGTGAAAGAGGGTATGCGGCTGCTTACTGCTGAGGAGGTTGGTGTGCAGTTAGAGGATGATGATCAAGGAAAAGATGCTGGTAAGTCTTCCCTTTTAGCTTCTCGTAACTTGATTGCTTATTGTTTATGACTATTAATGGATTCTCTCCTGAAGTGGGGAAGCGGGACCTCTGGAGCACCCATTACCTCTGGTCAACATGCCGAGAGTTCCAATCCGGCAGGATAGAGGTGAAGCCCCGACGCAGCCGATCCCTTGACTTGATCTGGATATCTTTCGGTCTGTTTGACATTGTTGTCTATGCTAGTCCCAAAACATTCGTGTATCTTTTAAGCTGTAATTGTATTATTGGTAACGAACGACTTTTCTCTTGGCATGTAATTTTTAACTTAAGCCGATTCTGTCATATTTGAATGCTTTTGTTATTTCGGTGTGTTTCATAAGAAATACAGCTGTGCGCACGCCCGTGATTCAATTGTGTCTGATGTCAAGTTCTTGCTTAAGATATAGTTTCATATCTTGCAATGTTAGTGTGATGCGTGAATAAATTACAGCTACGTATTCATATACAAAAGAAGAAAGTACCGCCCTTCATGTTTTAGTCGTAAATGGTTGCTTTGAATGTCTTGTATGACTGAGTATGGAATGCAGCTGAGTGACCTGTCATCCAGTTGTGAGTTCCTATTCCCATTAGCGAGCGTCTCCTATTTTGTATCCTGTACTTTAGGGACCGTTATAGAGGATATCAGGAAAGTTTTTAAATAAAATGGAAATATAAGAAATAGTAAAACTTCCAATCACGAAAGGCCTGCGATGTGCTTAAGTTCGTGGCAAACGGGTTTTGTAGTCACTTTCCCTAGCTGTGGATCTTGGAGACATTTGTCACCCATCTTACGCCTCCTTGGGGAGTTTCTCTTTTTTACCACAGTCGTACTTAAGACACTCGGAGCCGAGATCGCGCACAGTAACTACCCGAGCCATTATGGCCCGTAATCGTAGGTATAATTCGATTTACCGTGACCGGCTAGCGTGGGTGCCGATCGTCAACTGTGAACTACCCCTGGCTGGACACACCTTATATTGGGGTTTAAAGTAGGTTCACGGTTGCCGGCGAGCCGAACGCCGTAATGAGCTGCCTAGGCTATAGTCGGCCTACTCGGTGGCTTATAATTGGCTCATTACAGTTGGCTTTAAGGGCCGATCGCGAGCAATGAGTTAACCCGCAGCAGAGGGATGCTAGAGCAAAAGTGCCCCATTGGCGAGGGCATAGATTCGAATAGTACCTGTTAGGTCTCGTTTAGGTGAAGTCATGCTGTGATGTGTCTTTAATGGAAATGCCATTACACGGGGTTTTGTTCAACAGTAAAGGATAAAGTTAACAAGCAGTCAAAATATAAAGGAACAAGTTAAAAAAAGAGACAAGTTTTTAAAGTGGTTCGGCACGAAAATGCCTACGTCCACTGATTCTCTTTGTTAATTCATTTCATATGGGCTGTACAAGTTAAGAAAAGTATCGACGAAGGTGTTGGATGTTCCATGCCCTCTGGAACACTTCTCCATCCACTGTTGACAAAATATAAGCTCCATTGTGGAGATCTTTATGTATTACATATGGTCCGTTCCAGATTGGATCTAGTGCACCGGGGCGCGGGAAGATTCGCTTGAGGACAAGATCTCCTTCTTGTAAGTTGCAATGCTTGACTTTGGAGTTGTATTGTGCTGCCACTTTTTGCTTGTGAGTTGCTGCTTTGAGTGCTGCATCGTTTCTTCTTTCTTCAATTAGATCCAAAGACATGTGAAGGAGTTCTTCGTTCTCTTCTGGGTTATAGTGGATCCTACGGTGGGAAGGCACTATAGTTTCTACTGGGAGCATGGCCTCCGATGCGTATGCCAAAGAGAAAGGAGTATGCCCCGTTGATGTTTTGAAAGATGTGCGGTAGGCACAAAGTGCTGTAGGAAGTTCATCCACCCAAGCGTCTTTTGACTTTTTAAGTTTCTTCTTGATTAGAGTTTTTAGAATTTTGTTGACAGCTTCGACTTGTTCGTTTACCTGGGGATAAGCTACAGACGAGAAGCTCTTGTGAATTCCGTGCTCTTGGCACCAGTCGGCAAACTCCTCGCTGTCAAACTGAAGTCCATTGTCCGATATGATTATGAGTGGAACTCCGTACCTGCATAGAACTCTTTTGATCAAGAAGTTAATAACTTTTGCGGAAGATATTTTATTTAGAGGTTCTGCTTCCACCCATTTGGTGTAATAGTCGAATGCCACTATAACATTTTTGGCTCCGCCTCGGCCCACTGGCAGTTCGCCAATCAAGTCAATTCCCCATACTGCAAAGGGCCAAGGCTGGTCATTTGAGTAATCTCATTTGTTGGTAGTCGAGGAATCTTAGCGAATTTCTGACATCTGTCACATTTTTTGACGAAGCCTAAGGCGTCTTTGTTTAAGGTGGGCCAGAAATATCCATATCGGAGTATCTTCTTTGCCAGAGACTATCATCCAGTGTGATCTCCACAGCTTCCTTGATGGATGTTGGATAAGATTTTCTTGGCATCCCTTCCAGCGACACACCTTAATAAGAGGTTAGAGAAGCCGCGCCGATAGAGGACGCCTTCTTGTATTGTGTAGCGGGAAGCTTTCCTCAAGATTTTCTTGACTTTGTTACGCTCGCTGGGCAGTGTGCCATCTTGTAAGAATTTTCGGATGGGAGTCATCCAAGTTTCTTCTTCGATTGCAGCTATCAGATTCACTTGCTCGAAACTTGGGGTTAGTTGCTTTGAGATGGCTACTGTTCCGGAAATGGTACTGTCTTTCATGCTAGCTTGCTTTGCCAGTTCGTCGGCCCCTTGGTTCTCTTCTCGTGGAATGTGTTTGATTAAATAGCGATCCAATTGATCGAGTAGCAGTTTGGTCTTCTTTAGATATGCTGTGAGTCGTTCTCCTCGAATCTGAAATTCTCCTAGTATTTGATTTACAACAAGTTGTGAATCACTATGAAGACATAAAGAACTGACTCCAATCTCTAAGGCAAGTTCTAATCCAGCTATTACTGCTTCATATTCTACATCGTTGTTGGTGGCAGCGAATTCCAACCTTAGAGCATAGTGTAGCTTCCTTCCCCTGGGAGTGATTATTACAATACCTGCCCCCGAGCCTTGTTCGTTTGATGCTCCATCCACAAAGAGATTCCACTTGATGTCTTCTGCTATTTCAGATTGCTCCTTACCTTCGTTGGTAGTGAATTCGGCAATGAAATCGGCCATGGCTTGTCCCTTGATGGCGGTGCGAGGATGGTAGGTGATATCATATTGACTCAGTTCAATGCACCATTTAAGTAGTCGCCCAGAAGTATCGGGACAATGGAGTACCTGCCTTAGCGGTTGATCGATTAGAACTCTGATGGAATGAGATTGGAAATAGTGGCGCATTTTCCGTGATGTGATCAGTTAACAGTATGCCAGCTTCTCAAGTTTAGGATATCTGGCTTCTGCCCTCCTAATCCTCTTGCTTACAAAGTATATTGGCTTCTGCACGCGGTTGTCTTCTCTCACCAAAGTGGCGCTTAGAGCATGAGTTGACACAACAAGGTATAGGTATAGCTCTTCGCCTTCGTTTGGAGTTGAGAGTACTGGTGGTCTCGGGAGGTGTTCGATTAGGTTAAGGAAGGCTGTTAAGCATTCGTCAGCCCATTTTAACTTTCCTTTGTCTTTCTTTAGAGGTTCGATGAAAGGGATGCACTTGTCAGTCGCTTTAGAGATGAATCTGCTTAGGACGGCCACATTCCCATTTAGGCTTTGCATTTCTCTTCGAGTGGAAGGTATCCTGATATCTTTCAGAGCTCGGACTTGTTCGGTGTTTGCTTCAATTCCTCTGCCATGGACGATGAATCCCAAGAACTTTCCTGATGATACTCCGAAGGAGCACTTTAGGGGATTCAGCTTCTTTCCAAATTGGCGAAGTACCTGAAACATCTCGCCCAGGTGGCTTACGTGATCGTTGGCTTTCCTCAACTTTACTAGCATGTCACCCACATAAACTTCCATAGTTCGTCCTATTAGTTCCGCGAACATCTTGTTGATGAGGTGCTGATAAGTAGCTCCGCCATTTTTAGTCCATAAGGCATTACTCTGTAGCAGTACAAACCCCGGTCAGTGACGAAATTAGTGTGGTCTTGATCGGGAGCGTGCATAGGAATTTGGTTATATCCTGAGTATGCGTCCATAAAAGATAAGAGTTCGTGCCCAGCTGTGTTGTCCACAAGCTGATCGATTCGAGGAAGTGGGAAGCAATCCTTCGGGCAAGCGTCATTTAAGTTGGAAGAGTCAATGCATGTTCGCTACTTTCCATTAGCTTTTTTTACTAGTACCGGGTTAGCGATCCACTCTGGGTAGATGGCTTCTCGTATGAATTTATTGGCAAGTAGGTTCTTTAATTCTTCATCGAGGGCTGCTGATCGTTCTGCCCCCATACTTCTCTTTTTCTTCTTTATTGGCACCTTGGTAGGAACGATGTTCAGTACGTGGTATGCTACGTTTGGGGAGATTCCAGTCATGTCAGCGTGCGTCCATGCAAATACATCCAAGTTGTGACGGAGAAAATCAATGAGTCGATCCTTCAATTCTGCTTTTAGCTGAGATCCGATTTTCAATAGTCTACTTGAGTCGTGTTTGTCTATAGATACAAACTCCATAGCCTCTGCAGGCTCGGCGGTGGCCTCCTTCTCTTCATCACTGGGGTCCAATGGATCACTGATATATCGAAGAGGAGGGGCTTTCTTTAGTTGCTATGCTTCCAAGTTTTTCGTGCAGAGAGTAGTCTCTGCATTCTTCCCTTTATCCTTCCTGCGGTTATTGCAAAGTTCAGTTACATAGCAATCTCGAGCAGCGTCTTGATCTCCTTCTACTTCCTCTATTCCATTGTCTGTCGATAATTTCATCTTTAGGCACCACGGGGCCAGGACAATTTGGAAGTTAGACAAGGCTGGTCTTCCTAAAAAGGCGTTGTAGGCCGAGTGGTTTTCTATTAGCACAAATGTTTATTTCCGCACAACGGAGCGGGGATGACTTCCTATTTCAACAAAAAGGTCCAGTTGCCCAAGGGGTATCTTCGCATCTCCAGTGAAACCGTGTAGTGGTTTGTTGCAGGGAGACACGTCCTTCATTGATAGCTTCATTCTACCAAAAGCATGCTTAAATAGGATATTTACTGAGCTTCCAGTGTCTATTAGAATTCAGAAAACTTCGGCTGGACCGAACCAGGCAGAGATGGCCATAGGATCCATGTGAGGGTATTTCCTTCCCTCAAGGTCACGCCTACTGAATGTGATGTCATCATTCTCTTTCCGCTTCGGGTGGCGTTCTTCTATAACAGAATTAACGCAGTCTTCATTGTTTCTAAGCGCTTTCCATATCTTTCC
This sequence comes from Allium cepa, assembly GCA_030765085.1. Classification (NCBI taxonomy): domain Eukaryota; kingdom Viridiplantae; phylum Streptophyta; class Magnoliopsida; order Asparagales; family Amaryllidaceae; genus Allium; species Allium cepa. Next base: position 186,192,987 of record CM060937.1, on the reverse strand, counting down.
ATCTCTGCCCAGCTTCTGTCAGCGATGTGTGGTCCTCCCGATATGGTATGGACCACTATCTTCTCTTGACTGGAGCCGCTGGTGTTGCGATTTCCTCCGCCTATTTCTGGGGGGGGAGGGGGGTAGCCTTGGGTTCTCATTGGCAAGAGCTGGAGTCCTATTCTGATCTTTTACATAGCATTCCAGTCTCTTCCTTCTGATGTGTTCTTCAATTAAGTCCCGGAGATGATGTCATTCATTGGTATCATGCCCATGAGATTCGTGGAAGTGCCAGAACTTTCCAGACTTAATTGCGTTATCTGATTCCTTCTTGTACGGGGGGCGTCTGTATTTAACTTCGTCTTGGGTAGCCAGGAAGATGTTTTCGACTGTTTTATTCAAAGGAGTGTAAGTGTCAAATCTCGGTCCAGGCCGATATAGACGCTTTTCTCCCTTCTTGCCCCAGCACTGTCTCTGGAGTTACTTGTTCGAACGTCCTTTGCTGCAACGGATGTGTCGCCATGAGCTGCCTTAGTTTGTTGCCCTGTCTGCCTTTCAGTGGCAGCATCTTCAAGTCTCATATAATTTCCGGCTTCATGGAAGAAAGCGGGTAAGGTAGCTGGTTTTTCTTTCGTTAATCTTCAAGCAAATTTAGTATCCGGATGCACACCACTATAGAGGGCCATTAAGATAAGTTTCTCATCGGCATCTTGGACTACGGCCGTTGCGGCATTGAATCGGGTTAGATATTTTTGCACTGTCTCTCCAGGCTTCTGTTTGATATTAGATAAGGAATAAGCGTCCTTGAGTTGTTCCACATGAATGCGGAACTGGCTGATGAACTTTTCTTTCAACATTTCCCATTAGCTGATGGATCCTTGGGGCAGATGGAAAAACCAGGAGGTAGCTAGATCTGCCAAGAATAGTGCAAAGCATTTGCACAATACTCCTTTTTTTGCTCCGCTCATGAGCATATGCTGTGTGTATCTCTGCAAGTGTACAACAGGGTCAGAGGTTTCTCTGTAAGGTTCCATTGTTGGCATTTTCCATTCTCTGGGGTGATGGCAATTTCGGTATTGCGGGCGAAAGGGCTGGTTACCCTAGCGCCTATCTCTCGATCTCTTTGATCCCGTTGGACGCACTCTCTGAACAATCGTGCCATCCTTTCATCAGAATTTGGAGTAGATAGAAATGAGTTTGGTTCTTCTCTGCGGGATTGATTCCATCCAGATGACCTGTAGGGATGGTATCGCCTATCACTCTTAATATTTTCCAGTGGCTGTGTCTGGTCTTCTGGGAGCATGCTAGGGTCAGCTACAGTTGGCCCTTGCCTTGATCTTCCCCTGTTGGGTTCTGTTCTAAGCACTTCCTCGAGTCCAACTTCGGGCTAGACCCTAGCTCGGCCCCGTTCATTGGTGTTTCCATGGCTAGGTAGAATGATAGGCTCAGCTACAGCCGACCCTCGCCTGATACCTCCCCCGCTGGGTTTGGTTCCAAGTGTTTCCTCGGGTCGGAGTTCGGGCTCGACTCCTACTATTTCTGTTGTTAGCTTCTTCGAAGAAGAAAGATCTTCATTGCCTCTGAGATCCTCTAGACTGGGACTCGTCCCATGATTCAATGTTGCGGTTGGATTCTTCAGCATCCCTTAAGCGTGACATGAGCTGGTCCACCAAGGCTTCTTGTTGGAATGTGAAGTGGCTAGTCACTTCAGCCACAATCCTGTCTAGATCTGCCCAAGTAATTGCTGCCGGCTGCTCCGTGGCAAGGGCTGTCGGATTTGCCTGATTTCCATTTTGTACTGCTGTTGGAAGGAGACGATTCTCTTGATCTGTGACCACTGGATCTGGAATACTGCTAGTTGCGATGTTCTTTCCTTTGTTAACATCTTTCTTCTGCTTGGAAGGCATGCCTTCCAAGCAATATGCGATGCTGTTGGGAAGAAGGTTAAGTGGGAGAAGCTGAAGCTCCAAGCTCCGCGCTCTCGGTGAAAGCACCAAAAATGTTTGCTTAAAAAATGGACAAACAACTCCAAGTCGTATGATTTAGTCGATTTTATGTTATTCTTAATGATTTGGATGATTTATGCAAATATGTAAAAAGCAGGGACTAAACTGTAAAAGAGACACAGATTTATAGTGGTTCAGCCAGAATGTGCCTACGTTCACTTTATATGTTATTCTCTTTCACTGTTCAGATTACAAGTAGAAGGCTTTTGTTATAAGTGTATGAAAGTTGTTTGAAAGTTCTGTCCGTGCTTGAGCCCTCAAACCTTGTCATCCATTGTTGTACCCCTGCCCCTCTATTTACAGAGTGAAGCTGGGAGTAAGGGCCTTGGATGTATATAGCCGTTGATGGGCCTGGGCTGATTTGATCTGGCCTGGAAATGCTGGTTCGGTAACGCCTTCTTCACTTTGGTTCGGTAGCATTGGTTCGGTGGTGAAAGCATGGATTGGTCCGGTGGTGTTGGAGTTGAGTTCTGGTCCGGTGGTCTTGGTCCTGTGGCCCTGGTCCGGTGGTGAGTGGAGTTGAGTTCTGGTTCGGTGGTCTTGGTCCGGTGGCCCTGGTTCGGTGGTGAGTGGAGTTGAGTTTTGGTCCGGTGGAAATACGCCCAACAAAACTCCTAGAAAAGCTTTGGCATCTTAAAATCCAATTTATTCGTGGAATGGAATCCACTTTGAGCCTGTTAAAGGAATGGAACCCTAAGTAGGATGGAACCCTAAGTAGGATGGAACCCATGAAAAATCTAGTGGAACACTGTTTTGTATCGACTAACTTTTATTCAAATGTTTTTACAAAACTATATCTTGTTTTCAAAATGATTTCAAAACCTTCCTTTTAAAAGAATCAAAAACATCTATCCTGGTTTTAAAATACTTTTAGTCTCAAAATAATCTTTATCTTTAAAATCAAATCATCCTTGGTTTTAAACTATCCTTTAATTATAATATATTTAACTTTTAATATTCATACTTAGATTTAAATATATAATAAAATTTTATATATACCAAAATATTATTCTCTATATTTATTTTTGTATTTCAACTATAGTTAAATATATTTGTAATGTTTAAAAATAGTGATACAAGATAGAAGTTATTTTTGAAAAATAAATTACCAAAAATACCATAGGCCTGTCGACAGGCCCCACATACCCTTGTCGACAAGGTGGCAGTTTGTTTCAAAAATTTGAATTTCAAAGGATGTGTCTATTCATCATATCCTTTCACGAATGGACATAGCTGTTGTTCTACTATAAATAGGGGCAGTTTTAAACGAATTTGTTTTCATATTTTCTCTGATTTCACTCCTCTTCTTCTTCCACATTTCTTAATATACATTTTTACCATTACTCTGCCGAAATCACCATTGAATCTAGCTAGATCATTTCTGGTTTGATTCTCTATCACTATCTCAATAAGATCTCTGTGCTTTTCAGAGTTATAGGCTTCTTTGTAATAAATTAAGTGAAAAAAGTTATGATTATAGCCCGTGAAATCAATCAATCGAGAAAAGGTGTGATTGTAGCCTGTGAAATCAATTGGGTGTACTTGTTGCCCATAAAATCAAGTATCTCTACCCAAAGGGTTGTGAATCTGGAGTGGCGTACCTCATGGCCTTGAAATCGAGGGTGTAATTGCAAAAATTGCTTTTGAAAGGAAATCCGTACTTGTGTGCGGGACTGGATGTAGAGTAACTCCGAACCGGTATAAAATCTGGTGTGTTCTTTCCTTTATTGCTTTTACTTTATTTCTGCATCTGTGTTTGATTCTGTGATCATATCTGTGTCTGAATATTGCATAAATTTGTGTTCAAATTAACATAAAGTCAAAAAGATTTAGTAATTCCTTAAAACACTATTCATTCCCCCTTCTAGTGTTAATTCTAGCCTTAAGATCCATAATTCGCATTTCTCACATAGTCATGTCGTATGTCATCAATACACTCGAGGACATATGGCCAATGAATACATTCATGGCATTAGCAATAAGCGTTAAGAATATAAAGATGGATTAGATTCAAAAGAATACGATGTCACTCTTTATCAGTGAAAGAACGCAATGGTATCAACTATAATCAAACATCATAAGCCATTAACGAGTGTCGAAGTACCCATAGTGCACTTCATTGATGCTGAATTCTATCAGCGTTGATATTCACCTATTTAACCAAAACAAGCTCATTATCGACAACTACAAAGGGAATTAGCATTACACTAAAGCAGTGCCGCACTTCGTAGCACTTTGAAGATTTTACTTTATGATGACATAAATGATCATCAACTTTGAAAGAAATACATTGAAACGCCGCTCTTCGCTAATGCTTAATATTGCACTTCATCTTCTATATAGCAAATCTCATCAACATTTGGAGGACGCCGACGATGTGGATGGTGGATGCCGTCAATATCCACGAAGTTGTCATTGCTGCCTTTTGACTAATATTGGCACATGCTTGCATTGACTCAAGCTGGTACCATCGCCCACTTATGAAGGACGTAGAATATCATGATAAAAGCATCCAATAGTATAGTTCATTGTTGCCGTGTACTTTTGTAAAGGAATGAAGGCGAAGCCCGATAATGTTCAACATTGATAACTGTCGAAGTTAAGCTCACTAACACCGAAAGTCGTGCTTTTCCCCTATAAATATGGACCTAGGGGTGCCATTTAAGGGACGAATTTCATTCTCTTCCCACTTCCTATATTTTATACTTTGTAAACTCTAAATCAATTTGGGGATTTTTGCCGATTGTAATACTTATACTTTATACACATAAGGATTTGGATTTTGAAAAACCGCATAGCCTATTGACTTGATTTGAAATTGTGACTAGCATATTCATTTGACTTCGAATTTAGACTTAAATATTAACGAGCATATTGATTTGAATATCAACACACATGTTGACTTGTACCTTAACTTACCTATTGACTTGAATCATCTATGATATCGTACATGACTTTGATGGCTCGACTCATAATTAATATGGACCCATACTTCTGCTCGATGACTTCGACAAGCCTAAACAAGGCGTCTCTTTGAGTAACACTGCTTTCTACATACCTTTTGGGTTAACGAATTTATTCGTTAATAATATACATGTTCATTTCTCATGATTACGATAAATTTGTAATTACAGTCAGTAAAATACTCACTCTTAGGGTATCCTATTATATGTAAAAATGTAATCATCGACATTGTCTACAAATATTGACGTAGACAATAGAAACAGAAAAAAGAAGATGTAATCTCAGTTTAAAAACGATTTATACGTAGGGTTTAGCGTACAATTATATAATCAACATTACGTATTTACCCCTCTGACAGATGAAGCGGGCATTATACAGATTTGTATACTGAGTAAACCGACCTCTAACCAAAACTAGCTCGTTAAGCTCGCATGATACCTCTACTTATACCAAAATTCAAGAAAAGAAACCACGTTCTTTCATATTTACTCACATCATTGCCTTTTTTCGCACTTTCTACCTTCTTTTCTCCTTTAAAGCATTTTGTAATGCTTTTAGGATGAAGAATATGAAACTACATGTGAGCTTGATTTATTCAAAGATGCTTAAGCTTGATTTTCTTTTTCGGTTTAAGAGAGTTTGTAAATAAGTAAGAATGTGGGTATGTTTGATTTACTTAAAGAAATTGTATGTAAATAAGAGAGGTGTGTATGTGTATATATAGAATAGTAAATAGAACAAGGTTAGAAGTGTCATTGTTCCTTTGTCCGCTTATTCTAGGGGTGTTACGATTGCGGTAGCCATCATTATTACCACTAACCATAACCATAACGGTTGTTGACGGTTATGAATTCTTATAACCGTTACCGCAACCGTCTATGATGGTTAACCGTTATATTTTAAATTTTGAAGCATATTGTACATATATTTTCAATTATATGTATTATTGATGATAAATTCAAATATCTCCAATTGTTTTTTGCAAATTTGTTTATTTGTTTATAGGACCTCCAACATGCATGCACATGTTATTAGTTCATGAAGGCGCATATTATTAATGTAGAAGTTATTCCTATAACTTAAATTATTAATTTTTATATCTTAATGTTAAATATTACACAAAACCATTATGTATGGTTGGATGGTTAACCGCGGTTATCTAATTCTTCAACCATTACCATTACCATTATCATTATACATGGTAATCATATGAACGGTTGGTACGGTTGAGCAGTTGATGGTTCAACCGTAACAGCCCTAACTTATTCCCTTGTCCTCTTCTTTATCCATAGCACTACATTCTTATTGCTTATACTCTTAATTACATCTGCATCCACCTTATACTTAACTTAACAAATAAATATATTTGTGTTCTACAATAATCGCACATGTGTTCATTAACCGTTAACGAATTTTACCATATTTTAACTTGATTATCCATAATATATTCTTCGATGGCATTATCGATTAAATCTTGTTTACTAGTGCACGAAGTTTTTCTGACATAAGGTTTGTTAACATTATCTAATTTAATTATGTATATATTAGTCTCACCAAACGCGAGTTGTAAATGAGATTCAAGACCCGCACTGAATTTGACTATGAAATAGAAAACATTGATTTAACTCTGTCCAAAGAGAAATAATCTGTTAAAAGACCTAATAGCAAATCTTGCCCACTATAGAATTACTAGCAAGACTAGAAAAGACAAGCCATCAGATTCTACGTGAACCAATAAATTCAGGACTTTGGGAGTATTTACTTGATAGGCAAGACCCATTCGTAAAAAGAAAGTTTTGGATATATGAGAAAGAAGATACTTTCAAATTACGATTGGTTATAAAACGATTTCATAAAATCCAAGGAATTATGTGGGTGATGCCTTTTGATCTCTAATGCAAAGAGGCGTAAATTGTGCATCTTGCAACTAGATTGGTTAATTTATTAACCAAAGGATTAGTTTTACCGGGAAAGTGATACAATTTTTTGAACATACAATTTAAAAGAAGATACTTCACCAACCAAACCATAAAATCTCTAATTAAATCGTTGGTAGTTAGTTGAGCAGTTTCTATGTATTGAGAGTATGTAGTTTCAATCGTTGGTGTGCAATCAAATCATGTCAGGAAAGTAACTCGTGCCATGTTCCTCATGTCACTGGTGACATGTGTAAAAATTTATTGTACTATCTTTGAATTCAGTGATACAAAAACAAAGATGTAAGCTCAGAACCGTCCATAGAAGAATAGTCCATTTACTAGTTTAGTTGGAGCAATGTAGGTAAATTTTAATACATAAGTCAACTACAATAATTTAATGGATAAATTTTGTATTTAGGCTAATTTTGTACAAAATTACAAAAATAGGCCACTTTGCAAACTATTTACAAAACTAGACCAGTTTTCTCCACGTTGGCGCCACGTGTGCTGGCGGCATCTCAAATGCCACCAGTACACGTGTATTTTGGAAAATAACAGTGGCGGCATTTGAGATGATGTCAGTATGTGGCGTCTCAATCGGCGCTATTTCTGCTTTTTTATTAGGCAGCCACCTTTCAATGTTTGTGTTCTTCCAAACTTTGCTTAGATCTACTCAAATTCTAAACTCCAAACTGTTAAATTATTTGCATATTGTAGTTTAATCTTGATGGGATTCAGTTACAGACGAGGAACAAAATCTAATTCTTCCTCTTCAACTATGACTTAGCTATAGCAGGTATGTTTTGTTGGAAACCCTAGTTCAATTTTTTGATCTCATTTTCTGTTTGGTATCAAGTGATAATAGTTTACTAGTAGGTTGAATAAATTGTAGAATGGCTCCCAAGTGTGTACCATCCATCTGTTATTTCGATGGCGAATTTGTTGTTGATGAACTTAATTGTGGAAAATATGTCGGAGGGTCGTGTAAGCCAGCTAAAGTGTTGAAAGATTGTAATTTGGTGCAGCTGAAAGACTCGATCTATAAAGAGACCAAGATAAAATCTGAAGAATTTGACATAGAGGTAGTGTGTAACTGGCCGACGGACTCAAGATCGAAAGCCATTAAAATAGCCGATGATGACGATGTCGAGCTAATGTTTTCAGCGATATCGAAATTAACTGAGCTGTTTGTTGGAAAATTAGACTCTTGCAAGTAGAAGAACCCGTAGAGAACAAGAAGTTAACGGTGTTATTGAGGCGCATCGAAGAACGGTTAAGGCAGTAAGTGTCAGCCTTGGAAACGCGTCCTCGAGTTTCATTAATCCGACCATGATAGCGATGTACGGTCAATAACAAGGTCTATATGGATATCCTCGGTGTATGACCTACCCATAGCGCATTCAGTATATGTACCCGTATCCAAGTCAAGGCAGCTTTACGCAATTGCTTGAAAGGTGAAACATTTATTTATGAAATTTAGGTCGTATTAATTTGATAGTTGTGCGCTACTTAACAGTTTTTTCACCTTATACGCAGTTATCTTCCTTGTCGACCAACACTGCCTAGTCCCGCTGGACCATCCCAATGCCATATGTCTCAATTTATGTATCCGACTTCGCCCGAGTTATGTGATCTTAGTCAGAGGTATGTATCATGAAAATAAATTTTATGTAGGTAGTAATTACGGTAATGGTTTTAAAGTAATACGTATGTTTGAATAGCAGATTCCCCACGAACGATATTGCTTTGCAATCTAATGCTGATTTGGAGAATGTAAATGTAAACGTGAACAATGAAGATGTTGATACTGAGATAGACGAGGATGAATGTGAAGATGTCAATGATGAACCCCCTGTAAATAGTATGGATTTAGTGAACATGGTGGAGAATAACATGTCGTGGATATGTAGTATGCAAGTGAACAATGAACCTTTGAACTATGATTTTCCGGTTGAAGACAATATTTCCGAAGACAATGATGAGGTGGAAATGGAAGTTCCTTTGGATGATGATTTGTGCAACACACAAATTATGGCAAGGTCAATCGTTGTAAATCTTGAGTTCAACAATGAGATGTTTTCAACCGTAAGCATTCAAAATGAATTTAAAGTTGGTTTGATTTTCGAGACGAAAGCCAAATAGTTACAACAGTTGAGTGAATGGTTGATTTTGCATGTCGTATCTTTTAAAGCAATAAAATCAAATAAAAATAAATACGCCGCTGTTTGTAATATAGATGCAAATTGTCCATGGAGAATTCATGCTATTGTCTCAAAAAAATAAGAGCAGAATTGGTGGATTGTGAGCTAGCGAACACAATTGTGTTAATCCAACTGTGAACTCCACCCACAAGCAGGCGACGTCTAACTTTGTAGTGGGCAAAATATTACCTTTTGTGAAAGCAAATCAAAACATTACAGCCGGAACAGTACAAGTTTTGATGGAAGAACAGTTGTTTGTGAAAATTAGTTATATTAAGGCTTGGAGAGCTTTGGGTAAGGCGGTGGAAAGAATTTATGGTGATTGGGCAGAGTCATATAGTAATCTAAGGAAATATTTTGCTGAAATAACTAGATCGAACCGGGAAGTGTTGGACATGTTACGACCGATGATTATGGAGTCTTCAATCGAGCTTTTTGGGCCTTTGGACTTGTATTGAAGGATTTGTTCATTGTCGTCCGTTGTTATGTATTGACGGGACACATTTGTACAGGAAATATAAAAGGGCGCTACTTGTAGCCACTGCTATTGATGCGTATGATCACGTATACCTTTAGCGTACACAATTGTAGAGTCCGAATCCGGGGATAGGTGGGGGGTGGTTTTTGGATGAATGTGGCGGTTTATTCATAGTGTTAACAATCGACGAATTACCTTCATTTTGGATCGAATGAAAGGAATACCATCAGCTTTGGAATCGAAATGGTGTTTGCCGCATAAACATAGATTTTGTGCTAGACATCTTAAAGCTAATTTTGAAGCTGCAGGGTTTAGAGAAAAAAATTAATTGGACTATTTTATGCCGCAGCTTGTGCTGTGGAAGAAGCCGAGTACATAAGAATATGTGAAGAAATAAAAACTATAAGCATCAGGGCTCACAATTGGATAGAAAGGAGTTTAGGAGCACAAGAGGAGAACTGGGCGTTGTGTAATGATGATGGCGGTCGATTTCATGTCATGACCACCAATTGTGCAGAAAGTTTCAATGGTGTTCTTAAAGGAGCTAGGTCTTTACTTGTCAAAGCTTTAGTTGCACGCACCTTTTTCAGATCGATTGATTATTTTTGTCAACGAAAGAGAAGCGGTAGCAAAACTGACTTCTCGTCTAACTTCGAAGTGGGAAGCCAAGATCGCCGAAAAAGCTAACGAAGCTAGGCATACAAGAATTATTCGATTTAGTCAATCTGAGTGGCAAGTTGTACACTATTTCGGTGACGAGTTCAAAGTACTAATCAATGTAACAGTTGCTCTTGTACATGCAACATCCCTCTTTTATAGCACTTACCGTGTATGCATGTTATGGCCGCTTGCTCAATGGTTTCCAACAGAGCAAATAGAGCCTATCACGACTTTTCCTCAACATGGTATTCCACAGCGAAATACCTGGCAGCTTACACCCCTGAGTTTCACCCGGTACGAGATAAGCATTATTGGAGTTCAAGTGATAGTCAATTGGTCCTACCTCCAGTCGCTAAAAGGCAACCAGGATGCCCACGTTCAACTAGAACTAAAGGTACAATGGACGAAATGCAGACCCCTAAAGGAAATAGGTGCAACAAATGTGGTGTTCTTGGTCATAAAAAAATTGTTGCAATACAACAACTTAATGTTTTTATTTTATTTTGTTTGTAATCCTAATTCGAATGCATTCTAGTTTGTCTAAGAACAAATGTTTATGTAATCTAATGTTGTATGCAAATGTTATTTCAACATTTATTATTTTGTTGTTAGCCTTCTAACGCAGAGTGTATTCAATGTCCATTGTGAACTTAACCACAAAGTTACAGGCATTGGGGAGTATTGAGCGGGCGTCATTTGAAATGCCACATGCTGCGGCATTTCGAAAGACGCTACTAGCGACATTTGGGATGCCGCGCCTCTGCTGCCTGTATATTTTCCTAAGTTTTCGCAACTATCACACCCACACCCTAACTTTACCAAATTTATTTTAGCAAAATCTATAGGTTTCATATTGTATACTATTCTCGTCCGATTTCAACAACTTGCAACTACCCTTCCCCATATTTCAATTCAACATTGCCGCGCCGAAGGTAAGTATTATACTTTTCTCGTTCAATTTCAATAATTGTTTTATTGTTGTTTTTTTGGTTATATTCATAGGTGTATAATGGATAATTGGGAAATTAATGGCATGACAATGATTAAAATGTACGACGAATTTGAACAAAATAGAGGAAATAGGATTTCAAGTGGTGCCGACCATGAAGTTGATTATGTACGTGAGACACAGTTCGAAGAAGAACCCCCGAATGAGTATAGTGGAACATCACGTGGAGAAGCCGCGGTTGATAAACCAGTCCAACAATCTCTCCATGCACGTCTTTTAGGTGTCCTAGGTCGGCAAAATCATGCAAACTCAAGCTCTCATGCTACGTGTGCAGTTTGTGGCTGTGGAGAGGAATGCGAAGTAGTCGTTTGCAGAAATGATAGGAATGTTGGACGTCGTTTCTACCGCTGCACTGGATACAATGATCACAAGATTCGGCCGAATCAGGTTGAATGCTGTAATTTTTTTAAGTGGCTCGATCCACCACTATGTCCTAGAGGGGTGGTATATGCTTTAGAAATGCAAGCGGAAGTTAGTCATTTGGAAAAGTTGAACCTTAAATACCGAAACGAATTGTTGGTTCATGGGTACAAGTATTCGGTGTTGTGTCCACGTATATCGTTGAAGGATAATTGAAATGTAACGTAATGATATTAGAAACCTGCTGTGTGATGAACAAATATCTAAAACGATCTTTTGAAGTATGTTATGAACCGTTTGAAGTATGTTATGCGTCGTTGAAGGATAATTGAAATGTAATTGAAGTATGTTATGTTATGCATCGTTTGAAGTATGTTATGCATCGATAATTGAAGTATGTTATGCTTTGTTTGAAGTATGTTATGCATCGTTTGAAGTATGTAACGTAAAATCTAATGCCGCAAGAGGCATTATTGGTAATGTAAAGTAATAGAGCGACATTTAAAATGCCGCAAAGTGGCGGCATTTTAAATGCCACTTGTGGCGACATTTCAAATAGCGCTCCGTGCGACATTTGAAATAACCATCATGCGGCATTTGAAATCCCGCTCTGTTACTTTCTCAGACAAACTTCAAATTGAAAATACAGTGTCAATAATTCAACACCAACGTAATAGTCATTTCTGAAGCTTAACCCCTGCAACTTTCTAAGCTCATGACTACAGTTACCAACAACTAATACAAGTCTACAATCAGTAACATTCACACCAACATCGGAATACTAGAGTCACTTCTACAATCACAACGACAAACACTAGTCTACATTAGTTAACAACCAAACATCCCAAACGAACAAATACATACCATGATCAGTCAATACTGCGGTCAACATCCCATACAAACGATCAATGAACACTACAGTCAACAAATAGAAACTGTGGTCCACTACGGTTAATCTAAAATTTCATCTCAAAATTTTTAATTCCCTAGGAGTTTTCTTCTTCTGTCTTCTTGGCTTGAGCATGAATTCCTCCTCTTCCAGTGACAGCTCTTCACTGCCCTCCTCTTGTGTCCCTTTCATTGAGGGTTGCGATGGCCCGATGGGTTGTGTATGCTGGGAAGATATCGCTCCGGAACTTTCGCCCTCTTTTTTCTTCCTTCTTCCATACTTCCTCTTCAGTGAGGGGGCCGGTGGAGCTGCAGCTATGTCCTCATACAACGTGGGAGGAGAAATATCCTTGATAAGTGGTGGCACTGTAGGAGGAGGAGGCGAAGGTGGGATGGGCCTTGACATCTTGTTCTTCGACAAACAGGATAGAAAAATTTGTTTGATAGAGAAGCATTTCGCCTTACTCTTTTCAGGAACCTCCTCCGCAAGCTCGTCAACAATGTCCAACACATGATACATACCATCCGCTTGCGTATAACATAAAACCGTATGAGTTTCATAAGTACTACATATGTTGTCAATATTAATATGTACCACATTCCGTTCTAGTGTAGCTCGTGGAGTGTAAGGTGCCACCTCTTGCTCGGGTTCTTCCACTCGTCTACGTATCATATAACGACGAGTGATATTCCAGTACCGGCTAAGAAACTCCTCATCGGTCAGAGTGACTTCATGCTCATCTTCCCCTGCTATGAAACGGTTGTTCCATAACTCAATCATCGTTTCGAAATCATTTTCGCCGTATGGAAGCACGTAATATGGAGCAGGATACGTCAGGTGCTGTCGAAGACCAAACTATCTCATGACTCTGTCTGGCAGATGGTATACTAAATCTCTAAAACAAAAAATCATAAGTCTTACCCACCATAACAGCCTGTCCATTGTACAAATAGCCGGAAGTGCATGAAGGTTGCTTCGGAATACATATTGTATGTTACTGCATTGTAATCTAAGACGCCAAACTCGTTCCGGTAGAAGGTTAAATTGCGTCTGGGGGTCATTCTTGTATTCTTCGTGCCAATCCACCTGTAATAGCAACATGTTATAGGAAATTCAAATTTACTGTGTCGATATAATAACACTAACAACACTGTTTTACCTCGCTTCATAAGCCTTTGAATTGTCAATTATTTGCGTCTTCGTAGAAATACGACCAACTGGAAGGTAGGTCCATGACCAAGCTGCAAGTGTGAAATTTAATTTTAATTATGGTTTTACAAAAAACTCAACTATGCAACAATGAGTAATTATGTCCGTACCTGAAGTAGAGTCATACAACCTCCAACGGACCATTGTTGGACCAAAGCAACTCTCGTAAGCTCCGTGTAGGTGAAAGAAAGCACCGCACTACCCCATGAGTATTGCCGACATGAATCGAAGTCTTCTAACAATGGAAGCCAATAAAGGGCCACTCTTGTCTTCGGTCCATCACAAAAAAGACGCTACGTGATGATGTGCAACATAATAGCATGGACATGCTGGGCAATCTACAAAGGAGAGGCACGACGGGAAATATCACCGGCCAACTGCTCCCTAAACCACGTGGCCACTATCGATTCATTTCCCCACCTCACATCTTCTGGAGGAGCAAATCCAAGTAAGGGATCACACAATTCCATATAATTTCTTGGAAAATTCCGTTTCAGGATGGGATCCCTGTTAATCGGGAAACCAAGCAATACAACTACGTCTTTCAAAATAATTGTCATCTCACCTACTCTGAGATGAAATGTAGACGTCTTCGGTCGCCATCTGTCGATCAAAGCCGTCCAAAGATTCCGGTCGAGCTGTGTATCTCCCAACTTATTGACAACACCAAATCCAGCTCTGTCTAACAGTTCCAATATGCCTGGATGTGCTGACGTGACGAGCTTTAAAGTTGATGAATGGTCAATGAAGTCGTCCGGTTGAAACCCTTGTCAATGCATAGTAACAAAGCAAAGCAATTATGGTAATTACCAGCAATTTGCAGAAGTAATAACAAATTATTTGACCTTATACCTCCATCATATCGATGCTGTTTGTGCGGTGTTGAGGTTGGAGGTAAAACACACTAGGATCAATCGGCCCGGGAGCCAATTAATCATATTCTACCACAGTAACATTGCATAATCATACTCAACTTCAATGGGTATAGAACCCTAGATTTGCAATTATACAACTTCACTGTACACGATAGAAAAACAATTAAACATGTGCTCTAGGTGAGTACTCAACTTCATTGTAGTATACAATCGTAGATTTGCAATCATAGAACAATTTTAGCCCTAAACCCCAAATTGAAAAATGACAATTAGACACAAAATTGATAGATTTCATACCTATAGGATGTGCTTGAGACGACGATGAAGTCATAGTTCAAATTCTAAGTAGATTTTGGTTGAAATTTTAATTTTTGGTGAATTGGGGGGGTGGGTTCGGTTTTTTTTTTGGAGATGAGTTGAGAGAAGGGGGAGTGTGGTGGTTTTGATGGAAGGGCTAAAAATTTACAGAGAGCAGTAGAAATAGCGCCCTCAAATGCCGCTAGTGTTATTTTCCAAAATACACGTGTACTTGCGGCATTTGAGATGCCGCCAGCACACGTGGCGTCCTACGTGGCGAAACTGGTCTATTTTTGTAAATAGTTTGCAAAGTGGCATATTCTTGTAATTAGTTTACAAATTTGGCCTAAATACAAAATTTATCCTAAGTTAATCAATTTCCATTCTATTGCTCAAGACCATAGGAAAGAAATGGCCAATGGAGGAGTCCATTTTACAAGTTATGAAAAGATTTCAGTTCCTACGCTCTCAAAAATTCCATCTTCAATCAATCTTTCTTTGACGCACTCTGGATTCCTCTTAAACCTATTCAAAAAGTCTTGATTTACTCGAACTTGAAAATAGACTTCTCATTTTCTTCAATTACAGAAAATCTGAAGTCATCTCTTTCTTCCATACTACTTGATTTTCTGCCACTTGCTGGAAAGCTGACATACATACCAGACGTAGAAGATGTAGAAATTGATCTTTCAGATCTGGGCTTCACTTTCAGCTGTCTGAATCCGATCTTGATGTAAAACAGCTCTCCTTCAATGAAATCATAGACGTGGTCTCCTTTTCAAAACTTGCACATGTGGTCGATGTCAGCGTTTGGCCCTTTCACGTGCTTGCTGTGTAGGTATATAGTGTTCATATGCATAATGAATGATAAGTTACATGTTTACAGATACTGATCTTGCCGGTATGCATGCATGTATGTTATATAGGTAATGAGATTCAAAGGAGGAGGTGTGGCAATAGGATATTCAATCCATCACATGGCTGCAGATGGAAATGCCACAATTAAATTTGTCCAAGCATGGTCTAGCCTTAGCAAAGCAAAAATGAGTGGCATGGAGCTACCAAACAAGTGTCATATTCCTTCTTTAACATACGATAGAGGACTGATAAAACATCCCAAAGGAGAGCAGGCCAAAAGAGCCATTCTTCAAAGTGGTGCACCAAATCTCCCTAGTGTAAGTTATTGCCATTTACATTTTGCATCTATTATACATAGTTCAGTGGAATAACATAAGTAGGGATGTGTAATTCAGACGCAACATCCATCGTTATCATCCTTGATAGAGAAATGTAGCCAGCTAAGTAGGCACACCTTTCAGATAAGCAAGTAGTCAATCCAGCCCTTAAAGAAGCGTAGCGTAGATCCAAGTTCAAAAATGGTTCCATCAACTTTCCAAGCAGTATCCGCTTACATCTGGGGTACTGTAACCAGATCAAAATCGTTGGAGCCAGAAGAAGAGGCCATATTTTGCACCATGATGGACTACAGGAGCAGGCTCGGCCCACCAATCCTGGATGGATACATAGGCAACTGCATACGAGTGGTGAGTACGAAGGTCATGACCGAAGAGTTGATAGGAAGAGAAGGGATGGTTTTAGGTTGTAAAGCGATAAGGAAGTTGATTGAAAGGGTTGGGAAGGATCCAATTGGAGATTGTGAGGAATGGGCGAATGTTTTTCTTTGCCGTTAGGAAGGCTGGTGAATGCGTCTTCCTCTCCAAAGTTTAGGGTGTATGAGTATGATTTTAGGTGGGGGGAGCCTGATAGGTTTGAGATGGTGTCTACGAATACTGATGGCGAGTTCGTTTTGGTTGTTGGTAAAGAGGAGGGTTCAGTGCAGATGACTGTTGTGCTTCGTCCTGATACATTGGAGGTGTTTTCTTCCTTGTTTTTGCAAGGACTTCATGAATAATGTATGTAACTATGTATAGAACTAGTGTGTTGTTTCCCAATTGGATAAATTACTTTGCACCTGGTAGGATTACTTCTATGCTGTGTGTTTCGTACTAGAAAATTAAATTACTTCCATAGTATAAGCATCTTTGTATATGATTGAAACCAATAAAGCATCATTTTATATATTGTTTATTTTGATACTAAAATATCCAAACCCATCTAATCACTACCAAACTATCCAAACCTACCGAATTCTTATTGGAGAAATTTTTTTAAAGGACAAATTAAAGTAAATAATTACCCACAAGGACACACGCACAAAGTTTTTACCGTAAGGACAAAGCCCAAAATTCAGATACAATTTAAAACAAAATAAAGAATTCCGTTCGTCTTCTTCCTCCTTGCTTTCACTCAGATCTAACGAAATTTTGCTCAACAAAAAAATGGCACCACAAATTAGAAGCCAATCTACATCTCCAAAACAACCACAACAATCGACAATCAAAGAAAACCAAGCTACGTCGGAAGTGAAGCAACAAAGTGAAAATTGAAATGTCCAGTCCCTTTCAACAGTAGATATTCAAAAAGAAAACGCAATAATAGAAGAGGAAAATCTACCTCTAGTGCAAATGATAGCAAAAACAATGAAGGGAAAAAGAAACAAGCTAAAACGTAGAAAACCTACATCAGTAGAAGATGAAAAGCAAAATAGAGAAAAAGGAATACATAAAAAAATATAGAAATTGAAAGCAGACTAGAAATAAGAGAAAGTATACCAGAAAAGGTAGCAGATGCTATAAAATCAAGTATAACTAAGTTAGTATAGGTTTATTATAGTAACATTGAATATTTTTGAACAGAAAAAAAAAGAACATGCAGCAACAAATAGCTGCAGAGAAAACAGTTGAAGAAAATATGTAAAAAAGAGAACAAAGAACAAAACGAAGAAATGAAAAAAATGATTCAAAAGAAAATATAAAGAGAAACCGAGGTAATTGAAATTGCAAAATTATAAAATTAATACTAACAATTTCATACTGTTAATTGTATTCTAACATTATTAAAAAAGTTAAACAGGAAAAACCTCAGAAAGAAGAAGAGAAAAAGTTGTAGATGAAGAATCAGAAGAAGAACAACTCAATTCTGTAAAATTAGAAACATTATAACTTATAACATAATAGATATTGCAAAAATAATACCTATAAATCATTTGGTAAAAGAAAAGGCTGATAATTACAACAAACTGATACATACTTACAACAAATAATAGTCAGGATCATTTAATGTAAATCGTTTGGTAAAATAATAGTCAGTATCATTTATTTATAATCTGATACTTCCAAAAAACTGATACCTAGTTAGTAATATGATACTTCCAAAAACCTGATACCTAGTTACAAAAAAATGATACCTACTTACAAAAACCTGATACCTACGTGAAAATAAAATGATACCTACTTACAAAAAGCTGATACTTAGTACAAACTGATACCTGGATACTGCAAACTGAATCCTATTTACTGCAAGCTTGAAATCATTACATATTTTACTGAAGATATTTCACTGCAGCTAATACCCAACCTATTGCTATGTTTCAACATAATTTGTTTCACAAATAACTTATTGTCTTTATTTTGAAATAATAGGATGATGATCCTCTCCTCAACATATCTTTTAAATAACTTTTACCATTAACAACAACATTTGAACTGACAAATCTAGTAGAAGATGAAGAAGCACGAATATTAGATGAACTTGAAATAGAAGCACCATCAACATATTCCAATTCAGAACCCTTAACATTAACAGTAAAACCAAAAAAAGAACAGTTCTTGTATAACTGAAAACAAATTATACTCTAAATATCAGAATCAGTGTCAATCATAATAGATTTGTCTTCAAGTAAATAGAAAATCTGAATAGAAGAAGGAGTTAATTCAGAACAACATCGACATATCTCATTCTTCAAATCGTACGAAGAGCAATCGATAGACAATCGAGTGCTAAACGCGTTATTATTCGACACAAACAGACAAAGAAGATTGTTATCACCACTGCCAAAAAAAATCAAAAATAAACATTAGTAAAAATATGTTCAATTTAGAACATTAATTTTTCCATTTCACAAAATTGATACCGACCGCATACAAAACTGATATCTAGTTACCGATAATAAAAAAATGATACTAAGAAAAAATAAAAATGATATCCAGAAACTGAACCTAAAACATGATACTTTTCCACTCTTTCATAACTTTATATACAACCGAAACGACTTTATGTCAAAACTTTGAAGAAAAATAAGATCACAGTAGAAATATGAAAAGAACGAGATCGACAAACGCGCATGAGAAAAATATGATAGATGAACTACAATTTTCAGAAGGACGAAATAGAAATGGCCGAACAAGGTTGATTGATATTTTGATTGCGAGAGAGATATTGGATCACGACAGAAAAATTTGATCGAAAGCAAGAAGAAGAAGAAGCGCACGAAAGTGGGCTGGAAGAAAAATACTGAAAATCTATACGATGGATCGTGTAGTGTATATATATGCCAGTATAAGTGAATAACTATATGATGTATCTAATATAAACTTAATTAGATGATAATAGCAAAGTAAATGAGAATAATCACACCAGGATTTTATACTAGTACAGACTATCAAACACCCTCACTCCGCCCGTAGGAATAGGCTTGGTTACAAAAGCTTGTTCTTGTCAAGTGTGTGTTCTATAACACGAATATTGACTATTAAGTACCAATGCTTTCAATATATATCTATAGAATATTGATTGAAGAATTATGTATATATGGAAGAGTGAGACATAAATATATGATTGCTAGAGATCAAGAATGTATCAGAGTAAAAGAGTAAAGAGCATAAGTAAGTAAAGTAAGATCTTCTCTTGGATTCTTGATGCTATTTATAGCGGTAGAGAGATTCCATGAGTAGTTGCATCCAATAACAAGTGTTCTTTGGTTGCTTCTGATGGTGTTGAAGAGTTGCAGCGAAGAGGAGTGAAAGTGTCTTTTCAATTGCGACAGTTGTGCTTTAAATATCAACACCCGAGTTCAAAATCAGACGTTTGGAATAAGTCTCAAACGTCTGGCTCTTATACATTTTTTGTATATAGTAGATTTTCAGATGCCTGAGTACACTAACCAAACGTCTGATTCTGTCTGATTTATTTACCAGAGCATTCAATCAGATGTCTGGCTAGTGCCCCCAGACGTCTGAACTTGTGCATATTGCTTTTCTTGTGTCTGTGTCATTGCTCTTCTGATTCTATCGACTTGTAGCCTCTTGATACTTTCTTTGAGTCTTGTTCTTGTCTCTTTGGTGATGTTACTCTAACAACTACCTGTGAGTAGAAGTATATATGCATATCTGATTTCCATTGTATAGTTTTCGTCATCGAAACCATAGAAGTGATTTCCTAACGATCTCCCCATTTTGATGATGACAACTATTCAATGTACTTATATATAAATTATAAATCTCCCCCTAAATATATGCTTATTCTTAATGTTTTATAATTATACGTATATTTCTCCCCCTTTGGCATTATCAAAAAGAATTATAAATGATATAACCAATCGTCGAACAAAAAGGAAAATTTCGTTAATAATTCGAAAGTGATTGCATACATAGATTTTGTCGAATTTACAAAAGTTGATATCCAAAAAAAATCTATGATTCCCTAAATCTACGATTCTTTTGGAAAAGCTTTATCTTGCTCATCTTCCTTTGTTTCTTCTTTTTTAGAAGTGCTAGCCTTTGTAGGAGATGTCAAAGCTTGCTTGAGGGTTCATCTCAGAAAATTTGGAATGTTTTACAGGAGGAGAAGGTACCGGGGTTAGCCAATCTTCAGAAGGTGGTGTTGGACCACGAACCCATTGTAGTACTTCTTTAAGAACCGTCAAGATAGTTGAAAGAGATTCTTCAACTGTGGCTAGGCGTGTAACAAATGATGTTTCAATTGGTACCCATATATTTTGTTAGGGTCCTGATTGTTAGGCGAAGGTATCCATACCCAAGATGATTTGGTACCTTTATAAATATAATTTTTATTATAGACTACATTCTCTAAGAAATTATTAATATGTTTTTTCTAATCAATTTATTATTTGTCTTAGGAATCCAAATTTTCATATTTTTGGTATTCATATTAGACGTTGGTAAACTTTTATAACTAAACTTTTTAGCATCATTCCCTTTTTGTTTAGAAATATTTTTAAATCCTATTCCATTTCTATTGCTTGATGGTTTTGAAGTTTTGATAAGATTTTTCAAACCTTGTTTTCCTTTATTAAATTTTGACACATTATTTGTAATTTTATCTAATTTTTCTTTTGATTCTAAATTTTCAATTTTCAATTTTCAATAATTCAATATTGCTTTTTAAATTGACACTTTCTTTTAACAAATTATCCTTCACTATTTTAATGTTTTCAAAATCAATTGCAATAGCCTCACTTTCTGTCAAATTATTTTTAATTTTTCTTGAGATAATTCTAGTTCTTCTTCTAAGATAATTTTTTTCATCTTTTAACATTCCTACTTCAAGTTCTAATCTATTTATTTTTACTATATATTCTTTGTTCAATTTTTTAATTGTCTAAATTTATCATCTAATTCCATGCTAAGTTCTAATAATTCATCATAGCTAAGTTCCGGACATACCTCATCAGTTTTTGCCATAAAATTCATATTTTTCATACGTATTGACCAATGTGCATAGTTAGATCCATTAAAAAGTGGGGGTCGTGCTGTGGATTGTCCTTCTTGAAAAATACTTGCCATATTAAAGTGATTCAAAAACATGTTATTGTTTTTTGATCAAACCTTGCTCTTATACCAATTGAAAGTCTATATGATGGATCGTGTAGTGTGTGTGTGTATGTGTGTGTGTATATATATGCAAGTATAAGTGACTACTATACGGTGTATCTAATATAAACTTAATTAGATGATAATAGTAAAGTAAATGGAAATAATCACACCAAGGTTTTATACTGGTTCGAACCTCCCGTCCTACGTCCAGTCTCAAAGCTCCTCTTCGAAATTCGACTATTAAACACCCTTACTTCGCCTGGAGGAATAGGCTTGGTTACATAAGCTTGTTCTTGTCAAATGTGTGTTCTATAACACGAATATTGACTATTAAGTACAATTGCTTCCAATATATCTATAGGATATTGATTGAAGAATTATGTATATATGGAAGAGTGAAATACATATATATGATTGCTAGAGATAAAGAATATATCAGAGTAAAAGAGTAAAGAGCATAAGTAAGTAAGGTAAGATCTTCTCTTGGATTCTTGATGCTATTTATAGCGGTAGAGAGATTCCTTGAGTAGTTTCATCCATTAACAAGTGTTTTATGGTCGCTTCTGATGGTGATGAAGAGTTGCATCCATAAGCAAAAGTATAAAATCCATGAGAAGATGGTTTTGATGACAACAGCCATAGAATAAGATTATAAAATATAAATACTAACATTATAGTTCAGATATATATGTATATGCAGGATTTAACCATGTAGGTACCAAAAATGAAGACTGTACAGTATAGAGATTCAAGATACCAAGATTGAAGACTCAAGAGTATCAAGATTATCAAGATTTCAATATAAGTAATTTAATTAGGAATTTTGTTAAAACTCCTAGAAAAGCAATGACATCTTAAAATCCAATTTATTCGTGGAATGGACTTCGAGCCTGTTAAAGGGATGGAATCCTATGTAGGATGGAACCTACGAAAAATATAGCGGAATATTGTTTTGTATCCACTAACTTTTATTCAAATATTTATACAAAATTAAATCTTGTTTTCAAAATGATTTCAAAACCTTCCTTTTACAAGAATCAGAAAAATCTATCCTGGTTTTAAAATACTTTTAGCCTCAAAATAAACTTTATTTCAAATTCAAATTATCCTTGGTTTTAAACTATCCTTTAATCATAATATATTTAAATTTTAATATTCATACTTAGATCTAAATATATCGTAAAATTTTATATATACCAAAATATTATTCTCTATACTTATTTCTGCATTTGAACTGTAGGTAAGTATATTTATAAAGTTTAAATAGTTTTAATAAAAGATAGAATTTATTTTCAAAGAAAAACAAATCAGCAAAAATACCATAAGCTTGTCGACAACCCCTAGGGACCCCTTTCGACAAGGTGGCAGTTTGTTTCAAAAATTTGAATTTCAAAAGAAGTGTCTGTTCGTCATATCCTTTCATGAATGAACATGACTATTGTTCAACAATAAATAAGGGTAGTTTTAAACGAATTTATATACAGATTTTCTCTGATTTCAATCCTCTTCTTCTTCCACATTTCTTTACATATATTTTTACCATTACTCTGCCGAAATCAACATTGAATCTAACTAGATCATCTTTGGTTTGATTCTCTATCACTATCTCAACAAGATCTCGGTGCTATTCAGAGTTATAGGCTTCTTTGTAATAAATTGAGTGAGGAAAGGTGTGATTGTAGCCTGTGAAATCAATCAAGCAAGAAAAAGTGTGATTGTAGCCTGTGAAATCAATCAAGCAAGAAAAAGTGTGATTGTAGCCTGTGAAATCAATTGGGTGAACTTGTTGCCTATAAAATCAAGTATCTCTACCCAGAGGATTGCGAATCTGGAGTGGTGTACCTCGTGGCCTTGAAATCGAGGGTGTAATTGTAAAAATTGCTTTTGAAAGGAAATCTGTACATGTGTGCGGGACTGGAAGTAGGGTAACTCCGAACAAGTATAAAATCCGGTGTGTTCTTTCCTTTATTGCTTTTACTTTATTTCTGCATCTATGTTTTGATTCTGTGATCATATCCGTGTCTGAATATTGTGTACATTTGTGTTCAAATTAACATAAACTTAAAAAATTTAGTAATTCCTTAAAACGCTATTCAACCCCCCCTCCTCTAGTGTTAATTCTAACTTTAAGATCCGTAATCTGCATTTCTCACATTTGGTATCAGAGCAAGGTTTTCAAAGTTTCATAATCTAAATTTTGAAAAATTTTCAAAATGGCTACCAACACTGGTACTGTTAATACTACCAACATTGGTTCTATTATCCCTATCACTAGTTCATTTGTAGAAGGTCAGCCTACTGTCAGACCACCACTATTTAATGGCAGTAACTATGCATATTGGGCATGTAGGACGAAAATATATTTACAATCTATAGGACTAGACACTTGGAATATCACACAGACTGAATATTTTGAACCCACAACTGATTTTGCACAGTGGACAGCTGAGCAAAAGACCGTTGCACAAAACAATTCTAAAGCTATGAATATTTTGTTCTGTTCAGTTGATAGGAATGAATTTAATAGAGTGTCAGTTTGTAAGTTTGCGTACGAAATCTGGAAAACTTTGCAAGTTACTCACGAAGGAACAAGAAAAGTTAAACAGACCAAAATTTCCATGCTCACAAACCAGTTTCAATTATTTAAAATGAATTCTAATGAGTCTATTTCAGATATGTATAGTAGATTTCAGAACATTGTGCATTCTCTAATATCTTTAGGAAAGGAATTTTCGGAAGAAGATCAAGTCAGAAAAATCTTAAATTCTCTTACTCCAGAATGGGATCAAAAGACACTCGCGATCGAAGAGGCAAATGACATAAGTAACTTAAAGATAGAAGAATTACTTGGAAATCTAATGTCGTTTAAAGTCCAAACGACTGAGAGAAGAGAAAGCAAAGCATCTGAAAAGAAATCAATGGCATTCAATGCATTGACCGATGGATCAGACTCAAGCAACGATAATGATGAAGAGATAGCCTTTATGACCAAGAATTTTTGAAAATTCTTGAAATACAGAAAGATGAATAATCTCAAGAGAAACAACTATAAGAACTCTGGAAATCAGAATGTAGTGTCAAACTATATCAAATATTTCAACTGTGACGAATCAGGCCATAGCAAACGAGACCATCCGCTTCCAGATAGGCAAAATCTTCCTATAAACAATGATTCCCCAAAGAAATGAAAACATGCATATACAGCTACTCTAAATGACTCAGACTCGTCTTTAAGCGATGATGATCAGAAGGCAGATAAATCAAACAAGCGTTTCACGGCTGTTCACGACTTCGACGAATTCAGAGAAACAGACTCAGAAAAAGGTACACATTTACAATACATTGGTTAAAATTGCATGCGTAGAATTGAATGCTTGATTGGTTGATTTTGAATTGGTGTGTTGTTTGAATTTTAAAATTTTTATTTTTTTATTATTTTTATTTTTTATATTTTTACAATACTTTATGGAATATACTATAATTCTAGTAATATTCCAGATAAACATAGACATTAAAAATAATATATATATATATATATATATATATATATATATTAGAAAACTTAAGAGAAATAAATCATGAAAATTCAGAGACACCTATCGACAAGGTTCCCGTCATGTTGTCGATAAGGTTACAGAAATTTGAAATTTGAAATTTGGATTCAAATGTTGAATTTCCCTCCATCTTTTCACATCATTCATGTCTCTGAAAAGTCACCTTTTGACCAGAGAACATGTCCTTTGAGAATCTATTTATTCACTATCTCTTATCACAACTTTTCACTTTCATTTTCAAATTCAAACTCTTATTCCAAAATATCAAGCTCTCTACTCTCTATTCTAATGGCTTCTTCAAGTAACCCTTCCGCAATGAGAATTTCTAGAAAGATAAAAGAGCAACATTACAATGATCCAGAGGCTATAAAAGCATATATCAACTATGCTAACTATGGAAAAGTCCATTCCGGGAAGTTTTCTTTATTTCAAGGTTTCTCTTCTTATGAAATCGATTCTCTTTTTTCAAACAATCAAGTTCTTAGTCTTGTTGATGCTTCACAAAATGATTTTGTTTGTTATCCAAATCTTGTTAAAATTTTCTATGCAAATCTCAACCGTGGATTTTATACTGGAAATGATGATGAAATTTGGAGTAGTGTCAAAGGCACTAGAATCATTTTAAATTGTGATCTTTTGGGTACCATACTCAATTGCAAGAGCACGGGAATGGATCTTTCTCGTTTTAATATCGATGAAAATGATCGTGAGACATTTCATCACATTTTTGAAGGAGATAACTTTGATTTCATAAATCAAAGCTTTCGACCAAAACCTAGGATTGTCAATCTTCTTTTACAACATACTTTGACCCTAAGATCGGGGAGTTTTAACAATCCAACTTCAAAAGTTTGCAAAGCACTTTTTTCTATTTTTGAAAATTATGATATTAATTGGGCGCAAGTTATTTTGGATGAATTTCGTCCCAAAAATCTTGAAATGGGTGAAAAAACTTTGTATATGGAATCTATCTCACTCGAATTTTTTAATTATTTTGGAGTAGATTTCAAAGGAGGAGAATTTGTTTCAAGAAAAGTTTTTAATCACTCAAACATTTCTCTTATGAAAATCCTGTATGTTTTTCAACCACATGAAACTCTTGCCGAAATGGAAGAGCATTTGGCTCATGAGGAGATGGAAGAGGAGGAGGAGGAAGAAGGGGATGAAATGGAAATAGAAAAAGAAGAAAGTGAAACATCCTTGGAAAGTATTGGCTATCGCTCTAATCCAACCAACAAAACCTTACTCAAAAATCAAAAGATCATTGTTGTGAATCAACAGACACTTAAACGATCCGTTAGTAAGAAATTGGATAAAATGTCATCAAAGACGAACAAGTTTTTCTCCAATGTCAGCAAGAAACTTAGGTTATCTTCACCTTCATCATCCTCTAACTAGTTCTACATTTTCATGTCTTGTTGTATTAGTTTTAATTTGTTTTGATTTGAATGTTTGTGTAGTTCTTAATGTTTAATCATTGTATCGTTCTATTATGAAATGAAATTAAATTACTTTTCTGTTATCTAACTTATCTTATCTTCAGAATAAATGTTAGTATATTACATAAATATATATATATACACACAATTATTCACAAAATCAAAATGAGTCATCAAAATTAACTGACCCCTGTCGACAACCCCCCTTGACCATGTCGACAAGTATTGATCAGAAATGACTTTTCATTTGAAATTTGAAATTTGAATAACTACCTTGTGTCTATTCATTTCAAACGAATTTCTACACCTATAAATACATATTCTTTCTAGAATTCATCACTCTAAATCATTTCTTATCTACTTTATCTATATTTCTTCTCGCAAACTCAAATATAGCCAATCCAACTCATAATTTGACCGAGAATCTTGAAGAAACCCTTAACTCTTTCAAAAATATTCTCTCTTTCATTCTTCATAATCAGTGACACTTAGAGTTGAGTTAAATGTAGATGATCAAGGAGCAAGAAAAGCATTTCGATGCGATATGATGGATGATTTCCTCCCTGCACAAAGATGACAATGAAGCACATCCTCCGGTCTCGCTCACCAATAAAAATGAAAATTGGAATGCCATTAAAGCAGACCCTATATTTGGAGAAGAAGGATGGGTGGAAGTTCCTCGTAATGTTTGATTTTATTTTGTTACATTGTTTGATTTGAATTGATTGCTTGGATTGATTTGATTTGGTGTGGATTGATAATTAGTGTGCAAAACATAATATGTGCAAAACACATTAATTTCTTTTCTCTCTTTCTTATCGTTATATGACCTTACTTATGTTTTCTACGAAAATGTAAATATAACAATATATAATCAATAAATGATCTGTTTTCTTATATTTGATTTCTCACATTATCACTACAATAAGTATTATCATATATGGATTCTTAGTTAGGATAGTTAGTAATTAAGGAGTAAGTTTTAGATTTAGAATTAAGTGATGATTATTTATGATAACACTATCATTATAATAACATGTCATATAGTATTAGAATAAGAGGGAGTTATATAGTTGGAAGTTAGTTTTTTGTTGATGACAAAGGGGGATAAGTATAAAATAGGATAGTTAGGCATAGATTAAGGGGGAGTTATTAGGGGGAATAGAAGTAATATTTTATAAGCAAGGGTTGTCATCTTCAAAAAGAGGGTGATTGTTAGTCCCTGAGAAGATGGTTTTGATGACAACAACTTTAGACTAAGATTATAAAATATAAATACTAACATTATAGTTTAGATATATATGTATATGCAGGATTTAACCATGCAGGTACCAAGAATGAA
Source organism: Allium cepa (assembly GCA_030765085.1). Taxonomy (NCBI): domain Eukaryota; kingdom Viridiplantae; phylum Streptophyta; class Magnoliopsida; order Asparagales; family Amaryllidaceae; genus Allium; species Allium cepa. The sequence continues at coordinate 186,165,072 of CM060937.1, read as the reverse complement.
GACTGTATGGTATAGAGATTCAAGATATCAAGATTGAAGACTCATGAGTATCGAGATTATCAAGAGTTCAAGATTTCAATATAAGTAATTTAATTAGGAATTTTGTTAAAACTCCTGGAAAAGCACTGACATCTTAAAATCCAAATTATTCGTGGAATGGAATCCACTTCGAGCCTGTTAAAGGGATGGAACCCTAAGTAGGATGGAAGCTATTAAAAACCTAATGGAGCATTGTTTTGTATCCACTAACTTTTATTCAAATATTTTTACAAAATTATATCTTGTTTTCAAAATGATTTCAAAACATTCCTTTTAAAAGAATCAAAAACATCTATCCTAGTTTTAAAATACATTTAGCCACAAATAATCTTTATCTTCAAATTCAAATTATCCTTGGTTTTAAACTATCCTTTAATTATAATATTTTTAACCTTTAATATTCATACTTAGATTTAAATATATGGTAAAATTTTATATTTACGAAATATTATTCTCTATACTTATTTATGTATTTAAACTATAGTTAAGTTATTTATAAAGTTTAAAATAGTTTTAATAAAAGATAGAAGTTATTTTAATATAAAAACAAATCACCAAAATACCATAGGCTTGTGGACAACCCCTTGGGACCCCTGTCGACAAGGTGGCAGTTTGTTTCAAAAATTTGAATTTCAAAAGAAGTGTCTATTTGTCATATCCTTTCACGAATGGACATGGCTATTGATCTACTATAAATAGGGGAAGTTTCAAACGAATTATATACAGATTTTCTCTGATTTCACTCCTCTTTTTCTTCTACATTTCTTTACGTACATTTTTACCATTACTCTGTCGAAATCAACATTGGATCTAACTAGATCATCTCTGGTTTGATTCTCTATCACTATCTCAACAATATCTCAGTGCTATTCAAAGTTATAGGCTTCTATGTAATAAACTGAGTGAGAAAAGGTGTGATTGTAGCATGTGAAATCAATCAAGCGAGAAAATGTGTGACTGTAGCCTGTGAAATCAATTGGGTGAACTTGTTGCCCGTAAAATCAAGTATCTCTACCCAGAGGATTGTGAATCTGGAATGGTGTACCTCGTGGCCTTGAAATCAATGGTGTAATTATAAAAATTGCTTTTGAAAGGAAAACCGTACTTATGTGCGGGACTCGATGTAGGTAACTCCAAACCTGTATAAAATCCGGTGTGTTCTTTCCTTTATTTCTTTTACTTTATTTCTGCTCTATATTTTGATTCTGTGATCATATATGTGTCTGAATGTTGCATACATTTGTGTTCAAATTAATATAAACTCAAAAAGATTTAGTAATTCCTTAAAACACTATTCACCTCCCTCTAGTGTTAATTCTAGCCTTAAGATTCATAATTCGCATTTCTCATAGGATGTAGCAATGTTGTCGAACTGCTGTTGGCAAGGGGTATGCACAGAGGTTGTCAAGTGATTTTCTGGTGATACATTCACTAATATGGGTGGTGAACTGATGCGTCTGTATTGATATATGATGTTGGAAAATTGGGTTTGATTGTTGTGATTATGGAGGAGGTGGCAATTTAAGTTGAAAGTTGTATGCAAGGTGAGTAGATTCAGTGTGAGTTTGAGGTAGCTATTTATGTGATGTCTGTGTTGGACAAAGCAACTATGAGAGTGGATGTGAGGTTGTTTAACTGCATATGGTTGCATCTATTGGGCATAATCTATGATGATAGTGTGGAAATGATATATGGTTTAAACAGAAGGATGATGTATGATTTTTTGAAGCAGTTTGAAGCAGTTCGTGATGTTAACAGAGGATGAAGTATGTGGTATGATAGGACACATTAATAGGTTGAAGCAATGGGTATTTTTGGTAAGATAGGAAATGTTGTAGGGCTTTGAAGGAACTATCGGTGGATGTATATGAGTGATTGGCACAAAGATGTATGGTGTTGCTGCTTCGAGTTGGATTGTTGTGTTGAAGGGGAGGGGAAGTAGAAATGCAATTGTTTGTTAATTTTGAAGGTGATGCACCCTTGCTTGTGAAGTATTGTCGAGAGAAGTGAGTTTGGTTTTTTTTCTTGAGCAGTTGAATTGTTTGTTGTAGGAAGTGGTGAGGAGATGCACAGAGGAGGTGAGTGTGTATGTCAATGGTGTGTGTTGGGAAGAAGTGATGAAGTCAGAGTGTTAAGGCAGAGGGGTTAGAAGAAAGTTTGCAATTGGAGGATGTGGTTGCTGGCTGCGGAAGAGGAGCTGGGTTATGTGAACAGAGGTGAGAGGCAGTGTTAATGTGAATAACAGAGATGAGATTATGTTGACATAGTGCCGAGAGTTGAAAAGCAGTTTCGACGGTATTGAATTTGAAGTAGTAGAACTAAAATGCAATGTGAAGTGTAAAGTGGAAATTGTAAAATGAAATGAAAATTGAAAAGAGAAAAAAAATTGTTTCTTTTTTGTTTTAAAATTGTGTATGCTTTTTTTTATCCATGGAATGCAAGTGCAAACGGAATAACAACAATCAAACAACACACACAAGACCAAAATGCAAAGAAATGTCACACAGACACACAATATTTTTTTTTAATGCAAACACACGCAAAATAAAAACACACAAAAAATCAAACGAAAATAATTTAAAGAATAGAAAATAATAATCAAAACTATTCCTTGGCAATGGCGCCGAAAATGTTCATCGACGGGAATTCTATGGTTAGAAATCCGTCGAGCGAATTTAAATTTAAAATAACCGCAAGCGCGAGGGGTACAAATGTTAGTGTGTGAGAAGTACAGGTCAATCTGTAGGGTATTGTTGATTTTAGATTTCTATTCAATCAAATTAACTAAAGATTTAGAGAGTATTAAGTTAGAAAATGAGAAAAATAGCAAACTAACAAAAAGAAAGTGATAAAAATATGAGAGTGTAAAGGTAATTTAGGTTATTTTCACTCACTAGATCACATAAAATAACAAAATGAAGTTATGACCTCTCTTTTCTTGTCATTAGTGAAATCAGTTAATGTTCTTATCGTAAGTATGGTAAATTTATGCTATTAATTAGTCCAATATAAACCATCAAACTATAACACAACCACTAATACACGTTTAACTCTCATGAAATATGACAACAAAGTTGAAAGCAAAATCTATTTTAAGCATGACCTATTAACTAGTGTTTAGAAATGTAGGCCATCAAATTTTGATTTCAACATTCACTTCATTGTCATAATCATTTGTAAATGAAGAGGTAATTTGTGTTTAGTGATTGTTTAAGCATAGCCTATTTGATGTCAACAATATAGACTATCAAATTCAAAGCAAAAACAACAAGTTAAACCACTTCAAGAATTTTCATTAAGTGCAAAAAGAGAACATAAATGATCAAATTGTGAAGCTACATACTAGAGAGCTTCATTACCCCTAAGTTGAAGGGGTGTAGCCTCTAATATTTGTTATCATATCAACAAATATAGAAAGTAACATGAAACAAACAAAAGGAAAAAGAGAGCAAAATGAAAAGAAAAACTAATCTACTAGCATACATAAATAATCTACACTGATAATATGAAAGGAAATAAACAAGGAAAGGAAAAGAACATGTATTAAATTGCATAAAAAATAAAAGTTACATGGAATGAAATGACGAAGTAGCCTTGAAAAGAAAGAAGAGAACTTGATTTATTTATGAGCCTAAACTAAACTAAAGAGAGGCTAAGAGAAGAGAGACTAAGAGAAGAGAGGCTAAGAGAAGAGAGCCTAAAAGAAGAGAGTCTAAAAGAAGAAAGAAGGGTTACATGAAACATAAGGGCTATTTATGCATGTATTAAACCCTAATCCATATTTCTTGGGGATGACCAAACTATCCTTCTAGGAAGTGTGGCCGCCAAGTTATCATTAGCTTTAAATAATCATCTATTAAGTGTGCATGAGTCTCTAATGGCCTTTTAGCATGTGTATTAGTTCTAATTTGTACATTAAGATAGGTGGGTAGGTGAGGTTCTCCATGATCATGGCTTTGAATTATTTCCATCTTCATTCCTTTGTATCTTTTTTGTGCATGCATATATCTTCATGAAATAACTTATATCTGAGTTCAAATTCCTATAAAATAATATAGAAATTTCCAATTAAATTTTCTCAAATTAATATATGCATAAAAATGACCATTTTGTCCATGGATGAAGATGAATATGCGACGGTTTGAAAATAATTTGACTTTTGATTTTAACATGTTAAAACAACCAATATTGATCATTTATTGAATTTAGTTCGATAAAATATGGTAGTAAAAATATGCACATTTGCGTCCATGTCACACTGCCAAAAACATTATATACGTTGTTCATATTTAATCGACTGGTTCAGTCGACCGGATAAGGCATCCAGTCAATTGAATCAAACTATTTTTCAAAAGCTTGTGTAGTGCAATAGTAAGGGCATATGCTCGTCTCTCAGCCTACCAAGTTTTGAATCCTATTTTTTCATATTTTTGGCCTTTTTATTTTACACCATTTCCATCATCGTTTTGACCTGAAATAACTCAATAAACATATTAGTAGCATTTTTGTATGGTTGTTATCATCTAAACACTATATATATACATGGTTCTTTCATTCTTGCACTTTTTGATGATGACAACTGCATAATTTTCATATAAAATAATAGCTCCCCCTATATATATGTGATGTAAGTTTATTTCCCTCAACTTCATATAAATGCCAATATAAAATATGTAAAACAAACATTCTTCTCCCATTTTGTCATCGACAAAAAAGGTAAGACCATTGGCATACTATATGATATAAACACCCCATAAGTGTAAAGTTTCTCTTTAACTAACCATGTACTTCCCCATCAATAAGCTCATTATTTCTCCCCTTTTTTTAACTAATAAAAAGTATGAGAAAATTAAGAAAATAAATAATATCATAGAAAAGTCAAAATTAAATAATTTTAACATTAATGCAAAGCGATGAGTATCTAATAGATATGCCAAATGTAAGAAAAATGATACTCATTTTATAATAGACATAAGGTTTATGACTTAGGAAATCATATCCAGTTAGATGTAGTTGATCTCTTAAAAATTTAATTTTCACTATTAATAACAGTGCTTTAGTAATTGCTAATGAATTATTGACTATCATAATTACTTGATTAGCGGGAACTCATATATCGACATTAATTGTCATTGATTTAGTATTCAAAGGATTTTACTATTTCTAAGAATAACAATATTATGACATGGATTGGTTTTAAAACTATATCCACTTTTAGTACAAGCATTAAAATGTGTATACAGGAATGCATATCTAGTACATTTTTTGCGTTATCTTGTTTATAGTCTAAACCAGTTCTATTGTTGTGAGCTTTGCCATTAGTAACTTATCAAAAACAGCTTTGGAATCACAAATTTCTTTCTGCACCATAATATTATCGTCTTTTAAAAATTCATATTCTTTAATTAATTCTGGATTTTTATCATTTAAAACCGTATTCTCTTTTCAAGAGATAAAAGTTTAGAATTAGAATCATTTAAAGAATTTTCCAAAATTATACCTTTATTTTGCAAAATTTTGATTACCTTTAAAAGATTAGTATTTTTATGGTTTACGCGCTCATTAATTTTATATAGAAAATCTTTTTTTAAAATAAATTCTTCCAATGTATTCCTAAAATTTTTAGTCAGTTTTACTAAAAACTTATTTTCTTCCATTAAATTCTAATTACACTCCTCATAATCATCTAATTTAGCTAAATCAAAAGAATTGACCATTTTGATGCTTTAAAATCTTTTGATAAATTCTTATGTGTTTGTAAAAGATCACTATATATAGAATCTAAGCGTACCGATTTTGATTTGAGAATGACCAAGAAGCTAATGTACCTTGATTATATAAATTGTAGCTCGCTTCCATAAATTTTCTTTTTCTCAACTGTCTTTAACCTCTAACTATATCTTCTTTTTCTGGCCATTGTTTTTGATGTTGTGACAATCGATAGAATTCCAGTTTCTGATATCACTTGTTAGTTGCTATGAACTAGATCGATGATGGTCAGCAGTAATAAACAATGTAAATGCAACGGAATAATATAGTAGATCACAAAGTCGATTTTATACTCGTTCGGACCTCTCATTTTATGTCCAGTCCCCAAGCACCTCTTCGGTATTTCACTATCAACACCATTACTTCACCCGAATGAACAGATTTACAAACACTACGTGAACAACCGAAAAGGACTTCAACAATATTCACAGGCAGTGTAACAAATGTTACTTTCTGACGCAGCGTATCTTAATATACAAAATTTCACTTTAATGTACAATAATTTCTACACCCTTACCAAATTATATATAGTGGAGGTGTAGAGGCTAAGGAGTTTATTTAATTAGAATATGGGATGTTGAGAAGAAGCACACTAATCAAAATCTCTAAATCAGATGAATTTCTTGGAGCTCGAAGAATTACTTTAGGAATTGTGGTTTTAGGAGAAGAAAACAAGCATAGATTTATGTATGACTGAGGTATTCTTAGGGGTTTATATAGATGTTTTACAGATGCTAAAGTAGAGGTGCAACCTTCTAATTTCGTCATTGATGAAGAGAAGTACTATAGGAGCTGAGAAATGCAACTTTTGAAGCAAAGAGTGACGAAGACACCACTTCAAAAAACCTAGCCATTTTACAATAGGTCAGTCGATTGAGAGAAGGCTTCTATCAACTTCTAGTGTGAAAATCGAGCCCGAGAGCATTGCTAAAAATCATAGGCCAGTTGTTCATATTTAATTGACTAGACAAGGCTTTCAGTTGATTGAATCATAGTACTTTCCAAAAGCTTGTGTGGTGCACTAGTAAGGGCATGTGCTCATCTCTCAACGCACCTGGGATCAATTACTAGGTTTGCATATTTTTAGCCATTTTGTTTTACACCTTTTGCATCATCATCTTGATATCAAATAACTCAATAAAAATACTAGTAATATTGGTGTATGATTGTTATCATCAAAAAAACAAACATATATATGGTACTTTCAACATAGACAAAAAAGTGCTCAGCACCAAGTGGTTTCCTTTCCTCCAATACCTTTGCAATTTTTTGAGTTACATCATACCACTATTCTAGATAGTTTTAATCATGTTAGAGTGAATCATGTTGATGAAAATCATAAGCTTTAGGTCGGGATTGACCTGACTTGGTGTCTAATCTTAGTGATTTGTATGTTCGCTTCGGATCTTACTTTGAATTGTCCAAAGGTTGTGGTTCGAGTTCGAGTCCTACTTGGAAGTTTTGTGTGTCAAAACCAAGTTCTACTCATACTCGCTTGGAGTCTGACCCAAAATTTTTGTGTGTTCAATTGTAGATTTACTCAAAACTGATCCCTTGGGGTCTGACCCAAGATTTTTGTGTATCCAACCTGAGTTCAACTTGGTACCGACCTGAGGACCCCAACCAAAATGAAACATTTCAATTTTTCAACTTCATTGACTATTTTTCAATATTTCCTTTTCCTTGCCTTTTTATGGTGCTTCCAAAGTTCTTAGTTCATTCCTTCATCGTCTGTTCATCCAATTCGCTAGTTCATCCAATTCGTTCATTTAAGTCTGTCCAAAGACTGCTTTAAATTTGGTTATAACACTTTCCCCCTAAAGTTCGCCTTATAAATTTAATATGTGTTTGTTCAAGAGCAAGCTTCAGCGGTGTTGATGAATCATTAGCAGTCAAGTCTCCAGCTATCCGTCGATCCAAGTTATGGTGAATCATTTGGTTCCTTCGGATTCACCTGCAAACCAAAGGTCCTTGCGGACCATAATAGCTAATGACTCTAGTCCTTGGTTAAGTGTTGATCATAAATCATAACCATAATGTTTTTATCCGAAGTTATCATATCACATATCAATATCATCACATATTGGTTTGGATGTATCTATTTGAATCTGCTCACAAGGCATTCAAATCCTAAGGTCAAGTCAGTGTCCATTCTACGTTCCAATCTCTCTAGATCACTTAATATCCAGGGTCCAATCTCTCTGGATCGTTTAACATCTAACGTAGGGTTTGATACCTTTGGATTGTTTAACATCCAATCTAGAGTTCAAACTATCCAGTTCATTTAACATACAATCTAGGGTTCAATCTCCAGATCGTTTAACATCTAATCTAGGGTTCAACCTCTTCGGATTGTTCGTCGTCTAATTTAAGATTCGATCATTCTGGATCTTTCATTATCCAATCTAAGATTTGATCTCTCTGGATCATTCATCATAAAATCTAGCATTTGATCTCTGTTATCCCGCTTTTCGGGCAAAAGCCGTGATACCAAAAGATTGATCAAAGACAAAAGACAGTTCGCTTCAGAGATTGATCGCACTTCACTCCGCTATGGATATCGATGAATTCTGTCCGAGTCCGGATCGGGCCACAAGTGATAGGGCATAACAAGAAAGGCCATAGAAGCCACCAATTCAAGTTTCGAGTCAATCCGAGGTCATATGCTCAAGTTATGACGGATTCAAGTTAAGGAAGATGGACGTCGCTCGGTTCGAAACCATCACTGTCGAACCCAACTAGTTCGAAACCATTTGTTTCGAACCCATAATGTTCGAAACCAACTAGTTCGAACCCAACAAAAGAACGTAAGTTCGAATCCATCAGAGTGCTCCTAACTTCGAATCCATAAGACACGCTACCGCTTCGACTCCATGTATTTCGAATCCATCAGACGTTCTCTACTTCGAATCCATGACCTAGACCTTACTTCGAATCCACCAAAGCAGCTATACCTCGACTCCATCAACTATGCGCTAGTTCGAATCCATCTTCACAAGACTACAAGCCCACCATGCGGCATCGCGCTGTCTTCGAATCCAACATGCTAAGACAACTTCGAATCGATCCAAGGTAACACATTTGGATCGATTCGAACAAACACCATCCCCATCGATTCGAAGACTCACTTCGAATCCAACCACACGCAAAAGACAGGATCGACTCGAAGAGAGGCACCCTGGGATCGGTTCGAAGTACTCGAATCAAACAGGTCGATTCGAACGAGACCACTTCATCGATTCGAACCAACAGAAGGCCGAAGACACCAATTTCGAACCGATCATAACTTCCAATCCACTTATCCAAATCCCATGAAATTTTTACAGTAGTTCACATGCATGTTGAAGAATGTCCACACCAAATTTCGCCTCGATTGGATGCTTCTTTGATCGATTCGAAATTCATTTCGAATCGATCCCAAACTGGGCACGGACTTCGAGAACGCGGGCTTATGGGCCCCCCTCACGTGCCAGGCAACCTCCCTGAGCTTTAGGCGGGAATTTGGCCTTCCACACCTATAAATAGAGCCCCTGGTCATTCAGAAAAGGGACGGGAGAATTTGGAGAAGAAAAATAAGCCTAAACGCTGCCGGAATCACTCCATACCACCTCCTTTGCTGATAATTTCGAATTTAAGTCCATTTTCTGCTGTAATTTGCTTAAAAACACTTGTAATCTTCAAGTATTAAGGAATAAAGTGATAAAGCTTCATAGTGGACGTAGGCACATAGCCGAACCACTCTAAATCCTTGTCTTCTGTGCAATTTACTTTTCTGTGATTTGGAGTTTTGTTAGATAGTCCTTATTTTTAATTCAAGTTCTTCATTTACTATCTCTTCAAAAACTTCCGAAGGGTGTTTGCCCAATTTTGGTGCAAACATTTTGGTGCTTTCACTGAGAAAGAAAAGGAACCAGTTCTTTCTCCTGCTCCGTGGATCTATCTTCGATACCGGATTGCATAAATCTAAGAGGGAGATCCAGACCTCAAATTCGGATTCCTTCTATTCTTTTCAGATTTGCTAAAAATCTAGGACAGGAATCCAACCTTCAGGATGGTTAGTACGAGAACCACTTCCAACGTTGGTAACCAAGAAGGCCGGGATGGGCAGAATCCCGCACAGCTACAGTCAGCCAATCAGGATGCCGCTGGGCAAGCGAATCAGTCAGGTCCAGTTACAAGGCAAGAATTCCAAGCATTACTCCAGGAATTAACTCAAAGCCGACAACAGCTAACTGAGCAGCTGCGTGTCAATGCTGAATTGGCTAACCAACTAAATCGTCAAGGGCGAAGGAAATCAAAGAGGGACCATGCTCCGCATTCTTCCACGGAAAGCTCTGCCTCATCCGACTATGGCGGCAGATCTACACGCCCCAGGTTAGACGGAAGTCATGCTTCTGGTCTCCGGCAAACGTTAACTGTTGGACAAATAAGGGTTGGCCCCTCTGCTAGCTTTCATACGGGACCTTCCTCTCGAGGAGGCGCTGTTCCACAGCACACTGCAGATAACCAAGCCACCGCAGGTGACACAGGAGTTGACATCCGAAATCACTCCAGTTCGAACTACCACCCACAGGAACGTGCCCCAGGATCGAATATCCCAGAAGACGTTGAGCCAAGGAGGCGAGATTCGGATCGTCGACAGCGCCCGATCCCACCTCGCACTGTGGAACCCGACCACACTTTGGCTCGACACCCGTCGAATGCGGCAATGCCTGATCTCTCAGCTATGGTCCGCCAAATGGTTCGCGAAAGTCAAGGTTTAACAAATGACGATTGGGGGATCTCTCGAAGTCACACCCCGTTCACAGATGACATATTGTATGCTGAGCCTCCCCGGCGATTCAGAATGCCGACTCTGCCTATGTATGAAGGAAACTCCGACCCTAGCCAACATATTCTAAAGTATGAATGGTCGATGACTGCTGCCAGAGCTGATGATGCAGTGAAGTGCCGTAGTTTTCCTATTTCCTTGGGGGGGATTGCGACAATGTGGTTTACACGACTACCACCACGGTCTATCTCCTCGTTTGACCAATTGGCAACCAAATTTATCGAACAATTCCGTATGCACATCGCCAGGCCTAAAGACGTAAACACTTTATCTAGTGTCACTCAAACCCCTGGGGAGACGCTCAGGCGATACCTGGAAAGATTCAACGCCGCCTGTGCAGAAATTACTAACCCCAATGATAATTCAATCTTGATGGCTCTGACTAAGGGGATTGATCCTGACTCTGATTTTGGAAACTGGCTAGCTGGGAAACCTCCCGCGTCGTTGGATCGTTTCTATTCCAAAGCCGCCCAATTCCTGAGGCGTGAGGATGCGAAACAATCTAGGAAGCAGGACGATGCGAGGCCCAGCAATGAAGGGATTCAAAGCAATGTGGCCGTTAAACAGTCAGGAGAGGGCTCAGGAAGAGTGCAGTTGAATATTCAGAACAAGCAAACCCAGCCAAGGAACGGCGATAATAGAAGTAAGAAGCAGGATCAGAATCGCGGCCCACGACGTAGGGCGCAAATGTTTGAAAGTTATACACCGCTGAATACGACGTTAGAAAACGTATATCTACAAACCTGTAATGCAATGCAATATAAGAAGCCGACTCCGAAGCCATCATCGGAGAAACAGATCCAAACGGGGAAGTTTTGTAGATTTCACGAAAGCTATGGACACAACACCAATGATTGCAGGCATCTGCAAGACCTTATTGAGAAACTGATCAGAGAGAGGAAGCTGGATCAATTTGTGCGGGCACCGCAAGCCGGTAGTGCGGGCCCGTCAAACCAAAATCGTGCACAGAACCAAGAAAGACAAGAAGAGCCCGCTCGTACAGGCGGAAGATTGGTCATAAATACAGTCAGTGGTGGCCCTCATCCAGCAGATCGAAGTTGGAGGGAAATGGAATCATACGCCAATTCGATCAGACACGTAAGTTTTGAAAGCTGCAGTACACTTTATGAAGGAACTCCGGCTAAGCAACAGAAGACGATGACGGATGACATCGTATTTAGAAGCCGAGATGCTGACAAAGTCGAAGCCCCGACCATAGACCCACTAGTCATATCCGCCCAGGTTGGTCCTGCTTGGATGAAGAGGATCCTGGTAGACAGTGGAAGCTCAGTAAACATCTTGTTCAAAAGGGCATATGATCAGATGAAAATGGAAGACAAAGATCTAAAGCCTTGTCAATATAGGATCCACGGCTTCGATGGAAGTGCTAACATACCCACCGGAATGGTGGAATTGCCAGTAGAATTGGGAAACGGAGAACGCCGTAGAGTTCGAGTGTTACAGTTTGTTGTCCTGGACATCCATTCACCCTATAATGCCTTTTTGGGCCGACCAGCCCTTGCAGAATTTAGGGCAGCAATTGCCCCGTGGTGTTTGACTCTAAAGTTCCCAACTGACCACGGGATTGGGGTCATTCAAGGGGACCAGGCTGCTGGGAGAGCCTGTTACGTTGCTGAACTACGAGAAGCACAAAAGAGGGAAAAGGGAAAGGGCGTGGGGGAATCTCTCCACGTCCGCTTTGTCGACGATTGACAACTAGCGCCTGGGCCTCGGCCCGGGCACCACGACCAATTCCAGAAGGATCTTGACCCTCGAGACACTGAAGATAATGATGAATCCAAAGAAAGTCAGGCCTCCCCAGCCGAGCTGACAATCGATGTTCCAATTGATAACGATGACGATTCGAAGGTCTTGAAAATTGGGTCTCAGCTAAACCTGCAAGCTCAACAGGAATTGGTCGAATTTCTCCAAGCGAATCTAGACGTATTCGCCTGGACGCACTCCGATATGTGTGGAATCTCGTCGGACATCGCGAGCCACACCTTAAATATTGACCCACGGTACATCCCGGTCAAACAAAAGAGACGCGGTATGGATCCAGAGAGATCTGCCGCCCTCAAGGAAGAAGTCGATAAATTGAAGACGAATGGGTTTATCCGAGATGCTTTGTACCCGGAATGGGTATCCAATCCTGTACTTGTCCGCAAACCAAATGGAAAATGGAGAACGTGCATTGACTACTCTGACTTAAATAAGGCTTGTCCAAAGGACAGTTTTCCACTTCCTCGAATCGATCAACTTGTGGATTCGACGGCCGGACATGAATTATTGTCTTTCATGGATGCTTACTCTGGGTACAATCAGATACCCATGCATGTGCCTGATCAAGAACATACGAGCTTCGTAACTGACATAGGACTATATTGCTACATGGTCATGCCTTTTGGTTTAAAGAATGCCGGAGCAACTTATCAACGCTTAGTCAACCGAATGTTTGCCGACCAGATCGGGAAAACCATGGAGGTCTATGTAGATGACATGTTGGTAAAATCACGGTACTCCACTGATCATGTCAAGGACTTGGAATCAATGTTCAAAGTCCTCCGGAGGTATGGGATGAAGCTAAATCCGTTAAAATGTCATTTTGGGGTTGCTTCCGGAAAGTTCCTTGGGTTCATCGTCAACGCCCGGGGAATAGAGGCCAACCCCGAAAAGATATGGGCAATCAGGAGTCTTCAAACCCCGAGGACCATGAAACAGGTTCAGAGCCTCAATGGAAAGATTGCAGCGCTGAGTAGGTTCATCTCAAGGTCAACGGATAAATGCATACCCTTTTTCGACCTAATCCGAAAAGGGAGGCGAAACTTCGAATGGACTACGGAATGTGAAAACGCATTTCAATCGCTAGTCCGGCATCTTTCCACACCACCGATTCTTTCAAAACCTGTTGATCATGAACAATTATACCTTTATCTGGCTGTATCTGAAAACGCTATTAGTGCTGCATTGGTTCGGGAGGAAGACCGAACACAGAAACCAGTTTATTATGTCAGTAAACGATTGGCCGGGGCCGAGAAAAATTATCCAAGGCTAGAAAAGTTGGCATACTGCCTAGTCATCGCCTCGAGAAAGCTCCGTCCATATTTTCAGGCTCACCCTATCATTGTGTACACCGATCAACCACTACGACAGGTCCTCACACGACCCGAGACATCTGGCAGGTTACTAAAGTGGAACATTGAGCTGAGTCAATTCGACATCGCATATGTTCCAAGGAGAGCCATACACGGTCAAGTCTTAGCAGATTTCATTGCCGAATTCACTGTTCCTGAAGACTTACCTGAAACTAGTGACTCACCCGAATATGTATGGAAAATGTACACTGATGGCGCATCCAACGATCGGTGTTCGGGCGCAGGGATTGTGCTTGAGACTCCCGAGGGCCGATCCATCTGCTACGCCTTAAAGTTTGATTTCCGGGCAACCAACAATGAAGCTGAATACGAAGCCTTGCTCGCCGGGTTGAAGTTGGCCCGAGACCTAAGAATTATCGCGGTAGAGATATACTGCGATTCTCAGTTGGTGGTATGCCAAGTTCGGGGCGAATATCAGGCCAGGGATCGAAGACTAGCCGCTTATCTAGCCCGGGTCCGAGAAACACTAGACCAGTTTGATTATTATGCCATTTTCTACATACCCCGAGAGCACAATCAGAAAGCTGATGCGTTGGCAAAGTCGGCAAGTACAGGAGAAACTCAACACTTGGGACTCGTCCCCGTCGAGACATTATCCTATCCAAGCATTGATCGAACGGAGAACGAATTCACATTTGAAGCTACCTCCGAGAAGGAATCATGGATGACTCCCTATCAAGATTACATTGAGCATGGCACACTACCCGAACGGAGAAGTGAAAGAAGACAGATTCTCCGAAAGGTGTCACGATTTGTCATTCAAAACGGAGTTATGTATCGAAGAGGATACTCTGTTCCTCTTCTCCGGTGTATCGCACATGACGAAATCAAGCGAGTGTTGCGCGAGGTGCACGAAGGAGAATGTGGCGATCACACTGGGGGGCAAGCACTTGCCAAGAAAATACTTCGATACGGATATTATTGGCCTACCGTTAACCGCGATGCTATGGATTATGCCAAAAGATGCGATAGATGCCAGAGACACGCTCGGATCCCTAGAGCCCCGCCTTCTGAAATAACCCAAATGGTCAGTCCGTGGCCATTTGCAATGTGGGGGATGGATATAATCGGTGCATTGCCTTTAGCTAAAGGGGGTGCAAAGTACGCCATAGTGGCGGTTGATTACTTCACCAAATGGGCTGAGGCTGAGCCCCTTGCAACGATAACAACAAAAAAGGTGATCAACTTCGTGGTACGCAACATCATCTGCCGGTTTGGTCTCCCGCATACTATTATCACCGACAATGGAGCCCAATTCGACAGTGCTGAGTTCAAGGACTTCTGTCTGCGATTTCACATCCATAAGAGATTCTCAGCAGTAGCGCACCCACAAGCAAATGGTCAGGTCGAGGCCGTCAATAAGGTTATCAAGTCTATATTGAAGAAAAGATTGGAGAAAGCTGGGGGCAAATGGGTTGATGAACTACCAATGGCTCTGTGGGCGTACAGAACGACTCACAAAACTGCGACCGGACACACCCCTTTTTCTCTATCCTATGGCTCTGAAGCAGTTATTCCAGTCGAAATGGAAGTTCGCTCTCACCGTGTGACAAACTACGACCCGAAAACAAACGGTATATTGCTTGCTGAATCCCTAGATCTGCTTGATGAGAAGCGAGAAGAAGCCGATGTGAGAGCAGCTGCATATCGAGGTCGAGTCGCTCGAATATACAACGCCAAGGTCCGCCCACGAACTTTTAAATCCGGCGACCTGGTACTTAAAAGAATTTACCCGGTACCTTCACACATGAACCCAAATTGGGAAGGGCCGTATATGATTTCACAAAAGCTCAGAGATGGCACATTTAAGTTATCAACAGTTGATGGCCTCACTTTACCAAGAGCCTGGAATAGCAGAAGCCTCCGTCACTACTACATCTGACGGGCTTTATTTATCTATTTCTTATCAATTTCTTCTTCAGCATTTTTGTTTTTGCATTTTGAAATTTGAATTTGTAATAAGGCAACTGATTTTGTCATGTTTCTTTCGTTTCAGCAATAAAATGCCATCTCTTCGAGCCAAAAGTTGTGATTCACTGAAAATAACACATTATATCACGTTGCACGAAGAGCTAAATTCCATCACACGGTGGGATTTATTCGAACAGGGAGTAACTGTGATACGACCTGTCGCTCATTGAGTGAAACCCGAGCTCGGGGGCAGAATACAATACCAGCATTCACAGGGATCGATACACGATAATCCTTTTACCGACTCCAACTTCCCGGAGTACGAATTGGAGTATAAACATCCAATAAATCGTTCCCAGAGTGCGAACGGACTCCAACTTCCCAGAGTGTGAATTGGAGTATAAACATCCAATAAACCGTTCCCAGAGTGCGAACGGACTCCAACTTCCCAGAGTGTGAATTGGAGTATAAACATCCAATAAATCGTTCCCAGAGTGCGAACGGACTCCAACTTCCCAGAGTGTGAATTGGAGTATAAACATCCAACAAATCGTTCCCAGAGTGCGAACGGACTCCAACTTCCCAGAGTATGAATTGGAGTATAAACATCCAATAAATCGTTCCCAGAGTGCGAACGGACTCCGACTTCCCAGAGTATGAATTGGAGTATAAAACATCCAATAAATCGTTCCCAGAGTGCGAACGGACTCCAACTTCCCAGAGTATGAATTGGAATATAAACATCCAACAAATCGTTCCCGGAGTGCGAACGAACTCCAACTTCCCAGAGTGTGAATTGGGGTATAGACATCTAATCCAGATTCTCAAAGCGCGAACTGTGTTCCAAACATCAATAACACTCAGAATCCTGGAATGCGGAACAGATTATCGATCTCAAATCGTCATGAGACCTCAAAAGGGGGGCGTGTGCCCAAAGGCTTGCAATAAACGCAATCAGCCACCAGAATATGAGTATTATTCCCCGCAACTAAGGGGCAAAAAGCTGGGTGTTAATCACTGGCTTAAGTGATAATATAATCAGAATCCGACTCATTCATTAAGTCACGACACGAAGCTGTAAAAATACTGAGCGGATACAAAACAAACGCTACAAGGCATTTAGGTAAGAAGAAAAGAATAATTTCCCATTTCGTCGGCCAACAAAAACAGGTTTGATTACATGGCAAGTAAAGATGCTTCGATTAAGTGGAGGCCGAATCCACACATGCACATGGCCCAAAAAAGAACAAGAGAAAAGACAAAAGAATTGTTATCCGTAAACTCTTGACAAAGCAAAGGGCTCACTCTTTCTTCCTCCGATGCTTCTTCCTCGGAGTCGAGCCGGTAGACCCACTGCCTGGCTTCCTGCGAGACTTTTTGCCTTTCTTAGGAACGTCCTCCGGGTCTGGCATAATATCGACATCTTCCTCAGAACTGGAAGGGATGGAGATCCTTTTATGAGGGCGAACCGAAGGCATGGGAGCAGTAACAGATACATGTTCAGCGACACTCGAGACGATTACCGTGCCACCAGGAGAAATCATCATTAGAGAAGATAAGCTTGGGGGAACGGCGTCACCTCCGGGACCAACTGTCACTGTCTTGGCCATCTCGGCACTTATCTCTGCCAAAATCTCCTCCTCTCGAGACAGTTGAGCTGCGCTAGGTACGCCAGTGGTCGTCACAATCGAACTAGAAACTGGAGCAGCTCCGCTCGTCGCAAAAGAGAGGTCAGGCACGGGATCGAGAGGATGACCAAATAGCTCTTCAAACATTTGAACGTCGAATGACATCGATCCTCCCTCTCCTATGTCACCAACCATGGCGGCGGTTGAGATCGCCTCAGTGACAACAACTCCATGCGTGGGATATAAAGCCGAAGGAACAGGGAGCACGGGTGCGACACTCTCGGTCTCTAAACAACAAAAAGTAGAGCTGTCAGACCAAGAAATTCCCTCGAAAACCAATGTCTTAAGACGTAAAGAGAGTAGTCAAAATACCCGCTTTACCTTGCCTTGGAGCCTGAACAAGCTCGGGGGCGAGAGCCGTGCCCGAAGACATTTCCGGTTGGTCCGGATTGTAGGCTGGAATAGCATGCGAATCAACTACAGCAACAGCTCCGGACGAAGTCGAAATGGGGACTTCAGTATTCTCGCTATGACGCACAATGCCCGAACCTTCACAAACCTCCGTTTGATGGACTCCAAGTCTTTCTTTTTCAACGGAAACGATTGCTTCATGAAGAGTCCTCCTCTCATCCTCGCTGAGCAAACGTGACTCAAGCTCAAACTCATCTAATACCGAATCCGGACAAGACATCCTCCTGTTTTCCACCAATTTCTTCCAAGCATTGTAGAGAGGCATCGAGTAATCCCCTAGCCAGGAGAGGTTTCTATACTCCAGTACATTGGCATTATATGTGTCCAAGAGATCGTCGAATTCGGCCTCCATTTTGAACCTCTCCGCTTGGACTCTCTCCTCCACCTCCGATTCAACCTCCTTAACCCTTGCAATGGCCGCATCGCGCTCAGTTCGGAAAGATACAGCCTGCTCACACGCTTTTTGCGCAGCCACGTTCGTGTCGTCTTTTTCCTTATTCATATCAGCAAACTTATCCTTTAGCACCTCCAGTTCCTTAATTGCCGCATCGCGCTCAGCTCGGAAAGATACAGCCTGCTCACACGCTTCCTGTGCAGCCACATTCGCGTCGTCCTTTTCTTTATTCATGTCGGCAAACTTAGCCTTTAGCTCCTCTAGTTCCCTGACTACCGCATCTCGCTCAGTTTCGACATTCTTGTATCGGTGGCCTAAGTCTTCAACTAATGTACAATGTGCCTGTTGCATTTTCGCCATCTCGACCAATGTTTCATCAACCTTCTGTAACGACTCGACCTCGGCCTTGCGGGAAGATTCCGCCTCAGATTGGAGTATGTCGACAATACGACTCTTTTGAGCCAAGTCGGCCTCTAGCTTCTCGATGACTTGGGCCCGGTCGAAGGCAGCTTTGGAAGCCTTAACGGCCGCTTTGTACCATTCTTTGTACTGAGCGAAAAAGTCCTGGGTGTAGCTGAGCGCCGTAATCGCGGCATCATCGGGAATTCTTTTAAGATTGGGGGGAAAAATACAAGCATCAAAGCAGATTTCTGGAAAATCTTTCCTCAGTTGAGCAAGCCTGATGGCCCCTTCTCCAGAAGACTCAATAAGGGTCTCTTCCGCAGACGTGGAAGTCGCAACCCCGATTCGAGAACGATGTGGCTCAAGCCTCGAAGCCTGCGAAGATGGCTGATGTCGCAGAGGCTCGGATGTTTGGACATGACTTCGGGATTGCGGAGGAGATCGAGATGGGGAGCGATGTCTACGATCTCTGTCTGATCGTTCCTGGCTAGAGTAACCTCGATGATGATCCTTTGCGTGGTAATCCTGGCCATATTGCCTCCGGTCGCGATCGCGATCAGGGCCCCCACGCCGAGATTCATGATAGGTTGGGGGGTGATGAACTCTCCGGAGTTTGTCCAGTGTAGTCTGACGGCCAGCCATATTACCTGAAAAAGAGATGCAGTTCGGTTAAGGGCCAGGCAAATTAGATATGGCAAGTAAAGCAGTCATGTAGTGTCATGAAGGTGTATGCAAATGTGCAAAGCCTCCGACCAACCAGAAGTATCGGCTGCACTAACGGGTAAAAGCTCGCTTATGTTTAACGCTTCCCGAAGCTCAACCAACCCGGACTCGTGATAAAGAGAAACGCATTCCGGGATGGGAACGTCATCCAGACCTGCGAAAATGTTTCCTGGTTGACAAATAGCGGAGTCAGAAGAAATAATCCCAGGGATCGAGCGAGACACGATTACAGACTTCCGTCTCTTAAATTTAGGAACAACAGCCTTGCCTTTCTGCTTTTTTCCTGTTTTGGGAAAGCCAGCCTCTAGTCCAGTGTCATTAGGCGTCCTCTCATCATCGCTCATCTCTCTTATCGCTGCACCGGTTTTCTTCTTTGCCCTCGGAGCCGATTTCGCCAACCCCTTAACGACAGTACTTTGGTTCGTCTCAATTAAGCCCAGCATCCTTAAGTTATCATCAGTTAAGACCAAGTCAATGTGCCGCAAGTCACCCGGAGTCTCTTGTAAACTTCGGATGACGCTTCTGTATTGACCGCCGTCCGGCCTCGATATGATAGCTGTAATGAAAACACCTGATGTCAGTTCGAATGTCGACAATAACTATTAAAGAAGGCTTACGTATTTTACGGCACTCACGTCTGGACAACCATCGCCTAGCGAATCCTGGAGGGCATCGGACAAAAAACCATTCATTCTTAAAGTAACTAAGTCTGGTCCAGGCTCCCGTCACAACCTGGCAGTTTCTAACTGCTTCCAGAAAGGTGAAAGACGGACTATCACCTCTACTCTTGAAATTGAATATGTGTCTAATCTCAGCTGGCTTAGGCGGACGAAAAAGGCAGTCCATGAATAATATGAAAACACTATTCAGCAACGCGTGCCCGTTGGGGTGAAGTTGCCCGGGAGCTATTCCAATAAACGACAGCATCTCCCTGATATATTGATTAAACGGAGGAAGGGTTCCGGCCGCACAGGCATGACGATAGAAAGCAGTGTAACCCTCGGGTGGATTGTGAGGTCTATCCTCAACTCCAGGAAGCAAAACGTCATCCAGGGACAAGTTATGTTTCAAACATATCCGGCCTAACAATGCTCCAGAAATATTGGATCGGACGGAGTCTATGGGATCCTCGATAAGTAAGGCCTCCGGCAACTCGTCCGGAGCAGGATCTATCACTTCAGGAAGAATCTCTGGAATTTCTAGCACTGGATGGAGCAAGCTCTGTAACTCTTGTTGTTCAGAACCCGAAGACGCCATAATTAACTAACTCACGAGAAGGCAGCGTCAAATACAGAGAAAACCCGTATATTCCCCGGTGTGAAGTATATGAATGTGACGTGCAGTGGAAATGCATAACTGAAACAAATTTTACGGGATTGGAACGCGGAGTCCGAACGACAAACCCTCGGAGTCAAAAAACGAAAGCGACTGTCATCGCTGACCGTCACTTTCACGTCACTCCAATACTACTGGCCAACTCAAGTATGAATTCGTTATATGTGTTTGAGTTATGGTGCCATCGACGAGCTCTCAAAAGAAGGCAGGTCAAGTCAACTTTAGTCATGCAAGGCCAAAGCTCGTCGGAATCAAGTATGCGAAAGAAATTATTAAGTTCGTTAAAATCCGATTTAAAGTTGGTCATAGTTCAGGGGATGAAACAAATCGAAGGAGTGGAAATTCCAGAAACAAGAACGCTAAAATCGATCGACTCGATTCGACACAAGTCAGATCGATGAACTCTGAGTCGGTGCGCTCCAATGCCACGTAGTTCGACTCGACGCAACCTGGAAACGGAGGAGCAGTTCGAACCCATGAAACCCCACCTGACTTCGAACCGATCGAAGATGAGCTCCTTCGAATCCACCTAGAGCGGTTCGAATCCATGGAGTTTCACCTGATTTCGAACCAATCGGAGTCGAGCCCCTTCGAATCGATGCACGTATCATTGTTTCGAACCCACCAGTAGTGAGCACCTTCGAATCGATCAGAATGTCGCCGTTTCGAATCGATCACCGCAAGTCCTTTTTTTTCTTGTTCTCCTGCAGTCATCGATTCGAAGTTGCACGCTCAAAGCCAACTCGAATCGCTCACCCCTGGATCGATGCGAAGACAGTGAAAGACAGTACTCTGATCGACACGACTCAAATGTTTGCATTCCTCAGTTCCGTGGAGTCGACCTACGTCATTCAAATCTCACCACTCTCCGAAATTTCCAGAAGAAGGGATGAAACAATGCCGAAAAAGTTCCAATTCTATCGTTCTCAATTCGAATCGACCCCTTGGTTACCTGATTTGATTTGGTTACAAGTGGAAGCCTGAAGGAATTTGATCGATTCGTAAAAACCCCTCGTTTGATTTGGCTCTGGAAAGTCGATTCGAAGAAACAGCTAAAGCAATGGTAAAAAGTAAAAAGTGAAAACGGAGTCAGCCTCGTGTATTTATATGGATTCCAAAAAGGGATTGGTGTCACTTCGACTCCCATTGATTCGAACGACCAGTTTCGAATCCATCAGAAGTCTCGACTCCATAAGAAATTTCGAATCCATAGAAATTTCGAATCCATCAGAAGTTTCGAATCCATAGAAGTTTCGAATCCATAGAAATTACGAATCCATCAGAAGTTGCGACTCCATAGAAGTTTCGAATCCATGGAAGTTTCGAATCCATCAAAAGTTTCGAACCCATCAAAAGTTTCGAACCCATCAGAAGTTTCGAATCCATCAGAGACAACGACGATTCGAGAGCCATTAATTCATACAATCATAACTTCGAAACATTCAACAACCACTGATAAACACTCTTTGACTTGAGTCTAAAATCATTCCAGGAGAAAATCGGGACAGAATTCGGCAGCAAGCAAAAACCAACATAACTCGTGAACGCACGACGTTAACAAGGACGAAAGCTAATAAACGTGTACACGTATCGAACTAACATTCGATTTTGAACATTTACAGGGACCAAATATTCACCCGGTTGCAACAACGACAGCCAATGATCAAGCGCAATCACACACAATCAACCATATCAAGGCAAGGTTACGACAATTCTCTAATGAGTTTCAACGAACAGAAAACAATAATCTTCAGAATAACATGGCGACTATTCAAAGCACGTCATGTGCCCACAAGACGTACTTTGGGGGGCAAAATGTTATCCCGCTTTTCGGGCAAAAGCCGTGATACCAAAAGATTGATCAAAGACAAAAGACAGTTCGCTTCAGAGATTGATCGCACTTCACTCCGCTATGGATATCGATGAATTCTGTCCGAGTCCGGATCGGGCCACAAGTGATAGGGCATAACAAGAAAGGCCATAGAAGCCACCAATTCAAGTTTCGAGTCAATCCGAGGTCATATGCTCAAGTTATGACGGATTCAAGTTAAGGAAGATGGACGTCGCTCGGTTCGAAACCATCACTGTCGAACCCAACTAGTTCGAAACCATTTGTTTCGAACCCATAATGTTCGAAACCAACTAGTTCGAACCCAACAAAAGAACGTAAGTTCGAATCCATCAGAGTGCTCCTAACTTCGAATCCATAAGACACGCTACCGCTTCGACTCCATGTATTTCGAATCCATCAGACGTTCTCTACTTCGAATCCATGACCTAGACCTTACTTCGAATCCACCAAAGCAGCTATACCTCGACTCCATCAACTATGCGCTAGTTCGAATCCATCTTCACAAGACTACAAGCCCACCATGTGGCATCGCGCTGTCTTCGAATCCAACATGCTAAGACAACTTCGAATCGATCCAAGGTAACACATTTGGATCGATTCGAACAAACACCATCCCCATCGATTCGAAGACTCACTTCGAATCCAACCACACGCAAAAGACAGGATCGACTCGAAGAGAGGCACCCTGGGATCGGTTCGAAGTACTCGAATCAAACAGGTCGATTCGAACGAGACCACTTCATCGATTCGAACCAACAGAAGGCCGAAGACACCAATTTCGAACCGATCATAACTTCCAATCCACTTATCCAAATCCCATGAAATTTTTACAGTAGTTCACATGCATGTTGAAGAATGTCCACACCAAATTTCGCCTCGATTGGATGCTTCTTTGATCGATTCGAAATTCATTTCGAATCGATCCCAAACTGGGCACGGACTTCGAGAACGCGGGCTTATGGGCCCCCCTCACGTGCCAGGCAACCTCCCTGAGCTTTAGGCGGGAATTTGGCCTTCCACACCTATAAATAGAGCCCCTGGTCATTCAGAAAAGGGACGGGAGAATTTGGAGAAGAAAAATAAGCCTAAACGCTGCCGGAATCACTCCATACCACCTCCTTTGCTGATAATTTCGAATTTAAGTCCATTTTCTGCTGTAATTTGCTTAAAAACACTTGTAATCTTCAAGTATTAAGGAATAAAGTGATAAAGCTTCATAGTGGACGTAGGCACATAGCCGAACCACTCTAAATCCTTGTCTTCTGTGCAATTTACTTTTCTGTGATTTGGAGTTTTGTTAGATAGTCCTTATTTTTAATTCAAGTTCTTCATTTACTATCTCTTCAAAAACTTCCGAAGGGTGTTTGCCCAATTTTGGTGCAAACAATCTCTCTGGATCATCCATCACCTAATCTTCGATTCTATCTCTCCTGATCATTCATTATCTTATCTAGGGTTTGATCTTTATGGATCCATGCTGAGTCCAATTTGCTCATTCTCTGACCAGGGTAGCCAACATCCAAGCAAACCTATCCACTCACTCTCTGGTGAGGGGACTAGCTTTCCTAGCTAGCTCATCCATCTGCAATTGTCTTTCTCCTCAAATAAGCTCATTAGATCACTTTGGAATCACATACAAGGTAGTAGTTATCCTGCAGTGGATGCTAATTTGTTTTGTGGTCTTCCAAGCCTCATTCTGCCTCACATATTTACAAGCTCCTCTCTTATTCTGACAGTAGCCCATCTATAAGTGGAAGAAAATAATCTAGTCATCTGATTCTATTCCTAAAGATAACTTGATGCCATGGAAGGTTATTCATGATGCTTTCTTAACGAAAACTGTTATGTTGAGTATGGGACTTAATCATGGAGAAATGTGTTCCTTCTGTTCAAGCTTTCAAGAGTCTACTCAACACATTTTTTTTCCTGCAATGTGAACCTGTTTTTATTCAAAAGAATGATGAGGGTTGCTGGTAGCACTGTGTTGTCCTCATAGTCATCAGTTGACTTAAACATGATCTATAAATCTACTAGGTGTAGAACAATGAAAGTGAGACCACTGACAATTTGCCTTAAGAATTATTTAATCATTGTATGGAGAGAATTTAATCATATTTGCTTCGAAAAGAAGAGGAGGGATGGTGATGTTATTTGGAAAGTCCTGAAGCATGAAATATTTGCAGCATTGAAGAGGCTGGCCATGTTTTCGCTTTCTTTGAGTTTAGCTTGGAGTTAGCAAGTTGTTTACTTTGGGTTCTTTTATGTTTTCCTCCTTTGTTAGCTTTGTGTGACCTGTGTGCTTTTTGTTTCTCTCTTGTGTAACTTTGTGTGTGTTTTTTTAGAGCTTGGAATTTGTTTTAAGCACCTTTATTTCATTGTTTTATTACAATAAAATCAGGTAGGGGTCCTGTTAACCCCGCTAGCCTTTTCTTAAAAAAGTATAGAAAGCTTGGAGAAAATTAGCTTATAAAATGGAAAAAGGTATTTTATTTTGTTAATCAATGAAAATGGATTATTTGGCCAAAAAACCTCTTTAAGAAAGATATCAACTTTCCTTAGTAATGAACTGTACGTCCATTTTTGCAAACTCTTTCTCCTATAACTAAATTTAAGCTCCTTCTTCCTCCTCTTATCAAACCCTAGAACCAACCCTCTAAATCCCATTAAATTTTGAGATAAATTGCTGATATTAAAGGAAAATAAACTCAAAGGCCGAAGCTGAAAAGAATTGGCAAAAGATCTACCTTCTATAAGCTGCAAACTGGGGGATTTAGGTGAGGTTTAACTCACATCTTGTTTTAATATGAACTTGGTTGCTGAAATGAATGTTTGGTTATGGAATTGTGAATGAGGTTTAATTAGTTGCTTACCTATTGCATTGCTATGAACCAAAACCAGTCACTGTTTGAAATTTAGACATATCTTTTTCGCTTCTAGTCATAATTCAAT
The DNA here is from genome assembly GCA_030765085.1 of Allium cepa. Lineage (NCBI taxonomy): Eukaryota > Viridiplantae > Streptophyta > Magnoliopsida > Asparagales > Amaryllidaceae > Allium > Allium cepa. The sequence goes on along the minus strand of CM060937.1, from coordinate 186,139,613 downwards.
AATTTTTTATTTGCTTGAAAGCTTTGACTTTCGTATACAACTTTATTGTTTTGAGTTTTGTAATATTTTAAGGCTTGAATCGTCTAAATCACATTTCTTTGTCGCTAGCCTGCGAATGAAAGACATGATTAAGAAATTTAAATCTAAAACTTATTTTGACAATAACTATTGAACCGTAACTTCAAATTTAATGATCATTTTCTTATTGGAAAGCTTAGAATTTTATGTACAACTTTCTTGTACTGCATGTTGCAATATTTTAAGGTTCACAAGGTCAAAATTGCTTTTTTGTGTTGCTGGCCTATGAAAGACAGGATTAAATAATCAAACTTGATACTTGAGCATAACTTTTGAACCTAAGTCCAAATTAGATGGTCATTTACTCATTGGAAAGCGTGGACTTTTATCTAAAACTTTTATTGTATTGGTTTTGCAATATTTTTTCGTTGATATGTCGAAATTATGTTTTTGTGTTGCCGCCCTGAGAAAGACAGGATTAAGTAATTAAACCTGAAATATATTTTGACCATAACTTTTGAACCGTAAGCCCAAATTGGATGACACTTTTCTTACTGAGAAGCTTAAATTTTTATCGACGACTTTCATTTTTTTCCTTTTGCAAAACTTTAAGATTCAAAGGTTAAAATTTCAGATTTTTGTCGTTGATTTGGGCGTGATCTCAAGGCAGTGCTTTCTCCCATCTTTTATTGTTTGTTTGCAATTTTTCTTGCTTCTTTTCTATTGCTATTTCCTTGCTTCTTGAGCTTTTTGTGATGATTTCTTTGCTCCTTTATTGGTTTTTGAATTCTATTATGACGCTTTCGTTTCCACAGAGGCATACTTTATGGATCCATTACTAAACACAATACTTGATTGCATAAATTTTCAAAGTGTTTTACAAAGGGAAATATTTTGAAAACGGACGACTTTTATATATCTATATATGTATATATTCAAATGAAATGATTTTGAAAAAATAAGTATTATTTTCATAGTTCTAAAATATTTGTAAAGCAAGATTTTACACATATAAAAATACAAATAAAACCATATTTTCCTATTATTTATTTCTATCCTTTTTAACTTGTATTTGAAATAGGTTTCAAAACAAAAGCTATTTTCTTATAAAATTCACGTCCTTGCTTGGACAAGGAATTGAATTAAATGGTTAGTAAAATAAGTAGTATGAAATGCTTGCGTTTATTATTGAAAATGCGGATTACGGATCTTAAGGCTAGATTAACACTAGAGGGCGTGGATAGTGTTTAATGGATTTTATGTAATTTTTGAAATCTTTTCTAATTAAACACAAATAGATACAATTCACAAACACAGAGACAATCACAAAACCAGACGCAGATGCAAATAGTAAATAAAAGTAGTAAAGGAAAGAACACACTAGAATTTTATACTGGTTCGGAGTTACCGTACATCTAGTCCCACACAACTTGTGCATATTTCATTTCAAATGTAATTTCAATATTGCAACCTTGATTTTAAGGCCACGACATATTCCCTCCTATCTTTGAGTCCAGGGCAAACTGTCCTGATTTAACCAGGCTACAAGATCACCTAATTGATTTACGAGCTACAATCACACCCAACTGATTTATGGCCCGCAATCACACCGTTTCCAATCAACCCTTTGAGAGAAAGAGACTCGATACACTTCAATCTATCCATCTTTGATTACAAATGATCCTATAACTTTAAATAACACCGAGATCTTTGAGAGAGAGTGGCAGAGAATCAAACTAGAGATGATCGAGTTTGATTCACTTAGGATTTCGGCAAAATTTTGTTAAAGCATTTGAAATATAAGAGAATATTTGAGTGGAGAAGAAGAGGGAAGAAATGAAGAAAAACTAATATAAAATTCGTTGAAAACAACCGGTATATATAGGAGAATAACGGTCATGTCCATTCGCGAAGGATTATGATGAATAGACACTTCTTTGGAAAATTTGAAATTTCAAATCTACAACTACAATGTCGATATAGGGGGTATAGGGATGTCGACATACCTATATTAATTTTGAAAATTTATTCTTCTTTTAAATGATTTCTATTCCAAAAATTGACAAAACAATTTCTAAACTTTACAAACCATTTTGAATATTGTTTAAACTTATAAAAGAGTTTAAGAAATTAATCTTAAAATATACAATCTATAATATAAAATTAATATAAAAAACTAAGTATAGACTTCTTTAAAAAAAATTAAATTTAAAGCTAAAAATATTAAAATCAAGAGATAGTTTTAAAAGAACAAGAGGTGGTTTTGAGATAAAAATATTAAAAGATGATAAGAATAATTTTTGAATTAAGTCTAAAATATTTAAATTGGTAGAGATGACTTTTAAAAAGCTAGTTTTTGGAAAAATAGTTAAAATAAATATTTTGAATATTTCGTGGATTTTATGCCACTCGAGAAGGTCGTGGGTTCCATCCCACTTAAGAGGTCGTGGGTTCCATCCGACTATTAAAGCGAGAAGTTGGATTTCATTCCACAATTAAAATCGAAAAAAATATTTTAGTGATACTGTGAATTCTTAACATAAATATAGACTCTTGATACTCATGAGTCTTTAGTCTTGACTTCTTCAATCTTGAATTTGTTGGTCTCGAATCTCTATACTGTACAGTCATCATTCTTAGTACCTGAATATATATACCCTGCATATACATATACTAGACAAGAATATTAGTATTTATATTTGATAACAAGTCCTAAGGTTGTTGTCATTAAAAGCATCATCGCGGGTACTAACAATCTTCCCCTTTTTTATGATGACAACCTTTGTTTATAAAATCTCTCCAATTTTTTTTGATTCTACTCCAACTCCCCCCTTATTCCAACAACTTCCCCTTAATCTACTAACTCCCTGTTAATCTAAGCCTATCGAACCTATTTTATAATTCTCCCCCATTGTTATCAACAAAAACTAATCCTAAACTATATAGCTCCACCTAAATCTTATACTATAGCATCACATATGATAATAACACAGTACAGTAGAATGTAAATGAGACAGATAATAATATATGTAAAATATAGTAAGGTAAATGTGAGAGATATGAAAATTTAAACATAATCAATCAATATATACATCATGTTCTTATCAAACCACACCATGTTTAATCATATATTACACACCATATTCAAATTAATCCAAACCATACTAATCTAAATCAAATCAAACCAAACAATTCAAACCAAATCAAAGTAAATCAAACCACATATGTTAAATCGAACATTTCTTAGAGCTTGAATCCATCCTTCTTCACCGAAGATAGGATCTGCCTTTATAGCAGCCCATTCTTCTTTATCTTTGTTCAGAGTTCCTTCTGGATTCGCTTAAAGTTCTTCTTTGTTGAGGGCAGAGATCATCCATCGAATGGCATTGAAGTGCCTTTCTTGTTTTTTATCATCTGGATTTGGCTTAATTCTAAATGTCGTTGATTGCGAAGTATAAAAGTAAGCATGTTTTTGAAGGAATTAATAGATTCTTCAAGATTCTCATTTAGATTATGAATAGGAGAGGCCATTTTTTGATAAAATATGAAAAAATTCAATGGAAAATAAGGAGAACTGAAAGTATGCATTTTTCTAGAAGAAACAAGTATTTAAAGAGTTAGAAAGTCGTTTGAAATGAAAAGATACAAGGTAGTTATGCCAATTTCAATTTCAAAACAAAAAAATATCTGGCCGTTACATGTCGATATGGTGGGTAGGGCGATGTCGACATGCCCCTATTAATTTTGGAAATTTGCTTTGTTTCTTTATATTATGTACAAGTCTATATATATAAACTTATATAATACAATAACAAGCATTCCAGATATATTTTAGAGCTAATAAACAGAAATAAAGGATTTTCATTGATAATTTTAGTTAACATTACATAAAACGATACATAACATTAACTAAAGTAAGATACAAACTAATACAACATGAAATGAAACTAGTGTTAGTTAAAGGGTGATGATGATGATAATCCAAGCTTGCGACTCACTTTCCCAAAGAACCTGTTCATTTTGGTGGAAATCTTGTCCAACTTTTTACTAACTGATTTTTGGAGAACCCGCTGGTTTTCCACGATAATCATTTGGTTCTTGAGAAGCGTATTGTTTGATGGATTGGTAGTAGTGATAGAGCATTCGATGCTTTCCAATGCAGTCTCTTCCTCCTCCTCTCCTTCTTCTTCAATTTTCGTCTTCTCCCCTTCTTTTTCCTCCTTCACTTCTTCTTCTTCCCTCTCTTCATGAGCCAATCTCTCATCCTTTTCGGCAAGTGTTTCATATGGTTGAAACACTAGCGGAATTCTCATGAGTGGTTAAATTTTTTCTCTAGAAATGAACCCTTATCTTATCATCAACACCAAAATAATTGAAAATCCAAGTGAGGTAAATTCCTTAGTATAAAGTGTTTCCACCTAAAGTAAAAAAATTCGGACGAAGTTCATTCAAAATCACTTGCACCCAATTAATGTCATAGTGCCCAAAAAAGCAAAAAGAGCCTTACAACTTTTAAGGTCGGGAGAATGAAATTTCCTGATTTGGAGTTATGGTATGTTGCAAAAGAAGGTTTAGAACTCTAACTTTAGGACGGAAATTTCGGTTTGTAAACTCAAAGTTAACATCCCTTCAAAAAGGTGATGAAATGTCTCATGATCATGTTCATCAATTTTTTAATCCGAAGGATCCATTCCCGTACTCTTACAACCAAGAATGTTACCCAAAATCTCACTATTTAAAACAATACACGTTCCTTTAACGCTACTCCACACTTCCCCTTCATTTCCTTCATCAAAACCACAATCCAAATTTGCATAAAACATTTTGACAGGATTCAAATAAAAAATAAATTCATTTTGAGAATCATCAATTAGGCTAAGAATTTGATTCTCTTTGAAAATAACATTGACCTCATATGAAGGAAAATCGTTAAAGATAGCAAATTTTCCCGTATGGACCTTCCCAATGTTTACGTAGCTAATGTAAGCTTTGATAGCTTCCATATCATTATAGAGGAACTTTTTTGGTGGACTTGGATAGTCTTATGGTGGATGAAGTGCTTGAGGAAGCCATTTTTAAAGAAAGCAGAGTGCTTAAGTGTTTGAAAGAGAGCTTGAATTTTGAAATGAAGGTGAAAGGATAGGATAAAGTCAAGGAGATACACAGATATCTAAGAGCCATGTTCTCTGGTCAAGCGATACCTTTTCAGAGCTATGGAATTGGTGAAAAGGTGGAGGGAAATTCAAAGTTTTGATTTCAAATTTGAACTTCAAATTTCTGGCAGGAATGTCGACATGGGGGGTAGGGCCATGTCGACATGAGTCCCCTAAATCATGTGACTTATTTTTTCCTACTTTATTTAATATCTATATCTATATATCCTATAATTTAATTTATATTTTATTTGAAATAATATTAAATATGATAATGCTTTATTATTAATATTTTAATATTAAAATATTATTATTTAAAAATCAAAATTTTAAATTCAAACGACAAGCAATTTCAAAACATGCAAACAACCAAACATTCGAACAAGTAATTTGAATCAATATAATTTAAATGCATACCTATTTTTAGATCTATATTTTCGATATCATCAAACTCGTGAGTAGCTATAAAGCACATGTTTGAATTTTTCATCTCTTGATCTTCATCACTAGAGGATGAGTCTGAATCGTCCAGTGTAGCTGTATATGCTCTCTTTCTTTTCTTGGCGAATCATTACTTAGAGAATTTTTTTGTTTATAAGGATGCAGAAAATCTCTTTTTAAGTGGCCTGGCTCATTACAACCGTAGCATCTGACGTTGTTTTGAGTCTCCTTACTATTTCCAGTATTCTTGTGATCATTTCTCTTGTAATTGTTCATCTTTCTGTATTTTAGATTTCTAAAATTCCTTGCCATGATGGCTATTTCTTCGTCACTGTCGCTGTTTGAGTCCGAACCATCTGTTATTGCATTGAACGCTATTGACTTCTTTTTTGAGGCCTTGCTTTCGCTTCTTCCTTGCATTTGTACTTCAAATGACATTAAATTCCTAATCAATTCTTCAATTTTCAGAGTACTAATATCATTATCCTCTTTGATTTCTAGAGTCTTATGATCCTATTTCGGAGTGAGTGAATTAAGAATTTTTTTAATTTGATCTTCTTCGAAAAAGTTTTTTCCTAATGCAATGATGAGTGCACAGTCTTGAGATCTACTGTACATATCTGAAATGGACTCATTTGGATTCATCTTGAATAATTGAAACTGATTGGTCAAGATAGATATTCTGGTCTGTCTAACTTTGCTTGTTCCTTCATGCTTTTTCCTTCATGAGTAGCTTGCAAAGTTTTCCCGATCTCATATGCAGACTTACAGACATTCTATTAAACTCAGTCCTATCAAGTGAATATAATAGAATATTCATGGCTTTGGAATTATTTTGTGCAACAGTCTTTTGCTTAGCAATCCACTATGCAAAATCATTTTTAGGTTCAATGTACTCAGTTTGTGTGATATTCCAAGTGTCTAACCTTATTGATTATAAATAGATTTTCATCCTTATATACCCAATATGCATAGATACTGCCAATAAAAAGTGGTGGTCAGGCAGTAGGCCGACCTTCTACAAATGAACTAGTGATAGTGTTGACATTTCCAATATTCGCAGCCATTTGAAAACTTTTCAAAAATCAGATTAAGAAAACTTTTAAAACTATTGCTCTGATACCGAATGTTGAAAATGCAGATTACGGATCTTAAGGTTGGATTAATAATAGTGGAGGGTGAATAGCGTTTCATGGATTTTATGCAATTTTTGAAATATTTTCTAATTAAACACAAACAGATGCAATTCACAAACATAGAGACAATCACAAACCAGACATAAATGCAAATAGTAAATAAAAACAGTAAAGGAAAGAACATATTAGAATTTTATACCGGTTCGGAGTTACCCTACATCTAGTCCCACACAATTTCCTATGCAAATTTCTTTTCAAATATATTGTCGATGTTACAACCTCAATTTCAAGGCCATAAGATACACCCTCCTGTCTTTAAGTCCGGGGCAAACTCTTTTGATTTAACCAGGCTACAAGACCACTTAATCGATATACAGGCTACAATCACACCCAATTGATTTATTGGCCACAATTACACCATTTCCAATCACACTTTGATAGGGAGAGACTCGATACACTTCGATGTTTTGATCTTTGATTACAAATGATCCTATAACTTTGAATAACATTGAGATCTTCGGGAGAGAGTGGCAGAGAATCAAACTAGAGACAACCGAGTTTGATTCACTTAGAATTTTAGTAGAATTTTGTTAAAGCATTTGAAATAGAAGACAATATTTGAGTGGAGAAGAAGAAGTGAAGAAATGAAGAAAACATAACCTAAAATTCATTGAAAACAACTGGTATATATAGGAGAACAACGGTCATGTCTATTCACGAAAGCTTATGATGAATAGACACTTCTTTTGAAAATTTGAAATTTGAAATCTACGGCTACCATGTCGACATAGGGGGTATAGGGATGTCGACATGCCTATGTTATTTTTGAAAATTAATTTTTCTTTAAAATGATTTCTATTCTTAAACATGTCAAAACAATTTCTAAACTTTGTAAAACATTTTTAATATAGGTTAACTTATAAAAGAGTTTTACAAAGTAATCTTAAAATATATAATATACAATATAAAGTAACATTAAAAACTAAGTATAGACTTCTTTAAAATATATTTTTTAGATTTAAAGCTAAACTATTAAAATCAAGAGATAGTTTTAAAAAAACAAGAGATGATTTTGAGATCAAAATATTAAAAGATGATAAGAATAGTTATTGAATTAAGGCTAAAATATTTAAATTGATAGAGATGACTTTTAAAAAGATAGTTTTTTGAAAAATAGTTAAAGTAAATTATTTTGAATATTTCATGGATTCCATTCCACTAGAGAAGGTCATGGGTTCCATCACACTAAAGAGGTTGTGGGTTCCATCCCACTATTAAAGTGAGAAGGTGGATTTCATTCCACAATTAGAATCCGAATAGAGATTTTAGTGCTATTATGAAGTTTTATCATAAATCTAGTCTCTATTACTTATCTTGATATCTTGAACTCTTGAACTCTTGATACTCATGAGTCTTCGGTCTTGAATCTCTATACTGTATCGGTCTTCATTCTCTGTACTACATATATATACCCTACATACACACACACACACACATATATAGACAACAATATTAGTATTTATATTTTATAACAAGTCCTAAGGTTGTTGCCATCGAAACCATTATCTCAGGAAGTAACATTTACTTCATTGATTAATTCTAAGACTTGTTCGATCGAACCATTATTAATATTTATCCAGTGGGGTTTAAAATCTCTTAGTAAATAATTGAATTTTGCTGGATGGTATAGACTCTTTGGCAAGATCCATTTAGCTACTAATTGAGAGTAAGTGATATTTTTGAGTTTTACATAGCTCTTGTGCTCATCTTTGGGGATGATAATCCTTCATGATTGTTGATCGTAGCTTTCATGCTCGTCTTAATGTTCGACATAGCCTTCAAGCTCGTCTTAATGTTTGGCATAGCCTTTGTGCTCATCTTTGTGTTCATGTAACTTTCGGCTTCGTCTTTAGGGTCTAAAAGGGATTGTGCCTTTGTTTAAGAGGGGATTGTACCTCTATTTTTGAGAGGGGACCATATCTCATAATTGCATGGAAGATCGACGAGTATCAACTCCTATTCTCATACGTGCCCACTTTTGATATATTTTTTGAATTGAATCTTATGGTTTAATTTGTGTTTTATCATTAACCATATTTTGGTATTTCGCCTATATATGGCTAATATTTGGAAAATTTAGACATATTGATTCTTTTGGTTTTGGTAAACCATTTGATTCATTTGTGGCTATTATTGGATGTTGATCCATTCTGTCGATTAAATATCTCTAGTGTGGTTTAAAACATGATGTTCATACGACCACATTGCCTATTCGAGTTTATATATGTGTTTTTCATATTTCCATGCAATGCTATTCTTATTAACAAATATTCGTACAAGACCAACCTATTTATTATCTTGTATAATATTATGGTCAGACCGAGTTGTTACAAGTACATTTCATTGGTGTTTAGAGTCGTTTAGCTTGAAATCTGTCTTCTAAGAGTCCGTCCACCAACATGGTTTATCATTTTTCTTGGTCCGTGGTTTACGTACTTTATATATAAATTTATAGAATTAAAGATTCTTGTTGTATGTACATTATTTTAGGTAGTTTAAATGTATATCAACTGTAACTTTCATGTTCCCCTTTCGTAGACTATTCTTCCGTATATGAACATATGTACTCTTTCGAAATGTAATACATGTATATTCTGTTATGTACTCTATGATTTTTTGTTTTGTATGTCTCATGTTGTTCGGAGCAAATATTATAGCCACTGTAATATTGTTTTAAACCTACATTGTATACGTTGAATCCACTTATAAAGGAAAAAAAAATATTATTCAATTCGATCTGTCAATATTTGCTTAAAGCAATGTGCATAGATGTTCACTCGTAACCAGACTTATTCTCTGCACTAATAGCCGACTTTACTTAGTACTATCCTTTTTTGGTGTAGGTCTGGAGGTGGGGCGTTACATCCAGCATTGGTTTCTAATCTTTGGTTCTGAATCGCAGTTTCTTCGGTTGTTCTTTGTTGATCCATCCTTCTGAAAAATCCATTTAGCATTCATATTGTCGAGCTTTTATTCCATCTAGCATCACTTTCATCATCCTCTACATTACTTCTCTAGTTATATAGACCGATGGATCTGAATTTGAGGATACCTATTAGCTGCCCCCATGTCCTTGTTGACTTCCTCCAATAATAGCTCTTGTAGAGGTCTCTTCATCTACTCTAAACATTTAATCCAAGCTTTTTCTCAATGAAAACACCCAAATGTTTGAACCAAAATGGCACAAATACCACAGAAGCAAGCAGGTCTAAATATAGAAGCCAATATATGAACAAAACATTTTCTATAGTGGTTTGGCAAATACTCCGGCCTACGTCCGCTTTAATCATTGCTTGATTGTAACTCTAATCTGACCATAATCTAGTAGATCTTAGATTTGGGAGTGTTTAGGTATTTAGAGAAGAAAAAGATAGAAGAGAAATCAAGTACCTAAAAAGTTTTTTCCTAGAGCTATAGGTGCTGTATTTATTGGGAAACAACCTAGCAGAACCGAAGGCCCATAAAATATCAAGTCTAGATCTATATTCGAGTACGTAGGATAATTACCTGGGCCCAATTGCCAATAAAAACCACTTAGTACCGAATGGTTTTAGTTAATACATACTGGTTTTTTCATAGGGAAACCTTAATCCTTCTTTCCATTAGCCTTCTATCTCTGATCCATTGTATTCCAAACACTTTTCCCTTAAGATTGGATTGTTTCTGGGAGATTCTTATACTACTTATACTTGTCCACTTTTCTTTAGAAAATCCTCAGACTTACTTTCTTTTCTCTGAGAAATGCACTCCATGATAACCATTTCAACCAGTGCTCCATGTACAAGAGTTTTAGTGGGCCTATATGGAAAAAAGAGTAGTCAATACCGAGAGGAAGTGCTTGGTACCGAGTAGTTTTCTTTGCTCCAATCCCTTTGCAATTTCTTGAGTAACTTCATATCATCTTTCTAGATATATAATCATGTTAGAGTGAACATGTCAGTGAAAATCAACTCACTGGAAAACATGAGCTTCAGGTCGGGGTTGACCTGACTTGATGTTTGACCCGAGTGGTTTATACGTTTGCTTCAGATCTTGCTTAGAGTTGTCCAAAGCTAAAGTGGTTCGAGTCCTGCCATGGGGTTTTGTGTATCCAACCTGAGTTCTACTCGGTATCAATCGCTTGGAGTCTGACCCAAATCTTTTTTATGTTCGACCCAAGTTCTACTTGGTACTGATCGCTTGAGTCTAACTAAAGCATTTTGTGTGTCTGAACCGAGTTCAATTTAATATCGACCTGAGGAACCTGATCAAAAATGCGAATTTCCAAATTTTCAACATTTTTCGACTATTTTTTTATATCTCTTTTTTCTTTCCTTTTATAATATTTCCAAAGTTCTTGGATTATTTCTTTATTGTTTGTTTGACCAATTCGCTCGTTTATGTTCATTCGAAGATTGAAAAATTTGGTTATAACATTCTCCAAACTAGGATATATTGTACCAGCCTAATAGATGGAGAATTCATTCAACGGTCAAACCAGAGGCTAATTTGTTTGCCTTTCCTGAATTTTCTTTTAATTAGTTCGATGCCCATTTCCCTCCATTTCAAAATGTTTTACCAAGGATAGGAGTTATGATTTCAACTGGCATTGCCTATTATTTTTTATTTTAGCATATTTCTTCGTCATCCATTTCGACCATAGAGAATCTTCTTCTAAAATTTTCCAGAATAGTTTGAGATTTCAAGCTTCATTGATATCTTTGAGGTTTTCCAATACCAAACCATCTAAGTTTTTTTTGCACATTCTAATTGAAGCAATTTTATAATGCTTTCCCCTCCAAATAAAATTTGCAATCATTCTTTATATTTTACTTCTTGCTTTTATTGGAATGTTATGAGTTCGTAGCCAATGCATTATAACTGCCATGATGATAGTGTGTGTAAGCTCTAGTCTACATGCAACTGATAATAGCTTACTTGGCTAGTCTTCTAATTCACTCTATATAATCTCATATATTCTAGTGCAATCTCTGTTATTAATTTGATTTGAGATGAGAACGAGACCCAAATATTTTATTAGCACTGCCCCTTTCTGAAAGTATAGTATTTTGGGAATTTCCACTTTTCTTGTACAGGTCATGCTTAAGTACACTTTTGTTGCATTCATTTATTTGTAAACCAACATATTCTTTTAAATTCCCAAATATCTTTGCAATGGTGCATGCACTTTGTGTATCTACATTTAGAAATAATAGTAAGTCATCTGCATATAACAAATGAGTAATACTTGATTTGGTTATTTTTGTTGGTTTTATATTCCATTAAATTTCTCCTTTTCCATTTGTAAGGAAAAATATTTGTAGCAATGGCGAATATATAAGGAAAAAGTGGATTCCCTTGCCTAATTCTCCTATGGTCGTGTATGAACCAAAGAAAGAACCATTGGTTAATATTGAGTAATTAACATCATTGATGCATTCATGTACAAGTTTACAGAAATTTACAAGAAATCCTAACTATATCATCATATGCATACAAAGTGCCAATTATTTTTGTCAAAAGTTTTATGTAAATCTATATTGATGCACATCTTGTTCCTGTAACCTTTATTAAAATTTATAATTAGTTCATGTGCTAATAAAGTATTATATGATATTAATCTTCTAGGAATATAAGTATTTTGGTTTTCCGAAATCGAATATTTTAGAAAAATTGAACCTACTACATAATATGATAGGTATGATACCACAGATGAATTTACAATAGACTATAGGTCTATAATCATCGAGCTGTTAGGAATTTTAACTTATGGTATAAGAGTAACTAAAGTATTTTTAATATTTTTTTCTTAATCTTTCCAAAATAAAAAATTCATTTATAGCCTTTGGTATATGAAGTTTAATTTCTTTTCATTAGGATTTATAGAATTTCCTAAACCATCAGGCCTAGGACTTTTGTATATATCTGCATTGAATACTATGTTTTTAGTTTCATCTACATAGATTGGGCCAAGAAACTATTAGCATTGAGCATGTTTTGTGACTATATTTGGAAACTTTTTCTGGTAAGTATTAATATTTTATAAAGTAGCATAGTAATTAATTTCCTTCTTCTCTATCTGAGAAGATTCATTTATTTCTACTCGTCTAGTATCCAGTAGTTTTCCTATGTCATTTTTGTTTATCATATTAGACATTTTGGTAGAAAAATTTACTAACTTCAACCCCGTATGTTAACCATTCTACTTTAGCCTTTTTGTTTCATGTTGATTGCTTGAAGTTGCAAAGGCTTAATTAGCTTGCCATGTGTTTGGAAGTTGTTTACTACGAAGAGTTTGAGCTATCATAGTATATAATATTTTGTTTTCTCTCACATTTCTTTCTAACTTAGTAAATTTCATTTTTAGATTTATTTTTATTCCATAATTTATGGTTTTGTTTAATTTTTTGAAGGATTTTACTAAATTTAAATTAAGTTGTCCCCTAAATTGTGGTTTATAGAATGTTCTTAATATTTCTCTATAATGTTCCTTATATGTCCACTATTCATAAATCTGAAAGGAAAAATTTTCGTATCGGCATTACTTTTTGAGAAAAAATATTTCTAAACCCGAGGATGTGTGATACATTTAAATTCATAAAAGTATTTGATAAAACCTTGATTGGTTGATATTTTATCCAATTTATAATGTATATTTCTATATTCACTTGATTTTCAAGTATATTTATTTCCCCAAATATTGGGTTATACCAATCCAGTTTTTAAGATAAAATTATTAAGAAATTCTAACTTTTTAAAAGCAATTAGTACACCACCCCTTTCTCAAAAGCATGTAGTATTGCTTTAAAATCTCCAATTAACTAAGGGTGATTCATTGTTTTATTATTTATTCCAAATGGTTCGAAAGTATTATTCTTTCACTTTCACTGTTTGAAGCATACATGAATGTTGCTTCTAAATGAAAGCCCCTTTTGTTAATGCATTTACAATGTATATATTATAGGTTGGTAGAATATAATTTTTATCCCGTAAATTAGGATCCCATAAAACCATGATTCTTCCATAAAGAGCCATTGTATTACTATTTATGATTTTCCAGTGGTTTAAAGATTTTTTTTATATTATTCTATTTTTTGTTATCTATGTACTAGGTTTATTAGAAAATAATAAATTAGCTAGACAAAGTTTCTTTCGGGGGAATTTAACCCCCTTATATTCTATGCAACAATAGGCATTATATGATAAAACGTATTTAGAAAAAAGGAGTAAAAAAGTTCTTAAGGATACTATAAAGGATATGATTAATAGTTAAAGTGTGTTATTATACCTGCTAACTTCTAATCTCCTAGTTGCCTGTTTTCACATTTTTGTATACTTTGACATCTTGAACTTTGAGCTATCCTCCCACTTATGATTTTTGATGATGTACATGTTTTTGAATCCACTCATATCATTGTTCTCTGTACTGTTATTTGAAATGATATCCTTTATATCTTTCAATATGCTCTTTTTCTTTGTTCTCTTATTTGTTGGAGAATTGGAAGTTGTAATAAACTCTATAATATTCTCCAACAATTCTTTTGGTATTTGATAAGATGAGATATGTGATGTAGAGATAGCAATACATGTTTTTCCTCTATCAACTTTTATACTTCTTTCCTTGTCAGTGAATATTTCCATATATATAGTATTTGTCTGTAATTGATCTTAAGCACTCCTATAGGGAATGTTCAATGACTTTATGCTTCTGGCTGCTAACTACTTGATGTGTGGCCACTGGATTGTATAGTCTTTAGATCTCTCTATTTTTTTAATGAAATAATTTTTTCGAGAATTTGCTTCCTAGTTTCTGAAATCCTTAATTTCGTTTATATTTATACATTCGAAGAAGTGAATTTTTCCAGTTACCACGTTTTTGCCGTCATAACCAACTTTTCCAAATGATCTTCTTGAACCAAATTTGTATTTTCAGAGATTATAAGAATATCTACTATATTTTTTGAAACTACCATTGCCTAGTCAACAATTTTTGTTGAATTTGCACTTGTTTTCTCCTTCAATATCCTTTTTGTCAAGAAAGCTTCTATGGGGTTGCCAAGACAAGTACAATTCATGCATCTAGGAGGAATCCATTTGTATTCTATTTTCTAAATCATATTTTTTCCATCATGTATATTAATATGTACTTCCTCGGCAAATATAGGTTTCGCTTCAATCTAACAAGTATTCTTGCATAGTTTAATCTTGTTTCTTTTGCTTAGGTTCATATAATATCAATGGCAACCCTACAACACTAGCTATTGCACTGAAATCTTCTTTATCCCATAGCTTTAGATTTAACTTAGGCAATCTAATCCAAATTTATAAAGTAAAGTAGATCCTTATCAAAGCAGAATTTATTATTCCATTTTTTCATAATAATTAGTTTGCCACTGATAAAGTATAGAGCCCCATTGATAACTTTCTCACAATCGGGTATGTTTGCAAACTTTATAATAAAGAAACCATTGTTTCATGTATAAATTTCAAAATTACCTATTGGATTCCATGTTCTTGTGACAAAGGTCATGAATTGATGATAATAAGGGCGACTATAAAATATGTAGGCAATGAATCAACTGCCGCACTTGGAGTCAGTCCTCTTGTTGACCCCTTGTCTCATTATCACTACCTTTTTTATTTTCGATGGTGATGGAAGAAACATAGTTTAGATTAAAATTGGAGTTGTCCCTTCTAATCTTAATCAAAGCTACCAAAGAAGAAGATTCATTTGTTTGGTTGTCTTCTCTGTTCTTTGGATATACGTGCGGAATTGCATTAGGAGTGGTTAACTTGGAGCTTATAATAGAGATTAAATTGATTATTAGAGTTCATGGATCTTTTGGGCCACTCCTGGTATACTACCATTGTTTATCTACCATCTCTTGGTATTTCGGTGGTAGAGAGGGCATTTCTAGTGATTCCTAACAAGTTAGATCCCTTTATCATCTATATCGAGGGTTTTCTCTTTGGTATTAGCGAATGAGAGAGGGTTTAGTGTTGGGGGAAGATTGGAAGAAGTGGTGGAGAAGTCCTTAGGATTCTGATCTTTCATGGCAGCCATGGCTTTTTTCTTTACAAATGGCGAACAGAAACCTACATTTTATGGAAACTGGAGATTTAAAACTATAGAAATTGACAAACAAGCACTTAAGATTCAAAACAAAATTATGCATATTTTGGGTTCAACTCTTTTAAACTACGGTTAAGTTTTGAAAAATTCACCAAGGGGTTTTTCGCATCCTTTTTTCTTTCAGTTGCAATACATGATGTATCTGGCGGTTATTGCTACGAGGCACTGGTTTGTCTTGTTGTGTTAAGCCGTTGAAAGTGCTCCCATTAGTGTCGGTCATCAATGGTAATAAACAATGGTTAGTTTACTATACCACATTTTCAACAATATAATTAGTGGGAAGAAATGGAATGGATGGTTGATAGGACGCATTCTTCTTTCACTAAATTTTCCTCATTCATCCCATTTCAAATGCCCATTCCTCGTCTCTTTCGTTTCGCACAAGAACACATACCCCATGTGATTCCAAACCATCATTTGTCTAATAAGTAACATATGTACCACAAACACAAATAATATATAACTTTAATTTATGAGAGGAAAAGCTATTATCATATTTTTATCAAAATTTGATGGAGTTTCCTAAACACATGTCATGTATGTTGTATAACAAAAGTGGTATATAAAATATATTTTCCCATGAACCTAATTTTATTTGTAAAATACTAAAAGGTCTAAATGAAATTTTGTCCTTTTTCAAGCATAGAGAGAAATAATCTAGGATCCAATAAATCCCTATTTCTAGCTTTAAAAATTTGTTTATGTCCTGACTCCCTTCAGTTCTTTGTTTTGGACCTCCTAACACCTCTTATAGTACATGTTCTAAAGGATAAGAGTTGTTATACCAAATTCTGATAAAGTCGTTTCCTTCTTATTTAAATATGCTTGATTTTATGGTCTATGCAAGTATAAGCTTCTCATGATATGCTTTGTTGTACTTTGAAAATCGATTTGTACAAATATGACATATATTTCTCATAAAACATATCATTAGCTATTAAATAAACAATAGTGAGATTATACCCATTTTTTGGAAATTACAAAATCCAAATAAAAATAATTTTCAAATTTAACATAGATACATAGTATCCAATCACCAAACGGAGACAAAGAGACAAATGGAAAGAAAATATGACGCAAAACTCTAGCATGATTCAACCAAATGGTTCTATAATCATGGAGCCTTTCAACTTCTTTTAATACCAAGCGCAAGAGAGATTATAAATAATCACCCAATCACAAATAAAACACATCGAATATGGAAAAAATATCTTTAATCTTGAGAGAGATCAAAAATCCAAAAAGAGCACTCAATTTAGGTTGAAAGCTACTGTATTAGATGAATAATAAATTAGGGATTTCAATTCTCAATTTAGGTTTAGTGAATCTCTCATATGGAAGAAGAGATGATGTTTAGATGTATAAATATAGAGGTTCTAGTCATTGCATAACTAGTGATCCATAAGATCATTTTCATCAAAAGTATAAAGGTCAGGTTAAAAAACCATTGGCACAACTCTCGATCAAGACAAAGGAAAAAAATCAGGTCCACTGCTTTTCCAGTAAATATCGATCGGTCACTTGAAACAAGGTAGATTTCATTTGGATTCCCCTAATGGTCCAGCCTAGCGGTTGGCATCTTCAAGCTTATTAATGCCCTTTAGTAAAACCAGTAGCAGCTTGTTTCTTTTTCAACTTCAAAAATCCATAACTTATATACCATAGAATCAAAAAAAATATTGCAAAACCATTTTCCAACTTTTTTCCTCTGCAATGGCTTCCATACCTTGTCCACTCCCTTCTTTACCGTTACCTGCCACAACTGCCATCCCCTCTTCGTCCTCTCCCACTTCTGACATTACCATACCAACATACCTTTCGTCCTCTGACTCTTTTCACTCAACCATCCCTCCTCTGCCACCACTGCCTTACTCGCCGCCTTTATCTGTCCCTCCCTCCCTGCTAGGACCACCTCCTAAACCTTTTTCACCTGTTCTTCCTCCTCCACTTTCTCAATCTAGTTGGAATTCCCTTTTCAAAGCCAACCCATGCAACGCTGGTTGTTTCGAGCCAGTCCTATTCCCGTTGGTTTTTGATGAATGTGTTCTTGTGCCACCCATTGAGGTTATTAATGCCGGGAATGTAGTTTGGGGTCAGTGTCTTGTGGGTTTTTTCCTTAATAACCCCCTTCCGTACATGGTTGTTCTGCACCACCTTAAGCATGTTTGGCGACTTAAAGGCTCGATTGAAGTGAAGTTTGATAGATGTTTGTTCATCTTCAATCTGTCTTCTGATGAAGACAGAAGGAGGATTATCCACTCTGACCCAATTGTGATGAGGAACAAGTTGTTCATTGTTAAAGAATGGGATCCAGCTATTGGTAATAGCGTTAGCACCATTAAGTGGGTTCAAGTTTGCTATCCAATATTCCCTTGTACTGTTGGTCTCACATTGGAATAAATCGGTTGGCTTCTCGACTAGGTAATTTCCTTTGTATGGATGATAATACTGAAAAGTTGGAAAGAATAGGCTTTGCAAAATGTTTAGTTGAAGTTTCTGCATGCACTGAGTTACCTGACTCGTTCATGGTTAAGCTCTTGGATGGTACTGATCAGCTTGTCAGTGTTGATTATTTGTGGAAGCCTCTAACTTGTAGTGAATGTAAAATATTTGGGCATCAGACATCTAGTTGTCAAGTGATGAAGAAATCAAATGCCAGGAATGATGTTGAATTTCCAGCTGCTACTGTTGATATTAGTTCAATATCGCAGGGAATTGGTAATAAATCTGGCGGGAGAGGTGAGCAAAGAAATGTTAGTACTCAAGGAGGGTGGAAGAAAGTCCCAATAAGAAAAGGCAAGGAATTCAAGCTTAAGAAAACAAATAGTGATAAAGTATCAAAACTTACTGAAAATGTAATAGAACATAACAAGGACAAGTCATTGGTTTTGCCACTGACCCCTGAAGCAAACAATGTAGGAAGTACAGTGGTGCAGTTACCTGAGCAATCCAAGATTGTTGATGGATTACATACAGAAGGAGGTTCTTCTGTAGTGCAAGTGCATGCAGAACCAACTTATCCCATAGTGAATTTGCAAGATGTGGGAAAGCTGGCTAGAGCAAAGTTAAATGCAAACCCCTTTTCTATTCTTATGCAAGATATAATCGAGTCATCCGGAAATGATACAATTACAAACTCCTTTATGGATGGTGTGGACTGTACATTATAATCCATTGCTGATACTGGAATTTCCATAGCTCCATCTAGTCCTATGAAAGTGGTGGAAACTACACCTGCTCTTTTTACTAACGTAAATATTCAGAAATCAAGCATGACATCTGATGCAGTGCATAAATGTACAATTTCCTCTGGCCAATCAAAACCAATTTCTCTAAACTCCCATGCAAAGGTGGCTCATACACGTACCTTTCAACAGCTCTTGAGCAATCTTTCTTAAATCAAATTGAGAGTTTTGTTTTTGACCTCTTTAAACCTTCTCCTCTCTCAAATATTCCCTCTACCTCTTTGCCACAATCTTTCTCACCCAATCAAACTTCCTCACCCTATTCTTATCATGGTACCATACGTGGGTGGGTATCACCACCTTCTCATCTGAATAAGCAAAGTCCCAGTGCTTTAAGATCCTCCTCTTTAACGGCCAAATTAAAATCTGTTAGGTCTGACCCTCCTACAACTAGGAGTAAGGCAAGCGTGCTCCATCTCTAACCTCTGTTGAATTATGAATAAAATTGCATCTTGGAATATCAAAGGAGCTCACAATCCTGTCAAGCTTGATCAAGTTAAGTCACTGATATATGAATACAACATTAAGATATTTGCAATCCTAGAAACTAAATTATCTCTTCCTTTAACGCAAAAAGCAGCCTCCTATATCAACCCTACTTGGCATGTCCATCACAATCTGGACTGTGCTTCTTATGGTAGGATCCTAACAGTCCATGATCCCCTCTTTTTCACTCTCACCCCCATTCTCACAACAACCCAGCTTATCCTCTTTCAAGCCTACTTCATTCCTCTCGATATCTCTTTCTACTTGACTTTTGTATATTCTCATAATGCTATAGCAGCGAGGCAACATCTCTTACATCTTCTCCCATCATTAAGGCAGAACTCCCATCCTTGGCTAGTTGTTGGTGATTTCAACTGCTGTTACAACTTATACGATAAAATAGGTGGTCTCCCATTAATGCCAAGGGACATTGCCCCCCTCAATATCTCAATAACTGACTCGGATCTTCTTTCTATTGTTCGAACTGGTGTGCCATTTTCATGGAACAACAGTAGTAGGACTGGGCAACGAACATATTCCAACATTGACTTATCATTTTGTAATGATTCTGCCTTAACTTTGTGGCCAGCCATCAATGCGTATCTGCCTCATCCTATCTTGTCTGACCATTCTCCTATAATCCTCTCTCCCTCCCCTATGCCTAGCAGAGGGAAAAAGTCTTTCAAATTTTCAATGTGGGTCAAAGACCCTGAATACTTATCTATCTTATCAAAAGCTTGGTCTAATTCTTATTATGGAAATCCTATATTTATCTTGTGCAGGAAACTGAAAGCTACCAAGACTGAATTACGTCAATGGGCTTCATGCAAATTTGGAAACGGCACCCCTGCTTCTTACTCTCTTAAGGACTTGCTTAAGAAGGCACAAACTTTACTTGATAAGGATCCTTCCAATCCCAACCTTGCCCAGAATGAATCTATCCTCTTTCACCAGCTTAATGAAGCCTTGGAAATTGAAGCCAGCATGATGAAGCAAAAAGTGCACTAAAAGTTGGTTAGAGAGGGAGATAGAAACACTGCTTTTTTCCATGCTTCAATCAAGAACAAGCAAACTAGTGACCACATCCATGCTTTGTGGGATGATGAGGGAAATCACCTAACAAATTCTGATGAGATTGATGAATACTTGGTCCAACATTTCTCAAAACTTTTAGGTAACCACGACAATTTTGTTCCCAATCTCGATATTCTCAGCAATCTTCCTCTTCCACTGTTAAGCTCAACAAAGAAAAACAAGCTTGTGACTAGGGTTAGTGAGAAGGAAATTAAAGATTCTCTCTTTGCTCTGAATGCCTCATCATGTGGTGGGCCTGATGGTTTTAATGTAGTCTTCTACAAAGCTAGTTGGGAAAAAATAAGAACAGATTTTATTGCTCCTATTCACAACTTTTTTAATAGCTTCAAACTGCTTGGTGAGGCTAATGCTACTAACCTAATCCTTATACCTAAAGTCAGGCCCATTAAAAATGCCTCATCTTTTCGACCTATATCATGTTGTAATGTTGTTTATAAGTGCATATCCAAGATTCTAGCCACTAGGCTTGTTTCGGTGTTCCCTCAAGTTATATCGTCCAATCAGTCTGCTTTTCTCCCCTCTAGGAGCATACTTGACAACATCATGATGGTGCATGAACTAATCAATGGTTATGGCTGAACTCGGATCTCTCTTAGAACAATGCTTAAGCTTGATATCTCTAAAGCTTGTGATTGTCTGCAATGGTCCTCTATTGTTCGAGTAATGGCACTGATGGGTTTCCCCAAAGTCTTTGTAGCTTGGCTTTATGTCTGTATTTCAATTACATCTTTCTCCCTATGTTATAATGGGAAAGTGACAGGTTATTTTAGAGGGAAACAAGGTGTGCGGCAGGGGGATCCGATCTCTTCTTACATATTTATAATTGTAATGGAAGCACTGAACTGTATGCTAGCAATGAAATTTGAAGATAACTCTATATCTTACCATCCTAAGTGTACTGCTCAACAAATATCCTCCCTAATTTTTACTGATGATATAGTGATATTTACAAAGCCAAATGACCATTCTATTTCTGGCATTCTTCAGTGTCTTCACTCCTTTTTTCTTGCTACTGGCCTTAAGATAAATCTCTTTAAATCTCAAATTATTTTCTCTGGCATTAGCATGAGTGTAAAAGAACGGCTCTTGTGTCTATCTGGTTTGTAGCCTATGGAAAATATGATGACATATCTTGTCCTCCCTCTTTGTACTTCCTGAGTTTCTAAGGCTCACTACATCACACTGTATAATAAAGTCACTTCTAAACTTAACTCATGGATAACCAGGTTGCTGTCCATGGCTGGTAGATTAGTTTTAGTCAAGTCGGTTTGTTTTTCAATGACGGTGTATTGGGCAAGAACTTTAATTTTACCCACTAAACTACTCACCATGATAAGAACTTCCATGTTAAGATTCCTCTGGGCTGGTTCTATACACAATAGGAAGATTATTCCTCTGTCATACAGTAATTCGGAGAAGCCACTAATCAATGGTGGCCTAGGAATCATCAATATCTCAATTTGGAATATGGCAGCGGTGAGTGCCCATGTCGATACTGTGTTGAACATGAAGGATAGCCTCTAGGTGAAATGGGTCTAGAAATATCGTATTAAGTCTGGGAATTTTTGGACTATGAAAGTCTCACAAAATACGAGTTGGGTTTGGCGTAAATTACTCGAAATCAGAAGTTATCTTCTTCCTTTTTCTAGGTATTCTATTTCCCTTGGATGCACTGTTAAATTTTGGAAGGACCCTTGGTTGGATGATGGCGTCGTGTTAGTTACAAAATTGAGTGATCAGGAACGACTGCAATCACTTATACATGGGAATGCATGTACAATTGGGTATATTGATAATGGGAAGATGTGCACTCCCTCCACCAGTAATCAAGTTGTCAATGCATTATGCTAGAGCTTGCATAACCATGTTGTCCCTATCAGACATGAATCTGTTTTGTTATGGAAGGGAAGAACACACAACATTGGTCGAGTTTATGATCTACTTCTTCATACCGATACTCTTCCTAAATCTATTTAGGCTAGGGTATGTTGGAGTAATATTTCTAAGGAAAGCGATAATTTAATGTTTTGGCATGTTGTTCACAATGCTATACTTACCAGAGATAAGTTATTATCAGTAGGAATGGTCGTTGATCCACATTGCCTCTTCTGCAACATGATTCCGGAATCAGTTGTTCACCTTTTTTTTAGTGTGACTTTTTTTCTGACATGGTGAATTCACTTTTTAACAAAATTGGTATGGCTACTGTGATGGAGACTCAGCTGCAAAATGGAATGATCTTAAGTTTACTGCGATGAATAGGAATGGAAAAAGGGACATTACCTTCTTTGTGCTTAAAATTTACTTCAGAACTGTTTGGCAAGAACGAAATTCACGGTGCTTTAACAGTGTTGTTGCTGCTGCTACTCAATTATGGTTCACTATCATGACTAAGATTGAAACTGGGTTAAGTTTCTCTTGTCATGGTTTCTCCCCACACAGTCGTGGGTATTGGAATTGACTTGGCATTGTTTATGTTTTAGTTAAACTTTATATTTCAGCATTTACATCCCTCTGTGCTCGTTGTTGATGTTTCTCTGGCAATTTATTGTTTGCTTGGTTGCTGATTTCTCAACATTGTGGTACTTTTGGGTGTTTTTGTTTTGCAATTGTTGTCCACCAATGTGTTAGTGCTGTGACAAAAGCTTGTTTTTGTCATTTTCTTTCCTCTGTACATTTCTTCAGTCAGTAAACTCTGGTAGGGGACCAGTCAACCCCGCTTGCATTTCAAAAAAAACATATTGTTTCTCTCGTTTCAAAGCTTTTAATCTCTTTTCTGTTTGATATACAATTTGATACGTATTTGAATTACATATGTTAAACACTTCACCTTGATTTAAATGTACATACCTCTCATATCAACCAATCACCAACTAGAAATTATTGGGTCAATGCCCTATGTCACTAAGTAGTTGAGACTAAACTAATCAAGTTTTAGCAACGATCGAGCCTATTTCTAAGACCCAGCTTTCTTATCATACTAGAAGGATTGTCTTTATTGTGCTTATTTGTCAACTTGACATGTTTTTATCTTTCTCAAACTTAAGAAACTACCTCATATACTCTCAAAATCATTATGTTCTGCATGAGAGTTATAGACGCGACTTCAATAATATGGATAACACATTACCTATCTAAAAATAACTCTATTGTCTTATGCATTGTTGAATGATCATATAATGACAATAATAAATATAACCCTTCCTTAATTGCTTTAATAATTAGTATAAATTATGTGCTCGTAGTCAACAAAGCTATTGTTCATTGCAAATTGATGGAGTTAGGAGTATGCCTAGGGAAATTTCTATAATTTATTGTAAACTTTTAATTATGTAATAAAATCTTGCTCGAAATAAAATGTATTTTTCTTTCTATTATATACTTATCATGCCATGTTATGTTAATTAATTATTTATTTTAAGTATATTTAATAGAAAAACCTTAAACGATGTGTTTTGCGATAGTGAGAACAATGTGTTGTAATCATAAGAAATTTATCATAATAAAAATAACATATTATTTTAAATATCTTAGTCCGGATGTTTGGAGATAAGATATCAATACATACATTGAGACTAAACTATGTAATGCCTCTAAATATTCAGCACTATATTACTTATGGCTGCTGAGGGAGCCAAAGGACTACATACAGATAGCTATTGAATAACTGTGGAATGACTCACTTAAGAGTTTTCTATTGATTAATATAACTAATGTCAAATAAACAATATCAAAATGATGATATTATACAGTTCACTCAAATTGATAATATTGTTAAACTTCAGTGTGGATGCTCCACTTTGATTATAGTGAAATCATGGTAAGATGTTCATCGAATGACTATAGTTTGGCCCGGCTTTAAGCATTGGATGTGAAACATAATTCAACAGGGAATTCGTCACCTTAGTTATATATGTTGGTATTAAGGTTGAGTCTAGTCTACCCAAAGTCAAAGTCTCTAGTAGAAGCAGTTCCGTAAATAATAAATTGTTATTACCGAAACAAAGACTACGTATTTTGATTAAACAAGTTGAATGTGGACAATACTGAAATTTTGGCCAAAAAAATTCCATAATTCCTAATGTGCTATAGTTTCGACGAAAAGAATTAATACAAATAATCATTACTACCACGCACAGCTTAAAATAATGAAATTGGATTTTGCTGAAAATTGTGTAAGTGATTGATTCAGCATACTAGTAGCTATCGTAACAAAAGAATGTTAATGTTTTAATTGTTCGATTGTGATCTGATTGAATTTACACATTTGAGTCACATAACCGCTAAGTAGAATGCGATATACTATATAATTTAGTTAAATTATAAATGTTAGAAAATAATTAAATTAATTAATAATTATGAAATGTTAATCATTGAATTTTATTCAATTTATTTCAATTAATAGTAAATAAAGTGAGTACACAAAAGCGATATATGTATGCACCGATATACGATATCGATAATATTTAAATTGGATTTAAATTTAATAAATACTTATTGGATCTGGAAATTTATATTGGCCTACGCGACACAAGTTTTAGCTAACAATAAGAGGGAGGAGAGGCGATCTCTTTGATTGAAAATCTTGTTTTGAACTGGCAAAGAGAATAGGTAAACAAGAAGATCTAAATCTTCACCTTTTGCTCTTTTCTGTTGCCTATATAAACAAAACCACTCCTTTTCAATTTACACTAAGCCTCGACTCCTATCTTTATTTTCCAAAAATATCAAGGGCTTTCCCACTTTATTTCCAAATCAAATTCAAGTCAAATAAATTTATCCAAGTTAGTGTTAATCTCCCTTTGGTTAGTTGCACTTTCACGAGAAGTATATATCGAATCTCCAAGGAGTACAATTCAATATTCAAAGTTCTAATCGTATTATACAGTCATTGATAAATTCCGTACTATTTTTAATTATATATATTCAACTCTATCAATACGCAAGTATAGATTAGATCTTCATTGTTGCTACAAATTATTATATATAATTGTTGTCCAATTTCACACACACACACATTCATAATTGTTGTCTAATTTTATATATACACACATACACACATTTAAACTGATTATAAAACTTATACACACATATACACACAAACACACACATACAAATACACATACACACATATATACGACCTTCTAAGAAAATTAAATTTAAACTATTTTATGTTATCAAAATTAAAATATAAATTCTGTAATTTGTATATATGCATATATAATATTTAAAAATTAGTTTATTAATTTATATTTATATTTTTTTTTCAAAAATAAATAAACTATATATATGTATATCTGTGTAATACTGAAATATCAATAATAATTTATAAATATTTTTTAAACCTTTTAAAATTATTATGTATGATATATAATTATATGTGTGTGTGCGTATGGACACACGCACACTTCTAATCTAAATCCACTCTGATGTATATTATATATTAAAAAAATATTTCTCTATACAAATCCATCTGAATTCATATAATAAAAATCTTAGTTTCAATATTTCGGTTGAAAAAAAAGTAATTTTAAACATATGTAATTATGTTTATTATCTAATTCTTAATAAAAAATATTTTAAATCTAAATATAAAATTCTTTAAATGTTTATGTAAAAGAATTATATATACATATATACACATATATGTATACACACACCAACATATCAATATTTTAAATTTGGTTCAAATTCAAAATGGATTTTTGCTCCTAGATTTAGATCTTGTTTTCTAAATTTAAAACTATCTTTAGATACTATGGACATTAATTCAAATCTTTTGAGTTGGTAAGAGTTTTAAATGAAAATTAATGTAACAAATGTTATACACACATAAATATGCATATGTGTATGTATGTATAAGCGTATATAAATAATAAATTAGTTATGGAAAACAAATATGTATATGAAGAGGAAAATGTATCTGTTACGGTTTTAATCCCAGGATTTATTGTTGACGATATTTTTTGTCAATCTCAGAGTTATGATCATGCGTTGTGTAGGGAAAAGAATACTTGCTAATCGCTAAGCTTAATTATGAAAAAATGAAAGGAAACAACATTTAAAGATAAATGACACAAGAGGTGAAGTGGTTCAATGAAGCTGCCCACATTCATTGCGAAGCTCTCTTACTAATGTCTCCCTTACAATTATGACGAATTACAAGACAATAACATGAAAAAATGATGTGGAAAGACCAATGAAGTTGCTAGTCTTAGGGAGCCGAGGTATCATGAGATTTTAGTGGAGGAATACGGGTTCCAAACTTCTGGGTCCCAACGAACTAGTTCCCAACCCCTTTAAAGTTTCCATGCATGGGGTTCTTATAGTAGTTGAACTGATGTTTAGGCGGTTAGGATCATGCTACAAAATTATCATGAAGCATGTCTGGTCATTGATCAAGTTTAATGGACTTCATGAGAGGCGGCTGGTGAAAGATAGGAATGTGGGGTTGAGATGAAAATCAACAAGAGAACTGTACCGGAGAATGATCTACTATGCTTTGCACTAAATGCATTTTTACTTGAAACATGCTTGTAAAAGATGGAATATGCTTCTTGTTAGAAACAGGTATTCCTAAATCTACGTCTTATCACTTTGCTCTTCCATGACTAGGTGGCAGGACAACCCGAGCTTGTCAACTGAGACCATTAAAAGGATTGAAATTGGCAAGAGATAAGGGCAGGTCAAGTTGAGTAAGATGAGATGTAATGTAGGTCGTAGGTGGAAGTATCCAAGTTGGATCAATGGCGGACTATGCTTGAGAAAACCTCAAGCTATGCTAGTCATGAGATCATTAAGGGTGAAATACTTGAGCAAGCGGCCTAGCCTGGAGCCAGGTCATAAGTGGGTTACCTGGTCAATCAATAAGAGATGCATCGAGTCGAGCTTGACGTGAAATTGAGCAAAAGGGTCAATGTCAGCCAAGGTTGGATTTGGGTTATCATCATACATAAGAAACCCAATCGACCTGCCCAGAAGCATGGCTGGCTTGCGAGGTGACCAAGACCTAATCAGCCTAGATTGGACCGGGATTACAATCTGCCTTCTTACTTACAAAAAAATCAAGTAACATATTTCCCTCCTAATTCCATGCTCCTAAGTGGGCGTGGCATTGTAAAATCATGAAGACTCCATCGATTGTTGGTACTTCCACATAATTAATGTATTATCCACATGGCATTGTACCGTTGACATGAACTATGCTTCTCGTGATGTGATAGGGATGTGTCACTTCGGCCATGCACATGGTGTGATGCAATAATTATCACTCTTAAATGGTTGAGATCCTTTTTCCTTTTTGATTACAATGACTACGATAAAGGGAGAGGTATATAAATAGTCGCCCTCTTCTTCCCCTTTGAACCTATGGAGCTTTTATCATGTAATGTCCTTAGTAAATTCAAACTCTACATGGTTTTCTATCAATAAAAACAGTTAAATTTGCCTTCCTCTTCGTCTCCCATCGCTCTTGAGCAATTGGGTTTATATCAAATTTAATTAGGATTAAAAGAAAGGAGGAAGCTCTTCGGGTGCCAAACCATGTTTTATTGATTAAAATTTGGACCATTACTTGGATTTCTGCTTCTATAAACGGATCATGCATTTAGCTTAGAACCGAGAACCATGGTCAAAGACCTGGCAACGATCGAACATCGATCTCGGACTAATGATCTCGTTGAAGCCGAGGGACTTCCTTGCTTTAGGGCTCTGATATTCCTTCCTTCCTTGCTTTGCCTTTTCTACCATGGTAGAAGCCTTGGTCTATTGCTTGGGGAGGTTCTTTGGAACATTTTTAGGGTCTCTTGTGAGATTCAATATGGAAGACTTTAAAGATGATAAAACACTCCCCCTTATTTATCAAGTTCTTGATTGATCAAAATGTTAGGGGAGTGTCATCGATGCAATCGAGCGCGGTCTGAGCTGTGATATAAGCGTAGGCTGGCCTGCCTCTAAAGAGCACGATTGGCATGCTTCTCCTTCTCTTTCTATTTTTCTTCTTTTTAACTATTTATCAATTAAAAATATTTGTATGCTAGCGGGGTAGGGATTTTACCCCCACGTTCTTTTGAAATAAATAAGAGAAAAGGTTTCTGTTGTAAACTTGTTGTCTATGAAATTAGCTTTTGTCTTTTATTGTTTTCCTGCAATTGGTAGGGTCACGTATCTTAGATAGCTAGAAAATCCCCCACATTAGGTTGACTAATGTGATTTAGCTGATACGTTGGGCTGGTCAATGGACTTGAAACTGAGTGTTGACCAAGCAATCCGATTGTTTACCAAATGTCAAGGCTAGCACATGATAGTTGAGCTTCACAATGCAGCTTTGTTGATGGGTGATCCTGGCATGAACCTGAGCCTTGGGTGGCTTGAGATCGATTCTCTTAGGGGACATGTCGTTAGGAGGTATTCTTGCATTATTTTCAAAGATTGTTTCATATTTAAGACATGCTTAGTATTAATATTGTCATGTGACTAGCCGAACTCGGGCATTTTTGTGAGCAAAGTGTCGGTCAGGTATAAAATGGTGGGAGGCACTAGCATTGACTGGAAATGCATGTTCGCTCATGGGTTCTTTTGGATGATAGGAAGTCATATGCAGAGTGGTGGATGAGTTCGGCTTGAACCGTAGCGCATAGAGGCTCGTGGGTTCTCCAGGTTGACATGTCTCATGTTGCTTGATAACTACAGTTCTCGACTCAAACCAGGGAGAATGGCTGGCTCAAGAAATCTTATATTAGGGTGTGATATAATGGTGAGATGAGAGTCAGGCATCATTGTTCATAAGAATTTAGCAATAGGAATTCTAGAAAGTGAAATTGTCTTTGCATCACTCTACTATTGGGAGGTCTCGGTACGAACCTAAGTGCCAAGTAGCATGAAGGTTCTCCAAGGTGACATATTGTAATTAAGAGTGATTGGCAGTCCTACCTCAAACCTTAGCGCTGGTAAGCTTGAAGGTTGTCCAGGGTGACATTAAAGGCAGGAGAAACAACCACTACTCTTTCTAGCAAGGTATTAAAACATTAAAGATGGCCTAAGTTCAAAATAGTCAAAGAAGGATGGAGAAGAAACCCAACAGCTCTAGCTGACCCATTAGCATAGCAACGATGGTTGATCACCATCGGAGGCCTGGCTAACAAACATGGGTCCAAGCCAAGTGACAAGGCAAGATCCGTCTCAAGAAGAAGGCTCCAAGTGATAGTTTAAACATCAATCATAAGTGGTGGTTCAGCACTAAGAGAGCTTTCTCCTTTCTTAACTTACCAAACAAGTTAGGAAAAAATACATGCTGCAAAAACATCTGTAACGATCTTAAATTTTGAACAATTTAATTTGTAAATATTTAATTTAATTTAAATATTTAAATGATAATTTGACTTAAATTTCAAATTATCAGAATGAATTGGTGATTAAAATTTAGAATTTAATCTATTTAAAAGTTGAATAGAAATTTGAATTTTGACTTTGAAGTTGAAATTTAATATTGAACTTATATTTTAAATTTGAATTAATGATTTAGAAAAATAGTTTGGATTTAAAATAAGAAAGAAAATATAATATAAAAATAAATAAAAATAAAAATATATATATATATAATAAAATAAAATAAAAATATACTAGTTGAAAATTTAACAACATAATTTTAACAAGATAATTTTTAAAAACAAAAGCTAATTGA
Organism: Allium cepa; assembly: GCA_030765085.1. Lineage (NCBI taxonomy): Eukaryota > Viridiplantae > Streptophyta > Magnoliopsida > Asparagales > Amaryllidaceae > Allium > Allium cepa. The sequence continues at coordinate 186,109,185 of CM060937.1, read as the reverse complement.
ATTTAAATTAAATAAGAAAAAAAATAGGAGAGAAAAAAAAAATAAAAATAAAATAAATAAAAAGAAGTAAACATTACCTTACCTTGAGCATTCCTCCATACCTTCAACATACCATGATACATGCCGTGACCATGCTTTAAACACGATCTCTTCTGTTTTATAACCCTACCCCTCTCCACTTTCTTCATTCAGACGAAAGAAAAATAAAAAGAAAAAAAAATGGCGGCCTCCCCAATCCATCTTCGTTCGACTTCAGATTAGGGTTTCGGCTTCGATTCATTTCTTCGCCGACCTTCAGCAAGTTGGGGCTTTCCAAAAAATCGAAAGCGACGGCTTCGACTCGATCGCGTACTCTTCGATCTGAGAAATTAGGGCTTCGGCTCCATTTCATTTCAGTGAAAGGTGAGTCTTTTGGCTCACGATTATCTTAATGCAAGTATTTAGATTTGGTTGCATTGAATTTTGGGTGGCATGCTACTGTTTTGGGGGGTTGTTGGTTATCAAATTACTCGGTTAATTTGCATGCTTTGTTTTGATGATTTGTGGGTTTCAGTTGCTCGGTTACTTGAATCTGAACCCTTTGGGGGTAATTGCGATCTCTTGCTCGATTTGCTTGAATTTTTTTTTACTGATAAAAGCAGATACTTTTTGCTCGATGTCTTGAACTATCAACTGATAAAAACTGATGCTACTCAAATCTTGATTTAAATTGATAATGACAGATGTTATATCTGATACTTATTTTTTCTGATATGAACAGATACTAGCTACGGTCTCTTGCTCGATTGTTTTAATTTAAACTAATAAGAACAGATACTATTTGATTTTTGTTTAAAAATTGGTAAAACAGATTTTACCCAATGTTGTTTTAAATTGATAAGAACAGATGCATGTGTTGTATATATATGTGCCTATAAACCCCCCCCCCCTATGGTTTGATGTTTTGCTGTGTATCAAGCTTGCATGTATATATATATGAATGACCTTAGTTATAAAGGTCTGAACATCTTATAATCTGAAAATAACAAAATTTACAAGTTTAAACAAATTGTTTGATGAAAATGATTCATGCTAAAGTGCTTGGAACCATTATGTGATTATGTATTTATGCATATGCATGTCACTGTGAGTAAACTTCTTTTTAAAAAACAGTTCTTCACTTTTAAAAATCAATGCTTGAGCAAGCATTAGAACTTAAGTTAAAAGTAAACTGTCATTTGAAAAAAAAAAAAATCAAAATTGCTATGATTTGAAACTGCATTGCCTGCATTTGAAGAATAACTTCACAATTTTTAAGGGTTGCTTTAAATTAGTGGTGCAGGTGTACTGATAGAAGTAAACATGTTATTTGATCTTGTTTGTGATGATGTTTGTGTATACATATATAAATATGTATGTTTGAATAGTTGATGCCAGAAACCCATTTGCAAACTTATCTCTGCCTTAAAACCCAGATTCTTAATGGAAATTTATTTCCACTTGGTTTGTTTCTCTGTTTGGTTTGACAAGTTAACAAAAATTGTTTGTTCAGTGTAAAATCTTGGCTATAAATCAAAATCTAGCTTTATTTAAGAATTGTTGTCTCTGTAAACAACAGGACCAGTTATGTTCCAAATATGAAAAATAAAAACCATCTTAAATCATTGAAATAAGTTCAGAACTTGAATGCATTTTAGAAATTATGATTTTTAAAAACAAATATCACAATTTTTAGTGAACTGTTGTGTGAGCATTTCTGTTTTGAGCAAAATGAGGAGTATTGGGATTTATACATTCCTCTGGGTAATATGAACGTGCCTGTATTTTAGTTCCCTGTTATCAACTAGCCCTGATTATGTTTGCTTCAAAACTTCTGTTGACCTGTTGCAATCTTGTAGTTGCATTCATTGGACATTTAGCCTTGTCCTGTAGTTGTACTGCATTATGTAAATTCATAATACATGAATTGCTGTTGACTTTGGGTAACTTCGACACTTTCATCTCGAGCTTGTGTAATTCGAACCTGTTTTGGTGTGCATTGTGCCCTGTACTGCAGTTTAGAAACAACATAAATTTTAAAACTATTGTCCCTGTTGTAACCCTGTTTGGTTGAAGTTCTTTGTTTGGGCTTTGTTCTGGCCCTTGTATTACTGCTGCCTGTATTTGTTTGGTTTGCGGTTTTTCAGGCCTGCATTTTGTCATTTAAAAAAAAAAAAAAAAAATTTGAAAGTGTAACACAATTTTAGTTAGAACCAATAGTGCAGGAGCACTGCTGCCTTGCCATATTAATTTTTATATGTTCATCTCCAATGATTTCATTTTGTGATTTAAGTGGCATTCCATCTGCTAATATTTGATGTTTCATGACACTGTTAACTCAGCAGCGAAATTTCCAGTGTTAATGCATGTAGTTGCATTTATTTGTTTTATGGATATTTGCATTTATTTGCACCAAAAACTGCATATTTTCCGAAAATACTTCTATATGTGTTTCCAGAAGCCACTTGTTGCCTCTGTTACCTCTGTGGCCTCTGTTGCCTGTGTTACTTCTGTGTTACCCCTATGTTGCCTCGGGTTTGCCTCTGTGTTGCCTCGGGTTTGCCTCTGTGTTGCCTCGGGTTTGCCTCTGTGTTGCCTCGGGTTTGCCTTTGTGCTACTGTGTTGATCACTGAGTTGTTTCACTGCACTTGTTTCACTACCGGTGCACGATCCGTGTGCATTTTTGCTGCTGCTGCAGGTTGTTGCTGCATGTGTTTTCATTTGTGCACTTATTCAATGCTTAGTGCACTGTGTATTGTTTTGGACTTACGGTTTGAATTTCATTGAGTTAAGTCGAGTTTGCAGTGATTTGTCTGATTTGCGCTCGCACGCGTGTCGGCGAGGCAGTGCACATGTGTGCAAAGTACACGTGTGTACTGCAGCCACACGAGATCGTCAGATTTTAAAAATTCATAATAGATTAAATTGATTCATGTGATCCATTTTATTCAGTTCATTTCAAATTTATTTACTTGAGTTAAGATTAATCCTGACTCGAGTGTTTTTGTGTTTTGCAATTAACGCTCGGGTCAGACCGAGTATTTTTACAGCTTGAAGATTTTCAGGCCGCGAAGTTAGAGAGAGGGGGATTAAAGCTCTACTAAAGTTTTCAGTAAAATTTTTCTTTGTACTCTAAAAAGATATATATTCCGCTGTATATAAAAATTTAATGCATTGTACAAACTCTGATATATGTATGTAAGAAAAATTCAATTATGAATAATATTATGATTATTCTGTGATTCTGTGGCTGATTCTGTTTAAACTTTATAAACTGACTAACAATTCGTCATTTTGAACGTTTCTAGTTGGTTTAATTACCGACTAGAGGCGGTCAGAGCGGCGGGTCGTTACAAAAGTGGTATCAGAGCTTTGGTTTACTCAAAGCTCAGTTTATGATGTTTAATATGAATAGTTACTAGAACCACTATAAAGAAAGTGCTTTTCAAATTTAAAGAAGTATAAAATTGTTTTCTTTAAAATAAAAGGTATTTTGAAAGTTAAAATTATTTTGAAATTCCCCTCTCTAAAATGTGAGTTTGCGATAGTTTATATTCGGTGAGGTCTCGTTAGATTTGAGTTTCGATCGTTCAGAAACTCGTTATCGAATTATTGAGATTATGAAAAATGAAATATGAGTAAAGTGAACTAATAAATTAGTAAATTGGTTTAAATTGGTTTAAATCGAATAACTTGAATATTTCGAGTAATAATTGTGAAATAAATTGATATGTTAATTTGGTTATAATCAAGTGGATTATTGAACTATAACTTGGAAATTTGATTCTAAATTCTTTTGAGGAATTGTTTTCAAATATGAAGAACGAATTGGTAAATGAATGGATTATAAGTATTTAACTTATAATATGAACTTTTGGGTATATAACTGAGTTATATAAATTGAATTGAATAGAATCAATAAGAAGATTTATAAATCGAAATTTTATAAATAGAAATGGAATGTGTAAAGATTGTTTATAAATTCGAAACCAATTGAATTTGATAAGTAAATTGTTATAGCTTATTAAAGGAGATATATCCACGATTTTGGACAGTGGGTAATCCTTTAAAAATAAGAATAAGTTGTAGAAATGATGAAATTGGTTGACAAAGTATATTCACGATTTTGGACAGTGAATATATTAGTGAATAAAACAGATATGTTTTAGGGAGAATGATTGAATAATCCAACCTCTGCTAATAAAGGATTGCGAATATTGATAGGAAACTTCGAAAACATCTTGTTAATTATAATGGCGAAAACCGAAGCACAAAAAGCAGCACGCCGTGAACGAAGAGCAATTGCTCGTAGAGAAGCAGAAGCGACCCGTGCGGAAATTGAAAGGAGATTCACTGAAAGGCAAGCACCTGGTCCATATGATGAGGTTATTTGCTATCGATGTCATAAAAAGGGACATTATGCCCGTCAGTGTCGAGAGAGAAGAAAGAAAAGGAATGTGGATGACCGATTCGCTCGTCAGGAGATTGTGTGTTTTAAATGTCAAGAGAGAGGGCATTTTCTTAGTCATTGTCCTAAAGTGAAAAGGAAAAAGTGCGTACTCAATTTACCCGTCGATAGATTGACAATCTGCTACCATTGTCGGCAGACTGGACATATAGCCAGAAACTGCACCGAAAGACAACGGGAAGAGCAAGCTATAGCCCGACCAGCTAGAGCGAAAAGTGTTATGGTGATAGATAAAGATGGAAACATCTCATATTATTGCAATAACTGTAAGGAATGGGGACATGTGGATTTTGAATGTGTTAATCCTCCTTTAACACAATATGAAGTAGTGTCATCCGAAGATGAATGTTTGGCAAAGATGCCTACTATTGGACAAGAAGTCGTTAGTCCTTAATTATTCTGAATCTTAAACCAATCGATATATTTTGTAATACTATCTTTTGTAATCCACAATCTTCTATGTACGTCTTTTAAAAGTATTAAGCTATGTAAAATTTCGTATGGAGGAAATATTTTAATCGAATAGCATTTTGGGAAGTGATATTATGAAATGAAATTTAATTGTTGATTTAACTGTATGAATCAAACTAATTTCGATGTGAAGTTTATATTTTAAGTTTAAAACTATTGTCTAAAATAGTAAATGTGGAGATATGAATTTAATGGAGCTAAATTGATGAACAATTTACTAAAGAACTAGTTGACTATTTTTGAAATAGAAAGCAAATACAAAGTTCAAATAGAATTTAAATTTTGAATTTGAAATTGTCAACATGATAGTCCATTATAGGTTTAATAAATTCAGTGATGAATTTGAAATTAAACGTGCGGAAAAAAATTAAATTAAGTGAAAAACTTAATGTTGAAAAGTTTGAAATCAGTTTAAACCAATATTGTGAAAAGTATGAGGAATTCAAACTATGAATTAAGTGAAGTTGAAAAAGTTAATAGTTTTAAAAGAGTTTTAAAATGCATTAACTATCGAATACATAGATTTCAACACTCATTGTTGAAATAGACGTTTTCGAGAAATTAAGGAAATGGTGGACTATAACACTATTGTTATAGTAAATGGTTTCCGGAAGGAAATATTGTTGATAGTATTGGGATTTATATATCTATCTTAAATCCGAATCCCTATACTAGTGATTTTGAGTTGTCGTAACGATGTTTTACGTAACATTCGTTTTAACTCAAATAATGTGATTAAAAGAATGATTTCCTTAAAGAATGGAATATATACTTAATTTTGATTCAAGTATATTGAATATTTTCAAAGTGTTGAAAATGAAAGAATTTGTGAATTACTTATTTTTGAATAAGTATGGAAATATTTTCCAATGTGAAATGAAAGGTTTGAAATTTTATCTTTTAAAGATAAATTGAGAAATGAATATTTGAAATTTGTTTCAAATGGCTAAGTGTGAAAATTATATATCTTGTTAAAGATATTATTTTGAGAAATGTGAACGATTAGTTCAATTTGGAAATTTTTCAAAGAATTGAATTTTGAGTTAAATTGAGTTTAACTTTGACACCAAAAACAGTATAAGTTCAGCTTTGAATTTTGGATAGTCGATTGGGATTGTATGTCTAGCATTGTGAATTGATGACATATCATTTGATCTCTATTAAATATATATCTGTGGTGGTGGAGAATTTATTCTTTTAGCTTAACACCCTTCTCTGAGACATACGAGCTTAGAGGTTATATATCGATAGACATCAATTATATGTTGAGAATTGACGATGTAACGTGAAATCCAAATCGAATGTGAAATCGATAATGAATTGGATTGTGAATGTGAATTAGGTTAGAGATAACCTTAAATTTTCAAATCGATTGAGAGGAAAATTTTAAACGTGATAGAAAATTTTGAATCCTCTATTTGTTGTGAATGTGAATTGAGTTTTCGTAACTTATATATGTGAATATAATCGAAAACTAATCAGTTTAGAAAGTCATTATTATGGAAATCCGGTGTAGGGTTACATAGATATGATATGTACGAAATGTGAATGAAGTACTATATGTATATGACATATGTTTTCTAAAAACTGAGGATATGGAAATGTACCTTCCAATTTATTATGTGTGAAGGTGATTGGAACTCGGTGGAGTGTCCAGTGTAAATCGTAGCTACGTAGAATTCCCTTAGTGGAATGTCCAATGGGACTGATTTGATATCCCATTGTGTTGGGATTATGTGATTGATGCTGGCGTAATTCGAGGGGTGTGATACCTAAAGTTACAAGCGATTCCATTGAGATAGTGGCGCAACCGCCGAGTAAACTGCGATCTGGGAACCGAAGCGTAATTCGAGGGGCGTGATGCCTAAGGCTACGAGCGATTCTACTGAGATAGTAGCGTAACCGCCGTGTGGACCGCGATCTAAGGCGACAACCATGGCGAAATTCAGGAGTGATGAGAAATCTAAGTTACAAGCGATTCTACTGAGATAGTAGCGGAACCGCCGGGTGACTGTGATCCATGGGGGAACGGACTTTCCATATCCATTTTTAAAAGAATTTTTAAAAGAATTTTTAAAAGTATTTTCATTGGGAGTTGAAGCAAGTATGTTTAGTACTTGGAGATTTTTAGTCTTGCGCCTGGCCAGCGTATGCCTAAAGTCTGTGAGAACGACGATAGACTTGTTAAACTTTGAGTTATCAAGTATTTTCAAAACTTTGAATAGAAAATCAATAATCTGAAATTAGAATTACATGATTCTAACTTAATGAATTAAGGAAGAAGATCTTTTTGAATATCTTGAAAGTCCACAGTTTTGGATAAGATATATTATGCAAATATTTAGCATGAAAGATTTCAAGTTTAAAAATCTGAGTTTTGTAAATCAAAAGAATTAGTGAAAGACTTTTGTGTCTTGATTATTGAAATCGATAAACAAAACTAGTAAAATGAAATAAATGGAATGAATCCTATATTTATTTATGAGTTTGAAACTGAGTGAAATTATGTAGGATATAAATATCGGTGAGATTTTAGCAATCGTTTTCCTAACTTATAATTTCGGGACGAAATTCTTTTAAGTAGGGGAGACTGTAACGATCTTAAATTTTGAACAATTTAATTTGTAAATATTTAATTTAATTTAAATATTTAAATGATAATTTGACTTAAATTTCAAATTATCAGAATGAATTGGTGATTAAAATTTAGAATTTAATCTATTTAAAAGTTGAATAGAAATTTGAATTTTGACTTTGAAGTTGAAATTTAATATTGAACTTATATTTTAAATTTGAATTAATGATTTAGAAAAATAGTTTGGATTTAAAATAAGAAAGAAAATATAATATAAAAATAAATAAAAATAAAAATATATATATATATAATAAAATAAAATAAAAATATACTAGTTGAAAATTTAACAACATAATTTTAACAAGATAATTTTTAAAAACAAAAGCTAATTGAATTTAAATTAAATAAGAAAAAAAATAGGAGAGAAAAATAAAAATAAAAATAAAATAAATAAAAAGAAGTAAACATTACCTTACCTTGAGCATTCCTCCATACCTTCAACATACCATGATACATGCCGTGACCATGCTTTAAACACGATCTCTTCTGTTTTATAACCCTACCCCTCTCCACTTTCTTCATTCAGACGAAAGAAAAATAAAAAGAAAAAAAAATGGCGGCCTCCCCAATCCATCTTTGTTCGACTTCAGATTAGGGTTTCGGCTTCGATTCATTTCTTCGCCGACCTTCAGCAAGTTGGGGCTTTCCAAAAAATCGAAAGCGACGGCTTCGACTCGATCGCGTACTCTTCGATCTGAGAAATTAGGGCTTCGGCTCCATTTCATTTCAGTGAAAGGTGAGTCTTTTGGCTCACGATTATCTTAATGCAAGTATTTAGATTTGGTTGCATTGAATTTTGGGTGGCATGCTACTGTTTTGGGGGGTTGTTGGTTATCAAATTACTCGGTTAATTTGCATGCTTTGTTTTGATGATTTGTGGGTTTCAGTTGCTCGGTTACTTGAATCTGAACCCTTTGGGGGTAATTGCGATCTCTTGCTCGATTTGCTTGAATTTTTTTTTACTGATAAAAGCAGATACTTTTTGCTCGATGTCTTGAACTATCAACTGATAAAAACTGATGCTACTCAAATCTTGATTTAAATTGATAATGACAGATGTTATATCTGATACTTATTTTTTCTGATATGAACAGATACTAGCTACGGTCTCTTGCTCGATTGTTTTAATTTAAACTAATAAGAACAGATACTATTTGATTTTTGTTTAAAAATTGGTAAAACAGATTTTACCCAATGTTGTTTTAAATTGATAAGAACAGATGCATGTGTTGTATATATATGTGCCTATAAACCCCCCCCCTATGGTTTGATGTTTTGCTGTGTATCAAGCTTGCATGTATATATATATGAATGACCTTAGTTATAAAGGTCTGAACATCTTATAATCTGAAAATAACAAAATTTACAAGTTTAAACAAATTGTTTGATGAAAATGATTCATGCTAAAGTGCTTGGAACCATTATGTGATTATGTATTTATGCATATGCATGTCACTGTGAGTAAACTTCTTTTTAAAAAACAGTTCTTCACTTTTAAAAATCAATGCTTGAGCAAGCATTAGAACTTAAGTTAAAAGTAAACTGTCATTTGAAAAAAAAAAAATCAAAACTGCTATGATTTGAAACTGCATTGCCTGCATTTGAAGAATAACTTCACAATTTTTAAGGGTTGCTTTAAATTAGTGGTGCAGGTGTACTGATAGAAGTAAACATGTTATTTGATCTTGTTTGTGATGATGTTTGTGTATACATATATAAATATGTATGTATGAATAGTTGATGCCAGAAACCCATTTGCAAACTTATCTCTGCCTTAAAACCCAGATTCTTAATGGAAATTTATTTCCACTTGGTTTGTTTCTCTGTTTGGTTTGACAAGTTAACAAAAATTGTTTGTTCAGTGTAAAATCTTGGCTATAAATCAAAATCTAGCTTTATTTAAGAACTGTTGTCTCTGTAAACAACAGGACCAGTTATGTTCCAAATATGAAAAATCAAAACCATCTTAAATCATTGAAATAAGTTCAGAACTTGAATGCATTTTAGAAATTATGATTTTTAAAAACAAATATCACAATTTTTAGTGAACTGTTGTGTGAGCATTTCTGTTTTGAGCAAAATGAGGAGTATTGGGATTTATACATTCCTCTGGGTAATATGAACATGCCTGTATTTTAGTTCCCTGTTATCAACTAGCCCTGATTATGTTTGCTTCAAAACTTTTGTTGACCTGTTGCAGTCTTGTAGTTGCATTCATTGGACATTTAGCCTTGTCCTGTAGTTGTACTGCATTATGTAAATTCATAATACATGAATTGCTGTTGACTTTGGGTAACTTCGACACTTTCATCTCGAGCTTGTGTAATTCGAACCTGTTTTGGTGTGCATTGTGCCCTGTACTGCAGTTTAGAAACAACATAAATTTTAAAACTATTGTCCCTGTTGTAACCCTGTTTGGTTGAAGTTCTTTGTTTGGGCTTTGTTCTGGCCCTTGTATTACTGCTGCCTGTATTTGTTTGGTTTGCGGTTTTTCAGGCCTGCATTTTGTCATTTTAAAAAAAAAAAAAAAAAAAAAAAAATTTGAAAGTGTAACACAATTTTAGTTAGAACCAATAGTGCAGGAGCACTGCTGCCTTGCCATATTAATTTTTATATGTTCATCTCCAATGATTTCATTTTGTGATTTAAGTGGCATTCCATCTGCTAATATTTGATGTTTCATGACACTGTTAACTCAGCAGCGAAATTTCCAGTGTTAATGCATGTAGTTGCATTTATTTGTTTTATGGATATTTGCATTTATTTGCACCAAAAACTGCATATTTTCCGAAAATACTTCTATATGTGTTTCCAGAAGCCACTTGTTGCCTCTGTTACCTCTGTGGCCTCTGTTGCCTGTGTTACTTCTGTGTTACCCCTATGTTGCCTCGGGTTTGCCTCTGTGTTGCCTCGGGTTTGCCTCTGTGTTGCCTCGGGTTTGCCTTTGTGCTACTGTGTTGATCACTGAGTTGTTTCACTGCACTTGTTTCACTACCGGTGCACGATCCGTGTGCATTTTTGCTGCTGCTGCAGGTTGTTGCTGCATGTGTTTTCATTTGTGCACTTATTCAATGCTTAGTGCACTGTGTATTGTTTTGGACTTACGGTTTGAATTTCATTGAGTTAAGTCGAGTTTGCAGTGATTTGTCTGATTTGCGCTCGCACGCGTGTCGGCGAGGCAGTGCACATGTGTGCAAAGTACACGTGTGTACTGCAGCCACACGAGATCGTCAGATTTTAAAAATTCATAATAGATTAAATTGATTCATGTGATCCATTTTATTCAGTTCATTTCAAATTTATTTACTTGAGTTAAGATTAATCCTGACTCGAGTGTTTTTGTGTTTTGCAATTAACGCTCGGGTCAGACCGAGTATTTTTACAGCTTGAAGATTTTCAGGCCGCGAAGTTAGAGAGAGGGGGATTAAAGCTCTACTAAAGTTTTCAGTAAAATTTTTCTTTGTACTCTAAAAAGATATATATTCCGCTGTATATAAAAATTTAATGCATTGTACAAACTCTGATATATGTATGTAAGAAAAATTCAATTATGAATAATATTATGATTATTCTGTGATTCTGTGGCTGATTCTGTTTAAACTTTATAAACTGACTAACAATTCGTCATTTTGAACGTTTCTAGTTGGTTTAATTACCGACTAGAGGCGGTCAGAGCGGCGGGTCGTTACAAAAGTGGTATCAGAGCTTTGGTTTACTCAAAGCTCAGTTTATGATGTTTAATATGAATAGTTACTAGAACCACTATAAAGAAAGTGCTTTTCAAATTTAAAGAAGTATAAAATTGTTTTCTTTAAAATAAAAGGTATTTTGAAAGTTAAAATTATTTTGAAATTCCCCTCTCTAAAATGTGAGTTTGCGATAGTTTATATTCGGTGAGGTCTCGTTAGATTTGAGTTTCGATCGTTCAGAAACTCGTTATCGAATTATTGAGATTATGAAAAATGAAATATGAGTAAAGTGAACTAATAAATTAGTAAATTGGTTTAAATTGGTTTAAATCGAATAACTTGAATATTTCGAGTAATAATTGTGAAATAAATTGATATGTTAATTTGGTTATAATCAAGTGGATTATTGAACTATAACTTGGAAATTTGATTCTAAATTCTTTTGAGGAATTGTTTTCAAATATGAAGAACGAATTGGTAAATGAATGGATTATAAGTATTTAACTTATAATATGAACTTTTGGGTATATAACTGAGTTATATAAATTGAATTGAATAGAATCAATAAGAAGATTTATAAATCGAAATTTTATAAATAGAAATGGAATGTGTAAAGATTGTTTATAAATTCGAAACCAATTGAATTTGATAAGTAAATTGTTATAGCTTATTAAAGGAGATATATCCACGATTTTGGACAGTGGGTAATCCTTTAAAAATAAGAATAAGTTGTAGAAATGATGAAATTGGTTGACAAAGTATATTCACGATTTTGGACAGTGAATATATTAGTGAATAAAACAGATATGTTTTAGGGAGAATGATTGAATAATCCAACCTCTGCTAATAAAGGATTGCGAATATTGATAGGAAACTTCGAAAACATCTTGTTAATTATAATGGCGAAAACCGAAGCACAAAAAGCAGCACGCCGTGAACGAAGAGCAATTGCTCGTAGAGAAGCAGAAGCGACCCGTGCGGAAATTGAAAGGAGATTCACTGAAAGGCAAGCACCTGGTCCATATGATGAGGTTATTTGCTATCGATGTCATAAAAAGGGACATTATGCCCGTCAGTGTCGAGAGAGAAGAAAGAAAAGGAATGTGGATGACCGATTCGCTCGTCAGGAGATTGTGTGTTTTAAATGTCAAGAGAGAGGGCATTTTCTTAGTCATTGTCCTAAAGTGAAAAGGAAAAAGTGCGTACTCAATTTACCCGTCGATAGATTGACAATCTGCTACCATTGTCGGCAGACTGGACATATAGCCAGAAACTGCACCGAAAGACAACGGGAAGAGCAAGCTATAGCCCGACCAGCTAGAGCGAAAAGTGTTATGGTGATAGATAAAGATGGAAACATCTCATATTATTGCAATAACTGTAAGGAATGGGGACATGTGGATTTTGAATGTGTTAATCCTCCTTTAACACAATATGAAGTAGTGTCATCCGAAGATGAATGTTTGGCAAAGATGCCTACTATTGGACAAGAAGTCGTTAGTCCTTAATTATTCTGAATCTTAAACCAATCGATATATTTTGTAATACTATCTTTTGTAATCCACAATCTTCTATGTACGTCTTTTAAAAGTATTAAGCTATGTAAAATTTCGTATGGAGGAAATATTTTAATCGAATAGCATTTTGGGAAGTGATATTATGAAATGAAATTTAATTGTTGATTTAACTGTATGAATCAAACTAATTTCGATGTGAAGTTTATATTTTAAGTTTAAAACTATTGTCTAAAATAGTAAATGTGGAGATATGAATTTAATGGAGCTAAATTGATGAACAATTTACTAAAGAACTAGTTGACCATTTTTGAAATAGAAAGCAAATACAAAGTTCAAATAGAATTTAAATTTTGAATTTGAAATTGTCAACATGATAGTCCATTATAGGTTTAATAAATTCAGTGATGAATTTGAAATTAAACGTGCGGAAAAAAATTAAATTAAGTGAAAAACTTAATGTTGAAAAGTTTGAAATCAGTTTAAACCAATATTGTGAAAAGTATGAGGAATTCAAACTATGAATTAAGTGAAGTTGAAAAAGTTAATAGTTTTAAAAGAGTTTTAAAATGCATTAACTATCGAATACATAGATTTCAACACTCATTGTTGAAATAGACGTTTTCGAGAAATTAAGGAAATGGTGGACTATAACACTATTGTTATAGTAAATGGTTTCCGGAAGGAAATATTGTTGATAGTATTGGGATTTATATATCTATCTTAAATCCGAATCCCTATACTAGTGATTTTGAGTTGTCGTAACGATGTTTTACGTAACATTCGTTTTAACTCAAATAAATGTGATTAAAAGAATGATTTCCTTAAAGAATGGAATATATACTTAATTTTGATTCAAGTATATTGAATATTTTCAAAGTGTTGAAAATGAAAGAATTTGTGAATTACTTATTTTTGAATAAGTATGGAAATATTTTCCAATGTGAAATGAAAGGTTTGAAATTTTATCTTTTAAAGATAAATTGAGAAATGAATATTTGAAATTTGTTTCAAATGGCTAAGTGTGAAAATTATATATCTTGTTAAAGATATTATTTTGAGAAATGTGAACGATTAGTTCAATTTGGAAATTTTTCAAAGAATTGAATTTTGAGTTAAATTGAGTTTAACTTTGACACCAAAAACAGTATAAGTTCAGCTTTGAATTTTGGATAGTCGATTGGGATTGTATGTCTAGCATTGTGAATTGATGACATATCATTTGATCTCTATTAAATATATATCTGTGGTGGCGGAGAATTTATTCTTTTAGCTTAACACCCTTCTCTGAGACATACGAGCTTAGAGGTTATATATCGATAGACATCAATTATATGTTGAGAATTGACGATGTAACGTGAAATCCAAATCGAATGTGAAATCGATAATGAATTGGATTGTGAATGTGAATTAGGTTAGAGATAACCTTAAATTTTCAAATCGATTGAGAGGAAAATTTTAAACGTGATAGAAAATTTTGAATCCTCTATTTGTTGTGAATGTGAATTGAGTTTTCGTAACTTATATATGTGAATATAATCGAAAACTAATCAGTTTAGAAAGTCATTATTATGGAAATCCGGTGTAGGGTTACATAGATATGATATGTACGAAATGTGAATGAAGTACTATATGTATATGACATATGTTTTCTAAAAACTGAGGATATGGAAATGTACCTTCCAATTTATTATGTGTGAAGGTGATTGGAACTCGGTGGAGTGTCCAGTGTAAATCGTAGCTACGTAGAATTCCCTTAGTGGAATGTCCAATGGGACTGATTTGATATCCCATTGTGTTGGGATTATGTGATTGATGCTGGCGTAATTCGAGGGGTGTGATACCTAAAGTTACAAGCGATTCCATTGAGATAGTGGCGCAACCGCCGAGTAAACTGCGATCTGGGAACCGAAGCGTAATTCGAGGGGCGTGATGCCTAAGGCTACGAGCGATTCTACTGAGATAGTAGCGTAACCGCCGTGTGGACCGCGATCTAAGGCGACAACCATGGCGAAATTCAGGAGTGATGAGAAATCTAAGTTACAAGCGATTCTACTGAGATAGTAGCGGAACCGCCGGGTGACTGTGATCCATGGGGGAACGGACTTTCCATATCCATTTTTAAAAGAATTTTTAAAAGAATTTTTAAAAGTATTTTCACTGGGAGTTGAAGCAAGTATGTTTAGTACTTGGAGATTTTTAGTCTTGCGCCTGGCCAGCGTATGCCTAAAGTCTGTGAGAACGACGATAGACTTGTTAAACTTTGAGTTATCAAGTATTTTCAAAACTTTGAATAGAAAATCAATAATCTGAAATTAGAATTACATGATTCTAACTTAATGAATTAAGGAAGAAGATCTTTTTGAATATCTTGAAAGTCCACAGTTTTGGATAAGATATATTATGCAAATATTTAGCATGAAAGATTTCAAGTTTAAAAATCTGAGTTTTGTAAATCAAAAGAATTAGTGAAAGACTTTTGTGTCTTGATTATTGAAATCGATAAACAAAACTAGTAAAATGAAATAAATGGAATGAATCCTATATTTATTTATGAGTTTGAAACTGAGTGAAATTATGTAGGATATAAATATCGGTGAGATTTTAGCAATCGTTTTCCTAACTTATAATTTCGGGACGAAATTCTTTTAAGTAGGGGAGACTGTAACGATCTTAAATTTTGAACAATTTAATTTGTAAATATTTAATTTAATTTAAATATTTAAATGATAATTTGACTTAAATTTCAAATTATCAGAATGAATTGGTGATTAAAATTTAGAATTTAATCTATTTAAAAGTTGAATAGAAATTTGAATTTTGACTTTGAAGTTGAAATTTAATATTGAACTTATATTTTAAATTTGAATTAATGATTTAGAAAAATAGTTTGGATTTAAAATAAGAAAGAAAATATAATATAAAAATAAATAAAAATAAAAATATATATATATATAATAAAATTAAAAAAAATATACTAGTTGAAAATTTAACAACATAATTTTAACAAGATAATTTTTAAAAACAAAAGCTAATTGAATTTAAATTAAATAAGAAAAAAAATAGGAGAGAAAAATAAAAATAAAAATAAAATAAATAAAAAGAAGTAAACATTACCTTACCTTGAGCATTCCTCCATACCTTCAACATACCATGATACATGCCGTGACCATGCTTTAAACACGATCTCTTCTGTTTTATAACCCTACCCCTCTCCACTTTCTTCATTCAGACGAAAGAAAAATAAAAAGAAAAAAAAATGGCGGCCTCCCCAATCCATCTTCGTTCGACTTCAGATTAGGGTTTCGGCTTCGATTCATTTCTTCGCCGACCTTCAGCAAGTTGGGGCTTTCCAAAAAATCGAAAGCGACGGCTTCGACTCGATCGCGTACTCTTCGATCTGAGAAATTAGGGCTTCGGCTCCATTTCATTTCAGTGAAAGGTGAGTCTTTTGGCTCACGATTATCTTAATGCAAGTATTTAGATTTGGTTGCATTGAATTTTGGGTGGCATGCTACTGTTTTGGGGGGTTGTTGGTTATCAAATTACTCGGTTAATTTGCATGCTTTGTTTTGATGATTTGTGGGTTTCAGTTGCTCGGTTACTTGAATCTGAACCCTTTGGGGGTAATTGCGATCTCTTGCTCGATTTGCTTGAATTTTTTTTTACTGATAAAAGCAGATACTTTTTGCTCGATGTCTTGAACTATCAACTGATAAAAACTGATGCTACTCAAATCTTGATTTAAATTGATAATGACAGATGTTATATCTGATACTTATTTTTTCTGATATGAACAGATACTAGCTACGGTCTCTTGCTCGATTGTTTTAATTTAAACTAATAAGAACATATACTATTTGATTTTTGTTTAAAAATTGGTAAAACAGATTTTACCCAATGTTGTTTTAAATTGATAAGAACAGATGCATGTGTTGTATATATATGTGCCTATAAACCCCCCCCCCCTATGGTTTGATGTTTTGCTGTGTATCAAGCTTGCATGTATATATATATGAATGACCTTAGTTATAAAGGTCTGAACATCTTATAATCTGAAAATAACAAAATTTACAAGTTTAAACAAATTGTTTGATGAAAATGATTCATGCTAAAGTGCTTGGAACCATTATGTGATTATGTATTTATGCATATGCATGTCACTGTGAGTAAACTTCTTTTTAAAAAACAGTTCTTCACTTTTAAAAATCAATGCTTGAGCAAGCATTAGAACTTAAGTTAAAAGTAAACTGTCATTTGAAAAAAAAAAAAATCAAAACTGCTATGATTTGAAACTGCATTGCCTGCATTTGAAGAATAACTTCACAATTTTTAAGGGTTGCTTTAAATTAGTGGTGCAGGTGTACTGATAGAAGTAAACATGTTATTTGATCTTGTTTGTGATGATGTTTGTGTATACATATATAAATATGTATGTATGAATAGTTGATGCCAGAAACCCATTTGCAAACTTATCTCTGCCTTAAAACCCAGATTCTTAATGGAAATTTATTTCCACTTGGTTTGTTTCTCTGTTTGGTTTGACAAGTTAACAAAAATTGTTTGTTCAGTGTAAAATCTTGGCTATAAATCAAAATCTAGCTTTATTTAAGAACTGTTGTCTCTGTAAACAACAGGACCAGTTATGTTCCAAATATGAAAAATCAAAACCATCTTAAATCATTGAAATAAGTTCAGAACTTGAATGCATTTTAGAAATTATGATTTTTAAAAACAAATATCACAATTTTTAGTGACCTGTTGTGTGAGCATTTCTGTTTTGACCAAAATGAGGAGTATTGGGATTTATACATTCCTCTGGGTAATATGAACATGCCTGTATTTTAGTTCCCTGTTATCAACTAGCCCTGATTATGTTTGCTTCAAAACTTTTGTTGACCTGTTGCAGTCTTGTAGTTGCATTCATTGGACATTTAGCCTTGTCCTGTAGTTGTACTGCATTATGTAAATTCATAATACATGAATTGCTGTTGACTTTGGGTAACTTCGACACTTTCATCTCGAGCTTGTGTAATTCGAACCTGTTTTGGTGTGCATTGTGCCCTGTACTGCAGTTTAGAAACAACATAAATTTTAAAACTATTGTCCCTGTTGTAACCCTGTTTGGTTGAAGTTCTTTGTTTGGGCTTTGTTCTGGCCCTTGTATTACTGCTGCCTGTATTTGTTTGGTTTGCGGTTTTTCAGGCCTGCATTTTGTCATTTTAAAAAAAAAAAAAAAAAAAAATTTGAAAGTGTAACACAATTTTAGTTAGAACCAATAGTGCAGGAGCACTGCTGCCTTGCCATATTAATTTTTATATGTTCATCTCCAATGATTTCATTTTGTGATTTAAGTGGCATTCCATCTGCTAATATTTGATGTTTCATGACACTGTTAACTCAGCAGCGAAATTTCCAGTGTTAATGCATGTAGTTGCATTTATTTGTTTTATGGATATTTGCATTTATTTGCACCAAAAACTGCATATTTTCCGAAAATACTTCTATATGTGTTTCCAGAAGCCACTTGTTGCCTCTGTTACCTCTGTGGCCTCTGTTGCCTGTGTTACTTCTGTGTTACCCCTATGTTGCCTCGGGTTTGCCTCTGTGTTGCCTCGGGTTTGCCTCTGTGTTGCCTCGGGTTTGCCTTTGTGCTACTGTGTTGATCACTGAGTTGTTTCACTGCACTTGTTTCACTACCGGTGCACGATCCGTGTGCATTTTTGCTGCTGCTGCAGGTTGTTGCTGCATGTGTTTTCATTTGTGCACTTATTCAATGCTTAGTGCATTGTGTATTGTTTTGGACTTACGGTTTGAATTTCATTGAGTTAAGTCGAGTTTGCAGTGATTTGTCTGATTTGCGCTCGCACGCGTGTCGGCGAGGCAGTGCACATGTGTGCAAAGTACACGTGTGTACTGCAGCCACACGAGATCGTCAGATTTTAAAAATTCATAATAGATTAAATTGATTCATGTGATCCATTTTATTCAGTTCATTTCAAATTTATTTACTTGAGTTAAGATTAATCCTGACTCGAGTGTTTTTGTGTTTTGCAATTAACGCTCGGGTCAGACCGAGTATTTTTACAGCTTGAAGATTTTCAGGCCGCGAAGTTAGAGAGAGGGGGATTAAAGCTCTACTAAAGTTTTCAGTAAAATTTTTCTTTGTACTCTAAAAAGATATATATTCCGCTGTATATAAAAATTTAATGCATTGTACAAACTCTGATATATGTATGTAAGAAAAATTCAATTATGAATAATATTATGATTATTCTGTGATTCTGTGGCTGATTCTGTTTAAACTTTATAAACTGACTAACAATTCATCATTTTGAACGTTTCTAGTTGGTTTAATTACCGACTAGAGGCGGTCAGAGCGGCGGGTCGTTACAACATCTATAAAGGAAATAGATGTCGTAGCTAGCTACTTTTAATCAGCAAAGAACTATGACAGATTCATTGGCTATGAAGAATTTTCATAAGGAAATATTTTATGAGTTAAGGAAAGAAGAGGAAGGGGTATTTATATACATGCACCTTCAAAAGTGTGGGTTGAATTCAAAAGGCAAAAAGAAGTCCAATCGTTTAGAAGCATAACAACAAAAAGCGCCTACAATGGCCGTGAAAAAACACTATAAAAGATAACTATAACAGTTAAGAAAATACCGTATATCGACATGTCATAAAAAACAATAGCTTTTTTATGGCATAAAATAAACCGTTATAAAAAATCATCTGTATTGCAACTGGGCTAGTCGGAACCAAGGTAATGGGTAAACTTTAATTTTTTTACTTTTGGATCTTTATTTGACCTATGTAGTCTAAACTCATTTACAAATTTTCTAAATATTATTTTACATAAGATCTTCATTTTGTTACAATTGTTAAAATTATTTTAGTTTAATGTTAATATTATAATATATGTATCAAATACATTCATTTGTGTGAAGAATAAGCATGGTATATAAGTAGTGTATATTTGTGCAAATGAAATATGTATAAATGAATTTAGAGAAGGAAACCTTTTTTCTCCCTTAACCTATAAAATTAATTAAGAGAAGATGTTGTAATACACGGAGAGAGAAACATTTCATTTCACTCTTTCTCTTTAATTGTAATAATTGATATATTAATGATATTTATAATTTATTAACAAAACTTACACATGCTTTTGTTGTTCAAGTTTTGGCGAATAAAATATATGTGAACATCTATAATAATTATAGATATATATACACACACACATTGATATGTGTGGTAATACACACATACATATATTTATTGAAAACTATAAGGTTTTTTAAATAATTTCAAATCCAAAATTAACATTACAAAAAATGATTTCAATTAAAGAAAGTTTTGGCAATAAAAAGTTATATTACTGCCCAAAATCCTCTTACAAATTTGAATTAATTTATACATGTATATTTCAATACATATGATTATCATAATTTAATATTTAGATCTAAAACAACATATTGCAACATTATAGCATATGATATGTGTATAAATACATGCATAGAAACAACTTCAATTTTAAGTTTAACAATTCAGATTAAACTTTTAGTTTAAGAATGAAAACAAAATTTAGGATTTAACATGAGACTTTAGATTTATAAAACCATATGGAATTAGAACTTGCACTAAATTTCAATCATTAGTTTTAAATCAAGTTTTTTTATTATAAACAATGATTAAAACATGTATATTCAAGTTTTACCATTTAGAATTAAAGAATAATTTCAAAGAACGATAAATAATTTTAATTATACAATTAATTTGAATTTTTGTATGTAAACGTTATATAATTATACAAAAGTTCTCATTCAAAGTTAGCTTTCAACTTTATAAAATTCTTAAAACAAAATAAAAGAAATTTATACATAGTAGACATACATAAATATGTTATAAGAACTTATAGATCTAAGCTATGTAGAGAATAATAACAAGTTATCAAAAGTACTATGGGATCCAAAAAATAGCTTTTTATCATAAATATATATTAATGGGAGACGATGAACAGAAATAGATTTGAACCAAAAAAATAATAAACATATTTTATTCAAAATAGACATAAGGGAGGTTTAGGTTACATGTGATAAGATGAGTGATTAAAACATGAGGAAAATCATAAAAAGTTCAATCATATCAATTATGAAAATACATAGGTGAATTTAAATTAGAGAATTGCCTTTAGATGTGGCCAATAAATCACACCTAGAACAATGAATCAAAAATCCTAGATTAAGAAACCAGCATCCAAATTTTGCAAGGATCAAGAGGGATAAACCATTATCAATAGATTAGTTTGATTTTATTTGTTTTAGGATATTTTTAGTCATAGAGCCTTGTGAATTTTGGCATTAGAGATTGAGAAGAGAGCCTTGTGAATCAAATAAAGAATTTAGTCATAGAGCCTTGTGAATCAAATAAAGAAGACAGTCAACAGACCCAATTAAATGAAGGCAATCAATCAGTTTGCATTGATGAATGTAAATGTTTTGTAAATAGAGTTGTAAATTCTAGTGCTCTTGGTGTCAATGACTCAATAACAAATCTCATCTATCATTAGGAAATAATGCTAAGGATGACTGTTGCATCAATAATATCTATTTTTGTGCTTTATAATGGAGGATGTTACATGAATATTTAATCCATCATGAAATAAGGCATTAGAACCATCATGGAGTAATATATCAAAGCCCCCGTGGTGCATTCCTTAGGGTCATCATGAAAAGAGATAAGGGATGCATCATGAAACAAGTTAACAAAATAGCTCTTGTAAAGAATCTTTTAAAGCTACCATGAAAAGTCCCTCATAGCCATCATGAGGAATTCCTCAAGACTATTGCAAAATGTTACCTAAAATCTTCAATGCTGTCATAAAGAATCTCTCAAAACCATCGTGAAATGTTCCTTGGTGCCAAAGTAATATATCTTAAAGCCGTCATGAGAAACTCCTCAAGGCCATCATTTATTGTCCTTAAGGCTATTGTGAGTTAAAAAGCAGAATGATCAGGTTCTCGTGAAGTAAGTTTATGCATCCATCATAAAATAAACACAAGGCTCCATGAACAAATTAAATTTCCATCGCTCATCCAACCCGGGTGATATGTAGTATAAATTTGACGGCTGGAAATTTCTATAAATAGACATGTAACCCCAATCAAAAAGGTAGATTTTTTGCAATGTATGTTATTCCTCATTTTCATTTTGCTTTGAAACAAATAGAAAGCTTGGACAAAAGTCATTAATGGCCGAACAACCAAACCTAATTTGGGACTTATAAAAGAGGACTTGAACAAATGATAGGTTGCATAATGACATTATTTAAACTCATTTCTAACACCACTTGATTAAGAGTTCCATCTTAATCAAGGGCCCTCATTCTCTTGATGTTAAGCATATTGGTTTGACCCAAGTTTAGCAGTAACAGGATTTGATTATATGTGAAAGTTTTTTATGATAAGAAACATGTTTGAATGATTATACATTAGTTGGTTATGTTTGGAAATCTAAGTGAATTATGTTTGTTCATGTATTAGGGTAAAACATAAATTAACCAAAGTTAAATGATTTGAAATTGAGATATGATGTTTACAAAGATGAAATAAAATACGATTTTTAACTTCATATTTTTGGAATTAATTTAGAATTTATACGAAATTTAAAAGTTGGAAAAATGTTAATTTAGGCAAAAGTTAATTATTATAAATAACAAAAGTGACCATATTACCTGAAATTTATATATGATATCAAATACGACAAAACCGATTGAATTTTTTGGATTTTAACCATCAAATTTTAATTTTATATGAATTAATTGACAGAGTAAAGAAGTAATAAACTAATAAATAATTAGCTAATTTTTGAAACATTAACTTTAAAGGGAGAGATTAGGTAATGTAAATTCGACATCAAGTGGGATTCGGTTAAAGAGATTACATAATAAAGCAATGAAGCAGTTTTCAATTTAATTACAAAATTGCCACTTTTCAAATTCTACAGCTTGTAAGAATCAACTCTCATTGGCTATTTTAGTTGTCAATGTGTGATATCATTTGAAGTATTAACCCGCCATGGCTTTAGGGAAGTCAAGACATGAAAGCTCTTTTGAGCTCAACACTCGAAAGCCATCAATTTGTGACAACCATCGTTCTTCAATATGTGATGGCTTGGAGGGTTTAACATGCAAAGGCTAGAGGGAGTCAATATGCGATGGCTCAAGGAGTCAACATGGAATGGCTTAGGGGAGTCAACATGTGATGGCTTAAGGGAATAAATATGCGACAACTCAAGGGAGTCAACATGCGATGGCTCAAGGAAATTAACATGCAATGGCTTAGGGGAGTTAACATGCGAAGGCTTAGGGAAGCCAATTAATGATGGCCTAGTAATAATCAACATGCAAATGCTATTGGAAAGCCAAGGTGGGATAACTGGGCTCAACTTTCGAAGTCTATGGGATAACCTATATGCGACGGTTAATGTCAAATCGTGATAGCTTAGGAAGTTATATTTTTCTAAGTGAAATACGAAATAATTAGTGCATTTTGAAAGATAGAATCCAAGTGTTAATGAACTATTTCATAAGAGGGAAATAAAGAAACTCCGTAAGTTTAAATTATTTTAACTTATTTTTGAAATGGAAGAAAAGCTTAGAGATATACTGGCCCATGTAGTTATTGGATGGCAAGGTGCCTGGATTATCGATCTAAAGTCCAATGATATATGGAAGGGTATCATGATTGGGTTCAATCCTAAAAGATTTATAAACTCTAAAGTGGGTTATGACGGGGTGCCAAAACATCAGGTATGTGTTATAACTAAAACAAATAGATTGGCAATGTAAACGATAGCGGTTCGAAAACTAAAGGGGCTATTAATGCTTAGTAAGGACTGTTACTAGATTATATTGAGGGTGCTAACATTTAACCTCCTAGGAGAGTCAAAGTGGCTCTAGTCAAGGTGTCTCATGTTAATAGAATGATTAACCATTTCATCAGGCGATATTATTCGAGAAAATGATAAAATTAGTGATATGCAGACCTAGGGAGGTAATCACTAAAATAAGTCAATGAAAAATCAATACTGAACACCTAAAACAACGGATTAGGTGATGTATGAATGAATAAAGGATGATTTTTATGAGTAAGTTTAAAATTGGATGATAAATATAGGGTATTCTGAATTAGAATTAAACACTTAAATATGACATCGTTTATAATGGATTAAAAGTTTGGGTACTCTTATGGATTGCATGTGATGCATATGGTTGTTCCTAATGATTACGTATATTTATATGACATGATAAATATATTGTTATGATGATGGAGTGAGGGGAAAACTCGTTCTGTGTTAGCGGTGTAGTCCAACTATGGATGATTATTGTAAAGTTTTACTCATATAAGAATTTACATTTGACCCATGTTTTATTATTTTCCATAAACTCATAGGTACTCATTCGAGTAGGCTGAGAATATGGAATAAATATGTATTTACTGGAAAGATGAATAAAGGCTCTAAAGATGAAGAAGAGGCTTATCTCGAGATTAAAAGTATTTTAAATTTTTCTCTGTGTAAAACAAGGAATAATAAATATTATTTATTATTGCATCTTCATATGATAGACATAGCACCACTCTTTTTTCTATTATACAGGCCTGCGTGGGAGTGAAATGGGTAAAAGTTGATGTAATGAATCACATGATTCAAATAGATGTAATGGAAAAAATTTACCAGCTTTGTTACTTACATAGTGCAAAATAATATTATACTCTCTTTATCGATGAAAAATGCCCTAGTGATGACTATAGTATCATCGACATTTATTTTCGATTCTCAATATAGAGGATGTTACGATTTAATTACTACAACCTTTTCGGCTTTAAATTTTAACAAATTATTTATGTTTTTGGTTCTTAATAATAAGAAAATTAGTTTTCAAAATTATATAGAATCTAGTTTTAAAATTATTGATATAAAAGAAATTCATTGAACACTTTTGGATTCCAAAAGGCAAAATGAAAATACATTTTTTTATTTGTTTGAGCAACAAAAAAAATTTGAAAATTTAAATGTCTGAAATTTTCAGTTACACTTAAATAGGATCTGAACTAAAAATAAATTACGTACATGTTATATGCAGCCCGTTAAAAAAATTGTAGTTAAAGAAATATATTAATATATATTCATTTTCAATAAAGCTAATGAATTTAAAATTATATTTAAAGATATTTAAATATTTAGTTTAATCCAAAGATTAATCATATTATAACTAAATTTTATAACATTTTCCACATAAAATTATAATTTTACATAATAGTAATTTATATTTAAAAAATATCATCATGCGTTTATACTTCTATTTATCTGTATTAACAATAATTAAAATGCAATTGCCAAAAAAATTAATTTATATTTATATTAGTATAAGTATAAATTAAATTTCCAATATATGTCCTTACCCCTTGTGACATTACCTTGACATTTATTCATCACATTAGCATTTATTAACTATAGGACACAACGATCTATTTTCCAATGAAACCCATCGATTATTTCATTGTAATATTGGATGATCTTCTTATTTTTAATATAAATATTTCAAAACATTAAAATATGAAACTAAAATAAATTCTTATTAAAATTTAATACTAAATTAAGTTATGAGAAAATTATTTTAAAACATTAATAAACAAAAGAAGTAAATTAAATAAATTAAATAATTTAATGATTTATTCAAACTCTTTTATTAATAAGTACTAAATTTGATTCAGTATAAATAAATCATACTCGCATAAAAGCAAAATAAGATCTTGTGGGATTTAGTAGAGGGATTTTTTTGAATTCCATCCTTTAGTACCGTTGCTAATGCACCCGATCCAACAAATAGCAAGTACTATATGCATATATATTCGATATTTAATATAAATGCATATCACAAAGACAACTATACACATACACACATGTATGTATAAGCTGTACACACACAAAAACTCTCATATAAATGTACTTATTATATCCGACCATTATATTGTTTCTTCATTATTTAATTTTATGTTATTTGAAATATAAATGTTATGGTATTTGGATCAAGTGACATTTTGATGGAATTGGCTGCAAAATGATGAACAAATGTACTAAGAGACTCATAAGAGATCTAGAATATGTTGTCAAAAGAAGAAATCATGTTTGGAAAAGCTTGATTGACTCGTACTAAACCATTTACGGATCAGTACCAATCATCAAATATTGGATTTTTGGCCCATTTTGCTTCTATTATGATTATACTATTTTGAGGAAAAAAGACAAGTTTTGAAGATGAGGGTTGGGTTGTTATTGTTGATCAAAATTACTATTTTTTCCTTGCGGACCCAAAGCTTTAGGACTAAAGAAAATTTGAAAAAGGGAGTGGACATTTTGTCAAAACTATCAATTGAGATCGTTAAATTATTGGGGCGGTACTACTTGATCGAATATTTTTTGGAGCAATTTTAATTGTTCATCTCGCTAACTTCTTTGAATTTAACTATTTTAACGATTCAAATGAAATCTGGCGCTTCTAGCTCATGGATTCACGTGTAAATATGTATCTCCAACATATGAAAAAGGAACCTCTTATAAACCTTTGCATGGGAACTTCACTGAATTCAAAATCAATAAATCTTAGATCCGACATTGACTTGTAATTCAGTCATAATAACGAGAAACCAATCAATAAAAACATAAAAATGTATGTACGTTATAGAACTTACTGACCAACTGCAGAAATCTTGTGTTTCTCTTTTTCCTTGCCATGTTTATTCGTTTTTAACTTGATTGGGGAGTGTTAACCAATTTTCTAGCTAATTTTTTTTTTCACTTTCATCATGAATGAATATCAAGATCGAATTTTTGACTACCACTATGGTTTGTATAAAATATCCAACTGAGTCTACATGAAATGGCTTTAAGAAAAGCTGTAAGTTTGTAAACTTTAGTAGTGGAAGAACCAGAGAGTTCAAAGAATGGAGTTAAATGAGGAAGATAAATAGAAGTAGGAAGGAAATTCAATGCAACCAGAAGTTGTGATGAAACATGACATGGAAAGGATGTTGGCTGATATGGATCACAAAATGAATATGTTTCGGCTTGGCATCATAGAAAAAATAAAGAAGTAATTTTCTTCAATAATGCAAATGAAGAAGTAATTTGCATCAATAATGAAACCCCTTCAAAGAGAAGGATCTCGCAAGCATCAAAATGATATGAGGATTCATTATCTTATTTGAGAAAGGAAAGCTCAATAGATCATCGAAGAGATAGAAACATAAAGCAGAAGAAGGGGGTGCATGAGCATTGAAGATTTAGATGAAGCAAAGTGGTGCTGGAGCTCTAGCTCAAGGTTGGGATGGATGCATCATGAGTTGGCATCGATCAATAGAGGCCCAAATATATCCTAATGATGGCTTAGATTGTGATGTTTATGGGGATGGACTAGGTGTTTGTCCTTAATGGGAGATGTTGGAGGAGATACTGTTGAAAACACTTGAAAAGGATGCAGTCTATATCGAAGTTGTCGAAGAACTGAATAAATGGACACCCTAGAGATAAGGGACCCTGGCATCGTCGTGCTAGCCATAACTATCCACCAGGTTGGACACAGGGTGATGCATGCAATGATTTCCATTTAAGGAGAAATGAAGGAAAAGATGAATTGATCATGGAAATTATCAAAAGTTATCATCGAAGAATTAGCAATAAGATGACAGTTGGGAAACCGTCGCTAGCCGGATTCCCTTCGTTGAGGAAAATAGGAAGACTTGATACCTAAAGAAATTGTCCATGCCAACAATACTGAGCTATAATGGGTGGATAAACCCAATGCAAAATGTAATGAAGTATGATTGGCATATGGATGGTGCTTGAGCAGATGATAGTGTTAACTGTAGATGCTTTCCGCTCTGGAGGAATTGACTATGATGTAGTTCTACAGATTGGAGCCTGGATCCATATTGTCCTATGATGAGTTAGCTAACTGATTTTTGGAACAGTAATAGGTTCACTCGATCCAGCCTAAGGACATGATGTCCTTGGCTAATTCTGCAGCCGAGGTCCATTGAGAACTTAAAGAACTTTATGAAATGGTTCAATGCCACTTCAATGGAAGTGAAGAACCCAAGGGACGATATTGTTTTATTGGATTTGATTAGTTGAGTGAAGAAAATGGATGGATTTTGGTAGAAGGTTAAAGATGAAGAAACCTATTGTCTGGTAGGACTTTGATAGGAATGCAAACCAATTTTTGCATTTCGAAGAGGCAGATTTAGAAGAGGACGTGAGCACCATGGTCAGGCTGGACCAAGCAACATTGTGGAGAGCAATGTAGCTATTAATCAAGGTGGTGATAATAGGAATAATAAGGCTAGAAATGGAGGTAATAAGAGAAATAACCCAAATATTAGGGTTAGAAGAAAGGAAAATGTTTAGATTAAACTGCAATGGAAAATATATATAGTTAACAAACTTATTGAGAATATCTAGCTTGCGATGCAAGATACGGTAAGGTACAAATGCCTACCCTATAAAAGCTACCGAAGAGGAGAAGCACTCATGAAAATATTATAGATTCCATTGGTTCATGGACATAACACAAGTGAGTGCATACACCACAAGGACATGATCGTGGAGAAGATTTAGAAGAAACGATTCAAATAGCATGTTAGAGACCTATAAGATGGTAGACTAGGAAATGCTCAACCTCAGAGAAATATTACTCAAAGTAATGGAGAAGGGACCAATGGAGAGGATCCAAGGCCACTAAACACAAACTTGGTAATAAATACCACTTCTGGAGGTCTTCATCTTGGGGAGAAAAACTAGATTGAGATAGAGAGGTATGGGAATACACTAAATTATTCACCCAATGAGTTGTGTTATGCGATTGGGGAAGGTGCTCTCTATGAAAACTGCCATATTTCTTTACTACCCAGCGTTACATATATATAATGCTGCAGTGGTACCCAATCGATGTAGATTGATAGCTAGTCAAGTAGTGAAGAAATCAAACTCCAATAAATAACTTGTCAAATATCTCACAGCACGAGGTTAAGATATAATAATAAATGCAGATATAAAACAATTAATGAAAGTGACTAGTGGATCATATAGTAATATTATTGCTAACTTAACTTGCAGTATAACAAAAATATAACTAGCAAAGTAAGAGGTAAATAAAAAAAACACAGTAAGATTTATGCTGGTTCGGAGCACGTCTCCTACATCCAATCTTTAAGCACCTCTTAGGAATTCTCTAGCAAAGCCCTCACTTAACATGAAGAAATAACTTTACAAACTAATTGCCTGAGTACCTCACAAGACAAACATTTCTTTATAAGTAGGAAAATATCTTCGATAAGTGTTGCGTCTTCGTAACTATTTTTGTCACTCTAACTCGTACAATAATCATATAACCACTTCAATGATTAAGGAGATGAATGGACAGGGTTTAGGATTATAAATTGAATCGAATGATATGGAATTGAATACGTAGAATAAATGTTAGGGATATAGAATGATTGCTATTAGAAATCAAAGAATCAGGGTTAAATGATTGAGTAATCTGAATTGTTATTTAAATGTGAAACCACTAAGTTATATATAGGGTTGAGGAAATTCGATTAGGAGTTGCTACTATTGAGTTTGCATCCGTTAACGAAGGGTTATGATGATTTGACACTGAAGGGATGTGACTGTCAAAACAAAGATGGGAAATGACACATTTTTGGCTAAGGGTTACCGGACAAAAACTCATCTTGACTGATCGATCAATAGACCTTTTTTGGTCTAGTAAACCATGTAGAAACTTCCTTAGCTATAATTCATTTTGCCGATTTCTCGAGCCTTCAAAAAATCCAAAAAAATTCATTGATGTACTTGGATATGAAATAGAGGTGATGGAAAAGTTTCAAGTGGATTAGAGATTGTTTGAGTGGTTTTTATTTTCTACTGAAAAGACTCGACACATGGCTACGCAATACCGTACTCTATGAATATTGTTTTTTAAAGCTTTACTTTTTGTGTTTCTACGTGCCAATGATAATTTGTTAATTCAATTTTGATATTAGTTTGACTCTATACTTCATGAGGCTCTTGTCTTGAGATATATTACTCCATTTCGTCATCTCACATGCCGATATTTATAATGTAGAGGTAGTACACGATATTTCATTGCCATCATTTAAACTAAGGTTCTAACATTCTCGTCTTTTTTGATAATTACAAATACTTATATGAATTACTTTGTAAGATTAATCCCTCTGAAAAAAGGCTCCCCTAGAGAACATGAGATATTTCTCCAGTTTGTCGTCAACAATTTTTTTTCAGAAAACACAGAACCAATGTATATCACAAAATATAGAACTTCTACATATTACATGCATCATTTCGTGTAAATGCATATTGCATATGATTACAGTACTAAATTTCATTTTTCTTTTGCACGTTGACCTTATATTATGTTTTAAGCTCCACATGCATGTTTTTTTGAAAGGCAAGAGCATAAACTCATTTTATTGACTAATATACCATTACAATCAGTTACAATTCACACAACCATTATCTTGACAAGTTACAATGCCAATAATACAACCAAAAACACAAATTTAGAAACAACAATTTCAAACAAAACTGAGCCAACCATGAAGTACAATAAACTAAACTTATTATATTTATCACATGATGCAGCGAATAATCTTCATATGAGACCTGAGTTCATTTGCAGAAAAACATGATATTCAAGCTGAGGACATAAAAGGATTCAGACCAGACAGCGGATAAGCCAAATGCCAGCATTCCTTGTAATCATGAAACTTCAAATATTACCAATCTTTAAGTCCCTCAATATATTGCCATGAATCAAGTTATACAGCTGAGAAGAATTCTTGCTTCCAATACCAAATATTCTATTGTTTCTTTTAGACCTCACAACATATATCAATTTTTTAAGAAGCTTTAGCAGAAGCCTAGTTGTACGAGTCTTCCATCTAGTTGCTTTGAATACATTAAACCATTCAATTGAACTAATAGCTGAAGGCTTATAAAATCCACCATTAGATAATAGCCTATACCATATTTGATAAACAAAAGGACATTCAAAAAATAAATGAGTATTAGTTTCAGATTCTGATTTGCAAAAAACACATAAATCCTCTGAAATAATACCCATTCTACAAAGCTTGTCCTTAGTATTCAAAGCATTTGCCGTCACTTTCCACAATAACAAATTTTCTTTTGCAGTACATCCAGTTTTCCAAATTCTTAAACGCCAAGGGAACTCAGAAACATTTTGACAAAGATAGTTATAAACAAGCCTGATAGAATGATTTGTACCCTTCCCTGACCAGATTAGAGCATTATCACTAATTATACTTGGATAACTGGTAATGAGATTCCACAAATTTCTAAGCTGAAAGGAGCTGGAATAAGGTAATACTATACAATCATCATGTATAAATTCATCAACTCTAGCTTCTTCTGAAATTCCTGAATTCCTTCTCAAGTTATAATCTACTAGAGTACTTAAGATCAGTCCCTGTTTAGCCTATGGAGAATGCCAGAAAGATAGTCCTTTAATCACTGCATAACTACATTGTATGAATGGTATGAAAGTTTCCCTAAGTTTAAGTATACATCTCGAACTCCGGCTACAATTTTGTGGTATTGACAAAGTCCAAAAATTCCTATTGCCAATAAGATTCTCATTAACCCATTGAGACCATAAGTTCTTATCAGTTGCAAAGATCTTGTTGAAATACACTGAGATAGCTTTATTTTAGCTTCATGAGTCCATATCATATTGATCACATAATATATTTATGTATGTATGTATTTGTATGTGTATGTGTGTGTGTATGAATTCATTTTGAGCAAAACACGATTTATATACTATATTATTTCATGAATTGAGAGTATTCCTAATTCTCATCGAAATTTTATGAAAGTATTTTCGTTTAATGGGTTAGTGAAGATGTCAGCACTTTGATTTTCAGACAGTACAAATTCTAATGAAATTGTTTCTTTTTCTATGTTGTTCAGTAAAATGTGATGATGGATATCCATATTTTTTATTTAATTGATTTATTGGATTTTTGATAAATTAATAGTGTTAGTATTATCATAAAATAACGAAGATTTTCTTAAGATATCTTCGAAACCTTGAAGTCTTTGTTGCATGTATATGAATTGAGCAAATGCCAAAGCAGTAGAATATATTCTGTTTCACATGTCGGGGGTGAGACATAATACTATTTCTTACTATACCACGATACTAGAGACCATCCGATGAAGTGACATGTATCACTCGTACTTTTGCTGTCCATCCTATATCCTACAAATTCAACATCGTTGTATGATACTAACTCGAAAGGACATTTTTTTGGGTAGAAAAGTATGTATTCTCTAGTGTCGGTTAAGTAACGCAAAATTTATTTCATTGCTAGCAAATGTGATTATTTGGGATTTGCTTTAAAGTGTGCACACAAGAAAACATTCATCATTATGTATGGACGAACAGAAGTACAATGATCCTATCATACTTCTGCATGCTTTTTGATCTATGCTTTTACAATTTTTAACTCTATCTAAATGTACTATAGTATTCATAGGTTTTGGTTAACATGATCTATTTTCCATACCAAAATGTTAAGTAAATTATCAAAGTATTTTTCTTGATTTATGAAAATACCATTGTTTAACTTTTTAATTTGTAAACCAAGGAAATATTAGAGTTCACCCATATGAGACATTTTGAATTCACTTTTCATTATGTAAGAAAATTCGTTACATAAATGTTCATTTGTAGAACAAAAAATTATAACATTACATACATCTATATATTTAAAATATCTTCGTTTAACAAAAAGATTTTTGGATTCTTTCCCTATTTCAAATACATAAGTTATAAGATAGACTTTCAGTCATTCATACCAAGCACGAGGTGCTTGTTTTCGATAATACAGAGCTTTCTTAAGTTTATAGACACGATTAGGGAATTTTTCATGTGAAAACAGTGGAGGTTGTTCTAAAAACATGTTTTCTTTAATAAAACCATTTAAGATTATACTTTTAACATCTATTTCATATAATTGAAAATTATGCTGATAGGAGAATGCTAATAAGATACATATTGCTTTTAGTTTAGCTACAAGAGCAAATATTTCTTAATAGTTTATCACTTCTTCTTGATTATATCCTTATGCAATTAGCCTTGCTTTATTTTGGATTTTATTTCCATTTTCGTCAACTTAGTTTTTATTAACCCATTTTTTCCTAGAGACTGTTTGATCATTTGATCTTGGAACTAATTTCTACACATTATTCCCTTCAAATTGATTTAACTCTTCTTCCTTTTGTCAAAATCCAATAATTGTCTATAGCAGCTTCTATATAGTTATTTGGTTCAATATTGGGTATGAAAGCAACTTAACCCATTTGCGTTAATTGTCTTCGTACAACAACTTTTGTATTAATATTGCTAATTAAATTATCTAATTAGTGATCTTCTAATAATTTATGTGGTGATTTTTAATAATTATTATCCAGATTAATAGATTTAACTTGCTGATCATTTGAAGTAGGTAGCACTAGTGGTTCAGTAATTTTAGTGTCTCCATCATCATCTGTATTAATACTAAAGTTTTCTCAAAAGACACATGTAATGTTTTCCTAATTATATTAGTTCTCTTTTTAAATACTATATATGATTTACTTTTTTATGAATATCCAACAAAGATTCCTTCGTTAGCTTTCAGATAAAACTTCCCAAGTGGGTCTTTAATGTTTATGATAAAGAATTTAAAGCCAAATTTTTTAAAATGCAATGCTTTAGTTTTTCTTTCAAAAAAGAGTTCATAAGGCGTGTTTTTAGTTAATACTCTCAAAGAAATATGATTTAGAATATAACAAGCTATAGCTACTGCCTCAGCGTAGAAGTTTATTGGTTGATTAATATTGCTTAAAAGTGTTCTAGCACAATCCAATAAAATACAATTTTTCTTTCTACAACGCCTTTTTTTTATGGAATTCTTGGAAAGAGAAATTACGACTTATACCCTTTTATTGTAAAATTTTTGAAAAATTTCGTTCTCAAATTCACTTCCATGTGCTAATACTCTTAATTTTTAAATCTTTTAGCTTTTATTTACATTTAGCAAAAATTTTAAAAGACTCAAAAGTGTTAATCTTTTGTTTTGAAAAGAAAGTCCAGGTATATCATGAAAAATCATCAATAATAATAAGAACATATCTATTGTGATTTATTGATCAAATTTGCATAAGGCAACGTAAATTATGGTGCAATAGTTCTAAAATTTGTTTTGTATAAATCTCAATTTTAGCTTTAAAAGATGACTTTTGAACTTTTCCTTTCTGAAAAGCATCACATAAATTTTTAACTTTAAAATTTATCTTTGGTATATCTCCTACAATACCATTTTTTTCTAATT
The DNA here is from genome assembly GCA_030765085.1 of Allium cepa. NCBI lineage: Eukaryota > Viridiplantae > Streptophyta > Magnoliopsida > Asparagales > Amaryllidaceae > Allium > Allium cepa. Next base: position 186,074,902 of record CM060937.1, on the reverse strand, counting down.
TTTTTATATTTCTAAAATTAAAATGACAAAACCTTTTACGCCAAATTCAAGGGTCACTTGTATCAGCAACTAAACATATATTGTTATTGTGCCTTATTTCCATATATAAAATATAAATATTACGATTTCTTATTCCTTTAAAAATTTAATTATTATTTTTGCCAAAGTTTTACACTTATCTTTTTCTAAAATTATTTCAAAACCTTTGTTGCGTAATTGACTAATACTTAGAAGGTTATGTTTCAAATTGTCAACCAAATAAACATTAGTAATTATTAGAGAGTTAGATATACCGGAAGAAGATATGTCATATTGCCCAATAACATAGCCTTTTGAGTTATCTCCAATGTTGACTGCGTCGCCGTACGTGTATGATATATTTGTTAGCATTTTTGCATTTCCAGTAATGTGCTTAGAGCATCTAGTATGGAGAATCCATTTCTCCTTTTTATGTTCGAGTACCTACAAAGAATGGAAAATATTTTATTAGTACTCACTTCATATGTTATGGTCCTAGGGATTAGGTTGAAGGTGTCATACCATACTTTAATAGTCTTTTTATAGTCTACTTTTGGTTGACTATTCATGGGTTTCCTAAAATTAGTATATAATGCAACATACTTAGGTTATGGTCTTCGTTTATTTGATTTCTAAATCCTAAACTATTCTTATTATTTGTAGGTTTTGATATATAAATGAAATGAGACAAATTCCACTTACTTTTATTGAATATAGAAATATTAGTAGATAAATCATTTATTGTATTTTCTAATATAACCTTGTCATTAGTTAAAACATTATCACTATTTAAATCTTTTGCTTCACCTTCCAAAATATCAATAGTTTCTTTAAATCACTATTATCATTGGACAGAACTAAATTCTTGTTTTTAATAGATTGAATATCTTCACTAAAATCATGGTTTTACAAAGAATTTGTAATTTTAAAATTTCCTCTTCTAAAATTACTTTTTCATTCTTAAGCATTTCATTTTCTAATTCTAATCTATTTATCTTACTTAAACATTATTGATGAACTTTTATTAAATTCCTAAATGTATCATCTAATTCTAAAGCTACTTCTATAACATCTTCAAAAGATAAATCATAAAGTACCTCATATTTACTGGTCATAAAACACACATTAGCTTGCATTCCATCGTTGCCGCTGTCACTACCACTTTCACTTAAAAATGCCTCATCCAATGTCACTTGGAAAACATGTTTGCTTCATTTTGAATTCATTTCATTTTGAATCTTTATAAAGCTTTTCTTGTCTTTATTTAGTTCAGGACGATCTTTTCTCATGTGTCTAAATTTGTCACAACCGTAGCATTGAGAGAGGATGTATCATTTGAGTTGTTAGACTCTTGCTTTGGAACCATCTTGTTGAATTTTCTAAATTTGTTGTTATTCTTGGCAAAAAACACTATATCTTCTTCATCAAGCTCAGAATCATCATCATTGCTAACCTAAAATATAATACTATATTTTTATTTGGCTAGTTCTTTTTCAACTTGTAGGGTTAGCTTCGTAAGACATTAATTTGCAGATTAATTCTTCTATTTTAAGTGCAAAAAGATCATTACTTCTTCTATTGAAAGTACTTTTCCTTCCCATTCGCCAGTTAAAGAATTTATAATGTGTCATACTAAGTGAAAATAAGCAAAAATAACTCCTACTGCCACAAGATCGTGCCGTATGGCTTGAAACCTAGAATACCTATCTATAATACTCTTATTAGGTTTGATTTTAAAAGAGTGAAATTGATTATTTAATAAGCTAATCTTGGTATGTATAACTTTGGTTGTACCTTTATGGGTGACTTGTAGCATTTTCCAATATCATACGTAATTTTACATATCGTAATTCTAGAAAATTCATTTTTATCTACTGAGTAGCATAAAACATTCATTGCTTTAGCATTATTGGAAGCTGTAGGTTCCCATGTAGTTTCACTAGTCAAGACTTTTCTATGTGCGATAGTCACCCTAGCCTTCCTTCTGAGCCAGGATCAAACTCAGATGTCAGACTATGATTGGGCCCTATAGTCTTTTGAGCATCTTTCTAGGTACTCATTGTAGTAGCAGGTGCTTCATACTGAGATTGAGTAGCTAGAAAGATATTAAGAACACTTAATTCCATAAAAACTTTCATACGCGTAGCCTAGTATATATAATTAGAACTAATAAAAATGGAGGATGCGCAGTGGACTACCCTTCTTGAAATTTTTTATAACATACGTTTGCCATAATGATATTCAAAATACAATTTTGAAAAAAATCCTTGCTTTGGTACCAACTGAAAGTGACCAATGGATTGTATACTAATATTATGGCTAATTTAAATTATAGTATATCATAAATATAACTAGCAAAGTAATAAGTAAGTAAAAGAAGACATAGAGATTAATATTGGTTCGAAACTGCTCTCCTATGTCTAGCACCTAAGCACCTCTTTGGAATCCTTTAACAATGCCCTCGGTAGACCCAAAGGAATAGGTTTACAAACTGACTGCTTGACCACCTCTCAGGACGTACTTTCCTTCATTAGTAGAAAAATATTTTTGACAAGGGCTATGTCTTCATACATTAATTTTATCACTCTAACTCATACAATAATCCTAACCACTTCAATAATCAAGTCGATGAACGAGCAAGGTTTAGGATTGTAGATTGACTCGAACGATGTGGAATTCAACAGACAGAATGAATGCTAGGATATCATAATGATTTCTATTAGAAATCAAAGAATTAGGGTTAGAAGGTTCGGTAATCAGAATTTTTATTTGAGAGTGAAACCACTAAGCTATATATATAGAGATGAGGGGATTCGATTAGGAGTTGCTATTATTTAATTTGTAGCCCTCAATGAAGGATTACAATGCTTTGAAACTAAAGGGATGCTACTATAAAAAAGAGACGAGAAATGACACACTTTTGGCCTAAGGTTACTGGCTAAAATCTCATTTTGACTGGTCGACTGGTCAAGTTCCACTGGTCTATAGGTTGACCTGTTTTTGGTCTAGTAAAATATAGGTAGAAACTGCCTTAGCTATTGTTAATATTATCTGTTTATCGGGCCTTCGAAAAATATGAAAAATTCATTGATGTACTTGAATATGAAACAGATGTAATGTACAAGTTTCAAGTGGATTGGAGATTGTTTGAGTGGTTTAACAAGTTTCTACTAAAAAGGCTTGATGCATGACTACACAATGCCATACTTTATGAATATTGTCTTTTAAAGCTCCACTTCTTGTGTTGCTGCTTGTCAATGATAATTTGTTGATTCCATTTTGTATTAGCTTAACTCCATATTCATAAGGGTCATGTATTGAGATATATAACTCTATTTCTTCAGCACATATGTTGCTTCTATATTGTAGAGCTAGTATAGAATATAACATTGTGATAATCAGAACTAAGTTTCTAACAAGTGAAACAATATATACCTGAAATATAGCACATAATCAAAGTGGAGTAGGTTCATTGCAGTTATACAATATGTTAACCCAAAAAATGGATCAACATCCTGAATTGAGCGTGAAAGAACTAGCCATGTTCTAGAAGAGCAATAATGCAGAGATTATATGTAGAAAAAGTAGAAATTGTAAGAAGATAAGAAGGTTTTTATAGTGGTTTGGCTGTTAACAAAGCCTACGTCCACTTTATAACTTCTATTATTGACTAATTACTATTACCAGGTGAATTGTATTACAAAGTCATTGAATATCCTAAGTTAGACTAAGTCCCCAATGCTAGAGTTCACAACAGAATCGCGATAAACTCCTTGGATGACGATCGTGAGGGAGGAGAATAGTGAAGAAGGTTTTCTACAGAGTTCCAGTAGCCGGTCCAGAGGATCCTCTTTATGTTGTAGACATGTGAGTATTTATAGAGGTTGGAGAGCATTAGGCTAGGCCTTCTTGCCATATGCTTGCAAACGACTATAGGAAAGCACACTGCAAATTTCTTCACGAACCGAGCTAACTTGATGGATCGCTAGCGATCCATAGCTTCTGATTTGATTGCAATCCAACATCTTCAGATGCTTCACCTTGACTTCTACCTTAAAAAATCATGGAAACCTGGTGAGATAGTATGGATTGTAAGCGATCCATAGCATATGGTTTGCTAGCGATCCATATACTTAGCCGATTTCTGGACTTTGTCTTCTAGGGAGCATTTGTTTTCTCGTGTTGGTGTCATCCATGTAATTCCATAGCATGTTGCCTTGTTTAAATAATGGTCCGCAAAATGGTTGTATTAGACTGCTGATTGAACTACGTTGCTTGGAATGCTATGAAACTTAGTAAGTATTCTTAGAAGAAGTAATAGATCATAATGCAAGAGGCTTTGACAACCCGTAATGCTTTCTTTTGGATTGCTAGCGACCCATGGATGAAGGATCGCTAACAATCCATCAACTTAGTGGATTTTTGGCTTGTTTCTCTTAAGTTACATTGGCTTGTTCTTTTGTTCATGTTTCAAGACGTTCTGGCTTAATCTGGATGTTCTAACTCATGTTGGACTCTGCTAAGTTAAAAACCCAGTTAACAGTTGCTCTCAAAGTACGCCTTTTGAATGAAATGTGTGCTATGTTTAAAATCAAGTTCCTTTGTCCATTCTTGGATAATTGAGTTTTTTAGCTGCTTTAGCCTTGATGAATCGTGCAGTTCCTTTGATTCTTTTGCCAATCACAAGTCGTTCTAAACGAGTTACAGCCTAAGATTTTAGACCCTACCCAAGTGTAATCTATACATCACAATCATTCTGATTTCATTTGGAGTTATTACATCACATATTTCTAACAATCCTATATTTATTCGGGATTTACATCATTATCATTTTGCTTCTCATTCAGAGTTGTCACATCATATATCAAAATCATATCATGTATCAGAATAACATCATATATCAAAATCATCCTGTTTTCATCCCAAATTTACCCGTTTTATTCTATTTATAAGGCCTTCAAATCTTTTATTAATTAAAATCAGTTCGGCCTCTCGAGAGCATTTAATGTTTAGTTTACTGTTTATGTTAAGGGGAATGATCTTTCTGGATCGTTTGTTTATTAATTTATAATGGATTAAATAGGCCCATTCGCTCGTCAGTAAGGGGATTTACTTCTTGCACTATGGTCCCGTCTCTTTGATTGGGACTCTAAGGCGATCAATATCTATAAGTCCATCTAAAGGACTTGCACCTTGCACTCCGGTCCCGTGTCGGGACTCTAAGTAGATAAATATCGTACAAGTCCATCCACTCTCTTTTCTAGCAAGAGGACTTGCACCTTGCACCCTAGTTCCATTTTCGGTACTCTGTGGCGTTCAATATCAGTCATCATAACTAATATGGATTTTTCAAATTTTATATATTTAAATCAAAACAAATAAGCAAAAATCAAATAACCAGGAATTAAAACAAGAAGAAATCCTAAATTTTCTCTTCGGAGGTTATTATTCTTCTAAATAGTCATCTCAGGCATCCGATCCAGAGCGTGCCTAGGGACTATTCATGACCCCATACATGTATAAAGGGCCTATGGTTATTATTGCCTAAATATCGAAAGAAAAGTGTGGAAAATAAACGAAAAAGCAAAGCATAGGAGTTGGATCCGATTCCCATCTACTCTGATCATCGGATAATTTGTCTTGGCTCAAATCCTTGGATGTTTCTTGATGGATTTGCGGCGGATGGTGGTTGTTCTTGCAATTCTACCACATTTTTGTTCCTGATGTACCGTGGTAGCTAGTTGTTCCGAATCAGTTCTTCTATTAGATCACGAAGGTGTCGGCACTCATTCGTTTCATGCCTATTCAGCTCATGCAAGATGCAAAACCTTCCAAATCTTTTCTCTCGATTAGTGGGCTCCCGCCTAGGTGGCCTTCAGTAGAGATTCTGCCCTATATTATCCAAGTATATCCTCTCCATGGTTTCGGTCAAGTCATTGTACGAAGAGAGTCTGGGCTCCTTCCTTTATCGTTTCGGATCCTCGAAATCATCATCGGTTTTCCTTTTCACATTGTCTTTTCCAATTCCAGCTCTGGATGGTCCTCTGTCCTCTATGCGTTTATTTAAAAATCCATATCTTCATCTTCGGCTTCAGCGTTTTCCTGACGCAAATATCTCTCAATTTCATAGTAGAATTCAACAAGATCCATTGGTGGATCCTTTTTTAATGCAACTTTGAAATTAGTCGTACTCTGACCCCAGATACTGCTGCCATTAGGATAAATGATGGATCGGGATTGTCGACCGCAACTGCCGTCACATTGAGTCTTGTTAAATAACTTCTTAAGGGCTCTCTGGGATTTTGTTTTATGTTGGAAAGCATAAGTCCATTCCTTACTTGTGGGACATGAACACTGAACTGTCTTAAGAACTTGCTTCACAAGTCGGTCCATGTGCTTATGGACCAATTTTCCAACTGTTGGAACCACATTGCAACCAAATCCGTTAAGTATACTAGAAAGAACTGCCCCATTACATCCTCAGAAGTACCAAACACTTCCATATGTTGGATATGTCTCATCATATGAATTGTCAAATATGTCTTCCCGTCGTACGTTTCTAGCTTCGGAAGCTTGAAATGTGGAGGATTTGTCGCATTACGGATATTAGCAGTAAACGGATTCCTGTTCACATCTTCCAAACCTTGATTTTGGGGGTCCTCCTCTGCTAAACCTTCATACCAATTCAACAATTTGGTTCTCACCACCTAATGAAGGTCTCCTCCTAAAACAATACTTTGGCCCTTGTTACGATGAAGGTATCCCGAGATGCACTCTTTAGGCCCCCCGACTGTGTTTTAATTCATAATTCGAGCTTCATTTAGACCTACGTTCCTTCAAGGAAGTTCTCGTACATAGTCTTCTATCGATTGCATCCTAGTATTTGGATTAGCTCTGCACCACCTGTCCCTGGAGTTGCAACAGTCACTCCGGCATTGGGATTGATTTCCATGTTGACTCCAGCATTGCCCCCAAAAGTTTGATTCCTATTCCTTGTAGATCTAGCCATTGTTAATTGTAACATCCTGGAATTTTTAACACGGGATTTGTGAACATTTAATTCATTTTAAATGTTTACTATGGGTTTAAGATTTATTTTGAACTAAAAGGATTGGTTTAAATCATAATAACAAGTTAAAATTTCTAAGGTGGAAATTTAATTTGAAATTGAACAATAATAATTTAATATTAGGATTGGGTTAATTGGTAATTCGGAGTGTAAATATAGATAAAAATGGTTTTAAAAATTTATTTTGAATTATTTGAGTGTAAATAGCGTGGTGGGAATTTTAGAAGAATTTTAAAGTCGATAAATTAATAATTGGGATTTTATATCAATTTAAAAATGAATTCAATATTATTAAAATGCAATTTAATCAGATTTTGGTCCGGAATGAGTCAGAATGATTTTTAACGTGGTTATAAATTTTATATGATTTATTGTTAAGTTAATAAAATTTTAAAAGCGACATTTTATGCGTTGTCGTAAATTTCGAAAATCGCCCGATTAGATAGACGAGTTAAAATAGCCTTCCGGGGGCACAGTCTCGGAATTTGACGAAACCAGTTCCATTAGATCCGTAATAGTTAGTTATTATCGGATTTCAATTTTCGTAGCAATCGGAGTTGTCTTTTGACCCCGGCAGCTCGAAACGCATCGAAATCGTTTTAATCGATTTAATTTGAAATTGATCGTTTAATTCCGTAACTCGCACGTGCGATCGAATTAGCTTACGAAACATGTTCCATTGTGTCCGGAACGCGGAAAAACCCTAGGATTGCCTGTCGAAACGCGTAGATTGGAGGTCGTTTGCATAAGTTGTTAAATTGGGAATTATATTAATAAAATAAGATTAAACCAATATTATATAACCAATATCTTTACTATCCTCAGGCCGCCGTTCTTAGCTTTCCAATGGCCGATATTTCTCCTCCTTCTCCTCCAATTTTCACTCAATCCATAAGCTTTCACGAAAAGTTTCCAACTAATAAATCGAAGGGGGTGTAGAGATCTACGATGTGTGCGGGTGTGATTGAAATTAGCGAAGCGAGGACGATAGGAGACGGTCGCGTTCGTCACGCGTTAATGCACGCATCTCGAGGTCAGGGTCTGACCGAGCTTGTCCGCCTTCAAGCCATGGGTGTGCGTGGGTTAGAGCTTCGGAATGAAAGCGTTCGATCGAAGTATAGACGATCGACGGTGATGCAGTTGGGAGCCCTAGGTTGCGTGTATATGGGTTCTTTCGCCAGGGTGATTCGTGCGTGGGGAAGATGGTGTGGACGGCCTTGATTCCACTTAAGGGAGTGACGGCTGTGATTAGTTTTGGGTAATATAAATTAAATAAAAGGAAACTGTTTTAAATTTATATCGAAACTTTATAATATTGTAACTCAGTCATACGTATTCAGAATTCGACGAATTCGGTAGCTCCAGAATCGCAGAAGAGAGTACTACGCAGTGGTGTAGATCCGGAGTCATTCCGGGCAAGTAGAAATTTGAGTTAAATTGAACATCGTTCGGTTTAATTTAAATTTCGAACGCTCGCCGAAACACATGGTGAGTTAATCTCACTCACATCTGGATATTGGCTGATTTAAATAATAAATATTTAAACATCTGTGTGATTGGTTGCATATTATTGTTATTATCAGTCTGGATTGATATTTATATATGTGATGTGCTAATATTTGTGGATGTAGGGAAAACAGGTTGGAGGGATCCAACTGGATTCCTCACAATGTAGTAATATTTTTATAGTTGATGATGATGCCTGTTATATATTGTGATTGATAAATTTGGGATTAAATTGTATTGTGAAATTGTGGGATAAACTATAAGCCCAGGATGTTAAATTATAAAGAAATTTGGAGTTTTAATTTTAAAGAAATTAAATTGGATTTTCAAAAGAATTTAAGAAAATTTATAAATAAGGAATTTAAAGGAATATAAAAATTAGAATCTGTTTGGGTGGAAAATTGGAATGAAATTTGTATTGGAATATTGCTGAGTAAATTATAAATCCATAATTAATTATAAATGGAGGAATTGAATTCTAGAGGAATAAAAGATATTGTTAAATAATGAATTTTAAAGAATTAAAATTTGAAATTATTTAGAAGGGAAATTGAAAATTTGTAAAATCTGGAATGATAAACAAAGAGAAATGTTATCAATTGATAATGTGAAAGTAAATTTATGTTATTAAACCATAAAACTAAATTGAAATAAATCGACAGAAATCGTGAGAAGGATTTCTGTGATGTTTAAGTGGAAATGAGATTCCTTGGGATAACCAAGTTCGAGTTTAAACTGATTTTATAAAAATAAATTTTTAAAAATTCAAACTTGTTTAAAAGTGTGTCTGGAAATTATTATTTTAAAATAATTATTAATAATTAGCAATAGTAAATTTTATAAATACCTTAATAATTATTTTTACAGATGGATTTGTTTAAAAGACTAGTTTTGGACTTAAGTCATTTGAAATGAGTATTTATCTTATTAAAAACACTACTTTTAAATTTTAGTTATTAAAAACCTTATTTAAAATCAAAGTTTATATCTTAATAAATGGTTTTACTGTACATATTTTGAAATTATATTTTGGGTAAGTAACTTGAAGTGAATTTACGTATTTTAAAGTATATTTCAATATAAAATGTTTTTAACTGTTTCCAAACTAAGTTGTTTTGAACTTGGTTATTCCAGTGGAAATATATGGTAAAGGATTTACCTTGTAAAGGAAGAGTTTTGGGAAATTGTTTTCAAATGAGTTTTGAAACTTTGGAAATATATCTTGTAAATATATTTGGGTAAATAAATAATATGGGAATTATTTATGGTGTGATGGATGTTTATGGATGTTTATGAATATAAATTGATAGTTAAATCACCGACTATCAATATTGGACAATGCGTTGATCATTTCGAAGAGACCGGGATCGAGATTTATTTCTCGAAAACCACTTCGATTCGATTTGTACGTTTCGTGCGAAAAACGTGTTCGGAGTCAAAGATGGAGCAGTGAAGTGCCAGGGCTAGTCGCTACTAATCCTGAGGATATTTCCAAAATGGATGTAGTAGGAATAGTGCCTTCGGTTCTGTTCGGACCCGGGACAGACTTGTATGGACGAATGCTTGCGAAACATCGTCAGGTGGACGATGGGCATTCTAAGTGAAAACGTTCTAAAGGTAACGCTTAGCCTCAAGCCTCATCAACCGGGAATGACTGAAAATCAGGGGATATGCAGCAAGGTTAGGTGGGTCATGCCCAAGCCGGACAAGATATTTCCCCTGTCTAGATGTCCCTTATATATATTTCGGCTTAGTGGGTGGTTGGTCGCGCCAACCATGGGGTTTATCTTGTTCGGGACTGTTCAGTAAGGAATGGTTTCGCCCTTGTGTTGCAGGGGATGAAGGGAGTAATCCTCGGTACGGTGATCTAGGCCCCGTACTGTGACAGGTGGTACCCCAGTGCCTAGTCATTGTTGGAAATCCATTCTCCCTACGAGCCTTGTACGAGTTTTGTTTGTATTACCCACTTTTGTGGCTAGTAGCTGGAATTTAATCATGCAACAATTTCGGCTATTTTATAAGTATTTGTAAATAGACCCTATTATAATATTAGAGGATTTCTATAAAAAGTGTTTTAGCTATCGTAAGGTAAAAACCCGACATGTTTATTTGTGGCGTGGTCTTACGAGATGCTTTTGTTTTCAAAGGATTTTTGAAATTTTAATAATCAATTTGAATGCATTATTATCAGCTGGTATTCCAGACTGACTCGGGTGTTATTTCATTATAATGCTCGGGTCAGACCGAGTATTATTTGTTCAGGATAGGATGCTATGGAGTAGGAATGGAGCTGGAGTCGGAGACGTATTATATGTACCTATATATATATATATATATATATATATATATATATCCGCTGCTGTGATTGTATGGTAGGTCTGATTTGTGATTGTTGATGTATGAGATACTCTGATGATATGATGTATAAACAGTAATAGATTTCATTTTGTGTAAAGTTCTATATTTACTATTATAGTTTATTCTGCTGCGACTGTGAGATTCTGATATAGTTTAGTTTCTTCTTCTTCTATCTCTTCTTCTTTAACCCTAACGGTTCATAATTCTGTGCCACTTGAGTTAATAGAGGTAGAATAGTGTTGATTCAAGGGGTACGGATTTGCGGGCTGTCACACTTGGTATCAGAGCTTAGGTTGGCGACAACCTAGGCTTTGGTGGGGAAATTACTCATTAAATAAAGTCAATAGTACTCTATAATGAGTTGAGCATATTAATAGATATGAGAGCGTACTTGTTAGTGGATATAAAATTGTTTTTATATATATACTGTGTTGACTTATCGGTTGAGTGTTTATGAATTCTGGTCGGTGCGGGAAGTACAACCGTATCGATAGGGGTTTCTAAACTCTTGAACAAGATAAACTGACATAGTATTGTTTTTTTAAAAAGTGGGTAAATGAAATAATTTTACCCAAAAATTATATTTTGATATAAAAGGAATAATTTTCTGACATTATATATATTTGGATGTTTGGTTGCTAATATTAAAAATCAAATAAGAATCTTAAGTTAATCTTAAATTTGAAATGGTTATAATCAAATAAATTCTGTAAGTATAAATTATACAGAAGAAAATAACTAAATTTGAACTAAACCAGAATTTAAATCCCGGAGATTTTGAAAAGGGTTTTAAATGTATCGAAAACAATGTTTGGAAATTTTAAATTCCTGGGAAAGTTTGAAATGTTTTCTAAGGTGTTTGAAGGGTATAATGGAATATTGATTTGGGTAATATGTTTGAATGGAAAACTATTTTGAAATGAATTAGGGAAAGTAAGGAGCATTGAACTCACTTCAGTCGTTGGAAAATAATCCTGATGATGCTGGCCACATCATTAGAATTCATTTTCGAGTTTCTTAAGTGATGGATTGCTTCCCTAATATTTGGTTATGGTATTGTTTGGACTAGTTGAGTATAACAGTTGTTTTGAACATTCCAAAAATGGGGAAATTTGTTTTGGTATAAACAAATTGTTTTGGAAAAAAATCTGGAGATTTGATTGATATATCAAATAGGTATATATTTGATGTATTTCAAAATGGTTTTGAAATAAAAACCGGGTAAAATGAATTCTGGGAAAATTCTAATTAAATAATGTGAAAAGTTGAAATGAATTAACTATTGAACTTATTAAGTGAAGTTGATATCTATAAGAAGGAAGAAATGAAATTTTAATCTTGGAATTAAAAATTTTACTTGAGTAATTGGAAATGAATAAAATATATTGAAGTAAGTAGAAAATTCGAATATAACTTGGATAAGTTAAATAAATGGGACTTAGAATTAAATTGATTTGGGTTGAATTAAAATGTAAGTGACTTTGAAATTGTGGGTCATTGTGTAATGGATTGTACCCATAAGCTATTAAGTGCTATACTTATAATCTGCAATGTGGATTTAAAATTTGCAGAAGATTAAGATTGAAAAATTATAACTTTGAAATTGTGATTATAAGATGTAAATGGAGTCAAATGAGCAATATAAACTTCTAAATAAGTAAGTTGGTGAACTTATATAAATAGATATGAAATTATAATCACAATTTGGAAATAGTTGAATGGTATAGTGAGTCCAAACTTAATCTCAAATGAAATGTAAATTGAAATAAGGTAAAGTGAGATATAAAGGAAATGAATGAACTTAAATTAGAAAACAAGCTTTGAACTTGTATATGGAGAATTAAAATTGAGAATTTGAAATTGAATTAAATCTAAATGAATTAAAATTAGATTGAATTGGATTTAACTTCAATCGAATGGAATGGAGATGGAATTATATTTTATTAAAAGTAAGATTCAATTGTGTTGTGAATAAATATGAATGGAATTAAAACCTAATATGGGTTAGGTTAGAGACTAATTGAATTACAATTAAATGGAATTTGCTTATTATAATGAATAGAATTTTGATGATTGATCAAAAATTGGAAAGTAAATAAAAATCCAATTGTGGCATGGGATTTAAATTTGTGGTGACAAATATTGAAGTGTAGATGAAAAATGGAATTAGATTATAACGGGTGATGGTTTGGATTGTAAATAAATTCAAATGAGTGAACTAATTTAAATTTGTTTCTTTTCTAATAAAATAAGTCTAAAATGGATTTAATAAATAGGCAAAGTGCATTAGAGTTTGTTAATGAATTGGAATTTGATTTGGATGAGAATCAAATGAAAATAAAAATTTGATTTATAAGAAGATAATGGAGATATTGTAAAGAAAGCTTAAGCAAATTAAATAATTGTGGTTAAGCTGAATGTTAAAGCTAGTGGGATTAAAATTGTAAATGGTTTGATTTGGTAAGAATCGATTAAAATGGAAACAAATTGAGATATTATAGAATTGAAATCATTTAAGAAGATGATGAGATGGTTATTTTTAAGCTTATGGAATAGCTTTAAATGAAATTTGTTTGGGAAAATAAAATTTTGAATGCAAGCAAATGACTTTTAAGATAGTTATTATGATGAAGAAGTACTATATGAGATGTAAATAAGAATGGAATGACTGATATAACTAAAAATAATAATATCATAATAGTAATAATAATAATATAATAAACATAAACTTCAAATGATTAATAAATTTGAAAAGTGAAAATAAGAATTGATGTAATAATTGAAATGGAATAAGCATGCTTGGATTATGAAACATGCAGAATTGAATAAAATTAATATCAATCTAGACTGGAATTAATTTTAAAAGGGTGTAAGCTGAAGTGATGATTAATTGCTTGAATGGCATGAAAATTATATGTATTCGGAATTGAGATGTTTAACAAGCAATTGAAATTGATTTTTGAATAAATTGAACTGAATTGGAATCTAATTCAAAGAGTTTGTAAATGAACACAAGTGAGTTGGTTTCAAGAAGCATATGGAATTGATTTTGAATCAATTGGAATGAATTAACATTTTAATAAGCAATGTTTGCATATGAATGGAAACGAATTATAAAAGAAATGCAAATGTTTCAAGTTTAAAATAAAATTTGATTGTAAATCAAATTAGGAATATAAGTTAAAATAAGGAAATATAAGTAAGGCATATATTAATCATATTGAAATAGAAATGAATTGGTTGTGATTAATATAAATGGTATATAATGAACTTGAATGTAAATCATTCAAGTGAAATAAAATAAAGTTGGTTTGGATGAAATTAGAAAGGGTTATAAATCTTGGTAAATGGATTTAAGTATAAATGTAAGTGAATCATAATTGCAAATGTTGCAAATTGAAATAAAACTTGCTTGGTGAATCAATTTGAAAATTGGGTAAAGTATGAATTGGAATTGAAAAACTTGTTTGTAAATCTTTTGTGTGAAATAAAATGGAATTCGGAATTAGAAAGGGAACTTTATGCATGCTATAAAATATGGTTTACTTATGAAACCATGCAAATTATTGTTTGGATTATGAAATGGATATGTCGGCTTATATATATATTGGAAATGTTGTTTAAAAGTTCATATCTTTGAAAACTAATGGGTTTGTTGAGTATAGTACAGGTGCGGGAGGCGTTCGGGAGAGTTGGAGCGCGTATATGAGTAATATTTGCCGCTTGCTTTTAAATTTTGCTGAAAAGGTACGCCTACGCAAATAAAATTGGGAAAATGATATATATATATATATATTGTGATATATTTTGATTTCCGACCGTGTGGGTCGATGTATATATATTTGTGTGTATCGCGATATCGCGAAAGCTCCTCCGTACAGGGGAGACTCTAACAAAAATTTTCGAAAATTTTGGGAGTTAGAAATTTTTTGGGAATTTTGAAAATTTAAATTAACTTGGAAAGTTATAAGTTAAAAGTAAAGCTTTAGAGAAATGAAGCGCATGGGTTTGGGATTGAGCTAAAAAATTTTTGGAAAGTGTATATAAATTTTAACTAGAAAAAAAAATCGGGTTAAGTTAATGAGTGTAGGAACATTTTCTACCTTAGCAAATTTCGGGGACGAAAATTTTATAAGGGGGGATGAATGTAACATCCCGGAATTTTTAACACGGGATTTGTGAACATTTAATTCATTTTAAATGTTTACTATGGGTTTAAAATTTATTTTGAACTAAAAGGATCGGTTTAAATCATAATAACAAGTTAAAATTTCTAAGGTGGAAATTTAATTTGAAATTGAACAATAATAATTTAATATTAGGATTGGGTTAATTGGTAATTCGGAGTGTAAATAGAGATAAAAATGGTTTTAAAAATTTATTTTGAATTATTTGAGTGTAAATAGCGTGGTGGGAATTTTAGAAGAATTTTAAAGTCGATAAATTAATAATTGGGATTTTATATCAATTTAAAAATGAATTTAATATTATTAAAATGCAATTTAATCAGATTTTGGTCCGGAATGAGTCAGAATGATTTTTAACGTGGTTATAAATTTTATATGATTTATTGTTAAGTTAATAAAATTTTAAAAGCGACATTTTATGCGTTGTCGTAAATTTCGAAAATCGCCCGATTAAATAGACTAGTTAAAATAGCCTTCCGGGGGCACAGTCTCGGAATTCGACGAAACCAGTTCCATTGGATCCGTAATAGTTAGTTATTATCGAATTTCAATTTTCGTAGCAATCGGAGTTGTCGTTTGACCCCGGCAGCTCGAAATGCATCGAAATCATTTTAATTGATTTAATTTGAAATTGATCGTTTAATTCCTAACTCGCACGTACGACCGAATTAGCTTACGAAACCTATTCCATTGTGTCCGGAACGCGGAAAAAACCTAGGATTGCCTGTCGGAACGCGTAGATTGGAGGTCGTTTTCATAAGTTGTTAAATTGGGAATTATATTAATAAAATAAGATTAAACCAATATTATATAACCAATATCTTTACTAAACCCTAATCTATTCCTCAGGCCGTCGTTCTTAGCTTTCCAATGGCCGATATTTCTCCTCCTTCTCCTCCATTTTTCACTCAATCCATAAGCTTTCGCGAAAAGTTTCCAACTAATAAATCGAAGGGGGTGTAGAGATCTACGATGTGTGCGGCTGTGATCGAAATTAGCGAAGCAAGGACGATAGGAGACGGTCGCGTTCGTCACGCGTTTATGCACGCATCTCGAGGTCAGGGTCTAACCGAGCTTGGCCGCCTTCAGGCCATGGGTGCGCGTGGGTTAAAACTTCAGAATGAAAGCGTTCGATCGAAGTATAGACGATCGACGGTGATGCAGTTGGGAGCCCTATGTTGTGTGTATATGGGTTCTTTTGCCTGGGTGATTCGTGCGTGGGGAAGATGGTGTAGACGGCCTTGATTCCACTTGAGGGAGTGACGGCTGTGATTAGTTTTGGGTAATATAAATTAAATAAAAGGTAACTGTTTTAAATTTATATCGAAACTTTAAAATATTGTAACTCAGTCATACGTATTCAGAATTCGACGAATTCGGTAGCGCCGGAATCGCAGAAGAGAGTAGAGCCGGAATCGCAGAAGAGAGTACTACGCAGTGGTGCAGATCCGGAGTCATTCCCGGCAAGTAGAAATTTGAGTTAAATCGAACATTGTTCGGTTTAATTTAAATTTCGAACGCTCACCGAAACACAAGGTGAGTTAATCTCACTCACATCTGGATATTGGCTGATTTAAATAATAAATATTTAAACATCTGTGTGATTGGTTGCATATTATTGTTATTATCAGTCTGGATTGATATTTATATATGTGATGTGCTAATATTTGTGGATGCAGGGAAAACAGGTTGGAGGGATCCAACTGGATTCCTCACAATGTAGTAATATTTTTATAGTTGATGATGATGCCTGTTATATATTGTGATTGATAAATTTGGGATTAAATTGTATTGTGAAATTGTGGGATAAACTATAAGCCCAGGATGTTAAATTATAAAGAAATTTGGAGTTTTAATTTTAAAGAAATTAAATTGGATTTTCAAAAGAATTTAAGAAAATTTGTAAATAAGGAATTTAAAGGAATATAAAAATTAGAATTTGTTTGGGTAGAAAACTGGAATGAAATTTGTATTGGAATATTGCTGAGTAAATTATAAATCCATAATTAATTATAAATGGAGGAATTGAATTCTAGAGGAATAAAAGATATTGTTAAATAATGAATTTTAAAGAACTAAAATTTGAAATTTATTTAGAATGGAAATTGAAAATTTGTAAAATCTGGAATGATAAACAAAGAGAAATGTTATCAATTGATAATGTGAAAGTAAATTTATGTTATTAAACCATAAAACTAAATTGAAAATCGACAGAAATCGTGAGAAGGATTTCTGTGATGTTTAAGTGGAAATGAGATTCCTTGGGATAACCAAGTTCGAGTTTAAACTGATTTTATAAAAAGAAAGTTTTAAAAATTCAAACATGTTTAAAAGTGTGTCTGGAAATTATTATTTTAAAATAATTATTAATAATTAGCAATAGTAAATTTTATAAATACCTTAATAATTATTTTTACAGATGGATTTGTTTAAAAGACTAGTTTTGGACTTAAGTCATTTGAAATGAGTATTTATCTTATTAAAAACACTACTTTTAAATTTTAGTTATTAAAAACCTTATTTAAAATCAAAGTTTACATCTTAATAAATGGTTTTACTGTACATATTTTGAAATTATATTTTGGGTAAGTAACTAGAAGTGAATTTACGTATTTTAAATTATATTTCAATATAAAATGTTTTTTAACTGTTTTCAAACTAAGTTGTTTTGAACTTGGTTATTCCGATGGAAATATATGGTAAAGGATTTACCTTGTAAAGGAAGAGTTTTGGGAAATTGTTTTCAAATGAGTTTTGAAACTTTGGAAATATATCTTGTAAAGATATTTGGGTAAAAAAATAATATGGGAATTATTTATGGTGTGATGGATGTTTATGGATGTTTATGAATATAAATTGATAGTTAAATCACCGACTATCAATATTGGACAATGCGTTGATCGTTTCGAAGAGACCGGGATCGAGATTTATTTCTCAAAAACCACTTCGATTCGATTTGTACGTTTCGTGCGAAAAACGTGTTCGGAGTCGAAGATGGAGAGTGAAGTGCAAGGGCTAGTCGCTACTAATCCTGAGGATATTTCCAAAATGGATGTAGTAGGAATAGTGCCTTGGGTTCCGTTCGGACCCGGGACGGACTTGTATGGACGAATGCTTGCGAAACATCGTCAGGTGGACGATGGGCATTCTAAGTGAAAACGTTCTAAAGGTAACGCTTAGCCTCAAGCCTCATCAACCGGGAATGACTGAAAATCAGGGGATATGCAGCAAGGTTAGGTGGGTCATGCCCAAGCAGGACAAGATATTTCTCCTGTCTAGATGTCCCTTATATATATTTCGGCTTAGTGGGTGGTTGGTCGCGCCAACCATGGGGTTTATCTTGTTCGGGACTGTTCAGTAAGGAATGGTTCCGCCCTTGTGTTGCAGGGGATGAAGGGAGTAATCCTTGGTACGGTGATCTAGGCCCCGTACTGTGACAGGTGGTACCCCAGTGCCTAGTCATTGTTGGAAATCCATTCTCCCTACGAGCCTTGTACGAGTTTTGTTTGTATTACCCACTTTTGTGGCTAGTAGCTGGAATTTAATCATGTAACAATTTCGGCTATTTTATAAGTATTTGTAAATAGACCCTATTATAATATCAGAGGATTTCTATAAAAAGTGTTTTAGCTATCGTAAGGTAAAAACCCGACGTGTTTATTTGTGGCGTGGTCTTACGAGATGCTTTTGTTTTCAAAGGATTTTTGAAATTTTAATAATCAATTTGAATGCATTATTATCAGCTGGTATTCCAGACTGACTCGGGTGTTATTTCATTATAATGCTCGGGTCAGACCGAGTATTATTTGTTCAGGATAGGATGCTATGGAGCAGGAATGGAGCTGGAGTCCGAGACGTATTATATGTACCTATATATATATATATATATATATATATATATATATATATATATATATATATATCCGCTGCTGTGATTGTATGGTAGGTCTGATTTGTGATTGTTGATGTATGAGATACTCTGATGATATGATGTATAAACAGTAATAGATTTCATTTTGTGTAAAGTTCTATATTTACTATTATAGTTTATTCTGCTGCGACTGTGAGATTCTGATATAGTTTAGTTTCCTCTTCTTCTTTAACCCTAATGGTTCGCAATTCTGTGCCACTTGAGTTAATAGAGGTAGAATAGTGTTGATTCAAGGGGTACGGATTTGCGGGCTGTCACATTAATGCTCCATCCTCTAGAAGAAGTCGCCCATCATTTCATGTTGTCTAGCTAAGATTCCATACTACATCTCTTTCATCAACTTTTCCATCTCCCCTCTAATCACATAGTTGGGGAGGTGAGAATTTGAGGACACATCCTGGTTGGACCAAGGCTCCCGTTGACTTGCTACAGCTCAAGATCTAGTATTAGGCCTACTCACCTTCTCTAAATCTTATATTCAAACTTCAATTCTTTAAATCTCGTTCAAGTTTATCCAAGAAAGCACAAAAATATTAACCCAAATAAATGGATCAACACCCTGAATTGAGCATGAAAGCCATATTCTAACAGAGCAATAATAAAGAGAATAAATGTAGAAAATGCATAAATTGTAAGAAGACAAGAAGATTTTTATAGTGGCTCGGCTGTAGATGAAGCCTACGTCTACTTTATAACTTTTATTATTGACTGATTGCTATTACAAGGTGAATTGGATTACAAAGTCAGTGAATATCCTAGTAAACTTCTTGGACGACGGTTATGAAGGAGGATAAGAGTGATGAAGTTTTTCTGCAGAGTTCCAGTAGCCAGTCCATAAGATCCTCTTGCAGATAGGTGAGTATTTCTAGAGGTTGGAGAGCTATTGGACTAGGACCTTCTTGTCATATGCTTGCGAATGGATGTAGAATACACACTGCAGATTTCATCACGAATCGATCTAACCTGGTGGATCGTTGCGATCCATAGGCTACGGATCGCTAGCCTTCTGACTTGATTGCGACTCAACGTCTTCAGATGCTTCCCCTTGCCTTCTACCTTAATAATCACGGTGACCTGCTGAGATGGTATGGATCATAGGCGATCCATATACTTAGTCGACTTCTGAACTTTATCTTCTGGGAGCATTTGTTATCTCGTGTTGGTGTTGCCCATGTAATTCTATAGCATGTTGCCTTGTTTTGATGATGGTCCGCATACTATTGAGCTACGCTTCTTAGAATGTTATGAAATTTGCTAAGTATTCTTAGAAGAGGTAGCAGGTCATGATACATGAGGCTTTGACAATTCGTAATGCTTTCTTTTTTATCGTTAGCGACCCATGGATGGTGGATCGCCAACGATCCATCAACTTAGTGGATTTTTGGCTTGTATCTCTTAAGTTCCAGTGGCTTGTACTTGTAGATGCTTTGTTTAAGTTTCAAGTCATTATGACATAGTCTGATGTTCTAACTCCTGTTGAACTCTGCTGGGTTAAAAACCCAGTTAATACAATGCATTCTAGGGTTTATACATAAGTGATAAAATCAGATAAATTGTGTCTAGATAAATGCATAGCACCAGTAAAAGTTGCATGATGTTGCATGATGGAATAAGTGAGTAGTCATAGATAATAGAATATATAATAGCATCAGCCTCCTGCTCATCCTTTAAATAGCACCATGTACTAATATCAGACGATCTATCTAGTCTACTCATTTAGAAGTACTCAAGATAATAAGGAGAAAAGCATAAAACCCCAAGCCAGACAATCATACGACTTTAAGTGATAAATCATCTCTAGATACTATATAAGTTGATATGGTGTAAGAAAAATTAGGTATGAATAGCTATACCTGCCCTGTCCCTACATCCAACTAGTTAGCACATAACATGTTGTACGATATACCATCATCATATATGGGTACTATATTAAGTACCATATAGGTGTCATGGTATCTAACCCGAAAATACGAACATCATAAGAATTGTCGTCTCAATCACACAGTAACTAATGCAAACATAGCAATCATAGCACACATAGAAATTAAACCAATCAAGGCGACTTAAGTGAAATCCCATGGTCTCACATCATTACTTTCTTGGTTACACCATCCCATGTAGTAACCAAGTTCAATGTTCGACCACATACTTATCCCATATGCACTGCCCTCAAGTGGGCTGGCCATACCATCCCATGGTCCAATGTACCTAAGTGAATATCTTCACATACCTTTGCTATGAAACACACATAATCCAAATTCAATCAACAATCTCCTAAGCACGCAATTCGAAAGTAGAACACAACTTGCATTCCACTCCATCACTTCACTTTGTCCAACGTGCCTCATCAGATTACCCTAGTCTCGTACATACACTTCCTACTAGAAGTATTCAATCAAACGCCCCACATCATTGATTCATGGAAATTCGGAGTACCTTACTCAACTTTGAGGACTTCTCCATTTCCTGCTCAAATTAAGTCCCCCACATCTATGCGCTTCCCCCAAAGCAAAATTTTGAAATTCTAGGGTCTATATAAAAATCCACCATCGATTGTCTATTGGCCTAATCCTCAACTTATTTTCCATGGAATCACATACCACCGATATCACAAACTCCTCTAGTCCACATGAACTTCGGCCATATACCACCACACTATTTGACCACAATTGGCTTCCTATTCAGTATTGATTGGAAATAGTTCCTATCTTTGAGTAACAAATACTTGAACCTAAAGTGACTTTGCCTAGAACTCGAAGCAAGCCCAATTTCATTGTGAACACAGCTCCATAGTCATGCTACAAAAATATGGATGCGTTAATAGTCCCATGGGTGGTACCCATTAATCAGATTCGACTTATGTTGGGTTTACGTGCTAGCCATTTGGCCAAATAAACATCCTTCCCCAAGTCATGTGCCATGTCTTTAAGCAAGCCCTGAAGCATTTCAATCTAAACCATGAAGCAAACCTAATCAAATCACGAAGTCTCTAAGCTATAACTTACTGCTAACCATACACCTTAAAGCCACAACTCCATCACCCTTGTCCAAACATTGTGCGTGTGATACCTTTCCCCAACAGACCATCATCTACTCACATTGATCAGAAATCCAAATGAGCATTTGGATCAGTCGGTTCTCATAGGTCAGGTGTGATTGTTTAAGTATGATCGATCGTCCAAAAATACTTAACTTAGATTCAGCATTTTCTGAGTTGTTTCCACCTATATTCCAAATGCCTAACTCCTTATAAAATTTATTAGTATTGATTCAACTCCAAGCAGTCAAAATGGGTGGAGTCTCCAAAGTCTATATCAATGCACCACACTCCACCCAAGCAAACTAACACACAAGCACTACTATGCAAGCACCATAATAATAATACAAAACCAATACAATCATCGTAAACCATAATCAAGCAAAAAACACAAGAAGTGTAGTATCCATAACAACATAAAGCGAGTCTTAGATCAACATCATTTAGATTCATTTTTCAAAACATATGCAAGTTTAGGTTAAGTCAGAATCATGTTTTAGCTTCAAAAATCATTTTAAACATGGTTTAACACTACATTGGCAACTATAGTAAAGTAAAAGACATAAATCACTCACCAATGGGTCCCTATGAACTCAAACCAAGGTAGAACTAAAGTGAGCAGTGGTAAACAAAGATTTTGATGCAGCAAATTGGCAAATATTGAATCTCTACTGATCTCCTTGCTAATTGACTCCTAATCACTTGATTTGATTTGATTAATAAGGTTTGGAGCTGTGCAGTTAATTCCCCGCTATTACCCTGCTATAACCTAGCTATATCTTATAGCAGATTTCTACCACTACGATTTTTCCATACAGCCCCAAATATAGCCTTTCCGCTTTAAGCCCCGCTATTTCCGCAATATTTCATTATTGCCGCTATATTGCACTATTTTCGCTATATCTTCTTTAAAAGAAATGAATTAAAGAATGACATTTATAAATTATAAAAATTATGAAATTAATTTATTTAATTGAATTTTTAATATATTTTCAAAAATGAAAATACTTTAACATTCTACTAAATTCGGTTATGTTATGTAATAGTTTTACGTTTATTTACAGTATATTCGCACATGTTTTTATTTAAAATTATTTATGTATTAATTATAATTCAATTGAAAGTTAATTTTTCACTTAATAACCATTTATATATTTGCAAAAAATTTAAGTACGAGTTTTATATGCTGTTTTAGATTCATTCGCTCTATCTCGCTATATCCCTGCTATGACTTTTTGCACCTCCGTCGCGTTGAATCTATTGAGCGCTTTAACTGCACAGGTTTGGAGTCAACTCATGGATAGAGAGATAATTAGTGTTGATTAGCACTATTTTGGTGAAGATGGGAAATGATATAGGGGATGTCCCACTAGCTTTAATGGGCATAGGTCCTGAAATGTTTAGTGAGGCTAACCCCGATCTTTAGCAAATTACCCATTAAACTATTACAAAAAATATCCAACTTCAAATGGCCATATTAGTAAATCCAAAGCCTATCATAACCATTCTACAGAAAGAGAAACCGTCTTACCTTTCCAATATAGGTGGTATTGGACCTTAATTTGACCACTACAAAAAGTGATAGCTGTTGTATGTTTCAAGAGGTAAAATCGTTCGATTAAATTTCTCGAGGTAAAAAATGTTACTAATCAACATTCCCTAAAGTCATAGACTCATATGACCCAATTTTCATTAGAAATTAATATTTTACGATTCTTTGATACATAAAATTTAGGACGTTACACTCTCCACTTTAGGAATTTCATCCCGAAATTCAAATCAAACATGGTAAAGTCAATAACAAAGCCACCCCGCATGCCTATCAACCATAAAAAATCATACCAAATATCAAACTTGAATGAAAAAGCAAGTAAAACATAGGCCCATCTTAGCATGCAAGGTACTAACTATTGTACATGACATCATAAGTAAATGTAATGCTATAAAAAGAAGGTCTTACCAACTAAAGAGCTCCAGATAAATAGTTCTAATGCCCTCCTAGGTGCAGCCGCTCTTACTTTAACTCCATGAAACCTTGACCAACTTCATCTTCTTCCCTCTAAGCTACTTCATATCTTAAGAGACTATATAAATATGCCTATGTGGTCTCGAAGCTTCTAAGTAAATCCCTATAACATCAAGCTTATCCGGCTTGACTGATTCATGACAAAAATTCTGCAAATAAGAAACATTGAATACATTGTGCATGCTCGCTATCCTTTAAAGTAAATCGATGCTGTATGCTAGGCTCTAAATCCTCTTGAGTACCAAAAAAGGACATGAATCTTGGCACCAACTTCCCACTAGTACCGAATTGAACTACATTCCTCAATAAAGAGATCTTGAAAAACACCATGTTATTGGTGGAGAACTCAATATCATTTGTTCTTTTATCAACACAGCACTTTTGTCTATTTGAGTTGCTTTCATTTTCTTGAATGTGTCGATCTTTTTTTATGTTTCCCTAATCAATATGGCCCCAATATAGTTTCTTGCCTGCTTTCAACCAACAAGTAAGGAGCATTGCATAGTCGGCCAGATCATGCTTCAAATGTTGTTGTACTGATGCTAGACACATAGCTATTGCTGTATGCGAACTCAAAAAGATGCAAATAATCATCCCATAAGCTTCCAAATTCGAGTATGCAAGCTCGCAAGAGATCTACTAAGATATGATTCACTCTCTTGGTTTGCCCATCAGTTTGTGGATGTCATGTTGTCCTTAGATCCAACTCTGTCCTGAATACCTCATGTAAGCTCTTCCAAAATACACTAGTGAACAATGGGTCTTGGTCACTTACAATGCTCTTTGACACACCATGTAATAGAACAATCCACTTCACATATGATTCGGCCAACTTTGATGCCATTCTATTGGATTTTATGGGTTTGAAGCAAGCACTCTTCATCCATTTACCGACTATGACGCAGAGGCTATTGTACCTATTGAATATGCACTTATATGATTTTTTGTTTGATGATAATAAACATATATACATTCAGTTAAATGTATTTGTTAATATACTATTTTATTTTTCACAGATTAAATAAATATTTGCTGAATAAAATAAATAACACAGATTTTGAATTCGAACGAATATTTTATTCAAACAAATATTTATTACAATTTTGATAGTACATTTTCAAGCTCTCACTATAACTATACATTTTCAATTACAATACATTTCTGATTACATCACAATTCATTTTTACATCTTCACCTCACTACATATCACTCACACTCGTATTGATCTTCAACTTCATTACAGTTAGAATCCAGCATCTGAGCAATCTGCAAAAATATTCACTAACGCAGTAAAATTGAAAAAGAAATATTTTTGCGATATAAAGTGAAATATGATTTTTGAAAATATGATTTGCCTCAGTTATTTGGGTTGTTCGTCATCATTTACATTTGAATTCATCACACACGAACAATGTGACATGCACAGTGAATCACTGTACATGCCACAAGGCCGTGCACACCGATATACACTTGATAATGCTACAGGGACAGGTGAGCACAAGGTAAAACCCAAATAAAAAGACGGGTTCAACTCAGGTGCAACATAAATAAAATTTCGACTTCAGCACAAGGTCAAACCCGAGTTGCGAAACTGGATTCAACACAGGTGAAAATGGCCAAAACTCAAGAATCAAGTGTCGACTAGTTCAATATAAACAAGAACCAGAGACTACAAATAAACTGCATCAAAGCACAAATACATGGAATAATACAACATGACAATGCAGACACAAATGAACTCACATGGCAACATGTCATGAATGAACTAGCAAAGGCTAGCCACCAACATAACAGCAACACCAACCAGAAAAGGAGCAAACCAAATATGCAGTGCATACTCAAGCACACAAGTGACACAAGTGTTACAAGACACATTGCATATATGAAGTACACAAACGCAACACCAAGCAATGTTCAAATGGTCGACTAATAAACATCATATATACATGTGCATTGAAGACCAGGGATTATGCAACATGGCAGTAAGCAGTGCTCAGTGATCAAACTAAAACAGTCGAAGTCAGGAAATGCTCAAGACCAAGTATAAGACTTGAATGGACAGAGACAATAATAATGAACAAAGATGGCCAAAAACAATGCAACGGGACCAGTGAACAACCAGACTTCAAACCATAGAACAGCAAGGTGATCGAACAAACAAGACCAGGCAATTATTCATTCGAGTTCAGGCAACAAAACAGAGTTTCAAAAATGCATGAACCAAGTAAAAAGCAAAGCATATACAGGAATGCACCAGAATGTAGGCAACAGGGCTAAAGCAATTCAGATCAACACAACAACAATAGTGATCAATATCCAGATGTCAATGAAGCATGCAAACAGAAAAAATGAAAACCAAAACCAATAGCAACTACAAACTACTCACAAAAATGCTCAAAGACTCGACACTCAAATGAACACAGTGAATGCAGACTTGAATGTGCAATGACTCAACAAACACAGTGACACAGCGAACATGGTTCGAAACAGCATACCAAATGAACCACTCAGTAACCAGAAGACACTTTGAATAGGATCGAGCATGTGTACAGTTCGAACAATATCCAAAAGAGCAGTTTAAAAAATTCAAAATGGTCGAAGTAAACATTCAGTGTTAAGGCCGAAGTCATCAGGTAAAAGAAGTTGAATTCACGATTCAAAGTCAGAGCCTTGGCAATAAAGGAATCAAACCAAGTCAAGATCAACAACGTGATGACCAAGGAGTTGAAATCAATGCCGTGGGATTCAAGCAACAAAAAATATACGTTTTTGAACAAGTCACAATCATCTCAAACGTCCAAGCATGATCAAGCGGCAGTACAAAGGATTTGACGAATTCAAACAAGTAAATATACGACGTAAATTTAGAAGGTCGAATCCTATAAATAGGAATCAACATCACTGGCAATAACTATCAATCGAGTTAAAGGATTAAAACCCCAATCATCATCATCGGCAATTCAAAAGCTTCGGGTTCAACCAAGTCAAAACCAGCAAAGCAAAAGGAGTAAAGTACATACCGAAATCGTGGATAATTAACTCGACCAAATTGAGGTAGCCGCGAACAAAATAATCGAACAAAGAAAGGAATCGAAGCTTCTGAAATCATTTTGACAGAGCGGCGCTTCAATTTCAGAAAATCCCTAATTTCACAAAGAGGAACGAACGAGAGAACGGCCGCCACTTTCCCAAAGGAAGAAAAAGGATCGGGTCGAAATAATAAAAGGGGCCGGCCATTAAGTTTTAGGGTCTTTAGTTTTAAAATAAGGGTTTTAGTTTTTTAAAATAAGGGCTTTATTTTTAAAATAAGAGTTTTATCATATTATTTGTTTTTAAATTTGTTTTTAATTTTAAATCTTTTTTCAAACCGTTGTATTTGCTAGTCGTGTGACTAGGGGACACGCTACGTGGCGTAGCTTGAGAATTCGCAACTCGGTGGCTGAGTTGTGGCAGGGTGTTGAGCGTAGAGTTAGGTTAGTCAGTAGCGGGTGTCGCAATTTTACGTGTCTAAGTGTGTGACTATTTAATTTCTAGTAGAAACCTTGGGGGCAGCACGTAGGCAGGTTTTTGCCGAAGCTGGGTAAATTCTGTGTCGTTCTATTTCTGCATTTATTATTCTGCTTTTATCTGTGCTGCTACTATTCTGTGATCTGTGTTGAAATTATTTTATAAGCTTCCGCAATTAATTTTTATAATTTATACTATCACCCTATTCACCCCCCCTCTAGGGTGAAATCGATCCTACAAGTGGTATCAGAGCTAGGAATAGAAGTCAACTTCTGTTTTAAAAAAAATTCGTTTTTCAAAAACCAATTTTTATTTTAGAAAATTTGAATTTTTAAAATGGCTTCTTTTAATAATGCTTTTGCTGAGGGTCAGCCCATAGTTAGACCACCAATGTTCAATGGTGAATATGCTTATTGGAAAAATAGAATGAAAATTTTTCTGAAAACCATTGACGCTTGGAACATTGTTGAGACAGGTTATAGAGCACCAACTATAATTGTAGATAATCAGGAAATAGATAAACTGATGGATCAATGGACAGAACTAGAAAATAAATTACAAAATGCTAATGCTAGAGCTATGAATTCTATTATCTGTTCATTGGATCAATTTGAATTTAATCGTGTCTCATATTGTCTAACTGCATAGGAAATATGGCACACACTAGAAGTAACTCACGAAGGAACATCTCAAGTCAAAGGATCTCACCTTGCCATGCTAAGCAGCGAATACGAGAATTTCACAATGGCTAAAGAAGAAAATGTCAAAGAGATGCATGTACGACTTTCCAGTATCGTACACAAATCAAAAGCCCATGGAAAACCATATACAAAGTTGGAGATAGTCCGAAAAATCCTCAGAGTTCTTTTACGAAGTTTTGAAGCCAAAGTGACTGCCATTCAAGAATCAAAAGATTTGAAACAAATGAAAGTCGAAGAACTCATCGGAAATCTCACCGCTTATGAGCTAGAAATGAAATTCAAGGAAGAACGTGAAGGAGGTGATACTCGAAAGAAATCAATAGCTCTTAAAGGAACAACAGAAAGTGATAGTGATGATGATGATGACGGAGCAGCAGAATTGGAGCTGATAATAAAGAAAGTCAAAAGGTGGAATTACAAATACGGAAATTCAGCTCTAAATCGAAAATTGAAAAGCGGAATAAATAAAATATTGGACAATCCAGAAGAACAAAAGATCATCTGTCATAGGTGCAACCAACCCGGACACATCAAGCCCAATTGTTCTCAAAATCGACGCGTCTTTGTAAAGAAATCAAAAAGGAGAAGTTTTGCTGCCACGTGGAATACAAGTGATGAAGATAATCAAAGTGCTAACAGTGAGGATGAAAAAGCAGACTTGTGTCTTCATGGTGAAATAACCGACAGTGATGATGACGAGCCAAGTGAGGTATCAAAACTTTCTCATTCGGAATTACTTATATATTTCCACGAAGTGAATGGTTGTTTCGAACGACTTAGGGAGAAGTATGCCAAACTTGAATCACAAAAAGATACTTTGATAGATTTAAATAAACAACTTGACCAATTGGTTGAAACCTATCAAAGTAGGATCAATAAGTGTAATAATTGTCCAACATTCGAAGAAGAAATTAAAAAATCAGAAATTAATATAAAATCACCGAAAAATGAAATTCTGATTTTGAAAGAGAACGAAAATACTAGGAGAGAAAATTCTATCAAAAAGTGCACACAATTATTGAATGAAAATGAATCTCTCAGAATACAAGTCCAACAATTGTCAATAACTTTAGATAAATTTTCAAAACGTGAGAAATCGTTGAATCTGCTATTAGGGAAGCAAACTGTTAATACAGCTAGACAAGGACTTGGATGTAATCAATCTGAAAATGTTGAAAGCGATATTAATCAAGAAAATTCCACGTGCACAATTTGTAGAAAATATGAACACGATCACAATAATTGTTGGTATAGACCCAAACATGTGAAAACCATACCAATTTTGGTTCCAAAAGGCACAAATATAAAATCTCTCAAAGCTAAACAAATTTGGGTGCCAAAAGGAACATATATAAATAGTTTTGGGTCTCCACAAAATTATTTTTCTAAATCTTCTGCCACTAAACAACCATGGACTTATAAAAACAAATAGGTCACATAAATCTTTTCCCGTGTAGGTGTGGTGGCAGGCTAAGGAACAACAATAGTGTTTTCTGGATTTTTGGCTATTCCAGAAACACAAC
The DNA here is from genome assembly GCA_030765085.1 of Allium cepa. NCBI lineage: Eukaryota > Viridiplantae > Streptophyta > Magnoliopsida > Asparagales > Amaryllidaceae > Allium > Allium cepa. The sequence continues at coordinate 186,045,039 of CM060937.1, read as the reverse complement.
GGGCGACAAAGCAAAGTTTCTTAGCCTATTATAAAGGTGACAGAATCACAATGGATAAACAACGAAAAATCTCATAAAGGTAAAACAGGTAATGGTATATTTATTTGAACGATATATTAAATGTGATAATCTGCACCATATTCTGAATCAGCCAATATTGAGATGGTGAAGAAATGATGATTTTGATTCTGACTTGTTCAACATTGTTGGCCAATTATATTTATTCCAAAAACACTATAAAATGCTCTAAATTTTTTGATTATATTTGTTTGGATTAAAATTGTGTTTTATTGGATGATAATGCATTTGGTTATAATTCGGCTAACTCTATATTCACAGTTTTTGATTATTTACACGGCTTCAATTCAAATTCAAGAAAATGTCATTTAAATTGATGTTAAAATTGAGTTTGAAATTTTTTAATGCACACTTCATGATCTGGTCTATCAAATATAGTTAGTGATATTTTGGAGCGAAAGAGAAATTCAGATGCAGATTACACTGGTAATCTAGTTGATAGAAAAATTACTAGTTGAACGTGATTTATGGTGAGACATTTAGTAACTACATCGTTTTTCAAAGAAAATATTTGCATATTTTTCATTACAAATAATTTTCAATTAGCAGAATTTTTTCTTATATAACCTCTTCAAGAAAATCAATTTTTGACCATATTTTCAGATTAGTCATTTTAATTTGATTTTAAATGACAAATTTTTGACTAATTCGATCCCCTACTAATTATCAAAAAGATAAATAGTGATTGTAAAGGTGATAAGTGTTGATATTTAACATGCATTACTCAAGAGAGTATATTTGGAAAATTTCTTTAGGAATTCAAACAAGAGTTATAAATCTTTTTGTTGGGTAAAGATCCATGACCATTTCTATATCTGTCATATTTCTATCTACCGTTGTTTATCAAAACTTATATATAGTTGGTCGATATGTGGTACTAAAATCAAGGATCATTTGTTTTTCATTTCATATTTTTTGTAAAAATAAATAAATATCCAAAGTATTCACTCTCATTTAAAAGTCCTCACTGTTATGCATGGGTGAATTACTTGGATTTTTGATTATGTGCTTCCATGCTCATTTAAAAGTCCTTACGGTTATGCATGTATGGAACGCATATCAAAATTAATTTATAAAATAGACAAGTTTATTCTAATCCCATTTAAAAGTCCTCACGGTCATGTGTGGTTAGAAGATACTTGATTTCATTTTTAAAAATTAAATTGGAATACTACTAATCTCATTTAAAAGTCCTAACCATTATGCATGATTAGTAGATATTCAAATTCTTGATATAAATGTACCACAAGTTGATACAATTGTATGATTTTATATTAGAACATCATTTCCATTCTTTCTAAAAGAGGAATATGTGCCTAACAAGGGTAGTTATGATTTCTGTTTGATTTTTATTGAAGTTTGATATTTATATTCAATTTGATTTTAATGTTGGATTAATATTGATCATTTTATCTCTATTTTCTCTAACACTATCATTCTTTTGCTGATAACAAAAGGGGGAGAGAAAAGTTAAGATTTTGTCAAATACAATCAAGCAAAGGTCAAATATTTTCCGTTTGCATCTGGGCTCATTTGCATATTACTTAATTGTATGCATATTTGTAGTGGGAGCTTTGTGTAGAGAGGAGGCATTTAAATAGGGGGAGCAATTAGAGCATATCAATGATCAAATACATCTAATATATTCAAAATCTTAAATATATGTTTGTTAACATCAAAAGGGGGAGATCGTTGAATATGCGCTTATATGATTTTTTTTGTTTGATGATAATAAACTTATATACATTCAGTTAAATGTATTTGTTAATATACTATTTTATTTTTCACAGATTAAATAAATATTTGCTGAATAAAATAAATAACACAGATTTTGAATTCAAACGAATATTTTATTCAAACAAATATTTATTACAATTTTGATAGTACATTTTCAAGCTCTCACTATAACTATACATTTTCAATTACAATACATTTCTGATTACATCACAATTCATTTTTACATCTTCACCTCACTACATATCACTCACACTCGTATTGATCTTCAACTTCATTACAGTTAGAATCCAGCATCTGAGCAATCTACAAAAATATTCACTAACGCAGTAAAATTGAAAAAGAAATATTTTTGCAATATAAAATGAAATATGATTTTAGAAAATATGATTTTCCTCAGTTATTTGGGTTGTTCGTCATCATTTACATTTGAATTCATCACACACGAACAATGTGACATGCACAGTGAATCACTGTACATGCCACAAGGCCGTGCACACCGATATACACTTGATAATGCTACAGGGACAGGTGAGCACAAGGTCAAACCCAAATAAAAAGACGGGTTCAACTCAGGTGCAACATAAATAAAATCTCGACTTCAGCTGTGACAACCGCCCATGACCCCCACATCAAAACAAGGAAATAGTGCGCTGCAAAGTGTGCCAGGCCGCCATGGACGATCATCAGGGTAAGGTAAACACAGAATAGTCTGTCGTATTACTCACAGCGCATGGATAAAATACAATAGAAAAGTATACATAGTGAAGCTCCATAGAACAGAATTCATCATATAAACTCATAATAGTTTGGTACAACAATCTGAAAAAGTCAATACAGCAAGCCTCACTACATAACACTCAGAGAATCATACAAACAGCGGAACATCCAGTACATATAGTAAGAAAACAATATGCAAAAGCCTCCAGCTCGTCTTCGTCATCAACAGCGTTGGTCACTAAGAACGGCACCTGTCACCTGCTACCTAGTCTGCCCATCCCAACATGGATGAACAGCCCAAGGTGATAAGAGTTAAACATAAAACCTTGAGTCAGACAAAAATCTTAGTGAGTAGTAAATCAACTATCAAACATACCAAAAGAGCATAAAGGGTAAAAAGGAATAGGAACTCAACCATCCCACTCCACCTCTTTCTACAGTGATAGCCCCCAGACACACTAAGCAGAAAGAAACATAGCAAAGCAAACAATTAAAGTAAGGTAATTATCACTCGAGTCAAGGTCGATGTTTTCCAAGTACAAACCCCTAAGGACTAAACCAAGATCAGGTAAGCACTCCAAAAACCCCGCTCTTGAGGCCGAATGATGATACAACCAAACATCCATGACTCTGCCTATCACTGTTATCATTGCCTTGATATCACCGTTAATTGAATGACCGGCACCATTCTTTCAGCCGTCCGTCAAGGGCTAATGGTAACCCCGGTTCTAGACATAACTCCGCACGTCGTCGTGATCCGTGCCTAGGACTATCGAATCTGCCCAGAGTACTAACACGTCATCGTGACCCGTGTCTGGGACGTCGTCGTGACCCGTCCCAACGTACTCTTGCTTTGAGCATGCTAGAGCCTTCAATAACGATGAGATCTCAGCCTTCTAGTCATCCTCCCCGATGACTATTCACATACTAGCTCAAGCGCTTCTCGAGCCAACCATTATCAACAAACTCGGACCACATCACCGAGTTATCAACATGCTTAGAATGATCCCGTCTGGATTAAACCAAGGCTTCCTCATATCATACTTTGCTTCATCGCATCATAGCAAAGTCCCATCTCAACATCATGCTTTGCCTCTTCACATCATAGCAAAGTCCCATCTCATCATCATGATCAAATCTATCCATATGAGCTTTATCATCCGCTTCATATGCCACGGCAGCTTTCCTTATTCAAGAGCCTTTCCACTTAGCTTTTGAATCATCTTCGACCAACTTGTCCACATCAAATCATCAATCAACTAACTTCTAATAATCAATCAAATCAAACATTAATCCAAGTAATCAATCATTCAAGCAAGATCTAAATAAAAAGTTATAACAATAATGGTAATTTTGTAATTAAAGGATCCAAACCTAACAAGCATGAATGAACTAGCATAGGTTAACATATAGTAAAATGGATATCAAAACTTCATAAACAATGGATCTACATGCAGACTTAAGGAAAATGCATGAATCACTATCTTTAACACACAAACAAACCACCGATCCAATATACTCCTTTGGGTCCGTGTGAGAGATAACTACCACTCACCGAATCACTTAAACACCTCAAAAACAACAAACTCCAGATCTGGAAAGCAAAGGATCTAGCTTGATACGACAAGGTTTCCCTTCAAATGATGAAATCTCTCTTCGATGGATGGAGATCTTCAACTTTGGCTCTTGGATCTTCGATTTTCATCTTCAATCTTGGATGAATGTAAGCACTAGATTAGAGTGGAGTAAAGAAGTGAAGAAGTGATGTAGTCGAGCTCTAAAAATGGCAGCACTTCTTCGCTTCAAAACCGGTGCCAAAAAGTGAACCAAAGACGTGTATTTATAGGCTGAAACCTTAGGTCGTCCGCCCCCTTAGGTCGTCCACGACCTAACTATCCCGACCTACGACTTAAGCCTCTACACGACTCAACAACCTAACGATTCAACACTTAACGGCATGCGCAACCTAACGGTCCAACGACCTAACGACTTAACCTATGCGCGACTTAAAACACAAGCCGACCTAAAAACCTCACGCGACCTACGACCTAACTGGGTTAAGTACTCAAGCGGCTCAGCGACCTAACAAATCCAACGACCTAAAACACACGCGACCTAACGACTCAACCATAAGTCATCCAACGACCTAACTACAACACAGGCTATCCACTAGGTCGCCATCCTCCTTAAGTCGATCACCACTAGGTCGCTAACCCGTTAAGTCGTCCCAAACGACCTAAATTACCCTCGACCTAAGTTCCACACCTATCCCCTTAGGTTGCCTAAACCTTAAGTCGCTAGCCCTTAACTCGTTAACCCGTGGCCTTCTAACTCGTAACTCGCTAACCTCCTTAGGTCGCTCCAAAACTCCACCGACCTAACTATCATACGACCTAACTCCTTAGGTCGTTAACCCTTAAGTCGCCAATTACGTTAAGTCACTCCACGCGACCTATCTTCCTCACGACCTAATTATTACATGGCCTAACTTCTATAGGTCGCTCCATATCACTAACTCGTTCACGACCTAAGCACCACACGACCTAAGCTATCACACGAGTTAACTTTCACACGACTTAAGCTTTGGTCGACTCAGACTCTAAACAACTTAACAACATCAACGACTTAATGTCGACAGTTCTACGATCTTTCGATCCGTAAAAATACGGGTCGTTACATCAGCACAAGGTCAAACCCGAAATGTGAAACTGGATTCAACACAGGTGAAAATGGCCAAAACTTAAGAATCAAGTGTCGATTAGTTCAATATAAACAAGAACCAGAGATTACAAATAAACTGCATCAAAGCACAAATACATGGAATAATACAACATGACAATGCAGACATAAATGAACTCACATGGAAAACATGTCATGAATGAACTAGCAAAGGCTAGCCACCAACATAACAGCAACACCAACTAGAAAAGGAGCAAACCAAATATGCAGTTCATACTCAAGCACACAAGCGACACAAGTGTTACAAGACACAGTGCATATATGAAGTACACAAATGCAACACCAAGCAATGTTCAAATGGTCGACTAATAAACATCATATGTACATGTGCATTGAAGACCAGGGATTATGCAACATGGCAGTCAGCAGTGCTCAGTGATAATACTAAAACAGTCGAAGTCAGGAAATGCTCAAGACCAAGTATAAGACTTGAACGGACAGAGACAATAACATTGAACAAAGATGGCCAAAAACAGTGCAATAGGACCAGCGAACAACCAGACCTCAAATCATGGAACAACAAGGTGATCGAACAAACAAGACCAGGCAATTATTCATTCGAGTTCAGGCAACAAAACAAAGTTTCAAAAATGCATGAACCAAGTAAAAAGCAAAGCATATACAGGAATGCACCAGAATGTAGGCAACAGGGCTAAAGCAATTCAGATCAACACAGCAACAATAGTGATCAATATCCAGATGTCAATGAAGCATGCAAACAGCAAAAATGAAAACCAAAACCAACAGCAACTACAAACTACTCACAAAAATGCTCAAAGACTCGACACTCAAATGAACACAGTGAATGCAGACTTGAATGTGCAATGACTCAACAAACACAGTGACACAGTGCCACAGCGAACATGGTTCGAAACAGCATACCAAATGAACCACTCAGTAACCAGAAGACACTTTGAATAGAATCGAGCATGTGTACAGTTCGAACAACATCCAAAAGAGCAGTTTAAAAAATTCAAAATGGTTGAAGTAAACATTCAGTGTCAAGTCCGAAGTCATCAGGTAAAAGAAGTTGAATTCACGATTCAAAGTCAGAGCCTTGGCAATAAAGGAATCAAACCAAGTCAAGATCAACAACGTGATGACCAAGGAGTTGAAATCAATGCCGTGGGATTCAAGCAACAAAAAATATACGTTTTTGAACAAGTCACAATCATCTCAAACGTCCAAGCATGATCAAGCGGCAGTACAAAGGATTTGACGAATTCAAATAAGTAAATATACGACGTAAATTTAGAAGGTCGAATCCTATAAATAGGAATCAACATCATTGGCAATAACTATCAATCGAGTTAAAGGATTAAAACCCCAATCATCATCATCGGCAATTCAAAAGCTTCGGGTTCAAGCAACTCAAAACCAGCAAAGCAAAAGGAGTAAAGTACATACCGAAATCGTGGACAATTAACTCGACCAAATTGAGGTAGCTGCGAACAAAATAATCGAACGAAGAAAGGAATTGAAGCTTCTGAAATCATTTTGACAGAGCGGCGCTTCAATTTCAGAAAAGCCCTAATTTCACAAAGAGGAACGAACGAGAGAACGGCCGCCATTTTCCCAAAGGAAGAAAAAGGACCGGGTCGAAATAATAAAAGGGGCCGGACCATTAAGTTTTAGGGTCTTTAGTTTTAAAATAAGGGTTTTAGTTTTTTAAAATAAGGGCTTTAGTTTTAAAATAAGGGTTTTATCTTATTATTTGTTTTTGAATTTGTTTTTAATTTTAAATCTCTTTTCAAACCGTTGTATTTGCTAGTCGTGTGACTAGGGGAAAAGCTACGTGGCGTAGCTTGAGAATTCGCAACTCGGTGGCTGAGTTGTGGTAGGGTTTTGAGCGTAGAGTTAGGTTAGTCAGTAGCGGGTGTCGCGATTTTATGTGTGTAAGTGTGTGACTATTTAATTTCTAGTAGAAACCTTGGGGGCAGCACGTAGGCAGGTTTTTGCCGAAGCTGGGTAAATTCTGTGTCGTTCTGTTTCTGCATTTATTATTCTGCTTTATCTGTGCTGCTACTATACTGTGATCTGTGTTGAAATTATTTTATAAGCTTCCGCAATTAATTTTTATAATTTATACTATCACCCTATTCACCCCCATTCTAGGGTGAAATCGATCCTACAAGTGGTATCGAAGCTAGGAATACAAGTCAACTTCTGTTTTAAAAAAAAATCGTTTTTCAAAAACCAATTTTTATTTTAGAAAAATTGAATTTTTAAAATGGCTTCTTTTAATAATGCTTTTGCTGAGGGTCAGTCCATAGTTAGACCACCAATGTTCAATAGTGAATATGCTTATTGGAATAATTGAATGAAAATTTTATTGAAAACCATTGATGCTTGGAACATTGTTGAGACAGGTTATAGAGCACCAACTATAATTGTAGATAATCAGGAAATAGATAAACCGATGGATCAATGGACAGAACTAGAAAATAAATTACAAAATGCTAATGCTGGAGCTATGAATTCTATTATCTGTTCATTGGATCAATTTGAATTTAATCGTGTCTCACATTGTCTAACTGCACAGGAAATATGGCACACACTAGAAGTGACTCACGAAGGAACATCTCAAGTCAAAGGATCTCACCTTGCCATGCTAAGTAGCGAATACGAGAATTTCACAATGGCAAAAGAAGAAAATGTCAAAGAGATGCATGGACGACTTTCCAATATCGTATACAAATCAAAAGCCCTTGGAAAACCAAATACAGAGTTGGAGATAGTTCGAAAAATCCTCAGAGTTCTTCCACGAAGTTATGAAGCCAAAGTGACTGCCATTCAAGTATCAAAAGATTTGAAACAAATGAAAGTCGAAGAACTCATCGGAAATCTCACCGCTTATGAGCTAGAAATGAAATTCAAGGAAGAACGTGAAGGAGGTGATACTCTAAAGAAATCAATAGCTCTTAAAGGAACAACAGAAAGTGATAGTGATGATGATGATGACGGAGCAGCGGAATTGGAGCTAATAATAAAGAAAGTCAAAAGGTAGAATTACAAATACGGAAATTCAGCTCTAAATCGAAAATTGAAAAGCGGAATAAATAAAATATTGGACAATCCAGAAGAACAAAAGATCATCTGTCATAGGTGCAACCAACCCGGACACATCAAGCCCAATTGTCCTCAAAATCGACGCGACTTTGAAAAGAAATCAAAAAGGAGAAGTTTTGCTGCCACGTGGAATACAAGTGATGAAGATAATCAAAGTGCTAACAGTGAGGATGAAAAAGCAGACTTGTGTCTTCATGGTGAAATAACTGACAGTGATGATGACGAGCCAAGTTAGGTATCAAAACTTTCTCATTCGGAGTTACTTATATATTTCCACGAAGTGAATGGTTGTTTCGAACGACTTAGGGAGAAGTATGCCAAACTTGAATCACAAAAAGATACTTTGATAGATTTAAATAAATAACTTGACCAATTAGTTAAAACCTATCAAAGTAGGATCCCTAAGTGTGATAAGTGTCCAACATTCGAAGAAGAAATTAAAAAATCAGAAATTAATATAAAATCACTGGAAAATGAAATTCTGATTTTGAAAGAGAACGAAAATACTAGGAGAGAAAATTCTATCAAAAAGTGCGCACAATTATTGAACGAAAATGAATCTCTCAGAATACAAGTCCAACAATTGTCAATAACTTTAGATAAATTTTCGAAAAGTGAGAAATCGTTGAATCTGCTATTAGGGAAGCAAACTGTTAATACAGCTAGACAAGGACTTGGATATAATCAATCTGAAAATGTTGAAAGCGATATTAATCAAGAAAATTCCGTGTGCACAATTTGTAGAAAATATGGACACGATCGCAATAATTGTTGGTATAGACCCAAACATGTGAAAACCATACCAATTTGGGTTCCAAAAGGCACAAATATAAAATCTCTCAAAGTTAAAAAAATTTGGGTGCCAAAAGGAACATATATAAATAGTTTTGGGTCTCCACAAAATTATTTTTCTAAATCTTCTACCACTAACAACCATGGACTTATAAAAACAAATAGGTCACATAAATCTTTTCCCGTGTAGGTGTGGTGACAGGCTAAGGAACAAAAACAGTGTTTTCTGGATTTTGGCTGTTCCAGAAACACAACGGGCGACAAAGCAAAGTTCCTTAGCCTATTATAAAGGTGACAGAATCACAATGGATAAACAACGAAAAATATCGTAAAGGTAAAACAGGTAATAGTATATTTGTTTGAACGATATATTAAATGCGATAATCTGCACTATATTCTGAATCAGCCAATATTGAGATGGTGAAGAAATGATGATTTTGATTCTAACTTGTTCAACATTGTTGGCCAATTATATTTATCCCAAAAACACTATAAAATGCTCTAAATTTTTTGATTATATTTGTTTGGATTAAACATTGTGTTTTGTTGGATGATAATGCATTTGGTTATAATTCGGCTAACTCTATATTCATAGTTTTTTATTATTTACACGGCTTCAATTCAAATTCAAGAGAATGTCATTTAAATTGCTGTTAAAATTGAGTTTGAAATTGTTTAATGCACACTTCATGATCTGGTCTATCAAATATAGTTAGTGATATTTTGGAGTGAAAGAGAAATTCAGATGCAGATTACACTGGTAATCTAGTTGATAGAAAAATTACTAGTTGAACGTGATTTATGGTGAGACATTTAGTAACTGCATCGTTTTTCAAAGAAAATATTTGCATATTTTTCATTACAAATAATTTTCAATTAGCAGAATTTTTTCTCATATAACCTCTTCAAGAAAATCATTTTTGACCATATTTTCAGATTAGTCATTTTTATTTGATTTTAAATTACAAATTTTTGACTAATTCGATCCCCTACTAATTATCAAAAAGATAAATAGTGATTGAAAAGGTGATAAGTGTTGATATTTAACATGCATTACTCAAGAGAGTATATTTGGAAAATTTCTTTAGGAATTCAAACAAGAGTTACAAAACTTTTTTTTGGGTAAAGATCCATGACCATTTCTATATCTATCATATTTCTATCTACCATTGTTTATCAAAACTTATATATAGTTAGTCGATATGTGGTACTAAAATCAGGGATCATTTGTTTTTCATTTCATATTTTTTTGTAAAAATAAATAAATATCCAAAGTATTCACTCTCATTTAAAAGTCCTCACTGTTATGCATGGGTGAATTACTTAGATTTTTGATTATGTGCTTCCATGCTCATTTAAAAGTCCTTACGGTTATGCATGTATGGAACACATATCAAAATTAATTGATTAAATACACAAGTTGATTCTAATCCCATTTAAAAGTCCTCACGGTCATGCGTGGTTAGAAGATACTTGATTTCATTTTTAAAAATTAAATTGGAATACTACTAATCTCATTTAAAAGTCCTAACGGTTACGCATGATTAGTAGATATTCAAATTCTTGATATAAATGTACCACAAGTTGATACAATTGTATGATTTTATATTAGAACATCATTTCCATTCTTTCTAAAAGTGGAATATGCGCCTAACAAGGGTAGTTATGATTTCTGTTTGATTTTTATTGAAGTTTAATATTTATATTCAATTTGAGTTTAATGTTGGATTAATATTGATCATTTTATCTCTATTTTCTCTAACACTATCATTCTTTTGCTGATAACAAAAGGGGGAGAGAAAAGTTAAGATTTTGTCAAATACAATCAAGCAAAGGTCAAATATTTTCCATTTGCATCTAGGCTCATTTGCATATTACTTAATTGTATGCATATTTGTAGGGGGAGCTTTGTGTAGAGAGGAAGCATTTAAATAGGGGGAGCAATTAGAGCATATCAATGATCAAATACATTTAATATATTCAAAATCTTAAATATATGTTTGTTAACATCAAAAGGGGGAGATTGTTGAATATGCGCTTATATGATTTTTTTTGTTTGATGATAATAAACATATATACATTCAGTTAAATGTATTTGTTAATGTACAATTTTATTTTTCACAGATTAAATAAATATTTGCTGAATAAAATAAATAATGCAGATTTTGAATTCAAATGAATATTTTATTAAAACAAATGTTTATTACAACTTTGATAGTACATTTTCAAGCTCTCACTATAACTATACATTTTCAATTACAATACATTTCTGATTACATCACAATTCATTTTTACATCTTCACCTCACTAGATATCACTCACACTCGTATTGATCTTCAACTTCATTACAATTAGAATCCAGCATCTGAGCAATCTGCAAAAATATTCACTAACGCAGTAAAATTGAAAAAGAAATATTTTTGTAGTATAAAATGAAATATAATTTTTGAAAATATGATTTGCCTCAGTTATTTGGGTTGTTCGTCATCATTTACATTTGAATTCATCACACACGAACAATGTGACATGCACAGTGAATCACTGTACATGCCACAAGGCCCTGCACACCGATATACACTTGATAATGCTACAGGGACAGGTGAGCACAAGGTCAAACCCAAATAAAAAGACGGGTTCAACTCAGGTGCAACATAAATAAAATCTCGACTTCAGCACAAGGTCAAACCCGAGTTGTGAAACTGGATTCAACACAGGTGAAAATGGCCAAAACTCAAGAATCAAGTGCCGACTAGTTCAATATAAACAAGAACCAGAGACTACAAATAAACTGCATCAAAGCACAAATACATGGAATAATACAACATGACAACGCAGATACAAATGAACTCACATGGACAACATGTCATGAATGAACTAGCAAAGGCTAGCCACCAACATAACAGCAACACCAACCAGAAAAGGAGCAAACCAAATATGTAACAACCCTGTATTTTGTAATTATTTTATTGTATATTTTAATTATTTTTAATGTAAGATTTTGATTTAAAAACTTATTTTACTTATTTTAAATGATTAAATTTATTATTTAAATATAATCTTGATTTTTATATGAGTTATAATTCCAAACTTGGGTAAGTTGAATGTTTGCCTGAAATGCTGATTTGGTCAAAATAGTCAAACTGTGACTTTCAACTAAAATTTAAAAGTTTAAAATTTTAAATTTTTTCTTTTATTATGAAAGTACATAAAATTATAAGAACACCACTTTTCGTTTCGTTGAAATTGGATGTAAATTGTGAAAGTTATACCCTTTACAATATTGTGCGTATATAGGGTTATTTAACAATGACTATTTTAAATTGTATAAATTACTTCTTCTTTGTTTTATTTTATTTTAATATGTGATAATATGTTATATAATGTATATTTTGATTTTTAAGTATTTTTAAAATGATAATATAATTTTTCTAAAGCTCATTTGAATTTATTTCTAATTTTAAAAGCCTAGTCTACAATTTTAAGCCATTTTCTTAATTTAATTATATATAATTAAAATTTATTTATTTATTTTATGCACTCACTTTTATTTGCTATGTTTTACTTTATTTTATTCATTTTACATATATTTAAATTAAAGTAAATTTTTCCAAAGTGTATTGAAGTTATTTCTAATTCTTAAGTCAAGTTTTCATTTTCTGTGCTATTTTTCTTATTTTAATCATATCTAATTAATATTTAATTATTAATATTTTGTTTATCTGTTATATTTTCGAATTTTAACTGAGATTTAAATTATTTTCAGTTATTTAGATGTATATGAATATATATATAGGAAGTTTAAAAGGTTTGAAAGCAAAGAAACGTAAAACCGTTTTAACGTTTCTTCTTCCGTTTCTTTTCCAATTAATAGATTTAATTTCCTTTGACCGTTCCTTTCTTTATTGTAGTTGTGCATTTCTTACCTAATTTTCACATGAAAACATTCCTTCCACTTCATAATAATTTTATAATGAAATGTATAATTGTCCAAGACTAACAGTGATTTATGCACAATTTTAGAACACTGTTTGGTATTTTAAGGCATTTTCTTCATTATTTTATATTTTTTTCAAATTATACTATTTGTTACCTCATATTTCTAATTGATTTTGGTTTGTAAAGTATTTTCTCCTGAAATTTTGTTTGTGTAAAGTTTTAAAAGGAAAAGAATATGGAAGATTGTAAATCACTTTGAAACGTAAGCCCTTTTATTTGCCCAAATCCTTCATTTCCTTAAACTCCTCAATTAATTGCCTTAGCCGTGTAAAACCCTAATGTAGCCGTCATCTCATTAGGTTTTCACGTGAAAAAAAAAGATCATTTTCATTTGTTTCTCACGGCTTCAAAGATCTGGTAATGGCTTCCCTTTCTTTTTCTTACTTTTCTACTTGTTTTCCCTAAATTTTAAAAAAAATTCATTTATTTAAAGACTTTGGCTTTTGTTTTCTTAAAAATCTAATTTTGGAAATTTTCTTAAAATGATTTCTGATCATTTGTCCAAATAAAAATAAACAATGTCTGAAAATTTGATTTGGATAAAAAGTGTAACTTTAATAGAAATTCTAAATTTTATAATTCTAAGGGCAAATTTTTCATCTTGAACTGTATACAATTGTGTAACATTTGTTTCACTTTTGTTTTGGTCAGATTTGTTGTATACTTTTTTTTTAAAAAAAAGTTAGTAATAATTAGTGTGAAACGGGAAATAAACTTTACATTTCTTTTACATATGTTTACATCTGTTTCTTAACTTTATATTTAACAATCAATTGGATGAAGCTAAATCAAATATTATTAATTATGGTACAATAGCTATTAAATTTTGGTTTAAAGTGATGGTTTATTTTCCTAATAGAAATGTTAGTATTTTAAATTTATTTAATAAGAGAAACAAAATAATTTGTATGTTACTTTGGGCATATATTTAATTGTTGCTCTTGCCTTTTCGTTATCTATTTGATTTTTTTTCTTGCGTTAACAATGCAAAGTTTTCAGCCGTATATTCTCTTTTGAGAATCCAAAATCTTGCTCAAATCTTGCCTTAAATCATTTCCGTGTGTGAATTATTTCTTTCCCTCTTGCCTGCCATACGTTTCCACCTATTGGATAGAATTGAATGCCTTAATTGCCTCTACCGTTTAAGCATTTTTCTCTTGCCTGCCCTCTACATAAATTAGTGAGCAAATGTTAATATATATTTCACGTTCAAAAGTTCCATACCATAAATTATTCATTTTGGTTCCATCAAAATTTGCGTAAGCATCTCCTGAAGGTATGAACCGGCGCATGCTTTTCCTTTCATTTTTTTTTTCTCTTTTTTTTTTCTTTCTTTCTTCTTTTTACTCTTGTTTTATTTCATTTGTTCTCCTTTCATTGTTTTGCTTTGGGTTGTTGATACAAAATCATATCTTGGCTATCTTTCAAGTCAAATCAAAAGTCGTGAAATTGTGCTTGTCGTGCCTTTGGAGTCGTGCTTGTATGTTGTTTTGGTCTCTAGCTTTGAAAAAGGTGAGTCTTTCTCACTCTGACATATATACTTATGAAAAGTGGATTGATGACAAGTGTTTAGTAATGTAAAATGTTTATGCAAGTTAATGATGATCATATGATATGCTATGCCATGTTATTACCATGTTATTACCATGTTAAAACTGTTAATTTTCACCTGACATCTGATACATGACTGTATATTGTGATATTGACATTGTTTATATTATTTCTGTATATGATCACACTGCAAGTTCCCTGTTAGGATAAAAATCATTATGGGCTGAAATGATAGGCATGAGTTATTTTATTTATTTATTTAAACTTGGGATTGCAGGTTTGAAATGATAGAACCCGGATTTTTACCTTTTAAACTGCGGATTGAAATGATACATATCTTTATCACTTGACCTAGGTTAGAAAACTATATACAGACCCGTGGTTATTCTATAAAGTGCTTTGAATATTTTAAGTATTTTAAAAATATAAAATTATGAAATTTGATTTAAATAGATTTTGAAAGGTTTTAACATAAATAAATTATGATTTTTCTATGTGTTAAAAATGTAATTTATGAATGGATTAACTGGATTTTGAAATATAACTTATGTTTGAAATTTGGAATTTTGACTAAAAATGATATTTAAGTTACATGAATAAAATGGACTTTAATTTTATTTGGAAAATGGTAAATATGATAAGTTGATTTATATTTGAATTTAAGTGATTTATTAAAGAATTATTGATTTTCTATAAATTTAAGTGGTTGAATAAATGACTATCGAAAATGAAATTTTAAAATATAACTTGACTTGAAAATGTGAAATTTGAGTTTTAACTAAAGATGTTAAATTAATTAAATAAACTGGAAGTTTAGTTAAATTTGTGAAATGGTAATATAAATCTGAAACTTATAGGTTTTAATTTATGAAAGAAACGTATAGGTTTTAATTTATGAAAGAAACGTATAGGTTTTAATTTATGAAAGAAACGTATAGTTTTTAATTAATGAAAGAAACGTATAGGTTTTAATTTATGAAAGAAACGTATAGGTTTTAATCAATGAAAGAACGTATGGTGTTCTAATTAATGATAGGAACATGTAAATTCCTAATTAATGAAAGAAAGGTATAAGTTTTAATTAATGAAAGAAACGTATAAGTTTTAAATTAATGAAAGAAATGTGTAAAGTCCTAATTAATGAGAGAACATGAAAGTTTTAATTAATGCAAGAACATGTAAAGTTTTAATTAAGAAAGAAACATGTAAAGTTTAAGTAGTGTGGTATTGATTTAATTAATAAATGTTCATTATTATAACATGAATATAAAATTTAAAACGTACATTTGACACGTAGATTTTAATCAATGTAATGGTGTATTTTAAATTGATTAAAATGATAAATGTTACTTACTGTAATAATAAAATGTAAGTTGATAACGTACATTTGATAAGCAAGTTTTAATTTATGTGAATGACATACTTTAAATGATTAAAATAATAAAGTTTCTTTATTGTAATAATAATGTAAGTTAATAAGGTGCTTTTAACTTAACATAAGAATTTCGGTTTAAATTGTATATTACAGTAAGAAAGTTTATTTAACTATAAGGCTATGATAAATTGACATGTTAAAATTTTAAGCTTATCAATACTTTGAATTATATACAATGTAAAGTGGAAAGTAGTACATTCCAAAAATGCTATGATTCCTTAAGGTAACATTTCCAAAATGTTATGATAATTTAAAGGAATATTTCAAGTTTAATAAATTTAAAGAAATATTCAATGATTTGAAAATTTGGGTTTTATTTGAATGATATAATATTGAATTATTTTTGAAATGGAAATGATACAATTGTGATATTGTTTTGAAATGAGTATGATATTTTGGTCTTGAAAGTATAAATTATTTGAAATAAATATCCATGGGTTATAATAACGATTGGTTGTTAAAGAGACCGGGATCGGATATTGTCTTATAGCCGGACAATACCGAAAAACACTTTAACAACTGTGTACGCGGTGGAGATTTCAGAATGAAGTAGGATGGTGGCGACGTTCTCGAGGTATGTTACATGGACCCAACTCCCGTGAGTTGGCATATATGACTAAAACAGGAGCTATACCGGGCTACACAAAGGGTCGCACCCTTTCATCGAGCATGCTCCATCGGAAACTATTCTATTACTGTTGTGATTCGATTCGGTGGCGCCACTTTGATTCGGGGGTATTGTTCGAGGTGGGCGGAAGCTGCTGGCTTGCCGTCACCACCAGTACGGGAGTGCAAACGGTGTATCCACCCTAGCATTGCCTCGCGTGCCATGTCATATCCTTATATCGAGCCCACTATGATTTTGGTTTTAAAGATCCGACCGCGTTAAGATTCACCATCCCCTTAACGCTATTTTCTATATGATTATACTTTACTGATTAGACACTACCGTATATAGCGTATATTACTATATAGTAAATAGTTTAACGGATCCTTAGAGGATGGGCGGTCCTAAACATCCTTTAAGTTATTGATGCATTTTGTTACTGTTCACTTGAGTTGATTTACAGTTTATAAGTATTTATGTCCTGACTCGAGGGTTTTGTGTTTTGCTTTACGCTTGGGTCAGATTGATTGAGTTAGCATTAAAGATTCACCTTCGGAGTTGGAGCTTTCCTTGAAGATCCAGCCTTCTATTTTGTTTCAGTATCCAGTGTTTCAGTGATGTATCTTGTTACTCTTCTGTTGTATCTCATTTGACTCTGATGTATCTTATATTTTTTTTAGTAGCTTCATGAACTACTATCTCTTTTACTTCCGCTGCATTATTATATACTCTGTGTCTGTGATCTGTGATTTTTTATACTGTATATTCTGAGGTTTGCCAAAATTTTATTTACAACGCTGTATTTTGAGCAATTCAATTCCGGCATGAGTGTCTATCTATACACTTACAATGGATGCGAATGGTTGAAAATACTGGGTCGTTACAAAATATGCAGTGCATACTCAAGTACACAAGTGACACAAGTGTTACAAGACACAGTGCATATATGAAGTACACAAATGCAACACCAAGCAATGTTCAAATGGTCGACTAATAAACATCATATATACATGTGCATTAAAGACCAGGGATTATGCAACATGGCAGTAAGCAGTGCTCAGTGATCAAACTAAAACAGTCGAAGTCAGGAAATGCTCAAGACCAAGTATAAGACTTGAATGGACAGAGACAATAACAGTGAACAAAGATGGCCAAAAATAGTGCAACAGGACTAGTGAACAACCAGACTTCAAACCATGGAACAGCAAGGTGATCGAACAAACAAGACCAGGCAATTATTCATTCGAGTTCAGGCAACAAAACAGAGTTTCAAAAATGCATGAACCAAGTAAAAAGCAAAGCATATACAGGAATGACCCAGAATGTAGGCAACAGGGCTAAAGCAATTCAGATCAACACAGCAACAATAGTGATCAATATCCAGATGTCAATGAAGCATGCAAACAGCAAAAATGAAAATCAAAACCAACAGCAACTACAAAATACTCACAAAATTGCTCAAAGACTCGACACTCAAATGAACACAGTGAATGCAGACTTGAATGTGCAATGACTCAACAAACACAATGACACAGTGCCACAGCGAACATTGTTCGAAACAACATACCAAATGAAACCACTCAGTAACCAGAAGCAACAACATGTACAGTGATATGCAGCAAGGTAAACAACACTTTGAATAGAATCGAGCATGTGTACAGTTCGAACAATATCCAGAAGAGCGGTTTAAAAAATTCAAAATGGCCTAAGTAAACATTCAGTGTCAAGGACGAAGTCATCAGGTAAAAGAAGTTGAATTCACGATTCAAAGTCAGAGCATTGGCCATAAAGGAATCAAACCAAGTCAAGATCAACAACGTGATGACCAAGGAGTTGAAATCAATGCCGTGGGATTCAAGCAAAAAAAAATATACGTTTTTGAACAAGTCACAATCATCTCAAACGTCCAAGCATGATCAAGCGGTAGTACAAAGGATTTGACGAATTCAAATAAGTAAATATACGACGTAAATTTAGAAGGTCGAATCCTATAAATAGGAATCAACATCACTGGCAATAACTATCAATCGAGTTAAAGGATTAAAACCCCAATCATCATCATCGACAATTTAAAAGCTTCGGGTTCAAGCAAGTCAAAACCAGCTAAGCAAAAGGAGTAAAGTACATACCGAAATCGTGGACAATTAACTCGACCAAATTGAGGTAGCTGGGAACAAAATAATCGAACGAAGAAAGGAATCGAAGCTTCTGAAATCATTTTGATAGAGCGGCGCTTCAATTTTAGAAAAGCCCTAATTTCACAAAGAGGAACGAACGAGAGAACGACCGCCATTTTCCCAAAGGAAGAAAAAGGATCGGGTCGAAATAATAAAAGGGGCCGGCCATTAAGTTTTAGGGTCTTTAGTTTTAAAATAAGGGTTTTAGTTTTTTAAAATAAGGGCTTTAGTTTTAAAATAAGGGTTTTATCTTATTATTTGTTTTTAAATTTGTTTTTAATTTTAAATCTCTTTTCAAACCGTTGTATTTGCTAGTCGTGTGACTTGGGGACAAGCTACGTGGCGTAGCTTGAGAATTCGCAACTCGGTGGCTGAGTTGTGGCAGGGTTTTGAGCGTAGAGTTAGGTTAGTCAGTAGCAGGTGTCGCGAGTTTACGTGTGTAAGCGTGTGACTATCTAATTTCTTGTAGAAACCTTGGGGGCAGCACGTAGGCAGGTTTTTGCTGAAGCTGGGTAAATTCTGTGTCGTTCTATTTCTGCATTTATTATTCTTCTTTTATCTGTGCTGCTACTATTCTGTGATCTGTGTTGAAATTATTTTATAAGCTTCCACAATTATTTTTTTATAATTTATACTATCACCCTATTCACCCTCCGTCTAGGGTGAAATCGATCCTACAGTACCCTCCTCTGGTTCTCAACACTCCATTGATGAATTCCATGGATATCTGTTCCCACTTCCACTTGGGAATCTTAAGGAGTTACAAGAGAAAACTCCAATTCTTAAGGTCAGCCTTTGCTAGTTGAGATTTCATACATTTAGAGATGGATGTCTCGACATCCTTCTTCATTGCTTCCCAATAAAATGTCAACCACATTTCATGGTATATTTTACTATCATCGGGATGTATATTTAATCTAGAAGGGTGGCACTCGCAAAGCATCTCATCCTTCAACCTGTCAACTTCGGCTATAAAATAATTCTCTCATTCTTATGGAGCCAATTATCATGGTCAAGTCAATACTAATTTTTATCTTCATATTCTACTTCATTCTCAACATTGGCAATGACCTAAGAAAGTTTAGCATCATATCTCCGACTAGTAGCGATCTACTCAATCAGAGTATGTTTGATAGCCAAGCTCACCAACATCTTTGTCTTTAGCTCACATCATTTCTAAATTCACGGCTAGAAAATACTCGAACCGCGTCCACTTTAGAACATAAATCCCAAGCTATCATGTCTTCAACTCGAGGCATCAATGACTAAATTTCGCTTACTAGGCATATCAGAATTGTCAAAGTTGTAGAAAGCTACGGACTCTAATTATCTTTACTGGAAAATGTTAAGATCCTTTTGTAAGAAGAGGTACTTTAATGGTTTGTGGTCATTAAATAACTCGAACCTCTATCCAAGAGAGTAGTGCCTCCATTTTCTAGTGCAACACGATTGTTGCCAAAGCTAAATCAAGAGTCGAATACTTCCTCTCATATGATTTAAGCTATCGATCAAAATATGTGACAACCTTCCATCTCTGCATAAATATCGCACCTACCTCTGTACAATAAGCATTTGTTTACACTATCATCTCTTCATTCCCACTCACAATGACTAACATTGGTGCACTCATCAACTTCTCCTTTTGACCCATAAATGCACACTCGCATCTCATGTCCCAAAAAAGCCCAATTATTCTTTACAAAGTTGGTTATCGGTGCTGCTACCTTTGAAAAGTTCTTGATAAATCGTTAATAATATCTTGCTAATCAAAGGAAACTTCTTATATCTATATTATTTTTGGTTGGCCCCAATCCAATACAGCGTTTGCATCTGCAAGATGTAAAGCAATGCCCTACTCAGAGAAAAGGTGACCTAAGAATCAAACTTCTCTTCTCCAGAAGTGACATTTAGAAAATTTTGCATTCTGTTGGTGTTTCCTCAACTCTTCCATTACAACCCTCAAGCATGTCATGTGTTCCTCTTTTGTCCAAGAGAAGATGAGAATATCATGTATAAAAAAGCATAAATTTGTTCAACTTATCCTAAAAAACGTGATTCATGAAATCAACAAAGTATGCCGGTGCATTGATTAGCCCAAATGGCATAACCAACCAGTCATAAAATCCAAATTGTGTATGGATGCAGTAATTGACACACTATCTCGCATTGCTCTCAGTTGTTGGAGCCATTTCGCTAAGTCCAACCGAGAAAACACTTTAGCATCATGGAGGTGGTTGAACAATTCATCAATACATGAGGATGGATACTTATTATTCATCATTACTTTGTTTAGCTCAAGGTAGTTAACACAAAGTATAAGGAATTCATCCACCTTCGTAGCGAATACTATGGGTGCTCCTCAGTCAAATATACTGCATTTCTTGAACCCTCGTCTCAATAGGTCATTAACTGCACCTTGTATTCTTGTTGCTCTCTATGAGCCACAAGCCTCAGTGGCATAACTACTGGCCTTGGATCCTTACTAAATCGATGCAGAACTCAATCAACATTACAGAGGCAACACTCTTACCTCACGAATACATCTAGGGGTTCCCTAATAATAGTGTTGATGACAATTCCTCGCAAGGAGCCTTGATTGAATATAAGAGACTAACCATCAATGCATCATCATACATGTTGCTCAACTGTAGCCTACACACATCGCCTATCGCGATCATCACCATTCATCTCTCATAATCCAAATCCATTATTCTTTAACTAGTCCATCCAGAAAAAAGATATCAAAACCCATGAAACCAAGAACAAAGAAACCACACAAAAACACATGACCGTGATTCGAAACCCGTGACACATCATATAAAAATTAGAGGAACCACCCTTGGGGTTAGTCACTACCAGAGATCTCTCTACAAAGTCAGGACTCAATCCTTATCTATCTACTAGGTCAATAGATATGGAAGAATGTGATACACCAGTATCAAACAAAACACAAATAGGTATACCATAATCAGAAAGCATACCTTGAATTGAAATGCCTTCTCCTTTCTCATTCAATGATGGAGTGCTCGAGAAGTTGAAACAAAATTAAGCGCATAATAGTCACCATGTTCTTGTTCTCTAGTAGCTCAGGACAAACTTCCTTCAAATGCCCAACCTTGTCATGGTTAAAGCATTTCCTTTCGATAGTTTTTGGGTTCTTGTAGTTCTTACTAAGGGACCCCTTTTATTGCGTCTAAAATAGATAGGCCCTCACTTGCCTTTCTTTCCCTTGAACTGCTTCTTTCCTTTATAGTTGTTCCTTTTTCTTTTTTCCCCTACTCACTTACGACTTAAGCCCCACCTTAAAAGTAACAATAGCACCAAACTTAACCTTCAAGTACATACTCCCAAAAGATTCATCAAAGTGACCAACAAGCTTCTCCTTCAGACAGTCATCTAGGCCCATGATCAATATTTCATTTTTATCAGCAGAGTATCGACGAAGGAAATAACTTACTTTGAAAACATGTCAAATTCAGCCACATACTCTAAGATAATCATATCTCCCTACATTAAATCGGCAAACATATAAAAAAGCACTAACTTTTGAGCAGTTGGCACAAAATTTTCCTCAAATCTCCTCTTAAACTATTCTAGGTGGTCTGAACTTTAGGTACATCAATCTTGTTAGCATTCCACCATTCCATCAGTATCCCCTAAAACTATTTAGGGGCCAACTTCCTCTTTATGGTGTCTTCTAATTCTAAGTCTTTAAAGTTCCTTTCGCAAGTATCAATCCACTCTTGGACTTTCATGGTCGACTCCTTCCCAAGGAATGGTTTGCCTTCTAGGTAAGAATAGTCCTTATTTAGTTTAGCAAAGTCAGACCTAAGCATCTGTATTAGAGCACTACCACCAACAGTGATAACAAGAGCAGACTCTTAGGCATTCTGAGGCATGTTCCACATCATCTCTATGAACATAGCTTGGAAGTAGGGGTTAGCCACCCTCGAGCCTGCACTTTCTTTAATTTTAGGCACTAAATTCCTAGCAACATTCCTTATTCTTTGACTCATTCTTACAACCTATAATAAGAATGAGCAGTCATCCTTTTAAGGAAAGCTGCATAAGTGGTACTCATGTATGTAATGCAACATATACCATATATACTACTATATCATTTTGGAAACTAAAATGTATAGTAAGTACGCTCACATATATCGCTTGGTCTATCCTACAGTGATAACTCATACTCTATCTTTGATGGGTCCCGGTATCCTTTTGGATAACTATGCAACCTCGCTCTGTTACCAAATATGACAACCACCATATACCCATGGCATTCAATATAACCTCTATCGTGCATTATAGTGGTACAAGGTTAATGTAGAGTGATAAATAAGTAGTGAGAAATCAAACTCCAATACACAATTTGTTGTATATCTAACAACACAAGGATAATATACAATAATAAACATGGATATAAATAGGTGAGACGGTATGTAACTGAAACAAAACACAAAATTAGAGTGAATTAGGTTCATTGTCGTTATACAACACATAATAAATCTTATACACCGTTAATAAACTCAGACAAACTCTTCCTAGGTAAATGTATAGAAATGGTAAAAGCTTCATAATGCTGCACATCAAAATAAGCGAATAGACTAAGACAATAGAATATATAATAGCGCCATCTTAATATTGATCCAATGAGTGCTAATACTTGACCTGTTATCTATTCCACTAATTTATTAGTACCATAGATAATAAGGAGCAATGCATAAAACCTTGAGACGGACAATGGTCTGGTGTGAGTGATAAATAATCTAAAGATACTATAAAAGATGATATATATATATGTGTGTGTGTGTGTGTGTGTGTGCGTGTGTGTGTGTGTGTGCGTGTCTACATATAAAAGCAACACTAGGTACAAGGAGTCAAACCTTCCATTTCCTTGCATCTAACAAGTTAGCACATAACATGTTATATGTTATACTATCATCATATATAGGTATTATACTAAGTACAGTGCGGTATTGTAATATTTATCCTACAATTACCTACAATATAAGACATCCATCTCAATCACAAAGCAATCAATATAAACACAAAACCCACAGCATGTATAGAAATTAAAGCAATAATGGAGACTCAGGTGACCATCATTACTACCTCCTGGCAGACAACATCTCATGTTGTAATTAGATTTGGTGTTCAATCACATACTTATTCTACATAAACTATATTCATTGTACATGTTGGACAGTCCCATGTCTCAGGCTACACAAGTGAATATCTTCACATACCCTTGCCCTATGAAACACATATCATATGCGAAGTCAAATAAATAGTCACCTAAGCACATGACTCAAAAATAGAACTCACCCTACATTCTACTCCACAACTTCACTTTGCCGAGCATGCCTTCTCGGACTAACCTATTCCTATGCATACACTTCCTACTAGAAGTACTCAATCAAATGCCCCGAGCAATCGACTTATTGAAGTTTAGAGTACCTTACTCAACTTCGAGGACATCTCCATGTCTTGCACAAAGTAAACCCCTTACTTTCATGCTCTTTCCCTAAAGAAAAATTCTTATATTCTCAAGTCTACATAAGAATGCTCTATTGATCACCTATGCGCCTCAACTAGACTTACGCTTTATGGAATCTCATGCAACCAGTGTCAGACACTCCCTTAGTCCTCATGAAACCCCATCGTCGATCTCCATACTGTTGGACCATGTTTGGCCTTATTTTGATGGTCGATTGGATATAGTTCGTGTAACCACCCACTGGGGAACATATCTAAATTTTGACCCAGAAAAGACTTATCGAAACATACGTCGACAAGCTATTGGTAATAAAAAGAAAAAACATTGCAGAGCCATAACTAAACTTTCAGAACTCACAGCGAATGGAACAAAATATAGTAATAAATTGTACCCATTTATTTCAAAACCATAAAAATTTCATAACAAAAAATCCAATAAAAACCGTAATATAAAATCTATTACAACAATTGTGTGATTCCATGGGTACACATAAAAGAAAATAATAATAAATACTTCCACTAGCCAAGTTTCTCCATTTCTAAGCTTCGTCACTGCCACCATTTCGTCCTTAACCAGTGTTGTAATGAGGATGGAGTCGGAACAACAAGTGTATGGTGAATAAAAAATTTGATTCTTACATTTTCAGTACTTGGGCAATATATTTCAAAATAACAATATGTCTACGAATATAAAATCATTAGACTCAATCAATAATTCTTTATAAGGAAAGTAGCCGGGTCTAACCACTTAATACCTTCCATTCTAGAAGTAGGTTTCTTGAATCCCATATCCCAGTCATACGTCATAAATAGATAATAATGTGAGAGACGATACCCAAGCCACTTAATACTTTCGAGTGGAAAATAGGCAGATTTTGGTCATTCTGGTCATTTAAGACCTTGATTAAGACAGACCCCGTTATTTAAGACCTATTTCCAAAAGCATCATCCTCAATGGTACTACCTAGCAAACATGACACAGAATCTCATAGGAAACTTAATACTTCCAAGTGAAGAATAGGCAGACTCTGGTCAATTAAGACCTTAATTAAGGAATACCCATCATTTAACACCTACTTCCAAAAGTGTACCCTTGTAGAGATGTCATTGGACGTAACCCCTTGGCCATTTAATGCTTTATTTGGGGAAAAGATCTAACGACCCGCCGTTCTGACCGCCTCTAGTCGGTAATTAAACCAACTAGAAACGTTCAAAATGACAGATTGTTATTTAGTTTATAACATTTAAACAGAATCAGTCACAGAATCACAGAACAACAATATATTTTATAAATAAACTTTTCTTTTATATACAAGTATCAGAGTTATACAATAAATTACATTTGAATTTATACAGCGGAAACAATTTATATTTTAAAGTACAAGAAAAATTTTGCTGAAAACTTTAGTGAATGCCGAAATCCCCTCTCTCTAACTTCGCGGCCTGAAAATCTTCAAGCTGTAAAATACTCGGTCTGACCCGAGCGTTAATTGCAAAACACAAAAACACTCGAGTCAGGATTAATCTTAACTCAAGTAAATAAATTTGTAATGAACTGAATAAAATGGAAACAGAGATGAATCGCAGAGCCAAATGATGACACAGTGCAGTAGGATGCACAGAGGTGCAACAGGGAGGGGGAAATGTCCAGAAATGCATCAGGGAGTTTACAAAATAAATCAGCTGTAATTGACAGTGTCATGAAGCATCAAATATTTGCAGGTGGAATGTGCCACTTAAATCCCAAAATGAAATCATTGGAGATGAACATATAAAAATTTAATATGGCAAAGCAGCAGCGCTCCTGCAACTGTTGGTTCTGACTAAAATTGTGTTACGTCTTTCAGTTATTTGTTAAGTCTATAAAATGAGGCGATAATGATTTGCCTGTAGAAACATAAAATCACTTCGTGCATGCTAGCACAGACCTTTTGGGGATATTGTTTTAAATCCTTGGGACCCGTTTGGTTTGGACTTCAAGTTTTGTGTTTTGCATTTTCAGTATGTATTTTAAAAAGCATGGAAGAGGAGCAGAAAGTGGAAAAATCATGGCCATTACAACAAAAGGGGAAAATAGTAAAGGGGAGAGATCTTTATGTTTTCCCAAAATGCAGAAAATAATAATAAGTGATATTCAATTTTATATGTTAAAATCATTTTCTAAATCGGTTTTTTTTTCAAAACTTTCAGAAATAATTAACTGAATGCATTGCGGTTGTTACGAAAATCCAAAACTGAAAACCGCAAACCAAAAATCTCAACAAATCAAAATTCCCCAAGTTTTACTGACCAGACACACAAGTGCACAAAGGCACTGATACTGCATAAAGTCATCAAAAATGAAGGTGGGGGCACCATAAACATGG
The DNA here is from genome assembly GCA_030765085.1 of Allium cepa. Classification (NCBI taxonomy): domain Eukaryota; kingdom Viridiplantae; phylum Streptophyta; class Magnoliopsida; order Asparagales; family Amaryllidaceae; genus Allium; species Allium cepa. The sequence continues at coordinate 186,018,276 of CM060937.1, read as the reverse complement.
CACCACACACACAGACACAAGGGCATAAACAATAACGAATGCAGGTCCAACTGCAACATAAAGTGCAGACCAAATAATCAAAGACATCAAGTGATGAAACACTGCAACTCAAAGAGCTCAAATGCATGGAACATGACAGCAAGAACAAATCTCGGCAGCAACTCATAGGAACATGACTTTGGACAATGCAAACTAAATGAAACAAGACACAGTACTCAAATGCAAGTGCACAGCTAGACCCAAGTTTTCCCAATTCCTAATGCCACAGTGATTTATAAATTGAGCTTATATTTTTCCTAAGTCCACCGATACCCCAGCTAGCTTCACCAAGAGTCACGGCCTACAGTTTGCCGTAGATCACCAGAGCTTGACAAAATTTCACTTCCCAGAATATCCCAAATACCCCAATGATAATTCAATGAAGAATTTGAATTTTAGTTTCAAAAATCACCATTTTTAGAGTGGGTTCACATAGTTTTATTGATATTAAAATTTATGAAGTTTCAATTTCTTGAAATTTTTTTGAGTTTTGACAGTGCTTCATTGTTTACAGGAAGAAAGAACTGTGTATGTTACTCTAATTCATTACTGGCAAACATAACACAAGTTTGAATAAAAACTCCAACTTATTTCAATTATTTACAGAAGAAATGAGGGAGAGAGGTTTAGATTTGTTTGGATATTGGTTAATCTGTAAACCAAAAATTACTGTATTTTTAGTTCCCAGAAAAAAAAAGAAAATTTCAACCTGCTTTGATTAATTACTGTAATGTAATACAGGTTCTTAAAACAACATTTCAACTTATTTACAATCCTTGTCAGAATCAAAGAGGGAGAGACATTTAGATTTGTTTTGATATAGATATGACTGACCTGTTTGAACTTGTGTTTGATTCATTTACTACATCTTACTGCATGCTTTTGTTTCCAACTTGAAATACATTTTCTTTCAAAAATTCATCATCGACATTATAAACATACTTACAGATTTTCAAAGCTGGTTTTATATTCAGTGTTTATTCACCAAAATTTTAAACAGAGAAATGATCCTCGTTTCTAGGCATGCATCCATTTATACACAGGACATTACATACATACATGCATCCATACACATAAATATAGGCAACCACATTCACACATAATCATCATCAGCATCAGGTTAGGATCAAAGGGTTTAAACTATTTTTAAATTTTAGTTTACTCACAGATTTTGTTGCACAGAGAAGATGTACCCTGACTCATAACAGGGATATGCATTGATACATACTCATACATTTACATCCTTAAAGATGTGTGAATTCAAACATGCAATCATCTAAACCATCATACTTCAAGAGTCAACCATAAAATCAGAAACATATAGGTAGATAAATGAGTTTGCTCACAAGCATGAAAACAGAGAAGCAATTAACAACAGAGTTTTATATATGCATCAGATAAAGAGGATGAAGGATTTCTCACAAATAAACACATGCAAGCAATAACATATATCAGAGAAGAAAATAAATGCAGGCATCCACGCATGACAGATTTAAGGCCAAGTTTAAATAGCATCTGTTCTCATCAGATTTAAAAGCAAAATTACAAATAGCATCTGTTCTTATCAGGTTAAAAAGCAAGATTACAAATAGCATCTGTTCTTATCAGATTTAAAAGCAAAATTACAAATAGCATCTGTTCTTATCAGGTTTAAAAGCAAGATTACAAATAGCATCTGTTCTTATCAGATTTAGAAGCAAAATTACAAATAGCATCTGTTCTTATCAGGTTTAAAAGCAAGATTTGATTGTATCTATTCTTATCAGTTTAAAACAAATTTAATAGCATCTGTTCTTATCAGATTAAATCAAATTATCAGAGCAAACGATAGCAAATAACACCAACAACCATACATGCAGAGACTTATATGTCCTTATCAGTTTTAAAGTAAATTAGCCGAGCAAATGATAACGAATAACACCACAAATCATAGCATGCAACCAAGCATTCAATTCAAACAGATCTAAATACTTGAATAAAAGATTAATCGTGAGCAGAGAACTCACCTTATCACGAATTGGAGCAGCCGCGAGCTACTGAAGCCGAGGCCTTCGATTTGAAGTCAAAGCCGTGAAGGTCGAAGAGATTGAAGCATTGCCCTCAAATTCAAGTAGATTTTTTTTCGAAGCCCTAATTTTGAAAAAGAGGACGAAAGAGAACTCGTGGCCGCCATTTTTTATGTTTTCTTAGAATTTTAGGGTTACGAATGAAATAGAGAAGGGATCGAGTATAGCCTTAGATAATATTACAGCACTTAAGCAAAACCATGGGCTAAGAAAGTTGTAAAGCCCACCTAATTCCTTAAACAAAAATTTTGAAGGGAATTTAAATAAATTTACAAACTTCAAGCTCAAATTTTTAAATTCAAATATGTTCTTCATATTAACTTGAAAAATTCAAATAGCCTCATAGTTTCAAATCCAAATTTTAATTCAACTATTAATTTACATAAGAAATAATCCTTATATCCAAGTTTTTTTTTTCTTAAGTCATTAGTTTAAATTTATAATACAAATTTAATATTCAATTTCAACTCCAAAGTCAAGTTTAAATTTTTATTCAGCTTTGTATAGATTAAATTTTAAAATTTAATCACCAATTTCATTGTTATATTGGAAATTCAATTTAAATTATCATTCAAATATTTAAAATTAATTAAATATTCACAATTTAAATTGTTCAAAATTTAGGATCGTTACAATCTCCCCTCCTTAAAAGAATTTCGTCCCGAAATTACAAGTAAGGAGAAATGATTGTTGAAATTTCACTAATATTTATATTTTACACAATTTTATCAAGTTTGAAACTTATTAAAAATAAATGAATGCAGGATTCATTCTATTTGTTTTATCTCACTAGCTTTGTTTATTAACTCATTTGTCTATTATTTTCTACAATCAAGACACAAAAATCTTTACTAAAATTTCCAACTTACAAAAACCCAAATTTTAAATTTGAACTTCTTCATTTAAGAAATTTACATAGTATAACTTTTCCAAAGCTGTGGACTTTCAAAACATTTCAAAAATCCTCTCCCTTAATTTATTAAGTTAGAATTTATGTCACTTTAATTTCAGATAATTGATTTTCTATTTAAAGTTTGAAAATACTTGCTAACTCGAAATTTAACAAGTCTACTGTCGTTCTTAAAGACATTAGGCATACGCTGGCCAGGCGCAAGTTTAACAATCTCCAAGTACTAAATATACTTGCTTCAATTCCCAGTGAAAATACCTTTTTAAAAATTCTTTTAAAAATGGATATGGAAAGCACATTCCCCCATGGATCACAGTTTACTCGGCGGTTCCGCTACTATCCCAGTAGAGTCGCTTGTAACTGTGGATATCTCATCCCTTGAATTTCGCCATGGTTGTTGCCAAAGATCGCGGTTCACACGGCGGTTACGCTACTATCCCAGTAGAATCGCTCGTGACCGTAGGCATCTCGCCCCTCGAATTACGCTTTGGTTTGTAGATTGCAGTTTACACAGCGGTTACGCCACTATCGCAGTGGAATCGCTTGTAACTGTAGGCATCACGCCCCTCAAATTACGCTACCACCCGAGTGTAACTAGATCGCGGTATACACGGCGGTTACGCCACTATCCCAGTGGAATCGCTTGTAACCGTAGGCATCTCGCCCCTCGAATTACGCTAGCACACTATACCAGTCCAAAAGGACATTCCAACTAATGGAAATACTACGTAGCTACGATTTTCAAATGGACACTCTTCTCGAGTTCCAACAACCTTCACAAAGTTTAAATGGAAGGTACTTTTCCATATCCTCAATTTGGAAAACATAATATTATACATACATATATAATATTTCATTTCACATTTAGTACATATCATACTCATGTACTTACATAAGTTTTCCATAACAATTACTTCTCCAAACTAATTGGTTTTCGAATTAATCGTATTCACACATATACGTTATGAAAACCACAACATTTCATACCCATAACAAATAGAGGATTCACAAATTTTCCATTTCATTATCCATTTAAAATTTTCCTCTAAGTCGATTTGGAAATTTAAGGTTATATCGAACCAAATTCACATTCATAATCCAATTTATTATCGACTTCACACTCGATTTGGATTTCACGTTACATCGTCAATCCTCAACACATAATTGATGTCTATCGATATATAACCTCTGAGCTCGTACGTCTCAGAGAAGGGTGTTAAGCTAAGAGAATAAATTCTCCGCCACCAACAGATATATATTTAATAGAGATCAATTGATATGTCGTCAATTCACGACGTTAGACATACAATCCAAATCATCCATTTAAAATTCAAAGTTCAACTTACATTGTTTTTGGGTGTCAAAGTTAAACTCCATTTAACTCAAAATTCAATCACTTTGAAATTTTTTTTTTTTTTCTCCAAGTTGAACTAATTGTTCAAATTTCCCAAAAATAATATCTTTACAAGATATAAAATTTTTCACACTTAACCATTTGAAACAAATTCAAATATTCACTTTTCAATTTATCTTTAAAAGATAAAATCTCAAAACATTTACTTTTCACTTTATCTTGAAAAGATAAAATTTCAAACCTTTCATTTCATATTGGAAAATATTTCCATACTTATTCAATAATAAGTAATTTACAAATCCATTTATTTTCAACATTTTGAAAATATTTGATATACTTAAACCAAAATCAAATATATATTTCATTCTTAAAAGAAATCATTCTTTTAAACACATTTCAAAACAACTTAAAATGAATTTACTTCATTTCATAGTGTTGCTTCCCAAAAACATTCCCATTTAAGTTTTTCAACTTCAACTTAATTCATAGTTTGAATTCTGCATACATTTCAAAATATTGGTTTTAAACCAACTTCAAATTTCCAATATTAAGTTTTCCACTTAACTTATTTCCATGCCCATTCAAATTCAAATTCTTCATTGCATCAATTTAAATCTCTTATAAATTTTCATTAGATTCATATCGCTTTTTATATCTCATTTATTGTCCAAAACCATAGATATAACACCTTTAATAAGTTACAATAATTTACTTATCAAAATAAGTCATTTGCGGATTTTATAAACATCTTTAGAAATTACATTTCTATTTATAAACTTTGTTTTATAATCTCCTTTACTAATTTGATTCAATTCAATTCATATAACTTAGTTATATACCCAAAATCCATATTATAAGTTAAATACTTATAATCCATTTATTTACTAAATCGTTCTTCACAACATTTGAAATCAATTTTCAAAAGAATTCAAAATTAAATTTCCAAGTTATAGTTCAATAATCCATTTGATTATAATCAAATTGACATATCATTTTATTTTCCAATTACTACTTTGAAGATATTCAAAATATTTGATTTAAGCCAATTTAAACCAATTCATTAATTCTCTTAACTCATGTTTCATTTTCCATAACTCTCAAAAATTCGATAATGAGTTTCCGAATGATCGAAACTCAAGTCTAACGAGACCTCACCGAAGAGAATAAGGACCCGCCGCTCTGACCATCTCTAGTCGGTAATTAAACCAACTAGAAACGTTCAAAATGACGGATTGTTATTTAGTTTATAACATTTAAACAGAATCAGTCACAGAATCACAGAAACAATAATATATTTTATAAATAAACTTTTCTTTTGTATACAAATATCAGAGTTATACAATACATTACATTTGAATTTATACAGCGGAAACAATTTATATTTTAAAGTACAAGAAAAATTTTACTGAAAAACTTTAGTGAATGCCGAAATCCCCCTCTCTCAAACTTCGCTGCCTGAAAATCTTCAAAATAATTCTAATTTTCAAAATACCCTTTATTTTAAAAAAAAATTTTTTTTATACTTCTTTAGATTTGAAAACACTTTCTTTAAAGTGATTCTAGTAACTATTCAAATTAAATGCCATAAACTAAGCTTTGTGTAAACCAAAGCTCTGATACCACTTTCTAACGACCCGCCGTTCTGACCGCCTCTAGTCGGTAATTAAACCAACTAGAAACGTTCAAAATGACATATTGTTATTTAGTTTATAACATTTAAACAGAATCAGTCACAGAATCACAGAACAACAATATATTTTATAAATAAACTTTTCTTTTATATACAAGTATCAGAGTTATACAATAAATTACATTTGAATTTATACAGCGGAAACAATTTATATTTTAAAGTACAAGAAAAATTTTGCTGAAAACTTTAGTGAATGCCGAAATCCCCTCTCTCTAACTTCGCGGCCTGAAAATCTTCAAGCTGTAAAATACTCGGTCTGACCCGAGCGTTAATTGCAAAACACAAAAACACTCGAGTCAGGATTAATCTTAACTCAAGTAAATAAATTTGTAATGAACTGAATAAAATGGAAACAGAGATGAATCGCAGAGCCAAATGATGACACAGTGCAGTAGGATGCACAGAGGTGCAACAGGGAGGGGGAAATGTCCAGAAATGCATCAGGGAGTTTACAAAATAAATCAGCTGTAATTGACAGTGTCATGAAGCATCAAATATTTGCAGGTGGAATGTGCCACTTAAATCCCAAAATGAAATCATTGGAGATGAACATATAAAAATTTAATATGGCAAAGCAGCAGCGCTCCTGCAACTGTTGGTTCTGACTAAAATTGTGTTACGTCTTTCAGTTATTTGTTAAGTCTATAAAATGAGGCGATAATGATTTGCCTGTAGAAACATAAAATCACTTCGTGCATGCTAGCACAGACCTTTTGGGGATATTGTTTTAAATCCTTGGGACCCGTTTGGTTTGGACTTCAAGTTTTGTGTTTTGCATTTTCAGTATGTATTTTAAAAAGCATGGAAGAGGAGCAGAAAGTGGAAAAATCATGGCCATTACAACAAAAGGGGAAAATAGTAAAGGGGAGAGATCTTTATGTTTTCCCAAAATGCAGAAAATAATAATAAGTGATATTCAATTTTATATGTTAAAATCATTTTCTAAATCGGTTTTTTTTTTCAAAACTTTCAGAAATAATTAACTGAATGCATTGCGGTTGTTACGAAAATCCAAAACTGAAAACCGCAAACCAAAAATCTCAACAAATCAAAATTCCCCAAGTTTTACTGACCAGACACACAAGTGCACAAAGGCACTGATACTGCATAAAGTCATCAAAAATGAAGGTGGGGGCACCATAAACATGGCACCACACACACAGACACAAGGGCATAAACAATAACGAATGCAGGTCCAACTGCAACATAAAGTGCAGACCAAATAATCAAAGACATCAAGTGATGAAACACTGCAACTCAAAGAGCTCAAATGCATGGAACATGACAGCAAGAACAAATCTCGGCAGCAACTCATAGGAACATGACTTTGGACAATGCAAACTAAATGAAACAAGACACAGCACTCAAATGCAAGTGCACAGCTAGACCCAAGTTTTCCCAATTCCTAATGCCACAGTGATTTATAAATTGAGCTTATATTTTTCCTAAGTCCACCGATACCCCAGCTAGCTTCACCAAGAGTCACGGCCTACAGTTCGCCGTAGATCACCAGAGCTTGACAAAATTTCACTTCCCAGAATATCCCAAATACCCCAATGATAATTCAATGAAGAATTTGAATTTTAGTTTCAAAAATCACCATTTTTAGAGTGGGTTCACATAGTTTTATTGATATTAAAATTTATGAAGTTTCAATTTCTTGAAATTTTTTTGAGTTTTGACAGTGCTTCATTGTTTACAGGAAGAAAGAACTGTGTATGTTACTCTAATTCATTACTGGCAAACATAACACAAGTTTGAATAAAAACTCCAACTTATTTCAATTATTTACAGAAGAAATGAGGGAGAGAGGTTTAGATTTGTTTGGATATTGGTTAATCTGTAAACCAAAAATTACTGTATTTTTAGTTCCCAGAAAAAAAAAGAAAATTTCAACCTGCTTTGATTAATTACTGTAATGTAATACAGGTTCTTAAAACAACATTTCAACTTATTTACAATCCTTGTCAGAATCAAAGAGGGAGAGACATTTAGATTTGTTTTGATATAGATATGACTGACCTGTTTGAACTTGTGTTTGATTCATTTACTACATCTTACTGCATGCTTTTGTTTCCAACTTGAAATACATTTTCTTTCAAAAATTCATCATCGACATTATAAACATACTTACAGATTTTCAAAGCTGGTTTTATATTCAGTGTTTATTCACCAAAATTTTAAACAGAGAAATGATCCTCGTTTCTAGGCATGCATCCATTTATACACAGGACATCACATACATACATGCATCCATACACATAAATATAGGCAACCACATTCACACATAATCATCATCAGCATCAGGTTAGGATCAAAGGGTTTAAACTATTTTTAAATTTTAGTTTACTCACAGATTTTGTTGCACAGAGAAGATGTACCCTGACTCATAACAGGGATATGCATTGATACATACTCATACATTTACATCCTTAAAGATGTGTGAATTCAAACATGCAATCATCTAAACCATCATACTTCAAGAGTCAACCATAAAATCAGAAACATATAGGTAGATAAATGAGTTTGCTCACAAGCATGAAAACAGAGAAGCAATTAACAACAGAGTTTTATATATGCATCAGATAAAGAGGATGAAGGATTTCTCACAAATAAACACATGCAAGCAATAACATATATCAGAGAAGAAAATAAATGCAGGCATCCACGCATGACAGATTTAAGGCCAAGTTTAAATAGCATCTGTTCTCATCAGATTTAAAAGCAAAATTACAAATAGCATCTGTTCTTATCAGGTTAAAAAGCAAGATTACAAATAGCATCTGTTCTTATCAGATTTAAAAGCAAAATTACAAATAGCATCTGTTCTTATTAGGTTTAAAAGCAAGATTACAAATAGCATCTGTTCTTATCAGATTTAGAAGCAAAATTACAAATAGCATCTGTTCTTATCAGGTTTAAAAGCAAGATTTGATTGCATCTATTCTTATCAGTTTAAAACAAATTTAATAGCATCTGTTCTTATCAGATTAAATCAAATTATCAGAGCAAACGATAGCAAATAACACCAACAACCATACATGCAGAGACTTATATGTCCTTATCAGTTTTAAAGTAAATTAGCCGAGCAAATGATAACGAATAACACCACAAATCATAGCATGCAACCAAGCATTCAATTCAAACAGATCTAAATACTTGAATAAAAGATTAATCGTGAGCAGATAACTCACCTTATCACGAATTGGAGCAGCCGCGAGCTACTGAAGCCGAGGCCTTCGATTTGAAGTCAAAGCCGTGAAGGTCGAAGAGATTGAAGCATTGCCCTCAAATTCAAGTAGATTTTTTTTCGAAGCCCTAATTTTGAAAAAGAGGACGAAAGAGAACTCGTGGCCGCCATTTTTTATGTTTTCTTAGAATTTTAGGGTTACGAATGAAATAGAGAAGGGATCGAGTATAGCCTTAGATAATATTACAGCACTTAAGCAAAACCATGGGCTAAGAAAGTTGTAAAGCCCACCTAATTCCTTAAACAAAAATTTTGAAGGGAATTTAAATAAATTTACAAACTTCAAGCTCAAATTTTTAAATTCAAATATGTTCTTCATATTAACTTGAAAAATTCAAATAGCCTCATAGTTTCAAATCCAAATTTTAATTCAACTATTAATTTACATAAGAAATAATCCTTATATCCAAGTTTTTTTTTTCTTCTTAAGTCATTAGTTTAAATTTATAATACAAATTTAATATTCAATTTCAACTCCAAAGTCAAGTTTAAATTTTTATTCAGCTTTGTATAGATTAAATTTTAAAATTTAATCACCAATTTCATTGTTATATTGGAAATTCAATTTAAATTATCATTCAAATATTTAAAATTAATTAAATATTCACAATTTAAATTGTTCAAAATTTAGGATCGTTACAAAAGAGGTGGGTCCAACCACTTAATAACTCAAACCCTAAAGCATACCCTTCTTCTTATGGACCATACTTATAATGACAGCTCATATTAGTCCATTATTCGTAGGTTCTACCATGTTAGCTGGGCCGATTTCCCCTAAAGAATTTAGAACTAACCGCTCGTCATTATGAATATTTATTACAAGGATATCTCACATCAATAAAAGTTTACACAACTGCTGGTAGCCTCAAAGTGATGGGCAGACATCTGTCATGTAACTTTATCGATCTCGCATCCCTATGATTTGGCCATAAATTAGTTACTCTCCATACACAAACAATCTCTCATCTCATCATTTTATAAATAAGGCATTATATGGAATCTTCCTTAGTATGCCTTAAAAAATAATAATTAGGCTATATAAAAGTTTCCTCTTATTTTGTCTAAAAATCAATTACCTTCGAAATGAGGGAAATAAATGTAAATAAATGCCTAATTAACTATGTCGTATACATAGTAATTATATATTAATTACACAAATAGTGATAAACAAATATTCAAATCTAATAAGTTCTAAAGACACAAATTTTACACTGTAACCTAGCGTTAAATGTCAATTCCCTAGCCAATTATTATTACAAGTCCTTTTTCTTCAAATTTTCAAGATTTCATGAGATTCTAATGTCCAAAATAGGGAATAAATATCCATAACCAAAACCATATGTGAAGACCCATCTCCTCGACACTTGAAAATCGACGCTAATACATCCACGGTATTCACGTGCCATAAATCCAAATGCCAGAGAGGCAGATTTTCAAGGGTAAAGTAAAGTTAAATATAGATAAACAAATTCTCACATTACGTTAAATCTATAAATAGTACATACGATCACCATCACTAGGGTACATTAGAGTTTTTACGTGCACTAACCTAGCCAAGAACAGTTATAACTGCCTGCTTCCACACTTGTCAATATTAACTAACTTTGACATAGAGGAAAAATAAAAATAGATAGATATGTAGATATCTTCATCGGGTGCTCCAACTTCATGCTCTAAAAATATCTTCCAGCATGCTCCTCCTAAAAATACTCTGAACATAAACCTGTCTACTTGGCTGCTGGGGAAAATAGGGCACCTAGAGTTTAAAGGAAAAATAAAATAAACTTCGGGTCAGTCATGGTACTGGTGTGAGAACTCAAAATACATTGTTTGAAAATAAAAAGGCATCCCATAAGACCACGTCTCACATAAACATGAAATAGGTTTTTACCCTATAATAACCAAAACATTCTTACATAAAAATAAGGGATATTATTTTTAATGTCATATCTTTGTAACCATTTAAAAGTACACTTGTCAATCTTAGCCGAAATTATTACACTATCAAATTCCAGCAAAATTAGCCATAAAAGAAAGTTCTACAAACAAATTGGCACGCAAGAATTGGAGAATGGATTTCCAACAAATGACTAGGTAAAGGGACTACCTTTCAGGAGTACATCTCTAGAGGAATGTACTGAGGCCTAATAGATGGTCCTCTACCAACACAAGACCGCCCTACCTCTTCCTAGATAATACTGAATATGTCATCATCTCGGTTATTACCGGCCTAACTAAGAGTTCTCTTAGCATACGCCACAATAATTTAAACACGAACATCATAGCGGATAGAAATATATCTAGAAGAGGATGATCATACCCTAATGGTTGCGAACCACATAGGCTTGTTGCTTCTACCCTATTTTGGCCACCTCCAGATGTGAGACTTGAGGTAGTAATTATCTTTCTCATAGCACATCATCTTTCTGTGAATGCCACACTGCCATCCCATAGTAATACAACTGATTTCTGCAAATGTACAACTCCTAAGCTCATACTTCTTGGGAAAATGGTGTTAAGATAAAAGAAGTTGCCTTCTCTGCCACCAATAGATGATATGTTCATAGATCTCACTTATGTAACTAGGAATGCAATGTCAGACATTCGTCCATACAAGTTTTCCATGTACAGGACAAACCAAAGGTACTCTCCTACCACATCCTGTCTCAAATTCACTATAGGATTAGTAGTGATTAGTCCTTGCATCAGATATTTCATAACGAAAAACTACCGCTCCTATATATAAATATATATATATTAGGAGTTCATCCCAAAACGATCAATAAGAAGCCCGTCATTATGAAAATCCCAATACCATATCCATATCCTCCTTGGAATATGAAAATCGGTTTGAAGTGATCTTTGGACAGGAATTACCCAAATTGGACCCCAGCTCCTTCAGAACAATCATTGATAAAAATATGTTCTTGTAAATAGGAAATCATTCTTTGGTTGATTTAGTTATTTTTATCAAAATCTTTTTTGGAGATATAGATTCCTTAAACCATTCATTTCGGTATATACAGAAATATTAAACCTCTCTTATTAAATCCCTTAATAATCTTTTATTTTCTTTTTACTAGGAATCAATTCGAAATCGTTTCATTTTTATTTAGGAAGATAATGATCCGAGTAAACCATATTCACTATCCCCTCTGTTGGGCCAGTTTGGATAGCCAGGGAGAGCAGGAAATCGGTTTTTCAAACTCAAGACTAGACACTATGTTTTTGACACCCAAAAGGCGATCAAGTTATTTGATCCACGCTAAATCTTTAATCACTCCAAAAACTCTTCAAATCATCTTTAAATCACCTCATAAACCATTTTAAAACATTTATAAAAGATTTGTAAAAGAATTATTAAGTTCAAAGCTATATTTCAAAAGTTATAGAAAAATGCTTCGGAAAGTGTCTTCTTAGCTATATTGATCAGAACAATTTTTATTCTTCAAAATTCATTTTTATAACTCAAATCACCTTTAAAACATTTATAATATTTATCCCACATTTTCAAACAATTTTAAAATATCTTTTTCAAAGAAATCCGGTTTTGGATTCCGCAATGCAAAATTAGGATTTTTCCAAAACTGTTTTTCTCATATCTCAAAATCTACTTATCAGAATCTCGATTTTCTTTCTTCGTTGGAAATTATGGATGTAATAGTTTAAAAAATTCTTATTTTGAGGAATTCTAAGATATATTCCAACTTTTACACTACATTGACTTTAACAGCGTGAAATCGCGAACTACCGTTACTCGATGCACTTATTTTTAACTAAAATTTCTATTTTTTTTTCAAACTTCACCAAACACTTTTAAATATTCATATAAAATTTCGAATGCATTTTAAACCATTTTTAAGAGATTTACCAATTCAATACATATTATTTCATTAGTTCAAGGAAAGTAATTTCCTTTATGTTTATCGATGTGTATATTCATGACTTGCGTATAATTTCGTCATTCATATGAAAACAACTAAACTTGACGATCAAAGCATATTAAACATCCATTTGAATATCGTATCATCATCCAACATATAGTATAACAATTTTAGGAGTTCTCACCTTGGATTTTAAAGGAATTTTTTAAATTCGTTCTAGCTCTGCTATTCGAGTTTTAAGCTCTCTATTCTTCGAATTTTAGCTCCTAAATGGCTCGACCAAGACTTGAGAAGGCTAGGGGATGCATGGCCTACGGTGCAGTGAGAAGTGGGTTCGACCTAGGGTAGAGTTAGGTGGGGTTTGTGAAGGACGAAGAGAAATGAGGAGTTTTGGGATCATTTTGAGGAGTTTTACTATATATATGATTATATTTTATAATTTAATTTATTTTTGAAATAAATTTGACATTATTTCCCTTAGGATGGAAGCCATTAAAGAGGAAGCAAAAGCTTGAGAGTATGAAGAAGAAGATAAATGAAAAAGAAGAGAAGACGATAACTATTTATAGGAAAAAAGAAGAGTGTAAAAGAAGATATGTACACATTACATTTGCATCACCATTTCAAAGATTCTCCAACACACCTTCATCCTCTTCATGTACGGCTAGAAGCCTCCGCCGTGTGCACATAACTTTCATCTTCTCATATGTACAAATGTTGACTTATAAAAGCTTAAGGAGTAAGTTTGCTTCAAATATCTTATATATTTTATATTATTTTCTTATACTTAGTTGTTTTTATATATGTATGTCTATATGCATGTTATATGTATGCATATATACATGTATATATGTATGTAACATATCCCTACAATGTTGCACAACTTCCACATGTCGTATCGTTACAAACCTTGATTCCGATTTTTGGTTATATTTTCTCTTTTAAATTAATATGAATATTTTTGTAAACAAATTTTAAAAATAAATATTTCTATCACTCTTAACTAATAAAAATGATCATATTTTATTTATAAAACCATACACTAATTTAATAATAATTGTTTACAAAATTATTGTTATATCGATAAGGCTAAACGATCAGTTAGTTAAAGCGATATATTTATGGGTCGTTACACAATAATAATAGGTTTTGTAAAAAAATAGAAAATCATTACGCTAATTAAATGGAATAATTTAAACAATAAGAATTGCAATCTAAACCTCATATTCTATTCAACTCCTCTTTTTACAAAGAAATAGATAAGAATACATGGTGTAAATTACGAATAGTATTCGTAATCTAAACCCCTTATTTTACCAAAGGATCAAAATTTAACCCAAAGAAGAAGGAGAATTGGAATAGACTTTGAAATCATCAATAATTGCGTAAACAAAACAAATCCCATTAAATTAATGTAAATAATTGGGAATCTCGGTAAAGAATCGACATATAGGAATAAAAAGGAAGTTTAGGGATTTTATGTATCATACTTATAAAGTCCCTAAATCCCTAAGGAATATTTAATTCCAAAAAAAATACATTAAACAATTGCTAAAAGATATACTAAGGTTTCCACTCATAGAATAACTTTAACTTCACTCAAATAGATTTGTAGCCTTCTAATTTCTTTTTGAATCTTTCTTTTTTGATACACACGCACATACACACACACAATAGAGAAGAGGTATATATATTTATTAGATTTGGAATAATCGGAGAATACTAGGATATGAATAGATTGGAGAAAGAAGAAACAAAGAGGAAATAAGTTGAACTCTGACCTAAATTCTCTATGGATTTTTTGAATCTTATTAGAGATAGATAGCATTGGTAGAGTTTCATCTTACTCACCAAAATATGAATAGAAGTGGAAAGGATGTAGTTCTATTTATAGGAGTTGAAATGCACCGGAATCATAGGATGGAAGTAGGTATTTGAGTGGTTTATGATCAGTGAATTACTCAAACCTCTTCCCCAATAGATAATACCTCCACATCTTTGAGGCAAAAACAATGGCTGCCAATTCTACTCACGCACTGGATACCTCTTTTCATGTTCATTTAGCTGTCTACTATCATAGGCAAATACCTTCCCTTCTTTAATAAGAATTGCCCCTAATCCTGTACCACATGCAACTGTGAAAACCATGAATGGCTTTGTTCCAATTAGAATTGTAAGCATAGGTGCACTAGTCAATGACTCTTGAAGCTTCTCAAATGCCTTGGTGCATCTATCATCCAAAAAACAAGATTCTTCTTAGTCAATCAAGTTAAAGGGATCGCTATTTGTGCAAAGCTCTTGATGAACATCCTATAGTAGCTTGCTAACCCTAGAAAACTGCTAACCTCTAATGCATTGCTAGGATTCTTCCATCCTAGGACAGTTCCCACTTTAGCAGGGTCCACTACGAATCCTTGTTCTGAAACAATATACCCAAAGAGCCTAAGTTCATTTTTCCAAAAGTGACATTTAGAAAACTTAGCTTTGAGTTAGTTTCTCCTCAAGGTTTCCAATACCTCCCTAAGATAGTCGTCATGCTCCTTCTTGCCTTTAGAGAAAACGAGGATACCATCAACAAACACCATAACAAATTTAATAAGTTTCCCTCTAAATATTCTACTCATCAAATCCACAAAACAAGCTGAGGCATTCATCAGTCCTAAAGGCATTACTTCCCACTCATAGAGGCCATCTAAAGCATGAAATGCGGTATTTGGCTTGCTTTCCTCTGCAATCCTCAACTGATGGAATCCTGTTGCTAAGTGTAGTTGGGAAAAGACTCCTACAAGTTGGTCAAACAAGTCATCTATTCTAGGTAGAGGGCACCTATTCTTCCTTGGCAACTTGTTAACTCCTTATAATCGGCGCAAAGTCTCAAAGAACCATCTTCTTTAGTAGCAAAAACAATAGAGGCTCCCCACTCAGAAGTACCTATAAGGATGAATCCTTTCTTCAATAGCTTTGATATTTTCTTATCCAAGTCCTCTCTTTCTTTAGGGGCCATATGTCTCAAAGGTAGTGTGATGGGTCTTGCATCCTTCTCCTAATCGATTCGAAACTCAATCTCCCTATAAGATGGGAGACCCATGACCTCCTTGAAGATGTCAAGAAATTCATAAATTACGGGTATAGAAAATGGCTCTTGAACAATAGATTGATTTAATGAGTATAAATATCTTAACTCAGCTAAAACTTTGGGTGTACAAAGAACTTCTAGGTCACGACCTCCATGACTCCTTAAACATATTACTCTTCTATCATAGTCGAGAATGGCTTCGTAATATGATAACCAATCCATATCCAAGATAAGCCCATACCCCTAGAAATTTAGAATGTACGCAATACATATGAAATCAACATCGCATATGTCTAGCAGTAGGTCTTTGCAAATAAGAGAAAGATGGGTCGAACCCCCAATGGCATTGGAAACCTCTATTGAGTTGTTGACCATCTGGGTTTGAAGGTTTAAGGAATTTACTACATCCTAGCTATAAAGGAATGTGATGCCCTCGAATCAAATAGGGTATGAGTAGTAACACCAAAAATAAGAATTATACCTTCTGTAGCAGCTTTTCCTTGGTCTCTTAGTGGCTTAATAGCAATAGGGACAACTTCAATAGCATAGACCTGTCCGCTTGGTTCTATATTAGCCATCATGGGCATTGATTCTTGTGATGCCCTTCCTTGTGGCAATTAAAACACCTTCTTTTAAAGGCTTACTTTATCTGACTCGACTTACAATCTTTAGCTTCATGTCCCTTCCTTTGGCATTTCTTACGTACCTTCACATCCTTCTTAAACTTCTCCTTCAACTTCTTTTTGGCCCAAAAACTACACTCCTTGCTTTTGGGTCAATGTAGACTTCTCATTTACTCTTCCCTTATCTTCCTCACTTGCCACCTATAGCATCGATGTTTCTACCGACATCTCAAACGTGGCCTCTATAGATACTTGGTCAAAAACATTTGTCTTAGCAGGGAATTTAAGCCCTTCATGAACTTCATGGTGATTTTCATAGTTGTGTCTATAAGGCTCATACCGAATTTAGCCAATTCAAAAATCTTAGCTATGTGCTCCCTAAGGTTAGAACATCCTTGCCTTACCTGAATGAACTTTTCCAATTGCAAGCTCTCATCTTTAGACATCAATCTCATCTCAAATCGGTCCTTGAATCCATCCCAAGAGAAGGTCCTTCCCAAGTGCTCATCAGTCACAATGTTCTACCAATTCAAGGCTTCTTCCTTGAGGTGCCAATCTGTTATTCTTCCTCTTAGTTGATCATCCAAACCAAGCTCTCTAAATATCTTCTTGTAGTTGCTAATCTATGCTTTAGCTTCCAAATATCCTTCAGTTCTAGAGTATGTCTTCCCTCCCATATTTAGAAATTACTTACATACCATAGGAAGTCGACGGGATGGAATGCTACATCAGTGGTCGGGGGCAGTGAGTGCTAATGGTGTGGCTGGATTAATAGGAATCTCTTCGACAACCTTAAGATATTGTTTAATCCATTCAGGCATTCCATGAATGGGTGGTCTTCCACGGTAGGGTTCTCTTGTTTGAAAGAAGATCGATTATCAACCATATCAACTATCTGTATGTTAAAATTTTAGTAATGATTTCTTAAGAAGTATTTACGTGTTGAAAGAAAAGAATAGTTTGCCTAGTGTATGTGCATATGTTCAAGAAGACAGGGTGTGTGTGTATAGTAAGAATTCTTTGAAAATTCATTTTGAAAAGCCTTTGTGAAAATAACAAATATGTCTCTTATGCGTATAGTTTTTCCTTATTAATCGGGTAACCTAGGCTCTGATACCAAATGCAATAATCCAACCTGGAACATGCCTAAATTTTGACCCAGAAAATGCCCATCGAAACTTAGAAATGTTCTAAGACAAGCTGTTGGAAAGAAATAATATTTGAGAGCCTTAACTAAAATTTCAGCATAGCTGATGGGACAAGTTATAATGGTAAAGTGTACCCATTTATTTCAAAACCATAAAAATGTCTTAAAACAAAATCCCATAAAGATTGTAATATAATATCCATTACAACAATTGTCTAAATCCATGGGCACACATAAAAGAAAATAATAATAAATCCGCCACTAGCCAAGCTTCTCCATCTCTAAGCATCGCCACTGCCATCACTCCATCCTTAACCTGTGTCTAAAGAGGCGAGAGTCAAAACAACAAATGTTTGGTGAATAATAATCTCGAGTCTTATCTTTTTAGTACTTAGGCAGTATATTTTAAAATAAGAATATGTCTATAGACATAGAACCATTAAAGTCATTTAATACTTCTTTGTAAGGAAAAGTGTCAGGTCTAACCACTTAATACCATCCATTCTAGAGGTAGGTTTATAGAATCCCATATTCCAATAATACATTATAAATAGCTAATAATGAGAGATGGTACACAAGCCACTTAATATTTTCCAGTGGGAAATAGGCAGACTCAAGTCATTTGAGACTTTAATTAAGGTAGACCGCATCATTTAAAACCAATTTCTAGAAGCGTGATCCTCAATGTTACTATCTAGCTCAAATCACATGGAATCTCATAGGCCACTTACTACTTCCAAGTGGAAAATAGGCAGACTCGGTCATTTAAGACCTTAAATAAGGTAGATCCCATCATTCTAGACCCATTTCCAGAAGCGGACCCCCATAGAGATACCACCTAACGTAACTCCTTGGTCATTTAATACTTCGTCTGCGGAAAAGAGGCAGGTCCAACAACTTAAAACCTCAAACCCTAAAGCAGGCCCTTCGTCTTATGACCCATACTCATAAAGTTGTCTCATATTAGTCTGTTATTCGTAGGACTGGAAGCCAAATTAGCTGGGCAGATTTCCCCTACAGAATTTGGAACTAACCTTGCGTCATGATAAATACTTATCATAAGGATATCTCACATTAATACAAGTGTACACAACTGCTAGTAACCTTAAAGTGAAGGGCAAATTTCCATCATGTAACTCTATTGACCCTGTATCCCTATGACTTAGCCACAAATCAATTACCATCCATACACACACATATACTCATCTCACCATTTCATAAATAAGGCCTTATATGGAATCTTCCTTAACATGTCTTAAAATAATAATTAAGCTGTATAAGAGTTTCCTCTTATTTTCGCCTCAAAATCAATTACATTCCTAATGGGGGAAACAAATGAAAATAAATGCCTCATTAACTACGTCGTATCTACAATAATTATAGTTAATTACATAAATAGAGATAAATAAATATTCGAGCCTAATAAGCTCTAAACGCATTGATTTATGCTCTAAACTAGTGTTAATTGTCAATTCCCTAATCAATTATTATTACAAGTCCTTTTTCTTTAAATTTCAAAGATTTCATGGGATTCTTTATATAGTTTCTGAATCTTATTAGAGAGAGATAGCAATGGCAGAGTTTTGTCGCATTTTCCAAAATAATATGAATAAAAGTGGACAGGATAGGTTTCTATTTATAGGAGTTGAAATGCAGCAGAATCATAGGATGGAAGTAGGTTATTTTGTTCCCTATACTGGACTTCCTTTGGGTGACTAGTCAACCACTAGGTCAACCGATTAACCTGTATAGATCGACCGCTCCTCTTATTTAGGGGAACGTTTATTTATTCCCATTGCAAGGTTATTTTATTCCCTAATTAGCTTTTAATGTTAAATGTTAATTAAACGTTTACTTAGCTCCCAAGCTATTTTTTGAAACCTAAACTATATATTTTATTTCTCATTTGAATTTGAATTTGAATTCAAACTAAAATAATTTAAATCTAAGAACTTCAAATGCTCATAATTTCTTTGCTTGAACTCCGTTTTTAGCATATTATATATAGAAATAGATTAGAATTTTGCCATGAATGCAACGTAATAACTTTCATGGTCCAATTTCAAAATTATAAAATTTTCCTATCTAACCCTTATTATATTTAAATCAATTTACACTATTTATTTAAGGTTCATTTTATGGGGTGTTACAGTTCCTACCCCATAGTAACAATATACGACCTTGGAGTGACTTTGCCAAAAACATGAAGTAAACCCTTACTTCCTGTCTGTATGTTAGTGACTTGGCCAATTTAGCTGAATAAAAATACTTCCTTAAGTCTTGTGCCGTGTCGTCACCAAGCCCCAAACCATCTCAACTTAGATCCCGAAGCAAACCCAATCAAAATACGGAGTCTCCTAGCCTACAACTCACAATTAGCCCATTCACCTTGAAACCTTAACTCCATCACCCTTATACAAACTTCGTATGATTGATACCTTAGCTCCGATACACCATCTACCTACTATATCGATGGAAAGTTCAAATGAACATTTAGGATTGTACGGTTCATATAGGTCGGGTTTGATCGATCGCCCAAAAATCCTTAGCTTAGTTTTGGCCTTTTTTGAGTTTTTTCGCCTCTACTCCAAATGTTTTAACTCTTCATATTATTTATTTGTATCAATTCCACTCCAAGCACTAAAATACTAGTAGACTCTCCGAAGTCCATATCGATGCGTTATACTAAAACCTAAGCAACCTAACACATGAACACTACCAAGAAAACATCATAATAAAAATAAAAACCCAATACAACCATCATATAACCATAATTATTCCAAAAACACAAGAAGGGTGGTTTCTAAAAGAACACATAAGCAAATATTAGATCTACATCATTTGGATTCATTTTCAAAGCATAAGCGAGTTTAGATTAAATCAAAGTCATGTTTCTAACTTTAAAATCATTTTAAAACATGATTTAATACTACATTAGCAACTAAAGTAAAGTTAGACACATAAATCACACATTAATGGTTCCTTAAGAACTCAAATCAAGGTAGATCCAAAGAGAACTGTAGTAAGCACAGTTTACGATGCACTAAATGAACAAATGTGAATCTATGTTAATCACCTTGATAGCTACCTCCTAATACACTTGATTTGACTAATTAAAGTGAGTTTTAGAGTCTCTTTTTGTTTAAAGAGATAATAGTTAGTGGTTGGAACTATTTTAGGAAAGATGGTTAATTTTGTAGGGGATATTCCATTAGCTCTAATGGGCACAAATCAAAAAATGGTTGTTGGGCCTAACCCTGGCCTTAAGTTAATTACTTATTAAACGTCCCATTGTTCAACTTCAAATGGCCATACCTCCTAACTAAAAACCTATTACGACCACTCTATAGAAAGAGAAACTTTCAAATATTTCTTACGGTGTTAGTCTTGGACTCCAATTTGATTGCTACCAAAAGTTGAAGTGGTTCCAAGTATTCAAGGCAAAAATCATCTGGTAAACTTTCTCACAGTCATAAATGTCACCACTCAACATTCCACAATGTTAGACTCATACGACCCAATTTGGATTTAAAATAATATTCCAAGATGACCCGATACGTAAGATATAGGTTATTACACTCCCACCAAATAGTAATGGAGAGTTGATGGCATCTTCTTCTTCTGTAGTATGGAAGTTGATAGGGTCGAGGCATCGACACTCAACTTGATAGTGATAATGGCCATGATTGGGCGAATAACTATTTGTTGAATGCTAATATATACCGAAAGCTCAATGAGTTCTCTTTAAATAGATGTTAGATATGACACAGCTCAATGAAAAGGACATTTTGTGTTGTAAATCCCATCTTTAGCGATGGAAAAGAGAGGCAACATCTCTAATAGGCTGCTTCAAATTACCAATGCAGCTTGGAGATGTCTCAATAAGGCATGGGTTTAGAATATTATTATAATGGATGGATTCTCTAATTATAATGCACTCTTGGGCTGACCTACCTTGACTGGTTTAAGATTGGACTTGCTCTATTGTATTTGATAATGAAAATTTGGATAATGGAGCGAGGGAAATTCAAGTAGACGGGAGCTTAAGCCAAGGGTGCTAATTCGTAGTGCTTAAGGAGGCACGTCATAAGGAATAAAAAAGAATGCAACAAAGACCCTCTTCATTAAGAGTTAAGACTCAAAGAAACTACTTCCGGAGCCTCTACTCACGATCAGTACAAAGCTATGGGCCCATGGAAAGAGTTGGATGAAGCAAAGTCAGGATTGATGGAGCTGATGGATGAGGTTTAAGTAAACGAAGAAAATCTAATAAAGATTGGACTTCAACCGGCTTAAGGATAAAGGAATTAGTAGAATTTCTTGGCAAAATAGGGACTTGTCCATTTGGACACATTTCGATAGGTGGGGGTATTCGCCTAAAGTTGCATTTCATGCACTAAATCTAAACCCCATCTTTCCTTTAGTAAAGTAGAATGATACAACATGGAATCGGAGCAATATTTAGTGTTGAAGGGAGAACTGGGTAACTTAAAGGCCAATAACTTTACTCATGATATATTATGCCCTATATATGTATCAAATCCAATAATGATGGAAAAAGCTAAAGGGAAGTGGCAAACTGTATAAACTATTCTTACTTGAACAATGCAAGCACGAAGGAATGCTTCCTGTTGTTTTATATTGACCAATTAGCAAATGGAACTACCAGACAAGAGCTTTTATCATTTGTGGATGCTTACTCTGACTACAATCAGATTGCAACATACATTCTTGATTAAGATCATACATGCTTTATAATATAATTGGGATTATATCGCTAGAGGGTAATGGCATTCAATTTAAAGAACACAGGAGCTACTTACCAGTGTTTGGTTAATAAAATGTTCGCAGAATAAAACAAAAGGACAATGGAAGTCTATGTGGATTATATGTTGGTAAATTAAAACAAATGTACATAACACTTAGTCGGTCTTCCTGGTATGTTTTATGTACTTCAAAAACACAAAATAAAGTTAAATCCAATGAAGTTTTCTTTTCGAGTAGCGTCAGGCAAGTTTTTGGGGTTTATTGTGAACTTGAGCAAAATTGAGTCTGACTATGAACAACTTGAAGCTTGGAAGAAGGTTATGGCCCTTGATAAGGAGGGAAATGCAAAGCTTAAATGGTATATCACCATTTTGAGTCGGTTCATCTTAAAGGAAAATAATAAATGCATACCATTCTTTAATGCCCTTAAAAAGGAAAAGGAGAAGTTTCAATGGACAAGTTAGTATGAGTTTGCTTTTTAGACACTAGAACATCTCCAAAGAATACCGATTCTATGGAAACCTTTGGATGGGGGGACCTTTACATTTATTTAGAAGTGTTAGCTAACACATTGAGCAAAGTCTTGGTGCGTGGGGATATAAAAATCCAAAAGCTCATATACTACATTAGCAAGTGGTTCACTGGAGTGGAAAAGAGATATCAAAAGACTAAAGAGGTTGGCATGTTGTTCGTTGATTGCATCAAAAAATCTTAGCCATATTTCCAGGCTCATTCGATATGATAGGTTGATGGATCAACGTCTTAGATAAGTACATCATTGCCCTAAGAATTTAGGATATTGAAATGGAACATTGAGATGATTTAGTATGACGTCACCTATCATCAAAGGAGGGTGATTTAAGAATATGACTTGGTGGATTTCATCATTAAATTCACTATCTAGCATGAGGGGACAGAAGATGAATTGTTTAACCTTTCTTGATGGAAATCGTATGTAGACGGAGCATCTAATGAGCATATTTTGAAGCTAGAGTAGCTCTGGTAAGCATGAAAGTTTAGAGGATCTACTACATTGTAAAGCTCGGGTTCCACATAACGAATAATGAAGGTGAGTTTGAGGCAATGAAGTAGGACTCAATATAGTAAAAGAATTGGGAGAAAGGACACTACATATCTACGATGATTTCTAATTGTTGGTTTAACAAGTGAAGAAAGAATTTAAGGCTAAGGGTGAAGGATTAGCCGTTAACCTGTTAAAAGTGTTGGAACCATTGGATGATATTGAGTACTACATGATAATGCACATCACTATAGATGAAAATATGAACACTGATTCATTAGCTTAAGTGTGAAGCTTCATTGATGAACAACTATTGCGAATTATGCTAATAGATGTGTCGCAATCTCTAAGTTTATTGTGACATTGATATGGACTGCATCATGGATATTCAGGAGATTAAGTCCTAGATGACTTCATTTAAAGATTATTTGCTAATGAAAAATAAATCAAAAAAGATGAAATGAAAAAAGAAAACTCTTGCTTAAGATATGATGCTAAACTGTGTAAGAATAAGTGTTATTTTGGAGAGGATTCTCTACTCCTACTAAGACGTGTTGAAAATATGAAGCTAAGAAGATCCTAGTGGATATTCATGAAGGAAACTATGAAGATCACATCAAGGGGTAGAATTTAGCAAAAGAAAGTTCTTTGCTATGGATATTTTTGGCCAACTATCAACCAAGATGTAGAAGAGCACTCAAATAAATGTGACCAGTGCTAGAGATTTGCAAAGGTACTAAGAGCC
Organism: Allium cepa; assembly: GCA_030765085.1. Taxonomy (NCBI): domain Eukaryota; kingdom Viridiplantae; phylum Streptophyta; class Magnoliopsida; order Asparagales; family Amaryllidaceae; genus Allium; species Allium cepa. The sequence goes on along the minus strand of CM060937.1, from coordinate 185,993,704 downwards.
CCATCCAAAGACTTATGAATATGAATTGCCTGTGAGTATTTGTGGTTTGAAGAACTGATATTAGTACAATGGTATCAATGTCGCATGAGGAGCGAAGTATGCAATTTTTATAGTGGACTACTTCACGAAATGGGCTAAGGCGAAACCCCTTACAAAGATCACATTGGAGAAAGTGATGCATTTATAGTAAAGAATATTTTATGTAGGTTCAGCATGTTATAGAAGATTATAACGGATAATGGAACTCAATTAAAAAGTGCAATGTTTTGCTCCATATCAAATTGAGAAGAGCTTTTCAACAATGGCATATTCATTTACGAATAGTTATTCTAGGCGGTAAACAAGATCATCAAATCTATCATAATTAAGCGATTGAAGCTAAGGGCTACTGGGTGGATGAGTCATCGTTGGTGTCATGGGATCGTCGGGCAACCTAGAAGTCCATAACTAGACACATCAAATTTTCTTTGGCCTATAGGACCATAGCCGAGATACTGACCAAAGTCCCTTCTCATAGGTGGATGCATTATGAAAATATGATGAAAGAGGAATTATTGTTATTCTCCGTAAACTTGGTGAAGGAAAAGCAAGAAGAGGCTAATTAAAGGGTAGCGGCTCACCAACAAAGACTAGAAATGTAGTTCAATGCCTATGTCTAAAACCAAATTTTCAATATAGTCAACCTTATTTTTGAATACGTCTCTATAAGTAGAGGGCACTTGGCCTGATTAAGAAAGAAACCTATATGATAGGATAGAAACCTGGAGACAATAGCTTAAAGCTATCAATAGCTGATGCGATCCAAATTATATGGGTATGGAATAGTGAGCATTTATGTTACTATGTCACTTGATTTCTTACATCTTTCGAATTTGAGTTCATTAAGATTTGAAATAAAGCAAGGTTCACTACTGGATTAATTGGAATGTTAGCTTTCTAATCAATTGTACTACATTCATAAATTCTGACTTTGCTAAAGGATCGGTAGCATGAATAGACATTCTTTGTTTTAAAACCATATATCAACATACCCGAAGATAGGTCCCAACGAACTCCTTTGAACCATGATCATCTCTTTGCAGTATAAATATACTAGGGGCAAATCGAGTAATTCATCCCTACCATCTTATATTTGAATAACGCATAAATATAGGTAGGGTTAGGGATAGATGTCCGGAGAGAGGCATCAGGGACACCCATAACTAGAGATAGGCATCGATGCATAACTAGACTTTTTTTAGATACAAATATTAAGCTGTATTGGTGTTCGTGTGGACATGAGAGGAAAGCCATGTAATTCATTTTACAGCAATATAGTACAGTTTTATTTATATTTAAACATGTTATGGTTAACCGATAATAAATAATACTAAGTAACAGAAACGATACATTTTAATCGGGAAGTTTGTTTACATCTATAGAGTTATAGGAGATATATGCATTACATAGATTAGTGATGTATTACGTACATATGTATGATATATAAGCGGTGTATTATTAAATGTATGAATAGTATATATTTGCATAATATAAGAGATGAGATAAAAGTAATTGAGATAGACTTGAACAAAAAATTCTTTACTTACTTCTTTTTTATATAATATGCAGGGGCCGGACCTAGATACCACTGCTGATGTACAGTGGAAGTCAAAAGAAACAAATTATAAAAACTTCAAATGGTCTTCAAGGAAAGAGATTAGAGTCCACGCTTCTTTCCTCATATCCACTGTTCTTTTGGTTGGTAGCAGATCTCTTGTAGTGTTTGGAGTTTGATGCCATACTCCTTTCTAGAATTGTGTAGTAAAGCGCTTAATGTTTTTACAGTGGTGAGGGTGCAAAAATTTATAGAGGGGATATAAAAAAATAACGAAGGTGTAAAAAAATTATTGGAGATTAAATTAAGTCTATAAAGTTGATTTATTCTCATTCCCACATTATCTGTGTAGAAAAATATACATCTTCACTCCTACATTACAAAACTAAAGAATATCATGGTCCATGGAGTTCAGGCTTAGTGAATAGAATACAGTTCTGAATTATGTTGAGCATTCAAGATTTGTACTTAGTTATACCCTAAATTTATTGATTTGGTTTAATAGACAACATGCCAAATTTACCTTTCTATAATAAAGTTGCAAAAGCAGATGCTAAAATCTACTGATTTATGTAGTGAAAAAGGCAGGGCTTTAAGCGAATCTACTATTTAACAGCATAAAGTTGAAAAAGTGTAGCGCTTAAGGTGCACTAAGAACTTTATCGGGTTATTAGAGAGGCTTTAGCGAGGATTTAACTGCATGATCTGAAGATGATATGTCTTCTTCAATATCTAAAGGATCTTCTGCATCTGATATGATATACTTCCGCATACATGATCAAATAACTCTAGATAGGTGAAGTGATAATCAACACAAAAGAAAGCGGTGGTATTGGAATGGAAAAGGACAAAGGATGAATGGTTAGCCCAGGCTCAATCTTGACTTTAAGAATGTTGGAAGTGTCTATTGCAGCCACTATGGAAGGCTTGTATTCTGATGTGTAAGTAATAACGACCTCGTCTCCCTTATTGACGTAAATGCTAGGATCATCCATCTCCATTAAAGCATCTATTTTCTCAATATTCATACTGAAGGAGGTTAGAATGGTAAGGGACAATGAGATAACTGTTGCACTAGTGGTAGTATTGTCTAGAAATTAATCCATGATAATAGCTAGAAGAAGCACAAGTGGGAGCTGATCCGAAACAAGGTAGACATAGTGATATAAGTTAGCCATTCTTTTTAAAGACAATTGAAATTGAAGTCTTTCACACATAGGATAGTTTCAGAAGGAGTGGTTAAATTGGAAGAAACAACCATACTTTGCCTCTTTTCTAGAGGTAGAGGCATTACAAGAGATATGATAGAAATGCAGAAGATATGATAGAATATTTGTGAGTTGGGGTAACTCCGGATCATAGCCCTCTATTGTAATTGCTTTGGATGTTGTAGGAGCAGAATTAGGAATTACAACGACCTCGGAGCTGGCTACCATAGAAGTGATGATCTCAACTTGGGGCTCCTTTGATTTTGGAGCGAGGGTGCCTTTAGCTAACTCCTCCAAGTCGTAATTAATCAGCATCTTGATGGACGTTTTTGTAGCGAGTTCTACATCTCACTAAGCTCAACCTTTCTTTAAGGCCTTAACATCTTCCTCTTTGAAGTGGACTACTTTAAGTTCTTCATTATCAATTTGTCCATAGGTTCTTCCTCATCAAATTTATCCCAGCCTTTTCTATTACTTACTTATCTATTTCATCATAAACTTTGGCATGGACTGGGGGTAATTGGACCAAAGGTGCGACAACAGGTATCTTTTTCTAGCCTGTGAGGATAATGACCCAATGATATGGTGATGGTTGAGTATGAATACCTGGACTAGTAATGAATCTTGTTAAAAGGAATATCAAGAGTAGTACTAGTCCAATTAGTAGGGACCAAAGTTGGGAAGTAGGAAAAAAGCTAGCAGCATGAGCTTAGGAGATAGAAGGTGGTGATGGACATCGCCTAACTGGGAAGCGGCTCTAATCAAAATATGTATCTTGGAGCAGCTTAGTAGAGATTACCACCTGGAATGTTGAATGTCGGAATCCCTCATAGGTTGGGGTCACCTTCTATAATTTGAGATAGCCAGAAGCTATCTTGCACACTCTTCTTCCTATTTCCTCTCCTTCTCCCTTTGGATTTCCTTCTCCATATCTCTTATTTCTTCTTTTTATCTTTGAGATTAGTCTGGGAGACTGTATCCAGACTGGCAATTCGAGTAGTACACTAAAAGATTCCCAATAGTCTTCTTACCGAGATCCTTAAGGAACTTCTTAGATCTGCCCATGTTACCTAAAAATAAGAAAAGACATGACTACAACTTGGATTTTTTTTAAAGTGCATATGGAGTGCGTATGTGTTTGTGGCCCAATGTGCAAGGAAGGTATGCTCTAATAATTCTATGAACCATGCTTGGTCGAAAGTGTTGAGAAGGCATCTTCAACCTTAGAGGGAAGGAAGGGTATGTCGCTTAATTTCTTAAAGAGGTCATGGACTTATGGAATGTCTAAGTTTGTCCCCTCGAAGGTTTATGGTCCCTTTTTTAGGAAGCTAGCATAGATACCATCAAGAGCCAGGAGCAGGATTAACACTCCAGCCTGGTTATGATTGGGTTTAAGCGCTTTCTCGAGCATCCCTCTTCTTAAGCATTTCAATTAGGGAGCAAAAGTTGAGGAGCCTTCTTCTTCAACTTTCTCCCTAGTCGATTCATTTTCTTCCTGTTCTCCTTCTTCTTCTTCTTCCACATCATCTTCATCCTCATCTTCTAATAAAGTATTCTCCAGTTCCTCCTCATTAATGATTCTATGAAAGCTAGAGTTGAAAGAGCTTCCTTAGCTTATGAAGTGGCTTGCCAAAAGGTCAAAGCTACATTGTAAGGAGGTAGCACAATATTGTCCATTGTATACAATTTGATATTAGTGGAGGCAACAATCAATAAAGAGAAGTGCTATCTTTATTGCAACCTATGGGATGGCCTTAAGTCGACTGACCATTCAAATAATGGCATTATCTTTGGCTCATGAAGGCATGGCTACAAAGTAACTAGGAAATAGATTAGCAACTAGAGTGGAGTGAATTAATGTAAAGTGAGATAGGACATACATTTAGAGAGCTATCTTTGTGAGAAGCTAGTAGGGCTACGAATGAAGATATATTGGTCTTTGAAGTTACTTCTTTTTTTGTAGAAGTCAATCACTGTAACAATATGCCACTTACGATGTCCTAATTCACGTCTAAAGATGTACTAACCTCGCGAATGCCACTGATGATGGATTAATTAGGGTTAAACATAAAACTGGTCATAATGCTAGAACACCCTATTATGATGCAACTACATGCAACCAGCTCTAATATCACTTGTACAACCCACCGTCAATGTTATCCTGATTCATGCCTAAAAGTGGCACTGAAATCGAGGATGTTGTAGAGAATTGATCATTTTGAAATAAAATGTATAACAAATCATAGAGCTATCTAAAGTATTCTACACTTTCTAAAACTCACAATGAAATGAACAAAATATAATAATCATTAATACAATCTCAAACAAATAAAACAAACTATAAATGATAGTCTCTAGTTATAGAATATCTCCAAATACTAAAAAAGAAATAGTCTGCATGTCTAGGAAATCTCAAATAACATGATGTAGGGTTTAATAATAATAATATACCAAAACTCTGTCTTCGTCCTCCAGAGAATAGTCTTCAGTATGCTGAAAAACTCAGGACTAACCCGAGCGTAATGAAAAGACAAAACACTCGAGTCGGGACTAAAATACTCTTATGTAAGTCAAATCAATATCACAAATATGAGTGCAATAACTTAAGATATGTTATGGGATTTTTCATCTCCTAAGGATCCATTAAACTATTTATATATAATAGTATACGCTATAATAGATGATGTCTATCAGTAAAATAAATATCAAAATAGCATTAAGGCTTTACATTAATCCACCTCAACACATTTTTACAGTTTTAAACCAAAGTCATAATGGGCTCGTATAGGGGTAAATATGATAAGGCACGTGAGGCAATGTCAAAGGTAGGATTCTACCAGTTTACCCTTTCTGGCTGGTGGTAACCCATCCGTGGCCGACCGCGACAATTAATCCAAACGACAAAAGGTGCACCCATCAAATACGAAATCACAATAGTAATATGTAATGACCCGTAAATTTTTAATAATTTTTATTGTTTTAATAATATATTTAACTGAAAATTTTGCGAAATTTTAAATAATTGAATTTGGAAATAAAAATTTAATATTTCGAATATGTCTAACTAAACATAGCAAATGGTAAATTTTCATCAGATAATAAGGAAGTTATTTTCTAGTGTAATTTTTTTAAAAATAAATCAGTTAATATTGATGATATAAAATATTTTCCAAACCTGAATATTTTTATACAATAAATTTGTAAATCCTCTTCTGAGTGAGACGTCATCCTTCGTTTCTTCAAATTTGGAATACTATTGCTCCGTCTATATTATTTTCGTCAAACTAGCAGCATTTTCGATACCGAATATCGACTTTCGATAGCTCAGTCATACCACCAAAATCTGTATACCGTTTTGAACTTTTCGTCGTGCTGATCTTCGTAGTTTATTCGTCTCAGTAATTCGGAGTTCGGTACGTGATGAGGTCTGTGTAATTTTTAGCCATACCGGTTCAGCACTCGAAACATTTGGTTTACTCTGTCCCTTCGTTATCCACTGTGAAACAAATAGTCACTTGATATTAATATTCTTTGAAATCATCGTTGGTAACTTTACATTTTTCCATTCGTATTTCCGGTTTCTCACATTTTTCGTATGCAAATTATAAAAAATATTTCATTTTTGCCTGTTCGCTTGCATGAAACTTTTCTCCTACCCACGCTGCAGCAGCTACTATTCTCCCCTCTCTCAACTCGCGACCTTTCCCCTCCGCCTTCCACTTCGATATCGTCCTGGCGTCACCTATGAACGTTGGCTACCCTGCCTCCGCCATTACTTCCTCCTTGAAGTTTGGTCATTTTCTCACTCTCCATCTTCCTTTTGGACGAGATCTTAATTCCCTCTCCTCTTTGTTTGACAAGCATTAGTAGAGGTAGCAAATAGGTAAATGTATATTTTTTTGTTAAATTATATAATATGTTCAAAAGTATTTGTATAATCTGTTAGTTATAGACGTTAGTTTCAACATATAATTATAATATAGCTACTTTGTATATACATTGTAGGCTATTATATATATCTCATTAATATTCTTTAGTAGGTATTTATATGTTGGCATATATATATACATATATATATACACATATAAGTATGTTAGTATTTATGTATATTCTGTTTGATTATTATTTTTACAAAGTATACAAGTTATAAAGTCATCCTCTCTATATGCGTAGGTATATAATATTATACATTTGTTTGTTTATATATTAAGTTATACAGCTTATAAAGTTATAAAAGCTTATACGGTGTATATTTTAACTTGGCATCTTTCTTTATATGCAATATGCCATTTCTATGTAAGTTACTTTCACAACATGCTGTTAGTATTATATATATTTTGTTTTTTTTAAGATTTGTGGCTATATGATAAAGTGATATGTTGCATATATATCATGATATACTATTTTATTTTAGTTTAAAGTGTACGTATTTAAGAGATATACTAGTCTGTTCTATTTTGTGCAAAAGTGATGATAGTTTATTTCATGTATATTGTTACAGCATGATATCATATACACAAATTGTTTATAATTATGATTTCATAAATTTTGTTTACAGTACGAGTTTATATATAAGTATATATATAAATATATGTGTTTTGATTACAGCTGATATGTTGTGTATATATACGTCAATCATATCCAAATAAGTATAGTATAAATGTTTGGAATATATTGTACTATTAAGGATATTTTGTATCTACATTTGTGTGCGTATATATATATATAGTTTATTGGTATTCTAGTCTAAGTCTGCACTTTACCTTTATACCTTATCTTAGACGGCTTGGCTATTACAAGTTATGTATATAGTTAGTTATTTTCGTATGTCCTATTTTCAAGCATTATAAGTACGTTTTTTAATGTATATAATATGCTGAGAATTTATAAATTTTGTATTTGTATTTTATTGGTTTTAAATATTGGTTTTAGATATGTGTGTGTGTGTGTGTTTTTATTTTTTAATTTTAGGTGTCTTAAATTTAGAAATGATTTTTGTAATGTAATATAAGAATTTTGATCATATGTATATATAGATTTTAAATGTGTAAATAATTTTCATTTTAATAAGTAATATACAAGTATTTATTTAATTAAAAATGTGTTTGAATTTAGAATTTGATTTATATATATAGTTATATATAGTTATAAGCAAGATCTCTTATACCATTGATCTTTGTCAATCCAGTTTGATTTAATTTCGTCAATTCCGAGCCATCAGCTGTGCTCGTCAAACTCGTGCCAATCTAACTTTGCTTTGAAAGTCGTGCTTGCATTCCGTAGCTCAATTTCAATGTATATCCTCTCTGGCCTCGGAAGGTGAGAAATCACTCGCGATTAATGTTCTTATATTTATCAAATTTGATTTCAATTTAAACGACAATTGAAATATGTTGCTGTTAGTTATTTACATTGCTATATATATGCTATTTGTTCACCTGTGACATCTGACACCATTATCTGTTATTTTTTTATTGATGATATATGCCTGTTATATTATTATTATATCTTTTATCACTCTGCAAGTTCCCTGTTAGTATAGAATTCACTATGTGTTGAAATGATACATACCCGAATGATATATAGAACATGAGAAAATTGTTATGGGTTGAAATGATAAACCTAAGCGATTTTCATTGACATTGAATTTGGGATTACGGGTTGAAATGATATATACCCGTATATATATTTAAATTGCGGATTGAAATGATAAATATCCATATCACTTGACCATAGGATACCGTGGTCTATATGTAAAAATATTTTGAAATCATTTCTATGGTTTTGGAAAGAAATATATGGTTTTATATAAATGTTGACTTTATAAATTATATAAATGTTATTTATATATATAGTTAAATTCTTGATTTTAAGTTATGTATAAATTTGTCTTAATATAAAATAAGCTGATAATGAAGTTTGATTTTATTAAATATAATTATGGTTAAGTATTTAAATTATATATTAATATAGAGTTTATAATGAATTTTTTTAAATTAATGCTGGGAAGATAGATTTGAAATTGGTTTGAAATTGTATTTAATTAAGAATTATATTTAACTAAATCGATTTGGAACTTACTGAATTCAAAATTTTAAAGGATATGGTTTTTATAACTTGACTTTTGTTGAGGTGATTTTAATGAATAATTTCAAGTTTGATTAAATTGAAGGGAATATTTAGTTTAGATTATTCGAGATTTATTTAAGTGATATTGGATTTATTAAGTGGATATTTCAAAACTAATAATGAGGTTAAATTTAGATATATATGAAATTTTCAAAATTTAGTTTTGAAATATTTGAATATTTAAAGCTTTGGCAATACTGAAATTGAAACGGTTTATTTTGGGGTTTAAATCTATTTTGAAACCAATATAATTTGAAATGGTTTATCGAGAATGTGACGCCCCACCTCTATACCCACGCTAGCCAAGAACACTCCGGAGTAGTGCTGTCAACTAGCACGGAGAATAAGGCTGTTGAGGAGCGACCATCCATGTAATTGCTTATCACACGGTGGCTATAAATAATCTTCGGAAACAAACATAGAAATAATCATATCACAAATCAGTCACAGATATCCATATCACAAAGGCGGAAGAAGATATGAATATATAACTAACACATGAAAGTGTACATCAGAGTAGTGGTCAGTAAGATCCACGATAATACAAAAGAATAGCAACACGTGCTATACAAAAGAATACAACTATGAGTCTATATCTCAAGTGTATACAACAAAAACTGCTAATCTAAACAGTTAGCCAAAAGTCAGAGTGATGAATCCCTGGGAAGAAGTCAAGCAGAAGCACCTGTAACATCTCGGTCTGACCCGAGTATTATTTAAGAAAATAATAAACGGGTCAGTCTAGCTATAAATATCAGATGACATGATATAACATAAAAGATATGGCATAAACATAAACATTCATAATGACATACCACTATAAATATGTAAATAATGATCAACAGAAGATCAATCAATAAGAGATAATCAATATCACAAGAATCTTCTCAAAGATTCGAAAAGGGCATCATACCCCAAACTTGTACTCATAACAAGTCAATGACATAAATTCTAGAAATCAATGCAAGAAGTCCAGAAATCATAGAAAAGAGAAAGAGGCCTATCACATGACGGTCCGAAGACCAAGGGGAGCTACCCCACATGTGTGAATGGAATCACACAGATTGAGGTCAAGACTAACCAAAAAGCAGAAAGGTATGTGTGAATGGAATCACACAAGTGGTGTCTAGTCTAACCTTGCAATGAAAGAGACATCGCGCAATTGCTAGTCTAATGCATAAAGCGATCATCAAGATCAACGAGAAGTGTCAATTACACTAAGCTAGTAAATATAGAAGTTTAGCTTCATGTCCCATAACCACTTGCTTAACTTAAATATTTACGAACAAACTGTAAATCTTCACTAATAAAATTGTCACAAGAGGTTCAATCGAACAAGTCCAAGAATTAACCGACGAAGTGAACGCAAGCGTTTCATACCACTTGTTTTACTAAGTCGTTTAATTAGATTTCTCATCCGAGTGAGGTAAAGGCTTGTATATACTAATAGATTGGAAAACGGTTTAAGAAAAGAGCTTTGTTATTAAAAATAGAGTTGAAATTGTTTGTTAAAAGAGTTTTGATATTTACTACTAGTATTGAAACCTTTATATTATAAAGTGACAAAACACAGAAGCAATTGTAGAAACAATCAGTCACAAAAATCGCATACGGAGATGTGAATAAAATCCAAGGAAATCAGCTCAATGTTTTTCAGATAAGATCCCCTACGGAGGGGGGGTCCAGGGGGGTGGCAACCCCCCAAGGTGGGGGTGCGGGGGCAACGCCACCGCTTACGGGGTTCGACCTAGTAAGGGTCCAACGACCTATAGGTTCACGCGACCTAGGTGGAATGCGACCTACGAGAGAGGCAAGTGGAACGACCTAAAGATGAATGGGTCGAACGACCTAACGTGAGCACAGGTGAAGCGACCTATCGGTCCAACGACCTAAGGGGAAAAGGCAACCTAGGTCTAACGACCTAACTGCTCATGACCTAAGGGTCTAAAGGCCACGCGACCTAGAGGAAAATAGGGTTAAGCGACCTAAGTGGGTTCGCGACCTAACGACATAAACAGTCGAGCGACCTAACGACAAAAAGGGGCGAACGACCTAATAGGTGCGCGACTTAAAGCCATCGCGACCTAACGACCTAACAAGGTCACACGATCAAGTGGTTTCCAACGACCTAATGGTGCAACGACCTAAGGCCAAACGACTTAAGGGTTCCAGCGGAGAGCGACCTAAAGGAGGCGCGACCTAAAAGAGGCGCGACCTAAAGGAGGCACGACCTAAAAGAGGCGCGACCTAAAGGAGACGCGACCTAAAAGAGGCGCGAGCTAAAGGAGACGCGACCTAAAAGAGGCGCGACCTAAAGGAGACGCGACCTAAAAGAGGCGCGACCTAAAGGAGACGCGACCTAAAAGAGGCGCGACCTAAAGGAGACGCGACCTAAAAGAGGCGCGACCTAACTCAAACAAGCATTTTGATGACCCAGAGTCATGCCGAGCGACCTAGACCCAAACGACCCACGACCTAGCGACCTTGCGACCTACGACCTAACTCCGAGCGAGCCAAATCCGGGCAGAACGACTTAAATGCAGGAAATTCACCAAAACGCTAAAAATTGGAGTTTTTCGCCAATCCAATCCAAACCAAATGCAAATGTGCGTGCAAACATGATAGGGAATCATTCCAAATAGTCCAATATAGTTATAGGCTAGAACTGTGAGATAAAAATCTCACCTTTGCACTAAAATTTATGAAGATGAAGCTTGAAAGCAAGGAGAAGCAATCCAAAGCTTGAATCCAATATCTTCTACTTGAATTTGGAGTTGAATGTTGGAGTTGCAATTGAATTTGAGCTTGGAGTTTTAATTTCCCATTCTCTTCACCATTAATGCCAAAGCTTGAGTTAGTTAGGAAATTTATGAAGAGTGAGAAGAAGAGGGTTGGAACTTGGGCTTAATAGGCTAAACTAACCCAAAGTCCAAAGCGGGAAAAGTTAGTGAAATTTCACCAACTCCAAACCTATCGATGTTTATACTTAAAAAGTTGTAAACGACATTTCGAACTCAATGGAAGTGGTCTCGAGTCCTAATTTGACCGTTTGAAAAAAAAGTAGTTTTTCGGACCAAAATCCGATTAACGATTTAATATTTAAATAAAAATATTTAAATATAAACTCGATAAATATGCGGGTTGTTACAGAGAAACTATATGGAATTGAAATTGATGATTTGAGAATTGATTAAATTTGAATTTTAGAGTTCGAGTTGATTTGAAATTGATTTGTGGAATTTTGAGGAAATTATCTTATTATATAAAGTAAAATTGGTAAATGTTGAACTTTTATAATAAAATTTGAAAAGTTTCAAAATAAATAAATGATGATTTAAATGAATAAGGATTTCAAATTTCTTTTAAGTTTAAAATTTGACATATTAAAAGTTTTTAAAATCATTTGAATTTAACTTTTATTCATATATATAAATATATATATATATGTATGTGTGCATACATGGGTAGATTTGAATATTGAATTTGATTTTTAATTTGAATTTAAAGTTCAAAATGAATGTTTTTAGTAAAATAATTTGCATTGATACATATCTATGAGAATTATTTAATACGTATTCAAATTCAAAACACTCTCTTTTTAATAATATGTATTAACATAAAGCTAATGTCTTTAATGGAAAAATGTAAGTATAAATACAAATTTACTAGTGTAAAATACTTTGTTAACAAAAGAATTTTTTTTACAAGTGTTAAATTAATGATAACTAGAATGAGATTTAAATTATATTTTAAACTATTTTATATTTTACTTTATAAATTATTTTAATATAAATTATTTTAATGTAAACTATTTTTATATACTAACTATTTTAATATAAGATAATTTAACTTATAACTCTTTTATATAAACTATTTTACTTTATAAACTATTTTATTATATATATTATTGAATATCTAAATTATTTAAGTGATGGAAGTTATGTTTTCTTCAAAGCTATGAATTTCAAAGTATTATGTTTTGAAAATGTTATATTTTCAAGTGTTTGGTTTCGAAAGTGTTATAACTTTGAAAGTGCTATGATTTTGAAAATGGATATATTTGAAATGGAAACGATATCGTATTTGGTATTTGTGATATTCCGGAATTTCAAGCAATTTAAAATGTGATAATCTCCTTTATTAATTATTTAAAATTGGCAAAATTGTTATTTTCAAACAATAATAGTGTGTTGTTTTTATATATAGATATAAATAGATTTTAAAATAGGATTATTATTTACAAACTAAATGTAATATATATATATATATATGTATGTATGAGTTGATTTTAAATTGAATTTAAATTTGAATTTGGAATCGAATTTGAAAATTTCAAAAGGTAAATATTTTAAAATATTTTGGATTTAAAAATATATGCATAAGTTTTTTATTAGTATATGATTTGTTTTATTATTTTCTTTAAATAAATTTATTTAAATAAACTTATAAAAATATTTATTAATTAAGAAAACTAATTAGAAAAGCTTATAAACCATTTTAAAAATAAATAAAACGTGTATAATTACACATTAAAGTTTAATAAATAAAATTTAACAAGTGTAGTGTGATTAATAAGTGTAATGACAAATGTTAAGTAGTTTAATAAGTGTCACTTATTATTTTATTTTCCTTTGTATTTTTAATAAATCCAAATTAAACCTATATAAACATAAATCTCACCTCTTCATATCTTTTTCCCTATCTCATTTCAAAGCAAAGAAAACTCAAACCAGTAAAACTATTTTCAAACCAGATCAAAACTCAAAAGCCTGTAACCAAATTTGTAAACCAGAAACAAAGCCTGTAACATTTTTCAAAACCAAAATCACCAAAAACAAAATAAGCTTCAACCTATAATCAAAAGCTTTGATCATCTCTGTTTCAAGCGTTAATCATCTTAGTTTTCAAAGATCAAGTTTTCCCAGTAACAAGCTTTCAAAGATCAACAAAGCATTTCAGTTTTTTAAAAAAAATCACAGCATTCAAGCATTTTTCAAAATCCATTTTTCAAGCATCTCGATTTAAAGCTCTATTACACTAATTCTGGTGAGTAAACATTTATTTAAAAAGCTTAAGTAAATAAACGTCTGTTGCTTTTGAATTTATGTGATGATGATTGCTTTGCATGTATATATATATATATATATATATATATATATATAAGTAAAATCTCTGTATATATGTATATATTTGAAGTGTGCATGTCTGTTGCATGTGTATATCTCTATTCATAGTTCAGAGCTTAAAGTTTTGATCAAAATTCAAAATCTTTTCATCTGTTCTCTGTTAGGCTTTGGGATTCAAACAAGATAAGTTAGTTTAAACATAATTTAGGTTTTAAAAATATGTTCAAGCATAATAGGTTTGAAAATCCTCTGGAAACAAGAAAATACAGTAGGTTTTTAAAACATGTTAAAAACCAAACATTATAATTTGCTGATTCAAGTATATAACTTGAATCAATATTAAAAAATATGATTTTTAAAAAGAAAATCATGATTTTTAGTTTTGTATCAAGTATGTATTTCGGTGATGACCAGAAAATGGTTTTTGAGCAAATTTTGGTGGCCGGAGGTACTCGGTTGGTCGGGGTATCGACTGGAGGTTGCTGGGGAGTTGCCAGTCGAGGAAAAATGGTGGGTAACTTTCTCAATCACCGTGGCATCAAAAATCGATCGAAGTAGGGTTTTAAACTCTAAATGGGTCAAGGTCGGGTTTTGGCTTACTGCAGCGTCTTTGGTGAATCGAGTCGCATCGGACTTGGGGCGTTGGAAGCATGGATGTTTTGCGAAGTTTAGTGTGGGGTTGCGCGATTTCAGGTGGTCGGCGTAGAGGGTTCGAGGATGTTTTAGGCAATAGGCTTGTTTCCAGGGTTGACCCAAATTGCTCGATCTTGATTTTGAGTTAGTATTGAAGATTTGGTTTTTGAGATCTGATGTAGGGGTGATCGTCGACAGGTTGGAGGTGTCGTGGATGGTTGGAGATGGCTGGATCGCCGATGCATGTGCATGGCAGAGTTGGATGTGTTAGTGGTTTGGATTATGGATGTTGACTCAAAGGAAAGCTCGGGGATGGAAGTGTGTTGCTCAAGTTCGTCTTTGGGTTTAACGCGAGTGTTAAATCATGTTTTCAAGGTTTTAAATTTTTAACAAGTTTTTGTTTTAAAAGGGAAAAAAAGAAGAATTCTCGGGACTGAACTCGGGTAGGTGACGGGTTAAACCCAAAGTAAGTGAGGTTATATCAGTTTTATAATTTAACTGTGAAAACGTTTTAAAATATAAAATAAAAATAATTTAAATCAGATTCTTAAGTCAAATTCTTTACATAATAAATGCTTTAAGTAATTGATTTGAGAAGTTATGTAATATGTTTAAATTTATTTTGTTAAGTTAAATGTTTATTTATTTTAAAACTTAAACTAAATGATTTAATTATGTAAGTTAATTATAAAGATAAAAAATTTTAAATATATAATTGATAATTAAGTCATTAATAAAGATAATGTTTTATTTTAAGGTTAACTAAGGTTTTTGTAATGACCCGAGATTTTGGCCATAGTATTATAATAAGTATTTATCTAATTAAATAAAGTACAAGCTTTTCATTTATAAATAAATGAGATCTTTGGACATTTACCGGGTATATAAGTTTTGTGAAGGAAATTTAGATTTGAAATTTTTAAAATAGAATCTTTCAAAAATATTTAAAATAAAATTTATCTTATTCAATTAAATTAAACGCACTACATTATTGAAATTTGATATAATACATATAAAATGTAATCTAAATAATAATGTTTAAAATAAACAATCCTATCAATATTAAATATAAATATAAGATATATATATATATATATATAAATGCAAATATATGTTATAAATCAAATGTTTGAAAGTTAAATTACAAATAGAAATAAAATTAATAAGTTATGTTAACAACAACTTATATGGTTAAATAGAAACATAAGATAAATATACACTATAACAAATTTTATATTAAGTGCAAAGGCAAAAACAAAATCTTTGACCGAAAATAATAACAAGTGTTGTTGTGTATTACATATATGTGCAATGCATGAAGAAGACAAATTGTTCACATAATTTACAAAATATCTTTGTACAAAAATATAAATATCTGCAAATAATAATTAGATGTAAACATATAGGAAGACATATGCATTTAATGCTTCCATCTCAGCATAAAAATATGATAAGCAGAAATATACAAATATCATTTCAAATTGTTGTAATTAAACACAAAGTCTAATCTGATCAAACATCATAAAGCTTGTACCAGTTATAACCTACCACTGTTCAATGCTATTTCTATATATACATCATCCAATACTTTTTCGTTCCATAACTTAGCAAACCTGAGAAAAGAAAATAAACATCTTTATTTTACAAACTTAAATATCATTCAAAAAAAAATCAGAAGTGGGGAAGATTTACAAGAATTTATACTCCAGCTCTTCAACAACATTTGTTCTCTGTTTCAACAATATTTTAGGTGAGTAAACATACTGTTTTCCAAAATTTAAACTTGTGTATTTGATTTTTGAATGGTATGTGCATGCTGTATAGTTTAAACAAACAATTCTGTGTATTTTTTGTTTGAACTGGTAATTTTATACGGCCTATTCTTCCATATATTTGGTTATAGAGCAAAGAACGTTAGGAAATTTTAATAATTCTTCTTACAAAACATTTTAAACTTAGGAATATAAACTAAATAAGTATGTTTAAACTTAAATCATGGCCTGGAAATTGTTTGAAGCTCGACAGTGCAACATAGATACTGTATATTCAATTTTACAGTAAAAAGGAATCAATGCGTTAAATTCAAATATTTTGATTCATTGATTTGATTATATATCTGGAATAAACATACCAAAGTAAGATTTTTAAAACAAGAATGATGATTTTTAGATAAGTATACAAGGTGCAGTTCATAAATGAACCAAAAATTCTCTTTTATCAATTCCTGATGGTTTATCAAATCTTAGATGCTGAAATTTGCTGTGAAGCTAGCCTGATGATTTTCGAATCCAGGAAAAATGTTAAAAAAATTATCTATTACATAAATTGTTGGATAGAGACGAATTTAGGGTTTTGGATCGAGTTTTGCAGTGGTCTGTAAATTTGTTGATTTTGTCACTGTGGGATGATCGAGCTGCACGCGCTTCTAGGGATGGTAGAAGAGGGTATGGCCGAGGTAAGGGGAGAGTTGCGTCGCCACTGGTGGTCGACGTTAGTAGGTCGAGGCATTTTCTTTTGGCGGTGTTCGAGTTGCTGGTTCGAACGACTGGGTATATTTTGATTTCGAGTTTTTCGCGTCGAATTGGTATTTTCATTCGAGTGTGAGGTTGTTTCATGACTTGCCCGAGGTGGCGTGGTTCGTTGGAGTGACGGTGAAGTACCGTGCACGGCAACGATGGGTGTCAGCAATTTCGAGTGATGATCCTCTCGACTTATTACTCGAGAAAATGGGAAGGTTGCTTCGAGTGACCTGGGTGCGTGAATAAGTTTGCATAGTACAGCAGTTTTAACTTAAAACTTAAATAAAAGGTAGAAGAAGAAGAAAGGTAGGAGGAGAAGGAACTCGGGAAATAGGAGTGGAGACTCGGGCTATAACTCAAGTAAACGCATTGTTTTCCTCGGGTCTAGTTTCTAGTGGATTAGCTTAATAACCTTTTAAGTTATTTTGTTATACAAAGTTTAGTATTAGTTAAATAAATAATGTTGGTAAGTTTTAAGTTAAGATTTGATTTAAAATTTATTTAGGGAGATTTTCAAGTGTAAGATGATAAATTAATTTAAAGTGTAAGTTAATTAAGAATGTAAATTAATTTATAATTTTAATGAAATAAGTAATTTAAGATTAAACAAATTTGTAATTAAAGATTGATATTAATAATTATGTGCTCAACCAATTTGAAATTAGGAATTTTAATTAACTACTTAAAGTTAATCAATAAATAAATAGTAGTTAACTAATTGAGTAATTATTTAATTGGTAATTAATGATTAATTAAGTAATTAGTGATTTATAAATAGGTAATTAAGTTTATTAATTAATAATTAAGAAATAATTAATTAAGTGAGTAATTAAGAAGTAATCAATAAATTTAATAAGTTGATTAATTAGTGATTAACTAAGCAGGATAAAATGGTTTATTCTTAAGTAATTAATTAAGTTAATTAAATTAAATTTTATATATATCAATGATTCAGTTTGATTGCTTGTGATATCTATTTGGTGATGTTCCGTGATACTCTGTGATAGATTCTTGATATATCTGTGATGACTGTGCACGATTTATCTGTGATAAATGTTATGTGAATTCAAAGCATTAAATTAAATTGTTTGAACTGGTAAACAACTTGGCCTTTAAAATGGCGTTTGGATTTCGATGAGACCGGATTGGGTATCAATTCGATATTCCGAAAACCGCATCGATCCAAATTAGACGTTAGGTCGTGGCATCTCAAGTGAAAATCGAGATGGTGTTTCAGAGTGCAAGGGTTATTGTCGTTAACTCTGAGGGTGCTTCCGAAACGAGTGTAACGAGATAATGCCTTCGGTTTTGTTCGAACCCGGAACGAATTTGTATGGATTGAATGCTTTCAGCACATCGTTGGGCGGACGATGAGCATTCTAAGAAAGGTGTTCTATAAAGGTAATCGCAGCCTCAAGCCTCATCAACTGGAAATGGCTAAAACAGGGAAGATGCAGTAAGGTTAGGTGGGTAACACCCAAGCAGGACGAGATATAACCCTGTCTAGATGTCCCTTTATTTCGGCTGTGTGGGCAGTTGCTGGCCACAACTGCGGGGTTATCTTGTTCGGGACTGTTCAGTATGGAATGGTTCTGGCCTTGTGTTGTAGGTGGTCGGGAGTGATCCTTGGTACGGTGATCTAGGCCCCGTACTATGACGGGCGGTACCCCAATAGCCCTGCCATTGTGAAAACCCATTTTCCCTACGAGACCCTACGGTTTTGATTTGTATACTCACTTTTGTGGCTAGTAGCTGGAATTTAATCATGTAACAATTTCGGCTACTATCTATTTACTTGAAAACCCTAGACACTATTATAATGTCATTGGATTTCCTATAAAATGTTTTGGTTAGCTTAAGGTAAAAAATGGTATTCAAAGTTAAACAACTTTAACCCGTTTACTCACACCAGACCCATGTCTGACCCGTAGTTTATATTTTGTTTTTCATAAATCTTGGGTACTCAAATTTTTATGAGTAGCCAAGTGATAGGTTTTTGGATTGTTGAGTTCTGGAGGAGCTTGGAGCAGAAGCCCAGACGTATGTATCTATCTATCTAGTTCCGCTGTGTAGTTGATGTATGTTGTATTTTGGATGTATGTATTGACAGATATGTATATGACTGTCTTGTTGTATGTTGTTGTGTAACTCTGATATATATAAAAACTATGTAATAGTTATGTGATGTATTATATTTTTTTCCATTCCGCAGTGAGATTCTGATGTTGTTATTCTTTCTTTCTTTCTTTTTTATTTCTATCCCTTTCTTTTCTTATTGATGATACGTCTTTCTGTGGTTAGAAAGGTGGGTCGTCACAGTTGGTATCAGAGCCCTGGTTGAGATAATACCTAGGCTCTGGAGTAATATTTATCTTGAGAGTGCGTATTTGTATTTTCATATAATTATATACCTATCTAAATTTGTCGAATTACCTATCCAGGTGGCCAACATGAGTTCTAGAAGGAGTGGCAGAGGTACGGGCAGTACCTCAACTGATAATGGACGAAGTCAAACTGCTAGTGAGGCTGTAGATCCAGTACCGCCTCAGATTAGTTTTGCCCTTTATGCAAAGACTTCATCAACCTTGGTGGCGAACCATTTAAAGGGTCGGAATCGATAATTGAAGTCCAAGCTTGGCTTGCTCTTGTGAGCGCATCTTTAAGAGTATGAAGTTGTCTGAGGAGCAAAAGAGGGAAATGGCATCGTGGCAATTGCAGGGAGGCGCAGCAGCCTGCTGGGATGCAACGGTAGCAAATATCGCTGAGGAAGACATTTCTTGGGAAAGATTTAAGGAGTTATTTGAGGAGAAATTTATGCCAACAGCAGGTAAAACTCATTTGTACCAGGATTTTCTGAATTTAAAGCAGGGTAGCTTGACTATAGCGGAGTATGAGACCAAATTCAATGAACTTTCTCGCTATGGACCCGGGCTCATTGATACTCCCCTTAAAAAGAACTAAATGTTTGTGCAAGGCTTGAGGCTAGAATTTCATGAAAAGATGACGGCGCAATTGAAAGGATCTTTTGTTGATTTAATTGATATGGCTTTGAGATATGAGAATTTGATGAATAAGAAATCAATGGCACCAGCAGCAGCATCGGGAGGGAATTTTGCTAATCCAAATAAGAGGAAGTTCAATCCTAATTGGAGGAAGCCGAACAAAAAGAAGCCTAGAAGTAACAACGGACCTCGCAAATGTTATATATGTCAACAAGAAGGTCCCTTGGCGAATAAGTGTCCCAGAAAGGATTTCAGCAGCCGCAGCAGCAACCGCATCATAGTGGACCGGGTTCAGCTTTGGTTCAGAGATCACTATGCTTCAATTGTCACCAACTAGTTCATATAATCAAGGATTTCCCGTTAATTCATAAAGCTCAGCATAATATGGTATTTTCTTTGGAAGGTGCACCATCTACTTCATCTAAAGGCAAGGGAGTATTGGAAGGTACATTACTTTTAAATGGCAAGTATATTAAAGTTTTGTTTGATTCAGGTGCTTCTTTGAGTTTTATTTCTCTGGAATCTGTAGAGAAGTTCTTTCTTACCCCTAGTACTATAGCCTGTCCCATCTTTATGTCTAATCCTATAGGAGGGGTAACCAAATTAGATACGATTTGTAAGGATTTGAAGATTTTTATCTATCCCATAGTTTTTCTTGTAACCCTTATGTGTTTAATTTTAAGCGATTTGACCTTATATTGGGGAGGATTGGCTTGATAAGTATAGAGCAGTCCTGAATTGTGATGAGAGGACAGTTTCTTTGGAAACTGATTTGGGTAGAATTGCCAGAGTGACGTGTGATAATTCTGGAATTCACTTGAGTAGTCTTTTGCATGGACTTGAGACTTCTGAAGAGAAGGTTGAAGATATCGATGTGGTCCAAGATTTTCCTGACGTGTTTGAGGAAGTTAAGTGTCTTCCTCCACATCGAGAAATAGAGTTTCGCATTGATTTGATTCCAGGAGCGGTACCGGTGATTCAGCCTAGTAAGAGGATGGCTCCTTGGGAGAGGGAAGAGTTTGTTAAGAAGACTCAGGATCTTTTGGAGGAGGGGTTGATTAGGCCCAGTTTTTCTTGTTGGGGCTCTGGTGCGGTGTTTGTCACCAAATCGGATGGATCGCTAAGGTTCTGTATTGATTATAGAGAATTGAACAAAGTGACTATTCATAATAAATATCCTCTTCCTCGTATCGATGATCTCTTTGACCAGTTGCATGGAGCTTCTGTCTTTTCTCAACTGGATTTAGCTTCAGGTTTCCATCAGTTAAGGGTAGCTGAGGAAAGTATCCCATTGACTGCATTTAGGGGACCAAATTGTTTCTATGAGTGGTTGGTTATGCCTTTTGGGTTAACCAACGCTCCTGCTTACTTTGTTGACCTGATGAACCGAGTCTTCGTGATGTATTGAATAAGTTCATTCTGGTATTCATTGATGATATCCTGGTCTACTGTAAATCTGAAGAAGAGCATAGGCAGCATTTAAGAATTGTATTGGAGACTCTGAGGAAGCATGTTTTGAAGGCAAAGTTTTCCAAGTGCCATTTCTTGAAATCGAAAGTCAAATTTTTAGGGCACATTGTTTCCGGTGAAGGTATCTCTATAGATCCAGCGAAGGTTGAGACTATTTTGGAATGGAAGCAGCCGCAAACACCGATGGAAGTTCGCAGTTTTCTAGGATTAGCTGGCTACTACAGAAAGTTTATCAAGGACTACTCCAAGATTCCTTCGCATCTGACTAAGCTGACTAGGAAAGAAGCTAAATTCAAATGGACACCCTAGTGTGAAGAAGCTTTCTAGGAATTGAAGACGAGGCTAACCAGTGCACCGGTGCAAGCTATTTCGGATGGAAATAGAAAATTTGAAGTTTATACTGATGCTTGTATAGTTGGTCTAGGAGCAGTTCTGATGCAGAATGGAAGGGTAATTGCGTATGCGAGTCGGCAATTGAAGCCACATGAGAGGAACCATGCTACGCACGATCTAGAGTTATTAGCCATTGTTTTTGCTTTGAAGATCTGGAGACATTATTTTTTAGGAGAGAAATTCGAGTTATTCACGGATCACAAATGTAACGAGCGTGATTTTTCGACGCACGAAGGTCGACATCAATACGTCCACTGTGTCAACTGCCGAGCAATCGAATGCCGGAAAACCATACCATTATGGTTAAAGAAGAAGAGAAAGGTAGAAGAAGAGAGAAAAAAAGAAGAAAAAACAGAAAACAATATCAGAATCTCACAATCGCAGCGGAACAACATATAATAGATAAATGAATAATCTTTAAACAAAAGAACTATATCAGTTATTACATTACATCATATTACATTACATTACATCATCAGGGTGTACAACAACAAACAACAACAAACAGCAGAAAAGAAATACTATATACTAGTGAATACGCCATGCCATCCAGCTTGCCTCCAGCAACTCCTAAATTCTAGAATATCCTGATAACCTGACTCTAGACTGCCCGTGTGGAAATTGGTGGGCACCCAGAGTTTAGGAAGGAAAACAATAAACTGCAGGTCAGTCATGGGACTGGTGTGAGAACTTAAAACAGTTTATCTTTAAAACAAAGAACAGGATAATTTTTAAAATAGATTCGCAATGCTTTTTAGAAAATGAGACTACCATAAGGCCTCCCGCACACGCACACACAATGCAAACGTAGAATCGGAGGAGATTTCTCCTTATGATAGTCAAAGATACTTGATACACATTAAAAATAAACATTTGATATTATTACTAGTGCATAGTGTAGAAAACATTTCGAAAGTAAAGATATAAATCTTAGCCAACATACGACCATTATCGTATGCCTACTATAGCTACCATGTTCAATAGCAGGTTACCGCCACATTCCATGGCAGGTTATACAACTAATACCATACAGGGTTCGTATTGTTTCTTTGGATTTCCAACAAATGGTCAGGCCAAGGAACTTCCCGTTGCCACATGGGTACGCCTCTGGAAAGACGACTCGAGAACCTAACGTTACGGTTAGATCTCTGCCAACACAAGGTCGGGTTACCCTTCAAACAGGGTAACTACTGACATGAATATGTCATTCCCCGATCGTAACCGATCTATATCCGAGGATCCTCGATTCCAACAACCACAAAGTAATGAATTTGCGGCAACACATAGGTTAAGTATCTGGGCTCCATACCATGATACCACCTCTATCCAGAAGGAATGACATACACTAAAGGGGCGCTACCCTCTAATAACCTTGCTGCATCCTTCCTGTTTTGACCATTTCTGGAGTGTGAGGTCCGACGAAGTCTCGTCCACAAAGCTACGCTTTTTACAAAAGCCACGCTTTGATCAAAAAATGCTCAACAGCACTTCGTATGCCACATTACCAATTTGGGAATGTATCACTAGTAACCATCAACTACATAAACTCTAAGGGTGTTAAGCTAAGAGAATAAATTCTCCGCCACCAATGGGAACATATTTGATAGAAACCAGCTATACATCTCAAATTGTAACGTTAGACATACATCCATACAAGTCCGTTCCGGGATCGAACGGAACTGAAGGCACTTACAAAGAAGTCCTTGCAATCCGAGTATTCACTAATCACGACCGGACTTCCCATCACAAAGGATAATAAATTTCTATATCGGGGATCAGCCGATGCAGAAACATGCGACGGTAATCCTTCCGTTTTCATAAATATCTGGTCTTCAACACCAGTCGTCAAATGTAATCTATAACGACGTATCACATATTCAGAATGGGTTATATGACCCTGAGGTCCTTTCCCGGCTAACCCGAATAGTGAGCGCTTATTTTGAAAATAAGTGTGGCATTCAAATTCAAGCAAATCACAAAAAATACCTATTTAAAGGTAAATATTGATAGTTGGTTATTTAACTATCAATAGGCGTGCACAACATCACCAAATTCCAAATAATTTTCCAAATTATTTATTTTCCAAAATATCTTTATTAGATATATAATTTCCACACTTCAACCATTTGCAAAAAAAATTCAAATCATTTTTCACCTTTCAATCTTTGAAAAAAAATTTCAAATCAATTTCCTTAAACGAAAACAATTTCATTTCAAAATGGTTCATTTAAACCAATTAAATAAATCCTTAACGATTTACTTTATATTTACGTTCCAAATCCGTAAATTTATTTCCACACTTCAAAAATAAGTCAACGTTTATTTTTAAACAAATTTCCCTTTCTTTTATAAATTTCATAGTGAATTTACAATTTCAAAATATCTATGAATGTACGATTTCCAAATCGATTTCTAATATTCATTTTCAATTTATCTTTAAAAGATAAAATCTCAAAACATTCACTTCATATTGGAAAACATTTCCATATTTATTTATTAAGAAGTAATTCACAAATCCATTTATTTTCAACACTTGGAAAATATTCAATATACTTAAATCGAAATTAAGTATATATTTCATTCTTTAAAGAAAACATGCTCTTAAACACATTTATTTGAGTCAAAACGAATGTTGCGTAAACCATCAATACGACGACCCAAAATCACTAGTATAGGGATTCGAAATTAAGATAGATATATAGATCCCAATACTATATAAACATTTTTTTCAGAAATCATTTACTATAACAACAGTGTTATAGTCCACCATTTCCTTCTATTTCTTGAAAACGTCTATTTCAACAATGAATGTTGAAATCTATGGTTACGACACTCAATGCATTTTAAAATAACTTCAAATCGTTTTAATTCCATTTAAAAGATCACTCCCTAAACATTCCTTTAATATATCATTCACTGATCAAAATCGTGGATATAAATCATTAACCAAATTCAACACTTTTACATATTCAATTCAAAAATTATGCATTGTCCTAAAATCGTGAATATACTACTTTAATAAGCTATAAAAATTTACTTATCAAATTCAATCAATCTTGAATTTATAAATCAATGTTTATAAATTCACATTTATATATTTCAAAAACTTCAAGTTATAAAAATCCCTTATTAACCAATCCCATTTAAAACTCATTTATACGCCAAAAATCCAATTTTAAAGTTAATTATTTATAATTTTCTATTTTACAAAATCTATTCATTTTATAACTTCACAATTTATAAATCTATCAATTTCATTCACTTATGAAATCCATTTATACTTTCTTTTAACATTTATAAAAACTCTTTTCACAATTCTAATATCTTAATTTATAAATATCAATTTTATAAATCTTTTATATAAATCGTTTATAATAATTCAAAAATTCCAATTTGAAACATTTTATAAATTAATCAACTATTTATTTCAAAACTCACATTTCGGTTATAATTCTCAAAAATCATAATTTTTATAATATTAAAATTTTAACGTTTATTTATTTAAAATGAATCAATTCAAAAATTAAATGAACATATACTTTCAAAAATCAATTTAAAATCCTTTTAAATTTTGAAAATCATTCCTTTAATATTTTTAAAACTTCAAAATAGGGCCAATGATGCAACAGTACCAAATAATCGATCACGACATCCAAACATCATATATTATATGATAATCAACAAATATCACAATATCTGTAATCAAATAAATATTGGTGAGGAATCCAGTTGGATCCCTCCAACCTATTTCCTTGCATCCACAGACATTAGCACAATACCAATTCCGTTCCAATACGGAATATCGCGGTATATGGGTTCATAAAATATTATCCTCTATTATGCGGCGCAATAGGGTCTCATCCGCTATATAATGCGGGAAATCAACTCCGAGTACATAAATAATACCAATTTCACCTTTCAGTGAAATATTCACGGTATATGTTTTTAATAAATAACATCCGCTTAATATACGGCGTATAATGTCTATTTCAGTCATCAACAGATAATAATTTATCATCCAGGCATACAATCAACAATTTTAAATCTAACTATTTAAAATTTAAATCGAAACTATTCGATTGAGTGAGAAGTTCTCACCTTGGTTTCAATACAGTTTCAGCATTTTATTTCGACTAAAATTAAACGCGCGTTTAATTTTACCCAAAATTTTCACTAGCTCCAAACGACTCCAATCCAGTTCCATCACGTAGTGCTCGATAAAACGAAACCAGCGCAATTCGTTTCGTCATAATCCGACCTCGTATGAAAAAGATATGATATTTTAAAGTTTACACAAATTAAAAATATAAATAATTTACCATTCTTTTTAAATTTTTTAACCTAAAAAAATTATGGGCCACACGATCTGCAATTTTGAATCAAGGTCGTTCCCCCCTTTCTTCTTCATGCAACAATACCCAGGTCGAATACGTGAGAAAGAAATTCATGCCTCCATCTAGCGTTTGAATTTCGTGACCAACACCATCGCTTCCACAACGATCGGCCACCACTGTTGGAAATCCCCCACACGACTCCACCTTCAGCCATGATATAGGCGAGCTCAGTCATGATATCGCCTGGAAAATCATGCCCAAAACGCATGCGAGCGGGGGCCTATATCTCCTTCATCGTCGCGTCATATCCCATCATCTCCGTATAGATTCGAAGAGCTCGTCACTCTCTACAATTTCTTAGTTGAAAGCATTCGATGATTGATGATGGATTGAGAAATGTTAAGGGGAAAAGAAGATGAATTTCTAGCCGTTAAAATGATAATGGCGGCTGTAACCAGAAACCCTAGGGTTTTGTTTTTCTTTTGCAAATGAGAATAATCACGTCCTTATATAGAAAATTTGCAAATTACTATTCACTCGAAATTTTCCGAACTCCAAACGAAGCATGCCGGCTGGTATTTCTAAGGTTTACCCTGCGTTTCGAACATAATGGAATATGTTTCGAAGGCCAATTCGATCATCTGTGCCAGTTACGGCAATAAACGATCGATTTTAAATTAAATCGATTTAAACTAATTTCTATGCATTTTGGCTTGCCCCGGACAAACCGTAAATCCAATTGGCACGAAATTTGAAACCATACAATAATATAACATTATGGATCTGATGAAACTGTTTTGTCGAAATCTGAGACAGTTTGAAAAATGGCTATTTTAACTCGTCAATTAAATATTAAAATATTCACTTTTCAGAAATCAACTTTTAATTCAATTTTAAAAGTTCTATAACATCATTCTAACTCCAATATGATATAATAAAATTTTACAAATCATTTTCAATCATATTAAACCCAATTTTCAATTATTTCTGGAATTTCAAATATTAAATTATCGATTTAATTATCCAATTAAATCCAGATATTCGAAAAATAAATTATTCGACTTATAAATTTCACTTATTAATATTTAAAATCAATTAAATATACGAATTTTAGTTAACAAAAATTCGGGGTCGTTACAACACACCACTCAAATATCTTTTCTCTCAAAAGGATCTTAATCTGAGGCAGCAACGGTGGGTCGAGTTTCTGGCATCCAATAATTTGGACATTTTGTATACCCCAGGAAAAGCGAATGTTGTAGCTGATGCTCTTAGCAGGAATGAAGTTCTGTCTCTTTTGGAAGTGGTTCCATCTCTTCTGGAAAGGATAGCGAGCAAGCAAGAATCAGATAATAGATTAAGAGGAATCATCAGGAAAGTTAAGAAGGGTCAGTGTTCCAGTTTCAAGATTGATGACCAAGGGACACCGAGGATCAACGGGAGGATCTGTGTTTTGAATTTCAAGGAATTAAAACAGGAGGTCCTATCTGAGAGTCATCGCTCCAAATTAAATATTCACCCGAAAATCTAAAAGATGTATAAAGATATGAGAAGAGTTTTCTGGTGGCCGAATATGAAGAAAGATATTGCTAGGTTCGTAGATAGTTGTGCCATCTGCCAACAAGTTAAAGGAGATCCGCAGAAGTCAACCTGATTATTGCAGCCTTTGAAAATTCCGATCTGGAAGTGGGAGATGATTTCGATGGATTTCATCGACGGTTTGCCTAGAACTAAGAAAGGAAATAAAGGAATATGGGTTAATGTAGATCGTTTAACTAAGAGCGCCCATTTAATACCGGTTAAGGCAACTCAGACTTCAGCTTCTCTCGCAGAGATTTTCTTGAGGGAGATAGTCAGATTGCATGGTATCCCTGTCAGTATAGTAAGTGATCGGGATCCTATCTTCACCAGCAAATTCTTTGAGGCTCTGCAATCAGCTATGGGAACGAGCTTGAGATTAAGTATAGCCTATCATCCTTAAACAGACGGAGAGGCTTAATTGAATTCTAGAAGATATGCCGCGAGCTTGTGTTTTAAATTTTGGAGGATCATGGGAAGACCGTCTTCATCTAGTGGAATTCTCTTATAATAACAGTTACCAAGCAAGTATTAAGATGGCTCCTTCTAAAGCTCTGTATGGAAGACCATGTAGATCCCCAATCTGTTGGATAGAATCGAAAGATCGTCTTATGCTCAGGCTGATCTAATTCGAGAAGCTTCTGCGAAAGTTGCGCTTATCAAGAAAAGAATGAAAGCTTCTCAGGATCGTCAGAAGAAATATGCAGATAAAAGGCGAGGACCATTGGAATTTGAGATCGGAGATTTAGTCTTTGTCAAAGTTTCCTCGATCAAAGGTGCTATTAGATTCCCAAAAAGGGAAAAACTTTCCCCAAGATTTATAGGACCATTCCGGGTGTTGGAAAGGATTGGAGCTGTAGCTTACAGAATTGAATTGCCAGAATGGATGTCTGGAATTCATAATGTATTACATGTATCCCATCTAAAGAAGTTTGTTCATGACCCATCATTGGTTGTAGAATTAGTAGTCTAGGAAAATTTGGAAGTAGAACCAAACTTGACTGTGGTCAGAAATCTAGTACGGATTGTAGATCAAGACGAGTGGCAACTCAGGAGCAAAGTAGTAAAGCTCGTCAAAGTGCAATGGAGCGAGGATCCCAGAGATTGTACCTAGAAAACTCTAGATAGTTTTAGGAAGCCTATCCGGATTTGTGTTCGGATAACTAGTGATGTTTGTTAGGATAGACTGTTTGATTGTTTGTTATTGTATGGATGATATGTATGTTTGGATTGTTGATATAAAAGCTTTTGAACTATCTTTTGTTTTAAATTTCGGCGATGAAATTCTTTAAAGGGGGGAGGAATGTAACGATCCAGATTTTGGCCATAGTATTATAATAAGTGTTTACCTAATTAAATAAAATACAAGCTTTTCATTTATAAAACAAATGAGATCTTTGGACATTTACCGGTTATATATGTTTTGTGAAGGAAATTTTGATTTGAAAATTTTAAAATAGAATCTTTCAAAAATATTTAAAATAAAATTTATCTTTTTCAATTAAATTAAAGGCTCTACATTGTTGACATTTGATATAATACATATAAAATGTAATCTAAATAATAATGTTTAAAATAAACAATCCTATCAATACTAAATATAAATATAAGATATAAATATAAGTATTAAATATATAAATACAAATATATGTTATAAATCAAATGTTTGAAAGTTAAATTACAAATAGAAATAAAAACTAAGAAGTTATGTTAACAACAACTTATATGGTTAAATAGAAACATAAGATAAATATACACTATAACAAATTTTATATTAAGTGCAAAGGCAAAAACAAAATCTTTGACCAAAAATAATAACAAGTGTTGCTGTGTAATACATATATGTGCAATGCAAGAAGAAGACAAATTATTCACATAACATACAAAATATCTTTTTACAAAAATATAAATATCAGCTAATAATAATTAGATGTAAACTTATGGGAAGACATATGCATTTAGTGCTTTCATCTCAGCACAAAAATATGATAAGCCGAAATATACAAATATCATTTCAAATTGCTGTAATTAAACACAAAGTCTAATCTGATCAAACAGGGTAAAGCTTGTACCAGTTATAATCTACCACTGTTCAAAGCTATTTCTATATATACATCATCCTATGCCTGTTCGTTCCGTAACTTAGCAAACCTGAGAAGAGAAAATAAACATCTTTATTTTACAAACTTAAATATCATTCAAAAAAAAATCAGAAGTGAGGAAGATTTACAGGAATTTAAACTCCAGCTCTTCAACAACATTTGTTCTCTGTTTCAACAATATTTTAGGTGAGTAAACATACCGTTTTCCAAATTTAAACTTGTATATTTGATTTTTGAATGGTATGTGCTTGTTGTATAGTTTAAACAAACAATTCTGTGTATATTCTGTTTGCATTGGAAATTTTATATGGCATGTTCTTCCATATATTTGGTGACAGAGCAAAGAACAGTAGGAAATTTTAATTCTTCTTGCAAAACATTTTAAACTTAGGAATTTAAACTAAATAAGTTTGTTTAAACTGAAATCATGGCGTGGAAATTGTTTGAAGCTGGACAGTGTAACATAGATACTGTATATTCAATTTTAGAGTAATTTAAGATTAAACAAATTTGTAATTAATGATTGATATTAATAGTTATGTGCTCCACCAATTTGAAATTAGGAATTTTAATTAACTACTTAAAGTTAATCAATAAATAAATAGTAGTTAACTAA
This sequence comes from Allium cepa, assembly GCA_030765085.1. NCBI lineage: Eukaryota > Viridiplantae > Streptophyta > Magnoliopsida > Asparagales > Amaryllidaceae > Allium > Allium cepa. The sequence goes on along the minus strand of CM060937.1, from coordinate 185,963,000 downwards.
TTGAGTAATTAATTAATTGGTAATTAATGATTAATTAAGTAATTAGTGATTTATAAATAGGCAATTAACTTTTATTAATTAATAATTAAGGTTGTTAATTAATAATTAAGAAATAATTAATTAAGTGAGTAATTAAGAAGTAATTAATAAATTTAATAAGTTGATTAATTAGTGATTAACTAAGCAGGATAAAATGGTTTATTCTTAAGTCATTAATTAAGTTAAGGTAATTAAACTAAATTAGATATGAATTAATGATTCTGTTTGATTGATTGTGATATCTATTTGGTGATGTTCCGTGATACTCTGTGATATATTCTTGATATATCTGTGATGACTGTGTATGATTTATCTGTGATAAATGTTATGTGAATTCAAAGCATTAAATTAAATTGTTTAAACTGGTAAACAACTTGGCCTTTAAAATGGCGTTTGGATTTCGATGAGACCGGATTGGGTATCAATCTGATATTCCGAAAACCGCATCGATCCAAATTAGACGTTAGGTCGTGGCATCTCAAGTGAAAATCGAGATGGTGTTTCAGAGTGCAAGGGTTATTGTCGTTAACTCTGAGGGTGCTTCCGAAACGAGTGTAACGAGATAATGCCTTCGGTTTTGTTCGAACCCGGAACGAATTTGTATGGATTGAATGCTTTCAGCACATCGTTGGGCGGATGATGAGCATTCTAAGAAAGGTGTTCTATAAAGGTAATCGCAGCCTCAAGCCTCATCAACTGGAAATGGCTAAAACAGGGAAGATGCAGCAAGGTTAGGTGGGTAACACCCAAGCAGGACGATAACTGTCTATATTTATTTCCACTGTCTATTGTCTTTGACTATTGTATTTTGGTTATAATGGATGGATAGGTCTTTATAACTGTCTAATGTGATGATTATGTTGTAACTGTGTAACTCTGATGTTTATGACTATGTAATAGTTATGTGATATATTATATTTTGTTCCGTTTCCGCTGTGAGATTCTGATGTTGTTTGGTTCTTTCTTCTATCTATTCTATTTCTTTCTTATTTATGATACGTCTTTCTATGGAATGAAAGGCGCGTCGTCACAGTTGGTCTCAGAGCATAAGTTAAGATAATACCTAGGCTCTGGGGTAGTGTCTATCTTGAGAGTGCGTATTTGTACTTTTTATATAACTATATACCTATCTAAATTTGTTGGGTTACCTGTCCAGGTTGCCAATATGAGTTCTAGAGGCAGGAGAGGCAGAGTTGTGGGTATAACGACGACCAAAAATGAAAGAGGTCAGACTGCTAGTGAGGCTGTTAATTAGCACCGCCTCGAGTATGTTTTGCTGCTTTGTGCAAGGATTTCACCAATCTGGGAGGAAAACCATTTAAAGGATCGGAGACCATTATATGAGTTCAGGCTTGGTTACGCTCAGGCGAGCACATCTTTAAGAGTTTGGATTGTCCGACGAGCAGAAAAGTGTGATGGCTTCATGGAAATTACAAGAAGGAGCTACAACTTGGTGGGATGCAGTTACAGTGAATATCTCAGAGGACGATATTTCTTGGGATAAGTTTAAGGAGCTATTTAAGGAACAGTTCATGCCAACATCTGGGAAGACCCATTTATATAGAGATTTTTTGGATCTGAAGCAGGGGAGTATGTTTGTTTCTGAATATGAGACTAAGTTTAATGAGTTATCTCACTACGAACTTGGTTTGATCGATACATCCCTCAAAAAGAATGAGATGTTTGTGCAAGGAATGAGACCTGAGTTCCACGAAAAGATGACGGCTCATCTGAAGGGACCATTTGTGTAGTTGATCGACATGGCTTTGAGATATAAGGAGCTCATGAATAAGAAACCATTGGCACCAGCAGCAGCACCAAGTGGAACTTCTTCCAACCCAAAGAAGAGGAAATTCAACCTAAATTGGAAGAAGCAAGGCAAAAAGAAGCAGGGAGGAAGCAACGGACCTTGTAAGTGCTATGTGTGTCAGCAAAAGGGTCACTTGGCTAATCAGTGTTCCAAGAGAAGATCTCAGCGGCAGCAGCAGCAGCATCAGAGCGGATCAGGTTCAACATTGGTTCAGAAATCCTTGTGTTTCAACTGTCATCAGCCAGGTCATATGATAAAGGCTTGTCCGCTTCTTCAGAAGGCCCAGCAGAACAAGGTGTTTTGTCTTGAAGGTGGTCCGTCTTCTTCTTCTAAAGGCAAAGGCGTTTTGGAAGGTACTTTGCTTTTGGATGGTATTTTTATTAGAGTTTTGATTGATTCTGGTGCATCGCTTAGTTTTATTTCTTTGGTAGAAGTTTCATCTTCCTCCTTGTTTGGATGACCGTTCTATTTTTGTATCTAGTCTAATAGGCGGAGTAACCAATTTAGAGAAGATCTATAGAGACTTAAGGCTTTCTTATCTGTCTCATAATTTATCTTGCGACCCTTTTGTATTGGATTTCAAAGGTTTTGATCTTATTCTGGGTATGGATTGGTTGGATAAGTATAAGGAAGTTTTGATATGTGAAGAGAGAACCGTAACTTTGGAGACCTAGTTGGGAAGGATCCCAAAAGTTACTTGTAATAAGTTCGGAGTTCATTTGAGTAATCTTTTGCATGGTATCGAGGCATCTCAAGAAGGCATTGAGTCCATCAAAGTGGTCAAAGATTTTTCGAATGTTTTCGAGGAAGTGAAAGGTTTGCCCCCTCATTGGGAGACAGAGTTTCGGATTGACTTAGTTCCGGGAGCAGTACCTGTTGTTCAGCCCAGTAGAATGATGGCTCCGAGGGAGATAGAAGAGTTGGTGAAGCAGACCCAAGATTTCTTAAAGAAAGGTTTGATCTGGCCTAGTTTTTCCAGCTGGAGTTCTGCCATTGTCTTTGTGACCAAGTCGGATGGGTCTTTGAGATTCTATGTGGATTACCGGGAGTTGAATTAGGTTACTATTAGGAATAAGTATCCGTTGCCCGTATAGACGATCTTTTTTATCAACTCCATGGAGCTTCTATTTTCTCCTAGATAGATTTAGCTTTGGGTTTCCATCAGTTAAGGGTAGCTGAGGACAGTATCCCCTTGACAGCATTTAGGGGACCCAGTTGTTTTTTTGAGTGGTTGGTTATGCCTTTCGGACTAACCAACGCTCCTGCCTATTTTGTGGATTTGACGAACCGGGTATTCCGAGATGTGTTGAATAAGTTCGTACTCTTGTTTATCAATGATATTTTTGTCAACTCCAAGTCTGAAAAGGAGCACAAGCGACATTTAGGGATAGTGTTAGAGACTTTGAGGAGGCATGTTATGAAGGCTAAGTTTTCAAAATGCCATTTTTGGAGGTCAGAAGTCAGATTTTTGGAGCATATTGTTTCCGGTGAGGGTATTTCTGTAGATCCAGCCAAAGTAGCGACTATTCAGGAATGGAAGCAGTTGCAGACTCCGCAAGATGTCCGTAGTTTTCTGGGTTTGGCAGGGTACTATAGGAAGTTTAGCAAGGATTATTCTAAGATTTCTTTGCACTTAACCAAGTTGACTCAAAAAGGAGCAAAGTTTAAGCGGACCCCCGAATGTAAAGCGGCTTTCCTAGATTTGAAGGCAAGGCTGACCAGTGCACCTGTTCTAGCTATTCCCGATGGTAGGAGCAAGTTTGAGGTCCACACGGATGCTTGTGGAGTTGGATTGGGTGCAGTGCTGATGCACAATGGGAAAGTAATTGTGTATGCAAGCAGGCAAATGAAGCCTCATGAAAAGAATTACACTACGCACGATCTGTAATTGTTAGCCATCATCTTTGCTTTGAAGATCTGGAGGTACTATCTGTTGGGAGAGAAGTTCAAGCTTTTCAGGATCATAAACCTTTCAAGTACCTTTTCTCCTAGAAAGATCTGAATTTGAGGCAGCAGAGGTGGGTAGAAATTTTGGCATCGTATGATCTGGATATCCTCTATACTCTAGGGAAAGAGAACGTTATGGCGAATGCTCTGAGTAGGAATGCAGTTTCGTCTCTTTTGGAAGTTGTTCCGTCTCTTCAGGAAAGAATCATAAGCAGTCAGATGAAGGATAGATCTTTTGAGAAATGATTCTCAGAACTAAGGATGGTCGATATTCGGATTTCAAGATGGACGATCAAGGAGATTTAAAGATCAACGGTCGTCTGTATGTGCTAGATGTGGATAATTTGAGGCAGGAAGTATTGCCGAAAAGCCACAAATCAAGGTTGAGTTTCCACCTAGGGATTTCAAAAATGTATAAGGATACGAAGAGAGACTTCTGGTGACCGGGCATGAAGAAGGATATTACTGCTTTTGTCAATGGATGTGCAATCTGCCAGCATGTGAAAGGTGATCAACAGAAGACCGTAGGTTTGTTACATCCTTTGGAAGTTCCTAATTGGAAGTGGGAAATGATTTCTATGGATTTCATCGACGGTTTGCCAAGGACCAGAAAGGAAAACGAAGGAATATGGGTAATTATAGACCTGTTGACCAAGAGCGCCAATTTCATTCCAATTAAGGCAACCCATGCTGCAACATCTTTGGCAGAGATTTTTTGAGAGAGATTGTTAGACTGCATGGTGTTCCAGTCAGCATTGTTAGTGATTGTGATCCTATCTTCACCAGCAAGTTTGGGAGGCTTTGCAATCAGCTTTGGTTACGAGTTTGAGTTTGAGTACATCCTATCATCCCCAAACCGACGGACAGACGGAAAGGCTGAATAGAATTCTTGTGGGTATGCTGAGAGCTTGTGTTCTAGATTTTAGTAGATCTTGGGAGGACCATCTACATTAAGTGGAATTCTCGTACAATAATAGTTATGAGGCGAGTATCAAGATGACACCCTATGAAGCTTTATATGAAAGACCTTGTAGATCCCCATCCTGTTGGGTAGAGTCGGGAGATCGTCATGTTCCTGGTCCAGATTTTATCCGAGAGGCATCTGCAAGGTGGAGCTTATCAAGAAGAGAATGAGAGCAGCGCAGGATCACCAGAAGAAATATGTGAACAAGAGACGAAGACAATTGGAATTTGAGATCAGAGATTTAGTCTTTGTCAAAGTTTCCCCGATAAAAGGAGTGATCAGATTTGGAAATATGGGGAAAACTTGCCCCAAGGTATATTGGTCCGTTCCGAGTGCTCGAAAGGATTGGTGTTGTGGCCTACAGGATTGAATTGCCAGTCCGGATGGCTAGAATTCACAATGTTTTTCACGTATCTCATCTGAGGAAATACGTACACGATCCATCTCTTGTTGTAGAGCCAGTAGTGCAAGAAGATTTAGTAATCGAACCAGACTTATCTGTAGTCAGGCATCCAGTCCAGATCGTTGATCATAACGAGAGGCAACCCAGAAGCAAGGTGGTGAAACTGGTTAAGGTGCAGTAGAGCGAGGATCCCAGAGACTGTACTTGGGAGACTCTAGATAGTTTTAGGAAAGCTTATCCAGATCTGTGTCTGGATAGCTAGTAATGTTTGTTTAGATGAATTGTTTGTTTGGTTGTTAGTGTATGACTGATATGTATGCTTGAATTGTTTGAAATAAAATAAAAAGTTTTTGGATTATCTTTTGTTTAAATTTCGGGGATGAAATTCTTTTAAGGGGGAGGAATGTGATATCCCAGAATTTCAAGCAATTTAAAATGTGGTAATCTCCTTTATTAATTATTTAAAATTGGAAGAATTGTTATTTTCAAAAAATAATAATAATGTGTTGTTTTTATATATAGATATAAATAGATTTTAAAATAGAATTATTATTTACAAATTAAATGTAATATATATATATATATTTGAGTTGATTTTAAATTGGATTTTTAAATTGAATTATAATTTGAATTTGGATTTGAATTTGAAAATTTCAAATGATAAATATATTAAAATATTTTGGATTTAAATATATATATATAATTTTTTTATTATATGATTTGTTTTATTATTATTTTTAAATAAATTTATTTAAATAAATTTAGAAAAATATTTATTAATTAAGAAATTTAATTATAAAAGCTTATAAACCATTTTAAAAATAAATAAAACATGCATAATTACACATGTAAGTTTAATAAACAAAATTTAACAAGTGTAATGTGATTAATAAGTGTAATAATAAATGTTAAGTAGTTTAACAAGAGTCACTTATTATTTTATTTTCTTTTATATTTTTAATAAATCCTAATTAAACCTATATAAACATATATCTCACCTTTCATTTTTTTTCCCCGATCTTCATTTCAAAGCAAAGAAAACTCAAATCTCTAAAACTATTTTCAAGCCAGATCAAAACTCAAAAGCCTGTAACCAAATTTGTAAACCAGAAACAAATCCTGTAAAAAAATTCAAAACCTGAAATCACCAAAAACAAAACAAGCTTAAACCTGTAATCAAAAGCTTTGATCATCTCTGTTTCAAGCCTTAATCATCTCAGTTCTCAAAGATCAAGTTTTCCCAGTAACAAGATTTCATAGATCAACAAAGTATTTCAATTATTTTTTTAAAAAGATCACGGCATTCAAGCATTTTTAAAATTCCAGTTTTCAAGCATCTTAGTTTAAAGCTCTGTTCAACTAATTCCGGTGAGTAAACATTTATTTAAAAAGCTTAAGTAAATAAACATCTGTTGCATGTGAATTTCTATGATGAAGATTGCTTTGCATGTATATATATTTATAAGTAAAACCTCTGTATATATGTATCTGTTTGAAGTGTGCATGTCTTTTGCATGTGTAAATCTCTATTCATAGTTCAAAGCTTAAAGTTTTGATCAAAATTCAAAATATTTTCATCTGTTATTTGTTAGGCTTTGGGATTCAAACAAGATAAGTTAGTTTAAACATAATTTAGGTTTTAAAAATATGTTCAAGCATAATAGGTTTGAAAATCATATGGAATCAAGAAAATACAGTAGATTTTTAAAACATGTTAAAAACCAAACATTATAATTTGCTGATTCAAGTATATAACTTGAATCGATCTTAAAAAAATATGATTTTTAAAAAGAAAATCATGATTTTTAGTTTTGTATCGAGTACTTATTTCAGTGATGGCTAGAAAATGGTTTTTGAGCAAATTCTGGTGGCCGGAGGTACTCGGGTGGTCGCGACTGGAGGTTGCTGGGGAGTTGCTGAGTCAGGGAAAAATGGTGGGTGACTTTCTCAGTCATCGTGGCATCGGAAATCGATCGAAGTAGGGTTTTAAACTTAAAATGGGTCGAGCTCAGGTTTTGGTTTACTACAGCGTCTCTAGTGAATCGAGTCGCATCGGACTTGGGGCGTTGGAAGCATGGATGTCTGGCAAAGCTTAGGGCGGGGTTGCGTGATTTCTAGTGGTCGGCGTAGTGGGTTCGAGGACGCTGCAAGCGTAGGCTTGTTTCTAGGGTTGACCCAAATTGCTCGATCTTGATTTTGAGTTAGTATCGAAGATTTGGTGTTCGGGATCTGATGTAGAGGTAATCGTCGACAGGTTAGAGGTGTCGTGGATGGTCGGAGACGGTTGGATCGCCGATGTATGTGCACGGCAGAGTTGGATGTGTCAGTGGTTTGGGTTATGGATGTTGACTCGAAGGAAAGCTCGCGGATGGGAGTGTGTTGCTCGAGTTCATCTTCGGGTTTAACGCGAGTGTTAAATCATGTTTTCAGGGTTTTAAGTTTTTAACAAGTTTTTGTTTTAAAAGAAAAAAAGAATTCTCGGGACTGAACTCGGGTAGGTGACGGGTTAAACTCGAAGTAAGTGAGGTTATATTAGTTTTATAATTTAACTGTAAACAAGTTTTTAAATTTTAAATAAAACTAGTGTAAATCAAAATCTTTACATGATAAATGCTTTTAAGTAATTGATTTGAGAAGTTATGTAATATGTTTAACTTTATTTTGTTAAGTTAAATGTTTATTTATTTTAAAACTTAAACTAAATGATTTAATTATGTAAGTTAATTATAAAGATAAAATGTTTAAAATATGTAATAGATAATTAAGTCATTAATAAAGATAATGTTTTATCATAAGATTAACTAAGGTTTTAAGGATTTAAGATTAATTAAAATAATAAGATAATTAAAGAGTAATTAATTAATTTAATTAATTAATGATTAACAACAAATTAATTTATAGTTAAGCTTATAATTAATTAGAGATTAATTAATTGATAATTAAGAAGTAATTAATTAAGTAATTAAGATTAATTAATTTGTAATTAGAGATTAATTTAAGTAATTAAGTTGCAATTAAGAATTAATTAAGTAAGTAATTAAGCATTGATTAATTAAGTAATTAGAGGTTAATTAACTGGTAATTAAGAAGTAGTTAATTTGTAATTAAGTTTTATTAATTAATAATTAAGGTTTATTAGTTAATAATTAAAGGACAATTAATCTATAATTAAAGATTAATTAATTGATTTATAAGGTAATTAAGGAATGATCAATAAATTAAATGATTTGTAATTAATTGATGATTGATTTAAGCAGGGTTAAGTGATTAATTCTTAAGTAATTAATTAATTTATATTAATTAAATTAATTATAATATGGATTAATAATTCTTTCTTGTGGATTATTATTAGAGTAGAATGTCTGGATTGATTGATATCTATTGAATGATAATCTGTGATATTCTATGATGTGATATTGTATATGGCTGTTATAAATGTGTGATATTTATCTGTGATAAACATGTAATATTTATCTGTGATAAATGTTGTGTGAATTCAATGTTTCAAATTGAATTAAATTGTTTAGGCCTAAACAACTTGACCTTTAAAACGGCGTTTGGATTTTGATAAGACCGGGATCGGATATCAAGTTGGATTATCCGAAAACCACATCGATCCAAGTTAAACGATAAGTCGTGAAATCTCAAAGTGAAGATCGAGATGGAGTTTCAGAGTTCAAGGGTTATTGTCGTTAACTCAGAGGGTGATTCCAAAATGAGTGTAACGAGATAATGCCTTCGGTTTCGTTCGAACGCGGAACGAACTTGGATGGATGAATGCTATCAGACCATCGTCAATGGAGGACGATGAGCATTCTAAGATGTTCTTAAAAGGTAATCGTAGCCTCAAGCCTCATCAACCGGGAATGGCTAAAACAAGGGAGGTGCACGCAAGGTTAAGTGGGTAGCACCCAAGTAGGATGAGATTTCCCCCTATCTAGAGGTCCCTTTTATTCGGCTATGTGGGGCGTTGTTTGGCCACAACCTCGGGGTTGTCCTATTCGGACTATCCAGTAAGGGGTAGCTCCGGCTTTGTGTTGTAGGGGATCGGAAGGGATCCTAGGTACGGTGATCTAGGCCACATGCTGTGACAGGCGTTACCCAATAGCCCTGCCATTGTACAGAATCCAATTTCCAATAAGTGCATGTACGGTTTTGATTGTGCCCAACTATGTTGAAACATGAGATGTAAGCATTCTAGCTATTTATGTATGTTATATTGAAAACCCTAGACACTATTATAATATAACTTGATGTCCTATCAAATGTTTTCGTTATCGTAAGGGAAAAACTTATCTGTACTTATTGGCAGAGAGTCTTACAAGATATCTTTTCTTTCAAGGGTTATTCAAGTTAAACAACTTAACCGTTTACTCACACCAGACCCATGTCTGACCCAGAGTTTATTTCTGTTTTTCTTAAACTCTTGGGTACTCATATTTTTATGAGTAGCAAAGTGATCAGGTTTGGCTAGATGAATTTTGGATAGCTTGGAGCAGTAGCTTGGCGTAGCTATATATATCTATTTCCGTTGTGTAGTATCTTTGACTGTTGTATTTTGGTTGTAATGGATAGACAAGTCTTTATAACTGTCTAATGTGATGATGTTGTTGTAACTATGTAACTCTAATGTTTATGACTATGTAATAGTTATGTGATATATTATATTTTGTTCCGTTTCCGCTGTGAGATTCTGATGTTGTTTGTTCTTTCTTCTATCTATTCTATTTCTATCTATTTCTTTTTATTGATGATACTTCTTTCTGTGGAATGAAAGGCGGGTCGTCACAATTTTGAAATAGAAATGATATCCTATTGATATGGTTTGAAATGGCAATGATATTTTGGTTTTGAAGTATATACTATTTTGAAAATGACCATGGTGTTATAATAACGTTTGGTTGTTAAAGAGACAGGGATCAGACATTGGCATACTCTCTGTCAACTCCGAAAACCACTTTAACAACTGTGTACGTGGTGGAGATTCCAAAATGAAGTAGGATGGTGGTGACGATCCTATTGAGGTATATACATGGACTCGACTCCTGTGATTTGTCATAAGGTAGCTAAAACAGGAGCAATTGATGGGCTAATGAGGTAGCTCCTCTGTTCGGACACACTCCTTCGATACCATTCATTACCTTGTGATTGATTGGGTGCACCTTTTGATTTTTTTTGGGAGTGTGGCTCGAGGTGGGCGGTAGCTGCGGTTATGCATTACCACCGGTCCGGTAGTGTAATTGGTATATCTACCCTAGAATTGCTTAGTTGTGCCGTGTCACCTACCCTAGCGAGCTTTACTACGAGTTTGATTTCTGTCATATTATGGAGTATTTATGTAGCCTCCCGATCAGGAAGTACGATAGTACTGTATAGACTATTGGCACTATTTATGTATTAAGGTGGAAAATGTAAAGCCTTAACGCTATTTTTGAATAAGTTTATTTTACTTTAGACATTATTATAATAGCGTATATTGCCACATAGTAGATAGTTTAACGGATCCTTAGAGGATGATTATCCCAAACATCCTTTGAGTTACTTGTATTTCAGTTGTTATTTCACTTGAGTTGGATTTATTGATATAAGAATGTTAATCCTTACTAGAGAGTTTTGTGTTTTGCTTTATGCTCGGGTCAGACTGAGTGGTTCATCTTTTGAGACACCTTTGGAGTTGGAGCTTCGCTTGGAGATCAAGCTATTTATCCAGCTTTCAGATATTCAGTTGATTCTGGTGTTGTATTCTGATCTTGTATTTGACTATTGTATTCGGGACTTCTGTTGTATCTTATTTAACTTTGTTATATATATAGTGGCTTCATGAACTATTATTCTTTTGTTTCTGCTGCATTATTCTTTTGTTTTCGCTGCATTATTCTTTTGTTTCCGCTGCATTATTGTTGTATTACTCTGTGTCTGTGATTCTGTGATTCATTTATTTACTATATATGCTGAGTTTTGCCAAATATAAATTAACAATCTAGTATTTTGAGAAATTCAATTCTGGCATGTGTGGATGCGAATGGTTGAAAATATCAGGTCGTTACATTTGGTATTAGAACTTTGATTTTAGGCAAAACTCAGCATATGGAGTAGATTTAATTACCGATTTACTTTCGTTCGAGCTTGAATTCCTTCTTCTTCGATTCGGTCTTCCTTTGAATTTTGGAACATTCCTCTCGGTTCCAAGATCCATTCTTGTCTCTCCCTATTTGTATTCTTCTGATTCTAGAGCATCCCATAGCTCCACTGAATGATTTGTAAAGGGGTGAAACTCCTTTACAATAGCATCGATTCAACGGAGATTTATATATCCTCGGTTTACGATGTCGCTATCTCTTGCGATGCACAAATTCTATCTTTGCGATCGAATGTTGCCTCGGAATTCTGCATCGATCCTATTCTTGAAGTCACAGTTGACCCGTTTAGGATCGCCCACGATTAATATCATTATACCCATCTTCCTATTTTGAAATTTAATTATTTTATCTCCCACTCTAGCCTATCTTCTTAGCTAGAATTAGCTTTGATTAGGGTTTCCTTGAATTTGAATCCCTATCCTCGCTTTGAAATTCATTTTGTATTATCAAGTGAGGGAGTATATTTGTAATTAATATTAAATTGTTTTATATATTGTGTTGTTTGAGTTTTTAATGTTGATTTGGATTTTCGATCGATCCGTCTGATCAACGCTATCGATGGGATTTCCAAAACACTTGAATAGAGCAAACCGACACAATATTGATTTCAAATTTGGTTAATGAAATAAATTTTGTATGATTATACTATATATATGTAAGTAAATTTTCTAAAAGATAATTGTTAAATGAATTGGTTAGAAAAATGATAATATTTGATTTTTACTTATTGTTTTATAAACCAATGACTATTATCACATGATTAAATAAATGGAATTATAAAAACATAGTTTATAAATTGATTTGGAATTTTAAACATGGTGTATAAATTTATTTAGAATTGAAAGGAATTTAAATTAAGAATTTGAGAATTTAATTTCCGGTGATTTCAAACTTTGATTTTAAAAGTTTAAAGGGTATATTATTTAAAGTATTTTCAAATAGAGATTATTTCCAAATAATTTTTAAATGTTTAAATCAGTGCTCTCTTGCTTGTTGCTGGAAAATAATTTCATTGAGGGCGGCCGCATCATCGACATTCATTTTCGACCTTCAGAGTGGAGAAACCATTATGTGGCTTTGCTACAGTTTTGTTTTGGAAACTAATTGATTTGAATTCCTAAAGTATGACTTGATTTATAATATATATATTGGTACATGACTATAATTTGATTTGATATATATAGTATATATTATATTTATCTCTAATTAGTTTGAAGTGCATCGGAAATTTAATTCTTGAATTTATGTTATGATTTTAATTATAAATAAATCTAAAAAAATTTGAATAAATATTTAAAATTTGAAATAATTGAATTGGGAAAAATTTACTTGCATAATACTCAATTGCATTCCAATATAACTTACCTAAACCATTTAGAAGTTGAATAGGTAATTGAATAATTTACATGATTAATGATTTTATAAATAAAATTTGAGTGGTTATGACAAATGTTATACACTTAGATTTTAGTTATAAAGGTTAATAGAGATAAATAGAATAATAAATTGATTGAATAGTAAATGATAAAAATTAAACAAAATTTTATTTGAAAGAAATCTTTTGTATCAAATAATAATAAATTGAAATAAAATCAACTTAACGAATTATCTTAAATTTAAAATCAACTGTTGAATATAAATTATTTTTAATTGAAATTTTATATGGTTTTAAATTAATTGCTAGTTTGAATTTTAAATCAAATTTTCTTTCGGGTTGTTTCTATTCTCCTACCTCCCTCCTTTTCGAGGACCAAAAGTTTTGAGTGGGGGAGAGTGTAATGGCCTATAATTTTTCAATAATTTTTATTGTTTTAATAATATATTTAACTGAAAATTTTGCGAAATTTTAAATAATTGAATTTGGAAATAAAAATTTAATATTTGGAATACGTCTTACTAAACATAGTGAATGGTAAATTTTCATCAGATAATATGGAAGTTGTTTTCTAGTGTAATCTTATTTCAACTTAATCAGTTAATATTGATGATAATAAAATGTTTTCCAAACCTGAAAATTTTTATACAATAAATTTGTAAATCCTCTTCTGAGTGAGACGTCATCCTTCATTTCTTCAAATTTGGAATACAATTGCTCCGTCTATCTTATTTTCGGCAAATTAGCACCATTTTCGATACCGAATATCGAATTTTGATAGCTCGGTCATAACACTAAAATCTGCATACCGTTTTGATCGTTTCGTCTTGCTGATCTTCGTAGTATATTCGTCTCAGTAATTCAAAGATCGATACGCGGCGAGGTCTGTGTAATTTTTAACCGTACAGGTTCAATATTCGAAACATTTGGTTTACTCTGTCCTTCATTATCCACTGTGAAACAAGTAGTCACTTGATATTAATATTCTCTGAATTCAACGTTGGTGACTTTACATTTTTCCATTTGTATTTTCGGTTGCTCACAATTTTTGTACGCAAATTATAAAAAAATTCATTTTTGCATGTTCGCTTGCATGAAAATTTTCTCCTACGCACGGTGCAGCAGCTACTATTCTCCCCTCTCTCAACTCGCGACCTTTCTCTCCGCCTTCTCTTTGATATCGTTCTGGTCTCACCTCCGAACGTTGGTGACCATGCCTCTGCCATTACTTCCTCCTCGAGTTTCGATCATTTTCTCACTCTCCAGCTTCCTTTTGGCCTAGATCTTAATGCCCTCTCCTCTTTGTTTGACATGCAGTAGTAGAGGTAGAAAATAGGTAAATGTATTTTTTTTGTTAAATCATATAATATGTTCAATGGTATTTATATAGTCTGTTAGTTGTAGATGTTAGTTTCAACATATAATTATAATATAGCTACTTTGTATATATACCATAGGCTGTTATATATATCTCATTAGTATTCTTTAATAGTTATTTATATGTTGGCATACATACATATGTGTGTATGTGTGTATATTAGTATTTATGTATATTCTGTTTGATTTTTTTTTTTACAAAGTATACAAGTTATAAAGTGATTAACTATATATATGTAAGTATATAGTATTATACATTTGTTTGTTTATATATTAAGTTGTACAGCTTATAAAGTTATAAAAGCCTATATGGTATATATTTTAACCTGGCATCTTTCTTTGTGTGATATGTCATTTCTATGTAAGTTATTTTCACAACCTACTGTTAGTATTATATATATTTTGTTTGTTTTAAGATTTGTTGCTATATTATAAAGTGTTATGTCGTATGTATATCATGATATACTATTTTATTTTAGTTTAAAGTGTACATATTTAAGAGGTATACTAGTCTATTCTATTTTGCACAAAAGTGATGATAGTTTATTTCATATATATTGTTACAGCATGATATCATATACACAAATTGTTTATAATTATGATTTCGTAAATTTTGTTTACAGTATGAGTTTATATATAAGTATGTATATAAATATATGTGTTTTGATTGCAGCTGATATGTTGTGTATATATATACATTAATCATATCCAAGTAAGTTAGTATAAATGTTTGGAATATATTATACTATATATATATATATATATATAGTTTACTAGTATTCTAGTCTAAGCATGCACTTTATCTTTGTACCTTATCTTAGTTGGCTTGGCTATTACAAGTTATTTATGTACTTAGTTATTTTTTTGTGTCCTATTTTCAAGAATTATAAGTACGTTTTTTATGTACATAATGTGTTGAGAATTTATAAATTTTGTATCTGTATTTTATTGGTTGTAAATATTGTTTCAAATGGAATATATATAATATATATGTGTGTGTTTTGATTTTTTAATTTTAGGTGTCTAAAATTTAGAAATGATTTTTGTAATATAATATATGGATTTTGATCATATGTATATATAGATTTTAAATGTGTAAATAATTTGCATTTTAATAAGTAATATATAAGGATTTATTTTATTTGAAATGTGTTTGAATTTAGAATTTGATTTATATATATAGTTATATATAGTTCTAAGCCAAATCTCTTATACCATTGATCTTTGTCAATCCAGTTTGATTTGATTTTGTCAATTTCGAGCCATCAGCTGTGCTCGTCAAACTCGTGCCAATCTCACTTTGCTTTGGAAGTCGTGCTTTCATTTCGTAGCTCAATTTCAATGTCTATCCTCTCTAGCCTCGAAAGGTGAGCAATCACTTGCGATTAATGTTCTTATATTTATTAAATTTGATTTCAATTGAAACCACAATTGAAATATGCTGCTGTTAGTTATTTACATTCCTATATATGCTATCAGTTCACGTGTGGCATTTGACACCAATATCTATTATTATTTTTATTGATGATATATGCTTGTTATATTATTATCTTATCTGTTATCACTCTGCAAGTTCCCTGTTAGCATAGAATTCACTATGGGTTGAAATGATACATACCCGAATGATATGTAGAATAGGATAAATTTTTTATGGGTTGAAATGATAAACCCAAGTGATTTTCATTGACATTGAATTTGGGATTATGGGTTGAAATGATATATACCCATATATATTTTTAAATTGCTGATTAAAATGATAAATATCTGTATCACTTGATCATTGGATAGAAAATTATATACGTACACCATGGTCTATATATAAAAATATTTGAAATGATTTCTATGGTTTTGGAAAGAAATATACGGTTTTATATAAATATTGATTTTTGATATTATATAAATGTTATTTATATATATAGTTAAATTCTTGATTTTAAGCTATGTATAAATTTGTCTTAATATAAAATATGTTAATAATAAAGTTTGATTTTATTAAATATAATAGTGATTAAGTGTTTAAATTATATATTAATATAGAGTTTATAATGATTTTTATAAATTAAGGCCGGGAAGATAGATCGAAATTGGTTTGAAATTGTATTTAATTAAGAATTATATTTAATAAAATCGATTTGGGAACTTATTGAATTCGAGATTTTAAAGGATATGGTTTTTACAACTTGACTTTGGTTGAGGTGGTTTTAATGAATAATTTCAAATTGGATTAAATTGAAGGGAATATTTAATTTAGATTATTCGAGATTTATTTAAGTGATACTGGATTTATTAAGTGGAAATTTCAAAACTAATGATGAGGTTAAATTTAGATATATATGAAATTTTCAAAAATTTAGTTTTGAAATGTTTGAATATTTAAAGCTTTGGAAATAGTGAAATTGAAATGGTTTATTTTAAGGTTCAAATCTGTTTTGAAACCAATATAATTTGAAATGGTTTATCAAGAAACTGAGTGGAATTGAAATTGATGATTTGAGAATTGATTAAATTTGAATTTTGGAATTCGAGTTGATTTGGAATTGATTTTTGGAATTTTGAGGAAATTATCTTATTATATAAAGTAATTTTAAATTATATTTAAATTTTTTTATATTTTACTTTATAAATTATTTTAATATAAACTATTTTGATGTAAAATATTTTTATATACTAACTATTTTAATATATGCTATTTTAACTTATAACTCTCTTATATAAAATATTTTACTTTATAAACTATTTTATTATATATATTATTTAATATTTTAAATGTTTAAGTGATGGTAGTTATGTTTTCTTCAAAGCTATGAATTTCAAAGTATTATGTTTTGAAAATGTTATATTTTCAAGTGTTTGGTTTCGAAAGTGTTATACCTTTGAAAGCGGTATGATTTTGAAAATGGATATATTTGAAATGAAAACGATATCGTATTTGGTTTTGAAATGGAAATGATATCGTATTGATAAAGTTTGAAATTGCAATGATATTTTGGTTTTGAAGTATATACTATTTTGAAAATGACCACGGTGTTATAACAACGTTTGGTTGTTAAAGAAACTGGGATCGGAAGTTGTCATACTCTCTGGCAACTCCGAAAGCCACTTTAACAACTGTGTATGCGGTGGAGATTCCTGAATGAAGTAGGATGGTGGCGACAATCCTATTGAGGTATATACGTGGACCTGACTCCCGTGAGTTGGCATAAGGTGGCTAAAATAGGAGCAATTGACTGGCTAATGAGGCAGCTCCTCTGATCGGGTACACTCCTTCGATATTATTCTATTACTTTGTGATTGATTGGGTGCACCTTTTGATTTTTTTGGGAGTATGGCTCGAGGGGGGCCGTAGTTGCGGTTATGCGTTACCGCCGGTGCGAAAGTGTAATTGGTATATCTACCCTGGCATTGCCTAATTGTGCCGTCTCACCTACCCTAGCGAGCTTTACTACGAGTTTGATTTGTGTCGTACCTATGGAGTATTTATGGTAGCCTCCCGATCTGGAGGTATGATGGTGTTGTATAGACATTGGCACTATTTATGTGTTAAGGTGGAAAATGTAAAGCCTTAGCGCTATTTTTGAGTAAGTTTATTTTACTTTAGACATTATTATAGTAGCTTATATTACTACATAGTAGATAATTTAACGAATCCTTAGAGGATGGTTATCCCAAACATCCTTTGAGTTACTTGTATTTCAGTTGTTATTTCACTTGAATTGGATTTATTGATATAAGAATATTAATCCTGACTCAAGTGTTTTGTGTTTTGCTTTACGCTGGGGTCAGACTGAGTGGTTCAGCTTTTGAGACCCGCCTTTGGAGTTGGAGCTTCGCTTGGAGATTCAACTATCTATCTAGCTTTCATATATTAAGTTAATTCCACTGTTGTATTCTGATCTTGTATTTGACTATTTTATTCGAGATTTCAGTCGTATCTTATTTAACTCTGTAGTATATATAGTAGCTTCATGAACTACTATTCTTTTGTTTCCTCTGCATTATTCTTTTGTTTCCGCTGCATTATTGTTATATTACTCTATGTTTGTGATTCTCTGATTCATTTAATTACTGCATATGCTGAGTTTTGCCAAATATAAATTAATAATCTGGTATTTTGAGAAATTCAATTCCGGCATGTGTGAATGCGAATGGTTGAAAATATCAGGTCATTACATAATACAAGGGATCAACGTCGCTAGATGCAGGAAACCTCAATAGCCAGACATAGGCTCATGTTTTAGTCATTTTAATTATGACACGAATGTCAACGCTACCCATCATCGTTCTCTTACTTCATTCTAGTAAACGCCACCAGTTCAACACCATATTCTGATATCGTCCACCAAGTACACAGTTGTCAAAGTGGTTCCAATATTGACAGAGAGTATGCCACTTAGAGGCCCCGTTCTCATTAACAACCAAATATCATTTTAGTAACGACCCAGAAATTTCGATCCCGAAATTTCCAGATAGTTAAGAAAAGAAGAAAAAGAAAGAGGAAAGAGATAGAAGAAGAACAGAAAAAAAACACACAATCTCACATTCGCAGCGGATAAAATATAATACCACATAAGTAATAGTTTTACAAGAAAAACTATATCATTACATTTATATCTTTATACATCAGAGTTACTTCATTACACAAATACCAGACAGTTAAAAATTAACTTGTTCCAGATAAATACAGCGAAACTCCTCATACGTTTCTGCCATTTAGCTCATCTCCTGAGCTCCAGAACGTCCTTACCTGAAAATCTGTAATACTCGGTCTGACCCAAGCATTACATCAAAGTAACACCCGGGTCTGGCTGGAAACCAGCGTGAGTAAACTCAACTAACATGGAATAAAAAAGTATACAACTTATATAAAACCCGGGTAACTTATATCAATTTCAACTTCACAAGTTATTATAGACATCATCTATATCACACATCAATTACACACATCAATTTCTAAGTTTCCAAAACTTAGATTAAAGGGTCAAATACACTTAAATCATTCCAAACCAGCATATTGATTTCCACATATCAAATTTATACAGAATCCAAGTGGCTTCGGGTATTAACTAATACCCGACTTCGGTTTCTTCGAATCCAATGTCTTCTTAACCCAAATTATTCAAGTGAAATGAAATAAAGGATGTTCACCTTTACAAAGCAATTCATTATCGATAGATAACCGTATTACCATCGTTCACCCAAAACATATCATATCACAAAACATTTCATATCAGAGATATCAATCAATTCAAGGCATTTAATCATCATTCAATCATCTATAAGCAAGATGGATCATTTCCAAAATTAATTCAATTTATCTCTAATTAAATTAATTTCTAATCTTTAAATTACTTAGTTTACCCTTAACTTAACGCAAATTAATTACAAACCAATTAATTAATCATTTCTCAATTATCCACCTTAATTAATCATCTTGGATAAATTATCCTTTCATAATATTAAGTAATAGCCCTTTATTAATTATACAAATTAATCAATCCCTACCCATTCCACATTAATCACATTTATCCTAAATAAAATGATCAAATTAATTATCTTATAATCACTTACATTGATTAATTACCCTAAACCAAACACACTTTTTAAACCCATAATTTATTTCTTTAATTAATCAATCCTTTAATTAATTACCCAAAGTAATTAATCTTTAAATACTTCCCTTAAGTAATCACCCTTTAATTTATTTCATTTGGTAATTTATCCCAAATTACTTCCTTTAAGTAATTATCCTCTAATTAGTTCTATTAAGAACTTTTCCTTTATTAACTATTTCCAGAAATTATCCTTTAATTACTTACCGTAAGTAATTACACTTTATAAATTTACCAAGAAATTTTACTTAATTAATTTCTTTAAATATTATCCTTAATTAATGAAGATAAACCATTTACGTAATTAAACACTTACCTAACATTAAATTGGATGGTTGAAAACATTTGCGAAAACTCTTATTAATTAAAGTATAACTATTCTTACCTTTATCACCAGTTAATTCAACACCAATTTTTCTATACTTGGAAACACATAGTAATCTAATTACAAAATTAACTTAACATAATTACTCTAAAATCTACCAATTTAAAACTATTTAACTTGGGTTTTTTTTTTAGATTTGAAACTTGTTTACTATTACTATTAAAATCTACCACAAACCCTTCTGGTCAACAAGCCCAACTCGAAAGCAGTGCCAAAAGAAACCCAGCAACCCACATCTTCTTGAAACAAAATGCTCATTCACCTACTCGTGCCAAACTACAATCTCCATCGAGCAATTCACATGAGCAACCCGAGAAAACTTCTCTTCCCAAATCAAACGAACATAGCTGTTAAACAAACGTGCACCGTGCACGTGTACGGCACCTCCGACGACTGTCCGACCATCTTCGCGGTCTCACCAAGTCGTCAACCGTATCACCAAACCCTTTGAACACCCAGATCGTCGCAGTAGTCAGAAATACAAAATCAAACTATTCGACCAAAATATGAACCTAGCCGTTCGTTCAAAACTTCGTCGCTTCACCACCACCAGCCGCTAGAACCTTCGAACCTTCGCCTGAAGCTTCATCGAACGTCCCTCGACCTTTTATCCCTATCGCGATAAAGCTCGAGACACCTTAGACAGAGGGATTGCTTCGAGAACGATGACGAAACCAGCGAGTCTTAAACCCTAAAACGATCCTATTAACCGTCATTGATGATCAGAAATTTAGACGTACATTTTTCCCGACATCCCTGGCCTATTGCCTACCTCTAGCCCCAATTTCGATGTCACCGACCATCTCAATTGCCTGAAATTGATGAAATACCAAAGCTCGGCCATCTTGCTAATTCACATCAACCCCAAGCGGAAAAAAAATCAAATTTTCCCAATAATCAACATTCAAATACAATTTGATTCAAATGAACAAAGCTTACAAATTTAAGAATCAAATTCTGGACTTGTATATAATTTTTTCTCTGTTCATTCTTATAAGAAATAAATACTTAGTATATGTACATGGAAGAAAGAAAAATTTAAAAGTTTAAATCTGGTAGATACACACAAATTTCCTTTAAAGATCAAATCATAAAATTGTTTATATCATGAGTTATAGATTTCTAAACATGTTTTTTTTTTCTTTTCCTGTTAAAACCAAACAGTGGCTAATTATCTATATATATATATATATACACACACACACACACACACACACACTCAGTCCTGAACTTGTATATAAATTAAATACAACTATTTTCCAGACTATACTAATCCATACATATCATAATCTCAACTTTTCTTCACAGATTATATCATACATTAAACAATTCAAGATTTCTAGTTTTAAAGCTTTTGCTTACTCACCTGCTTCTTAAGAACAGAGGAAACTTATTTGACCTGGAGGCTCTGACCTATTGTGTCGAATTTTGATTTTAATTTTCTGTATGATTCCAATTGAATTCTTGTTTTAAGAATCTTCATTTTCTATCTAGAATCAAGTTATAAAATCAGAATATCAAATTATATCATTTGATTTATCATGCATTTAGAAATTGCCACTGCATTTTCTTGTTTCCAGAACTAATTTAAACCTAAATTGTTTTAAATAAATTTTAAACTTAAATTTAAGATTTAACAAACATATATTATATCTATCTCCAAATCTAACAAACATGGAATGACTTGATTATGATTTCTGATCAAAATCTTATCTCCTGAACCAAGAACAGAAGCATAAAAACACAAAAGACATTCATATATAAAATCATTCATCTTATATACATGCACAATCAAACATTATTATCTTAAATTTCACAAGAAACCAGAAGTATATTAACTAAATTTTTTTATTAAATTGTTTACTCACATATAGGCAGATTTAACTTTGGGTTTCAAGTTACTCACATGTCATTTAGAACAGAGGTTAGCATCCTTCTTCTTTTTTTTTCTTGAAATCTGCTGTATCTTATTTGAATTTCCAAAAGTCGATCTTTAAATTGTATTTGTAACTAATCTGAGATAAGTTGCCTAGTTGCTACTGATCTAAGTTGTACTTGAGTTTGAGGTATTCGCGGGATTGCATTTGAATGATTTTTGCTTCTAGTCTTGAAAAATGATTCCAGGCTTAACACTTTTCGGGTCTTTAGATTTGATAAGGATATTGATTACAGTTTTGAGGGGAAAGCAGTTTACAGGAATAGAATTTGTTTGATTTTTTTTTATTAGCGAAGAAAACAAAAGAAAGTTTAAGCTGAAGAAAAATATTCAGACCCTTTTCTTTTAGATATTAATTAAAACAATATTTTCTTTTGAATAAAGATTTGCCACTTGTTCTTTCCTAAGATAACACTTGTTAACCTTATTAGCTATAGAGCTTACATATGTTAATGTGTATGCTAAAATATTTACACTTGTTTGTTTCTTTTCACACTCATTAAATTTTAAATGTTATTAGAATATTTACCCTATGTTTAGAGTATTACAAATGTTAAGTTATTAATATTTGTAAAGCTCTTAAATTTTATTTTCCTATTTCCCAAAGATATGTATATTTTAAAACTCTCATTATTCCTTGTTTTTTTTAATATTATATTGTATTTATCAATACCCTCCTAGAATTTATACATGTATTTAACTTTTTTTTTAAAAAGAGAAAATTTTAAAATCTTAATTACATACCCAAAACAATAATACATTAGAATTACAATTGATGAATTCAAATTTAATTTAAAATCTACTCATATATATATATATATAATATTATTACTATTTTTTTAACATATCTATCAATATTTAATGGTAAAAATTTGATAATTTCCAATGCCCTGAAATCCAGGTTATCACATTCCTTCCCCTTTGAATCTTTTCGTCCTCGAAAAGGAACGAAGCTAGGATTTATAAAAATATTTTTAAACCAGTTAAAATATTCTTTGATCATTTTAAAATAATTTTAAAATTTTGTAATACTGCCAAAATAGTTTTATAAAAATACTTTTTATAACTTGATGTTTCAATACGTCTATCCTCGTTCTTACAGAAATTCGGTCATACGTTGATCAAGCATAAAACTGAAAATCTACAAGTACTTAGCAGACCCGTTTTCAACACCTAGTGAAAATACTTGGAAAACAATTTTATCGAAAATATAGAAAACAGTTTTTGAAAATAGAGGATATATCTTTGGTGAGAATGCTCTGGAAATCATCACCCCCATCCATGGTCGCAGTTAACCCGATGGTTACGTTGTCGTCCCGACAAAATCCATAGATTAACCGTAGGCCTCCGCGCCCCTCGATTACACCATGGAACCCGCTACAGTTCGCAGCTACAACTGGGATTACGTAGCTATCACAGCAAAAACCCATATAACTGTAGGCATCAGCGCCCTCGAATTCCGCTGCCAAAAGAATGAAACTCCTCCACTCCACTTGACCATAGATCGCAGTCTACCGATGTTGCGTTGCCTTCCCGGCAAAATCAAGTGTAGACCATTGACACTCATCCTCCACACGATTTTCGCTATGGTCCACACAGTAGATCGCAGTGACATCGAGTTACACTGTCGTCACAGCATAACCCAAATGCCCCTGTAGGCATCAGCGCCCTCGACTTTCGCTACCCAATAATCCTCAGGAACTAGTTTGTCCGGACTCCTCATAGAATAAACTTTAGAAACCCCCATTGGGGCTCAAGGCAGCACCACCCGGTGGTACTCCTGAGAAGTCCATTCCAAGGGAGCGCCTTTTTTCCCAGAGTCATCATCAAAACATTTTATACTATATATATAGTATCTTTTAAATCATACACCTAGTATGATCTCATTCAAAGCTCTTTTACACAAAATCGATTATTCCAAAATCGATAATTCTCCAACTAGGCTTTCCAAATTTAATATTGATTTTACCCAAAAATCAAAAGCCTTTCCAAATCCATAGGTTTCCAAAACCTTTTTCCAAAATCCCCATATGATCCTTTACATATATTTATATATGCAGATATATATAATTTTTTTTTAAAAAAAACTTTGGATCATTTCAACTTGTAGAAAACTCCTTTTATACTTCAAACATTTCCAGAAACCCTTTTTCTTCTGGCAAAAGATTCAATAAGGGGAGTTTTATCTTATAAACAAAGATATTTAACTTTGTTTACTCAAAATCAAATTTTCAAATTTGATTACTCTTTACAAAACCACTTACCATATCACTTACTTCCATAAACAAAATTTCAACCATAGAAATATCCAATTTCCACTTTACTTCATCATATATTTCACAAAATATATTTTTCATTTCAAAAACCATTTCACATTTCTTATCCATAAATTCCCACTATCAATTTTATTCAAATCCGTACGATGTACACATATCATCCGTACGCTATACCAATCTGATCGCTCACTTGATCACACAATTTCATTTCCGAATTAGTATTGTCCACCCGACTTACTAGTGCGGACTCAGATCTGGTTTCTTGATCAGAAACCGTTATTCTCCTTGCACAGCTTAACTATGATAGACAATATCCAAAACCAATCAACAATCCATACACAGGTTCGCCGTCGAAAATCGAGTGAAAAATCCCACTCGGATCGATATAACTATCTCGAAATTCTATGCTCGAATCTGGATCAAATCACTATGCGAATAGAATAACATACGTACACCCTACGTATTTATCTTTATTGGTTATTAGCCAAATCAATTCTATTTCTATTCATATTCACTTAAATTTCCATTCACATGCTCACAATTGCTTCAATCCATTTGGATTATCACTTCTATTCTTATCTCGATTGGGTATTTAACCAATAACAGTTTGAACTCCGACCAGTTTATTTAGAAAATAGTTTGAAAATTTTGAAAACAGATAAGTAGTTGGAAAATAATTACTAGTTTGTAAAATAGGTGTAAAATAGTTAGAAAATAGTTAAAATAATTATAGAAATTTTAGGTAATTGCAAAACAATAGTAAGGTAGTAATTAGTTTTGTAAAATAGTTGAAATACAGCAATTAGTTTATAAAACAGTTGGAAAATTGTTAAACAGTTTCAAAAATAATGGTAAAACAAGTATAAGATAGTTTGGCTTTTAAAAGAAAGGTTGTATATATAATGAATAGCTTGGAAAAATAAGTTTATATTAAAACAATTTATATTAAAAATAGTTCAGAGTCAAAACTGTTCACTTCCCAATCTCCATTCTCATTAATTCAATTTAAATTTCTATTTAAATTGAACCAACTCCAATTTAAATAACTTCAGTTTCCATTAAAATCCAATTCAAGATCAATTCGGACTAATTTCAAATTGAACCCACTTGAATTTCAAATTGTTTCAAATTAATCCAATTCAAATTTTCCATTTGAACTTTATACTTATACATCTTCAATCACAATTTCAATTTATTCAAATCAATTTCAATTTGAACTAATTTCACTTCAAATTCCAGATTAAACCTTCTCGAATTATATAAATTCGAGTTAATACTTCAAATATTGGTTCAATTCCTTTAAATCAATTTATCTTTAAAGTTTTAAACAATTCAATTCACAGTTTAGACCTAACATATTATACCACAAATCCAATTAGCCTTTATTTTAAAATCATCCATCCATTTCCAATTTCGGATTTCAAACCCATTTTCAGATCACTCAAACTTCTTAATTCAAATCAACCATTTAACTTTCCAAGTTAAATCTTAATTTCATCTTGAAATTTCCAAATCAGGTTGATCATTCCAACTTATTTAACTTTTTCCCAAGTTAAACTCAGTTCACTTAATCCAGTCAACCTTACCCAATTTGAACTTCCATTTCAAATTTTAAACTTAACATAAATAATCTTCCCACTTATTAAGTTCAAAAACTTTTCACCTTGGGTATCACATCTTATTCCAAACTCAAAACTCACCATTTAGAGTTTATCTCAAACTACCTTTGATATTATGTATATCCACATGTATACATATTTATTTCTTGGCTCACCAAGCCAAATTTAAAATTTAAACCACCTTTGGTTTCAATTCAAAACAAATTCTCCTTCAAATTTTCAAACAACCCTATTTGAAATAGAACCATTTCATTCAATTGCATTAATTAATTACGTCATTAATTAATTCCAATTAATCACATTCGGTAATTAGCTTATTCCTTAATTACCTTCATTAAGTAATTGTCCCTTAAATTACTTACCTCTAGTTACTTCATTAAGTAACTCCTTCTTATTTATCAATTCCAATTATTAACTGTTAATTAATCTCATTAAATAAAGTTTAATTAATTACATATATTAAATGATTATCCTTATCCTGAAACCCTTCCCAATTTCAAGATTTAATTTCAATTTGAATCCATTTCAACTTGTCTTTAATTTAATTTCAATTTGGTTGTAATTCTATTACCACTTAATTCTTACTATTACTTTTAATTTAATTAATACCACAACCAATTTCCTTAATATAATAGATAATCTATTTCTTATATAAAATTCATTTACTTTTGAATTCATTTAAAAACCTTTATATAAGAAAATAACAAGTACGCTTTCTCATATTTATACACTCAACTCATTCTAGGGTACCATTGACCCTTTCCTTAATGAGTATTCCCCACCAGAGCCAAGGTTCTCGCTTAACCTTCAACTCTGATATCAAAAGTAACGACTCGGAAATTTCGATCCCGAAATTTTCAGATAGTTAAGAAAAAGAAAGAAGAAAGAGATAGAAGAAGAACAGAAAAAAAACACAATCTCACATTCGCAGCGGATAAAATATAATATCACATAAGTAATAGTTTTACAAGAAGAACTATATCATTACATTTATATCTTTATACATCAGAGTTACATCATTACAGAAATACCAGACAGTTAAAAATTAACTTGTTCCAGATAAATACAGCGAAACTCCTCATACGTTTCTGCCATCTAGCTCGTCTCTTGAGCTCCAGAACGTC
Source organism: Allium cepa (assembly GCA_030765085.1). NCBI lineage: Eukaryota > Viridiplantae > Streptophyta > Magnoliopsida > Asparagales > Amaryllidaceae > Allium > Allium cepa. The sequence continues at coordinate 185,935,996 of CM060937.1, read as the reverse complement.
TTTACCTTAAAATCTGTAATACACGGTCTGACCCGAGCATTACATCAAAGTAACACCCGGGTCAGGCTGGAAACCAGCGTGAGTAAACTCAACTAACATGGAATACAAAAGTATACAACTTATATAAAACGCGGTTAACTTATATCGATTTCAACTTCACAAGTTATTTTAGACATCATCTATATCACACATCAATTTCACACATCAATTTCTAAGTGTCCAAAACTTAGATTAAAGGGTCAAATACACTTAAATCATTCCAAACCAGCATATTGATTTCCACATATCAAATTTACACAGAATCCAAGTGGCTTCGGGTATTAACTAATACCCGACTCCGGTTTCTTCGAATCCAATGTCTTCTTAACCCAAATTATTCAAGTGAAATGAAATAAAGGATGTTCACCTTTACAAAGCACTTCATTATCGATAGATAACCGTACTACCATCGTTCACCCAAAACATATCATATCACAAAACATTTCATATCAGAGATATCAATCAATTCAAGGCATTTAATCATCATTCAATCATCTATAAGCAAGATGGACCATTACCAAAATTAATTCAATTTATCTCTAATTAAATTAATTTCTAATCTTTAAATTACTTAGTTTACCCTTAACTTAACGCAAATTAATTACAAACCAATTAATTAATCATTTCTCAATTATCCACCTTAATTAATCATCTTGGATAAATTGTCCTTTCATAATATTAAGTAATAGCCCTTTATTAATTATACAAATTAATCAATCCCTACCCATTCCATATTAATCACATTTATCCTAAATAAAATGATCAAATTAATTATCTTATAATCACTTACATTGATTAATTACCCTAAACCAAACACACTTTTTAAACCCATAATTTATTTCTTTAATTAATCAATCCTTTAATTAATTACCCAAAGTAATTATTCTTTAAATACTTCCCTTAAGTAATCACCCTTTAATTTATTTCATTTGGTAATTTATCCCAAATTACTTCCTTTAAGTAATTATCCTCTAATTAGTTCTATTAAGAACTTTTCCTTTATTAACTATTTCTAGAAATTATCCTTTAATTACTTACCGTAAGTAATTACACTTTATAAATTTACCAAGAAATTTTACTTAATTAATTTCTTTAAATATTATCCTTAACTAATGAAGATAAACCATTTACGTAATTAAACACTTACCTAACATTAAATTGGATGGTTGAAAACATTTGCGAAAACTCTTATTAATTAAAGTATAACTATTCTTACCTTTATCACCAGTTAATTCAACACCAATTTTTCTATACTTGGAAGCACATAGTAATCTAATTATAAAATTAACTTAACATAATTACTTTAAAATCTACCAATTTAAAACTATTTAACTTGGGTTTTTTTTTTTTAGATTTGAAACTTGTTTACTATTACTATTAAAATCTACCACAAACCCTTCTGGTCAACAAGCCCAACTCGAAAGCAGTGCCAAAAGAAACCCAGCAACCCACATCTTCTTGAAACAAAATGCTCATTCACCTACTCGTGCCAAACTACAATCTCCATCGAGCAATTCACATGAGCAACCCGAGAAAACTTCTCTTCCCAAATCAAACGAACATAGCTGTTAAACAAACGTGCACCGTGCACGTGTACGGCACCTCCGACGACTGTCCGACCATCTTCGCGGTCTCACCAAGTCGTCAACCGTATCACCAAACCCTTTGAACACCCAGATCATCGCAGCAGTCAGAAATACAAAATCGAACTATTCGACCAAAATATGAACCTAGCCGATCGTTCAAAACTTCATCGCTTCACCACCACCAGCCGCTAGAACCTTCGAACCTTCACCTGAAGCTTCGCCGAACGTCCCTCGACCTTTTATCCCTATCGCGATAAAGCCCGAGACACCTTAGACAGAGGGATTGCTTCGAGAACGATGACGAAAGCAGCGAGTCTTAAACCCTAAAACGATCCTATTAACCGTCATTGATGATCAGAAATTTAGACGTACATTTTTCCCGACATCCCTGGTCTATCGCCTACCTCTAGCCCCAATTTCGATGTCACCGACCATCTCAATTGCCTGAAATTGATGAAATACCAAAGCTCGGCCATCTTGCTAATTCACATCAACCCCAAGCGAAAAAAAAAATTAAAATTTCCCAATAATCAACATTCAAATACAATTTGATTCAAATGAACAAAGCTTACAAATTTAAGAATCAAATTCTGGACTTGTATATAATTTTTTCTCCGTTCATTCTTATAAGAAATAAATACTTAGTATATGTACATGGAAGAAAGAAAAATTTAAAAGTTTAAATCTGGTAAATACACACAAATTTCCTTAAAAGATCAAATCATAAAATTGTTTATATCATGAGTTATAGATTTCTAAACATGTTTTTTTTTCTTTTCCTGTTAAAACCAAACAGTGGCTAATTATATATATATATATATATATATATATATATATATATATATATATATATCATATATATACACACACTCAGTCCTGAACTTGTATATAAATTAAATACAACTATTTTCCAGACTATACTAATCCATGCATATCATAATCTCAACTTTTCTTCACAGATTATATCATACATTAAACAATTCAAGATTTCTAGTTTTAAAGCTTTTGCTTACTCACCTGCTTCTTAAGAACAGAGGAAACTTATTTGACCTGGAGGCTCTGACCTATTGTGTCGAATTTTGATTTTAATTTGCTGTATGATTCCAATTGAATTCTTGTTTTAAGAATCTTCATTTTCTATCTAGATTCAAGTTATAAAATCAGAATATCAAATTATATCATTTGATTTATCATGCATTTAGAAATTGCCACTGCATTTTCTTGTTTCCAAAACTAATTTAAACCTAAATTGTTTTAAATAAATTTTAAACTTAAATTTAGGATTTAACAAACATATATTATATCTATCTCCAAATCTAACAAACATGGAATGACTTGATTATGATTTCTGATCAAAATCTTATCTCCTGAACCAAGAACAGAAGCATAAAAACACAACAGACATTCATATACAAAATCATTCATCTTATATACATGCACAATCAAACATTATTATCTTAAATTTCACAAGAAATCAGAAGTATATTAACTAAATTTTTTTATTAAATTGTTTACTCACATATAGGCAGATTTAACTTTGGGTTTCAAGTTACTCACATGTCATTTAGAACAGAGGTCAGCATCTTTCTTCTTTTTTTTTCTTGAAATCTGCTGTATCTTATTTCAATTTCCAAAAGTCGATCTTTAAATTGTATTTGTAACTAATCTGAGATAAGTTGCCTAGTTGCTACTGATCTAAGTTGTACTTGAGTTTGAGGTATTCGCGGGATTGCATTTGGATGATTTTTGCTTCTAGTCTTGAAAAATGATTCCAGGCTCAACACTTTTCGGGTCTTTAGATTTGATAAGGATATTGATTACAGTTTTGAGGGGAAAGCAGTTTACAGGAATAGAATTTGTTTGATTTTTTTTTATTAGCGAAGAAAACAAAAGAAAGTTTAAGCTGAAGAAAAATATTCAGACCCTTTTCTTTTAGATATTAATTAAAACAATATTTTCTTTTGAATAAAGATTTGCCACTTGTTCTTTCCTAAGATAACACTTGTTAACCTTATTAGCTATAGAGCTTACATATGTTAATGTGTATGCTAAAATATTTACACTTGTTTGTTTCTTTTCACACTCATTAAATTTTAAATGTTATTAGAATATTTACCCTATGTTTAGAGTACTACAAATGTTAAGTTATTAATATTTGTAAAGCTCTTAAATTTTATTTTCCTATTTCCCAAAGATATGTATATTTTAAAACTCTCATTATTCCTTGTTTTTTTTAATATTATATTGTATTTATCAATACCCTCCTAGAATTTATACATGTATTTAACTTTTTTTTTAAAAAGAGAAAATTTTAAAATCTTAATTACATACCCAAAACAATAATACATTAGAATTACAATCGATGAATTTAAATTTAATTTAAAATCTACTCATATATATATAATATTATTACTATTTTTTTAACATATCTATCAGTATTTAATGGTAAAAATTTGATAATTTCCAATGCCCTGAAATCCAGGTTATCACATTCCTTCCCCTTTGAATCTTTTCGTCCTCGAAAAGGAACGAAGCTAGGATTTATAAAAATATTTTTAAACCAGTTAAAATATTCTTTGATCATTTTAAAATAATTTTAAAATTTTGTAATACTGCCAAAATAGTTTTATAAAAATACTTTTTATAACTCGATGTTTCAATACGTCTATCCTCGTTCTTACAGAAATTCGGTCATACGTTGATCAAGCATAAAACTGAAAATCTACAAGTACTTAGCAGACCCGTTTTCAACACCTAGTGAAAATACTTGGAAAATAATTTTATCGAAAATATAGAAAACAGTTTCTGAAAATAGAGGATATATCTTTGGTGAGAATGCTCTGGAAATCATCACCCCCATCCATGGTCGTAGTTAACCCGATGGTTACGTTGTCGTCCCGACAAAATCCATAGATTAACCGTAGGCCTCCGCGCTCCTCGATTACACCATGGAACCCGCTACAGATCGCAGCTACAACTGGGATTACGTAGCTATCACAGCAAAAACCCATATAACTGTAGGCATCAGCGCCCTCGAATTCCGCTGCCAAAAGAATGAAACTCCTCCACTCCACTTGACCATAGATCGCAGTCTACCGATGTTGCGTTGCCTTCCCGGCAAAATCAAGTGTAGACCATTGACACTCATCCTCCACACGATTTTCGCTATGGTCCACACAGTAGATCACAGTGACATCGAGTTACACTGTTGTCACAGCATAACCCAAATGCCCCTGTAGGCATCAGCGCCCTCGACTTTCGCTACCCAATAATCCTCAGGAACTAGTTTGTCCGGACTCCTCATAGAATAAACTTTAGAAACCCCCCTTGGGGCTCAAGGCAGCACTACCCGGTGGTACTCCTGAGAAGTCCATTCCAAAGGAGCGCCTTTTTTCCCAGAGTCATCATCAAAACATTTTGTACTATATATATAGTATCTTTTAAATCATACACCTAGTATGATCTCATTCAAAGCTCTTTTACACAAAATCGATTATTCCAAAATCGATAATTCTCCAACTAGGCTTTCCAAATTTAATATTGATTTTACCCAAAAATCAAAAGCCTTTCCAAATCCATAGGTTTCCAAAACCTTTTTCCAAAATCCCCATATGATCCTTTACATATATTTATATATGCAGATATATATAACTTTTTTTTAAAAAAAAACTTTGGATCATTTCAACTTGTAGAAAACTCCTTTTATACTTCAAACATTTCCAGAAAACCTTTTTCTTCTGGCAAAAGATTCAATAAGGGGAGTTTTATCTTATAAACAAAGATATTTAACTTTGTTTACTCAAAATCAAATTTTCAAATTTGATTACTCTTTACAAAACCACTTACCATATCACTTACTTCCATAAACAAAATTTCAACCATAGAAATATCCAATTTCCACTTTACTTCATCATATATTTCACAAAATATATTTTTCATTTGAAAAACCATTTCACATTTCTTATCCATAAATTCCCACTATCAATTTTATTCAAATCCGTACGATGTACACATATCATCCGTACGCTATACCAATCTGATCGCTCACTTGATCACACAATTTCATTTCCGAATTAGTATTGTCCACCCGACTTACTAGTGCGGACTCAGATCTGGTTTCTTGATCAGAAACCGTTATTCTCCTTGCATAGCTTAACTATGATAGACAATATCCAAAACCAATCAACAATCCATACACAGGTTCGCCGTCGAAAATCGAGTGAAAAATCCCACTCGGATCGATATAACTATCTCGAAATTCTATGCTCGAATCTGGATCAAATCACTATGCGAATAGAATAACATACGTACACCCTACGTATTTATCTTTATTGGTTATTAGCCAAATCAATTCTATTTCTATTCATATTCACTTAAATTTCCATTCACATGCTCACAATTGCTTCAATCCATTTGGATTATCACTTCTATTCTTATCTCGATTGGGTATTTAACCAATAACAGTTTGAACTCCGACCAGTTTATTTAGAAAATAGTTTGAAAATTTTGAAAACAGATAAGTAGTTGGAAAATAATTACTAGTTTGTAAAATAGGTGTAAAATAGTTAGAAAATAGTTAAAATAATTATAGAAATTTTAGGTAATTGCAAAACAATAGTAAGGTAGTAATTAGTTTTGTAAAATAGTTGAAATACAGCAATTAGTTTATAAAACAGTTGGAAAATTGTTAAACAGTTTCAGAAATAATGGTAAAAAAAGTATAAGATAGTTTGGCTTTTAAAAGAAAGGTTGTATATATAATGAATAGCTTGGAAAAATAAGTTTATATTAAAACAATTTATAATAAAAATAGTTCAGAGTCAAAACTGTTCACTTCCCAATCTCCATTCTCATTAATTCAATTTAAATTTCTATTTAAATTGAACCAACTCCAATTTAAATAACTTCAATTTCCATTAAAATCCAATTCAAGATCAATTCGGACTAATTTCAAATTGAACCCACTTGAATTTCAAATTGTTTCAAATTAATCCAATTCAAATTTTCCATTTGAACTTTATACTTATACATCTTCAATCACAATTTCAATTTATTCAAATCAATTTCAATTTGAACTAGTTTCACTTCAAATTCCAGATTTAAACCTTCTCGAATTATATAAATTCGAGTTAATACTTCAAATATTGGTTCAATTCCTTTAAATCAATTTATCTTTAAAGTTTTAAACAATTCAATTCACAGTTTAGACCTAACATATTATACCACAAATCAAATTAGCCTTTATTTTAAAATCATCCATCCATTTCCAATTTCGGATTTCAAACCCATTTTCAGATCACTCAAACTTCTTAATTCAAATCAACCATTTAACTTTCCAAGTTAAATCTTAATTTCATCTTGAAATTTCCAAATCAGGTTGATCATTCCAACTTGTTTAACTTTTTCCCAAGTTAAACTCGGTTCACTTAATCCAGTCAACCTTACCCAATTTGAACTTCCATTTCAAATTTTAAACTTAACATAAATAATCTTCCCATTTATTAAGTTCAAAAACTTATCACCTTGGGTATCACATCTTATTCCAAACTCAAAACTCACCATTTAGAGTTTATCTCAAACTATCTTTGATATTATGTATATCCACATGTATACATATTTATTTCTTGGCTCACCAAGCCAAATTTTAAAATTTAAACCACCTTTGGTTTCAATTCAAAACAAATTCTCCTTCAAATTTTCAAACAACCCTATTTGAAATAGAACCATTTCATTCAATTGCATTAATTAATTACGTCATTAATTAATTCCAATTAATCACATTCGGTAATTAGCTTATTCCTTAATTACCTTCATTAAGTAATTGTCCCTTAAATTACTTACCTCTAGTTACTTCATTAAGTAACTCCTTCTTATTTATCAATTCCAATTATTAACCGTTAATTAATCTCATTAAATAAAGTTTAATTAATTACATATATTAAATGATTATCCTTATCCTGAAACCCTTCCCAATTTCAAGATTTAATTTCAGTTTGAATCCATTTCAACTTGTCTTTAATTTAATTTCAATTTGGTTGTAATTCTATTACCACTTAATTCTTACTATTACTTTTAATTTAATTAATACCACAACCAATTTCCTTAATATAATAGATAATCTATTTCTTATATAAAATTCATTTACTTTTGAATTCATTTAAAAACATTTATATAAGAAAATAACAAGTACGCTTTCTCATATTTATACACTCAACTCATTCTAGGGTACCATTGACCCTTTCCTTAATGAGTATTCCCCACCAGAGCCAAGGTTCTCGCTTAACCTTCAACTCTGATATCAAAAGTAACGACCTGGAAATTTCGATCCTGAAATTTCCAGATAGTTAAGAAAAAGAAAGAAGAAAGAGATAGAAGAAGAACAGAAAAAAACACAATCTCACATTCGCAGCGGATAAAATATAATATCACATAAGTAATAGTTTTACAAGAAGAACTATATCATTACATTTATATCTTTATACATCAGAGTTACATCATTACACAAATACCAGACGGTTAAAAATTAACTTGTTCCAGATAAATACAGCGAAACTCCTCATACGTTTCTGCCATCTAGCTCGTCTCCTGAGCTCCAGAACGTCTTTACCTTAAAATTTGTAATACTCGGTCTGACCCGAGCATTACATCAAAGTAACACCCGGGTCAGGCTAGAAACCAGCGTGAGTAAACTCAACTAACATGGAGTACAAAAGTATACAACTTATATAAAACCCGGTTAACTTATATCGATTTCAACTTCACAAGTTATTATAGACATCATCTATATCACACATCAATTTCACACATCAATTTCTAAGTGTCCAAAACTTAGATTAAAGGGTCAAATACACTTAAATCATTCCAAACCAGCATATTGATTTCCACATATCAAATTTATACAGAATCCAAGTGGCTTCGGGTATTAATTAATACCCGACTCCGGTTTCTTCGAATCCAATGTCTTCTTAACCCAAATTATTCAAGTGAAATGAAATAAAGGATGTTCACCTTTACAAAGCAATTCATTATTGATAGATAACCGTACTACCATCGTTCACCCAAAACATATCATATCACAAAATATTTCATATCAGAGATATCAATCAATTCAAGGCATTTAATCATCATTCAATCATCTATAAGCAAGATGGATCATTTCCAAAATTAATTCAATTTATCTCTAATTAAATTAATTTCTAATCTTTAAATTACTTAGTTTACCCTTAACTTAACGCAAATTAATTACAAACCAATTAATTAATCATTTCTCAATTATCCACCTTAATTAATCATCTTGGATAAATTACCCTTTCATAATATTAAGTAATAGCCCTTTATTAATTATACAAATTAATCAATCCCTACCCATTCCATATTAATCACATTTATCCTAAATAAAATGATCAAATTAATTATCTTATAATCACTTACATTGATTAATTACCCTAAACCAAACACACTTTTTAAACCCATAATTTATTTCTTTAATTAATCAATCCTTTAATTAATTACCCAAAGTAATTATTCTTTAAATACTTCCCTTAAGTAATCACCCTTTAATTTATTTCATTTGGTAATTTATCCCAAATTATTTCCTTTAAGGAATTATCCTCTAATTAGTTCTATTAAGAACTTTTCCTTTATTAACTATTTCCAGAAATTATCCTTTAATTACTTACCGTAAGTAATTACACTTTATAAATTTACCAAGAAATTTTACTTAATTAATTTCTTTAAATATTATCCTTAATTAATGAAGATAAACCATTTACGTAATTAAACACTTACCTAACATTAAATTGGATGGTTGAAAACATTTGCGAAAACTCTTATTAATTAAAGTATAACTATTCTTACCTTTATCACCAGTTAATTCAACACCAATTTTTCTATACTTGGAAACACATAGTAATCTAATTACAAAATCAACCTAACATAATTACTTTAAAATCTACCAATTTAAAACTATTTAACTTTGGTTTTTTTTTTTAGATTTGAAACTTGTTTACTATTACTATTAAAATCTACCACAAACCCTTCTGGTCAACAAGCCCAACTCGAAAGCGGTGCCAAAAGAAACCCAGCAATCCACATTTGAAACAAAATGCTCATTCACCTACTCGTGCCAAACTACAATCTCCACCGAGCAATTCACATGAGCAACCCAAGAAAACTTCTCTTCCCAAATCAAACGAACATAGCTGTTAAACAAACGTGCACCGCGCATGTGTATGGCACCTCCGACGACTCTCCGACCATTTTCCCGGTCTCACCAAGTCGTCAACCATATCACCAAACCCTTTGAACACCCAGATCATCACAGTAGTCAGAAATAAAAAATCGAACTATTCGACCAAAATCTGAACCCGATCGTCCAAAACTTCATCGCTTCACCACCACCAGCCACTAGAACCTTCGAACCTTCGCTTGAAGCTTCGCCGAACGTCCCTCGACCTTTTATCCCCATCGCGATAAAGCCCGAGACACCTTAGACAGAGGGATTGCTTCGAGAACGATGACCAAACCAGCGAGTCTTAAACCCTAAAACGATCCTCCTAACCGTCATGGATGATCAGATATTTAGACGTACATTTTTCCCGACATCCCTGGCCTATCACCTACCTCTAGCCCCAATTTCGATGTCACCGACCATCTCAATCGCCTGAAATTGACGAAATATCAAAGCTCGGCCATCTTGCTAATTCACATCAACCCCAAGTGGAAAAAAAGCATCAAATTTTCCCAATAATCAACTTATTCAAATACAATTTGATTCAAAAGAACAAAGCTTACAAATTTAAGAATCAAATTCTGGACTTGTATATAATTTTTTATCTGTTCATTCTTATCAGAATTAAATATATAGTATATGTACATGGAAGAAAGAAAAATTTAAAATATTAAATTTGGTAGATACACACAAATTTCCTTTAAATATCAAATCATAAAATTGTTTATATCATGAGTTATAGATTTCTAGACATGTTTTTTTTTTCTTTTCCTGTTAAAACCAAACAGTGGCTAATTATCTATATATATAAATACTCAGTCCTGAACTTGTATATAAATTAAATATAACTATTTTCCAGACTATACTAATCCATGCATATCACAATCTCAACTTTTCTTCACAGATTATATCATACATTAAAGAATTCAAGATTTCTAGTTTTAAAGCTTTTGCTTACTCACCTGCTTCTTTAGAACAGAGGAAACTTGTTTGACCTGGAGGCTCTGACCTATTGTGTCGAATTTTGATTTTAATTTTCTATATGATTCCAATTGAATTCTTGTTTTAAAAATCTTCATTTTCTATCTAGATTCAAGTTATAAAATCAGAATATCAAATTATATCATTTGATTTATCATGCATTTAGAAATTGCCACTGCATTTTCTTGTTTCCAGAACTAATTTAAACCTAAATTGTTTTAAATAAATTTTAAACTTAAATTTAGGATTTAACAAACATATATTATATCTATCTCCAAATCTAACAAACATGGAATGACTTGATTATGATTTCTGATCAAAATCTTATTTCCTGAACCAAGAACAGAAGCATAAAAACACAACAGACATTCATATATAAAATCATTCATCTTATATACATGCACAATCAAACATTATTATCTTAAATTTCACAAGAAATCAGAAGTATATTAACTAATTTTTTTTATTAAATTGTTTACTCACATATAGGCAGATTTAACTTTGGGTTTCAAGTTACTCACATGTCATTTAGAACAAAGGTCAGCATCCTTCTTCTTTTTTTTTCTTGAAATCTGCTGTATCTTATTTGAATTTCCAAAAGTCGATCATTAAATTGTATTTGCAACTAATCTGAGATAGGTTGCCTAGTTGCTATTGATCTAAGTTGTACTTGAGTTTGAGGTATTCGCGGGATTGCATTTGAATGATTTTTGCTTCCAGTCTTGAAAAATGATTCCAGGCTTAACACTTTTCGGGTCTTTAGATTTGATAAGGATATTGATTATAGTTTTGAGGGGAAAGCAGTTTACAGGAATAACATTTGTTTGATTTTTTTTTTATTAGTGAAGAAAACAAAAGAAAGTTTAAGCTGAAGAAAAATATTCAGACCCTATTCTTTTAAATATTAATTAAAACAATATTTTCTTTTGAATAAAGATTTTCCACTTGTTCTTTCCTAAGCTAACACTTGTTAACCTTATTAGCTATAGAGCTTACATATGTTAATGTGTATGCTAAAATATTTACACTCGTTTGTTTCTTTTCACACTTATTAAATTTTAAATGTTATTAGAATATTTACCCTATGTTTAGAGTATTACAAATGTTAAGTTATTAATATTTGTAAAGCTCTTAAATTTTATTTTCCTATTTCCCAAAGATATGTATATTTTAAAACTCTCATTATTCCTTGTTTTTTGTAATATTATATTGTATTTATCAATACCCTCCTAGAATTTATACATGTATTTAACTTTTTTTTAAAAAGAGAAAATTTTAAAATCTTAATTACATACTCAAAACAATAATACATTTGAATTACAATCGATGAATTCAAATTTAATTTAAAATCTACTCATATATATATATATATAATATTATTACTATTTTTTTAACATATCTATCAGTATTTAATGGTAAAAATTTGATAATTTCCAATTGTCAGATGCCCAGAAATCCAGGTTATCACAATTTTACACACTAGTAGGTACTTTTACATTTCGAAAATAATTCGAACTTGATATCAAAATATCATATTCGCTTCAAAATCAAATCCACTTCAAAATCATCATATTTACTCAAAAATCATATCCATTTCGAAGTCACTCAAAAATCATTTCCATTTCGAAATCATTGTATTTACACAAAAATGTCAATTCAACTTGATTTATCGATTTCACTTCAAAACTTGATTCAAATTACAGTTTTGGTTATAATTCACTTTAACCCAATTCGCATTTAAATCCAAGATTTAAATATAAACATTTCACCCTTTGACCAATTTGGATTTTAGAAAATAGTATAAAAATAGTTAAAATAGTTTGATAGAAAATAGTTTGAATAATAAAATGGATTATGTAGTAAAATAGTTGGGAAAATTAAAATACTTTAAATATTTAAAGAAATAGCTTTAAAATAGTTTATACTAAAATAATTTCTATAAAAAAATAGTTTCTATGCCAAACTGATTCAATTCCAAAATTTCCAATCCCAAATCAATTTCCATTTCCATTTCGATATACTCGATTCAATTCTGATTTTAAGTCGAATTTTAATTTCAACTCTAAATTAATTTAAATTCAAAGTCCAAATTAATTATAGTTCAAATTTAAAATTAATTTAAATTCCAATTTCAAATTAATTTCAACTCTAATCCTAACTTAACTTAATTCCAATTTCAAATTTAAACCATTTAGATTCTATTTCCAAAATATCGATTCAAAACACTTAAATCACATTTTATCTTCAATATCTAATTAAAAATCCAAATCTTTAAACATAATTAAATTTCGAGCTCAATTTCAAAATAACGTTTTATCACTTTTACTTAGCAATATCCAAAGTTCGAATAAAAATCCAATCTTTAAAAAAATTGACTTCTGAAATTCGAATCATGTTTTGATTATAACTTCAAATTCTAAAATTCGGTTATTTAAACAATTTCGTTTATCAAATTTAAATTTCAACATTTCGATGTCAAATTCAAAAATAATTTGATTTTCGTAAATTTGAGTTTTCATTTCTTAAAATCAAATCATTACAATAATTTCAAGACAAATTTTAAAATCATTTAATTTAACCAATCTGATATCCGTATATAATTCTCTAACCTATGGCCAATTGAATCAGTTATTCAGATTTAATTTCAAGGGATGGATATATATTATTTCAATCCAAAATATATGTCATAGGTATATATCATTTCAACCTATTTCTTAATTTATTCGAAATAATTTAATTTACAGTTTTTATACAATGTCAATAATATTCAGGATGATAACATAATATATAATAAACAATTCAAACATCCAAAATATCAATCAATAGCATCCATCTCAATCAATCATCCAAACAGTCAATATTCACAATAGTCAATCATTTTTCGATAACTCGGGGATTTTCTACAATTTAAAATCCTAATTCAATTTTAACTGTCAAAACAAAATTCCTATCAATTTATTCAAATGTAAATTAAATGTCAAATTAAATTTATCAAACAACCATCGATAAATTCAAATTACTTCACGATATAAAATTTTCTCACGTAAAATATAATAGTTAAACGTAAGCGTTAAAAACACTCACCTTAACTTGAAACTGAAAATAACTTCAGCTTCAAATAAATCGCAGTTCTACTCTAAGTCGAAGGCGACTTCGATACCATCCCACTGCAATTTTTCTCGCTCAAATCGAACCTCGTACGCAGACATTACACGATAATTAGCATATAAAATTAATTAACTAAACTAAACTAATTAATTATAATAATTAACTAACCTCTTCATTCCCTCATCCCTCACGCTACCCATGATCGAACACATTAACCCACCTACACGAGCAAAGTTAAGCGCACGCACCACCACGATATTCGGAGCTTCGATCATCGCACCACGTCCATGCCTCTATATGCCCGCCGTCTCCACCACTTACGCGCACGAGCAAAATTGAGAAGGCCTAACTCGATTCGCCACGCTCACTCCACACACGTGCATCATTGCAGTCCATTGTGCCTAGATCTAATGTTCTGCCTCACGCCTTCGCACCTCTGCCATGACGCCGCAGCCTCGCCACGTCGTTCTCCTTCCATCGCGCACGCGCTATTGGACCTCAATCTCCCAACCTCGGCCGGCAATTTTGGTTCGATTGTTTTTTTCCCAATCTCGACGTTGTTTGATTTTTTTGATTTGAATCCGAGATTTGGAATATAAAGGGAAAAAAGTGACATGCAGGGAAGACGAGATCTTGTCGTTTTTTTATTTGAACGAGTTTGGAATGAACTGCACAATTTTATATATAAAGTATTGACCCAATAGCCACAAAAAATTTCAAACTCTAAATGACTCATGCCGCCTGACGTTTATAACGTTAAACCCCCGTTTCAAACACAATGGAACTGGTTTCGAGGGCTAATTAGATCGTATGCAGAAGATAGCTTTTCGAAATCAATTTATTATAATTAAATTTGGAAATAAATTTCTACATGTTTCAAGCTCCCACGGTCAAACGACAAGTCCGATCGCTACGAAAATTGAAACCATACAATAACTCACTATTACAGATCCGATGAAACTAGTTTCGTCGAAATCCAGACAGTGTCCAAAATGACTATTTTACTCGTCAATTAAAATATACGATTTTAAATTTTAAATTATTTACATTTAAATCCAATTTTAATTGTTAACCATCTTCCTTCATATTTTGAATAAAATTTAAATCAATTTCGGATATATATTTCAATCATCTTAAATCCAGAACCAAATTATTCAAATAATTTCTAATATTAAACTTTTAAACAATTTAATTGTCCAATAACCCAATATATAAATCGTTAATTTTATTTCTACCCATCTTTATCCAATAATTACATGAAATTTAATAACTTAAAATAATCTAAAGTACTGGTTGTTACATATAGTTTTATTTTCGAACGAGTATCGCTCACCCGACTTCTTAGTCCATACTCTATCAAGCTCCTTAATTAGAAACCTATGTTCCCCTTTCATAGCCATATACTATGATAAAAAACTATGGATCCATATTAAGAAGCTTCTCCAAGCATTCGTCGTCAAAAATCAAGTGATGATTCCTTATTCGGAATGCCATGAAACACCTCAAGTTATGTACTCGAATCTTAGATCGAGAATTATGTGAGAAAGGGAAATGACCTATGCACAACTTACGTAATCATCTAAAAGTTCTTACTTACCCAATTACCTTTAATGCTCCCCAAAATATTTATGGAAACACTTCACAACATTCCAATTTAGATCCAACATTTTAAAATGCCACAACTTATTTATGAAAAATTTCATAAAATAATTTTAATTTATTAACTCATATAATATTCTTTGACATACTAAGAGTATATACAAAACATCTGATTTTTTAATTCTATTTTCTTCATTCTATTCAGATGTAGGCCCAAAATAATTTTGGCTCTTAAAACTAGTCGACCAATCAAACCTCTTTACCCGTTGGGTCTAGTAAGTAGCTAAGAAAAGTAGGATGCCGGTATCCAAACACCATCCTAGAATCTACTTTTGCTTAGACACCTTTAAGATAATAATGTGTATTAGCTAGCCCAATAACGTCAAATAATTTTTACACTTCTAGATGTTAAAATAAAAAGACACGATTTAATAAAACAAAGTTTATTAAACCTTCTTATTAAATTAAGTTAGTTTTTCAAAGCTTCATTTATTAACCCATTCTTTGATCAAAATACCTTATTATTTTGAAAGCTTAGGAGCCATATACCTGGGTTTTATTTCAAAAACTTTTTGAAATGATACTTTTATTTATAACGTAAGAAAACAGACATATAGCCTAAGTAATTCCAAGTTGATATCAAATAACTAGGTACTATCAAATTGTAGCATATATCCCTTACCAAGAAGGATAATACTCAAGAGAAGTGTTTTCCATCCAATCTAGTTAATCTTTAAAATATTTCCACTTTTTTCAAATCCTTTCTAGAAACAATATTATATACATACGTACACACACACACATATCCTAATAAATTGTTTTCAACAACATATTTGTTTTCTAACTTACTTTAGATTCATTCGAATCCAAACTCGTTTCGATCATACAATGACAAAGATAATAATTTACTAAGTGCACTACCACATTCGCATAACCAAACATCCGATTACCACTTAAAATATTATCTAAATCATCAAAAAATAGATCGAGTCTCATTCCCCGAATGTCCAAAGAAAATCTTACACTTAAATTCCTTTTCAAAATGTTTATACCTTAAAGTATATTCGACTAAAATTATTATTAGCTTTCCATAAATAATTTGAAACTTCATCAAAGCCATCGATAGTTAAATTCTCTGAAAATTATTTTTAGTTACAAAACACATTTCTATAATCCTGATTTACAAAATCAACTTTTTATAAAATCATTTGAAATATTTCTTTTTATTAACTCCTCCTACACGCCTAAACTCAAGCACCCAAGGTCGTACCCTCCTCAACACTCAAGGCCATACACCTCATCTCCTCCAAAAAAGCTCACGTCATATAAAAAGAGAAGAAAAGAAAAAGAAAAGAAAGGAAAACAAAAGCGGTTCGAAAAGAAAATAAGTTAAGGCAAGAATTCAAGACGTTTGTAAAAAGCGTGTTTGTTTAAAAAAGCAAGTTAGCCTTCAAAAAAGTTTGACGAAGTGGATATAAAGGTGAGAAATTCTCATCGCTTTTGAATTTTTATTTTGGTTATGTTAAAACAATCATATTTACACCCTTATGACATATGAATGTTTATTTGATTGTTAATATGGATGATTTGATTGTGGGCTAGATAATTGAATTGTTGGTATAAATAGTGAATGTTGAATTTGAAATCATATGTTATGTGATTGGTTGAATGGATGTTATGTTAGTGATAAAGATGGATATTGGTTATGTTCATTTTGATTAAGTAATCACCTTTATTAATAAGACCATATTTTAGTGAATTGAGATATTTTGAAAAAATAAGTCTCTTTCCAAATAGAAGTGAAATTAAAGTAAAAATAAAAGAGAATTTGAAATATGAAGTGAAACGGATTTAAAAAAGATAGTTAATTTGAAATTGAAATTGAGATGAATAGTGAAATTGAATTTAAAATCGATTTAGAAAAAGTAAAGTTGAGATTAAGGTTGAATTGAAGTATAAATTGACACTAGATTTGAAATCTAAGTTTTAAATGTGTTTAATTTGAAGTTAGAATTATTGAATTGAAATTGGAACAAAATTTAATATTAAAATAGTGGGAATATACTAATTTTATAATATGGTAATAGTGAAAATTCATTTAAAAACATTAAAAAGTGTAAATATTAATTTAAAATGATTTGAAATGATTTTATAAGTGATAAAAATCCAATTTGAATAAATTATTTCAAATATTAAAAAATAAGTTAAAACTAGGTGCGTCGCGCAACGACAGTTCACTATTTTCCGCCGAAAAGTTCAAATGAGTGTATAGAGTGAAATATAACTCGAAATTTTTCAAGATGAGAAAATTCTAGACTGTTATATCTATATCTTCTAAACGAAGAAAGAAAATTAAAATTTCGATAAGTAGAGTTTGAAATAAGTTCAAATCAATTTTCTGGAGAAATCGTGCTAATGTAGTTAAGTGACCATAGCTGAAAATTTGTTTAAATGAACGTTTTTAATTATGGAAAATATGTAATAAATTTGATAAATCTACTTAAATGATTTAAAAGGGATTTGGATGGAAAATATGAATTATTGAATGTTTAAAAGTTGTTTAAATCAAATAAGCTTATATAGAACTTTCTGCAGCAATTTTCTACTGCGAATACTATAACTTTTGGAATATGAGTTTAAATGTAACGACTTTTCTCAGAGTCAGTTGTGAATGTTTTAGAAAAGTTGATTAAGTGTTTTGGAAGATAATTTGGAATATTTATAAGTAATTCCAAAATAAAGTTAAAAGATACGAGTATGCGGAAACGACTAGTACATTCGTCCCGCCTGTGAGATTTGGGAACATAAAACAAGATGTTTAACTAAGGTTAGAGATGGAGCAACCAATGCCCTGAACTTACCTAGCCTATGTTTTCTTTTCCTAGACGAGGGGTGGAACAGATCGAAAGAAAAGCCCGGATGCACTTAAATAAAAAGATTGTATTAAGTATTTGAAATAAAAGAAGATTGGTATTATCCAAAATGTAAGCAATCTCCAAAATGAATGATTTCTATGATCCTATTTACTCAAAAATGTTTGCTACGATTGATTTAGGGTTTATCGTGAACGATGTTTTAAATAACATAGTTTTTGACCCGCCTAAAAGTTAAGGAATTTGGATTGAGAGTTAAGTGAGGAAATTGAAAATATTTTCTAAAGCAAAAGAATGAATTACTTAGAATTATTCTACATCGAAAGAAAGAGACATTGAAATCATCCAAAAAGAATTAAAGTGAAAGGAGACTTAATAAATCCTATATACTCATATTCACTTTTTATCGATAACTGGATTTTGAAGGAACCGAGGTCAGATTTGGGTGACTCCTGTTCGAAAACCACTTCGAACCAATGTATACATTCGAGCATGAATACATGTTAAAGATGATGATTATTGAAGACCGTGGATCTTCATAGCATGGAGACTTCTTGTTGAACATACTCTGGTTGGCCCCCTCTATAAAGTTATTTATAGTAGTGGTCTCCTCGTGATGGAAATTTTTCGAACTGCAAGGACTATTCGCTACTAGTGGTAGTAAGAGAGCGCCTTTAGTTTTTCCCATTCCTGGACAACTTGTATGGATGTTTGTCTGATATTGCATTTCTAAAGATTACGTACATTGGTTTTTACAAACGTACATCAGTGGTGGCGGAGAAGGCAACTTCTCTTATCTTAACATCCTCCTAGAGACGTACGAGCTCAAGGGTTGTATTTTTGTGGAAGGCAATTAGTAGTTAATGGAAATGGCAATGTGGCATTCAAAGATGTGATATGTGCTATGTGAAAATGTAATCGTAGACTCAAGCCTCATCTAACCGGAAATGACCGAAACAAGATTAGATGCAGCAAGGCTAGGTAGGTCATTCCCAAGTAGGGTACGATCATCCACTTCTACATATATTTCTTCCCGCTATGTCGTTAGGGATGTATATTAATGTGACGTATGGAAACGAGCACTCGGTCAAAGTTCGGTAACCACCGGGGGGTGACATTTTGGTACTATCTAGTTATAGAGGTTTGGTCAGTCTTGTGTTGGTAGAGGAGCTTTGAGATGGTTTCTCAGAACATCCATCTAGAGATGTACCTATTTCGGAAGGTAGATTCTTCACCTGGTCATTTGTATGGAAATCCATCCTCCAACAAGAGCTTGCGGTTTTGTTTGATTGGCGTAATGAATAGCCTCGAAATGCCGCTGTAAAAATATTTTTTCAATATTATATGTTATTCCATTCGTGTGAGATTCTGTTCTGTCTATTTTTCTTTATTACCCTTCATATTCCATACTTTTCATGCAATTTGAGTTGGACATATGTGGTTTATTGTCGATTCAAAGGGTACAAAAAACAGGCCTTGACATTTGGTATCAGAGCCGAAGGTTAAGCAAGAATCTTGGCTTTGTTATGGGTAAAGTCTCATCAGAGATAGGATTAGTAATATCTTAGGATGAGTAACTCATTAGAGATAGGGTTAATAACAACCTAGAATGAGTTATGAGAGTATTATATATACGAGTGTGTATTTGGTTATAATAATATAAAAATGGTTTTGTTTTAAAGAAGTTGGTAGATGAGATAATTTTACCTTGGGTTTATATTTCATATATACGAAGAGGATATTATTATTTTGGTTAGAAATTAAGGATTGTTTGTAATTTTTCTTAGTAAAACAAAGTATGAATATCTTATGATTAGAATTGCATGATTTGACTATAAAATATTCCATATAAAATTAATTAGTCGGAAGCTAGAATTTAGAACTTTCATCGTATATCCCTAGACATTCAGCCTTAAGAAATAATAATTTAATAAGTGTAAAAATGAGTTAGTTTAAAAGGACTAAGAACAAATACCTTGTGAATTAAATTTCACAATTTGACTATGAGGTTATTGATGATAATATGTTGAAAAATAATATTCTTTTCAGGAAAGACCAAACCCACTAAACTTTGCTTCACTTGATCGGGAATTTAAGTTCCTAAGTCAAATAAAGTTTTTGGGATCAGAAAAGATCATGGAAGTTAAGGACTAGTTAAGCAAATGTGATGAGCTCCAGCATAGCATGGTGAGCTTCATCCATGGATCATTTAGGGAGATGATAAGAAATGCCCTGAAATTCGAGGATGTTGTTCCACGCCAACTATTGAAGTACCAACCAAGAATAAAACGCATAGGAATAACAAAGTTTATTATTTAAGATGTAGACAAAAAGGTCACCGTACGAAAGAATGTGGATTATAAGTAAAAAATCAATACCTTTAAGAAAGCTACCACGAAGGATTGTTATTATTGCCGGATTATAGAACATATCACCTGAGATTGTCCAATACTCAAGGAGGCAGAGCAGCCAAGGCCTTTTGTTACCCTTACTTGTCCACCTACTACTACAAAAAAAGGAAAAGGGATAGTAGAAGCATAAGTTAGTAAATCATGTAGTAGTAAACACCATCTACGTATTTTAACCGTATGACCTTTGTAAAACATTCGTACTTCTTAGAAGCCACTTAGTATGAATGTATTTTGGAAATCAATATATATGGACTATCATTTTGCTTTTTATCAATACCAAATTCTGTTAGAATCATTAGAAAATTTAAAAAGATCTAATCCCATTTAAAAGGAATGAAAAGAAGAACAATAATAATTAATTAAGAAGCACTTAATAAAATGAGATGAAATAAATAAATCTGAGATAAAATCTTAGATAGGAAATGATAACTGATTTTAAGTTCTTATATAAAATTACAGAAAGCAACTAAAGCCGAAAGACTAGCAATTAGGCAGAGATTTATAGAAGCCGTGTCTAAGTACGGAGACTTGGAAGTTTTGGATACACCTATCACGAATGATGAGGAGGATATACGAGTAAGGGAGCCCTTGAGGATAGTACCAGGATCATTCGACCATCCGGTAAATATCTCAGACGATGAAGAGTTAATGGTTATTTTAGACGAGGAAGGTGTGTTGCCAATAGGCGCAGATATTGATGTAGGAGCAGAAGCCGACGATGAGGCAGATGACTGGATGTTGGATCTTTTGAGTGAGGACAAGGAGCCTGAGGAAGAGGAACCTATAGAGGAGC
Source organism: Allium cepa (assembly GCA_030765085.1). Classification (NCBI taxonomy): domain Eukaryota; kingdom Viridiplantae; phylum Streptophyta; class Magnoliopsida; order Asparagales; family Amaryllidaceae; genus Allium; species Allium cepa. The sequence goes on along the minus strand of CM060937.1, from coordinate 185,914,376 downwards.
CCATGGAAGTAACAGTGGAGATCGAGCCGTTGATCAAGGCATCCATAGCAATAGAGACGGAAAATTCGGAGATTTACGATGCATGGTTATGTGAGGATGATGATTCAGAGAGTGACGAGCAGATCATTTGGGAGATGGGTATGCCCATTCAGGAGATAAGATCTCCCATTCCAGAGATAGCTAAGGATCATGGTTTGGAGGATATTGAGATGGAGGAGAATGAGCCTTGGATTCTGGGAGGCCAGCAGTGGCAGCCGTTAGGTGGGGACATAGCACTGGATATGATAGATGATGAGGAGCCGGTTGAGGCGGGAAAGAAATAGAGGAAGCAGAAGAGATCGACTTGGAGGCACCATCAGAGGGTTCGTCTGATGAGTAGTGTTTCACTTAGGGATATTTTGGTATATGTTGGGTTTGTATTATAGCAGTTGTTATTATCTTAAGCACGTAGTATGCGCTAAGAAATGAGATCTAGTATGATATTTTGGTTGAGTTATGTAGATAGTTGATTTATGACTATGTATTTACCTCAAGTGTGGAGTGCGCATTCAGTTTGGGACTAGGATCAATGATTGTATTTCATGATCAGTATTTAGTAGTGGTATTTCCTTTGACACATATTGTTGACCTTTATAGTTCTATATCTTTGATTTCATTTTGAGGACGAAATGCTTTTATGTAGGGGAGAATGTAATGACTCATAATTTGGCTACTTTGAAAATGAGAGATTTCGTTCATTTTAAATTTTAAAAGGGATTTAAATCTTAAATAAATATGTTATATATAATAGGCAATAATGAAGAAATCATTTATTCTTATAGTTAATAAATTAAAAAGTACAAATTTAGATTTTAGAACAAATCGACAAAAGTTAAGTTTTGTTAATAATAAATAAAAGCTTAAATAAATGGATTTAAATATTTATTTGATAAGTTAAATCTTATTTAAAACAACTAACAAAGATAATAAAAGTATATTAAAAGATTTAAAAATATGTCAATAATCGTTTTACAAAAATAAACAAATTTTGTCGCATTTTGTCAATTTTACACACTGTAAAAATAAAAATTTTGATATTAATTAAATATAATTTTAAAATATAAAGAGACATGTTTTAATTTATTTAAAGAAGTAAAAATTTCATTTTAAAGTTTGGTTTACATCAATATGTAGCTTAGCAAAAACTTCAAATTTTGACCATAAAATTTGTCTACAAAAACACCGTTTTCAACCAAAACAAGTCGTCGACAAGTTTTTGCAACCTGATACATTTTCTAACTTATAAATACAAGTTTAAAAACTATTTAAATATTTTACATTTAGCACTAAAAATAGAAAGTGTTTACTTTTGAAAATGTTTACATAAATAAAGGAAAATGATAAAAATACATGATTTGACAAAAAGGTGCAAAAGTAAACCAATAAAACAACATCATTACATAACTTTCTTTTCTCTTACACATGATATAATTAATACACCTTGAATTCAAGCAAATACAAAGTAAAAAGATAACTAACTAAATGAATTAATTACACATATGCTTACCATTAATGCAAATCAAATAAATGCAAAAGTCTTCCCTTTAAAATACAAAATTTAAGAAAGAAAAAGAAAGTAATCATTATCTTTACCATCACCATTAATACATATCAAATCTCTCCTTTCACATAAAATGAAATGGTATATTTAAATTCAAAAACGAATAGGGTATTAATGTCATTTACCACCAAAATCTCCACTTATAAATACAACCTCAAACCACTTCATTTCCACTTCACTTTCATTTCACAAAATTTCCAAAATCCTTCTCTAACTTCCTCCATTTCTCTTCTACCATCAAGCTACCACCTCAACATCACCACACCATCACCTTACACCACAAAACCGAGCCTAGCTTCAACCTACCCACCTCCTACACTCACCTACTCTCGGCCACAACCCCAAACCCGAGCACACCTAAGCCCATGCCTTTCCTACACCAAGGCCGAACCCCACACCCTCAAACCCGAGCCCAAACTCCTTCTACACGCCTAAACCCAAGCAGCCATGGCCATACCCTCCTCCACACTCAAGGATGTACACCTCTTCTCCTCCAAAAAAGCTCATGTCCATATAAAAAAAGAAAAGGAAAAGAAAGGAAAACAAAAGGAGTTCGAAAATGTAATATCCCGGAATTTCCAGGAATTTAAAATGTGATAATCTCTTAATTTAAATTGTTTAAATTTAATAAAATTGTTATTTTCAAAAATAAATAACCAATTAATATAATATAATATCTTAATTATGGTTATAGATTGGTTTTAAAATAAGAATAATTATTTTGTTTGTGAAAATAAATTCTAAATTGACTTATTGTTTTCAAAATTAATAAGTGTGTTTAAATATATATATCTGTGTATTTAAATTGATTTTAAAATAGGATAAACTATTTATAAATAATAATGAGCTTATTTAAAAATTGATATTTATACTTATTTAAAATTATTTTAGATTTGGATTTTTAAATTGACTTTGAATTTGAATATAAATTTGAATTCAAGGGAATATACATACATCTTAAAATAAAATAATAATATAATTTGGATTTAAAATATATAGATAATGTTTTTAGTTAAAAATAAGATTTGTTTTATATTATTCTTTTTATAGAAATTAATCTATAGGAATATTGGAAAAGTATTTATTTAATAAGAATAAATACTAAGGCTTTTTGAAATAGCATTTTAAAACGGGTTTGCAATATTATATATAATTTTATTTAAATTATAAATGGTTTTATTTTATTTTCTTTTAAAGATTGTATTTATATAAATTTAGAAAACATTTATAAATTTATAAATGTATTTGTATATTAGGAATTTAATTAGAAAAATATTTATAAATTAAGAAAACATATTAGTTAATTAGGAAATTAATTTAAAAAGCTTTTAAAATTCTTTTAGAATAAATATAAATAAATATTGACAAGTGTTAAAGTTATAACCTTTTATGTAACAAGTGTTAACAAATTTATGTAAATTAATGACATGTGTCACTTTTATTTGCATTTTCTTTTAATTTTAATAAAATCTAAAATTTTGTAAACGACCGTGATTTTATTACCGTCGTAATAAATATTTTAAAAATTTATAACGACCGTGATTTTGAATTACTGTCGTAATAAATATTTTAAAATAGGAATTTTAAATTTAAATATGAGAAATAAATTTGCAATGCAAAAGTTTTGCAAAGTCAGTAAATGCTTCTAGCAGTGAAAGTTGAAAATGTGGTGCATTCCTTCTTCACGTGTAAATGCAACAAGTCTATTTCAAAAACAAAATGAACTCTATGCTGTCACATTCATTTCATAAAAGCAAATATTGAAATTGCTATCATCAATTAATGCATGTGTACTTTCTTTTCTTTATGCACATCCCCTCTTCAATGCTAGTGTACCCAAACTCTTCTGCCAACGTATATTTTAATTGACTTGTACACATTTTAAAAGGAGAAAAGTTGCATTAGTTTTGTGTTCCATCTTTTTTCAGTTGCCTTCATTTTCTTTTTTCTTTTGCTCATTTTGGTGAAGCTCTGCAAACTTAATAATGGCAACTTCAAAAAAAACTTTGCTCCAAACGTTCTTTAGTGCTAACTGGTTCAGAGGCAAATTTGAGGTGAGTTTATACTCACATTTCTAATATTCAGATCTGTTGATATTTTTAATTTACTTCAAAAAAAAAGTGCGTTAGGCTAGTTTGTAGTGCGTAACTATGTTGGAGTTTATGTAGTTGTGGTATCGCCTTCAGCGGTGTCTAGACAGTGTACCTTGTTACGTGCATGAAATGGGGACGTCACCAAGTTTCCATTTGAATTTATTTTTTATGAAACACGCGAAGCTAAGTCCCAAACCATTATTGACTCTTGCATGCATATTAGTATAGTGTAATAATTTGGTCCAGGCACTATTTATTACTCATTGCGTGCGTATCTTCTTGCATGCATAAAGTAGTGGTGCCCAGTTCATTTTACCTTTCCCATTTATTCGTATGTATATTACCTTGCGTACAAAATTTTTATATCATACTCATGCATCAGGTTAGTACATGAAGTTTGTATCAGGTTAGAACATGAAGTTTGTATCAGGGTAGTACACGAAAAAATGGTTCAGGCCATTATTTTCATGAAAGCTATACAGGTTGTGTTTTGTTATTACAGGTTAGTCAAATTTTGCGCATGAATACTTATTCAATTTGGGTACGTTCATGTTTTATAGTAGAGTGGTGTTGCTTAATTAGTGCCAGGACTTTATAATATTAGAGTGTGTAAAAAATAAAAATATAATGGCAAAATAATTTCGTGCATAATCTCAGACCCAAAGTAACGTGTAGAGCCATTACTTCAAGTTGCGTGTAAAAAAAAAAAAAAAAAAAAAAAAAAAAAAAAAAAAAAAAAAAAATTACTTCAAGTTGTGTGCTAAAATTAGAAGTTGCATATTAAAGTGTATGTCACTTAATGTGTCCAGGCATAATGGTTTGCATTGTGTCCAGGCTATTGGAATTTGCATGCGCATCCTGACAATTGCATATTCAAACTTTGATTTTCACGTGTACATATATAGCAGTGAACAAGTGTTGTCCCAAACAACTTCAATGTTGCATACGTGAGTTGGGTTACAGGAAGTATATTCCGTGCATGATAATATGTTATGTGCATTTAAGTTTAGCCAAGAATTTCGTAAGTGTTACGTGCATGTTAAGGTGCTATGTGCATTTTAGTGTAGCCGAGCATTTTAATGTGTTACGTGTATATTTCATGTTTGAAAATTTTAATGCAATCCGTTATTAAATTTGTCTTGAACCGGTGTTACGGTTTAAAACGTATTTTTGCGCCGTTATTTTTATAACAGAATTTGTACGTCGGTACTGCATTTTTAGAATGTCATTTTGGTGATATTTTTGGTGAATAAAAATTACTGTTATTTTAACGTCGGTAACTGTTAATTTTAAAGTGAATTTTTAAGCGGTTATTCCTCAACACTGATTTTGTTATCCGTTTTTATGGTGTTTTTTTAAAGCGCGATTTCTTCGTCGAAATTGCTACAGATTTGTTGTTTTAATCACGTGTTTTAAAATCGTTTTAAAATAAAATTGTTTTCAGAAGAAGAAAAAAAAATTGTACAGTTTGCGCTTTCAAAAGAATGAGGAAGCGATTTAAACGCTTCAGCAAAATTGAGGACTATGAACCCTTACTTTTACTGATTCGCTTTATTCCGGACTTGTCCGTTTTAGAACGTAAAATGTTATTTATATAAAATATACAAATTTTGCACTTTCAAGGAAACGATGAAGAGATTTAAACAATTTAGCAAAAGTGCGGAGTATGGAACCACACTTTTACTATTTCGGTTAATTCCGGACTCGTTAATTGAAACATCTGCTGTTTGATGATTTTGTTGGGTTTTCGAGCCACTCTGCTGGACCTTCGGGTTATTTGTTGGACCTTCGGGTCATTTGTTGGACCTTCGGGTCAATTACCAGTACTAGACCTTCGGGTCACTCTGCGGACCTTCGGGTCATCTGATGGGCACCAAAATTTATAGTACTTGGTAGGCTTCGGCCATCTGAGATGCACGTGCGGCGTAGCTAAAACTCGCCATCTGCTGGGATCGATCCATCTTTTACGTTGATTTTCTAGTTATCTTATTTTGATTTCTAGATTTTATGACTGTTGATTTGTCTAGTTATCTTAATTGATTTCTAGATTTTTGCTTACTGCTGTTTTGAATTCAATTGTGAATTGGGAAGTTGATTTTGATGATGTTTAATGGATTTCTTCTTTTAAACTATGCTGATTACTATGTTGTACACTCTCAACCGAGGCTATAATTTTGTGTATAGTCTCATCCGAGATTATAATTTATGTATAGTCTCATCCGAGATTATAAATTTGCGTATTTCTGTTTTGAATTCAATTGTGAATTTAAAAGTTGATTTTGATAGAGTTTAAATTGAGATTTCTTCATTTAAACCATAGTGATTATTTATGTTGTATAGTCTCGTTCGAGACCATACTTATTTGCTTAAGTGTTGTTTAGTATACACTCATTTCTGAAGTTTAAATTAGACTGATCCGTTTATTATTTTCTTTTAAATAATACTCGGGTCAGACCGAGTTATTTCAGGATAGTCTCCCTCTCTGATTCAGTTGCAGCTTCAGCTTTTGGGATTTCACTCCATCTTCTGTTTAGTCTCCGAGGTGTTACTTTTGGTGTGTTGACTCTCGTCTCTTGTATATTATGATGTATGTGTATGTGTACATTTAGATTATGTGAACTATCTATTGTTGTAACATGTATCCAGACTTGTCTTCCGCTATATATATATATGATAATTCTGTTCTGATGTGATTATACTTATTAGTGTTGTTGTTATTATGAGTTGTTCTGAATTTTTCTTTAGCCACCGTAGTTTTGTTTTAGATTTGAATTGGATATATATCTTTGGGAGTAATTACACAACTCCTGTCGATGTAATCAATACTCGTCTAAGGCAAAACATACAGATGGTCGCTTCTAACAAGCCTTATTCTACGCAATAGCAGACGTTATTCCTTATAATAACCTTTGTTATTGTGAGTATAGAGGTGGAGCGTCACAAATTTCTTATATACATCCCTAATCTTCTTTCTCATTTTTCTTTTTATATCTTCTTCTCAAAAGCTAAGCCAACAATGGCAGATCAAATCTGAAATTTTCTTCAAATAAAATCTGAAACCATTGTTCAAGTTTAAAAACCTGTAATTCATTCCAAAACCTGAAAATTTCCTCAAAAATCAATATCATGTAAACCTCCTCAAGTTCTAATGCAAATCTGAAATTCCTCAAATTCAATACAATCCAGAAATGAATTTGAAGCCCTGTAACTTATTTTCCAAACTTTCTGTTATCAAGCCTGGAACATTTACAAAAGCCTATAAACACTCCTCAAAACATCAATCCCTATTAAAAATCAAGTATGTAAACATCCTTCAAAACTGCATGCCTGCAGCATGTTTTCAAAAAGTTCAAGCAAGTACCCCAGTTTTATAAATCACAGCCATTTCAAAAATTCAAGCATTTGCAAGTGAATCTGGGTCAAGGAAAACCTGAAGCAATTCAGTTTAAAGAAAATCAAAGAAATGAAGCTTTTCTGTTTCAAAAGCTTCAGTTTCAAGTTCATGTGTTTTGCCAATTTTTCCAGTGTTATCATCAAGATTAAAACCTCTGCACTTCATTAAAAAAGGCGAGTAAACTTTTTAAGTAACTAATAGGTGTTGTTTATGAATTACAATGTTGATGTTTGATCTGCATGAATATTTATAATTGAATTTCTGAATGCTTGTCTGTAAATTTTGAAGCACCTCTGTTCCTATATTTAAACCTCTGTTTTGAAACTGCTATTATGAACCTCTTGAAAGTATGATGCATTGACATATAGTTAAAGTGGATCTGTAATGTAAGTTTAAAAATATGCTTGCATGATGATTTAGGGAATTTAGAACATAATTATACATAGGAAAATGTTGAGTATTGATTGAGCATGCTTGAATTATATCAGACAAATGAAGTACTTCCCAAGTTTACAAACATCAAATATATTCATAAAACAATTCCTATTTCTATGATTTATTTTAGAACATAGTTTCTAAACAAAAGTTGTGAATTTTAACAAGACTCAAATTTTAAAAATAGTTTAAAGTTAACTAAAGCAAAGTTTCATTGGAAAATTTGATTTACAAATAAAATTTCAAAATGTTAAAAATTCAAATATCCTGGTTTGTTGTTTCAGGATTCTAATTTGAATGCATTTTGAAAATAAAGATTTTTAAGACAAAAATCCAAATTTATAAAGAAGTATTGTATGAGTATTTGGGGTTTTGCTGGAATTTGGTTTTTGGTCAATATTTGATGATTTATGCATCTGGGGTGTTCGGGGTTCTTAATGGAGCTAGAAGTAGGATCAGGGAGTGTGGCAAAAATGGCTGAAGGGTAGTTAATCTATCGTGGAGTTTGGAATTGCTCGATTTTGTTTTTTAACCTAATTTTGGGTTGTGGCCAGAATTGTGACGAGATCGTCACCTATGATCGATCGAGTAGGTCGTGGTTGAAGGAGGTGGTTGCGTAGGTGTTCGGCAAGGTGTGGGCGAAGGGGTTCGTCCTATGGTGGTCAGAGGCGTGTGGGTGATGGGTTTTCTGGTAGTGGTTAATTCCAGTTTCTACTGGACAGTTAAATCGAGGTGGCTCGATCCTGTTTTAGGGATTGTTGTGGTTATCTGAATGGTCGAATGGTGGGAGAAGGTCGAATGGAACTTGTCAACGATGGTCGTTGATGCCGGAAGTTCGCCAGTGTTAGGTGCAGGTGCATATGGTGATCGGTGCACCATTGTTGCTTTGGGGTTGTTTGTTTTTCTCGAGTAGGGTCTCGGGGTATAAGGTAGATGACTCGGGGAAAACTCGTGTAATTTTTGTTGTGTCTCGAGTTGTTTCTGGGGCCTTTACAAGCCTGATTAAACTGTTAAGTTTAACAGTTTTTAATTTTTTAACTAAAACTGTTTTCTTAAATTTAAGTCAAATTGTTTTAAAAAGAAAGATGATGTTATTGGTTCATGTACACATGGGTTGAACCCAAATTGAAATGTTTAACCAGATTTTTAATTTAAAATAAAGTAAGTTTTAAATTTTAAATAATTAAGCTAATCAATTTCTTGAAAATCATTTCTTTGAATTGAATTGTTTATATAAATGAATTTGTATGAATGGTTTTAAATGTTTTAAGTTAAAACCTTAATGTTATGTTCAAACTTATTTTGAAATATAAAAGGAAATTTATAAGGAAATGTTTTTTTTGAATTAATTAATGAATAATGATTTATAAATTAACAATTAAAGTTTTCAAGTAATTTATTAACTTGAACTAAGGATTGTTAATTAATAATTAAAGGTAAGTAATTGATGGTTACTTTATATTTTAAACTAATTAATGAATTATGTTAAGTAAAATTTTCAAGGATAATTAAAGATAATGTTTTATCTTAAGAGATAATTAAGTTTTTAATGAATTGTAATTAATTAGTTAATTAAGAAATTTTAAGTATAATTAATTAATTTAATTAATTATTTTAAAGGGTTAATTAAGAAATTAATTAAGTATAATTATTATTTTAATTAACTAATAATTATGATGATTTAATTAATGACTAATGATTGATTAAATTATAACTATTTATCAATTAAGTAATTAAGGGTTAATTAAACTAATAATAAAGAGATAATTGGGTTTTCTTGATTAATAATTAAAAGGTTATTAATCTATAATGCAAGTTAATTAAGAATTAATTAACTATTATTAAAGGTTAATTAATTGTAATTAAGGACTGGTTAATTATAAATATGGATTAATTAATTTATAATTAAGGTTGTTAATTAATAATTTAGTTTTATTAATTAATGATTAAGGATAACTAATTAGTTAATTAAGGTTAATTAATTAATTATAAAAGTAATTAGGGATTGATTACTTTGTATTAAAGGATTGATTAATAATTAAGGTTTATTAATTAATAGTTGAAGATTAATTTGGTAAAAGAGTAATTAAGGATGTATTACTCGATTATGATTTATGAGGTGATTGTGAGCAAGTTAAGTTAATTAATTTGTTAATTAATTAAATATAGTCACATGGTAATTGATTAAGTATGATTACTTAATGAGTTTTGAAAAGAGTAATTACTTAAGATAAGTAATTGATAAATAAATTACAGGAGGTAATTGTGATAAGTGAAATTACTTAGTGGGAAGAAATTTTAAATGGATAATTACTTGGTAAAGTAATTAAGGATTTATTACTTGGTGTAATAAATCAAAGGATTTATGAATGTAATTAAAAGTAATTAAGAATAATTAATTACGGTTTATAATTATTAAAGTTGATTAATGAAAGCAATTAATTTAAGCACGATTCATTAATGTAATAAATTAAGCAATAATGTAATTAATTATAGTTAATTAATTAATGGAAGTAATTAATTAAGGTTCATTAATTAATATGATTAGTGAGAATAATTAAGGATTAATTACTTAATTAAGAGATAATTAATCAAGGTTGATTAATTAAGATGATGATTATTTAATTGGTTTAATTAATGTTTATGTAAGCAAGATTTATTGTGATGAAGGTAATTAATTTAATTAATTTTAAATTAATTAAGAGATGAAGTAATTAATTTAATTCATTTTAAATTAATTATAAATGGTGTGATTTATAGATCATTGCTTATGGATGGCGGATTTATATTGAATGGCTTAGTTGTTTGATATCTCTGATGGGATATGTGTGATATATGATATGGATGCTTTGGTTGCATTGAGATGATAGTATAAGTTATCTATTTATGATGATAACATGAATTATCTATTGTGATGATAATTATCTATTGTGATATTGTGAATTATCTATCTATGTATACATAGATAGTTGAATTGAATTGTTTAAACTTAAACAACTTGGACCTAAAAGATACGTTTTTGATTTCGATGAGCCGGGATCGAGTTTCCATATTTGGATATCCGAAAACCACATCGATCCAAATTAACGGTAGGTCGTGAATCTCAAGTGGAGATGAAGATTCAGAGTGCAAGGGTTATTGTCGTTAACTGTGAGGGTGATTCCAAAATGAGTGTAACGAGATAATGCCTTCGGTTTCGTTCGAACCGGGAACGAACTTGTATGGATTGAATGCTTTCAGAACATCGTCAGGTGGACGATGAGCATTCTAAGTGATGTGTTCACTAAAGGTAATCGTAGTTTCAAGCCTCATCAATCGGGAATGGCTAAAACAGGGGAGGTGCAACAAAGTTAAGTGGGTCATGCCCAAGTAGGACGAGATCTTCCCCTGTCTAAAGGTCCCTTTTTATTCGGCTTTATGGGCGGTTGCTAGCTACAACCGCGGGATTGTCTTGTTCGGAACTGTTTAGTAAGGAATGATTCCAGCCTTGTGTTGCAATGGTTTGGGAGTGATCCTCGGTACGGTGATCTAGGCCACGTACTGTGACGGGCGGTACCCCGGTAGCCCTATCATTGTATGGAATCCAAAATCTAATAAGCGCCCTCGGATTTGATTATATTACCCACTTTTGTGGCTAGTAGCTGGAATTTAATAAATGTAACAATTTCGGCTATTTCATATTTATTTGAAAACCCTAGACCTATTATAATATCACTAAATTTCCTATCAAATATTTTGGTTAGCGTAAGGTAAAATTTTTTCCATGTTTATGTGTGGGAACTCTTACGTGATACCTTTCTTTCAAAAGGTTTTTTAAAGTTAAGCAACTTTAACCGTTTACTCACACCAGACCCATGTCTGGCCCGGAGTTTATTCTGTTTTTCTTAAACTCTTGGGTGCTCAAATTTTTACGAGTAGCCAGGGGATTCAGGTTGGCTTGACAAATTTTGGAGGAGCAATGGAGCAGGAGGCTTCTGCGTGTAAATATATATAGTATCCTCCGTGTGTTCTTTGAGTCGTTTATCTGTGTTGTATATGGAGTTGTATAACTAGACAGGTGTTTATAAGTGTCTAGTATGTGTTGTTTAGTTGTGTATCTCTAATGTATATGATACTATGTAATGTATTATGTGATTAATATAATTCATTCATTCCGTTGTTTAGATTCTGATGTTGTTTGTTTCTTTCTTCTCTGTCTTTTTTCTTTTCTATCCCTTTCTTTCTTAAAAATGATGCGTCTTTCTGTGGAGAGAAAGTCGGGTCGTTTCAGAAAATAAGTCAAGGTGAGAATTCAAGACGTTCGAGAAAAGCACGTTTGTTCAAAAAAGCACGTTAGCCTACGAAAAAGTTTGACGGAGTGAATATTAAGGTGAGAAATTCTCATTGCTTTTGAATTTTTATTTTGGTTATGTTAAAACAATCATATTTACACTCTTATATGACATATGAATGTTTATTTGATTGTTAATATGGATGATTTGATTGTTGGTTAGATAATTGAATTGTGATAATGTATTTCATTATGGTATAAATAGTGAATGTTGAATTTGAAATAATATGCTGTGTGATTGGTTGAATGGATGTTATGTTAGTGATAAAGATGGATATTGGTTATGTTCATTTTGATTAAGTAATCACCTTTATTAACAAGATATATTTTAGTAATATGAGATATTTAAAAAAAATAAGTCTCAATTAGAAGTGAAATTAAAGTAAAAACAAAAGATAATTTGAAATATGAAGTAAAACAGATTTAAAAAGAATAGTTAATTTGAAATTGAAATTGAGATAAATAGTGAAATTGAAATCGATTTGGAAAATTGAAGTTGAGATTAAGGTTGAATTGAAGTTTAAATTGAAAGTAGATTTGAAATCTAAGTTTTAAATGTGTTTAATCTGAATTAGAACTGAAATTGAATTGAAATTGAAATTTTAAATTTAATATTAAAATAATGGGAATATAATAGTATTATAATATGGTAGTAGTGAAAATTCATTTTAAAAGCTTTAAAAAGTGGAAATGATAATTTGAAATGATTTGTAATGATTTTATAAGTGATAAAAATCCAATTTGAATAGATTATTTCAAATATTAAAAAATAAGTTAAACCTAGGTGCGTCGCGCAACGGCAGTTCGCGATTTCCCACCGAAAAGTTCAAATAAGTGTATAGAGTGAAGTATAGCCCGGAATTCTTCGAGATAAGAAAATTCAGGACTATTATATCCATATCTTCTAAACGAAGAAATAAAATCAAAATTTCGATAAGTAGAGTTTGAAATAAGTCCAAATCAATTTTCTAGAGAAATCGCGCTAATGTAGTTAAGTGACCATGATAGAAAATTTGTTTAAGTGAACGTTTTTAATTATGGAAAGATATGGAATAAATTTGATAAACCTATTTAAATGATTTAAAAGGGATTTGGATGGAAAATATGAATTATTGAATGTTTAAAAGTTGTTTAGATCAAATAAGCTTATATAAAACTTTCCGCAGCACTTTTCTACCGCGAATACTATAACTTTCGGAATATGAGTTTAAATGTAACGAATTTTCTCAGAATCAATTGTGAACATCTTAAAAAGGATAATTAAGTGTTTTAAAAGATAATTTGGAATATTTATAAGTAATTCAAAAATAAAGTTAAAAGAACCGAGTATGCGGAAACAACTAGTACATTTTTCCCACCTGTGAGATCTGGGAAGATAAAACAAGGTGTTTAACTAAGGTTATGGATGGTGCAACCAGTTCCCTGAACTTACATGGCCTATGTTTTCTTTTCTTAGGCGAGGGGTGGAACAGATCGAAAGGAAAGCCCGGATGCTCTTAAAGAAGAAGATTATATTAAGTTTTTGAAATAAAAGAATATTGGTATTATCCAAAATGTAAACAATCTCCAAAATGAATTATTTCTATGATCCTATTTTCTCAAAAATGTTTGCTAAGATTGATCTAGGGTTTATCATAAACGATGTCGTAAATAACATTGTTTTTGACCCACGTAAAAGTTAAGGAATTTGGATTGAGAGTTAAGTGAGAAAATTGAAAATATTTTCCAAAGCAAAAGAATGAATTATTTAGAATTATTCTACATCGAAAGAAAGAGACTTCGGAACTATCCAAAAAGAATTAAAGTGAAAAGAGACTTAATAAATCATATATACTCATATTCACTTTTTTATCGATAATTGGATTTTGAAGGAACCGGGATCGGATTTGGGTGATTCCTGTCCGAAAACCACTTCGAACCAACGTATATGTTCGAACGTGAAGACATGTTGAAGATGATGATTATTGAAGACCGTGGATCTTCATAGTGTGGAGACTGCTTGTTGAACATACACTGGTTGGCCCCCTTTATATAGTTATTTATAGGAGTGGCCCCCTCATGATGGATATTTTTCGCATTGCAAGGACTACTCGCTACTAGTGGTAGTAGAAGAGTGCCTTTGATTTTCCTATTCCTGGACAACTTGTATGGACGTTTGTCTGACATTGCACTTCTAAAGATTACATACATTGGTTTTTACAAACGTACATCAGTGGCGGCGGAGAAGGCAACTTCTCTTAGCTTAACACCCTCCTTGAGACGTACGAGCTCAAGGGTTGTATTTTTGTGCAAGGAAATTAGTAGTTAATGGAAATGACAATGTGGCATTCCAAGATGTGATATGTGCTTGTGAAAAGGTAATCATAGCATCAAGCCTCATCAAACCGGAAATGACCGAAACAGGATTAGATGCAGCAAGGCAAATGAGTCATTCTCAAGTAGGGTTGATCATCCCCTTCTAGATGTATTTCTTCTTGCTATGACAAGCACTCGGTCAAAGGTCGGTAACGACCGGGGGGTGACATATTCTGTACTATCTAGTTATAGAGGTAGGCCTATCTTGTGTTGGTAGAGGACCTTTGTGATGGTTCCTCGAAACATCCATCTAGAGGTGTATCCGTTCGGAAGGTTGATCCTTCACCTGGTCGTTTGAATGGAAATCCATTCCCTAATAAGGGCCTGTGGTTTTGTTTGTATTGGCGTAATGAATAGCCTCGAAATGTTATATGGGTAACCATTTCGGCTAAGATTAATAAGTTTATTTGCAAATGTTTTCAAAGAGATGTCATTATAAATAATATCAAATGTTTTGATATATAAAAGTGTTTTAGTTATCATAAGGTAAAAACCCGTCGGTGTTTATATGTGGGCGTGGTCTTATGTGATACTCTTTGTTTTCAAAGGATTTTATTCAAAGGCTGATATATGACACTATCATTTATTATTTAGTTTTTCTCACGCGGATTTATCAAGCCTGATCAGGGTATTTTCAATACTCGGGTCAGATCCGAGTAGTTTCAGATTTTGTCAAAGACGGTTGGAGTTTCCAGAGGAGAGCTGGAGATATTCATCTATGTATGGACATATTCTGTTATCCGCTGTACTTAGTGTGTTTGGTTTGATGTTTGTCAGCAATTGTAAGGGCAGATGTTTCTAGCTATCCAAGCTGAATTTAGGTTAGACTCTGATATATGTATTTAAAAGTTTTCCGCCGTAAAAATATTTGTTCAATATTATATGTGATTCCATTCGTGTGAGATTCTGTTCTGTCTATTTTTCTTTATTACCCTTCATGTTCCGTATTTTCGTGCAATTTGAGTTGGACATGTGTGGTTTATTATCGATTCAAAGGGTACGGAAAAACGGGCCATTACACGTATTGATCAAAATCCTAACCCACTTAACAGCTAAATTAACATAATATAAAACATTTTTATAAAAATAATGCATATGCGCTCATACATATAATACACTCAGACTCATTCTAGGGTCTTACTTACGCTATCCATACCGAGTTTACCCTACCAGGACCAAGATTCTTGCTTAACTTTGCGCTTTGATATAAAATGTAATGATCCACCTTTTTTACCTTCAGAAATCGACACTAACACATCAATGGCGTCCACGTGCCAATATATAATATACACAAGATCTTTACAAAAAGAAACCATCTTTATTTGTACACAACATCAGAGTACACTAACCTATTATCAGCCTAGACAGTTATGATAGTTTTTCTTTACAATTGTTAATAAATACAGACAAGAACAAAAAAAGTAGAACATGGGAAGAATACACGGTACGTAAATACGTCTTGGAAAATCCAGCTTGCCTCCTAATAGCTCCAAAGTGTCCAGCTAAATTTATAAAATATACTCGGGCTGACCCGAACATTGTAGGAAAAAAACACCCGGTCAGTCTTGTAAAACCAAGTGAGAAACTCAAATCACAAGTAATTTTATTTGTTATAACTTATAAGATCCTTCAAATCAAAGGCATCTCGTAAGACCATGCCACATATAAACATGGATGAGTTTTTACCTTATGATAAACAAAACATTTTCTATGGAAAATCCAATGATATTATGGTAATGTCTAGAACACAGATATATATTACTCATAACTGAAATTATTACATTATTAAGTTGCAGCATAATAGGTATACAATCAAATCTGCAAGGCACTTATCAAAGAGTGGATTCCAATAATAGCAAGGTAGGGGACTACCTTCTGTACAGTAAATCTCCAGATAAAATGTATGTAGGGTCAGACCCTCAATTTGGTCCATCCCTGCCACCATAGAACTGGCCTATCCGTGAACATAGATAATACCGAATCAACACCACTGTTGTTTCCAACATTTATAAAGCTCTTATGTATAACCAAATTCATAATATGATAATCTAGAAAGGTGATGACATACCCTAATGTGAGCGACCTATATAGCCTTGGTGCATTTACCATGTTTTAGTTGATTCTTGAGTTATGAGGCTTGAGGAAACTCTTTTACCTTTCCTCTTAATAGGAAATCTTGGAATGCTAATGCTGCCTTTCAAGCGGAGTGCTTGCTAACATTCATCCATACAAGTTAGTTGTAGATTTGAACGACACCGAAAGCACTACCTCCACTACACCAATTTTGGAATTACCCTCAGGATTAATAACAAGCAGCCCTTGAATTTTAAAGAGCTACATTTTCAATCATCATAAAGATTTCTTCCATTTGAACGTATATGTTGGTTCAAAGTATTTTTCAAATAACATATCTAATCCCGGTCGTTCCTAACCAATAACCGATAATTTCCAGAAACTACTTCCCGGTTCTTTGAAAAGTATGCAACAAGTATTTGAATCCTCACCCAGGAACTCGAATATACAATCATACTTCCTAAGTCAACTGGCTAAGATTTGACAATCGGTTATTTAACTATCAAATAATCTAACAACAACAATTAGAGATTTAATTCCCCATAGCAACAACTTAGCCTTATTTAAATAATCGTTTTCATTTATGAAATATCCTTTACTTATATTCCAAACACATTTACATAACTCTTTGAAAAAAAATCTCCAAAAATATTTATGAAACTTCTTTATAAATTTCTAAAATCATTTATAAAACTTCTTTATAAATTTCCAAAATCATTTATAAAACTTCCTTTATCAATATCCAAAATCATTTATAAAACTTCCTTTATCAATATTCCTTATTTAAAACAAACTCCTTTAATAAATCTTATTTAATAAAGTTCCTTTGATACACCAAATGATTATTTAAAATGCTTTTAAATATAAAAAAATTTGTTTAAAAACATCCTTCATTTAATTATCTTTTATTCACATAAACAAACATGATTTTAGAAGTATTACATTAACATGGAAAACCTTTTATATAATCATTACTTTAACTTAAACCTGTTATTAAAAGTATGATTGACTTTGCCAATAATCAGGAAGAGGCTTAGTGACCACAATGGTTCTTATTTAATCAAGTTGAACTTTCTGAGTTATAATATGGGTATTTACATAACAAGTAGACATGTAAAAGGGATCAACCAATAATAACCAATTAACATATAGGTAAATGTCCAAGTTAGTAAATGTAATGACCCGTGCTTTTGATAATTAAAAACATTCAATTTAATAAGACTTTGGAATTTATTATTGTCAGAAATTAAAATTTATAATTTATTAATGTGAATATCATTAGATTATAAATTTTGTCTAATTTTAATGAAATGGATGGTGGTAACGCGCAAATATAAATTAATAATATTGATTGAATGTAATTGACAATTGTTTTAATGTAATTTCAATCAATTGTAATAAAAATGGTTAATAAGGAATAAAATAAATGATGTATTAATTGATGAAATCATATGTTATTTAACTGAAATTGGTTTTAGCACTGGTAAGTAAAATTATAATCCTTATTGTAAACGACAAATTTATAGATATTCAAATTACAAAGTTGTAACAATTGTTTTACTTCTCATCTCATTATTTAATCCATTTTGAAATTTAATTTTGTAATTAGTTAAAATAAATGTAATTGAAATGTTTCAATTAATTTGAGAAAAGATGTTAACTACAGAGTAATGGGTGTAATAGATGGAAATCCCAGATTACTAAATACATAAGGTATTTTTTGATTTAATATAAAGGGCTTGTAAATTAAAATAAAAGGACCTGCTTGAAATTAAAATATAATTAATGGATTTTATTACTATTGAGATTAAATGTTGGAATTAATTTAATAATTAAAAATCATAGATTTAACATAGAAAATTTAATTTTAAAATATTATTGAATTCATGTTAATCAATAACGATGATGAAAACTTTTAATTTGGAATATAAAAGTGGTTAAATCAGTTCAATAATAACTCGTTTTGATTAACGTGTAAAAATAAATATAATCTGATTTTAAAAGCTATCTTCTATATACAATAAAATTAGGGGTTGAAACTAGTTTCATTGGGTTTAGAAATATTGAAAACCAACATTTTGATATATGGGATGACCTATTTTCTTTTCGAAAACGAAACGGGCTTTTCAAGCCTTTGTTATCACTTTGGCCGAATCGATCTGTTAGATCTATTCCTACTCCATCTTTTTCTATATATATGCTATTATGAAACCCTAGCAGCTTTCTAATCTATTTTCTGTACATACTTTCAAATCTACTTTGCTCTTTCCCAAAGGTGAATATCCCAAAACCCGAAATTCCCAATTCTAAATCTAATTCAAAAATTCAAATTACTCAAACCCTATTATATAATATATCATCTCGAAGCTCTCAACGAATGGGATCAGTGTCTATAATTTGTTTTTGCAATCGAAGCTTGGTTTGGTCAAAAGTCAACGATTTATTCTCAACCATTTATCGATTATGTTTAGTTTAAAGATGGATCGTCTACCATTCGATGATCCGAAAGCACTTTATATAGAGGATGCTTACTGGAGCAGATCCATATAGTTAGATCATATCGAAAGAGCATGAATTGGCTAGAATTAGGAATGGAATGGGCAGCGGCGGAGCCACGTGGGTGAACAGAGATGACGGCGAATTTGGTATATAGGCAGCTTGGCACGACGGTGACGGTGGTGGGGTCTGATGCGGTCGAAGGTGAGCGAGGTGATGGCGTTTGGTCGATGGAAGGAAGGTGGTAGCATGCATATTTGTTTCGATCATGACTGTACTTTAGAGAAAGTGACGTATAATTACATGTTTGCTCGTAATTTATTTAATTTTAAATTTCAAATGTTCTAACTTGAATCTCTTGTGCATACTAACTACAATTGATGTCGGGTTCTTCCATTTGACTCGTATTGAAATTCCAAACAATATGAAACTGGTTTGGCTAAATTTGGAGACTGTTGAGATGTTAGGCTTTTATTGGATGTTAATGAGCCTTAAACCAAAGATGAGTGATTAAACCCACTCACGCAATACTAAATGTTCTGATGTTAGTTAAAATGAAATCATGAAGTGATAAAATTATATTGAGTGCTGTTTGGTAGTTTAAATTGACATTTAAATTGAATTTGAATTTTATATTGAATTAAATTGACATTTAAATTAATATTAAATTTGATTGCTAGTTAAACACCGACAATTGATAACTAGTAACTGTTGTAATATGGTTTATTGTTATTGGATGTCTATTCATTGATGTTGGACGTATGATTGTTATTTATATGGATATATCCCTGTTATTACTCTATTTATTATTCGATGTCATATATATATATATATATAGTCATTTGGATAATTCAAAATGAACTTAAAAATAGGTTGAAATGTATGCGATTCAGATATGGCTTGAAATGTTTTTTATATATATATATATATATATCCATGTAATTAAAATTGAAATAAATGATCACTTGGTCATAGGGTAGAAAATTATATACGGATACCAGATTTGGTAAATTAAATGGTTTCAAAAATCTTGGATTTGAATTGGTTTCAATGAGATTGTTATAAAGAAAATCAAATTTTGATTTATATGAATTAAATTATTTTCTGATTCGAGATTTGAAATGTTGAAATTGAAACTATTTAAATGAAATTGTTTAAGTATTAATTTGAAACCTTAAGTTGAAACTGAGATATGATTTGAATTTATCGAAAGTGCATTATTTAAAAGGTTTAATTTTTAATTCAAACTTTGAATTTACTTTAATTAAAATGGTTTAATTTGGTATTTCCAAGTTTGGACGTAAAATAGATTTACACTAAATTGTTTCAAAATAAGAATACGAATTTGAACTCTCAGCCTTTGAATAAAACTATTCAAATTTAATTGAAGTTAAGTTTAAAATCGTTAATTAAAACTATTTCTAATCTTTAAAACTATTTAGTTATTCCAAACTAGTTTTTTATTAAAACTATTTTAATCATCAAAACTATTTTTCAATTATTTTAGCTATTCAAACCATTTTGAGTATTCAAATTTTTTTAAGGCGTACTATTTAGATTTTGATCATTAATTTAAATACGAATGCTTTGATACGAAGGCTTAATCTATTTTGAATTCGAAATGATTTTGAAGAGAATTTGATATTTTGATATGAAATATGACTTTTTCTTGAAATTTAAAAGAACCAACCGGTATGTAAAATGAAGTTAGGTAGTTAAAGAGACCGGAGCCGAATTTTGGCATACTCTCCGCCAATACTAGAACCAATTTAACAATAGTGTATGCGGTGGATATTATCCAAAATGTAGAGGTTGAATTGGCGATGTTTACTGGAATGAAGAAAGAGAATGATGATGGATGACCCTGACACTTGTGTCAATTTGAAATGAGTAAAACTTGAGCTTATGTCTGGCAAAAGGGTTAGCTACCTTCAGGGGCCATCACCCCTTCGTATTATTATATTGATTTTTGACTTGATCGGTGTACATTAATTTGATTTTGGGGGTGGTGGACTCGATCGGTAGTCGTGGCTACGAGGTGTTGTGACCAGGTAGAAAGGGTAAACTGGTATAATCCTACCTTGGGCATCGGCTCACGTGCCTTTTCATACATTTATCCTTATACGCGCCCACTACAATTTGGTTTTAGTATGGTACCTATAGTGGACACCTGGCTACCGACGTCACTAGTTGTGTTACAGGACCTGCATAAACTACCTGCTTAAAAAGGTATTAGAAGGGATCGATGTAAAGCCTTAATGCTATTTTAATACTTTACTGATAAACGCTACATAAATAGTGTTTCTTACTATATATAGATAGTTTAACGGATCCTTAGAAGATGGAAAATCCTGTAACATCTCTTAAGTTTTTGCAATCACATTGTATACTTGATAGGAGATGGAAAATCTCGTAAACATCTCTAAAGCTATTTCACACATATTTACTTGTTATTGATTTAACTTACATTAGAACTTTTATTTTTGACTCGAGTGTTTTGTCTTTTCATTACTCTCGGATCTGCTTGAGTATTTCAGTGTTTGAAGACATTATTCCGAGAAGATGAAAATGGAGTTTACCAAACTGTATTTACTATTATTATTCCATTGCATTTTTTGGTATATTTTTGATATTACTCTAATTATATTGTAAAAATTGAAATTAAATGTATATTATAAACAGCTTCATGAGCTGTTTATTTGGTTATTATATTTTGTCATTCCGCTGTGAGATTTTGTGTTTGCTTTCCTTCTTTTCTCTTATTTTCTTATTAAATCCTATTAATAATATGCCCTTTTAAATGGTTTGAGTTAGACATAAGTGGTTTATTGTCGATTTAAATTATCCAAAAAGGTGGGTCGTCACAGTTGGTTTCAGAGCTTTGGTATAGAGATACCTTTGTCTGTTGGGGATAAATTCAATAGAGTTAGAAATACCTTAGAATGAGTTTGAGTGTGTGTGCATGTATTTATATAAATATATGAGAGAGCGCATTTGTTAGTGTTATAAAAGTGTTTTATATTGTGTTAATTTGTCATGTTGAGTATTTATAGTTCTCGTCAGTACATAGGACGCTATGACATCGATTGGGATTTTTAAACACTTGAATAGGGTAGACCGACACAATATTGTTTTCGAAATTGGTAAATGAAATAATTTTACCTAGTATTACATTTTGTATTTAAAAAAATAAATTTTCCATAAATTGACATATTTATTTTGGTGTGTTGTTTGTTAGGAAATGATAATGTTTTATTATTGTCATTTACTGTTGGTTGGTCGAGGTTCTAAAAACTATTGACTATTATATGTTATAAGAAAATGTAATTTTATAAATATGGTTTATAAATTATGATTTACGAATAAAAGGAATTTCAAATTGGAAATTTAAGAACTTAAATTCCGGTGTTTTGAAATTGGTTACAAAGATTTGGAAAAAATAATATTAGTATTATTTGGAAGTATTTGCAAATAGAAATGTTTTCAAAATGTTTTCAATGGGATTTGAAAGAAATGTTTTTAAAATAACTTTTAAGAAAATAAGTTTGTACTCCCCTCTTCTGTTGCAAGAAAATAATTTCGACGATGATTGCGGTAACAACGACGTTCATATTCGAGTTACAAATTAGGAAGACTACTACAGTAGCTTTGCTACACAGTTGTTTTGGTGAAACAAATTTTAATTTAAATTTATAAAGTATGATTCGATATACAAAAGGTGTAATTATACAGTATTTCAAGATGATTTGAAGGGAAACCCGTTATTTAGTTCTTAAGTTTTCTGTTACTCAATGATTTTCAATTACTGAAATGAAATGAAATCTTGACTATTTTAATAATTAGAAACTTCCAAATTGAAATTTGAAATTATAACTAAGTGTGTAATGTAAGTATAAAAATTGCATTTTTGTAGCTTGTAAATTAAAAGATAATGAAATATCATATAAGAAAAACTTTAGTAATAAAAATGTTTCAAAATGAACATATGTTTGCCAATAAAGAACTAAGATGTTACAAGAAATGTTGTAAACTTAAGTTAACATTTGAAATGTTTAATAATTAAATTGAATAGTAAAATGTGAAGACCGTTTAAGTAAATGATCATAAAATTAATAAATTTTGAAATGATTCAAAAATAGATTTAATTTTGATGATACTATATATGAATGAATAAATATGAATAAAAAAATAGAGAAACTTAAGTATGAAATGATTCATTAATGAATATTAATATTAAATGAAAATCATGTTATATAAGTAAATAAATGTGAATTAAACTGCAAAAAAAAAATTGTAATGCCTTAAGAATTTATTTGTTGATGATTTTAATCATTGAATTGGAAATAATCTATATAAATAAATGAATGTAAATTAATAAAAGATGATCTTATACGAATGAATGAGAATTAAAATAAGCGAAAAGTAAACGATGTGTTAAAGAAACCAGTAGAATAAAATACTTAAGTTGTGCATAGATCACTTTATTCGCAAAAAAGTACTGATCCAGATTCGAATACATGATTTATGGAAATTCACACCAATCCGGATTAGGATTTTTCGGTCGATTCTTGACGATGAACGCTTGATATGGGTTTTTGATATGAATTTGATGTTTTCTATTATAGTTTGTAGGTATCCAAGGAAAATGGAGATTTCTAATCAAGAAATCAAATCAGAGTCTGCATTAGAGTAGTCGAGTTAACAATACTACTTTGAAAGTGAAATATGTGTATTCAAGCAAGCAATCAGAATTGATATTGTGTACAAATGATATATGTAATCATATAAACTTAAATAATATATAAATTCTATGATTTTAGGCTTATAGGAAGTTTGGAAAATAATACTTCAAATTGTTCAAGGTTGTATGAATAATCTATTGAGTAATTAGCTATGTCTATTGAGCGTAAGGTACACTTGGTAGTTTATTTATCGTTTTTGTATGATGGAAAGTTTTGAATCTGGACAAACCATTAGTTTTGATTGCTATGGATGTTCAAATAGTGGTTGTACTGCTTTTGTTTGCATATAATTATTATATATTGTGCACTGCTTGTGTTATTAATTGGAACAACTAATATATTTCTCTTTTAAAATAGATTTAACTCTTTTGGATTATATAAGTAAGATAGAGGTTTATGAAAGCAATAGCGGTTGCTTTTGCTTTGTTTGCCTAACAAATAGGTACGTTTTTGGATTACAGTTTTGTGGCGGTATTTTATTGTTTTTTCTTGGTTTGGGACGCTTTATTATTAAAATAATATATGTGTGTATAATTATTGATATTGTTAATTTTCGGACCTAGCTGCGCAAAAGAGATACTGCCGAATTTTTTCATAAATTTAGGGCATAGAAATTTTTTTCATAGGAGTTGAGTTATTTTCAAATTTATATTAAACTTAAATATGTAAGATTAATTGTTTATAAATTGACTACTTTGAATAAAATATATCAAATCTCTTGATCCTTTCTTGTTCCTTTTTAGGGACCAAAAGTTTTAAGTAGGGGAGATTGTAATGACCCCTATTTTTGATAATTAAAAATATACAATTTAATAAGACTTTGGAATTTAATATTGTCAGAAATTAAAATTTATAATTTATTAACGTGAATTTCATTAGACTATAAATTTTTACCTTAAAATAAAACGCTAAAACAACTAATTTTAATGAAATGAAAGGTGGTAACGGTATTAGAACATTAATAAATAATATTGATTGGATGTAATTGACAACTATTTTAATGTAATGTCAATTAATTGTAATAGTAAAGGTTAATAAGGAATAAAATAAATGATGTACCAATTGGTGAAATGTTATTTGATTGAAATTGGTTTTAGCATCGGTAACTAAAATTATAATCCTTGTTGTAAACGACAATTTTATAGATATTCTAATTACTAAGTTGTAACAATAGTTTTACTTCTCATCTTGTTTGAAATTTAATTTTTAGTTTATTAAAATAAATGTAATTGCAATATTCCAATTAATTTGAGAAAAGACGTTAACTGTAGAGTAATGAGTATAGTAAATGGAAATTCATGATTGCTAAATATATAAGATATTTGTTGATTTATTACAAAGGACTTGTAAATTAAAATAAAAGAATTTGTTTGAAATTAAATTGTAATGAATGGTTTTTTGCTGTTGAGACTAAATGTTGAAATTAATTTAATAATTAAAAATATGGGATTTAACATGGAAAATTTAATTTTAAAATAGTATTGAATTCATGTTAATGAAGAATGATAATAAGAAACTTTTAATCTAGAATTTAAAAGTAATTAAATCATTTTAATAATAATTCGTTTTGATTAATATGTAAAAATAAAATTTGATTTTAAAAGCTAATTATATATAATAGAATTAGGGTTTGAAATTTGTTTCATTAAGTATAAAAATACTGAAAACTTAAATTTCGATGTATGGAATGACCTATTTTCGTTTCGGGAACGAAACGGGCTTTTCGAGCCTTTGTTATCACTTTGGCCCAATTGATCTATTCATTCTTTGTCTATATATATATATGTGTGTGTGTGTGTGTGTATGCTATTATGAAACCCTAGCAGCTTTCTATTCTATTTTCTATACGCACTTTCAAATCTATTCTGCTCCTTTCCGATGGTGAATATCTCAAAACCCTACATTCCCAATTCCAACTCTAATCCAAAAATTCAAACTGCTCAAAGTCTATCACATAATATATCATCGTGAAGCTCTCGACGAATGGAATCATCATCTACAATTCATTTTTTTCAATCGAAGCTTGGTTTGGTCATAAATCAATGATTTATTCTCGGCTGTTCATCGACTATGTATTGTTTAACGGTGGATCGTTTACCATTCGGTGAACGAAAAGCGATGCAGTGTAGAGGAGTTTTAGTGAAGCAGATCCAAATGGTTGGATCATGTCGTAGAAGCACGAACTCGCCATAATTTGTAATGGAATGGGTAGCCGTGGAGCCACATAGGCGATCAGTGATGACGACGACTTGGGTGTAGAGGCGACTTGGCACGGTGGTGATGATGGTTAGGTCTGATATTGTTGTAGGTGAGCGAGGTGACGGTGCTTGGTTTATAAATGGGCGGCTATAGCATGCGTATTTGTTTCAAGCATGACTGTTGTTTAGAGAAGGTGATGTTTAATTACATGTTTGCACTTAATTAATTTTATTTAATTTTAAATTTCAAATTTTCTAACTTGAATACTTGTGCATATGAACTCCAATTGATGCACGATTTCTTCCGTTGAACTCGTATTGAAATTTCAAACAATATAAAACTGGTTTGGCAGAATTTGGAGACCGTTGAGAGCTTGGGCTTTTGTTGGATTTTTAATGGGCTTTACACCAAAGGTGAGTGATTAAATCCACTCTCACAAAACCAAATATTCTGATGTTGGTTAAAATGAAATCAAGAAGTGATAAAATTTCATTGATTGTTCTTTGGTAGCTTAAATTGACATTTAAATTGAATTTGAATTTTATATTGATTAAATTGACATTTAAATTTGTATTGAATGAAATTGCTAGTTAAATACCGACAAATGACAACTAGTAACTGTTGTAATATGGTTTATTTAGATCTTGATTGTTATGAGATGTCCATTGATTGACGTTGGATGTATAGTTGTTATTTATTTGGATATATCCCTGTTATTACCCTATTTATTATTCGACATCATATATATTGTCATTTGGACTATTCGAAATAAACGAAGAAATAGGATAAATGATATATACCTATGTCATTCAAATATGGATTGAAATGTTATATATCCATCCATTTAACTAAAATTGAATTAAATTATCACTTGGACATAGGATAGAAAATTATATATTGACACTGGATTTGGTTAAATTAAATGGTTTGAAAGATCTTGAATTCGAATTATTTTCAATGGGATTGTTTTAAGGAAAATAAAATTTTGGTTTATATGAATTAAATTATTTTCTAATTCGGGATTTGAAATGTTAAAATTGAAATTGTTTAAATGAAACTGTTTAAGGAAATTTGAAACCTTAAGTTGAAATTGAGATATGATTTGAATTTATTGAAAGTGAATTATTTAAAAAGTCTAATTTTTAATTTAAACTTTGAATTTACTTTAATTAAAATGGTTTAAATTGGTATTACCAAGTTTGGATGTGAAACGGATTTAAACTAAATTGTTTTAAAATAAGAATGTGAATTTGAACTTTCAGCCTTTGAACAAAACTATTTAAATTGAATTTGAAGTAAATTTTAAATCGTTAAATTGAGGTTGGTTTAAATGGAATTTTGAAATTGAAGTTGAGTTGAATTGGAAATCGAAAAATGGAATCCGCTATGATTTGGAATTTGAACCTTGTTGTGAATGAAGAAACTATTTTGATATAAAACTATTTTAATATAAAAATTATTTTAATAATCAAATTATTTTGATATATAGGCTATTATAATTATTCAAGCTATTATAATTATTCAAAACTATTTTCAGTACTAAACTATTTTATATTCTAAACTATTTCCAATATTTAAAACTATTTTAGTTATTCGAAAATATTTTTTTGTATTAAAACTATGCTAATTATCCAAACTGTTTTCAAATTATTTTAATTATTCAAACAATTTTCAATATTCAAACTGTTTTAAGGGGAACTATTTAGATTTAAATCATTGATTTAAATACGAATACTTTGATATGAAGGCATAATCTATTTTGAATTACAAATGATTTTTGAAGTGAATATGATATTTTGATATGAAATATTACTTGTTCTTGAAATTTACAAGAACCAACCAGTATGTTAAATGACGTTTGGTTGTTAAAGGGACCGGGGTGGAATATTGGCATAGTTTCTGTCAATACCGAAACTATTTTAACAATAATGTATGTAGTGGATGTTATCCAGAATGTAGAGGTTGAATTAGCGACGTTTACTGAAATAAAGAAAGAGAAAAATGATGGATGACCCCAGCACTTGTGTCAATTTGAAATGACCAAAATAGGAGCCTATGTCTGGCTAAGGGGTTAGCTATCTTTAGGGCCCATCACCCCTTCATATTATTATATTGATTTTTGACTTGATCGATACACGTTGATTTGATTTTGGGGGTGATGGACTTGGTCGGCAATCATGGCTACGATGTGTTACGACCAACCAAAGGGGATAAAATGGTAGAATCCTGCCTTAGGCATTGCCATACGTGCCTTGTCATACTTTTAACCTTATATGCACCCACTACGATTTTGTTTTAGTACGGTTCCTATAGGGGACTCACTTACTACTGGCGTTACTGGTTGTGTTACAGGAACTGCATAGACTACCTACTTAAAAATGTGTTAAGGGGAATCAATGTAAAGCCTTAATTCTATTTTAATACTTTACTGATAGACATTACATATATAACGTATCTTACTACATATAAGTAGTTTAATGGATCCTTAGGAGATGGAAAATCCTTTAACATCTCTTAAGTTAATGCACTCACGTAGTACACTTGATAGAAGATGGAAAATCCCGTAAACATCTCTGAAGCTATTACACTAATATTTACTTGTTATTGATTTAAATTATATAAGAACTTTTAGTTCTGACTCGAGCATTTTATCTGTTCATTACGATTGGGTCAGCCTGTAATGACCCGCCTTTCATCTCCTAGAAAGATGCATCATTATTAGAAAGAGAGAGATAGAAGAAGAAAAGATAGGAAAGAAGAAAGTCAACAACAATAGATACTCACAGCGGAACGAATGAAATATAATATATCACATAAGATATTACATAGTATCATATACATCAGAGTTACATAACTTACACATCTCATATTAGACAGTTACAAACACCTGTCTATCATACAACTCAAAACGTCACAGAGATACAGACACAATCACTAGCATAGCGGGACCATAATATATCTACACGCTGAAGCCTCTCGCTCCAAATCTCCTCCAGAATTCGTCAAAGCTAACCTGAATCTCTTGGCTACTTGTAAAAATTTGAGTACCCAAGAGTTTAATAAAACAGAAAATAAACTCCGGGTAAGACATAGGTCTAGTTTTAGTAAACGGGTTAAAGTTGCTTAACTTTGGAAAACCTTTTCAAACAAAAGTTATCTCGTAAGACTTCCCGCACATAAACACGGAAGAGTTTTTACCTTACGATAACCAAAAAATTTGATAGGAAATCCAGTGATATTAACAGGGTCTAGGGTTTTCAAGTAAAATACAGAAATAGGTGGAATGCTTACATCTCACGTTCCAACATAGTTGGGCACAATCAAAACGTACGGCACTTATTGGAGTTTGGATTTCATATAATGGCAGGACTACGGGGGTACCGCCCATCACAGTACGTGGCCTAGATCACCATATGGAGGATCCACCCTAAATCCCCTACAACACAAGGCCCGAACCATCCCTTACTGCATAGTCCCAAACAAGACAACCTCGGCATTTGTCGCGACAAACTACCCACACAGTCGAATAAAAAGTGACCACTAGACAAGGGAAAATCTCGTCCTACATGGGTGCTACCCACTTAGCCTTGCTGCACCTCCCCTGTTTTAGCCATTCCCATTTGATAAGGCTTGATGCTACGATTACGTTATTAGAACACATCACTTAGAATGCTTATCGTCCACCTGACGATGTTCTACAAGCGTTTAATCCATACAAGTTCGTTCCATGTTCGAACGAAACCGAAGGCAATATCTCGTTACACTCATTTTGGAATCACCATCAAAGTTAATGACAATAGCCCTTGCACTCTGAATCTTCATCTTCACTTAAGATTCACGACCTATCACTTACTTTGAATCGATGTGGTTTTCGGATATCCAAATTTGATTTCAGCTTCAAGGACAGAGCAAATATTGATTTTGCTCTCGGGTTAGCAGTAGAAAAATTAGATTTTGATAAAGCTAACCTCAAAATTACAGAAAACTCAAAACATGAAAGTTATAGAACATGATTCAAGATTTGCGGAACATCCAAAATTATCAAATTCGGTTAAGAAACGAAGAAGTTATGGTCAAATTCGTTTCAGTTTCAAACACAAAGCAAATATTGGTTTAGTGAAAACCATTCTCTAAAGCAATGAGGGGGATATCTCAAAACAGATAACTTGAATTCAATTCAAATTTACTTAAATTTGAATTTCAAATTCGTATTGAATTCAGGTTATCGGTCTAGAGTTATCTTTCTTGCTTTTCGTTGTTTTCGAGCACGGTTTTCACTAAACCATTTTAAAGTGATTATTTTGAAATAAATGGAAATTTCAAATTATTATTATATAGTATTTTAAAATTATTTTTTAATATAAAATCAATTTATTTCCTATAATATAGGAATTTCAAATATTGGATTTATTAATCTTTTCGGGAAAAAGTTTTAAAAGCTTGAAAAAAGTGTGATAGCTTTCATGTTAAACACTTTCAAAAATTTTGAGCATGGTGTGTCCGAAACACCCATACAAACTTGCTGTCCTGTCATTGTAAAACCATCAATTTCTATACTTAATATCATTGATAATTTGGGCATATCTTTCTCATTTGATGTCCAAATTTAACAATTCTTAATGTTTCGGAAAGCTTAAATTGTCTACCATAACTTTTATGTTTTTCGTTTTACTATATTTTGAGGTTTGAATGGTCGAAAATTACTTCTAGTGATGCTGTCCCGAGACTATAACGAAAGCAAAGGTGAATTTCAAATCTGAAAATTATTTTAGTCATAAAATTTTCATTTTTTATCGGAATTCGATAAATTTTAATGTTCTTGAAAGCTTATTTTAGATAAAAGGAGTTCAACACGAGGACTCCCCAGAAGGTCAAACATCCTAGTACTACTCTCGCCCAAGCACGCTTAACTTTGGAGTTCTGATGGGATCCGATGCTTTAGTGCTGGTATGATCGCACCCTTTTATCTAATACCAAACGACAACAATATTTAATTCTTTTAACGATTTTATAAGAAAGACAATTAAACGGTAGAGTAAAACATGTGGTATGAGACATATGGATTTGCTTTATCGCTTATTATCGGACTTATACGATCGAAATTCATAAAAATAAGTAATTTTATTTATAAAATAATTTTATTAGAGAAAATAGAAATTTAAAACGATTTTTCGAAAACGATTATTAAAACCAATATTTGAAATTCCTTTATAATAGGAAATAAATCTATATTTATTTAAAAAAAAAAAATTTAAAAAAACACTATGTCATAATAATTTGAAATGTCCATGTATTTCAAAAATGGTTTAGTAAAAACCGTTCTCGAAAGCAATGAAAACTAAGAGGGATATCTCAAAACTGATAACTTGAATTCAATACGAATTCAATTCAAATTTAACCCAAAATCAATTCAAATTCCATTTACATTTGAATTTCAAATTCTCCAAATATAGATAGCCTACTAATAGGCATCATAGCTCTCAAAATATCTCAAAAATATTATCAAAACCGAAGAGAATGAGAGAAAAAACGAGGTAATACAATCCTAAGGTCAACGATTGTTGTTGCTGTGAAACCCGATTGCGGTCTCATCGAAATCCGAAACGCCGTCTTTTAAAGCCAATTTTGTTTTAAAGTTAAAACAATTTGATTCATTATCTATATTCACACAGATAGATAATTCACATCATCACAAATAGATAATCCACATTATCATCACAATTCAACCAAAGCACCCAATATCACAAATAAGCACATATCCCATATCAAAGATATCAAACAATTCAAGGCATTCAATAACATTCAGCCATCCATAAGCAAGATTAAACAATCACTCAATGACTAGTTAATTTAAAATAAAATAAAATAATTACTTCCATCGCTATAAATCCTGCATACTTAACCATTAATTAATTATAAACCAATTAATTAATCATCCTTTAATTATCCATCTTAATTAATCATCCTTGATTAATTGCTCTTCAATTACATTATGTAATTAACCCTTAATTAATTTACACAAATTAATTATCCTTAACCATTTACAATAATTAACCTTTAATTACTTTCATTAATTATATTAATTAATGCCCCTTCATTTACTTCCATTAATTAATTAACTATAATTAATTACATTGATGCTTAATTAATTACATTAATTAATTATACTTTAATTAATCACTTTCATTAATCAACCTTAATTAATTTGAAACAGTAATCAACTCTCCTGTAATTACTTACCTTAATTAATTAACTCCTTAATTATATTAATCCTTTGATTAATTACACTGATTAATTAATCCTTAATTACTTCCATTAATTAATTATCTATTAATTACATTAATAAATAATCCTTAATTAATTACTTTTATTAATTAATCACACTTTTAATTGATTACATTTAGTAAGTAATCTTAAATAAATCAAATTCATCAACTTAAATTAATCACATTAATTAATTAACTAAATTAATTACACAAAGTAATTAATCCTTAATTACTTACATTAAGTAATTATCCTCTAATCACTTCATTAAGTGATTTCTCTTTCATTAATTACATTCAGTAATTATCCATTAATTACTTCACTGAGTAATTATACTTAATTACATTCATTATGTAATTATACTTAATCAATCACAAGTGATTATCCTTAATGAATTAAAGTAGTTAATTTACTTAAATTAATCACATTAATTCAAATAATTATATTGAGTAATTAATCCCTTTAATTATTTCTGTTAATTAATTAACTATAATTAATTACCTTTAATTTACTTAGATTAATTAACCCTTAATTGATTAACTAATTAATTACTTTAAATTAATTACCTTAATTAATCATCTCATAATCACTAGTTAATGATTTTTAAATTAATTACAATCATTAACTATCTACTAATTACTTATACTAAGTAATTATCCTTTGATTATTTACATTAATTGATTAATCTTTATTAACTTCATTAAGTGATTAACTATTAAATTAATTTCACTAGTTAATTATTTTTAATTACTCCCATCTTTAATTGATTTTAAGATAACTTCCTTTGTCTTAATATATAACTTAATTAGAAAAATATTTAGGAATCAATTATGATTGAAAATGTATAATTTTTAACAAAATAGACTAAAGTATTTAAATTATCAATTATCATCTTTGAATTTGTTTGAAACTTGATTGATAAATTTTAAATAAATTCTTCTTCTTAGAAAACTTATTTATCAATTTCTTTAATAAGTTATTCATTTTTTTTAAAACATATTTACTTGGTTAATCATTATCCTTTGAATTTTAAATACATTTTAAAACTTAATTAATCATCTTTTAATAAAAACTGATTGTTTTAAATCTCTAAAACTTTAAAACTTATTTAAAAACTTCGAAACTTGTTTTTATTTTGCTTTTAAACTTTGAAACTTTGTAAAACTTTAGTTCTTAACATTTTAAACTAGGTTTCTAGCTTCTATAAATTTGTACATATTTACTAAAAAACTTAAAATCTGAAACAAAAATGACCGAGTCAAAACTTAAAATTTTCGAGCGAACCACGAGCAACCCTCGAGTAATTCACGCAAATTCACTCCCATCTCTCAACTTCAAGGCACACACGAAAAAAAACTTCGACCCATCCTGAGATGAGAGCTTCTTCCCTAAAATCAACCGCTAACCCAATACAATCGTACTACTGCACGTGCACAATGATCTGGATGTCGCTGCCACCTTGCCGACGATGCTCCCAAGTCGACGATCATCTCATCGTTACATACGAGGACCCAGGTCGATGCAAACGATAGATAAACGAAATGAACTTCCTTATTCAAAAATTCTGGAACCAACTTCTACTGAAAACCCTCAGTCGTTGACGATCCCCTCTACCAGAAATCCTGCCGCCATTATCCAAAGCATAGTTACGACACCATGCTTCAATCCCAATACATGTGAACGCTTACGATGATCTAACGACGTCGCTTGAAGCTCTCAAATAACCTCGACCAAAACAAGGCAACGAACCCTAGATCACCTTTTCCAAACAGCTCCGATTAACAGAAAAATCACAAACTATTTTCCTGAGACCCCCATGACACAACCTTCCTCTAGACCAAGACCGACCTCCCAAAACTTTTTCGTTCGACGGAATTTGATGAAAGTACCGATTCTCATCAACTCAAAAAAGCACAACAATTATTATCCTAAAAATCATGATTATACCACCTAAATTCATGATTTTCTACCATAAATACGATCATGCAATACAAATCTAAAATTGAATTGGTTGATTTTTAACATATATATATTTCACTGTTATTTCAAATTTTAAAATTATTTACTAAATTATAATTCCAAAAACCATTTTTATACTGGACACCATACTGTAACGAATATTTTTCATTCAAAAATTAAAGGCAAATATGGAATCAATTTAGAGAAATGAATTTTTAAAATCAAGCAGGAGCCCAGAATAGGAACAGAGAAGCAGATGTACAGATGTTTTCACAGATTCAACTTTATATATACATGCATTCACATCTCCATCATATAAACACTTTTAATCTATGTTATCGCAACATTTATTACTGATATCAATTATAACATCAGATTTAAAAAACTATTTTTAAAATAATATTTACTCACCTTAAAGAAAACAGAGGACAGTTTCTTGATTGTAGTTTCGAATTTGATCTGGAAAGTTGTATTTGATTTGCCAGATCTTGATGTTGAATTGCTTGTTAAATGTTGAATCTTTGGCTTGAAGCTTGTTGTTGAAATATAGTTGATTTTCTTTTGATAAATCTGAGGCTTAATTGCTTTATTTTATCTTAGGTTTTGAAGGCATGGGTTTGATCTTTTGAAAATGATGAACATGTTATTGAATTTGATTTAGTTTTTCTGGTTTGAGGAAGTATTGATTTTCAGATTTGTTTTGAGTAATTTGGTTTGAGTTTATCTTGGTTTTGAATTAAGGAAGATAAACATAAGTTAAATTTGTGATTTAATAAAAATAAAAGAAAATCAAAATTAAATTAAAAAAAGACACTTGTTAAAACACTTAACAATTTTCATTTGCATTCACTTACCATTTAACACTTGTTAAGCAAGCTTTTATAAATCTACAGTTGTCATTTAAATAATTAATATTTATTTTAATGTTAATAAAAAGCTTTATACTTAATTTATAAATTCTTATGTAAATGTATATATATACAGAAATTACTTTAAAGAAAATAAATCCAATTATGTATAAATAAAAGCTTATACATATTTTTTTTAAATCCATAATATTTTAAAATATCACCCTTTTTAATTTCAAAATTAAATCCAAATTTAGATTCAAATTACATTTTAAAAATCCATTTTAAAATCAACTTATATATACATATATATCAATACATTAAATTTGAAAATAACCAATTCTATTTTCTTTAAAATCTATTTATATCTATGTATAAAAATAACACATTATTATTATTGTTTGAAAATGACAAAATTTTCAATTTTAAAATAATTATAAAAGAGATTATCACATTATTATAAACTACTTATTTTACTAAATGTATTAATGAATCATATGTTTTATTTGTTTGTAAATTGTATTTTAAACTTTATATATTTCCAAATCATATTTATCAAGCAATATTTAAAAAGAAAATAAAACAAGCCTTTTTGTAAATAAACTAAAATATAATTTAAACAATTAAACATTTACCTTAAATATTTTTAAATTATATGGTTAACTATTTAAATAATCTTTGAAAAGTTTTATATTATATTTAATCTTAATTTCCAAACTACCAAAATATTAGAATTTGAAAACAAGATTTTATTTGTTAAATTCACCAAAGCTTTCTTATTTATAATATATACAAAAATATATATATACATACATTATAAATAGAAAACATTTTATTTGCTTTTAAAAGATAAAATTTACCAATTAAACATTAATTTGCTTTTAAAAAATAAACTTGCCAATTTAAACTTAAATTATAAAAGACAATTATCAAATCAATTTAATTATTAATACAGATTATTAAATTGATATTGTCCAAAATTCCGGGTTATCGCATTCCTTCCCCCTTAAATGAATTTCATCCCCGAAGTTTAAAGGCAATGATAATTTAATAATCTATCAACAATTTTAATTTTAAATTACAAGCATATATTATCTACCATGTGCTAACAGCCATTGCAACCAATTCACTCAATTAAACAAATCTAATGATCCGGACACAAAGTAGGATAGACCTCCAAGCACTATCTAGAGTTTCCTAGGTTTAAACACTGGAATACTCGCTCTACTGAATCCAAACAATCTACACTACTAAGCTAGAGAGCTCTTACTCATCTAGATCTACTAAACTGAACAAGTTATCAGATCACAGACAAGTCCTACTCAACTTCCAAATCCTCCAAACAGCTGGTTCCAAAACAAGTGATGGATCAAACACATTCTCCCTCAGAGACAATTGAAATACATCGAATCCCAATCTTCCCAATAGGTAATTCAACTTTGTAGACCAAAGCACTTATCCTTACAAGAACATAGAAAGATCCAATATACTTCGAAGCTAGCCTCCCAGCCTAACCAAATCTTATAACTCCTTTGACCGGAGAAAACTTATCTAAAATCAAATCTTCGACTTCGAAATCCAAATTCCTCCGACTCTTATCCATAAAACTCTTCTGACGATCCGGGCCGCCTTCATCCTTTCTGATCAACTAAACCTTCATTGATGCCTCTAGAAACAAACTAGACCAAAAGCTACCCAACAACATGATCATCTCAAGATCAACCAAAATCAAGAACACAAACTCTACTATCATCAGTAGAAAACTATCTTCTCCTATCCAGTAAAACAAAACAAGAGCACTCGCCAATCTCGCCTTCAGATCCTGTAGAACCCCTTTAATCCAAAACATTGCAAACTTCCAAGGAGTCTAGGGTTACTTCCACCCAAGAACAGCTGCAACCTCGCTTTCGCTGCACAACTCTGATCTGGAGCAGATGAGAATGCCAATGATGAACACAAGCACAGACTTGTCCAACATATCTCGGAAAACACGGTTCATCAGGTCCATAAAGATAAAACTCAGAAGTTCCACGAAATCCTGAGCTGCTTCACCAAACCCTCTCACTAGAAACAATCCTTCT
Source organism: Allium cepa (assembly GCA_030765085.1). NCBI lineage: Eukaryota > Viridiplantae > Streptophyta > Magnoliopsida > Asparagales > Amaryllidaceae > Allium > Allium cepa. The sequence goes on along the minus strand of CM060937.1, from coordinate 185,877,507 downwards.
ACATAACTGAACCATCAGTATCTCTTTTGGAATCCTAGTCAATACGAAAACTCTATCTCCAGATGCTAAGGCAAACCTTGACTTCTACGAAGACATCCAGAAAAATCTTTGACAACTCTGATAACTCCTACATCCCCTAGAGATGCCTCAATCCCAAGAAAGATTACCCAAGAGAACACTCAACTATCGCAAGTCACTTTTGCGATCAACCCAGACCAACTTCCTAAGATATTGTTCTCTCTTTACCAATCAGAATAGCTTATACTTATCTAGCCAATCCATCAAAGAAATGGATCCCCACTGCTGCTTCTGAACTCCACCTCTAGAAAACTGCTTAGCCAGATGACCTTCTTTTCGGCACATAGAACACCTCCGAGCTGCAATGCTGCCACAGATGCCTAAGACTTCCTATTCGAAGCTCTTTGAACACCAAAGCCAAACCATCCAATCCCACACAGAGCCTTGAGATGGGTAGACATCTCTTCAAGAAACTCGAGACTCAAACCAAACATAAACACCCTGCTAAACCTAGTCTCATCACCGATGCAGACACACTTCCTTAAACTTGCTCCAAAAGAAACATCTTCGGAAACATTCACAGTCACTACATCTCTCCATGCAGCTGCTTCTTCCTAAAGTTGCCACGATACCATTGTTATCCCGCTCTTTAGCGAGGCCGCGATACCAAAAGATCGATCGAAAACGGAGAACAGTTCGTCTCAGAGATTGGTCATACTTCGTTTCGCTATGGATATCGCTGAATTTTGTCCGAGTCCGAATTGTGCTACAATTATAGGACAAGACAAGAAAGACCATAGAAGCCTTCATCTCAAATTTCGAGTCAATCCGAGTTCATACGCTCAAGTTATGATTGATTCAACTTGAAGGGGAAAGCACTGGTTTCGAACCCATCGTGGTAGGTGTCTTCGAACCTATCGTCAAACACCATTCGAACTGATCACCTTCGAATCGATGGACTTCGAACCCATCGGAGTGCCTCGGTTCGAATCCATTAACCTCGAACCCATCTAGTTCATATCGGTGGGCCACATGTCCATGAAGGGGTTGCAAAGCTCGTATCCATCCAAAGAATTCTTGTTCGAATCCACTAAGCATCAGTTGTTTGAACCCGTTATTGGAGCCTTGTTCGAACCCATCTGTGAAGCTTCATTCGAATCCACTGGGTCAACTAGCCACGATGACATGTCATCCATCGGCTCGAATGCGCCGAGATACATGGAGTCGAAGAGGTCAACTCGGAGTGAAGACCGGATCGGTTCGAAGTTTGCGCTCCACGTCACCACGAAGGCGCGTGCCACCATCGATTCGAAACCATCGGTTCGAATGGATGGTTTCGAACCAAACAGCCACACAATGAACCCCATCTCGAATCCATCATATCTCTCAATCCACTGATCCAAATGCCACGAAATTTTCACAAAAGCTTGCATTCATGTCGAAGAATGTTCACACCAAATTTCACCCCGATTGGATGAATTCTTGGTCGGTTCGAACGGAGTTCGAACCAATGCCGAAGTGGGCCTTAATTTCCTGAGGCTGGACATGTGTCCCCCTCACGTGCCAAAAGTGGTCTCCCGAGTTTTTAGCGAAATATCAACAACCTACACCTATAAATAGAGCCCCAGAGCCAACAGAAAAAGGATCTTTCAACTCTCAAGCGCCCAGACTCTGCCGGATTGATATCTTCATCATCCTACATCGTATACTAGCTGTTGATTTCGAATTTTCAGTTGTAACATGCTGTTGCTTGCTGTAATCGCTTGTAAATGTTGAAAGAGAATCAATAAAATTGCTAAAACTTCACAGTGGACGTAGGCAACGTGCCGAACCACTATAAATCGATTGCCTTTGTCTTTATTTTACTGTTATTTGGAGTTTTTGTTAGATAATCCTCATTTTCAATTTATATTCTTCATCTATTATCTCTTCAAAAGACTCCCGAAGAGTGTTGTGCCCAATTTTGGTACAAACACTTTGGTGCTTTCACTGAGAGAACTCAGATTTTCTCCTGCTCGTTGGATCTGTCATCGATACCGGATTGAATAAATCTAAGAGAGAGATCCAGATCATAAAATCCAACTTCCTTCCCTTCTATTCAGATTTGCATAAAGTCTAGGAAAGGAATTCAACCTTCGAGATGGTTAGCACAAGAACCACCTCAAACGCTGTTAATCAAGAAGAACAAGATCGACAGAATCCTGTGCCGCCACCTCCATCTAATCAAGAAGTCGCTGGGCACTCGGAACCGTCCGGTCCGGTTACTCGACAGGAGTTGCAATTGCTACTCCAAGAGCTGACCCAGAGTCGACAGCAACTAGAAGAACAGCTACGCGCTAACGCTGAGCTAGTCAACAAGCTGGATCGCCAGAAACGAAAGAGATCCACGAGAGACCATGCTCCTCGCACCTCCAGTGTAAGTTCTTCATCTTCTGATTATCATAATCGGCCTCCACGACCTCGACTAGATGGGAGTCGCATCCCAGCTGCCGGAGATCAACCAACACTAACCGTTGGACAACTGAGGGTTGGTCCATCGACCGGTTTCCAAACCGAACCCTCCTCCCGAGGAGGTGCCATCCCTCACCACACTACAGAATACCGCACTACTAACATTGCGGTTGAGCCAGGGGTCGACATCCAAGATTAGCCGCACCAGCAACGTCGTCATAGCGGACGTACTCCTGAACCATACGTCCCAGAGGATTATGAACCAAGAAGGCAAGACTTAGACCGTCGACGATATCCGGTTCAAAACCAAAGTATGGAACGTGATCATACTCCGGCGCAAATGCCGGATCTTACAACTATGATACGTCAGATGATCCGTGAGAGCGAGGGATTCACAAATGACGATTGGGGAGTCTCCCGGAGCCATACTCCTTTTACGGACGATATCCTTACTGCCGAACCCCCACGGCGATTCCGAATGCCAACTCTACCCATGTACGAGGGAAACTCCGACCCCAATCAACACATTCCGAAATATGAATGGTCGATGACCGCTGCCAGAGCTGATGATGCAGTGAAATGTCGTAGTTTCCCCATATCCTTGGGGGGCATCGCTACCATGTGGTTCACTCGACTACCACCTCGATCCATCTCTTCATTCGACCAGTTGGCCACAAAATTCGTTGAACAGTTCCGCATGCACGTCGCAAGGCCCAAAGATGTCAACACATCTAGCGTCACTCAAGTTCCTGGGGAAATGCTCAGACGCTACTTAGAGAGATTCCATACTGTATGTGCGGAGATTAGTAATCCAAACGATAACTCCATCCTTATGGCGTTGACTAAGGGGATCGACCCCGATTCTGAATTTGGCAATTGGCTAGCTGGAAAACCACCTGCATCATTGGATAGTTTCCATGCCAAAGCAGCTCAATTCCTGAGACGGGAAGACGCGAAACAGTCTAGGAAGCAAACTAACGCAGGACCAAATGCGGAAGGGATCCAAAGCAATGTAGCGATCAAACAGTCCGGTGAAAGCTCCGGAAAAGTTCAGTTGAACATTAAAAATAAACAAGCTCGGCGAAGAGAGAGCGTGAATCAAACTAAAAAACAAGATCAAAATCGTGGCCGCAACGCAAGAATCCAATGTTTGACAGTTACACTCCTCTGAATACGTCACTAGAGGACTTGTATTTACAAACCTGTGACACAATTCAATATCAAAAACCTGCGCCAAGACCGTCGTCAGAGAGACAAATCCAGACGGGAAAGTTGTACAGGTTCCATGAAAGCTACGGGCACAATACGAACGAGTGTCGACACTTACAAGATCTCGTTGAAAAACTGATCAAAGAAAGGAAGCTGGAACAGTTTGTGCGGACACCGCAGCACAGAGAAGCGGGCCCATCAAATCAAAACAATGAACCCAATCGACCGAGACAGGAGGACTCGACTTGTCCCCGTGGAAGATTGGTGATAAGCGCCATCAGTGGCGGACCTACTTACTCAGGAGCCTGGAACGACGAAGATCCTCGTCACTATCACACATGATAGGCTCATTCAATCTATGAATACTTTGCAGTTTCCTTTACATTCTGAAATTTGAATTTGTAATAAGGCACTGACTTTGCCATATTTTCTTAGTTCAGCAATAAAATACTATCTCTTCAAGCTAGAGCTGTGGTTCACCGAATACGACATTCAACAATCACGACACACGAAGAGCTAAGTTCCATCAAACAATAAATTTATTCAAATAGTGAGTGACTGTGATATGACCGGCCACTCACTAAGTGAAACCCCAGCTCGGGGGCAAGCGAACACATCAAAGGCTGAACTGGACCGACACACGACAGTCCTACCAATAACTCATTCCTAGAGTGCGAACGGACTACGACTTCCCAGAGCGTGAATTGGAGTATAAACATTCCATAACTCGTTCCCAGAGCGCGAACGGACTCCAACTTTCCAGAGTGTGAATTGGAGTATAAACATTCGATAACTCGTTCCCGAAGTGCGAACGAACTCCAACTTCCCAAAGTGTGAGTCAGAGTATAAACATTAAACAATTCGTTCCCGGAGTGCGAACGGACTCCAACTTCCCAGAGTGTGAATTGGAGTATAAACATTCGATAACTCGTTCCCAGAGCGTGAACGGACTCCAACTTCCCAGAGCGTGAATTGGAGTATAAACATTCAATAACTCGTTCCCAGAGCGCGAACGGACTCCAACATCCTAGAGTGTGAATTGGAGTATAAACATTTAACAATTCGTTCCCGGAGTGCGAACGGACTCCAACTTCCCAGAGTGTGAATTGGAGTATAAACATTCGATAACTCGTTCCCAGAGCGTGAACGGACTCCAACTTCCCAGAGCGTGAATTGGAGTATAAACATTCAATAACTCGTTCCCAGAGCGCGAACGGACTCCAACTTCCCAGAGTGTGAATTGAAGTATAAACATTCGATAACTCGTTCCCGGAGTGCAAACGAACTCCAACTTCCCACAGTGTGAGTTGGAATATAAACATTCAACAATTCATTCCCGGAGTGCGAACGGACTCCAACTTCCCAGAGCGTAAATTGGAGTATAAACTTTCAATAACTCGTTCCCAGAGCGCGAACGGACTCCAACTTCCCAGTGTGTGAATCAGAGTATAAACATTCGATAACTCGTTCCCGGAGTGCGAACGAACTCCAACTTCCTAGAGTGCGAGTTGAAATATAAACATTCAACAATTCGTTCCCGGAGTGCGAACGGACTCCAACTTCCCAGAGTGTGAATTGAAGTATAAACATTCAACAATTCATTCCCGGAGCGCGAACGGACTCCGACTTCCCAGGACGTGAATTGGAGTATAAATATGGATTACAGGTTCCTGGAGCGCGAACCGAGGCATTTGTGCGAACTCCAACTTCGCAAAACGTGAATGGAGTATATACATAAATTGCAGGTTCCCGAAGCGTGAACCCAAACATACATGCTATCTCCAAATTCCCGGAGTGTGAATTGGGGCACAAATACCAAGTCAAAGTTCCCGGAGTGTGAACTAAATTATCAATACTAACTCCAAGTTCCCAGAGCGTGAAGTGGAGTATAAACATCAATTCCAGGTTCCCGGACCGCGAACCGCGTTACAAACATCGATAACTCTCAAATTCCTGGAAGTGCAAACTAAGTTATCGATCTCAAATTATCCTAATTCCCCATAATGCGGACTTAGGATTAAGATTTGCAACAAGTGTGATCAACCACCAAAAATACAAGTGCTGTTCCCCAAAACCGGGGGGCAAAAAAGCTAAGTGTTAATCACTGACCAAAGTGATACAACGTCTGAAGTTCAATTATTCATCGATCACAACTTGCGACCAAGATTCTCAGACTTGGCAAATAAAACGAACTCTACTTGACGGCAAAAATACCACAAGTACACCGGACTGAAAACAAAGCACTACAAACACTTGAGCACAAAAGAAATGAGAATTCAAACAAAGAAATTAAATTTTATTTCAACTAACTGGAGATAAGAACTTACATGCAAAAAAGTTCTTCAAAAAAAAAATCCCTACTAGTAAGGGCCGAACCTGCATCTATACACGGCCTACTAGCAAAAAATGTAAACAAGTACCTATCTACCAAAAAATCTGCTTAAACGGCCCATCTACTTCTTCTTTTTGGATCTACTTATTACCGGTTCGTCTTCGGACTCGCTGGAGACAGAGATCCTTCGTTTGGAGTGCTTCCTTTCCTGTGGCTGTTCTTCGGCTGTGGGCATAATGTCAATGTCCTCCTCAGAGCTCGAATCCACATGAAGGCTTTCCACCGGAGGAGTGGGAGGGACTGGATCCGTAACGAAAGATGGGATAGTGCCACCCGATGACACCATCCCTACAGGTGCTGAGCTATGAGCCGCCGTGCTGCCACCAATACTACCGCTTTGCCCCGCAGCCTCTATTTCGGCGTTGATCTCGGCCAGAATTTCCTCGTCATGAGTCGCTTGGGCCTGGCTGGGGGCATCCGCAGTCTGCATTGAAGAGCTAGAGGTTGGCGGGAGGTCACTAATGATGAACGGCAGGTCTGTGGAGAAGCCACCCTGCACACCGAGCTGCTCGCTCACCATTTGTTCATCAAGAGATAATCCGCTCCCTTGCGCCGCCTCAGTTGATACTACTGTTACGACAGTAGTCTCAGTGGTGATGGCCTTTACCCCCTTTTCTTGATTCTTGGGTCGCGACAATCGGCGCAACTCCAGTCACTAAGCAAAGATAAGAAGAAGTTATTAGTGACCGCTTCAAAACAAACGCTCTAACGAAAACACACTTGAGATATGTTCGGAGTACCTTCCTCAGTATGGCTTGCGGACGGCTGAGCGGCCTCAGAAGTATGCTCCTGAATAGGAGATAGTCGCGGCTGTTCTGGGTCGTAGGCTGGAACGGATTGGGAATCGACCGCAGATACAGGCTCTAACGGAGGTGGAGCAGTGAACTCAAAAACGGTAGCATGATGCTCAATACCTGATCCCTCCCCAACCTCCAGAGATCGACCACCAATCATTTCCCTCTCATGAACAATAATAGCGTCATGGAGGATCTTTTTCTCATCATATGTCAGCAACCGGTTTTCGAGTTCGAATCGGTCGACCGATTCATCCGGATGCGCTTCCTCTTCTTCCTCAACCAATCGATCCCAAGCGCTGCGGAGGTGTACCGGTTAATCTTGGAGCCAGGCCAAATTTCTGTGTCTCAACACATTGGCATTGTAAGTGATGAGCAAATCTTCAATATCGGCCTCCAGCCTGGCCTCCGCTTGTCGAACTATCTCCTTCGCCTCCGTCTCTACCGCCTGGACCTTGGCTACTGCCGCATCCCATTCAGTCCGGAGAATCACGACTTGTTCACACGCCTCTTGGGCTGTATTATTCGTATCATCCCTATCCTTGGCGATTTCGGCAAATTTGGACTTAAGCTCGTTTAACTCCTTCAGGGCTGCATCCCTCTCAGCAGTGACCAGGGTGTTTCGATGGCCCATATCCTCTACCGTGGCATAATGCTCACGTTTCATCCTATCCATCGTTGCTTGGGCTTTGTCGGCTTTTTTGGTAGCCTCCATTTCAGACTTCCGAGAAGATTCAGCCTCAGTGTTTAGCACCTCAATAATACGGCTCTTTTGAGCTAGCTCGGCCTGCAATCTCTCGATGGTGGCCCCACGCTCAAAGGCCAATGCCGACGCTTTGTCAGCTGCTTTCGACCACGCTTTGTGCTGAGCATAAAAATCGTGTACGTAGTCATGTACCAGCTGCTCAGCTTCCTCCGGGATCTTCTTTAAGTGTGGAGGAAAGATATAGTTGTCGAAGCAGATGTTTGGAAAATCTTTCTTTAGCTGAGCAAGCCTGATTGCTCCTTCCCCTGAAATTCCACGGGGGGCTGTTCTGTAACGGCAGTATTTATTGTTTCGCTCCTAGAACAGCGAGATTCATGCCTAGAAGATTGAGAGGCCGACATGTAATGTGAAGATTCAGAAGGACGACAGACATGAGCAGGAGGTTGTATGGTATCTCTGGGAGGAGGAGGAGTACGCGATCGAGATCGACGCTTATAACCTCTGTCTGTATCATATCTTTCTTGACCAGAGTACCCAGAGCGTCCCTGGTCGTAGTCTCTATCTCCTTCTCGTTTGTGCGAATCATAATATGAAGACTTGCGGGACTGTTGGAGACTCCCTAACATCGAACCTTGCCTAGACATAGTATCTGTAGAGAAAAATAAAATAGAATTAATCACTCTTCGGTACAGGTGGTTTATAGTCAAAGGTTATGCAGTGTTGTGAAATATGAATGAATGTGCAACCCCCCAACCAACCGGATGTGTCTGCCACACCAGTGGGAAAGACTCGCTCAAAACTAGAGTTTCTGAAAGCTCTTCCAATCCGACATCGTGCTGCAGGGACACATCGTCCAGAATTGGAATATCGGCGAGCCCTTCATAAAGATTTTCGGTTCTTGGAGGAGACATCTCCGAAATTCTAACTCCGGGAGAGGATCGGGCCGTGACAACCGATTTCCTTCTCCCCTTTTTAGTTGACGTAACGGCGGCTGCCTTGCCTTTTATCTGCTCCGCGACATCCTGAACTACATCCGTAGGTTCGGTCAACGGCTCATCATCGGTATGGGTTCTTTCAGAATCAGCCTCCTCAGCTATAACGACTTTGGGCTTCTTGTGCTGGACTCGTTTTTTCGAGACAGTCCTTAGTGCCCCGTCAAACTGTATGCTCTGCTCTCGTTCAATCAACTCGTAAGTCCGAAGAGTCCTATCCGTCAAGAGTAGCTCAATATCCCTATCTTCACCCGGGACTCCCCGGAGTATTCTTACTACCTCCCTAAATCGTTCACCTTCAGGTCGCTGAATCGTTGCTGTAAAAAGAAAAAATATAAGTTTCACTTTGACCGCAATTGCCTTAGTAATTACTTGATAACTCAGCTACACTCACGTCTGAATAACCATCGCCGAGCAAACCCTGGAGGACACCTGACATAGAACCATTCCGTCCTGTAATAACTCAACCTAGTCTAGGACCCAGTGACCACTTGGCAGTTCCTCACCGCTTCCAGAAATGTGAAGGAAGGGTAATCACCTCGAGTTTTGAAATTAAATAGATATCTGATCTCGGTCGGGATCGGTGGTCTATGAAGGTACTCCATGAAGACGATGAATAAACTATTCACGGAAGCATATCCGTTCGGGTGTAGTTGAGATAGAGCGATCATCAAAAAAGACAACACTTCCCTTATGTACTCGTTGAACGGAGGAAGCATCCCAGCCGCGCACGCGTGGCGATTAAATGCTGTATATCCCTCCGGCGTGTTGTGTGGTCTATCATTCGGCCCCGGCAATAACACGTCATCCAGTGACAGGCCGTGAAAGACGCATTGGGAAGTTCGTCCGGAGCTGGACCGATGATCTCAGGTTCAATATCTGGAACCTCTAGTCTCGGGGTGACTGTACTTTGAATCCCCTGCCGCTGTGAACTTGAAGGTTCCATAACTAGCTAACTCATGAGAAACCATCGTTAGACGACAAAGGAACCGTGCATTTCCCCAGTGTAAAGTGTATGAATGTATGTTGTACAGTGCCATGCATTACTTGGATAAGTGTCACAGAGTTAAAGGAAATATGCAAACGACAAAGCTAATTTCCCCAGTTATAATGACCGTCATCGCTGACCATCATCACTAAACCGTTTGTATGATGGAATTTGATTTGGATAGAAGTTGTTATGGTTCCATCGACGAGCTTCGAAAGGTGGTCAAGTATGCAGTGTGATTATCAAGTCCAAATATGCAAGGATGAAGCTCGCCAGAATTATGCTTAGAAAATGTCAAACTTTGGTATCCATCATAGAGGGTTCGAAGCGAACAAGGGGAACTCATTCGAACCCATCCTAACGTCACTTCGAACTGATGCAGAAAGGCGCGCTTCGAATTGATGATCAGGTGTCAAGTTCGAATCAATCAATGAAGGATGACTTCGAATCGATCCTTGGTTAACTGGTTCGAACTGATAAGGAAACTCTCAACTTAACATCCACCACATTCGAATCGATACCCTCCATAGCGATGCGAAGTTGAGAACTTCGAACCGATAGCTGAGGGATTCGAAACCATCGATTCGAATGGACCCATTAAAGATGGTCAATCGGTGCGAACTGCGTCACCCCCATAAAGTCATTCCAGGAATCGATGCGAAATCCAAGGGAAAATAACGTCGCCATCATCGATTCGAACTCGAGTCCATGAATCGATTTGAAGTCCTCCCTAACCAGACCTGGTTTTGCCAATTACCGGAGTGAGCAATCGATGAAGAAGAGATGGGCTCGGAGTAACTTTGCCGTTTGGATTCGAGGCTATTTACCTAATTTGAGTGATGGATTCGAGGAATTAGAGGCTTGGATCTTGAATGGTTCGAATACGTGACACAGTGCCTTCTTCTTTGAGGCTTCGAAACGATGCAGAGCACAAAAAACACAAGGCAAAAGTAAAAAGTAAAAAAAGTGAGACCCCCTGCTATTTATATGAGGCCTAGGAAGTGACCGGGCCGTTTCGTATCCCAGTTAACTCAACCGGTCACAACCGGTCCATTATCGTATCGATTCGAGGTCAACCTTCGAATCCATCGGCCTAGGACCCTATCGGTTCGAAGTTACCCTCGCACTTCATCGGTACGAAACACACAGCAGGGCGACGAGTTGCACCGATGCGAAACAAACAATGGGTACATCGGTTCGAAGCCCCTGCTCACATCAACAGATTCGCGACTCCATCCACAACCCATCGATACGAACGTCGATTTCGTATCCATCATTTCCTATCGATACGAGCTACTATTTCGTAACCGTCCTTTCACATCGGTTCGAATGTCAGTTTCGTACCCATCATAACACGAGTGTGCTCTACCCATACGAATGTAGATTTCGAACCCATCAATGCTCCAACACATCGTTTCGAAGTATTACATTCACACAACCCAAAGTCATTTCCTTCGACCTTCTATATCGGTTCAGGAGAGGATCGATACGAAGGGACTTTTTAAAACAACCATCATGCATTTTCTCAACTTAAATTTCCAAATCGGTTTAGGAGAGAATCGATAAGAAATTCAATAGCAAATCAAACTGACAACGACTCGTGGACGCACGACGTTAACAAGGGTCAAACGCACATATATGCATATATGTCGAACTAACATTCGACTTTAAACGTTTACAGGGATCGAATATTCATCTTTTTACAAATGCAACAGCCAATGGCTAAGCGCCATCATACAATAGTCAACCATATCAAAGCAAGGTTACAGCAATACAGGGTACGAGTCTCAACAAAAAAGAGAACAATGGTTATTCAGAGAGAAATTGCAGCTATTCAAAGCACGTCATGTTCCCACAAGACGTACTTTGGGGGGCAGAATGTTATCCCGCTCTTTGGCGAGGTCGCGATACCAAAAGATCGATCGAAAATGGAGAACAGTTCGTCTCAGAGATTGTTCATACTTCGTTTCGCTATGAATATCGCTGAATTTTGTCCGAGTCCGAATTGTGCTACAATTGATAGGACAAGACAAGAAAGACCATAAAAGCCTTCGTCTCAAATTTCGAGTCAATCCGAGTTCATACGCTCAAGTTATGATCGATTCAACTTGAAGGGGAAAGCACTGGTTTCGAACCCATCGTGGTAGGTGTCTTCGAACCCATCGTCAAATGCCATTCGAACCGATTACCTTCGAATCGATGGACATCGAACCCATCGGAGTGCCTCGGTTCGAATCCAGCAACCTCGAACCCATCTAGTCCGTATCCGTGGGCCACATGTCCATGGAGGGGTTGCAAAGCTTGTATCAATCCAAAGAATTCTTGTTCGAATCCACTAAGCATCAGTTGTTCGAACCCGTTATTAGAGCCTTGTTCGAACCCATCTGTGAAGCTTCATTTGAATCCACTGGGTCAACTAGCCACGAAGATGTGTCATCCATCGGTTCGAATGCGCTGAGATACATGGAGTCGAAGCGGTCAACTCGGAGTGAAGACCGGATCGGTTCGAAGTTTGCGCTCCACGTCACCACGAAGGCGCGTGCCACCATCGGTTCGAAACCATCGGTTCGAATGGATGGTTTCGACCCAAACAGCCACAAAATGAACCCCATCTCGAATCCATCATATCTCTCAATCCACTTATCCAAATGCCACGAAATTTTCGTAGAAGCTTGCATTCATGTCGAAGAATGTCCACACCAAATTTCACCCCGATTGGATGAATTCTTGGTCGGTTCGAATGGAGTTCGAACCGATGCCGAAGTGGGCCCAAATTTCCTGAGGCTGGACGTGTGGGCCCCCTCACATGCCAGAAGTGGTCTCCCGAGTTTTCAGCGAAATATCAGCAACCTACGCCTATAAATAGAGCCCCAGAGCCAACAGAAAAAGGATCCTTCAACTCTCAAGCGCCCAAACTCTACCGGATTGAGATCTTCATCATCCTACATCGTATACTAGCTGTTGATTTCGAATTTTCAGTTGTAACCTGCTGTTGCTTGCTGTAATCGCTTGTAAACGTTGAAAGAGAATCAATAAAATTGCTAAAACTTCACTGTGGACGTAGGCAACGTGCCGAACCACTATAAATCGCTTGCCTTTGTCTTTATTTTACTGTTATTTGGAGTTTTTGTTAGATAATCCTCATTTTCAATTCATATTCTTCATTTAATATCTCTTCAAAAGACTCCTGAAGAGTGTTGTGCCCAATTTTGGTACAAACAACCATCACTTGTTTCTGCTCATCCGACAGATCCAAACTCTCACTCATCCAAAGTTGCACTTCAAAGATGGACTCTAAATCTCAAAAAGCTTCCTTCAGAGATTTGTGAAATCCTTACTCCACATCAAAGCTCACTCGAGACAATGTTGGGTCTACATCATCGGCATATACACTTCCAAGCTCAACACTCGGAATACTACCATTGGTAGTCGTGCTATACACACCATTACCCTTCCTACCTTTGGAACTCATATTGGAAAACCCGAACGTGTAACCCAACAAATAGGGGGTGTGTGTGTGTATCAAAATTACAAATACGTCTCTTAAGAAAGAAATGACTTCAAGCCTAGGTATTCACTCAACCTAGCGCTTTGATACCAACTGTCACGACCCGCCTTTCATCTCCTAGAAAGACGCATCATTATTAGAAATAAAGATATAGAAGAAGAAAAGAAGGGAAAGAAGAAACTCAACAGCAATAGATACTCACAGCGGAATGAATGAAATATAATATATCACATAAGATATTACATAGTATCATATTACATCAGAGTTACACAACTTATACATCTCATATTAGACAGTTACAAACACCTGTCTATCATGCAACTCAAAATATCACAAAGATACAGGCACAAACACTAGCATAGCAGGACCATAATATATCTACACGCTGAAGCCTCCTGCTCCAAATCTCCTCCAGAATTCGTCAAAGCTAACCTGAATCCCTTGGCTACTTGTAAAAATTTGAGTACCCAAGAGTTTAATAAAATAAAAAATAAACTCTGATCAGACATGGGTCTGATGTCAGTAAACGGTTAAAGTTTCTTAACTTTGGAAAACCTTTGAAAACAAAAGGGATCTCGTAAGACTTCCCGCACATAAACACGGAAAAGTTTTTACCTTACGATTACCAAAACGTTTGATAGGAAATCCAGTGATATTATAATAGGGTCTAGGGTTTTCAAGTAAAATACAGAAATAATTGGAATGCTTACATCTCACGTTCCAACATAGTTGGGCACAACCAAAACGTATGGCACGTATTGGAGTTTGGATTCCATACAATGGCAGGGCTACTGGGGTACCGCCTGTCAAAATACGTGGCCTAGATTACCGTACCGAGGATCCACCCTGAATCCCCCGCAACACAAGGCTGGAATCATCCCTTACTGGATAGTCCCGAACAAGACAACCCCGCTATTTGTCGCGACCAACTGCCCACACAGCCGAATAAAAAGGGACCTCTAGACTGGGGAAATCTTTTCCTACTTGGGTGCTACCCACTTCGCCTTGCTGCAACTCCCCTGTTTTAGCCATTCCTAGTTATGAGGCTTGAGTCTATGATTACGTTATCAGAACACATCACTTAGAATGCTCATCGTCCACCTCAGAGTTAACGACAATAGCCCTTGCACTCTGAATCTTCATCTTCACTTGAGATTCACGACCTATCGTTTACTTTGGATCGATGTGGTTTTCGGATATCCAAATTTGGAAACCCGATCCCGGTCGCATCGAAATCCAAAAGGCGATCTTTTAAAGCCAAGTTGTTTTAAAGTTAAAACAATTTGATTCATTATCTATATTCACACACATAGATAATTCACATCATCACAAATAGATAATCCACATTATCATCACAATTCAACCAAAGCACCCAATATCACATGTAAGCACATATCCCATATCAGAGATATCAAACAATTCAAGACATTCAATAACATTCAGCCATCCATATGCAAGATTAAACAATCACTCAATGACTAATTAATTTAAAATAAATAAAATTAATTACTTCAATTACTATAAATCCTGCTTACTTAACCATTAATTAATTATAAACCAATTAATTAATCATCCATTTCCATCTTAATTAATCATCCTTTATTAATTGTTCTTCAATTACATTATGTAATTAACCCTTAATTAATTTACACAAATTAATTATCCTTAACCATTTATAGTAATTAACCTTTAATTACTTTCACTAATTATATTAATCAATGACCCTCCATTTACTTCCATTAATTAACTATAATTAACTACATTGATCCTTTATTAATTACATTAATCAATTATACTTTAATTAATCACTTTCATTAATCAACCTTAATTAATTATAAATAGTAATTAACTATCCTGTAATTACTTACCTTAACTAATTAACCCCTTAATTATATTAATCCTTTGATTAATTACATTGATTAATTAATCCTTAATTACTTTCATTAATTAATTATTTATTAATTACATTAATTAATAATCCTTAATTAATTAATTTCATTAATTAATCACACTTTTAACTTATTACATTTAGTAACTAATCTTATATAAATCACATTAATTAACTTAAATTAATCACGTTAATTAATTAACTAAATTAATTACACTAAGTAATTAATCCTTAATTACTTCCATTAAGTAATTATCCTCTAATTACTTCATTAAGTAATTTCTCTTTAATTAATTACATTCAGTAATTATCCATTAATTAATTCACTAAGTAATTATACTTAATTACTTTCATTAAGTAATTATACCTAATCAATCACAAGTGATTATCTTTAATTAATTAAAGTAGTTAATTTACTTAAATTAATCACATTAATTAAATTAATTATATTGAGTAATTAATCCCTTTAATTATTTCCATTAATTAATTAACTATAATTAATTACCTTTAATTCACTTAGATTAATTAACCCTTAATTAATTAACTAATTAATTATCTCAAATTAATTACCTTAATTAATCATCTCATAATCACTAGTTAATGATTTTTAAATTAATTACAATCGTTAACTATCCGCTAATTACTTATACTAAGTAATTATCCCTTGATTATTTACATTAATTAGTCAATCTTTATAAACTTCATTAAGTGATTAACTATTAAATTAATTTCACTAGTTAATTATTTTTAATTACTCCCATCTTTAATTGATTTTAAGATAACTTCCTTTGTCTTAATACATAACTTAACTAGAAAATATTTAAGAATCAATTATGATTGAAAATGTATAATTTAAAACAGAATAAAGTATTTAAATTATCAATTATCATCTTTGAATTTGTTTGAAAATTGATTAATAAATTTTAAATAATTCTTATTCTTAGAAAACTTAATTATCAATATCTTCAATAACTTATTCAATTTTTTTTAAAACATATTTACTTGGTTAATCATTCTCCTTTGAATTTTAAGTACATTTTTAAACTTAACTAATCATCTTTTTAATTAAAACTGGTTGTTTTAAATCTCTAAAACTTTAAAACTTATTTAGACACTTTGAAACTTGTTTTTATTTAACTTCGAAACTTTGTAAAACTTTAGTTCTTACCTTTTTAAACCAGGTTTCTAGCTTATCTAAATTTGTACATGTTTACTAAAAAACTTAAAATCTGGAAACAAAAACGACCGAGCCAAAAATTAAATTTTCGAGCGAACCCCGAGCAATCCTTGAGTAACTCACGCGAATTCACTCCCATCTCCCAGCTTTGAGTCACACAAGAAAAAAAAGTTCGGCCCACCCCGAGACAAAAGCTTCTTCCCCAAAATTAACAGCCAACCCAACATAGTCGTACACGTGCACGTGCATGATGATCTGGACATCGCTGCCACCTTGCCAACGACGCCCCTAAGTCGATGATCATCTAGTCGTTACATACGAGGACCCAGGTCGATGCAGAAGACAGACAAACGAAAATAAGCTTCCTCGTTCAAAAATTATGGAACCAACTTCGACCGAAAACCCTCAATCACCGACGATCCCCTCTACCAGAAATCCTACGGCCATTATCCAAAGCATCGTTACGTCACCATGCTTCAATCCCACTACATGCGAATGCCTCTGATGATCTACCGACGTCGCTTAAAGCTCTCGAATAACCTCGACCAAAACAAGACAACGAACCTTAGATCAGCTTTTCCAAACAAATCCGATCAACAGAAAAATCACAAACTATTTTTCCTGCGACCCCCATGACAACACCTTCCTCCAGAGCAAGACCGACCTCCCAATTTTTTTTTCATTCGACGAAATTGATAAGCGTACTGATTCTGATCAACTCAGAAATGCACAACATTTATTAACCT
This sequence comes from Allium cepa, assembly GCA_030765085.1. Taxonomy (NCBI): domain Eukaryota; kingdom Viridiplantae; phylum Streptophyta; class Magnoliopsida; order Asparagales; family Amaryllidaceae; genus Allium; species Allium cepa. The sequence continues at coordinate 185,860,638 of CM060937.1, read as the reverse complement.
AAAAATCATGATTATACCACCTAAATTCATGATTTTCTGCCATAAATATAATCATGCAATCCAAATCTAAAATTAAATTGGTTGATTTTTAACATACATATATATTTCACTGTTATTTCAAATTTTGAAATTATTTACTAAATTATAATTCCAGAAACCATTTTTACACTTGATATTATACTATAACATATATTTTTCAGTCAAAAATCAAAGGCAAATATGGATTCAATTTGGAGATATGAATTTTTAAAATCAAACAGGAGCCTAGAATAGGAACAGAGAAGCAGATGTACAGATGTTTTCAAAGATTCAACTTTATATATACATGCATCCACATCATCCATCATATAAACACTTCTAATCTATGTTACTGCAAAATTTATTACTGATATCAATTATAACATCAGATTTAAAAAACTATTTTTAAAATAATATTTACTCACCTGAAAGAAAACAGAGGACAGTTTCTTGATTGCAGTTTTGAATTTGATCTGGAAAGTTGTATTTGATTTGCCAGATCTTGATGTTGAATTGCTTGTTAAATGTTGAATCTTTAGCTTGAAGCTTGCTACTGAAATATAGTGGATTTGCTTTTGATAAATCTGAGGTTTGCTTGCTTTATTTTATCTCAGGTTTTGAAGGCATGATTTGATCTTTTGAAAATGATGAATAGGTTATTGAATTTGATTTAGTTTTACTAATTTGAGGAAGTGTTGGTTTTCAAACTTGTTTTGAGTAATTTGGTTTGAGTTTACTTTGGTTTTGAATTAAGGAAGATTGAAAAAGAGTGGAAGGTAAGAAGCATTGGTTTAAATAAGTTAAATTTGTGATTTAATAAAAATAAAAAAATCAAAATTAAATTAAACAAAACAAATGACACTTGTTAAAACACTTAACATTTGTCATTTTCATTCACTTACCATTTAACACTTGTTAAACAAGCTTTTATTAATCTACATTTGTCATTTAAGTAATTAATATTTATTTTAATGTTAATAAAAAGCTTTATACTTAATTTATAAATTCTTATGTAAATGTATATATGTATAGAAGTTACTTTAAATAAAATAAAACCAATTATATATAAATAAAAGCTTATACATATATTTTTAAAATCCATAATATTTTAATATATCACCCTTTTGAATTTCAAAATTAAATCCAAATTCAAATTCAAATTACATTTTAAAAATCCAATTTAAAATCAAATTATACACACACACACACACACGTGTATATCAAACATTAAATATGAAAATAACCAATTCTATTTTCTTTAAAATTTATTTATATCTATGTATAAAAATAACATATTATTATTATTTTTTGAAAATAACAAATTTGTTAATTTTAAAATAATTATAAAAGAGGTTTATCACATTATTATAAACTACTTATTTTACTAAATGTATTAATAAATCATAGGTTTTATATGTTTGTAAATTGTATTTTAAACTTTATATATTTCCAAATCATATTTATCAAGCAATATTTAAAAAGAAAATAAAACAAACCTTTTTGTTAATCTTATTTAATATGCTAAAATATAATTTAAACCATTAAAATTTTACCTTAAATATTTTAAAATTATATGGTTAACTATTTAAATAATCTTTGAAATTTTTTATATTATATTTAAGCATAATTTCCAAATTACCATAATATTAGAATTTGAAAACAAGATTTTATTTGTTAAATTCACCAAAGCTTTCTAATTTATAATATATACATATATATATATATATATTTATATATATACACACACACATTATAAATAGAAAACATTTTATTTGCTTTAAAAGATAAAATTTACCAATTAAATATTTATTTTCTTTTAAAAAAGTAAACTTGCCAATTTAAACTAAAATTATAAAAGAAAATTATCAAATTAATTTAATTATTAATACATATTATTAAATTGATATTGCCCAAAATTCTGGGTCATCACACAGCCTAAGTATTTTAGTGTTTGAAGGCATTATTCCCTGAAGATGAAGATGAAGACGGAGTTTTCTAAACTGTATATACTATTATTATTCAGCTGCATTATTTTGGTATTATAACGATCCAGAATTTCTGTCATTTGAAATTCATATATTTAATTGATTTTAAATATCAACAAGTAAAATTTATAAGTCGAATAATTTATTTTTTCCAATATCCGGATTTAATTGGATAATTAAATCGACAATTTAATATTTGAAATTACTAGAATAATTGGAAATTGGGTTTAATGAGATTAAAATTGATTTATAAAGTTATATAAAATCATATTGGAGTTAGAGCAATGTTTGTGAACTTTTAAAATTGAATTAAAAGTTAATTTGTGAAAATTGAATATTTTAATATTTAATCGCGTGGTTTTGACGAAACTAGTTCCATCGGATCCGTAATGTTATATTATTGTAAAATTTCAAATCTCGTGTCAATCGGATTTACGATTTGTCCGGGGCATAGAAATTTGTTTAATCGATTTAATTTAAATTTGATCGTTTATTACCGTAACTCGCATAGATGATCGAATTGGCTCTCGATACCTATTCCATTATGTCCGGAACGCGGAATAAACCCTAGAAACGCCGGTCACTACGCGAGATTTGGAGTTTGAAAAATCGAGTGAATAGTGTTTTGGCGAAATGTTCTATAACAGACCCACTCCATCTTCACTTTGCAACAAACCCTAAACCTAACTCTTCAGCCGCCATTAAAAATTTCTATGGCCGAAAATGCTTGATCTTTTCCCCTTAATTTCTTCAAATCCACACATCTATTCGATAAACTTACAACATGAAAAACGTAGAGCTCGAGATGATCTTTCAATCCGTACGGTTGTGATTAAAATTCGAGCGGTGGATTGTCGGCAATTGGAGTTGGAAGGCGGCGGGTTCGAGCACGTTTCTTGAGCAAGATAGGCGACCGAGCTCGCCTATACTTCGGTCATTGGTGGAGCACGCATTGGCGAGGTGAACGAAGATGCTCGATCGACTTATGGATCGTCGGTGGTGGTTGCGAAAATTATTTGTAAATGGCGGTCGTGGGTTCTCTTATGACCTAGGAAGAAACGTGATGGGAGAAGAAAGAAAGGGGCACGGTCCAGATTTCTTCAAGCAAATCTAATGGCCTAATTTACCAAGGTTTATGAAAAAGAAATAAAGGAAATGAAATTGAAATTATATTAATTGTGTAACTTTGTAATAATATAACTTTTCGATACGAGGTCGGAAAATTACGAAACATATTGCGTCGGGTTCGTTTTGTCGAACACTACGCAATGGAGCTGGTTTAGAGTCGTTTGGAGCTAGTGATAATTTCGGGCACGTTTAATATTATTTGAAATAAAACGCACGTTTAATTTTATTCGAAATAAAACGCTGGAACTGTTATCAGAAACTCAAGGCGAGAACTTCTCACTCAATCGAATTGTTTCCATTTAAATTTTAAATAGTTAGATTTAAAATTGCTTGACTGTGTGATTGGATGATAGTTATTATCTGTTGTATTGAAATAGACCCTATACGCCGCATATTAAGCGGAGGTTATTTATTAAACACATATACCGCGATAATTCCAACTTGATATGGAATTGGTATTATATATGTACTTGGAGTTGATTTCCTGCATTATATAGCGGATGAGATCCTATTGCGCCGCATAATAGCTGATAATATTTTATAAATCCCATATACCGCGATATTTCACCTCGAAGTGGAATTAGTATTGTGCTAACATCTTTGGATGCAGGGAAACATGTTGGAGGGATCCACTGGATTCCTCAAACATTTTAATTTATTTCATATGTTATGTGTTGGTTGATTTATAATCTGCGTGATTATCTTTGTGATTGAAATCGTTAAAGGCTAAATTTTAGCCAAATATAAATTGGTATCGTTAGATAACGAAAATAAGTAAAATGTGAATTTTCAAAATTTAAGTTGAAAATTTATAATTAAATTTACTTTTGAGAATCGTATAAATTTGAAGGAAGGAATTTTTAAAATGATAAATTTTATTTTTATCTTATTGAATATAATTCCAAAATATGAAAAAAAGGCTTAATAAATGGATTTTCGATAACATTATTCAAAGGTTGAAAATTTATTCAAAAAAATATGGATTTTAAAGAGTTGGAAAATAAAAGAATTTGTATTCTTTAAAAAGGAAATTATTTTGAAAAGAAATAAATTTATAAATCCATTTGGGAATTAATTTTGGTAATTGAAAATAGATCTTTTGGAAATCCATTTGGAAATTTATTTGGCGTTTTGAAATGAATTTGGAATCAATTTGGAAATTGATTTGGGGTTTAGTAGAAATTGATTTCAATTTGAAATTTGAATGAAATTCACTTAGTGTTTAATTTCTTGGAAAATCAATATGGAATTTGATTTGGAGTTTTTGGAAATCAATCGAAAACTGATTTGGCGTTGAAAGTGAATAATTGAAATCGATTTGAAAAATCATACAAAAAGTGAATATTTGGAAATGTAAATTCACGATGGAAATTTATAAGGGAATTTTTTTTAAAAATAAACACCGATTTATTTTCTATCATTTTCCACACGGGTAGCCTAGAGTCAGGTTATCAGGTTATTCTGGATTCAGAAGTGCTTTGTAGCTCAAGTGGCGAGCTGGATGGCGAGACGTATTACTAGCATATGATATTATCTTTCCACTGTAAATTCACTTGCATGGGCATGTTTGCATAACTGTCCACTGTTTTGTCGTGTTGTATATTATTGTTGTACACTCTGATGATGATGTGATGTAATGTAATAACTGAGATAGTTCTTTGTTTTAAAGATTATTAATTTATCTATTATATGTTGTTCCGCTGTGATATGTGAGATTCTGATTTTGTTTCTGTTCTGTTATCTTACTTCTTATATCTTTTTCTTCTACCTCTTCTTTTTAACCCTCATGGTTCGGTTTTTCGGCATTCGATTGTTCAACAATTGATACAGTGCACGTATTGATGTCGACTTTCGAAAGTCAAAGAATCGGGTCCTGATAGGTATGTTGTTGATTATACTCTAATTATGTTGTAAAAATTAAAATCAAATGTATATTGTAAACAGCTTTATGAACTCTTTATTTGTTTATTATATTTTGTCATTCCACTGCAAAATTCTGTGTTTGCTTTCCTTCTATTCTCTTATTTTCTTATTAAATCCTGTTGATAATCTGCCCTTTTGAATGGTTTGAGTTAGACACGTATGGTTTATTTTCGACTTAAATAATACAAAAATGTGGGTCGTCAAAGTAAACAAGTATTTGTTCTACTAAACACATGTCCAAGTGAATATAATAGCAGAATGGGTTTTTATTCTGCTTAAATAGATATCAACTTAATCTACTTGGTGAAATATTGTAGAACTATACTCTGTTCTACCAATAGACGTCAATTATAATTTAACTAGCAAAACGATGTTTTATTCTACTAAACAGATATCATTCGGTTTCATATCAATTATGGTTACTTAAGGGTAGTCTACAAGGAAATCTCTTGGATTTATAATATTTCTTTTTAATGAGAGTTGCTTTTGGACGAAATTGATCTTAAGAAATAAATTAGTTTAAAACTTTATAACTTCTATTTAATAATTAAATAACATTCAAACCCTTTATTTAAAATAATTAATCCTTTAATTGATAATTAGCCATAATTAACTATTAAATAAATAATTAAATAATAATTATCCCTTCCATAAATAATTAAATAAAAGTAATCTCTTAGTGAAGAATTAAACCATAATTTATCTTTAATTAATCATTAAATAATTATTCAAACCTTCATTAATAATTAAATTGATTTTAATCAAAAATTAATCAAATCTTAACTTAAATAGTAAATAACAAAAGCTTTTTTAATAAATAAATAAAAATTAACCATTAACTAATAATTAAATACTAATTAATCCGTAAATAAATTATTAATTAATAAGAAGTCTTTAATTTATTAACTAATTATAACTATCTTACATCAATTAATAATTAAGTATAAATTTCCTTTATTAACAAATGATTAAATACTGAGCTGTAACGACCCTCAAAAATTTATTTGTTTTGATAATATATTTAACTGAATTTTGTGAAATTTTAAATTATAAAAATTGGAAATAAAAAAATTGATATTTGGAATACGTCTAATTAAACATAGCAAATGGTAAATTTTCATCAGAAAATATGGAAGTTTTATTTTATTATGTGATTTTATTTCAATTCAAATCAGTTAAAAATTGATGATAATAAAATGTTTTCCAAACCTGAATATTTTTACATAATAAATTTGTAAATCATCTTCTGTGTGAGATGTCATATTTTATTTCTCCAAATTTGGACTGCTATTACTCCATTTATCTTATTTTCGACAAATTAGCAGCATTTTCGGTACCGAATATCGACTTTTGATCGGATGATTGTGCCATGGACATCTGTATACCGTTTTGATCGTCTCGACATGCAAATCTCTACGATATAATCGTTCTTGTGTTTCGGTGTTTGGGAGACGGCAAAATCTACGGAACAATTTCGTAATCGGTTTCGCATCCGAGTCTTTTGGTTCTCCGTGTCCTTCTATTTGCTCACCCGTGAAAAAAACCAACGAGCATTTGCATTTACCCTTCCCTAACAATCTCTAGACTTGCTACATACCAAAATTTTTATTTTGTTTCGGTTCTAAATTTTACATATATTTAATATAAAAAAACTATGGTACTTTCTTCGTTTAAATTTTTGATGCCATCTTCTTCCTTTTCCACACCTACCAAGATCCACCTTGTTTAACAATTGCTTGGCCTCTTACCCTCACCATGCGAACCACCCCTTTCTTCCATTTCAACCGATGTCGTGCTCCACCCAATCTCATGCCGTTAACCCATGCACCGCCTTCGCCCAACAATGCCTCGGCCGCCTTTTTGCACATAACCATGTCGGCAACCACGCCGACCTAGCCATCACCAGAGATCAACCTTCCACTTGCTCGGCCTCACTCGCCCATCTCCCATAGCCAGGCTCCCCCTTGCTTAGCCCATGTAGCCATCCCACATGCCTCAGCTCCACATAATAGCCACCACCCGAGCTTTATGAGAATGACCTCCTAGCACACCGGTCAATCTCCTACCTATCAGTACATGCCACAAACCCAGCTCGAACCCAAGCCATGACCTTCATCCCAGAGCGCCGATCTGGCCTTCCTTCCTCACTGCTCCTCTTTGATTGTTGGTAGCGTGCTCAGGCACTAGCCGTGCATTGTATGAGGTATATATACATATTTACATTTATTATTTATTAAGTTATACATTAGTTATATAAGTTTTAAGTGTTTATACATATGTATGTATGTATATGTTTTCAGATTTATTATGTATCATTGTATAAAAGTCTGTGTGTGTATATATATATATTATTAGCTGTTCATAATCTATAATTTATAAAAAGTTTAAAAATATATATGTTCTATGTTAAAAACAAGTCAGTTTAGATATATATACATTTGTATATATGAGTTTATAAGGTTTTGGTTGTAGATTTCTGGTACAATTAATAAATACATATGTATGTTATATTTTTTGTAAATCTTAGTACAACAACTTCTAGTTATTATATATATATATATATATATATACACACTAGTTTATATATATTATATAAGCATAAATTTTTATATATATGGTTTCAGTGTTCATTTTTTTATATAGCAGTAGTAGACGTGTCAGCAAGGTATATATGTTAGTATATTTCAGATGATCTACTTTTGTATATATAAGTTATAAGGTATTGTGTTTTACTTTTCATGCATTGATATATGGTACTGCATATATGTGCCGGCTAGATATAATATTATAAAAGTATTTATATAGGCATGTTTTACTATATATTTTATAGCATATATAGATCTGCTTGTTTATAGGTATTAGATTTGGATATTGTGTTGATTGATCGTATACACACATACACACATATATTTTAAATATGCCATTTCGTATTATATATATACACTTCACATTTAAATTATATACATGTTGTATTTGCCTGATGGGCCTTATATGTTATAGTAAAATTTTAACTTGTTTAAGTGTTGTATTTTTATAAGTTTTATATACATTAGGTATATATAAGTATATATATATTTTTGATTCCAAAGTATTTATGTATGTAAGTGTATAAATATATATATATATATATTATATATATATATATTATATAAGTCTTGTTATCGCTGGGTATGTATATATAAGTAATGGTTTCAATATATATATTGTGTGTGTGTGTGTATTTGACTCTAAAATATTTGAGTTTAGTTTAAAACAATGGATTTTTAAATGCATATATATGTTTACTTTAGAATTTGACTATATATATATATAGTTACATATAGTTATATATGCATAAGTTCGTTATACCAATTATCTTCATCGATCCAGTTCTGATTTAATTCGTTTATTCGTATTATCAGCTTGTCCGTCAAATTTGTACCAATTTAGCTTTGTTTCAGAAATCGTGCTTGGATTCTAACTCATTCTATTGTCAAATTTCTCTATCCTCGAAAGGTGGGCAATCACTCCGATTAACATTCTTATATTTATTAAATTTGATTTCAATTGAAACGATAATTGAAATATGATGTTGTTAGTTATTTACATTGATATATATGATGTTATCTGTATCTGTTCACCTATGACATCTGACACCATTATCTGTTATTTATGATATATGCCTGTTATATTATCATCATATCTATTATTACTTTGCAAGTTCCCTATTAGTACAGAACTCCCTAAGGGTTGAAATGATATATACTCGAACGATCTGTAGAATGTGAGAAAATCATTATGGGTGGAAATGATAAACCTGAGCGATTTTCATTGAATTGAATTTTGGATTACAAATTGAAATGATTTATACCCGTATATGTTTAAATTGCGGATTGAAATGATAAATATCTATATTACTTGACCATAGGATAAAAAATTACATACAGACACCGTTGGTCTATGTATAAATATTTTGAAAATGATTTCTATGGTTTTGGAAAAGAAATTTATGTTTCATAAATATTGATTTTAAGATATTATATATATATATATATATATTATAAAGTTTTAAAGTTTAGATTTTTAAATTTATATGGTTTGAAAATTTTATAGTTATAAGTTAATTTTGAAATTATAAATTTTAAGAAATTATTTATAATTTTCTATTTTTATAATACATAAACAGATTTAAATATATTAATAAATTTAATAAGATGTTTAAGTATTTATTTAAATTTATATTTCAAAAATAGATTTTATAATGATTTTTATAAGTAAAGGTTGGAAAGATAAATTTGAATTTATTTGAAATTGAATTTAATTAATAATTTAATTTAACTAAATCACTTTGAAACTTATTTAATTTGAGATTTTAAAGGGTATGATTTTATAACTTGATTTTGGTTTAAACTAATTAAATGAATATTTCAAATTTAAATAAATTGAAGGAACTATTTTGTGTATTGTAATTTGAAGCTTATTTAAATGATATTGGATTTTATTAAGTGAATATTTCAAGACTAAATAATAATGAAGTTAAATTAAGATACAGATGAAATTATAAAATTTAGTTTTGGAAATGTTGAATATTTAAAAGCTTTGAAATATATTGAAATTGGAATGGTGTATTTTGTGGTTCAAATCTGTATTTGAAATCGGTATAATTTAAAATGATTTATTGAGAAACTAAATTGAGTTGAAATTGATGAATGGAGATTTAACTAAATTTGAATTTTGGAATTTGAATTGATTTGGAATCGATTTGTGAAATTTAAGGAAGCTATTTTGTTATATATAGTGTTTTTAAATTATATTTAAAACTATTTATATATTTACTTTCTAAATCATTTTTAATATAAATCATTTTTAATATAAATTATTTTAATACTAATTATTTTATTATAAACTATTTTAACTTATAACTATTTTCAAATAGAATATCTTATTTTATAAACTATATTATATATATATAATATTATTAATATCTAAACTATTTAAAGGGAAGTGTTATGGTTTTTTATAGTGTTATGATTTCAAGTTGTTATGATTTCAAAGTAGTATGATTTTAAAGTGTTACGATTTCCAAGTGTTATAATTTCAAGTGTTGTGGTTTCGAAAGTATTATAACTTTGAAAGTACTATGAATTTTGAAATCGATATATTTTTAGTGGAAAATGATATCGCATTGATATGGCTTTGAAATGGAAATGATATTTTGGTTTTGAAGTGTAAACTATTTTAAAATGACCGCGGTGTTATAATAACGTTTGGTTGTTAAAGAGGCCGCGATCGGTTATTGCCATACTCTCTGCCAATGCCGAAAACCACTTTGACAAATGTGTATGCGGTGGAGATTCCAGAATGAAGTGGGATGGTGACGACGATCCTATATGAGGTATATACGTGGACCCTACTCCCATGAATTGGCATAAGGTGGCTAAAACATAAGCAATTGACGTGCCAAGTGAGGTAGCTCCTCCAATCGAACAAACTCCAACGTTTACCATTCCATTACTTTGTGATTCATTGGGTGCATCCTCAGATTTTTTAGGAGTGTGGCTCGAGGTGGGCGATTGCTGCGGCTCTGCGTTACCACCAGCCCGAAAGTGTAATTGATATATCTACCCTGGCATTGCCAAGTTGTGCCGTGTCACCTGCCATATCGAGACCACTACGAGTTTGTTTTGTGTCGTACCTATAGTGTGCCCTTTGATAGCTTCAATTTACGGGGTGTCATGGTATTGTATAGACTATGGCACTATAAAATGTGTTAAGGGGGATATGGGTAACGCTATAACGCTATTTTATTAGTTTACTTTACTATAGACATTATTATAATAACACATATAATAGTTTAACGGTTCCTTAAAGCATGGTTATCCTAAACATCCTTTGAGTTACTTGTATTTCAGTTGATATTTAACTTGAGTTGGATTTATTAATATAAGAATATTAATCCTAAATCGAGTGTTTTGTGTTTTGCTTTATGCTTGGGTCAGATTGAGTGTCACAACATTCGAGACTCACCTTTGGAGTTTGGAGCTTCTCTTGGAGATCCAAATATCGATTCAGCTTTCAGTTATTCAGTTGATTCCAATGATGTATTCAAATCTTGTATTTTTATATGTATTCGAGACTTTTATTGTATGTTGTTTAACTCTGATATATAATAGCTTCATGAACTACTATTCTTTTGTTTCCGCTATTGTTTGTATATTACTCTGTCCCTGTGATTCTATGATTTATTTATTTAGTGTAAATGCTGAGTTTTGCCAAATATAAATTAATAATATGATATTTTGAGTAATTTAAGTCCGACACATGCAAATGTGAATGGTTGAAAACATTGGGATGTTACAGTTGGTATCAGAGCTCTGATTTTAGGCAAAACTTAGCATATAAAGTAAATTTAATTGCAAAATCACTTACGTTCGAGTTTGAATTCCTTCCTCTGGATTCAGATTTTCTTTGAATTTTGGAACGTTCCCATCGGTTCTGAAATCCATCCTTATCCTTCCTATTCATATTCTTCTTAATTCTAGAGCATCCCATAGCTCCACTGAATGATTTGTAAAGGGGTGAAACTCCTTTACAACAGGCATTGATTAACTGGAGATTTCCATATCCTCGGTTTACGATGTTGTTATCTCTTGCTATGCCTGAACTTATCTCTTGTGATTGATCGATTTACCTCAGAATTCTACATCAAAATTATTCTTGAGGTCATGGTTTACTCGGTTAAGGTAACCCACGATTTATATTAATCTGTCCATCATCCTAGTTTGAAATTCAATTATCTTATCTCCCATTCAAGCCTATCTTCCTTGTTAGAATTCACATTGATTAGGGTCACCTTGAATTTGAATCTCTATCCCTATTTTGAACTCCATTATGGAATTATTAAGTGAGGGAGTGTATTTTAATAAAAAATATATTGTGTTGTTTGAGTTGTTAATGTTGATTTGGGGTTTTGATCGATTCGTCTGATCAACGTTATTGATAGGATTTCCAAAACACTTGAACAGAGCAAACTAACACAATATAGTTTTCTAATTTGGTAAAATGAAATAATTTTGTATGATTTTATTATATATATATAAGTATATTTTTTGAAATTAAATAGTTAAATAAATTAGATATTTAAAATGATAATATTTGATTTTCATTTATTGTTGTAAACCCTTGATTATTCTAACATATGAATAAATGGATTTATAAAGCTTGGTTATAAATTGATTTGGAAATTAAATGAATTCAGATTAAGAATTTGAGAATTTAAATTTTCGATGATTCCAAACTTTGGTTTTAAAGTTTTAAAATGTATATTATTTGAAGTATTTTCAAATAGTAATTATTCCAAAAGAATTTTAAATGTTTAAATCAGTGCTCTCCTCTTTTGTCGCTGGAAACTAATTTCGGTGATGATGGCCGCATCGTTGATATCCATTTTCGAGTTTCGATGTAGAGATACCAATTGGTAGCTTTGCTAAAATTTTGTTGTGAAAAATTGAAATTGACTTGAATTTCTGAACTGTGACTTGATTTATAATATATAGGTGTACGTTTATAGATTTATTTGAGAAAATAATACATTTATCTCTAAATGGTTTGAAGTAAATCGGAAATTTAACTCTTACATTTTGAATAAACATTTAGAATATGATAAAAATTAAATTGGGAAATTTTTTACTTGTATAATACTCAATTGCATTCTAATATAACTTACCTAAATTATTTAGAAGTTGAATAAGTAATTGAATAATATACATTATAAAATGATAGTAAGGTAATTTATAAATAAATTTGAGTGGTTAAAATAAGTTTTGATATACTAAACCTATGGGATAAGATATGTTACATGAGATAGGTTAAATAAATTTTGTTTTGAAAGAAACCTTTTGTAAGAAACATTAATAAAAATTGAAATTAAGTCAACTTAATGAAATACCTTGAATTAAATAAATTGTTGAATATTAATTAATTTAAAATTGAAATTTATATGGTTTTAAAATTAATTGTTGTGTTATGTATGTCAAATCTATTTTTCTTTCTGATTGGTTTTATTCTCCTATCTCTTTCCTTTTCGGGACGAAAAGTTTGAGTGGGGGAGAATGTAACGACCTATAAAAAATTATTTGTTTTAATATTATATTTAACTGAATTTTGTGAAATTTTAAAATATAAAAATTAGAAATAAAAAATGGATATTTGGAATACGTCTAATAAAACATAGCAAATGGTAACTTTTCATCAGAAAATTTGGAAGTTTATTTTATTATGTAATTTTATTTCAATTCAAATCAGTTAAAAATTAATGATGATAAAATGTTTTCCAAAACTAAATATTTTTACATAATAAATGTGTAAGTCATCTTCAGAGTGAGACGTCATATTTCGTTTCCCCAAATTTGGAATGCTACTGCTCCGTTTATCTTATTTTCGACAAATTAGCAGCATTTCCGGTACCGAATATCGACTTTTGATCGAATGATCGTGCCACGGACATCTGTATACTATTTTTTTCATCTCGACGTGCTAATCTCTATGGTATAATTGTTCATGTGTTTCAATGTTCGGGAGATGGTGAAATCTACGAAACAATTTCGTAATCGGTTTCGCATCCAGGTCTTTTAGTTCTTTGTGTCCTTTTATTTGCTCACCTGTGAAAAAAGCCAACGGGCATTTTCATTTACCCTTCCCAAACAATCTCTAGACTTTCTACATTCCTAAAATTTCATTTTGTTTCGGTTCTCAGTTTCACATATATTTAATAGAAAAAAAAACTACGGTACTTTGTTTGTTTAAAAGTCTGATGCCATCTTCTTTTTCCACACATACCAAGGTCCACCTTGTTTAACTATTGCTTGGCCACTTCCCTTCACCACGCGAACCACCCCATTCTTCCACTTCAACCGATGTCATGCTTCATCCAATCTCATGCCATCAACCCATGCACTGCCTTTGCCCAACAGTGCCTCGGTCGCCTTTTTGTACCTAACCACGTCGGCAACCACGCTGACCCACCAATCACCATAGATCAACCTTACACTTGCTCGGTCTCGCTCGCCCATCTCTCATAGCCAAGCTCCTCCTTGCTTAGCCCTTGTAGCCACCCCATATGCCTCAGCTCTACATAGCAGCCACCACTCAAGCTTCATAGCAGGACCTCCTAGCACACTGGTCAATCTTCTACCCACTAGCATACCCCACAACCGAGCAGCCTTCCAGCTTGAACCCAAGCCGTGGCCTTCATCTCGGAGCACCGATCTAGCCTTCTTTCCTCACTGCTCCTCTTTGATTGTTGGCAACGTGCTCAGGCACTAGCCGTGCATTGTGTGAGGTATATATATATATATTTATATATATGATTTATTAAGTTATACATTAGTTGTATATGTTTCAAGTGTTATATATATATATATATATATATATGTTTTCAAATTTATTGTGTATCGTTGTATAAAAATCTATACAAATATATATATTCTGTTAGTTATTTAAATTCAATAAGTTGTAAATAGGTTGTAAAAATGTATGTTCTATGTTATATACAAGTCAGTTTAGATATATATACATTTGTATATATGATTTATAAGGTTTTGGTTGTAGATTTCCAATATAATTAATATATACATATTTTTATATTATATTTTCTGTAAATTTTAGTACAGCAACTGCTAGTTATTATATATATATATATTAGTTTATATATATTATATAAGCATATATTTTTACATATATGGTTTATATAAGCATATATTTTTATATATATGGTTTCGGTGTTCTTTTTCTATATAGCAGTAGTAGACATGTCAACAAGGTATATATGTCAGTATATTTCAAATGATCTTCTTTTGTATATATAAGTTATAAGGTATTGTGTTTTACTTTTCATGTATTGATGTATGGTACTTCATATATAGGCTGGCTAGGTATAATATTATAAAAGTATTTATATAAGCATGTTTTACTGTATATTTTATAGCATATATAGATCTGCTTGTTTATATGTATTAGTTTTGGATACTACGTTGATTGACCGTATGTGTGTGTGTATATGTATTTCATATTATATATATACTTGACATCTAAATTATACACATGTTGTATTTTCCTAATGGGCCTTATATGTTATAGTAAAATTTTAACTTGTTTAAGTGTTGTATTTTTATAAGTCTTATATGCATTAGTGATGTATTAGTATATATCTATTTTTGATTCCAAAGTATTTATTTATGTAAGTTTATAAATATAGATTTATATATATATTAGTTTTATATATAAGTGATGTTATGGCTAGGTATGTATATATAAGTAATGGTTTCAACATATATTGTGTGTGTATGTGTGTGTATGTGTATGTGTGTGTGTGTGTATTTGATTGTAAAATATTTGAGTTTTAGTTTAAAACAATGGATTTTGAAATGTATATATATTACTTTAGAATCTGATTTTATATATATAGTTATGTATAGTTATATATATATATATATATATATATATATATATATATATAAGTTCATTATACCAATTATCTTCATCGATCCAGTTCTGATTTAATTCATCTATTCGTATTATCAGGTTGTCAGTCAAATTCATGCCAATTTAGCTTTGTTTCGGAATTTGTTATTGGATTCATAACTCATTCTATTGTAAAATTTCTCTAGCCTCGAAAGGTGAGTTATCGCTCACGATTAACATTCTTATATTTATTAAATTTAATTTCAATTGAAACGACAATTGAAATATACTATTGTTAAATAGTTACATTTGATATATATGCTGTTATCTGTATTTGTTCACCTGTGACATCTGACACCATTATCTGTTACTTATGATATATGTCTGTTATATTATTATCATATCTGTTATCACGCTGTAAGTTTCCTGTTAGTATACAATTCCCTACGGGTTGAAATGATACATACACGAACGATCTATAGAATAGGAGAAAATAGTTATGGGTTGAAATGATAAACCCAAGGATTTTCATTGAATTGAATTTGGGATTACGGGTTGAAATGACATATAATCTTATATATTTAAATTGTGGATTGAAATGACAAATATCCATATCACTGACCGTAGGATAGAAAATTATATACAAACACCGTTGGTCTATATATAAATATTTTGAAAATTATTTCTATGGTTTTGGAAAAGAAATTTATGGTTAATAAATATTGATTTTAAGATATTATATATATATATATATATATTATAATGTTTTAAAGTTCAGATTTTTAGGTTTATATGCTCTGAAAATTCTATAGTTATAAGTTAATTTTGAAATTATAAATTTTAATAATTTATTTATACTTTTCTATTTTTAGAATATATAAATAGATTTAAATATCTTAATAAATTTAATAAGATGTTTAAGTATTTATTTAAATTTATATTTTAAAAATAGATTTTATAATGATTTTTTATAAATTAAGGTTAGAAAGATAAATTTGAATTTATTTGTATTTAATTAAGAATTTAATTAAATCGATTTGAAAATTATTTAATTTGAGATTTTAAAGGGTATGATTTTATAACTTGATTTTGGTTTAAAGCAATTAAATGAATATTTCAAGTTCAAATAAATTTAAGGAAATATTTAGTTTATTGTAATTTGAGGCTAATTTAAATGATATTGGATTTTATTAAGTGAATATTTCAAAACCAAATAATAATGAAGTTAAATTAAGATATATATGAAATTATCAAATTTAGTTTTGGAAATGTTGAATATTTAAAAGCTTTGAAATATACTGAAATTGGAATGGTGTATTTTATGGTTCAAATCTGTATTTGAAATCAATATAATTTGAAATGATTTATTGAGAAACTGAATTGAGTTGAAATTAATGAATGGAGATTTAATTAAATTTGAATTTTGGAATTTGAGTTGATTTGGAATCGATTTGTGACATTTGAGGAAGTTATTTTGTTATATAAAGAATTATATTTAAAATATTTATATATTTGCTTTATAAATCATTTTTAGTATAAAATATTTTAATACTAATTATTTTATTATAAACTACTTTAACTAATAACTATTTTCAAATAGACTATTTTATTTTATAAACTATTTTACTACATATATACTATTATTAATATCTAAACTGTTTAAAGGAAAGTGTTATGATTTTTCAAAGTGTTGTGATTTCATCGTATTATGATTTCAAAGTAGTATGCTTTCAAAGTGTTATGATTTCCAAGTGTTATAATTTCAAGTGTTGTGGTTTCAAATGTATTATAATTTTGAAAGTGCTATGATTTTTGAAATTGATATATTTGAAGTGGAAACTGATATCTTATTGATATGGTTTTGAAATGGAAATGATATTTTGGTTTTAAAGTGTAAACTATTTTGAAATGGCCGCGATGTTATAATAACCTTTGGTTGTTAAAGAGACCGGGATTGGTTATTGTCATACTCTCTGCCAATACCGAAAACCACTTTAACAACTGTGTACACGGTTGAGATTCTAGAATGAAGCAGGATGGAGGCAACGATCCTAAATGAGGTATAAACGTGGACCTGACTCCCGTAAGTTGGCATAAGGTGGCTAAAACAAAAGAAATTGATGGGCCAAGTGAGGTAGCTCCTCCGATCGGTCTCACTCCATCGTTTACCATTCTATTACTTTATGATTGATTGGGCGCATCCTCAGAATTTTTTTTTAGGAGTGTGGCTCGAGGTGGGCGATTGCTGCGGCTCTGCGTTACCACCAGCCCGAAAGTGTAATTGATATATCTACCATGGCATTGCCTAGTTGTGCTGTGTCACCAACCATATCAAGACCACTATGAGTTTGTTTTGTGTCGTACCTATGGAGTGCCCTCTAATAGCTCTAGCTTACGGGGTATCATGGTATTGTATAGAATATGGCACTATAAAATGTGTTTAAGGGGGATATGGGTAACCCCTCAATGCTATTTTAATAGATTACTTTACTATAGATGTTATTATAATAACATATATTACTACATCGTAGATAGTTTAACGGATCCTTAGAGGATGGTTATCCCAAACCTCCTTTGAGTTACTTGTATTTCAGTTGATATTTCACTTGAGTTGGATTTATTGATATAAGAATGTTAATCCTGACTCGAGTGTTTTGTGTTTTTCTTTACACTTGGGTCAGACTTAGTGTCACATCGTTCGAGACACACCTTTGGAGTTTGGAGTTTCGCTTGGAGATCCAACTATCGATTCAGCTTTCAATTATTTGGTTGATTCTAGTGATGTATTCAGGTCTTGTATTTTTCTGTGTATTCAAGATTTTTATTGTATCGTGTTTAACTTTGATATATATATATATAGTTGCTTCATGAACTATTATTCTTTTGTTTCCGCTACTTAGTTTTATATTACTCTATGTCATTTGATTCTGTGATTTATTTATTTACCATATATGTTGAGTTTTGCCAAATGTAAATTAACAGTCTGATATTTTGAGCAATTTAAGTCCGACATATGCGGATGCCAATGGTTGAAAACATCAAGATGTTACAGTTGGTATCAGAGCTCTGGTTTTAGGCAAAACTCAACATATAAAGTAAATTCAATTACGAAATCACTTTAGTTCAAGCTTGAATTCCTTCCTCTTGATTCAGATTTTCTTTGAATTTTGGAATGTTCACTTCGGTTCTGAAATCCATCCTTATCCTTCCTGTTCGTATTCTTCTTAATTCTGGAGCATCCCATGGCTCCACTGAATGATTTGTAAAGGGGTGAAACTCCTTTACAGCAGGCATTGATTCACTGGAGATTTCCGTATCCTCGGTTTACAATGCTGTTATCTCTTGCTATGCCTGAATCCTATCTCTTGTGATCGAGTATCGATTTACCTCAGAACTCTACATCAATATTATTCTTGAGGTCATGGTTTACTCGGTTAAGGTAACCCACGATTTATATTAATCTATCCATCTTCCTAGTTTGAAATTCAATTATCTTATCTCCCATTTAAGCCTGTCTTCTTTATTAGAATTCGCTTTGATTAGGGTCACCTTGAATTTGAATCTCTATCCCTATTTTGAAATCCATTCTGGAATTATTGAGTGAGGGAGTGTACTTTAATAAAAATTATATTGTGTTGTTTGAGTTGTTAATGTTGATTTGGGGTTTCGATTGATTTGTCTGATCAACGCTATCGATAGGATTTCCAAAACACTTGAACAAAGCAAACTGACACAATATTGTTTTCAAATTTGGTAAAATGAAATAATTTTGTATGATTACATATATATATATATATATTCTGAAATTAAATAGTTAAATAAATTGGATGTTTAAAATGATAATATTTGATTTTCACTTATTGTTGTAAACACTTGATTATTCTAACATATAAATAAATGGAATTAAAAAGCTTGGTTATAAATTGATTTGGAATTTAAATGAATTTAAATTTAGAATTTGAGAATTTAAATTTCCGGTGATTCCAAATTTTGGTTTTAAAGTTTTAAAATGTATATTATTTGAAGTATATTCTAATAGTAATTGTTTCCAAAAGAATTTTAAATGTTTAAGTCAGTGCTCTCATCTTTTGTCGCTGGAAAATAATTTCGATGATGATGGCCGCATCATCGACATTCATTTTCGAGTTTCGAAGTAGAGAGACCAATTGGTAGCCTTGCTAAAATTTTGTTGTGAAAAAAACTGAATTTGACTTGAATTTCTAAAGTGTGACTTGATTTATAATATATATAGGTACACATTTATAGATTTGATTTGAGAATATAATTCATTTATCTCTAAATGGTTTGAAGTAAATCGGAAATTTGACTCTTAAATTTTGAAAAATATTTAAAACTTGAAAAAAATTAAATTGGAATATTTTTTACTTGTATAGCACTCAATTGCGTTCCAATATAACTTACCTAAATTATTCAGAAGTTGAATATGTAACTGAATAATATACATTATAAAATGATAGTAAAGGAATTTATAAATAAATTTGAGTGGTTAAAATAAGTTTCAACACATTAAACCTATGGGATAAGATATGTTAAATGACATGGGTTAAATAAATTTTTTTTTTGAAAAAAACTTTTGTAACAAACATTAATAAAAATTGAAATTAAATCAACTTAATGAAATACCTTGAATTAAAATAAATTGTCAAATATTAATTAATTTAAAACTGAAATTTATATGGTTTTAAACTTAAATGTTGTGATATGCAATTCAAATATATTTTTCTTTCTAGTTGGTTCTATTCTCCTATATCGTACCTTTTCGAAGACGAAAAATTTTAAGTGGGGGAGAGTGCAACAAACCATAAAAATTTATTTGTTTTAATAATATATTTAACTGAATTTTGTGAAATTTTGAATTATAAAAATTGGGAATAAAAAAATTGATATTTGGAATACGTCTAATTAAATATAGAAAATGGTAGATTTTCATCAAAAAATATGGAAGTTTATTTTATTGTGTGATTTTATTTCAATTCAAATCAGTTAAAAATTGATGATAATAAAATGTTTTCCAAACCTGAATATTTTTATATAATAAGTTTGTAAATCATCTTCTGAGTCAAACGTCATATTTCATTTCTCCAAATTTGGACTGCTATTGCTCCGTTTATCTTATTTTCGACGAATTAGCAGCATTTCCGGTACCGAATATTGACTTTTGATTGGATGATCATGCCACGGAAGTAACGTACGCGATTTTTCGTTGCCAAAAAACCGAATAGTTAGGGTTTTAAGAAAAAGAAAGAGACAGAAGGGGAGAGAAAAAGATAGAAAATAGAGAGAAAAGAAAATAGAACGGAACAGAAAACAGCAGAACAATATCAGAATCTCACAATCGCAGCGGAACAACATATAATAGATAAATGAATAATCTTTAAACAAGAACCATATCTGTTATTACATTACATCACATTTCATTACATCTTCAGAGTGTACAACAACAACAACAAACAACGAAAAAAGAAATACTATATACTAGTAATACGCCATGCCATCCAGCTTGCCTCCTGCAACTCCAGAATATCCAGAATATCCTGATAAACCTTAACTCTTGACTGCCCGTGTGGAAATTGGTGGGCACCCAGAGTTTAGGAAGGAAAACAATAAACTCCGAGTCAGTCATGTGACTGGTGTGAGAACTCAAAATAGTTTATTTATCTTTAAAATCAAAATAGAGGAATATTTTTAAATTCAATTCGAAATGCTCTTTTAAAAATGAGACTACCATAAGACCTCCCGCCACACACACAATGCAAACGCAGACTTGGAGGAGATTTCTTCTTATGTTAGTCAAAGATGCTTGATACGCATTAAAAAGAAACATTTGATATTATTATTAGTGCATAGTGTAGGAAACATTTCGAAAGTAGAATATAAATCTTAGCCAACATAGGTACCATTATAGTATGCTTACTATAGCTACCATATTAAATGGCAGGTTCTACAACTAAAACCGTACAAGTCTCGTATTGTTTCTTTGGTCCAACAAATGGTCAGGCCAAGAAACTTCCCATTGCCACATGAGAACGCCTCTGGAAGGATGTCCCCGAGAACCTAACCGAATCTCTGCCAGCGCAAGGCCGGGTTACCTTTCAAACTAGGTAACAACTGATACGACTATGCCATCCCCCGGTCCTTTGGGACCTTTAACCGAGCGCTCGTCATCAACATCACACAATCATAAATAAAGTGTTTCAACATGAGTAAGTATCTGGGCTCCATACCATGATACCACCCTTTTCCAGAAGGAAATGCACATACCCTAAAGGGAGCTACCCCTCATAACCTTGCCGCATCTTTCCTGTTTTGACCATTCCGGGGTGTGACGCTCGACGAAGTCTCGTCCATAAAAACATACTTTATACAAAACCATGCTTTGGGTCAACAAATGATAATAGAAATGATCACCAAGATAGACGATCAAACAAATGATCCTATCACAAATGATCAACACAATGATCATTTCACAGCAACACTCAGCATGTCGCATTACCAAATTGGGAATATATCGCTAATAACCTTCAACTACATAACCTCTGAGCTCGTACGTCTCAGAGAAGGGTGTTAAGCTAAAAGAATAAATTCTCCGCCACCAACAGAAATATATTTGAAAGAAATCTGCTTTATATCTCAATTTGTAATGTCAGACATACAATCCATACAAGTCTGTTCCGGGCTCGAACAGAACCGAAGGCACTTACAAAGAAGTCCTTGCAATCCGGATAATCTCTAATCACGTCCGGACTTCCCATCACATAGGGAGTCTCTATACCGTAGCTACTCAGTGCAAAGACAATCGACGAGTTGTCCTTTCGCTTTCAAAAATATCCGGTCTTCAACACCGGTCATCAATGCTATCCATTTCGTTGTATCACTATTCGGAATGGGTAATCCGAATAACGAGCGCAAAAATTTAAAAATAAGTGTAGCATTCAAATTCAGCAAAACACAACAAATACCTTTCAAAGGTAAATATTGATAGTCGGTTATTGAACTATCAATGGATATGCACACATCACCAGATTCCAAATAATTTTCCAAATAATTTATTTCCCAAAAATATCTTTACAAGATAAATAATTTTCATACCTCAAAAATAAATCAATATTTATTTTTAAACGAATTCCACTTTCTTTTATAAATTCCATAGTGAATTTTCATTCCAAAATATCCATGCATATACAATTTCAATTATTCATTTCAATTTATCTTCAAAAAGATAAATTCTCAAAATATTCACTTTATATTGGAAAACATTTCCATACTTACTTATTAAGTAATTCTCAAATCCATTTATTTTCAACTCTTGGAAAATATTCAATATACTTGAATCGAAATTAAGTATATAGTTCATTCTTTAAGGAAATCATTCTCTTAACCATATTTATTTAGGCCAAAACGAATGTTGCGTAAAACATCGTTACGACAACCCAAAATCACTAGTATAGGGATTCGAAATTAAAATAGATATATAAATCCCAATACTATACAAAACATTTCCTTTCGGAAATCATTTGTAACGACCCAGGATTTTTAGTAATTAAAAATTGAATATTTAATTAATTTTAAATATTAATAAGTGAAATTTATAAGTCGAATAAATTTTATTTCGAATTATTGGATTTAATTGAATAATTAAATCGATAATTTAATATGTTAAATTATGGAAATAATTAAAAATCGAGTTAAATATGATTGAAAATGATTTGTAAAATTTTATTTTATCATATTGAAGTTAGAACGATATTTTAGAACTTTTAAAATCGAATTAAAAGTTTATTTGTGAAGATTGAATATTTTAATATTTAATCGACTAGTGAAATTAGCCAATTTTCGAACAGTCTCAGAATTGGACGAGACCAGTTCCATTGGATCCGTAATAGTTAATTATTACCGGATTTCAATTTTCGTAGCAATCGGAGTTATCGTTTGACCGTGGCAGCTCGAAACGCATCGAATTATTTTTAATTTTAATTTGGCGAGTTAAAATAGCCATTTTTCAAAAAGTCTCGAATTTCGACGAAACCAGTTTCATCGGATCCGTAATGTGATATTATTATAAGGTTTTAAATTTCGTGTCAATTGGATTTACCGTTTGTCCGATACAAATTAAAACGCCTAGAAAATCGTTTGAATCGGTTTAATTTAAATTGAACGTTTATAGCCATAACTCGCACAGATGCTCGAATTAGCTTTCGAATCCTGTTCCATTGTGTCCGGAACGCGGGGTAAACCCTAGAAACGTCGGTCACTGCGCGTAAATCGGAGTTTGGAATTCCCGGATGAATAGTGTCGTTCGTTTTCCTATAAATAGCCTCCTCTCTCTCACAAATAAAAAAAAAAAATTAAACCCTAATTCTAAAAGGCAGCCGCCACCAACAAATGAAGGGCCGAAATTATCTCAACTTCATCCCCAAATTTCTTCAAATCCATCAAGTAATTCAAGAAACTCTCTAAATGAAAGTTGTAGAGCGTCTCGAACTCTACATATTCAACGGTGGAGATCGAGATTGGAGCTATGGATCAACGGGAAAATGGAGATGAAGATGCACGGTTGCGCACGCATTTCGAGGCTGTAGGGGGGGCCGAGCTCACCCATGTTCCAGCCGTAGATAGCTCTTGCAATGGGCTACAATATGGAGGTGGTTTGATGAAGTTTCATCGAGCAAGGAAGTTGCAAAATCAAACCCTAATTGGAATGTTTATGGGTTGCGTGCGTTTTGTATTGCCTGTAGAATGATATGCGTGACTTTGGGAAGAAGGGGTGTGCGGTCATGATGCAGGGGATGGAGATCTAACGGTGATAATTAGATGCAGGTTTAAAATTTATTAAAATTTGTAAATTATGAATATAAAAATCGTGTAAACTTGTTAAATGCATAACTTTTTCATACGAGGTCGAAAAAGTGCGAAACCAGTTGCGTTGTAATCGTATCGACGAGCACTACGCGACGGAATTGGATTGGAGTCGTTTGGAGTTAGTGAGAATTATGGGTAAAATTAAACGTCCGTTTAATTTTATTCGAAATAAATCGCTAACACGAAATTGAAATCAAGGTGAGAACTTCTCACTCAATCGAATCAATTTCGATTTTAATTTTAAATAGTTAGATTTAAAATATTTGAATGCATGTTTGAATGATGATTGTTATCTATTGATTGTTAAAATAGACATTATGCGCCGTTAGTAAGCGGATGTTATTTATTAAAAACATATACCGCGAATATTTCATAAACAGTGAAATTGGTATTATATATAATAGCAATTTATATATATTGGCATATGTATATATTGCAGTTGTTGATTTCCCGCATTTTTATAGCGGATGAGACCCTATTGCGCCGTTATTAAGTGGATAATATTTTAAATCCCATATACCGCGATAATTCCGTACTGGAGCGGAATTGGTATTGTGCTAATGTTTTTGGATGCAGGAAACGGGTTGGAGGGATCCAACTGGATTCCTCAACAGTATTTATTTGATTTCAGATATTTTGATATTTGATTGATTATCATATCGATATATGATATCGTTGTAGTCGTGATTGACTATTTGGTGTGTAGCATCATTGAACCAAATTTTGGGATTTTAAAGTGATTTTTGAAAGTATACGTGTATAAAATATTTTTGGAACTGATCCATTTTAAATAAATAAACGTTATAATTTTTAAAGTTATAAAAATTATGATTTTGAGAAATACGGTTAAAGATTGATTTTTGAGAAATATGGGTTAATGTTTTTATAAAATAATTAAATTGGATTTTTGAATTTATTATAAAAAGTTTAAAAATAGGATTTATAAAATTTGATTATTTTATAAATCAAGAGAATGGTGAAATTATAAAGGAGATTAAAGATGTTTTAAAATAATAGTATAAATTGATTTTATGAAGGATTTATAAATTGATATTTATAAATTAAAACATTTGAATTATAAAACGAGTTTTTATAAGTGTTTGAATGAAGTGAAAATGGATTGCATAAGTGAATGGAATTTATAAAATTATAAATGGTGAAGTTATGAATGAAATTTATAAATAGTAAGATTTATAAATTTTGTGAGGTTATTAAAGAATATATTTGGGTAAATAAATGAATCTTATAAGTTATAAGATTTATAATTATGAAGTTTAGAGGAACGATTTTGCGAACAAATAAATTCTAAGTGTTTAACTTATAACATGAACTTTTGTTATATAATTGAGTAAA
Source organism: Allium cepa (assembly GCA_030765085.1). Classification (NCBI taxonomy): domain Eukaryota; kingdom Viridiplantae; phylum Streptophyta; class Magnoliopsida; order Asparagales; family Amaryllidaceae; genus Allium; species Allium cepa. Next base: position 185,834,911 of record CM060937.1, on the reverse strand, counting down.
ATTGAATAGGTTAATAAAGGAATTTATAAACGTTGTTTTATAAATTCGCAAACGACTTATTTTGATAAGTAAATTGTTGAAACCTATTAATGGAGTTATATTCACGTTTTTGACTGTGAATAATCCTTTGAAATAAAATGAATAAAAGGATGAAATTTGTTAACGTAATATATTCACGTTTTTGAATAGTGAATAATATGTTAAAGAAAATGTTTAGAATGTGATGTTTTAAATAGAATTAAAACGATCTAACGATGTTTTCAAAACGTGTTGAGATTCGAAACCATAGATTTCAACATTCATTGTTGAAATAGACGTTTTCGAGAGATAGAAGGAAATGGTGGACTATAACACTGTTGTTATAATAAATGATTTCCGAAAGGAAAGGTTTTGTATAGTATTGGGATTTATATATCTATTTTAATTTCGAATCCCTATACTAGTGATTTTGGGACGTCGTAACGATGTTTTACGCAACATTCGTTTTGGCCCAAATAAATATGGTTAATAGAATGATTTCCTTAAAGAATGAAATATGTACTTAATCTTGATTAAAGTATATTGAATATTTTCCAAGTGTTGAAAATAAATGGATTAAGAATTACTTAATAAGTAAGTATGGAAATGTTTTCCAATATAAAGTGAATATTTTGAGAATTTATCTTTTTGAAGATAAATTGAAATGAAAAATTGAAATCGTATATGCATGGTATTGTGAAATATAAATTCACTAAGGAATTTATAAAAGAAAGTGGAATTTGTTTAAAAATAAATATTGATTTATTTTTGAGATATTGAAATTATATATCTTGTAAAGATATGAATTTTGGGAAATAAATAATTTGGAAAATTATTTGGAATCTGGTGATGTGTACATATCCATTGATAGTTCAATAACCGACTATCAATATTTACCTTTGAAAGGTATTTGTTGTGATTTGCTTGAATTTGAATGCTAAACTTGTTTTTAAATTATTGCGCTCGTTATTCGGATTACCCATTCCGAATAGTGATACGACGTAATGGATAGCATTGAAGATCGGTGTTGAAGACCCGGTATTTGCGAGAGCGATAGGATGACCTGTTGATTGACTCTGCACCGAGTAGCTACGGTATTGAGTTCTCCATATGTGATGGGAAATCCGATCAGGATTGTGGATATCCGGATTGCAAGGACTTCTTTGAAAGTGCCTTCGGTTCTGTTCGAGCCCGGAACAGACTTGTATGGATTGTATGTCTGACATTACAAATTGAGATATAAAGCTGATTTCTTTCAAATATATTTCTGTTGGTGGCGGAGAATTTATTCTTTTAGCTTAACACCCTTCTCTGAGACGCACGAGCTCAGAGGTTATGTAGTTGAATGTTATCAGCGATATATTCCCAATTTGGTAATGTGACATGCTGAGTGTTGCTGTGAAATGATCATTGTGTTGATCATTTGTGATAGGATCATTTATTTGATCGTCTATCTTGATGATCATTTCTATGATCATTTGTTGACCCAAAGCATGGCTTTTGTACAAAGTATGTTTTTGTGGACGTGACTTCGTCAAGCCTCACACCCCGGGAATGGTCAAAACAGGAAAGATGCGGCAAGGTTATGAGGGTAGCGCCCTTTAGGGTATGTGCATTTCCTTCTGGAAAAGGGTGGTATCATGGTATGGAGCCCAGATACTTACTCATGTTGAAAACACTTTATGATTGTGTGAATTGATTACGAGCGCTCGGTTAAAGGTCCCAAAGGACCGGGGGATGGCATATTCGGTCAGTTGTTACTCAGTTAGGGGTAACCCGGCCTTGTGTTGGTAGAGATCCGGTTTGGTTCTCGGGGATGTCCTTCCGGAGGCATTCTCATGTGGCAATGGGAAGTTCCTTGGCCTGATCATTCGTTGGAAATCCAATTCCCAATACGAAACCTTGTACGGTATTAGTTGTAGAACCTGCCATTTACTTATGGTGGTCACCACTGTTTAGATGGTAGCTATAGTAGGCATACGATAATGGTCGTATGTTGGCTAAGATTTATATTCTACTTTCGAAATGAATTTTTCCTACACTATGCACTAATAATAATATCAAATGTTCTTTTAAATGCGTATCAAGCATCTTTGACTATCATAAGGAGAAATCTCCTCCGATTCTGCGTTTGCATTGTGTGTGCGTGCGGGAGGCCTTATGGTAGTCTCATTTTTTTAAAAGCATTGCGAATTGACTTTAAAAATATTCCTCTATTTTGATTTTAAAGATAAATAAACTGTTTTGAGTTCTCACACCAGTCTCATGACTGACTCGGAGTTTATTGCTTTCCTTCCTAAACTCTGGGTGCCCACCAATTTTCACACGGGCAGTCAAGAGTTAGGTTTATCAGGATATTCTGGATATTCTGGAATTGCTGGAGGCAAGATGGATGGCATGGCGTATTATTAGTATATAGTATTTCTTTTCCGCTGTTTGTTGTTGTTTGTTGTTGTACACTCTGATGTAATGAAATGTAATGTGATGTAATGTAATAACTGATATAGTTCTTTGTTTAAAGATTATTCATTTATTTATTATATGTTGTTCCGCTGCGAATTGTGAGATTCTGATATTGTTGTGTTGTGTTGTGTTCCGTTCTATTTTCTATTTTCTTTCCTCTCCATTTTCTATCTTTTTTATCCTTTCTCTCTCTTCTCTTCTCTCTTTCTTTTTCTTAAAACCCTAAGTGTTCGGTTTTTCGGCATTCGATTTCTCGGCAGTTGATACAGTGGACGTATTGATGTCAGTTTTCGGAAGACGAAGAATCGGGTCCTTACATCATTTACTATAACAACAGTTTTATAGTCCACCATTTCCTTCTATTTCTCGAAAACGTCTATTTCAACAATGAATGTTGAAATCTATGGTTTTGAATCTCAACACATTTTAAAACATCGTTAGATTGTTTTAATTCTATTTAAAATATCACATTCTAAACATTTTCTTTAACATATTATTCACTATTCAAAAACGTGAATATACCTTGTTAACCAATTTCATCCTTTCTATTCATTTTATTTTAAAGGATTATTCACTGTCTAAAACGTGAATATAATTCCATAAATAAGTTATAAAAATTAACTTATCAAAATAAGTCGTTTGCGAATTTATAAAACAATGTTTATAAATTCCATTATTAACCTATATTCAATTCATAACTCAATTATATACCAAAGGTTCATATTTTAAGTTAAACACTTACAATTTATTTGTTTGCAAAAATCGTTCTTTTAAACTTCTCAAATTATAAATCTTATAACTTATAAGATTCATTTATTTACCCAAAACTTATTCTTCAAATAACTTTACAAATTCTATAAACCTACTGTTTATAAAATTCCATTTCTAACTTCACCGTTTATAATTCTATAAATTTCATTCATTTATGAAATTCATTCACAATTCATTCTAGCACTTATAAAAACTCGTTTTATAATTCCAATATTTTAAATTTATAAATTTAACAATTTATAAATCTTTTATAAATCAATTTATAATATTATTTCAAAATGTCTTTAAAGTCCTTTATAAATTTCACCATTTTCTTTGATTTATAAACTAATTAAATTTTATAAATCCTATATATTAAACCTTTTACAATAAATTCAAAAATCGCAATTTAAACTATTTTATAAAATCATTTACCTCTTATTTTCAAAAAATCAACTTTTAACTATATTTCTCAAAAATCATAATTTTATAACTTTTAAAATTATAACGTTTATTTATTTAAAATGAATCAATTCCAAAAATATTTTATAAACGTATACTCTTCAAAAAATCACTTTAAAAATCATTTTAAAATTCCAAAATTTGGTCCAATGATGCTACATACCAAATAGTCAATCACGACAACAACGATATCATATCGTTATGATAATCAACGAATATCAAAATATCCATAATCAAATAAATACTGTTGAGGAATCCAGTTGGATCCCTCCAACCTGTTTTCCTGCATCCACACACATTAGCACAATACCAATTTCTATACAATGCGGGAAATCAACAACTGCAATATATACATATGCCAATATATATATATAGCTATTATATATAATACCAGTTTCACTGTTTATGAAATACTCGCGGTATATGTTTTTAATAAATAACATCCGCTTACTAACGGCGCATAATGTCTATTTTAACAATCAATAGATAACAATCATCATTCAAACATGCATTCAAATATTTTAAATCTAACTATTTAAAATAAAATCGAAACTGATTCGATTGAGTGAGAAGTTCTCACCTTGATTTCAATTTCGTTTTAGCGATTTATTTCGAATAAAATTAAACGGACGTTTAATTTTACCCAAAATTCTCACTAACTCCAAACGACTCCAATCCAATTCCATCACATTGTATTCGTCAATACGGTTCCAACGCAACTGGTTTCGTAATTTTCCGACCTCGTATGAAAAAGATATGCATTTTACAAGTTTATACGAATTTTTATAACTAAATTTACAACATAATTAAATTATTTATAAACCTAAGTCAATCCTGGCCATAGATCAATCACCCAGCAACATCAGGCCGTAGAACGCACCTTTCTTCTCCCCCCCTCATTCACGTTACTCCCAGTAAACAAAACACGCAGGAACCCAACTATAGGCCGAACTAGGGTTAGATTCCTCGACCTCCACACTTGCTTCTACCTCGATCAAATGCCGCCATTGCGAAGCTCTACACTAGTGCCACCCTCGCCTTCGACCACGGCAGGCTCGGTCGAGCCTAAGCCTCGCAGTTCGCGCCCAAATGCGCGCGCTTCCTCCCCACTTTCTGGCCACCACGTCACGATCCAGGCGATCATCGCCGTATAGATTTGTAGCTCTCTTCGAGCACTACGTTCTTCTAGTTGATGACTTCTCGAATAGATCTATAGATTAAGAGATTATAGAGGAAGAAGTAGAATGGGTTTTAGCCATTGATAAGGTTGCTGGTAGCTAGGGTAAAGGATTAGGGTTTTAGTTTTTATTTCTTTTTATTTTCAGAATTATGGGGGTATTTATAGGAAATCGAACGACACTATTCATTCCGGAATTTTCAAACTCCGATTTATGCATGGTGACCAGCGTTTCTAGGGTTTACCCCGCGTTCCGGACACAATGGAACAGGTTTCGGAAGCTAATTCGGTCATCTGTGCAAGTTATGGCAATAAACGTTCAATTTAAATTAAACCGATTTAAACGATTTTCTAGGCGTTTTAGCTTGCACCGGACAAACGGTAAATCCGATTGACACGAAATTTGAAATCTTATAATAATATCACATTACGGATCCGATGAAATTGGTTTCGTCGAAATCCGAGACTTTTTGAAAAATGGCTATTTTAACTCGCCAATTTAATATTAAAACAATTTCTATGCGTTTCGAGCTGCCACGATCAAACGATAACTCCGATTGCTACGAAATTTGAAATCCGGTAATAACAAACTATTACGGATCCAATGGAACTAGTTTCATCCAATTCTAAGACTGTTCAAAAATTGGCTATTTTCACTAGTCGATTAAATATTAAAATATTCAATTTTCACAATTTAACTCTTAATTCGATTTTAAAAGTTCTAAAATACCATTCTAACTCCAATATGATAAAATAAAATTTTACAAATCATTTTCAATCATATTTAACTAAATTTTCAATTATTTCCGTATTTTAACATATTAAATTATTGATTTAATTATCCAATTAAATCCAATTATTCAAAATAAAATTTATTCGACTTATAAATTTCACTTATTAATATTTAAAATTAATTAAATATTCAAATTTTAATTACTAAAAATCCTGGGTCGTTACAACGGACAACTGTATACCATTTTGATCGTCTCGACGTGCTGATCTCTACGGTATAATCGTTCATGTGTTTCGGTGTTCACGAAACGGTGAAATCTACGAAATGATTTTGTAATCGGTTTTGCATCCGGGTCTTTTGGTTCTCTGTGTCCTTTTATCTGTTCACCAATGAAAAAACGAACGGGCATTTTCATATACCCCTCCCAAACAATCTCTAGACTTTCTACATTCCCAAAATTTCATTTTGATTCGGTTCTAAATTTTACATATAATTAGTAGAAAAAAACTATGGTACTTTGTTTGTTTAAAATTCTGATGCCATCTTCTTCTTTTTCCACACCTACCCAGATCCACCTTGTCTATATATGTTAGTGTATTTCAAATAGTCTGCTTTTGTATATATAAGTTATAAGGTATTGTGTTTTACTTTTCATGTGTTGATGTATGGTACTGCATATATAGGCAAGCTAGATATAATATTATAAAAGTATTTTATATAGGCGTGTTTTACTATATATGTTACAACATATATTGATCTGCTTGTTTATATGTAATTGTTTTGGATACTATGTCGATTGACCATATATATATATATATATATATATATATATATATTTAAATATGCCATTTCGTATTATATATATACTTTATATATAAATTATATACACGTTGTATTTGCGTGATGGGCCTTATATGTTATAGTAAAATTTTAACTTGTTTAAGTGTTGTATTTTTATAAGTCTTATATATATTAGTTATATATATGTATATATATGATTTCAAAGTATTTATGTATGTAAGTTTATAAATATAGATTTATATATATAATTTTTACATATAAGTTATGTTATGGCTGGATATGTATATATAAGTAATGGTTTCAACATATATTGTGCGTGTGTGTGTATGTATTTGACAGTAAAATATTTGAGTTTTAGTTTAAAGCAATGGATTTTGAAATGCATATATATATATATTTACTTTAGAAGATGATTTTATATATATATATATAGTTATATATATATATATATATAAGTTCATTATCCCAATTGTCTTTATCGACCCATTTCTGATTTAAGTCGTCTATTCTTATTATCAGCTTGTCCGTCAAATTCATGCCAATTTAGCTTTGTTTCGGAATTTGTGTTTGGATTCGTAACTCATTCCATTGTCAAATTTCTCAAGCCTCGAAAGGTGAGCAATCACTCACGATTAACGTTCTTATATTTATTAAATTTGATTTTAATTGAATCGAAAATTGAAGTATGTTGTTGTTAGCTATTTACATTGATATACATGCTATTATCAATATCTGTTCACCTGTGACATCTGACACCATTATCTATTATTTACGGTATATGCTTGTTATATTATTATCATATCTGTTATCACTCTCCAAGTTCCCTGTTAGAATAGAATTCCCTATGGGTCGAAATGATACATACCCAAACGATATATTGAATAGGAGAAAATCGTTATGGCTTGAAATGATAAACCCAATCGATTTTCATTGATTTGAATTTAGGATTATGGGTTGAAATGGTATATACCTATATACATTAAAATTGCGGATTGAAATGATAAATATCTGTATCACTTGACCATAGGATGGAAAATTATATACAGACACCGTTGGTCTATATATAAATATTTTGTGAATGATTTCTATGGTTTTGGTAAAGAAATTTATGGTTAATAAATATTGATTTTAAATATTATGTGTATATATGTATATTTTATAAAGTTTTAAAGTTTAGATTTTTAAATTTATATGTTTTGAAAATTTTATAGTTGTAAGTTAATTTTGAGATTATAAATTTTAAGAATTTATTTATCATTTTCTATTTTTTAGAATATATAAATAGAATTAAATATATTAATAAATTTAATAAAATGTTTAAGTATTTAAATTTATGTTTGAAAAATAGATTTTAAATGATTTTTATAAGTTAAGGTTGGAAAGATAAATTTGAATTTATTTGAAATTGTATTTAATTAAGTATTTTATTTAATTAAATCGATTTGAAACTTATTTAATTTGAGATTTAAAAGGTATGATTTTATAACTTAATTTTGGTTTAAAGTACTTAAATGAATATTTCAAGTTTAAATAAATTAAAGGAAATATTTAGCTTATTGTAATTTGAGGCTTATTTAAATGATAATGGATTTTATTAAGTGAATATTTCAAGACTAAATAATAATGAAGTTAAATTAAGATATATATATATATGTGTGTGTATATATATATGAAATTATAAAATTTAGTTTTGGAAATGTTGAGTAATTAAAAGCTTTGAAATATATTGAAATTGGAATGGTGTATTTTGTGGTTCAAATCTGTATTTGAAATCGATATTATTTGAAATAATTCATTGAAAAACTAAATTGAGTTGAAATAGATGAATGGAGATTTAATTAAATTTGAATTTTGGAATTTGAGATGATTTGGAATCGATTTGTGAAATTTGAGGAAGCTATTTTGTTATATAAAGTATTTTTAAATTATAATTAAAACTATTTATATATTTGCTTTATAAATCATTTTTAATATAAAATATTTTAATAATTATTATTATTTTTTATAAACTATTTTAACTTTTAACTATTTTAAAATAGCTATTTTATTTTATAAACTATTTTACTATATATATATACGTATATATTATTATTAATATCTATACTGTTTAAAGGAAAGTGTTATGGTTTTTCAAAGTATTATGATTTCAAGGTATTATGATTTCAAAGTAGTATGCTTTTAAAGTGTTATGATTTCCAGGTGTTATAATTTCAAGTGTTGTGGTTTCGAAAGTATTATAATTTTGAAAGTGCTATGATTTTTGAAATTGATATATTTGAAGTGCAAAATGATATCATATTGATATGGTTTTGACATGGAAATGATATTTTGGTTTTGAAGTGTAAACTAATTTGAAATGACCACGGTGTCATAGTAACGTTTGATTGTTAAAGAAAGCGGAATCGGTTATTTTCATACTCTCTGCCAATGCGAAAAACCACTTTAACAACTGTGTACACGGTGAAGATTCCAAAATGAAGTAGGATGATGGCAACGATCCTATGTGTGGTATATACGTGGACCTGACTGCCGTGAGTTGGCATTAGGTGTCTAAAATAGGAGCAATTGATGGGCTAAGTGAGGTAGCTCCTCCGATTGGACATACTCCTTCGTTACCATTATATTACTTTGTGATTGATTGGGTGCACTCTTAGATTTTTTTTAGAGTGTGGCTCGAGGTGGGAGATTGCTGCGGCTCTACGTTACCACCAGCCCGGAAGTGTCATTGGTATATCCACCCTGGCATTGCCTAGTTGTGTCGTGACACCTACCATATTAAGACCACTACGAGTTGTTTTGTGTCGTACCTATGGAATGCCCTATGATAGCTCCAGTTTATGGGGTATCAAAGTATTGTGTAGACTATGGAACTATAAAATGTGTTAAGGGGATATGGGTAACGCCTTAACGCTATTTTAATAGATTACTTTACTATAGACGTTATCTTAATAGCGTATATTACTACATAGTAGATAGTTTAACGGATCCTTAGAGGATGATTATCCCAAACATCCTTTGAATTACTTGTATTTCAGTTGATATTTCACTTGAGTTGGATTTATTGGTATAAGAATGTTAAACCTGACTCGAGTGTTCTCTGTTTTGCTTTACGCTCGGGTCAGACTTAGTGTCACAGCATTCGAGATTCACTTTTGGAGTTTGGAGCTTTGCTTGGAGATCCAACTATCGATTCAGCTTTCAGTTATTCAGTTGATTCCAGAGATATATTCAGATCTTGTATTTTTTTTGTATTCGAGACTTTTATTGTATCTTGTTTAACTCTGATATATATAATAGCTACATGAACTACTATTTTTTTTCTATTGCTTAGTTTTATATTACTCTATGTCCGTGATTATGTGATTTATTTATTTACTGTATATGCTGAGTTTTTCCAAATATAAACTAACAATCAGATATTATGAGCAATTCAAGTCCGACATGTGCGAATGCGAATAGTTGAAAATATCGGGATGTTACATAAGCTCTACTAAGCTAATTAATCAAATAATCACTAAATAAATAATAATTAGTTAAGTTATATTTTAATAATTACTTATTCATACGTAAAATAAGCTTCGAAAACATTTTGCAAAGGATAATTAAGTGAACGCAAATTTTAAAATTTTCGTTGTTATGAATTGCATTTATAGTGACTATCGCTATTCGAACCAAAATTTTCAAACTTGATTTTTATAAAAATATGCTTCAGAATTCTTAATTTAATACTTTAACCACCTTACAAACTTAGAAAAATGTTTTGGAAAACAAAAGTAAGGTTTTGGGACTTTGCACACACGTTTTAAAAACGTAATGTAAGTGAACAAGTTTTAAATAGAGTACTTCGATGTTGCAACCTATCTCCAGCTACTAACATTTTCTTTTACATACACAACATATGCATAAGTATAACGCACATGCATGTCATCACAAAATACAACTAATCAAAATTATAGGTTTCAAACTTACTAATACTTAAGTTACATTCTCAAGTTAATATTACATCCAAACACATAAGCATAAAAACAAAGCAACACCATATTTAACCAAATCAAGCTTTGATTTAGCAACTAGATATGCAATAAATTTAAAATTAGAACTTTTAAATAAATTTGTGAGCTATAGTCACCCAAAACCTACCAAACCACTCCATACTTCCACTAGAACTTGTTTATGACCCAGCCCCTAACTTTTCTTTTACAAAAGTGGAGATTTTGAGGTCTTTAGGCCTTAAGTGAGTGGACAAGGTATGGTGTGCATGGCCAAAGGGTAGTGGAGCTCGGCCTTGAAAGGCTGAGGAACTTCGGATTATCATCGAATTCACACAAATCAAGCACGAAAATATGTCATTTTCCAATAGATTTTTAGATAAGTTACACGTGGAATTTGAAAAAGTTTTTGAAGGGAAAGTTCTTGGAAATTTTTCTCTACAATTTCAACAAAAGAATCACTCAAGTTGGATATATTTTGAGGGAGATATGGTCAAAAAAATAATTGGTATTTTTGGACTTGAAAATCTGGATCCGAAAATACTCTACAAAGAAATGAGATCTAGACATAGCTAAACTGAAAATTTGAAGATGTATGCATGAAAGTTGTAGCCACTAAAATTTTTTGTGTTTTGAAAAAGATAGTACTCCTCCAACTGGATAAGGTATGAAATGGATATGGTCAAAGGAAGAGGAAGCAAAATTGAAGAATCGATAGGGCTAATTATAAGCAAGAGAACAAAGTAAATTACTAAATTAACCTTGTCCTGTGCCCTCCACATCCACTTACAGACATCACCATGCCACTTCACCATCATGTACCTCACACCCATAAGCTTGTCTCCCCTTCCTCTACTTTGCCATCGTGCATTAATTGGTTCATGTACTTATGTTCCTTAATGTTACATAAGGTATCTTTTAATTCTTTTATTTTATATTTACACAAGATGTCACATCCTACTCTTTATATTACATAAGTAAATGTATACATACACAAACATATCTTATCTTATTTATGAATGAATTTATATATAATTCCTCTAGAGGTCACAACGTTTCTGATAGCTTTTAGCTGAAGAAAATTCGAAAAACGAATTCAGGTCACATTTTCGTTTTTTCTTCAAATTCAATATTTTTATGAACTAATTTGAAAATCCATTTCACCATCATTATTCATTATTTACAAGATTTTTATTTTAGTTATAAAATCCAAAATTTGAATATTTGAAATTTTAAATATCCGTAAACCAAAGTAGTAAAAATTCCGAGTTACTACATTTGTACTGATCAATCTAAATACCATCTCCCCTCCGGGATTCAAGGCTTAAAGCCTTAAGAAAATTCGAAGAAAGGAGTAGAGATTGGTCAAGGAAATTTTTGACACCCCAATTTGAGACCCACATTAACAAAGAGAATTACATAGAAATTTTGTCTACTAATGCAGAGAATAGGGTTAGTTAATTGCGACCATCATAGTTTTGCATTAGATAAGAGCTAAGTATGTCGATAATTATATTCTTTTTTTTCTCATTTCGTCTCGAGTATTCGACATACTTAATTCCTATCGAATACACTACTATGGTGGCTATAGGATCAACTCAAAAGAAAAACATAATAACTATATCAATTACTAGTCAGAGAACAGCAACACAGAAACGATACATTTGAATACACACATCAAATGTAATACAACATGCCACTAATGGTATGCAACCATAATATATACATACATTCCCCACAAAAGAATATATACATCACAAGTGACCAATAAAAAGACTACTACACAAAAACTATGCCATATCCTAAGTCGATGGTGAAGTTTATAAGGTAAAGCAAGCTAAGAGTCCAACTACCTGACTTGCAACTCGGTCTGACCCGAGTAATAAGTACACAGGTTAGGCTAGCTAGAACTTGATATTAGTATAAGATAAGAGGAACATAAGTGCATGAGGTAATTCTTCCTTTAACTATAAAGGAAGGGTACAAGTATAGTATAATCTCAATGCATATTATATGTTCACCAAGGGTTGTCACATGAATAGGTTTAATTCAACATAAGAAATCCATACTTAATGGAATTTAACTCAAATACAAGGAACCATACAAAAGTCATAAGGGAAACTCATCAAAATTCCTATATGAATCTCATGGAACTCAAGAAAGAGTTCAAATCTCACAAAAACAAAATCACCATATATAACATTTCATGTAGCACTGGGCTACCGATGTAATCAAATTATCTCAAAATGATGAAATCGTATAAAATTCAGAAAAGTCAGAAAACCACGGATTTGGCCAGATCCCTGATTGCAAATCTGAAGCAATGCTACACGTGCTAAACTCTTGTCTAGTGCTATTTATAATTTAGGTACCTAACTCGTGGACCCGAAGGTCATACTCGTGGTGACCGATGTCACATAACTCGTGGTGACCAAAGTCCCATAACTCGTAGTGACCGAAGTCACATAACTCGTGGTGACCGAAGTTACATAACTCAGATGACCCGAAGGTCTATAGCACTGGTATACTCGTGGATGTGTCACAAACTCTCGGAAAGGAACTTAAAAAGTGTTAACATGCGTCCCATACCACACGTTCGCACTAAACGATTTACTAACCGCTAGTTAACTCCACATCATAAAAATAAAATCACAAACCTCAGAAATCTATTAATACTCATATATCTTGTCTCGTATCATCGGCAAGTGCAAATAAATCTCATAGTGGTTACTCATAACCCATAATTCCTAAAAAGGAGAATCTCATCTCAAGACTCGCCTCGTCTCATTGGTGAGTAAAGAAACATATATAAGCGATTCTCATTGATTATTACCCCCATAGTAGGAGATCTCGAACCTTTCAATTCGCTAAATATTGGCTAACTCAGATAATTCTTATAATAGGAATTATAAATCTCAGTTATCAACTCAAAACAATATTCTCAAGAGGTTTGGATCGTACAAGTCCGGAATTAACCGAAAAAGTAAACTTATGTGTCCCATACCACGTGTTTTACTAAATTGTTTAATTCTCTTTCTCATATGTCCGAAAAGTGCAAAAACATGTATTATTATATAGAAAATAATTTATTATAGAAAACAAGCTTTTAAAACTATTTTCGAAACCGTTTGGAAAATAACTTTGAAATTCTTTTATTATAGATAATGTATAATTTTTATAGCTTTATATTAATTGTAAATATTGTAAAATATTTATTTCGAAAGCCAAAAAAATCTTCCAAATACGGTTAAGAAAGCACTTGCAAGAAACAACAAAAATTAACAAAAATTCAATGAAATTATTCATAAAATCATCATACGAAAATCCCCTAAAAAAATCACCAATCCAAAATAGAGATAAGTGTTAATATTGGCTCTTCCATCTTACGATCAAGCCGATAAAAAAACATAATCGAAAAAAAATTCATGTAAAACAATTTAAATGTTCAGCTGGAGAAACATGCTCCGATTCAAAGTTCCAAGCAAATATTCATCTAGTTACAACGGTTTAAAAGCCTTGAAATTTCACATAAATAGAATTCAACACCTCTACATTAAATAAAAAAGAATGGATTCAATCAGATAAGAAACGAGAGAGATATGATCTCTTAAAGTTGGACTTCCAGCCAGATTTCACTGTCAATAGCTGGAGCAAAACACGCTCCAATTCAAAGTTTGACAGTATGTTTCTGCATGCTATATAGGTCAGAATGATCTGAAAATTAACATGCATAAAGTTCAACAGCCATAATTTAAACTGAAAAAAGAATCACACAATTTAGACAAACTTTAAAAACTTATGATGTTTCAAAGTTGGACCCAGACAGTGTTTCCACTGTAAAAATCTGGGTAAAAACATGCTCTGAGTACAAGTTTGGCAGCATATTTTGATAAGATCTATAGGTCCAAATGACCTAAAATTTAACATGTATAGATATCAACAATAAAACTTTAAACTACACTAAGAATCACACCATTTGGACAAAATATGAAAAAGTTATGATGTTTCGAAGTTGAACCCACACAGTGTTTTCACTATAAAAATCTGGTTAAAAACATGCTCTGAGTACAAGTTTGGCAGCATATTTCGATATGATCTATAGGTTGAAATGATCTAAAATTCAACGTGCATAAAGCTTAACAACAAGACTTTAAACTGCACCAAGAATCACACCATTTGGACAAAGTATGAAAAAGTTATGATGTTTCAAAGTTGAACCCAGACTGTTTTCACTGTAAAATTCCGGGTAAAAAAAATGATCTGGAGTACAAGTTTAGCAGCATATTTTTATAAGCTACATCAGTCAAAATGATCTGAAATTTGGTATGCATAAACTACAAAACATGGTTTACAAAAAAAAATCCGACAGAATTTCGTTGCCGGAATAGAAAGATATGATTGCACAAAGTTCAAAAATGATTTTTTTTAGCAAATTTTTGATTTCAATTTTCGATTTCTGGCATCGCACGAACTAGCTACTATGAGATTGATACTCACCTGATGATTTACCAATGATTTAGATTGCAAGCAGCGAACTTTGGTGAAGATAGAATCCCTAAGAACATGTAGAAACTTGAAAACAAACATGCAAGACAAACAAAAACAAATTACATCCAATTCATGCCAATTTCTAAGATTTGGATGAAATTTTTGTAGTATTGGTGGAGATTACCTTCTCTAATCTTTATTTAGTTGATTTACTTCTCGAATTAGCAGCAAAATTGAGTGGGAATTGATTTTAATTAAAGATGGCCATGGGTTTTTTTTTTTGGTTTACCGTAATTTTTTCTGTTTTGAGAAAGATAGAGATGAAAAGTACATACAGCTCTTTCTCTCCAACCAGAAGTCTCTAGATTAGGTAAATGGATCTCATTTCTTACCCAAAAAGCCCAAGAGCAAAATTACTTGGTGAAAATCAAGGCTATGTACATGTTTTAACCTATATTATCAGAATATACACATATTTCTCAAAATAAACTCAAACAAAAATGTATGCCACCAATTGGTATGAAACAAAAATTGTTATTTATACAAAATAAAATTTATTTCAACAATAAGACATTATTTTCATAGATAAAACCATATTTTTGACAATATTTTACAATTTCCACAATTTTAATGTAAAAACACAAAGTTTAAAGCATAAATTGTTCAAAAATTATTTTCTTTGTCAAATAAGTTATAATAAAGCATTATAACTCTTTTAAAATATCAAAATATTATTTAAGAACAATATTCCATCTTTTATTTTAATAAAATACATATTTCTCCTTGTACATTTAATAAAAGGCTAATATTGGCAATAATTACCAATATTATTACATTGACTAAATTAAAATCAAATAAATGATTATTTTCACTCCAAATTATCAAAATAAAGTTCTTAAAACTTTATTTCCATCAAATTATATTTATTTCAACAATTAAATGCTGAAATGCATCACTTGATTAATTTACGAACTCAAATTTACCAAAATTTCAATATTTTTCATTTATTAACTCAAAGTAAATAAAAATTCAATATTTATACTCAAATCACATTGTTTATTTGAAATAAAAAATTTAAATCAAATTTATTCTCTCCATTTTATTTTCAATATTAAATTATGACTAACATCTTAATTTAATACCATATGTAATCACCAATACTAGGGTTGTTATAGACTCTCCCCTTATAAAAATTGCATACTCGTAATTTCTAGAGGAAATCTCTATTCAACGCAATTTATTTCATCAAATAAAGGAAATTTGATAACTTGAAGTGGAAAATTCTTACCTTCGGAGTGGGAAGATAAGAAATCAGGATACGATTGCTCGATGAATTCTCAGGTTTCCCAAGTGTAGTCATTGGGATTATCGGACCATTGAATCTTCAAGAGCGGAACGCTCTTGTTTCGAAGACGTCAAGTCTCCGAAGCAAAAACTCTCATAGGATGCTGCACATAAGATAGATCTAGAGAAACCTCCAACTTCTCTAAAGCATAAGAAACCAGTACAAAATCTGGATCTTGTAGACACTTCCTCAACTGAGAGACATGGAATTCTTCGTGAACTCTAGAAAACTGATTAGGAAGTGCTACACGATAAGCAACAGGACCGATGCGCTCTAAAATTGGAAATGGTCGAATATAATGTGATGCCAATTTCCCTGTCTGGCTAAAGCGTACCACTCCTTTCAGAGGAGAAGCTCGAATATAAACAAGGTCACCCACTGAGAATTCAAGAGACCTCCTACGGTTGTCCGTGTAGGATTTCTGGCGACTCTGTGCCTCTTTCATTCTCTCACAAATAAGATGAATCTTCTCAGATGATACTTGAATCGATTTAGGGGCTAAAATAAGCTTTTCCCTCGACTCAAACCAACAAGATGGAGAACGACATGGCCTTCCATATAAGGCTTCGAAAGGAGCCATGCCGATAGAAGATTGGTAGCTATTATTATAAGCAAACTCAACTAGAGGAAGATGATCCTCTCAGCTACCACTAAAATCCAAGATACAAGCACGAAGCAAGTCGTCCAAAATTCAGTTAACCCGTTCAGTCTGTCCATTAGACTGTAGGTGATAAACTATGCTAAGATTAAGCTTTATGCCTAAAGCTTGCTGGAGACACTGCCAGAAGTGACTCATGAAAAGGGGATCACAATCACACACAATAGAAGGAACACCGTTCAATCGCAGGATCTCCTCAATATATAGCTTCGATAAAAGAGATGTCGTCTTATTCGACTTAACAGAAAAAAAATGTGTGGACTTGGTGAGATGGTCCACGACAACCCAAATACTGCTATGGCCTGACCTCGAACGAGGTAAGCCATCAATGAAATTCATAAGAACTTGGTCCCACTTCCAAAATGGAACCTCTAAAGGCTGAAGAAGACCATTGGGTAGCCGATGCTCGGCCTTAACAAGCTAACAAGTCATGCAATTACTCACATAACTTGCCACATCTCACTTCATGCCTTCCCAATAATACAAGCGGCGCATATCAGCATACATCTTGTTGCTACCTGGGTGGATAGTATACTTGGAACAGTGACATTCAGCTAGAATGTCCTATCTAAGTTCTGGAATAAGAGGCACAACTAGACGGTCCTTCTTTCGAAGACACCCATGAATATCGATGCTGAAATCCATCATCTCAATATCATCATGGGATTCAAACGTACACTTCTGAATAAGAGCAGATATATCGGAGTCTTGCCATTGAGCCTTGGGAATCCGATCTAGAAGAGTAAGGCGAGCCTCCATGCTATATAATAGAATAGGAGAGTTGGATGTGGATCATGAATATCATGCGTGGAAAGAGTCTCAAGAACTTTCCATTCTGCAATCATCATGGAAACAATAGCTGAATGCTTGTGACTCAAAGCATCAACAACTCGATTCCCCTTGCCAGGGGTATACTGAATGTCGAAATCATATGAAGCTAGAAACTCGAGCTAACACTGCTGTCCATGTTGAGCTCCTTCTGGGCGAACAGGTATTTGAGAGACTTATGATCGGTGAAGAGAGTAAAGTGCTCTCCCGACAAATAATGACAACACATCTTTAAAGAAAAGACAATGGCGGCAAGCTCTAAATCATGGGTAGCATGCTGAACCTTGTTCGGATGTAATTGCCTTGAAGCGTAGGAAACTACCTTATCCTTCTGCATAAGAACAGCACCAAGGCCACTATGACTGGCATCGCTACACACAATAAGATCCTGATTCCCTTCGGGAACCACAAGAACATGAGCATTAGTGAGAATCTACTTCAATCTTTGAAAGGAACCTTCACACTTATTGGACCTAGTATAGCGAATGCCTTTCTTCGTAAGGCTAGTAAAGGAAGCACAATATGGGAAAAATCTTTGACGAAGCAGTGATAATAGCCTGCCAAGCCTAGAAAGCTATGAATCTCATGAACATTCTCGGGCCTCTTCCAATTTTGGATGGCTTCGATCTTGTAAGGATCAACTGAGATGCCTTCGGAAGAAACAACGTGGCCCAAGAACTTAACTTGCTTTTCCCAGAAATGACACTTAGAAAGTTTTTCTTTGAGTTTATGTTGTCAAAGAGCACCCAAAACAATTCTAAGATGTCAAGCATGGTTTTCTTCGGACTTAGAATATAAAAGAATGTCGTCGATGTATACGAGAACAAACTTATCGAGGTATTCCTGGAATACTCGATTCATAAAGTCGACGAAATAAGCAAGGAAGTTTGTTAAACCGAAAGGCATGATGAGCCACTCATATGAACCATAGCGGGTGCAGAAAGCTGTGAGTGGAATGTTATCTTCCGCAACTCGGAGTTGATGAAATCCCATGGCAAAGTCAAGTTGTGAGAAGACCTTAGCGCCACTTAACTGATCAAACATATCGTCGATCCTAGATAATGGATAGCAGTTCTTGATGGTTAACTCATTAAGCTTGCGATATTCGACGCATAGCCTAAGAGTCCCATCAGACATCCTCACAAATACCAGCGCGGGTCCCTACGGTGAAGAACTAGATCGAATAAAATGCTTGGCTTTAAGCTCTAGGAGTTTCTTCTTGAGTTCCTCATTCTCTTTGGTAGACATCCTCTAGGAGGACAACTAACAGGCTATGTTCCTGGAATAAGATCGATGCGGAACTCGATAGCCTGCTTGGGTGGTAACCTGAAAACAGGCTCAAATAAGTTTGGAAAGTCATGAATAACAGGAATCTGAGACACATCATCATCATCATCTCGAGATTCAAGGGAGAATAGAGAAGTTACAGAATTGCCATCGACATCCCGAAGTATAAGAGACAACTGAACATGAGAGTCAGGATGTCGA
Source organism: Allium cepa (assembly GCA_030765085.1). Classification (NCBI taxonomy): domain Eukaryota; kingdom Viridiplantae; phylum Streptophyta; class Magnoliopsida; order Asparagales; family Amaryllidaceae; genus Allium; species Allium cepa. The sequence goes on along the minus strand of CM060937.1, from coordinate 185,815,711 downwards.
AGGTGTAGGACTCTCTCTGAACATAGAATCCTGGCATCGTATCGAACCAGCGAATCCATAACCAATATCATATCAAAACCAAGAGAAGGAACCACATGCAGATTCGCACGGAAAGAAAAGCCACAAATATAAATCTCAACATCGTCACAAAGCATACTAAGTTTGTGGATCCCCCATTAGGATTAGCAATCCTCAAAGAAGTAATCAAGCAAGAAACATCAAACTATAAAGCATCAACGAGTTCCTTCGATACGAATGAATGCGACGCACCCGTATCGAAGAGCACTCTAATACAACGACCATGGAACAATAAAGAACACACCAAAATAGTGGGATATATACCTTGAGACTAAGAACCACTACCAGAAGCCTTTGCCACCTACAGATTACCATAACAAGCATTGTTTTTCTTCTTAAGGCAAGTAGAAATTATGTGTCCCTCTTGCTTGCAATAGAGATACTTGCGAGGATGAGGACACTCGCGAGCTAGATGGTCTCGAGAATCACAGTTGAAGCAGGCAAAGACCTTTGCTGAATGAGGTGTGACACGTGGATGAGAACTAGAATTGCCTTGCTTCTTCTTCTTAGGAGGAAAGGACTTGGATCTCTGGAAAGGGAAATTGTTCTTGTATGGGTTCTTTCAAACCTCGGCCTCATCGCTACTATCCTTTTCCTTTTTGACGGCTTCGAGGTAAAGCGTCGAATCCACAAGCTCCTCGAATGAGAGCTTAAGCTGAAGCATGAGAGATTTCTTCAAATACTTCTTAAGTCCAGATAAGAACTTAAGATTCTTTTTGTATGGTGTGCTGACGAACTCAAACCCATACTTAGATAGAGACTCGAAGGATGAAATATAATCAGATACGGAGGATTTGCCCTACTTCTAATTGAAGAAGCGACGAGCAAGAAAAGCCTTCTCGGATTCTAGCACGAACTTGAGCTCAAAACGGTTTCTAAAATGTTGCTAAGTGAGGGTGGACTCATTCATCTCTACAATAAGGAGCTCATACCAGTCTAAAGCCTGTTCTTGTAGCATACTTGATGCCATAAGAACTCGATGAAGATCGGATATCTCTATGCGAGTGAAGATGCGCTTGCAAGTACGGAGCCAAGCCTGAACCTCAAGAACCGTCTCGAAGCCTTTGAACAACTTGCCTCCAAGGTGGGTGAAGTCGCTGCACATGCATGCAAATGTGAATTTGAGTGGAGGGAAGGACTGAGCTGGGGAAGGAGGCTGAGTGCTCCTAGTAAGCACGAGAATCTGGTCGGTCGACTTATAACTCCTTTGGGACGAGAACCACTTGACGGTCCCGCCTTCGAATTGCGACATCTTCCTCTTTCAGACATAGCTGAAAGTTAAGATAAGATAGGATTATTCATAGGGATAGATATTAGCAAATCAAAAGCATTAAATAAGGAATACTATGGAATTTAAAATTAACATTCCTAGACATATTCCTTTCTATCTACCCTCAAAGGAACTAAAAGGTAGGGACAAAATCGGGTTTTATTTACAATTGGGGATGATGTTTACACTTGTATTATATTTGATGTATGGTAATATTGTATACTGTTCTGTGTTCATTACATTTTTGTTTTGAACCAATCTCCAATACCAAGCCGTGACTTCCCACCCTAAGACCTACATTAACAAAGAGAATTGCATAGTAATTCGTCTGCTAATGCGGAGAATAGGGCTGGTTAAGGGCAACCATCATAGTCTTGCATTAGACAAGAGCTAAGTACGTCGATAATTATACTCTTTTTTCTCTCATTTTGTCTCGATTATTTGACATACTTAATTCATATCTAATACACTACTATGGTGGCTACAGGATCGATTCAGAAACAAAACATAATAACTATATCAATTACTAGTCATAGAACAGCAACGCAGAAACGATACATATGAATACATACATCAAATGTAATACAACATGCCACTGGTGGTATACAACCACAATATATACATACATTCCCCATAAAAGAATATATACATCACAATTTCCAAACAGAAAGACTACTACACAAAAACTATGTCATATCCCAAGTCGATGGTGAAGTCCATAAGGTAAAGCAAGCTAAGAGTTCAACTACTTAACCCGCAACTCGGTCTGACCCGAGTAATAAATACATGGGTCAAGCTAGCTAGAACGTGATATTAGTATAAGATAAGAGGAATATAAGTGCATAACGGAATTCGTCCTTTAACTATAATGGAAGGGTACAAGTATAATATAATCTCAATGCATGGTATATGTTCACCAAGGGTTTTCACATGAATAGGTTTAATTCAACATAAGAAATCCATACTTAATGGCATTCAACTCAAATCCAAGGAATCATGCAAAAGTCATAAGAGAAAGTCATCAAAATTCCAATGTGAATCTAATGGAACTCAAGAAAGAGTTCAAATCTCATAAAAATGAAATCACCATATATGACATCTCATTTAGCACTGGGCCATCGATGAATCAAAAATATCTTAAAATGGTGAAATCGTATAAAACTCAAAAAAGTCAAAAAACTCCAGATTGGCCAGATCCTTGATGCAAAGCTGAAGCAACGCTGCACATGCTAAACTCTTGTCCAGTACTATTTATAATTTAGGTACCTAACTCGTGGACCTGAAGGTTATACTCATGGTGATCGATGTCACATAACTCGTGGTGATCGAAGTTCCATAACTCGTAGTGACCGAAGTCACATTACTCGTGGTGACCGAAGTTACATAACTCAGATGACCTGAAGGTCTATAGCACTGGCATACTCGTGGATGTGTCACAAACTCTCGAAAAAGAACCCGAAAAGTGTTAACGTGTGTCCCATACCACACGTTTGCACTAAATGGTTTGCTAACCATTAGTTAACTCCACATCATAAAAATAAAATCACAAACCTCAAAAATCTCATACTACTCATATATTTTGTCTCGTATCATAGGCAAGTGCAAATAAATATCATAGTGGTTTCTCATAACCCATAATTCCTTAAAAGGGGAATCTCATCTTAAGACTCGCCTCTTCCCATCGGCGAGTAAAGAAACATATATAAGTGGTTCTCATTGATTATTACCCCCATAGTAGGAGATCTCGAACCTTTCAATTCGTCAAATATTGGCTAACTTGGATAATTCTTATAATAGGAATTATAAATCTCAATTATCAACTCAAAACAATATTCTCAAGAAGCTTCGAATGTACAAGTCCGGAATTAACCGAAAAAGTAAACTTACATGTCCCATACCACGTGCTTTACTAAATCATTTAATTCTCTTTCTCATACATCTGAAAAGTGCAAAAACATGTATTATTATATAGAAAATAATTTATTATAGAAAACTATTTTCGAAATCGTCTGGAAAATAACTTTGAAATTCTTTTGTTATAGATAATGTAGAATTTTTATAGCTTTATATTAATTATAAATATTATAAAATATTTATTTTGAATGCTAAAAAAATCTTCCGAAAACGGTTAAGAAAGAACTTGCAAGAAAACAACAAAAATTAACAATAATTCAATGAAATTAATCATAAAATCATCATACGAAAATCCTCTAAAAAATCACCAATCCAAAATAGAGATAAGTGGTAATATTGGCTCTTCCATCTTAGGATCAAGCCGATAAAAAAAAACATCATCGAAAAAAAATTCATGTAAAATAATTTAGATGTTCAGCTGGAGCAAAACATGCTTCGATTTAAAGTTCCAAACAAATTTTCATCTAGTTAAAAAGGTTTAAATGCCTCAAAATTTTGCAAGAATAGAGTTTGACAACTCTACTTTAAATAAAAAAGAATGGATTTAATCGGACAAGAAACGAGAAAGATATGATCTCTCAAAGTTGGACTTGCAGCCATATTTCACTGTCAATAGCTGGAGCAAAACATGCTTCAATTTGAAGTTTGACAGCATATTTCTATAGGCTACAGAGGTTGGAATGACCTTAAATTTAACATGCATAAAGTTCAACAACTATACTTTAAATTGCAAAAATAATACTTTAAATTGCAAAAAGAATCACACATTTTATACAAAGTATTAAAAAGTTATGATGTTTCAAAGTTGAACTCAGACAGTGTCTTCACTGTAAAAATCTGGGTAAAAACATGCTCTGAGTACAAGTTCGGCAGCATATTTCGATAAGATCTATTAGGCAAAATGACCAAAAATTTAATATACATAAAGCTCAACAAAAAGACTTTAAACAGCACTAAGACTCACACCATTTGGACAAAGTACGAAAAAATTATGATGTTTCAAAGTTGAACCCAGACAGTGTTTTCACTGTGAAAATCTGGGTAAAAACATGCTCTGAGTACAAGTTTGGCAGCATATTTCAATAAGATCTATAGGTCTAAATGATCTAAAATGTAACATGCATAAAGCTCAACAACAAGACTTTAAATTGCATGAAGAAACACACCATTTGGACAAAGTATAAAAAAGTTATGATGTTCCAAAGTTGAACATAGTGTTTTCACTGTAAAAATCTGGGTAAAAACATGCTTTGAGTATAAGTTTAACAACATATTTCTATAAGCTATATCAGTCAAAATAATCTGTAATTTCGTATGCATAAATTAAATAACATGGTCTATAAAACAAAATAAATCCGATAGCATTTCGTTGCCGGAATAGAAAGATATGACCGCACAAAGTTGCAACTCAAGACAGTTTACCCAGAAAATGGATATAGTTCAAAAACGAATTTTTTTAGCAAATTTTTGATTTCAGTTTGTGATTTTCGGCATTTCATGAACTAGCTACTGTGAGTTTTATACTCGCCTGATGATATAGCAAATATTTAGATTGCAAGCAGCGAACTTTGGTGAAGATGGAATCCCTAAGAACCTGTAGAAACTTGAACACAAACATGCAAGACAAACAAAAGAAAATTACAACCAACTCATGCCAAGTTCTAAGATTTGGATGAAATTTTTGTATTATTGGTGGAGATTACCTGCTCTAATCTTTATTTGGTTGATTTACTTCTTGAATTAGCAGCAAAATTGAGTGGGAATTGATTTTAGTTGAAGATGGCCATGGCTTTTTTTTACTATATGTTTTTCTGTTTTGAGAAAGAAAGAGATGAAGAGTACGTAAAGCTTTTTATCTCCAACCAAAAGTCTCTAGATTAGGCAAATGGATCTCATTTCTTACCCAAAAATCCCAAGAGCAAAATTACTTGGTGAAAATCAAGGCTATGCACAGGTTTTAACATATATTATCACAATGTACACATATTTCTCAATATAAACTCAAACAAAAAAGTATGCAACCAATTGTTATGAGACAAAAATTGTTATTTACACAAAATAAATTTTATTTCAACAATAAAACGTTATTTTCATAAATAAGACCATATTTTTGACAATATTTTATTTTCACAATTTTAGTGTAAAAACACTAATTTTAAAGCATAACTTGTTGAAAAATCATTTTCTTTATCAAATAAGTTATAACAAAACATTATAACTCTTTTAAAATATAAAAATATTATTTACGAACAATATTCCATCTTTTAATATAATAAAATACATATTTTCTACATATTTCTCCTTTTATATTCAATAAAAGGCTAATATTGGCAATAATTACCAATATAATTACATTGACTAAATTAAAATCCAATAAATGATTATTTTCACTTCAAATTCTCAAATTAAAGTTTTTAAAACTTTATTTCCGTCAATTTATATTTATTTCAACAACTAAATGCTAAAATACATCACCTGATTAATTTACTAACTCAAACTTGCCTAAATTGCATTATTTTCCATTTATTAACTCAAAGTAAATAAAAATTCAATATTTATACTCCAATCGCATTGTTTATTTGAAATAAAAAATTTAAATCAAATTTATTTTCTCCATTTTATTTTCGATATTAAATTTAACTAACGTTATAATTTAATATCATAGGTAATCACCAATACCAAGGTTGTTACACTATCGATCCGTACCCATCGATGGTCGGTTTTGTATCAATCGATTGGATTTTTGTCATAGAATTTTTTTAACTAATTCAACCCACTAACTTCTCTGATCTAACTGTTTAGGTAATTCAAAATTACATCTGACAATTCTAGGTCATGGATTCATCTATAAATAGTTATATTTAATGTAGAATAAGGGGACATTTGCTCAATTCTGCATGGATACTCTATTGAATTTTAAGTCAAGAAATTATCAATCTGATATTGCCTTATAATTTAGTTATAATGGAGAAAACCAATCAGTAAAAACATTAACGTAAATGTTGGCTATAGAATTTTTTGAACCACCACTAAAATATTATGTTCCTCTTTATTTTCTTGAAATTTATTAATTTTTTAATTCATTTGAGGGTCTTGACCAATTTTTTTGCCAACAATAAAATTAATTAATTATAGAAAAATATGTATATAGTACAATACATATATACATACATGAATACACACATACTTAAATATTTTTGAATATAGATGTGTGTGTTCACTTTATGTACTTTTATATAGGTAATATTTATTAGGATTTCTTTCTTATTAAATACAACCTCAATATATGCCTACTTTAACATGATCACCCGTTGCTTCTTTTTTTGGCAAAGCCAACAAAGTTGAGTAGTGCCTTGCCACTTTATTTAATATATAGTAAGAAAGTACATGCATAAATATCATTTATTTAATACATGCATAAATATAATTCCAAGGAGAATAAAGAGAAGAAGGAAAGAAAAAAGAATAATAAGCTAAAATAGAAAAAAACAAGAAAAAGACAGCAAGCCTAGATCAGGCCTACTTTTGCAAGATATCATTTTCAAATTCCACCGAGGATAAGGTCGGAGCATTTCTTATTTCCTGACTGGTAGTAAAGTAAATTTCCATGTGTTTCTTGCTCATGTGATTAAAGATCCTCTTATTTCTCCCTTTTTAGATTTTTTTTTTTATTTTTTTTTACAAAGACTTTGAACATTATGAGAACCTTAAACAAAGATGTCTGCTTCCATCTAGTTGACTTGGACATATTCAACCATGCCTTCTTTCTATCAACAACAGAGTTATTAAGGCCTCCTCTAAGCTTAATTTTCCTCCATATAAAATATGAAAAGGAGTTATTCAAGAAACGTGATGATTATCTTCTATTCTACTTTTGCAGAATGCATAGGTCGTGCTGAGAGGGATACCACTATGAGCTAAGTTTGCAAGAGTTTGTATTGCAATTTTGAACACTTTTCGAAGCATAAAGTTAAGCTTTTCAGTGGTTGTGTCGTTCCAAATTCTTTTGTGCCCTGGGAACTTAGTCATTGCAGAGGTGGCTATTATAGAACTGTAGACAGTATCGGTAGAATGCATTTTCATTTTAGAGGTCTAGCAATAAGTATCAGTAACAGTAAAAGTATATGAGTGGTCATTTATGGAGTTCCATAACAGTCTACAATTGGAGTTGTTAACGTGAGGGAGGCGTATCTTATCATTTCTTTATGTGTAGATCAAGATATTATGAAGACCTTAACAAAAGAAGTAACTAAGAAAACTAGACTTTACATGGTGATAGAAACTCAAAATACTACCATGCTTCTCTAGAAATGAAGCAGGCTAAATCCTTCATATATCAAATAAAGGACACTAATCGTTTGTCTTATTCAAATCCTTCAACAATTGATAATTCCTTCCTTAATTACTCTACTACTCTTCTTGGTAGAAGTTCTGCGTCCTCCATTGATAACTCATTTATCTCTTCTATCTCTCTTCGCTATCTTACATCTGAAATGCAATCCTACCTCACTTCTTCTATCTTTGATGATGATATTAAGAACTTCATTTTCTCCATGAAAACGTTTGCTCATGGTGGCCCAGATGGGTTCAGTGCAACCTTTTTTATTCACTGCTGGCCAATTATCCCCTCTAAAGTCCTCAAATTTAATGTATCCTTGATATTATAGGATAATGTGTGTGTATATAAATTTTTGTTTATATATAATGTAGGGATATAACTATTTTTGTTCTTGGACAAGCACCTTTGTCCAAGTGGTTAATTGATTCGGCTTTGGTGCAAGATGTTACAAGTTCGAAACTTGCTTTCAAACGTTTTTTTTGACATGGGATATGTTCTCTCAATGATTTGTTGTATATAAAGTACCAGTTCAAAAAAAAGAACTATTTTTGTTCTTCTCTAAAGTCACGAGAAGGATGAAATTGCATTTTTTAAATAAATAGACATATGGTTTTATATGCTACGATAAAAATAATATATATGGTTCGTAAATGATTATAATATATATTTACAACTGTAGAATTAAGATTATAAATTCATATGTGTGTGTGTGTGTGTATTTATGCGTGTGTGTGTGTACAATTCATACAAAAATTACTTTTTTTGAAAATAATGGTAGAGTATTATCATATGAATTATGGTGACATATTTAAAAAAAATAGAATTTATTTAACGAAAGAGCCTAGTGTTGTACTTGTTGGAACTATATACCGATCTTTGAAAAGTCCTTTTTGATTATAGCAATGGTTTTCAAGGCCTAGCTTTAATTGCTATAACAAAAGAGATGGAGAGGAGATGAGGAAGAGAATTTTTCTTTGATAAAGGAAATCAGGAATAGAAACTTTCTCCTTTTTTGCATCTAATAAAACAAAAATGAGACCCTTTAGGTCTATTTGTAGCGAGAAACAAATGCTATGAATCGTCATTTACTTCTCCACATTTGAACCATCCTTTGACCCTTGTATGGCAGCCAAATGTGCAAAAATGATTGTTAAAAAATAAATTATTTTAGGGTATTAATATAACTATATACATTAGATCTTCATCTATTTCCAACTTGGACCAAAAAAATTTGACCCATCTTTTCTTCTCATAGGGTTGACCATATTTAAATCAATTAACAAATATATTAGTTGATTAATTCCACATAAAAATACGTAATTTATGTCACACGAATAATTAATTAAATTACCCATCTAAATTTAATTAAATATACACAACAATTATATATACTTAATCGGTTAATTTTAGTTATTTAAAAAAAGTAAATTATTCATAAACAAGCATATACGTATGTATGTATGCATAATAACGACATACATGCATATACAAGTATGTATATATATATATAAACACATACATATACATACACACATATATCACAATCGTAATAGTTTATAACAATTATTATAACATTTAGGTCTAATGCTACTGCAACAACCCGCCCCAAAATGGACTTAATTTTGACTCAATAAAAGCCCGTCAAACCTTAGGCTTATCTCAAAGAGAATTGTTAGGTTGACAAAATTAAAACAATACATAATACACATTGCTGTCTATCTAAACTTTTAGAATCTCACAGTGAAATGGATAAAATATAATATCATAAACAAGTACCCATTTCATAAAGAAAACTATTCCATAAACATAAATAACATGTTAAATATACGAAATGTTTACATAAATCTCCATAGTAAAATATCTCAGACTAACATAACTATTTGAACTGGGTACATTAAAATTACTTAAAACGCGCGCGCGCACACACACACGTATATATATAACAATCATAAGTCTTCATCTCAACCTTTGCCTCTTAAAATCAGCACTGCCTTCTGTAACCTGTGTGTTGTAATAAGGAACGGTTTAGAACAAAAAACGTATAGTGAAATGAAAATCTCAAGCTTTATCATAATTATACTTATGCAGTATTGGTTAAATAAGAAATATGTCTTACTTATTTAAGACTATATCAAATGTAATAGTCACCCTAAATGGTGGTGCTACAAATACTAATAACCTTAACTACAATAACCTTTCCAGTTCAGTTTCAAAATTCTAATGCAACTAACATCAATGATGTAAGAGATATCATCCGAACCAATAAATACCCACTATTGGTGATTAGGCAAACGCAAACCATTTAATACCTATAAATAGGTAGGCCCCTTCTTTTAATACCTAACTCATTTCAGAATTCTAAAGCAACTATCGTTAGTGATGCAAGAGAGAACCTCCAGACCACTTAATACCTTTTTCATGGGACTTAGGCATGCTCTAACGATTTAAGACGTAGGTCCTCATCATTAAAGACTTAACCAAGATGGGTGCCTACATGGTTCTCAATAGCTGATATCGTAAGAAACCACATCAAGTCACGTAATACTTCTCCTAAAAAGAGGCGGGCCCAACCATAACCACTAAATACCTCAAACCCGAAGCAGACCCCCCCCGAAGGATTTCACCTACCGCATCTAAAACGCAATCGATAACCCATAAACCACTCATAATGTCTCACATTAGTCTGATCATTCATAGGTGCTAGTAGCCAGATTAACTGGGCATGTTTTCTCTATAGAATTAGGACTAAACTCACGTCCACTATGGTTATTTATTATTAACGATGTCCTACGTTAGTCCGAAAATCCACACCGTTGGTAGCCAAATTTAACTGGGCAGACTTCCATCTAGCTTTCGACCAACATCGCATCTCTATAACTTAGTCATAACTTATATGCATATCGAACATATATATCATCCTACACGAATAATGATTGGTTCCATATATGGTATCCCCTTATTACGCCCCTAATTAGGGATTAGCTCCCTAATTTACACATACTTACTTCCTATAAAGTAATGCTATTCACAACCCTATCAATTCTAATCAATATGATATAGTTATTACGTTGTTAACTTTAATAATCAACATATTATTATTATATACATATATATATTTACACATGGAATTAAAAGTCCGATAATAACATTACAATAATTCGAAAGTAATTCGCTTATAAGATATTTTAAAGTATCGGTCTTATAAAAATCTATAATTCTAACAAGAACTGCAACAACCATAGCCAAATAAAAAGATTTGTCCAAATATGGAATACCTATACTTGCTCCATATTAATACATTAGAATCCCTTTCCAGTTTTAAAGAACAGATCATCACAAATTAGATTGCTTATATTCAATTCAACCTTCGTATACAACACTTTTAAGTGAGAAAGGAATTTCTTATTTATTTAAGTAGTAGAAATGGGAAACTACAAACAATAAAATTGATTATTTACACAAAATTTCTAATTTATTTTCTTTTTTAACCTTTTAACAAACTTCAATTCAAAAGAGGGAATATAGGTTAAATTGGCCATAGAGTACTAATTTTAACAGTTAATTAGATTCTAATATACTAGTACCAAAAACAATTATAATTCCAACATATATAAAGACTTATATTTAGGGAAATTCTTAAGGTTGTTATGTTTTCATTTTCATTTCCAAACTTTTCCAAGGCATACACCAAATCCAAATAAATACTATTCGATTATAAAAATGTGAAAAACTTGATATTTCCAATTGTGAAATCAATCTCCTTCGATTGATTTTTTGAATAGCACTCGTTATGCTTTTGTTTCGAAAGTGAGATACTTTCGAAATCATGATGTATCGCTCAAAGAAATCCGATTGTCCATAAATCTAAGTATTTATACTTGAGAAAATCATTGAATTTGCTGAGCAATTTTATCTTGGTCTTCTTTCATCTTGAGTAGAGAGTCTTCTTTCATCTTGAGTAGAGAGTGAGGAATTTTGATCTCATGCTTATCTATCCTTCCTTTGATTAATGAAATAAATTGTGTTGAATACAAATTCTTCTGTAGAAATTGCGAGGATGCAATTTTGTCAAGGGGGAGGTTTGTAATAACCCTGGTTTTAGAGATTACCTGTTAATTTTAAACTATAATGGTAGTTATAATTTAATATTGAGAATTAAAATAAATTGGGAATTTAAATTGTTTATTTGGAATAAATAATAAATTTTGAATTTAAAATGAGAAAATAAAATTTGGATCTTTATTTGCTCAGGGTAATAATAAATGGAAAGTGGGTTTTTATTTTGAGAAAATGCAATAATTATATTAATTATTGCCTATTTCTTCTTTTAATAATTTTTAAAAGAAGTATGTTATTTTTAAAGGTTGTTTATCAAAATAAAAGATGAAATTTGTTTAAAAATGTGCTTTAGTTATAATTGAGTGTGTGAAATGGTTTGTAATAATTTTTCTTAGCAAGAGAATAATTTTTGTACAAATTGTTAGATTAAAACTAGTGTTTTTGTAATAAAATATTGTAATAAAAATAGGGTTTTATTAATAAAAATAACTTTTTACTATTAAAATAAATTTTATTTTGTTAAAATAGCAATTTTATTGCAAATAATTGGTTGTAGATATTTTATTTGGTTAAAAATGAGAAAATTAGTGTATAAATTGATTAAATAGATTAAATATGTATATAACATAGGAATTTCTCTAAATATATTTAGCTTTGGGCTTATTTGGGTAATTTTGAATCCATTAACCCTCTCTAGAACCATTTGGTAAAGAGTAAATAGCTATACGTGCTATTTTTTTCCTCATCTTCCTCCTCAAAACAAAAGATAAAACAGTTGCTTCCTCTAACTAAAACTCAATTCCATTCAATTTCTCTGCTAATTCAAGAAGAAATTCACCAAAATAGGAATAGAGTAAGGTAATCAAACTCCAAACTTACTAATTTCATCAAGTTTCTACTTGAAAGATGAGATTTTGTAATTTACAGTAAACTTTGTCTTACATGCAATTCTTATTTACTATACAGGCTCTTGAAGATCAATTTCACCTTCAAGCTCCAATCTTTCTTCATAAATTTGGGTATCTACTATCTAAAATCAAAGGTGAGTTGAAATCTCACATTTTCTAGCATAGATTGAGATTTCAAGGTTAGAAATCTCAATTTTATTTTTGTTGCATCTTCATTTTTGAATTGCTTTCAGTAAATTGGGCATATCTCTTCCGTTTTAAATTAAAATTTGATTTTGTTTTAAGTTTTGGAAAGCTTCAAAAGGGTGTGATAACTTTATGTTAAACACTTTCGAAAATTTTGAGCATAGACGGTTAAAAATCCCAATATAAACACGTTGTCCTGTCAGCATAAAACTGTGACTTTTTGTGCTTAATGTCATTGGTAATTTGAGCATCCCTTTCCCATTTGATGTCCAAATTTAATGATTTTTAATGTCCCAGAAAGCTTAGACTGTCTGCTATAACTTTCTATTTTGGGTTTTGTTAAGTTTTAAGGCTAAATGGTTGAAAATTCCTTCTAGTGACGCTTTCCCAAGACTAAAACGACAACAATGGTGAACTTCAAATCTTAAAATTGTTTTAGTCGTTACTTTTTCATGCTTTATCAAAATTCGATAATTTTTAATGTTCTGGAAAGCCTACTTATATATGACAATTACATATTGAACATATTTGCAAATTTTAAGAAAAGGTTCATTGAAATTCTACCACAAACTCCCTGCTCTATCACTTTGATAATTACACTATCTAAACTAAATACAGTTAGTAAATTAGGCGTATCATTCGTTCCTAGTCAGATTTAGATATTTATTAATGTTTTGGAAAGCGTATACTTTTTCTAAAACTTTATTGTTTTGAATTTTGCAAAATTTTGAGGTTATGATAGTCGAAACTTTATTTCTTTGCTATTTCCCTGAGAATAAATGACAGCGACAGTGAATTTAAAATCTAAGAGTTATATTGGCCACATCTTTCACGTTTCTTATCTAAATTCAATAATTTTCGATGTCTGGAAAGCTTAGGCCTTGTGTTAAAAGTTTCATGTTTTGAGTTTTCTGAAATTTCGAAGTTAGCTTGGTCAAAACTATATTTGTATGTTGTTGTCCCGTGGGTAAAATAACAGCAATAACAATCATTGACCTGAGAATTGTATTAGCTTATTTTTCTCTCATTCTTTTTTGATTTTGATGTTTTTTTTTGAGATGTTTTGAGAGCTATGATGCCTATCAATAGGCTAGCTATATTTGAAGAATTTGAAATTCAAATTTAAGTAGAATTTGAATTGATTTTTGCGTAAACTTATATTGAATTCAAGTTATCGGTCTTGAGTTATCTTTCTTGATTTTCATTGTTTTCGAGCACGGTTGTCACTAAACCATTTTGAAGTAATTTTTGAAATAACTGGACATTTCAAATTATTATTATATATTGTTTTAAATTTTATTTTTCTAATATAAAATCTATTTATTTCCTACAATAAAGAAATTTCAAATATTGGTTTTATTAATCTTTTCGGGAAAAGTTTTAAAGCTTGTTTTCTGAAGTAAACTATGTTAAATATAAAACACACGCTTTTGCATATTCAAATGTATGAGAAAGAGAATTAAACGATTTAGTAAAACATGTGGTATGGGACATGTGCTTTACTATGTCGGTTAATTCCAGACTTGTACGATGGAAGCTATTTGAGATTACTGATTCTGAGATGTTTTGCCATTTTATGGCGTATTTTGAGTTTTATAATTCCTATTTATTGGAAATATTTAAAATGGCCAATATGTGGCAAGTATTATGGTTTGAGATCTCTTATGTAGGATTACGGTCGTTGAGAACAATCATGATATTTTATTTACTTGCCAATGATATAAGGCAAGTCTTGAGTATATGATTTCATATTTTGAGATTTATGGTTTATGAGGAACCGTCACGATGTTTTCACTAGTCGATGAGATGAACCAAGTTACGAAACCATTTAATACTTGTCGAAGAGATGAGACGAGTATGGTATCTCTTTATCACTCACCAACGAGACAAGGTGAGATATGATTTTTTTTTAGTTTTATGATGTTCCTATTGTGGCATGAACTAGCGGCTTGTAAACCTCTAAGTGCGAACGTGTGGTATGGGACACATGTTAACACTTTTCGGGATCGTATCTGTGAGTTTGTGACACATTCATGATGTTTACCTAATAGAACTTCTTTAAGAGGTGTTAGCGACCTAGTCATGAGGACAAACTGCTTTGGGAGGTGTTGGAGACCTTGTTAGGGCTGACAAAACGGCTTAGAGAGGTGTCAGCGACCTTGTCATAAGGACGTACTGCTTTGGGAGGTGTTAGCAACCTTGTTAGAGGCTTCGGCTGTCTGAGTTTAGCACATGTAGCATTGCTTCGCCATTACAATTGGGGATTTAGCCAATTCGGGTTTTGTAAGTTTTTTGTTTTATTGTGATTTCACCATTTTAAGTTGTTTTATTACATCGATAGCCTAGTGCTATATGAGATATTATATATATGGTGAGTTCATTTATGATATTTTGAACTCTTATCAAGTTCCTTAATTCATGAGTTTGGTTGATTTCATCATTTTATAGGATATTATGGGTTTTGCAATTTGGCAAGTTGAGATTTATATACATTAATACTGATAAGATGAGATATAATTTAATTTGGAGATTCTTCTATATTTGAGTTTTGGATCATATTGTTTGAGAATGTTTTATGTTTGCCACTTTGGTGAGAGTTTGTATTGATGTTTCTCCTTTTGAGGAGATATATTTCATGGAAATCATGTAGACATTTTGGGATGTCGCCAATGATATGAGGCGATTGTTTATATTATTTGAGTATTATTATTGAATTTAGCTCTTTTTAGGTTTTTGTATACTTAAGTGACATTAGTTCACTTAAGTCATTGGTTGTATCCTTTTTGTTGCCTCTTCTCATTCGAAAAGAATTATCACCTTGTATATTATGCTTCATATTATTGTCTATCCTCATTAATTGATTGTTTTAGCTAGACTAACCCGTGTATTTTGTACTCAGGTTAGACCGAGTTGTTTCAGGTTAGCTATCAGTTATGACACTTAGCTTTGATGCATTTGCTTGGATATCAGCCTGGCACTTTTGTGTAGTTTATATTTCTTTCCGCTTGACTCTGATATGTATTTGATTAGATGTATATAGTGTGGTCTTTGTACCACTTTTGTGTATTAGTTTGTATCATACTGGGATGTATCTGTGTATATGTACTTATATATATGATGATTAATGTTCTATGATGTGATATGCATTCTGTTATTGTATTTTGTTCTAATAGATCCATTTTCCACCTATAGTTTTGTATTAATTATTTATTGGATATATCGATCCACATGAGTGGAAAAAATAGATAGCAATTGTCGATGTATTCAATAGATATTTAAGACAAGGCTATAGGTGTTCACTCCTAACCAGCCATATTCCATGCATTAGCAAACAAACTTACCCAGTATTCTCTTTGTTAATGTGGGTCTCGGGGTGGGGAGTCATAGCTTGGTATTAGAGAATTGTTTACCTCCTAACTGGATTTGATTCCACCATATCTAATTCCCTTTAGGATCTCCCTTTATTAGAATATACAACAAAGTGAACTGTATATAGAAATTAGATCTAAAATCCAAAACTAGAGGCGAATAGAATCCTAAATTAAAAAATAAAAATCTAAACCCCTTACGTGAAACCCCAACTTATTTGCAAATCTAAAGAAGAAGAAGATATTTGATTTATACCACCCCTAATCCTATGTTAGATCTTCCCATTTTTGAATATATAACAAATAGATTGTATATATAAATTAGATTTTTGAAGTTAGAAGATAAGTAAAGGAATGATTATTCTATATTAGAAATTAGAATTACTTACCAAGAAGTTTACAATTTTTGAAACCCTAAGGTAAAGATTTTGACAGAGATTTGCTAGCATTCCCAAAATTTTATGAAGGAAAAGTGGGGTTCTAAGGGTCTATTTATTGAGGTGTAAAGGAACGACAACCGTTGTACTAAAAATATAAATCTGGAATGTTAAATAAAAACCCTAGCTGCCTAACATCCCAATCGGTCGTAGTTTTGTGGTCGACCTGTCCCTTTATTGTGAACATATTTTTTCTTTTCCATTTATATTTTCTATTAGTTTTTTTAATTATTCAACACCATTAACGTTAACCTTATCCTTACCATTACTTCTAGCCTAAGCTATTATTTTGAAATTGAAAATTCAACCATTTAATTTCACATTCAAATATTTAAAATTTAAACTTGTTCGAATTAATTTCAATTTAAAACTTCAAACTCACATAGCTTTTTCATGTTAACTTTGATTTCAGCAAATTACATATGGAAATTAATCATAAAATCGCCACGAATGCAATGGTGCAACTTACATGACCAAATTATGAAATTTAAACTTTTTCTATATTTAACCTTATTTTAATTATTTAGTTTCTTATTGAATTTTGTGGTGTGTTACATTCTGCCCCCTAAAAATGGATTTCGTCCCGAAATCACCAAGGAAAGATAGTGTAATGCACACTCTACAACCATAGTATACGACCAATTTATTTACAATAATCTATACAATCATCAACTCAACCAAAAATGTAATGTGATTATGTATACAAGCATACTATAGGTAAGCTCAACCCTAGCGTGAATACCAGGTCTTGAAATATAGGCATGTATGAAAGCATCCTACATATACATAAACTACTAAAAAGGGCAAAAAGAATAGTAAAAATAGCGACAATCATCCCTTACCATCCAATCTAGCAACCATGATGCAACCAAAAGCCTATATTTTTCGAAGACAAAAGTTTACAGGAGGAAACTCAGGATAAGAAATATTCATCTTTTCTTCGGTTTCCAATATGCTTTCCAATGGGTTTTCTCCCAATTTTCTCAAACCAATCCAATTTTCTTTGTTATAAAGACTCTTAATACCATGCTCCACAATGCATGCGATGGCACGAGAGGCGATGGGCTTCGTTTCAACATCAATTAACTATCATGCTTTATTACTGAGAAAATGTCATGCAGACATTTCCTCAGGTGTGGAACATGAATGATGTCATGGGCTCCTGCTAATTAGTTCGAAAGCTCCATCCAATAAGCAAGTTTCCCTCACTCTCTCTAAAATCGAAAAAGGCCCATCGAATCTTGGCACCAATTTCCCAAATGTACTAAACCTTATATTTCTAAGAGGGGAAACCTTAATGAATACCATGTCCTTAACTAAAAACTACAATCCCTTCCTTTTCCTGTCATCGTAGAACCACTAGCGGTCATGTTTAGTCTTCATTCACCATCTAAACACTTTTACTCTTTCCAAGGTCCTTCAAAATCCATGAAGCAAGCTCTTAGCAAATTTTCTTAATTCAAAGTCCTTTCCAAAGTAGATTGCATACTTCTCTAAAATTCCTTAGTGAACAAAGCGTCCTTACCACTAATAATGCTAACATATATGAAATCGCACCACTTCATTGGCATAAATCTTTACTAGAGATGATGCAATCCTATTACTTCTAATGGATAGAAAATAAACCAACCTACTATGACCTAAGTATCATAATTTCCTCTAGGCAACCCATTTGTAAAGTCCCTCGATATATGCTCTCAACTCCAAGTTGAAAACTCCAATGGTAATGACAATCATTCGGGCATGCCTTGCTTAGCTTTAATTCTTTTACATGTCAAATGTTTAGAAACAAATCACGTGACTCTCTCTACATTCTTGATCAATTTAAAAATCCTCTTCATGTCCCTATTCACCTTATCACATTTGTGGTGAATTGTGACGTAAGTTTTGGGTTTGAAGTATTCTAATCTAATTTCCTTACTAACTTCTAGTATTATCTTCGGTTTATCGCTAGTTAAGTGTCCTTATGAAATTTTCTTGTTTACGATGTTTCCTAATTTTTATTCATTTAGTGGTCTTATCATGTCCTTAAAATCAACACACTGATAAAACAGGAACATGCTTTGCACCATATCAAAAATTCCTGAAGGAGACAACTAGTGATTTGCGCCTAGAAACTCTAAAGATTTTTACTAGAAGCTGCCATTATTAATTGGGGATAATGATGTCGGGGCCCTACTGCTCTTGTAACGACCGGGTTTTTCGACACTTAAAAATTGGCACGAATACGTCCACTATGTTGCATGCCAAATAATCGAATGCCAGAAACTCGATTGTTCAAAGAAAAAGAAAAAAGGAAGAAGATAAGAAGAAAACTAAATAACATAAAATCTTACAGCGGCACGAATAATCTATAATATTAACAAATCTTTACACAAAAGCAAAACTGTAATATGTATGTATGCCGACATTGATTAGAGTATACTAATCTACTTTAGCCTGGAAAGTTATAATAGCTCATCCATACAATTGTTGATGATTTCAATGCTGACACAGTGGAAAAATAACCACGTATGTGAATACGTCTCTGGGCCTCCAACTCGTCTCCTGAAGATCTATAGCATCCAACTAAATCTGTAATATGTTCTATCTGACCTGTCATTATGATAAAATAACACCCGAGTCAGTCTTGAAAGCCAGCGTGAGAAAAATTATAAAACCTTTGAAAATCGAAAGTATCTCGTAAGACCATATCGCACATAAACGTGGATGGGTTTTAACCTTACGCTAACCAAAACATTTCATATGAAATTCTTCGATAATATAATACTGTCTAAGATATAAATACTTATTAATCTTAGCTGAAATTGTTACATTAATTAAATTTCAGCATAATAGATATACAACTAAAATCGAAAAGGCTCATATTAGAAAACAGATTCCATATAATGACTATACTACTGGGTTACCGTCCGTTATGGTGCATCTCTAGATAAAATAATACTGAGGTCGAACCTATCGACCCCTGCCAACACAAGGCCGGCCTACCCTTACTGGATAGTGCTGAATAAGATCGACCTTTGATTGGGATCAACAACCGCATTGAAGCATACATGATCTAATACTAGGGATAGTAGATTGGGGTAACCTTACCCTTATGGAAGCGACCCGCCTAGCCTTGCTGCATCTCTCTTGTTTTAGTCATTCTCGGTGGATGAGGCTTGAGGCTATATTTTACCTTTTATATAGCACTTCCCACTTAGAATGCTAATACTGCCCCCCTTGGAATATTGCAATACCAACATTCATTCGTACGAGTTCATCCTAGGACTGAAAGAAATACTTGAGAGCTCCATCTCCAGTTCCATCATCTTTATGATGTTTTCACTTGGAAACACATTCGTTGTATCGAAGTGTTTTTCGGATAATATGCCCAATCTCAATCTCTTCGAATCAACTTTTTGATGACTCCCGGTAAAATCAACCTAGGTTCTTTAGAAAATAAACGATCAAAGATAAGATCAGAGGTCCCCTCCTAACCGTTAGTGGAAGGATTTCCCTATTGTTATCCTAGAAGAATGAAATGAGATTTATATGCATTGTACAGTATCATCAGAGATGACTGTGCGATATAACTCTCGTGTTTCTCCTAGATATTTCCAAAGTTACATTTATGGTCCAATTTCTATAGTCGGTTATTTAACTATCAATTAGCAAACATTCATCCAAATCAGGTATTTGTTTCAAAAGGAAAGCAACATTGGTTAAGCTCATCTGCTATAACTAGTTTTCTTGCGATAAATCTTTCACAAATAATTTTTTTTCTAAATTGCTTGTATACGAATGCTTTACAAAGATATATCCACCAATTCCTATATTTTCAATACTTAGAAACTATGCTTATCTCGACGGTATAAGTATAATTACAAACTGAGAAAGATTCCCCTTTTATCGGTTCAATAATCATTCATAAACAGCTTATAATACTCTAAAACCATTTATAAACTATTTTATAAAACTTTTGGAACCATTTATAAAACTTTCTTTTATACATTTCAATCACTTAAAAATCCGCTTTGTACATTTCTATAACTCATATATAAGACCTTTATAAATCTCTAAAACCATTTATAGAACTTCTTTTGTAAATTTATAAACCCATTTCTTAAGTCTGTTTATAAATATCTAACCATTTATAAAACTCTTTCACCCTGTAAATTATCTTCCCTTACGTCTCCAAACCATTTTATAAACTTCTCTCATATAATCCAAGCCCGTTTATAAACTCTATTTATGAGTCTCGAACATATTCATAAACAAATAAAGATCATTTACTTCTAAATAATATTATATGAAAATAATTATTAAAATTAAACATTATGAATAAATAAATAATAATTATAAATTTCAAAACATCTTAAAATAATAATTAATCATTACAAAAATATTAATAATTAATCTTTTCCCTTATTATAAATAGTTATAATTTATATTCAAAACTTTATCTATTAGCATATACAAACGTTTACCTCATTTGTTTGAGAAATTTAATTAGACGACTTAGCAAAACAAGGGGTATGAAACGCTTGCATTTACTTTGTCGATTAATTCTTGGACTTGTTCGATTGAACTATTGTGATAACTTTTGAGTGGAAATATACAATTTATTCGTAAATATTTAAGTTAAGCCAGTAGTTATGGGACATGGAGCTAAACTTATTTATTTACTAGCTTAGTGTAATTTGCACTTCTATTGATCAACGGCGATCATTTTATTGTAATGACCCATAATTTTGGGCAATATAAACTTAATATTCTATATTAAAAATAAAATTGGTTTGATAATTGTCTTTTGTGATTTTAATTTAAATTGGCAATTTATTCTTTTAAAAGCTAATAAATATTTAACTGATAAACTTTATCTTTTAAAATTAATAAAATGTTTCTATTTATAATATATTTGTATATATTGTAAATAGAAAAGCTTTGGTTCGGAATTTAATTAATAAAGTCTTGATTTCAAATTCTAAAATATATTTGGAAATTTGGAAATTTTAATTAAATTTAATATAACACTTTATTTCAAAGCTATTTAAATAACTAATTATATAGTTTTAAAATATTCCTAAATGACTTTTAGTAATCATCTTAATAAAATAATTTACTTTAAATCATTATTTAAAAACAATAATCATTTATCCTTAAAACATTATTAATAAATAGTAGTTACCTTTAAAACCATATTAAATAAATAATAATTTATATTTTAAACAACATTGATTCAATAATTAACTTTCAAATTTAGAAAAAGCGCTTAATCATCACTATAGTTCTTAAACAAGGTACCATTTCATTCAATTTTAATACTCCAAGTTATAATATTTGGTATTTACATAGGTTGACATATATGTAAATTAATTTCATAATTATCAATCAACCTTTAATACAACACTCAACCAAAATCAATCCATTGATGTGTACATAAGTGTCTACACTAATATAATAATAGAACTGTGTTTTATCATGTTAATAGGAGTCCAAATATAACGTATTTTGTTAATTATTGGTGAACGGTGATTTGTTCTGCAAACATGCATCAAATAAATTTAATTAGCAGTACGGTGTTTTATTCCACCAACTAGATGTCCAAATTACTTTATTCGATCCAATTTAACCCAACAACATCTTATTTGGCCAAATAAACATATTAATTAAGGTAAAATAATTTAAACAACATTATTAATTAAAACAACGTAATTATATTTTGTCCTTATTTATATGTCATAATTTTTAAACATTCTAAATCTATCAACGGGTAGATCAAAGCGTTATGTTCGTCAATACGAACTCAACAGAAAAACCTGCAGGCTAATCTGATCCATATGAGTGAGTTATTCCAATTTCAATCCAATATACATTTGAATAAACTTATTATTAATTTCAAACCATAATTATTCTTAAATAATTACGTCTTTTTAAAGATATTAACATTTTGATGAACACTTTAGAATAATATTAACTATATGCAAATAAATTTTAAAACAATACTTATATAATTAAATAACTTCAAAATAATACTAATATAGTTAAATAACTTTAAAACAATACTAAATATAATTAAATAACTTTAAAGCAATAGTAAATATAAATAGATAATATTTCAAACAAAATATTAATATAAGTGGATAATCTTTAAAACACTATATTAATATAAATAGGTAATCTTCAAAACAAAATATTTTTGAAACACAATTTCAGATTTAAAAATCATTTCCTATCTCAAAAACCAATTCCACTTAAATGACAATTCATAATATTTTCAAAATACTAATTTGAGACCAATAATCGCCAAACACTCAACTAATATCGATATCTCTATCACTACTGGGCTTTAGTTTTAACATATAACGATGCCATAACCAATATTTCCAAAATCATGTTTATTATCCAATAACTCATATGATTGGAATATTATTGACATCAATTCAACAGTAATAAGGAATCTCGATGGATCCATCCAAGTTGTCCCCCTGCATCACAACTTATATATTAGCATATACATATGTAACTAAAATCAACAGTGGTAAGGAATCTTGTTGGACCCCTTAAACCTGTCCCCCTACATCACAACTCATATATATATCAGCACATACATATATAAATAAAATCAACAGTGGTGAGGAATCCTGTTGGGTTCCTCAAACCTGTTACCCAGCACCAGATCGGTATATAATCAAATAATATAAATCAACCACTTCGAGGAGGGATTCGTATATAAAGGGTCATCTGCTCTTACATGGGAACACAATATAGCCTCATCCGCTCCAAGGACAAGAATGTATCCAAACCAACAAATATAAATATAGTAATTTATCCAAATAACCATCCAACAATTTTTATGAATTATGTATCATACTACTTAAACAAAAAGGCGAGTTTAACTCACCTTTTTTCAATTGTCGCTGAGGCATTCCAATTTCATCTAAAATCAACGATGTTCGATCTAGCATTAAATTCAGCTAGCTCCAACCATCACCAAACCTATTCCATCGTGCAGTAATTGTTGTTACGAACATAATGCAAAAATTCGTATTCAAATCCGACCTAGTATGCATGAGTTATTATAATTATAAGATTTTGGATTAAATAATTATAATCGCTAATAATACATCACTAGCTTAACTTGGCCATGTTTAAAATTTAATCACGTCTTCCCCTAATCATTTTCCCAAAACGTGATCCACCTAGGCATACGAAAGTCGACCGACTACATCGACTCGCGGCTCTTCCAATGCTTTGCCTGAGACCGTTGTATGTTCATCGAAGGCAGCCCCGTCCACGAGCTCGCCGTTGCCACCAGTGCCAAACTCCAGTTCATCGCCTAATGCCATGAAAACCGAACCCAACCTACCTATTAAAGAAGCAGTTTTTTGGCCATCTCACGATGAGCTTGCGGAATCCTATTGTTGATTAGCATTGTATCAATTTCGCCTACAAATCTCTAGTTGAGATCGAAGCCTAACGACGAACGAAATGGTCCAATTCAACCTTAGCCATTCGATGCGACCATTCTTTGATTTTGGATTTTTTTGAAATGGTTTCTGGTTTGCATGTTAATATAACTAGTGGAAAGAATGGGAGAATATGGATATGTATGGCTGTGAAGTTGACAGGGCGTGGTATTAAGCAAATGCTAAGATATATATTATTTAAGTTTCAAATATCAAACTTTAAATGTTTGAAATTTTTTAAACTTCTATCGAGACGTGCTTCTTGGCGTTCTATATGTTATACCATTATTGTAAACATAATGGAACTTGTCTCGAGGCCTAATTCGATGGTATGCAAAAGATAGGTTTTCAAACCCAATTATATTAAATAATTTCTAAAATAAATTTATATGTGTTTTGATCTCGCACGTCCAAATGATACGTCCGATCATCATGAAATTTGTTATTATATAATAAAATAGTGTTATAAATCCAATGAAACTGGTTTCCTCGATATCCGAGACAATGCCCCAAAAGGCTATTTTTTTACTCGTTAATTAAAATGAATTATTATGAAAACAAAAATAATCACTTTATAATTTTACTATCTTCATTCTTATTTGAATAAAAATTTTAAATAAAATTTTAAAATCACTTTTCCATCTCATAAAATCAAGATTCAATTATCAAACAACTAGAATTAATAAATTCAACAATTTAATTATCAATAAATCGCTATATTCCGAAATTCAAGTCATTTAACTTATAAAAACAACTTTTCCACATTTGAATTAATTAAATATTCAATTTACTAAATTTTCTATCGTTACATTTTCCCCCCTAAAAAATTTTCCACTCTGAAATTTCCAAGTTAAGAAAAATGCCCAAACCCTTTAATTTTTAAAACCAATTAGTTGAAACAGATTACCAAATACTTTTAAGCCTTTAACTTTTCCCCAAAAATCAACTAATTCAAAACTTTGTTATTACTTTTACTAAGTTTCCAACTAATATTGTGCCGTTCAATCATTTCAGATTATACCTCAAAATCAAATTTTAGTTATCAAACATTTCTTTCAAAATTTCTCAAAAATTTTCTGAAGCCTTAAATTTACGGAAAATTTCACCAGTGTCTCCTTTAAGAGGCTCAATCAGAACAACCACAAATCACCACCACAGGCCTAAACTAGCAAAATAAAATAAAAGCCAAGTGGCTCAATCATAGAACTATAAAATCAACAGCAATATAAATGTGTACCTTTTAGCTGGGCAACCAAATTTTACTTATGAAATCAAAGGCAGCAAACTAGCTCTTAGTTCTATATATCTATATCTTATATATGAATGATATCCAATCATATAATTCATAATCACACTATTCTGCAATTTCAATTTTCAACACAAATTTATTAAAGCCCATACGATTACATATATCATCTTTGCATAAAACCAAATTTGATCGCTCGGTCAATCATGCAATTTCATTTCTGTACTACTATCGTTCACACGACCACTCTAGTGCAGACACGAATCCAGTTCCTTGATTAGAAACCGTCATTCTCCTTGTGTAGTAATATACCATGACAGAGTATTCTCAAATTTACCAAAAATCCATATCTAGTGTCCGCCGTCGAGAGTCGAGCGAAA
Source organism: Allium cepa (assembly GCA_030765085.1). Classification (NCBI taxonomy): domain Eukaryota; kingdom Viridiplantae; phylum Streptophyta; class Magnoliopsida; order Asparagales; family Amaryllidaceae; genus Allium; species Allium cepa. The sequence continues at coordinate 185,790,075 of CM060937.1, read as the reverse complement.
AATCCTAATTCTATCCTATATAAATCATCTTGAAATCATGTTCTCAAATATGGATCAAACTGTTATGCGAGTAAAAAATATACATACAACCCACATATTTATTTAAATTGATTTCTTTGTTATCCCAAAATCTTTTTCTTTCACTTTCACTTCATTCTCATACATTTTATTTACTTTCAATCATTCACATTCAATTAATCAATATTCAATTATTCACTATTACTTAGACTATTCTTTCAATACTAATACCACTTAAGAACTATTCCACCAAATTTATGTTTAACAACATTTCACTCCATACATAATTCATCTATGAATTATTCCATAAAATTTTACTCGAGTATATAAACATTTCATTCAACTCTCCTCATGTTTATTACCACTTCACACCTTAATTCCATATCCATTTTAAATCAAATTCAATTTCATCTAACTCAATGCATTGTTCAATATTCAGTTCTATCAACCAACGTTCCAAAACCAAATTCAACTCACTAATTTAATTAGTTCATTTCATTAATCCATTTCAGATCCTAATCAATTTCATTTTTTTCAAAAATTATTTCATTTAACCTAACTTAGGTTAAATTACTTTTCATAAAATTCATTTTTTAACTTATCTTAAGTTAAATTTCATTCCAAAGTTCTATTTCAAATTTACTTTTCTTAACATTCATATTCACCAATTTTTAAATTTGTTTTTCTTACTAATTCTCAAAATTTATAAGTTATCAAACTTATTTTCTCATATTTTCATAAAACATTTAAATAAAATTACTTTGTTCTTATTTATTTCAAATTAATTTGAAATCATATATATACATGATCCCACTGGCATATCAAATAACACCTTTGAAGTTTAAAATCAAAGCTAGTATTACGAAAACAAAATCTCCATGGTAGCAATTTCTCTCTTGGAAACCCAAACATGAATGTCGAGGATGTTGCAATCATCATCGAAATTATTTTCCAGTGACCAAAGTGAGTTTAGTACTTTCTATCTCTTTAAAATCCAATTAAAATATTTCTAATCAAAGATATTTTTCAAGTATTATTATTATTATTATTTTCCAAAACTTTGAAAAACATTTCCAAAACCGGCGGGATTTAAATTCTCAAATTTCCCAACTTTTAAATCCTTCTAATTATAAATTGCTTTTATCTATAGATCATATTTATAATGTACTTATGGAATTTCATTCCCTTTCCATTTATAAATCACATTCATAAATCATATATTTATATAATCCCACTTTGGTTACAAAATATATTCTTTGTTTTCATTATAATAACAACTTTTATTCGATTACCAAAAATAACAAAAAATGTTAATAATCCAACATTATCATTTTTTAAAAAACAAAGCACCGTATATGACATAATATATTTTTTTTGAAAAATTATGCTTTTATATATACAAATATAATCAAGGTAAAATTATTTAATCTACCAATTTCAAAATAATACCATGTCGAATTACTCTTGTTCAAGTGTTTAGAGATTCCTATTGTTGAATATGCGCTTATATGTTTTTGTTTGATGATAATAAACATATATATTCATTTAAATGTATTTGGTAATGTACTATTTTGTTTTTCATAGATTAAATAAATATTTGTTGAATAAAATAAATTACATAGAATTTGAATTCGAACAGAAATTTTATTCAAACAAACAATTTTTGAACAGTACAAATTCAAGCTCTCACTATACATATACAATTTTGATTACATCACAATTCAGTTTACATAAATTTCTCACTACATATCACGCACACTCGTAGTTTATCTTCAATTTCATTCCAATTATAATCCAGCATTTGAGAAATCTGCAAAAATATTCACCAACGCAGTAAAATTGAAAAAGAAATATTTTTGCAATATAAAATGTAATATGATTTTTGAAAATATGATTTGCCTCAGTTATTTGGGTTGTTCGTCATCATTTACATTTGAATTCATCGCACACGAACAGTGTGACATGCACAGTGTATCACTGTACATGCCACAAGGCCGTGCACATCGATATACACTTGATAATGCTACAGGGACAGATGAGCACAAGGTCAAACCCAAATATACAGACAGGTTCAACTCAGGTAAAATATATTCAAAATCTCGTCAGCAGCACGACCAAGTATGACAGTGAAACTCAAGCAAGTGCACAACAAACTCAGTGAAGCCAAAGTGATAAAGCAACATGTCCAGTTACAACTACAGGGACTAAGTTCATATGCACAGTGCAGACCACAAAGAAATGCCACCAAGAAAACAAAGACCAGAAAGTAGCAAGCTAAATCAACACAGCAACTCAAAGAAGACATGTACAACAACAAGTTCAGCTACTCAAATGACAAATGCAACAGTGACCAACCAGAAGTTCAAGGCAGTGGTGTACATGAATACAACTACAGGTACAAGGCCAGAACAACGACATGAATGCAACATGGCAAACAACAACTACATGCAGATGAACAGAATGTAAATTGAGTACATGAAGTTCAATCCATCAGTAAAGTGCATCAAGTATGATCAAGTCCAAATGCATTAGTGAAGCCACAATGAAACTGCAGTGGGCATGTATACAACAAAAGAAGCAGCGCCAAGAATACATGTACTCGAGGCAATATGCACAAGTGAAAACCAAAATGGCACAGCAGTTCATACAACATATACAAGACAGAAGAAGCCATGGTCAATGCAAAGCAAAAGTGAAGTTACAGTGAAATTCTACAAGTCAAGTCAACGGCATGGTACTATGCAAATACACAGCAGTCTCACGTGATACAATGCAAGTTCATATGTACAGCAAGCTACAAGTGATGCACAATCAAGGTAAACAAACAATGATACATGAATAATGCAAGAACAAGCCAGCAGATACATGAATAATGTAAGCATGTTCGAAGTCGAAGATTTTAGTGTGGAGTTGTGGATTGGTATACACGAAATCAAGTGTGTGTAAATTGGAAAAGTCAAAATTCAAAGTAAAGTAAAAAAAGGAAAGTTTCTGCCGTATCAAACAAAGGAAAATCAAACGTTTGAAAATCAAGGCCGTGAGTAACAAGTCGAAAATATATCAGGAAAGCCGTGCGTATCAGGCTATTGAAAATTAGGAAAGTAACAAATTGATACGAACAAACTCAAGTGTCGAATTCATATAAATATCAAACCCAAAATTCATCATAGGTGTCGAGTTCAAGCAAGCAATTAAAACCAGCAATGAAAGAGAATACATACCAATCTATCGAACTCGATCAAAGGAGCAGCTGCAAACTATTCGCAATGTCGAAGTCAACCAAGCAGCCGATCTCAAGAGAATCGATCATCAGAGAATGAGCGCGAGCAAGAGCTACGCAAGTCAGAATCGATCATCAGAGAGCCGCGAACAAGTCAGAAAACCCTAATTTCAGAAAGAGGATTGGCCGAAATTTTTCAATAGCAAAAGAAGAAAGAACGGGCTAGAGAATAAAACAATTGGGCCGACTTTGTTTTATAAAAGGGGGTTTTTAGTTTATATTCAAATAGGGTTTTAAGTTTTTAATTGTTTGCTATTTGTTGTTTTTTTCTTTTCAAATCAAAGAACTGGTAAAATCACCACCTAGGTTGTAGGTAGTGTCAGATTGTCTAGTTAGAATTAGTTCAGTGAGCAGGGTATGCGAATTTGCAAAACTCTATAGGAGGGAGCAAGGGTTTGCGAGTTTGCAAAACTCTATAGGCGGGAGCGGGGGTGCGAGTCTATTAGAGTGTTTGTAAGCGGGTGTAGGGTTTGCGAGTCTGTTAGAGTGTTTGTAAGCGGGAGCAGGGTTTGCGAGTCTGTTAGAGTGTTTGTAAGCGGGAGATTGTTTAATTCAAATAGAAATCTGGGAATGCAGCAGTAGGTCGGGGTTGCCGAAGCTGGGTAAATTTTGTGTGTGATTTACTTTTCAGCATATTTATTTCTGCAATTTTTTCTGTGTTTAAATCGAGAAAATTTGCTATAACCCTATTCACCCCCCTCTAGGGTTAATCTAGATCCTACAAGTGATATCAGAGCACGGTATTTTTATTTAACTCTAGAATCATGAATCCACCAAATAATACTTTTGTTGAGGGTCGTTCCAATATTATTCCTTCTATTTTCGATGGAACAGATTTTTTGAACTGGAAATTGAAAATGGAATTTTATTTAAAATCTGTTAATATTAAATGTTGGGATATTATTGAAAGTGGGTGTGATATAACAAATAAGGAAATTATCTCGATTAATGCTCTTGCTATGCATATATTATATTCTCATATTAATCGTGATAATTTTTATTTCGTCTCTCATTGTGAAAATGCATAGAAAATCTGGAATACTTTTGATGCAATATATGGAGCAAAAGTCAACAGCAATGAGATGTCCTCCACAACCGACTCACTTAAAGAAATGTGCTTAACAGGAGTGGTAAATAGCAGTTGTGATGAGGATGATGATGATGGATTACCGAGCTGGCATTACTAATAAAGAAATTCAAAAGGAGGAACCACAAATACGGAAATCCAGCTCTAAATCACAAATTAAAAAATAGAGAGCACAATATGAAGCCAAGCGAGGTATCAAAACTCACTCACTCTGAATTACTTATTTATTTCCACGAAGTGAATGGCTGTTTTGAATGACTTAGGGAGAAGTATGCCAAACTTGAATCACAAAAAGACACTTTGATAGAATTAAATGAGCAACTTGACCAATTAGTTAAAACCTATCAAAGTAGGATCCCTAAGTGTGATAAGTGTCCAACATTCGAAGAAGAAATTAAAAAATCAGAAATTAATATAAAATCACTTGAAAATGAAATTCTGATTTTGAAAGAGAACGAAAATACTAGGAGAGAAAATTCTATCAAAAAGTGCACACAATTATTGAACAAAAATGAATCTCTCAAAATACAAGTCCAACAATTGTCAATAACTTTAGATAAATTTTCAAAAAGTGAGAAATCATTGAATCTGCTATTAGGGAAGCAAACTGTTAATGCAGCTAGACAAGAATTTGGATATAATCAATCTGAAAATGTTGAAAGCGATATTAATCAAGAAAATTCCATGTGCACAGTTTGTAGAAAATATGGACACGATCGCAATAATTGTTGGTATAGGCCCAAACATGTGAAAACCATACCAATTTGGGTTCCAAAAGGCACGAATATAAAATTTCTCAAAGTCAAACAAATTTGGGTGCCAAAAGGAACATATATAAACAGTTTTGGGTCTCCACAAAATTATTTTTCTAAATCTTCTGCCACTAACAACCATGGACCTATAAAAACAAATAGGTCACATAAATCTTTTCCCGTGTAGGTGTGGTGGCAGGCTAAGGAACAACAACAGTGTTTTCTGGATTTTGGCTGTTCCAGAAACACAACTGGCGATAAAGCAAAGTTCCTTAGCCTAGTATAAAGGTGACAGAATCACAATGAGCAACCATGAAAAATTATCGTAAAGGTAAAACAGGTGAAGGTATATTTATTTGATCGATAAATTAAATGTGATATTCTGCACCATATTCTGAATGAAATCAGCCGATATTGAGATGTTGTAAAGACGATATTTTTTGATTCTGGCTTGTTCAACATAGTTGGCCAGTTACATTTATGCCAAAAACACTATTCTTTGAATTACTTCATACATATACGTTTGGATTAAACATGGTGTTTTGTTGGATACATTTGGTTATAATATGGCTAATTCTATATTCACAGTTTCTGATTATTTACACGACTTCAATCCAAATTCAAAGAAGGTCATTTAAATTGTTGTAAAAATTGAGTTTGAAATTTTTGATGCACTATTCATGGTCTGGTCTATCTAATTTAATTAGTGATGTTTTCGAGTTAAAAAGAAATTCAGATGCAAATTACACTGGTAATCTAGTTGATAGAAAAATTACTAGTTGAACGTGATTTATGGTGAGACATTTAGTAACCGCATCGTTTCTCAAAGAAAATATCTGCATATTTTTCATTACAAATAATTTTCAATTAGCAGAAATTTTTTCCTCATATAACCCCTTCGAGAAAATCATTGTTGACCATATTTTCAGATTAGTCATTTTTATTTGATTTTAAATGATAAATTTTGACTAATCCGACTCCCTACTAATTATCAAAAAGATAAATAGTGATTGAAAAGGGGATAAGTGTTGATATTTAACATACATTACTCAAGAGAGTATATTTGGAAAATTTCTTTAGAAATTCAAACAAGAGTTATAAAACTTTTTATTGGGTAAAGATTCCATGACCATTTCTATATCTATCATATTTCTATTGACCATTGTTTATCAAAGCTTAAATATAGTTTGTCGATATGTGGTACTATAATCAGGGATAATTTGTTTTTCATTTCATATTTTTTTGAAAAAATAAATAAATATCCAAAGTATTCACTCTCATTTAAAAGTCCTCACGGTTATGCATGGGTGAATTACTTGGATTTTTGAGTATGTGCTTCCATGCTCATTTAAAAGTCCTTATGGTTATGCATGTATGGAACGCATATCAAAATTAATTGATTAAATAGACAAGTTGATTGTAATCCCATTTAAAAGTCCTCACGGTCATGCGTGGTTAGAAGATACTTGATTTCATTTTTTAAAATTAAATTGGAATACTGCTAATCTCGTTTAAAAGTCCTAACAGTTATGCATGATTAGTAGATATTCAAATTCCTGATATCAATGTACCACAAGTTGATACAATTGTATGATTTTATATTAGAACATCATTTCCATTCTTTCTAAACGTGGAATATGCGCCTAACAAGGTAGTTATGATTTTTGTTTGATTTTTATTGAAGTTTAATATTTATATTCAATTTGAGTTCAATGTTGGATTAATATTGATCACTCTATCTCTATTTTTCTCTAACACTATTATTCTTTTGCTGATAACAAAAGGGGGAGAGAAAAGTTAAGATTTTGTCAAATAGAATCAAGCAAAGGTCAATTAATTTTCCATTTGCATCTAGGCTTATTTATATATTTCTATTTATATGCATATATGTAGGGGAAGCATCATGTAGAGAGGAAGCGTTTAAATAGGGGGAGCAATTAGTGTATATCATTGATCAAATACATTTAACACAGTCGAAATCTTAAATATATGTTTGTTATCATCAAAAGGGGGAGATTGTTGAATATGCGCTTATATGTTTTTGTTTGATGATAATAAACATATATATTCATTTAAATGTATTTGGTAATGTACTATTTTGTTTTTCATAGATTAAATAAATATTTGTTGAATAAAATAAATTACATAGAATTTGAATTCAAACAGAAATTTTATTCAAACAAATATTTATTACAATTTTTGAATAGTACAAATTCAAGCTCTCACTATACATATACAATTTTGATTACATCACAATTACATCACAATTCAGTTTACATAAATTTCTCACCACATATCACTCACACTCGTAGTTTATCTTCAATTTCATTCCAGTTATAATCCAGCATCTGAGAAGTCTGCAAAATATTCACTAACGCAGTAAAATTGAAAAAGAAATATTTTTGCAATATAAAATGTAATATAATTTTTGAAAATATGATTTTCCTCAGTTATTTGGGTTGTTCGTCATCATTTACATTTGAATTCATCACACACGAACAGTGTGACATGCACAGTGTATCACTGTACATGCCATAAGGCCGTGCACATCGATATACACTTGATAATGCTACAGGGACAGGTGAGCACAAGGTCAAACCCAAATATACAGACAGGTTCAACTCAGGTACAATATATTCAAAATCTCGTCAGTAGCACGACCAAGTATGACAGTGAAACTCATGCAAGTGCACAACAAACTCAGTGAAGCCAAAGTGATAAAGCAACATGTCCAGTTACAACTACAGAGACTAAGTTCATATGCACAGTGCATACCACAAAGAAATGCCACCAAGCAAACAAAGACCAGAAAGTAGCAAGCTGAATCAACACAGCAACTCAAAGAAGACATGTACAACAACAAGTTCAGCTACTCAAATGACAAATGCAACAGTGACCAACTAGAAGTTCAAGGCAGTAGTGTACATAAATACAACTACAGGTACAAGGCCAGAACAACGACATTAATGCAACATGGCAAACAACAACTACATGCAGATGAACAGAACATAAATTTAGTACATGAAGTTCAATGCATCAGTAAAGTGCATCAAGTATGATCAAGTCCAAATGCATCAGTGAAGTCACAATGAAACTGCAGTGGACATGTGTACAACAAAAGAAGCAGTGCCAAGAATACATGTACTCGAGGCAATATGCACAAGTGAAAACCAAAATGGCATAGTAGTTCATACAACATATACAAGACAGAAGAAGCCATGGTCAATGCAAATAAAAAGTGAAGTTATAGTGAAATTCTACAAGTCAAGTCAACAGGATGGTACTATGCAAATACACAGCAGTCTCAAGTGATACAATGCAAGTTCATATGTACAGCAAGCTACAAGTGATGCAGAATCAAGGTGAACAAACAGTGATACATGAATAATGCAAGAACAAGCCAGCAGATACATGAATAATGTAAGCATGTTCGAAGTCGAAGATTTTAGTGTAGAGTTGTGGATTGGTACACACGAAATCAAGTGTGTGTAAATTGGAAAAGTCAAAATTCAAAGCAAAGTAAAAAAAAGGAAAGTTTCTACCGTATCAAACAAAGGAAAATCAAACGTTTGAAAATCAAGGCCGTGAGTAACAAGTCGAAAATATATCAGGAAAGCCGTGCGTATCAAGCTATTGAAAATTAGGAAAGTATCAAATTGATACAAACAAACTCAAGTGTCGAATTCATATAAATATCAAACCCAAAATTCATCATAGGCATGGAGTTCAAGCAAGCAATTAAAACCAGCGACGAAAGAGAATACATACCAATCTATCGAACTCGATCAAAGGAGCAGCTGCAAACGATTCGCAATCTCGAAGTCAACCAAGCAGCCGATCTCAAGAGAATCGATCATCAGAGAACGAGCGCGAGCAAGAGCAACGCAAATCAGAATCGATCATCAGAGAGCCGCGAACAAGTCAGAAAACCCTAATTTCAGAAAGAGGATTGGCCGAAATATTTCAATAGCAAAAGAAGAAAGAACGGGCTAGAGAATAAAACAATTGGGTCGGCTTTGTTTTATAAAAGGGGGTTTCTAGTTTATATTCAAATAGGGTTTTAAGTTTTTAATTGTTTGTTATTTTTTGTTTTTTTCTTTTCGAATCAAAGAACTGGTAAAATCACCACCTAGATTGTAGGTAGTGGAAGATTGTCTATTTAGAATTAGTTCAGTGAGCAGGGTGTGCGAGTTTGCAAAACTCTATAGGCGGGAGCAAGGGTTTGCGAGTTTGCAAAACTCTATAGGCGGGAGTAGGGGGTGCGAGTCTATTAGAGTGTTTGTAAGCGGGAGCAGGGTTTGCGAGTCTGTTAGTGTGTTTGTAAGCGGGAGACTGTTTAATTCTAATAGAAATCTGGGAATGCAGTAGTAGGCAGGGGTTGCCGAAGCTGGGTAAATTTTCTGTGTGATTTACTTTTCAGCATATTTATTTCTGCGGTTTGTTTCAGTGTTTAAATCGAAAAAATTTGCTATAACCCTATTCACCCCCCCTCTAGGGTTAATCTAGATCCTACACCTATCAATAACGTTAATTACTCATATTGACCAGAATTCATAGGCCACTCAATAGATCAACCAACATAATATAAAATATTTTTATATCACTAACAAATATGCACTCATATACTATGACCCAAAAAGTGGATCAATGCCCTGGATTGAGTGTGAAAGCACCAGCCCTATTTGTCAAGGCAAACAATACAGAGACAAGAAATAATAACTTGCATATAAAGTAGAAAACGACAAGAGAATTTTTATAGTGGTTCGGCTATTGACAAAGCTTACGTCCACTTTATAACTTTTCTTATTGACTGACTGCTATTACAAGTTAGTTCTGGACACAATGCAATAGTATTGAATTATGTTAGATGGATCAAGTCGCCAATGTTCGAGTTCACTAGAGAATCATAGTGAACCCTGTAGATGACTGTTGTATTGAAGAAGAAGAATACAGAATAACTTCTGCAAATAGTAGCCTATCTAGAAAATCATGTTTATGTAATAGGTATGATTGTATTTATAGGAAGTGGAGAGTTACTGGGCTATGCTTTCTTGCCAAATGCTTGCAAATGATCGTACGAAGGTGCATTGAGAGTTTCATAGCGAACGAGTCAATCTAATGGATCGTTAGCGATCCATAGCTTTTGGGTCACTCACAATTCACCTGCTTGTGATGCTTTCCTTCATCCTCTTCTTTAGACTTCATGGAAGTTTGGCACAATCATATGGGTTGCTAGACATCCATAGTTCATGGATCGCTTGTGACCCATGTGCTAAGTGGATTTTTGGAATTTTTCGTTTGGATTGCGTTTGTTGCCTCATATTGGTGTTCTCCATGTAATTTCATAGCTTTTTGCCTTGTTTTGATGACAATCCATACACTGGTTGCGTTGGACTGCTGATTGAATAAGATGAATACTCACTTCTCGATCTAACTAACATGGAATTCCATCAAACTTAGCCATCATTCCGAGAATACCTATTGGATCATGATGCTAAAGGATTGGTGGACCTATGAGTGAACCTTATAGGTCCTAGAAATCCATCACCTTAGCATGTTTTTACTTTCTCTTTCCCCGATCCTTCTTGGTTGGTTTTTGTTGTCCTTTTGATTGGCTCTTGAGTTGTTCTGACTCGACGAAGTTGTCCGGCTTCCTTTGGATTTTTCTGGGTTAAAAACCCGGATAACATTTGCCCCCTTGATTATGCCTTCGTTGGAGACAAGGTGTGCTCTGGAAGTAATTACTTTTCAGTTTGTGCTTGGCGAGGTTCAAGTGATCGTGTTAAGGCCATTACGTGAGCTTGGTTTTGATTGTTCAACTACTAATTTGGTTTTGATGTGAATTGTCATTTCTTGTTATGACAAACCAAGTCTGACCCTAAAACTTCTAGGATGCCTTTAAATAGAACATGGATCGTGCATGCTAAATTTGGAGTTGATAGAGCGCCATTTGATGGATCGCTAGCGATCCATAGCCAACATTTCGCTAGCGATCTATTGACTTGGTGATTTTTTTTTCATTCAAGCTTCTATATAACCTTCTGAAGCCGACTTATACTCCATTCTTACCTTTTTCTTACGACCCGAGCCTACCCCTTATGACTCGATCCAAATTTCATCAAAACCCTTAGTCTATTCATTCCATCACCGTCGCTGAGCATCCACCACCAGAGCCATTCGCCATTGATGGATCTGAAGCTCCTCTTCGCCTGGACTTCAACCTAGCTCCCAAAACTTCATTTCTTAGATCACCGTTGAGCTCACCTTTCTGGATCGCTGGGTCGCTAGATCACTAGTGTCAAAAACTCCAATCGTCTTTTCCTTTTGATTTTTGATTCGAGGTGGGTGATGATGGTTCTGATGTTCATCTACCAATTTGACGATAGGGTTTATTCGTGAGTATTGTCATGGAAAGTCCAAGTTGATTATTATTTTTTGGAAGAAGATGGTAAATTGAGTCTTAAGTTCTTTATGGAACGATACTCGTGCCTTGTCCTTGTGCTTGACATGTTTTGTTGTCTTCATCTAGAGAATCAAAGTTGACTTGCACTAAGCTATGGTGATGATACAAGGAGACGTACCGCAAGTTGGTTTTAACCCTTCCCTTGGGAGATATCGTCTTAGGATTACATCTAGCAAGTATTTTATGTTATTGTCACCTTTTGAAGAATTCGGATTAGTATTTTTTTGCATGCTCGGTGTACCTATACTGGGAAGAGCTTTCCACATCGCTTTGGGCAATGGATTTGTTATCGATCGTTGATTGATAACGGATAAGTGTAGAAGAAATAATTCTAAAAAACAACATGAAAAGCCATTTTACTTCTCTGCTATGAGTGAACAATCTTCACGGAATTAAGCGTTTGTACTATTCATGACACCAAGCTCACCCCTTAGATAACGCACTGCACTTGCCCTCGTATATACTTGAAATTCGACGCGTTGGCGTAAATCAAAAATCCTTTAGAATTCACGTGTAGTAGGGGGATTTTTATTTTAAGATAGAATTACCTGACTACTATAGATGCAAATCCTATTGTAAAGAATGAAGTATTGGTCTTCTCGCCGGTAGGTCCAGCGGAGGATATCCAACACTTTTAGAAGCAAAGTCACTGTTTGTCGTTCCTTCCTCTGCTACTCCACGGACTGAATGCGGTCAATTAGTCCCAGTTAGTTCGATCGTGGATCAAAGTCCTCCAAATTCCAGAGTTCTTCTTAATCCATCAGAGAGAGACTCCTCCTTAATCTCCGCTAAAGTTTTACATAACATCTGCTTGCAACATGGCATTCCAGAGGATGATGTAAGCCTCCTTGAGAAGAATAAATTTGCCTATATGTCGCCTCCAGGATATACTGCTTGCCATCAATATATGTGTCTAAACGAAGCAGTGCCCAACTTCAATGACTTTTTGAGAGAAACTCTTTTGAACTTGGAAATTGCTCTGCTCCAAATTCACCTCGATGGATATATTTTCTTGCTTTACCTGCATTTTCTATTTATGTGGACATTAAACTATGCTTCGAGTTTCGATAAGCTAGGATATTTTCTCTCTTTTAAGAGGACAGACAAGTGCCCTTCCCTTTTCGTCATCGAGGCCCAAGGGAGACGCAAGATCATCCTACGATTTCAAAGCAATTTGTCTCAATTCAAGACTCGGTACTTCTTCATTAGATGTCCTAAAGGGTCTAACCACCTTCAAACAATGGGTGGTAAGTTCTCTTCTTCACTTATTGAGTTTCGATGCGTCTGGGATTTCTAATAAGTCAAATACTTCCTGCAGTTATTCCAAGGCTGAATAAAGACCTATCACTTGAACAATCCATACCTAGAAGTCTTTAGATGTCAGGAATAGATCGGTTAAATTTTTGTTGACGGATGAAAACTTACTCCGGTACGGACTGTTGCATTCAGGGAGATCCGCCGTAGCGGTTGAAGTCCCATCTTCTTCCCCTTAAAGAATACGAACGCGCTTTACTTCTTCGTCACATGTTTCCTAAGAGGGTGTCTTTCAAGAAAAAGAAGGTTTTTTTGGAAAATCGGCTGAAGAAACTCATGAAGAAAGAGATGTCGTGACTGAAGCAAGCTGTTTGGCCAGAAAGCCCTCGATTTAAGAGGAAAGGGAAGAGGAGTTTAAACAAGGAGAAGGCAAGGCTATAGTGGCAATAGAAAAGGAGGACGGTGAATTTGAGAGTAGTAGTCATGAATCCTCCTCCAGTGATGATGAGTTCTATGCAGATTCCGGTGATAGAGAGTCCAAATCGTGCGACGAGACTCCGGAAATGAGTCCCTTTATTCTAGACTCACCCCCCGAGAGACCCGCATAAAGATGTAGTCGTAGAAGTCAAGCGACCTCAGGATTCCCCGATTAAAGATGTCGGCATGGACTTTGGGTATTTGAGCAACGTCTATAGGGATTTTGAAGAACTTATGTAGGAATATTTTAGATTCAAAGAGTCGTCTCCTCGGCCGAGTCATATTGTGCCCGGAATCAGCTCGATTACTATCACAGTGGCTTCTCTATCCGTTTTTGATGTTATGTCAGGCCCCTCAGGACACATTACACGTTTCACTAGGATCACATTCACTTACACATGGATTACTCAAGCCTATTTTTTGTTACTAAATCTCTTTATTTATTCTTTATGTCATGTACTACGAGTGGACATTGTTTTTTTGACGATCTTGAGGAGCTCACCGATTCGCAACGTTGGTCGAAACGATCCACAAACCATCTTTAGCTTGTGTCATTAAATTCACTTCTTAGAGAAAAAGCAACGTTGTTATTTGAGGAATAAGCATCGGCTAACTCTATGCCAGTAGTCGTGGTAAGATAGATGATGCAAGCTTTATCTGAAATGAGAAGGCGGAAGGACTTGGAGTCCAAAGCTCGTTACTGGGATGAGAGAAATGGAGTCGTACATACAAAAGAAGCAATGATAAGAGAAAAACCTTTGATAAGCGAGAGGAACCATCTAAGAAGTCAAAGGCCGATCGCAGTTCTCATCCTTCTAAGCAATAGGCCTTTGCCCAGCCCCAGCTTCTTGTTCTCGAATTTTCAGTTTCTTCCGTTCATGCTCCATCTTTATCTCAATTCCCTTCGTCCCACACGGCACTTACCCTTGGGTCCTCAGGCGCTCGCCAGAGGTCGGCTAACATTCTTCCATCTGGTCCCTATGGACTTGAAGCGGCGCTCCTCAGTTGGTTCTTAAAGAGGGCTAAGTTTGACCGCGACCTTCGCCTAGTCCATAAAGGTTCCTACATGCCCCACCTTCAGGCGGTCCAAAGCGATTTAGAGCAAGCCGAGGGATGAGAAAAATTATGCAAGCAGTTGGCTGATAAGAACTGCAATAATTATCAAGAGATCCCATTCTTTGAATCGGAGTAAGATGACTTCGAGCAGGCGTTAGTGGAACGTAATGCTAGAATTGAACATTGATACAATTAAAGGACACGGTGCTCCGGGAGAGTAAGAAAAATGCTAGCATGTTGAAAGAGCAAAAAGTGACCCATGCAAAAATAGAGATTGCCTTTCGAGATGAAATTAAGAAGGCACATGCGGACGAAGTTAAGTTGAAAGAGGAGCTCGAAGCTTGCAACATGATTATCGAAGCGAAGAAGAATACCGTTTCCGATCACGATAAGATTTTCAAATCATGTAGTATAAAGAGGTCATGAAGTCCCGTGATAAGCCATTTTTGATCTAGCCTAGATGATTGACCTGCTCCAAGAAAGAGTTGCGCAGCATAGCGCCAGCAAAACTCATGTTGAAGTTGAAAAGGTCGCCATTACGGCGGATTATTTACAGCTATAGGACACTTTTGAGAGGAATATAGAGAAGATGGCAGATACTATCTTAAATTTCTATGTTAACCATAGTACATTAAGGGAGTCTCAATTATTTAGGCCTAAGTTCCCATGCACTCTTGCTTTGGTTTGGGAGGATATCCTGACCCATTTCTGAGATAGCTGAAATGTCTACATTAAGCAGGAGCTAAAGGATGCCAACCTTAACGAGTACTTAAAGAAAGCACTGATAGAGGCTGAGAAATCCTACGAATAAAAAGGATAGGAAACTACCAATGTCGCTATGGTAGCAACTGCCAAAACCTTGGCGGAGCCCCTTGTTTTTGGACTTGGCGAATCATTAAGACAACTCGCGAACAATTGACAAGTTCTAGGCCTGAAGTGTAGCGACCCGCAAATCCGTACCCCTTGAGTTAATACTATTCTACAACAAAAAACTCAAGTTGCACAGAAATACGAACCATTAGGGTTTAAGAAGAAGAGGTAGAAGAAGAGAAAAACAAAATCAACATCAGAATCTAACCATCGCAGCGGAATAAAATATAATAGAAAATAAATAATCTTTACTCAAAATCAAATATATCAGTTTACATATATTACATCATTAGGGTACATCAGTCACAGCTCACATCAATAACATACAATGGGTACACAACAACTCAACACAATGGAAATATATATATATATATATATATATATATATATATACAAGTACAAGAATACGTGTCGTCATCCAGCTCGTCTCCTGAGCTCCACAACATCATATCCTGTATTCTATAATACTCGGTCTGACCCGAGCATTACAGTTAAATAATACCCGAGTCAGCCTGGAATACCAGCGTGAGAAAATCACACCCAATTGATTATTAAAGTTTCAAAAATTCTTTGAAAACAAAAGCCTCTCGTAAGACCACGCCACAAATAAACATGTCGGGTTTTTACCTTACGATAGCTAAAATAATTTTTATAGAAATCCTCTGATATTATAATAGGGTCTATATACAAATACTTATAAAATAGTCGAAATTGTTACATTCATTAATACTAGCCACAAAAATGGGTAATACAAACAAAACTCGTACAAGGCTCGTAGGGAAAATGGATTTCCAACAATGACTAGGCACTGGGGTACCACCTGTCACAGTACGGGGCCTAGATCACCGTACCGAGGATTACTCCCTTCATCCCCTGCAACACAAGGCCGGAACCATTCCTTACTGAACAGTCCCGAACAAGATAAACCCCGTGGTTGGCGCGACCACCCACCCACTAAGCCGAAATATATAAGGGACATCTAGACAGAGGAAATATCTTGTCCTGCTTGGGCATGACCCACCTAACCTTGCTGCATATCCCTTGATTTTCAGTCATTCCCATTTGATGAGGCTTGAGGCTAAGCGTTACCTTTAGAATGTTTTACTTAGAATGCCCATCGTCCACCTGACGAAATTTTGCAAGCATTCATCCATACAAGTCCGTCCCGGGTTCGAACGGAACCGAAGGCACTACTCCTACTACATCCATTTTGGAAATATCCTCAGGATTAGTAGCGACTAGCCCTTGCACTTCACTGCTCCAGCTTCGACTCCGAACACGTTAAACGAAACGTACAAACCGGATCGAAGTGGTTTTCGAGAAATAAATCTCGATCCCGGCCTCTTCGAAACGATCAACGCAGTTGGCCAATATTGATAGTCGGTTATTTAACTATCAATTAATATTCACAATCAACCATCAACCAATAAATAATTTTTCCCAATTATTTATTTATCTCAAAATATCTTTACAAGATATAATTTCACCTTCAAACCCTTTTGAAAACAGTTTCAAAACTATCTTCCTTTTTCTCAAAATAAATTTCGAGTATTTCCATTTCCACTGGAATCAACAAGCACAAAACTTTATATTTTTAAAATAATGTAAAACACTTTACTTTGAAATATACCTTAAAACATTTTTTTTCAAAAAAAAAACTACTTCCAAAATTTACACATACTCTATGAATATTTGAAAATTAGGTTACTTAATAAAATATAAAACTAGATTTACACTTTTAAAACAAATACTAAATTACTCTTTAAATAATTATTGCTACAATAGGTTAAAAGGAATTAGTTACTTTAGAAATTAAATATTAGAAATAATAAATTTTACAAAACTTGCTTTCTATAAAAACAACTTTAAACCATTAAATTAATATTTAAAGATTTACTTTTTAAAACATGTACTTGACTATCCAGAGAAAATCCCAACTTCAATCACTTAAATCAATTTTCCCAAATTGATTTCCAATTTATTTTATTTGAAATAAATTTCTTTAATTACCTTATTCATTTCAAACTCATTAAGTACAGACTTCATTATTGTTGTTGTTATTATTATTATTATTATTTTCCATTTGATTTTAAAACTTTTAACTGAAATATACCAATTCCAGATTTTTCCCAACTTTTTCCTTTATTCTTTCAAAAATTTAAATCTTAGCTTTTAAATAAATGTTTTGTTCTACTCGATAATAACACTGAATTTTAAAATTCATCAACTTCCTGTTTATTCAAATTTTCCTTACTATACACACAATTTCTCATTAGAAATTTAAAGTCATTTTATTCCTTTTCCAATTCATTCTTAAATTTATTCTATAATTACTTTACTTACAGATTCACTTCTTTTATTTTCTTCACAAATCCAATTTTTATATATAATATTTTGGTAATTAATTATACCCAATTATATCAACCCAGCCATAGCATTCAATACTTTCACATAATTCATTATAGAATATCAAATAATCAGAACAGAGAATATTAAATAATTTAAATAAATTTTGAGGGATCCAGTTGGATCCCTCCAACCTGTTTTCCCTGCATCCACAGACGTTAGCACAATATAATACATCAATTCCAAAATATCATATGATATCACATCAAACAATTCAACCATCCCAACAATTATTTAAATTTAATCATTTAAATTTAAATTTATAATCAGCTGAGTGAGATTAACTCACCTCTGCTATTATTTGCAATCCACTTCTTTTTGCTTTGGATTTCCTGATGCTTGACCTTGAATAAACAATTTATATAATTTATTAATATTCGAAATCGCACTTTTAATTACCGTTTAGTAAATTTAAATAATTTTTAAAAAAAAAATCAACCATTGATTTAATTCTAAATGAATGATTTAAAATTTAAACTAAATCCCCTTTATATTTTTATCAACAAAAATAATTAATAAGTTTATTAAGTACTTTAAAACACCCATTTTATTTTCCATATATTTCCTGTTTTAAAATCAATAGTTAAAATTTACTGCAATAAGTTTTTTTTTTCTGTTTCTACTATCGGTTTCAACTAAAATTGTTTAATGAATTCCCATGTTTACAATTAAAGCACAGATTCCATTATTATCATTTTCATCATCACTTTTTTTTTCTCTTTTTTTTTCTTTTTACAAAAAAAAACAAGACAAATGAATTACATCAGAAAATACCTTTTTCCCCCAGATTCCCAAATGCGCTGCCTCACCATGATCGCTTCGTTGAATTCGCGACCACCCTCCATGCCGCGCGTATGTCCTTCCTCCTTCTACGCGTTAACCCTAGTTGCGACCCCCTCCTTGATCTCAACCGCCCACGTCTTCGGCACAACATCGCACAGCAACCCTAAGTCGACGACTTCAAACTCAATTCCCAATTCCCCCCTTCTTCCACGCGAGCCGATAGATTTAGATCACGAGGTAAACGCGAAAATTAGATTCGCGATTCTGGTCTGAAATTGAATCATGCGTCCGATCATATATTTTTTTTGAAACTTGCTGAACGATTGAACTCGAAGAGAAGAGAAACAAGAAAACTCGGCATCTCAAATTAATTTCGTAGAAGAGGATGCGACATTACTATATTATTTTATAAAATGGACAGTGATCATATTCTCACAAGAACGAGATCTGAAAAAGGAGGAAAAAGGATTCGGTAGATATAATCGTCTCCAGATATTTATCTGATCTTGGCTTCTGAGGGAAGACAAGGGTAGCGTGCTTAAAACGAGAAGGGAAGACAACTAGGTCGACGGAAACCAGATGTTAGGGTGTCTACTGATTTAATTAAAAAAAATTATTTATATAAAAATCTCGATTAAATTTTCAACGCGTTTACTTAACGTACACTCATACACTAACTCCGATCAATAAGAAATTTGAAAGCCGATAATAATTCGATGCTACGGACCCAATGGAACTGGTTTCGTCAAATTCCGAGACTATGCCTCGGAAGGCTATTTTTTTAAATTCAATTTAAACTATAAAATTTTAAAACTGAACAAACCATGGTTAGTTTCAATTTTACAACTTCTATTATCCTCAGTACTATTAATATAATTTTTTTTTTTCAAGCCTTCAAATTATTTTTAATAGGCTTAAAACTCCAAATTCAACATTTGAACCAACTTCAACTTATTTAATTCAATAATTTAATTATCAAATAATTGGTGATATTTGAATTCAAATTAAAAACTAACTTTTAAATATCCAAAATCAATTGAATATTCCAATTTTAAATACTCAAAAATTCCGGGTTGTCACATTCCTCCCCCTTTAAAAGAATTTCGTCCCCGAAATTACTAGTTAGGATGAATAGTTCAATACCCGTTTACTTATTTCCAAACCAAACAATTCAACATCTAGCTAACTATCTTTTTATAAAAGACCCATTATTCTTCTTATTAACTCCTCAATTCTCCCATAGCTTCAAACTATACTATTCGTTTCACCATTCAAGTTTCAGTTTAAAACTAAATTTTGAATTCTCAAAATTTTTCTAACTCTCTAAATTTCCGAAAATTTTTGCCAGCGTCTCCTTTGCGCGGCTGACTCGGTACAACTACAAAATGGCTCTGCGGCCTCCCAAATCCAAAAAGAAAACAAAAAGCCAAGTGGGTCAATCCAAATCCAAATCCCAATCAAATTTCATACCAAATTTAAATACATACCTTTTGTCGGGCAATTCAAATTTATCTCTTGAAATCAAATCCAATTTCCCTTTCCCTTTTATAATACCTGCATATCCTACTTAGCACTAATATCCAATCACAATATCCCAAAATATTTTATCGACTTTCTTACAAAGTGTCAATATCTATTCATTTCAATATTATTTTAGATTTTATTTGTAATATCAATTTCCAATCTAGAATTTACCATTCCTTTCTTAAGTTAGTATAAACGTTTTATATGTTTCTTATCTTTACTTCTCTTTACCTCTTTTAGTTTATACTTATCTCTATTCAAATCGATTCCTTCATTTCCATATGAATTCAATTTATTTTCAACTCCAAATGTTAAATTTTACTTTTCATTTATAAATAATTCATGTCATTATTTTAATTAGTTTCATTCACTAACTTATTTCAAATTCCTAGTTTGAAATCGTTTTGTCGTTAACAAAATTTTCCAAAATTTTCAAAAAAAATTCTAACTCCCAAAATTTCTGAAAATTTTTGGCAGAGTCCCCTTTGTACGGAGGAGCTTTTGCAATTTGACAAAAGAGATAAATATATATACATCGACCCACACGGTCGGAAAAATCAAAAACAATTCATATTTCCTATTTTAATTGCGTAGGCGTACCTTATTTTGCATTTTAAGCAAGCGGCTTATTAATTTTAGCAAACAGCACAACCAAATCCAGCCACACGGCTTCCAGGTACCTGTACTTACTCAATTTAAACATGTAAGTTCGATATAAATGAAGTTTAACTACATTTCACTTATTTAAAATAGTTAAAACATATGAATTCTAAAAGAAATTCACAGCAAACATTTTTCCGTAAGCTATTTATATAGTTTCCAAGCTAATTCAATTGTTTCAACTTATTTACAAACCATTTTCATTAAATTTGAATGGTTTTCAATCCATTCGTATATACCTTCATTAATTTGAATGGTTTAAAACTCAACTGCTTACATTTAATTTATTTTTAAGCAAACTGAACTCATATTTAATTCAATTGCTTTCAAAATCAATTTATTTTACTCCTATCAATCCATAGAATTCTTAATTACTTCCATTTACCTCCAACGACAATTTATTCACAATCATTTATTTAGCTCGGCACATCCCATTTAAATTTCATTCACAATCCATTCATTTACATTCCATTCCATTCCATATTTGTTTATTCCAAACTATTTTATTTAGCTCAAAACAAACCAAGCTATATCATTCAATAACCATTTCTCAACTTATTTAAACCATACTTCATTTGGTTCTTATTTATCCCATCCATTCATTTATTCAATATAATTAGTTTATCCATTCAATCCATTTTGAATTTTCATTTTCTTAAATTTTATTTAGAACCCACCAAATTTTATTCCGATCCAAATTTATTTTTACTTGGTTTAAATTTCATCCAATATCATTAAACTTGGTTTTAAGTTGAATTCAATTCAACTCTCAATTAAATCTCATTTTTAATCTACAATTTCGTTTGATTAGTTATTACGAAATTTTAAATTTCCAGATTTAACTCATTTAATTGATTACATGACCATTTCCAATTTATTTCCGCTTATTTGGATTTTATTCGCAATTCAAACCATCACTATTTTAATCTACTCTCATTTTTATTCTATACATTTCCAATTATATTTAATTTATTACCACTTCAAGTTAAATTTTAAATTAATAACTCAAGTTCTAATTCTACCATTCACTTTTAAAATTACCATTCAATTTTATTAACTTACATTGCAATTTCATTCACAAATCATTTAATTAATTGCAAGGCCACTTTCAATTATATTTTCTTCACTAATGATTCAAGTCGAATTTGATTTATAACTTGAATTTTATTTCCAAACTTCATTATTAGCTTACAATACAACTTCTATATAACTACATTGAATTCCATTTACACATTTCATTAACTAATTTTATTATCAATTAGTTCTTCCCTTATCCATAATCCAACACTTGAATTTTTAATCCCAAATATCACTCCATTTAACTTTCTTAGTTCAATTTAGTTTATAATTCAAGTTTTGATCTTCATTTTATTTTTCAATTCACCAAACATTATTTATTTTTTGGGCTTTGCATTCCATTTTCAATTTTATAAGTCACAAATTATATTTCATACAATCACACTCATTCTAGGCTTGAATATATTCATCTTTTATTTTTAACTCAAGCCTGCTATTTATTTATAGCCCAAGCATATTTTATTTCTACGGATTTTTAATTCTCTTATAAGTTATTTTGATTTATTATTTCAATTTCCCATTTCTTATCCAATTTACTTTTCATTTATTCAGATAAGATTTTAATTCCATTCATTAATTCAATTGACTTCTCATTCGAATTCAATTTCTACTTTATCTCAGTTTTATTTAACTCAATTCAATTTCAACTTAATTCGAATACAACTGGATATTATTTCCAGCTTATTCAATTTATTTAAATTTTATTCTCCAATCCAAGTTAATTTCATTTTTAACTCTTCTCTTTAAATTTAAATTCCATTATCCAAAGCTTAAATTTCTTCCTGATTTACAAATCCTTCCCATTTTTAAGCTTACAACTTATCTTACCCGGATTTTTAAACACCCAGCTTTGGTTTCAAATTGTTTTGAAATCTCCAACATCTCAAATCATATTTCTCAAAAATTAAACCAATTCTGGTTTTATTCCCAACAAATTTCCTTTGAAATTTCAAAAACAAACAGGTTTTCATGAACAAATAATTTGGCAGCAATTCATCACTTAGAAACTCGAAAATGAACATCGATGATGCTGCAGTCATCACCGAAGTTATTTTCCAGTGACTGAAGTGAATTCAATGCTGTATTCCTTCCAAAATCCATTTTTAAAAAAATTTCCTTTCAGAAATAACCCAAAACAACAATAATACAATTTACCTCCAAAATACTACCAAAATCTCCGGGGTTTTAAAGTTTTCAAATTCTATTTTAATTCAAATTTTAACTAAAAATGCATTTGTATAGTTTATGCTTATACAAATTCCCAATTAATTATATTTCAATTTATAATTTACACTTTTAATTCATATTTATAAATTTCATTCTATAATGAATTTATTTCCCTAAATTTTAGTTATATTTCAATTTCTAGTTAAATTTTCACTTAACAATGATAATACTCTAATATTACCATTTCTAACATCCAAGCAACCATATATTAGCTAAGATGGTTTACAAAACTTTTATTTATATCAAAATATATTTTGGGTAAAATTATTTCATTTACCCACATTTAAAACAATACCGTGTCAATTGTTCTATTCAAGTGTTTAGAAACCCCTTCAATACAGTTGCGCAGACTGTGTCGAGGAAGGTTCATATGCCACTCAATAAATCAATCAACACAATATTAAAATAAATTATATTCACTAACAAATACGCGCTCATATCTATTAATACGCTCAAACTCATTTTAGAGTACTATAGACTCTAATTTAAATGAGTAATTCCCACCAGAGCCAAGGTTAACACCAACCTAAGCTCTGATACCAAGTGTAACGACCCGCAAATCCGTACCCCTTGAGTTAATACTATTCTACAACAAACAACTCAAGTTGCACAGAAATACGAACCATTAGGGTTTAAGAAGAAGAGGTAGAAGAAGAGAAAAACAAAATCAACATCAGAATCTAACCATCGCAGCGGAATAAAATATAATAGAAAATAAATAATCTTTATTCAAAATGAAATATATCAGTTTACATATATTACATCATTAGGGTACATCAGTCACAGCTCACATCAATAACATACAATGGGTACACAACAACTCAACACAGCGGAAATATATATATACGAGTACAAGAATACGTGTCGTCATCCAGCTCGTCTCCTGAGCTCCACAGCATCATATCCTGTATTCTATAATACTCGGTCTGACCCGAGCATTACAGTTAAATAATACCCGAGGCAGTCTGGAATACCAGCGTGAGAAAATCACACCCAATTGATTATTAAAGTTTCAAAAGTTCTTTGAAAACAAAAGCCTCTCGTAAGACCATGACACAAATAAACATGTCGGGTTTTTACCTTACGATAGCTAAAACAATTTTTATAGAAATCCTCTGATATTATAATAGGGTCTATATACAAATACTTATAAAATAGCCGAAATTGTTACATTCATTAAATTCCAGCTACTAGCCACAAAAATGGGTAATACAAACAAAACTCGTACAAGCCTCGTAGGGAAAATGGATTTCCAACAATGACTAGGCACCGGGGTATCACCTGTCACAGTACGGGGCCTAGATCACCGTACCGAGGATTACTCCCTTCATCCCCTGCAACACAAGGCTGGAACCATTCCTTACTGAACAGTCCCGAACAAGATAAACCCCGTGGTGGCACGACCACCCACCCACTAAGCCGAAATATATAAGGGACATCTAGACAGGGGAAATATCTTGTCCTGCTTGGGCATGACCCACCTAACCTTGCTGCATATCCCCTGATTTTCAGTCATTCCCATTTGATGAGGCTTGAGGCTAAGCGTTACCTTTAGAACATTTTACTTAGAATGCCCATCGTCCACCTGACGATATTTCGCAAGCATTCATCCATACAAGCCCGTCCCGGGTTCGAACGGAACCGAAGGCACTACTCCTACTACATCCATTTTGGAAATATCCTCAGGATTAGTAGCGACTAGCCCTTGCACTTCATTGCTCCAGCTTCGACTCCGAACACGTTAAACGAAATGTACAAACCGGATCGAAGTGGTTTTCGAGAAATAAATCTCGATCCCGGCCTCTTCGAAACGATCAACGCAGTTGGCCAATATTGATAGTCGGTTATTTAACTATCAATTAATATTCACAATCAACCATCAACCAATAAATAATTTTTCCCAATTATTTATTTATCTCAAAATATCTTTACAAGATATAATTTCACCTTCAACCCTTTTGAAAACAGTTTCAAAACTATCTTCCTTCTTCTCAAAATAAATTTCGAGTATTTCCATTTCCACTGGAATCACCAAGCACAAAACTTTAGATTTTTAAAATAATGTAAAACACTTTACTTTGAAATATACCTTAAAACATTTATTTATTTTTTTTAAAAAAAACTACTTCAAAAATTTACACATACTCTATGAATATTTGAAAATAAGGTTACTTAATAAAATATAAAACTAGATGTACACTTTTAAAACAAATACTAAATTACTCTTTAAATAATTATTGCTACAATAGGTTAAAAGGAATTAGTTACTTTAGAAATTAAATATTAGAAATAATAAATTTTACAAAACTTGCTTTCTATAAAAACAACTTTAAACCATTAAATTAATATTTAAAGATTTGCTTTTTAAAACATGTACTTGACTATCCAGAGAAAATCCCAACTTCAATCACTTAAATCAATTTTCCCAAATTGATTTCCAATTTATTTTATTTGAATAAATTTCTTTAATTACCTTAGTCATTTCAAACTCATTAAGTACAGACTTCATTATTGTTGTTATTATTATTATTATTATTATTTTCCATTTGATTTTAAAACTTTTAACTGAAATATACCAATTCCAGATTTTTCCCAACTTTTTCCTTTATTCTTTCAAAAATTTAAATCTTAGCTTTTAAATAAATGTTTTGTTCTTCTGGATAATAACACTGAATTTTAAAATTCATCAACTTCCTGTTTATTCAAATTTTCCTTACTATACTCACAATTTCTCATTAGAAATTTAAAGTCACTTTATTCCTTTTCCAATTCATTCTTAAATTTATTCTATAATTACTTTACTTACAGATTCACTTCTTTTATTTTCTTCACAAATCCAATTTTTATATATAATATTTTGGTAATTAATTATACCCAATTATATCAACCCAGCCATAGCATTCAATACTTTCACATAATTCATTATAGAATATCAAATAATCAGAACAGAGAATATTAAATAATTTAAATAAATGTTGAGGGATCCAGTTGGATCCCTCTAACCTGTTTTCCCTGCATCCACAGACGTTAGCACAATATAATACATCAATTCCAAAATATCATATGATATCACATCAAACAATTCAACCATCCCAACAATTATTTAAATTTAATCATTTAAATTTAAATTTATAATCAGCTGAGTGAGATTAACTCACCTCTGCTATTATTTGCAATCCACTTCACTTTGCTTTGGATTTCCTGATGCTTGACCTTGAACAAACAATTTATATAATTTATTAATATTCGAAATCGCACTTTTAATTACGGTTTAGTAAATTTAAATAATTTTTTTAAAAAAAAAATCAACCATCGATTTAGTTCTAAATGAATGATTTAAAATTTAAACTAAATCCCCTTTATATTTTTATCAACAAAAATAATTAGTAAGTTTATTAAGTACTTTAAAACACCCATTTTATTTTCTATATATTTCCTGTTTTAAAATCAATTGTTAAAATTTACTGCAATAAGTTTTTTTTTTCTGTTTCTACTATCGGTTTCAACTAAAATGGTTTAATGAATTCCCATGTTTACAATTAAAGCACAAATTCCATTATTATCATTTTCATCATCACTTTTTTTTCTCTTTTTTTTTCTTTTTACAAAAAAAAACAAGACAAATGAATTACATCAGTAAATGCCTTTTTCCCCTAGATTCCCAAATGCGCTGCCTCACCATGATCGCTTCGTTGAATTCGCGACCTCCCTCCTTGCCGCGCGTATGTCCTTCCTCCTTCTGCGCGTTAACCTTAGTTGCGACCCCCTCCTTGATCTCAACAGCCAACGTCTTCGGCACAACATCGCACAACAACCCTAAGTCGACGACTTCAAACTCAATTCCCAATTCCCCCTTCTTCCATGCGAGCCGATAGATTTAGATCACGAGGTAAACGCGAAAATTAGATTCGCGATTCTGGTCTGAAATGGAATCATGTGGCCGATCATATATATTTTTTTGAAACTTGCTGAACGATTGAACTCAAAGAGAAGAGAAACAAGAAAACTCAGCATCTCAAATTAATTTCGTAGAAGAGGATGCGGCATTACTATATTATTTTATAAAATGGATAGTGATCATATTCTCACGAGAACGAGATCTGAAAAAGGAGGAAAAATGATTCGGTAGATATAATCGTCTCCAGATATTTATCTGATCTTGGCTTCTGAGGGAAGACAAGGGTAGCGTGCTTAAAACGAGAAGGGAAGACAACTAGGTCGACGGAAACCAGATGCTAGGGTGTCTACTGATTTAATTAAATTTTTTTTATTTATATAAAAATCTCGATTAAATTTTCAACGCGTTTACTTAACGTACACTCACACACTAACTCCGATCAATACGAAATTTGAAAGCCGATAATAATTCGATACTACGGACCCAATGGAACTGGTTTCGTCAAATTCCAAGACTATGCCTCGGAAGGCTATTTTTTTAAATTCAATTTAAACTATAAAATTTTAAAAATGAACAAACCATGGTTAGTTTCAATTTTACAACTTCTATTATCCTCAGTACTATTAATATAATTTTTTTTTCAAGCCTTCAAATTATTTTTAATAGGCTTAAAACTCCAAATTCAACATTTGAACCAACTTCAACTTATTTAATTCAATAATTTAATTATCAAATAATTGGTGATATTTGAATTCAAATTAAAAACTAACTTTTAAATATCCAAAATCAATTGAATATTCCAATTTTAAATACTCAAAAATTCCGGGTTGTCACATGAAGCTTATTCATGGATTGTGCAACCATGAAAAGAAGGAGAAGACGGTGAATATGAAGTCGATATTCTTGGGAACTACTCTGATATAGGAAACCTTCTTGTTTCTCCCGAGTTTGAGAATTTTCTACTCACACTATAAGAACAAGATGAACTTAATGCCTTTATTTTTTATCTTATAGTTCCATCTTCCTTATCTGATGATCTGGCAGTTTCCTCGATGCCCAGACCAATCGCTATTTCAAACACCTCAGTGCTTGTCTCCGTAGCTGCTTTAATTGTTGTGTCTGTGTCCAGTTCGCAACTGTGGCCAGAGTCTTAAAAGATCGCTCCATTGCATGGCTTGGATGATCCTTCCATATCTTTGGAGGGTGGATTTGCGGTAGCAAAAGTTCGAAAGCACGGTCCCGATTGAGTCGCCAGGTAAATCCAAATAGCAGCTAGTTTCTATTAAGAAAGAAAAGGTTGAAGCAATAAAATCTTGAAATGCCCCCACAAATCCCCGAAGCACAAGACGAAAGGGGAGTTTTCTGAGAAGGTAAAGAGAAGGGAGGAGACTCAGGCATCAAGGACATAGTCGTATCACTCGCAACAACACTACTCCTACCAGAGATTCTGAGAGGGAGCAAAAATTTCAGATCAAAGGCAGGAAGGGGAGCAGTGGGAAAAGGCGCTGTGAGGTTCGAATGGTAGTGGAGCCGACTTTTGAGAATTTTTGTTTGTTTTATTCAAGTGCAGAGTCTGCACTTACAGCTTCTGTTGTAACATCTGTATTTTTCTTTTTGTTCTGAGGGACTTGGATTTCTCATAGAGCGATTATTTGCTCTGGATTTGCTTCAATGCCTCTGGCGCCCATTATGAATCCAAGAACTTTCTAGAGTCTACCTTGAAGTGACATTTGAATGGATCGTGTTTCTTCCATATTTTTGGAGTATTCCAAAAATTTCAACGAGAATATCTAGATGATTGTTGCTACCCGCAATTTCACCAACATGTCGTCCACATAGACCTCCATGGTATTTCTGATCTAACGCTTGAACATGGTGTTCTAATCTTTGGCAAGTTGCCCTGCATCCTTTAAATCGAATGGCATTACCATGTAGTAGTATAATCCTAGGTCGATGATGGAGCTGGTGTTTCCTTGTCTTGTTCATGCATAAGGATCTAACTATAGGCCGACTGCGTGTCCATAAATGATAGCAGTTCATGCCCGGCCGTCCCATCCACTAACTGTCCAATTCTAGGTAGTGGAAAACTATCCTTCGGGCAAGCTTTGTTTAAGTCTAAGTAGTTGATGCAAGTTCACCATTTCCCGTTGGACTTTTTGACCAAAACAGGGTAAGTTACCCATTTGGTTAAGTCGCGTCATGGATAAAACCATTGGCCATCAGCTTGCCTACTTCTTCTCTCAATGCCTTTTATCGCTCTGGGCCTAGGCTATGCCTCTTTTGCTTTACTAGTGTAAACCTGGGATCAATGTTGAGAACATGACATATAATTTCTGGCGATACCCCACACATATCAGAATGTTTCCGAGCTAACACATTCATGTTGGCATCAAGAAATTTGGTAAGTACTAATCGCATCTTGTTTCCAAGGTGCATTCCAATTTTTAAGACCCGTTTTATTTCATCCATGTCGATAGGGACAGACACCGTCAATTCTTCTAGCACTGCCCGATCCTCCCCTGAACTCTTCTTTCAAGGGTCCAAAGCCTTGTCGAATCGGTAATGGTCCCTAAGCTAGGGCGATCATGAAGTTGTTATTCGGATGGTTCGCAAATGTGGAGAGTCCTTCCTACATTTTTCCTTTTTTCTTTTCTTTTGGATTCGTCTAGTTCTGCAATATAACATTCTCTAACAGCGCATTGATCTCCTTTAACCACCATAGTTCCATTTATCGTTGGGAATTTTATGGTAAGGCACCACTGGACTATAGCGATTCTAAAATCCACCACCTCTGGTCATCCAAAGAAGGCATTGTATGTGGAAGTCTTGTCTATAATTGTGAAAGTTTAGATTAGGGTGACTCTTCGATCGTCTTCTTCAAGTTCTACAAAGCAAGTCAATCGTCCTAATGGGTTGTTTGGGTACGCCAGTGGATACTTGGATTTCTGTATGACATGTAGGTTCATCTCTCATGTCGATCTTCATTTAGTTAAATGTGCATTTGAAAAGAATATTCAGTGAACTAGCACTATCAACCAATAATCGTCGGACTTCGACGGGTCTAATCCATACTGTCACCACCAAGGTATCGAGAGTTGGAACTTCAATCCTCACGGTGTTTTGATTTTGCAATACTATATCATCATTCAAAGTTTTCTAATACTTGGCTAGAGCTCTATCTTTGATTGTGAGGCACGAATCCTTTGGAGCATGCTTTAATGAGCTCATATACCGGTATATTTCTCCGAAACTCCTCTATGCGGAATGAAGTCCTCCAAATATCATTCCAATGATGATCTCTAGACAGTTTGCTTAGATCCCTCTTCCCTAGTTCCAACTCGGTTTCTTCAATCCATAGGAGTTTGGGGAGCCACAGGTTGGTCAGGATTTTTCGATTTCCTCACGTGTTGCTTAAGCTAGTTTTCCCGAGTCAGCTCTTCAATCAAGTTCTTTAGGGGGACGACGTGTTCATGTTATGACCATGCATCTCATGAAAGCGAAAGAACTTTCCCGAGCTCTTTTTTTTTCCAGTTGCTTCCTTCTTATATTCCTCCGTCCCCTATATGCCAAGGTAGATGTTTTCTAGAGTACCATTGAGTGAGGTGTAATCGTCGAGCCTAAAGCCTTTATATCGCTTATTATTACCATTATGTTTGCTAGAGTTCTGATTTTTTTTCTTTTTTCGTTTCCATCCTTTCATATACTCCCTTCAGCGGTCCCGGTGGCATTTTCATTCCGATTCATTATCACATCACTCTGCCGATGCTCATCGGTTACAATTAATAGACTTCCTTTCCAACTCCTATGCCTCTTCCAATCTCAAGTGATGATTTGCCTTGCGATTAAAGTCCTTCCTTGTTGTAGGTTGTTTCATTTTGATCCACTTTTTGAACTTAGTTTCGGGGTGGACGGCATGAATCAAAGCCATAAAATCCATATCCTCGCTCAAATTTCTTACTCCCGTAACTGCGGTATTGAATCAGTTTATGATAGAGTTCAGTGATCCGTTTCATCCTTGAAATTGTCCGGACAGGGACATCACATCCTTAAGCTATGCTATGTGAAGTCCAAATTGATCAAGGAATCTTACCGCTAGCTGGTCGAAAGTGGAGATGGGTCTTGGTGGAAGTCCAATGAACCACATGGAAACAATCCCTTTTAGGAATATTAGGAAACATCTACATAGAACAGCATCCAAAACATTCGCTCTGTCCATGTACCAACCGTTCTTGTAAAGATTGGGTTTTAGGTCTTTTGTTCTGTCATGGAGTGGAATAGTTGGCATAATGAACTTTTCGGGGAACCGCTCAATCAAGATCTCATTAGTGAAGAGGGTCCGGCTCAGAGCGGATCCCCACTCATCATCTCTTCTATTTTTTTATTCTCATCCACTAGTCGCTCGACCATATCCGCAATATATGCCTCAAATGTTCGGTAGTTCGAATGTCGGCTATCACTCACTACACCAAGTGTTTGGTTTTGCAAATGGTCTTGGTAAGTGGCTGAAGCCTAAGCTCTTCTATCTTTAGAAATGCCACTCCCTCGGGATCCTGTTGGCTCATGATTGCTTGATTAGAGAAGTTTGGACATTCCTAGCATTGTCGAAGGCGTTGACATTTGCTTCCAACTTTCCCTCATTGAATAGCTCTCTATCTCCTGAGTCGAAGAGGTCCATGGATATATCCTCTTGTGGCGTCTTCGGTCCTAAGTTCAAGTAAATGGCTGGCTGCCTTACGGTCAGTGGAGTACTTGTGTCTCCTTCATTGTTTATTCCTACAGTTCCATCCATCACTTCCTTTTGCGAATGCTTCCTGTTTCTTCTATTTTGACCAGAAGCGGAAGAATTTTCTTGTTCTACGGCAGCCACAGGTTCTGCCATGGTCCTTGGAGTTGGATGCGATTGTAAAGTCAAGAGGGCATTAAGCTTATACATAAGATCTTTTTACTACTTTCCATTTTATGATTAATTTCAATTCATCAATTGCAACAACTTCACATTAATCAAAGGACCTGGAACCCGATCTCCTACGTTGGCGTCATTTACTTCGATTTGTTGACGATTCATCTCTTCTCCAGCGATTACTTCCTTTATGGATCTTGCAAAAGAAGTTCTTTTTCTTCTCAAAGCCATTGATTCTAAGCAACAGATCTTTTAAGCAGAGATTGAGGATATAACTTCTAAACCTAACTGATCCAAAGTAGATTTCTAGATCCAAATCCTGAGCTGGGTTCTCAATGAAAGCACCAAAATGTTGACACAAACGGTCGATCAACATCCTGGATTGTGTGTGAAAGAACCAGCCTTGTTTATCAAGGCAAATAGAATAGATAAAAGAATAATGACTTGTAGATAGAGTAGAAAAGGATAAGAGAATTTTTATAGTGGTTCAGCTATTAACGAAGCATACGTCCACTTTATATCTTTTCTTATTGATTGACTGCTATTACAAGTTAATTCTGGATACAATGAAATAGTACAGAATTATGTTAGATGGATGAAGTCGCAATGTCAGAGTTCATTGGAGAATCACAATGAACCATGTAGATGATTGTTGTGTTGAAGAAGAAGAATAAAGAATAACTTCTGTAGCTTTTTAGTAGCCTGCCTAGAAAATCATGTTTATGTAGCAGGTATGATTGTATTTATAGGAATTGGAGAGTTATTAGGCTAGGCCTTCTTGCTAAATGCTTGCAAATGATCATACGAAGGTGCACTGGAAATTTCATAGCGAACTGAGTCAATCTGATGGATCGCTAGTGATCCATAGGCTATGGATCACTAGCGATCCATAGATTTTGGGTCGGTGACGATTCAACTGCTTGTGATGCTTTCCTTTGTCCTCTTCTTTATACTTCATGGTAGTCTGGTACAATCATATGGCACTAGCAATCCATGGTGCATGGATCCCTGACGACCCATGTGCTTAGTGGATTTTTTAGCTTTATCTTTTGGATTGCATTTGTTGCCTCATATTGGTGTTCTCCATGTAGTTTCGTAGCCTGTTACCTTGTTTTGATGATAATCCATACAATGGTTGCATTGGACTGCTAATTGAATTAGACGAACGCTCACTTCTCGATCTATCTAGCTTGGAATTCCATCAAATTTAGCCATCATTCCTAGAATACCTATTGCATCATGATGCAGAGGACTAGTGTACCAACGAGCAAACCTTATGGATCACTAGTGATCCATAGAGATGGATCACTAGCGATCCATCACCTTAGCATTTTTTTGCTTTCTCTTTCATTGAGCCTTCTTGGTTTGTTCTTTATGTCCTTTTGGTTGGCTCTTCAGTTGTTCTAACTCAACGTAGATGGTCCAACTTCCTTCGGATTCTACTAGGTTAAAAACCTAGATAATATGTACACACACACATATACATACATACATATTTTAACTCATTCTAGGGTGCTACCTACCCTATCTCTAATGAGTACCCCACCAAAACCAAGGTTCTCGCTTAACCTTCAGCTCCGATACCAAATGTAACAACCGGATATTTCAACCCTCAAAAATTGGCACTAATACGTCCACTGTATTACATGTTGAACAATAGAATGTCGGAAAACCTGATTGTTGGGGGAAAAAGAAAGAAGGAAGAAGATAAGAAGAAAAATAAAGTACATAGAATCTTACAGCGGCATGAATAATCTATAATATCAACAAATCTTTACATAAAAGCAAAACTGTAATATGTATATATACAGACATCGATCAGAGTATACTAACGTATTTCAGCCTGAATAGTTATAACAGCCTGTCCTTACAATTGCTAATGATTTCAAAAATGACACAACGGAAAAACAACAATGCAGTGAATACGTCTCTGTGCTTCCAACTCGTCACCTAAAACTCCAAAGCATCTAACTAAATTTGTAATACGCTCGATCTAACCCCGAGCATTATAATTAAATAACACCCGAGTCAATCTGAAAAACAAACATGAGAAAAACATACCCAACTGAATTTTAATTTTCTAGAAAACCTTTGAAAATCATAGTATCTCGTAAGACCATGCCGCACATAAACACGGATGGTTTTTACCTTACCATAACCAAAAACATTTCATATGAAATTCTCTGATATCATACTAATGTCTAAGATACAAATACTTATTAATCTTAGTCGAAATTGTTATATTAATTAAATTTCAACCTTATGGTTATACGACTAAAAACTTAAAGGCTTGTATTGGAGAATGGATTCCATACAACGACCAGGCTATTGTGGTACCATCCGTCATGGTGCACCTCTAGATAAAATAACACTAAGGTCGAACCTGTCGACCCCTGTCAACATAAGACTAGCCTACCCTTTACTAGATAGTACCGAATAAGATCACCCCTCGGTTAGGATCGACAACCGTACCAAAGCATACATGACTTAAAAGTGGGGACTCTAGATAGAGGTAACCTTACCCTTATGGGAGCGACCTACCTAGTCATGCTGCATCTCCGATGTTTTAGTCATTCCCGGTTGATGAGGCTTAAGGCTATGTTTTACTTTTTATATAGCACTTCCCACTTGGAATGCTAATAGTTCCCTTCAGACAACATTGCAATACCATCATTCATCCATATAAGTTCATTCTGGGGCTAA
This sequence comes from Allium cepa, assembly GCA_030765085.1. Taxonomy (NCBI): domain Eukaryota; kingdom Viridiplantae; phylum Streptophyta; class Magnoliopsida; order Asparagales; family Amaryllidaceae; genus Allium; species Allium cepa. Next base: position 185,755,640 of record CM060937.1, on the reverse strand, counting down.
AGGAACCACTTGAGAGCTCTGTTTCTAATTCATCTTCTTCAGGATGTCTTCACTTTGAAACACATTCGTTTGATCGAAGTAGTTTTCGAATAACATACCCGATCCCGGTCTCTATGGAACAACTTTTTGATAATTCTCGGTCAACTCAACCTTGGTTCTTTAGAAAATGAACAATCGCTCATAAGATCAGAGATTCCCTCCTAACCGTTAGCGGACAGATTTCTTTATCATTTTCCTAGAAGAACAAAACAAGATTTATACACTGTACAGCATCATCAGAGAAGGCTGTACCATATAACTCACATGTTTCTCCTAGATATTTCTAAAGTCACATTTATGGTCAAAATTTGATAATCGGTTAGTTAACTATCGAATAACAAACATTCGTCAAAATTAGGTATTTATTTCAAAAGGGAAAACAACATTGGTTAAGCACACAAGCTTTCACTAGCCTCCTTTAATAAATCTTTCATAAATAAACAATTTGTAAATTATTTGTATAAGAGTACTTTTACAAAGATATATCTATTAATTAAATTTTCAATACTTAGAAAATATCCATATGCTTATCTCAATGGTACACGTATACTTATAAACTGAGAAAGATTCCCTTTATATTCGATTCAAATCATTCATAAACTCCTTATAATTCTCTATAACCGACCATTTTACAAAACTTCTGGAACCATTTATTAAACTTATTTTTTATATTTCAATCACTTATAAACCCTCTTTGTATATTTCTAAAACTCATTTATAAAACTTTTATAATCTCTAAAACCATTTATAAAATTTCTTTAATAAATCTATAAACCCGTTTCTTAAGTTCGTTTATAAATACCTAACCATTTATAAGACTCTTTCACCTAGTAAATAATCTTCCCTTGCTTCTCCAAACCATTTTATAAACTTCTCTCGTACAATCCAAACCCGTTTATAAATTCTATTTATGAGTCTCAAACATATTTATAAAAAAAATCATTTACTTCTAAATAGTATTAAATGAAAATAATTATTAAAAGTAAACAACATTAATAAATAAATAATAAATATAAATTTTCAAACATCATAATTAATCATTTCAAAAAAATAATCTTTACCCTTATTATGTGTAGTAATAATTTATATTCAGAACCCTATTTAATAAATCCTTATTACTAATTTAAAACGATAATTATTCTTAATAATTACTTTTTTTTCAAGATATTAACCTTCTGATATATGCATTAAAAAGATATTAACTATACGCAAATAACTTTCAAAATAGTGCTAATATAATTAAATAACTTTTAAACAATATTAATATAATTAAGTAACATTAAAAAAATATTAATATAATTAAATAAATTTAAAAACAATATTATATATAATTAAATAACTTTAAAACAATATTAAATATAAATAAATAATTTATTAAATAAAATATTAATGTAAGTAGATAATCTTTAAAACCATATATTAATATAAATAGGTAATCATTAAAACAAAATATTTTCGAAACTCTATTTCGGATTTAAAAATCATTTCCTGTCTTAAAAACCAGTTCCACTCAATTGGCAATTCGTAGTACTTTTAGAATATCAATTTGAGGCCAATAGCTTCCAAATGTTCAACTAATGTCGATATTTCTATCACTATTGGGTTTCATTTTTAACACATATTGATGTCATAACCAATATTTCCAAAAATCATGTTTATTATCCAACAATTCATATGATTGGAATATTCCTGAAATTAATTCAACAATAATGAGGAATCCCGTTAGATCCCTCCAACCTATCCCCTTACATCACAACTGATATATATCAGCACATACAAATGTAAATAAAATCGACAGTGGTGAAGAATCATGTTCGATCCCTCCAACATGTCCCTTACATCACAAATCATATATATCAGCACATACATATGTAAATAAAATCAATAGTGGTGAGGAATCCTGTTGGATCCCTCCAATCTGCTACCTTGCAGCACATACAATATATAACCAAATAATATAAGTCAACGGCTTTGATGTGGGATTCATATACAAAGGATCATACACTCTTACATGAGAACGTAATAGGATCTCATCCACTCCAGGGCGGGATTATATCCAAACCAACAAAATTAATATAGTAATTCAACCAAACAACCATCCAATAATTTTTATCAACTATATATCATACTAGTTAACCAAAAAGTTGAGTTTAACTCATTATTATTTCAATTTTCGTCGAGGCATTCCAGTTTCATCTAAAATCAATGACGTTCAATTTAGCACGAAACTCAACTAGCTCCAACCGTCGCCAAACCTATTCCATCATGAAGTACTTGTCGTTACGAACGTAACACAAAAATCTGTCTTCAAATCTGACCTAGCATGCAAGAGTTATTGTAATTATAAGATTTCAAATTAAATCATTAGAATTTAAATCACTAATAATACATTATTTTCATAACTTGACCACGCTTAACACCTAGTCATGTCTTCCCCTAATCCTCTTCTCAAAACACGATCTAACTAGGCATAGGAAAGTCGACTGACTTCATCAACTCGCACCTCCACCTACGTTTCGCCTGAGACCGTGTATATTCACCGAAGGTAGCTCCGTTCATGAGCTCGTCGTTGCCCCCAGTGCTAACCTCTAGTTCATCGCCTAATACCATGAAAACAGAACTCAACCTAGCTACGAACGGTGCAGTTTTTTGGCCTTCATGATGTTACTAACTGATTCCCACAATTGATTTGCTTTGTCTCGACATCGCCTAAAAGTCTCTAGTTAAGGCCAAAGCCTAATGGTGTAAGAAATGGTCTCGATCATCCTTAGCCTTTCGATTAGGCCACTCTTTTTCTTTTTTGAAATGACCTCTAGTTTTCACGTGAATATAACTAGGGGAAAGCATGGGAGGATGTGGATGGGTATGGCCGTGAATTTGACAGGGCATCTTAAGCATGGGTTAACATATATATATATATGTGTGTGTGTGTGTGTGTGTGTGTGTAATTCAAAATTTCCAAGTTTTAAATGTCTAATTTTTTTTCGAACTTCTATCTAGCAGTGTCGCCTGGTGTTCTATATGTTATACCCCTTTTTCGAACACAATGGAACTTGTCTCGAAGCCAAATTCGATCTTTTGCAAAAGATATCTTTTCAAATCGAATTATATTATATAATTTGTAAAATAAATTTATACGTGTTTCGATCTTGCATGTCCAAACAATACATCCGATCATAATAAAATTTGTTATTATACAATAATATACTATTACAGATCTAATGAAATTGGTTTTTCCAAAATCCAAGACACTGCTCGAAAAGGCTATTTTTTACTCGTTAATTAAAAAGAATTACTATGAAAACCAAATTAATTGCTTTTAAATCTAACTTAATAATTTACTATCTTCATTCTTATTTGAATAGTATTTTGAAGCAAATTTTCAAAATCAATTTTCATTCTCATAAAATCATGATACAATTATTAAACAACCCAAATTATTTAATGCAATAATTTATTATAAATTAATCGCCATATTCTGAAATTCAAATTATTTAACTTATAAAAATAACCTTTCAATATTTAAATCAATTAAATATTTCATATATCAATTTTACAAAAGTTCTGGGTCGTTATAGCTTCTTACCAATTTAAGGTGTACATTGCCCATTCTACCATTTTCCACCTTTCTAAATTTCTTCCTTAGTTCTATTAAATATATATTAACCTTTCAATCTATTACTAGTTTCAATATATTCTTATTATGAGTATTCAATTCCTCTATAAATACCATATTAGATTCCTTAATCAGTCCCTTATCTAATTCTCTTTTTATCCTCTATTAATTACATATTTATTGCCTATTAAATCTGTAGTTAATGTTCATAAATCCTAATCCTATAATTACTATGCTATTTATAATTAATATGAATACCATTGCAAAATGTTTGTTTACATATTTCTTATTTCTAATTACTAGCTCCTAAACTATAACATTCCTTTCTATATTTTATTTTATTTATAGTTATCCTTTTAAAATGGATTACCATTAGGTATTTCTATAAATCAACCATAAGGGATACTTTGCTTTATTTGAAGTTATAAGGGATTATATATTTTTCTTTATCGAAATAGACAAATGTAAAAAACAGAAAAAATAATCCATATCTTACACATCTCTTTAGCTTTATACATACCCTTTGTAATTTAAGCAATTCTCTTTTATATTTTTTTAAGGAAATAGATAATTTATGAAAATTACAAGAAGTGTGCTCCCAATAAAACAAAATATGGAAATTCACATTCCAAGGGAAATTTAACTTATGGAATACCTTTACAACCTTACTAGCATTCTGTAATTAATTGCTTGGGACCGATTTTAAATATCCATATAAATTAGTACATACTATTCTTATTTTATTCATATTCTAAAATCTTTAACCCTTCCTACTTAGATAGTGATCTCTAGCTACTCCATAAAATGTAAACTTAGAAATCCACATTATGTACGTTAGTATACGACATTTGAAATTCAAAATTACAAAAAAAATCACATCTCAAAAGAAAACATTTAAGCATATTTTTCCTAAAGAATTTCTAGTTTTCCAAAAACAATTTGGCGAAGTTGAATTGTTAAGAACATATGAACACTATGTTTATTCCATATATATATTCAATTTTTATTAAACAATTGGACAAATCCTTCCAAAAATGTCTGAACCCAACTTTTCACAATTTTCAAAACATTTGCCACTTTATTCTTAACCTCAAATTCAAAGGTTCTAAAATTACTTAGTAAAATAATTTCCTTTCTCAATCAATTTTGCCTTAAAAGGCTTCTTCTTTAAAAGTAGGGTCTTTAACTCCAAACATTCAAAAAATCAATTATTGAACAAAATTAATTATTAGATTAAAATTCAGAAAGGATTGCTTAATTCCTCCTTTCAGAACTCTCTGCATCAAAAATTTATTCCTATCAAACTTAGTATTTTAGTTTAAAATATTCAGAAACATCTTTTATAATTTTGAACAATGAAAATGGAGTATACATGGTAAACTTCTATCCCAACATTTTCCTTTCCTATTTCATTATTTCTTTTATTATCTCTAACGAGATTACTAATCATATTTTTTAATTCCTAGCTCTACTCCTGTCCAAATCTCCCACTATTGCCTTTTTTATGTTTTTCTACCTAAATGGCTTCTTCATCCTTTTTAATCATGTTCCATTTCAATTTTAAAAAGAAAATTTTTAAAGAACGTCCAAATTTATAAAATAGGAAAAATCATGAAGTCTAGCCTACGCTCTATTTTACATTTATCAAAAAGAAAAATCCTTTTATCGAAAATCTTTATATCAAAAACTTTTCATCCCAACAAATTTTTAAACTAAGACTTTTAAAAATGAAAAACCCTTTTTACTTTAAACCTTTTAATCAAAAATTTTGACTCCACAATATCTCTTTATTCACAAATCTTTGCCTAAATAAAATTTCTAATTTATAAATTTCAAAAATTCCATTTTTTATCAAAACAGCAGCTCCTTGATAAATCCTTTGAAGAATCTTTCTAAAAATTTCAAAGAATCCAAAGAAAATATTTTTACTAAATTCTTCACATGGAGTTAAAATTTTAGAATATATTTTTTGAAATAACAACTTGTTAATACTTATCTTCTTTATTGTATTTTCTACTTCTTTCATCCTTTACTTTAAGATGTTTATAATTATCCTACCTTATAATATTTAATCAATGTATAATATTTTTAATTGTTATTCCTATAAATCTCACTTGGTTCTTATTAAATGGTTATTACCTTAACAAACATTTCCTAGTGACATTTATTTACTTATTCAGTAGCCTCATTAATATATTTAATTTTTTATAACTCCTCACTTATTACACATTCATTGTCTATTAAATTTCCAAGGTTACAACCTTTCCAATTCTATAACCTCATAATTACCTTAACGATCTCTTTAATTAGTCTACTCATATCATAATTAAATTATCGTAACTCCTTATTTATTTTACACTTATTGCATTATTAATCTTAGAGTTATAATCTATTCCATTACATCCTTACAATATGACCTTCGTTGCCCATTCTCTGCTCTATTCATCTTTCCAACCCATAGTCGCCTCATTCATCCTTTTGGAATATGGTCGCATCTACATCTATGGTCGAAAACTATAGAGTAAATTCAAATTAGGTATACATATATTTACATATGTATAATAGATTTCTAAAATATAGTTTCAAAAATAACAAGTACCCCACTCTAAACTTAACCCCATTTATTTGGGTAAACTAAGTTCTTATACCAAATGCAACAGCCTGCCCCGAAATGCACCTAATTTTGGCCAAATAAAAGACCATCGAACATTAAGCCTATCTCAAGGCGAGATGTAAGATTGATAAAATTAAAAAAATACATGGTACATGTAATAACCTGTACCTTAACAGGCCTACATTTCGACAAAAATCGAAACCCAAGTCAATCAAAACACGGAACGTTGGATTTGGTATCTGCAAATAAGAATGAACACTATCAGAGATTGATAGAAATCTAAACTCACAATAGAAGCAACAATAGGATAAGAATACCGATTACGAATACTACCTTGGAACTAATGGTATTCCTTGGATAATATTATCACATCAACATCGAGTATGAGAGAAAGAAGACCTCTCCAAAAACAAAGCACATCCATCTCAATTTACATGTTCCTCTAAATTCTGTCATGTGGGCTATAATGACAAAAGGGTCAGAACAACGTTCCAGTGACTAGGAAAGTATAAACTATCCATAACATAAACTTATACCGAGTGGCTTCTATTTAATATTTATGTCCATTTAAGGTTAGCAATTCTAATGTAACATTATATTGCAAAAAAAATTACTTACCAACCCCTTCCCAAGGTACAAAATACTAATGAAGCTTTATCAACTACCTAATACTTCCAAACCCATTTGCCACTTAATACTTCTAAATATGAAGCGGGCTTCTATAATTTTTTTAAAAAGAGAAATAGGCATATTCTACCTTTTAAGACCTTAATGACGGTAGACCCTGTCATTTAAGATATATTATCATGGTGGTTTCCTAGCAATGTTGTCAATGGTCGGTGAGCCCTAGCTACAAGACCTCTAACACTATGTAAAACTTTCGAATTTTAATATCCAACTATCACTACATCTATCATTGATAAAATCATAGCCATGCAAAAAATAGTTCCCAAGCCACTTAATAATTTTTATTGGAAAATAGGTAGACTCTGATCATTTAAGACCTTAATTAAGGCAGAACCCTTCATTTATGACCTATTCCCAAGACATGCAACTAAATGGTACTATCATTATTACGGCCTTAGCAATGTGAGAGACTGCAACCAAGCCACTTAATACCTTTTATTAGAAAACAGGCAGACTTTGGTTATTTAAAACCATAATTAAGGCAGATCTCATCATTTAAAACCTATCCCCAAAGCGGACTCCTTATTGGTACTATCTAATTAACATTGCTCGGAAATATCATTAGGCTATATAGTACTTCTTTTATAGGAAAGAGGCGAACGTTTCGACCACTTAAGACCTTAAACCTAAAGCAAACCCTTCTGAAGATATCCACTATCACTTTTTAATAATAAATATGGCATCTCGTTAGGTTAATTCTTATGGTAGGGAAGCTGGCCCTATAGCCACTTAAACCTTAACACTGAAGTAAACCCTTTTTAGAGACCTTATTTATTTATTTGGAATCTCACTAGGTCACTTAATGCTTCCATTTAGGAGAGAGGTGGAACCTTCAACTACTTAAGACCTCAAACCAGAAGCAAACCCTCATGGAGATATCTCTCACCACACCTAATTCCAAATTTGGATCATTTAATACTTTCAAATTAAGAAAGCAAGCCCAATCTCTCACGTAATCAAGGGCCTTGGATTAGTGATATCTCACATCAGTGGTGTAACGATTCGGATTTTCCAAGGGTTAATTTTGAATATGTGAATGGTTTGAAAATTTTGATTTGGAATATATTTTGATTTTTGGATATGAAGATTTGGTTAAAAAAATTAGAATGAATTTGAAAATTAGAATATTGAACAAATTTAATTGTTGAATTAAAAGTTGAAAATCGTTTAAATAATTGGATTGGAGTTGAGTATGAATCAAAAACTATTTCTAATGTTGATATAAATTCTTCTGGAATTAGAATTGGGTTAATAAGTGTAACGACCCAAAAGTCAACCACTTTAAAATATAATATTTAAAGTGCAAATATAAAATATAAAAGGTTTTATGATTCAAACAACTTTAGATAGGATTAGTAAATAGGAATATACATAAAAATAGTAAATTTTGCTTATATTGACAAAAGTGACAAAATCTTGATTTCAGAAAAGTAAGTTTAAATGGTTTAATAAATTATTTTAATTTATTTATGAGTTTTTATATTTTTAAATACAAATTTATTTTTAAATTTGGTTTACATAAATAATTTTTTTAATTAAAACGTCAAAATATGGTCGTAAAACATTTTGTCAAAAATCAACGTTTTTTCGATGTAAATTGTCGCGGTGTTGTTGCATCTTTATGTACACAATTTAATAAACATGTTAATATATAAGGGTAGTTAACAATTAACTAAACAAGGTTACTTTTAATAATCACACTTAGAAAATTCTATAAAGTACTTAGCAAAAGTAAACTTAAAAAAGGCAAAACACATATCACATCACATGTGACATAAAGTAAAGTAATCATTCTTATTCTTTACTTAACTCTTAATTATTTGAAATTTAAAAGTGTAATGTGATATGGATGGTAAGTGTTGAATTAAATAAGTTTATTTAATTCTAGAAGAATGATATTTATGTAAAAACACAAATCTATATTTTAATCTCAAATATTCTCTATAAATACCATCCTATTCTTCTTCATTTTTGCACCATTTCTCTCTAATTTCTCAGGCTCTCTTACATCCATCTATGGCTATTCACCTTAACAAAGTTATTTCAAAATAATCCCAAAAATAAAAGAAAGAAAAATATCAACAAAATTCCATTCGAACCACCTCAAAACTCGTCCTTCCACTCTTAATGCTCACGCCTCCCGCCTTTCTCCACTTGGTCAAGCACATTCTCCCCTTCAAGCTTGGTCGTGGCCTTCTTAGGCAAGTACGAGGAAGTTTAGCAAGTTCTAAGAGCTTAAGGTAAAGTTTAGCAAAGTTAGAAAATTTTAAACTAGATTGAAAGCAACAAAAGGTGAGAACTCTAAATTGTTAAGTAGGAAATGCTTATATAGTGTTTTGCAAGTTATAAATATTGTTTGGATTTTAATAATGATGTTTGATAAGTGTTTGAAAAATAAAGCAACCATCTTTAAGTCATTTGCAAAAGTTAGTAAGCAAAAATGTACATAAATGACAATCATACGGCATTGTAATAAAAAGTTGTTAAATTGATATGCAAGTTTATATTGTAACGACCCTGAAATTCAGACCCAGTTTAAAATTTTTAAAATCGTATATTAGTGTAGAAATTCGAATTTTCACAAACAAATTCCGATGCTATTCAAACTTCACAATTGGAATGCGTCTAGATAGACATAGGCGTACGCCAAATTTCATTGAAAAATATTGAAGTAAATTTCGCTCGTCGCATTTACATATTAGTTTAAATTTTATGTGTAAATTTCCTATTGTCCAAACTCAAATATTTTTCACAATGTTGCATAAAAAAATATTCCGAACATGACGGCGCATTTCGTTTTGTCAAATTTCGCTTTTAATTGCTAGTTAAAATGTTCGCTCGTGCAAATGGTTCAATAAGATTAACCACTTCGCAAACAGTGTCAAACCATCAATATCTTTAAACCGTTGTGTCTATCTCGTTGCGCTGATCAAAACGGTATATTTATTTGTGTCAATTGGAGTTCGGCGTTGCGAATTATAATTGGTTAACGGAGTACAAACTGGTCCGTTATGCAGCACAAACCGGTACCCAACTTTCCAACGCTTAGAATTCTAGGAGCCTTTGACCATTCAGAAACCCAATAGCCACCACTTTACAGAAGACATCATTGCATTGTCCTGGGGACTCTAAACCCCTCTGTATATATCTGCTACCCCCTCTGCCTTGCATTAACTGCTTTGCCTTCATTTATTGCTCACTGCTTCTCTGGTACTTCTCTGCACTTCCTCTCTTCTCCCTCCTTCAGCATTCTTATTATTATTATTATTATTCTCTCCTCTCCAGATTGTGAAACTCACAAAAACCCTCTCCAACCCAAACTCCGCCATGCACCACTCCGCTCCACCCTTCACATGCTCCGCCCACTGCACTACCCACGCCACCATCCGCCCTGCCTGCTCCTCCGCCCCACATGCCACGCCAGCCTTCGCCTCCACCAGCCCCACTTCCCCACCGTACTGCATCAGCCCGCTCCGCCTCCCCACTGTACCACCCGAGTCCACTGCCCTCCCTGGAGTTTCAGTTGTGTAGTTCATGCAGAAATATTTTCTTAAAAACTGTTGCTTTACTTTATATATATTAATAAAAATATATATGTGACTGTTATATTAGGTAGCAGTATATAACTTTGAATTCTGGTTGCTCATATACAGTGTTTTAATGTGTTTTTTCAGCTACTGCTTCGAAGACGTAGGCTTCCATTCAACTTATCAGACCTATCTAGTTTCTTTGTTTTGTTGTGTTCATTTTGCGTCGTGCTTGTTAGGGCCTATTTTATCTATTTATCTTCGTGCTTCGTCATCTTCTCTAACCACGAAAGGTGAATATTTCATTCACGACTCAATCTATTATGCTATGATAATCAAGTGATAATTGTTGTTAATATAAATTTGGATAAATTGTTGATTGTCAAAATTATTGAGATAAAACTGTAAATCGCTATGCAAGTTAAATTTGAATATTGTTAGTTTACGACAAATAGTTGTGACACTAAAAGTGTTATGTGATTTTGGATTTGGTTGTTACTATAAGTGAAATTTAATGTGAAATTTAATTTGATATAGGATAGTTAACAATTTAAAATGGATTATATACATTGAATTTGACCCCTTTAAATGATAAATAAATCGACGCGTAGAAATAGCGTCAACCTCACTTTGAACCATTGAATGTATGATTGATGTAGTAAATTGATAATAGACACCAAGTGAAACCATAATGTAATAATCTTAAATCTGCATGAAATGATAGTGTGGATTATAGGAATAATTATATTAATTTACATAAATAACAAATGTAAGTTAATACGATTATTTCGGGATTATTTAATAAATTGTTGAATTGTTATGTATGGTTGCTATTGCTTGTTTATTTACTTTGACACCATCCCAGCTATCACAATGCAAGTTCCCTTTGCTATGCTTTATTTTATATTAAATGATATTGGGTTGAAATGATAAATACCAAATTAAACAACTTGGCCTAGGATAGATAAAACCCGATTGGTCAACAATAAAATCAATTTTGAAATTGAAATATATTTTAAATTAAGGAATGAACTTAACGATTTGTTTGGAAATTAAGTAACGAACTTAAGGGATTTAAATTGAAATAAATTAATGGATTTAATTGAAACGAATGAATAAACCTATTTAATTGAATAAAATGAATTGGCAAATTTAATTGAAATAGGATTTAAAAACAAGTAAGTTCCAGAATTTAATAACATAAAAATTTATTAGATTTGTTAGATTTATCATTAAACTCGGTTTTAATAAAATAGATTTGGAACCTGTTATAAGTTTGATTTGAGATTAAGAAAATTTTGACTTAAGGGGAATACAAACTAACTAAAGTTTTATGGGTTTAATTGAGTGATAATTTAAAATTTAAATGATTTTAAATTTAATGAATTAATCAAATCAGGTCATTTTAAACGGAATATGGATTGAGTTGATTTGTAACTCGGAAATAACTTTTTTGTGATGTGTTAAACCAAATAAATGGAAATGGATTTCTTTAGAAATTTAATTGAATTGGTAAATAAATCAAATGAAGTTTTGATAAAAGGAATTTAGTTAATGAAATTGATTTAATCGAGTTTATGATAACAGTGGATGTAAACATGAAGTGAAATGAATAGAATTTGATTTAATGATTTAAACTAAGTTTACCATTAAATTGAATTCATTGATTATGAACTAAATTTAACAAGCGACATTTAGACCTTATTAAATTGAACTTGAATACTAAATTTTAATTGTGAACTCAAAGGTTTGAACTAAAAAAAAAATTGCATTTGGAAATATGTTTTAAATATCTGAAATAAATTGAATCGTGAAATGTCAAATTTTGGAAGTCAAATTTGCACCTTGACTTTTGTACTTTGATTTATTTAAACGTTAATTTAACCAACCATCGGGTAATAAATACGTAGTTATTAAAGAGACCGGGATCGGGAATAGACATACTCTCTGTCGATACCGAAAACCACTTTAATAACTATTATACGTGGAATGTTGATCTAGAATGAAGTGGATGATTAGGTGAACGCGTTGACTGAAGAAAGAGAACGGTATTGGATGACCCCTGACATGACTAAAACAGGAGCCGCGCCGGGCCATTAAGGATCGCCACCTCTAGCGGACACACCTCTTCAATACCATATCTATTACTTTTGTGATTCGATTTGGGTGCACCCCTTGATTTAGGAGTGTTGTTTCACGGTGTTGAGGTAGCTGCTGGCTATGCTTAACATCAGTCCGGATCACGCAACTACTAGTATCCTAGTTGGTATCGCCCCATGTACCTTGTCATACTGATTATCCTATTCGCGACCACTACGTTTTGTTTTGTGTTATACCTATGGGGTACCCTCTGATAACCACTAGTCTACGGTGGGGTTTACGGTGCTGTATAGACTATGGCATTATAAAATGTGTTAAGGGGAATTATGGTAACGCCTTAGCGCTATTTTAATATCGTACTTTACTGATTAAACATTATCTAAATATCGTATTCTATTGTATATATAGATAGTTTAATGGATCCTTAGAGATGTTATTTTATTCATCTTTGAGTTATGGACTTTATTCCCTGCACTTGATTTTCCTGTATAAGATTTTGAGTCCTAACTCGAGTGTTTCCCTTTTGTATATGCTCGAGTCAGTCTGAAGCTATCGAGTTTGCTGATCAAGGATGGTTAAAGATGCTGATGGCTTAGCATTTATCTTTATCAGTCTATTTCTATTCCTGTGTTGATGTCCTAGTCTGTTGGACATTTATGTATTTTCTTTTAGCCACTTTTGTTTAGACATTGTTGTACTTCAGGTAGTAGCTTCATGAAATGCTATTATGACGATGTATTTTCCGCTACATTATTCTGTGACCGTTCTGTATCTGTGATGTTGTATTGATTCTCATTTACATTTATGTATTTATAATCCCATAATGATTCGTGTTTCGTATTATTTAAGTTGACATGCGTGGATTATTGTCAATTTAAATGGTCCAAATATACGGGTTGTTACAGTTGGTATCAAAGCTTTGGTTTCCCTAAAAACCTTAGTTTGGGGTTATATAGACTCATTAGAGATAGTGTAGCAATACCCTAGAATGAGGAGAATCGATTCAATATCCAGATCCTTAAATTCAAACTTCTTTTGATTCGTTAATTAGAGTTTCTTTAAGCTTTATGATTTTTCTATCCTTGGTTCTAAATCTCTTTCGATATTTCAGGATGAGTACCGGAAGAAGTAATAGGGGAGGAAGAGGCCATGGGCCTGCCCAGGCTGCACCTGCCGCCCCAGCTCCAGTCAAATTCACCACTCTTAGTAAAGAGTATACCCAGCTAGGGGTATTAAGTTTTCCGGATCCGAGGGCATTATCGAAGCCCAGCAATGGCTCAAAGGCTTAGTGAAGATATTTTCTGGATTAGAAATCACTGATTCTCAAAAGCGTCAGCTTGCTGCTTGGCAACTTCAGGATGCCGCACAAGATTGGTGGGAATCCGTTACTTCTCGTATCGAGGAAAACACCATCACTTGGGCCCAGTTCAGGTATAAATTTGTTTGGATTTCGTAGTCTAACTTCTTCTTTCAATCTTGAAATGTTATTTATCTTGTCTATCTTTTGATTAGGGATACTTTCCCCGCACAATGGATGCCCGCTGCGGGGAGAACCCAACTTTATAGAGCTTTTATGGATCTTAAGCAAGGCAGTATGACTTTTTCCGAGTACCAGAGGAAATTCAACGAACTCTCCAAGTTTGGCACGGGATTGATTGACACACCACTTCTAAAGAACGAGAAGTTCATTTTGGGAGCTTGACCAGAGTATTATGACTTGCTTACTGGCCACACTCACTGCACCTTCACAAAGCTTGTTGATTACGCTCTTAGATATAAGGCAAAGCCAAGGGGACCTACTGCTAAGGCCACTCCTACTCAGTCCTCTTCTAGCCAGCTCGGAAAGAGGAAGATGAGCTTTGATCAACAAAAGAAAGCTTGGCAAAAGACTACAGGATTAGGATATGCCTAGAAAAGCCCAATCGACCTTGCTAATATCACTTGCTTCAAATGCGATAAGAAGGGCCATTATGCTAATAGTTGTCCATCTACCGGAGCAGCTATTCCACCACCTTCTCAAATGAGGGGTGATTTATGCCATGCCTGCCTCCAGCCTGGTCACTACAAGAGAGACTGCCAATTGCGGAAGAGAGGCACGCCATCTGGAGTGTTTGCTATCACCACTCCTGCACCACCTCCACCACCTGCTCAGGATGACCGAGGTACCTTACGAAGTACTTTTTCCTTACATGATTCACCTGTTAGGGTATTATTCGATACTGGTGCTTCTCATAGCCACATATCTATTGATCTTTGTAATAAGCTCAAATTAGAACCTACTCTTGCTACTACTTCCTTATGTGTATCCAACCCTATTGGAGGACATGCCAACCTCAGTAGAATTTGTAAAGAGGTTGTGCTTTTGTGTGGAAGATATCGATACACTTGGGATTTTTATGTGCTTGGCTTCGTAGCATTTGACATTTTGTTGGGTGCTGATTGGTTAAGAAAATTCGATGCTGTTATTTCTTGCAAAGCTCGTTCTATTTCTCTAGTCAATGACAAGGGTCTACCGCTTGTCATCGAATGCAAATCACCTCAGAAATATGCCGGAAGCTTCATATTCTCTCTTGATGCTCACCCGGATGATCTTAGTACTACTCCTATTGTTCAGAAGTTTCCTGATGTATTTGGAGAGGTCAACTCTCTGCCGCCAAAGCGAGAAATCGATTTTCGCATTGACCTTATTCCTGGAACTACTCTCGTAGTTCTCCCTCACAGAAGGATGGCTCCTAAAGAGAAAGCTGAACTTAAAACTCAAATTGATGATCTATTTTCTATGAGTTTAATCAGTGGGGCACCACAGTCATATTTGTCACCAAATCAGATGGATCTCTTCGCATGTGTGTTGATTACAGGGAATTAAACAAACGCACTCTCAAAAATCGCTATCTGATGCCTCACATAAATGATTTGTTCGATCAGCTCCATGGAGCTAAAGTCTTCTCACAACTTGATCTAGCCACTGGGTTCCACCAACTCAGAGTAGCAGAAGAAAGTATTAATAAGACAGCTTTCCGTACAGAGAATGGATTCTATGAATGGTTGGTTATGCCATTCGATTTGACCAACGCCCCTGCTTATTTCGTCGACTTGATGAATCGAGCCTTCCGTGATGTCCTTAACAAGTTTGTTCTTGTCTTCATTGATGATACTCTCGTCTTCTCCAAAGATGAGAAAGAGCATGAGACATATCTTGCTTATGTTCTGGAAACACTCTGAAATCATCAGCTTAAAGCCAAGTTCTCGAAATGCCACTTCTGGCGAGACGAAGTACGATTCCTTGGCCATATTGTTTCTGAAAATGGATTTCGGTCGATCCAGCTAAGATCGCCGTAATCAATGTAAGTTCTATCATATTCTTATTTCTATTCGATCCATCTTATTCCTTTCTAATTCGAAAATTTATCTACAGGATTGGGAGGCTCCCAAAACTCCTACTGATATCCGTAGCTTCTTGGGCCTAGCTGGTTATTATCGCAGATTTATTGTGCACTTTGCCCGGATTTCTGCCCCACTTACTGCTTTAACTCGAAAGGATGTCAAGTTTATTTGGAGTGAGAAGTGTGAATCAGCTTTTAATGAGTTGAAACGTAAGTTAACTTCAGCCCCAGTTCTTACGGTAATTGATGGGAGTGAAGGATTAACTGTCTATACCGATGCTTGTCGAGAAGGTTTAGGCGCTGTCTTGATGCAAAATGGTAAGGTTGACGCCTATGCTGGTCGTCAGTTGAAGATCCATTAAGTAAACTATGCAACCCATGATTTAGAGCTTCTTGCAGTTGTATTTGCTTTGAAACTGTGGAGGCATCATCTTTTAGGAACCAAATTTGAATTATTCACATATCATAAGTCCTTGAGGTATATTTTTCTCAGAAGCATTTGAACCAGATACAAGTCCGATGGCTCGAATTCTTAGCTGCATATGATCTCGACATCAGTTATACTCTAGGGAAAGCAAATGTTGTAGCTGATGCTTTGAGCCGTAGCAAAGCATTGTCGTGTTGTAATCTTGTAGAAGGCATGCTATTTCAGCTTGTTATCTCCCCATCTCTTATGGATCGCATCAAAGCTAAGCAATATGAGGACACCTTGCTCTATTGCATAAAGGAGTTATTTCTTGGTAGAGTTGGAAATGCTGACAGTAAAGTGGGACCGCAGATAGATAGTAATGGAATTCTGAGGATTGACAACTATATTTGTGTTCCTAATGTTGATGGATTGAGACAAGAAGTGCTTAGGGAGAACCATCAGTCATCACTTTCATTTCATCATGGTGTCACCAAGATGTATCGAAATATGAAGCGTTTATATTGGTGGAGTGGGATGAAGAGAGATATTTCTGTATATGTCAGTAGATGCACCACTTGCCTGCAAGTCAAGGCCGATCGCCGAAAGACGGCAGGATTACTTCAACCCCTAGAGATTCCGTGTTGGAAATGGGATCAGATTTCTATGGACTTCATTGAAGGATTACCGAGGACCAGAAAAGGTAACGAGAGTATATGGGTGATTGTTGATAGGTTGACCAAATCTTCTCACTTTATTCCTGTTAAGACCACTCGTACTGCTTCGAGTTTGGCCGAGATTTATATGAGAGAGATTGTTAGACTTCATGGAGTTCCATCTAGTATTGTATGCGATAGAGATCCTTTATTCACTAGTAAATTCTAGAAGGCATTTCAGGACGTCTTGGGCACTAAACTGAATCTGAGTACAGCTTATAATCCTCAGACGGATGGCCAAACTGAGATGGTAAATCAGATCTTGGAGGATCTGCTACGAGCTTGCATTATTGATTTCGGTGGATCTTGCGAAGACCATCTCCATTTGGTTGAATTCACTTATAATAACAGTTATGAGGTAAAAAGAAATTCAATTTGAA
Source organism: Allium cepa (assembly GCA_030765085.1). NCBI lineage: Eukaryota > Viridiplantae > Streptophyta > Magnoliopsida > Asparagales > Amaryllidaceae > Allium > Allium cepa. The sequence goes on along the minus strand of CM060937.1, from coordinate 185,738,172 downwards.
TAAGTAAAAATTGAATTGAAATTTAACTACCTTTATAATCAGGCAAGTATCGATATGGCACCGTTCGAAGCTTTATATGAATGGCCATGCAAATCGCCAGCTTGTTGGATTGAGCTTGGTGATCGATTAATTCTTGGCCCAGATATGATTGTGGAAGCATCCGAGAAGGTTAATGAGATCAGAAGGAAGATGAAAACCACACAGGATAAGCAGAAGAGCTATGCAGATAGGCGTAGAAGAGATTTAAAATTCCAGGTTGGAGATGAGGTATTTCTTAAGGTATCACCTTTGAAAAATGTTATTCGATTTGGTCGTAGAGGGAAGCTCGCTCCTAGATTTGTTGGACCATTCACTATCACTGAGAGAATCGGTACGCTAGCCTATAGAGTTGCACTACCGGAGAAATTTGAGGGCGTGCACAATGTATTCCATGTTTCACATCTTCGAAAGGTTGTACATGATCCATCCATGACAATTCCTATTGCTCAGTTAGATGAGGTTGATATTGAGCCGGATTTGACTATAGAGAGGAGACCAATTCGTATTGTTGATAGGGATACGAAGCAGCTTAGAAGGAAATCTGTTAGCCTAGTCAAAGTCCAATGGAGTCTCGATGATCGTGATTGTACTTGGGAAACCGAGGAGAGTATCCGAGATTCTAATCCAGAATTGTTTGTTGAAGGTAAATTCCATTCAATATTCTATATTCTGTTCCATAATCTATTATATATCCATCATGTCTCTTCTATCTATTCTTCTACTCATTACAGCGTTCCTTTTCAAGGACGAAAAGTTTTGAGTGGGGGAGAATGTAACGACCCTGAAATTTAGACCCAGTTTAAAAAATTTCAAATCGTATATTAGTGTAGAAATTCGAATTTTCACAAACATATTCCGATGCTATTCAAACTTCACATTTGGAATGTGTCTAGATAGACATAGGCGTACGCCAAATTTCGTTGAAAAATATTGAAGTAAATTTCGCTCGTCGCATTTACATATTAGTTTAAATTTTATGTGTAAATTTTCTATTGTCCGAACTCAAATATTTTTCACAATGTTGCATAAGAAATATATTCCGAACATGACGGCACATTTCGTTTTGTCAAATTTCGCTTTTAATTGCTAGTTAAAATGTTCGCTCGTGCAAATGGTTCAATAATATTAACCACTTCGTAAACAGTGTCAAACCATCAATATCTTTATATCGTTGTGCCCGTCTCGTTGCGCTGATCAAAACGGTATATTTATTTGTGTCAATTGGAGTTCGGCGTTGCGAATTATAATTGGTTAACGGAGTACAAACTAGTCTGTTATGCAGCACAAACCGGTACCCAACTTTCCAACGCTCAGAATTCTAGGAGCCTTTGACCATTCAGAAACCCAATAGCCACCACTTTACAGAAGACATCATTGCATTGGCCTGGGGACTCTAAACCCCTCTGTATATATCTGCTACCCCCTTTGCCTTGCATTAACTGCTCTTCCTTCATTTATTGCTCACTGCTTCTCTGGTACGTCTCTGCACTTCCTCTCTTCTCCCTCCTTCATCATTCTTGTTATTATTATTTTTCTCTCCTCTCCAGATTGTGAAACTCACGAAAACCCTCTCCAACCCAAACTCCTCCATGCACCACTCCGCTCCACCCTTCGCCTGCTCCGCCCACTGCCCTACCCACGCCACCATTCGCCCTGCCTGCTCCTTCGCCCCATACACCATGCCAGCCTCCACCTTCGCCTCCACCAGCCCCACTTCCCCACCGCAGTGCACCAGCCCTCTCCGCCTCCCCACTGTGCTACCCGTGTCCACTGCCCTCCCCGATCCGCCACCGCTCCACCTTCTCCACGTTCGCCCCGCTCCACGCCCAGCCCAGTCCACTGCCACCATCAGCCCACCTCCGCCCTGCCCGCTTCCCCGCATCCCATTTCTCCAGCCGCCACGTCGCCCACAGCCTGCCTCCGCGTTCCAAACCCATTATCGACCCCACCACCGTGTGCTCCCACCCTCCGCCATCAGTCCGCACCACAACACTCCGCCCGGCCACGTGTCCATGTCCACCAGCCTTCGCCTTCACCACCTACCACTCCTACCCAGGCCAGCCGAACCCAGACCACCCATACCCGCTGACCACCCGAACCCGCCAGCATTCCCACTCCACCCGTGTCCCCGCTGCCACCATCCATCACCCACCCACGTCCAGTTCGCCCTTGCCACTGCCTGACCACGGCCGAAGCCCTTGAAGTTTCAGTTGTGTAGTTCATGCAGAAATATTTTCTTAAAAACTATTGCTTTACTTTATATATATTAATTAAAATATATATGTGACTGTTTTATTAGGTAGCAGTATATAACTTTGAATTCTGGTTGCTCATACACAGTGTTTTACTGCGTTGTTTCAACTACTGCTTCGGAGACGTAGGCTTCCACTCAGCTTATCAGATCTATCTAGTTCTTTATTTTGTTGTGTTCATTTTGCGTCGTGCTTGTTAGGGTCTATTTTATATATTCATCTTCGTGCTTCGTCATCTTCTCTAACCACGCAAGGTGAATATTTCATTCACGACTCAATCTATTATGCTATGATAATCAAGTGATAATTGTTGTTAATACAAATTTGGATAAATTGTTGATTGTTAAAATTGTTGAAATAAAACTGTAAATCGCTATGCAAGTTAAATTTGAATATTGTTAGTTTACGACAAATAGTTGTGACACTAAATGTGTTATGTGATGTTGAATTTGGTTGTTACTATAAGTGAAATTTAATGTGAAATTTAATTTGATATAGGATAGTTAACAATTTAAAATGGATTATATATGTCGAATTTGACCCCTTTAAATGATAAATAAATCGACGCGTAGAAATAGCGTTAACCTCACTTTGAACCATTGAATGTATGATTGATGTAGTAAATTGATAATAGACACCAAGTGAAACCATAATGTAATAATCTTAAATCTGCATGAAATGTTAGTGTGGATTCTAGGAATAATTATATTAATTTACGTAAATAACAAATGCAAGTCAATACGATTATTTCGAGATTATTTAATAAATTGTTGAATTGTTATGTATGGTTGCTATTGCTTGTTTATTTACTTTGACACCATCCCAGCTATCACAATGCAAGTTCTCTTTGCTATGCTTTGTTTTATATTGAATGATATTGGGTTGAAATGATAAATACCAAATTAAACAACTTGGCCTAGGATAGATAATTTAAAAATAAGAAACCCGATTGGTCAACAATAAAATCAATTTCGAAATTGAAATATATTTTAAATTAAGGAATGAACTTAATGATTTGTTTGGAAATTAAGTAACGAACTTAAGGCATTTAAATTGAAATAAATTAATGGATTTAATTGAAACGAATGAATAAACCTATTTAATTGAATAAAATGAATTGGCAAATTTAATTGAAATAGGATTTTAAAACAAGTAAGTTCCAGAATTTAATAACATAAAAATTTATTAGATTAGTTAGATTTCGCATTAAACTCGGTTTTAATAAAATAGATTTGGAACCTGTTATAAGTTTGATGTGAGATTAAGAAAATTTTGACTTAAGGGGAATACAAACTAACTAAAGTTTTATGGGTTTAATTGGGTGATAATTTAAAATTTAAATGATTTTAAATTTAATGAATTAATCAAATCAGGTCATTTGAAACGGAATATGGATTGAGTTGATTTGTAACTCGGAAATAACTTATTTGTGATGTGTTAAACCAAATAAATGGAAATGGATTTCTTTAGAAATTTAATTGAATTGGTAAATAAATCAAATGAAGTTTTGATAAAAGGAATTTAGTTAATGAAATTGATTTAATCGAGTTTATGATAACAGTGGATGTAAACATGAAGTGAAATGAATAGAATTTGATTTAATGATTTAAACTAAGTTTACCATTAAATTGAATCCATTGATTATGAACTAAATTTAACAAGCGACATTTAGACCTTATTAAATTGAACTTGAATACTAAATTTTAATTGTTAACTCAAAGGTTTGAACTAAAAAAAAAATTGCATTCAGAAATATGTTTTAAATATCTGAAATAAATTGAATCATGAAATGTCAAATTTTGGAAGTCAAATTTGCACCTTGACTTTTGGACTTTGATTTGTTTAAACGTAAATTTAACCAACCATCGGGTAATAAATATGTAGTTATTAAAGAGACCGGGATTGGGAATGGACATACTCTCTGTCGATACCAAAAACCACTTTAATAACTATTATAGGCGGAATGTTGATTCAGAATGAAGTGGATGATTTGGTGAACGCGTTGACTGAAGAAAGAGAACGATATTGGATGACCCCAGACATGACTAAAACAGGAGCCGCGTCGGGCCATTGAGGATCGCCACCTCTAGCGTACACACTTCTTCGATACCATATCTATTACTTTTGTGATTCGATTTGGGTGCACCCCTTGATTTGGGAGTGTTGTTTCGCGGTGTTGAGGTAGCGGCTGGCTATGCTCAACATTAGTTTGGATCACACAACTACTAGTATCGTAGTTGGTATTGCCTCATGTACCTTGTCGTACTGATTATCCTATTCACGACCACTACGTTTTGTTTTGTGTTATACCTATAGGGTACCCTCTGATAACCACTAGTCTACGGTGGGGTTTACGGTGCTGTATGGAGTATGGCATTATAAAATGTGTTAAGGGGAATTATGGTAATGCCTTAACGCTATTTTAATATCGTACTTTACTAATTAGACATTATCTAAATATCGTATTCTATTGTATATATAGATAGTTTATCGGATCCTTAGAGATGTTATTTTATTCATCTTTGAGTTATGGACTTTATTCCCTACATTTGATTTTCCTGTATAAGATTTTGAGTCCTGACTCGAGTGTTTCCCTTTTGTTTATGCTTGGGTCAATCTGAAGCTATCCAATTTGCTGATCAAGGTTGGTTGAAGATGCTGATGGCTTAGCATTTATCTTTATCAGTCTATTTCTATTCCTGTATTGATGTCCTAGTCTGTTGGACATTTATGTATTTCCTTTTAGTCACTTTTGTTTAGACATTGTTGTACTTCAGATAGTAGCTTCATGAACTGCTATTATGAGGATGTATTTTCCGCTGCATTATTCTTTGACTGTTCTGTATCTGTGATGTTGTATTGATTCTCATTTACATTTATGTATTTATAATCCCATAATGATTCGTGTTTTGTATTATTTAAGTTGACATGCGTGGATTATTGTCAATTTAAATGGTCCAAATATACGGGTTGTTACAATATGACATGTTAGGATATATTAAAATGGTTATAAACTTTGTGTTGGATGTTTATTAGTGAATATATATTTTGAAATAAGTCACAGATTTACACGACATATAATCACATGAAAATCACTTTCCAAAATAAATGAAATATGATATGGAATCATTTATACCTTTAAAAAATGTTTGAATATGCTTTAAAAATGATTCCTAAGTGTTTAAACTTATCGCAATGAAGTTTGGATATAAATCGCAAAATACGCCTAAAATTTGACGCGCCACGTAACGGTAGTTCGTGTATTCGCGTTAAAAGTTCCAATGAACATACGAAGTGGAATATAGCTCGGAATTCTTCGAATTAAGAATTTTCTAAATTCTTATATCCAATATTTCAAATGAAACAAGAAAATCAATATTTCTTGTTGTATATTTTGAAATATGGCAAAATCAATTTCCAAGCAAAATCCAGGTTTTGCACTAAATGACCAAAGTTGAAAATCGATAAATTAATCATTTTAAAAATATGAAATAAATTCTAAAAAATCTTTAAAAATCTTTTAAAAATTATTTAAGTTGAAAAGATGGATTTCTAAATGAGATAAAAGTCATTTTAAAGAATATAGCTTTTAAAACGCTATTTGCAACAGTTTTTCGCAACACTTTTCAATAAGTTTTGAAATAAAGGTTGGAACTAAAAAATTCTTTCACAAGTCTTATGTAAACATTTTTAAGTAAATAATAAAGTAATTTAAAAAGATATTTGAACAATTCAAAATTATTTTGAATGTGGTTAAATAAATAGTTAAGTGATTTAGTAATGGAAAATGAGTATGCGGAAACGACTAGTACATTTGTTCCGCCTATGAGATCTAATAGTAAAATAAGGTGCGTAACTAAGGTTAGGGATGGAGCAATCAGTGCCCTGAACTTACCTGTTCTTAGTTTTTCTCTTTTAGGCGAGGGGTGGAACATATCGAAGGGAAAGCCCGGATACTCAACTTGTATTTTATAGAAATAATCTTCTTATACTTATTGTTAAAATCGAAAGAGGGAACTTGTCATATTCGTGGAATTTAAAAGGCGATCTCACCATTATTCCCTCCATAGCACTTGTTGAATATGGAAGTTGATATTGAATAAAAATAGAATGATTTCTATAATCCTATTTTTTCAAAAGATACTCTTCAAAAATAATTTGACAAATATTCAAAAATAGGTTTAAATGATTCTGTGTTCACTAAAAGAATATTTTGAAAATATATATCTCTCGAAGATATTTTGATAAAAGAAAATGGATGAATAAGAAAACAATCACCCAATTTCATCATTTTTATCGATGATTGGATTTTAAAGGAACCGGGGTCCGATTTGGTTGATTCCTATCCTAAAACCACTTTGAACCAATTTACGTGTTCGAAGATTGAAGATGTTTGAAGACGAAGATATTGAGATGAGGAATAAGGAGGGACTAGTTATTGATTAATTGGGGATAAACTTCTGATTCACTATATTGTAGAAGTGGTCTCTTTGTTATGAAAAATCTTAAAACCACAAGGACATCTCACCTAGTAATGGCCAAGAAAAGTACCTTCGGTTTCTTTCAGTTCCAGAACGAACTTGTACGGATAAATGTCTGACCTTGCATTCCAAATCACTATGAGTGATTTCTATAAAATTATATCAAACGGTGGTGGAGAAGACACCTTCTCTTAGCTTAACACCCTTTCTCGAGACATATGAGCTCAGGAAGTTATATATTTTTGTAGAAATCAATCATGTGAATATGGAATGGAGATGTGGCATTCAAAGTTAAAGAAGATGTGATATGTGAAAAGGTAATCGTAAAATCAAGCCTCATCAACCGAAAATGACTGAAATAGGGTTAGATGCAACAAGGCTAAGTGGGCCATTCCTAATTAGGGCATGATCATTCCCTTCTAGATATATTTCTTCCTGTTATGACGTTCGGGATGTACATTAATGTGGATGTATGCAAAGAGAGCTCTCGGATAAAGGTCGATAAGACTAAGGGATGAAATATTCGGTACTATCTAGTTACAAAGGTAGGTCGGTCTTGTGTTGGTAAAGGGTAGATGTTCTGTGCCTTGGGACATCCATCAAAAGGTGTACCCATCGGAAGGTAGTCCCTTCACCTAGTCATTTGTACGGAAATCCATTCTCCAATAAGAACCTACGGACTTGATTGTAAACCTATTATGTTATCATTTAACCAATGTAACAATTTCGGCTAAGATTAATAAGTTTATTTGCAAATATTTTCAAAGAATGTCATTAAAAATAATATCCCTAAATTTTATGTAATAAAGAGTTTTGGTTATCATAAGGTAAAAACCCGTTTCATGTTTATGTGCGGCGTGGTCTTATGAGATACCTATTTGCTTTCAAAATATCATACTTTGAGTTCTTACACCGGTCGCATGACTGAGCCAGAGTTTTTTTTCCCTTTAAACTTTGGATGCCTTATTTTTCGACCGCCCATGCAGTCAGGATACCTTAAGAGCATTTAGAGCATTTTGGAGAAGTTTTTTGGAGCTATGAATATTGAATTACCCGATGTAGATATCTACCTATACTCCGTTGTGTTAGTAAGAATGTATTTTTTAGCATATGTATGGATAGATAGTTATAACTATCTGTCTGGATTTGTATTTGACTCTGATCATTTATGTATAATTAATATGTTGAATGTGATGTGAGATTCTATTATTGTGTTATCTTCTATCTTTATTTTCTTTCACACCCTTGATAATCTACCTCTCCGGCACATAGATTTATGGGACGTGAATACCGTGGATGTATCAATGTCGATTTCTAAGGGTCGAGATGATGGGTCGTCACATTTGGTATCAAAGCTGAAGGTTAAGCGAGAACCTTGGCTTTGTTAGGGTATGACTCATTCTGTATAGTGTTAGTAATGCCTTAGAATGAGTTTAGTTTGAGAGAGCGCATAATTAAAACTTTTAACTCGAATAAGTATATTCATACTGTATAGCATTCCCTAAGATATCTCGTCTATCTATCCTAAAGATCTTTTTTTTTACTATATACATATAGTGGAAAATGAGTGGAAGAAGAGTAAGAGGTAGGGGAGGAAATAATACCACAAAGGGTCAAACTCCCGCAGCTACAAGAGTTGAGGAATAATAGTTTCGATACAGCCCCAAATCAACTTTGCAACTTTATTCGAGAACTATACCAACCTTGGTGGTAAACCTTTCAAAGGAACGGAAACCATCATTGAAGTACAAGCTTGGATCCATTGTTGTGAAAGAATTTTCAAAGGAATGAATATAGGAGATGAGTAGAAGAGATTCTTAGCTTCTTGGCAACCACAAGATGTAGCTCTAGTTTGGTGGGAATCTATTACTTCGAATGAGTCAGAAGATAATTTCTCATGGGAATGATTCAAAGATGTTTTGGAGGAGCAGTATATGCTGGAAGCAGGAAAATCCCATTTTTACCGGAATTATATGGATTTTAAACAGGAGGAGGATATGTCGTTTGAAGAGTATGCTAACAGTTTCATGAATTGTCTCGTTTTGGGACTGGATTAATAGATACGCCCCTAAAAAAGAATGAAAAGTTTATTTCTAGAATGAAAAAGCAATACTCTATCAGGATGACTGGGCTATGAAAGAACCATTTGTAGACTTAATAGACATAGGATACAGATATGTAGCTTTTGATTAGATAGATCCACCTGTAGTACAAGGAGGCACCAACAATAACTGGAAGAAGAGGATGCTCAATGGCAAGAAGCCGTGGTAGGAAAAACTCAAAGGAGGATCTAAAGAGAACCTCTTTAAAGACATCACTTGTAACAATTGTAAGAAGAAAGGCCATATTGCAAAGTATTTTTAGGGTCCCAAAGCTCAGAGTGTTGCCTCTCCTATGGTCCAAAATTATCTCTGCTATAATTGTCATAAACCTAGGCACCTGATTAACGATTGTCCCTTAATAAAGAAAGGAAAACAAGCCAAAGTGTATGCTATCAAGGATGAGCCTTCAACCTCGAAAGATGTGAAGGGCAATGGAGTGGGAAGGTAATATTTTTATCAAAGATGTCTTAGTTAGAGTATTACTTGATACAGGAGCTTCTCATACTTGTATTTCTAAAACAACTGTAGAAGAATTGAAGCTTAAACTTAAAATTGTTGACGTCCCTATTTGTGTAAGGAATCATATAGGAGGTTCCACTAATATTTGTATGCACTGTGAAAAAGTCCCAAATTCCTATCCTCCCCATCACTTTCCTCTTGTAATTTTCACCTTAAATTTTGTTGGATTAGAAATTTTACTTGGTCTGGATTGGTTAATAAAATTGAAGCTATTCTAGATTGTTTGAAAAGAACAGTTGCAGCGAAAACAAAGTTGGTAAACTCATAGAAATACCTTGTGATGATCCTAGTCCAAGAAGGGATGGTTTTCTTTATGCTTTATATACATCCCAGCAGGACTAGAAACAATACCCATTGTTAAAGAATTTGCAGATATCTTTGAGAAAGTAAAATTTTTTGCCTCCGCATCGAGAAATCGAATTCTGTATAGATTTAGTTCCTGGTGCGATGCTAATTAAAAAAACAAGATAGAAGGATGGCTCCGAAAGAAAGGGATGAGTTGAATAACCAAACATAAGAGCTATTGAACGAAGGACTGATAAGACCCAACCTATGACGACCCGGAATTTTTGAGTATTTAAAATCAGAATATTTAATTGATTTTAAATATCTAAAAGTTAATATTTAACTTGAATTCAAGTATCACTATTTATTTGGATAATTTAATTATTAAATTAAATAATTTGAAATTGGGTAAAATATTGAATCTGGAGTTTTAAGCCTATTAAAAATAATTTGAAGGCTTGTAAAATTTATATTGATAGTGCGGAGGATAATAAAAGTTTTGAAATTGAATTTCACACTGATTTATTCAGTTTTAAAAATATATCATTTAAATTGAATTTAAAAATAGCCTTCCGAGGCATAGTCTCAGAATTCGACGAAACCAGTTTCATTGGATTCGTGGTATTATATTATTATCGGAATTCAATTTTCGTAGTTTTTGGAGTTATTGTGTGAGCGTACGATATATAAACGCGTTGAAATTTACATCGAAAATTCAATTTATATTATATATGTATATTCTCATATAAGCAACCTTCACCAGCCGACATTCCTTCACATCAGCGTTTTTTGTCATCTCCATTCACATCACTGTACACACAGAATGTAGCCGACCTAACTTTTGCCTACGTTCAAATCAATGTCCCTCCTTTTCTTTTCTTTTCTGTTCAAATCAAAATTCACTTCGTTTCTTTTTACTTGTAATGGACGAACTTCCTTCTTCTTTCTCCTGTACCTCAATTTATTCGAATCCATTCTCAGGTAAAACACCCAAATCTAATTCGAAGAGAAAAAAATCAAAGGCCGTGTTCAGATCTTGTTCGATATTGAAATTTTCGAGCCTTCCTCATATTCGAACCGGCCTTCGAATAAACAAATGAAACCGTTATTCCCTTTCTTGTTCGCTTAACCCTAGCCTCAAAAGGACCAACTTCAAACAAAATCGCAACTGATACAAAAAAAAGAATCGTGGGCACGAACTACTTCATGAGGGACGATGGTGCGTGTAACGATAGATCTAGGGGACGTCACACAGGGGCGCGCTCTCGCACAGAGGCAGGGAGGTCAAGAGCAGGGGAGGCTCGCGGTTCGGTTTAGGGACTGGTGGTGGGCGAGACACTGTTCATTTGGGGATATGCGATTTAGGGTTCGCGTGGCGGCAGGCTTTGGACGTGGCTGTCGCATTTGGAGGTGCTGGGTATGCATGCGAGGTGGATTTCTCGATGGATGGATGGCGTGGCGACGGCTAGGGTTTGTTCGATTTGGTCAGTGAGGTATTTTCGTTTTTCTTTGTTTTTACTTACTGATATTTGTATATACATATTAGACAAAGGAAACTAGGAATTTTACTGGAAAGTTTAAATATATGCATACATGTTTTACCTACTGCAGATTTTTAAAATATATATATATATAATAAACGTAGGAATTTTGAAATGATTAGAAGTTTATATAAAATTAGATTTTAAATCTGTGTAAATGAATTTTTATAAAGGAATGGGTTTGATAATTAAGCTGTTGTAATTAACTTGTTTAATTATTGGGTTGCTAAAAATAATTTGTTAAAAGAAACTATTAGTTTAAAAAATTTAAATCAAATAATGAATTTAATTAAATAAATAAATGGTGAATAATCATTTGATTGGTTCAAATAATAATAAATTGTATAATGTTGATACAAGATTTTACATCATGGAAACAAGCCAGTTTGGAATGGGTTGCAAACAACAAAATAAAAGGTGAGTTAATCTCACTCACCTGGGTAATATTCAAATTTTAAATAGTTAAATTTAAATAATTGGTTGAATAATTGAATTAATTGATGTGCTATATTATAGTATATAATACATCTTGGAATGATAGATTTCCCGCATTATATAGTGGATGAGACCCTATGCGCCGCATAATAGCAGATGATATTATATTTAATCTCATATACCGCGATATTCCACCTCGAAGTGGAATTGGTATTTTATGTTGTTCTAACATCTGTGGATGTAGGGAAAACATGTTGGAAGGATCGAACTTCATTCTTCAACATTAAATTAAATTATTTAATATTCTCTGTTGTGATTATTTGATATTCTATGATGAATTATATTGGAATATTGAATGCTATGGTTTGTTTGAATGTATTTCGGTACACTGTGTTATCAAAATATATAAATTGTATTTTGGAAAGACAATAAAAGAGTGGAGTTTTAAGTGAAATAATTATAGCGAACTTGAATAAATTAAGAATGAATTGAAAAGGAATGGAAGCGATATTAAAATACTAACTAATAAATAATCTCGAGTATGGAAAAAAAATTTGAATAAAATAGAAATTAATGAATTGTAAACTTAAGTGATATCATTTAAAGGAATAAAGAATTATTTTAAAATTCAAAGTTTAAAATTTATTTAAAGGGATAAAGAAGTAATATGGGAAATCTAAAATTGGTATTTTCAGTCAAAAGTATTTTAAATCATAAGTAAGGAATAAAATCTGAAATTAATGGATGTTGGAATAAAATTGAGTAAATTGGAAATCAAATTGGGAATGGATTTAAGTGTGTAAAACTGGGATTTTAAAGAAGAATTTGGCTATGAAAATTATAAATTGGGTTTTTAAAAAATAGAGTAATATATCTGTGGATATTTGGAGAAATAAATCCACGATAGAAAGTTACTAAAGAAATGGAAAATTTGTTTTAAGAAGGTAAATAAATGGTGATTTATTTTTAAAGAATGTGAAGAGAAGTATATTTCCCTGAATAGCCAAGTATGTTTCAAAGTAAACTTTTAAATATGAGTTAAAGGCTTTAGTGTTGTCTTAAAAAGCATGTTTTAGAAAATTTATTATTTTTAAATGTTTAAATTCTAAAGTAAGCATTTTTTTAAATCTATTATCGTAGTAATTATTTAAGGTGACTCAGTATTTTGTTTTAAAAAGAGAAAACCTAGCTTTATATTTATAAGGTAACCTCATTTTCAAATATTCCTATAGTATATATTTTTAATAAAGTATTGAAGTAGTTTCCTTGAATATATTTAAAGTATATATTTTGAATAAGTATTAAAGTAATTTTTATTTTAAATGATTTAAAGGATATATATAATAAAGAGTTTTAAATTATTTTTAAAAATCTAAATCTTTGTACTTAGTGTTTTCAGTGGAAATAAATATTTGGAAATTTATTTTATGATAAGAGTATGGTTTGGAACTGTGTTCAAAGGGTTGAAAGTGGAAATATATCTTGCAAAGATTTTTTGGGATTAATAAATAATTTGGGGAATTATTTATTTATGATGGATGTTGTGAATGTTAATTGATAGTTAAATAACAGACTATCAATATTCGCCAATGCGCTGATCATTTTGAAGAGACCGGGATCGAGAATAATTTTCTCGAAAACCACTTTGATCTGGTTTGTACGTTTTCGTAAGGAAGACGAGTTTGGATTTGAAGATGGAGCAGTGAAGTGCAAGGGATAGTCACTACTAATCCTGAGGATATTTTCAAAATGGATGTGGTAGAAGTAGTGCCTTCTCTTCCGTTCGAACCCGGGGCGAACTTGTATGGATGAATGCTATCGGAACATCGTCAGGTGGACGATGGGCATTCTAAGTGAAACGTTCTGGAAGGTAAAGCTTAGCATCAAGCCTCATCAACCGAGAATGATTGAAAATCAAGGGTTATGCAGCAAGGCTAGGTGGGTAGCACCCACTTCAGGGTGAGGTCATCCCTGTCTAGATGTCCCTTTTATTTCGGCTTAGTGGTGCGGTTGCTGATCCCAATCGTGGGGTGATCTTACTCGGGATTATCCAGTAAGGGATAGTCCCAATCTTGTGTTGTAGGGGGTCGGGAGTGATCCTCGGTATACTGATCTAGACTAGGTACCGTGACAAGTGGTATCCCAATGCCTAGTCATTAGTTGGAAATCCATTTTTCCTACGCACCTTTTACAAGTTTTATTTGTATTACCCACATTGTGGCTAGCATCTTGAATTTGATAATGTAACAATTTCGGTTATTTTAATAAGTATTTGTACATAGACCCTATTATAATATCAGAGGATTTTAGTAAAAAGTGTTTTAGCTATCGTAAGGTAAAAATCCGACATGTTTATTTGTGGCGTGGTCTTACGAGATGCTTTTGTGTTCAAAGGATTTTTGAAACTTTAATAATCAATTTGAGTGTGATTTCTCACCCTGGTTTTCCAGACTGACTCGGGTATTATTTAAATATAATGCTCGGGTCAGACCGAGTATTATAGAGTACAGGATATGATGCTGTGGAGCTCAGGAGACGAGATGGATAGTGATACGTACTTCTGTATTTGTGTTACATATTGCGTTGTGTATTCAGATTGTGAGGATAGATTATGATTACTGTCTAGTTGTGTGTTATGTATACTCTGATGAAGTATGTATAAATAGATATAGTATTTATTTTTGGTGTAAAGAGCTGTGATTATCTATTATATTTTATTCCGTTGCGATGGTTAGGTTCTAATGCTGTTTTCTATTTTCTTCTTCTACCTCTTCTTCTTTAATCCTAATGGTTCGTATTTCTGTACATCTTGAGTTGATTGATGTAGAATAGTTTTGACTCAAGGGATACAGATTTGCGGGTCGTAACACAACCGTTCAAGTTGGGGATCGGATGTAGTTTTTTTTTGCTAAGTCAGATGGATCTTTGAGATTGTGTGTAGACTATCAAGATCCAAATTAGCAAACCATTAAGAACAAGTTTCATTTACCTCGAATAGATGACTTGCTTGACCAGTTACATGGAGCTAAAGTTTTCTCTAAAATGGACCTAGCTACAGGATTCCATTAATTAAGTATCGTAGAAGATTGCATCCATGTAACTGCATTCAAAGGTCCGAACACTTTCTATGAGTGGTTGATTATGCCTTTTGGGATGACTAATGCGCCCAATTATTTTGTTGACCTTATGAATAGAGTGTTTAGAGATGTGCTAAACTAATTCGTGTTAGTCTTTATCGGTGATATCCTTATTTATTCAAAGACTGAAGAAGAACACGCAAGGCGTCTAGAACTGTGTTGGAGATATTGAGGAATAACGTGCTTAAAGCCAAATTCTCAATGTGCCATTTTTGGAAGACGGAGACAAGATTCCTTGGACATATAATATCAAGGGATGGAATTCAGTGGATCTAGGGAAAGTTGCAGCTATTTAAGATTGGAAACAACCACAAACTCCTAAAGAGAATCGTAGCCTTTTAGGTTCAGCAGGATATTACAGAAGATTCATTCAAGACTACTTTAAGATTGCCTATCGCCTTACGAAGTTGACAATGAAGGATGCTAAATTTATCTGGAATCCTAAGTGTGAAGAAGCATTCCAAGAACTTAGGAAAAGGTTGACAGCTGCTCTAGTTTTTGCAATTGTAAATGGAAATAGTGGATTGACTGTTTATACAGATGCTTGTGGAGAAGGAGTTGATGCAGCTTTAGTGCAAGATGGGGGGTGATTGCTTATGCAGCTAGATAGCTGAAGATGCATGATAAGAATTATGCAACACACAACTTAGAATTATTAGCCGCTGTGGTAGCTCTAAAGATATAGAGACATTATTTGCTGGGTAAGAATCTTTCATAGTTTATTTCGATAAAACTTTGAATTGACCATAGTAAATAATATTCCATCTTTTAGGTGAAAAATTCGAACTCTTCACGGACCACGAATCTTTGAAGTATCTTTTCACCCTGAAGGTCTTGAACATATGACAACAATTCTGACTAGAATATCTCAAGTCATATGATCTAGATATTCTATATACACCCGGGAAAGCCATCGTAGTTGCGGATGCATTTAGTAGAAAGTTAGCTACTATTTCTTATTTGGTAGTAACTCCAACTCTTCAGAAGAAAATAACTAGCAGGCAAAAAGAAGATCGATTCCTAATGGATATTATTGAAGATATACACAGAGGAAGGAATTCAAGCTTTAAAATAGATAACCATGTAATATTGCGGTTAAATGGAAGAATTTGTGTTCCGGATGTTGCAAATCTTAAGCAAGAAATACTAGCTGAATGCCACATAGACAAATTTAGCATTCATCTGGGAATTCATAAGATGTACAAAGACATGAAACATACATTTTGGTGGAGAAGAATGAAGAGTGACATATCTATCTATGTCAGCCATTGTGAAAATTGCCAAAGAATCAAATATGACCAATAGAAGACGGCAGAATTACTTCAATCTTTAGAGATTCCAACTTGGAAGTGGGATCAAATATCCATGGATTTAACTAATGGCTTGCCTCGAACAAGGAAAGAAAATGAAGGCATTTGGGTTATCATAGACTGATTAACCAAAAGTGCACACTTTATTCCAGTTAAACCAACAAGAACTGCAACAAGCCTTGTAAATATATATATATATATATATATATATATATATATATATATGAAGGAGATTGTCCGATTGCATGGAGTTCCAAGCATTATAGTAAGCGATCGTGATCCAATCTTCACTAGTCAGTTTTAGGAAGCATTATAGACAGCTTTAGGAACAAAGCTGAGTATAAGCACTTCATATCACCCCAAAACTAATGGACGGATGGAAAGAGTCAACCGCATTTTAGAAGATCTTTTGAGAGAAAATATTCTAGACTTTGGAGGCTGGTGGGAGAACCATTTACATTTAGTAAATTTCTCCTATAATAATAGCAATCAAGCTAGTAACGGCATGACACAGTATGAAGCACTCTATGACCGTCCATGTAAATAGCCAGGATGTTGGATAGAAACCGGGGATCGATTAGTACTTGGCCTAAATATAATGCGAAAAGCTTCAGAGAAAGTTGATATGATTAAAAAGAAGCTAAAAGAAGCTTAAAGTAGACATAGGAGTTATGCAGACCGAAGGGATAGAAATCTGGAATTCTCAATTGGATATTCAATCTTTTTGAAAGTCTTTCCAATAAAAGGATTAGTAAGATTTGGAAGAGATGGAAAGTTAGCACCTCGATATATTAGACCTTTTCCCATTCTCGAACAAATCGCCCCACTAGCTTATCGAGTACAATTTTTTGAAAGATCGCCTGGTGTGCATAATGTTTTTCACGTATTACATTTACAAAAGCATGTATATGACCAAGAACAAATAATAAAAGCGGCTGCCAGGATGAGTTGGTGATAGAACCAAACTTAGCGATTATTAGAAAGCCTATTCGAATCATGGATCAAGATGAAAAACGATTAAGAAGGAAGATTGTAAGGTTCGTAAAAGTTCAGTGGAGCGGGGATGCTGATGATTGCACATGGGAAACATAAGATAGAATGCGAAAAGCATATCTCAAATTTAGGATCGATGTATAGAGTTTATCTATCGTTTGAGTGTACTCACCGCCTAGGGTGTAATCGCTTATTATATATATTCCATCTTATTGAATATGTATTTCCTTTTGAGCTATTTTCTTCTTACGTGATTTCGAGGACGAAATTCTTTTAAGTATGGAAGAATGCAATGACCCAAATTTCAACCAATTCAAAATATAATGTTTAAAGTGATTTTAAATATAAAATATAAAAGGTTTTATGATTCAAACAATATTAGATAGGATTTGGAAATAGAAATATACATAAATGTAGTAACATTTGCTTATATCGACAAAAGTGACAAAAACCTGATCTCGGAAAAATAAGTTTAAATATTTTAATAAATTATTTTAATTTATTTATGAGTATTATATTTTTAAATAATATTATACAAATTTATTTTTAAGTTTAGTTTACATAAATAAATAGTTTAACCGAAACTTCAAAATATGACCGTAAATCATTTTGTCAAAAATCAACGTTTTTTCATTTTAAAGTTGTCGCAACGTTGTTGCACCTTTCGATACGCAATTTAATAAACATGTCAACATATAAAGGTAGTTAATAATTAACTAAATAACGTTACGTTTAGTTATCACACTTGGAAAATTCTAGAAAGTAATTAGAAAAGGTAAACAAAAAAGACAAAACACATGTCACATCACATGTGACACAAAATAAAGTAATCATTCTTATTCTTTACTTAACTCTTGAGTGTTTAAACTTTAAAAGTGTGATGTGATGTGGATGGTAAGTGTTGAATTAAATAAGTTTACTTAATTCTTAAGGAATGTTATTCAAGTAAAAACACAAATCTATATTTTAATCTCAAATATTTTCTATAAATACTCATCCTCTTCTTCTTTATTTTTGCACCATTTCTTCCCTACTTTCTCAAGCTCTCTTTCATCCATTAATGACTATTCACCTTAACAAAGTTATGTCAAAATATTATCAAAAATAAAAGAAAGAAAAATATCAAAAAAACCCTATCCGAACCACCTCAAAACTCCTCCTTCCCCCTCTTATTGCTCATGCCCCAACTTTCTCCACTTGGTCCTGCACATTCCCCTTCAAGATTGGCCGTGGCCTCCTTAGGCAAGTACGTGGAAGTTTAGCAAGTTCTAAGAGCTTAAGTCAAAGTTTAGCAAAGCTAGAAATTTTAAATTAGATTGAAAGCAATAAAAGGTGAGAACTCTAAATTATTAAGTAAAAATGTTTATATAGTGTTTTACAAGTTATAAATGTTGTTTGAATCTTAATAATGATGTTTGATAACTGTTTGAAAAAGAAAGCAACCACCTCTAAGTCATCTGCAAAAGTTAGTAAGCAAATATGTACATAAATGACAATCATGTGACATTGTAATAATTGTTAAATTGATATGAAATTATATATGACATATGAGGATATGTTAAAATGGTTATAAACTTTGTTTTGGATGTTTATTAGTTGTATATTGAATATATATATTGAAACAAGTCACGGATTTACACGATGTATAATCACATCAAAATCACTTCCCAAAATAAACGAAATGTGATATAAAATGATTTATACCTTTGAAAATGTTTGAATATGCTTTAGAAATGATTCCTAAGTGTTTAAACTTTTCTTGATAAATTTTGGATATGAATCCCAAAATACGCCTAAAATTTGACGCGTCACATAACGGTAGTTTGTGTTTTTGCATCAAAAGTTCAAATAAACATACGAAGTGGAATATAGTTTGAAATTCTTCAAACTAAGAATTTTCAAAATCCTTATATCCATATCTTTCTAATGAAACAAGAAAATTAAGATTTCATCTTTTATATTTTGAAATATGAAAAGATCAATTTTCAAAAAAAAAAAATCCAGTTTTTGCACTAAATGATCAAAGTTGAAAATTGATAAAATAATCATTTTAAAAATATGAATAAATTCTAAAAATCTTTAAAAATGTTTTAAAAGTTATTTAAGTTGTAAAGATGGATTTCTAAATGAGATAAAAGTTGTTTTAAAGAATATAGCTTTTAAAACGCTATTTGCAACACATTTTCGCAATGCTTTTCAATAACTTTTGAAATAAAGGTTTGAACTAAATAATTCTTTCCCAAGTCTTATGTAGACATTTTTAAGTATATAATAATGTAATTTAAAAAGATATTTGAACAATTAAAAATTATTTCAAAGGTGGTTAAACAAATAGTTATCTGATTTAAAAGGGGAAAATGAGTACGTGGAAACGACTAGTACATTTGTCCCGCCTATGAGATCTAAAAGTGAAAACAAGGTGTGCAACTAAGGTTAGAGATGGAGCAACCAGTGCCATACCGAATATGTCATCCCCCAGTCGTTACCGACCTTTATTTGAGAGCTCTCTACGCATACATCCACAATAATTTACATCCCAAAAATCTTAGCGAGAAGAAATACATCTAGAAGGTAACGATCATACCCTAACTGGGAATGAGCCACTTAGCCTTGCTGTATCTAACCCTGTTTCGGTCATTTCTGGTTAATAAGGCTTGAAGCTACGATTACTTTACACATATCACATCTTCTTTCACTTTGAATGCCACATTTCCATTCCACATTCGCATGACTGATTTCTATAAACATATAACTTTTTGGGCTCGTATGTCTCGGGAAAGGATGCCAAGCTAAAAGAAGGTGTCTTCTCCGCCACCGACTGATATACTTTTATAGAAATCGCTCATTGTGATTTGGAATTCAAGGTCAGACATTCATCCAGACAAGTTTGTTCTGGGACTAAACGAAACCAAAGGTAGTTTCTTCGGCCATTACTAAGTGAGAAATCCTTGTGGTTTTGAGATTTTTCATAACAAAGAGACCACTACTACAATATAGTGAAATCGGGAGTTTATTGATCAACAAGTAATCCCTTGTTATTATTCGTCTCAATATCTTTGTCTTCAAACATCTTGAATCTTAGAACATGTATATTGGCTCGAAGTGGTTTTCATATAGGATTCACCCAAATCGGACCCCCGGTTCCTTCGAAATCCAATCATTGATAAAAATGATGAAATTTGGTGATTGTTTTTCGATTCATTCGTTTTCCTTTACCGAAACATCTTCGAGAGAAATATATTTTCAAAATATTCTTTTAGTGAATACGAAATCATTTAAACCTCATTTTGAATATTTCTCAAACCATTTTTAAATGGTATCCTTTGAGAAAATAGGATTGTAGAAATCATTCTACTTTTATTTAATATCAACTTTCGTATTCAACAAGTGCTATGGTCGAATAACGGTGAGATCACTTTTTAAATTTCATGAATAAGACAAGTTCCCTCTTCGGATTTTAACAATGAGTATAAGAAGATTATTTCTATAAAATCCAAGTTGAGTATTCGGGCTTTCCCTTCAATATGTTCCATCCATCGCCTAAAAAAGAAAACTGAGGCCAGGCACCTCGAACGGTAACTGTACCATATAACTTCTATATTTCTCCTAGATATTCCCAAAGTTATGTTTTGGGTCCAAATTTGATAGTCGATTATTTAACTATCAAATAAACAATGATTCAACCAAATATTCTATTTTCCCGTTGAAAAACTCCAAATTTCTTTTTAATTTAATTTTTAACAAATTAAATCCCTTTATCAAAAATATATGTACTTATCTTATCAAATTTAGTAAATTCACAAACTATCTTTCAAAAATATTTGAAACCCTTTTTAAAATAATATGGAAAGTACACTGTAGTATCAAATCATGGATTCACAACTCAATGGTTATGTCTCTATCCCAGAGAAATTCAGGACTTAACTGTAGGAACTCACTGCCCTCGATTTTCGCCATGCGAGCATACCAATACTTCCCGAAAACTTATTCAATAAATTTTAAAAATAATACTTATGAAATTTCTATAATAATCTATAAGTAAAACTTTTGGTGAATACTCTTTAAAATAAAAGTTATTTATATAGTATTAAATATTGAATAATTTATCCTTTTAAAACAATAATAACAATTAACTTTAAATAATAATTAACTTTACTATAAACTAATTTAATTAATATTTAAATATACTTTATACAATTTTAAAACAACTAAATAATTAATTCTCTGGAATATTATTTAAACACCCTTTTTTTCTTATTGCCTAGTTGGTAATTTAAAATCCTCTATTTTTTCTTTTTTAAAACAAACTCAAATCCTTGATAAAATATATTTTCCGATTCTAATACAATCAGTCTAACACTTATAAATCTCTCTTGATTTCTTTCCAATTTAATTTATGTCCCAATTCCGTAAATCCTCTTTTCACATTTCTACAAATAAATCTACCATTTACTTTTAAACCAATTTACCAATCTCCTTATAAATTCTCACCGTGAATCTATAATTTTCAAATTTATCCATAGATAATCACTTTACTTTATTTATAAACCTCGTTTATAATTTTCACATCTTCATTTCCTATTTATAACGGTTCCACAACACTTAATCGATTTTAAATCGATTTCTAAAGTAAATCCCGTTTTTAAATCAATTTTCTTAAATAACCCAAATATATCCCCAAAACTCAACTAATTCACATCCCACTTTCTTCTCATAATTTAAAATCTTATTTAAATTTAGTATAGCAATATATATTTTATTTTCAAAATTTTCTTTTCATTCTTCCAACTAATTAAATCTCGATTTAAAAATAAATCCTTTTATACTTACGCAATATCGCTTAAGTTCTATTATTTAAAAATACTTTTATTTACATTATTAAAAAATCTCTATTTTCCATATTCCATAATTATCAAGTACAAATTTTGAAGCCAAATTATCCTTTTTACCCAAAATTCATTTCTTTTAAATGAATCCAAATTTCACTACAAATATTTTTACTTCGGATTTTCCTTTTTAATTTCTTTCAAAATTTTAAACATTCTATCATTTTTATTTAAAAATATGTGGTATATAGGGTCATGCACTATTATGCGAGGCGTATAGGGTCTCATCTACTACATATAGGCGGAAGTATCAACCACTCCAATATATATACTACTATATATAATATCACATCCAACTAATAATAATTTATCAATTCTATTAGTCAATCAACAATTAGTTTTAACTTTTTAAAATTAATTGCGGTAATCTAAAATTGAGTAATATTAACTCACTTTGATTGCAGTAGTCACGATAGCGATTTATTTCAATTAAAATTAAACAAGTGTTTGATTTTAACTAAAATTTTCACTAGCTCCAATCAACTCCAACCCATCTCTAAAATAAAGTGCTCAACAATAAGGATCCAACACAATTTGTTTCATCCGATTACAACCTTGTATGGCAAAGTTTACATGCATTTAAATATATAATTATAAATATATAATAGCATAAGCAGGTATCTACATATAGAATTTAACAATAGTTATAGATATTCGAGCTATTATAACTATTGTTTCAGCTGTAGCAGTTATTTACAAATGTAGCATAACTACATATAACCATTTGATACCACTCAACTATCTATAACCATCATAGAGCCTACAGATAGTTTTTTTGTAGATACCATAATAAATTTGGTTCAAACATTTATTATGTAACATTAAATACAATATAGAAAGCCCATACCCAAAAATATACGAACTCGGCCCAAAACATGTTGCTCCTTCTCCAAACACCTGCATTCGAGCTCCCCTATGCACGAAAATAGTCGTGCACGAAATGAGTGATACCATGATTCGCTCATGCAAATCAAGTTTCGACTTCACCAACGGCTCCCTCACGTCGATCCCCATCCTTCCATATCAAGATCTTCGAGCGCGCATCCCCCTCCCCCACAACTCACGACCTGCTGCCATAAACTGCCACTGTCGACATGTTTCACCTCCTCAACATGACCGCACCCTCCAAATTTTCGGCCATAGGTGTCAAACTTCGCCACGAACCAGAATCAAAACTCTACCACATGAAATTCGACTTAAATCCAACACAACAAGGAACCCTACTTTACTGAGCAAGTCGGCCATCCCTCAAATCCTCCATCGCACGTGCATAGGAGATATCAGTGTGAAGCTCTCATGAAAACAATATTTTAGAAACTTGTTTCATGATTTTTAGTTAAGTGTAGGTGGAGAAATAATTTTTCAAAGTACGGCCACTTTTTTTCCTTTCTCTACTTCGGTTCACTATTGCGTTTGAATTGTGATAGAAGGGATGACTTAATTTAATAGGGGAAAACGTATTTGAATGGGTTAATCTATAGTGATTTGAGGCGATAAAAACAGCTGATGTGAAAATATTTGACATGACCATATATTATTTAAATTACAAAACGTATCATTTTATGCAACTTAAAATCTCGAACCCCTGTCGAGGCGTGGCGCTAGATGTTTATAATGTTATACCTCTATTCTGATCGCAATGGAGATGGATTCGAGTCCTAATTCGAGTATAGAACAGGTAGCTTTTTGGACCCAATTATTATATTGAATTTTGGATATAAATTTCAGCGCGTTTATATTCCTTATGGCCAAATGATAACTCCAAACGCTACAAATTTTGAAATCTGATAATAATACACAATTATGGATCCAATGGAACTAATTTCGTCGAATTCCAAGATTGTTCCCCAAAAGGCTATTTCAAAATGCCAATTTAAACAATATATTTTTAAAACTGAACAAAAAAAATTAAAATTCAATTTAAAAACTTTTATCATCTTCATTATTATTAATATAAATTTTATAAGCATTTAAATTATTTTTAACGAGCTTAAAACTCCAGATTCAATATTCCAATTATTAAATTTAATAATTAAATTACCAAAAAATATATTTGAAATTTAAGTTAAAAATTAACTTTTAAATATTTAAAATCAATTAAATATTCCAGTTTTAAATATCCAAAATTCTGGGTCGTTACATTCTTCCCTCTTATATGAATTTCGTCCTCGAAATTTATAGGCAAGAAGAATGGTCTAAAACCCAATAACTTTTTCCAAAACTAAGTGGTTTAAACAACTCCTCGAAAATGATTTATTGAAACCACAACATCACTTTTTACTAATTTCCAAATTCATTTAGAGATTCCAAAAATATTATTCCCTCAATCCTTTAAATTACAATTTAAAACCAAATTTTAAACTATAAAAGTTTTCTTCAAAATTTTACAATTCCTTAACTTTCGAAAAAATTTGCCTACGTCTTCTTTGCGCGGCTAGATCCGAAAAACAATAAAGCTGCCTCTATGACCCCAAATCATCAAAAGAAAAAAAAAGCCAAGTGGCTCAATCAGAAAACCATCAAATTCAAAGACAATATAAACATGTACCTTTTTGTCGGGCAATTTAATTTTACTTTTGAATAGAAGAAAACAATTTAGTTATTTCTTTTAAATACCTATATCTTACTTACCAATAATATCTAATTATACAATTCAAACTACTTAATTTATTCCTTTTCAAAATTTTCAATATTTGCTTTACTTAAGCCCGTACGATGTACATATATCATCCATGCGTAATATCAATTCTGATCGCTCACTCGATCAAACAATTTCACTTTCGAACTAGTATCATTCACACGACTCTCTAGTGCGGACTCAGATCTAGTTTCTTGAACAAAAACCGTCATTCTCCTTGCATAGCCGCATACCATGATAGAGAATTCCAAGATCAACCAAAGATCCATATCCACGGTTCAATGTCGAAAATCGAGTGGAAAAAAATCCCAACTCGGATCGATATATCTATCTCAAAATTCTGTGCTCAACGTTGTATTAAACTGTTATGTGAATAAAATAATATACGTGCAACTTACGTATTAATTTTCAATTGATTATTGGCTATATCCAATTCTTTCTATTCACATTTATTTTAATTTCCATTCACTTATTCACAATTATCTTTTTACATAACTTTTATTTAATCTTCCTTCAAATACTTACTTAGTATATTTTTCCAACACCAATTTTACTTTAAGAACTTCACCATCAACTTTCTTAAGTCTATTATAAATATTTTATACAACTTATTATATATATTTTCACTTCATCACTTTGATTTATATCCATTTCGATTCAAATTAAATTTTCAATCTCATTCGAACTCAATTTACCATCCAATATTTAAATATTGAATTTTATCAACCATCTCTCAGACCATATTTAATTCACTGGTTATTGTAATTAGTTCCATCAACTAATTCATTCCATATCTTAATAAATTTTACTTCTAAATTTTATTTCATATAGTCTACTCGGACTAATTCTTCAATTTTACTTTACTTAAATTAAATATCATTCAAGTATTCAATTTTAATTCCATTTACTTACAAATCAAATTACTTTATTTATACACTAATTTATTTCCAACTTAATATCTTCTATTTCAATAAATATTTCATTTAGCCTACTAGGCTTAATTTCAAATTTCTCTTATTTAACTTAGTTCAAGTTAATTTCCATTTCAATTCATATTTCAAATTATATAAGTTTTAAAACTTATTCATATTCCATAAACATTTTAGATCAAACTCTAGAGTTTTAAACAATTACTCAATATCCCAAAATCATTTTTGAAATCATATATATCCAAAATCCTTTGGTATATCAAATTATTCTTTGAATTTCAAATCAAATCAATTTTGCAAACAAACTCCAATTCAAATCATTGAGGTAGCAATTTCTCCCTTGGAAACTCGAAATGAACATTAATGATGCTGCAATCACCACCGAAATTATTTTCCAGCGATCGAAGTGAGTTCAGTGCTTTTATTCCATTAAAAACCATTTTTAAATATTTTTATTCCAAATATTTCCCCAAATAACATCATCACTATTTTCTAAGACTTCGAAAAATCATTTTTAAATAATTTTTCAATTCGAAAATATTTTTCTCCAAATAATATCACTTTTATCTTTCAAAGACTTTGAAAAAAAGCATTTCAAAACCAGGATTTAGATTCCCAAATTTCCAAATTTTAAATCCTTTTTAAATCTATATTTAAATATACTCCGGAATTTCATTTCATTTCAATTTACAAATCAAACTTATGAACTCATTTTTACAAATTCCATTTCGTTATATGAATTAATTTCTTATCTTTTAGTTATAATATCAACCTTTATTCAATTTCCACAACAACAAATGATAATGGTTTAATATTACTATTTCCTAGTAACCAAGCAAACCATATATAACTATAATAATTTACGAAAATTATTCCTTTTATATATAAAAATAATTTAGGTAAATTATTTCATTTACCCTATTTCGAAAAAATACCGTGTCGAATTACTCTGTTCCAGTGTTTAGAGATCCCTATCAATAACGTTAATTACTCATATTGATCAGAATCCATAAGCCACTAAACAAATCAACCGATACAATATAAACATAATTTATATTCACTAACAAATACGCGCTCATATCTATTAAAATATTCAAACTCATTTTAGGCTGCTACTGGCCCTATCTTTAATGAGTAATCCCCACCAAAGCCAATCTTCTCGCTTAACCTTCAGCTTTGATAACAAGTGTGACGACCGAGATTTTCGACCTCCGATTATTGACATCAATATGTCCATTTTATTTCATGTCGAACAATCGAATGCCAGAAATACCAGATCGTTAGGTAAAAGAAGAAAGAGATAGAAGAAGAATAGAACAACAACAGAGATTTTCACAATCACAGTGGAACAATATATAATAGATAACAATAGGTCTTTATACAAAAATAACTATAACTGTTATTTATACATTACATCATCAGAGTATAAACATTAATAACATAATACTAGACAATTATATAACTTTTCCTCACAAATGCTGAATATACAGCCTACCATACACGGCGGAATATAAATCAGATACGTGAAATACGACTTCGCCATCCAACACGTCTCCTGAGCTCCATAGCCTCCTATCAAGTATCTGTAATACTCGGTCTGACCTGAGCATTCTAATAAAATAACACCCGAGTTAGTCTGGAAAACCAGAGTGAGAAAAACACACTCAAATTGAATTATTAAAGTTGTCAAAATCTTTTGAAAATCAAAGGTATCTCGTAAGACCACGTCACACATAAACACGATGGGTTTTTACCTTATGACAACCAAAACATTTCATATCAAATCCTCTGATTTAATAATAGCATCTAAGTACAAATACTTATTCAAATAGCTAAAACTATTACATTAATTAAATTCCAGCATACAAGGCTCTACAATCAAAACCGTAAAGGCACATATTGGAGAATTGATTCCATGCGAATGACTAGGCATTAGTGTACAACATGTCACAGTACACGTCTAGAAACAGCATAACGAGGACCACGCCGGGATCCCCTGCTACACAAGACCAGACTATCCTAACCTGGATAGACCAAATATGCTGTCACCCTGGGTGTTCCCACTCGCTTTCGAGCTCCTTTCATACATCGTAGCAATAAAATAATATCAACAGGTATCTAGAAAGTTGATAAACATACCCTAATTGGGTGTGGCTCACTTAACCTTGTTGCATCTCGCCTGATTTTCAGTCATTCCCGGTTGATGAGGCTAGAGGCTACGGTTACCTTTTAAGGAATTTTAACTTAGAATGCTCATTGTCCTCCAGTAACAATGTACTGATAGCATTCATCCATACAAGTCCGTTCTGGATACGAATGGAACTGAAGGCACTACTCGTACTAAATCCATTTTGGAATAGTCCTTAGGAATAGTAGCGATTAGCCCTTGCACACCACTTCTCCTTCTTCGGCTCCAAGCTCTTGCTTTCACATCGAAAACGTACTTGTTGGATCGAAGTGGTTTTCGGATAACTTATCTGATCCCGGTCTCTTCGAAGCAACATTCGTTATTTCCGGTAAACTCAACCCCGGTTCTTTAGGAAATAATCAGACGAAAATAAGATCGGAGACCACCTCCTAACCGTTAGTAAACGGATTTCCTTATACGCCTCCTAGAAGAACGAAACGAGTTTATACGTATAACATAGCACCTCGAATGGTAACTGTACCATATAACTCCTTATTCCTCCTAAATATTCCTAAAGTTATGTTTTGGGTCCAGATTTGATAGTCGGTTATTTAACTATTAAATAAACAATCATTCGACTAAATATTCTATACCACTGAAAAACTCCAAATCTCTTTTTAATTTAATTTTTAACAAATTAAATCCCTTTATCCAAAATATATGTACTTATCTTATCGAATTTAGTAAATTCACAAACTAACTTTCAAACATATTTGAAACCTTTTTTAAAATAATATGGAAAGTACACTGCGGTATCAAACCATGGATTCACAACACAAGGGTTACATCTCTATCCCAGAAAAATTCAAGACTTAACTACAGGCATTCACTGCCCCCGATTTTTGCCATACGAATATACCAATACTTCTTGAAAACTTGTTTAATAATTTTTCAAAATAATACTTCTGAAATTTCTATAATAATCTCTAAGTAAAACTTTTGGCAAATACTCCTTAACATAAAATTTATTTATATAATATTGAATATTGAATAATTTATCCCTATAAGATAATAATATTGATTAATCTTTAAATAGTAATTAACTTACTATAAACTAATTTAATTAATATTTAAATATACTTTAAACAATTTTAAAACAACCAAATAATTAATTATCTAGAATATTCTTAAAACACCCTTTTTCTTAGTACCCAGTTGATAATCACATATCCTATTTTTTTCCTTTTTAAAACAAACTCAGTTCCAAGATAAAATATATTTTCTAATTCTAATACAATCAGTCTAACACTTAGAAATCTCTCTTGATTTTTTCCCAATTTAATTTATGACCCAATTCCGTAAATCCCCTTTTTACATTTCTTCAAATAAATCTACCATTTATTTTTAAACCAATTTAACCATCTTCTTATAAATCCTCACGGTGAATCTATAATTTTTAAATTTATCCACTGATAATCACTTTACTTTATTTATAAATCTTGTTTATAAATTTCACAGCTTTGTTTCCGGTTTATAACGGTTCCACAGAACTTAATCGGTTTTAAATCAATTTCTAAATTAAATCCCGTTTTTAAATTAATTTTCTTAAATAACCCAAATATATCCCCAAAACTCAACTAATTCAGATTCCACTTGCTTCCCTTAATTTAAAATCTAGTACAACACTCCAAATTTTATTTTCAAAATTTTATTTTCATTCTTCCAACTATTTAAATCTCGATTTAAAAGTTAAACAGTTTATACTTAAGTAATATCATTTAAGTTATATTATTTAAAAATATTTTTATTTACATTATTAAATAAATCTCTAATTTCCATATTCCAAAATTATCAAGTACAAATTCTGAAGCCAAATTATTCTTTTTACCCAAAATTAATTTCTTTTAAATAAATCCAAATTTCACTACCAATATTTTTACTTTAGATTTTCCTTTTTAATTTCTTTCAAAATTTTAAACATTTATCATTTGTATTTAAAAATACCAAAAACTAACCAGTAATTTCATAGCACCAAATAAATTCAAGTCACACTATAATCTATCACAGATTATTTAATATATCATATAACATAATATGAAAATAATTTCAACATTTTTAGGAATCCAGTTGGATCCCTTCAACCTGTTTTCCTACATCCACAAACATTAGCACAATATAAAAATACTAATCCCACTTCGAGGGGGTTATCGCGGTATATGGGGTCATCCGCTACTATCTGCGGTGTATAGGGTCTCATCCGCAATATATATGCGGGAATATCAATCACTCAAATGTACATATATATACTCTACTATATATAATGTCACATCCAAATGATAATAATGTATCAATTCTATCAATCAATCAACAATTAATTTTAACTATTTAAAATTAATTGATCTAATCCAAAATTGAGTGAGATTAACTCATTTTGGTTGCAGTCATCGCGATAGCGCTTTATTTCAATTAAAATTAAATAAATGTTTGATTTTAACTAAAATTTTCACTAGCTCCAATCAATTCCAACCCAGCTCTAAAATGTAGTGTTCGACAGTATGGACCCAATGCAATTTGTTTCGTCGAATCCCGACCTTGTGTGGCACAGTTTACACGAATTTAAATATATAATTTAAATATATAATTTTAAATATATAATGGCATAAGAAGGCACCAACATGTAGAATTTAACCATAGTTATAGATATTCGAGCTATTATAACTATTTGGTTTGTTCCAAATGTAGCAGTTATTTACGAACGTAGCGTAACTACCTATAACCATTTGATACCACTCAACTATTCGTAGCCATCACAGAACCTACATATAGTTTTTTTAGATACCATAATAATTTTGGTTCAAACATTCATTATGTAACATTAAATACATTATAGAAAGCCCATACCCAAAAGTATACCAACCCGGCCCAAAACATGCTGCTCCTTCTCCAAACACCCTACGTTCGAGCTACCCTGTACACGAAAATGGCCATGCACAAAATGAGTGATACCATGATTCGCTCAACGAAATCAAGTTTCGACTTCACCAACGGCGCCCTCGCGTCGATCTCCATCCTTCCATATCAAGATCTTTGAGTGCACACCCATCCCTCTCCCTCACAACTCGTGATCAGCTGCCATAAACTGCCACTGTCCACATGTAGCACCTCCTCAACTTTACCGCACCCTCCAAATTTTCGACCACAGGTGTCAAACTTTGCCACGAACCATAATCCAAAATCTACCTCACGAAATTCGAATTAAATCCAACTAAACAAGCAAACCTAGTTTACTGAGCAAGTTGGTCGTCCCTTAAATCCTTCATCGCATGCGCATTGGAGGTATTAGAGTGAAGCTCCCTTGAAAACAAGATTTTAGAAACTTGTTTCATGATTTTTAGTTAAGTGTAGATGGAGAAATAATTTTTCAAAGTACGGCCATTCTTTTTTCTTTTCATTTTATTCTCTGATTCGGTTCACTGTTGCGTTTGAATTGTGATAGAAGGGACGACATGATTTAATATGGGGAAAACGTGTTTGAATAGGCTAATCTATAGTCATTTGAGGTGATAAAAATAGCTGATGTGAAGATATTTGACTTGACCATATATTATTTAAATTACAAAACGTATCGTTTTACGCAACTCAAAATCTTGAACCCCTATCGAGGCATGCCGCTAGACGTTTATAATGTTATTCCTCTATTCCAAACGCAATGAAAAAGCATTCGAGTCCTAATTCGATTGTATGGAGAAGATAAATTTTTGGACCCAATTATTATATTGAATTTTAGATATAAATATCAGCGCGTTTATATCCTGTATGGCCAAATAATAACTCCAAATGCTACAAAATTTGAAATGCAATAATAATACACAATTACGGATCGAATGGAACCTGTTTCATCGAATTCTGAGACTGTGCCCTGGAAGACTATTTTGAAATGTCAATTTAAACAATATATTTTTAAAAGTACAAATCATTTTATATTCAATTTAAAAACTTTTATTATCTTCATTATTATCTTTAATAATAGTTGTAATACCTTTGGTGTTACACTTTTTTGGTATCAATGTGAACTACCAAAAATGTCCTTCTACAAATATTATTAAATATTAATAGTACTTAAAAAAAGGATCTGACAGTTAATTTTTTTACCAATTCAAAACCACTTATCTTGATATCACTTAAAAATAGGATCCTATGTATAAACTTTTTTCAAAGTCGTCTTTTACTAATTAATAACAGAAATAAAAATTTAAACCAATAAAAATTTAAATTCATTCTTTAGTAATTAATAATAGAAATAAAAATTCAAAATAACAAAAAATTATATAGTAGACTTTAGAAAGAAAAATTAGAACTTTTTTTCTATAGATACGGGAGAGCCTTATAAATGCTCTCTTTGCCTGTCAAGGGTCAGTTCTTTCATATCCGAAAGTGGTTGATCCTAAAAAATAAAAAGAGACTAAGGCGACCCCAATTAGTATACTGGTTCGATAGGACTTGGGCTTGCATATTATTTCGACTCAAAAATATGATTAAATATTTTTGAAAATTTTATTTTTTTCGAACGAGTTAAACATATACAATTTATAAAAAAAAGTTCACATACGAAGTGCGATTCGTTATCATGAGCAAATCACTCTCGAAGCGCGTGCCATAGCGCTCGTTAATATAAATTTTAAAAGCCTTTATATTATTTGTAACAAGCTTAAAACTCCAGATTCAATATTTTATCCAATTTTCAATTATTAAATTCAATAATTAAATTATCAAATAAAATAGTTATATTTGAAATTCAAGTTAAAAGTTCACTTTTAAATATTTAAAACCAATTAAATATTCTAATTTCAAATATCCAAAATTCTGGGTCATTACAATAACATTCAAAATAACATAACTTTCTGAAGTAGGTAAAATAAAAATACTTACAAACTATAATAGATATATATAACTGCCACAAGTCTTCATCTTCACCTACGCCTTTTTAAATTAGCACCGCCTCCTCTGACCTACGTGTTGTAATGAGGGTGCCTCAGAACAAAATCTAATGAAACGAAAATCTTAAGCTATATCATAGTTTTACATGGGCAGTATTATTTAAATAAGAAACTATACGTATGCGACGCCCCACCTCTATACCCACGCTAGCCAAGGACACTATGGTGTAATGCCGTCAACTAGCACGGAGAATAAGGCTGTTGAGGAGCGGCCATCTGTATAATTGCTTTGTTTGAGTACCGATATGCCAGATAAAATATAACTTGCATTCTTTTCGAGAGGAAATCCGACATACCGACACAAACCCAAAGCTACTACACAGTGGCTACGATGTCTTCGGAAACAAATATAGAAATAAACATAACACAAATCAGTCACAGATAATTCATATCAAAAAGGCGTAAATAGACATAAATATATATAACACATAAAACTGTTCATCAGAGTAGTGGTCTAAAAGATCCACAAAGACACAAAAGAATAGCAACATGTGCTATACAAAAGAATAAGTACACAACTATGAGTCTATATCTCAAATGTATACAACTAAAAACTACTAATCTAAGTAGTTAGCCAAAAGTCAGGATGATAATCCTAGAAGTGAAGTCAAGCAGAAGCACCTGTAACATCTCGGTCTGACCCAAGTATTATTTAATAAGAAATAATAAACAGATCAGTCTAGCTATAAATATCAGATGAAATGATATAGAATAAGAGGTATGACTAAACGTATAATAATCACAATGCCAAGCTGTGATAAATAAGTAATTGAAAATCAACAAGAGATTAATCAGTATCACAAAAATCTTCTCAAAGATCAAAAGGAATGTCATACTCCTTATTTCATTCACCAAGCCACAAATATTGACAACATTTATATGTCAATCATAAAATTGGTGAAATTCAAATTCTAGAATTCATCCATAGAAATCCAAGAATCACAAAAATGATCGTAGAAACGATCAATCACAAAAAGGGGGAGGCCTATCACAAAACGGGAGCATGAAAACGCACCAACACGTGTATCACAAAATGGGACGCTATCACATGGTCGCTAACCATAGAGCCGGTGCAACGACGTAGTACAACGGTACGCCCGAGGAACCAGAAACTCGAATAGTTCGGAACAACGACGTAGTACAACGGTACGCCCGAAGAACCTGAAACTTGTAAAATTCGAAACAACGACGTAGTACAACGGTACGCCCGAAGATCCGAACTTCATAAAAACGTGGGTCGCTAGCCCACAAAAATTGGGTCGAAACCCCAAGAAATAAATAGGTCGTTAGCCTATAATAAAAATGAGACGAAACTCAATAAAACGAGGTACTGTCCCCTACGTGGACAAAGAAACATAGCATATTGCTAGTCATAATCACAAAAATGATCCTCAATGATCATCAAGAAAGTGTCAATTACTCTAAGCTAGTAAATATATGAGCTTAGCTTCATGTCCCATAACCACTAGCTTAACTTAAATATTTACGAACAAATTGTAGATCTCCACTAGAAAATTGTCGCAAGAGATTCAATCGAACAATTCCAAGAATTAACCAACGAAGTAAACGCAAGCGTTTCATACCACTCGTTTTACAAAGCCATTCAATTAGATTTCTTACATGAGTGAGGAAAAGGTTTGTATATACTAATAGATTGGAAAACGGTTTTAATAAATGAGCTTTGTATTGCAATAGTGTTGAAATCGTTTTGATGAAAGAGTTTTTATATTTACTACTAGCATAGAAACCTTTATATTTTTAAAGTGACAAATCACAAAAATGATTGTAAAACAATCAATCACCGAAATTCGCATTCGAAGACGTGAATAAAATCCAAAGAAATCGATATCAAATCCATCAAAATGGATATTTCGAAAATTTCCAAGGAAAGTGTCATCAAAGTCGATAATAAATCATAACAACAAAAGGGAAATAACACGAATCGATTAAAGTTGGAAATTCAACAAAATAGACAATATAGGCAAAATTGGCAAATAGGAACAGGTCGGTCAACCGGACTCCCTGAGTCGGTTGACTGAACCAAAGGTGGAAGTGCTCGGGTAGTAGGTCGGTCGGCCGGCTACAGAGCTCGGTCGGCCGGACCTTGTTTCCAGCACTGCCATGCCTATCTAATGAATGCCAATCCCTTCCGAATTGCAATCGGTCGAGCAACGGCACTAAGGATTTACGCCATCGACTACCCGGTCATAGAAGCTCTTCGGTTCATCACCAAAAACATGATCAAGACATCAAAGCTATGATTCTTAAAGAGTTGAACCCAAAACACTAAAAATTGGAATATTCACCAAATCAATCCAAACCAAAAGCAATTGCACAAGAATAAGTGTTAGGAATTCATACCTAACAATCGAAGATATATATAGGCTTAGATGTGAGATAAAAATCTCACCTTTTCACAAAAACAAAGAAAAAGAAGCTATAGAGCAATGGCAAGAACAATCACTCTTCAATTCCAACCCAACAAGCTTGAATCTAAGCTTAAAGGAGAAATATTTCCTAAAGCTAGGTTTAGGAATTTTTGAAACTGAATGGAGAAAGAGTTGGAGAAGATGAAGAGAAGGCTTACCAAAATTTCTTCTATTAGTTTGGAGCTAGAGCTTGATTTGCAAAAGAAAACTAGGGCTTGAGTTTTAATTTCCCATTCCACTCACCATTAATCTCTTTAGAACTGAAAAGTAGAGGAAGAGGAAGTGAATGAAGAGGAGTGGTTCAGTTTGGGGTATTAAGTTGGCTAGTGGGCTGAACCCAACCCAAAGCCCTAATTGAAAAGGTAGCAAAATTCCACTACCTCCAAACATATCAAAGTTTATACTCAAAAAAGATCGCAAACGACGTTGTGAACTCAATGGAAATGGTCCCGAGTCCTAATTCGGCCGTATGCAAAAAGTAGCTTTTTGGACTAAATTCCGAGTACCGATAAAATATTTAAATAAAATATTTAAATATAAAATCGATAAATACGCGGGTTGTTACAGACTCCCCTCCTTAAAGAAATTGCGTCCTCGCAATATTTAAGAAGAAAATATAAAGTAACAACCATAAAAGCATATTCAACACAAAAGAAATTTGAAATCAAAAGTTCACCTCAAAGAGCACGAGAAAGTAAGTCCGGATGTGTTCGCTCGATGAATTCTCTAGATTCCCAAGAGCAATCCTTAGGATTTTAGGACCATTGAACTTTAACAAGCGGAACATCTTTATTTCGAAGGCGCTTGACCTCCGAAGTAATGATACGAATAGGATGTTACTCATAAGTTAAATTAGGCAAAACTTCAATTTCTTCCACAACATCGGGCTCAAGAATATAATCGGAATCTTAAAGGCACTTCCGCAATTGAGAAACGTGAAACACGTCATGAATAGCAGAAAACTGAGCCGGTTATAAAAGGCGATAAGCCACGGAACCAATACGTTCGGTGATGGGAAATGGACCACTATATCGAGGTGCTAACTTTCTCGATTGACTGAAACGTACGACACCCTTCATAGGTGAAACTTGGATAAACACAAGATCTCCCACAGAAAATTCTAATTTCCTTCTCTGGTGATTGGCATAGGATTTTTGTCTATTCTGGGCTTCTTTCATCCTATGATGAATAAGATCAATCTTTTATGTGGAATCTCGAATAAATTCTGGACCTAAAACCAGCTTCTCACCGGCCTCAAGCCAACAAGAAGGAGAATGGCATGGTCTTCCATAGAGTGCCTCAAAAGGAGCCATACTAATACTAGATTGGAAGCTATTATTATAGGAAAACTCAACAAGAGAAATGTGGTCTTCCCAACTTCCACCAAAATCAAAAACACATGCACGAAGAAGATCTTCAAGAGTTTGATTCACACACTTGGTTTGTCCATCGGACTGAGGATGATAAGCGGTGCTAAAATTAAGCTTCGTTCCCAAAGCTTTTTGAAGACTCTTCCAAAATCCACTAGTAAACAATGGATCACGATCACTAGCAATAGAAGTAGGAACTCCATGCAATTTAACAATTTCTTTAATAATGAGTTTGGCCTAAAGAGGTACGGTCCGATTGGACCGAACAGGAATAAAATGGGCGGATTTAGTAAGTCTATAAACTATCACCCATAGGCTATCATGACCCAAACGAGAACGGGGAAGGCCGTCTATAAAATCCATGGAAATCTGATCCCACTTCCAAATTGGAATTTCTAGAGGTTGCAATAACCCACCGGGCCTTTGATGTTCGGCCTTAATGAGTTGGCAAGTCATGAAACACTTAACAAAATTAGCAATATCAGATTTCATTCCCTCCCAATAATAAAGTCGCTTCATATCCACGTACATTTTACTACTACCGGGATGAATGGTAAATTTAGAACGATGTGAATCTTCTAAAATATCTTTACGAAGATCACTATTATTTGGCATGATAAGTCTATCAAATTTTCGAATACTACCACGAGAATCGATATCAAAGTCTTTCAAACCTTCAATATCAATTTTATCCTTAATATTTTAGCCAAGAAGAGCCAATTCGGGATCTAGCCTTTGAGCTTCGAGAATGAGGTCCAAAAGAGAAGGATGAGCCTCAAGGCTACATAAAACAAGAGATGAACATAAATCGGAAACACGGTCTCGAATTTCACAAGTGGATAAAATTCCGAGATCATTCCATTCGGATATCATCATAGAAACAACCGCTTGTTGCTTGTGACTAAGTGCATCGGCAACACGATTCCCCTTTACAGGAGTATAAAGAATATCAAGATCATAAGATGCAAGAAATTTGAGCCAACGTTGTTGACGCAAATTTAATTCCTTTTGAGAGAATAAATATTTTAAAGACTTGTGATCGGTGTAGAGAATAATTTTTTCTCCCAATAGATAATGACGTCAAATTCGAAGGGCGAAAACGATAGCCGCAAATTCTAAATCATGAGTGGCATATCTAGTTTCAGCTGGCTTCAATTACCTAGAAGCATAGGCAATAACACGTTCTTTTTGCATAAGAACGGCACCCAAACCAACGCGACTAGCATCGGTATAAACAACGCAACCTTGATTCCCCTCGGGAATAACAAGAATAGGAGCATCGGAAAGTATTACTTTTAATTTTCGAAAAGAAGTTTCACATTTGTCGGACCAAATGTATTTAACACCTTTCTTTGTTAAGCTAGTGAGAGGCACGGAAATTTTACAAAAGTCCTTTATGAAACTGCGGTAATAACCTGCCAATCCAAGGAAGCTACGGATCTCCATCACACTCTCCGGTCTCTTTCAATTTTGAATCGCTTCAGTCTTTAAAGAATCCACGGAAATTCCAGATTCGGAAATAATATGACCGAGAAACTTCACATTAGATTGCCAAAAATGGAATTTAGAAAATTTTGCTTTAATTGATTTTTCCTAAGAGTTTCCAACACAATCCGAAGATGTTTTTCATGCTCCTTCTCGGTTTTCGAATACACAAGAATATCATCAATGAAGATGAGAACAAATCGATCGAGGAAGTCTTTGAAAACCCTATTCATAAGGTTAACAAAATAAGCCGGAGCATTCGTTAGACCAAATGGCATAACAAGCCATTCATAAGATCCATAACGAGTACGGAATGATGTCAATGGAATGCTATCCTCTGCAATACGAAGCTGATGAAAATTGATAGCTAAGTCTAATTGTGAAAAGACTCTAGCACCTCTAAGTTGATCGAATAGATCATCAATCCGAGGTAAAGGATATTTATTTTTGATAGTAAGATCATTAAGCTTGCGGTAGTCAACACAAAGCCTAAGTGTGCCATCGGAATTCTTCACAAAAATAGCCGAAGCTCCCCAAGACGAGGAACTAGAGCGAATAAATTGCTTCGTTTGCAAATCGGATAATTGTATGCGCATTTCCTCATTTTCTTTATTAGACAAACGATAAGGAGGACGAGTAATAGGTTGAGCTCCAGGGGTAAGATTAATTCTGAACTCAATTGTTCGCTTGGGTGGTAATCCTAAAACGGGCTCAAATATGTCGGAAAATTCACGAACAACATGAATAAGAGAAATTATATCTTCCTCATCATCATTATCGTCATCATGAGGATTTAAAGAATATAAAGATGCAACCTAGTAGGAATTCGAATCTTTAAGGTTAATAGAAATCTGCTTAACAGATTGAGGATGTCGAAGATGAACAGTCCGCTCAGGACATTGGATAAAAGCTTCATAACGGTAAAGCCAATCCATTCCCAAAATCATTCCAAAGCCTAAGTAGCGCATAACATGCAATTCGGCATGGAAAGAAAGATCACACAAAATAATCTCGACATTTGTAGTCAATAAACTGATTGTTGCGGATCCACCAACTGGATTCGCAATTCTCAAAGAAGTCATTAAACACATAACATCCAAAGAAAAAGTATCAACAAGTTCTTTTGAAATAAAAGAGTGGGACGCATCCGTATCAAAAAGAACTCGAATAGGATGATCACGAAATAAAATAACGCCATCAAGAATAGGATGAGAAATACCTTTTCCACGAGATGTGTTGCCAGGGGCTTGAGCAACAATAAGCTTTCCCTCCTTCCTACCTTGAAGTTTGGGACAAGAAGATAAATAATGGTCCGAACTTTTGCAATAGCGACAAAAGACAGGTTTCGGACACTTGCCCGCATAATGGTCCTTAGAACCACAATTGTAGCATTGCCCACCACTTGGGGCAGAAGCTTTTGCTACCGGAATTGCTTGCTTCCCTTTCTTGTTGGGATAAGACCCCTTGAACTTAATAGGCCTTTTCTTGTTGTTGTTGAATTTTGGTTTGGCACCCATAATTTCAACATCGCTTTCCTTATCCGCCTCTTCAAGACGAAGAGCGATATCAATTAGTTGATCAAAAGAAACTTCTAATTTTAGAAGTAATGGCTTCTTAAGGTTTTTATTCAAGCCATAGACGAAACTCTGATTTTTCTTCAATGGGGGTGTTAATGTATTCAACTCCGTATTTGGAAAGAGATTCAAAAGAAGCGACATAGTCTGTCACGGAAGATTCACCTTGAACAAGGTCAATAAAACGGCGAGCCAAAGTCACCTTCTCAGCTTCTGGTACGAATTTTAACTCAAAGCGCTCTCGGAATTTCTCCCAAGTAAGATCCGCTTCAATAATTTCAAAAATTAGAAGCTCGTACCAGTTTAATGCTCTTCCTTGGAGCATACTAGAAGCCACCTGAATTCGGTGAAGATCAATAAGATTCATGCGAGAAAAGATTCGATCGCATGCTCTTAGCCAAGCCTGGATTTCGATAATAGTTTCAGAACCTTTGAATGGCTTCCCATCCAAGTTGGTATAATCGTTGCACAAGCGTGCAAATCCAGACTTAGGATGAGTTGGTTCCGGATTAGAACCGGCTGCTTAAGCATTCTTTAATAGATCAAGAAGCTGCTGGGTAGACATAAAAACTCCATCCTAGGGAGTGGCACAAGATTGACAAGCGCTGGGACGGCCAGGTCTAACCATTTCTCTTCCCTAAGAAAGGAGAAGGAAGAAGAAAAAGGTTATTCACAAATGAATATCAAGCAATCTTGATAGATAAAACACGGAATCATAAAGAAAATAGGATGAATCGGTACGAAAATTCGAATTAAATCCTAAGGCATGACTCCTAAGAAGGACTTAGGACGATGATCCTTGTTAAATTATTCTACATTGTTCCGAAGTTTGGCTCTGATACCAAGATGTGACGCCCCACCTCTATACCCACGCTAGTCAAGGACACTACGGTGTAATGCCGTCAACTAGCATGGAGAATAAGGCTGTTGAGGAGCGACCATCTGTATAATTGCTTTGTGCGAGTACAGAAATGCTAGATAAAATATAACTTGCATTCTTTTCGAGAGGAAATACAACATACCGACACAAACTCAAAGCTACTACACAGTGGCTATGATGTCTTCAGAAACAAATATAGAAATAAATATAACACAAATCAGTCACATATAATTCATATCACAAAGGCGGAAATAGACATGAATATATATAACACATAAAAGTGTTCATCAGAGTAGTGGTCTAAAAGATCCACAATGACACAAAAGAATAGCAACATGTGCTATACAAAAGAATAAGTACACAACTATGAGTCCATATCTCAAATGTATACAACCAAAAACTACTAATCTAAGTAGTTAGCCAAAAGTCAGGATGATAATCCTAGAAGTGAAGTCAAGCAGAAGCACCTGTAACATCTCGGTCTGACCCGAGTATTATTTAATAAGAAAATAATAAATGGATCAGTCTAGCTATAAATATCAGATGAAATGATATAGAATAAGAGGTATAACTAAACGTATAATAATCACAATGCCAAGCTGTGATAAATAAGTAATTGAAAATCAACAAGAGATTAATCAGTATCACAAAAATCTTCTCAAAGATCAAAAGGAATGTCATACTCCTTATTTCATTCACCAAGCCACAAATATTGATAACATATAATTGCCAATCATAAAATTGGTGAAATTCAAATTCTAGAATTCATCCGTAGAAATCCAAGAATCACAAAAATGATCGTAGAAACGATCAATCACAAAAAAGGGGAGGCCTATCACAAAATGGGAGCATGAAAACTCACTGACACGTGTATCACAAAATGGGACGCTATCTCATGGTCGCTAACTATAGAGCCGGAGCAACGACGTAGTACAACGGTACGCCCGAGGAACCAGAAACTCGAATAGTTCGAAACAACGACGTAATACAATGGTACGCCCGAAGGACCTGAAACTTGTAAAATTCGAAACAACGACGTAGTACAACGGTACGCCTGAAGATCCGAACTTCATAAAACGTGGGTCGCTAGCCCACAAAAATTGGGTCGAAACCCCAAGAAATAAATAGGCCGTTAGCCTGTAATAAAAATGAGACGAAACTCAATAAAACGAGGTACTGTCCCCTACGTGGACAAAGAAACATAGCATATTGCTAGTCATAATCACAAAAATGATCCTCAATGATCATCAAGAATGTGTCAATTACTCTAAGCTAGTAAATATATGAGCTTAGCTTCATGTCCCATAACCACTAGCTTAACTTAAATATTTACGAACAAATTGTAGATCTCCACTAGAAAATTGTCACAAGAGATTCAATAGAACAAGTCCAAGAATTAACCAACGAAGTAAACGCAAGCGTTTCATACCACTCGTTTTACTATGCCGTTTATTTAGATTTCTCATACGAGTGAGGAAAAAGTTTGTATATACTAATAGATTGGAAAACGGTTTCAATAAATGAGCATTGTATTGAAATAGTGTTGAAATCGTTTTGATGA
This sequence comes from Allium cepa, assembly GCA_030765085.1. Taxonomy (NCBI): domain Eukaryota; kingdom Viridiplantae; phylum Streptophyta; class Magnoliopsida; order Asparagales; family Amaryllidaceae; genus Allium; species Allium cepa. The sequence continues at coordinate 185,696,201 of CM060937.1, read as the reverse complement.
AAGAGTTTTGATATTTACTACTAGCATAGAAACCTTTATATTTTTAAAGTGACAAATCACAAAAATGATTGTAAAACAATCATTCACCGAAATTCACATTCGAAGACGTGAATAAAATCTAAAGAAATCGATATCAAAGCCATCAAAATGGATATTTAGAAAATTCCCAAAGAAAGTGTCATCAAAGTTGATAATAAATGATAGCAACAAAAGGGAAACAACACGAATCGATTAAAGTTGGAAATTCAATAAAATAGACAATATAGGAAAAATTGGCAAATAGGAGCAGGTCGGTCAACCGGACTCCCTGAGTCGGTTGACTGAACCAAAGGTGGAAGTGCTCGGGTAGCAGGTCGGTCGACCGGACCCTGAGCTCGGTCGGCCGGAGCCTGTAGCCTGCACTTCCAAAACAGAGGCAGGAAGTGCTCGGGTAGCAGGTCGGTCGGCCGGCTATAGAGCTCGGTCGGCCGGACCCTGTTGCCACCACTCCCATGCCTATCTAATGAATGCCAATCCCTTCCGAATTGCAATCGGTCGAGCAACGGCACTAAGGATTTACGCCATCGACTACCCGGCCATAAAAGCTCTTCCGTTCATCACCAAAAACATGATCAAGACATCAAAGCTTTGATTCTTAAAGAGTTGAACCCAAAACACCAAAAATTGGAATATTCACCGAAAGAGGTTAAGCCAATCCATTCCCAAAATCATTCCAAAGCCTAAGTAGCGCATAACATGCAAGTCGGCGTGGAAAGAAAGATCACACAAAATAATCTCGACATTTTTACACAATAAACTGATTGTTGCGGATCCACCAACCGGATTCGCAATTCTCAAAGAAGTCATTAAACACATAACATCCAAAGAAAAAGTATCAACAAGTTCTTTTGAAATAAAAGAGTGGGACGCACCAGTATAAAAAAGAACTCGAATAGGATGATCAGAAATAAAATAACGCCATCAAGAGTAGGATAAGAAATACATTTTCCACGAGATGTTTTGCCAGGGGCTTGAGCAACATTAAGCTTTGCCTCCTTCCTACCTTGAAGTTTGGGATAAGAAGATAAATAATGGTCCGAACTTTTGCAATAGTGACAAAAGAGAGGTTTTAGACACTTGCTCGCATAATGGTCCTTAGAAGCACAATTGTAGCATTGCCCACCACTTGGGGTAGAAGCTTTTGCTACCATAATTGCTTGCTTCCCTTTCTTGTTGGGATAAGACCCCTTGAACTTAATAGGCCTTTTCTTGTTGTTGTTGAATTTTGGTTTGGCACCCACAATTTCAACATCGCTTTCCTTATCCGCCTCTTCAAGACGAAGAGCGATATCAATCAGTTGACCAAAAGAAACTTCTAATTTTAGAAGTAATGGCTTCTTAAGGTTTTTATTCAAGCCATAGACAAATATCTGATTTTTCTTTAATGGGGTGTTAATGTATTCAACCCCGTATTTGGAAAGAGATTCAAAAGACGCGACATAGTCTGTCACGGAAGATTCACTTCGAACAAGGTCAATAAAACGGCGAGCCAAAGTCACCTTCTCAGCTTCTGGTACGAATTTTAACTCGATGCGCTCTCGGAATTTCTCCCAAGTAAGATCCGCTTTAGTAATTTCAGAAATCAGAAGCTCGTACCAGTCTAATGCTCTTCCTTGGAGCATACTAGAAGCCACTTGAATTCGGTGAAGATCAATAAGATTCATGCGAGAAGAGATTCGATCGCATGCTGTTCGCCAAGCCTGGACTTCGATAATAGTTTCAGAACCTTTGAATGGCTTCCCACCCAAGTTGGTATAATCGTTGCACAAGCGTGCAAATCCAGACTTAGGATGAGTTGGTTCCGGATTAGAACCGGCTGCTTGAGTATTCTTTACTAGATCAAGTAGCTGCTGGGCAGACATAAAAAGTCCATCCTGGGGAGTGGCACTATATTGACAGGCGCTGGGACGGCCAGGTCTAACCATTTCTCTTCCCTAAGAAAGGAGAAGGAGGAAGAAAAAGGTTATTCACAAATGAATGTCAAGCAATCTTGATAGATAAAACACGGAATCATAAAGAAAATAGGATGAATCGGTACGAAGACTCGAATTAAATCCTAAGGCATGACTCCTAAGAAGGACTTAGGACGATGATCCTTGTTAAATTATTCTACATTGCTCTGAAGTTTGGCTCTGATACCAAGCTGTGGCGCCCCACCTCTATAACCACGCTAGTCAAGGACACTACGGTGTAATGCCGTCAACTAGCACGGAGAATTAGGCTGTTGAGGAGCGACCATCTGTATAATTGCTTTGTGCGAGTACCGTTATGCCAGATAAAATATAACTTGCATTCTTTTCGAGAGGAAATCCGACATACCGACACAAACTCAAAGCTACTACACAGTGGCTATGATGTCTTCGGAAACAAATATAGAAATAAACATAACACAAATCAGTCACATATAATTCATATCACAAAGGCGGAAATAGACACGAATGTATATAACACATAAAAGTGTTCATCAGAGTAGTGGTCTAAAAGATCCACAATGACACAAAAGAATAACAACATGTGCTATACAAAAGAATAAGTACACAACTATGAGTCCATATCTCAAATGTATACAACCAAAAACTACTAATCTAAGTAGTTAGCCAAAAGTCAGGATGATAATCCTAGAAGTGAAGTCAAGCAGAAGCACGTGTAACATCTCGGTCTGACCCGAGTATTATATAATAAGAAAATAATAAACGGATCAGTCTAGCTATAAATATCAGATGAAATGATATAGAATAAGAGGTATGACTAAACGTATAATAATCACAATGCTAAGCTGTGATAAATAAGTAATTGAAAATCAACAAGAAATTAATCAGTATCACAAAAATCTTCTCAAAGATCAAAAGGAATGTCATACTCCTTATTTCATTCACCAAGCCACAAATATTGACAACATATAAATGCCAATCATAAAATTGGTGAAATTCAAATTCTAGAATTCATCCATAAAAATCCAAGAATCACAAAAATGATCGTCGAAACGATCAATCACAAAAAGGGGGAGGCCTATCACAAAACGGGAGCATGAAAAATCACCGACACGTGTATCACAAAATGGGACGCTATCCCATGGTCGCTAACCATAGAGCCGGTGCAACGACGTAGTACAACGTTACGCCCGAGGAACTAGAAACTCGAATAGTTCGAAACAACGACGTAGTACAACGGTACGCCCGAAGAACCTAAAACTTGTAAAATTCGAAACAACGACGTAGTACAACAGTATGCCCGAAGATCCGACCTTCGTAAAAACGTGGATCGCTAGCCCACAAAAATTGGGTTGAAACCCCAAGAAATAAATAGGTTGTTAGCCTATAATAAAAATGAGACGAAACACAATAAAACGAGGTACTGTCCCCTATGTGGACAAAGAAACGTAGCATATTTCTAGTCATAATCATAAAAATGATCCTCAATGATCATCAAGAAAGTGTCAATTACTCTAAGCTAGTAAACATATGAGCTTAGCTTCATGTCCCATAACCACTAGCTTAACTTAATTATTTACGAACAAATTGTAGATCTCCACTAGAAAATTGTCACAAGATATTCAATCAAACAAGTCCAAGAATTAACCAACGAAGTAAACGCAAGTGTTTCGTACCACTCGTTTTACTAAGCTATTTAATTAGATTTCTCATACGAGTGAGGAAAAGGTTTGTATATACTAATAGATTGGAAAACGGTTTTAATAAATGAGCTTTGTATTGAAATAGTGTTGAAATCGTTTTGATGAAAGAGTTTTGATATTTACTACTAGTATAGAAACCTTTATATTTTTAAAGTGACAAATCACAAAAATATTGTAAAATAATCAATCACCGAAATTCACATTCGAAGACGTGAATAAAATCCAAAGAAATCGATATCAAAGCCATCAAAATGGATATTTCGAAAATTTCCAAAGAAAATGTCATCAAAGTCGATAATAAATGATAACAACAAAAGGGAAACAACATGATTCGATTAAAGTTGGAAATTCAACAAAATAGACAATATAGGCAAAATTGGCAAATAGGAGCAGGTCGGTCAACCGGACTCCCTGAGTCGGTTGACTGAACCAAAGGTGGAAGTGCTCGGGTAGCAGGTTGGTCGACCGGACCCTGAGCTCGGTTGGCCGGAGCCTGTAACCTGCACTTCCAAAACAAAGGCAGGAAGTGCACGGGTAGCAGGTCGATCGGCCGACTACAGAGCTCGGTCGGCCGAAACTTGTTGCCAGCACTCCCATGCCTATCTAATGAATGCCAATCCCTTCCGAATTGCAATCGGTCGAGCAATGGCACTAAGGATTTACGCCATCGACTACCCGGCCATAAAAGCTCTTCCGTTCATCACCAAAAACATGATCAAGACATCAAAGCTATGATTCTTAAAGAGTTGAACCCAAAACACTAAAAATTGGAATATTCACCAAATCAATCCAAATCAAAAGCAATTGCACAAGAATAAGTGTTAGGAATTCATACCTAACAATCGAAGATAAATATAGGCTTAGATGTGAGATAAAAATCTCACCTTTTCACAAAAACAAAGAAAAAGAAGCTATAGAGCAATGGAAAGAACAATCACTCTTCAATTCCAACCGAACAAGCTTGAATCTAAGCTTAAAGGAGAAACATTTCCTAAAGTTAGGTTTAGGAATTTCTAAAATTGAATGGAGAAAGAGTTGGAGAAGATGAAGAGAATGCTTACCAAAGTTTCTTCTATTAGTTTGGAGCTAGAGCTTGATTTGCAAAAGAAAACTATGGCTTGAGTTTTAATTTCCCATTCCACTCACCATTAATCTCTTTAGAACTGAAAAGTAGAGGAAGAGGGAGTGAATGAAAAGGAGTGGTTCAGTTAGGGGTATTAAGTTGGCTAGTGGGCTGAACCCAACCCAAAGCCCTAATTGAAAAGGTAGCAAAATTCCACTAACTCCAAACATATCAAAGTTTATACTAAAAAAAGATCGCAAACGACGTTTTGAACTCAATGGAAATGGTCCCGAGTCCTAATTCGGCCGTATGCAAAAAGTAGCTTTTCGGACTAAATTCCGAGTATCGATAAAATATTTAAATAAAATATTCAAATAAAAAATCAATAAATATGCGGGTTGTTACAACGTATTTACGATTATATCAAATGTAATAATTGCCCTAAATGGTGGTGCAATAAATAATAATAACTTTTAACTGTAACCCAAAAGTCTTTCCTGTTCAATTCCAAAATTCTGACACAACTAACATCAATGATGCAAGAGAAAGCACCTAAGCCAATAAATACCGTCTATAGGTGATTAGGCGGACGCTAATCATTTAATACATATAAAATAGGCAGGTCTCGGTCATTTAATACCTAACCCATTTTCAAACTTAAATGCAACTACCATTAACGATGCGAGAGAGGGAACTTTCAAACCAGTTAATACCTCTTTCATGAGACTTAGGCAGACTTTGACCATTTAAAACCTATGAATTGGCAATTCCTCGTCATTTAAGACCTAACCCAAAACAGGTCCCTACATAATTCTCACTTGCTGACATTGTAAAAAATCTCATCAAGTCACCTAATACTTCTCTAAAAAAGATGGATTTAGGTGTTCTGTTTTTGTTTTCAAAATTTTCCATGTCATTTATCAAATAAAAATAAATACTATTTAATTATAAAAATATGAAAAAGTTGATATTTCCACTCATAGAGAATTTTTCGCTTCCTAACTAGATTTGCTTCCACCACGCCTAAGTCCCTTTTAAATAACCCTCTCTCAGAATATACAACAATGTGAATTGTATATAGAAATTAGATCTAGAATTGGAAACTAGAGAGGAATAGAATCAAAAATCAAAAGAATATAACATTTAAACCTATTACCTAACACCTCAATTGATTCGAGAATCTAAAAATTAAGAAGAAGAGATCTAATTTATACCGCTCTCAGTCCTTCGTTAGATCTTTCTCTTTTGAATATATAATAAATAGATTGTAAGTATAGGTTAGATTTCAGAAATCCAAAGATAGGGAGAAGAATGATTAATTTAAATTAGAGATTAAAATTAGAATTACTCGCCGGCAAGTTTACTTTTTCTGAAACCTTAAGGTAAAAGATTTTGAAAGAGCTTCGCTAGCATTTCCAAAATGAGAAAACAGTAGTTGTCCTAAAAATAAACAAATATGGAATGCTAAAAATAAGAAAACCGTAGTTGTCTTAGACCCCAACCAAGCGACTGCCTCGACCTACCGCTTGACCACTAGCAATCGACCGGGCATAGCTCAGTGGTCGACCAGTCCCTTTATTGTGAACGTATGTTTTCTTTTCTATTTATATTTTATTTATTAACTTAATTAATTAAAAAACAGTTATCTTTAACCTTATCCTTAACGTTACTTCCAGCTAAATCCATTACATTGAAATTCAAAATTTAAACTTTTAATTTTAGATTCAAATATTTAAAATTTAAACTTGTTTGAACTAATTTTAATTTGAAACTTCAAACGTTCATAACCTTTTCGTTTTAACTCCAATTTCAACATATTATATATGAAAATTGATCAAAAAATTACTATGGATGCAATGATGCCGCTTCCATAACCAAATTCCGATATTTACATTTTTTATTTGAACCTTATTTAAATTATTTAAATTTTTTTTAAATTCAACTATAATTTTCTGTTATGTGACTCGTAGGTGTTAGTGCGCAGTCCTTAGTTAACATTAAACTATCAAAATATCAAAGCCTACACGATAACGTCTAACAGATACATTTTTGCTCCAATAACCAATCAAAGCTCTGTCTCCATTTTTGTTCACCTACACATAAACACACCTACATTCAAGCTATTAAATCAACAATCCCTGAAGATATATCAAACCACTACAGTTGAAATATTTCATGCAGCCAATTTTGTTCAAGTCTGTCTTCATAGGTTAATCAACATAGGGTGAAATTGATTTGCATTCATTGTAGTGGAACACCCTCTAAAGCACTAGACTACCGAGATTTAATTAGGTATTTTGGTTATGGTACTTTTAGACATAGGCATGCCTTATGCTTATCTATCCCCAGCAATACTCATATATGATCAAATGTTTGCTCATCAGTGAAGTAATGAGGGGAGCATGGATTCTATCTTATTCTGAAATGTCTACGACTGAAAGAAATACTAATCATTGGTCTCTGGCTCAAGTGGGAAACATGTATTATGTTGCCCAAGTACATTGTATTTCATTTCAATGAGGTTTTTTGGTCGATAGAGGGGTCGAAAAGTCATCGCCATTGCCAAATCATCTTAGCATGTGCCATATTTCACACAAATAAGAACTGTACTAGACCATAAGGTGAATTTTGAGAAGGAAGTAGAGAAGGCACTATCGGATAGGGTTGTAACATTTGAAGATTTGCAGTGCCCTTATCTTGATGGGGATGCACATCTATTTTCACCTTTAGATCCTTTGTGTTTAGATCCCTCTGTCGGCAAACTGTGTAACCACCCACCCCGATGCCTACGTTAGGTAAGAGTACAAGGGTGTGTTTAGATTATTATTTTGTTACTAGTAATGGCTTTGCCATAATAGAAGATTTGGTGGACGAGGTTGTAATTCAAAATGAAACAAATGGATTTGGTTATGTAGCTCCTATATAAATATTAAAGTCTTGTAGGCTACTTGTGCCGCGCCGGTAACCACAAGTTCCGAGGTTGTATGAATTTGTCGATAGGTATATGAATAGGGGTGAACATGCTTTGAGAGACTTAGCAGTGTGGTTGATGGTCAGGTCTTAAATATGACCAGGGAGGTTGAGAATCTAAACCGAGGACATAAGTTATCTGCTACCGGTCGGAGTAGTTTAGCCAAAAATGTGTGCTTTGTTCTGGAAGGTGAGGTCTTGGCAACTGGTGTAAAGGGAAGTGATTTATATATAGGTGGGACCTATAATTGAAATGAAGTTGTGATAGTGGAAGCATCTGGCGAAGTTGTGGCACCTATTGTGCAAGAGGAGGCTATAGCAACTGATATTAGTGGTGATGTTTTTCCCGAAGTAAAAACAGGTGTAGATGGCGACGATGTTGTAGTTTATCTAGGCGAGGTATTTAATTCAAGGGAGGTGAAATGGTTTCCTTTGGCATTATGGAGGGAGATAGAGCTCAAAGTGTATTAAGGGGTGAACATGGGGTGGGTTATGCAAGTTTAATTCACTGTGCCGATGTGGATCATGGGGTAGGTAGTTTGTAACAACCCATAGATTGAAGAGTAATTAATTTTCACAAACTTCAGAATTTGACTATGAAACTTGCACCATTGTATTTACGGTAATTTTTAGATCAATTTTCATATATAAATCTTTACGATTAGAGTTTAAATGAAAAAGTTATTAACGTTTTAAGATTTCGAATCGGAAACAATTATATATATAATTAAGGAAATAAATATAATTAGTGAAAATTAGTAGTTGCTTGACGTGGAAGGTAGGCTAATGTTAATCAAAGCAGAAAGAAATCATATCAAATAATGTTTAAAAGGACACAAACAAATACTTAACAAAACAACATGGCTGGTCGACACCAAAGTTCAATCGATCAACCACAAGTTGTCGACCAGTAGTGCTATGGTAGCTATAAATTGAACCTATGTTTTATGACCTGGATTTAATATAATCTAATCTAATGGTTGGAATCAATTCGAACCTCTATAAATGTAGGCCTAGCTCTTCACTTTTCTTCTCGTATTTTCTAAAGCGATGATGAAGCTCTGCCATTTTCTTTTCTCCACGAATTCTAAAATCTATATAAACCATAACCAATATATATATACACACACACAGATACATGCATACATATATATATAAGCGGAGAATAATAAAAATAAAGAATAAGAACGAATCTAATCGCCAAAGCTAAGGTAAATTGTAAATCAAAATCGAAATTAAATTCAAATCACTTCTCCGTTCTAAATTTCGAATAAATAGGTATATGCTTTGGGTACATATTTTGGTAGGAAGAAAATGAAGTGAAATGGGAATAAGAGTATTTAGATCTAGAGCTTTGAAAGTTTAGAAGTGAATGAAAACTATATATTTATATAATATTCGATTTATATTATTGTAAATCTATTCCTTGTATATCTGAATGTAATTTCGAAGTGATAGGCTTAAATAAATACATGAAATGAATTTGAGAAACATTCCTATATATTCTGTGAATTGTTAACTTTTATTAAATATTGCATATACTTAAATCTAGGAAGTAATGGTGAAATTGGTCCTTAAAATTATAATATTGTATAATAATTTCAGGTTTGTGTTTGAATGATATATGTTAATTAACATGAACTGGAAGTTATTTATGATGTCCCGGAAATTTGGGCAATATTTATTTAATAATTTCCATTAATAATTATTTTGAAATGTGAAATGTTGATTTAATAATCTAATTCAAACAGAAATTATCTTTTTAAAACTAATAATTATTTAGTTTGACAAATGTATCTTTTCAAAATTTATAATAATGATAATGATAATTTAATTTCGGAATCTTATTCTTTTCAAAGTTAAAAATATTTAAATGATAAAATTTATCTTTCTAAGCTAATTTAAAAGATATTTTATTTATAATGTATATATGTGTATACACTGTAAATAGGGAGTTTGATTTTAATTTAAATTTAAATTTAATAAGAATGTTTTCAAATTTATAATATATGTGTGTATAACTTGTGAATTGGAAATTTTGATTGAAATTAGTATAGAAACTTTTCAAAAGTTTATTTAAAAATCTATCTGATATTTTCAAAAGAAATTAAAATAAATATTTATTTTGTTTAAAAATATAATAGTTTAAATTGTATATTATAATAAAAGTTTATTTTGTTTTCTTTTAGAAATTGGTTTTTTTAAATAGACTTAGTTCATATACATTAAAGAACAATATTTCAGTTTGAAACTTTAAAATAAGGTTTAATTCAATATATTTTTAAAATATACAAATAAACATTAAAATATGTAATTGTATAAAGGAAATTTATATGTAAACATTTAAAGGCTAAGTGGAAATAAACATTTAAAAATATGATAACATAAATAAGAAATGGATTTAAAAACATTTGTAAAATTAAGAAATTTATTTTAATATTAAAATGAACATGTGTAAGTTTATTATACATGAGCAAGACACTTGTAAATCACTCTACAACCTAATGTAACAAGTGGCATTTGTTTTATTTATTTATTTTTAAAAACGTTTTACTAAAAATATATTAAGTAGAAAACTTAGCAAACCAAGAAAATAAAGCACGTGCATTCTTCTTCAAACTCAAGATCATCTACATGCATTTAAGTCTAGGATCATCTTCATCAAAGTTTCATCAGCGTACAGTTTTAAAATCAAAGCTAAAGCAAAGAAAAAATAGAGGTCAGCTGCAAAAATTTAAATCAACTACAATAGCAAGCAAATTCAACCTCCAAATCTAGAGTATCAGATTCAACTAGCAAATAATGTTCTAGGGAAACATAAATGCAACAGAGTTTGTCCTCTGCTTCTTCATGTTTGGTGTGTAAACACTTTTAAAAACAAATCTTTGGCGCTTATTTTTTTCTATGTGATAATGATGTAGTTGCATGTGCAAGAATGTTTAATTTAAATCTGTTTTGAAAATTCTGTGATGGATTGAAAATGGTTTCAGATGTTTGCATTTGTGTTTCTACCAAAAACTATGGAAATACCATCATCAAATAACTTCTATCTCCCTAAATAATCAACATTAGAGTTTGTTTAACAAAATGGAAATGATAAAGGCAGTATGATCTTATTTTTAAAAATAGATTCAGGTAAATATATTTGTTTAATACTTTATAAAGTTTAAAGTTATAGTGAAAAACCAGAAAGTGGTAAAATTCAAACTTGACGATTCTTGAATTCACTAATATAGTTTGAATTGCTTTCGAAAATTAGGAATTTTAAGAGCTAAATCAAAAAATTTAAGTGGAAATCGAAGGACATAATTGGGTTTGTTCAGAAAAGGGGTTTTGAGCCTTTTCTAATGATCGATGAGATTAGATGGGTCGGGTTTGTTACCGGAGGTGGCGTAGGAGTAGAGGACCAAGGGAAAAATGTCTAATGGACTTTAAGGTCGACGTGGTGATGGCGAATTAAAGGAATAGGGTTTTGGACCTGCTTTGCGTCGTCTCTCTTCTCGAGGGTACTGCTGCCTCACCAGAATTTCGAAGGTTACCGGAGTTGTGAGGAAGGCTTAAGGGAAGGTCGATGAACGATTCGACCTTGGTTTCACATCGAACGGTGGTCGACAGCGTTTGGTTGAAGTGGGTTTTGGTCATCGTTGTGTTTCTGGAGAGGTCGATTTTTGCTCATTTTCGATTTGGGGCTTCGCGCAGTTTTTGGTTGATCGGAATCGAAACAGGGGTTGTTCGTCGATGCGATGAAGTTGGTGTCGATGGTCAGGGGCCGGTGAACGAAGCGTGCGTGTGCATGGTGGCCAGTGCATGCACCTGGATTTGAGTTTGGGGAAGAAGGGATGTGCTCAGGTGTGTCCTTTTGTTGACGCAGGTGTGACTCGAAGGGCTATACGAGAATGTCTCGAAATATCTGTTGAGGTGGTCTCGGGTCAATGTTGGTTTCAGGTTTATAAACTGACAGTGTTAGGTTTCAAAATTTAAATGAAATTTAAATTTAAAAGCAGAATTTAAAACAGGGGTTTTAAATCCAAAGTTTAAGTTTGGATTCAAATGAAGTTTTGAATCCTAAGTTTTAAAATGATTTTTTTTTTCTAATTTAAAGCAAGGTTTAAATTAAGTTTTTAAATCAAGTCTAAAATAAGGTTTCAAGTTTACTATGAATCCAAATCTTGAATTTAAATCGGTTTTGTAAATTTAAATGTTAAACAAGTTTAAATGTTTTAAAGTAGGATTTAAAAGTGAATTTGTTTTCAAATAAATGTTTAAACTTGATAAAATTCTTTATAAATGGTTTCCTTTAATATTGAATGAAAAGTTATGAAGTGTTTAACTTAAATTTGGAAGTTAAATAATCAATTTATTTTTAAGCTTGATTTCTTTTAATAAAATTAAGTGATTTAGTTTTAAACTTTTTCTTATATAAGTATCTTATATAAGTAATGAATGTTCTTTACATTTATTCTAAGGTTTATAAATTTATTTAAATTTGGATAAATGTTTAAATGGTTAAACATTTTGAATCTTAAATTCAAAATGGAATTTGAATTTGAATTTAAAGGTGTAATGTTTTAAATGCACTTGAATGTTAATGAATTCATTAATAAAGTAAATGAATTATCTTAGAAATAATTAAGATAATAAAAGAATTTAATTTATAAGAGAATTAAGGAATGACTTATTTATTTGATTTTAAATTAATGATTTAGATTAATTTATAATTAGAGATGATTAATAATGATTAATCTAAGATAAATTTCTTAAGAAAGTAATTAAAGAAAATGTTATTAGTTAACAAAGATAATTATCTAAGGATTATTAAGTAATTAATTAATGTGATTAATTTTGATAACTAATTAGATTAATTAATTGAAGATAATCAATTGTAAATTGTTAAACATAATTACTTGATAAAAGTAATTAAGCGATTAATTTATTATTGAAATTAATTATGATAATGTGATTAGTTTAAGTTAATTATTTAAGTTTAATTAATTTAAGAAAATCATTTGACGATTTAATAAGAGTAATTACTTAATGTAATTAATGGAGGATAATTACTTAGGAAAGTAATAAATGATAATTACTGGAATCTAATTAGTGAAAGATGATTTATAATGAAGTAATTTGGGTAATTACTTTTGTAATTAATCAAGGGATTAATTAATGAAGATAATTAATTATGGTATAATTAATTTGTTATGAGTAATTAATGGTAGTTAATTACTGGATTATATTAATCAAGGGTGATTAATAATTGTATTTTAAATTTTAGATTAATTACTAAATGTAATTAATTTAAATAAAGTCATTAATTTAAATATAAATTAGAGATCATTAATTAATATAATTAATGATGTAATTAAGAATTGTTTAATTAGGAATAATTAATAATAAAGTGATTAATTAGTGTAATTAATTAAGGATAAATGTAATTAATTATAGTAAATGAATAAATGAAGTAATTAAATGTTAATTACTAAATGATTAAGGTTAATTAATTGGTGAAATTAATTAAAGACTAATTACTTATTGTAATTAGAGAATGATTTATCAAAGGTGTTTAATCAAGATGAATACCTAGAGAATGATTAATTAACTAGATTATAATTAATTAATGGATATATAAGCAGGATTTATAGATGTAGTAATTAATTTACTTTATATTAATTAGAGATGGAAGTAATTAATTTAATTCATTTTAAATTAATTATAGATGGTGGTTAATAAATCATTTCTTATGGATGATATTGATATTTCATTGAATGGTTGTGATCTAGTAATGAGATGGGTAATATCTATATGATATGGATGCTTAGGTAAAGTATGATAATATGGATTATCTGTTTGTGATGATTATCTATTTATAATGATAATACAGATTATTTGTTTATGATGAAAATTGATTATCTATTGTGATATGCGAATTATCTATTTATTTGTATATAGATAATGATGAATTGAATTAATTGTTCAAACTAAAAATCACTTGGACATTAAGATGGCATTTGGATTTCGATGAGACTTGGATCGGGTTTTCAAAATTGGAATTCCGAAAACCACATCGATCCAAATTAAACGTTGGGTCGTGAATCTCAAGTGAAGAGTGAAGACTAGAGGTGTAAGGACTATTCGTGTTAATACTCTGAGGGTGATTCCAATACGAGTTTAACGGGGGTAGTACTTTCAAGTTCGAGATGTAGATTCAGAGTGCAAGGGCTATTGTCGTTAACTCTGAGGGTGATTCCAAAACGAGTGTAGCGAAATAGTGCCTTCGGTTTCGTTCGAACCCGAAACGAACTTGTATGAATTGAATGTATTCAGAACATCGTCAGGTGGACGATGAGCATTCTAAGATTAATGTGTCCTATAAAGGTAATCGTAGCCCAAGCCTCATCAACCGGGAATGGCTAAAACAGGGGAGGTGCAGCAAGGCTAAGTGGGTCGTGTCCAAGTAGGATGAGATTTACCCCTGTCTAGAGGTTCCTTTTATTTCGGCTGTGTGGGCAGTTGGCGACGGCCATCTGCGAAGTTGTCTTGTTCGGGACTGTCCAGTAAGGGATGGTTCCGGCTTTGTGTTGCAGGGGATTGGGAGTGACCCTCAATACGGTGATATAGGCCCCGTACTGTGACGAGCGGTACCCCAGTAACCCTGCCATTGTATGGAATCCAAACTCCAATAAGTGCCTGTACGGTTTTGATTGTGCCCAACTATATTGGAATGTGAGATGTAAGCATTCCAGCTATTTCTGTATTTTATTTTGAAAACCCTAGACCCTATTATAATATCACTGGATTTCCTATCAAATGTTTTGGTTAGCGTAAGGTAAAAACTTTTCCATGTTTATGTGTGGGAAGTCTTACGTGATACCTTTTCTTTCCAAAGGATTTTCTAAAGTTAAGCAACTTTAAACCGTTTACTCACACCAGACCCATGTCTGACCTGAGTGTTTATTTTCTGTTTTATTAAACTCTTGGGTACTCGTATTATGTATGAGTAGTCAAGGGATTCAGGATTGCTTTGACGAGTTCTGGAGGAGAAATGGAGAAGGAGGCTTTAGCGTATAGATATATATAGTGGTTCTGCTATTTTGAGTTGTATCTATTTTCTGTAATGTACGTGAATTGTAATAACTAGACATGTGTTTATAACTGTCTAGTTTGTGTTGTATTAGCTATATAACTCTGATGTATATGATACTATGTAATATCTTATGTGATATAATATAATTTATTTGTTCCACTGTGAGATTCTGATGTTGTTTGTTTCTTTCTTTCCTATATTTTATTCTTTTCTATCCCTTTCTTTCTTCTTAATGATGCGTTTTTCTATGGAATGAATGGAGGGTCGTTACATTGTGGTATCAGAGCACAAGGTTGAGAAAATACCTAGGCTCTGGAGTGGTGTCTATCTTAAGAGAGCGTATTTGTAACTTTGAATATATATATATATATATATATATATATATATATATATATATATATATATATATATATATATATATATTTCTACCTATTTGATTGGGTTACCTGTTCGGGTTTTCCAATATAAGTTCTAGAGGTAGATAGGGTAGTGGTATGTGTAACACAACTACCAGTGGTTGGAGTCCGAGTGTTTGAGGTTGGAAGTGAATCTGCTAGGGCAGTATTGGGCATCTTGAATAGTTTTGCAGTTTGGTGTGAAGGATTTCACCGATCTTTGAAGGAAACCTTTTCAAGGTTCGGAGTTTATCTTTGGAATGTAAGCTTGGGTGGACTCATGCAAGTGGATTTTCTTGAGTTTGGATCAGTCGGAAGTGTTGAGGCAAGAGATGGTATCTTGGCAACCATAGGAAGGAGTCTTGACTGTATTTGAGTTTGAGACTCAGTTTGGCAGAATTTTTTGTGCTTGGTTTGAAGTCGAGTTTCTTGAGAGATATCTGTCTACACTGAAGGCTCTATTGTGAAAGTGGCTGGTGTAGCTTTGTGATTCGATGAGCTTTTGGATAAGAAAGTCTTTGGCAGTAGTAGCAGCTTGGAGGTCTTGAGTATGCTATTAGGATAGTCTTTTGGCTTAGCAGTATTTTAAGAGGTGGAGTCCGGAAGCAGTAGAGTGGACTGTTTCTTTGATGGTTCAGGAGTTTCTATGATTCTTCTGTCAATAGACCAGGAAAATGGTGAAAGTTTGTCCATATCTTCTGGAAGCTCAACTGGGTGTGATGTTTGTGGTTGAAGGTGGACCACTAGTTTCTTCTTTGGTTAGAAGGTTTAAGCTGTTCTGATTTGTGATGAGAGAAGGGTCTCTTGGAATCTGAACTGAGTAGAATCGCAAAAGTGACTTGCGATGGTTCGGTAGTTCTCTTAGTAATCTTTATTTGGATTGAAGCATCTCTAGAGGATGTTAGAGTTATCGAAGCGGTTTGAGATTTTTCTGGATATCTTCAAAGGAATTAAGATTTGCATCCGCATCGGAATATTGAGTTATGTTTCGACTTGGTTCTTGGAGTATTACCAGTGGTTCAGCCTTGTAGGAGGGCTCTTTGAGAGAGAGGTATGTTTAAGCTGGCAGGATTGATCGGATCTATTTTTCTGGTTGAATTTTTACTGTGGTGTTTGTGACCGAATCGGATAGGTCACTGAGATTTTTTGTAATTTGATGATCAATGTTTCCTTGATGAGTTGATCAAGTTTGTGCTTGTGTTCATCAACAGCATTCTCATCTTCCTCAAATTAGAGTTGTGTAGCGGAAGCATGGTGGCAGCTGTTCCAGAATAGAAGCAACACCGAATTCATTGGAATTTTGTGTTTGTTTTGGATCAGAGGATTTCTATTGGAAATTCATTTTAGATCTGGAAGTTTGATTATCTTGTGCATCTGTTCTGTTTTTCGAATAGGAGTAGTATGTTTGAAGTCTTCTGATGTTTGTGTAGTAGAGTTTGTGTGGTGGATTTTGATGGATTTGGGAGAACCATCTTGTTGAGTAGGATCTAGAGATCGTTTATTTCTTTGTCCAGATCTATTCCGTAAGGCATCTACGAAGATTGGATTGATCAAGAAGGTTGAAGACAGCCCAGGATCGACAGGAGAGATTTATGGGTAAGAGACAAAGGAATTCAGAATTTGAAGTCGGAGATTTGGATTTCAAAATTTGGAAATTTAATTTTGGATAATTTTTCTTCGATCGTAAGAACTATAAGATTGGGTAAGTTTGGAAGCTAGCACAGAAGTGTATTGGATCTTTCTATAATCTCTTAAGGGTTAAGTGTTTGATCTACAGGATTTAATTGCCAGTTCAGACGGCTGTAATTTGTTATGTTTTTCACGCATCTCTGAGGGAGTACGTGTATGGTCTATCACTGGTTTTAGAACCAGTAGTTCTGGGAGATTTGGAAGTTGATCAGGACTTGTCTGTGGTCCAGTATCCTGTTTAGATTTGTAGATCTAGATATATAGGAGCTTTGGATCTGAGTGGTGTAGCTAGTTTAGATTCTGTAGAGCGAGTATTCCGGTGTTTGTACCTGGGAAACTCTAGAGAATCCTATCCAGAATTTTGTCTGGATAGTTAGAATTGTTTGTTTGAATTGGTTGCTACGGTGGCTAATATTTTGTTGATAGCGTATGCTTGCTATTTTAAAATTAAAATCTTCATGGAATTATTGAATTATCTTTGCTTTTAAATTTCGAGGATGAAATTCTTTTAAGGGAGGTGGAATGTGATGTCCCGGAAATTTGAGCAATATTTATTTAATAATTTCCATTAATAATTATTTAAAATGTGAAATGTTGATTTAATAATCTAATTCAAGCAGAAATTACCTTTTAAAAACTAATAATTATTTAGTTTGACAAATGTATCTTTTCAAAATTTATAATAATGATAATGATAATTTAATTTTGGAATCTTATTCTTTTCAAAGTTAAAAATATTTAAATGATAAAATTTATCTTTCTAAGCTAATTTAAAAGATATTTTATTTGTAATGTATATATGTGTATACATTGTAAATAGGGAGTTTGATTTTAATTTAAATTTAAATTTAATAAGAATGTTTCAAATTTATAATATATATGTGTATAACTCGTGAATTGGAAAATTTGATTGAAATTAGTATAGAAACTTTCAAAAGTTTATTTAAAAATCTATCTGATATTTTCAAAAGAAATTAAAATAAATATTTATTTTTTTAAAAATATAATAGTGTAAATTGCATATTATAATAAAAGTTTATTTTGTTTTCTTTTAAAAATTGTTTTTTTAAATAGACTTAGTTCATATACATTAAAGAACAATATCTCAGTTTGATAAGGTTTAATTCAATATATTTTTAAAATATACAAATAAACATTAAAATATGTAATTGTATAAAGGAAATTTATATGTAAACATTTAAAGGCTAAGTGGAAATAAACATTTAAAAATATGATAACATAAATAAGAAATGGATTTAAAAACATTTATAAAATTAAGAAATTTATTTTAATATTAAAATGAACATGTGTAAGGTTATTATACATGAGAAAGACACTTGTAAATCACTCTACAACCTAATGTAACAAGTGGCATTTGTTTTATTTATTTTTTAAAAAACATTTTATTAAAAATATATTAAGTAGAAAACTTAGCAAACCAGGAAAAAAATAGCATATGCATTCTTCTTCAAACACAAGTTCATCTGCATGCATTTAAGTCTAGGATCATCTTCATCAAAGTTTCATCAGCATAAAGTTTTAAAATCAAAGCTAAAGAAAAGAAAAAATAGAGGTCGGCTGCAAAAATTTAAATCAACTACAACAGCAAGCAAATTCAAACTCCAGATTTAGAGTACCACATTCAACTAGCAAATACTGTTCCAGGGAAACAGAAATGCAATAGAGTTTGTCCTCTGCTTCTTCATGTTTGGTGAGTAAACACTTTTAAAAACAAACCATTGGTGCTTTTTTTTCTGTGTGATAACGATATAGTTGTATGTGCAAGAATGTTTAATTTAAATCTGTTTTAAAAATTCTGTGATGGATTGAAAATGGTTTCATATGTTTGCATGTGTGTTTCTATCAAAAACTCTGGAAATACCATCATCAAATAACTTCTATCTCCGTAAATAATCAACATTAGAGTTTGTTTAACAAAATGGAAATGATAAAGGCAGTATGATCTTATTTTAAAAAAAAGATTCAGGTAAATATATTTGTTTAATACTTTATAAAGTTTAAAGTTATAGTGAAAAACCAGAAAGTGGTAAAATTCAAACTTGACGATTCTTGAATTCACTAATATAGTTTGAATTGCTTTCGAAAATTAGGAATTTTAAGAGCTAAATCAAAAATTTTAAGTGGGAATCGAAGGACATAATTGGGTTTGTTCAGAAAAGGGGTTTTGAGCCTTTTCTAATGATCGATGAGATTAGATGGGTCGGGTTTGTTACCGGAGGTGGCGTAGGAGTAGAGGACCAAGGGAAAAATGTCTGATGGATTTTAAGGTCGACGTGGTGATGGCGAATTGAAGGAATAAGGTTTTGGACCTGCTTTGCGTCGTCTCTCTTCTCGAGGGTACTGCTGCCTCACCAGAATTTCGGAGGTTACCGGAGTTGTGAGGAAGGCTTCAGGGAAGGTCGATGAACGATTCGACCCTATTTTCACATCGAACGGAGGTCGTCAACGTTTGGTTGAGGTACGTTTTGGTCATCGTTGTGTTTCTGGCAAGGTCGATTTTTTCTTATTTTCGATTTGGGGCTTTGCGCAGTTTTGGTTGATCGGAATCGAATCTAGGGTTGTTCGTCCATGCGATGGAGTTGGTGTCGATGGTCAGGGGCCGGTGAACGAAGTGTGCATATGCACGGAGGCCAGTCCGTGCACCTGGATTTGAGTTTGGGGAAGAAGGGGTGTGCTTAGGTGTGTCTTTGTGTTGACGCAGGTGTGAAGCGAAGTGCTATGCGAGAATGTCTCGAAATATCTGTTGAGGTGGTCTCGGGTCAATATTGGTTTCAGGTTTATAAACTGACAGTGTTGGGTTTTTAAAATTTAAAAGAAATCAAAATTTAAAAGCAAAATTTAAAACATGGGTTTTAAATTCAAAGTTTAAGTTTGGATTCAAATGAACTTTTGAATCCTAAGTTTTAAAATGAATTTTTTTTCAAATTCAAAGCAAGGTTTAAATCAAGATTTTAAATCAAGTCTAAAATATGGTTTCAAGTTTACTATGAATCCAAATCTTGAATTTAAATCAGTTTTGTAAATTTAAATGTTGAACAAGTTTAAATGTTTTAAAGTAGGATTTAAAAGTGAATTTGTTTTCAAATAAATGTTAAAACTTGATAAAATTCTTTATAAAAGGTTTCCTATAATATTAAATGAAAAGCTATGAAGTGTTTAACTCAAATTTGGAAGTTGAATAATCAATTTGTTTTTAAGCTTGATTTCTTTTAATAAAATTAAGTAATTTAGTTTTTAACTTTTTCTTATATAAGTGTCTTATATAAGTAATGAATGTTTTTTACATTTATTCTAAGGTTTATAAATTTATTTAAATTTGGATAAATGTTTAAATGGTTAAACATTTTGAATCTTAAATTCAAAATGGAATTTGAATTTAAATTTAGGGGTGTAATGTTTTAAATACACTTTAATGTTAATGAAGTCATTAATAAAGTAAATGAATTATCTTAGAAATAATTAAGATAATAAAAGAATTTAATTTATTAGAGAATTAAGGAATGACTTATTTATTGGATTTTAAATTAATGATTTAGATTAATTTATAATTAGAGATGATTAATAATGATTAATCTGAGATAAATTTCTTAAGAAAGTAATTAAAGTAAATGTTATTAGTTAACAAAGATAATTATCTAAGGATTATTAAGTAATTAATTAATGTGATTAATTTTGATAATTAATTAGATTAATTAATTGAAGATAATCAATTGTAAATTGTTAAGCATAATTAGTTGATAAAAGTAATTAAGGGATTAATTTCTTATTGAAATTAATTACTATAATGTGATTAGTTTAAGTTAATTAATTTAGTTTAATTAATTTAAGAAAATCATTTGATGATTTAATAAGAGTAATTACTTAATGTAATTAATGGAGGATAATTACTTAGGGAAGTGATAAATGATAATTACTGGAATGTAACTAGTGAAAGATGATTTATAATGAAGTAATTTGGGTAATTACTTTTGTAATTAATCAAGGGATTAATTGATGAAGATAATTAATTATGGTATAATTAATTTGTTATGAGTAATTAATGGTAGTTAATTACTGGATTATATTAATCAAGGGTGATCAATAATTGTATTTTAAATTTTAGATTAATTACTAAATTTAATTAATTTAAATAAAGTAATTAATTTAAATATAAATTTTAATTAATATAATTAATGATGTAATTAAGAATTGTTTAATTAGGAATAACTAATAATAAAGTGATTGATTAATGTAATTAATTAAGGATAAATGTAATTAATTACAGTAAATTAATAAATGAAGTAATTAAATGTTAATTATTAAATGATTAAGGTTAATTAATTGGTGAAATTAATTAAAGACTAATTACTTATTGTAATTAGAGAATGATTAATCGAAGGTGTTTAATCAAGATGAATACTTAGAGAATGATTAATTAACTAGATTATAATTAATTAATGGATATATAAGCAAGATTTATAGATGTAGTAATTAATTTAATTTACTTTAAATTAATTAGATATGGAAGTAATTAATTTAATTCATTTTAAATTAATTATAGATGGTGGTTAATAAATCATTTCTTATGGATGATATTGATATTTCATTGAATGGTTGTGATCTCAGTAATGAGATGAGTAATATCTATATGATATGGATGCTTAGTTAAAGTATGATTATATGGATTATCTGTTTGTGATGATTATCTGTTTGTGATGATAATACGGATTATCTTTTTATGATGAAAATTGATTATCTATTGTGATATGTTAATTATCTATTTATGTGTATATAGATAATGATGAATTGAATTAATTGTTCAAACTAAAAATCACTTGGACATTAAGATGGCATTTGGATTTCGATGAGACCGGGATCGGGTTTCCAAATTTGGAATTCCGAAAACCTCATCGATCCAAATTAAACGTTAGGTCGTGAATCTCAAGTGAAGATTCGAGATGTAAGGACTATTCGTGTTAATACTCTGAGGGTGATTCCAATATGAGTTTAATGGGAGTAGTACTTTTAGGTTCGAGATGAAGATTCAGAGTGCAAGGGCTATTGTCGTTAACTCTGAGGGTGATTCCAAAACGCGTGTAGTGAAATAGTGCCTTGGGTTTTGTTCGAACCCGGAACGAACTTGTAAGGATTGAATGCTTTCAGAACATCGTCTGGTGGACGATGTGCATTCTAAGATTAATGTGTCCTATAAAGGTAATTGTAGCCTCAAGCCTCATCAACCGGGAATGGCTAAAACAGGGGAGGTGCAGCAAGGCTAAGTGGGTCATGCCCAAGTAGGACGAGATTTACCTTTGTCTAGAGGTCCTTTTTTATTTCGGCTGTGTGGGCAATTGGCATGGCCATCTATGGGGTTGTCTTGTTCGGCGCTGTCCAGTAAGGGATGGTTCCGGCTTTGTGTTGCAGGGGATTGAGAGTGATCCTCGGTACGGTGATCTAGGCTCCGTACTGTGACGGGCGGTACCCCAGTAGCCCTACTATTATATGGAATCCAAACTCCAATAAGTGCCTGTACGGTTTTGATTGTGTCCAACTACGTTGGAACGTGAGATGTAAGCATTCCAGCTATTTTTGTATTTTATTTTAAAAACCCTAGACCCTATTATAATATCACTGGATTTCCTATCAAATGTTTTGGTTAGCGTAAGGTAAAAACTTTTCCATGTTTATGTGTGGGATGTCTTACGTGATACCTTTTCTTTCCGAAGGATTTTCTAAAGTTAAGCAACTTTAAACCCGTTTACTCACACCAAACCCATGTCTGACCCGAGTGTTTATTTTCTGTTTTATTAAACTCTTGGGTACTCATATTATGTATGAGTAGTCAAGGGATTCAGGATTGCTTTGACGAGTTCTGGAGGAGAAATGGAGCAGGAGGCTTCAGCGTGTAGATATATATATATAGTGGTTCTGCTGTATTTGAGTTGTATCTGTTTTCTGTAATTTACTTGAATTGTAATAACTAGACAGTGCTTATAACTGTCTAGTTTGTGTTGTATTAGCTGTATAACTCTGATGTATATGATACTATGTAATATCTTATGTGATATAATATAATTTAGGGGTTTTTAGGCTAAAGGAAAAAGTTAGAAAAAAATTTAGTTTCAGGGACAAGAAATTTGTTTTTTAGGCTGAAGGACATTTTTTAGTGTAAATCACAGAATGATAGTTGTAACTATCATTTTCAGTTTACACTAAAAAGTGTCCTTCAGGCTAAAAAGCAAACTTGTTGTCCCTTAGACTAAATTTTTTTGCAACTTCTTCCTTGTGCATATTTACCTGTATAATTTATTCGTTCAACTGTGAGATTCTGATGTTGTTTGTTTCTTTCTTTCCTATCTTTTCTCTTTTCTATCCCTTTCTTTCTTCTTAATGATGCGTCTTTCTATGGAATGAAAGGCGGGTCGTTACATTATTATAACAAGGATTGGGATTTTAGTAATATTTTAATTCATTGAAGTGAAATGTGTAGAAATGTAATTTTCTATCAATACAAGAAAAACAATGTTTTACGACGGATAACGACAATCGACGGCCGTCGGAAGATCGTCGGAAACCATAGGAAAGTCCATCGGAATGTGAATCTCGTTTCAGAATGTCTTCTGACATCATCAATGACATATTTGTGACGGTGACCAATGGCAATCTGGGACGGTTTCCGATGACCATGTTGGACACATGGCAAATTAGAGTGACTAAATTGCCGTCGAAAGCCGTTGGAATGTGCAAACCTATAAGCCGTCAATAGCCATTTGAAGCCATCAGAAATCTGGGTGTTTTTCTTCTTCTGTTTTTATGCCTGCTGCCTTCCCGCCACTACACATCCATCAATATACAAAACTGCTCCATTTCGTGCATATATAAACTACTAATCATATAAATAACCAAATATAATATTCAATCCATAAAATTCATTTCCAAATCCAACATAAGATAATGTAAAAATCAATCAAAATATATCAAATACATCCTTAATGTAACAACCCGGGTTTTGCAGATTACCTATAAATACTAGATTATAAAGGTAGTTACGATTTAATATTGTGAATTAAAAATAAAATTTTAAATCTTAAATTGTTTATTTAGAATAAACAATGAATTTTTAGAAATAAAATGAGAAAATAAGTTTGAAACTTTATTTTATTTTGTTTGAGTTAATAGTGAACGGAAAATGGTTGTAATTTGGAGAAAATGCAATAATTTTATTAATTATTGCTAATTACTTCTTTTAACAATTATTAAAGGAAGTATTTGATTTTTAAGATTGTTTATTCAAACAAAAGGATGGAATTTGATTTAAAAAGGAGTTTTGGTTATGAAATTAAGTTTAAAATGCTTTGTCATATTTTTCTAAACAAGAAAAATATTTTAGTAGAATTTTTTTGGAGTTAAAATATGGAGTAATTCATTTATTAGTGTAAAATTGTGTATCTATGTAAAATAAGGGTTTTAATAATATAAAAAAAAAATTAAAATTAAACTTTTTACATGATGTAGAATATATTTTTTATGTATATAAGTTTACATATTTTGTTTGTGTAGAAACTTGAAAGAAAATGCATTGTTTTATTATAACATAGTGTAAAAATGTGCATATTGACTTAGTTGTGAATTAAAACCTTAGGCTAATTAATCTATTCTCTATTTGAGTCCAAAAGCCCATTAGCCTACAACCAGAAGACAAAGAAATGAGAAAATATTTCCTGTACGTACAGAAACTATTCTCATCTTCTTCCTCTAGCCGTAAATAAAAGATAGAAACCCTATTCAATCTATGGCCTTCAATTCCTTAATTTCTTCATGTATTTGATGTTTCAATCAATTAAAAACTTATTTCAACAGGTATTATACTTCAAATCAGAGAGAATTCATCAAATTTCAATTTTGTTTTTGGGTTATCTGTTAATTACTTGTTCTTCTTCTTTGCATGTTCTGTTTCTAAGTTTTTACAGGTAGCTGAAGCTTTCTATTACCAAAAGCCTTCATCTTGCTTCAGTTTTGGCTAAATTTATTTATATTAATCTCCATGAATTGCAAGGTGAGTATCAAAACTCACATATTCTAGCTTTGATTGAGATTTTAAGATAAGAAATCTCAACTTTTGTTATTATTGCATGTTCGATTGAAAATCGCTGTCAGTAAATTGTGTATATCTCTTTCGTTTTACATCGGAATTCAATTTTTTTTTAAGTTCTAGAAATCTTAAAAAGAATGAGACAACTTACCTGTTGAACACTTTCGAAAATTTTGAGCATTGAGGATCGGAAAACCCAATACAAACTCGCTGCTCTGTCACTGTAAATTTGTGACTTTCTGTGCTAAGTGTTGTTGGTAATTTAAGGATATCATTATCGTTTGATGTCCGAATTTGACGATTCTTAATGTTCCAGAAA
The DNA here is from genome assembly GCA_030765085.1 of Allium cepa. Taxonomy (NCBI): domain Eukaryota; kingdom Viridiplantae; phylum Streptophyta; class Magnoliopsida; order Asparagales; family Amaryllidaceae; genus Allium; species Allium cepa. The sequence continues at coordinate 185,670,919 of CM060937.1, read as the reverse complement.
GCTTAGATTATATGCTATGATTTTCATGTTTTGTGTTTTGTCAAAATTTGATATCTACATGGTCGAAAATTCATTCTAGTATCGCTGTCCCGAAACTAAAACGACAGCTGTAGTGAACTTCATATCTGAAATTTGTTTTGGTCGTATCTTTCACGTTTCTTATCCAAATTCAATAATTTTAGATGTTCCGGAAATCTTAGACTTTGTGTTAGAAGTTTCATGTTTTGTGTTTTCCGAAATTTCAAAGTTAGCATGGTCAGAACTGTATTTGTTTGTTGCTGTCTCGAGAGCAAAACGGCAGCAATAACAATCATTGAACTGAGAATTGTATTGGCTTATTTTTGCTCACATTCTTGTTCGATTTTGATGTTGTTTTTGAGATGTTTTGAGAGCTATGATGTCTATCAATAGGCTAGCTATATTTAGAGAATTTAAAACCCAAATTTAAGTAGAATTTGAATTGACTTTGGGTTGAATTTGAAATGAATTCGTATTGAATTCAAGTTATCGGTCTTGAGTAATCTTTCTTGTTTTTCATTGTTTTCGAGCACGATTTTCACTAAACCATTTTGAAGTGATTTTTGAAATAAATGGACATTTCAAATTATTATTACATAGTATTTTAAAATTATTTTTCTAATATAAAATCTATTTATTTCCTATAATAAAGGAATTTTAAATATTGGTTTTATTAATATTTTCGGGAAAAGGTTTTAAAAGCTTGTTTTCTCTAGTAAACTATTTTAAATATCAAAAGCACACTTTTGCAATATTCGAATGTATGAGAAAGAGAATTAAACGATTTAGTAAAACACATGGTATGGGACATGTGCGTTTACTATTTCGGTTAATTCCGGACTTGTACGGTCGAAACTATCTGGGTTATTGATTCTGAGTTAGTTTGCCAATTTATGGCGGGATTTTGAGATTATAATTCCTATCTTTAGGAATTATCTGGGAAGGCCAATATTTGGCTAGTTTTATGGTTTGAGATTTCTACTTTGAGATTGATGGTTTATGAGGAACCATCACGATGTTTTCACTTGTCGATGAGATGAGACAAGTTACGATGCCATTTAATACTTGTCGATGAGACAAGACGAGTATAGTATCTTTTTATCACTCGCTAATGAGACGAGAGAGATGTGATTTTCTGATTTTTATGTGGCATCGACTAGCGGCTAGTAAACCACTAAGTGCGAACGTGCGGTATGGGACACACGTTAACACTTTTTGGGTTCCTATTCGTGAGTTTGTGACACATTCACGATGTTTACCTAACAGAACTGCTTTGAGAGGTGTTAGCGACCTAGTCATGAGGACAAACTGCTTTGGGAGGTGTTAGCGACCTTGTTAGGGCTGATAAAACAGCTTTGAGAGGTGTCAGCGACCTAGTCATGAGGACAAACTGCTTTGGGAGGTGTTAGCGACCTTGTTAGGAATGACAAAACAGCTTGGAGAGGTGTCAGCGACCTTGTCATGAGGACAAACTGCTTTGGGAGGTGTTAGCGACCTTGTCTGAGGCTTCGGCCGTTTGAGTTTAGCACGTGCAGCATTGCTTCGACATTGCAATCGGGGATTTGGCCAATCCGGGGTTTTTGAGTTTTCTGTTTTATTATGATTTCACCATTATAAGATGTTTTATTACATTGATAGCCTAGTGCTATATGTGATGTTATATAAATGGTGATTTCATTTATGATGTTTTGAAGTCTTATCGAGTTCCTTGAGTTGTGAGTTTGGATGATTTCATGATTTTAAAGGATATTCTGGGTTTTGCCATTTTGGCGAGTTGAGATTGAAATTTATATACATTTATACCGATGAGATGAGGTATAATTGAATTTAGAGATTCTTTTATACATGAGTTTTGGATCATCCTATTGAGAATGTTTTATGTTTGCCATTTTGGCGAGAGTTTGTATTGATGTTTCTTCTTTTGAGGAGATAAGGTTCATGGAAACCATGTAGACACTTTAGGGTGTCGCCGATGAAATGAGGCTAATGTTTGTATTATTTGGGTATTATTATTGAATTTACCTCCTTTGACGTCTTTGTATAATTAAGTGACATTAGTTCACTTAAGTCATGGGTTGTAATTCTTTATGTTGTCTCTTCTCATTCATAAAGAATTATCATCTTGTATCTTATGCTTCATATTACCATCTATCCTTGTTAACTGATTTTTTTTTAGCTAGACTGACCCGTGTATTTTGTACTCGGGTCAGACCGAGTTGTTTCAGGTATCATCTTTTGGGCTTAGCATGAAGTTGATGTTGGTCATTAGCTTATCTATCGCTTGAGTAGTTTATTTCTTTCGCATACTCTGACGTATTTACATTTGATTCGATGTATATGGTGTGGTCGTGTACCACATTTATTGTATTCATATTGTACTGTACCAAAAATATGTATCAGTGTATATGTATATATATGATGTTGTTAATGTTCTGTGATGTGATTCACATTCAGTTATTGTATTTTGTTCTGATAGATCCGTTAGGCACCTATAATTTTGGATTAAGCATTTACTGGGTATGTCGATCCATTTGAGTTGAAAAGAAAAATTATATGGCATTTATCGACACATTCAGTAGATGTTTAAGACAAAATTATAGATGGTCGCCCTTAACCGGCCATATTCTCCACTTTAGTAGACGGAATTACTTGTTAATTCTCTTTACTAAGATGGGTCTCGGGGTGGGGCGTCACAGCTTGGTATCAGAGCTGAGTTCAGAACAAAATATGACAAACACAGAACAGAAGCATATATGACGATACATCCAAGTATAGTACAAGTGTATCAAATTTCGTAATTTCTGGTCCTTAGCCTTTTTTTGTATCTTTTGAAGTAGATAATTGGGATATGCCTAGGAATATATCTTATTCCGTAGTATTCCCAAATTGAATTGATGATACCTTATCTTAGGAGTAATCCATTGGGATTATTCTATTTGAGTCCTCTTCGCTATGGGTGCTTGACACTCATCTGTATCGGAGGAGTTTGTTGATGCTTTTCGTTGGTTCTTATCTTGTTCTTCTTTGAGGATTGCAAATCCAATTGAGGGACTCTGCAATATTTGGGTGAAATGTTTGGGAATTTTATGATTGTTCCCTGTAGCTTATTTTTATTTTTATTTTTCGTGCATACTGGCATGCTTTTTTCCATCTAGATTTTCTATCTTGAGTTTGGAATGATTTGAGATGGAGTGACTTGCATATTATCAAGCCACATTCTAAGATTTAGGGGATACTATATTTTAGTATCCTAATTTAGTCGATTTGTTTCTCTTGTTCATTGGAATGCTAGTAATCATTCCAAAGTATTTGTATTCACTCTTGAGTTTTGAGATATTAATGATATATATCGAATTTCAGTCATTCTGACTCTGTTGATTTCTGTGAGTCTGTTTTGGGTAGACACCCAATCGGGCAATTGAATATTGTGTTGACTTCATTCTCGGTTCTTAGCCTTTCGGTCATCCTCCCACGAGGATGTCCACTCGGGAAGTGAGGTGATTCATTGAATTTATTTGATATTGTCATTCTTACCTCCTTTTGAGATATCCTCTTTGGATGCTCAATTGTTATTATACTTTGTGAAATTACTTCACTCGAAGTAATGATATGTTGTTAGTGTTCTTCTGCTCATTCGAGAAGATATCTTAACCTTACTCTTATATCTCGTTGATCTAATTTTTTTTTTAATCCATTAAGTGGAGAGTAAATTAAAATGGTCTGAAAATTAATTTTATTTGGATGATATATGCAGCCCTGGATCCATAGCGGGTTGGATGAGTGGCGAGGCAGTTTTGATCATTTGGTCAACTTTGCAGCCAATCGATAGGGTTATTTATTACAAAACTATGGCGAGGCATTGCAATTATGATAATCGAAATTTTACGAAATGGTATATAGTTATGTTTTGTTATTGAAATGATGTACTTGAGATGAGATAATACTTTGTTTGAAAAGTAAATTTTTTTTATTGAATATTTTAAAATGAGTTGTGCATGTTGAAGATGGAGTTTGTTTTGAGAATTTGGGTATTTGAAAATAAAGAGTAGCAAAATTGGAATTTTTTTATCTTAAGGCTTGTTGAAATAAAATTGTTGAAAGAGTCATTTTATAATAAAGGAATTTTCGAGAATTAAATTATTTTTATCTTAAGGATTGTTGAAATAAAATTGTAAAATTATTTTGAAAACAAGTGTGAGTTAATTATCAACTTTAATTAATTTTATGTTGTTTAAAATATGGAAATTTAATTCTGTGACAAAAGGAAATATGAATTTGAATGGTTCATTTATTTTAAAATGCTATATTAACAGATGCAAGTTTTAATAAATGAATAAGTCATGAGATGTAATCATTTTAAATTGTGAGAACAATTTAAAATTTAACAAGTAAATTCAAAATTTATTTTGGATGGATAATTATCTATTGATAATGAAAGAGATTAGTTATCTCTTTCAAAATGAATCTTCGAAGTTAGTGTTTGAGAGAGAAAAAAACTTGTTTGTGTAAAATGATAAAGTGTTTCCAACTAGTGAATTGTTTCTTTTAAAAGATGATTACACAGAGTTAATCATATTTTGTATGTCTTAACTTTCTGGGAAAAATAAGATCATTTGTTAAATTGTTTAGCAAAAATCTTGTTTGAAAATGTAGTTTAAAATTAAAATGGTTTGGGGAAAAATTTCAAATTTCAAATTTGTTTGAAAGCTGAAATTTCATTTAGAAAAGTGCTGTACTAAACCAGCGATAACTAGAGATTCATTAATCCAAATGAGCTCAATCTTTTTTCTAATGAAAGGTCATTCAGCAAGCTATAAAATTTCTTTTTACCACCTTTAAATATTTTGTTATTTACAGAGGCTAAAATGGGTTTGAATGGAGATAAGCAATTCTGCCCAATTACAAAATTCTCTAAGATTAAGCTGAAAGTAAATTTAACATAAATTTCAAACCGTAAGTCCGATTTTGATGATATTTATATTTCTGGAAAGCTTAGACAGAGTAGAATAACTTCCATTTTACCAAGTTTTTCAGATTTTGTTGTTTGCTGGGTAAAAATGGGTCTTCTTTACAGAAGGTCTGAAATGAAATTGATTTATTTCTTCTTAATAGTTAAGTGTAGCACTTTTTATTTATGAACATAAGCTAATATCATCTATTTGAGTTAAGTACAGGTGAAAAATGATGGTTGTGCTAAATTTTGAGCCAAAAAGATTATATAAGATTATGCAAACTTGTTTTAAAATGCTAAAAAGAAAGGTATGTTTTCGGATTAAATTTTTAAGTGTTAAATGTTGATATATATATTGTGTTTCCGACCTAATGGTCGATGTGTATTATATAAATCAATTTTGTAATATTGTAAATGGCCCTCCATACAAAGGAGACTCCGCCGAATTTTCCAAAAAAATTTAACACTTAGAAAATTTTGAGAAATAAATTTGAAAAAAAAATTCGATGTGTTTTTAAGTGGTTTATTTTTTTATCTCCTAAATGTGTTGTGTAAGACTCGAAGTCCATAATGGTAATAAATGGGCTAGGGAGATAGCTATGTGTAAATAGCCATCGATGAAGTGTTTGATTATAAGTACTTTTCAAGTCATGTTTGAAATAATTTTTTTAAATTGATTATTAGTGTGGAAAAATATGTGTTACAAATAAAAATATATTTATGGAAGAGTTGGAGAATAAACAACTTAAATTTTATTTACTCTAAATAAAGAGTAATGAGTTTAATTTTAAATTTAAATAAGAGTTTTGTAAATTTTCAAGTATTGAAAATTGTGATCATAAAGATAATGAGTTTTGAAACTCTAAGAATTTTTGATTGAAAATTAATATAAATATATATATATATTTTGGTTCCTTGTGTCTATCTTGCTTTTGTGCAATGGTCTAACGACTTGCAGTTATGCGGTCGTCCGAGTTTGGTAGCAGTTGAAGAACCACCTCTCGTCAAATTTTCTTACCTTTATTGTCGTCAATCTAAAACCAATGTGGCTCTTTCCATAGTGATACACAGAAAGTCATGTCAATAATGATCTTTTTGATTGGAGTCCAGGATATAATGATCCTAAAATCCCGACTGTATTTGAGAAGCTTTTGAGAAATCAATCTCACTTGATCGATCTTTTGTGCAGCATTCAAATTTTTGTTCTTGTTTTGAAGGTAAGGCGCCTTCGAAATCATAAAATATTGCTCGAAGAAATTCAATGGTCCACTAATCCCAGTAATTATACTTGGGAAATCATAGAATTTATTGATCAATTTTATCTTGGTCTTCTATCATCTTGAGTTGAGAGTGAAATTTTTAATCTCGTGTTGGTCTACCCTTCTTTTGATTGATGAAATAGATGAGTTGAATATAAGTACTTCTCTAGAAATTGCGAGGACGCAATTTTGCTAAGGGGGAGAGTCTGTAACAACCCGAGTTTTGGAGATTACCTATAAATACTAGATTATAAAGGTAGTTACGATTTAATATTGTGAATTAAAAATAAAATTTTAAATCTTAAATTGTTTATTTAGAATAAACAATGGATTTTTAGAAATAAAATGAGAAAATAAAGTTTGAAACTTTATTTTATTTTGTTTGAGTTAATAGTGAACGGAAAATGGTTGTAATTTGGAGAAAATGCAATAATTTTATTAATTATTGCTAATTACTTCTTTTAACAATTATTAAAGGAAGTATTTGATTTTTAAGATTGTTTATTCAAACAAAAGGAAGGAACTTGATTTAAAAAGGAGTTTTGGTTATGAAATTAAGTTTAAAATGCTTTGTCATATTTTTCTAAACAAGAAAAATATTTTAGTAGAATTTTTTTGGAGTTAAAATACGGAGTAATTCATTTATTAGTGTAAAATTGTGTATCTATGTAAAATAAGGGTTTTAATAATATAAAAAAAAAAATTAAAATTAAACTTTTTACATGATATAGAATATATTTTTTATGTATATAAGTTTACATATTTTGTTTGTGTAGAAACTTGAAAGAAAATGCATTGTTTTATTGTAACATAGTGTAAAAATGTGCATATTGACTTAGTTGTGAATTAAAACCTTAGGCTAATTAATCTATTCTCTATTTGAGTCCAAAAGCCCATTAGCCTACAACCAGAAGACAAAGAAATGAGAAAATATTTCCTGTACGTACAGAAACTATTCTCATCTTCTTCCTCTAGCCGTAAACAAAAGATAGAAACCCTATTCAATCTATGGCCTTCAATTCCTTAATTTCTTCATGGATTTGATGTTTCAATCAATTAAAAACTTATTTCAACAGGTATTATGCTTCAAATCAGAGAGAATTCATCAAATTTCAATTTTGTTTTTGGGTTATCTGTTAATTACTTGTTCTTCTTCTTTGCATGTTCTGTTTCTAAGTTTCTACAGGTAGTTGAAGCTTTCTATTACCAAAAGTCTTCATCTTGCTTCAGTTTTGGCTAAATTTATTTATATTAATCTCCATGAATTGCAAGGTGAGTATCAAAACTCGCATATTCTAGCTTTGATTGAGATTTTAAGACAAGAAATCTCAACTTTTGTTATTGTTGCATGTTCGATTGAAAATCGCTGTCAGTAAATTGTGTATATCTCTTTTGTTTTACATCGGAATTCAATTTTTTTTTAAGTTCTAGAAATCTTAAAAAGAATGAGACAACTTTCCTGTTGATCACTTTCGAAAATTTTGAGCATTGAGGATCGGAAAACCCAATACGAACTCGCTTCTCTGTCACTGTAAATTTTTGACTTTCTGTGCTAAGTGTTGTTGGTAATTTAAGGATATCTTTATCGTTTGATGTCCGAATTTGACGAATCTTAATGTTCCAGAAAGCTTAGATTATATGCTATGATTTTCATGTTTTTTTTTTGTCAAAATTTGATGTTTAAATGGTCGAAAATTCATTCTAGTATCGCTGTCCCGAAACTAAAACGACAGCTGTAGTGAACTTCATATCTGAAATTTGTTTTGGTCGTATCTTTCACGTTTCTTATCCAAATTCAATAATTTTAGATGTTCCGGAAATCTTAGACTTTGTGCTAGAAGTTTCATGTTTTGTGTTTTTTGAAATTTCAAAGTTAGCATGGCCAGAACTGTATTTGTTTGTTGCTGTCTCGAGAGCAAAACGGCAGCAATAACAATCATTGAACTAAGAATTGTATTGGCTTATTTTTGCTCACATTCTTGTTCGATTTTGGTGTTGTTTTTGAGATGTTTTGAGAGCTATGATGCCTATCAATAGGATAGCTATATTTAGAGAATTTAAAACCCAAATTTAAATAGAATTTGAATTGACTTCGGGTTGAATTTGAAATGAATTCGTATTGAATTCAAGTTATCGGTCTTGAGTAATCTTTCTTGTTTTTCATTGTTTTCGAGCACGATTTTCACTAAACCATTTTGAAGTGATTTTTGAAATAAATGGACATTTCAAATTATTATTACATAGTATTTTAAAATTATTTTTCTAATATAAAATCTATTTATTTCCTATAATAAAGGAATTTTAAATATTGGTTTTATTAATATTTTCGGGAAAAGGTTTTAAAAGCTTGTTTTCTCTAGTAAACTATTTTAAATATCAAAAGCACACTTTTGCAATATTCGAATGTATGAGAAAGAGAATTAAACGATTTAGTAAAACACATGGTATGGGACATATGCGTTTACTATTTCGGTTAATTCCGGACTTGTACGATCGAAACTATCTGGGTTATTGATTCTGAGTTAGTTTGCCAATTTATGGCGAGATGTTGAGATTATAATTCCTATCTTTAGGAATTATCTGGGAAGGCCAATATTTGGCTAGTTTTATGGTTTGAGAGTTCTACTTTGAGATTTATGGTTTATGAGGAACCATCACGATGTTTTCACTTGTCGATGAGATGAGACAAGTTACGATGCCATTTAATACTTGTCGATGAGACAAGACGAGTATAGTATCTTTTTATCACTCGCTAATGAGGCGAGAGAGATGTGATTTTCTGATTTTTATGTGGCATCGACTAGCGGCTAGTAAACCACTAAGTGCGAACGTGTGGTATGGGACACACGTTAATACTTTTTGCGTTTCTATTCGTGAGTTTGTGACACATTCACGATGTTTACCTAACAGAACTGCTTTGAGAGGTGTTAGCGACCTAGTCATGAGGACAAACTGCTTTGGGAGGTGTTAGCGACCTTGTTAGGGCTGACAAAACAGCTTTGAGAGGTGTCAGCGACCTAGTCATGAGGACAAACTGCTTTGGGAGGTGTAAGCGACCTTGTTAGGAATGACAAAACCGCTTGGAGAGGTGTCAGCGACCTTGTCATGAGGACAAACTGCTTTGGGAGGTGTTAGCGACCTTGTCTGAGGCTTCGGCCGTTTGAGTTAAGCACGTGCAGCATTGCTTCGACATTGCAATCGGGGATTTGGCCAATACAGGGTTTTTGAGTTTTCTGTTTTATTATGATTTCACCATTATAAGATGTTTTATTACATTGATAGCCTAGTGATATATGTCATGTTATATAAATGGTGATTTCATTTATGATGTTTTGAACTCTTATCGAGTTCCTTGAGTTGTGAGTTTGGATGATTTCATGATTTTAAAGGATATTCTGGGTTTCGCCATTTTGGCGAGTTGAGATTGAAATTTATATACATTTATACCGATGAGATGAGGTATAATTGAATTTAGAGATTCTTTTATACATGAGTTTTGGATCATCCTATTGAGAATGTTTTATGTTTTCCATTTTGGCGAGAGTTTGTATTGATGTTTCTTCTTTTGAGGAGATAAGGTTCATGGAAACCATGTAGACACTTTAGGGTGTCGCCGATGATATGAGGCTAATGTTTGTATTATTTGGGTATTATTATTGAATTTACCTCCTTTGAGGTCTTTGTATAATTAAGTGACATTAGTTCACTTAAGTCATGGGTTGTAATTCTTTATGTTGTCTCTTCTCATTCAAAAAGAATTATCATCTTGTATCTTATGCTTCATATTATCATCTATCCTTGTTAACTGATTTTGTTTAGCTAGACTGACCCGTGTATTTTGTACTCGGGTCAGACCGAGTTGTTTCAGGTATCATCTATTGGGTTTAGCATGAAGTTGATGTTGGTCATTAGCTTATCTATCGCTTGAGTAGTTTATTTCTTTTGCATACTATGACGTATTTACATTTGATTCGATGTATATGGTGTGGTCGTGTACCACATTTATTGTATTCATATTGTACTGTACTAAATATGTATCGGTGTATATGTATATATATATGATGTTGTTAATGTTCTGTGATGTGATTCACATTCAGTTATTGTATTTTGTTCTGATAGATCCGTTAGCCACCTATAATTTTGGATTAAGCATTTACTGGGTATGTCGATCCATTTGAGTTGAAAAGAAAATTTATATGGCATTTATCGACACATTCAATAGATGTTTAAGACAAAATTATAGATGGTCGCCCTTAACCAGCCCTATTCTCCACTTTAGTAGACGGAATTACTTGTTAATTCTCTTTACTAAGATGGGTCTCGGGGTGGGGCGTCACACTTAGCCAGTCGAAGCGTATATGTACAGACAAATAAACATAACAGAACATACCTAGCATCACTCATCATCCCCTACAGAACCACTCGACGAAGAAAACCGTCCATGCTGCTCCATATACCCAATCAAGCGCCGGTTCAGCTGCTCCATCTGCACAGCACGATGACGATCATGCTCCTACAGCTCGGCGATTTGGGCTCGTAGCTCTGCAATTTCTTCTTTGTCTTGAGCCATCTTATACGCCTTCTGAGATGTCCTAGCCTACGAATAAAAATAAATTGTTATAATGCCTCCAGCATCATTAACGTAATTTACATAACTTTAATTGAAAAATATACAATATTTGAATTAAGTTTATTTTATGAAAATTATTGCTTGGTTCCCAAATCCATAGTGCCTGTTGCGGGATGGTGGATCCATGGCAGACTCAAAAAATAGCGTCTTCCTCACTAGTAGTCAACTCATCCCGTCCTGTCTCGGCCAGCAGCTGTGCCTGTGCTTCCTAGAACTTCAGTTGTAATGAAAAATACAATTGAGTATAAATAATAGTAATTAAAATAACACCGATCATTTTTAAGTAGATTAATCGCTATACTAAATAACAAAAAGTTGGATTGGTCACTGGCACAAATAACACTAATTAAAATATCTATAAATGTGTATTTAATTAACTAATAACTATTAACTTAATTATAATATACTTACATAGACAATAGTAGCTTTATCATCATCCTCCCACGAATATATAATTGAGCCCGAATCGTCGGTCTGCTTCACTACATGAGTATGAGCAAAAACACCCCAATATGACACAGGACCCTCGCACGCTCTTTAATGAAATATAAATATATATATATATTATATTGTTTTATTAACTATCTATTAACAACTCTTGACTTAAAATATAAAAATGTGAATATACAAATTTATCAAATCCTCGAGATGATGCTGGAACGACTTGGAACCATCGTGATGTGTGAAGGGATTCTTATTTCTATTTGCGGAGTTTCCACCTGACTCCCTCTGTAAATTTATATTGGAAATAACATTTTACAGTTCTAAATTATGTATTAAATACAGTAACAATTTAAAGTAATTAATATGCATTAAACTTATCTAGAACTCCTCGTTGCTCTACCATGCGACCCAGACCTCCCACACGCTAGCACTGATCCATTTTGGTTTTTTTCACTCTTCTCATAGCAGAAACTGATGCCTATAATTTTGGCAATTTCGCTCTTCCAATGGCGCTGCACCAGGGAAAGTTCAGTCTCTTGTAGGTCCACCGAATCGTACACATTGAGAAAATGAAAGTCATGCATTTTAATAAATAGTCTATAATCTGTAAAGTGGTCTAGATCAATAGAAAATGAAAAATATAAATTTACACTTACCAGGAAGTCCTGCCAAATGTTGTCTCTGACATTATCCAGTATCATGCTCCACTTGGGCCAGCAGACAGTCTTACTGCTCATATATGCCTGTCTAGATATAGAGAGCACTATAGCTAATGGCTCGAGCTTGAAGCCACTATGTTAAAATGAAATAAACATTTAATAAAGCAAGAGTAATATATAATAAATCATGTAGAAAATATCGTTAATACTGAAATAAATTTAATACTTACGATCCATCAGCTTTGGCCTACAACCAGACCATGGGAAAAGTTGCATCCTATGATGGGCCACTGCCATCACCAGCTGGAGGCGCACCAGTCCCTCTCTGAGAAGAAGAGGAAGATCTTGTATCGGAAGAGCTACATCTATGGAAAAAAGACATATGTTGTACATGTTAGAGACATATCATATATGAGAAATATATCATTTAATTATGGGAAACATACATTACGGCAGAACATAAAAGGATTATACAAAACAGATTACGACTAAACATATCATTAGCAGAACATATAATTTTTAATGAGAAAATGTAACATAAATAAGCATAGAAATTACCTTCTCTCGAAATGCGGATTATTAATCAATCCTTGTCATTTTCTGATTCAGAATCAGTTTCATACTCTATGTTTTGTTCCTCCATAGTCTCAAATGCATTTGATTCATCGTTTAGAGGTCCAAAATTGGTTTGATCATCGGTTATTATTATTCTAGTATTTTCCTCGATGTCTGCTTGATAAGCTTGTTCGTTTAGAATATTCTGTCCATTAAATTTAAATCTTGCCTTTGTTTTAAACACAACCGACCAATCTACTTTATCTCTTCGTAGAGATGGGTATGGAGCATAATAAACTTGAAGAGCTTTTTTAGAAAGTATAAAAGGATCGTACTTATAATAACACAAGGTATGCTTTATTTCTCTAAGATTATACTTTGGGTACATGTTGATTCGAGAACCTGGAACGTTACTGAACCAGTTGCATTTAAACAAAAAAACTTCTTCTGCAGGCCTTGTGAAATATGTCTATTGCAACCTAGTTTAGCATGCCATAAAAATCGTCTACATGATCATTTGGATCATCACTACCTTTAACAAATACGCCTTTAATGAAAATCTATGAGGTTGTATTTAGATTTCATCACAATGTATTCTGCAGTTACCGATAATTGGGTGCCGCTTGTACAACCTTCCCAAAAGGGTATCTTCGCGGAATCCAATAAAACATAAATAAAAATTGCTTCAATATTTGGTTCTTCTTTAACATTAACATCGTCGCCAACAAATTAAGCAGTAGGGAACATTGAACTACTGCATCTTCAACCATATGTTTTACGAGATTCATCGTAACAATTTCATTACTCGCTACCTTTTTTGACTGTATAGGATTAGGTGCTACAAGTTCTCTATGACGATACCATACCAACTAGTTCGGCATGAAACCATAATAATGCAAATGAACTCTAACCATTTTCGATATCAAATTCTTCAACAATTTCCAACGACTACGTGGACAACGGATTTCTTCGTCGTTTCCATTATTACTTAAAGCGAAATCAATAAATATGTGCACACCATTATTAAAATGTTCACTTATTGAGCCTCCAATTTTCCTTCCTTGTTAATACATCCAGCTTCAATCAGTAAAATAATTAATCATCTCTCCTACTAATTAAAAATATGATATAAATTAAAACCACGTTGACAATTTATTTTTCAATACAATGTTACAGTTTAATGTTTTATTAACTAATCATTGACACTTTGTTGCTGGGTCATCCTACTTCCTATTACAAACATGATAACATAATTAAATCTCATAAATCATTTCATTTTAAATGATTTAACAAAATTTCGGCAACACTTCCCTTTTGTTCCCTGAGTCATACACAATTGCGTGTACATAGGGAACATAAAGGAAGCACTTTCGAAATTTTGTGAATCGTTTAAAATGAAATGATTTACGAGATGTAATTATGCTACTGTGTTTGTAACTTGTCCAATACAAGGACAAATCCAAAAATATTGTATATGATAAATATAGATGTCCATTATGTGATTAAAAAAACGAATACCCACATAACGAGCATAAACAATACTTATCAGACGGGGCCAAAAACACTCTAAGGTTTTATGAATAAAGTATATTACATTTTTTATATTTTAAAAAAAAATTGGCTTTCTACATTTAAATTAAATTGATTAACATTTAACTTAAGTTAAACTACCGCATATGATAGTTTATCACATACGTTCGTGTTTAAAACTTTAAAACTAATCGTATGTTACATAAAATTAATTACTGTTTTCAACATTCTCGAATGTAACGACACGTAAATTTTATTGATTTTTATAACATAATTAATTGAATTTTTGTGAAATTTTAAATAATTGAATTTTGAAAAAAAAAATTAATATTGGAAATAAGATAAATGCTACAAAAGTCGATAACCGGTACCAAAATGCTACAAATCTGTTGGAAATAAGATAAATGGAGCAGTAACGGTCAAAATTTGACAAAACGAAATATGATATCTCACTCAGAATATGATTTACAAATTTATCATATAAAAATATTCAGGTTTGGAAAACTTTTTAGTATCATCAAATATTAACTGATTTAAACTAAATAAAATTACGCAAGAAAATAAACTGTAATTTTTTTGTGATGAAAATTTACCATCTATTGACTTCGGTTTTAAAACCTTTTGGGTTTTCTATATCTATTCAGTCAGTTTCCACCATGCTAAAAATCGAATAGCCTATTGCTTTTATTATTTCAAGAAATAATCAATTGACTTTTGTTATTCGTATGGTATCAAACTATATTAGCGTTCATTCATACTTCTCTGTCCCTTCATATCCTCCTCTCATTTTCTTTTTCTCCCATCTCCTGTACTTCCCCACCATTTCGTGAACTCCCCTCGCGTGACTCACATGATGTTTTTGACCTTCGTTCAACTCTACATTGTTGCCTTATTTTCTCCGCCTCCCTTCGACCGACCGTGGCCCACTACCACAAAGCAGCCATCACTTCGACCATCCACCTGGCCTGCTCTCTGACCGCCTCTTCCACTCTACCCTTCTCCTTGCCACACCCCTCCTACCATCACCCTCTGCCACGAGCATGAGGTAGCTGACCACTATCTCCATGTTTCCCTTCGGTAGCCTCTAACCCACGATAGTCGAGCGACCCAACTCCTCCTTCGACCCGTCCATCCTCCCTGTCATATTCACGCAGAAGCCTCTTTCAAATATCGGTTCCACCTCTTCAACTTCTCAGGTTTGCTTATACATATATGTGTTTTACATTCGCATACATATAGTTGATTATATATATATATATATATATGTATGTATGTATGTATGTATGTATGTATGTATGTATGTATGTATGTATGTATGTATGTGTATATCACGTATATATTATTTTAGCATGCAATCCTCTTCTCTGTGTATAATAATATGGATTTGAATTACTGTTTAGGTATACATATGTCCTATTTTATAATATATAAAATATTAGTTATGGTGTGTGTGTGTGTGTATATATATATATATATATATATATATTTACATGTTGCGAAAGCTATATTTAATTATAATATGTAACAACCGTATATTTTGTGATTATTTTAATTGTATATTTTAATTATTTTAATTTGAATTTCTGATTTAAAAACTTTATTTTATTTATTTATTAAAATGGATAAATTTTTATTATATTAAATATAAATTTTTATTTTTATGTGAATTATATGTCTAAGCATGAATAAATATAATCTTTTCTAGAAGATGTGAATTTTGGTCAATATGGTCAAACGTTGACTTTTAAATTTAAAATTTAAATTTTTGAGTTTTATCTTTTATTATGAAAGTAAATAAAATTTTAGGAATACTGCTTTTTGTTTCATTGAAATCTGATTTATATTGTTAAAGTTATGCTTTTTACAATATTGTGTGTAAATTGTTTTATTTAACAAAATTGTCTATTTTAATTGATATAAATAATATTTTTTTGTCAAATCATGTTCTAAATTGTGTATATATGTTTAATATGACATGTATGTATATATTTTATTTTAAAAACATTTTAAAGTATAGTTATAATTTTTCAAAGTTAATTGTATTTTTTTTGGAAAATTTTAAGTCTAGTTTCAATTGAATAAAATATTTCTTTAATTCTTTTTCTGTTTTTCTTAAATTACTTATTTATTTTTAGCATATTTTTCTTTGTTTTCATTTTCTAATTCATTTACAAAATTACATTTTTTTATTTGATATAAAGAAATTGTACTTGAAGAGGCAAAAACTCTTCATTTTCTTTTGACTTTTCAAATGCTTGCCTTCTTGCCTTCATTGGCTGTTTCCTTCTCTACTCATAGCCGTGATTTTCTATTGAATTTCACGTGAGAAAAACATGTTTCTCATTTTATTTTCAAGGCATTTCAGATCTGAGAATTTTTGGTAATGGTTACTTCTTTTTTTCTACCTTTCCTCTTCTTTTTATTAATTTTCCATTGAATTTTTGCCATGCTTTCCTCCTAGTAATGCTCGGCCATAGCCCCTCCACCATCTCCACGACCAGCACCACCACCATCCACGGCCACGTCACCCTTCTCTCCACTTTTCTTTCCCAAGCCGAGACCACCCCTTGTCGCAAACTCCACAAAAATTGCAAAACAACCATTGATTCATGCATAACCGAGCCCTATAGATCACCACCCCTTCATTTTCCACCTTTGCAACCCCTTTGCCGCCACCACCAGTCTCTTCACAACCTCTGGCCGCCACTCCAGCCAACACCTTACCTGCACATGCCATGACTTGTTAGACTCTCGATTTTGATTATAACAACCTATATAAAATGTTATGTGTATATTAAACCATCTTTGCAGGAGATTTATTGCAGATTCATCCACGGATGTTTATAGCTGTATATTCTGTGTCTAGAGTCTGTATATTACTTGGAAAATTTGTTAAAATATCTCCTTACATTATATATATATATATATATATATATATACACACACACATGCACACACATGCTCATACATGCACAAAACAGCAAACTCAGACGTATGAAACCATTCATTCAGTCGTTTGAGTACTGAAATAAGAATATTGTTTTCACAATACTCAGACGTCTGAACTAAAATATTCAGACATCTGAATGAGGTCAACAATAAACCATTTCTTTGCTATTTGTGTTTCAATCTAATTCAGAGGTCTGAATTTTTTTATTCAGACGTCTGAATATCCCCAACTGCAATTTTCTTGAAAAGTTACTTCTCTTCACCAAGAGAAACATTCTTTTAAATCAACGGTTGCATCCGTTCTTTTCAATATAACTTTTCATAAAAAGATGCAACTCTTTATATACTATAAATAGATTATAGAATTCAATAAACAAATCACGGAATTTACTTTTAGCACTCTTGAATTCTCATCCATTCTCAAACTTTCAAATTGCACTCAAATTACTTACATACTTTGATCTGTTGATCACTTTATCTTCCACAATTATCAAAGCACATCACTACATATCATTAAGGAGAAGATTAAAGGAAGATTGTACTCAATTGACTTATCCATGTTATTTAAGAACACACTATGGTCAGATATCTTTGTTATTTGTATTGAAGTCCTATTCGGTTTCTTAGGCGGATGAAGTCCTGTTTGGTTGCTCCAGTAGTGTAACCTGTTCCTCCGGATTAGGTGAGGGTTGCTGTAGTTGAAATTCCAGAAGGAGTCTGGGACTAGACGTAGAACGGGAAGTTCAAACCAGTATAAAAATTCCTGGTGTGCTTGTTTTATTTTTTTATTTACTTTGCTATTATCATCTGTTTCCGCATTTAGATTTAATTATATTCCATATTAGTCGATCCTAAGTAATAACTTGCATTATTAAGTTACTTTCATGACCGAGCCATAGACCCCTTGGCCGAACCAATATGTTGACCAAAACTCCATTTTACTGCCTTGTCTCTTTGTATTCATGTTGTGTAACTCCTCTACACTTTCTAGTCCATGTAGCCATGCCAAACCAGACCTAAACCCAAGCTTATGTCCAGCCATGGCCGAACCACATGAACCCTAGGCCGAACACTTGAAGGGGAGAAGCATGGCCAAAGCATTTGTTCATTGATTGTTTTAATTTCTAATTGTTTCTATACATAGTTTTGTGTTGAATATAGATTTATTTGGTCTTGTTTATGGGTTGTTACAAGATCAATAGCTTGGTTCTCTTCCCACTTGAATCTATAGTCTTGTCATCATGCTTTTTGGAATTCGTTTGTGTTGTTTGTTTTGCTAACTTTAGCATAAAAAGGTAAGTAATCACACCTGACATTTATACATATATGACTGTGAATTGATAGCAAGTGAAGTGTAGAAATTATTACATCATGTTATACCTGCCTGTATTATAAATTTTATGATGTTAATCATGTTTATTTATTTATCATATCATCTGATACTGCTATATGTTGTTATACTGTTCATTTTATTTTGATCATCACTGCAAGTTCCCTGTTAATATAGAAATCACTATAGGTTGAAATGATACATACCTTTACAGACTTTAGAATAGGAAAAAATCATTAAGGGCTGAAATGATAGGCCTGAACGATTTTTATTTATTTTATTTTAACTTGAGATTGCGGGTTTGAAATGATAGAACCCAGATTTTTCTTTGTAAACTACGGATTGAAATGGTATATATCTGTATCACTTGACCTAGGTTAGAAAACTATATACAGACCCGTGGTTAATTTTAAAGTGTCTTTTAATATTTTTAAGTATTTTAAAATGTAAATTTATGATTATTTAATTTAAATAGAATTAGAAAAATGTTTTAAATAAAGAATTTAGGATATTTCTATAAGTTAAAAATGCTGAATGAATGAATGGTTAAATTGAATTTTTGAAATATAACTTAAATTTGAAAATTTGGGTTTGGGCTTTTTAAATGACATTCAAGTTATTTAAATAAAATGGAAATTTAGTTATATTTGGGAAATGGTAATAAAAATTTAAGTGTTAAGAAATTGTTAAAATGTGAAGAATAGAAAATTGTACACTTGAATTTGTCAGGTGAATTATTGAAAATTTGATTTTATTTATAAGAAATTTACTTTATAAAAATCATAAGTTAAAAGGTATTTTAATGAACATTTTCGAGTGTTAAAATCTGATTTTTTTTATGATGTTTAAAGGGTTAAATCAAAGTTTATTTGTTGCTGGAAATACATTGAAAATCTGGAAATTTAATAACAGCACTTCAGAAATGCTATTATTGCTGTAGTTAACTTAAAATCTGAGGTAAATGATATTACAACACTTTGTAAGTGTTGTGGTTAATACAAATGAACTATAGCTAAATTTTAACTAAGGCATATTACAGCACTTGGTAAGTGTTGTGGTTACTGAATGAAACCAAAAACTATAAACTAATAAAAGGGTTACAACAGCACTTGATAAGTGCTGCAGTAGGCTGAAATGAACTGTTTTAAAATGTAATTGAATACCATAGCAGTTCTATTTAAATGTTGTCTTTTCTGACTGCGCCATTTCAAATGAACTTAAATATTACAATAGTTTTATTTAAATGTCGTCTTTTTCTGAAATAAATTGTTTCAAATATAACTTGCAACAGCATTTTCTAAATGCTGTGAAAGGCTGAAATTTTCAATGTTTATGGTTTTTAAGTGAATAAATGAGCTCAGAAAAGGCTAATTTTTGGGATTGAATATTTGATTTGTAAGTATAATGATTTCACTTTTTAATGGTTTAAATGAATGATTTTAATTCGAAATTATAAATCATTTGAAATTTATAACCACGGGTATACTTCTCTGTATGTCGTTTGATTTCCTAGTGACCGTTTGATGCACACCTTCAATTTGATAGTGTGACTGGAGGTGAGCGATTACTGCAGCTCTTGGCTACCCTAGTCACAGTTACACTGTTAGTTGCATGGTTTACTTTAATATGGACATTTCTGTGATAGTGTTTATTTCTATTTAATTGATGGTTTAATGGATCCTTAAAGGATGGGTGATCCCAAGCATCCTTTAAGTCATTATGCATTGCTATTACAGTTCACTTGAGTTGGCTTACATTGTATAACTATGTATGTCCTGACTCGAGTGTTTTGTGTTTTACTTTACGCTCGGGTCAGCCTGGGAGTCACAGCTTTGGATTCACCTTTTGGACCTAGAGATTTGTTGGAGCTTATCTGACCATCTATTAGTCTATTTCTGATTCAGCTGTTTCCTATTCTGTATTGCTTCTACATTAGTGATTCATGTATCCAGACCTATATTGTATCCATTTTTAAACTTTGATATTTTATATATGTTTTGAGAGTACGTAGATAGTAGCTTCAAAACTACTATGGTATTTTTTCCGCTGCGAGTTATTATAATATTTCTATGTCTGTGATTCTGTGTTTGATTTTATTTGCCCCAAAATTTATTACAATCTGCTATTTCGAATTATTCAAGTCCGACATGTGATAATTTTTGTTGATTTGAATAGTCCAAAATAGTCGACTGTTACATTTGGTATTAGAACTTTGGTTTTAGGCAAACCTTAGCCTGAGGAGCAAAAACTCATTAGAGATAGGGTAGAAATACCCTAGAATGAGTGAAATCAATCTCAGAATCATTTACTTGTGAGAGAACGTACTTTCGAAGTATAAAATGATTACCAAATGATTTTAAAGGATTTTTAAAGATTATTTTGGAATAAATTTTATTTCAAAAGCAAAGTTTTCTAAACTTCATCCTTTTTGCATCCACCTTGTTAGTAAATCTCTTCAGTTAGGAGTCGCTAGAATTTGGAACTTCTACCTTGTTTGATTCGAATGCTTTGTTGATAGGATGCTATTTGAGTATGGCAAAATCGAAAGAGCGGAAAGCAGCTCGTAGAGAACGAAGAGCCTAGCCTGTAAGGAACGGGAGGAAGTGATCAAGAGGGGGGAAAAGCTGTGGAAGGAAAGGGCAGGACCGGGTCCTTATGACCATGTCGTTTGTTATCGGTGTCATGAGAAGGGATACTATGCATCCATGTGTAGGAAGAGAGATGGGGGAAATGGATGGAAGGCAAGTGTTTTCGGTCCAAGATTTTCTGTTTTAAAGCCGGGAGAGGGGACACTTTCCAAACCGCTGCTAGAAGGTGAAGAAAGTGAAATCTGCAGCCACTGCATCAATCAGCCTATCAACTATTTGCTACCACAGTAGGAGGGCTGGGCATATAGCCAGAGATTGTCCTGTGAGACAGAGCGGGAAGGAAGCTGTGTACCCGCAGTTCGAGAAGGAAGATGGGAGTGTAGTGCACTTATGCCAGAAATGTAGAAGTTAGGGGCACTTTGAGGGGGAGTGTTCTGGACCTGTTGAAGTACCACCCGAAGGATTAATACTGATGCTTTGTTTATATAAGAGTGTTATTCTGTGGATCTGTTTGTTATCTGTATTATGTTAAGTTGCATTAAGTGAACTATATTGTATCTTTTGCTTAGTTGAAGTTGTCAAACTAAAGATATTTATGCTCCTGTTCTTCGTATGATATGAATTTGAGTCTTTCTAAATAATGAATATAAACTCTTTTGTATTAACATAAGTTATATATCTCCAATCTTGGTTAGGATTCTTTTGATTAGGCTTCCTCTAAATTTGAGTCTCTATTCTATTTTGAAATCCATCCTTGAATCATCCCTTGGAAAAATTGTGGTTGATTGTATTTTTAGGTTATGTACACATCGAAGTTATTATTTTGATAAGGATGACTATAATTTTATGTAAAAATGAAATGTTTTCTATAAGGATTATATACCATTTAAAATGAGAATTTGATATTTCGACAGGATTTTAAATTTTGAAATTCTATAAGAAATAGTTCATATAAAATGATTTATAACTGAAGGTTTTGAATGGGAACTTGAGTGATTGAACTCCGGCATTTTTAAATTGGTTTAAGGTTTTGAAAATATATAATAATATGATTTGAAATTATTTTGCCAAATAAGAAATGTTTCAAATGATTTTAATGAGTTTCAAATGATTTTGAAGAAATTTCAAAAGAAGTTTCGAGAAAATAAAAGTCCAGAACCCACTTATGTCGCTGGAAAATAATTCCAATGATGAATGCATGCATCATCGACATTGGTTTTCGAGTTTCTGAGTGGGGGAGAGGCCACTCTAATAGCTTTGCTATGCGAGGGATTTTATGAAACCAATTTTGATTTCAAAAACCGAAGTGTAATTTAATTTTCAGAAAGATATATGCATATATATATATGACATAGTTTTGAAATGAGCCGGTGTTCAGTTCTTGAGTTTCGAATTTGATTGATATAACCCTATCTTTTGGAATTAATTTACTGATTTGTTGGTGATTTCCAACTCTTGGATTGAAAATATGATTTCTTCGACTATTTTGAAGGCTCGATCACTTCCAAATCAAGGTTAACTTTTTGAAGCTAAGTAATTTTGAAAGGATTAAGGTATTTGATAAAGAATAAGTTTAGTTTTGTATGATTACATATTAAACTGTAAAGTAATATGATTTATATAAGTTTGAAACCTTTTGTTGAGTAAAATAAATAAGACTATTTTGAATTATACTAGTATGAAATATAGATTTGAAATGTTTTGAATAAAGTGTGTATATATAGAATAATAATCTTTCCAATGGTAAATTAGTTTTTTCAATAGAAATGAATAGTTGAAGGTTTTAAAAGGGATGGTTTTAAACTCAGTAACCATTTTGGATATAGTTGATTTTGGGAAAATATTTTGATTCGAAAATAGATTGGAATTTAAAACCCAATATTTATATGATGATTTTTGGAAATGAATTTGTTTGATAGAAATTATATTGATTTGTAAATTTGGATTATTTTCTAAACCTATTATTTTTGGAAACTTTGAAACTGAAGATATTCAATTTGGAAGAAATGATTTGGTGAAATCATATATGATTTTGAAACTAAATTGATATTGAAATAAATTGAAATTTGAGAACCATGTGTTACTAAATACTTGATTTGGAAGTTATCGAACTTATATAAAATGGATTTGTATAAGTATGAAGTTGATTTGAAAACTATCGATTTGAATGGTACTCAATTTGAAAAGAGAAATCTTATATAATCAAAGTCTATATAAGAGTGATTTGATATACTATTGATTTTGGAAAGTATTTGATTTGAAAGTGAAATCGTATATATAATGGACTTTATATAAGTATGATATTTGAAAGTGATTTGAAAGGTACTATATGATGCATATTTTTGAAGTAAAGATATGAAAAGTGCCTTCTACTTGATATCTGCTTTATGGCCACTTTTTGGATGCATTCTATCGATATTAGTCTCTCTGATTTTGGTTTTCCGGATGTGATACTCGAGTGTCCTATCATGGCGTAACCCATGGTCTTTTGAGCGCGACTGCATAGCGTAATTCGCAGGGGCTAGAGCCTATGGGTATGGATATTTCCTGGCGGATCTAGGCGTAACCATTGTGTATTTGTGATCTATTTGGTCGCTTGGTAGCATAATCAACAGGGGCTGCGAGAGCCTACGGGTACGGATGTTTCCTGGGGGATCCAGGCGTAAACATTGTGTATCTGCGGTACTACTAGTCTTCATGGCATAATCGCAGGGTTGCGGTAGCCAGCCTATGGGTACAGATGTTTTCAAGGGGATCCAGGCGTAACCATTATGTATCCGCGATCCATGATCGATGTGTATTAGTTGTTTTGTTTGGATTGTACTTTCCATATCTGTTTTTAAAAGTTTTTCCACTATTTTCACTGGGTGTTGAAACAAGTCTACCAAGTACCTAGAGAATTCTAGCTTTTGCGCCTGATCAATGCATAGCCGGAGTCTGTAGGAACAAGGATAAACTTGTTGAGACATCGAGTTATAAGTATTTTGATAAGGTATTATATAAAGGATATTTTGATCACTTATTTTATGATTCTAAATAATTTAAAATGTTTTAATTATTATTACTTCGAACTAACAAATTTGAAAATGACTATTCGCCATATTATAAAATGTTTAAAATGTTATAAATATTAAAATTCAAATTGAAATTTATATAGCTTTAAAATAATGTTACCCTTATCTTATTTTTGTTTCAAACTATCTTTTGGTTGTCCTTATTTCCTTTATCTTGCTACAGAATGGGGAGGCTATTGCTTATACCAGTCTGTTTAGAAATCTTTTCCATAATCTTTGGTACACATTTTGAATCTAAAACTCCTGCCATCCACAGACCATCGGTCAAACGAAAAGTGAGAATTAGATTCTAAAGGACCTTTTTCATGCTTGTGTTCTTAATTCTGGAGGATAGTGGGAAGATCATCTCCACCTTGATAAACTTACTTGATAACAACAGTTATCAGGTATAATTTCAATCTTCTTGTCATCTTGTTTTAATCCTATTTTATTCTATCTTTTTCTGTGCTTTCTTGTACCTCATTCCTTTTCGGGGACGAAAAGTTTTGAGTGGGGGAGAGTGTAACAATCATGTATTTCGTGATTATTTTAATTGTACATTTTAATTATTTTAATTTGAATTTCTGATTTAAAAACTTTATTTTATTTATTAAAATGGATAAATTTTTGTTATATTAAATATAAATTTTGATTTTTTTTGAATTATATGTCTAAACTTGAATTAATAGAATCTTTTCCAGAAAATGTGAATTTTGGTCAATATGGTCAAACTTTGACTTTTAAAATTAAAATTTAATTACTTTAATTTTGAATTTTATCTTTTATTATGAAAGTAAATAAAATTTCAAGAATACCGCTTTTTGTTTCGTTGAAATCTGATTTATATTATGAAAATTATGCTTTTTACAATATTGTGTGTAAATTGTTTTATTTAACAAAGTTATCTATCTTAATTGATATAAATAATATTTTGTTTGTCAAATCATGTTATAATTTGTGTATATATGTTTAATATGACATGTATGTATATATTTTATTTTAAAAACATTTGAAAAGTGTAGTTATAATATTTCAAAGTTAACTGTATTTTTTTTTGTAAAATTTTAAGTCTAGTTTCAATTTAATAAACTATTTCTTTAATTCTTTTTCTATTTTTCATAAATTACTTATTTATTTCCAGTCTATTTTACTTTGTTTTCACTTTCTAATTCATTTATAAAATTACATTTTTTTTATTTGATATAAAGAAATGGTAAATTGAAGAGGCAAAAACTCTTCATTTTCTTTTGACTTTTCAAATGCTTGCCTTCTCGCCTTCTTTGTCAGTTACCTTCTCTACTCATAGTCGTGAGTTTCTATTGAATTTCACGTAAGAAAAAAATCTTTTTCATTTCATTTTCACAGCATTTCAGATCTGAGAATTTTTGGTAATGGCTACTTCTTCTTTTTTTTCCTACTTTTCCACTTCTTTTATTAATTTTCCATTGAATTTTTGCCATTCTTTCCTCCTAGCAATGCTCGTCCATAGCCCCTCCACCACCTCCACGACCAGCACCACCACCATCCACGGCCACATCACCCTCCTCTCCACTTGTCTTGCCCAAGCCGTGACCACCCCTTGTTGCAAACTCCACAAAAATTGCAAAACAACCATTAATTCATGCATAACCTAGCCCTATAGATCACCACCCCTTCATTTTCCACCTTTGCCACCCCTTAGCCGCCGCCACCAGTCCCTTCACTACCTCTGGCCGCCACTCCAACCAACACCTGACCTGCACATGCCATGGCCGAGCCATAGACCCCTTGGCCGGACCATAACTCCACTTTAGTGCCTTGCCTCTTTTGTATTCATGTTGTGTAACTCCTCTACACTTTCTAGTCCATGTAGCCGTGCCAAACCAGACCCAAACTCGAGCCTATGTCCAGCCATGGCCGAACCACATGAACCCTAGGCCAAACACTTGAAGGTTAGAAGCATGGCCAAAGCATTTGTTCATTGATTGTTTTAATTTCTAATTGTTTCTATACATAGTTTGGTGTTGAATATAGATTTAGTTTGTCCTGTTTTATGGGTTGTTACAAGATCAATAGCTTGGTTCTCTTCCTACTTGAATATGTAGTCGTGTCATCGTGCTTTTTGGAATTCGTTTGTGTTGTTTGTTTTGCAAACTCCAACATAAAAAGGTGAGTAATCACATCTAACATTTATACTTATATGACTGTGAATCGATAGCAAGTAAAGTGTGGAAATTATTACATCGTGTTATAACTGCCTTTGTTATAAATTTTATGATGTTAATCCTGTTTATTTATCTATCATATCATCTGATACTGCTATATGTTGTTATGCAGTTCATTTTATTTTGATCATCACTGCAAGTTCCCTGTTAGTATAGAAATCACTATAGGTTGAAATGATACATACCCGAACGGACTTTAGAATAGGAAAAAATCGTTATGGACTGAAATGATAGGCCTGAACGATTTTTATTTATTTTATTTTAACTTGGGGTTGCGGGTTTGAAATGATAGAACTCGGATTTTTCTTTGTAAACTGCGGATTGAAATGATATATATCTGTATCACTTGACCTAGGTTAGAAAACTATATATAGACTCGTGGTTAATTTTAAAGTGTTTTTGAATATTTTTAAGTATTTTAAAAATGTAAATTTATTATTATTTTATTTAATAGAATTTTAAAAATGTTTTAAATAAAGAATTTAGGATATTTCTATAAGTTAAAAATGCTAAATAAATGGATGGTTAAATTGAATTTTTGAAATATAACTTAAGTTTGAAAATATGGGTTTTGGCTTTTAAAATGACATTTAAGTTATATAAAAAAAATGGAAATTTAGTTATATTTGGAATATGGTAATAAAAATTTAAGTGTTAAGAAATTGTTAAAATGTGAAGAATAGAAAATTATACACTTGAATTTGTCAAGTGAATTATTGAAAATTTGATTTTATTTATATGAAATTTACTTTACGAAAATCATAAGTTAAAAGGTATTTTAATGAACATTTCTGAGTGTTAAAATATGATTTTTATAATGTTTAAAGGGTTAAAATCAAAGTGTATTTGTTGCTGGAAATACATTGAAAATGTAGAAATTTAATAACAGTACTTTAGAAATGCTATCATTGCTGTAGTTAACTTAAAATTCGAAGTAAATGATATTACAGCACTTTGTAAGTGCCGTGGTTAATACAAATGAACTATAGCTATATTTTAACTAAGGCATATTACGGCAATTGGTAAGTGTTGTTGTTGCTGAATGAAACCAAAAACTTTGAACTAATAAAAGGGCTAAAACAGCACTTGATAGGTGCTACAGTAGGCTGGAATGAACTGTTTTTAAATGTAATTGAATACTACAGCGGTTCTATTTAAATGCTGTCTTTTCCAACTGAACCATTTCAAATGAACTTAAATATTACAGCAGTTTTATTTAAATGTTGTCTTTGGCTGAAATGAATTGTTTCAAGTATAACTTACTACAGCATTTTCAAAATGCTGTGGAAGGCTGAAATTTTCAATGTTTATGGTTTTTAAGTGAATAAATGAGCTCAAAAAAGGCCAAATTTTTAGGAATTGAATATTTAATTTGTAGGTATAATGACTTCACTTTTTAAAGGTTTTAATGAATGATTTTAATTCGAAATTATAAGTCATTTGAAATTAATAACCACGGGTATACTTATCTGTATGTCGTTTGATTTCCTAGTGATCGTTTGATGCACACCTTCAATTTGATAGTGTGACTAGAGGTGAGCGATTACTGCAGCTCTGCACTACCCTAGTCACATTTACACTTTTAGTTGCATGGTTTACTTTAATATGGAAATTTCTATGATAGCTTTATTTCTATTTAATTGATGGTTTAATGGATCCTTAAAGGATGAGCGATCCCAAGCATCCTCTAAGTTATTATGCATTGCTATTATAGTTCACTTGAGTTGGTTTACATTGTATAAGTATGTATGTACTGACTCGAGTGATTTATGTTTTACTTTATGCTTGGGTCATCTTGGGAGTCGCAGCTTTGGATTCACCTTCTGGAGCTAGAGATTTGTTGGAGCTTATCTGACCATCTATTAGTCTATTTCTGATCTAGCTATTTCCTATTCGATATTGCTTCTGCATTAGTGATTCATGTATCTACACTTATATTGTATTCATTCTTAAACTATGATACATTTGTATATGTTTTGAGAGTATGTAGATAGTAGCTTCATGAACTACTATGCATTTTTTCCGCTGCGAGTTATTTTGATATTTCTGTGTCTGTGATTCTGTGTTTGATTTTATTTACTCCAAAATTTATTACAATCTGCTATTTTGAATTATTCAGGTCTAACATGTGAGAATTATTGTCGATTTGAATAGTACAAAATAGTGGGCCGTTACGTAATACATAAGCTATATCGATGAATGTTAGATATAAAAATATTATATATATATCTATATATATATATATTTAACAAATTTTTGTTGTATTCAAATTGATCAATTTATATTATTATTTGTTTAAGTCTAAGTAGGCATGGTTGTTGTATATATGGGTGTATATATATATATATAAGTGTTATTATGTTGTATATGTCAGGTTTGGTATAACCTAGCTGTACATATGCTAGTTATATATAAATTATATAGTTAGTATATATTTTAATAGGTCAAGTCTGCATTCTTTAAAGCCACATACATATACCTGTAACTTAGTCTGCATATATTTGAGAACTACTGCCTTCGTACTTTAAAACAAAACTATTTTATATAATATATTAATTTGTATGTGATCTATTTGTATATAAGGGCATTTGGTTGTATATATTTATTTTATAACAATATTATATATGATAGTGTATAAGTTTATACGGCTTAGTTTATACGCACTGTTTATTGTTGAACCAATTGTTATAATACAAAAGCCGTGTAATATATATCGTTATATATATATAATTATATTATAGAAAGGTATACAATATTTTTTTACTGTTATATATATGTCGTTTTGTATTTGCAGACACATCAAAGATTTGCAGCTGGGAGTTGTGTGTGTATATATATATATTTAGATTATTTATATACATAAATACTTTACAGTATAGTAAATGCGTTTTAACGTATGTATTATATACAAATCCATGGTTTACAATGTATCTTAAAAAGCAGATTACAATTACTTGTTTAAACGATTTTTTTTTAAGTTAGTTATATATGTGTGTTATGATTCTGTTTATATTTTTTCCCTTTTACATCAGTTTATGAAATAGTTACATATATCTAAGTATGCGTTGAAGGACTTGAACTATTGTAGAGTTTCAGAGATATGTATATAAGTTTGTTAATATATACTGTTATTAATGGTGTACGTTATAATTATATATATAGTAGCTATTTGTTTATATATAATATATATGTATAGATTATAGGATGGTTGTGATATTGGGGTTTTGTTTTTTTAAAATGTGTCTTATAATAGATACTAATTTCAATTTATATGCATGTATATATATTAGGATTCTATTTAATCGGTAAGTTCTAATATATAAAGTAATAGTTTCTATGTATTGGAATAAAGCAAAGTTATTTGATTTTAAATCTAATATATATCATGACTTTGTAGCTTACGTATATAAGCTTATTTATGTATTAAATATTGATTTTTGAAATTTTATTGTATTTTTAGTGTATTTGTCTTAAATTAAAATATTGAAAATACATATATATAATATAATAATAATGTATGTATTTTGTTTATATCAAAACTAATTCGTTTTGTTCATCGATACCTGTTATCAGTTTTGCTAGTCAAATTTGTGCCGATCTTGCCTTGCTTTGGAAATCGTCATTGGGATTGGTCAATTTCGCAATTCAAATCGTTGCCTGTTGTGTTTTCTATCTTTTCTCTAGCCCCGAAAGGTGAGCAATCACTCACGATTAACTTTCTTATATTTATTAAATTTGATTTCAATTGAAACGACAATTGAAATATGCTATTGTTAGTTATTTACATTGTTAAATATGCTATTATCTGCATCTGTTCACTTGTGACATCTAACACCATTATCTATTATTTGTATTGATGATATATGCATGTTATATTATTATCATATCTGTTATTATTCTACAAGTTCTCTATTAGTATAGAATTTCCTATGGGTTGAAATGATACATACCCAAACGGTCTGTAGGAAAATCGTTATGGGTTAAAATGGTAAACCCAAGCGATTTTCATTGAATTTTAATTTTCGATTGCGGGTTGAAATGATATATATCCATACATACTTTAAATTATGGATTGAAATGATAAATATCCGCATCACTTGACCATAGGATAGAAAATTATATATAGACACCGCTGGTCTATATATAAATATTTTGAAACTGATTTCTATGGTTTTAAATGGAAATACATGTGGTTTTATTTAATATTGAAAATATTTTGAATATAAATAAGTTTTAGCATAATGTAGATTTAACAATAAGCTTTAATTTAATAAATTTTGATTTAATATGTTTAAGTATGTATTAAAACATTATTTTTAAAATAGATTTCTTATAATAATTTTATAAGTTAAGGTTGGGAAGATAAATTTGAAATTTATTTGAAATTGTATTTAATTAAGAATTTTAATTAATTAAAATCAATTTGAAACTTATTGAATTGAGATTTGAAAATATGATTTTATAACTTAATTTGGTTTAAGGTGATTAAATGAATACTGCAAGATTAAATAAATTGAAGGAAATATTTAGTAAAATGTAATTTAAGATTATTTACATGATATTGAATTTATTAAGCGAAATTTCAAGACTAAATAATAATGAAGTTAAATCAAGATCTATATGAAATTGTTAAATTTAGTTCGAAAATGTTGAATATTAAAAGCTTTGAAATATATTGAAATATATGTGGTCTATTTTGTGGTTCAAATCTGTATTTGAAATCGATATAATTTGAAATGGTTTATTTAGAAACTGAATTGAATTGAAACTTGATGAATTGAGATTGAATTAAATTTTAAATTTGGAATTCGAGTTATTGAATCGATTTGTGAAATTTAAGGAAATTATAAATATTTTAATTTAAAAGTGCTATAATTTGGATATTGTACTGATATGGTTTTGAAATGGAAATGATACTTTGGATTTTGAAGTATAAATTATTTGGAATGACCATAGTGTTATATTGACGTTGGGTTGTTAATAGCATATATTTCTACATAATAGATAGTTCCATGGATCCTTAGAGGATGGATATCCCAAACATCCTTAAAGTTACTTGTATTTCAGTTGATATTTCACTTGATTTGAATTTATTTATATTAGAATGTTAATCCTGACTCGAGTGTTTTGTGTTTTTCTTTACGCTCGGGTCAGACTGAGTGTCACAGTATTTGAGACTCACCTTTGGAGTCGGAGCTTCGTTTGGAGATCCATCCATCTATCCAGCTTTATGTTATTCAGTTGGCTCCATTGATATATTCAAATACTGTATTGATTATGGTATTCGAGACTTCTGTTGTAGCTTGTCTAATTCAGTTATATATATAGTAGCTTCATGAACTACTATTCATTTTTTTCCGCTGCTTATTGTTATATTACTCTGTGTTCGTGATTCTGCGATTTATTTATTTGCTGCATATGTTGAGTTTTGCCAAATATAAATTAACAATCTGGTATTTTGAGCAATTCAAATCCGGCATGTGTGGATGAATGTTGAAAATATCAGGATGTTACAGTTGGTATCAGAGTTTTGGTTTTCTGGTAAAACTCAACATATAAGGTAAATTTAATTACGGGATCACTTTCGTCCGGGATTGAATCTCTTCCTCTATGACTCAGTTTCCTTTGATTTTGGAACGTGTTCCCTAGTTCCAAAATCTATTCCTATATTCCCCTATCCAAATTCTTTTGATTTTGGAGCATCCAATAGCTCCACTGAACTATTTGTAAAGGGGTGAACTCCTTTACAACAGCATTGAGTCACCGAATATTCCTGTATCCTCGGTTTAGATGTTGCTATTTCTTGTTATACCCTATTGTTCTCTAGTAGACGACTAGGGTAAATTCTCTTCTGACTGAATGTCGATTTTCCTCAGAATTCTGCATCGATCTTAATCTTGAAGTCACAGTTGACCCGGTTAAGGTCACCCGCGATTAATATAAGGCTATCCGTCTTCGTATTTTGTTATTTAATTATCATATCTTCCTACCGAGTCTGTTTTCGTGATTTGAGTCCTCTTCGATGAGGATTCCCTTAATTTTGAATCTCATATGGCGTTTCATACTGCGAAATTGATTTTGAAATTTTTTTGATTCTTGTATAATATGGACTTTATATAAGTACAAGTGACATTGAAACTGAAATTTTGGAAGGTATTCGATTTGAAGAGATAAATCTTATATATAATGGAATTCATATAAAAATGATTTGATATATTCGAAATTATTGATTTTGGAAAGTACTTTACTGAAAATTAAATCTTATATACAATGGAATTTATATAAGTTTAATTTTTAAGGCTATGATTTGAAAGGGTACTTTATATGATTATTATATTTTGAACTAAGAGGTATGGGGAAGTACCCTCCGTGAAGAAGTATAATATGAAATGCTTCGACCCAGATAGACTGGGGGAATCCAGGAATGGATTCGGCTGATAAACCCTAATGGACTTGGATGAATTCAGAAATGGATTCGAACTGATGTGGTTGTCCGGACTTAAACTCACGAGTTCCTCGATTTTTTTAGGGTAGATGGTTCTTTAGTTTACCCAATGGAGGCATTTTCGATCCTAGGATCTGTTGTTTATGGATCTTCCAGGAAGAAAGTGCATCCATTGCGTAAATCATTGAATGAGTAGCGTACCATTGCGGCAGGGGTTGATGGTCCCTTTTTTACAAACTGGCTACGATATTTTTCTGGAATCCGGAAGGTGGAAGGATCTTCTGAAAAATTTTGTGTCTATTGCGTAAATACTGGATCAGCAGTGGGACACTGCTATCGTATTATCATCATTTGACATTGGATTTTAAGTGGTACTTCTCATACCCATTTTTAAGTATTTTTCACTGGATGTTGAGACATGTCTACTAAGTACTTGGAGATTTCTAGTCTTACGCCTGATCAACATACGACCAGAGTCTGCAAGAACGAGGATAATCCTGTTAAGACATCGAGTTATAAAAGTATTTTGATAAAGTATTATATAAAGGACATTTTGATCATTTTTCTTTCTAAATAATTTGAATGTTCAAAATATCATTTATTTATATACTACATAGTTTAATAGGAAATTATTAGTGTTGCAAAATTTTTAGAAGTTATTAATTAAATAAAAACAAATTTAAAGTAAATTATTATTGATTTATTAATAATGTTGAAAAGTATCTTGAGATAAAATTAATAAATTTATGAATTATGGATTAATGTTATCAATAGCTTCTTTGTAAATATAGGTAATAATGTAAATAATTGTTTTCAAATAGTTTACATATATTTATAAAGGTGTTATTTAAAAATTTAAATGGCATTTATAAATGAAGCAAGAAATTTTATAAATGAGTTTTGAAAAGTATTAAAGTAGTAAAGATAATTGATTTGCACATGAAGCTTTCAAATGAATATTTCAAGTAAAATTTACATAAGTTTTTTAAATGTATAATTTAAAGATATTAAATAAAAAAAAGTTGATTTGCGAAGTTTATTTATAGTAATATACTTGAAAAATAAATTTGAATCTCTATTTTTGAAATATAGTTTGGAATATTTACTTGATTTCGAAGTACTAATAGTAAATTTATTGGTTGAAATTTTGCATTAAACCATAATAAATGTTTTCCGTGATTTGAATATTCATTTTAGACAAGTAAATTTATTCTTTGAATAGAAATTTAGTATAAGATTTAAAGTATACTATTAGTTTCAGTTTAATAATCTCGAGTTTATACTTGTTTTATGGATTTAAGGAACTTTATTTTAAAGCTTATTATAATGTTTCAGTATAAATTTCTAACATTGTTTTAGACTTTTGAGAAATCTTTGCATAATGTTATGAGGATCTTTCAAATATATCTTATATTTTACTAAGTGAATGGAAATCAATTTAAAGATAAAGGAAAATTTAATATGATTTGAATTGAAAGTTTGAACTAATAAATTTTGGATGACTATTTATTTATTTAATAAAATGGATTAAATCAAATTATTGAATATTAATTTATTTAAACTGAAATTTATTTGGTTTTAATTAATTGTTTTACTTTGTTGTTCAATCTATATTTTTCTAGTTGTTTCTATTCTCCCGCCTCCTTCCTTTTCGGGGACGAAAAGTTTTGAGTGAGGGAGTGTGTAACGATCCGCAAATTTTATTGATTTTGATAACGTAATTAATTGAATTTTTGTGAAACTTAAAATTATTGAATTTTGAAATAAAATTTAATATTTAGAATACGTCTACGTAAACATAGAAAATGGTAAATTTTCATCACAAAATATACAAGATTATTTTCTTGTGTATTATTTAATTTAAATCAGTTAATATTTGATAATACCAAAATATTTTCCAAACCTGAATATTTTTATGCAATAAGTTTGTAAATAATATTCTAAGTGAGACGTCGTATTTCATTTCGCTAAATTTTGACCGCTATTACTCCGTTTATCTTACTTCTGACGGATTTGTAGCATTTTGGTACCGGTTATCGACTTTTGATAGGATGATCGTACCACTGATATCTGTATACCATTTTGATCGTCTCGTCATGCTGATCTCTACGTTATATTCAATTCTATGTTTCGAAGTCCGCTACGTGGTGAAATTTGCAAAAAACGGTTTCATATCGGTTTCGGTTTTAAAACTTTTGGGTTTTCTATGTCTATTCAGTCAGTTTCCACCATGCTAAAAAAAGAATAGCCTGTTGCTTTTATTGTTTCAAGAAATAATCAATTGACTTTTGTTATTCGTATGGTATCAACCTATATTAGCATTCATTCATACTTCTCTGTCCATTCATATCTTCCTCTCATTTTCTTTTTCTCTCATCTCCTGTACTTCCCCACCATTTCATGAAGTTTCCTCCTGTGACTCACGTGATGTTTCTGACCTTCGTTCAACTCTACATTGCCGCCTTATTTTCTCCACCTCCCTCCAATCGAACGTGGCCCACTACCATAACGCAGCCATCACTTCGACCATCCACCTGTCCTGCTCTCTGACCGCCTCTTCCACTATACCCTTCGCCTTGCCACACCCCGCCTACCATCATCCTCTGCCATGAGTACGAGGTTGCTGACCACCATCTCCATGTTTCCCATTGGCAGCCTCTAACCCATCATAGTCGAGCGACCCGGCTCCTCCTTCGACCCGTCCATCTTCCCTGTCATATTCACGCAGAAGCCTCTTTCACATATCGGTTCCACCTCTTCAACTTCTCAGGTCTGCTTATACATATATGTGTTTTATATTCGCATATATATAGTTAATTATATACATATATATATATATATATATCATGTATATATTAATTTAGCATGCAATCCTCTTCTTGTGTATAATAATATGGATTTGAATTATTGTTTAGGTATATATATCCTATTTTATAATATATGAAATATTAGATATGGTGTAATATATATATATATATATATATATATATATTTACATGTTGCGCAAGCTGTATTTGATTATAATACATAAGCTATGTAAATGAATGTTACATATAAAAATATTTTATATATGTATATTTAACAAATTTTGGTTGTATTCAAATTGATCAATTTATATTATAATTTGTTAAATTTTAAGTAGGCATGGCTGTTGTATACATGGGTATACATATAAGTGTTATTATGTTGTATATGTCAGGTTTGGTATAACTGGCAGTACATATGCTAGTTATGTATAGATTATATAGTTAGTGTGTGTATATATATAGGCCAAGTCTGCATTCTTTAAAGCCACATACATATGTCTGTAATTCAGTCTACATATATTTGAGAACTATTGCCTTCATAATTTAAAAAAAATATTTTATATAGTATATTAATTCGTATATGATCTGTTTGTATATAAGGGCATTTGGTTGTGTATATTTATTTTATAACAGTATTATATATGATAGCGTGTAAGTTTATACAGTTTAGTTTATAAGCATTGCTTATTGCTGAACTAATTTTTATAATACAAAAGCCATGTAATATATATCTTATAGTATCTATATATATATATATATTATAGAAAGGTATACAATATGTTTTACTGTTATATATATGTCGTTTTGTATTTGCAGACACTTTAAAGATTTGCAGCTCTAAGTTATATAGATATTTAGTTTATTTATATACATAAATACTTTACAGTTTAGTATATGCGTTTAAACGTATGTATTATATACAAATCCGTGGTTTACAATGTATCTTATAAAATAGATTATAATTACTTGTTTAAACAATGTTATTTTTCAGTTAGTTATATATGTGTGTTATGATTTGGTTTATATTTTTTCCCTTTTACGTCAGTTTATGAAATAGTTATATATATCTAAGTATGCTTTGAAGGACTTGTACTGTTGTAGAGTTTCAGAGATATGTATACAAGTTTGTTTATATATATTGTTATTAATGATGTACGTTACATTTATATATATAGCAGCTATTTGTTTATATATAATATGCACGTATATATGTATAGATTATAGGATAGTTGTGATATTGGGATTTTGTTTTTTAAATATGTCTTATAATAGATACTAATTTTAATTTATATGCACATACATATATATATATATATATATATATATATCAGGATTCTATTTAATCAGTAAATTCTAATATGTAAAGTGATAGTTTCTTTGTATTGGAATAAAGCAAAGTTATTTAATATTAAAATGTAATATATATTGTGACTTTGTAGCTTACTTATATAAGCTTATTTATGTATTAAATTTTGATTTTTGAAATTTTATAGCATTTTTAGTGCATTTTTCTTAAATTAATATATTGAAAAAACACATATATATAATATAATAATAATGTATATATTTTGTTTATATCAAAACTAATTCGTTTTGTTCATCGATGCCTGTTATCAGTTTTGCTCGTCAAGTTCGTTACAGTCTTGCCTTGCTTTGGAAATCGTCATTTGGATTGGTCAATTTCGCAATTCAAATCGTAGCCTATTGTGTTTTCTATCTTTTCTCTAGCCTCGAAAGATGAGTAATCACTACGATTAACTTTCTTATATTTATTAAATTTGATTTCAATTGAAACGAAAATTGAAATATACTGCTGTTAGTTTTTTACATTGTTTTATATGTTATTATCTATATTTGTTCACCTATGACATCTAACACTATTATCTATTATTTATATTGATGATATATGTCTTTTATATTATTTTCATATCTGTTATCACTCTGTGAGTTCCCTGTTAGTATAGAATTCCCTATGGGTTGAAATGATACATACCCAAATGATCTGTAGAATAAGGGAAAATCGTTATGGGTTGAAATGATAAACCTAAGCGATTCTCATTGAATTTAATTTGGGATTGCCGGTTGAAATGATATATACCCGTATATAATTTAAATTACGGATTAAAATGATAGATATCCGTGTCACTTGACCATAGAATAGAAAATTATATACAGACACCGTTGGTATATATATAAATATTTTGAAAATAATTTCTATGGTTTTAAAAGGAAATATATATGGTTTTATTTAATACTGAAAATATTTTATATATAAATAAGTTTTAATATAAAGTAGATTTAATAATAAGCTTTAATTTAATAAAGTTTGATTTAATTAATATATAATATGTTTAAGTATGTATTAAAAAATTATTTTAAAAATAGATTTCTTATAATAATTTTATAAGTTAAGGTTGGGAAGATAAATCTGAAATTTATTTGAAATAATTAAGAATTTTAATTAATTAAAATCAATTTGAAACTTATTGAATTGAGATTTGAAAATACGTTTTGATACCTTGATTTGGTTTAAGGTGATTAAATGAATACTTCAAGATTAAATAAAATGAAGGAAATATTTAGTAAAATGTAATTTAAGGTTATTTAAATGATATTGAATTTATTAAGTGAAATTTCAAACTCAATAATAATGAAGTTAAATCAAGATCTATTTGAAATTGTTAAATTTAGTTTAAAAATGTTGAATATTAAAAGCTTTGAAATATATTGAAATATAAATGGTTTATATTGTGGTTCAAATCTGTATTTGAAATCATATAATTTGAAATGGTTTATTTAGAAACTGAATTGAACTGAAACTTAATGAATTGAGATTGAATAAAATTTGAAATTTGGAATTCGATTTAATTTGAATCGATTTGTGAAATTTGAGGAAATTATAAATATTTTACTTTGAAAGTGCTATAATTTGGATATTGTATTGATTTGGTTTTGAAATGGAAATGATACTTTGGATTTTGAAGTATAAATTATTTGGAATGACCACGGTGTTATATTAACATTGGGTTGTTAATAGTGTATATTTCTACATAATAGATAGTTCGTGAATCCTTAGAGGATGGATCCAAACATCCTTTAAGTTACTTGTATTTCAATTGATATTTCAATTGAGTTGGATTTATTGATAATAGAATGTTAATCCTGACTCGGGTGTTTTGTGTTTTGCTTTACTTACAGGTGAGACTGAGTGTCACAGCATTTGAGACTCACTTTTGGACTTAGAGCTTTGTTTGAAGATCCATCTATCTATCCAGCTTTCGATTATTTAGTTGACTCCGCTAATATATTCAGATACTGTATTGATTATGGTATTCGATATTTCTTTGTACCTTGTTTAACTCTGTTATATATATAGTAGATTCATAAACTACTATTCATTTTTTCTGCTGCTTATTGTTATATTGCTCTGTGTTTGTGATTCTATGATTTATTTATTTGCTGTATATGTTGAGTTTTTTCAAATATAAATTAACAATCTGGTATTTTGAGCAATTCATATCCGGCATGTGTGGATGCGAATGGTTGAAAATATCAGTATGTCACATAAAAAAACGCATAAACTACTTATGCCCATCTACACTAAATAACCCAAGTAAGGCGTAAAAGCACTAAATTATTCATCTCGTGCACACTAATTTCTTATCACACAAACTAAACAAGTTATTATTCAATACTTACAGGATAATAACAGTAATTAACATTCAATAAACTATACTACACAATCAATAAGACAATATAAACAATTAAACTAACAAATTAACCCTAAATTAACAAATTCATGAAATTATAGTTTATGAATAATACCTAAAATAGAGAAGATTAAGGTTTTGGAGGAGATGAGATTCCAAATTGACGAAGAAGGAGGTGATTTCGACAGAATTTCGGGCGTTGAAGGTGGAGATGGAAATGGTACAAGAAGGGTTTTGGTGATTTTGGGAGGAGAGCTCAAATGTATCTATTTTGGCCTAGGGAAGAAGATAATTGCGAATTTCTAACGACTACCAACGGTCGCAAACAGCATTGTTCTAACGTCTTCTGACAGCTAATTATTTTTATTCGTAACAAAGCCCAAAATGTACTAGCCGTCGGAAGTATTCTGTCGACGTCCGTCGGTACATGTGGTTGGAATATATTATTGGTCTTGTAGTGTATGAATTATCCAGTTTTATAATTATGAAATAAAAGTGTATCATTTGAAATAATAAGGAATATGCTCAAAAGAAAGAGGTGTGCAAAATAGCGATGTTTTCATATTTTGCACTAATTCAATAACAACAGAAAGGATTGTTTCTTGTAAATTGTAACATAATATAAGTCCTCTTTTGGATGATTTATCGAAAATTACAGTATCAACGTTTCCCTTTGGGAAGATGTAAGTACAAAGCATTAAAATATAGAAATTCATAAGTATAAACCAAAATATGGTAAGTAAGGATAATTACAACAGTTTGTTATAAATCTAACATATGTGGATTAAAATAAGTTAGAAAATAAGCAATGACCAATGAAGCATAAGTTAAGCGATGAAATGAGTAGCTAAGAAGTTATAGTAATCAAACAAAGACATTAATGGTAGAAAAGAAAATAATATAATATACTTAAAAGGAGTAAGTGGAAGTCAAACAGTTAGAGATGTTTGATTTATTAAGTTATAAGTGGGCAGTAAATGATATTAAACAGTGTTAATGAAACAAGAAGTAAGTAATGTAAAAATAAATGAATATTAGCAGTTAAACATAGGAGGCATGGTAATTAAATAAAATTTATATAGTCTCAAGTATGCATTTATAACGAGTGTGAATTATCAAATCTCATCAATAAATTAAATTAATTAAAAATGATTTAGTCACTAGTATGGGTTGGAATGAGAGGTCAAAACTATTGCACAATAGAAGTCCGCCCACTTAAAGGTGCTACCTTCGGTTGTGTATACATTGTATTGTTGTGAGACATCTCCAACACTAGGCCCCGTAGAATTATATGCTCACGTATAGGTGAAGGTAATATACCAAAGTAGGGTACACAACAGTTTGAAGTGTCAAAGGGCTAAGTAGGGTCTGCTTCAATCCTTTTAGGGGTACATGTTAAGTCACCAAGTGGGCATTTCCTTGATTGTTTTAGGAAATCTAAATGGGACGGTGAGCTTAAGCTCGATGCTATATCAACAAGGTTAGTATCATATATATGAGGAGTAGGACTGTACACATAGGTCAAGAGTATCATCGTTTATGGATGTGGTCAGTAGAAAGAGTATGGTCACGCCTAAATAGGTTATACCTCCTACTACCATCGATCATATTTAGGACATGCACCGCCTCACAATTGTTAGTTAGTTTTCTAGTTTTTAAGAGGCAACTAGATAACCCTTAGTTGAGATCTTTTAAGCGAATAAGGTAGTCAAAGGAACTGAGTCTTCTATAATCCATGGAGCTGAGTCCATGATTAGTCCAAGGAATAGGGTCCTCAATACGAAGCGGTTAGATGAGTCTTTAAATAAAATTAGAATAAGTCTAAATAGTTGTAAAGCCATTATTAGGCACTAATGTAAAGATCCTCGGTACATAGACAATTTGGTCTAGATATAGAAGGTGGATACCTGCATAGATGTAGAGTTACGGATACTAGCGGGGAATGTATCATGGTCCAAAGGGTGTCTGAGGTACTTATACATATATACTACATATTTATATATATGTATGTGTGTGTGTGTATATGCATATGTAGCTATTATATACCTCGACTATGTGGGGTGTATTTCATGTGTATATGAAATCAAGACGACTAAGTTTAAAAAGTAGACATAACATGTAATAGTAGTATTAGGCATAAATTAGTGTTATGTATAAGGTATGTAATTACCAGTCACCAGAATGTTGTTTTGACCTCCTTCTCGTTACAACCACAAGATAAACTTAGAGGAATATGTGCCAATAAAAGGCGAGAATGGTGAAAGGACATATTTTTTGATGTATGCTCGGCATTGACAAGGGTATTAGATATTAGAGGTATTAATCTTAGTCAGTAGTTACATGTTTTATTATACTTTATTATTTCATTGTGAGTTTATATCGATAGTGCTTTGATATGCTTTTGTTAATTACAGGATACCAACATTAACGTTTACCCTAGTGGACTTGAGCTTTCGATTTAGCAAAAATTTAGGCCCATCAAGGTGTGGGTTGTTACGGAGTTAATGCGTTAATAGAAAAGAATTTGCAATGTGGATTTCATAAATAGTTATGGTAGGGGTTTATGTTATAACAAATATAGTTCATTAGGTAGAAAATGGGGAGACTGTTCAAAGTGATTTAGTGGGTGAGGATTGTGTAGTTCCAACTGATGTGGAGGGTAATTTAGTTGCAAGTATTTAGTGGAAGGGATGAACTCCAGCTTATTAGATTAGACCTTTATATGGACGTGGCAGTTCATGGTTCGTCGAACTTGGCTAAATTAATCAAAGTCTCTATTAATGAGGTGAATGTGGATATGGGCACATTGGGGTCGGGATCAAAGTGTTCAGGAAAGCGCAAGTCTCGGCTGAGAAGGTAAGTAAGGAGGAGTGCATTGTTGCATAATGGTTCCACTTCTTTGGCTACTAGAGTTGTCGGCTCTAGCTCGGGTTCAACTGTACGCTTAGGTAATGTCATTACCAACATCACTTCAACCCTATCGAACCCTAAAATATTATGAAGCAGAGCTTCATTAAGAACAATAGTGATAGCAAGGCTTTTCGAAAGAGTCGAAATGATGCTTCTATGGGTATTAAATGAATTATTGGCTTGTGAAGAGGCCGAAAGGGGTCAAGGTATCCCTTTCGCTTCAATTGATCCCTTTTGCAATAGTTGATTAAACACGTATTAAAGAGCTTCACATGTGTTAAAAATGCAAGTATCAAATAATAAGCCTCTACAACAATCGAAGCCTGATACCTTTCGCAAAAAACAACTATTTCGGTGGAAGCAACCTTCCGCAAGTTTAAAACAAGGCTTACAATAGCATTATAGAGGCTTCACAAGAGCTAAAAAAAAGGGCTCCACCATGGTTCAAAAGGAGGGCTTCGAAGGAATTGAAGTTGCTTAAGAAGAAATTAGATTGGTGTCGCAAGCGTCAAATACTTCTAAAAGAGATGAAAATAAGGGACTTCTTTAACAGTACCCCTTCCGCATATAACAAACCTTTCGAAATGATTGGTTTCACCGCTTTCTACCATTCCTCAGGATAAAATTCTACCAAAACTTTCTTTTCAAAAGTATGATTTTGCAAAGACTGGCCTTTTGAATCGGTTGTACCCTTCCAAAAGTATTTGAGAGATTTCATATATGTCAGTATTGCTTCTGCAAGCGTCAAAAGATGGGCATTAATCAAGGGGATTGCCTTCGAAAGCCACCTTCCGCAACCAACCAAGTAGATGTTTTCGAAGCAGTTGACCCTTCCATGGGGGTAACATCATCATTTACCATTCCATCGTCAATTTGCTTCCGCAACCACCAAAATAAAAGCTTTCGAAAGCATTATCACCTTTCATGAGTATTGTTTATATAACTTCTGCATATGTTGGGATACCCTTTCGTACTTATTCAAGACATCTACAGCAACACAAGTACTTCTTCTATACCTACCAATGGAGTTGAAGGCGTCCAGATCTTATGCAAATGCAACATTAGAGAGGCACTTAGGAGTCAACAGCGGCGGAAGGTCATAAAGGCATACTTTCGATTGAGTCGGAAGGACAGATGCGAAAGGGTCCAACCCGTGCTTATAAATAAGGCCTAGGGGTACTATTTGAGGGATCTGAATTCATTGCTTCTGTGCTTGTACTTTTTTGACTTTGTAAACACTAATTTCTAAATCAAAATGGGGATTTCACTTCATTTTAATACTTAAGCCCTTAGATTCATAAAAATTATCAATAAAGTAAATATATGGCACTTTCGAATGCATGGAATCTGATTCATTGCTTATATGTGATTTCATTTATGGAACACACACATCTATATCTTTCGAAGTGGTTCATTTCTAAGGAATAAGATCATTTCGACTTGGTTAATACCCACATTTCCTACTACGTTACAACCTTAGATTACACCAACCAATTTAAAATGGTTTCGAAGGGGCCATTCACTACTCTATCCTTACTTTGTAGTGTTAAAAAGATTTCTTGTTAACATTTTTGGCGCTAGAAAGAGGGTTCAAACCTGTTATATTGAATTACCAACACCACCTTTTCCCACCTTAATCTATTCTAAACCGTCCCTTGGCCACTACGATGAACGACGAATGGAAAAGATCACAACAAAGGTCTTCAAAACCACGAGTAGCAAGGACAACTCGTCAAATCAACAATGACTCTCGAAGTTATCAATACCAAGTGCTTAGGACGGAATCACTAAGGATTGTACATGAGAGAAAGAAAGTAGATTTATAGCATCAACCCATTTCATGTTGGGCCTACACCCATCTTTGCTTTGGGGAAACAAGATCTAAGGGTGATAATTTGTTTTCTCAGGTGAAGAAGGCCATTCAATTCTATCCTAAAGGAACTACATTGAAAAGAGGATAATGGTTGATTACTATACATTTGCTCAAAAATGGCATAAAGCAACAAGTATACCATTACCTCCATACGAGCTTCGAAAGGTTCTAAAAAGAAAATTGATCATCAAGGGTGAAGCTCCTGAATCAAGCAACAAAAGGTTTCGAAATCAACCCCAAAAGACAAGTTTCAAATCAAGACTCCCTAAAGA
Organism: Allium cepa; assembly: GCA_030765085.1. NCBI lineage: Eukaryota > Viridiplantae > Streptophyta > Magnoliopsida > Asparagales > Amaryllidaceae > Allium > Allium cepa. Next base: position 185,626,732 of record CM060937.1, on the reverse strand, counting down.
ATGCAACTTGACTACATTAACTGGAAACATCTACTTACTAACAAAAGAGGAATTCAATAACTGGCCATCTAAAAAGAAAAAGCCCAAGTACAAAAGAAATTGTAAGGACTTTATTGTCATTATCATGTGATGAATGGACACAAAACAAATCACTCTTGAAGGGATGGTCATCAACTTGTTCAGATAAGGAAAGATTAATAGATTTGTAAAGCAATCCTAGATAAATTAATTAAAGGCCAGTTCAAATAAGAAATCTACACGGTTGGGAGTAAGATTCTTCTTAAGATTGGAAACTATCTTAAACGGGTATAAGCCTTTTTCCATGCCAAGATACCCAGGTCAAAGCACCTCCTGGAGGGAGGTCAGAGTAATCGTTTATCCGCATCATACTATGGCCAGATTAAAGTATATGCAAGCCCTTGATCGCGCCACACTTTGGTCAGATTAAGGTGCTCCTTGAAGGCAAGATGGAGTATGCTCTTGAACGTTCCACGCTATGGCCAGTTTAAGGCACCGAATGGCCTTCGGTTCCACATATAAGGCCTGGTTGGAGTACCTCGCGAAAGAAGGATGGAGTAAGCCCTTGATTCTACCATGCCATGGCCTGGTCAAGGCACTAGACAAGCCTTCAGTCTTGCTCATAAGACCTAGCTGGCGCGCCTCATGGAGGAAGGTCGGGTACATCTTTGGGTCCTACTTGTGGATAAGCTAATCAATGCACCAGACAACAACAGATTAAGATGTCCAATCCTAAGGAGTGGCACAAAAAGCATTAACAATATGTGAAGCCTAAAAGATGGTGCATATTGAAAGAATCGGGTACTAGAACCAGAGAGATAACACAAAGCAAAAGATTTAAATAATCAAAGTCTAAAGAGTGGTGCAGAACAAAAGGCTCAGATAAGAATTTCTGTACTTCCATTATTCGAATAATGATTTCTAAACTTTCCTTCTTATTGCTAGGAACTGGTTTCTAATCTTCTATTATTTCTAGATGATAATTCCCGGATTACATTCATTATTAGATATGAATTTATAGCCTTCGGATAATTTCCAAAAGATGACTTCTGAACTTCACTTATCAATACCCGAATATGGGTTTCGGGTCTTCTATTATGAATTCATAGTCTTCCACTATATCCAAAAGATAATTTCTGGACTTCGCTTCTTAATAGCTGAATCTAGGTTTTAAGTCTTTTATTTTTTATTTCTAGACTTCACTCATGCCCAAATCTTGGTTTTAGGTCTTCTATTATTATGGATCTAATGGCTTTCTACTAACTTCTAGACGATAATTTCTAGATCTCTGTTACTAATGCCCAATCTGGGTCTTGGGTCTTACTACTAACATTTGTGCTACATATATTAATACCTGAGTCTGGGTTTTAGATTCTCTACTATTTTCAAATAAGGATTTTTGAATTCCTATTATTTGATCTCAAATTAGGATTCCTAGTTTTCTATGACTTATTTCTAGATAATGATTTTGGGCTATTATTATTAACAGAGAATTGTTCTTGGCCGTCTATCAGTTATTTGTAGAAGGGGGTTTCTAAACTTCTATTATTAATGCCAAATTGGAATTTCGGGCCCTATATTATTAATTCAGTAGTTTGGTTTCTGGTCTTGTATTAATATAACCAGAGTCGAATTTCTGGTCTTCTCACATTATTACCGAAGTTGGATCTTGGGACTTCAATTATTGTCAGACCAAAATTTCTAGACTTATGGAGGAGAGCTTTATGAAGAACGATTGTGATAGCAAGGCCTTACGAAAGAGTCAAAGTGATGCTTCTGCAAGTATTAAATGAATTATGGGCTTCTAAAGGGCTGGAATGGGGTCAAGGCTACCCTTTTGCTTCAGTTAATCCCTTCCCCAATTGTTAGTTTCGCATGCATTAAAGATCTTCGTTTGTGTTAAAAATGCCTTTCAAAGGTATTAAATAATAAGCCACCACAATGATTTAAGCCTGATACCTTTCAGAATAAACAACTACTTCAACGAATGCTACCTTCCGCAAGTGTTAAAACAAGGCTTACGAAAGCATTATAGAGACTTCGCTGGAGTTGAAAAAAAAGTGGCTTTGCCATGGGTCAAAAGGTGGGCTCCGAAGGAATTGAAGTTGCTTCAGAAGAAATTAGATTGGTGCCACAAGCATCGGATTCTTCCACAAGAGATGAAAGTAAGGGCTTCCTTTGACATTACCCCTTCTGTATATGTCAAACCATTCGAAACGACCAGTTCTGCCACTGTATGCCTTCCATAGGAGAAGATCCTACCAAAACTTCACTTTCGAAAGCATGGTTTTGCAAAGACTAGCCTTTCAAATCTGTTGAACCCTTCAATAATTATTAAGGAGATTTCACATATGTCAGTATTGCTTAAGCGTCAAAAGATTGACTTCCACATTACTTAAGGGGATTTCCTTTGAAAGCCACCTTCCACAACCAACCAAGTAGATGCTTTCAAAGCATTTGACCATTCCACAAGGATCACATCACCATTTACCATTCTATCCTCAATGAATGCTTGTGCAACCATCAAAATAAAATCTTTTGAAAGCATCATCACCTTTCATAAAGTATTGTTTACACACACACACACACACACACATCTTCTTTACATGTTAGAACGCCCTTTCGTGCTTGTTCAAGACATCTACAGCAACATGAGTACTGCTTATGTACTTATCGATGGAGTCGAAGGCTTCCAGATCTTATGCGAAAGCAATATTAGAGAGACACTTAGGAGTCAACAGCGGTGGAAGGTCATAAAGGCTTCCTTTCGACTGAGTCAAAATGACCGATGCGAAATGATCCGACCCGCGCCTATAAATAACACCCTAAGGTTGTTGTATGAGGGATCTGAATTCATTGCTTCAATGCTTGTTCTTTCCTTGAGTTTGTAAATCCTATTTTCTAAATCAAATTGGGGATTTCACTTCATTATAATACCTAAGACCTTGTACTCCTAGAAATTAACAATAAGTAAATACATGGAACTTTCAAATGCATGAAGTCTGATTCGCTGCTTACATATGATTTATTTAAAAATAATTCTATTTAAAAGAATTCTATTTACACCTAGCTTTATTTATAAATAAGTAAATCCTCAAACAATTTACACTTAGCTTTATTTATAAACAATTATATTTAAAAGTTCTCATTTAAAAACCATCGTTTATTAATTTAAAACAATGTTAATTATCTCGAAGGATAATAAAACACTTTCATCAAATCATTTATTTACTTTAAACTCGTTAACTAAATCAATTAACTAACTTAAAATATCATTTATCAAATGATTTATTAAACTAAAATAATCATTAATTAAAATAAGCAATTAATCACAACTATCATTAACTAAAACGATTTATGAAATTTACATACAATTAATTAAAACAATTAATTAGATTCAGATGATCATTGGTTAAAATGATTAATTACATTTCAAATAATAGTAACTAAAATGACTTAGTTAAATTAAAACATTATTAACTAAAATAATGAACTAAATTTCAAAACATTATTATTTAAAACAAGTAATTAAATTTAAATAATCATTAACTAAAATGATTAATCAAATCTCAATATCATTACATAAATTGATCTGATTAAATTCAAATCTCATTAAATCAAAAGATTAACCAATTTTAAACATCATCAATTAAATTGGTTAACTAATTCCAAAATCGTTAGTTAAAATGACTAATTAATTTAAAATATCATTAATCAAATTGATTAATGAAATTTAAACATCTACTTTTGTGAAAACACAAGCTCATATTCAAGCACCAACACAATTATGGGTGATATGCAATAAATGATGTACATCGAAAATTTCTATAACGACACTTAAACAGTATAAATGGAATATCAAGATTAATTTCTATTAAACAATCAATCAAACAAACCTAACTATCATCTAGAAATCAACAATAGTTTATAGCATCATAAATAGGATATAGAAAATTTGAATGTGAGTTAAATTCATATTTAAATAATTCTCCTTTATTATAACTAAATTTTCTTATATATTTATCCTCTAAATGTATTGTCCTACCATTGAGATTATATTAGACAACTTTTTTATTAAAAGTTTGCTTTTATCTTACCAACATAATAAGACGACTTTTAACTTAACCCCTTTCACCAAACACCTTATAATCAAGCTATACAAATTAATTCATAAGGGGTTTATTTCAAGGTTCCCTAATTCCTATTTACCTATCCTTTACCTTACTAAGGAAAATCTGTAATGAACTATTCAACAATAGTTAATGTATAATTGGACGAGCATAACTAAACAACTCCCAAATGATAATAATGAAATATTATCATATCCTAATAATCAACTCATAAATACACTATATTAATTTTTGAAAATCATTCTTGTACATATAAAATACATTTCTAGATAAAATTATTTCATTTACCAGTTTAAAACAATATTGTATTGGTAGGTCTGTTCAAGCGTCTAGGAATTCCTATCGATAACGCTGATCAGAAGCATCGACCAAAATTCATATATCACTCAATGGATCAAGCAACCCAATATAATTTGTTTTATAGCACTGACAAATGCTCAGTGAATATATATATTTATAGTCTTGCACTCATTCTAACACATTACTAATCCTACCATTAGAGAGTTTACCCTACTAGGGCTTAGGGGTTTGCTAAATCTAAGCTCTGATACCATCTATGATGACTCATCTTTCTGACCCTTAGGAACGATGCTTAATAAATCTATGGTACTCGTTTGCCGTTGCCCAAGAATCTGAAAGACAACTTGTTATGATAAGATGTGGAAGTAACCTAACAGGAGCAACCCTACATAGTTTTGCCTCCTCTCGCGTTTTGGTTTTAGTCATTTCCGACAAAGAATATCAATACTCAACGAAGCAATAAATTATCTTCGAATGACGATAATAAAGAAGCTGAAATAACTGATAGCCAAGAAACCAAACATCGAGGATATAAAACAAGCATATATGGAAATTAAGTCTTGTATACTTACCACCACTCATCGAATTCAAACTTGTTATATTTCTTGGTTAACAATAATACTGGACAAGTCAAAGTAGTGTTACCTAAAAATCATGTCTCACGATTATTCTTAACTTTTGAAATAGCGACAAGTCTTCTTCTTCGATGTTTAAGGCTAATTATATAAATAAATCGTTTTCATATAAGTGAATCGCCTTACGAAAATTAATTCATTTCTATAAACGAATCAAATTTTTTCTTTTAAAAATCCGAATTCTTACTTGGCTTCGCATTATAATTATTAGCTTTAAAACACTTTGTTAAAAGAGTTTACTAACTTTAAAGCATCATTATAAAAAGGATCTAACAACTTAAAACATTGTTATTAGATTGATTAAACTTTAAAACTTCATTGATTCGGTTGATCGATTGACTTCAATAGCCCTTTGTTCAAAAGAAGTTAGTCACCTTTAAACATCATTAATTTAATCAATTAACAAGAATTAATTAAATTAAATTAATAAATAACTTATTATCATTATTTACAATGAAGAACAAAGTAAAAACATCCTTGTTGCTTTAATAAATTCACTTTGAAACTCCATTAATCAAGCTGATAAATTAACTTCTAATGCCTTTAATTGGAAATAGTAAATTACCTTTAAAACATAATTAATTCAATTAATTAGTAATATTTAATTAAAACTAATTAAATTAATTAAAAAATAGTTAAACCTTATTATTTAAAAATGATTTATTAGTGATGAACATCATTAAAGAGAAGATTAATTAAAGTTAAAACAAGTTGGTTAACTTGAAAAGCCGTTAAATAAAAAAGATTAATTAATTTAAAAATATAATTAATTATAAACTTAAATCCATCATTGATAAAAGGTTAATTATCTGTAAACATCGTTAAATAGAAAGATTAATTAATTTAACAACCATTAACCAAGTAATTAGTTAAATTTAAACACATCATTAACTAAGTAATTAATTAACCTTTATCCTTATTAAATAATTAATTAAATTAAATAGTCATTATTAAAATGTTTAATTACTTTTGAAAACTCATTAATCAAAATCAGCTTAACTTAAAACAATTCCAAGCATGAAGATGAAACCAAATGGTTTCGATAAAAGGTGATTGTCCAAAAGTACCGATATAGTGAATATCGCTATACAGGCAGTTCAGCAAACAAGTTTGTGGTATTATCATTACAAACAAACATTACTTAGCAAGGATATGAGCATATATACATGGTATTTTACTATGAAATCAAGTAACAAGTATTTTTTAACAATTATATTAACTTTAACTACTAACTTTTCATATAGCTAACTCCATGCTTTTCAAACATGACAAATTTTCAAAGCATAAACCAAACAACAAACAATACATCATCCAATACATATTACAAGTATTAATTAGTTACTAATATGAACATGAATATAGTTTAAAAACTTTGGGTTTGAGGGTGAAGTTTTACTCACCATAAAGCTTCCAAACTAACTCCGGCCGTTACTAACTCTAGCCATCAACCTAGATCCAAGCTCTATTTGCTAACGACTCGACTTAGAGGCGTATAATGGAACTTTTCGGGCTTTAAAGGGGCTATTTTGGTTTACCTAGGGATTAATGGGCTCGGCCATGATGAGTTAAGGAGATGCAGGGCTTTGTTTCTGAATGTAGAGTGAAGTAAGTGATGTAAGGGGTTTTAGACTTAGTTTTTGAAATGTAAAAATTAGTTTTTGACTATGGAAATTATCTTAGAAGCCATGGATGATAACATTAATATATAGAAAATAGTGGAAATCAATATGGAGATGAAAATGTATAGTAGAATAATGGGTGGAGATAGATGTATTTATAGGCATAGGAAAATAGTGGAATTACTAAACTAGCCTTAGCATTAAAATATAGTAAAGTTATCATGACACATCATACTCCCCACTCTCTTAGTTTCTCGCATTAATTGTAACGACCCAACTTCCATACTCCAGGAAGTCGTATCGCTAAGAAGAAAGAAAGGGATAGAAAAGAGAAAAGAAAGAACAGACGACATCAGAATCTCACAGCGGAATTGAATAAATTATAATATATCACATAAAACTTTACATAGTATCATATACATCAGAGTAATACAGCTAATATATCACAAACTAGACAGTTATAACATCTGTCTAGCAATTACAATCCAAGAAAAACATATACAACTCAAATACAGCGGAACCACTAATTATATCTACACACTGAAGCCTCCTGCTCCATTATCTCCTCCAGAAACTCGTCAAAGCAATCCTGAAACATTTGACTACTCATATGTAATATGAGTACCCAAGAGTTTAATAAAACAGAAAGTAAACACTCAGGTCAGACAGGGGTCTGGTGTGAGTAAACGCGGATAAAAGTTGCTTAATCTTTAGAAAATCCTTTGAAAACAAAGGTATCACGTAAGACTTCCCTCACATAAACATGGAAAAATTTTTACCTTAAGCTAACCAAAACATTTGATAGGAAATCCAGTGATATTATAATAGTGTCTAGGGTTTTCAAGTAAATAAGAAATAGCCGAAATTGTTACATTCATTAAATTCCAACTACTAGCCACAAAAGTGGGTAATACAAACAAAACCGTAGGGTCTCGTTGGGAAAATGGGTTTCCATCAATGGCAGGGCTACTGGGGTACCGCCCGTCAAAGTATGTGGCCTAGATCACTGTACCGAGGAGTACTCCCACTCCTCTGCAACACAAAGCCGGACCTGTTCCTTACTGAACAGTTCCGAACAAGACTACCCCGCAGATTGGTGGTCACCAACTGCCACACAGCCGAATATAAAGGGACCTCTAGACAGGAGTAAATCTTGCTCTCCAGTGGGTGCGACCCATGAAGCTTTGCTGCACCTCCCCTATTTTAGCCATTCCCGGTTGATGAGGCTTGAGGTTACGACTACCTTTATAGGACATATCAATCTTAGAATGCTCATCGTCCACCTGACGATGTTCTGAAAGCATTCAATCCATACAAGTTCGTTCCGGGTTCGAACGAAACCGAAGGCATTATCTCGTTACACTCGTATTGGAATCACCCTCAGAGTTAATGACGATAACCCTTGCAGTCTAGATCACCATCTCGAATCTATAAGTACTATTCCGTCAAACTCATTACGGAATCACCCACAGAGTTATACTGACGTATAGCCCTTACACCTCGAGTCTTCACTTGCTCCACTTGGATTAACGACCAAACGTTTAATTGGAATCGATGTGGTTTTTGGATATCCAAATATGGAAACCCGATCCCGGTCTCACCGAAACCAAACGCCATTTTAATGTCCAAGTTGTACTTAAGGGTTTAAAAAATTAACTCATTTCATAGTTATATAATTCACATAGATAGATAAACTACATCTAACAATAGATATTCACATATATCATAATAGATAATCTGTATCATCACAACAAATAATCATCACAACCAATTAATCCATCACAAACCATCATACTTAAACAATCATCCATATCATACAGATACAACTAATATCATTACTGAGATCACAACCATTCAATCAATTACATCCATAAGCAATGATTTATTGACCATCGATTTTAATTAATTTAAAATGAATTAAATTAATTACAACCATCTCTAATCAATTTAAAATAAATTATAATAATTACTCATTAAAATCCTGCTTAATATCCTTTAATTAATTAACCCAGTTAATAAATCTTTCACTAAATATTTAACTTGATTAAACAACTTTGATTAATCATTCACTAATTACAATAAGTAATTAGTCCTTAATTAATTTTATAAATTAATTAACCCTAATCATAAGTAATTAACATTTAATTACTCATTTATTAATTAATTATAATTAATTATATTTATCCTTAATTAATTACCATTAATTAATCACTTAATTAATTATTACTTAATCAAACAATCCTTAATTACATCATTAATTATAAAAATTAATGATCTCTAATATTTAAATAAATTACTTAATTAAAATTAATTACATTTAGTAATTAATCTAATTATTAATCACCTTGATTAATATCTAATTAAGTAATTAACTATCTTTAATTACTTATAAATCAAATTAATTATCCAATAATTAATCATTTATTAATTCCTTAATTAATTACAAAAGTAATTATCCAAATTACTAATTACATTCCAATAATTATCATTATTACTTCTCTAAGTAATCCTGCTCCACTAATTACATTAAGTAATTACACTCTTAAAATCATCAAATGATTTATTAAAATTAATTAATTAACTTAAATAAATCACATATCAAAATTAATTACATTAAGTAATTAATTCCTTAATTATTATATCAATTAATTATACTTAACAAATTACAATTAAGTAATCTAGTTAATTATCAAAATTAATTACATTAATTCATTACTAAATTATCCATAGATAATTATCACCAATTATTAATTAACAACATTACATTAATTACATACTTAAGAAAATTTAAATTAGATTAATAAATCATTTCTAATTAATATTAATCTAAGCCATTATTTAAAAGTCAAATAATTAAGTAAAATCCTTAATTATTTTAAATATTTTCCAAAACAATTTAATTACTTATCAATTAACTCATTTATATTCGAAATGTATTAAACAATACATTTCTAGATTTAGATTCAAATTCTAATTCATTTAAAAATTGAAGATTCAAATGTTTAATCATTTAAACATTTATCCAAATTATATAATTATAAACCTTAAAATAAAATGCATGTTAAAGAACATTCATTTCTTAAATATAAAAGAAAGATTTACATAAATTTACTTGATTAAATAAATTAAACTTTTGAAAATAAATTGATTAATTTTAATTTTCAAATTTAAATTAACACTTCATATTTTAATTCAATACTAATGGAAACTAAATTCTTTCAAGTTTTAAAACTTATTTGAAATCAATTTCTATTTTCAAATCTATTTTAAACATATGAACATGTTCATTCATTTTTAAAATGACAAACTGTTTGAAATTAAAAAAAATTAGGATTTAAAGATAACCCTGAATCTATTTTTAACTTGATTCAATGCTCAGTTTAAATCTTGTTTAAATTTAAGATTTCCATTTTTAAAAACTTTGAATTTCAAACTTTATTTGAATTCAGATCCAACTTCCACTTGAATCAAGTTGCAACCTAAAAATATGAATTTCACTCAAGAATCTAAAAACTGCAAACTCTCTCTGGATTAAAAACCTGAAACTGTTTTTAATTTTGATCTAAAACTGAATTTAAATTTAAGATTTCCTTTTAAAATCTTTGAATTCACAACTACATTTGAATTCAGTTACAACTTATGCTTGAATCAAAATCCAACTTTAAAAAGATGAATTCATTCAAAGTTAAGAAACTGCAAAATTCTCAGGTTTTAATCCCTGTTGTCAAACTAACCCGAGCAACCCCCCAATTTACTTCGAGTTCATACACTACCTGCTCCGAGTCAAAAACAAAATCACCCGAGTAAAAACCCTGCATACCCCCTCAAAGTCGCCAGAACTTCAACCTGAAAGGTACACATGCACTGTCCCCTTGGCCAACTCCAGCCATGCCAACCCACTCCTACTAGCCACTTACCATGTGAGGACCCAGAATTTCTAGTAGTTTAAATTTGAATAGTTAATTGGTTTTAAATATTTAAAAGTTAATTTTAATTTGAATTTAAGATATCAATATTTACTTGATAATGAAATCATTTAATTGTATAGCTTAAATATTGAATTTTATAATTGAAATTGGGTAAATTGTTAAATCTGAGATTCTAAGCCTGTTTCAAATAATTTGAAGGCTTATAAAATCTATAATGAGGATACTGAAGATAATAGAATGGTTGAAATTTAATTTAAAGGTAATTTGTTCAATTTTAATAATATATCGTTTAAATTGAATTTAAAAATAGCCTTCCGAGGCACAGTCTCGGAATTTGACGAAACCAGTTCCATTGGATCCGTAATAGTTAATTATTATCGGATTTCAATTTTCAAAGCAATCGGAGTTGTCGTTTGACTGTGGCAGCTCAAAACGCTTCAAACTGTTTTAATCAATTTAATTTTAAATTGATCGTTTAATTCCGTAACTCGCGCATATTTTCAAATTAGCCTTTGAAACACGTTCCATTGTGATCGGAACGCGGGTAAAACCTTACGAACGTCTGTCGGCATGTGTGATTCGGGATTCGGGATTTCGTGTTTTGGGACACGTGATATTTTCATATTTAATTATTTAGTTTTCACGCGTGTTCAAGAAGCCTCTCACCCCCGTAACCGCGTATAATACTTTTCCTTCCCCATTTTTCAGTTCGCCCAAAACCCTTTCTATCCAAATCAACTTCAGAAAAAAGAAAAAAAAAAACAAATGAATGAAATGAAAACCAAATTAATGGCCGAAGCTTTCGTTCAAGCTTCTATGGCCTGGATCGAACTCGACTTCATACAAGAGGAGAGGCACACGATAGAGACCGAGTTCGAACCCGAGGCCGTGTGTTTGAGTCGTGATGGAGACGAGGGGTTTGGGGCTCGGTTAAGGCTTCGGAGGGGAATCTAGTAGTTGCGATGGGGGGGAACTCGGACTTGAAGGTGGAGGCAGCGCGTGCAATCTGCAGGTGGAGGTCGCGTGGATGATGGTTGGAAGCCGTGTCGACTTGTGTTGTCACGAAGGAAGGAGGACTGATTCGAACTAAAGGTATTATTCTGTTTTGTTTCCAATTTAATTATTAAAAAAAAAATTATGCATGCAGTGAATTATTTTTAGCGAGATTTAAGATAATAAATAAAATGAAATATATATATCTATACATACCTAACTTTATTTACTAATTTGATTTTAAAATAATAGAGATTTATTTGTTAATTAACTTGTTAAATTTATTTTAAAGAATTTGTTTAAAATCAAACTATTATTTTAAAATAAACCATTGGTTAATTAAAATATCAAATGGGAATTTGATTGTTCAATCTGTTCAAATATTAATAAATTTTATAATTATTTATTCAAGGTCAAAAAAAAAACTCAAGGAAACCAAGGCAATTTTGAGGAAGATTGCAAATAAGAGCAAAGGTGAGTAAATCTCACTCTGTTGAATTTCTATTTAAATTTAAATGGTTAAATTTAAATATTTGGTTGAATGGTTGAACTAATTTGATATGCACTGTGAATTGATGATCCGGTCTGTGGTTTTTGATGATTCTCGAGTTAATTGAAATTTGACTCGAAATATTGGGGTTTCAGTTGTTTAAACGTAAATCATAAAAACAAATTGTTTCCATTTTAATGTTAGTAAAGATTTAATGATTTGTGATTCATTAAATTAGTAGGGTGATTAGAATGGATAATAAATTAATTTAGTCAATTAATGAGTGGGGTGATTAAATTAGAAATTAAAGGTCCGAATTAATTAATTAATTAAAGTTTAAGTTAACCCATTGAGTTTAATTAATCCAGAAAAAAAATCAATGGATGGTGGGATAAGCAATTACTTAATGAAATTAATAAAATTAATCAAGAAATTAATTAAGATGATCGATAAGGAGAAATTTGATTTATTTAATGAAGTAAATAAATGGGTAGTTAATTTCAAGATTGAGATAAATCAAGAATGATAAATATTGGATTTAATTAATGTAATTAATTTAGATTAGGATCAATTGAAATATAATTGGAAATCGTTAAATTATATAATCAATGAAGGAAATTAAAGATTGATTAATTAAGATTGATAATCAAGAATGAGTGACTTATGAGAAGTCAATATATAAGTAATTAAGGATTAATGTAATTAAAACATTTAATTTGTTTATGAAGTAATTAAGATTACTTATCGTTTGGTTAAGGATAAGTAATATGGTGAAGTTAATTAAAGATAGTTGCTTGAATGAAATTAAAGGATAATTAATCCAGGTTGATTAATTAAGATGAATATTGAAGGGATGATTGGATTATTTGATTTGAAATTACCTAATTAACAAGTAAAGAAAATCTAAATGATAGAGGATTGAAAATTCAATTAGAATCAAATTGAATTAATTTGGAGTGATCAAATTTGATTATGAATGATTGAATGATATGTGATATTTTGAATGAGTTGATATCGCTGATATGAAATGTTGTGTTTCTCATTTGGATAATTTGGGATTATGATAATATAAGATCCGAGGAGACCGGGATCGGGTATTAGGAAAACACCCGAACCCACTTCGGATTGAACATAAATTGATGTGGGAATAAATAGATTGGAATGAAATGATTTAAGTGAATTGGATTATTTTATCTAAGTTTGGTACTTAGGAAATAGATGTGTGGAATTTGTGATGGCGATAATAAAATTGTGGCTTGTGAATTGAAATGAGTTACCCGGGTTTTATATAAGATGATTTCTTTGGTATTCCATGTTAGATGGGTTTACTCACGCTGGTTTCCATCCTGACCCGGGTGTTACTTTGGTGTAATGCTCGGGTCAGACCGAGTATTACAGATTTTCAGGTAGGTACGTTCTGGAGCCCAGGAGGCGAGCTGGATGGCAAGAGCGTATAGTTATTTCCGCTGTATGTATATATTTTGAGACATGCTTGTTTGTATATGTTCAGTGACTGCATATATACTTTTGAAAACTCTGATGTAAATTAAAATGTAATCGACAGATATAGTATTCTTTTGTAAACTGCTATTATTTATTATTATATTTTATCCGCTGCGAATGTGAGATGTTTGGTGTTTCTGTTCTTCTTCTTCTATCTTCTTTCTTCTTTTCATAACAATCTGGAATTTTCGGGTTCGAAAATTTCGGGTCGTTACGTTTGGTATCAGAGCCGAAGGTTAAGCGAGAACCTTGGCTCTGGTGGGAATTACTCATTGAATAGAGTCTGTAGTACTCTAGAATGAGTTGAGTGTGTGTGTGTGTGTGTGTGTGTGTGTGTGTGTGTGTGTGTGTATACATACATATATATATGAGAGCGTACTTGTTATTTGCTTATAAAGATTTTTAATGATTTTATATGAAAATATATATTTTGATATATATAGCAATATTCCTTCTAAGGAATATCTAGATGATTGGTTGTTAAATTATTGAAATTTAGTTAAGAAGTAAAATAAAATACGACCAAATTGAAACTTATAACCAAGTTGAAGAGTAAACTTATATAAAAAAATGGAATTTGAAATATAGATTGTAAATGTAATTTATAAATTGAAATAAACTTCATAAATAAATGAGATTATAATTTGAAATAGAATTCCAGAGAATATTTGAAATAGAGTAAGATGAAAATTCCAGAGTAATGTTTAAATATGAATTTGATGGATTGGGAGTTTGGAATTTTGGGAAAAATTAAAATTCCTTTGGGTTTGAAAGTGGTTTCCAAGGGTTTTGAAGAAAGAATAGTATTATTTCAAAAATATTTTTGTGTTTGAAATTTGGGAGATTTGAAATCAAAAATATTTGGAAGTGTTTTTAGACAGATAAAAGCATTGAACTCTTTTGGTCATTGGAAAATAAAGTCGATGATGACTGCAGCATCATCGATGTTCATTTTCGAGTTTCTAGAAGAGAAATCGCTACCAAATTGTTTTAAATTGGGATTGTTTGTGAATTGGGTTTGGTTTTAAAATTCAAAGGGATAATTGAATTCGCCAAAGAATTTTGGATATAGTTGAATTCTAAGGTGATACTGAAATTTGGAAATTTGTTTAAACTCTGGAATCTTGATTAAATGTTTATGGAATAATAAAAATATATTGGCTAAATAAAATGTATAATTCTAAGTTAAAAGTAAATGTGAATGTAATTGATTATAAATAGAAGGTGTAAAATTGAAATTATACTTAAGGTTGTAAGTTTAAAGATCAAATGGAATTTGATCTGAAATTGGAAGGAAATTGAGAATCAATTCAATTTGAATTGGGAATGAATCAAGTCCAATGGAAATCGGAGTTAATTAAATTGGGGTTGGGTTAGTTTAAATGGAGTGAAAATTTAAATTGGATTGTTGGGGAAGTGAACAGTTTTGACTCTAGACCATTTTCAATGTAAATTGTTTTAATATAAATAGTTTTAAATCTATTTTCTTATCTATTTACTATACAACTTTCTTTTTAAAACCTAAACTATTTTATACTGGTTTTGCCACTACTTTTGGAACTCTTTACCTATTTTACAACCGTTTTATACACTAATTACTAATTTTCAACTAAGTTATGAATTAATTTCTATTTTACAACTATTTCGCAATTATTTAAGATTTCTATAACTATTTAACTATTTTCCAACTCTTTTACAATTAGTCAATTATTCTACAACTATTTTGCAAACTATTGATTATTTTTCAACTACTTATCTATTTTTAAAATTTTCAAGCTATTCTCTAAACTGGTCGGAGTTTAAACTGTTTATGATTAAATACCCAACTGGGATAAGAATTTAGGTGATAATCCAAATGGGGATTAAGGCAAATGTGAATAAGTGAATGGAAATTTAAGTGAATGTGAATAGAAAGGAATTGATATTGGAAAGAGTAATCAAATGTGAATATTTGATTTTGGGTAAACAAAGTTATATCTTTGTTATATATTCTTCCCTTGTTGAATCTATTGTGGGAAGAAAAAGGATTTTGGAAGTGTTTGAAGTATAAAAGGAATTTTATACGAGTTTAAATTGATCCAAGGTTCTAAAAATTATATATATCTGTATATATATATATATATATATATATATATATATATAAAGGATCTTATGAGGATTTTGGAAAAGGTTTTGGGAACCTTTGGATTTGGAAAGGCTTTTGATTTTTGGGTAAAATCAATATTGAATTTGGAAAGCCTAGTTTGAAGAATTATCGATTTTGGGATAATCGATTTTGTGTAAAGGAGCTTTGATATAATTCATACTAGGTGTATGATTTGAAAGATACTATATGTGTATAGTATAAAGTGTTCTGATGATAGCTCTGGGGAAAAAGGCGCTCCCTTGGAATGGACGTCTCAGGAGTGCCACCGGGTGGTGCTGCCTTGAGCCCCAAGGGGGGTTCTAAAGTTGATCCTGTGAGGAGTCCGGACAAAACTAGTTCCTGAGGATTATGAGTTGAGTTTACCATAGCGTAAGTCGTGTGTGCCATGGAGAGCCAACAGTTACATGGACTTTTGTTGTGACTGCAACGTAACCCAGGATGTAACTGCGACCTATGGTAACATTGCGAAAGTCGTGTGTGCCCCTGAGAGCCAACAGTCTGCGTTTGAGTTTATCTCGGTAGACTGCGACCTATGTAGGAGTGGAGAAGTTTCATTTCGACAGCGAAAATCAGAGTGCCGCGGAGAGCCTGCAGTTACATGGACTTCTGCTGCGATGGCAACGTAACCCTGGATGTAACTGTGATCTGTTGTGTGGGTTCCATGGCGTAATCGAGAGTGCCGCGGAGAGCCTGCAGTTACATGAACTTTTGTTGTGACTGCAACGTAACCCTGGTATGTAACTGTGACCTCGGAATGGGGGTGATGATTTTCAGAGCATCCTCACTAAAGATATTTCCTCTATTTTCAAAAAAAAACTGTTTTCGATAATTTCAATAAAATTGTTTTCCAAGTATTCCCACTGGGTGTTGAAAACGGGTTTACCAAGTACTTATAGATTTGCAGACCTACGCCTTATCAACGTATGATTGAATTTCTGTGAGAACAGGGATGGACTGATTGAGACATCGAGTTATGAGAAATATTTTATAAAAAGCTATTTTAATTGTATTATCCGAATTTAAGGCATTTCTAAATCTTCAAGTAAAAAGGGAATCCAAACTGGAATTATAAAACAAAACTGAACTCAGGAAAAATTTAATGAAGTGATTTTTGTAAATTAAGTTGGAGGGAAGCTAATCAGCTAAATAAATTATTTAATGGAGTATGTTGATAAAAATTTAACTCGGTTAACTAAAAATGGATTGTAAGTTGATAAGGGAGTTTGGAAATGAATTCGAATTATAAATAGAATTCGACTAGGATTTGGTAATGAATTAAACAAGAGGTGTTGTAAAAAAATAAAATAAAGTTGGCTTGAAAGGGTGATGGTTTGACTTGCAAATAAAATTCAAGGGTGATTTGAATAATGTTTAATGAAATTTGCAAGAAAAATTAGATATAAGAAAAGTAATTATAATAGCAATGTTTTGAGTTGCAAAACAAAACCCAAGTGAATAGAAATAAATTGAGAGTGGCCTTGTATTAATAAAATAAATTCGATAACGAATTAAGTAAGTAAATTAAAAATTTAAAACGGGATAATTGAGTTAAATAATAAATGGATGAAGTCTGATTGAATAAAAACTAAATCAAAACTGTGATTGGATTGGATTATCAACTTAATTTGGTGGTATAATAATTTGAAATATACGTGAGTTCGGTTGGATATTATTTTGATAAATTGAGAAGATAAATTAAAAAATTAAGATTTAAATGGATGGGCTTACCGAATTTAATGGAATTTGATTAAATGAGAATCAAATAGAAGTAAACATAAGTTTTGTGTTGGAATAAACTAAAGTAAATTCACTTAAGTTTAAATTTTATGGAACTTTGGTGTCGAATAAGAGTGAAAGCCCATTAAATAGAAGCTTGGGTTAAATTAATTCGGAAATGGTCATTAATTTATAAGTTTGAATGTGCCAAGCTTAATAAATTGTTTTGCATGAATTTAATGCGGAAATTAAATGAAATGCAATGAATGGTTGGTAGATAGTTTAGAAATGAAATGGAATTAAATTCAGAATAAGTTGAAATTAATTTGAAGTAGTTATAAACTAAAATAGATACTCTATCAAGCGAATATCGTCGGGATTGCATAACAATAATTATTGTTTGGCGTAAACCAAAGTAATTAAAATACTATGAGTTGATAGAGATTTAATGAAATTGATTTTGAATCATTTGAAGTGAATATGAGCTTGTTTGGGGTTAAAAAGCAATGGAATGTAAGAAATTGAGTTGCAAACCATTGAAATTGAATAAAATGGTTTATAAATTGGATGAAAGCAATTGAATTAGCTTCACGATCATATAAATCGCTTATGGAAAGGTTTTGGTGCTTGTTGCTTATGATATTCATGCGTAGCTATTGAAAATAAGTGATATTCTAATATATTTTATTTATATGGCACTTACATATTCAAATTGAGTAAGTACAGGTACCTGAAGGCCGTTTGGCTGGTTTGGATTGCGCTAATTGCTAAAATAAATAAGATGCTTGCTTAAAATGCTAAATTTGGTACGCCTACGCAATAAAAATAGGAAATATGAACTGGTTTTGCTTTTTTCGACCGTGTGGGTTGATGTATATATATTTATATCTCTTGTCAAATTGCAAAAGCTCCTCCGTACAAAGGAGACTCTGCAAAAAAATTTGAAAATTTTGGGGGTTAGAAAATTATTGCAAAATTTTATTAATGACAAAACAATTTCAAATTTGAAACCAAAGTAAATTAGTAAATGAAACTAATACGAATCAGTTATAAATGGAAAATAAAATTTAATATTCATAATTGAAGACGTATTAAATTCACATGAAACAAGGAAAACTAATTTGCATAAAAGTATATGTGAAAACTCCTGTAAGAAAAAGTATAAATGATTTGAAAGGTTACGATTGAATATTGTTGCTAAGTAAAATATGCAGGTATAAAAAGGTAAATAGAAAGTTGGATTTGATTTCCAAAGATAAATGTGAATCGCGCAACAAAAAGGTATGTAATTAAAATTCTGTATGAAATTGGATTGGGTTTTTGATGTAGCCACTTGGCTTTTGTTTTCTTTTTGGTATTTGGGAGCCCGTAGAGGCCTTTTGTAGTAGTACAGAGCTAGCCGCGCAAAGGAGACGCTGGCAAATATTTTCGGGAATTTAGAGAGTTAGAAAAATTTTGAGAAATTTTGATAATACAAAATTTGGTTTTAAATTGAAACTTAATTGATTGAGCAAAAGAGTATTGATTGAAACTATAGAAGGTTTTGGGAAAGTTGGATAAGGTGGGCCTTTAATAAAAGATAATGGGTAGGATGCTGAATTGTGAATTTTGGAAAAGATAAACGGGTACTGGTCAATTCTTCCTAATTAGTAATTTCGGGGACGAAATGGAATGTGATGACCCGGAATTTCTAGTAGTTTAAATTTGAATAGTTAATTGGTTTTAAATATTTAAAAGTTAATTTTAATTTGAATTTAAGATATCAATATTTACTTGATAATGAAATCATTTAATTGCATAGCTTAAATATTGAATTTTATAATTGAAATTGGGTAAATTGTTGAATCTGAGATTCTAAGCCTTTTTCAAATAATTTGAAGGCTTATAAAATCTATAATGAGGATACTGAAGATAATAGAATTGTTGAAATTTAATTTAAAGGTAATTTGTTCAATTTTAATAATATATCGTTTAAATTGAATTTAAAAATAGCCTTCCGAGGCACAGTCTCGGAATTTGATGAAACCAGTTCCATTGGATCCGTAATAGTTAATTATTATCGGATTTCAATTTTCAAAGTAATCGGAGTTGTCGTTTGACCGTGGCAGCTCAAAACGCTTCAAACTATTTTAATCAATTTAATTTTAAATTAATCGTTTAATTCCGTAACTCGCGCATACTTTCAAATTAGCCTCTGAAACATGTTCCATTGTGATCGGAACGCGGGTAAAATCTTATGAACGTCTGTCGGCATGTGTGATTCGAGATTCGGGATTTCGTGTTTTGGGACACGAGATATTTTCATATTTAATTATTTAGTTTTCACGCTTGTTGAAGAAGCCTCTCACCCCCGTATCTATTTTAACCGCGTATACTACTTTTCCTTCCCCATTTTTCAGTTCGCCTAAAACCCTTTCTATCCAAATCAGCTTCAAGAAAAAAAAACGAATGAATGAAATGAAAACCAAATTAATGGCCGAAGCTTTCGTTCAAGCTTTTATGGCCTGGATCGAACTCGACTTCATACAAGAGGAGAGGCACGCGATAGAGACCGAGTTCGAACCCGAGGCCGTGTGTTTGAGTCGCGATGGCGATGAGGGGTTTGGGGCTCGGTTAAGGCTTCGGAGGGGAATCTAGTAGTTGCGATGAGGGGGGGGGGGGAACTCGGACTTGAAGGTGGAGGCAGCGCGTGCGATCTGCAGGTGGAGGTCGCGTGGATGATGGTTGGAAGCCGTGTCGACTTGTGTTGTCACGAAGGAAGGAGGACTGGTTCGAGCTAAAGGTATTATTTTGTTTTGTTTCCAATTTAATTATAAAAAAAAATTATGCATGCAGTGAATTATTTTCAGCGAGATTTAAGATAATAAATAAAATGAAATATATATATATATATATATAAATACCTAACTTTATTTACTAATTTGATTTTAAAATAATAGAGATTTATTTGTTAATTAACTTGTTAAATTTATTTTAAAGAATTTGTTTAAAATCAAACTATTATTTTAAAATAAACCATTGGTTAATTAAAATATCAAATGGGAATTTGATTGTTCAATCTGTTCAAATATTAATAAATTTTATAATTATTTATTCAAGGTCAAAAAAAAATCAAGGAAACCAAAGCAAATTGGAGGAAGATTGCAAATAAGAGCAAAGGTGAGTAAATCTCACTCTGTTGAATTTCTATTTAAATTTAAATGGTTAAATTTAAATATTTGGTTGAATGGTTGAACTAATTTGATATGCACTGTGAATTGATGATCCGGTCTGTGGTTTTTGATGATTCTCGAGTTAATTGAAATTTGACTCGAAATATTGGGGTTTAAGTTGTTTAAACGTAAATCATAAAAACGAATTGTTTCCATTTTAATGTTAGTAAAGATTTAATGATTCGTGATTCATTAAATTAGTAGGGTGATTAGAATGGATAATAAATTAATTTAGTCAATTAATGAGTGGGGTGATTAAATTAGAAATTAAAGGTCCGAATTAATTAATTAATTAAAGTTTAAGTTAACCCGTTGAGTTTAATTAATCCAGAAAAAAATCAATGGATGGTGGGATAAGCAATTACTTAATGAAATTAATAAAATTAATCAAGAAATTAATTAAGATGATCAATTAAGGAGAAATTTGATTTATTTAATGAAGTAAATAAATGGGTAGTTAATTTCAGGATTGAGATAAATCAAGAATGATAAATATTGGGATTTAATTAGTGTAATTAATTTAGATTAGGAACAATTGAAATATAATTGGAAATCGTTAAATTATATAATCAATGAAGGAAATTAATGATTGATTAATTAAGATTGATAATCAAGAATGAGTGACTTATGAGAAGTCAATATATAAGTAATTAAGGATTAATGTAATTAAAACATTTAATTTGTTTATGAAGTAATTAAGATTACTTATCGTTGGTTAAGGATAAGTAATATGGTGAAGTTAATTAAAGATAGTTGCTTGAATGAAATTAAAGGATAATTAATCCAGGTTGATTAATTAAGATGAATATTGAAGGGATGATTGGATTATTTGATTTGAAATTACCTAATTAACAAGTAAAGAAAATCTAAATGATAGAGGATTGAAAATTCAATTAGAATCAAATTGAATTAATTTGGAGTGATCAAATTTGATTATGAATGATTGAATGATATGTGATACTTTGAATGAGTTGATATCGCTGATATGAAATGTTGTGTTTTTCATTTGGATAATTTGGGATTATGATAATATAAGATCCGAGGAGACCGGGATCGGGTATTAGGTAAACACCCGAACCCACTTTGGATTAAACATAAATTGATATGGGAATAAATAGATTGGAATGAAATGATTTAAGTGAATTGGATTATTTTATCTAAGTTTGGTACTTAGGAAATAGATGTGTGGAATTTGTGATGGCTATAATAAAATTGTGGCTTGTGAATTGAAATGAGTTACCCGAGTTTTATATAAGTTGATTTCTTTGGTATTCCATCTTAGATGGGTTTACTCACGCTGGTTTGTAGCCTGACCCGGGTGTTACTTTGGTGTAATGCTCGGGTCAGACCGAGTATTACAGATTTTCAGGTAGGTACGTTCTGGAGCTCAGGAGGCGAGCTGGATGGCAAGAGCGTATAGTTATTTCCGCTGTATGTATATATTCTGAGACATGCTTGTTTGTATATGTTCAGTGACTGTATATATACTTTTGAAACTCTGATGTAAATTAAAACGTAATCGATAGATATAGTATTCTTTTGTAAACTGTTATTATTTATTATTATATTTTATCCGCTGCGAATGTGAGATGTTTGGTGTTTTTGTTCTTCTTCTTCTATCTTCTTTCTTCTTTTCATAACAATCTGGAATTTTCGGGTTCGAAAATTTCGGGTCGTTACATACCATTCCCTAACAGAGAAACAATCCCCTAATCTCCCCTGCAACTTACATTTCAAAATTTCAGGTTGATCAACAACCTGAAACACCAACTCAAACTCTGTCCACCTGGAAAACACAATATCACCTCTCCTCACTCTCTGATCATCCATCACCAACGTCCCCTTCATTCCTACAGCAAAACCCCACTAATCATGAAGCATCCTAACACCCTAAATCCACTATCCCCTCAGAAAATCCCTAAGTTCCTAGTTTTGTTCAAACAGAATGCAAGTTCCACAGCAATATAAAAAGATGAGATTTTGTTTTAAAATTTCTGATTTATAACATACATTCATGTTATAATCTTGTTGAAATAATTAATGATGTTGATATATTTGTTTCATTTCAAAAAAAATTTACTGTATAGTTGTTTCCAGTGAGTAACAGGCCTCAAATCCTAACCTATTTTAACCAAATCATAATTTTATAAACCTGCATTAGTACTAAACAACATGCTCTGCCTATCATAATATTTTCTAACAAAAATTATTCAAGTGAATAAAGTTTCCTATTAATACTTATTATAAAACAGAAAACTGTAGATTAGGAATTACTGTAATTCCATACATATATATATCTATATATATTTTCACACATCATATTGATTCCCAAACAAACTCATACAAGCATACACAATTTTACATGTTCACATGCATCAGACAGGTTCAACATCTTGCAGTAAATAAATAGATAATTAACAGGGCAGTTTCAATCACAGCAGTTTTGAGAAAAAAAACAGTTTACATATGAAGCTTAGGTTCTGGAAATCTTGTATAATTTTGATTTTAAAGAAACTGTTTTTAAAAGTAAAGGTTTACTCACATTTAATTAAAGCTGCAGAAAGTGATTCCAGAGATGCAGATTCATTTTCCAGAAAAGCATTTTGAAATGCATGTTGATCCTAGCTTGCATTTTGAAGTTGAATTTGCTTTTTGAAATCTGGTTTTGCAAGTTGAATCTGGTCCTATACTTTCTGAGTTTTCAAGATTTGATGCTGCAACTTAGCATGCAGATTTGATTGAAATTTGTTTTTGAAGAAATTGATTTGCAGACTTTTAATTGAAGTTTGGTTTTGCAGATTTGTAAACATGAATTGGTTTTAAGTTTTTGATTTACAGAAATATGATTTCAGTTTTCAATTTGAAGAAAAAATGGTTTTATCAAAATGCTTTTTAGCTATGTTATGTATTCCTATCAATAATAATAAATTTCAAAAATAAATTAGCATGCCACTCGTTATGTCAAGTAAGATAAATGATTTACAAGTGTCTATTTTACAGTTTAAAAATTTAACACATGTACATTTCAATAAAAAGAGAATTCTAAATTTATGAATGTATTCAAATTTGTCATAAACCATTACTAGTTTGTTTAAAATGTTTCTAAATGATTTATTAACATTAGCCTCTAAATAAATACATATACACTTTTTATAAAACTATACATTTACATTTTTAATGTTTGCTTAATTATTTTTAAAATAATATCCTTTATGAAACTACATTTCAAAAGAAAAGATTTTTAAAAGAAAAGAAAGGTTGAATTCAATTTTATTTCAAAAGGTTTAAATCAAATGTTATACTTAAACAAGAATGATTTATTTCAAAAGAACAAAAAATTTAAAATAAAACAAAACAAACTTTTATTATAAAATAAATCTAAACTATATTTATTTTTTATAAACAAAATAAATTCTTACTTACATTTCTGGAGAAAATATAAGAAAGATTTTTAAAAGTTTACAATACTGACTTAAATCAAATTAAATCAAATTTACAAATTATACATTTATATAATAATTAGAAAATATCCTTTGTTTAATATAAATTAAAATTAAAACCAAATCCTCTATTTACAATGTATAAACATTTATACATTATAAATAAAATATTTTTAAATCAGTTTAGAAAGAGAAATTTATTACTTAAATATTTTTAACATTTGAAATGGTTTTCAAAAGAGAATTCCAGTTTGAATTAAATCATTAAATCAATATTTCACATTTTAAAATAATTATTAATGAAATTATTAAATAATTATTACCTAAAATTCCGGAACATCACATTCCTCCCCCCTTAAAAGAATTTCGTCCCCGAAATTTAAAAGCAAAGGTAATTTAATAATCCCATACTGATTTAAATTTAAAAGAGAAAACATATGCTATCAACCAAAATACTATCAACCATAGCAACCAATCCAAACAAACAATTCTAAGTACCCAGACAAAATTCTGGATAGAATTCCCTAGAATTTCCCAGGTACAAACACCGGGACACTCGTCCTACAGAATCTAAACTAGCTACACCACTCAGTTCTAGAGCTCCTATATATCTGGATCTACATATCTAAACAGAATACAGGACTACAGACAAGTCCTGATCAACTTCCTAATCTCTAAGAACTACTGATTCTAAAACCAATGGTAGATCATACACGTACTCCTTTAGAGATACGTGAAAACAAAATAAATTCCAGCCATCCAAACGGGTAATTCAATCCTGTAGATCGAACACTTAATCCTAAAGAGAAGACAGAAAGATCCAATACCCATATCTACAAATCTCTCATATCGATCCTGGGCTGCCTTCAACCTCCTAGATCAATCAAATCTACCACACAAATCTACTACACAAATATCAGAAGTCTTCAGACAAACTACTCTATCTGGAAACAGAACAGATGCACAAATATCCAAGCTTCCATATCCAAATAAATTTCCTGTAGAAATCCTCTGATCCAAGACAAAACTCAAATTCCCAAAGAATTGGGTACTGCTTCTATTCTGGAATAGCTGCCACCATGCTTCCACTGCACAACTCTGATTTGAGAATACTGTTGATGAACACAAGTATAAAATTGATCAACTTATCCCGGAATATTGTTCATCAAATTCCATAAAATCTCAGAAACCTATCCGATTCGGTCACAACCCCACAACAAAAATTACTCAAAGAATCTCTGAACCATCGCAAGTCACTTTTGCGATTCCACTCAGTTCAAATTCCAAGAAATCGTTCTTACTACAACAATCAGAACAGCTAAAGCCTTCTAATCAAAGAAGAACTAGTGGTCCACCTCTTAACCACTAACATCACCCCAAACCGAGCTCCAGAAGAAAAGGACAAGCTCCACCATCTGCCTGGCTTACTGACAGAAGAACCACAAAGATTTCTGACCAAACGAAGAACAGGCCACTCACTGCTGCTACTACTGCCAAAACTTCCTTAACCAAAAAGCTCATCGAACCTCAAAGCTACACCAACCTCTTCACAATAGAGCCTTCTAGATAGACAGATACCTCTCAGGAAACTCGCTCTCAAACCAAACTCAAAACACTCTGCCAAACTGAGTCTCAAACTCAAATATAGACAAAACTCCTCCCTAAGGTTGCCAAGATACCATTTCTAGCTTCAGAACTTCCAACTAATCCAAACTCAAGAGAGTCCACTCACACGAGTGAAATCCAGCTGACAGTCCAAAAATAAACTCCGAATCTTGAAAAGATTTCCTTCAGAGATTGGTGAAATCCTTCATACCAAACTGCCAAGCTACTCAAGATGCCCAACACTGCCCTAGCAGATCACTTCCAACTTCAAACACTCGAACTCCAACCATTGGTAGTTGTTTTACACACACCACTACCCTATCTACCTTTATTACTTATATTGGAAAACCTGAACAGGTAACCCAACAAATAGGTAGAAATAAATAAACAAAAATATATATATATATATGCAAAATTACAAATACGCTCTCTCAAGAAAACACCACTACAGAGCCTAGGTTTTCACTCATCCTAATGCTCTGATACCACGTTGTAATGACCCAACTTCCATACTCCAGGAAGTCGTGTCACTAAGAAGAAAGAAAGGGATGGAAAAGAGAAAAGAAAGAAAAGAAAGAACATACAACAACAGAATCTCACAGTGGAATCGAATAAATTATAATATATTACACAAAACTTTACATAGTATCATATACATTAGAATAATACAGCTAATATAACACAAACTAGACAGTTATAACATCCGTCTAGCAATTACAATCCAAGAAAAACAGATACAACTCAAACACAGCGGAACCAGTAATTATATCTACACGCTGAAGCCTCCTGCTCCATTATCTCCTCCAAAAACTCGTCAAAGCAATCCTGAAACACTTGACTACTCATATGTAATATGAGTACCCAAGAGTTTAATAAAACAGAAAATAAACACTCAAGTCAGACAGGGGTCTGGTGTGAGTAAACGGGGATAAAAGTTGCTTAATCTTTAGAAAATCCTTTGAAAACAAAGGTATCACGTAAGACTTCCCACACATAAACATGGAAAAGTTTTTACCTTACGCTAACCAAAACATTTGATAGGAAATCCAGTGATATTATAATAGTGTCTAGGGTTTTCAAGTAAATAAGAAATAGCCGAAATTGTTACATTCATTAAATTCCAGCTACTAGCCACAAAAGTGGGTAATACAAACAAAACCGTAGGGTCTCGTAGGGAAAATGGGTTTCCATCAATGGCAGGGCTACTGGGGTACCGCCCGTCACAGTACGTGGCCTAGATCACCGTACCGAGGAGTACTCCCACTCCCCTGCAACACAAAGCCGGGCCCGTTCCTTACTGAACAGTTCCGAACAAGACTACCCCGCAGATTGGTCATCACCAACTGCCACACAGCCGAATATAAAGGGACCTCTAGACAGGAGTAAATCTCGCTCTCCAGTGGGTGCGACCCACGAAGCTTTGCTGCACCTCCCCTGTTTTAGCCATTCCCGGTTGATGAGGCTTGAGGTTACGATTACCTTTATAGGACATATCAATCTTAGAATGCTCATCGTCCACCTGACGATGTTCTGAAAGCATTCAATCCATACAAGTTCGTTCCGGGTTCGAACGAAATCGAAGGCATTATCTCGTTACACTCGTATTGGAATCACCCTTAGAGTTAACGACGATAACCCTTGCACTCTAGATCACCATCTCGAATCTATAAGTACTATTCCGTCAAACTCATTACGGAATCACCCACAGAGTTATACTGACGTATAGCCCTTACACCTCGAGTCTTCACTTGCTCCACTTGGATTAACGACCTAACGTTTAATTGGAATCGATGTGGTTTTCGGATATCCAAATATGGAAACCCGATCCCGGTCTCACCGAAACCAAACGCCATTTTAATGTCCAAGTTGTACTTAAGGGTTTAAATAATTAACTCATTTCATTGTTATCTAATTCACATAGTTAGATAAACTACATCTAACAATAGATATTCACATATATCATAAATAGATAATCTGTATCATCACAACAAATAATCATCACAACCAATTAATCCATCACAAACCATCATACTTAAACAACCATCCATATCATACAGATACAACTAATCTCATTACTGAGATCACAATCATTCAGTCAATAACATCCATAAGCAATGATTTATTGACCATCGATTTTAATTAATTTAAAATGAATTCAATTAATTACAACCATCTCTAATTAGTTTAAAATAAATTAAATTATTTACTCATTAAAATCCTGCTTAATATCCTTTAATTAATTAACCCAGTTAATAAATCTTTCACTAAGTATTTAACTTGATTAAACAACTTTGATTAATCATTCACTAATTACAATAAGTAATTAGTCCTTAATTAATTTTATAAATTAATTAACCCTAATCATAAGTAATTAACATTTAATTACTCATTTATTAATTAATTATAATTAATCATATTTATCCTTAATTAATTACCATTAATTAATCACTTAATTAATTATTACTTAATCAAACAATCCTTAATTACATCATTAATTATAAAAATTAATGATCTCTAATATTTAAATAAATTACTTAATTAAAATTAATTACATTTAGTAATTAATCTAATTATTAATCACCTTGATTAATATCCAATTAAGTAATTAACTATCTTTAATTACTTATAAATCAAATTAATTATCCAATAATTAATCATTTATTAATTCCTTAATTAATTACAAAGGTAATTATCCAAATTACCAATTACATTCCAATAATTATCATTATTACTTCTCTAAGTAATCCTGCTCCACTAATTACATTAAGTAATTACACTCTTAAAATCATCAAATGATTTATTAAAATTAATTGAACTAAATTAATAAACTTAAATAAATCACATATCAAAATTAATTACATTAAGTAATTAATTCCTTAATTATTATATCAATTAATTATACTTAACAAATTACAATTAATTAATCTAGTTAATTATCAAAATTAATTACATTAATTCATTACTAAATTATCCTTAGATAATTATCACCAATTATTAATTAACAACATTACATTAATTACATACTTAAGAAAATATAAATTAGATTAATAAATCATTTCTAATTAATATTAATCTAAGCCATTATTTAAAAGTCAAATAATTAAGTAAAATCCTTAATTATTTTAAATATTTTCCAAAACAATTTAATTACTTATCAATTAACTCATTTATATTCAAAATGTATTAAACAATACATTTCTAAATTTAGATTCAAATTCTAATTCATTTAAAAGTTGAAGATTCAAATGTTTAATCATTTAAACATTTATCCAAATTACATAATTATAAACCTTAAAATAAAATGCATGTTAAAGAACATTCATTTCTTAAATATAAAAGAAAGATTTACATAAATTTACTTGATTAAATAAATTAAACTTTTGAAAATAAATTGATTAATTTTAGTTTTCAAATTTAAATTAACACTTCATATTTTAATTCAATACTAATGGGAACTAAATTCTTTCAAGTTTTAAAACTTATTTGAAATCAATTTCTATTTTAAAATCTATTTTAAACATATGAACATGTTCATTCATTTTTAAATTTACAAACTGTTTGAAATTAAAAAAAAATCAGGATTTAAAGATAACCCTGAATCTGTTTTTAACTTGATTCAATACTCAGTTTAAATCTTGTTTAAATTTAAGATTTCCAATTTTAAAAACTTTGAATTTCAAACTTTATTTGAATTCAGATCCAACTTCCACTTGAATCAAGTTGCAACTTAAAAATATGAATTTCACTCAAGAATCTAAAAACTGCAAACTCTCTCTGGATTAAAAACCTGAAACTGTTTTTAATTTTGATCTAAAACTGAATTTAAATTTAAGATTTCCTTTTAAAATCTTTGAATTCACAACTACATTTGAATTCAGTTACATCTTATGCTTGAATCAAAATCCAACCTTAAAAAGATGAATTCATTCAAAGTTAAGAAACTGCAAAATTCTCAGGTTTTAATCCCTATTGTCAAACTAACCCAAGCAACCCCCCAATTTACTTCGAGTTCATACACTACCTGCTCCGAGTCAAAAACAAAATCACCCGAGTAAAAACCCTGCACACCCCCTCAGAGTCGCCAGAACTTCAACCTGAAAGGTACACATGCACTGTCCCCTTGGCCAACTCCAGCTATGCCAACCCACTCCTACCAGCCACTTACCATTCCCTAACAGAGATACAATCCCCTAATCTCCCCTACAACTTACATTTCAAAATTTCAGGTTGATCAACAACCTGAAACACCAACTCAAACTCTGTCCACCTGGAAAACCCAATATCACCTCTCCTCACTCTCTGATCATCCATCACCAACATCCCCTTCATTCCTACAACAAAACCCCACTAATCATGAAGCATCCTAACACCCTAAATCCACTATCCCCTCAGAAAATCCCTAACTTCCTAGTTCTGTTCAAACAGAATGCAAGTTCCACAGCAATATAAAAAGATGAGATTTTGTTTTAAAATTTCTGATTTATAACATACATTCATGTTATAATCTTGTTGAAATAATTAATGATGTTGATATATTTGTTTCATTTCAAAAATTTTTTACTGTATAGTTGTTTCCAGTGAGTAACAGGCCTCAAATCCTAACCTATTTTAACCAAATCATAATTTTATAAACCTGCATTAGTACTAAACAACATGCTTTGCCTATCATAATGTTTTCTAACAAAAATTATTCAAGTGAATAAAGTTTCCTATTAATACTTGTTATAAAACAGAAAACTGTAGATTAGGAATTACTGTAATTCCATACATATACATATCTATATATATTTTCACACATCATATTGATTCCCAAACAAACTCATACAAGCATACACAATTTTACATGTTCACATGCATCAGACAGGTTCAACTTCTTGTAGTAAATAAATAGATAATTAACAGGGCAGTTTTAATCACAGCAGTTTTGAGAAAAAAACAGTTTACATATGAAGCTTAGGTTCTGGAAATCTTGTATAATTTTGATTTTAAAGAAACTGTTTTTAAAAGCAAAGGTTTACTCACATTTAATTGAAGCTGCAGAAAGTGATTCCAGAGATGCAGATTCATGTTCCAGAAAAGCATTTTGAAATGCATGTTGATCCTGGCTTGCATTTTGAAGTTGAAGTTGCTTTTTGAAATCTGGTTTTGCAAGTTGAATCTGGTCCTATACTTGCTGAGTTTTCAAGATTTGATGCTGTAACTTAGCATGTAGATTTGATTGAAATTTGTTTTTGAAGAAACTGATTTGCAGACTTTTAATTGAAGTTTTGTTTTGCAGATTTGTAAACATGAATTGGTTTTAAGTTTTTGATTTACAGAAATACGATTTCCGTTTTCAATTTGAAGAAAAAATGTTTTTATCAAAATGCTTTTTAGCTATGTTATGTTTTCCTATCAATAATAATAAATTTCAAAAATAAATTAGCATGCCACTTGTTATGTTAAGTAAGATAAATGATTTACAAGTGTCTATTTTACAGTTTAAAATTTTAACACATGTACATTTCAATAAAAAGAGAATTCTAAATTTATGAATGTATTCAAATTTGTCATAAACCATTACTAATTTGTTTAAAATGTTTCTAAATGATTTATTAACATTAGCCTCTAAATAAATACATATACACTTTTTACAAAAACTATACATTTACATTTTTAATGTTTGCTTAATTATTTATAAAATAATATCCTTTATGAAACTACATTTCAAAAGAAAAGATTTTTAAAAGAAAAGAAAGGATGAATTCAATTTTATTTCAAAAGGTTTAAATCAAATGTTATACTTAAACAAGAATGATTTATTTCAAAAGAACAAAAAAATTTAAAATAAAACGAAATAAACATTTATTATAAAATAAAATCTAAACTATATTTATTTTTATAAACAAAATAAATTCTTACTTACATTTCTAGAGAAAATATAAGAAAGATTTTTAAAAGTTTACAATACTGATTTAAATCAAATTAAATCAAATTTACAAATTATACATTTATATAATAATTAGAAAATATCCTTTGTTTAATATATATTAAAATTAAAACCAAATCCTCTATTTACAATGTATAAACATTTATACATTATAAATAAAATATTTTTAAATCAGTTTAAAAATTTTTAACATTTGAAATTGTTTTCAAAAGAGAATTCCAGTTTGAATTAAATCATTAAATCAATATTTCACATTTTAAAATAATTATCAATGAAATTATTAAATAATTATTGCCTAAATTTCCGGGACATCACATTAATCATCCATACCATACCCCAAAATCAAGTAAGGTCATGATTTGTACTAACCTAGGGTGCTTAAGGTGATGGTTGTGTACTTTCTTAGGTTTATTTAGGTTTTTATATGCATATTTAGTCAAATCGTGTTTCAATTTAAACTAAGCATGACTATTAACTTAACACTATAATTAACTTATCACATGACATATGTACTTGTGTGCACATGTGTATATGACTTATACAAAACATGCACAACGTTTTCGATGACTTTCCTATGCCGAAATGTTGAAATTTAAGAAAACATTTTTGGGTCGCATTTTTTATTTTTATTTGAACTAATTAGTTTGGTAAACAAAAATTGAAAATGACTTTAATATCATTAATTTATATTTAAAATATGTTTATTTGGTTATTAAAATCAATTATTTAAATATTTAAAATTATTTAAATATTTAAATACAAAGTGATTAATTCACGGGTCGTTACATGTCAACTCAAACAGTCTGTCCGTAGATGATTGAATGCGAGAATATATTTTATTCCTTGGGCTTCCTTCATTACTAGATAGTCTAGTTGTTGCTCTGTTGAATTCTTATCCTTGTCCTATAGATAGGTATATGTATGTATGTTGTCAAATTTATCTATCCCTCACTGGATGATATATTGTGCTTGCTTGGTGTAGGTGTGCTTCATTTCCTTTCCTTTAGTTCTAGGTTTGATCATGTTGTTGTTTCATAATACTTTTCTTAGGTTTAGTAGGGAGTTTTTCCTCTTTATTTTCCTTGTACGGGTTGAGGGGATTGTTTACTAACTACCAGACTTGTTGACAGCTTCATTTTTGAGTGTAGAATAAAGTTATATTAGTGCCCTCCTCCTCGGATGGACACTCATTTTCCTAAAAAGAATATTAAAGTCTGTGTGGACTTTACTGAAGAATAGTAAAGCTCATGAACTCATACTCTTATCGGTCATCTAGGCGAAGTCTTATTTCATAATTGTTTTAAGCCAACATCCTAATGCAATGATACTTGTGTGCATTTAACACTTCATTAGAACTACATCACTAAAGAGTACTTAGTTGCGAAGTTGAGCTTCGAAGTTACTTTGTTTAACTGATAACAATTTTTGATTAACTGAATTTACTCTTGCTAGAGATTTCTAACTTCAAATCAAAACCAACTATTGTGACACTGAATTTTTTTCGAATGTGATGTATGCTACCTTGAGTAATGTTTCCCTTCTAATATCTAACTCGTACCCAATGTTGGTCTTAACATGAAGTCATATCATGTGACAAGCCACCATCAAAGTAGGGTCTCGATATATAAGACCCACATTACTCCCAAGTCAAAAGACCATTGCTTAATCACATGAGATCCTCTATTTTGACATCGATATAACTACCCTATAAAAAAACTCTTGGTGAGTCATTATGTAGTTGATCCATAATAACTACAAGTACATAACATCATGGCGTTCCTAACAACCATGAGTAAACTACCGACCATCATATTGAGATTATTACACTCATTAGTCTCGTAGGTGATACGATATCCCTTTCTTTTGTCATCTTGACTACGAGCATTTAAGGATGTGTGTGTTGGGGTATATATACATATGTTGCTCAGGATTAAAAGGCATTCGTAACTACAGTCGCTAAAATAATCATTATATGTAAAAATGTAATCATCGACATTGGACTATGAATATTGACACGGAAAATAGACATAAAAACAAGAAAATGCAATTTCAGTTCAAAAACAATTTATACATAGGAGTTAAGTGTACAACTATATAATCAAAATTATAAAATTACCTTTAGCACACATATAAACATGAAGTATGTAATATATAGTGCATAGATAAGTAAAATGACTTATAACAAAAATTATCTCCTTACGGTCACTTCATCCCTCTACTTGTGCCAAAGTTCAAGAAAAGAAACCATTTTTCATATTTACCCGCATCATTGCCTTTTCTCTGCCTTTTCTACTTTGATTTCTCCTTCGAAAACAATTTCCGGTGCTTTTAGAATGAAGAATAAGAACTACTTGTGAGTTTAGATTTATTCAAATATTTTTAGGCTCGTTTTTTTTGTTTCATGGAGTTTTTAAAGAGGCAAGAATGCGAGCGTGTTTGATTTAGTAAAGAAATTATGTGTAAACCAGAAAGGTGGGCATGTGCATATAAATAATGGTAAAGAGAACAAGGTTAGAAGAGTCATTATTCCTTTCTCCCTTTATTCTCTTTTCTCCTTCTTCATCCATACCACTAAAGTCTTATCTCTTATATTATTACATCCAAAATCCTAACCATCGTATACTTTTTTTGAATGAAGGGAAAATAGGCCGAGCTTAAATAGTTGCAGACAGGGTACGGGTATAAGAACTCAAACCCGAACTAATACAATCTAAAACCCTAACTAGGGTAATTCTCCGACTACATACTTTGCTTTATCAACTTACGGAGAAAAAAAATAGAAATGGGGGATCTTTGAAGCCATTCTCTACCAATTACTTCCATCCTCTTTCTCTCCACTAGGTTCTCCTCTCTCCCAATAAGAAAAACAGTCATTAAGACTCCCCCTCATCCCTTCAATCTCCATGTTGGAGTAGTTCTTACTCCGATATGAGTATATTAGAGGATAAATAATAGATCTGTTAGTTCATCCTCTTGGATTGCAACACGAGCTCAATTGGAAGTACGATCAAAATTGTTAGCTTCAACAACATGTTAACTTGTTTGAAAGCACTTCGTGTGAGATAGAAATTGCTCCACATGCTTGCTGCCAGCTTCGGTTGTCTATTCATCAGCTAAAAAAGAAAACTTGGTTTGATCTTTTACTTTTTTCTTTGATTTTTGGAGAAGTATTATGTTGTCTATTTCGATGAGTAACCACTTCCACTCTTTATTCATACTTACTTTATTATGAGTTCGAAAGTTTCTTACTTTCCACATATGAAAGACTGTCGTAGTTACTAAAATTTGAGCATAGTCTCTTTCGGTGGATTTAGTCTTACATTTGTTGTTGGTAACTTGAATTGCTTGCATGAGATCCATCAGCCTATTGTTTTGATTATCCAGTATAGCTTGTATGCGATTCCAAATAAAATAGGAATAACTGCATTCGAAAAATAAATGATCAGCACTTTCATTAACTAAATTGCATAAGGAACAAAGCGAATTAGATTTATTGTCCCATCTATTTATTTTATCCTAAGTTGGCAATATGTTATTTATAGCAAAATATGTACAAAAAGCCATCTTTGGACTATTAACTTTATTCCATATGCAATGATACCATTCAACATTGGGGATTTTGTTTCTGATAGCATCCCATGTAGTTTTGAAAGAGAATTTCCCTTTGCTGCTAGCATTCCATTCTCAATAATCACTTTCTACATTAAGATCAAGAGGAATTTTGCAAATTTCATGCTTATGTGGGTTAGTAATTGGATGTAATTGAGGTTGTCATTGGCTGTCTTTAATTATTGTAGACAATGTTGCACTAGCACCCTTACATATGCCTAAGTTACTCCATCCAACTTTATTTTTGAAAGAATCTTTACTAATTTAGGGGTTTAAACCACAAGCTAATTTCCTCACCTAGTTTAATTTTTCTTTCTAATAAAGATTTTCCAATATTTCTGCAATTTAAATTTTTTTTCCAAACATAAGATTAATTACTATTTGGTTGTACACTCCATAAAATACCATTTTTAAGATATTTAGACCTCATCCACCTAGCCCACATTGAGTCTGCACTAATAAATCTCTAAAATAATTTTAAATGACAATTTAAACTGAGATCATTCATGCTTCTAATGCCAAAACCCCCTTCATTCTTTGCCTAAAGACTTTATCCCAACTAATTTTATGATATTTAGCCCTCCATAAAAAGTCGACACATCTACTTTCTATTTTTTGATGGAGGCAACTGGAATATGAAATGTTTGTAACCAATATAAAATGATAGCATATACAATAGTTTCTATAAGTTCTAGTCTACCTCCAATAGAAAGTAGTTTGCATGACCAAGTTTCCACTCTCTCTTGATAATTATCAGTAAGCATAGAACAATCAGAGTCTTTTATTTGATTTACAGATAAAGGCAAAGCCAAATATTTAATAGAAAGATTCCCTTTTGCAATTTATACAAAATTTAAAACATCTTTTTTACATCTACTATGTTTACTAAAATATGCTTTACTTTTACAAATTTTAATCTACGACCATGCATATTTATTCAAGTTATCAAAAATTCTTATAATGGTTTCTACATTAACCTTGTTTGCTTTTACAAAGACCATTAGATCAGCATCATAAATAAGATGGTTTATACAAAGCTGAACTCTATTAATAGGGTTAATATTACCCTTGATAGCTTCAGTTTCCATTAATATAGAAAAATATTCCATGACCACAGTAAATAGATAAGGTGATAAAGGATCACCTTGCCTAATACCCTTGTTGGTTTTTATAAAGCATTCAAATATACCTTGAATAAGAATAGAAAAGGTAGGGGTATTAATCCATTCAAGAATAAAATCACAAAACCTATTAGGAAAACCCATACATCTCATGATATGATAAATGAAATACTGTTTACTTCGTCATATGTTTTTTGCAAATCAATCTTAATACAAACATTATCATCATTTTGAGTATTAAATTTTCTAACCATTTCATGTGCTAACAGAGATTTTTCATATATTAGTCTGCCTAGCACAAAAACACTCTGATTTTCTAAAATAGAAATGGAGAAAACACTTTAATTCTATTACTACACACACGGTAGAAATAATTTTGTATATAGAGTTGCAGCAAGAAATGGGCCTATAGTCACCAATACAAGTGGGATTTTTATGTTTAGTAATTAAAGTAATAAAATATGATCTAGACTTAAGAATCTTACCTTTTTCCATAAATTCATTAATTATTTCAAAGACATGCCCCTTAATACTATCCCAGTGATTTTTATAGAATTTTGCATTAAACCCATCTAGACCGGGACTTTAATTATCACCAGCATTAAAAATAATAAATTTAATCTCTTCAAATATGACAGAAGCAAGAAGAATTTCAGATGCAGGTTCATTCAAAATATATTTACAAATAATTTGAGGAATATTCTTTTCATTAGTTTTCGAAAAATATAATTTTTCATAAAACTCTATTGCATTTTTAACCACTTTGTCATATGCATTAGATAGATTACTTGCAATATCTATAACATTATCTATATTAGTTTAATGCTTTCTACTGCTCATTTTAGCATGAATAAATTTGGTATAGTCATCACCTAGAGTAAACCAATCTACCTTAGCCTTTTGTCTAGCATTAACTGTATTTTTATAAAGCTCAGTGGCAAGATTTTTCTAATTAGTAAAAAAAATTATTAACAGTATTCATATCCTCTAGATTCTTATCGGCAAGATCTTGTCAAAATTTCCCTTCCTTTCTCAGGATAACCAACTTGTTTTTATTCAAAAAATTACTTTTATTCCAGATTTTAAGATTATTTTTAGCATTTTTTCATAAACATGCTAAACAGATACTGTTTAGTACCATTACAAGAAAATTCAGGCAGTTTTTGTAACACCTTGGGTTTTTAGATAATTAAATAATCAAATAACGTTGAATGGTGAAAATAAGTATTTTCCGAATTGTTAGAATATGGCCTCGAAACCTTTACCATTATGTTCGTGGTGATTTTTTGATCAATTTACATATATAACTTATCGAAATCTGAGTTAATATGAAGAAGCTAC
This sequence comes from Allium cepa, assembly GCA_030765085.1. Lineage (NCBI taxonomy): Eukaryota > Viridiplantae > Streptophyta > Magnoliopsida > Asparagales > Amaryllidaceae > Allium > Allium cepa. The sequence continues at coordinate 185,588,996 of CM060937.1, read as the reverse complement.
GAGAAGAACAAGAAATTAGAAAAACGAAAACAATAATAATAAGACCCTACGGTTCGACCTATAGGGCAACCCCAAAAAAAAAAGGGTCGACCCTATGGTCGACTCCCAAAGAACACATGTCGACCCACGTTTAGCCTTAGACATAAAATTTTCCAAGGATGTGCCGAAGTTTATAATTTGATTTTTCGCACGATCTGAAGCGTTGTTTTCTGGATCCAATGATCCGCAGCGAACCTTTTACGTAGTTGCACCAGATTCAATCCAAAAATCCAACGGTGTAAGATCCCCAAACACCGCTATAAATAGGACCCTAGGCCTAGCTATTTTCTCACAATCATATTTTTCTCCCAATTGGGTTCTTTGCCTGAGGTTGAACCCTAAATAGAAAATATTTCTAGGGAGAAGATCTTCTTATAAAAACTTTAGACGCCTTAGAAGGGGATCGAAGAAGGTAATGGAGCAAAGCTAAGGAAGACAGGTGAGTGGATTTTAATTATATCTCTTTTATATTTATGATATATAATATCGTAAGATTCCCGTTAAATATTTGATTCAGCATTTTGACTAATATCAGTAATTAGTTCTACTAGTTAGTTATGTTGAAACTGTAAATTTTATAAGAGAAGTGTGCTTATATTTAAATGTTATTTATATGGAAAAAGAAAGGAATCCAATTAAATATAAGTAATATCGGTCTTAAAAGTTGTGAAGAAAGGCATGAGCCTAAAAGTGAAAATTTTGCAGCAAATTGTTTTAAAATGGAAGAAATGAATTAAAAATGGGAAAATCTAAATAACTTGATTTGGAATTTAGTGATAGATTAGTTGGTTGGTTTAGAAAAGGGAATATGTTTCCATAGGTTAATATTTAAGAACAACGATAAATGTAATTGCAAGAATAAAAGCAAGAAAAATAGAATTAGTGCAAAATAGAGACATCACTTTATTTTGCATTACCCAATAATTAGAGAAATAAAAAAAGAAATATCTTGCAGTTACGAGTTATTGTTTATAGCATTATTTAGTATTAAAATATGGAAATGGTTTTTTAACACAGTTTTTGTAACCAACCAAACAGAATAGAACTACTTCTTAGAATAAAAGAGAATAACGCGAAGCTTTAAAGAAATTGAAGAAGAGAAATAATTGAGTTAATTATTTAGCAATACTAGAAACAATAAACAAAATATGTGACTAGATCTGCATTTATTATGCAGATAGTAGAATAAAAAGTAAAACATTTATTATGATAAGTAATTACTAAAGAGAATTTATTATCATAATAAAAGAGGACAGACTAGAATAGAAAAGAGACTTGCCATTGCATTCCCTTTCAGGTCTAGGACTGATGGTCTCACACATAGGTAGGGCTGGACTTGCTGATTAGGGTAAATATGTAGCCAACATAATAAGAAAAGTAAACTAAACGCATGGTTAATGATTAATCATAGGGTCCAATAAAATGATAAGGTACGTTTGGAGCAGCCCGAAAGAGAATTTGGATAAAGAGTCTAACGAAATAGCTCATCGCAGATTTTAGTACAAAAAGAGCACGTCCAACTTAGTTAGTTCGGGCTAGAAGGATGTATTAGACTTCAACATGACAGGAGGATACTCTATGATGACCCTCTGGGGTAGGCCTAACGAAACTGCACCCTGGGGGCAGGTTTGTAGGTGTTCAATCAAGAGAGTATGCCTTGACTGCTTCTGCATTGCAGGCCTAACGAAGCGGATCTTTGTAGGTAGTCAAAAGGTTGATGATGGTGTAGGATATTCGTATGACACCATACTCCTAGTCACGCGTAGGATTTAATGGATAGGACCCAAAAATATAGTCGCATGCGGAGATCAAGCCATCGTCAATCAGAGCGAGTTCGGGAAAGGCTAGAGTTAAACCAACATGCCAGTGATTCTTTCTCTATCGAGACATTGGATGAGGAGCGCAGCCAGTTAGATGTTTAGATTGTTTGGAGTAAGGCACAACCACTAAGCTCTTGAGCGGTCTTTCAATTAGTTGAGGGGGGACGTGTGGGGCCATAGCCACGATGGAAAAAAAGACAGACCAAGTAGAATATCTATATTATACGCCTAACGAAGCGGACCTTTAAAGATATAGAAAATCCTCGACCGAGTTTCATACAAGGTAGGCCTTGTTGGCGGGATTCAAGGAGTAGACAGAACGATTACGTATAGTTCTCAAGGTACGCACTAGTATAAGCTAGTGTGGACGCAGTTTTACATTTTCATAGTAGATAATGGAACATCTGTATTATAGGCCTCACGAAGCTATCCTTTACAGATGTAGTTATAATACGATCCAGTAGCGAGACGATGGAGTCATTTTCGAGGAGAATACGGAAGGTACTATGAGTAATACCTAGGATCGATGCGGTCTTTGGCATGTAGCTACATATATATTGGTTATTAGGCCTTAATCTACTAGGAAGTAGATGGGTACGATTCACGCACAAAGGCGAGAGTATTATAAACCCAGTAAACGTAATATACCAGAAAATGAAAATAGAACGGTGTATGTAGAATTATGCTTAGAAGTGTATAATTTGTCCATTCACCAGAACTTCAGTTCTGACCCCCTCCTCATAACATCCCACGGTTAGATAGATGGTGGACATTTTCCAACTTTGAGACACTTTCTTAGAAAGTATTGTTACCTTGGTGAGTATTCACTTACTATTATATCTTAGTTCTGTTGTGAGATATTTATTTGAGCTCTAATATATTTATCTTTGCCTATTTGCAGGATAGCAGATACCCAAACTCGTGCTTTAGTGAGCATGGATTTTAGCATTTATACATAAAATCCAGTCCCACTGGAATTTGGGTTGTTACAGTTTTCCATCTGAGTTTTATAATCTTACTCTAAAACGTAACCATTTTTAAATCTGAAAGGGGAAATTTTATTTTCGAAGCCTACATTTTGAAAGAGATTGACAAGTAAAGGTCACTAGTATTTTGTTCAAGAGTAGAACATATAAAATTAGGAAAAATGTTTGAATTTTTTTTGTAAATTACAATCCTATCCAATTTACAGTGAGTATTCCATTTCAAACCATACTTCCAAGTAAATTTATTCACACTTATACTAGGTTCTAAAAGACCTATCTCTAGTAAAATTCATTTAACCTATCTAATTTACTTTGAGTAATTTTATTACCTCCACACTTTTCAGAAACATGAAAAACAGTGTTAAAATCACCTATAATAAGACAAGGAAAATTATAAATTAAATTCAAAGCTTTCAGTTACACCACTTTCCATTTCTTTCACTTTCAAGATTACTACCATAAATACTTGTGACTTGCAAAGGGACCGCCTATATTTTTAAATTGACAGTCAATATATTATTTATCTTTATTAATATTTAAGTTAGTCCAAACATTGGAATCCCAGATAATGATAATTCTTCATGTACAGCCACAATCATTATTATTAATAGACTTCCAATTATTTGACAGTTTCAAACAAAACTTTTCATAATTCTCATCATTTAATTTATTCTCTACAAGGGCTAAAATAAATGGCTTATAAACACTATATATATATATATATATATATAATTTATCCTCATCATTCAATTTATTCTCATTATTTGACAGTTGTGGCTGCATCCATTTTAATCGGTTTTCCTATGATACTAGCCACGACACTAAACGCCTCATGGTCCCAAAGATTTAGATTGACACATAGTAATCTTACCTATATCGGCATTGTAGTTAATAGATTTCTGTCCATTTTCAACGATTCAGGGCATCTTCTCATTAAGATCAGTTTCCCATTATAGAAATAGGATCCATTTTTCAGAACTGAGTTGCAATCTTGAGATTCTTTGAATTTCACTACACATAACCCGTCCTCCCTAGTGTAAATTTCAAACTTACCATTTGGTTTCCATAATCGTTGAATATAAGATTTAAAATAAAAGTAATATGGTTTGGTACCCACTACATAAAACAAGAACTGAATTGTTCCATGATTCAGTTGCTCTTTTACATACTTTTTCTTTAACCAGGTCATACTTCTCATTATTGATCTTGATTGGTGCTATATGCTCAAGATTGCATTCATCTTCAATTGGTTCTTGAACCTGATCTGTAATTATATCTGTCCATGTTTTTCGGTCTTGCTCTTTGTTCAGTGAGACGGCTACCTGCTTTATCTATTGTGACACCAGATTTCTTTTTTCTAACTGAGGATTGGTGGTTTTCTGACCATCTTTGCCCTTTAGACTGACATTATTGGAAGTCGGTAACAACTCTTGACCTTTTTTGGCTTCCACCTTCCTCTGTTATCTAGATCGAACCAATTGAAACTCATCATTATCAATGATGATATCCCTAATGGCTTTCTGATGTGTGAAACTTCAGTTGGTCTGAATTGTGTGAAGGAAATAGAGATATTAGAGGAAATTTGGCAAACAAGTTGATTTTCCCCATGGTTGAGAGGAAACCCTAGATTTCAATTTTTGCTAATTTTTATACAATCTGGTTTATTTGTTTCTATTTCAACCATCATATACTTATCTTAAATAAATGAACATATTTGTATTCTGCAATAATCACACGTGTATTCATTGACCTGTGAGGTAAAAAAAGACGTTTCTTCACTCTTGGATCGCTTTCTCCATTTGAGATTAAAAGAAGTTTTACTTTACCTTCTTCTTCTTATATTTATTTTGATAATGGCATCTCATCATCATTTATTATACAATATATGACCTCAGGAGCCGAACCATAAAATCTCTAATCAAATCGTTGGTAGTTAGTTGAGCAGTTTCTATGTACAGAGAGTACATAGTTTCAATCGTTGCTGTGCAATTAAATCATGTCAGGAAAGTAACTCGCGCCATGTTCCACATGTCACTAGTAACATGTGTAAAAATTAATTATAATATCTTTGAATTCAGTGATGCAAAAACAAAGATGTAAGCTCAGAACCGTCCACAGAAGAAATATTCCCTCAACAATAATAGCCCATTTACTTGTTTCGTTTACTTGTTTAGTTGGAGCAACGCAGGTAAATTTTAATACGCAAGTCAACTACAGTAATTTAAAAAGATCAACTTCCATTCTATTGCTCAAGACCATAGGAAAGAAATGGCCAATGGAGGATTCCATATTACAAGTTATGAAAATGTTTCAGTTCCTAAGCTCTCTAAAATTCCATCTTCAATCAAACTATCTTTCTTTGACGCACTCTGGATTCCTCTTAAACCTGTTCAAAAAGTCCTGATTTACTCAAACTTGAAAACAGACTTCTCGTTTTCTTCACTTATAGAAAATCTGAAGTCATCTCTTTCTTCCATACTACTTGATTTTCTGCCACTTGCTGGAATGCTGACATACGTACCAGACGCAGAAGATGTAGAAATTAGGGCGTTATGGTAATGGTTACCGTTACCATTTCACAAATACCGTTACCGTACCATTTTTACTGGTAATCGAAAATTGCTTACCGTTACCGATAGACTGCTATACCGATAATATGGTAACCATTACAGTGGTAGTGATAAATTACCGTTTGTCTAAAAAAGGTTACTAACGTAGCACATATTCACACCATAGCAGTGCTTCATTATACAATTTATAGTGTTACTAAATAAAAGACATAAATGAGAAAGACATGAAGTGTATTTAACATTATTTCGCCTGGTTAATAAACTAAATCTAGTCATTTGTTTGGTTCTAAATGTCTATAATAAAGCATGTTACATGAATATGCATGTATTACAAATTGACTGGTAAAATTACCGTTACCGCTGGTATTGAAGAAATGTTACCGATGATTTACCATAGAAAATGGTAAATTTACCATTACCATACCGATTAAACTGGTATACCAATTTCACTCGAAAATGGTAAACGATTGGTTGGTAATGGTATGGTAATGGTAATTTTACCGTTACCATAACAGCCCTAGTAGAAATTGATCTTTCAAATCTGGGCTTCACTTTCATCCAGGCTGAATCCGATCTTGATGTACAACAGCTCTCCTTCAATGAAATCATAGACATCGTATCCTTTTCAAAACTCGCACCTGTGGTCGATGCCAGCGTTTTTCCCTTTCATGTGCTCATTGTGCAGGTATATAGTGTTCATATGCATAATGAATGATAAGCTACATGTTTACAGATACTGATCATGACTACACACACACATACACACACACACATACATACACACACACACACATATATATATACACACACATACATACATATATATATGTATATACATACATATATACACACACACACACATACATAGATATATACATATGTATGTATATACGTGTATATATATGTATGTATATACGTGTATATATATGTATGTATATGTATATATATCTATATATATGTGTTATGTATATTGTATAGGTAATGAGATTCAAAGGAGGAGGAGTGGCAATAGGATACTCAATCCATCACATGGCTGCAGATGGAAACGCCACAACTAAATTTGACCAAGCGTGGTCTAGCCTTTTTAAAGCAAAAATGAATGGCATGGAGCTACCAAACAAGTGTCCTATTCCTTCTTTAATATACGACAAAGGACTTATAAAACATCCCAAACGAGAGCAGGCCAAAAGAGCCATTCTTCGCAGTGGTGCGCCAAATCTCCCTAGTGTAAGTTATTGCCATTTACATTTTGCATCTAGTATACATAGTTCAGTGGAATAACATAAGTAGAGATGTGTAATTCAGACGCAACATCCATCATTATCATCCCTGATAGAGAAACGTAGCCAGCTAAGTAGGCACACCTTTCAGATAAGCAAGCAGTCAATCCGGCTCTTAAAGAAGCATGGAACAGATCCAGGTTCAAAAATGATTCAATCAACTTTCCAAGCAGTATCCGCTTACATCTAGGGTATTGTAACCAGATCAAAAATGTTGGAGCTGGAAGAAGTGGCCATGTTTTGCACCATGATGGACTGCAGGAGTAGGCTCGACCCACCGTTCCCGGATGGATACATAGGAAACTACGTACGAGTGGTGAGTACGAAGGTCAAGACCGAAGAGTTGATAGGAAGAGAATGGGATGGTTTTAGGTTGTAAAGCGATAAGGAAGTTGATTGAAAGGGTTGGGAAGGATCCAATTGGAGATTGTGAGGAATAGGCGAATGTTTTTTCTTTGCCGTTAGGAAGGCTGGTGAATGCGTCTTCATCTCCAAAGTTTGGGGTGTGAGTATGATTTTGGGTGGGGGAAGCCTGATAGGTTTGAGATGGTTATTAGATTTTTTACAATATTGATATGCTGTAATCAGTGAATGAAAAACTGTTATTGAAGAACAGAGAGAATTGAAGAAACGGAGTAAAATGATTTCTTTATTGATGAAATTGTCTCTGTAACAATACATCAGGTTTTATATGAATGCACTGATATTGGGCTGATTGCATGGCCCAAGGCCCAGACCCATTATACTAAAGAGATACTGATGATATGTTGTTATCTTCAGTAGAGTTCGTGAGAATACTTTACTTTCTAACTCGCCCCCTCAAACCAACATTAGGGTTATTTCATGGCATCTTCTTCTTTCGCCGCCTTGAGAAATTGGTGATATTTACTCAGATCTTGAGCAAAAATTGCATGAATGTGGGTGATTTCATCATTATGTCATGTTCTTTCAAGTAGATTGTAACGACCCGAAAATTCCAGATAGTCAGGAAAAAAGAAAAGAGATAGAAGAAGAAACAGAAAAAAAAACACAAATTCTCACATTCGCAGTGGATCAATATATAATATCAAATAATATCATTTATACAAAGAACACTGTATCAGTAAATTTACATTTAATACATTCAGTGTTTCAATATTTACACAAACACTGAACTGACAATCTACAATATATACACAGCGGAATACTCTCCATATGTTCCAGCCATCCAGCTCGCCTCCTGAGCTCCAGAACATCCTTACCTGAAAATCTGTAATACTCGGTCTGACCCGAGCATTACATCAAAGTAACACCAGGGTCAGGCTGGAAACCAGCATGAGTAAACCCATCTAACATAGAATACAACAGCATAAAACTTACATAAAACCCGGGGTAACTCGTATCAATTTACAACTTCGCAATTTGTTATAGGCATCACTTATTTCACACATCATTTTCGAAGTACCAAAAACTTAGATTAATGGTCAAATTTACTTAAATCATTCCATATCAGCCTATTGATTCCACATATCAATTTATAAAGAATTGAAGTGGTTTCGGGTATTCACTAATACCCGACTCCGGTCTCTTCGAATCAAATATCATCTAAACCCAAGTTATTCAATTAAATACCATTCAACTTTAATTATCGGATGATACTTTTACACAGCTATTCATAATCGATAGATAATCATATTATCACTGTCCATCCAACATATCATATCACAAAGCAATTCATATCAAAGATATCAACCAGTCTAAAGCACTCATCATCATTCAATCATTCATAAGCAAGATTGATCACTTTCATTAATTACATTAATTAATGATCCACTAATTATTTCCATTGGTCAATTATTCTTAAATTTTATTAAATAATTAACCTTTAACTTAATTACATTTATTAAATTAATCACAATCAGGTAATTAACTTTCCTTAATTACTTCACCAATTGAACCAACTCCTTGATTAGTTATATTGATTAATCCTTTTAATTACACTGAGTAATTATCACTTAATTCCTTACACCAAGTAATTATCCTTTAATTACTTCTCATCAAGTAATTTCCTTTTAATAATTACATCCAGCAATTAGTCACTCATTATTTCACTAAGGAATTACGCCTCATTAATTACTTTAAGTAATTATACTTAGTTTTTAATTAATTATATTTGTTAATCACCCTTGATTAATCTTATTCTGTAATTAATTACTCTTAATTAATTACATCACTTAATTAACTTCCCATAACTTTATTAGTCAATTGTTGAATTAATTGCACTAAGTAATTTGTTATTAGTTACTTCACTAAGTAATTATTCTTCATATTTATTACACCAACCCAAAACTACTTCCAATTTTTAATTAATTAGACCCTGTAATTACCATTACTAATTACTTTACTAAGTAATTATACCTTATAAACCTTATTAAGTAATTATACTCAATCCCATCATTAAGTGATTTTTGTTAAAATTAATTAACTTAAACTAGTTACATTAATTAATTACATAAATTAATTAATCCCTTTAATTAATTACTCTGAGTAATTAATCCTTAATTACTCCACTCAATAAAATTTACCTTAATTGATAACATTAATCAATTACCCACCCCTAAAACATTAAATAATTAATACTTTATTAAATTTCCTTATTTAATTTTACCCTTGAAAAACATATAGGATTATCTCCTTATATAATAATCTAATTCCCACAATTTGAAAACATTTACAACACTTAAGAATATAATTAGTTAATTATTATTTAGAAATCAAATAATCATATTTTCAAAATCATTTGACTTACAATAAACTAAATAAATATTTACCTGGAAACTTGTTGGATAGTTAATATAAAAGTTGTTATCCAAATTTATTCCAAACCAGGTCAAGTTTCTTTTTTTACAATTGATTCATATTTCCTTAATTTTAAAAACTTGTTAAATATTTACTTAACTTCCTTACCTGGCCCAATATCTTCATCGACCCAAAACCCTTCCTCCCCTTTCCTCAATTTTCTTTCCAGTATTCCTCTTCTTTCCACCTTCCTTATCTATCTTCCAATTCTTTTTTTTGAACAAAAACATGTGCACCGGTGTACACGTACACCATGCACTCTTCCACGATGCCTCGGCCATCGATCTCTTCGCCGACAATCCATGCAAATCACACTCGACCTCCTCTCCATGTTCCACTGCCTAGAACGCCTCCAAAAACACTAAAACTAAATTCGAACCCCCAACGCCCAGTAACAAAAATTCCGTTCACCAAATTGTCTCGATTGTCACCATACCTGACGTCGACCATCCACGCAACTTCATCAGAAAATGCGCCACCCTACCCTCTTCCATCTCCACCAGGACCGCACATTCCTACCTTCCCAGCTTCTACGCCATTAACAAGTAACCATAGTCAACCCGATCCCTTGTTAAACCCTAAATACATTTCGATGCCACACCCAAACCCTTGATAAAATATCCCGACATTTTTCCTGTATGCTCCACTACCCGATCCACCTCCTGGCCAAACATCGCCCACCACCATCTACCTGTTTGCCTGAAATTTCCCAAAAACTCCAATTCGTTTAACCCTAAATTTCCACCTCAAATTCCCACTGAAAATTCCCAAACTGAACCCAAAAATCAAAATTTCTAATGACTATAACATTTACATAATCCATTCGTTAAATCATGATAGTCCACTCTCGGCCATAACTTGATTACTTATAGTAAAAATGCGTTTTCTCCTTATATACTTAACTATAAACAACGAGATGATTTTAAAACAAAATTCATCTAAAAACAAGCAAATTTCTCTTTTTAATCAGAGCTTAAGATTTCTTAGATAGGGAGATATAGATTTTTAAAGTTAATGGGTGTTACCTTTTTTTCTTTTCTCTTGTTTTACAGAGTGCCAGTCACGTCCAACTCTCATATATATGAAGCTTAGCATATGATACTTCATGGATTGGTACAAAAATACGAGAATTCGTTCAAGTCCAAACATGCAGAAGTATAAGTATATTTCAGGTAGGCAGAATCTTAAAGGTTGAACTCGCCTGTTTTGATGATGCAGAGAGATTTTCTACTGAAAACTTGTTGTTTGAACCTATAATCCCCTGAATTTAGAAAGCTTTGATTTCTTGATATACTTCATATTTTGAGATTTTCCTTGAAAAAGATGTGTACTTGGTTTATATTGGTCTTCAGGTTCGAATTTGTTAAAGGTTTTGATTATACATATTTTTTTTCTTTGTTTCTAGATTTGAAAGTGAGAAGAAATGAAAACCCTCTTTTTTTTCTTTTTCCTTATTTTTGAAATTTATTTACATAAAAATTTAAGTGAGAATTGTTTGCTACTTGTAAAATTAGATGCTACTTAACTTACATTTGTCAATTACATAAGTTTATCATGTTACACTTGTTATTAAAATGATTTTAAGACAACACTTGTAATTATGCAAAATTAATAAATTCTTAAATGTTAATAAAAAGCCCTTTTGTATTTATGTACTAATTATTAAGTTCTTTTTTAAATCTATATATAAAAAGTTCTTTTAAATAAAATAAATAAAAACCAATTAAAATCAAATAAAATCATATATATAATATATTTAAGCTATACTTCTTTTAAATTTCAAATTTAAATTTCAAATTTAAATTCAAATTCAACTCTAAATTCAATTAAAAATCCAATTTAAAATTAACTCAAACAAATATCTATTTATTTTAAACAAACCCAAAATCAATTTATAAATTTTAAGTAATTATATAAATATCCATCAGATTTATTTGCTTAATTGATAAATCAGTATTTTCCATGAGCTAAATTAGAAAATTATCCAATTATCTAACTCCCAAAAATTCGGGTTATCACATAGATCTTAATGATTTTGTTGATCTGAGTACATCAGTTCGTCTTCAAAGTCGACTCTGATGATAGATCTGCTGTTCTCTGAGCTAAAGCTTTCGACTTTTGTAGATTAGACTCTGCAACTTCATTTGGTTCAGTTAAGTTTGTGAGAATTGCTACCACCTTTAATTCTTCTCTGAATCTGATGAAGTTTTGCTTTGACAAGGCTTTGGTAAGTGTATCGGCCCTTTGGTAAGCAGATGGTAGGTGATTTACCAGCAAGTTTCCTTTTTGTATTTGTTCTCTGGCAACATATTGATCTATCTCTATATGTTTTGTCCTTGAATGTAGTTGGGTTTACTGACATGTATACTGTGCTTTGGTTGTCACACCATAATGTGGTTTAGCTTGCGATTTGATGTTTAGTTCATGTAGCAATGAGTGTATCCACATAATCTCTACAGTTGCACTTGCAACGCTTCTGTATTCAGCCTCTGTGCTGGATCTGGAGATTACAGACTGTTTCTTTGAACACCATGACACTGGATTGTCTCCTATATATATACAGTACCCTATAGTCGATCTATGATCATCTGGATTGGTTCCACAATCTGCATCAGTATATCCAATTATATTAAGATGATTGCTTTTCTTCATTAGAAGTCCATAATTTGTAGTCCCCTTTATGTATCTCAATATTCTTTCTACTCCTTTCCAGTGATCATTTCTAAGTTCCTGCATAAATTGACAAACTTTTTTAACACTGAAAGATATGTCTGGCCTTGTGATAGTTAAATATTGTAAAGCACCAACAACACTTCTTTATCGTTTAGTGTTTGTTATGTATTCTCCTCTGTTTTTAGATAAGTATTGATGGCTTATCATTGGGGTAGGCTGAGCCTTGGCACTGTTCATCTTGGTCTTTTCCAGTAGCTCTAGCATATATTTTTTCTGACTGAGGATAATCTCTGACTTTGATTTCCTCTTGACCTCTATGCCTAAGAAATAGTTTAGTGAACCCAACTCTTTTATGGAAAATTCCTTGTCTAGATATTGAGCAAGACATATGATTTCATTCTCATCATTTCCTGTAATGAAAAGATCATCAACATATATTAGGATGTAGACACTTGTTTTATTGCTATTTCTAATAAGGAATTGTCTGATTTTGTAAACTGATAGCCATGATGAATCAGTGTGGCTTTCAGTTTATCAAACCAGACTCTTCGAGCCTATTTAAGGCCATGTATAGCCTTTTTCAATTTGCACACATGACTTGTATTTTGTGTGTATCCTAGTGGTTGCTCCATGTATATTTCTTCCATTAAATTTCCATTCAAGAAGGCATTATTGACATCATATTGTCTAATATTCCACTGATTATATAGAGCAATACTTAGAATAATTCTTATAGTGGTTGGTTTGACCACAGGAGAAAAAGTTTCCGTAACGACCCAGAATTTCTGTCATTTGAAATTCAGATATTTAATTGATTTTAAATAAGCTAATTTTATAAGTTGAATAACCTATATTAGAAATATAGTGATTTAATTGGATAATTAAATTGTTAAATTAATATTTGAAATTGCGTAAATAATTGATATTTGGATTTAATGTGAATAAAAATGATTTATAAAGTTGTACTAAATTCTATTTGAATTAGAATGATGTTAGAGAACTTTTAAAATCTAATTAAAAGTTAATTTGTAGAAATTAAATATTTTAATATTTAATTGACGAGTAAAAATAGACATTTTTCACACAGTCTCGGATTTCGACGGAACCAGTTTCATGGGATCCATAATGATAAATTATTGTAAGGGTTCAAATTTCGTGTCAATCGGGTTTACGGTTTGTCCGAGGCAAGCTAAAACGCGTAGAAATCGGTTTTAAGTGAATTTTAAATTTAAATAATTCGATTTGAAAACCTATCTCTCAAATATGATCGAATTGGCTCCCGATATATATTCCATTGCGTTCGGAATAGGGGTGAAACATTATAAATGCCTGGCGGTATGCTTCGTTTCGAGTTTGGAAATTTTTTGGGTGAATAGTGTCGCGAGAATTTTCTATAAAAGGATGTTTTTTATTTCATTCTGCAAAACCCTAAAAAAAACTAGGGCAGGCCGCCACTAAGCTTTCCAATGGCTGAAAATGCTCGATACTTCTTCTTCATTTTTCTTTCAATCCACGCCTTATTTCAAAAATCTTCCAACTGCAAAAACGTCGAGCACGAAGAGATCTTCATGATCAACGTGGAGATCGTTTAAAGCGTAGCCGCTCAACGAAAAATCGACTTCGAAGTGTCGACCTTCATGCACGATTTGCAAGCAAAATTGACGACCGAGCTTGATGCTATTTGAGCCGAGATTGGAGCTTGCTTCGATGCGTAAAACGATGGCCTCTGATCAACGTATAGGTGAATGAGAGTGGTGCGATAATTGGCGAACGAGGGTGGCTATGTTGGGTTTGTTTCATTCGTATGGAGCCTGATGGGGGAAGAAAGGGATCGCATGGCCTGGATCTAGGTCTTGAAAATCAACGGCCAGAGGATTAAAAAGGTTATAAATATAAAAAAAAAATAGTAAAATTATTATATATTAATTCGTTTAAACTTTAAACTATCATAACTTTGTCATACAAGGTCTGTTTCGCACAAAACGAATTGCGTTGGGTTCGTATTGACGAACATTACGCGATGAAGCTGGTTTGGAGCTGATTGGAGCTAGTGTGAATTTTGAAGAATAAAACGCTAAAACCGCGACTAAAAGCATTGTGAGTACAACTCACTCTTTCTAACTCACCGATATTTTTATATAAGTGAGAAATAATTTATTATATGATGATTGATGATTCTTTGGATGATATATGATATATTGATTGGTATTTGGATATATACATGCCTATTGGAGCAGATGAAACCCTATACATTCCCATGTATGAGCGGATGACCATTTGTGCACGCGTCTGCCTTGAAGCGTACATTGTACACATATTCTAATATGTATATTTGTTGCAGGTGATAGGTTGGAGAGATCTAACTAGATTTCTCAACAGTATTGATTTATTTACAGATTTTGTTATATTTTTGTTATCATGTTATATATGATATTTTGGATGTTGTGATTGTTGTATTGGGTGATGTTGCAGCATTGGGCCTATTTTGGAGTTTTAAAAATGTTAAAGTAAAGATTTTGAATTTAAAAGAGGATTTCAAAGTGATTTGGGAAATAAACGTTTTATTGATTTTTGAAATGTAAAGGAATTTAATTTATTTGAATAAATAAATGTTATAATTTTTATGTTATAAAAATTATTATATTTGTGAAATATAATTGAAATTATGATTTTTGGGAAATATAATTGAAAAGTATTTTTGTGAAATATGGAGTTAATAATTTTGTGAAATGGTTTAAATTGAGATTTTTGACAAATATAAATGGTTTATAAATAAGATTTATAAAATTGAATTTTTATAAATCAGAATAACTGAATTATAAATGAGTTTTTATAAATGTTAAAATGATGTTATAAATGGATTTTATAAGTGAATGAAATTTATTAAATTTGTGAGGTTATAAAATAAATGATTTTGTAAATAAATGATTTATAAGAAATTTGCTAATAAATTTGATTTTTGGTATATAATTGAGATAAATGGAATTTGTAAATAAAGGGATTTTATATATTGAAGTTTTATAAAATAATGAATGGAACTTATAAACGTTGTTTTATAAATGTGAAATCAACTTATTTAATAAGTTAATTATAGTAATGAATTAGGTAAAGGAGATATATCCACGATTTTGGACAGTGGATTATCCTTTAAAATAAAATATGTAGAAATAATGAATTTGGGTTAGAGAAGTATATTCACGATTTTGGACAGTAATAATATATTGAATAAAAATGATATGCTTTGCAAAGTGAATAACCTTTTGAATTAAATAAATGTTTTGGAAGTGATATTTTAAATGGATTTAAAAACGGTTTAAAATGTGTTAAGGATCGAAACCATCGATTTCAACATTCATTGTTGAAATAGACGTTTTCGAGAAGTAAGGAAATGATGGACTATAACACTGTTGTTATAGTAAATGAATTTCGAAAGAAAATGTTTTTGTATAGTATTTGGGTTATGTATCAATCTTATTTCGAATCCCTATACTATTGATTTTGGGTTGTCGCAACGATGTTTTACGCAACATTCGTTTTGACCCGAACAAAGATGTTTAAGAGAATGTTTTCCTTAAAGAATAAACTATATACTAGTCATGTTTTAAGTATATTGAATATTTTCTAAGTGTTGAAAATAAATTGATATGTGAATTACTTATTATTAAATAAGTATTTGGAAATGTTTTCCAATATAGAAGTGAAATATTTTTGAGAATGTATCTTTTTAATGATAAATTGAAGTGAATATTTAGCAAATGGTTTAATTAATAAAAGACTAATTAAAAGGGCCTAGTGATTGTTATGGTGCTGAATGTTTGTTTGTTTGTTTTGATAGTTAAATAACCGGCTATCATACTTGGCCAAATTTTAGTTCCTCGACTTGATATGGGAACTATTTAGTCGTACACTTAGAACGTAGCCTTCTGTGTAGGCATATTATCATTTGTGTTGAGGATGTTGATTCGTATAGTGCGGAGTATTACTCCAATCTATCGAGATTCCTTCTCGGCCCGAAGGATAGCAAGTTGAAAGTTGGAGATGTGATAAGCCTATGAGACTTAGTTGCTGTGTCAGGTTGAGAAACGCTTTTGCGTTATGGGTGCGAAGAGACCGGGATCAGATTTATCTGAAAACCACTTCGGACCAACGTATATACGACGATTTGTGCAGGTTGCTATTGATATTGCGGAGTTTCATAGTGGGGGGCTGCTTGTTGATCTTTTGGGGTTAAAATCCCAATATACATCCAGTAGCAGTGGTCTCTTCATTATGAAATATCCAACGCGAGGACTATTCGCTACTAATCCTAGGGATTTCTTGACAGGATGTGGTAGGAAAGTACCTTCGGTTTGTCTTGTTCCTGGACAACTTGTATGGATGTTTGTCTGACATTGCATTTCTAAAGATTACGTATATTGGTTTTTACCAACGTACATCAGTGGTGGCAGAGAAGGCAACTTCTCTTAGCTTAACACCCTCTTTGGGACATATGAGCTTAAGGGTTGTATTTTTATGGAAGGCAATTAGTAGTCAACGGAAATGGCCGTGTGGCATTCTAAGTGACGTGATATGTGATTGTGAAAGGTAATCGTTACCTCATCAGGCCTCATCAACTGAAAATGACCAAAACAGGGTTAGATGCGGCAAGGCTAAGTAGGTCATTGCCAAATAGGATATGATCATCCTCTTTTAGATATATCTTTACATGCTATGACGTCGTGTATCTGATTATTATGGTTTGTATGCTATGAGGGCCCTTGGTAAGGTCGGTAACGACCAAAGGATGATATATTCGGTACCATCTAGTTATAGAGGTGGGTCGGTCTTGTGTTGGTAGAGGATCCTTAGTGATGGTCCTCGGTACATTATTCTAGAGATGTACTGCCGGAAGTAGTCCCTTCACCTGGTTATTTGTATGGAAATCCAAAACCCACTACGAGCTACGATTTTGTTTGTAAAGGCGTAATGAATAGCCTCGAAATGCTACATGGGTAACCATTTCGACTATAATTAATATTATTTGTATTCTGGACACTAGTATAATATAAGAGGATATGATATGAAAGAGATGTTTTAGTTATCGTAAGGTAAAAACATATCCGTGTTTATGTGTGGACGTGTCTTACAACATACTTTTATTTTGATAAAGGAAATGTTTGGTAATTTAATAAATTCAGTTGAGTGTGTTTCTCATGCTGGTTTACCAGACTGATCAGGGCGTTCTTCCCTTTCAATGCTCGGGTCAGACCGAGTATATCTACAGGTTATGCTTTGGTGCTTTTGGAGCTTCAGCAGGAGAGCTCGAGATCTTCATTTCGTATACGCGTATCTATTTTGATTAGTGATTATCCTCTGTGCTTAGTTGTTGTTATTATCAGCATTTGTGAGGACAGGTTATTATAACTGTTCAAGCTGATAACTATTAATTGATTGTTGGACTTTGATTGATGTGTATATATATGTAGTTTCTGTTTTGTAAAAATCATTGATATGATATTATATATTTTCCGCTGCGATGTCAGATTCTGTATTGTTCTATTTGGTTCTATCTTCTCTCTTTCTTCTCTTCTCTTCTTCTCTCTTCTTTTCTTTCTCTTAACTTTCCACCAGTTTGTGCTTTTTGGGTCGGATATATATGGGTTATTGTCGATTCAAAGGATACAGATTTTCGGATCGTCACCGCTGGTATCAGAGCTTAGATTTTGTATATTCCTAAGCTTTGATGTGTACTCATTATAGAAAGGGACAGTAGCACCCTAGATTAAGTTGAGTGTATTATCTATATGAGCGCGTATTTGTTAGTAAATATAAAATGTTTTATATTGTGTTTACTTATCCGTTGAGCTGTTTGTGAGTTCTGGTCGGTATGTGGGACGTCATATTATCGATAGGAATTTCCAAACACTTAAACGAGGCAAGTCGACATAGTATCATTTTAAATTGGGTAAATGAAATCATTTTACCTCGATTATATTTTGTATATAAAGAAACAATTTTTCAGGACTATTAAAGTATTTATAAACTGATTGTTTAGTAGTTTGAAAATGTAAATATATATATAAGTAAATAAAGTTGTTTGAATAATCTAAACTCAAATAACAATTGTAAAAGGAAAATTATATAAGAAAATGAATTATAAGTAAAGAATTATAATTAATATGACTTACAATCGTGAAATAATCTTATATATAAGAAATGAAACTATATGAACGTATTTATAAACATGAGTTATAAATAAAAAATGGATTTAGACTAATTATTTGTGAAATTTGGATCCCATTGATTTTGAAAGTTTTTTTTTCAAAGTTAAAAATGTTATATTATTATAAATCTGGATAAGATAAATAAATTTGAAATGATCTTATATAAGTAAAGATTTTACAAATATGATTTGTAAATGTAAAAGAAGTTTTTAAAAGAATTTAAAGCACTAAATGCACTACTGTTGCTGGAAAATAATAAGGGTGATGACTGCAGCATCATCAGTATCATTTTCGAGTTTCTGTGTGTTGGATTTGCTACCAAAGTAAATTGAAATTGAAGTTTTGTTTTGATAAACAAATTTGATTTAAAATCCAAGTTGAAATTGATAAATATAAGTAAAATAAGTTTTGGACTTATAATATATGAGATAATAAAATTTTAGCATTGGTAAAGTTGAAAGAAATTTGAGTTAGTAAGTGAATTATATGATTTGAAATTTAACTAAAGGAAGGTTAAATAATTATAAGTGGATTAGATAAATTACTGAAATGGAAGTTGAACCTAAGTGTAAAGTAATTATATAATTATGATTTGAAATTATAAAAAATGAGTTTGGTGAATGGAAGTGAACTTAGGTAGATTTTCACGGAATTACGAATAAATAAGTTTTATAACTTATAAAACGAGAAAAAGGTAAGCAAAACCAATTGTTAAAATGGTTATACAATTTCGTTAAGTAAAACGAAATCTGAATTTGAATAAGTGATATGAATTTGACTTAAGTAAAAGTTAAATAAAATTGACTTTAGAATTGAAATTTAAGTTAAGTGAAATAAAGTGATGTTTATAAAAAGGAACATAACTTAAGTAATGTTGAATGAAATTGATTTTGGTATCAAAGTTAATTAATAAAGTGAATTAATCGAATATGAACTTGAGTTATATAAAGAAATTCAACTTTAGTGGCTAGATGAATTAGCAATCTAATTGAAAATGAATTGATATGGTAAGGGATGTAAGTGTTAATTCATTAAAAGCTAATGAAATTGTAAATTGAATGAAAGTCAATGTTAAATTAGTTGGAATTAAATGTATTAAACCAAATTGAATGTAAGCGAATTAAATAAATTTGGTTGTGTTGGATACACATTGGTTGTTAGATGGTTGTTAGTTGATTGAATAAAAATTTAAATAGAATTGAATTTTATTTGATTTGAATTAGAAGTGAACAAACTTGAATATGAATTAGTGAATGTAAACTAATTCGAATGAATGAATGTTAGTAAAAAAAATACAATGTTATGAATCAGATATGATTTAAATTGAAAATCAATTCAATAAATGTTAATGAGAAGTGAATGAATATTGATTTGGTTATGGATGTTGGTTGGATGATAGTTGTTTGATGGTTGGATTTATTGCTTTTGTTGCATTTGCTATATTGGCATATATAGTTGTTGTAGTGGTATATGTTGTATATTGATTTACTTTCACATATACATGTTTCTCGTTGATTGTTGAGTGTTTAGCAGGTGCGGATGGCGCTTGCTTCACATTTGGAGCTCGCTTTCGCGCTATATTAGCCGTATATGCTCGCTAATAATATACAAGGTACATATATCGGATTACATATCGTACTTTTACACTTTTTTCCCTTCGGGATGCCTCATCCTTGATGATGAGATGTATATTTGTGATATATGTATTGCTATTTTTTTGGGGATCGAACCGCGTAAAGGAGACGCTAGCAAATTTTTTCAAAAATTTAAGGCGTTAGAATTTTTTTAGGAAAATTGGAAAAATTTGTGAAAACTATATTTTGATTTTAAGTTGAAAGTTAAATGATATTAGTTGGTTTTGGAAAGATAACTATAAATGAATTTAGAAACTTAGAAAAGTTTTTATAAGAAGTTTAACTATTGGGTTTTAGGAAAGTTAAACACTTAGAGATTTGATAAATCTAGTTTTAACGAATTGTTTTGAAAAGTTAATGGATATTGTAACTTTTTCTTACTTAGTAATTTCGAAAACGAAATTCTTTTAAGTAGGGGAGAATGTAATGACCCAGAATTTCTATCATTTGAAATTCAGATATTTAATTGATTTTAAATATTTAAAAGTTAAACTTATAAGCTGAATAACCTATATTAGAAATATAGTGATTTAATTGGATAATTAAATTGTTAAATTAATATTTGAAATTGCGTAAATAATTGATATTTGGATTTAATGTGAATAAAAATGATTTATAAAGTTGTAATAAATTCTATTTGAATTAGAATGACGTTAGAGAACTTTTAAAATCGAATTAAAAGTTAATTTGTAGAAATTGAATATTTTAGTATTTAATTGACGAGTAAAAATAGACATTTTTCAAACAGTTTTAGATTTCGACAAAACCAGTTTCATGGGATCCGTAATGTTAAATTATTGTAAGGTTTCAAATTTTGTGTCAATCGGGTTTACGGTTTGTCCGGGGCAAGCTAAAACGCGTAGAAATCGGTTTAAGTGAATCTTAAATTTAAATAATTCGATTTGAAAACATATCTTCCAAATACAATCGAATTGGCTCCCGATATATATTCCATTGCGTTCGGAATAAGTTTGACCACAGAAGAAAAAGTTTCTGTAACGACCCAGAATTTCTATCATTTGAAATTTAGATATTTAATTGACTTAAATATTTAAAAGCTAATTTTTTAAGTTGAATAACCTATATTAGAAATATAGTGATTTAATTGGATAATTAAATTGTTAAATTAATATTTGAAATTGCGTAAATAATTGATATTTGGATTTAATGTGAATAAAAATGATTTATAAAGTTGTAATAAATTCCATTTGAATTAGAATGATGTTAGAGAACTTTTAAAATCGAATTAAAAGTTAATTTGTAGAAATTGAATATTTTAATATTTAATTGACGATATTTAATTGACGAGTGAAAATAGACATTTTTCACACAGTCTCGAATTTCGACGGAACCTGCTTCATGGGATCCATAATGTTAAATTATTGTAAGAGTTCAAATTTCGTGTCAATCGGGTTTACGGTTTGTCCGGGGCAAGCTAAAATGCATAGAAATCGGTTTTAAGTGAATTTTAAATTTAAATAATTCTATTTGAAAACCAATCTTTCAAATATGATTGAATTGGCTCCCGATATATGTTCCATTGCGTTCGGAATAGGGGTAAAACATTATAAATGTCAGGCGGCACGCTTCGTTTCGAGTTCGGAAATTTTTTGGGTGAATAGCATCGGGAGAATTTTCTATAAAAGGACGTTTTTTATTTCATTTTCCAAAACCCTAAAAAAAACTAGGGCAGGCCGCCACTAAGCTTTCCAATGGCTGAAAATGCTCGATACTTCTTCTTCATTTTTCTTTCAATCCGCGCCTTATTTCAAAAATCTTCCAACTGCAAAAACGTCGAGCATGAAGAGATCTCCATGATCAACGGTGGAGATCGTTTAAAGCGTAGCCGCTCAACGGAAAATCGAGTTTGAAGTGCCGACCTCCGTGCATGATTTGCAAGAAAAATAGACGACCGAGCTTGATGTTATTTGAGCCGAGATTGGAGCTTGCTTCGACGCATAAAACGTTGGCCTCTGATCAACATATAGGTGAACGAGAGTGGCGCGATAATTGGCGAACGAGGGTGGCTATGTTGGGTTTGTTTCGTTCGTATGGAGCCCGATGGGGGAAGAAAGGGATCGCATGGCTTGGATCTTGGTCTTGAAAATCAACGGCCAGAGATTTAAAAGCGTTATAAAATATAAAAAGAAAATAGTAAAATTATTGTATGTTAATTCGTTTAAACTTTAAACTATCATAACTTTGTCATACAAAGTCTGTTTCATACGAAACGAATTGCGTTGGGTTCGTATTGACGAACACTACGCGATGGAGCTGGTTTGGAGCTGATTGGAGTTAGTGTGAATTTTGGAGAATAAAACGCTAAAACCGCGACTACAAGCAATGTGAGTACAACCCACTCTTTCTGACTCACTTATATTTTTATATAAGTGGGAAATAATTTATTATATGATGATTGATGGTTCTTTGGATGACATATGATATATTGGTTGGTATTTGGATATATACCTGCCTATTGGAGCAGATGAGACCCTATACGTTCCCATGTATGAGCGGATGACCATTTGTACGCGCGTCTGCCTTGAAGCGTACATTGTACACATATTCTAATATGTATATTTGTTGCAGGTGACAGGTTGGAGGGATCTAACTAGATTTCTCAACAGTATTGATTTATTTATAGATTTTGTTATATATTTTGTTATCATATTATATATGATATTTTGGATGCCGTGATTATTGTATTTAGTGATATTGCAGCATTGGGCCTATTTTGGAGTTTTAAAAATGTTAAAGTAACGATTTTGAATTTAAAAGAGGATTTTAAAGTGATTTGGGAAATAAACGTTTTATTGATTTTTGAAATGTAAAGGAATTTAATTTATTTGAATAAATAAAAGTTATAATTTTTATGTTATAAAAATTATTATATTTGTGAAATATAATTGAAATTATGATTTTTGGGAAATATAATTGAAATGTGATTTTTGAGAAATATGGAGTTAATAATTTTGTGAAATGGTTTAAATTAAGATTTTTGACTAATATAAATGGTTTATAAATAAGATTTATAAAACTGAATTTTTATAAATTAGAATAATTGAATTACAAAGGAGTTTTTATAATTGTTAAAATGGTGTTATAAATGGATTTTATAAGTGAATGAAATTTATTAAATTTGTGAAGTTATAAAATAAACGATTTTGTAAATAAATGATTTATAAGAAATTTGCTAATAAATTTGATTTTTGGTATATAATTGAGATAAATGGAATTTGTAAATAAAGAGATTTTATATATTGAAGTTTTACAAAATAATAAGTGGAATTTATAAACGTTGCTTTATAAATGTGAACTCAACTTATTTTGATAAGTTAAATATAGTAATGAATTTGGAAAAGTAGATATACCCACGATTTTGGACAGTGGATTATCCTTTAAAATAAAATATGTAGAAATAATGAATTTGGGTTAGAGAAGTATATTCACGATTTTGGACAGTGAATAATATATTGAATAAAATGATATGCTTTGCAAAGTGAGTAACCATTTGAATTAAATAAATGTTTTGGAAGTGATATTTTAAATGGATTTAAAAACGGTTTAAAGTTGTTTCAAAATGTGTTAAGGATTGAAACCATCGATTTCAACATTCATTGTTGAAATAGACGTTCTCGAGAAGTAATGAAATGATGGACTATAACACTGTTGTTATAGTAAATAATTGTCGAAAGAAAATGTTTTTGTATAGTATTTGGGTTTATTTATCAATCTTATTTCGAATCCCTATACTATTGATTTTGGGTTGTCGTAACGATATTTTACACAACATTCGTTTTGACCCGTATAAAGATGTTTAAGAGAATGTTTTCCTTAAAGAATAAAATATATACTAATCGTGTTTTAAGTATATTGAATATTTTCTAAGTATTGAAAATAAATTGATTTGTGAATTACTTATTGTTAAATAAGTATTTGGAAATGTTTTCCAATATAGAAGTGAAATAGTTTTGAGAATATATCTTTTTAAAGACAAAAATTGAAGTGAATATTTAGCAAATGGTTTAATTAATAAAAAATTAATTAAAAGGGCCTAGTGATATTATGGTGCGGAATATTTGTTTGTTTGTTTTGATAGTTAAATAACCGGCTATCAAACTTCGCCAAATTTTAGTTCCTCGACTTGATGTGGGAACTATTTAGTCGTACACTTAGTACGTAGCCTTCTGAGTAGGCATGATTATCATTTGTATTGAGGACGTTGATTCGTATAGTGCAGAGTATTACTCCAATCTATCGAGCTTCCTTCTTGGCTCGAAGGATAGCAAGTTGAAAGTTGGAGACGTGATAAGTCTATAAGACTTAGTTGCTATGTGAGGTTGAGAAATGCTTTTGCGTTATTGGTGCGAAGAGGCCGGGATCAGATTTATCTGAAAACCACTTCGGACTAACGTATATGCGATGATTTGTGCAGGCTGCTTATTGATATTACGGAGTTTCATAGTGGGGGACTGCTTGTTGATCGTTTGGGGTTAAAATCCCAATATACATCAAGTAGCAGTGGTCTCTTCATTATGAATTATCCAATGCGTGGACTATTCGCTACTAATCCTCGGGATTTCCGGATAGGATTTGGTAGGAAAGTACCTTCGGTTTGTCCTGTTCCTGGACAACTTGTATGGATGTTTGTTTGACATTGCATTTCTAAAGATTACGTACATTGGTTTTTACAAACGTACATCAGTGGTGGCGGAGAAGGCAACTTCTCTTAGCTTAACACCATCCTTGAGACGTATGAGCTTAAGGGTTGTATTCTTGTGGAAGGCAATTAGTACTCAACGGAAATGGCCGTGTGGCATTCTAAGTGATGTGATATATGATTGTGAAAGGTAATCGTTATCTCATCAGGCCTCATCAACCGAAAATGACCAAAAAAGAGTTAGATGCGGCAAGGCTAAGTGGGTCATTCCCAAGTAGGATATGATCATCCTCTTCTAGATATATCTTTACATGCTATGACGTCGTGTATCTGATAATTGTGGTTTGTATGCTATGAGGGCCCTCGGTAAGGTCGGTAACGACCAGATGATGATATATTCGGTACCATCTAGTTATAGAGGTGTGCCAGTCTTGTGTTGGTAGAGAATCCTTAGTGATGGACCTCGGTACATTATTCTAGAGATGTACTGCCGGAAGGTAGTCCCTTCACCTGGTCATTTGTATGGAAATCCAAAACCCACTACGAGCTGCGATTTTGTTTGTAAAGGCGTAATGAATAGCCTCGAAATGCTATATGGATAACCATTTTGACTATGATTAATATTATTTGTATAGTAGACACTAGTATAATATAAGAGGATTTGTATGAAATAAATGTTTTAGTTCTCGTAAGGTAAAAATATGTCCGTGTTTATGTGTGGACTTGTCTTACGAGATACTTTTATTTTGATAAAGAAAAAGTTTGGTAATTTAATAAATTCAATTTAGTGTGTTTCTTACGCTAGTTTACCAGACTGATCCGGGCGTTCTTCCCTTTCAATGCTCGGGTCGAACCGAGTATATCTACAGGTTATGCTTTGGTGCTTTTGAAGCTTCGGTAGGAGAGTTGGAGATCTTCATTTCGTATACGCGTATCTATTTTGATTATTGATTATCCAATGTGCTTAGTTGTTGTTATTATCAGCATTTGTGAGGACAGGTTATTATAACTGATCAAGCCGATAACTATTGATTGATTGTTGGACTCTGATTGATGTGTGTGTATATACAGATTCTGTTTTGTAAAAATCATTGATATGATATTATATATTTTCCGCTGCGATGTCAGATTCTGTATTGTTCTATTTGGTTCTATCTTCTCTCTTTCTTCTCTTCTCTTCTTCTCTCTTCTTTTCTTTCTCTTGACTTTCCATCAGTTTGTGCTTTTTGGGTCGGACATGTGTGGATTATTGTCGATTCAAAGGATATGGATTTTCGGGTCGCCACAGTTTCATTGAAATCAAAACCATATTGTTGTGTGTAGCCTTTTGCTACCAGCCTTGATTTGTATCTTGACACTGTTCCATCAGGATTCTTTTTTAATTTGTATGTCCACCTGCATCCTATGATGTTTTTATTATCTGGTGGATGAACTAGTTCCCATGTATTATTCTTCATCAAGGCATTATACTCTTCATCCATTGCTGCCTTCCCGTTATTGTCCTTTGCAGCTTGCTCAAAGGTTTCTGGTTCCTCTACATTTGATGCAGCAATGTATAATTTTGGTTTAAAGATTCCACTCTTTGACCTTGTAATCATTGGATGACCAGTTTTATCCTGTGGTGATACATCTGTACTTGTTTGATTTTTGTTATTTTCTGATTGTGCTGGT
This sequence comes from Allium cepa, assembly GCA_030765085.1. NCBI lineage: Eukaryota > Viridiplantae > Streptophyta > Magnoliopsida > Asparagales > Amaryllidaceae > Allium > Allium cepa. Next base: position 185,562,622 of record CM060937.1, on the reverse strand, counting down.
AAGCTTTCTGATTCTCTTTCATCAGCTGATTCTATTTAATGTCTTGAATGTGCAGGAGTTTGACTGAGATAGCTGGGTGAGTTTGATGATTCATGACCTGGTTGATCAGACATTGTGAGTTGTGGATCATGACTCTCAACATTCCTTTCAATCACCTCAGGAGGAAGATCATCACTGTAAACAGGTATACTAGGTACTGAATTTTTTGGATTCAGTATCTTTTGGGTTGTTTTAACGCCTGTACTTTTGAAGGAAAAAACATGTTCATTGAACACAACATGTTTGCTAATTATAACTTTACCACTTTCATCTAAACATTTGTACCCTTTTTGATTTGCCTCATATCTTATAAAAGTACATGGTTTAGCCCTGAAACATAACTTATTATTATTGTATGGTCTTATGTGAGGAAATCACAGACATCCAAACACCTTTATACTGTGATAGTCAGGCTTAACACCTAATAATTTTTCTACTGGACTGATTCCTTTAAGAACTTTTGTGGGTAGTCTGTTAATCAAATATACAGCAGTATTAAAGGAATCAGGCCAGAACTTTAGTGGTAATGATGCTTGAGCAAGCAGTGTTAGCCCTATTTCAACTATGTGTCTGTGCTTTATCATAGTGACAAGTGATTCTATATACAATTCCCTTCTTAGCAAAGTAATTGCTAAGAGTCTTGTACTAACTACCACCATCTGACTGAATAGTCTTTAACTTGATTGCCAGTTTGCTTTTCAGCCAACAATATAAAGTGTTTCACTGCATTATATGCTTCTGATTTGGCTTTTAAAAAATAAATCCATGTATATCTAAAATATGCATCAATGAAAGATATGTAATATTTGTAACCATAATCAGAGTAAACTGGGGCAGGTCCCCATAGATCAGTTGCAACCAATTCCAAAGGTTTTGAATACTTTATTAGTGCGTGATTGAAGGGTAACTTATGACTTTTTCCCATCTGGCAATATGTACATACATATGGTAAAGAAAAATCATCAAACACAATTTTATTTCACTCAAGTACTTGTTTCACAACATTTGTGTTTGGATGGCCAAGTTTGTAATGCCATAAATCAAACACACTTCCATTTTCTTTATACTGACCCATTTCACCTATAATACAACACCTCTGATTTCTCTCAGATTTGCTGCTATTTTTAAGATTGAATTTGTATAGTCCTCTGACTGCTTCACCCTGCAGAAGATTTTCATTAGTCAGAATATCTTTAACTAAGCAATAATATGGATAAAATTCAAAGTATACATTGTTGTCTTTTGCAAATTATGACACACTCATAAGATTTTTCTTTATTTTTGGTACGCTCAATAAATTGTTTAAATATAATTTTTTTTGCCATTGATACTAGTTCTTCCGGTATGAGTAATATTAACTAACTCACCATTCCCCATGCATATAGACTGTTTACCTCTATATTCCTTGTTGCGAAGGTGTAAATTGTCAAGATTATTTGTTATATGATTGGTTGCTCCTGAGTCTGGGTACCGGCTGTCATCATGTATATGTTTTAATGTTGTAGCTGTGCTTTGATTGACTTCAACATTGCTGTTAGTGTCTGTCTATATTTGGGCCATATTAGCACCATACTTCCATTTCCTTGATTATTTTGATTATGATTTGGTACATAATTGGCATTAACCCTAAAATAGCACTTTACAGCAGTATGACCAATTTTCTCACAGATTTGACACTTAGGCCTGCTATTGTTGTTATTCCACCTTCCTCTGCCTTTGGATTTATTAGAACTGCCTCCTCTTTGATAAGATTAACCTTGCTTGTTCTGATTCTGCCCTTTGTTTCTTGAGTTAAAAGTATAGTTGATAGACAAATCTGTTTCTTGAGATTTTTTATGATCTGTTCTTGATTCATGTGCAAGAAGTGTGGCATGAACATATTATATAGGTGGCAAACTTGGTTGTGATGACACAACTGCAAGAACATCTTCATACTCTTCACTATGTCCATTCAAGATACTTAGAACTTGCTCTGTTTCAGACACTTTGTGTCCTACTAGTTCTAACATATTGCAGATGTTATTGACTTGTGAAAGATAATCTCTCATTGGCTGATTTCCTTTAGTACTATCTTGCTATTGTCTTTTATAGTGCATAATTTTAGCCGTAGACTGAGTATTGAATATCCTTTCAATAGTAATCCATATATCATTTGCTGATTTGCACCCTCTAACTTGTGACAACAACTTTGTGTCAATTGAAGATAGAAGCCAAGAGCTTATTAATCTATCTTGTCTGTAGAATTTTGTATATTCTTCATTGCTGATCATCTTGTTCTGTGAATCAGTGATGAATCTTGGAGGAATTGGAATTGAGCCAAGAATAAAGCCTTCTAGTCCATATCCTTGCATTGTTGTTTCAACTTGTAATTTCCATAAGAGATAGTTGTCCTCCTCTAGATGCATAGTGGTTAGCTGGCTTTGAGGACCGATGACTGTTTTGATTAACCTCTCCATTGCATCTGTAAGCTGCTGTGGGTTGTTGGTGTTATCTGAAGTTGCTGAAGCATTGTCTCCTTCAGCCATGATTAAAGATTTCTAAGATTGGTGCGAGAAATTAGTGATTCGCAAAATTTTCTAATTCGAGATCACTCAAGAACATGTTAGTTGCAGCCAAGACTCAGATGATGAGTTTGCTCTGATGGGCCTTGGCACATCAATTACTTTCTTTATGATTTTTGACTGCTTTCTTGAATTGATTTTCTGATTTTCTGAACTTTCTTGCTATGAATTTGCTTGACTTTTGATGAAAAAACTTGTTGCAATTAGAAATCTAAAAGATTTCTTGGTATGGTACCTGTTTTTTTCACAAGAAAGTGCAAATTCAAAAAAGTTAACCCAAATGATGAGATATCACCTGATGGGTTAAAATGCCTTCAAATGATGATGTTTTTCTGATGAAGATTTGAGTATTGATTGTGCACTGAGATTAATGACGCTAGGCCTCTAAAGATTGCTTCGAGTTTAATTGTTGATGTTGTTGCCGCTAGGCTTGTATGGCTCTAATACCATATTAGATTTTTTTACAATATTGATATGTTGTAATCAGTGAATGAAAAACTGTTATTGAAGAACAGAGAGAATTGAAGAAACAGAGTAAAATTATTTCTATATTGATGAATTTGTCTCTATAACAATACATCAGGTTTTATATAAATACACTGATATTGGGCTGATTGCATGGCCATGGCCCAGACCCATTATACTAAAGAGATACTGATGTTATGTTGTTATCTTTAGTAAAGTTCATGAGAATGCTTTACTTTCTAACTATGGTGTCTACGAATACTGATGGCGAATTCGTTTTGGTTGCTGGTAAAGAGGAGGGTTCGGTGCAGATGACTATTGTGCTCCGTCCTGATACATTGGAGGTGTTTTCTTCCTTGTTTTTGCAAGGACTTCATGAGTGATGCATGTAACTATGTGTAGGACCAGTGTTTTGTTTCCCAATTGGATAAATTACTTTGCACCTGGTAGGATAACTTCTTGCTGCGTGTTTCGTACTAGAAAATTAAATTACTTTCATAGTATAAGAATCTTTGTATATGATTGAAACCAATAAAGCATCGTTTTATATTATTGTTTACTTTGTATATGATTGAAACCAATAAAGCATCATTTTATATTATTGTTTACTTTGTATATGATTGAAACCAATAAAGCATTGTTTTATATTATTGTTTATTTTGATACTAAAATACCCAAACCCATCTAATCACTACCAAATTGTCCAAACCTACCAAATTATACTTAAAACTCGTCTCTTTTTTGAATAAGGTAAATAGGCCTCTGGCCCAGTTAAACACTTAAGTTACAACCCAATAATAGTAAGTGACAACCCAATAATAGTAAGTTACAACCCGATAGTATACTAAAGCTTGTAATCTTAGCCGTAAATATATCTCGCTTTACATATCAGCTTCCCAAGACAATAGGTCTTCAAACTCTAAAAATGACGATTTAGATGATTCTCTTTGCGCTTGCGAAACTTGTATAGTGTTCATTTGCGTTTGTGAAACTGGAGCTGTCCAATAGAAAATATGTAAGCAGACCAAGTTGGCTCCTACTGTAGTTTCGAAACCCGCTATCAACGCAAGCACAATTGTGACAATTGCTTTCAAATTAAGCTGCATATAATTTTAATATAATTTTAATAAAATACAGATCTACAACTATTAATTGTATTTAATTTCACTGTTGTGTAGCTTCACGCATAGTTTCTTACTTTAATACCTTTGTATCATTGACAGGGATGTAAGATTATAAAATTTACTTAATGGGTATAGTATAAGTTTGAAAAGAATATGCATGTCTTACCAGACTATAGAAAAAAATGGAGCAATGTAACTACCAAAGCAAATTCGAATGCTGCATATGCTCAAACATATCCCTGTATGCTGAAATCAATAGAAAAACGAAACAATCATAAGAATAAAAACATATTTTGATAATAACAACATTTTTATCAGATAAATTAATTACCTATGACAATTGATAATACCGATCCAAGTGCACCCAAGAGTACAGAGAAGGGAGAAACTGTCATGATTGTTTCATATCACATGTCACTAACCTAGGGAAGGAAGGCAAATTTATAACAAACAGTGATAGCTGTTAAGTCGTTAGAATGCATGTTATCACAATTTTATATAATTATTTTCAAATTGTTCTGAATTTTCAAGAAGTACTACCAATGACCGAAGACATGCATGAAGAAAGGCTTTGTGCAGTTCAAGTTCTTAGTGATGCATTTGGTACTTGTAGACGTTAACTGTGAAATATGTTGTCTTTTGTTATCATGAATATGTATTGAATTTGGTAACTCATGTATTGAACTTATTTTTTATTAGTTAATATTTTTTGTTATCATGAATATGCATTACATTCGCTGATTATTATACTTTTTTTATTCATACATTGTTTAAATTGTTATCTATTTAAAGAAGATTCATTTTGATTGTTATTATTAAAATGTAATAGTGGGATGCATCTAATATATAGTAAAATAAAGCATAGCTCCTAAAAAGCGTTATAACTATATGGTATAAGTGTTATAAAAAGATAATGCAATGTATACGGTTAGTACCAAAGGATAGCAAAAATAGGCGTTATTGTATCTATACATTTTATAGCGGTTTATTTATGCTGTAAATGGATGTAGAATATACTATAAACATGTTGATATATAGCACGAAATAGGTGCTATAGAATAACTGTTTTATAGTGGCAACTTTATGCTATTAAATCATGCTTTTTTATAGCGGTTTTTTTGCATGTTATACATGTGCAATTCTTTTTATAACATATCGATATACAACGTTTATCAAACCACTATAGATGTGTTTAATAGCGCCTATAAGCCGATATAAAAGACTGTTTTTTTTGTAGTGATATGCTATCTATTAATCAATGCTAGTCAAAATGGTAATGTATTCGGGTTTAATAAGTGACCCGCTTCATCATTAAGTTAAAAAACCCAAACCTTCAGGTCAACATCGATTCATAACTAATTAAATCAAAAAATAATACAAATATATAACATCCAGCGATAAAAAATTTGCAATCTCAATTCTTAACACATTCATAATCAAACTAAAATTGACGAAACCCACAAATTAAACCCAAATAACGGTCTCAAAACCTACTTACTTAAATAGGCTTCTTGATTAAACCGATCCGAAGTAAAAATCGTGCCTGAACGAGAATCGGATGCTTGAGAACTAAAGAAGTTTTAACTTTTTGATTTCTTGCTTGAGCTTCTAATTGCAGGTAAGATAAGAAAGGAGAAGAGGACTAGGTATTTATAGGAAGAAATAGGTGCGTCGAAGCTGTTGGATTGGTTTTAAATAAATGCTTGGATTGGTGCGAGAAACCCAATAAGCGGAAAATATGACAACGACTATATTGACTTAAAAAGTAAATGACTCCTCTATAGTAGGGGCAAATGTTGTCATTGTTGTTGACTTCTAAGATGTACAATATGAAACACGAATATGACGTTGCCTTTCATGAGAGAGAATTGTCCTTTAATCATGTCGCTTGTCATCAATACACTCGAGGACATGTGGCCAACGAATACATCCATCGCATTAGCAATCAGCGTTAAGAATATAAATATGGATTAGAGTCAAAGGAATATTATGCCACTCTTCATTAGTGAAAGAACGCAATGGTATCAACTACAATCAAACATCATATTCACCTATTTAACCAAAAAAAACTCATCATCAACAACCATGAAGGGAAATAGCATTACACTAATGCATCGCCGCACTTCGTTGCACTTTGAAGATTTTGCTCTACGATGACATAAATGATCATCGACTTCGAAAGAAATATATAGAAACGCCGCTCTTCGCTAATGCTTAATACTGCACTTCATCTTCTATATAGCAAATCTCATCTAAATTTGGAGGATGGTGAGTATCTATGCAAAGCGGAGTGGATGGTGGATGCCTTCAATATCCACGAAGTTGTCAATGCTACCTTTGACTAGTATTTGTTAGAACCCTTAGTTTATGATTTCGAAGAAGAAAACTATACAATGAAAGTCATATATATCATACAACTATGTAGATACAAACTCAAAGCAAGGCAAACCACTACTTTGACAAGATGAAGACTAAAGCACTGAAGAGATTCATCTACAAAGTTAGATGAAGATCGAAGAGAGATGCACTCAATAATAAACCCAGGAGAACATCAATTAATAGGTTCAGATGTCTGAATGCAAAACTTCAGACGTCTGAACATAGAAAATGAATAAAAACAATAATAGATTGTCAGACGTTTGAGAACACCATTCAGACATCTGAAACTGGGCTCGGGCCAGATAATTCAAATTACAATGTCATCTCCGAAGAGACACAATTCCATCTCTCCTCCGCAACTCTTCACCAGTGAACAGTGACGTCTATAGACTGAAAGAGAAGAGATGTGACTACTAGAAGCAACCTTCTACAGCTATATAAACAAGAATCAAGATGAATCAACGAACTTACTTCTTACTTATCTAATTAACTCTACTCTCTATCTTAATCATCTCTTGTTCTAATCATCCACTTGCTATTAAATCTGCAAATCTGAGATAATACACTTCCATATTCTCTTGAACAGTATTGTATTCAATCATTCAAGAGATATAGGAAGTTCAATTGTATTATATAGTCAAAATCTGTGTAATAGAGAACGCAGTCTTGACAAAGAAACTCTGTTATTGTAAACTTGTTCCTTCGGGTGAAGTGAGGGTCATTTGGTGAAAGGAAATTCCGAAGAGGAGCTTTGGGACTGGACGTAGGACGGGAGGCCTGAACCAGTATAAAATCTTTGGTGTGATTATTCTTATTTGCATACTTTATTATTGTTACACTATAGTTTAAATTAGTCATATACTTGTCAGTCGTATAATCGATCCACCATATTATAGTCTTTCAATTGGTATCAGAGCTTGGTTTGATCAAAAATACTGTAACAAGTTTTTGAATCACTAATATGGCAAGTATCTTTCAAGAAGGTCAGTCTACGACACGTCCCCCGCTATTTATTGGCTCCAACTTTGCATATTGGTCAACCCGTATGCGTATTTTTATGGAAGCCAATGGTCTAAAAATATGATCTGCTACACAAAATAAGTTTGAAGCACCTAACACTGCTATAAGCACATGGACAGATGCACAAAAGACCTTAGCCTCAAACAATGCTAAAGCTATGAACGTTTTATTTTGCTCTCTAGATAAAAATGAATTCTCACGTGTCATGTTATGCACAGCTGCGTTTGACATTTGGCGTACCTTACAAATTATACACGAAGGCAAAACATAGGTTAAACAAACTAAGATTTCAATCTTGCAAAACCAATTCTCCTAATTCAAAATGAAGCAAAATGAAACTATTGTTGACATGTACTCTAGATTTCAAAGTATTCAACATGATCTTATAGCATTAGGAGTTAAGTTTACTGATTTTGATTTAGCTTCTCGAATAATCAACTCTTTAACATCGGATTGGGAAAGGAAGGTATTAGCTACTGAAGAAGCTAATGATCTTTCTACTCTCAAGGTTGAAGAGTTGATAGAAAATTTAATGTCCTATGAAGCTAACTTACAGGCAAGAAAAGAAAAAGATATTGAAAAGAAGAACATAGCCTTTCAAGCAAAGAATGATGATTCAGATTTGGATGAAGAAGAGATAGTTTTCATTACCAATAATTACAACAAATTCAAGAAATTTAGAAAGATGACCAAATTCCAAAAAGAAGGGAAGTCCAATACAACAAATCTATCTCAAATCAAGTGCTAGGAATGTGATCAATACAGACACATAAAGAAGGATTGTTCTAAACTCAACAATGAGAAAAGGAACAAATTTGAGAAATTTCAGAAGAAAAGAGCTTTTAAAGTCACTTGGGACGATTCTGATTCATCACAATCTTCTGATAGTGATAGTGATAGCGATGGAGAACAATCTAATGTATGTTTTATGGCTAACACTAATGAGGTGTGTCATAAACTTGGCTATAATGAACTACTAGAATTAAGTGTGCATCTTGATGATAAGTTTAGACAAACCAAAAAATTAAATAAAGAATACCTAGCCAAAATAAATCAATTAAAACTAGAAATTGGATTAGTAAATAATGAAAAAGTTATTTTAGAAGAAGAATTAGTGATTTCACAAGAAAAGTGTAAAAAATCTATCGAATATGATACACAACTTAGTGAAATAGATAGGTTAAAACTTGAGAATAATAATTTGATTAAGGATAATATTGAACTAAAAAGTAGTATAGAAATTTCAAAAACTGAAATTTGTGAATTAAAGGATAAACTAGAAAAAATTACTAACAATATTTCAAAGTTCAACAATGGAAAACAAGATCTTGATAATTTAATGAAAATTACGAAACCTTCTGGTAATCGAAATGGATTAGGATTTGAAAAGAATTCATAAAAGCAAAAAGGTAACACTATAAAGCAAAGTAACTTGTACCAAAGTTTTAAAAAGACACCAAAGTTAAGAAAAGATGTAAAAACTAAAAATATAAAAATTTGGATATCAAAGTCTAATAATAAGATAATTAGACAAAAACATATTGATAGTTTTCTATCAAGTGTAGTATTTAATAATAATTATGTTTTTAAAGGACCCAATCCCACTTGGGTATGGTTACCCTCCGCTCCTAACATTTAGGACCCTAATAAAAGAAGTGGGTACCAATTTGAATAATTTTTGTTTTGTAGGTACCCAAAAATAAAAGCAAGGATAAATGGATACTAGATAGTGGCTGCTCAAAACACATGACCGGAAATGCCAAGATGCTCTCAAATATAAAATATATCGATGGAGGTATCGTAACCTTTGGAGACAACTCAAAAGGATATGTCATCGGAATTGAAGAAGTCATAAACATTGGTATTTCTAACTCTTCTATTATTTCGAATGTTTTATTAGTAGTAAATTTAAAACATAATTTACTTAGCATTAGTCAATAATGTGATAAAGGTTTTCAAATAATTTTCAAGAAAAATCGATGCAATATATTTGATAATAATAAAAATATATTATTTGAAGGATATTGAAATAAAAATATTTATATTTTTAAAGCGATATAAAACAAAATTCGGATTAATGCTTGACCGCTAAACTTGATGATCCATTGCTATGGCATAAACGATTTTGTCACATAAATTTCAAATGTATAAATAAATTATGAAAACATGAACTAACTAAAGGTTTACCAAAAATAAATTATAAAATAGACAATTTGTGTGATGCATGTCAAATTGGAAAATTAAAAAGGAGTTCTTTTAAATCAAAAAATAATATTTCAACAAAACAACCATTTAAACTAACTTTCTGAAGTTTTTTCCTTTAAAACATAACAAATATTAAAATCAAAATGTACTATACACAGCAAGGAACAATCAAACATTTAAACTTTTTGGAAAAAGCTCTACATGCTATATGTGGTCATTCACCAACAAAGAAGTGTTTATATAAAATGTAATGACCCACTAATTTGGACCATTCAAATTGACAATAATCCACGCATATCAGACTTGAATAATTCAAAATAATAGATTGTAATAAAATTTGGAGCAAATAAAATCATTCACAGAATCACAGACACAGAAACATCAGAATAACTCGCAGCAGAAATTAAAATACCATAGTAGTTCATGAAGCTACTATAACAAAGTCTCAAAACAAATACATAATATCAGTCTGAAAACAAATACAATAGAAATCCTAATACATAGAAGTCCACTAATACAAGAGCTGAAATAGAACAACGAAAACTGAAATAGATAAATAACTAGATATGCCGAATCTCCAGCGATTCCTAGCTCTAGAAAGAGAAATCCAAAGCTGTGAAAACTCAGGCTGACCCGAGCGTAAATCAAAACACAAAACACTCAAGTCAGGACATACATACTTATATAATGTAAACCAACTCAAGTGAACTGTAATAAAATACAAGTAACTTAAAAGATGCTTGGGACCGTCCATCCTTTAAGGATCCGTTAAACTATTTACTATGTAGTAATATTGCGCTATTATAATAATGTCTACAGTAAATTAAACTTACTTTTAACTAGCGTTAAAGGGTTACCCATATAGCCCTCAACACGTAATAGTCTCAGTAGTCCATCCAGTATCAACATACCTCCAGATCGGGAGGCTACCATAAATAATCCAAGGGCTATGGGAGAAAAACAAACTCGTAGTAAAGCACGCTATGGCAGGTGACACGACACAGCTAGGCAATGCCAGGGTAGATATACCAATTACGCTTCCGGACTGGTGGTAACGCATAGCAGCGACTACCGCTCACCTCGAGCCACCCTCCCAAAATCAAAGGGGTGCACCCAATCAATTACAAAAGTAATAGAATGGTATCGAAGAAGTGTGTCCGATAGGAGGAATGACCTCACTTGGCCCGTCGATTGCTCCTGTTTTAGCCACCTTAAGCCAACTCATGGGAGTCTGGTCCACGTTCATACCATAATAGGATCGTTGCCACCATCTTACTTCACTCTGAAATCTCCACCGCATACACAGTTGTTAAAGTGGTTTTCGGTATCGACAAAAAGTATGTCCATATCTGATCCCAGTCTCTTTAACAACCAACCGTTATTATAACCCGTGGTTGTAAATTTCAAAATGGTATTTTATATTTTGAAAATCAAATATCATTGCAAATCCATTTCAAAATATCAAAATATCATATCTTTTTAAAACCTCATTCATTTTTATTTAATTTAAATACCACTCCAAATCACATTTCAAAATGGCTTATATTTCAAATCAAAGTACTCTATTTAAACCATTTAAAAGTGAAGTCATAATATTTACAATTCAAATATTCAATTCCCAAAAATTTAGCCTTTTTAGGGTTCGTTTATTCACTTAAATACATTAAAACAGTGAAATTTCTGCTTTTGCAGCACTTAGTAAATGCTACGGTAAGTTACATTTGAAAACAATTCAATTCAGCAAAGACAGCATTTAAAAATTGCTCTAATAGTTCAGTTTTAGTTGAAAAATAATCAATTCAGCAAAGACAGCATTTACAAAACTGTGTAATAGTTCAAATTCCAAATTAAAAGATTTAATTTAATTCAGCAAAGACAGTGTTTACAAAACTACTGTAATAGTTCAGTTTTAATTCAAAAATCTCATTTCAGCCAACTGCAGCACTTTTTCTTTTCAATGATACAAAGGTATTGAATTGATTTTAGTTCAAAACATCACCAAGCTTTTCAATTGATTTTGCTTGACCACTAATCACTTTTGCTTGGCCACAATACTATATTGGTTCAGCCATGATGGTGTTTTGGGCTTGGGTATGGCATATATGCACGGCTACAAGGAGAAGTGAAGAGTTTTGAGTTACAACATGAAGAAGGGTCAAAGGCAAGACAAAAAGAGGAGATTTGGTGCAACCTTTAGGCTCGGCCATGCATGAATTGGGCTCGGCCTTGGCATGTACAGATCTGGTGGTGGCTGGAGTAATGGCCAGAGGTGGTGTACTTGATAGTGGTGGTGGCTAAGGGGGTGGCCGAAGCAACATATGAAGGGGATGGTGAAAAACAAGGCTCGGCTATGCATTTTCAAGGGATTTTTTGCAATTTTTGTGGTGTTTTCTCCATTGGATGGTCACGGCCAATCTTGGTGAGAGGAGGAGGGGGTCAGACCGTGTATGGTGAGGGGAAGAAGGTGATGTGGTGGTCGGTGAAGGTGGTGAAGACGTTAGGCCGAGCAAAGCACAAGAAGATTCAAGCAAAACAATGAAAAAATCAATAGAAAAATGAAGAGAAAAGTAGGAAAAAAAGGAAGAAGCCATTGCCAAAATTTTCTAAGATCTGAATGGCCGAAAGTTGTGATGGAACGAGATGTTTTCTCACCTGAAATTGAAAATAAAACTCACGGCTATCAAGGAGAATGGACGGCTAAACAAAATGAAGAGACAAAGCATTGAAAAGTCACAAGTTAAAAGGTTTTTGTCTCTTAGAATTTCCAATTTCTTTTATTCAAATAAACCAAAAGAAAAATCAAGTAATAAAATAAAAATTAAAAAAATAATGTAGAAATGAAATAAATAAATAATTTTTAGGAAAAATAGAAAATAAATAAGAAAATAGTTTATTAAATTAAAGTAGGATTAAAATTGTAAACAAAAATACAACTAGTCTTGGAAAAATAACTACTACTTTGAAAATGTTTTAAAAATAAAATCCTGAAATAAAATAAAGTTTAAAATATTTTCAAAATGAAATAAAATATAATTTAAAAATATTTCATAAATCTAGGGTTGTTACACTCTCCTCCACTCAAATCTTTTCATCCTCGAAAAGAACGAACAAGGAAAATAAGGAAAAAAAGATAGAAAAGCAAATAGTACCTGTAACAAACAATTTCATATTCGAAGCATGAATGCTCTCCTCCATCTCCCAGGTACAATCTTGATCATCAGTACTCCACTATACTTTGACCAGACTAACAGATTTCCTTCTGAGCTGCTTCATACCTCTGTCGACAATACGAAGCGGCTTCCTCTCGACAATCAGATTAGGCTCAATATCCAAAATATCAAGAGAAGAAGGTTGGACAATAAGAGATGGATCATGACGATACCGGCGAAGATGAGAGACATGGAATACATCATGCACTCCAGAAAGCTTCTCGGGCAAATCCAGACGATAAGCCGAAGAACCAACTCTTTCCACAATGCGGAAAGAACCAATGAACCTAGGAGAAAGCTTTCCTCTATGACCAAAGCGAATGACATTCCTTAAGGGAGAGACCTTAAGAAAAACCTGATCACCAACAGCAAGCTCTAAACTCCGCCTACGCCTATCAGCATACTTCTTCTACCTATCCTAAGCAACTCTCAACTTCCTCTTAATCTCCTCAACTCTCTCAGAAGCCTCTAAAATCATACCAGGACCAAGAACCAAACGATTACCTAACTCAATCTAGCAAGATGGAGATCTATGAGGTTGTCCGTAAGGAGCAGAAAACGGAGACATTTTAATATTGGCCTGAATTCAAAGATGGAATGAGAAAAATAAAGGATTTAGATAAGCTTAAAACAGAAGATTAGATTATACCTGGTAACTATTATTGTAGGTGAATTCAACAAGATGGAGATGATGTTCCCAAGATCCTCCATAATCTAGCACACAAGCACGAAGAAGATCTTCGAGAATCTGATTCGCTCTTTCCGTTTAACCATCGGTCTGTGGATGCTAAGCAGTGCTCAGATTCAGATGAGTACCCAAAGATTCCTGAAAAGCTTTCCAAAACTGACTGATAAATATAGGATCACGATCACAAACAATACTGAGAGGAACACCACGGAGACGAACAATCTCTCTCATGTAGATCTTAGACAACTAGAAGCAGAACGGGTAGACTTGACCGGAATGAAATGAGCGGACTTGGTCAGTCTATCCATAATAACCCAAATACTCTCGTTACCCCTCTTAGTCCTCGGTATTCCATCCATGAAATCCATGGATACCTGTTCCCATTTCCAATTAGGAATCTCAAGGGGTTGCAACAAACCAAGGGTCTTCTGATGATCGGCCTTAACTTGCTGACAAGTCGCACACCTACTAACAAAGATACAGATATCCGCTTCATACCCTTCCACCAATAAAGCCTCTTCATATCCTGATACATCTTTGATACACCAGGATGAATATAAAGTCTAGATCGATGATTCTCCCGAAGTAACTCTTGCCTCAATCCAGACACAAATCCTACCATTAATCCTTAAAATCCCTCTATCATCGATCTGAGCTCCACTACTACCACCAACTCTACTGCGAACACTCTCCTTCATCAATCTAAGCATCTCCTCCTCGTCTTGCTTAGCATGATACGATCCAAAAGAGGAGAAGAAGAAACAATAAGCTGACACAATAAATCCTTTTTCCAACTCAAAGCATCGGCCACAACATTAGCTTTACCGAGAGTATAACTAATATCGAGGTCGTAAGATGCTAGAAACTCAAGCCAATGAACTTGCCTCTGATTCAAATCCTTCTAGGTGTAGATATATCTTAGAGACTGATGATCGGTGAAAAGCTCAAACTTGGTTCCCAAAAGATGATGCCTATAAAATTTTAAAGCAAAGACAACAGCAAGCAACTCTAAAACATGAGCAGCATAATTTTCTTCGTGGGTTTTCAACTGACGGCTGGCATAGGCAATGACCTTACCATCCTGCATGAGAACAACACCCAATCTCTCACGACTAACATCAGTGTATACCGTCAGTCCCTCACTTTCATTCAAAATGGTAAGAACTGGTGCAGAAGTAAGCTGCTCTTTAACTCATTGAATGCAGCTTCACACTTTTTATCACAGATAAACTTAGCATTCTTACGAGTCAAAGCAGTGAGAGGTGCAGCAATTCGAGCAAAATTCTCAATGAATCTCCTTTAATAACCGGCAAGGCCCAGAAAACTACGAATATCAGATGGAGTCTTAGGAGTTTCCCAATCCTGTAACAGAATAAGGAGAAAATAAGGACAATCGAAAATATAGAATTATTAAATGATAAAAGAAAAGAGAGAAAAAAAACTTACATTGATCGCAACAATCTTGACTGGATCAACAAAAACTCCATTACTAGAAACAATATGCCCGAGGAATCAGACTTCATCCTTCCAGAAATGGCATTTATAAAGTTTAGCCTTCCACTGATGTTTTCTGAGAGTCTCTAGAACAGATTTCAAATGCAACTCATGCACTTTCTTGGTCTTAGAGAAGACAAGGATATCATTAACAAAGACTAGAACAAATTTATTAAGCACATCACGAAAGGCACGATTCATCAAATCAATAAAGGAGCATTAGTCAAACCAAAAGGCATGACAAACCATTCATAGAACCCATTCTCAGTGCGGAAAGCAGACTTGGGAATACTTTCCTCAACAACCCTGAGCTGATGGAAACCTGTGGCAAGACCAAGCTAAGAGAAAACCATGGCACCATAAAGCTGATCAAATATATCACTGATGCGAGGCATTGGATATATGTTTTTCATAGTGAGCTTGTTCAGCTCTCTATAATCAACACACATCCTCAAAGAACCATCGGACTTGGTGAGGAAAACCACCGCTGCTCCCCATTCTGAAAAGCTAGGTCTAATCAGACCTTTGGAATCTAAGTCCTCAATTTCTTTCTTAACTCAACCTTCTTGCGAGGTGCCATTCTTCTAGGAGGAAGAACTACAGGTCGAACACAGGGAATAAGATTAATACGAAAATTAATTTCCCGCTTAGAAGGTAAAGAAGTGACTTCACCAAATACATCGGTATAGAGTCTGACCACAGGAGTCGAATCAAGATCACCAGGAGAAGAATCTAGAGAATAAATAAAACTGCCAGCAAAATCCTGAGGCATGCGACACTGAATAGTCAAAGGATCACCCTTATCTCCCACAAGAGTAGCAATTCGAGATTTACAAGAGATATGGGAATCATGATTCTTTAGCCAATCCTCACCAAGCAATAAATCAAAAGCATCGAAACCTAGAACATAGAAATCACTAGAAAAACGATAACCAGAATGGAAGAGTTTCATTCCTCTACAAATCCTACTATGATTCGTGGGACCCCCAATAGGATTAGAAAAGGAACAGAAGCATACTCAGGAGAAAGGAGATGTTTAAACTTATCACACAAATCAACAGAAATATACTATGGAAAGCTCTAGTATTAAATAAAACACGAACATGATGATGAAATAAAGAAAAGGTGCCCTGGAAAGTACCTTGGTTATCACTAAGAGTAGGAGCAGGTGCAGGGGATGGAGAAGTTGCAGAGGTGACAGCAAATATACCAGAAGGCTTACCCTTCTACTGGGTAGGGCAATCCTTTCTGAAATGACCAGGATGAAGACAAATATGGCAGAGATCATGCTTCGCCAACTGAGTAGGAGGAGGAACAACAGCACTAGCTAAAGTAGGACAACTATTGGCATAGTGTCCCTTCTAATCAAATCTGAAGCAGGTGATGGAAGAAAGATCAACAGGCTACCTCTGAGAAGGAGAAGATGATGAAGATCTCAAACCCGCATGCTTGAGCCAATTCTTTTTTTGCTGCTGGTAATTAGGCTTTCTCTTCCTAGAATTAGTAGAGGAAGACTAAGATGAAGGAGCACCAACAACAGTAGGACCCTTAGAAGTAGGGTTCTCGTACCGGATAGCCATATCCATAAGCTGGGTAAAAGTGCCATGAACATGAGAAATGAGACGATCATAATACTCGGGACGAGCACCGACTATGAACTTCTCATTCTTCTTAAGAGGAGTGTCTTTCAGGCTAGGACCAAACTTGGAAAGTTCATTGAACTTCCTCTCATACTCAGAAAAGGACATTGTACCCTGCTTGAGATCCATGAGTTCACGATAAAGCTGAGATTTATCGGCTTTTGGCATCCATTTTGCCACAAAAGCCTCCATGGAAATGAAATATAGAACAAACTTAAGATAGATTCAAAAGAAAGGAAAATAGGGGAAAAAAATAAGATAACATAGAGGATACCTAAACTGCTCCCTAGTAATATCAGCCTCGATGGTGTTAGCTGTAGCAGACTCCCACTAATCTTGGGCAGCCTCCTGCAACTGCCATGTTGCTAACTGATGCTTCAGGGCATCAGTAATCTCAAGACCAGTAAATATCCTCTCTAAACTTCACAACCATTGTTGAGCTTCTATAATGCTCTCTGAACCAAAAAGCTTGGTACCACCAAATTGAGAGAATTCTTTACAGAGAAAAGTAAACCTAATAGGTGCAACAGGCTGAGGAGCTGGAGCAATACCACGACCCCTACCTCGGGCATTTCCACGATTCATCCTGAAAAATCAAGAATGAATTTAGGACAAGGTACAGAGAAGAAAAAGATAAGATAAGATAAAATTCACTTGGATGAATATCCTAATGAAAGAAAATACTAACAAGGTAGATACAAAAGGAAGGAAATTTAGAAAATTTCTTTTAAAATAAGAAAATTTTGTATCAAAATAATCTTTAAAAAATCCTTCGAAAAATCATTTTGAAAATCATTTTATACTTTGAAAATACGTTCTCTCACAAAGAAATGATTCTGAGATTGATATCACTCATTCTAGGGTATTTCTACCCTATCTCTAATGGGTTTTTGCTCCGTAGGCTAAGGTTTGCCTAAAACCAAAGATATGATACCAACTCTAACGACCCACTATTTTAGATCATTCAAATCGACAATATTCCACACATGTCAGACAAGAATAATTCAAAATAACAGATTGTAATAAAATTTGGAGCAAATAAAATCATTCATAGAATCACAGACACAGAAATATCAGAATAACTCGCAGCGGAAATTAAAATACCATAGTAGTTCATGAAGCTACTATAACAAAGTCTCAAAAAAATACATAATATCAATCTGGAAACAAATACAATAGAAATCCTAATACATAGAAGTCCACTAATATAAGAGCTGAATAGAACAACTGAAACTAAAATAGATAAATAACTAGATAAGCAGAATCTCCAGCGATTCCTAGCTCCAGAAAGAGAAATCCAAAGTTGTGAATACTCAAGCTGACCCAAGCGTAAAGCAAAACAAAAAATACTCGAGTCAGGACATACATACTTATACAATGTATACCAACTCAAGTGAACTGTAATAAAGTATGAGTAACTTAAAAGATGCTTAGGACGCCCATCCTCTAAGGATCCGTTAAACTATTTACTATGTAGCAATATTGCGCTATTATAATAATGTCTACAATAAAATAAACTTACTTTTAAATAGCGTTAAAGGGTTACCCATATAGCCCTCAACACGTAATAGTCTCAGTAGTCCATCTAGTATAAGCGTACCTCCAGATCGGGAGGCTACCCTAAATAATCCATGGGCTAGAGGAGAAAAATAAACTCGTAGTAAAGCTCGCTATGGTAGGTGACACGGCACAACGAGGCAATGCCAGGGTAGATATACAAATTACGCTTCCGGGCTGGTACTAATGCATAGTAGCCACTACTTTCCACCTCGAGCCACACTTCCAAAATCAAAGGGGTGCACCCAATCAATCACAAAAGTAATAGAACGATATCGAAAAAGTGTGTCCGATAGAAGGAATGACCTCACTTCGCCTGTCGATCGCTCCTGTTTTAGCCACCTTGAGCCAACTCACGGGAGTCGGGTCCACGTTCATACCATAATAGGATCGTTGCCACCATCTTACTTCACTTTGGAATCTTTATTGCGTACACAGTTGTTAAAGTGGTTTTCGGTATCGATAGAGAGTATGTCCATATCCAATCCCGGTCTCTTTAACAACCAACCGTTATTATAACTCGTGGTTATAAATTTCAAAATGGTATTTTATACTTCGAAAATCAAATATCATTTCAAATCCATTTCAAAATATCAAAATATCATATCTTTTCAAAACCTCATTCATTTTTATTTAATTTAAATACCACTCCAAATCACATTTCAAAATGGTTTATATTTCAAATCAAAATACTCCATTTAAACCATTTAAAAGCGAAGTCACTATATTTACAACTCAAGTATTCAATTCCCAAAAATTTAGCTTTTCCATAGTTTGTTTATTCATTTAAATACATTAAAACAGTGAAATTTCAACTTTCGCAACACTTGAAAAATGCTATGGTAAGTTACATTTGAAAATAATTCAATTCAGCAAAGAAAGTATTTAAAAACTGCTGTAATAGTTCAGTTTTTGTTGAAAAATAGTTCAATTTAGCAAAGACAGCATTCACAAAATTGGTGTAATAGTTCAGGTTTCAAATTAAAAGATTTAATCCAATTCAGCAAAGACAGCGTTTACAAAAATGCTGTAATAGTTCAGTTTTAGTTCAAAAATCTCATTTCAGCCAACTGCAGCACTTAGCAAGTGCTACAATAGCTCTTTCATTAGTTTTTAGCCTTTTAGATCACTTCTGCAACTTCAGCACTTACACAGTGCTGCTGATTCATTTGTTCCAGATTTTAGTTCATTTTCAGAAACGATAGCATTTCTTAAGTGCTACTAAAAGAATTTCCAAATTTATAATAGAACTTCAACAACAATTAAACTTCAGTTTAAACCATTTTAACATATAAAATTTTATATTTTTCACTTTAAAAATGGTCATTTAAATACCCTTTGACTTATGGTTTTTATAAAGTAGATTTCATAAATAAATATTAAATTTTAATAATTCATTTATTAAAATCAATGTAAAATTTTCCAATTTTTTGCATTTACTTTACACTTAAAATTAAATTTACCATTTCATAAATTAAATTAAATTTCCATTTTATTTTCTTAACTTAACTTTTATTTTTAACATTCCATATTTTCAAGTCAAGTTATATTTCAAACTACATTTTTAAACATTCATTTATTTAACCATTTTAATTCATAGAAAAATCAATAACACTTTATAAAATCATTTTAAATTCAAATTTAAATCAAATTATCATATTTTACATTCTTAAAATACTTTAAAAATTCCAGAAAAATAAATATAATAACCACGGGTCTGTATAATATTTTCTAACCTAAGTCAAGTGATACGGATAATATATCATTTCAATCTGTAATTTACAAAGAAAAATCCGGGTTCTATCATTTCAAACCCGCAATCCCAAGTCAAGTAAAATATATAAAAATAGCTTAGGCCTATCATTTCTGCCCATAACAATTTTTCTTTGTTCTAAAGTCCGTTCGGGTACGTATCATTTCAACTCATGGTGATTCTATTCTACAGGGAACTTGCAGCGTGAGAAATAGATATAAATAAACTGTATAGCAATATATGTCGGTAACAGATGATATGACAGGTTTATAAATAGGGTTAACATCATATGATTCATATCACAGGAAGGTATAACATGATATGATATTTCTACACATTCACTTGTTGTCAATTTACAATTTATGTAAATGTTATGAGTGAATACTCACCTCTTTACGTTGGGGTTAGCAAATCAAAACACACAAACAAAATCCAGAAAGCACGATAGCATGACTTTGATTCGAGTGGAGTGGAGAGCCAAGATATTAATCTTGTATTCAACAACAAAATAAAGAAAAATATAAACACAAATACAATACTAAAATTATTGGAACAAAATGGAAATAGAGTCTACAAAAACATCACCAAGCTTTTCAATTGATTTTGCTTGACCACTATTCACTTTTGCTCGGCCACAATACTATATTGGTTTGGCCATGGTGTTGTTTTAGGCTCGGGTATGTCATATATGCACGGCTACATGGGGAAGTGAAGAGTTTTGAGTTACAACATGAAGAAGGGTCAAAGATAAGACAAAAAGAGGAGTTTTGGTGCAACCTTTAGGCTCGGCCATGCATGAATTAGGCTTGGCCTTGGCATATATAGATCTGGTGGTGGCTGGAGTGATGGCCAGAGGTGGTGTACTTGATGGTAGTGGTGGCTAAGGGGGTGGATAAGCAACATATGAAGGGGATGGTGAAAAACAAGGCTCGGCTATGCATTTTCAAGGGGTTTTTTTGCAACATTTTGTGGTGTTTGCTCCATTGGATAGTCACGGCCAATCTTGGTCAGAGGAGAAGGGGGTCAGGTCATGTATGGTGAGGGGAAGAAGGTGATGTGGTGGTCGGTGAAGGTAGTGAAAAGGTTAGGCCGAGCAAAGCACAAGAAGATTCAAGCAAAACAATGAAAAAATCAATAGAAAAATGAAGAAAAAAGTAGAAAAAAAGGAAGAAGCCATTACCAAAATTTTCTCAGATCTGAATGGCCGAAAGTTGTGATGGAATGAGATGTTTTCTCATGTGAAATTAAAAATAAAACTCACGGCTATCAAGGAGATTGGACGGCTAAAGAAAATGAAGAGGCAAAGCATTGAAAAATCACAAGTTAAAAGGTTTTTGTCTCTTAGAATTTTCAATTTCTTTTATTCAAATAAACCAAAAGAAAAATCAAGTAAATAAAATAAAAATGAAAACAAAATAAAGTAGAAATGAAATAAATAAATAATTTTTAGGAAAAATAGAAAATAAATAAGAAAATAGTTTATTAAATTAAAACTAGGATTAAAATTGTAAACAAAAATACAACTAGTCTTGGAAAAATAACTGCTACACTTTGAAAATGTTTTACAAATAAAATCTTGAAGTAAAATAAATTTTAAAATATTTTCAAAATGAAATAAAATCTAATTTAAAAATATTTCAAAAATGTAGGCTTGTTACATAAAAAATCTCCACACTTTGTTGAAACTCCTAAAGACGAGCCGTCAACGTCGTCCCCCAAGCGTCCTTCCTGGTCCCTAATCAACTACAGTGATCCCACCTACGAACCAAATTCATGGGATTGTCAGGATTGGAACTAAGACAAATTAACTATGATGTTTGTAAACAATTATATATGTGTGTATATATATATATTTATGTGTACTTTATTCCATCCATTAAATAAATTTTTCAAAACTATTAACAAAAAGCTAATCTGGAGTTTTCAGACGTCTGAAATAGGAATCAAGGACAACTTATATATGTTCCCAAACTCTGAACTCATTTCCAGACTTCTGAAATTATTCTCTATCTACTATTTTAACTTCCCAGACGTCTTATTTTTGATTCTAGACTTCTGATTTTACTCTCTGCTTCTGAATTAGGCATCTTCAGACATCTGATCCACTATTTCAGACGTTTGGAACTGTAAACGGTAGTTTTTTGAATACCTATACCTGATCGATCAACTACTTTTCCACCACTTCAATTCATTTCCAAATTAAAATTTATCTTCCTCAAAATCTTATAATCGAATTTCTTACCAAATTAATGCCACCACGAACTAAAAAGATGAGAGTTAAATAAAGGAATCATGGAGAAGAATCTTACTCTCAATCATTGATGGTGAATGATACTCAAATCAACAATTGGTTGTTTCAGAATCCAATAAATAGACGACGCTTTGACGACTTGAAGATTAAGAAGATGCATCTAGGTCCTTTCCTTCTTATGATATGGATGACCTATGTGAGCAAGGTGAATTGCAAACTCTTATTTCCTTTAATGCGAATGATATTTCTATCGATCAATTAGTTATTACGCTAATTTGGATAGTCCATCGGTATAGAATACCGAGAACGATGAAGATTGTTTATGGACGAGTGTATATGGAACAACAATCAAGTTAACCCCCGCAATGAATGGACGATTCTTAGTGTGCTCTTATACGGGTCATAATTTATCTAAAATGGAGGACATGTGATTCAAACCCCATGATACTACCACTCATCAATTATGGGTAAATCGAATGCCTTGGTTTTCATCCAAATTCCTTAGGCCACGTGCTAGGCTCCTTATCCGAATGCTTATAAATACCATCATCCCTCGATTAGGTAGCCATGAACAAATTAATGATCTTAAACACAAAGCATTATATGCACTATTTAATCGCACTAAGATCAATTGGGCTCAGTTAATCTTCGATGAACTAAAAGGTTTTTGGAATAGATCTCGCCAGACTATCATTTACCCGGCTTATATTATGCGAATCCTCAAAGCACTAAACATCCCATCGTACATTTCTGCTTTTGAGGAGTTACCTATCAAATATAGTGGAACAAAATTTTTCAATCTTATGCATTTGGCGGAGGAACCACCATCTTATATGACTTTTCTAGAATAAGGAAATGCACAAGATCAACCTCCTCATCCTCCTCAACAACAACAAGAAGAAGAAGATAATATTGAACTACCAAGGCAACCATCTCGACCTCCTCCTTCCTCGTTTGAATATCACCCTGATATGGATATTTTGGAAGCACGAACTCAGCCTAATGCTAATGAGAGTATTGCACACTTAACCATACAAAACCAAGCGCTCCTATTTAGAAATCAAATTCTCCTTGGTAAACAAATAGCCAAGCTTGATCACGCGTTGTCCACAAGGCATTCCAAAGTTAAACGCTCTCTTGATTCAGTTGTTTTCAAACTTGATCATGCACTTCAACAAGTCCGTCAACCTTCTTCTGATTGGTCTACACCTTCTCAATCTCCTCACACATCACCAAAGACCGGCAATAAGGACAAAGGGAAATTAGACTCCTCTCATGATGAACTAGCTTGACTTCATAAATTAAAATATTTTGTTGTACTTAACTACCTTCTCATAATTTTGGTAAGACACTATCAATATTTTGCTGTGCTTAAGGATGTAATCATAATTTTGTTAGTGTTATAATTATGTATGTACATCATACTTGGTTTTGCATTATGTTTAAACTTCTTCAATTATTTTTGATAATGACAAAGGGGGAGAAAAATAAATATGCACACCTATAGGGGGAGATTATATTTAGGGGGAGAACCTTTCTGTAATTATTATCTAAGTACATTATATAGTTGTCATCATCAAAAAGGAGGAGAATGTTAGAACCCTTAGTTTACGATTTCGACGATAACTACTATACAATGGAAATCATATATATCATACAAGTATGCAGATACAAACTCAAAGCAAGAAAAACCACTACTGTGACAAGATGAAGACTAAAGCACTGAATAGATTCATCTACAAAGTTAGATGAAGATCGAAGAGAGATGCACTCAAGTATAAACCCAGGAGAACATCAATTAATAGCTTCAGACGTCTGAATGTAGAACTTCAGACATCTGAACGTAGAAAATGAATAAAAATAATAATAGATTCTCAGATGTCTGAGAACACCATTCAGACGCTTGAAACTGGGCTCAGGCCAGATAACTCAAATTACAACTATCATCTCCGAAGAGACACAACTCCATCTCTCCTCCGCAACTCTTCACCAGTGAACAGTGTCGACTCTAGACTGAAAGGGAAGAGATGTGACTACTAGAAGCAACCTTCTACAACTATATAAACAAGAATCAAGATGAATCAACGAACTTACTTCTTACTTATCTAATTAACTCTACTCTCTATGTTGATCATCTCTTGTTCTTATCATCCACTTGCTATCAAATCTGCAAATCTGAGATCATACACTTCCATATTCTCTCGAACAATATTGTATTGAATCGTTCTAGAGATATAGGAAGTTCAATTTTACTATATAGTCAAAATCTATGTAATAGAGAACACATTCTTGACAAAGAAACTCTGCTATTGTAAACCTTTTCCTCCAGGTGAAGTGAAGGTCATTTGGTGAAAGGAAATTCCGAAGAGGTGCTTCGGGACTAGACGTAGGACGGGAGGTCCGAACCAGTATAAAATCTCTGGTGTGGTTATTCTTATTTACATACTTTACTATTGTTACACTATAGTTTAAATTAGTCATATACTTATCATTTGTATAATCGATCCACCATACTATAGTCTTTCAGTATTGCCTCATGCTTGCGTTGAATCAAGCGGTACCATCGCCCACTTATGAAGGACGTAGACTATCATGATAAAAGCCTCCAATACTATAGTTCATTGTTGTCGTGTACTATTTTAAAGGAATAAAGGCGAAGCAAAATTGTTCAACGTTGATAACTGCCGAAGATAAGCTCACTGACACCGAAAGTCATGCCGCTTTTCCCCTATAAATATGGACCTATGGGGTGCCATTTAAGGGACGAATTTCATTCCCTTCCCACTTCTTATATTTTCTACTTTGTAAACTCTAAATCAATTTGGGGATTTTTGCTGATTGTAATACTTATACATTATACACATAAGGATTTGGATATTCAAAATTTGCGTAGCCTATTAACTTGATTTGAATTTGTGACTTGCATATTCATTTGACTTCGAATTTAGACTTGAAAATTAACGAGCATATTGATTTGAATATCAACACACATATTGACTTGTACCTTAACTTGCCTATTGACTTGAATCGTCTATGATGTCGTACATGACTTTGATGACTCGACTCATAATTAATATGGACCCATACTTCTGCTCGATGACATTGACGAGCCTCAACAAGGCCTCTCTTTGGGTAACATTGCTTTCTACATATTTTTTGAGTTAACTAATTAATTCGTTAGCAATATATATGTTCATTTCTCACGATTACGATACATTCGTAACTACAGTCGGTAAAAAACTCACTCTTAGGGTTTCTTATTACATGTAAAAGTGTAATCATCGACATTGTACTGCAAATATTGACAAAGACAATAGAAACAGAAATAAGAAGATGTAATCTCTGTTTAAAATCGATTTATACGAAGGGTTTAGTGTACAATTATATAATCAACATTATGTATTTACCCCTACGACACATGAAGCAGGTAGTATACAGTTTTGCATACATGAGTAAACTGACTTATAACCGAAACTAGCTTCTTAAGTTTGCATGATCCCTCTATTTATGCCAAAATTCAAGAAAAGACACCACGTTCTTTCATATTTACTCACATCGTTGCCTTTTTTCCGCACTATCTACCTTGTTTTCTCCTTAAAAGCATTCTCTAGTGCTTTTAAAACAAAGAATAAGAAACTACATGTGGGCTTGATTTATTCGGAAATGCTTAAGCTTGATTTTCTTTTTTGTTTAAGAGAGTTTGTAAATAAGTAAGAATGTGGGCGTGTTTGATTTATTTAACAAAATTCTATGTAAATAAGAGAGATGTGCATGTGTGTATATAGAATAGTAAAGAGAACAAGGTTAGAAGTGTCATTGTACCTTTGTCCGCTTATTCTAGGGGTGTTACGGTTGCGGTAACCGTCAGTACTACCACTAACCGTAACCATAACTGTTGTTGACGGTTATAAATTCTTATAACCGTTACCGCAACCGTCTATGATGGTTAGCTGTTATATTTTCAATTTTTAAGCATGTTGTACATATATTTTCAATTATATGTATTATTGATGATAAATTCATATAGCTCCAGTTGTTTTCTGCAAATTTATTTATTTGTTTATAAGACTTCCAACATGCATGCACACGTTATTAATTCATGAAGGCGCATATTATTAATGTAGAAGTTATTCCTCTAACTTAAATTACTAATTTTAATATTTTAATGTTAAATATTACACAAAACCATTATGTATGGTTGGATGCTTAACCGTGGTTATCTAATTCTTCAATCATTACCGTAATAATTATCATTATATATGGTAACCGTATGAATGGTTGGTACGGTTGAGCGGTTGATGGTTCAACCGTAACAGTCCTAGCTTATTCTCTTGTCCTCTTCTTCATCCATACCGCTACAGTCTTATTTTTTATATTCTTAGTTACATCCGTATCCACCATATACTTATCTTAAACAAATAAACATATTTGTGTTCCACAATAATCGCACATGTGTTCATTAACCGTTAACGAATTTTAACATATATTAACTTGATTATCCATAATTTATTCTTCGATGACATTATCAATTAAATCTTGTTTACTAATGCACGTAAAATTATTCTGACATAAGGTTTGTTAACATTAATCTAATTTAATTATGTATATATAAGTGTCACCAAACGTGAGTTGTAAATGAGATTCAAGACTCGCACTGAATTTGACTATGAAATAGACAACATCGATTTAACTCTGTCCAAAGAGAAATAACCCGTTAAAAGACCTAGTTGCAAATCTTGCCCACCAGAGAATTACTGCATTATTCTCATTGATGGCGAGAAAAATGGGTTCCATTTAGTTACTAGCAAGACTTGAAAAGCCCAGCCAGCCATCGGATTCTACGTGAACCAATAAAGTCAGGACTTTCGGAGTATTTACTTGATAGGCAAGACACATTCATAAAAAGAAAGTTTTGGATATATGTGAAAGAAGATAGTTTACAAATTACGGTTGGGTACAAAACGATTTCATAAAATCCAAGGAATTATGTGGGTAATGCCTTTTGATCTCTAATGCGAAGAGGCGTAAATTGTGTATCTTGTAACTAGACTGGTTAATTTATTAATCAAAGGATTGGTTTTACCGGGAAAGTGATACAATTTTTTGAACATACAATTTATCGTTCACAAGAAGATCCTCCACGAAACAAACCACAAAATCTCTAATTAAATCGGTGGTAGTTAGTTGAGCAGTTTCTATGTATAGAGAGTACGTAGTTTCAATGGTTGGTGTGCAATCAAATAATGTCAGGAAAGCAACTCGCGCCATGTTCCTCAAGTCACTAGTGACATGTGTAAAAATTAATTAAAATTATCTTTGGATTCAGTGATGCAAAAACAAGGATGTAAGCTCAGAACCGTCCACAGAAGAAATATTCCCTCAACAATAGTCCATTTACTTGTTTAGTTGGAGCAACGCAGGTAAATTTTAATACGCAAGTCAACTACAATAATTTAAAAAGATCAATTTCCATTCTATTGCTCAAGACCATAGGAAAGAAATGGCCAATGGAGGAGTCCATATTACAAGTTATGAAAAGGTTTCAGTTCCTAAGCTCTCAAAAATTCCATCTTCAATCAAGCTATCTTTCTTTGACGCACTTTGGATTCCTCTTAAACCTGTTCAAAAAGTCCTGATTTACTCAAACTTGAAATCAGACTTCTCGTCTTCTTCAATTATAGAAAATCTGAAGTCATCTCTTTCATCCATACTACTTGATTTTCTGCCACTTGCTGGAAAGCTGACGTACATACCAGACGCAGAAGATGTAGAAATTGATCTTTCAGATCTGGGTTTCACTTTCATCCAGGCTGAATCCGATCTTGATGTACAACAGCTCTCCTTCAATGAAATCATAGACGTGGTCTCCTTTTCAAAACTTGCGCCTGTGGTCGATGTCAGCATTTTGCCCTTTCATGTGCTCGCTGTGCAGGTATATAGTGTTCATATGCATAATGAATGATAAGTTACATGTTTACAGGTATTGATCCTGACTGTATGTATGTTATATAGGTAACGAGATTCAAAGGAGGAGGTGTGGCAATAGGATATTCAATCCATCACATGGCTGCAGATGGAAACGCCACAACTAAATTTGTCCAAGCATGGTCTAGCCTTTGCAAACCAAAAATGAATGGCATGGAGCTACCAAACAAGTGTCCTATTCCTTCTTTAACATACGACAGAGGACTGATAAAACATCCCAATGGAGAGCAGGCCAAAAGAGCCATTCTTCGCAGTGGTGCACCAAATCTCCCTAGTGTAAGTTATTGCCATTTACATTTTGCATCTATTATACATAGTTCAGTGGAATAACATAAGTAGGGATGTGTAATTCAGACGCAACATCCATCGTTATCGTCCCTGATAGAGAAACGTAGCCAGCTAAGTAGGCGCACCTTTCAGATAAGCAAGCAGTCAATCCAGCTGTTAAAGAAGCGTGGCACAGATCCAGGTTCAAAAATGGTTCCATCAACTTTCCAAGCAGTATCCGCTTACATCTGGGGTACTGTAACCAGATCAAAATCGTTGGAGCCGGAAGAAGAGGCCATGTTTTGCACCATGATGGACTGCAGGAGCAGGCTCGACCCACCGATCCCGGATGGATTCATCGGCAACTGCGTACGAGTGGTGAGTACGAAGGTCATGACCGGAGAGTTGATAGGAAGAGAAGGGATGGTTTTAGGTTGTAAAGCGATAAGGGGGTTGATTGAAAGGGTTGGGAAGGATCCAATTGGAGATTGCGAGGAATGGGCGAATGTTTTTTCTTTGCCGTTTGGAAGGCTGGTGAATGCGTCTTCGTCTCCAAAGTTTAGGGTGTATGAGTATGATTTTGGGTGGGGGAAGCCTGATAGGTTTGAGATGGTGTCTACGAATACTGATGGCGAGTTCGTTTTGGTTGCTGGTAAAGAGGAGGGTTCGGTGCAGATGACTATTGTGCTCCGTTCTGATACATTGGAGGTGTTTTCTTCCTTGTTTTTGCAAGGACTTCATGAATGATATATGTATAAAATTAAATGCGCAACTATGTTTATTTATCTGTAATAGAGATAGTGTCTCTGTAACATAGGGTTTATTGTGTAACAATGCTTGTATGCGGGCTTGGCCCATTACTCAGCCCATATGTGCATATAGTATTATAAATACTATTCAGAGAGTAATTGTATTGTAACTGGTTTTTCATATTCTCAATAAAATACAGAAATCATTTTTTCACTTCTGCTACATATATTTCTGCATCACAATATCAACTCAGTAAATATTACATCACTCATCACAATTAGTTGATATTCTAACATGGTATCAGAGCCATAAACAAGCCTAACGGCAGCCTCATCAGAAAAGTCATCATCATTTGAAGGCTTCTAACCCATCAGGTGAAAACTCATCGTTTGGGTTACTTATAGAATTTGCTATTATTTGAAAAACAGGTACCATATCAAGAAATCAAACAAATTTCTGATTGCAACAAGTTTTTCAAACGATCAAAGCAAATTCACGGCAAGAAAATCCAGAAAACCATAATATCTCAACAAGAAAATCCAGAAACCCAGAAAACCAGTTCAAGAAAAACTGTCAAAGACAAAGGAAAGTATTTGCCTCGCCAAGATTCATCAAAAGTAGATTCATCACTTGAATCTTGGCTGAAACTGACCTGTTCTTGCCGTAAATAGAGCAATCTTGAATTGGTAAACTTCTCTGAATCTTCAAGTCAGATTCATCTGATCAGAATTCTGTAATCATGGCTGAAGGAGATACTACCTCAGCTACTTCAGATAACACAAATAACCCAGTGCAACAAACTCTCACTGATGCAACAGAGAGACTCATCAAAACCGTCATCAGCCCTCAAAGCCAGTTAATTACTGTGCATCTTGAAGAGGACAACTATCTCTTATGGAAGTTGCAAGTCGAGACAGTAATGCAAGGATATGGATTGGAAGGATTCATTCTTGGGTCAATTCCAACTCCTCCAAAATTCATCACTGATTCACAAAACAAAATGATTAGCAATGAAGAATACACAAAATTCTACAGGCAAGACAGACTAATAAGTTCTTGGCTGTTATCTTCAATTGATACAAAATTGCTATCACAAGTTATAGGTTGTAAGTCAGCGAATGACATATGGGTTACTGTTGAAAGAATATTCAACACCCAATCTCCTGCCAAGGTTATGCACTACAAACGACAGCTGCAAAATGTTACTAAAGGGAATCAACAAATGAGATAATATTTGTCACAAGTCAACAACATCTGCAATATGTTAGATGCTGCTGGACACAAAGTATCTGAAACAGAGCAAATACTGAGCATTCTGAATGGACTTAGTGAAGAGTATGAGGCCATGGTTGCAGTTGTTTCATCTCAACCAAGTCTGCCATCAATACAATTTGTTCATGCAACACTACTTGCACACAAGGCAAGAATAGATCACAAGAAACCTCAAGACATAGATATGTCAGTTAATTATGCCTACAATTCAAGAAATAAGGGACATAATCAAAACAAACAAGGACAAACATATCAAAGAGGGGGCAGTTCAAACAGATCAAGAGGCAGAAGTAGGTGGAACAACAACAACAACAGACCCAAGTGCCAAATCTGTGAAAAAATTGGTCATACAGCAATGAAGTGCTATTTCAGATTTAATGCCAATTATGTACCAAACCAAAATCAAAACAATCAAGAAAATGGAAAAGCCAGTGCAAACATGGTTCAGATACATTCTGACAACAACAAGGGTGAAGTTAATCAAAGTACTATAGCAACATCAGAACAGATACATGATGAAAGCTGGTATCCAGATTCAGGAGCAACCAATCATATAACAAATAATCTCGACAACTTAAATCTTGGCAACAAAGAATATAGAGGTAAACAGTCCATATGCATGGGGAATGGTGAGTCAGTCAATATTACTCGTATTGGGAAAACCAGTATTGACAGCAAAAGACAGTTATACTTGAATAACTTATTGAGAGTTCCCAAAATAAAGAAAAATCTCATCAGTGTGTCACAATTTGAAAAAGACAACAAAGTTTATTTTGAATTTTATCCTAATTATTGCTTGATTAAAGACATACTGACTAATGAAAATCTCTTGCAGGGTGAAGCAGTGAAGGGGCTATACAGATTCAATCTTAAAAACAGTAACAAACTTGAGAGAAATCAGAAGTGTTGTAATCTAGGTGAAATTGATCAGTCAGGAGACAATAGAAATGTGTTTGATTTGTGGCACTATAAACTTGGTCACCCAAACACAAAAGTTGTAAGACAAGTCCTTGAGAAAAATAGAATCATGTTTGATGATATTTCTTTACCATATGTGTGCACATACTGTCAAATGGGTAAAAGTCATAAATTACCCTTTAATGATTCTTTAACCAAGTACTCAAAACCTTTAGAATTAGTTGCAACTGACTTATGGGGACCTGCCCCAATTTATTCAGACTATGGTTATAAATATTACATATCCTTTATTGATGCATATTCTAGATATACATGGATATATTTTCTGAAAGCCAAATCAGAAACTTATAATGCAGTGATACATTTTATTTTATTAGCTGAAAAGCAAACTGGAAACCAAGTTAAAATCATTCAGTCAGATGGTGGCACTGAGTACAAAACACTTGGCAATTACTTTGCTAAGAAAGGAATTGTACACAGAGTTACATGTCCTTATACATCTGAACAAAACGGTCTAATAGAGAGAAAGCACAGACACATTGTAGAAACTGGGTTAACACTACTTGCACAAGCATCATTGCCACTAAAATTTTGGCCTGATTCCTTTAATACCGCTGTTTACTTGATTAACAGACTTCCCACAAAAATTCATAAAGGAATCAGTCCAGTAGAGAAGCTATTGGGTGTTAAACCAGATTACCTAAGTTTGAAAATGTTTGGATGTTTGTGCTTTCCTCATATAAGACCATATAATAATAATAAATTGTGTTTCAGGGCAAAACCATGTACTTGTATAGGATATGGAACAAATCATAAGGGATACAAATGTCTTGATGAAAGTGGGAAAATCATAGTCAGTAGACATGTTGTATTCAATGAACATGTCTTTCCCTTTAGCGGCAAACATATCAAAACAACTCAGAAAGTATATAACTCAAGAAACTCTATTCCTAATATACCTGTCTGTAGTGAAATTCCTTATCCTGAGGTGATTGAAAGGACCGCTGAGGCTCATGATCCACAACTCACAGTGTCAGATCAACCAGGTCATGAATCACAAGGCACATCTAGCTATCTCAATCAAACTCCTGCATGTTCAAAGCATACAACACAATCAGTCAATGAAGAAGAATCAACAAATTCACAAATACAGTCAGAAAACAACAATGGTCAAAGAAGTGTAGAAAAATCACCACAGGCAAGGACAGGGCATCCAATGATTACAAGATCAAAAAGTGGTATCTTTAAGCCAAAATTATATATAGCTGCATCAAATTTAGAGGAACCAGAAACCTTCGAGCAAGCTGCAACAGACATTCACTGGAAGACAGCTATGGATGAAGAATACAATGCCTTAATGAAAAACAGCACATGGGACCTCGTATGTCCACCAAATAACAAGAATATTGTAGGATGCAAGTGGACATACAGACTTAAAAGAAATCCAGATGGAACAGTGTCCAGATATAAAGCAAGACTTGTAGCTAAAGGCTACACACAGCAATATGGGTTTGATTTTAATGAAACTTTCTCTCCAGTAGTTAAACCAACTACTATACGAATTATTTTAAGTATAGCATTGTATAATCAGTGGAATATTAGACAGTATGATGTAAATAATGCCTTCTTGAATGAAACATTGCAAGAAGAAATATATATGGAGCAGCCACCAGGCTATAAACAAGGTTCAAATCAAGTGTGCAAGCTTAAGAAAGCTATATATGGCTTAAAACAAGCTCCAAGAGTCTGGTTTGATAAACTGAAAGCCACATTAGTTCAACTTGGCTACCAGTCCACCAAATCAGACAATTCCCTATTCATTAAAACTAACAATAAAACAAGCATTTACATTTTAATATATGTTGACGATCTTGTTATTACAGGAAATAATGAAGAGGAAATCAAAAGTCTTGCTCAATATCTAGACAAAAAATTCTCCATCAAAGATCTGGGCTCACTGAATTATTTTTTAGGAATTGAAGCTATGAGAAAATCAAAGTCAGAAATTGTTCTTTGTCAAAGAAAATACATTTTGGAGCTACTTGCTAAAACAAAGATGGACAGTGCCAAGCCTCAGCCTACTCCTATGATAAGTCATCATTACTTATCCAAAAACAGGGGAGAAAACATAACTAACATCAAACAATACAGAAGTGTTGTTGGTGCTTTACAATATTTAACTATTACAAGGCCAGACATCTCTTTTAGCGTTAACAAAGTTTGTCAATTTATGCAGGATCCAAAGGAAGATCACTGGAAAGCAGTTAAAAGAATTTTAAGATACTTAAAAGGAACAATCAATTATGGACTGCGTATGAAGAAAGGAAACAATTTAAATGTAATAGGATATACTGATGCTGAATGGGGATCAAACCCAGATGATAGAAGATCCACCACAGGGTATTGCATCTACATAGGAGACAATCCGGTGTCATGGTGTTCAAAGAAACAGTCAGTTATCTCCAGATCTAGCACAGAGGCCGAATACCGAAGTGTTGCAAGTGCAACTGCTGAAATCATGTGGATACAGCACTTACTAAATGAATTAAACATCAAATTACAAGTCAAACCAACGTTATGGTGTGATAATCAAAGCACTGTATTCATGACGGCTAATCCAATTCTACACTCGAGAACTAAACATATATAAATTGATCTCTACTTTGTTAGAGAACAAGTGCAAAAAGGAAATATTCATATCAATCACTTACCATCTGCTTACCAAAGAGCCGACACACTTACCAAAGCACTGTCGAAGCTAAACTTCATCAGATTCAGGACTGAGTTGAAAGTGGTTGATGTTCTCACCAATTCGAACGAATCCGAAGAAGCTTCAAGGCTTCAAAGCAATAAAGTTGAAAGCTTTGATACAAAAGGCAATAGATCTGCCATCAACAGCATAAGACTCTCCTATGGCAAGAAAACCACTCATCAGTTCACTTCAGAGCATCAATTGGAAACCATCAGCAACTCTGATGAGAAGGACAACAGATTTGACAACAGAGTCAACGCAGTGAGGAACGAAGCTCAAAACAAGCCTTGCTTGACAAAAGAGTCACTCATTAATTCAACTCAGTGACGAAATCCCTCAGATTCAAGCAATATTTGTCTCAAATTAAAGTAAGATTCTCAGATTTTGTGTGGCGGCGCAAGAGAAAAGATGTCGCCATGAAACCCTAACGTTAGTTTGAGGGGGAGTAATAGAGATAGTGTCTCTGTAACATAGGGTTTATTGTGTAACAATGCTTGTGTGCGGGCCTTGGCCCATTACTCGGCCCATACGTGCATATAGTATTATAAATACTATTCAGAGAGTAATTGTATTGTAATTGGTTTTTCATATTCTCAATAAAATACAGAAATCATTTTTTCACTTCTGCTACATATATTTCTGCATCACAATATCAACTCAGTAAATATTACATCACTCATCACAATTAGTTGATATTCTAACAATCTGTCAGTGTCTGTAACCATTACAGTAAGGGTTTAATGGCATGGAACAATGGTAGCGAAATCAGGCCTTAATGCTAAAATATGATTGAAACTAATAAAACATGGTTTTGTATGTTTATCTTTTTTGATGATAAAATGTCCAAATCCATCTAATCTCTGCCAAATATACTGAATTCTACTGAATACTAGTGACTTAAAACTGCCAAATTGTCCAAAACAAACAACCAGGGTGCTCGGATTCAAAACAAAATTATATATATTTTTGGTTGTGCTCTTCAGAACTAGAGGCTGGCGTTTTCTTCGTTTGATTTATCCAATAATAAAAATTATTAAACCGAACTAAAACCAATAAAAATGAAAACCAAACCAAACCAACCAATTTGAGTTTGGTTGGTTATCTAATTTAACTGGACTAAAAATGATTCGCATTTTATGTTTAGAAAATTCATTGTAATTTGTAATAAAACCTAAATATATAGTCAAAGTATTTGTATTTAACAATATTATGCTTTCTAATAGTAATTTTAACACATATATAATAAATAAAATTTATTTAGATCACTAATCTGATCTAAAAAGATTATCATAACATTAGTAAATTTGAAAATATAATAATAATTCGGTTAATTTTATTAAATTGATAACCAAGTTAAATTTTTTACGGGCCGATTATAAATCAATTTGGTTATAAAACCAAACCAAACCGACCGAAATGAATTGGCTTGATTGATTTATTTGGTTTAACCAAAGATTGTTCACCTCTATTCAAAACTACGGTTCAGTTTGGCCAAGTTCATCATGGGGTCTGGGGTGAACCGTTGAAATTGTTCCATTGGCATCGAACACCAATGGTAATAGCCAACGATTACTTCTACTTTATTCTTAAATTACTGCATTTTCAACAATATCTTATACCATATATCATAAAGTCCTATCTCACATGGTTTTTTCTCTCTCTTAATTTTAGAATTTAATACTATACTCTCCTTGATTTAGAATACTTCTTGGAAGTAACAAGTTCGAATCCCGCTAAACACACTTTTATATTTAAAAATTAACTCCATTTGGCGTGATTCATTTTATTCTCAAGCAACCAAATTTGAATCCAAATTACCACATTTTATCTAATTTGTTTAGGAGTTGCTTAATTCGTTTAAGATCTTTATTTTTACGTATAAAATCCATTCTTATTCGTAAGTTTAAATCAAAATCAATGTTTGAATCATGTGACACTACGTTTTATGTTTATTTTAAATTTTTAAGAATGATTTTTGTTTGAGTTTCATTGATTCTGTTATTTTAAATATAAATTTGATTGGGAAAAACAACTTATTTTATGGTGGACATGATTTTTATTTGAATTTTATTGGTTCCATTCTTTTAAATAATAATTTAACTAGAAAAAGCAAAATATTTTCAGAAACTTATGACACAATTAAAAATAACGAAAGAAAATAAAACTAATTATCAATATAAAAATTAATAATAGTAAATTAAAACAAACGTGGAGTCCTAGTTTTATATGGAGATTTTATGTTACTACAACCGTTGATCTCATATAACATATAAAATGTAAAATGGACTAAATCTATTTTCGAATTCAACAACTGATATAAGCTTATTTTAAGGTGTCATCTTATTTAATCCATTATCGTATACTATATATCTGAAGTCTTATCTCACACAATATTTTTTTTTCCTCCTAATTATAAAAATTAAATTCTCTACACTCCTTCAGTATACTTTTAGGAAGTCACAAGTTCGAATTCCGCCAACCGCACTTTTATATTATAAGAGTAACTCAACTTCACGTGATTCACTTTATATCAGACTTTCAAGTTCGAATCCAGCTTACCTCATTTTGTTTATTATACTTAGGAATCACTTTATTCGTTTATGAATCTTTAATGTCTTTTACCTATTAATTCCATTCTTACTTATATGTTTCAGTCGAAATCAAAGTTTGAATGCAACGACCTTACATTTTGCGTAATTATAAATATTTGGGCATGATTTTTTAAATTTCATTGGTTTTGTTTTTTTTTTTTTGAATAGTAATTTAACTAGAAAAACAACATATTTTCGTGCACCTATGAGAATATATAAAATAATGAAAACAATTAAAAATAATAAACAAAATAGAAAAATGAAGAAAAATAATTATAACAGTAAAATTTTGTTCTTTCACAAAAACCACTAGCATTAGCATGTTATTTAATGCTATGGGAATCTCAAACATCTGACAGGAAATAACTAAGTATACTACAAGAAAAAGGCTATTAACAACATTGAAAAAACGCTGTAAATTTTTTAAAGCGTAGTTATAAACGCTT
The DNA here is from genome assembly GCA_030765085.1 of Allium cepa. NCBI lineage: Eukaryota > Viridiplantae > Streptophyta > Magnoliopsida > Asparagales > Amaryllidaceae > Allium > Allium cepa. The sequence continues at coordinate 185,525,256 of CM060937.1, read as the reverse complement.
TGTAATGACATGGTGTAATAGGCTCTAAACTTTTAACCGCATTTAAAGAAAGGTTATTAAAATCTAGTTATTTAAAGCATTTGTGTTATGTTGTTATTTCTTCTGCATATATTGCATAGTTGAATGTTGTAAAACTGTTTTTCCAAATGTCATAAATAACTTTTGTAAATAAATTTAATAGCATTTTCTGAAATGCCGATAAAGACATGTTGAACCCTTAAGGCCCTTAATTTTTATGGCATGTTTTAAACGTCGTACATACATTTCCTTATAATGTTTTTTCCTGTCTTAGCTTTTGTTTTACAGCGTTTTTGTCTACTGTTAAAAGTTTTTTTCCACTTTATTATGTTTTCTTAACATTTTTAAATGCTTTGTTTAATTTATCATAGCAATATGTACTGTCATTGTAGTAATTGAAATAATATTATTATCACATAAATGTCAATATATAAGAACATATTCAAACTGAACTCAATTGATAATCATGCAAACATATTTCATAATTCAACACATTATAGTAAAAATATCTATATTTGCACAATATCCATATAACAAGTTTGCATGATATCCATATAACAAGTTTACACAATATCTATTTCATGCCAAAGTGTACCAAACCAAAATGAAATCATTCACTTACTAAATCAAAAAGGACTTCAAACATTTGAAAATGCAACATCATGCTAATTATCTGCTTCAAAAATCTTCAATTACCTACAACAATTAAAAAATAGCATGAAATAAAAATAAAATTTGCTATAGAGACTAGAAGCAGAATTAAAAAACATTAAATAAAAGGGTAGTAGCATGAAATGAGCAGGATAGGTTCAAAAATATTTGTATATATGTAGAAATACGATTTTGATTATTTGGTAGTTTAAGTCTGCTTTCCGACATGAAATTTGCAGGAGTTGTCAGATCTCAAGAAGCAGTCCCAAAAAAAATTAGAAAGCTTATCACTGGTTCAGAAACTTTAACTTTTTGAATATATGAATCAAATATTAGACTTCACATGGTCAAAAACCACCCTTTAGAAACAAAAAGTACAATTTCATACTGTGATGCCATTATTGTATTTATGCTTTAAAACCTATGATGTTAAAGTTACTTCATTTTCTTGTTTTTATTTAAACTTAACTTAATACATAAACCTACCAAAGTCCTAGAAATCTTGTTCTGAAAGGGGTAATGCATTAGATATGAGTGAATAAGATTGTTAAAGATGTTGAGAAACAAGATTTGCTTTTATCTAGTTCATCAAATTTATATAATTATTTGCAATCTTAAAAATTGATGGAAATATCTATAAAAATGCTAACTATTATATGGATTTACTAATTTGGATCAATTCATGTTCAATTTGAAGTGTGATAAGGCACTCTTGAACATAGAAATTGTTATCCGGGTTTTTGGCCCGACTATACCCAAACTGACTGTGCAAGTTAGACTCGAGTGTCGTCAAGATCGGCACATCGGATTAACAATAATGAACCCGAAAGATCAAGCACAAATGATTATATGAAGCAACGACGAAGCGAAAGCGAAAGATGAACTTGATAAAATGCTTGAATATTAATATACACAACTCCTTGAAAATGGATCGGGTACGATCCGTATTCATCAATTATGGATCCTACCATATCGATTTTACAAATCAACTCAGCGGAAAACGATCGATATCTCAAAATCTATAAGTCAACTACATATAAAAATTTAGAAACATTAATATATTGAAGAGTGAAGCCAACCATATCGATCGCATGCCAAAAGGAGCTCGCAGAACGATCGGTGCCGATCATTATTACAAATGATGCAGGCCAGGCGATCGATACTGTAACTTCTTCTAGATCTGGAGACTCCGCTACTGAAATTGTAGGAAGATATTTTGTCGTCTTCACCTTTAAATATCGACTTGTTTGTTCATTTTATGGATCTTTACGCTAATGTTTCCTTTATACTCATTATACCTATGGATCGTACCTTATCCATCCCATTGTACTCAATAATTCAAGTGATTAATAAAGTTATTTCTCCAAAGTGAGCGTAGGCTTTCAATGTCGAACCAATATAAATCGTTGTGTTCTTGTTATCGCTTATTTTATGTTATTTAATTGCTTGTTTCCTGTGTTTTTATTGGATTTTCTCTCTAAAATCTCCATTGAGTGTTTGTGCGAATTTTTTGTGCAAACATTTTGGTCCTTTCACTGAGAATTCAAATTCTCAGCTCAGTTGGATCTCATCATCTGCCTGTGGATTCCCATGTTCGCTAGATACATCCAATTTTCTACCAACAAGCTTCCATTTCAACTCAGATTTGAAGAAGAAATCTATAAGGAAAACTATCAACAATGGTTATGAATACCAGATCGACTGCTCAAAATGCAAAGGGAAATGAGAACGCCTGCATGCAACAAAGAGGCCAGAGCAATCTACCAGTAGATGTCAATGCAATTAATCCACTTGATGTCTAGAATCCAGATGATTCCATTACAAGAGCTGATTTTCATAATCTGATGAGAGAGCTCATGAATAGCCGTCGATAGTTGAACCAGCAGATTCAAGCCAGTATCGATCAAATGGATCAACACAGGGATCAACAATGCGGATTAACTAGGAGAGAACCAACTCCCTATTCTGCATCGGAGAGCTCAACATCATCAGATGACCATCATAGGTGCAAACGTCACGAAACTGATGAATATCATATAGAAGTATCAGGACATCAACACACAACCAATCCTAGGCTGCTAGGGTCGATCTGACCTAATCCATCTATAGGGACCAAGCCCGATCGCTCATCCAAGAGGAAGCCTTACCTTTTTCTGATGGAACTCGGATTGGAGCCATTGCGGTTGATCTGAATGCTGGAGCTAAAGTTATTGCAAATCAGATATCTCTTTAGAATGATAAGGTTATGAATGCACATCAAGAGAATGTTGATCCAAGAAGGCGTGGATGGACCATAGACATCAGCAGGACCATTCACATGAGGTGGAGCACGAACACCGCTTGGCTCCAACTATCCAAATGCCGGACTTGATGGCTATAATCAAGCAGGTTGTATGGAAGATCCAAGGCTTAACCAGTGATGATTGGGGGATCTCAAGAAGCCATACCCCATTCAAAAACAATATTTTACATGTGGAATATTCGAGGAGATTTAGCATCCCATCGACGCTTGCCTATGAGTGAAAAAATGACCCCGGACATCACATCTGACATATGAATGGCTAATAGACGCCGCATGAATGGATGATGCCATAAAATATAGAATTTTTCCCATCACTCTTTCTGGCATAGCAAAAATGTGGTTCACGAGCTTTCACATATGGTCAATCTCCAGATTTGAAGATTTAACAACAAAATTTGTGGAACAGTTCTGTATGCATACAACTCACCACAAAAATGTAATGTCCCTATCAAGCATAAACCAAGCTCTAGGAGAATCGCTGAAAGATAATTTGGAGAGATTTCGTACAGCCATTATAGAAGTTAGTAATCTTAATGACCATTCAATATTGATCCGGTAACAAGAAGGATTGACAAAATCAGACTTTGGCAATTGGTTAGCTAGCAAGCCACCCACGACATTTGAGCGTGTCTATGAAAAAGAAGCTCAGTATTTGAGGAAAGAGCAAGTTAGATGCTCTAGGAAGAAGAATGTTATCGGACCGAGTGAAGAGGGAGTGCAGAGTAACTTATAATGAAACAGTTTGGGGAGAGTTCTGAAAAAATTCAAGTAAATGTCCAAAATAAACCGAATCAGCAAAAGAAAGGCGGTGATAGGAACCGTGAATGAAAGAGAGATTCTAGAAGATAAAATTCAAGGATTCCAATATATGATACCTACACACCACTTAGTACATCCCTATAGAACTTTTTCTTGTCTGCATGCAATACAATGCAGTATAAGAAGCCACCTCCGAAGGAATCGACAAAGAAACAAAAGCAAATTGAAAAATATTGTCAATTCCATGAATATTATGGTCATAACACAAATGAATGTAAGCATCTCCAGGATGTTATCAAGAAAATGATTCGGAAAATAAAATTACAGCAGTTTGTTAAAGCCCCATAGGATGGCCAACTGGGGACATTCAACCCCAAACGAGGACAAGCGCCATACGGGGCTAAGGCCTGCATGGACTGATGGAAGATTAGTTATCAATAAAATAGTCGGAGGACCACATCTATTTGATAAGAGTTGGCACGAGATGGAGCGTTTATGCTATGCTAGTTCGATCGAGCATATGCATTTTGAGTGTTGTTCAAATATGGAAGTTGGGGCTCCGACCAAACAGGAGCGTACAATGGTAGATGACAGTGTATTTAGAAACAGAGATGCAGATAAGGTGGATGCACCGACGATCGACTCAATAGTCATTTTGGCCATGATCGACCCTGCCTTAGTGGGGAAGATCTTGATTGACTATGGTAGTTCCATGAATATTATTTCAAAAAGTCTTACAATCAGATGATTATGGAAGCCAAGGACTTGAAATTGTTTAAAGCCTACATCCATGGCTTTAATGGTATTGTGACCGAAGCTGTAGGTTATGTTGAATTGCCCGTGGAGTTAGGAGAAGGCAACTGCACGAGAGTGCGGATGTTTCTGTTTGTTGTCTTGGATGTAAACTCTCTGCATAATGTTTTTTTTGGGTCGACCATCCCTTGTTGAATTCTGACAGCCATTGGCCCTTGGTGTCTTACCTTAAAATTCCAAACTGACAATTGTGTGGGAGTTATGAATGTCGATCAGGTGACTGGATGAGTTTGCTATATCGCTGAGTTGAGGGACGCTCAATGAAAGGAGAAAAGTAAGGATGTGGACAAGTCTCTCCGCATCTGTGCCATTGAAGTTTAACAGCTAGCATCTGGGCCTTGGCTCAGGTGCCATAGTCGGTTCTATAAATACATAAGTCCGAGGGATGATGAAGAGGAGCTCAAAGAAACCAAGGCTGCATCAGTTGAGCTGATGATTGACTTCATGGTCAACCAAGATGATCCATCTTAAGTCCTTAAGATCGGATCACAGCTCAGCCCTATGATGATGAAGGAACTTGCTGGTTTTCTTTGATAAAATCTCAATGTGTTCACTTGGACCCACTCTAACATGTGTGGGATCTCACTTGCGATTGTGCGCCACACATTAAATATCGACCCGAGGCATGTCCTAGTGAAACTAAAATTGCATGGTATGGATCCGGAGAGATCTGCTACCCTTAAAGAGGAGGTGGATAGACTAAAAAGCAATGGGTTTATCTATGACACCCTCTACTCTAAATGGGTATCCAATCCTATACTTGTGAGAAAGGAGAACGGAAAGTGGCGAACATGCGTTGACTATTTGGACATAAAAAAGGCATTTTTAAAAGACAATTTTCGCCTTCTAAGGATCGACTTGCTGGTGGACTCAACCGCCAAACATGAGTTATTATTATCTGTATACTCTGGATATAATCAAATCCCAATGCAAATCCCCAATCAAGAGCACACCATCTTTATTACCGACGTGGGATTGTATTGATATTTTAATTACATTTGGATTGAAGAATATTGGAGCAACTTATCAGTGCTTGGTCAACCAAATGTTTAGAGATCAAATTGGATAGACGATAGAAGTATGTACAGATGATATGCTCGTGAAGTCACGACGATCAAGAGACCACATTAGAGACTTAGCAGAGATGTTCAATATTCTCTGATATTACAAAATGAAGATCAATCCTCTCAAATGTTCCTTTGGCATTGCATCAGAAAATTCTTGGGTTTCATTGTCAATGCTCACAAACCGAAGCAAATCCCTAGAAAGTTCGAGTAATTCGTAACATCCAGGCACCAAAGACTATCAAACAAGTACAGAGCCTAAACGGGAAGTTTGGCACCTTAAGCCGGTTTATTTCCAAAGCCACTGATAAACGTATTCCTTTCTTTGACCTGATAAGAAGAAGGAAAAGGAACTTTGAATGGATATAGGAGTGTGAAGATGCATTCCAAGCTTTGATAAACCACTTAGAGAGACCTCCCATCTTGTCTAAGCCGGAAGCCCACAAAGATTTGTATATCTACTTGGCCGTGTCGTTACAACCATAAGCATCGCACTGCTCTACGAGGAGAATAGGATCCAAAGTCGAGTCTATTGTGTTAGCAAGCGACTAACAAGAACTAAAAGAAACTATCCGAAAATAGAGAAATTGGTGTAGTACTTGTTGATTGCTTCACGAAAGCTCTGCCTCTATTTTCAGGCTCGTCCTATCAATGCTTACACCGATTAGCCATTACAATGGGTCTTACGGTGACCCAAGACATTTGGAAGGTTATTGAAGTGGAAAATCGAACAGAGCCAATTCGACATCACTTATTTCCCTTGGAGAGCCATCTAGGAACATGCATAGGTATACTTTATAGCACAATTACTGCATAGGATGATTTTCCAGAGAGTGGTGGAGCCCCTACCATTTGGTGGAAAATATATACGGATGGAGCATCCAGCTATCGTTGTTCTGGAGCCAGAGTCATGCTAGTAACTCTAGAAGATCGATTAATTTTCTACGTATTGAAGCTTGACTTTGTTGCATGGATAAAAAAGCTGAGTATGAAGCTCTGATTATTGGACTCAAATTTGCAAAAGAACTGGGAATAAAATCTCTTGAAATGTTTTTCGATTCCCAGTTGGTGGTACACCAAGTCATGGGAGATTGCCAGGCTAAAGGACAATGACTTGCTCCATACCTTATCCGAGTCTAAATGTATTGACTGACTTTGAATATTATGATATCAGGCACATCCTCGAGGATCATAACAAAGAAAATGACTCATTGGTAATGTTTGCTAGCAATGGGATGCATAACAAATAGGCTTGGTTCTAGTCGAGTACTAGACGCTTCTAGAATAAACCAGATGGAAATAAACTGGGTACTAGAGATGGAGCCTGAGAAGGAGTTGTGGATGACACCGATTAAAAATTATTTACTATAGGGAGTCCTTCCTAAATTGAGGAATGGAAGATGACAAATCCTCCACAAAGCTTCATAATATAACTTTCATGAAGGAATCATGTATCGAAAGGATTTTTTCCATTCCCATGCTACAGTATATCACTTATAATGAAATAAAACAAGTCCTAATGGAAGTTCATGAAGAGGAATGTGGCAATCACATTGGAGGGCAAACCCTAGCAAAGAAAATACTCCATTATTGATATTACTGGCCAACTGGAAATCAATATGTTGCTGATTATGCTAAGTGATGCGACAAATGCCAAATGTATGCAAATGTTCCAATAGATCCACTAAGGAAAATTGCACAAATGGTCAGACCACGACCATTTTCTACATGGGGCATAGACATTATTAGTTCCTTACCGATCTCTAAAGGTAGTGAGAAGTACGCCATCATAGTAGTTGATTACTTCACCAAATAGGCTGAAATAGAACCTTTAACCATGATCACGACAAAGAAAATAATCAACTTCATTGTCCAGAACATCATCTATCATTTCGGCCTTCCACAAACCATTGTAACTGATAATGGAATCCAATTCGACAGCACTGAATTCAAAGACTTCTATAATCAACATTATATTGGAAAGAGATTTGCGGTAATTTCTCACCCTCAAGAAAATTGACAAGTTAAAGCTGTGAACAAAATCATAGAGTCCATTTTTGAAGAAACAATTGGAAAATGTTAGAGGCAATTGGTATATGAACTTTCAACAGCATTATGGGCTTACAAAACCACCCACCAATCCACGACTGATCATATTCCATTTGCTCTTGCTTACGGCTTCAAAACTGTCATTCCTGTTGAACTCGAAGTTCCTTCTCATCGGGTGATCTACTATGACCCCAGAATGAATAGAAATCTCCTTTTAGAATCTCTAAACTTGATAGATGAGAAGGGAAAAGTAGATGATTTGAGGGCAACTGCACATCGATATCGAGTTGTCCGATATTACAACACTAAAGCCCGACCTAGGACCTTTGAAATTAGTGATCTCATCTTGAAACGGGTTTCCCTATACCATCACACATGAATCTACTTGAGAAGGGCCATATGTCATTGAACAGAGGCAAGGAAAATGAACTTTCAAGCTAGCAACTATTGATGGCGTCATACTCTGAAGGGCATGGAATAACGAGCACTTACGATGCTATTTCACTTAGTTTATTTCTTTTTCCTTTAGTTTTATTTAATTTTTGAATTTTCTTTAGCATTTGATTTTCCAGATATGTAATAAGACAAATTATGTCATTATTTTCCACTTGGAAAATAAAATTTGAAATTTCCTTCATATCTATGATTGCCTAGCATTACCCATTAGTTAGGATACCCGACTAACTAATACTGACATGTTCGAGTAGGTTCCCAGAGTTTGGATCCAATTGATTACATAAGTTCACAATTAGACTAAACAAAATGAACGTGGTCTGACCGTTCATTCGATGATTCTCGCTCACAACTCGATGGGTGGAGTATCCAATGAGAAATGGATGTGACTTGACCATCTAATAATCAAATTAATCCCACCAATAAATGGACAGACGTGAATCAGAAAAAGATCATAACACGACCGATCGTTGTCCAAGTTAAACCCCAGGCTTGGGGGTAAGTTAGTCAATTAAGGAAAATACGGTTCAAAATAGCTCTAAGTCTCCAGAGCGTGGATTGGAGTATACACGCCAATTGGGTGCGATATGACCATCCGCTAGCGAACTCTTAACCCCAAAGTGCGAATATGAGTATAAACAAATAGATGAGTGATGATTCGACCACCCACTATTCCATTAACTCTGACCTGAAATGGATAGAAGGAGTATAAATTCGTTAAAGATGGAATTCGACCATCTACTATCTAACTCTTTTAACTCGAGAACTGGGGGCAGGAGTATAATCACCTAAACCACTGAATCCGAACGTGTAATAGTAGGGTTTGAGCCTATCGTCTACTATGACTTGAGGCCACGACCATATGGAGGCCATGGGATAAAGTTAATGAATTATCATCCGAATCAATGGATGACGAATTATAGGTACATTGAAAGGAAAATGTAATAGCTTAACTACTTGAGAAAATTCACCCAAAAGTTTGACAAAAGTAAAAGAACTTTATTTACACAAGCTGTGAAAGTCAAGTACAAGGATTCACGACAAAAAAAAGGAAACGGGGGCCGATCCCGTAAGAATTTGGCCAACAAAACCCAAAGGGCTTGGGAGCATGAGGGCACACAAAGAATCACTTTCTCCTCGGCTTCCTCTGCTTCTTCTTCGAATCGAATGAGATTTCACTCGAACTTTCCCCACTCCTCTTCTCTCCTCTCTTCCCGCTTCCTTGGGCTTTCAATAGAGTAGTCTAGGTTAACCTAGTAGGTTAATCTTGAGTAGGTACTAGCTAAGGAGCGGAAGCATGCACAATTTCTCTAGGACAGATGATGGAGATTGGAGTGGGAATAATCTCCATTTTCTCCTGCTTGACTTCTATCTCGAGGGAAATGTCTGCCCCAAGTCTCTGTTCCATTTCTTACATTGAGGGGCCTGATAAGGATTGAGAAGCTCCAATAATCACAGTATCGTCATTAACAAGAATATCTTGACGCAGATCGCTTTCTTCCCTTAAAAAACATCCCCCAAGTGCTTGTCGATCACAAAAGCTTCCTCTTCCGAGACATCTTGGGTTGTTGCGAAAGTCGTGACTGCAATGGAGTCCATCGTAGGCACATGAGGTCCTGGTTAGGATTCTTGAGGAAGAGGTGGAACTGCAGCGGACAGATCTAAAGCCGAGGAAATATAACTTAAGAGATTAGATATATCGATCGGGGACACTCCAGCTTTCCGAAGGACAGGTGAGTATAATGAAATACCTTCTCCAGATTAGTCCCCACATGAGCCGAAGTGCTATCGGAACCTCCTTCCATAATCAAGGAGAGTCCACTAGATATAGCAATATGCGGCTTCTTTAGATTGTATTCAGGCTCGATAGAAGAATCCATAATGGTGCTCGGAATAGCTTGGCTTACCGGATTCTGGTCAGCTGCGACATTGTATAACACGGACCCAGAACCTTCACCAGCTTCATGTTGAGAGGTTGTGGCTTGATCTTTTAGGAGTATAAGATGGATTTCATGTACAACCTTGGGTTCGTCATCCAATAGAATTTCACCTTCCATCCTCATCCGATCCATTTTTTCAGTGCCAACAGCATTTTTCTCCTCCTGAACAAGATGCTACCAACTACGTACAAGATGGCAAGGGTAGTCACCCCAGAGCTACTCCAAGTTTCTATGCTTCAGGACATTAGCATTGTAAAGAATAAGCAGTGGATCTAGTTCTTCCATAACCTCCTCCCTTGCCTTTTCTTTCACAGCCTCCACTTCTCGTTTAATAAGGGGACTAATGACTTTGGCCTTTTTGACAACTGCGTCTCTTTTAAGCCTAACGGTAGCCAATTCATAACTGGCATCCTGGCCAATATTCAATGCCTCCTCTTTATCTTTTGATTCAAACTCAAACTTAGTTTTGTACTCATCTGCGTTTCTTTGGGTCGTATCCATTTCTAACACTAGTTTATGGTTTCAATGATGAAGCGCTTCAACCTCGGCTAAATGTCTGGCCTTCTCATCCTTAAGTGCCTTGAAGGTCGTTTCTTCTTTTTTTTTCCTCAGCTATTGCCTGTGAGATCCTTAAACATTCTAACTCATTAGTTAGAGTTTCAATGATTCACTTGTCCTGGGCCTCTTAGCATTTCAACTTCTCAGTCTTTGCCGCTACCCCCCAAGATACTTTAGAAATCCTCTCCACCGCTCATTATACCATTTATGCATATCATTCACACAATCCATAGTCATTTGCTAGACTTTCTCAGGAACTTATTTAAGATTAAGTATAAAGTAAAATCCATCGAGACATACATTTGGAAAATCCTATTTAAGTTGGGCCAAACGAGCAGCGGCATCAACTTGTTGAGCTTCAATGACAACTTGGATGTCAGTGCTTTCTTTGCCCAGCCTTTATTGGCGAAATTCATGCTCACTATGAAGCCGATGACCATTGGGTCGCTGAAGATGAGATGGAACAACGGACTACAAAGACACTGAAGTGGAATAGGGACCACGAGAGGTGTCAATAGGAGGAACGTCGTGACGATGATCTTTTTCATTTCAGAACTTTTAGGAGGAGGAGATCTAGATTTGGACCAATGTTCATACAAAAACCTATTTTTGTCACCTCTATTCTCGCAATCCAGATCCCGGCTAGAGTGATAGCTAGGGACGTGTTCACGACCACTACCTTGGCGGTATGAGCCTAAACAATAACTAGGATTCTGGCATGATATTTCCTATAGAGACTGAAACGTGTGCATCTTCATCACCATTATTAACAAAGAATGAATCGGCTCTAAGTATTGAAGGACACGGGATAAGTGCAATGTAATACTGTGAAGTGCATGCAAATGTGCATGTCCTTATGTCCCCCTAACAGACCAGTTATTGAAGCTTTACCGGCAGGAGTAACCTCTTCACTAGTGGTAGAAGAGATTCCAGCCCCACCTCTGGAAGGAAAATTTGATCCGTCGATGCTCATGTCAGTAAAATGGAAGGCATCAATGTCATCCAATATCGTAGGAACAGATAATACCTCAAATGTTTTGTCTAAGTGTTTTAAAGTTCGAGAATTGGACTGATCCGAAATAACCTGAGGGGTGATGGATAGCTTAGGTTGTTTAAGACGTGGCTCTTAGGGAATCTACAAACGAGCTTCTTCCTATTTCATTTTTCGAGAGCGGGAGGCTCGAGGTTTGCAAGGATCCAACTATAGCCTTGAAACTAAAACCCACGTATCACCATCGAGGTCATCGCCCTCATCTCCTTCTGCATCTTTATCGGTAGCTTCCTGAGCCCCCTAACATAGGGCACGATAGGATCAACCTAATGGCCTTCATCATCATCGCATCCTGCTGCTTAGTCATTATAATTCTAGTAATGAATGGTAGTCCTATGCTACGACCCTCTTCGATCTGGTAGTAGGTAATGAGGCATTCATCAATAAGGATATTCTAAATGTCTTTATCTTCTGATAGAATATTGTGAGCACCATGATCACGTCTATGTATAGTTTTTCATCGGGTCGTGGGTAAGAAATTGCAAAAACCAGAAAAGTTGCTTAACTCATGAAACGACATGGATACAAGCACTCAAGAAATTAAGCAAGGAGAAATACTTACGTCCTTCTAACCATTGTTTGGAAAAGACAAGCGACCAGCGAATATAGAGCCACTCGCTTTTGAAAGTGCTCAATGTGTTCTAAGTACCAATCAAGATCTAGCGCTTCTTGCCTGACTCGAGGAATGTAAACGAATGGGTTCCCTTTCATCGCTTGAAGGTGAAATAAATCGAATGTCTTTAAGAGTTGGAGGATGAAATAAAAACTCCATGAATGCCATATAGGTACGTTAAGCAAGGCATAGCCATTTGGATGCAGTTGTGTCGGTACTAACCCTATATGATGTAACATGATATAAATGAATTGAAGGGTAGGAAGCATCATTTCAAACACATGAACTTGTTGCGTGTAGCAAACCCCTTGAAGGCCATACGAGCTATGTCATTTTGGGTTGGAACCTACACGTCGTTGAACAGAATCCCGTGTTTGGCACAAATTTTACGAAGAGAGACTTCATTAACTTTAAAGCCATAAAATCCTCCGAATCTTCCAAAAATATCACATCTTCTAGAGTGTCGGGAGTAGGGTCTATTACTTCTGTTGGAAGGACAGGAACAACAGAGAAAAGGTCGAGTAACGGATAGGAACTTTTTGATTATTCCGCTTGATGTCCAAGGGAGAGTCTATCTGAAGCAGTTGTGGAGCTTGATTTGGCAGTTGTATTATTATGCTATGAAGGCTGTCCAGAAGACTACTAAACTCAATAGATAATCATCATTACAAAAAATAACCCATTCCCCCGTTCAAAGTGTGTGCTAGTGTAAAGTGTTGCACTGTCGTATAATGCAGTGAAAAATAGTTCACAATTAAATACTACAACTGCGACGAGACTCTGGAGTTCGATCAGAGTGATCGTCATTGCTGACCGTCTCAACCAATTCTCTATGTTACTGGCTAGAAATTTAGTCTAAGCATCGAGATCAGTTGTTGGCAAGTTGAAGTTTGAATTGTGTGTCCAGAAGTGGATAAGTTTCAAAAACATTGTCCAAGGCATAAGAAACAAATATAAATATGTCGAAGATTAGTCAAGTTCGTTCCACGGTCCGATTGTCATACACGTCTGAATATGCAGTCCATTTTATATGCAAGTCATTTTCATCCATCCAAGAATTTAAAGCCGAAGCTAATCACTAAGTTCAAATTAAGATTTGAGGGTTTAAGCGTGTTCATCAAAGTTAATCCAACAACCGATCCAAAATGATGTTATGACCGATCTATCCTAATGCACATGACTGATCTATTTACTAAATCCCAACTTCCAATAACCGATCATTTCTGTATGATCATTTCACAAACGATTGTTCTAGCAACTCCAACCGATTATATCCCATATTGATTGTTGTGATCGGTCTAAGCTTTGACTTTGGTTCCATACTTCATTTCAATTCAAATCTCCAACCACCAATGCAAAAAATGATCATTCCAATTACTCTTTATTTTTTCGAGTACCAGTCCATCAAAATTATCATTCTCAACACCATGTTCACTATCGAGCCATCATTCCTAGAATTTTACTTTGAATCTTCCTCCAACCACTAAAGCAAACAATCGATTCGACCATGACCATTTCAATTGCTACATCGCCATCTCCAAAGACTTATCATCGTCTTTCATTTCAATAAGCTAACGCCACCGTAATATCGTGACTCACTTCGACCAACTCAAGTCGACCTCAAATGTCTCATCAGAAGAAATCAAAAAGAACGAAAAGGATCGAACCTAACTATGTAAATAGTGGAACATGAAAGCAATTTGGACTCAATTATGAAGCAAGATCTGAGGAGATGGAGGCGGTAATAGTGGATATAGTGAAAGAGTTGATCGGTTAAGAGATGAATGAAGTTTGAGAAACGATTTTGGATTCTAGAATTTAGATTGGAAGTGAAGGGGAAGAAGAAGACGGAGTTTACTTTCTTTTTGGTTTGATTAGTATACTCGTGCTAATGAAATAAAGTGGGAAAATAATCCAAATGTCCAAGTATATATATGAAAGAGTGGGCCAAACTAACAATGCCTTCAGTTCAATCAAATAGCCAAACCAAGAAACAATTAGGTGTGATCATTATATGATGGATGTATACCGATCCTTCTCCTTAGATTGCAGTTTAAGTGTATTTTTCAACATAAATATGGGTTATTTATGATCCATGTTAATGGATTTGGATATATTCATTATTTTCCATAAAAAAGAGGGGAGAACGATTGGACATGGTCCAATCTCAAATGAATTAGACTCGATCCATGTTAAAATCGGATCAAGTAAAATTTATTTACTTGATGGATTCATGCCGATCCATCTTTATAAAGAAAAAGAAATAAAGAGGTGAAACATATGTAGAAAGTTGACAACCACCCGTGAATGCGCAATCGTGATCGGGAGTTGGGGATGCATACGTATACGTGCTAGTGTAGTCCCAAAAATTTCGAATTCTTGAAACCTACAGAAATTGAATTATGACCTGTATTAATCAAAGGAAAATTTGAATCAGATAACCAAGGCCTGCTGACTCACTGAAACGAAGACTTAAATGATCACCATTGGGATGTGATCCGGAATTATTATATTGAAAATCGACCAATCACCATTCAAATAGAAAGAGATGCGACTCTTCAAGGAAAAAAATTTCATCAAAGTGATAACACTATTTGAAAAATTGGATGGATTCCTTTCTAGCAACACTAACTTGCATTAATTCAAAGCAGGCCATGTTGAAACAAGACTACTCTGGAGGGCAAGTGTTATCCGGCCTTTCGGCCAAGCTATACCCGAACAAACTGGCCAAGTTAGACTCCACTGTCATCAAGATCGCCACGTCAGATTAACGATCACAAACCCTAGAGATCAGGCATAGATGATTATATGAAGCAGCGGTGAAGCGAAAGACAAAGATGAACTCAATAGGTCGTCAAGTTCAGCACGTCAGATTAACGATCGTGAACCCCAGAGATCAGGCACAGATGATTATATGAAGCAGCGGTGAAGCAAAAATGTAAGATAAACTCAATAGTACGCTCAAAATATTAATATACACAACTCCCTGAAAATGGTTCGGGTATGATCTATATTCATCAATTATGGATCCTACCGTATCGATTTACAGCTCAACTTAGCGGAAAACGATCGATATATGAAAATCTACAAGTTCATTACCCATGAAACTTTTGGAACATCGATATATTGTAGAGTGGAGCCCACCATATCATCGCATGCCAAAAGGAGCTCACAAAACAATCAATGTCGATCGTTATTACAAATTATGTGGGACCCACGATCGATACTGTGACTTCTTTTTTATCTAGAGACTTCGCTGCCAAAATTTCAGGAGGATATTTTGCCTTCTTCCCTTATCAATATTGACTTGATTGTTTATTTTTAAGATCTTTACGCTGTTATTTCCAATATAACTATGGATCATACCTAATCCATCCCTTTGCACTTAAGAATTCAAGTGATTAATAAAGTTATTTCTCCAAAGTGGACGTAGGCTTTCAACTCTAAACAACTATAAATCTTTATGTTCTTGTTATTACTTATTTTCTGTTATTCAATTACTTGTTTCCTCTGTTTTTATTGGATTTTCTTCAATTATTTCTCTACAAAAT
Source organism: Allium cepa (assembly GCA_030765085.1). NCBI lineage: Eukaryota > Viridiplantae > Streptophyta > Magnoliopsida > Asparagales > Amaryllidaceae > Allium > Allium cepa. Next base: position 185,509,434 of record CM060937.1, on the reverse strand, counting down.
CTCCATTGGGTGTTGTGCCAATTTTTTGTGCAAATAAAAACATTGAAAAAGAAAACAGTGCAGAGAGCACAAAACATATTATGCGGATTAATAAACATGCATGTACATATTTATGTTCATAAAAATGAACAATTGACACTAATCAAATAACCTAAACTAATCATCATTAGGTGAGTAATATATTTTTGTCAAACAAATTGTATTACCTATTTTAATTCTGAAGATATAATCCATAGATTTACCCAATTATTTCACCTAATGCACTGTTTTCTTACCAGAAATATATAAGTATTCTAATTCTCCTAGTGGAAAATTTTGAAAGTAACATTTTTTAAGATTTCATCTTCTATTTTATGGTAAACTTCAGTAATACTAAAATCATGATAAAAAGTATTAATATATAAATAAAGTGCTCTAATGCATATATGGAGCAGGAATTTTAACCATACATATCACGAGGTCATGCTTATGTAAGTACTTAACCATCGGTGGATAAATTAAATGTTTTTAGACCAACGAACATGGTGACGATATTTACAATTATTTGCACTAGTTTTGATTTGATTGCTAGTCTATTCTAATTTTTTAAGATATACTTATTTGTAATTTTCTCATGCACAATTTATTTTGAGATACATGTTTCATACATTGATTTTGTAACCCTTAAATGCTGATAAAAAGTTATTTTCATATGCCTAATCATATGTAAAGAATTTAGTACAAATTTTGTCCGCTTTTATTAAATAAGCCTGCTACTTATATACTAAATAATTTAGCTTAATAGCTAGGTAGAAAATAATTAAAAAAAATACTATTATGCCATAGTAAGATTTAAGGCTTTAGAAGATAAGTTAACAAAAGAAATTTAGCTCTTTGATATACATGTTACTAAAAAGTTTAGGTTTCGTCTTATTAGTTTAGAACGAAGTTGTTAATAGAGCAACATACAAAAATTTACTGAACAACACCGATACATGAATTTGAATAAATGCTATTTATGTATACAAATGTATCCAGATGTATTCAGTTAATCATACAATAACTTCACATAACAATAACTCAATGTAGAAGAAGAAAAAAAGGCCCGGTGACAAATCAGCAAACGAACATGATTTATGTTTTATTTTAACGAATTACATTTTTTGATTTTAAAATATTTTAGGAGGAGTGTGACTAGTTGATAACTAAAAAAATATTATTTATTCATAACACATACTCCACTTTCAACTAAGATTGTAAATAAGATTGCAAATAAAAATATAAAAATAATTTTTTTTAGTTCTTGCCTTTAGTTTGGTCCTAAAGACAAAGAGATGCTCAACAATCATAGCATTTCCCCCTTTTGTTCTTTACTTTGTATAGATATTAAATCAGTTATGGTACCAATTTGGAATTGGTTTCGAATGCATGGTTATGAATGTAGGCATAGTGTAGGCGGTTTACACCTGGTCGGTTATTTTTTAATATGTGTATATAAACTATTAGCTGCTTAACAATTTGAAGGTATATAAACATTATTCTCCTAGAACTTCTATTACTCCATCATTCATTGTTAGGTTATTGTAGAATATTAATTTCAACCAAAGTTCACTCTACTATAAAGTCCAAATATGAGAAACATATCCAATCTACAAAGATCAATCGGGCTCTAAAAATTAATTAGTCAAATTTTATCTCATATCAACGCCCATACCAAATCAATAGTCACAACACTTAAACTCAAAAACACAAAAGATCAAATTAACGACAAAATAGGGTTAACCTACACAATGGCGATTGATTTAGGGTTAAACCTTAACAATCGAACACATATTTCGATTACAATTGAAATCAAAGATTGAATTCTCATCTTGATAGCTATTGATACACTGGTGCTTTTAATGGTGGTTCAAGCAGTGGTTTGCATTTAATGGTAAAACAATTGAGCAATTTTCAGATGGATGCTGACAATGGCGAGGATTAGGTTTTATATTAGGGTATAATGGGTGTAATATGATTGAATGAACAAGAACAAAGGAACATATAAAGTATGAACGAGGGAACTAAGATTAAATTTTAAGAAATCAGGATGAAGAATGAAATGCAGTTAATTTCAGAAAATAATATAATTGAAATTTTTTAGGGATAAAATATAAGAGTAAGAAGAGGAGGCTAAAAATAATTCTCATTATGTGCTGTTAACTGGGCTTTTATCCAAGCAGAAATCAATGAGAGTTAGAACATTGGTAGGAAGATAGAATGACCTGAAACTTGACAAAGATACTCAAAAGGACGAGAGGAAATGCTCTAGAAAGTATGGACTCAAAATTGGATAAGTGACTAACTCAGCCCGAGTCAACTCCCTTGACTCGGTACCAAGTCTAAATGCCATATCATGGCATCTTCATACTTCTTCCAAGTAATCTCCTAGTCTTCCTATGCATATTCATGAAGGTTCATAGAATTCCAGAGCATCGATTATAAGGAATGAAGATCGGATGGTCCAAATGGCAGAATAATCCAAGTTAAGGAAGAATGATTATCATAACTTGTCAAAAACCTACCAAATTACATGAAGGACATCTAGATGAAGCAAGGAATTCAAAACAAAAGGAGTCAATTAAATATGAGCTAAGGTATAGAATCCTCCCTAAGTCAAGGCCTTGACTCAATACCGAGTCTAATTGGTAACTTGGGTCATCGTGGCATTTTTATACCATCTTAGGCCAATCCATAGACTTCTCTGGTAGTGGGCTTCTAATCTAATATAGCTGCTAACCCTGTAAATAAAAATCATAGTACCCAAGAATGGGTTTGGATTCTGGTACCACTACGCGAGATCCTAATATATTCTTCAACTCTTTCCTCTACGCCACCGTCACCATGGCAACTACTTTAGGCAATTCTTAGACTTAGAATCAGTCTAACCTTTGTACTTGTGACTAATTCTTTCTCAATCACCTTGTAATCTCATTCAAGCTAGATCAAACCAACAATCAAAGTTATAAAGCAGACGTAGGCTTAATTAACAGCCGAACCACTATAAAAATATCTATATCTCATTTACTTTTCTACTATTTTCTATTATGTTTGCTCTATTCTAACAGGGTTGGTGATTTCACGTCATACTCCAAGGTGTTGATCCATTTATTAGGTTAACATTTTGGTGCTTTCACTGAGAAAAAGAACCCAGGCTTTGACCTAGCTATCTTCTTTGGATTGGATAGATCCAAAGGTTAGATCAGGAAAGTTTGCTTGGAGAAGATTAGAGATTTTTTATTCTAATGGCTCCTAAGAGAAAGACAACATCAGGAAGATCTATTGGGACAACACTAGGTATTGATGAAACCAATCTCCAACAAACAGAAGTGAACAACTTAATAATCATCAAGTAGAGGTTAATGCTGCAAACCTTGCACCGAGTGCTTCCACTCAACAGGAGGTTGTAACTAGAAGAGAGCTTAAGCAGATGGTTAATCTACTTGACCAAAATATGGCTTACTGTAAGAAGGCTCTCATGGACAAGATTGATGCTTTACTAGCACTACAATCGCTCCCGAAGGACTAGGCCAAAAACTGCAGAGGCTATGGAACAAAAGAATTCCTTCATCTTAGGCTTGAATACGAGGGTCGGTAAGCAAAAGAAAAGGGAGACAGTTGGTGCAGTGGTTGGAATTGTTATTGAAGTAATGGAAGCACACCTTCTACTGAGGACAACCTGCCATAAACCCTAACCTCATAGTGAAAGCTCCAGAAGGGAATATCACAATGCTTCTCTTCGATTCTGAAGATGACATGCAACTTGATGCAAAAAGACTGGAATTGAATGCTGACATAGGTAGAAAAAATGTCGGGAAGGAACTTCAAACTGCCGCTATAAAGCCAACCGTGTGCCAACAGAATTCTTCAGGAGCGGTTCTCTTGGAGAATGCAGAACTTAGAATTCAGTTGGAAACCAAGGCCGTTTACAGAGTCAAGTGCCTTGCATAGCTCCTGACAATCAAACTTTGGACTACCGGACTAGTGAGGCATTCATTACGGACATGGTTAAATGCTTGATAGAAGAAAGTAAAGGCAGGAAGGATGAAGTTTGGGGATCTAGACTAAGCCAAACTCCATTTATTGAAAACATTTTAAGGGGAAAGTACCATCAGAAGTTTACTACACCTACAATGCCATCTTACAATGGGACAGTGAACCCCAAACGACACTTGTAAAAGTACAGTTGGCATACGGACGGAGCTAGGACAACGGATGATATCCGCTGTAGATGTTTCCCTATATTTATAGAAGTTGTTTCTTCTATATGGTTTACCAAACTCCCACCAAGTTCCATTTCTACCTTTGATGAGTTGGCATGAAAATTCATGGAGTAGTTCAGACTACCTATGGCATAGCCAAAAGATGTGATGTCTCTATCTGGCCTTTTCTAGGGACTAAATGAGTCACTAGAAACCTTTATGAATAGTTTAATAGTGCGGTTACTGAAGTGAGCAATCCTAATGAAGATATGTTATTCATGGATTTAGTTCGAGTTACCCATCTAGACACAGACTTTGGATGATGGATTAAAATGAAACAACTAACCATCATGAAGGATTTTAACTAAAAAGCGAGTCGATATCTAAGATTGAAAGAGGCAGGCACGTTGGAGGGTAAGACTCCCAATGTGCAACCAAAGGAGATAATTTAGAGCAATGTAGTGGTCAACCAGGATGCAAAAAATTCTGGAGCCATAATAGAAAATGCACGGAAAGATGGAAATTGTAAAAGGGAAAAACCAAAACACTAGTAGGCATGACGAGAATGGAAGGCAGGTTAGAAATATGAGACCAGAGGAGTATACGACAGCTTGAAGAACATCTACATTGTAACTTAAGGGACTGAGCGATACCACAAGCCTCCCAAGAAGGAAGAACCTGAATGACAAAAGCAATTGGGAAAGTTCTTCCACTTCCAGAAAAATCATGGACACAACACGAATGAATCCCGACATCTAAAAGATCTACTTGAAGAATTGAGTAGAACAATAGACTCCAATAGTATGTGAAGAAACCAGAAAACTCTGACCAGCCTGTTGGACCCCACATTCCAAGTACTCACGGAAACTAATGTGGACCTAGTAGAGAAGGAACTAAATGGATAGAACAGAGACTTGTTATCAAAATAATTTTTGGAGGACCTCGCCCAGCAACGAAGAGTTGGGGGTAAATGGAGCGATAGCTGGTTCACTTAAACATGCTCCAAAAGAAGCTTGTTTTGCAATTGAGGAGGGTGCTCTAGCCATGCAGCAAAGGACACTCAACGATGACATAGTGTTTCGGCACCGAGGCACTAAAGGAGTAGAAATACAGAATCTTGATCCAATGGTATTGACTGTCAAAATTGGACAGGATATTGTACGTCAAGTCCTAGTGGATAATGGAAGTTATGTTAACATCTTATTTCGACACACATTCGACCAGATGAAGATTAGTATGAAGGATGTATCTGCTTTCCAAATGAAAATCCAGGGCTTTTTTGGAGAACCAAGACAGCCAGTTGGGACGATTGACTTGCCTATGGAGCTCGAAGAAGGAGAACAAAGGGTAGTCCTTATCCAAATCTTCATGATCGTGTAAGAAATGTCAGCTTACAATGCCTTCTTGGGTTATTCCGGATGGAGAATGGAGCTGGAGTTGCAAAGGGAGATCAAAGCGTCGCTTGAGAATGTTATGTCGTTGAATTACGTGAATCGAACCAAAAGGAAAAGGGAAAGAAGTGGGGAAGTCTCTCCACATTCGTAAACCTTCAGCATAGTAATTACACAACCACCCCTAGCTTGTGGACCACAGATGCTTTGGACCCTAGGAAGAAGAGTTCAGGGGAGGAACTGGCGGCACCGGCCAAGATTACGGTGTTAGTCCCTATCGATATGGATTACCCAGCTTGAGTCTTTAAAATAGGGTCACAAATTGGGATCAAAGTGTAATAAGAATTGATCAAATTTTCTTCACGCCAACCTGGATGTATTCGCTTGGACACATTTCGATATGTGGGGGATATCTAGAGATAGCATGTCATGCATTCAATATCGCTCCCAAGTTTACTCCAATAAGGTAGAAGAGACGAAGTCTAGATCTTGGGTGATCTACTGCACTGAAGCAGAAAGTGGATAAGCTATTGGCTAACGGCTTCATTCATGATGCAACTTATCCTGAGTGGGTATCAAATTCGCTTCTGGTTAAAAAAATCAAATGGGAAGTGGCAGACTACTCAGACTTAAACAAAGCTTTCCCAAGGCATAGCTTCCCACCACCTAGAATCGACCAGTTAGTCGAAGGAACTACATGACACGAGCTGCTATTATTCATGGACGCCTACTTAGGATACAAGCAGATTATGATGCACCAAGCAATGGAGTCATCCGATACATCCAAATCTAAAGCGAATCGCCATATCAGAGTCAATTCGATGATCTAGCTTTTAGTTAATTTGATGAAAAAGAGAAAGCTAAAAATAAGAAGCATAGTTTGTCTCCTAAATTATATGCATCTAGCAAAATTCAAACTTAGCTTCATCACTAACATACCAAGTTTAGATCCAACCATCTCTATAACATAACTGCAATCAACTAGAGCCAATCATCATTCCTAACATCGCTCGAGCATGAATTCACCATAGCCAACCTATAAATCCAAATAGAAGTAATGATCGACTTAAATATTCGATAATCCAGATCTAAGATTACACGTGGCAGCCTCCGATGATGGAGGCTGGCTTAGGCGAAGGCGAAAGTAACTTGAAGGCAGTGGAGCTCAGAGGTGAGGCTAGAGGATGAACAACAATAGAGTTAAAGCTTGAATCGGTTAAAGGAAATGCAAACTTGGGTTGAAAATGATGCAAGTGGAAATAATGGTTAAGTGGAGTAGTATAAGTAAAGGAAAATTTTCATAGAAATTGCCTAAATCCTTAAGTCGAGATGAATTAAGGTTTGACTAGGCATCGAGTTTACTCGCTCAACTTAGGCTAGCTCCAGCTCCCCGTAATAGACCTACATGCTGATTGAAAGCCTTACGTAAATTTCAGAGTAAAGATTGCATCATCGGTATAGAGAATTGGAGTTCAAATCGAAATCAACGAAATCATCGATCTGAAGTCAACCAATTGAAAATCGCATCATAGGAAAGAACTCAACAATCAATTAAAACTCATAAGATAGTAGTTCAAGACTTACCTTCTTCCAAAACACACTTTGTTTACAACGAAAGCATACTTCAGGGGGCAAATGTTAACTAGATTTTTTTCCAACAGAAATCTATAGAAGTTAGAACGTCGGCACAAAGACAGAACGACCTGAAACTTAACAAAGAGCCTCAAGTGGACAAGAGGAAAGGCTCTAGAATGTATGAACTTAAAATAGGCTAAGTGACTAACTCGGCCTAAGTCAGCTCCCTTGACTCGATACCAAGTCCAAATGCCACATAATGGCATCTTCATACTTCTGCCAAGTAATCCTGAAGTCTTTACGTACATATTCGTGTAGTTTTGTCGAGTTCCAGATGTCTATTATGAGGAATGAAGACTAGATGGTCCAAATGACAGAATAATCCAAGTTAATGAAGAATGATTACCAAAATTTGTCAAAAACCTACCAAATTATGGAGGACATCTAGACGAAGTAAGGAGTTCAGAGCAAAAGGAGTCAACTGAATGTGTGCTAAGGATTAGACTCGGCCTCGAGTCAAGGCCTTGTCTTGGTACCAAGTCTAATTGGTAACTTGGGTTATCGTGGCATGTTTTGTATTATCTTAAGCCCATCCATGGACTTCTCTGCTGGTGGGCTTTTGATCCAATATAGCTACTACCCCTATAAATACAAATCATATAGCAATCAAGAATGGATCTGGATTCTGTTATCACTACACGGGATTATCATTTATTCTTCAACTCTTCCCTCTACACCATAGTCATCAAGGCAGCTACATTAGACAATTCTAGGACTTAGAATCAGTCTAACCCTTGTACCAGTGGCTAATTCTTTCTCAATCACCTTGTAAACTCATTCAAGCTATATCAAACCAATAATCAAAAGTTGTAAGGTGGACGTAGGCTTAATTAACAATCGAACCACGATAAAAATATTTGTGTTTCATTTACCTTTCTACTATTTTCTATTATATTTGCTCTTTTCTAACAGGCTGGTGCTTTACATCATATTCCAAGGTGTTGATCCATTTTTGGGTTAAAAGTACGTTAAAATTTCACCTCTAACCCTAAAATGTCTACATTTATCCCTAAATATTATTCTTTTAGAATAACTTTATTGCATCTGTGCTTAGAATTCTGAGAATAATTATTGTCAAAAGTGAATTTTTCTGTAGCGTTACCCTCTTTTACATGTATTTTAAAAAGAGAAACACAATCATTATCACTTTCATAATCATTTGCTCATCAAAATTTAGGATTCAGTCGCACTCTGGTTTTAATTTCATTTTCTTAAAGAAGTATTACTTTTCTTTCAACAATATAATTTTGCATTTTTTTTTCACGATGTGTTAGGTAGCTTTTTATGTCTCATTCCCATTTGAAAGATGTAGGAGTATGTCCTAGGGGAAATTTTGTAATTTATAGCAAATAATTAAGTTTGTAATAAAATCTCATTCGAAATAAAAGGTGTTTTTTGTTCTGTTATAGATTTGTTATACCATGTTATAATAAATTAATTGATTAATTTAAATATATTTAATAGAAAATCAATAAATGATATGTTTTTTAATAGTAGTTACAAAGGTGTTGTAATTATGAGAAATTTATTGCAATAAAATAAATACACCGTTTTAAATATTCTTAGTCAAGATGTATCGAGATTAGATATTGATACATCCATTGAGACTCAAGTACATAGCGCACTCTAAATGTTGGGCAGTATATTACTCATCGTAGTTGAGGGCACCAAGAGGTTATGTACATATGGTATTTGGATAATCATGAAATTAACCCTTCGATTATTTTCTATTGATTAATATAACTAAGGTCAAATAGAAAATATCAATGTGACAATATTATGCAGTTCTCTCGACTTGACTAATGATATAACCCACATCCCTAAAAAGAAAACAAGAATGAAGTTAATACTCGAACTTAGGTACTTAACTCGATGCAGAGATGTGTGTTGGTGATCCTAAAGTGAAATGTGTAGTGCCAAAGACCTCTTATATACTCTACTAACCGTATCAGCAAGGTTTAAATGTCAAAGTATTTTCACCGCTACTCACATATGTGCTTGAGGAAATGTCAATCTCCGAGTCACTTAGATGAGGACATCTGTCATGAAATTGAAAGTATATGAATCTCCAACAGGGGTTCCATAGCTTGACCTCCGATAGATTGTGTGGTCTCAGTAGCCGGTTGTTTCTTGAGGAGGAGAAATCGAGTGTTTGGGGGTTAATGCCTTAGTAGTTAAGATGTCTAGAGAAGGAAACTTAGGAAGTTTTGGACACATTCCCGAAGACGCACCAAAAGATTCATCTCTTTCTGCGGAGATGTGAAATTCGCTATCATCACCGTCTGAACCCTCTTCCTCAACCATAAGTTGCTTTCCATCTCTCCTTTGAAACGTTTTGTCTTCTTCTTCGAGGATTGGAGACATCCTGTGGGTCTCATCCATGTCCCTTATAATGTCCTCTACAGAGAATAAGTCTATGTCAGCTCCAAAAATCTCTTCAGGTTGTGCTTCCTCTAATGAACCAACCATGTCTTCTTGAGCCACCTCATTAAAGTCACGTGCATAGGTTAAGGAACGAGTTTGTCTCTTAGTGCCACTCAAAGTTGAGGGATCATCTTATATAGCAAATCTATCAGGATGAAGCAAGTCGAACCATTAAAGGTTCTCATTCATCAAAAGGAACTCCACTGTGCGCTCGAAAGCTCTCACAACCTTAAGAGTTTCAAGCATTGCTTTGAGCTCATCGTTACTTTCCCACCTCAAGCTGACTGTAATAAGACATGATAGGTGACAAAAATTGAAATGGTAAGAGCTAACCCTTTACTTAAGGGTTCAACATATGCAGTACTATCCGAAGATAGGAAAACTTTGACTTTGCTATGGACTGGTCAACTGTGCATTATGAATTACGTATCGGGATACCAAGTCATGTAGAGTAAGTTAAGTTGAAAAAGAGGGAATTTGTAAGCAAAGATGAACTTTCCACTATAATGAATCTAGGGGAAAGGAAATCTACTGAACTAAATGGACAAAATAGAATTATTTTCTTTATCATTTTACTGATTCATTTCCTAGTAGCTAAACTCCAAGTGGCGCCGTAAGTACTTACTTCCAGATAACCAGAACCGATTGAAGCCCTCTGGGCATTGAACAAAGAAAAGCTTGTTTTTGAAACCTGAGCATTTGTTATGGAGATCCTCTATCAACTTACATCACATCCAGACTTCTATAATAATGAGGGATGGATAGTCCTACCTCCTATTGAAGTGAAGGAGATATGCGAGCTCATTTAACCTTGGGGGTTGCACAAGCCTAGTCATGAATAAGATGTATAGGGAACTTAAGAGCGCGTAACCATTAGGATGAATCTTAAACAACGCCAATCCTAAATCTTGAAGCACCACAGATAAGAATCTATTGAACAGTGGCATATGTATCGATTACAAGGAATAAAGCCTTCTGGAGTATTATGTGCAAACTCAGCTCATAATTAGATGAACATCACCCTCGGGTATACCATGCTGCACACATAATTCTAAGCATTTTAACTGGCAAGATTGAAGGCGCTTATTCCAGAGGGTCGGTTAGAATTCTCAGCCTAGGAAGCAACTGATCGAATGCAGGTCCTACCAGAACTAGCAAGCCATAGAAATCGGAAGTCACAGATTGTCTTAGCCCCGTGGGAATGGATTGAGAGACTGGGAAAGTTGTTGACTCGGCTTCTGAAGGCGTGGACGCTCCATTAATTGACTTGCAATGTGTTGACTGGCACATCGTTCTAAATAATAAAACTCATTGGTCAGGATCAAGTATGCTTTATCTCTAATAAGAATTCCCGTGCAGTTAACACCTGAAATCCAAAGGAAATCAGCATGTGCTGACCAATCTGATTCTAAGTGTTGATCGAGGAAAGTATAGTGTATTATCTATATAGAATGAGTCCAGTGTCCTGGAAACCACGAACGAGCCGTCCCATGTAGATAACTCGCTCAGATTTAAAAACGATACGTGTCGTCCCTTGAAATCATTTTTCTATACCTATCCATTTTCGATTAATGATCGATAACAAACCCATTGTACGTAACAATGCAGAATGTCCTTTCTTTTAACATTGGATGTGTAGAAATGCAAAGAAATGGTTTCATCTGATACATCCAAATATAAAGCAAATCGTCGTATCGGAGTCAATTTGATGATCTAGCTTTAGTAAATTCCACGAAAAAGAGATGGCTGAGACTAGCATAGTTTGTCTGCTATGTCGTACGCATTCAACAGAAATCAAACCCAAGCTTGATCACTAACATACCAAGTTTAGATTCTACCATCTCCATCAAAAAACTACAATCAACAAGAGACGATCATCATCCCCATCATCGCTCGAGAATGAATTCACCTTAACCAACCTATAAATCCAAACCAGCAGTAAAGATCGACTCAGAGTTTTGATAATCCACATCCAAGAATGCACGCGGCGGCCTTCGGTGATGGAGGCTGGCTCAGGCTACAGCGAGAGTAGCTTGGAGGCGGTGGAGCTTGGAGGTGAGGTTGGAGGATGAACGACGGTAGAGATAAAGCTTGAATCGGTTAGAGGAAATGCAAACTTGGCTGGAAATGATGCAACTGGAAAAAGTAGTTAACGGAGTAGTATAAGTAAAGGAAATTTTTCAAAGAAACTATCTAGGTCCTTTACTCGGGACAAGTTAAGGTTTGACGCATCCAGTTTATTGACTCAACTTAGGCTAGCTCCAACTCACCACAATAAAGCCACATGCTGACTTAAAGCATTACATAAATTTTAAAGTGTAGATTGCATTATCGATATAGAGAATTGGAGTTCAAATTGAAATCAGTGAAAATCGCTGATCAGAAGTCAACCACTTGAAAACAACATCACAAGAAAGAACTCAACGATCAACTGGAACTCATAAAATAGTAGTTCAAGATTTACCTTGTTCCATAGCACGCTTTTTTTTACAACAAAAGCATACTTTGGGGAGCAAATGTTAACAAGGTTTTCATTCAAGTAGAAATCAATAGAAGTTAGAACGTCGATTCGAAGATAGAACAACCTGAAACTTGATAAAGACACTTAAGTGGACAAGAGGAAAGGCTCTAGAAAGTATGGACTTAAAATAGACTAAGTGACTAACATGGCTTGAGTCAGCTTCCTTGACTCGGTAACAAGTCTAAATGCCACATCATGGCATCTTCATACTTCTGCCAAGTAATCCCTTAGTCTTCCTGTACATATTCGTGAAGTTTCGTAGTGTTCCAGAGAGTCTATTATGAGGAATGAAGATTAGATAGTCCAAATGGCATAATAATCTAAGTTAAGGAAGAATGATTACCAAAACTTGTCAAAAACCTGCCAAATCACATGGAGGATATCTAGACAAAGCAAGGAGTCAAATCAAAAGGAGTTAATTGAATATGAGCTAAGAATTAGACTCGGCTCCGAGTCAAGGCCTTGACTCGGTTCTGAGTCTAATTGTAACTTGGGTTATCGTGGCATTTTTTGTATTATCATAGGCCAGTCCATGGACTTCTCTTGTAGTGGGCCTCTGATCCAATATAGCTTTTACCTCTATAAATACAAATCATAGAGCAGCCAAGTATGGATTTGGATTATGCTATCAATACATGGGATCCCCATCTATTCTTCAACTCTTCCTTCTACACTATAGTCACTAGGGTAGCTAATTTAGACAATTCTAAGACTTAAAATCAATCTAACCCCTGTACTTGTAATTAATTCTTTCTCAATCACCTTGTAAACTCTTTCAAGCAAGCTAAATCAAATCAATAATCAAAGCTGTAATGTGGATGTAGGCTTAATTAACAACCAAACCACCATGAAAATCTCTGTGTTTCTTTTACCTTTCTGTTATTTTTTACTATATTTGCTCTATTCTAACCGGGCTGCTGCTTTACATCATACTCCAAGTCGTTGATCCATTTTTGGGTTAACACGTGCGTTAAAATTTCACCTCTAACCCTAGAATGTCCGTGTTTATCCATAGATATTATTCTTTTAAAATAACTTTAATTGCATCTATGCTTAGAATGCTGAGAATACTTATTGTCAAAAGTGAATTTTCTGTAGCATTAGCCTCTTTTACATGTATTTTAAAAAGAGAAACACAATCACTATCACTTTCATAATCATTTGCTCATCAAAATTTAGGTTCAATCCCTCTCTGGTTTTAATTTCATTTTCGTAAAGAAGTATTAAATTTCTTTCAATAATATAATTTTGCATTTTTTTGCCATGTATTGGTAGCTCTTTGTGTCTCATTCCCATTGAAAGAGTTAGGAGTATGTCCTAGGGAAATTTTTGTAATTTATTGTAAATTATTAGGTTTGTAATAAAATCTCATTTGAAATAAAAGGCGTTTTTCTTTCTGTTATATATTTGTTATACCATGTTATAATTAGTTAATTAATTTAAGTATATTTAACAGAAAACCAATAAATGGTATGTTTTGTGATAGTTATTACAAAGGTGTTGTAATTATTAGCAGCTTATTACTATAAAATAAATATATCATTTTAAATATTCTTAGTCAAGACGTATCGAGATCGGATATCAATACATCTGTTGAGACTAGAGTACGCAGCGCTCTCTTAAGGTTGGGTAGTGTATTACCCATGATAGTTGAGGGCACCAAGAGGTTATGTAGTGACAGTATTTAGATAAGCAAGGAATGAAACATTTGATTGTTTTCTGCTGGTTAATATAACTAAGGTTAAATAGAAAATATCAATGTGACTATATTACGAAGTTCTCTTGATTTGAGAATACCATCGAGCTTCAATGTGAATATTCTACTTTGATTATAGTGAAATCATGGCATAACATCCATCAAATGATTATAGTTGGGTCGAGTGAAAGCATTGGAAGTGAAACACTATTCAATAAAGATTTCGTCTCCTCGGTTATATGAGATTAGTATCATGGTAAACTGAAGTTAACTAGCAAGAACAGTTTGGTTGATGTTATTATTGAACCAAGGAATATGTGTTTGGAGTATAAAGTTAAATCTGAACGATATTGGAATATTGACTATAGCCAAATTTCATAAGTACTACGTGATATAGTTTTGATGAAGAGATTGGTATAAATTATTGTCACTATGGTAATGCTTAAAATAAGTAAAATTGGATTTAATCGAAGCTATGTAAGGAATAAATTCGACTATAAAGTCACATCACGAGTGTAATAATCCAAAAAAATTATATTTAACTAAATATGCCAATTATAGGAAAACGACAGGTTAAACAAGAAAGGTAAAAGGAAATGAATTAATATAAGCGATTATAAGGTCTCAGGCCCAACTTATTATGGGACGATTCACATTACTCATTTTTATTTATTCATTTATTCTACTCAAATTAAAATTAAAATTCTAGAAAAAAAATTAATATTGGAAGCTTAAGAAGGAAAATAAGAGGAAGATAAGGAAACACAAGCCAGAAGATTCTAAGAACATTAAAGTTATATATCTTAAAGATTTGGATGAGTAATACTTAACCCTTCTAATCTAATTTCTTATATATGTACGGGATCTGTTTATATCTATATATATTTTTATGTATGGCGAGGTTCGTACGGGTTTACATGCAAAAGTATAAAAGGATTAATTATTGTTTTGGGGGAAGGATGTGCATACACGGGATGTTTACATGTGTTTTCCCTACTTTAGTATTTCAAAACTCAATGAAAGTTTTAGATGATGTTTCCAGATTTGGGAAGTGGGTTTTCCGTTAAGAGATTTCTTAAGCCTATATAATTATATATGAATTTTTGAGGTTGAATGACTCAAGATAAACAGGGGAAATACCCTAAAAAGGCAAAATAAAGTTAAACTATGGAAGAACGGGGGTTTGGAAAATTTCGAGAATTTATCGAAATTTCCTATAATGAAATAGAGGTAAAACCAACTAAATACTATGCTAGGTAAAGGATACTATGGGGGATGTAGGGAAAATAAACTCCATGAAAAAATATTAAAAACGGTTAGGAAAAAAGGAGATAAGATTCAAATTATTTTCCGAAAAGAACACCGCAAACAACAGAAAGCGAAATAAGATCCAATGGGATAATGACACATGTAAATATGTTATCTGGGATGTCAAAGTGGTCGTGTAATGGTATTTGGGCAATGATTCTAAATTTATAAGTAAAATTACTGCGCTAAATATGAAGAAATCATACTGCGCTACTATTTGGAGAAGTACATTTAATAAGTAAAGTGTAGAGCATACTAAGCGGGTCAAGGGGACAGCGTTAAATGGGAGAAATGTATAATACTTATAAATGATAAGTTAATGGAACACTCACTCGAATGTACACCTAGAAAAGGTGAGAAGAGGCATTCAACTTTAAGGAAATGTGGTGGGGAAGGCCTAGTAGTTCCAAATTAAACAAATGTTTAGAGGCTGCATTCGGATTTCTTTATGGTCTACTATGATGAGGTGGATCTTAGAAGTTTGAAAATTAAGTAAATAAATTACTATGGTGGGGTGAACCTAAGTAGTACGGAAATTTAGTAAATAAATATAAAAGGACTGCCGATGGCTGTTTTTAAGGCAAAACTAATTAAATCGTTAAGTACTGTAAGGGTAGGGTCCAGGCAGTTCAAATAGATGAATAAATTTAGAAGAATACCACGGTAAGGTGATTCCAAGCAGTGATAAGAAAGAGACAAAACCTAAAGGAAGTAAAGTGAGTATTGCTTAGGGAGTGTAGTATTCTATATTTAGATGTAAAAGCTATCTAACCAGGACGAGGGACGGGTCTACGCAGGGAGCACAAAAGTAAAGGAGAATGCTTAAGGAATCACTTAATTGAAGACATAAGTAAGAAATAATTGTGTTAATAGTTTAAAGTGTTTTACTCAGGATGTCTAAGTAGCAAGGGGAAAAACTAAACAGTGCAGTGTAGGTTGGGCTCACTATATGTTTATCTTTGGGGACAGTATTATTCACACCAGACTTTTTGTTTGACCCATGTTTTTATTATTGTTTTCCCCATAAACGCGGGTACTCATTTGAGTAGAGTGACTTTATTAGCTTAGGAAAGTTTGGAATAATGGCCGCAATACAAGAACCGAAGATGGAGCAGGAGACTCTTTAGCTAATAAAGATTTTTTTTCATTGTATAATGGAATGCAGGCCGCATTTTCATATGTTGACTCGACTCTTTATGATGTTATTTTCTATTATACTCGACTCATGTGTGGGCATGTATTTAGGAAATATTGACCGAAGTAATTATATTGAAAATTAAAAAGATATTGCCATGTAAGGAAATCGTATTAGATTGGTCTGTTTACTTTAACTGAGTTTTCATATTATACTAAACTCACTTTTGTCGTGCGAAGATAATTCTGGTGATGATTGCAACATCATTGACGCACATCTTGGGTTTCGAGTGGGAGATGTAACAGTTTGGTATTGGAGCATAGGTTATGGATACCAAAATAAAATAGAGCTTATAAAAAATAAAAAGCAGTATATACATACATACATACTTGTGCATTGCTATATTGATATATATAGGGAGATATATCTATTTTCTATTGTGATTGCACTTCCTATCTTTTCGTTCTGATAAAGAATTGCTTAACAGAAAAGCAAGGTGGATTTAAGAAGTGGTCGAATCACAATAGGAAGGGAAAGTTCAAGATGGGAGAAACACATATTGATGAAGGAAGGGAGGAAAAAATTCCAAGAGCGGTAGGGGAGGAAGCGGCACTGCCAGCTAATGAAGCGAGCATGAATGTGAACGTCTTATTTAGACAATTCATGACCCAAATGATGCGAGAAGCTACTCCAGAGGCAGTGCAACCAAGAACTGCGGTAGTGTGGGATGATTTCCCAATGATGTGTAATGATTACAGAAATTTGTAAGGAAAGGTATTTATAAAGAAAGAGCCTGTAATAGAAGTGCTGAATTAGTTGAGAAGTTGTGAGCGTATATTTGGTGACTTAGGAATGAATGATGCACAAAAGCAGAGAATAACATCAAGGCAGTTACCGAAAGATGCACTGGATTGGTGGTTGCAGAAATCCCAGAAGAGGGAGTCACATGGGAGCAGTTCAAGGAGAGGTCTGAGGCTCAGTTCATATCAGAGTCTCGGTAAACTGTGTTGTTGAAGGAGTTCATTGACTTAAGGCAGGGTGACCTTATAGTGGAGGGGTATGTCAAGAAGTTTAATGCATTGGCTAAGTATGGCAGAAAGATCATTAACACTCCTACGAAGAAAAATGAAATTGAAGCAAGGGCTTGATCATAAGGTGATAGCACATTTATCATCTCCTTATAAGTTTGTGGTGGACATAGCTAGAAGATATGATAGCATGTATCAAGATAAGAGAAGGGTGGAGACGAGGCCCAGGGCATAACAGAAGAAGAAGTTCACCTCATACACTAAAGACGAGAATGCAGTGCCGAAGGGAAAAGGTGCAGTTGCTAATACTGACCTTGCCATTTTAGAAGTGTCTACTACAATTATGGATAGAAGGGACATTCTTCTTTGAAGTGCCTATGCCTAAGAATATTGCCAGGGTGAAATGTTACAAGTCTGATAAGATGAGACATTTAAATAAGGAATGCCTAGAGCTTAAAGTGCATGTATATGCTTTGGTGGGACAAAGGAAAGTACCACCTATAGAGGAGAGAGGAAAGGGGATAGTCCTAGAATTTATAGCTTTGATTTCTGGTATTTTAGTTAGAGTATTGTTTGATATTGGAGCTACACATTCATTAGCTAAAGACTTGGTTGATGACTTGGGTAATAATTACATATTTAGTTACTTTCGTATGTGTTGCTAATCAGATAGGAGGGTATGCCACTCTCGGATTGAGATGCATTGACCTAGATGTTGAGTTAGGTAGGTGTATGTTTTCTTATGATCCCAACATGTTTGACTTCATAGGCTTTGGAGTTATTTTTTGGATAGACTGCTTGGAAAGGTACAACTCTAGGGTGCACCGCGTCTATAGGATAATCACTCCGAGTCTTCATGACTATAAGGATATGGTGTTTGTAGTATTGGAAGAAGGTGGACTAGTACATAGAGGTGCTTTATATGTGTTGGCTTCGGAGAAAGAGGAGCCGATAGTAGTACGAGTGGTAAAGGAGTTTAGGGTGGTGTTTGAACTAGTTTTAGGGTTTACCTACCTCAAGAACAGTAGAGGTTTATATTGACTTACTACCAAGGACTGAATTGTTTAGTTGACCTCCCAATAGAATGCTTCCGAGGGAGATGGAGGAGCTGAGAAAGCAATTGGTAGAGTTATAAAGGAAGAGCTTCATCATACCAAGTAGCTCACCATGGGGAGTAGCGATGGTGTTTGTGAAGAAGTCTGATGGGTCTTTAAAACTATGCATGGACTATCGAAAGTTGAATGAGAGGACAGTGAAGAATATATATCCTTTTCCAAGAATAGATGACCTTTTTGATCAGCTGAGTGGAGCTAAGGTGTTTTTGCAATTAGACATGGCTACATGGTTCCATTATCTGAGAGTTGCAGAGGAAAGTATTCCTTTGACTGATTTCTAAACTAGGTATGGTTCTTATGAATGGTTGGTTATGGTATTTAGGCTAATCAATGCATCTGCATTCTTTGTAGACTTGATGAGTAGGATCTTCTAAGATAAGCTAGACCGATATGTATTGGTGTTCATAGATGACATTTTGGTGTAATCTAAGGATGAGAAGGAGCACGCGGTTCATCTAAGGCTTGTGTTGGAGACTTTAAGACAACATAAGTTAAAGGCAAAATTTTCTAAGTATCATTTTTGGAGAAATAAAGTGAAGTTCATAGGCCACATAATTTCGAAAGAAGGGTTAGCGGTATATCCAAAAAAGATGGACGAAGTCGTTAGGTGGAAGAGACCTGAGACTTTGACTAGCGTGCGAAGTTTTCTAGGATTGGCTAGTTATTACAGGAGATTCATTAAGAATTTCTCTCGTATAGCTGTGTCGATGACTGGCCTGACTAGGAAGGGAGAGTAGTTTGTTTGGGTCCATGAATGTAATACCTAAAGCATAAATTGACAAACTCGCCAGTATTAGTAATACCTGAAGGCAACGATGATATGATGGTGTATACTGACATGTTAGGATTAGGGTTAGATGTGGTATCAATGTAGAATGGAAAAGTAATTGTTTATGCATCTAGGCAGTTATGACCCCATGAAGTTAGGTATCCAACGCATGATTTGGAGTTGGCTGAAATAGTCTCCGAAATGAAGATTTGGAAACATTATCTCTTGGAGGAGAGGTTTGAGTTGAATACTGACAAGTCCTTGAGTTATTTGATCTCTCAAAAGGAGCTGAACATGAGACAGCAGAGATGGTTAGGGTTCCTAGCATCGTATGATTTTGCGATAGAGTATATTCGAAGAAAACGCAACAAAGTGGCTGATGCCTTTAGCCGAAGACAACAAAGTTGTCTTTGGCAATGTTAGAAGAGTGGACTATGTTACAAACGTTGTCTGCGTGTAATGTGCAAATCGATCCAGTGTAGGATCAAGCAACACAAGTAGGATATTAGCATGCTTAGTAGTTAGACCAGCGCTAGTAGAAAGGATAGTTGAACTGCAGAAGAAGGATAAGTTTTGTGCAGACACAATAAGGATTTTGGACTTAGGAGTCGAGATAGTAGAACTAAAAGGGTTCGGTGTGGATAAGAAAGGAGTACTATGGAAGAATAGCAGGTTAAACTTTCTAAATACAAGAGAATCGAGAAAGGAAGTATTGGACGAATGTAATCGTTCAAAGTTTACATACACAAAGATGTACCGAGATATGAAGAGGATTTCTTCTAGGAAGGAATGAAGAAAGATGTATGAGGATATGTGAGAAGATGTCTTACATGCTAACAAGTGAAGACGGAACATCAGAAGCCAATTGGGCTCCTACAACATTTAGAAGTTCCAATGTGGAAGTGAGGTTCAATGTCTATGGACTTCATAGATGGATTGCTAAGGACAAGGATGGGGAACGTGGCCATATGGGTCATAGTTAATAGACTGACCAAGTGTGCCCATTTCATTCCATTGAAGGCTAAGAGAACTACGCCAAAGCTAGCAGAGGTATACGTAAAAAATGATAGTAGGATTGCATGGGGCACCAAGCAATACTATTATTGACCGAGATTTGCAATTCATCAGTGAATTTTGGAGGAATCTGTAAAAGGTATTAGCTACAGAACTGTGCATGAGTATTGTGTACCATCCACAGACATATGGGCAGATTGACAGGGTCAGTAAACTCCAAGAAGATTTGTTGAGAGCATGTATTTTAGACTTCAGTGGAACTTGGGAATATTGTCTGCATCTCATAGAGTTCTCATATAATAACAGCTATCAGAGTAGTGTCGAGATGGCTCCGTTTTGAGGCTTTGTATGGAAGGCCTGTAGGTCACAAGCATGTTGGTTGGAAACATGAGATAGGGTTGTGTTGGGACCAAATGTGGTGAAGGATTCTATTGAGAGGGTAGATTTAATCTGAACAAGGATGATGACAGTCCCTATCCTTTGATACCAAATGAAAGTTACTATACTCTGACACCAAATGAAAGTGACCGTGTTAAAGGATTGTATAATATGGATAAACTACTTGTGCGGAGTAAGTAAATATTAAAAGCAGTAAAGTAGATGACACCAGAGATTTTTATACTGGTTCGAACTTCCGTTCTATGTCCAGTCCTAGACTCCGTCTGGATTTAAACTAGCAACCCTCACTTAACCCAGAGGAATGGGTTTACATTGCCTGAGCAACCGAACATGACTTCTACCGCCTAAGCAACAGAATAGGACTTACAACGCCTGAGCAACCGAACATGACTTCTTTTTAAATAACAAAAGTATCTGACTGTAGTGTGCTCTTTGAATAGCACTGAAAAGTGAATTAAGTACAATATCCCTATAATCTTCTCCTTTATGATATATATAGTGTAATGTGCTTTAGAATTATGGAAGATAGAGTGATCAATGATCAGAGAATGTAAGCAATTTGAGTGCAATTTGAAGACTAGAAAATAGATAAGAATTCAAGAATATTAAAATAGTTTTCGGTGAATTGTTAGTTGAATTCTAAAATCTATTTGTAGTGATTAAAAGGTTGCAACTATAGATGAAAAGAAACAAATGCAACCTTTTATTTTTAAAACATTTGTCTTAGATGAAGAGAAGTGTGTTTTCATAAAAAGTAAAAAGCTATTGAGGAATATGCAGCCGTCTGAATAAAATGATTCATCCGTCTGAATTAAATTAAAATGAAAACAGCAAGGTTTTAGGCTATTTCTGGCCTTATTCGGCCGTTTGAACATATTCATTCAGACTGCTGAATATTGTGAAACAATATTTTTGTTTCAGCATTCAGCCATCTGAATGATATTATTCAGCCGGCTGAATTTAGCCTGTAATAAAAGTTACCATAGCTCAAATGGTTAGAGCACTTGCCTTTTGAACTAATGACCCGGGTTCGAGCCCTGCTTCATGCAATTTTTGAAAACTTGATTTTTCATTTGAAATATGAATGTATATGTATGTTTGCATACCATTTTGAGAAGATTTTAACATTAGTAAAGTCTAGACACGACACTCTATGACTAATTATACTTTGTTTGTCACCTTCATCTTGTCTCTATCATGTATATCTCTTCTTGTATCTACATATACATACTTTAATCCTCTTTTGTACCGTGAATCTTCATTTTGAATGTACTTGTATGTCTCTTTTTGATGCTCATGTTCCTGCAAATTAGCTTAGAGATTCTTTGGCATAATCGTATAGTTGTTGCCATTAATATCCAACAAGAGAGGTTCTAACATTCTCCCCCTTTTTGATGATGACAACTGTACAATTTTAAAAAATATTCATTCTATATATAAAATAATTTTAATATGCTTAAATCTCCCCCTAAGTATAACATCTCCCCCTAAGTATAATATCTCCCTTTATTAATATGCATATGAATTTCTACCGCTTTGTCATTATCAAAAAGAATGAGGGAATATAGTAAATTTTATAAATATCTTGTAAATAGCGGGATAAACTCAATATTAATTATGGAAAAAAATAAAATAGATTTTACCATATTTGCTAAAGTCCATATTTCATTGTAAGCATGTAATTCTATTAAACGTATGGAACATCCTTTAAAATTCCAAAATATTTCCTTTTGTTTCTCCGAGTACCTGCAATAAATAAAAATCATTTTTGGTACCAGCTTACTATATTAGGGTCTGATGGGTTAGGTCTTTGGAAACCATACCCATTTTGGTGTGGTCGAACCTTTATAAATACAATTTTCATTATTAACTACCATATCAAAATAATCATCAATGTATTTTTCTCTATTTTTTCAATTAACGGGAAACCAAATACTTAGATAATTTATATTCGTATTTTCGATCAATAATTTTGTAATTTTAGAGAAATTATAAACATTATTGGTCATAGTAGTATTTGAATTTCTATAAAAATTGGATTTAGACTTTACTCGAAATTTAGTATTAGCACTAACATTTTTACTATATATGAAAGCGTATCTAGTGCTATTTCTATGATCATTTTTATTATATTCTAAACCACTTTTGTCATGTAAAGGTATAGAACTAGATAAAATCTTGTTTAAATCGTTTGGACCTTTATTAAATTTTATGACTTCAGTGTTAAGTTTATCAAATTTAGCTTTGAAATCAAAATTATTATTTTCAAAAGAAATATTACTGTTTTTCAAAATATCAATTTGCTTGTTTAATTCAGAATTCTCCCTTTATATCTTACAGTTCTCATTTTCAAGAAGAAAAATTTGAGATTCTGAATTATCTAAAGATGATTGTAATAAATCATTTTTTCTTTTCAAATCCTTAATTTCTTTTGAAAAAAATTCTTTTTCCTTTTCAAACATAGTATTTTTATTTTACAAAACATTGATTTCCTCCAAAAGATCATTGTTTTTATCTTCTAACTGCTTATTTTCTTCTTGTAGGAAATCTTTTTGTGAAACAAGTTCTTCTACGGTATTTTCAAAACATTTAGTTTGTTTTATCAAAAATTTATTTTACTCTTTTAATCTGGAAATTTCTTGCTCACAATCTTTTAACTTAGCTAAACCAATTGTATTAACTTTATTCAAAGTTTCACAATCTTTTAATAATTCATCATGTGCTAACAGAACATCTTTATATAAAGACATACCGACTACTATCTGGGTTTCGCCATGAAGTATTTGTTTGTTTGCACCTTTGATTTTTCATTATTTCTCTTCCTCTTCTTATTGCCTCGACTAGATCTCTTTGTAGCCATTTATTCTAGGACATTGTTACGATCTCTAGAATCCCAGGCTCCGATACCAACTGACAGTCGCTATGGTCTTATACCAAATGAAAGTTACTATGCTCTGATACCAAATGCAAGTGACTATGTTAAAGGATCATGTAATATGGATAAACTAATTGTGCGGAATAAGTAAGTATACAGTAAAAGTAGTAAAGTAAATGACACCAGAGATTGTTATACTGGTTCGAACTCTCGTTCTACGTCCAGTCCCAGACTCCTTCTAGATTTAAACTAGCAACCCTCACTTAACCCGGAGGAATAGGTTTACACAGCTTGAGAAACCGAATAGGACTTCTACCGCCTAAGCAACACAATAGGACTTTTACCGCCTGAGCAACCAAATAGGACTTCTTTTTAAATAACAAAAGTATTTGACTGTAGTATGCTCTTTGAATAGCACGGATAAGTCAATCAAGTACAATCTGTTGAGTCACAGCTTCTATGAAGATTTTGATTGCTGACAACAATATTAAAGCGATCGACAAATCAAGACCTACATATGGTACTCTAGATTATAGGTTGATTATTTGATGTTATAATAGTAATAAAATTGTCAAAATCTATCCTCAAATAATCATGCACAAAATATAATATATATATATACACATTTATATAGGTTGTGCACTTTATTGTGCAACTTAACAGAGACCGGTCGACCGGTCCAAAAATGAACGGTCGACCGTTCCTGTAAAATGTGCACAATAAACGTGCACACATGCACATAACGACTATATTTTTAAAAACCTGTCTACCGGTTAGTTTTTGACCTGTCGACCGTTTTTAAACAGAGAGCAACTTCTTCCAAAAGACACATCTTTCTTCAATGGTTGCGTCTCTTCTTCTTCATCAATGATCATAACTTTTGACTGCAACTTTTCACCAAGGGTTATAACTATTTTCTCTCTATAAATACACATCAATATCATTGATTAAAACAACAAGTTTTATTAAGATTATATATGCTCTCTATCTATTCTTTGAATTCACTTGCATTCAAAAAGCTCTAAACTACTTTCATTCCTTATTGAATCATTGAAATTATTTCATATCTTTTGATTCAATAAGTAAATACCTTCTTTAATCTTTACAAAACATCATTCATATTCTTTGAGGATAAGATTATAGGAAGGGTGTACTACTAGTGACAAATCCGTGTTTTCAAGAACACAAGTTGTCAACAACAATTGTATTTGTTTTTGTTGAAGTCCTCGTGTTGTAAGAGGCAAGTGTTGAAGTCCTCGGTGTTGTAAGAGGCAAGTGTTGAAGTCCTCAGTGTATTAGAGGCGTGAAATCCCGTTCGGCTGTTCGGGTATTGTAAACCTGTTCCTCCGGGTGAAGCGAGGTAGTTAATAGTGAAAATCCAGATAGGAGTCTGGGACTGGACGTAGGACGGTGCTCCGAACCAGTATAAAAATCTCTGGTGTGATTTTTCTATTTTTTTACTATGCTATTATCATCTATTTCCGCATTTATATTGTAGTCCATATTACACGATCCGTGTGTACTATATTAGCACATATAATTGTATACACACCGCACTTTCATTTGGTATCAGAGCATAGCGACTTTCATTTGGTATCAGAGCATAGCGACTTTCATTTGGTATCAGAGCCTGGTTTTCTAGAGATCGTAACAACATCCTAGAATAAATGGCTACAAAGAGATATAGTCAAGGCAATAAGAAGAGGAAGAGCAATAAAGAACAAACAAAGGAGCAAACAAACAAATGCTTCATGGCAAAAGATAACGAGGTTAGTGATCTAACTTTTGATGATATGATAGAAATAAATTCAGAACTTCTAGACACTTTAAAAAGTCTCAAAAGAAAATATAAGGAAGCTCTGGAAAATCAGAAGAAAGCAGAATTCGAAAGAGATATGCTTAAAGACGAGAAGAGAATATTAGAAGAAGAACTTGAGAAAATTCAAGATTCAGACAATTCTCAACTCGCTCTATTAAGTCAAGAAATAGAAGCTCAAAAAGAAAAGAATAATGCTCTAGCTTCTGAAAATCATGAGTTAAAAACAAAAATTAAAATTGTTGAGTTAGATAACACTAGTCTCAAAACTAAGCTTGATGACATTACTAAAAATATTTCCAATTTTAATAAAGGGAGAGAAAATTTATCCAGGATTATTGAAAATTCTCAACCTGCTTCAAATAAGAAGGGAATAGGTTATGTTAAGAATTCAAAAGCTCACAATGATATAAGTGGTGTAGGCTATAAACAAGCTAAAAGAAAAAATAGTACTAGATATGCATTCATGTATACTAACTTTAGTGCTAGTACTAGTAATCAAGATAGTTTTAAAACCAGTTATAGTCATAATAGTACTTTGTTTAGAAATGATAGAAATTATTCTTCAAGTACTAAGCTAATGACTAATAGTATTAAGATATGGATTCCAGCTAATATGATTGATCATGATAAACAACTTTATATTAGAAACTATTATAAGAATGTAATTTGTAATGAAAATTATATTTATAAAGGTTCAACCACACCCAAATGGGTATGGTTTCCAAAGACCTAACCCCCCGGACCCTATAAAAAGTGGGTACCATGGACTTAATTCTATTTTTTGCAGGTCCTACTTAAGAAAAAGAGGAAAATGGATATTCTGGCTGATATACTCCTATATTATTCCATTATCTATTATTCCTTTTTGTCGATGACAAAGGGGGAGAAAGGTACTAATAATTGTTTGCAGGATGAAAGAAGCTAATAATTGTCTGCAGGAAATCACATATTCAGGGGGAGATTCTATACTTGAGTTTTTATATTGTCATCAATCACAAAGGTGCTAATAATTGTTTACAGGATGAAAGAAGCTAATAATTGTCTGCAGGAAATCACATATTCAGGGGGAGATCCTATACTTGAGTTTTTATATTGTCATGGAGATCCTATACTTGAGTTTTTATATTGTCATGGAGATCCTATACTTGAGTTTTTATATTGTCATCAATCAAAAAGGGGGAGAATGTTGAGTCACAGCTTCTATGAAGATTTTGATTGCTGACAACAATATTAAAGCGATCGACAAATCAAGACCTACATATGGTACTCTAGATTATAGGTTGATTATTTGATGTTATAATAGTAATAAAATTGTCAAAATCTATCCTCAAATAATCATGCACAAAATATAATATATATATATACACATTTATATAGGTTGTGCACTTTATTGTGCAACTTAACAGAGACCGGTCGACCGGTCCAAAAATGAACGGTCGACCGTTCCTGTAAAATGTGCACAATAAACGTGCACACATGCACATAACGACTATATTTTTAAAAACCTGTCTACCGGTTAGTTTTTGACCTGTCGACCGTTTTTAAACAGAGAGCAACTTCTTCCAAAAGACACATCTTTCTTCAATGGTTGCGTCTCTTCTTCTTCATCAATGATCATAACTTTTGACTGCAACTTTTCACCAAGGGTTATAACTATTTTCT
Organism: Allium cepa; assembly: GCA_030765085.1. Taxonomy (NCBI): domain Eukaryota; kingdom Viridiplantae; phylum Streptophyta; class Magnoliopsida; order Asparagales; family Amaryllidaceae; genus Allium; species Allium cepa. The sequence goes on along the minus strand of CM060937.1, from coordinate 185,482,423 downwards.
CTCTATAAATACACATCAATATCATTGATTAAAACAACAAGTTTTATTAAGATTATATATGCTCTCTATCTATTCTTTGAATTCACTTGCATTCAAAAAGCTCTAAACTACTTTCATTCCTTATTGAATCATTGAAATTATTTCATATCTTTTGATTCAATAAGTAAATACCTTCTTTAATCTTTACAAAACATCATTCATATTCTTTGAGGATAAGATTATAGGAAGGGTGTACTACTAGTGACAAATCCGTGTTTTCAAGAACACAAGTTGTCAACAACAATTGTATTTGTTTTTGTTGAAGTCCTCGTGTTGTAAGAGGCAAGTGTTGAAGTCCTCGGTGTTGTAAGAGGCAAGTGTTGAAGTCCTCAGTGTATTAGAGGCGTGAAATCCCGTTCGGCTGTTCGGGTATTGTAAACCTGTTCCTCCGGGTGAAACGAGGTAGTTAATAGTGAAAATCCAGATAGGAGTCTGGGACTGGACGTAGGACGGTGCTCCGAACCAGTATAAAAATCTCTGGTGTGATTTTTCTATTTTTTTACTATGCTATTATCATCTATTTCCGCATTTATATTGTAGTCCATATTACACGATCCGTGTGTACTATATTAGCACATATAATTGTATACACACCGCACTTTCATTTGGTATCAGAGCATAGCGACTTTCATTTGGTATCAGAGCATAGCGACTTTCACAATCTTCTTATAATCTTCTCCTTTATGATATGTAGTGTAATATGCTTAAGAATTATGGAAGATAGAGTGATCAATGATTAGAGGATGTAAGCAATTTGAATGCAATTTAAACACTAGAGAATGGATAAGAATTCAAGAATATTAAAATAGTTTTCGGCGAATTGTTTGTTGAATTCTGAAATATATTTATAGTTATTAAAAGGTTGCAACTATAGATGAAAAACTATATTGAAATGAAATAGACGCAACCTTTGATTTTGAAAATGTTTCTCTTCGATGAAAAGAAGTGTCTTTTCATAAAAAACTAGTGGGGAATATTCAGTCGTCTGAATTAAATTAAAACGCAAACACCAAGGTTTTAGGCTATTCTGGCCTTATTCAGCCATATGAAAATATTCATTCAGATGGCTGAATATTGTCAAACAATATTTTTGTTTCAGCATTCAGTCGTCTAAATGATATTATTCAGCCGGCTGAATTCAGCCTGTAACAAAAGTTACCATAGCTCAAATGGTTAGAGCACTTGCCTTCTGAACTAATGATTCGGGTTCGAGCCCCTCTCCATGCAATTTTTGAAAACTTGGTTTTTCATTTAAAATATGAATGTATATGCGTGTATACCATTTTGAGAAGATTTTAACATTTGTAAACTCTAGATACGACACCCTATGACTAATAATACTTTGTTTTCCATCTTCATCTTGTCTCTATCGTGTATATCTCTTCTTGTATCTCCATATACATACTTTCATCCTCTTTTATACCGTGAACCTTCATTTTGAACATATTTGTTTGCCTCTTTTTGATGCTCATGTACCTGCAAATTAGCTTGGAGGTTCTTTGGCATAATTGTATAGTTGTTGTCATTGAATCCAACAATAGAGGTTCTAACTGATGAAAGCAGCACAATCGAGGCAAAAGACTTATGCCGACACATGGAGAAAGGAACTAGAGTTCGCAGTAGGCGATTAGGTGTTCGTTTCTTCGATGAAAGGCATGACGCGTTACAGGAAAGCTGGGAAGTTAGCACCCAGATATGTAGGACCGTATTCGATTATAGAAAGGATTCGGAAGGTGGCATATAAGGTGGATCTGCCTATTGTTTTTGCAAAGATTCATAATGTATTTCACGTATCATGTTTGCAGAAATGCATTAGGGACCCGGGAGAAGTAGTTGATAAGAGGGCAGTAGAAAACTTGGTTATCAAACCATATATATATATATATATATATATATGAAGACAGGTTAAATAATGGATTAGGACGAGAAGCGGCTTTAGAATAAGGTAACGAAGCTAGTATGCGGAGAGGATTGCACGTAGGAAACATAGTATAAGGTTAGGAGGACCTATTCAAACTTGTTTGTCAAGATTAACACATATGCTATATATCGATTCATACTGATGTAAACCATTATATATATATATGATAATATGGTTTTTTTGTTGTATTAGTAGAAAGTACCAGTACATTTTATGTATGCATGGATTGAAAATTCATGGGGATATTTAGGGTAAGCATAAAGGAGAGAACTAGTCTCCAGTTAACCTTAACTGAATTTGGGGTAGAATTCCTTTAAGAAAAGGAGACTGTAATAGCCTATTTTTTTTATAATTAATTAAATAAGCTAATTAAAAGGAAAAGGATGGTTAAATAATAGTGGTAAAAAGAAATGAGTTAATAGAAGTGGGTATGAGGGCCCGTGCCCCACTTATTATGGAATAGTATATGTTACACGTTTTTATTTATTTATTTTATTATACTCAAACTAAAATAAAAGTTAAACAAAACATTTTAATGGTGGAAGCTTAAGAAGGAAAATAAGAGGAAGATAAGAAAACGCAAGCTAGAAAAGAATAAGAAGATTAAAGTTATACATCTTAAAGATCTGGATGAGTAATACTTAACCCTTCTAATTCGATTTCTTAAATCTGTATGGGATCGGTTTAGATCTATATATTTTTATGTATGATGGGGTTCATATGACTTTACATGTAAAAGTACAAAGGGATTAATGAATGTTTTGGGGGAAGGATGTGCATACACGAGATGTTTACATGCATTTTCCCTACTCTAGTGACTTTTAAACTTAATGACAGTTTTATATGATGTTTAAATCCAAATTTGGGAAGTGGATTACCGTTAAGAGATTTCTTAAGCCTATATAATTCTATATGAATTTGTGAAGTAGAATGGCTTAAAATAAACAAGGAAAATAACCTAAAAGGAAAAATAAAGTTAAATTATCAAAGAACAGGGGTTCAAGCAATTTTGAGGAATTTATCAGGATTTTCTATATTGAAATAGAAGTAAAACCAGCTAAATACTACGTCGGGGTAAATGGGTACTACAGGGGATGGAGGGAAAATAAACTCCATGAAAGAATATATTAACAAGGGTTAAAAAAAGGAGGCAAGATCCAAATTATCTGTTGAAAAGAAACCTACAAATAACAGAAAGTGAAATAAGATCCAATGGGATAACAACACATGTAAGGCATTATCAGGGATGTTAGAGTTATTAGGTAATAGCAATGAGGCGGTGGTTCTAAATTTATTAGTAAGGGTACTATGCTAAATAAGAAGGAATCATACTACGTCGATATTTAGAAAAAAAACACTTAGTAAGTAAAGCATAGAGCGTACTGTGTGGGTCAAGGGGACTGCGTTAAAGGGGAGAAACGTATAATACTTATAAAAGGTAAGTTAATGGGAGTTGGGGAGAGCTAGGTCAGAATTGGGAAGAGATCCTGCATTAAAATGAAAAGACAGAGTTGGAAGGGCTAATGATGCTGGGTGGAGATGCTCACTTGAATACATACCTCGGAAAGGTGAGGAGTGGCGTTAAACTTCCAAAAACTACGGTGGAGAAGCCAAGTAGTTCTAAATTAAAAAAACGTTTGGATGTTGCATGTTGGTTTCTTTATAGTCTAAGGCTGCATGTGAGTTTCTCTACGGTTTACCATGGTGGATTGGTTCCAAGGAGTTTGAAAAATAAGTAAATAAATTACTGCGATGGGTTGACATCAAATAGTATCAAAATTTAGTAAATAAATATAGAAGGACTGTCGATGGTCGTTTCCTAGGCATAACTAATTATATCATTAAGTATTGCGGGGGTAGAGTCCAGGCAGTTCGAGTAGATGAATAAATTTAGAAGAATATTACGGTGGGGTGATTTTAAGCCATTATAGTGAATAAATTCAAAAGAAAACTACGGTGGGGTAATTCCAAGCAGTAATAGGCCAGAGACAAACACTAAAGGGAGGTAAAGTGAGTACTGCACAGGGAGCATAATATTCTATATTTAGATGTAAAAGCTATCTGAACCAGGAAGAGGGTCGAGTCTGTGTAAGGAGTGCAGAAGTAAAGGAGATACACTTAAAGAAGCACTTAATTGAAGACGTAAGTAAGAAATAATTGAGTCAATAGTTTAAAGTGTTTTACTTATGATGTCTGAATGGTGAGGGGTAAACCTAATCTGTGCAGTGTAGGTTGGACTCACTATATGTTTGTTTTTTGGAAAATATTATTTACACCAGAATTTACGTCTGACCCATGTTTCTATTATTGTTTTCCCCATGAACTCATGGGTCCTTATTTGAGTAGGCTGAGTTTATGGACTAAGGTAGGTTTGGAATAATGGCCGCGGTAAAAGAACAAAAGACGGAGTAGGAGGCTTTTTGGCTAACAAAGATTTTGTTTCCACTGTATGATGGAGTGCGGGCCAAATCTTCATATATGGACTAGACTTTTTATTATGTTACTTTCTATTATATTTGACCCCGGTGTAAGCATGTTTTTGGTAAATATTGACCAAAGTAATTGTAATGAAAATTAAAAAGATACTACTATATAATGAAATCATATTAGTTTGCTCTTTTTATTTTACATGAATTTTCATATTATACTAATCTCACTTTAGTCATTGGAAGATAACTCTGGTGATGACTACAACATCATCGGCATCCATCTTTAAGTTTCGAGTAGGGGATGTTACAACAAGCTAAGGTGACATGTAAATGTTAATATTTGATTTGTTTGATATTAATTGCTGATAGAATTTACACCTGAGAGTCACACAACTAAAATATTGAATACTCTGACAATCACCTAATTTAATTAATTATAATTATTATAAATTAATTAATATTTATGAAATATTAATTATAAAATTTTATTAGATTTCGTTTGAAAATTGAATGTGTGTGTGTGCAAAAGTTGTTTATGATAGAGTTAGAGGTATGCCCTATGCATAATTATGTAATTTGTTACATATATCTAACTCGGTAACTTATCTTCTTCAAAACAAAAAGGTATTTCATTTTTATTATATATATATATGATATGTTATATTAGTTGTATATTTCACTAAAAGTACATTCAAGTAGAAATTTCATAAATGGCATGTTTTGTGATAGTAGTTACAATGTGTTGTAATCATGAATCATTTATCATAATAAAATAAACATACCATTTTAAATATTCCTAGTCAAGATGTATCGATACTAGATATCGATACTTCCATTGGAACTAGAGTACGTAACGCTCACCAAACATTAGATAATGCAATATTCATGGCTACTAGGATCGCCAAGGGGTTGTGCACTGATAGTTATTGGATAACTAGGGAATGACTCACTTGATAGTTTTATGTTAGTTAATATAACTAAGGTTAAATGGAAAATATCGATACAATGATTTTATGCAACTCCTTCAACTTGAGAATACGTCAGGCTTCAATATGGAAACTGCTTTGATTATAGTTAAATCATGGCATGGCGTCCATCGAACGAATATAATTGGGTCGAGTGGAAGCGTTGGAAGTGAAATGCTATTTAAGAGGGAATTCATCTCCTTGGTTGTACAGGATATTATGACGGGGTCAAGTGAAGTCAACTTATGATCAAAGTCATTGATCAGAGGAGTAGGGTTAATAATAATTGTTATTGTTGACCAAGTATTTTGTGTTTTCATTTTCAAAGCTGAATGTGGCGATGTTGAAATTTTGACCAAAACCAAATTCCTTCTAGTGTGATATAGTTTTGACGAAGAGAATAGATGTAAATAAACATCATTACTAGGTACCGCTTTTGTTAAGTAAAATTGGATTTTACCGAAAACATGTATAAGCGATAAATCCAACCAAAATGTCACAACGCTAGCTAAGGTGACATGTGATCGTTAATATTTGAATTGTTTGATATTAATCGCTAATTGAATTTATGCCTTTGAATCGCACAACCGTAATGATGAATAATACGAATTAACCATACAATTTTATTAATTTATAATCATCCTAAATTAATTAATATTTAAGTATTATTTATTAAATATTATTTGAGTTTTGAATACCATTAGTATTTAATGAAATTCGTATATATAAAAAGTTATGCATAGGCATATCGATTACGATATCAGTAAAACATTTAGATTTAAATGGAATGAATACTTAACGGGTCTGGAAATTTTTTGAGGCCCACTTTCAGCAAGCTATGGCCGAACAAAGAAAGAGGAGTGGTTGGTTTTGATTTTGATTTTCAAAGGCAAGAAATTAATAAAAGGAAGAGGAAAAGTCTCTAGCATTGATTCACTCCTTTCTTACTTTCTTAAGACAAACATTTCATTGATTCGGTCAAAAGGTAACTCTCTCTCACTCACTCACTCACTCTCTCTCTCTCTCTTCCATAAGCAATAGCCAAAACATTAATTTCCTCTAGGGTAAAAAATTCCAAAATTCCAAAATTTAATAAAACTAAAACAACAAAGGTTATTGTGCCTCCTGACCTTTATAAAATCCAGAGGTTGATTTCTGGATCTAAGAGCCCTTGATTCATCATTCAACTTGTAATCTATAGGCAAAATTCTAAGGCAGTTCACTAGTTTATTTATTTATATGTTTTATCATTCATATGTTTGAATCTGAAATATTCATTATGTGTTTTAACTGATTATTTTTTACATTTTAAAAAAAAACCTCTTTATCTTAATTAATAGCATGTCTATTATATTGATTCAACTCAGATATGCACATGTTCTACATCCCTAATAATATATGTTTAATTATGTTAGTATCATTAGATCCATTTATTCTTTTGTTCATATTGTATATTTAGTCAAGATTTGAATCCTATTAACATGAATTTATATGTGTCTTTAATTCTTTTCTGTTTTAGAAATTATTATTTAAACAATATTTTTTATTGACTCATTTAAATTTTATGTTGCAAGTTTGGGAAATGAACATACATGTTACAAATTATTTTGAAACCACTTTGGTCATTATATAAATAAGAATAACGGTTGATTCATTCAAACAATTACATAATGGATTTTCTGTTAGATCTCAAAACTTTTATTTTAAGTTAATAATTAGAACTAAGATTGTTATTTTGATTGAATGTGTATATATATATTTTAAACTAGAAATAATTTGAACACGTATGTTACACATTTTTTGAATTCAAAACATTGAATCTACTATTGTATACATATATATGAATCCATAAATATATATATATACACACACACACACACACACACATGTATGTGTTCTTAGTTCAAGTGTTACAAAATAGACTTCTACGAAAATTACAATTTTGATGTTAAACTACCCGCTAATTAAAACTCGTTTTAAATTATTTGCTTTACTTTAGAAAATGTAAAACAACCAAAATCAACTTTAATGTAAACAAGAATATATATATATATATGAGTGTGTGTGTCTATATATATAATAAATGTTGTTTTGTTCATATATATATATATATATATATATATATATATATATATATATGGACAACAAAGACATGTATAAAGTGAATCATTAACTATGCTCACTTCTTATTTGTTGAGCTTTCACAATATACACTATAAAAAATATTTGGGTATACTCACATTTCATGTTATGTTTAATTTGATCGTTAATGGCATTTAATGAATCATTAATCTAATCTGAGAGAGAGCAATGAAAGGTTTTTCTCTCCAATTAAAGCTATTAATCATGTTAATTGATTGCATAGGTTTTATAGAGAAAAGAAGGTTTTCCTTCTCAAATTAACTTTAATGAGTAACTATTACACACAAGGGTTTATTTGATACACTTATACATTTTAGTTTATATCAAATTTAAACTCTTTTAAACTAAAAAAAATAAAATAAAGGATTTTATTTAAAACACTTTTAGATTGGATTTATAATCTTTTTAGACTTTATGGCCCAATAGATCCAATAGGAATTTTTTTTGAAATCTACCTATCTCACCCGCTTCAGAATGCCTGGTTCCAACAGTATACACAGGTACTAATGTACAATATCGATGCGCTCTTAAATTATATTTAAATGCATATTTATTTGATAGATCTTGAAGCTGTTTGGGGGCCTAAACATGGGCAAGTATCATTAACCATAGGGATAGGAGAATGGAGTTGGATTGAATTAGAATCATTAATCCACTTTTAACTCCTTTAACCCTTAGCTATATAAATGCCATTAACCCCTATTTTTCTAATCTATAACTTTTTCCTCCTCCTCCTCTATTTTTGGTCGTTTCTATTCCCTCATATCCTCCATTGTTTCAAGCTATTAAAACAAAAAATTAAATAAAAACAGTACATCGGTGGTTGGTGCTTTCAGTCTGGTAGCTCTCAGTAGGAGTTTGGATATAGATTCAAGAAGTCGACTGCTTCAACGTTTCAACGTGTTACGAATAGGCCTACACAAGGTATTAAGTTTATTTGCGTATATATAATGTATATGTGTGTGTGAGTTTATTATGTTATTTCAGTGATAATATATATACAATTTAACAGTAATGGAATAACATAATAAACATATATGTGTGTGTTTATATATATAAAAATATTATATATATCTATATATATATATATCTATATAAATGTATATATAGCTCACGATCCTTAAAAAAATTCGAATCAAATATTATTTTAAAAAGTTTTTTAAGTCAGAATTAGATTTTTGATGTAGAAATAAATATACAACTGACATTTAAAATCTTATTTAAAATATGTATATAATAATATTCGGAATAAAAAAATTACATAATTTTATTTATAATATTGTGTATATTTAAATATTGTGTTTTACCTATTTTAATACATATACATATTTTATTACATATTTAATAAGTTTAGTAAGAATAAAAAAATTATGTTTCAAAAATGAAATTTCAAAAAAAAATATATGTGTTTGTGTGTGTGTATATATTTTACAATTCCCATAAGGAAATTGTTAAATAAAAAAATTATATTAAATAAAATTTAAAGATGTAAGTTAAAAACAATTATTATTTTTTATGTTGTGAGTATTTATACATAAATGAATATGTATGTATTTATTTATATTTATAACATTTTTATATTTTAAACATCAATTTTAATATGTACATAAAGTTTATACTTATTTAATTTAATAAAATATATATACATTTCACTTTTATGTATATTTATACATATATAAATATATTTATATTTATTAGATACAATTTATTAGAATAGTTTTAAATAAGAAATTATAAAATATTTTAAATCTAGATCCGAAATTTAAATTTTGAATTTAAACATAAATTTGCAATTATAGATATTTGTATTTACAATTATTATTATACAAAACTATATATATGTTTATACAAATTTATATCTTGTAAATAGAATTGTACATTTTATTAAACTATACATATTTATATATTAGACAACACATAAGTGTATGAAGGAGCTAATATGTCTATTACAGTATAAATTTTAGTAATTTATATAAGAGTATGTTAAATTATTTACAATGTATATGTTGCACGTGCACGTACACACACGTGTGTGTATATGATACATATGTTATACACCAATATAACATTAAAATAAAATATTGTTTTATTCAAAATTAGTTTAGATAAGATCTAAATAAATTAAGACTCATAGGCCCAATAATATCCAAAATGGAATGTATTTTTATTGAAATTTGCCCATTCAGCCCTCTATATGTTAGCCCTTATCCAACAATGGTATCAAAGCCAATAACCTATGTAGTCCAAATTAGTCATGTTAGGACTAACTAATTAAACTTACCCATTTAATATAGTGTCTAGAAAAGAAGTGTCTATTTGAGCTTGGGTAATAATGTGTCCTACCCTACCAAACTACCTGCCTAGCCTGAAAGGTGAATTGAGCCCAAAGGTTGCCCCTAATAGAAAAGGCCCGATTTGAATTTGGCCTTAGACTAATTTCCCAAAAGTCAAATAAAAATAAAAATTTTAGTTTCAAAGTTAAATATGAAATGAGAAATACATTAAATGTTATAATATAATTTTCAAAAGTGTTTCGAAAATATAATAAATACATTTTGAAAATATTAAAATATTTATTAGATTAATAAATTAAATACATGTATAATTAATTAAAATGTATATATAAAATATACAGTATATATCTTACATTATTATCTTAAATTGTTTAAGGTGATGTAAGTATATACATATATAAGAAAATTTTGAAATTAATAAATAATTAAAATCATTTAATTAAATATATTAGTCAAACTTTAATTAATAAATAATAAAACATATGTATAAAGATATATGTGTATAACTATAAATGTTATTGTATGAATATTCAATATAAAATATTTGATTGATAATACAAAAATAATTAAATGTTAATTAATTTATTTATTAATTGAGATTTAATTGGTATAATATTATACATAAGACTATTATTAAAGTAGATTAAATTATAAAAATTATATAATAATTAAAACTATTATAATATGAATGCATAATTAAAGGTGGAACAATAAGAAACCCTAAATAGACTTGAGGGATAAATACTACGTATAGTACGTATATCATAATTTTCGATGTGTCCGACATTTGAATCATGAGGGTATTTCATAAGAAATACATTATTCCATAAGTAGATATCACTTAATTTAATATGTTAAACATTATGAATCTTTAATATAAAGTTTTTCTCTATCGGTTATATGTTAATAAATTGCATCCATAATCTCTAATTGCCGAGAAAACTAAAGATAGTGATGATATGTGTAGTATTATTAATATATGGGATATATGAGGTAAGACTATATGTATTTGTTGAGTAAACTTAAGGTAGATATACTATACTTAGGCTGTCGCAAAACGGTGGTACAAGTGAATAATCTCTTTTGATTTGTTGAGCAAACTCAAGGCCGAAATGAGATTAGGACAAGAAACTACGGGTTAGGAGTTCTATATGATACAATCGATAAGGAATTATGCATTGCTTTTGGGGCTATGACTTATTGAGCAAACTCAAGTCATAATCCTAAGACAAATGAGTCCTAACATCTACTACTGAAGTCGAAATGACCTCTATGTTTCACTATAGGGTTTGGAGAAACATAAAAGATAGTTGGGAGCATACTAGTAAATTGAAATGTAATGTTTAACCATACTAATGTTCTAGTAACATCTATTATGCTAATTTACTTAGTTAAAATTTTCACAAAAATGTCTCTACCCAATTTGTTTTCTGAAAGTTAACTCAATAGACCTAATTATGCTGACTAGCTAAGAGCGATAAAGATAGCATTAACTTATGAAAATCTTTGGTCATCAATAACCGAACTCCTAAGGTTGGACCCATTAATGATGAAGACCGCAAACTATGATTAGATTATAGCCAATGGGACTCATACCTTGAAATCCTTCAAGTTTTTATGTTGTCTACGTTAGACAAGAAGTTGTAAATGTAGCATGAAAACATTTCTATCCACGAGATTTTCGATTGTCTCAAAGCTCTGTTTGGTGAACAGTCTCGTTCCAAAAGGTAGAAACTTGTGAAGAAACTTTTCGATAACAAAATGACTAAGGTATAGCAAGTGGATGACTATGTTTTAATGATGAAAGGCTATATTGATAGACTTTCACAGTTGGACATAACGATAAGCAACGAGATGCAAGTAGACTTGATCCTAAGGTCTCTTACTTCCCAGTATGAGCCATTGATATTAAATTATAATATAAACAAGTTGAATGTAAGTCTCATAGAGCCTCTCAATATGTTGAGGTCGGCCTAGTCTTTGTCTAAGGATCAAGGGATTCTACTTACTATTAAAGGGGAACGTGTCATCTTTGAATGGTTCGAAGAAGAAAACGAGGGTTAATAAGAAGAACAAGAAGACTGCTCCAACTGACAAACTATATGTCATCATTGTCACAAAAAGGGTCAATGGAAATAGAACTGTCCTGTAAACTTAAAGATTGTCAAAGAGAAGCAACGGAATGGTTTGATTGCTCCTACATGTATATTTATAATACAAAGCTATTTTGAATCCAATAAATCATCTTAACTTTTAGATACAGGATCTGGAACTCATATTTGTAATTCACTATAAAGGCTTTGGAACAGGAGTTATGTAGTAGAGAGAGCAATGAGGCTTCAAGTTGTTGACAGATCTAAAGTTGCAATGGTAGTTGGAGATTTTCATTTAAGTTTGCCTAGTGGTTACTTTTGATATTAAATAAATATTACTATGTAAAAGACTTTATCTATTGGATTATTTCTATGCCTAAGCTATTTAAGACTGGTTATATTTTTCACTATGCTTATAATGTTATGAATTTTTTTTATGTGGAAATAAAGTCTTTAATAGTATTTTAGATAATGACATTTATACGATCAAAGTAATTATGCCTATGCTATGAGTAATTCTTCGAATGATGATATAAATAAAGTTATCTTTTGCATTGTACGCATGGTCATATAAATGAGAAACGACCACATAAATATAAAACCAAGGTTTTTCTAGCGTTATTTGATTCTAAATCATTTGATATGTGTGAGTCATGTCTTAAATGTAAAACAACCAAGCACCCCTTTAGTAGGAGCAATGAGAGAGTTAATGAACTCTTGAGTCTTGTACTAGTGATGTATATGACCTAATGTTTATAGTTACCAAAGATAATTGTTCTTATTTTGTTACTTTTAAGGATTTTTCTCAAGACTAAAATATATGTATGTTATAAAGAATAAATCCAATGTTTTTGAGAAATTTATTGAAAGTAAAAACGAGGTTGAAAACCAAAAGAACCGAAATATTAAAATACTGATTCGATCGAGGAGGTGAGTATGTTGCACAAGAACACCGGTAGTACTTAAAGGATTATGGGATTATCTCTCAGATTACTCTATCTTATACTCTACAACACAATGCTGTTTTGGAGTGAATTAACTGAACCATATTAGATGATTTGTTCCATGATGAGTAAGGCTAAGTTGCCTCGGTCCTACTAGGAATATGCACTAGAAACTACAACACATATATTCAATTTGATGTGTACTAAATCTGTGCCTAAAACACCATATGAGATTTGGTCTGGGAAGAAAACCTAACTCAAGTATTTAAAGGTGTGGGGTTGTCCGGTCTATGTTAAAAACATTGGTCAAAATAAACTTGAGAAGCGATTGGTGTTGTGTAAATTTATAGGATATCCCAAAAAATAGGTGGAGTATATTTTATACAGTACTAAGGAACAAAAAGTCATTGTTTATCCGCATGTTTTCTTTTTAAAAAATAAATTTCCGCTAAAGAAATTAACAGTGACGTCGTAGACATAGATGGAACCCAAGAAATTAGCACTCAGGCTGAACCATTGGGAGAAACGAATTCTCCCGTATAAGAAAACACGCAAAAAGATATCATAGGGTATCCCGCACACCAGAGAGATAACGAGGTTTTCTCATGGATGGCGAGAAGGAGGGCCGTGTCATAGACGACGACACTCCTTTATCATTCCAACAAACACTGTAGAGTAAAGACTCTACAGTTTGTCTTAGAGCATTGAAATCCGAAATGTATTCCATGAGTGAAAACAAAGGATGAACTTTGTATGACATGCCTGAATGGATAAAACCCATCACCCATAAATGTATTTTCCAAAAAACCTAAATGCCGATGGACAAGTGGAAACTTATAAGGCAAGGCTAGTTGCAAAATGATTTCATCAAATTCAAGGTATTGATTACGATGAAATGTTTTTGCCCGTAGCAATGCTTAAGACCATTTGGATAATGCTAGCTATTGCTGCACTCTATGACTATAAAATATGACAAATGAACATATAAATGGAATTTCTAAATGGTAATTTAGAAAAGACCATTTATACGTTGCAGCCTGAGGGTTTCATGGTCAACGTGAGTGAGGGAAGGCTTGTAAGTTGTTGAAGTCCATTTATGACTTAAACAAGCTTCGGGAGTCAGAATAAGTGTTTTGATAAAGTAACAAATAGTTTGGTTTTTATCAGAACACTGAGAAAGTGTGTGTATACCGAAAGGAATAGATAAATGCTATCATATTCTTAGTACTATACGTTGATGATCTTCTACTATTTGGCAATGACATTTTATTATTGCAACCAGTGAAAGCTTGGATTTCCAAGAAATTCTCTATGAAGGATTTCGGAGAAGCAGCCTATATACTAGGTATAAAGATCTATAGAGATAGATCTAAGAGGTTGTTAGGTTTGTCCCATTCCCTGTACATAGATGTCATATTGAAAAGGTTCGGTATGGAGAATTCCAAGCGTAGAAATGTTCTATAGATCTCTGGAATAGTCCTTTCTAAGAAGGACACTCCTCTGACTAATGAGGAGAAAGAGTATATGAAGAGGATACCGTATGCTTCAACAATCAGTTCCATAATGTATGTTATGTTATATACTAGACCGTATGTGGCATATACATTAGAATACGTAGGACGATACCGATCTAATCCTAGAGCAAATCATTGGATGAATGTAAAGTGTATACAAAAGTATTTAATAAATATAAGGAACTTATTCCTGATGTATAAGAATGGTGACCACTTTATGAAGGGGTATACCGACTCTAGCTTTCAGAGAGATTTTGATGATAGTGTGTCAATGTCATGTTACATCTTTACTATTAATGATGGGGCAGTTAGTTGGAAATTTCCAAATAGGAAAAAATAGTTGATTCTATGATGGAGGCCAAGTACATCGCCCTCAATGAAGCATCTAAAAAGGCGGTCTGGATATGTAAATTTTTAAGTGAGCTAGGAGTGATTCATGACACGGGGAATTCAATAGCATTGTTTTATGACCACAATGCAGTGGTGCAAATTGAAAGTAGCATATAAAACATAAGAAATCATGACATATTCTTCAAAAGTTCCACATAATTAGAGAATTCATGTAGAATAAAGAGGTCCTGATATAAAGGTAGATACCAAGGACAACATAATAGATCCATTCGTGAAGGGACTAGCTCGGTCGGTTTTCTTAAAGCTGATTGAAGGGATGTGATTAAGACTCTATAATTGGCTCCAAGTTGAAATGGGAGATTGATAGAGTTAGGGGTATGACCTAGGGGAAATTTTGTAATTTATTGTAAATTATCAACTTCGTAATAAAATTTTCTTCGAAATAAAAGGTTTTTTCTTTCTACTATATACTTGTTATAATGTGTTATGATTAATCAATTATTTAGTTTAAGTGTATTAAACAAAAAATAAAAATGGAATATTTTGTTATAATAATTACAAAGATGATATAATCATGAACAACTTATCATAATATAATAAACATGTCGTTTTAAATAATCCTAGTCAAGACGTATCGAAACTAGATATCGATACGTCTGTTGAGACTAGAGTTGTAAGACTCTAGGAAATGTACTAGTCATGGTAGATGGGGGCAATAAGGGGTTATGTACTGATAGTTATCAGATAATTATGAAATGACTCATTTTATTGTTTTTTGTTAGTTAATATAACTAAGGTCAAACATAAAATATCGATGTGACAATATTATATATTCCATCGACTTGAGAATACTATCGAGCTTTATTGTAGAAACTCCACTTTGATTATAGTTAATCATAGAACATCATCCATCGAATGACTATAGTTGGGCTGAGTGGAAGCATTGGAAGTGGAATACTATTTAATAAAGAATTCATCTTCTCGATTATATACATGAGGTTATATCACGGCCAACTGAAGTCAATTCAAAGTCAAAGTTTCTGGCCAGAGTGGCTCGGTTAATAATAACTGTTATTATTGAACCAAGGAGTTTGTACTTGGATTATAAAGTTGAATGTGGACTATATTGGAATTTTGGCTATTACCAAATTTCATAAGTCCTAATGTGATACAGTCCTGATGAAGAGAATTGGGGTAAATTACTGTCATTACCAGGGAATGCTTAAAACGTGTAAAATAATATTTTACCAAAGCTAAGTAAGCGATAAATTGGTCCAAGTGATGTGTGAATGTTAATATTCGAGTTGTTAAATACTAATCGCTAGCCGTATTTTACATTTAAGAGTCACAAAATTGAAATGTTGAATCTTCCGACTACAACCTGATTTAATTAATTATATTTTTTATAAATTAATTAAATTAATTAATATTTATGAAATATTAATTATAAAATTTTATTTGATTTTTGTTGAAATAGTGTGTATATAAAAGTTGTATATGTTAGAACTGGACCAGCCCGCAGCGGAAGTTGTATATTTTACAATATTGGATCTTTATTAGGCCTATTAAGTCTAACTGAATTAGAACATTTCGAAATTTCACTTAAATAAAATCACTTATTTTATTTAATTTCAAATATAATAAGATACGAAATTAATTTTATTTAATTTAGTTTATACATGAATGTATCATATACATATGCACGTGTAATATAATAATCCGTGAAAGGTATAATTTGACTATATGTAGATGTTGAGATTTACATTGCAACAGACATATTAGCTCATTTTGTATATCATGTATGTTGTCCAAATGTGTGCATGTATATGTGTTACAAAATACACACACGCATGTTTGTATAAATATATTACATATAATATATGAACATAAAACATTTATATATAGATAAATAAATATATATATATATATAGAAAGAGAGAGAAAAATTAATTAAAATTATTTATAATTCAAAATTAACTTATAATAATTTTAGTATTTTAATTTATATATTATGAATAAAATAATATTTTCATCCATAAATAATTAATATAAAATAATCTATTGATGAAAATTAAAATTTTACAATTTTCAAAAATCTAGGAACATAAAATAGATATTAGAAAAAATCTAGATATTTTTTAAAGTTGAAAGATTATTTTTAAAAACAAATACATTGGTTTCGACAATAATTATTTAATATAAAATAATATATTACTAAATATTAAAATTTTATAAATTCTAGGATCATGAATGAAAGGTTACGAAAAATTTAAAGAATTTTTCAATTAAATAATAATTTTTAATAAATCATGCAACGTTTTTTCAGAATAATATTATTTTTTAAAAAGAATAAGCTTTATTTAAAAAATCGTAAATTTTTTCTATAAGTTTCTGGAATGAAATAATACTTTAAAAAATATATAATTAAATTTTTAATGTAAAAATTATCTTACAAATAATAAACAGTTTAAAATTCAATAAATGTTAATTTAAAAATATGAATATATGTATGATAATTAATTTTAAAATTTGTGAATTCATATTGTATATAAATAAGTGTACTTGAATTTTTAAATCAAAGATATATCTTATATATATGCTATTATGGGAGAGAAATATACACTAATATATATATATATATATATATATAAATGAATTTATTAATAAATATATAAAAAATAATTATCAATGACGAAAATTGATTTTGTAAATTAAATAACATTTGTCTATACATAAATCAAATAGTATAATGAACAAATTACACACATAACCAAACTGATTTGTGACAACTATATCTACTTACAAAATCTCACCTAACTAAATATATAGCAGCAATATATTTACACAGATATGAAATTGCTCATTATAGGATCATATAATATAATTTAATTACTTAATATGAATTAAAATTACCAATTTAATGATATCTTTGAATCCACGTTGAAGCAATGACTTCCATTCCTTTTACTGTTCTTTATTCGTCAGATTGCAAGTCCGTAATCACCGACCTCTAACTATCGAATAGTATTATTTAATTTGAAATATATTTTAGAATTTTGGAGTGGGCTGAGAGCTATGTTTTAACCAGCAATGTAGAATGTAATGGCGGCCAAAAAAAGGTTAGTCATTATTTTAGAGATACATACATACATATACATACATACATGCATACACACACACACACACATCTCTGTGTGTGTGTGCACACATACATACATACATATATATATAGGGTTGTATTAGAGTGAAACGAGGAAAACCTTTTTACCCATTCTCTCTTGATCTCAACCCATTATCTCCAAGCCAATTCCCTATGTTTTAGCCAACCCTAGACCTTCGCAAAATTAAAATTTTAGAGCCATAATGATGGGCCTTAAACCCGTCTAAGCCTAAGCCAAAATACTATGCAATTAAATTAGATTTAATCGCTTGTCGATATTGTATATCGATCGATATATTTATATCTGTTATAAATATATACATAACATTATTTATTTCTCAAATTATATTCAAAATTTATAATTAATATTTCATAAATATTAATTAGTTTATAACAATTATAAACTAATTAAACCTTTCGGTCTTAAGGGAATTTATCATTTCGACAGTGTAACTCTTGGGTGTAAATTTGGTCAGCGATTAACATTGAACTATTCTAACGTTAACATTCACACATCACTTAGCACGTGGTGTGACATTATAGCCAAATTTATCGCTTACTCATTTTCGGTAAAATCCAATTTTAGTTTAATAGGCGTTACCCAGTTGTGACATTTGTTTACACCAATTCTCTTCGTCAAAACTATATCACTTTGGACTTATGGAATTTGGTAATTGTCAAAATTCCAACTTCATCCACATTCAACTTTACAGTCCATATACAAAGTCCTTGGTTCAATAATAACAATTATTATTAATCGAAATGCTCTGGATAGAGACTTTTACTTTGTGGTGACTTGAGTTAACTATGATACTAACCACATTTAACTTAGGAGACAAATCCTCTCTTGAATAGTGCTTCACTTCCAATACTTCCACTCGGCCAAACTATTGTCACTTGATGGACATCATGCCATGATTTGGCTATAATCAAAGTGGAGCTTTCATATTAAATATTCACGTATTCTCAAGTCGAGAGAACCGTGTAAGTAAGTTACATCGATATTTTTTGTTTGACCTTATTTATATTAACTAACAAAAAACTATCGAGTGAGTCGTTCCATAGTTATCCAATAATAATTAATACATAACCCCTTGGTTCCCAGCAGTCATGAGTAATACGCTGCCAACATTTGGAGAACGTTACGTACTCCAGTTTCAACGGATACATCGATATCCAGTCTTGATGCATCTTGACTAAGAACATTTAAAATGGTTATTCTTACATCGATATTACGTGCAATATTTCGATTCACACAACCTACCAACTCTTTGGCCTAGGATATGTTGGAATTTCTTACAAATCTTTATCTTGTATGATTTTGTAAACTATTGTTTAGATGAAATAATATCAACCTTGTGTGCTAATGTTAAGTACATGACCTTATATAAAGAAACTAACTCAACTTCACTCACAATTAATCATAAATTGTCCAACAATGTCTGATTACTCCTTATCGATGCATCATTATGTATCACATGGAGGAGTGACTTTTGAGATTGAATCTATATTTTTTTTAGATACATTTGGAACTCTTTCCAATATACTCACTTATTCGACCGAATCAAATCATTTTATTCTATTGCATGTTAGTTTACTTACTTTTTTTTAATATTCTATGATTTTATCATAAACTTACTACATGTGTATCCAATACACATGTTCGTGTTGGTTATTAAATCATCGATGAATATAACAAAGTATGTGGAACTTTTTTGGTATTAATAGACTTGTGATTGCATACATCAATATGTATTAATTCAAAGGGTTCATCAACTCATATGACGCTTCCACTGAATGAGTGCATAGCCATTTATTCTTTGAGATATAATTAACCCGTATCAAATGATTCATAATCATATAGTAAAATTATTTCTCTAAACTACGGCTTAGTCTGTAATTCCAAAACAACTGTAAATAATATTAGATACATATGTATTTTTGTCGCATCACTTTTACAATGAAAACGAATTCCATAATATAGTTCTATTTCATAAAGAATATTCATAATACTCATATTGAAATATAGTTATATTTATTTTTCAGTCAGTACCAAAAATAAACATTATTTCACAAATAATGTTTGGTACATTTTATGCAAAATAATTTTCGTAATTTGATGCAATCATTAGGTGCTATATGGCATGCTCCCACTATTCCCGCCATTATTATAATAGCGTACTAAATTTAGTGATCCACCATTCACTTGATGTTGTTGATATTGTTTACTTGTTTTATATGCTAAACTAGTTTACAGTGGAGAGTTCTTCGACCAAAATATCTTGAACTCAAATAAATAAATGTTATAGAAAACAATTTTCTATATGAAAATACATTTCAGAATAAAAATCTTATTTCATATTCCAAAATTAAGTATCAATTATTATTACAATTCTTGTTTCCAATTTTTCTCTATGAAGTAGAAGTGACTACTCATTCTCTTCATTCCAACTTTACCTTAAATTACATCTCTTCTTATATATTCGTTTTTCTTTTAAATGGTCAATTTATTCAAAAGAAAACCTTACTATAATACCATAACAAACTTATACAAAAACGCATTCGATTATTCTTAACATTTAAGACATCAAATATGTTGCACTTTATGTAAACCGATCAAGATGACATTTCAACGATCGAGTTCTTCAATGTATCCTGTAGTTTATGGTCTTGTGTTACTTTAACATAGTATGATCCTTTTGAAATCATTCAAGTCGAATACATGATCTTAAAATACTATTTATTGGCTTACTTCAAATGGACTAACTTCATCGAAATATTGTACCCTACAAACTATGACTCTTCACCATATAACATTTATATGTGAAAGTTCATGGATCAAATATCCATAGTCTTGAATTGCATTTAGAGTTCAAAAACTCATAAAAAGCAATACACGGTCTAAACCAAATAAACATATAAGTGACCAAATTACGAATGTATTGTAGTTGAAATTAGGCACTTGCATGGATATAGAAACTTTATATAACATGCAATTAGAATTAATAGTAAGTATATATTATATTTCAATTTGTCAACTTTCAATTCATTTTATTTATATATGTTAATTGACAAACATTTTATCAATCCTATTAAATGCATAAATTTATCATTGTAGATAATTATAACATTATATAGCATATGTTCTTAGAATATTAGAAAGGTTAAATGTTACCATTTCATTTTTCTAATAAGGCTCCCACTAGTCTTTTATGTTTCTCCAAACCCTAAAATGAAACATAGAAGTGTTATAACTTCACTAGTGGGTGTTGGGACTTGTTTTTTTGGTATGTTGACCTTGAGTTTGCCCAACAAATTATAGCCCCACAAACGATAGATAACTCTTTATCGGTTGTATCACATACAACTTCTAACCCATTTTTCCTTGTTCTAATCTCATTCGACCGTGACTTTGCTCAACAAATCGAAAGAGATTATTCACTCATATCTACCATATCGTGATAGCCTAAGTATAGTATATGTAACTTGAGTTTACTCAACAAATACATATAGTTATCTTACCTCATCTGTTTAATATATTAATAACACTATGCATAACATCCCTAGCTTAAGTTTGCTCAACAACTAAGGAGTATGTAAGTAATTTATTAATATATGTATGTATGTATGTATGTATGTATGTATGTATGTATGTATGTATGGTAGAGGACAACATTATATTGAAGATTCATAATCTTTAATATATATATTGAGTGATATCGACTTATAGAATAGTATATTTCTTATGAAATACCCCAGCGATTCAAGTGTCAGATACATCAGAAATCATGGTATATATACATTTACTCATGTATTTATTTCTCAAGTCTATTTGGGTTTCTTTAGTGTTCCACATTTAGTTTATACACATATCATATAAGTTTTATTATTATATAACTTTTATATTTCATATTACTTATATGATAGTCTTATGTATAATATATCATTAACTAAATCTTATCCAATTATTTTGATCAGTTAACTCTTTAATTAATTTTAAATTAGCATTCCAATATAAAGTTATATTGGACATCTACTATAACATTTATAGTGTATACTATAACTTTTATAGTGTAACACACATATATCATATATATGTGTATTTTATTTAATTAGTTAACTTTTAATTAATTTACTCAATTAAACAATTTTTATTAAAATTTATTAATTTAAAAATTGACCTTGTATACATACATGTATACTTATGTTATCCTAAACATTTTAAAATAACATAACATATATCAACATATATAATACATGCATATATGCATTAATTAATTAACATATTTAATTTATTTATTTTATTAATCTTATTAATAAATTTGAAATTTGAAATTATTATATAAATATTTTCGAACATTTTGAAAATATCATTATCCTTTCAAACATTTTGAAAATTTAGGTAATATTATAATTTTTATAATAAAATTGTTTTATTTTAAATTTAACTATTAAATTTAAAATCTATAACATTAATTTTCAAAACTATTTTGAAAATTAGACCAAGGCCCAAATTAAGTTGGGCCTTTTCTATTAGGAGCAACCTTTGGGCTCACTTCACCTTTCGGGCCAGACCGGTAACCAGGTAGGATAGGATATTTGATTACACAATTCCAATCCTAGAAATTACCTTTCTATACACCGAACTAAGTAGGAAAACTTAATTAGTTAGCACTAATATGACTAGTTTACACTGCATAGGCTATTGGGCTCCAATACCATTGTTGGAACTGGACCAGCCCGCGGTGAAGTTATGGGTGAATTTCAAAAATTTCACCCTATTGGATCTTTATTGGGCCTATGAAGTCTAACTGAATTAGAACATCTCTAAATTTCATTTAGAAAAAATCATTTATTTTATTTAAATTCACATATATTAAGATATGAAATTAATTTTATTTTATTTAGTTTATATATAAATGTATCATATACATATATGTGTGAGTGCATGTGTAACATAATAATCCATGAAGATATAATATGCCCATATATAGAAGTTGAGATTTACATCGCATTATACATATTAGCTTATTTTGTGTGTCATGTATGTTGTCCAAATATGTGCATATATATGTGTTACAATATATATGCACACGCATATATGTATAAATATATTATATATAATATACAAACATAAAACATTTATATATAGATAAATATATATAGAAAGAGAGAGATCAATTATTAAAAATTATTTATAATTCAAAATTAACTTATTTTTGCAAAAGTAATAATTTTAATATTTTAATTTGTATATATATTATGAATAAAATATGTTTTCATCCATAAATAATTAACATAAAATAATCTATTGATGAAAATTCAAATTTTACAATTTCTGAAAATCTAGGATCATAAAATAAAGCTAAGAAAAAATCTAAAGATTTTTCAATGTTGAAATATTATTTTTAAATAAATACATTAATTTCGAAAATAATTATTTAATATAAAATACTATATTATTAAAATTCAAATTATAAAATTTCAGAAATTCTAGGATCATAAATGAAAGGTTACAAAACTTTTGAAGAATTTCTCAATTAAATTATTATTTTTAATAAATCATAAACAGTTTTTCGAAATAATATTAATTATTAAAAATAATAAACTTTATTGTAAAAATCCTAAATGTTTTATATGTTTCTGGAATGATATAATATTTTTTAAAAACATAAAATTGAATTTTTATTGTAATAATTATTTTATATATAATAAACAATTAAAAATTAAATAAATGTTAATTTAAAAATATGAATATATGTATGATAATTAATTTTCGAATTTGTACATTCATTTATAAATAAATAAGTGTACTAAAGTTTTTTAAATCATGTATATATATATCTTATATATGCTATTATGAGAGAGAAAATATACACTAATATATATATATATATATATGAATTTATTAATAAATTTATATAAAACAATTATTAATGACAAAAATTGATTTTATATAGTAAACAACATTTGTCTATGCATAAATCAAATAGTATAATAAACAAATTATGCATATAACCAAACTAATTTGTGACAACTACATTTACTTACAAAATCCCACCTAACTAAACATATAGTAGCAATACATTTAAACAGATATGAAATTGCTCATTATGGGATCATAGAAAATAATTTAATTACTATAATATGAATTAAAATTATCAATTTAATGATGCCTTTGAATCCACGATAAAGTAATGACTTCCCTTCCTTTTACAGTTCTTGCCTCGTCAGATTGCAAGTCCAGAATCACTGACCTCTAACTATCGAATAGTATTATTTTAATTTGAAATAGATTTAAGAATTTTGGAGTGGATTGAGAGCTATGTTTTAACCAGCAATATAGAAGGTAATGGAAGCCAAAAAAATGTTAGTCATTATTTTAGAGATACTACATACATACGTACATACATACATACATACATATATATATATATATACATATGCATATATATAGGGTTGTATTAGAGAGAAACGAGGAAAACCTTTTTACCCATTCTCACTTGATCTCAACCCATTATCTCCAAGCCAATTCCCTATGTTTTAGCCACCCCTAGGCCTTCTCAAAACTGAAATTTTGCAGCCCTAATGATGGGCCTTAAACCCATCTAAGCCCAAACCAAAATACTATTCAATTAAATCTAATTTAATCGCTTGTCAATATTGTATATCGATCGATATATTTATAACTGTTATGAATATATATAACATTATTTATTTCTCAAATCATATTCAAATTTTATAATAAATATTTCATAAATATTAATTAATTTATAATAATTATAAACTGATTAAATCGTTCAGCCTTAAGTGGATCCATCATTTCGGCTGTGTAACTCTTGAATGTAAATTTGGTTAGCAGTTAACATCGAACTATTCTATTATTAACGTTCACACATCGCTTAGTAGGTGGTGTGACATTATGGTCAAATTTATCGCTTACTCATTTTCGGTAAAATCCAATTTTAGTTTAATAAGCATTACCCGGTTGTGACATTTGTTTACATCAATTCTCTTCGTCAAAACTATATCACTTTGGACTTATGGAATTCGGTAATGGTCAAAATTCCAACTTCATCCACATTCAACTTTAGTCTATATATAAAGTTCTTGGTTCAATAATAACAATTATTAATAACCGAAATGCTCTGGCTAGAGACTTTGACTTTGAGTTGACTTGAGTGAACTGTGATACTAACCGCATAAAACCGAGGAGACGAATCCTCTCTTGAATAGTGCTTCACTTCCGATACTTCCATTCGACCCAACTATAGTCACTCGATGGACGTCTTGCCATGATTTGGCTATAATCAAAGCGGAGCTTTCATATTGAAGATCCACAGTATTCTTAAGTTGAGAGAACTGTGTAAATCAGTCACATTGATATTTTCTGTTTGACCTTAATTATATTAGCCAATAGAAAACTATCAAGTGAGTCATTCCATATTTATCCAATAACTATTAGTACATAACCACTAGGTGCTTCCAGCAGCCATGAGTAATACACTGCCTAACATTTGGAGAATGTTACGTACTCCAGTCTCAACGAATACATCGATATCCAGTCTCGATGCATCTTGACTATGAACATTTAAAATGGTATATTTATTTCGTTGTGATAAATTACTCACGGTTACAACACTTTGTAACTACTATCATAAAATATACCATTAATGGAATTTTCTATTAAATATACTTTTAATTAAGTTAATTAATTAATATAATCATATTATATCAAGTATACAATAGGAAGAAAATACCTTTTATTTCAAACAAGAATGGTCAACGAGTTAGATACATGTAACAAATTACATAATTGCCCCTAAGGCATACCCCTAACTCTATCAGTATACACACGCATTGATATATGATATTGATGTGCGTTTAAATTAGATTTCAATGCATATTTATTTGATCGGGCTTGAAGCGGTTTCGAGGCCCAAACGTGAGAAAATTTAGCCGGACATTGGGTGTAGGATAATGTGGTTAAATTTGGATTCAAAATTTTTTGAAATAGGAAGAGGAAATAGTTGTCGAATTTTAACTCCTCTAACTCTCAACTAGTAAAATTCGCTTAACCCTCATTTTTCTAATCTCTATTTTTTGCCCTTCCTCTCCTATTTCTAGGTAGCCCTATTCCCCCCTCTCCTCCATTGTTTTAAGAAATTAAAACACAAAATTAAATTAAAATATTACATAAGTGGTTGTTGCTTTTGCCCTGGTAGCCCTCTTTGGAAGTTTTGAATATAGGTTCAATGAGTCAACTGATTTAATGTTTCAACGTGTCACAACTAAGCTATAGTAAAGGTAATAAATTTATGTACATTTATGTATGTATGTATGTGTGTGTATTTGTTTATTTACTGTTAAATTATTTGTATATTATCACGAATCCACACACGTACATACATACATACATACATAAATACATACATACATACATATATATATATGCCGTCAACATTGGATGAATATATGTATGTGTATATTTAAAAAATTTATATATATGTATATAAACGTATATATAACTCACAGCCTTCAATATTATTTTAAAAAGTTTTTAAATCAAAATTAAATTTTTAATGAATAAATAAATAGAAAAGTTACATTTAAAATCTTATTGAAAATATGTATACAATAATGTTCGAAATAAAAAAAAATGTATAGTTTTATTTATGAAACCAAATATACTTATATATATTATTTTTTTACCTATTTTAATATATATACATATTATATATATTAAAAAATAAGTTAAATAAGTATAAAATTCTATATGTTACAAAATTATTCTTTCGAATATATATATATATATATATATATATATATATATTACAATTTCCATGCAGAAATTTTAAATAAAAAATTATACTAAATAAAATTTAAAAATGTAACTAAAAAATAATAATTTTTTTCGCCTGGTCTATTTATGCATACATACATATGTATGTATGCATGCATGCATACATATATATATATATGTACTTATTTTTTTTATAATTTTTTATATTTTAAACATTGATTTTAATATTTTTGTATATACGTACTTTTCTTTATAAATATTTTATTCGATAAAATATATATAGATTTTTCTTCTATATATATATATATATATATATATATATATATTTATTGAATACAATTTCTTATAAAATAGTTTTAAATTTGAAATTATAAGATATTTTAAATCTTGATATAGATCTGAAATTTAAAAAATTTAATTTTTAATTTTAATTTTAATTTGAAATTATATATATTTGTATTTATAAACGTTATTTTTATACAAAGTTATATATACATATGTTTATACAAATTTTATATCTTGTAAATGTAATTTTACATCATATTACACAATATATATAATATATATATATATATATTATATATGTATGTATATGTATTAGACAACACATATGTATATGATGGGGCTAATATGTCCGTTGCGTTATAAATCCTGACGCTTATATATGGGTATGTTCAACCATGTACACCGTATATATTGCACTTGCACGTACACACACATGTGTATATGATAGGCATGTTATATTATATAATGCATATATAACATTAAACTACATTACTTAAAATTCATATAAAATATTGATTTTATTTGAAATTAATTTAGATCGGATCTAGATTAATTAAGATTTCATATGCCCAATAAGATTCTTGAAGTCAGAAGTATAGCAGATATCATCTTTAAAATTCTTGAATCATCGACACAATTGTTCAACAATTTTAGACAATGGCTTCGACCATGGATGGTTCGAGTTCAATCAATCTCAATGCTCTTCAAGTTATGAATCGGCATTTAACGCGATTTGAGCGGTTTGATGGTGAAAACTTCACTCGTTGGCAAGAGACGATGAAATTCTTTTTGATCACAGTCAAATTGTTCTATATTCTTGAAGATAACTTGGAGAAAATACCAGAGGAAACCGATAAAGATACCGACGAATTGAAACCAAAATGCGAAAAGCGCAAAGAGGATGATTTTCTATGTAGAGGGCACATTCTTAATGCATTGTCTACTCCTATCTACAACACACAAAGGACTTTGGAAATTCCAAAGGCACTTTGGGCTGCACTAGAAAGCAAATACAACATATCTAAGGCAAGTAACAAAAAATTCCTTATTTGAAATTTTATGGATTTCAAAATGGTTGCAAATAAGTTCATAGTTGGACAAGTAAGCGAGATTCTACAATTAGTGAATCAACTTAAAGATGCTAGAAGAAATCTCCCTGAATCTTTTGTTGTTGGAGTTATAATTTCAAGACTTCCTAATTATTGGAATGATTATAAGAAAAAATTAAAGCATGTGGAAATGGATTATGATTTAGATAGTTTACATCGTCATTTTCGTATTAAAGAGGACTCTCGTAAACGCGGACTAGATGATAATCCGCAAACTGAGTCCCATTCTAAGGCAAATAATGTTCAAATTACTAACAACCTAAAACCAAAGAATGAGACACGGTTTAAGATAAAAATTCCAATAAAAAGGTGCATAAAAAGGTGCTTGTTACTACTGTAACAAGCCCGACCACTATGCCCGAGACTGCCATCAACAGAAGAAACAACAAAATGTAGATGTGGTTGAAGACTAGCTTCTAACCGTAGTGCAAGAGGCGAACTCCATTAGCGAAACTGATAATGATTGGTGGTTTGATATTGGAGCAACCATTCACCTTTGCAAAGAGCGTAATCTGTTTAAGACTTACGAAGAAAATAATGGAGAAGCCGACAGGGTTACTGGAGCAAATAAGGTTCCAAGCAAAGTTTTGGAAAAAGGCACCATAGAACTTACATTTACTTCTGGAAATTTTTTTACACTAGTTAACGTATTTTATGTATCTAATATGTGTAAGAATTTGGTCTATGGATACCTTTTTAATAAAGGAGGATTCAAGATGGTGTATGAGTCTGATAAGTTAGTGTTGTCCAAGAACGACAAATTCATTGGATACTCTTGTAACGGCATGATTAAGTTGAATCTAAAAAAGAAATCTTCTATTTATATTGTTGATTCTGTTAGTTTATGGCATGGCGGACTAGGACATGTTAATTGTAATTACCTTAAAAATATGAATAAACTAGGATTAATTTCCGATTGTGATTTAGATACTACCTCTAAATGTGAAATATGTGTTCAATCAAAAGTACACCGAAAATCCTTTAAATCTATAGAGAGAAAAACTGGCTTGCTTGATTTAGTATATAGTGATGTGAATGACTTAAAAAATCATATCATTATGGTGGTAACGAATACTATATAACATTTATTGATGATTATACTAGATATGCATATGTGTATCTAATGAAAACTAAAGATGAGGCCTTTGATAAATTTAAAATTTACAAAGCAAAGGTCAAAACACCGTTAGGAGTTAAAATAAAAGTATTACATTCAGATCGAGGTGGAGAATATTTCTCAAATGAATTCAACTTATTTTGTAAACAGCACGGCTTAGTTCACCAATGCACTGCCCCATATATACCACAACAAAATGGTGTTGCTGAAAGGAAAAATAGAAGTTTAGTAGAAATGATTAATGTCATGCTCATAAGTTCAAACTTAACTTATAACCTATGGGGTAATGCTATGTTATCTGCATGTTATATCTTAAATAGAGTACCACTTAAAAAGAACAATGCTTCCCCTTATGAATTATGGTTTAATAGGAAACCTAATCTTACAAGACTTAAAGTTTCTGGTTGTTTAGCATATGTTAGAAAACCATATCCTAAACGACCAAAGTTAGGAAATAGGGCAGTTTTCATAGGATATTCACTTAATAGTTTAACTTATAGATTCCTAATTCTTGACACCATAGAAGTTATAGAATCCGTAGATGTAGAATTCTTTGAAAATCAAATTGTTGAGTTTCTATTGAGATCATCTAGTACAGAACCTAATACGATTGATGATATCAATGACGATGACTACACTCCTACTCAAAACAGCAAAGAAGTGTCTGTGCCAGATAATATTACTAAACAAAGGAGAAGTAAAAGAGCAAGAATAGAGAAGGACCATGGTCCTGACTTCATTACATATCTTATTGAAGCCCATAAGGATGAAGCCCTAATGTGACTAGATATGTCATAAACGTCAATGATGACTTCAAAACTTATATGAGGCTATGAGTTCCAGAGATTCAATATTCTGGAAAGAAGTGATTAATGATGAAATGAATTCCATATTGTTAAACAAAACTTGGGTTTTAATCGATTTACCTCCTAGTGCTAAACATATAAGATGTAAATGGATATTCAAGAAGAAGTTGAATACAAATGGATCCATTGATAAGTCTAAAGCCAGATTAGTTGCTAAGGGATATAAGAAAATACATGGAGTAGATTATTTTGATACATATGCTCTAGTTGTTCGCATATCTTTTATACGCTGTTAAATAGCACTTGCATCAATTCAAAATTTTGGTCGTACATCAAATGGATGTAAAGACTGCGTTTCTAAATGGATATTTAGAAGTAGAGATATATATGGAACAACTTGAAGGTTTCAAAACCCCAGGCCAAGAAAAGAAAGTTTGTAAATTAGTAAAGTCTCTTTATGGCCTGAAGCAAGTTCCCATGTAATGGCATAATAAGTTCGATAAAATAGCATTTTCATATGGATTTATTATTAATGATGCTGATAAATGTATTTATAGCAAATCAGACAAAAACGATTATGTTGTAATATGTTTATACGTTGATGACATGCTAATATTTGGTTCTAATATATCCTATGTGAATGAAACTAAGAAGTTTCTATCTTCTAAATTTGATATGAAAGGTCTAGGAGAAACTGACGTGATTCTGGGAATTAAAATTATTATGAAAGAGGGGGAATTGTTACTAACACAATCTTATTACATTGAGAAGTTCCTCCGAAAGTATGGTCATTATAATGACAAACCAGCACCTACTCCTTTAGATCCTAGTATTAAATTAGAAAAGAATACTGGATGTATCATTTCTCAACTTGAGTATTCCAGTGTTATTGGAGTCTTATGTATGCTATGCATTGCATAAAACCGACATAGCATATGCTATAAGCATGTTATGTCGATTTACGAGTAATCCAGGTTTTGAACATTGGAAAGATATTTCTAAGGTTTTAGCTTATTTGAAAGGAACCGTTACCTATGGTTTATGTTATAAAGGACACCCTACTGTAATAGAAGGATATAGCGATGCAAGATAGAATAATATAGAATCCAAATCCAACTCTACGACTGGATGGATCTTTACGTTAGGAGGTAATGTTGTTGTTTGTACCTAAATTGCGCACAACACTCTTCGGATGTGTTTGAAGAGATAAATGAAGAATATAAATGGAAAAAAATGGAAGATCTAACAAACCCACCAATCGATAAACAGAAAAAACGCACAGAAACATACAGATTTAGAGTGGTTTGGCGTATGGTCTACGTCCAATATGAAATGGCTGACTTCTATTAATTTTTGCTTGCTGATTACAAAGAGTTACAACAGTAAAATTCAAGCACAACAGTAATTTCAGCAGAGCGTGGATGTAGAAGAGCCAAAAGTCATTTTTCAATGGATCCTGGGCTGCTATTTATAGGCGTAGGCAGCAAATATCTCACCAAAATCATGGAAGACCACTTTCCTCACATAGGTGGGCCCACGTGATCGATCCCCAGTTGTTTGGACTCAATGCATGATCGATATGAATGAAATTCTTATCGATCAAGATTTTGCCTAATCGAGTCGAGATCGATCACTAACATTCCTGAAGTTGTATGCAAGCTCCTGTCAAAATTTGGTGGCATTTGGACTTGTAGATCTCGAGTTATGATCGATGCAAGTTTGGATTTTTCGAAGGCTGCTGAGTTCGCATCACTTCTGGGCATGTGCTTGCTAGGTTACGTGGCGATAACTTTTAGGATCGTTCCACTTTTCATGAGTGAACGAGTCTTCCACTTTTACATGCTTTGTTCGTATTGATCTGGAGTATTCTTTTCATATCGATGGTTTGTAACCGCTTCGTATCGATAGAGATCCATGTATTTCATATCGATAACCTGGATGCTATTTCGAATCGATCAATCCACACATCCTTCGTATCAATGTCCTTAGTGGCATGTTTCGTAATCGATCGTTGGCTGATCGATACAAATTGAGTTGATGATAAGACCAGTACGAAATACATATGGACGAGATCGATAGGAAAGTGCTGCTTATTGATGAATACGAATCGATGGACACAAACCGATGTTTAACCGATGGATACGAACCGATGTTTACCTGATGGATACGAACCGATGCTCGCCCGATGGATATGAAATGTTGCTTACCTGATGTATTCGATCTAAGGTATGTTTGGTGGATACGACTGAGACTCCCTGGATGGATATGAAGGAAAGCGATGTGAAGGAGGCGAAATGATGGATACGAATGAGTTGATTTCCTTAGTTCGCATCAATCATACCTTGAGCATATGAGCTTCGATTGACTTGAAATTTGGAACATTGGCTTTCATAGCTTTGATTATCGGGTCATGTTAATTTTAGCTCGATTCAGACTTGAGCCAAATTTACCAGCATCCATAGCCAACCTATGTATAACTGTTTTTTAGGATGAAACTGTCTCTGATTTCGAGTCAATTCTTTGGTGTCATGACCTTGCCAAAGGGCGAGATAACATTTGTCCCCCAAAGTATGTCTTGTGAAGACATGACGTATTTTGAAAAACTGCAATCTTCATTATGAAAAGTTCTATCTAACTTGTTGAACGGTTGGTTTCTTCTTGTTGGAAGATGTAACCTTCAATTGATATTTAGTAATACAAATAACAAACTGTTGACTGCCAATTGTTGTATTTTTCACTATTGTGACTAAGTATTGAATGATAGCAAACTATATTTCGTTTTTGTAATTGCCATCAGGTGGGCATTCAAATCCTTATGAGCATTGAGAATTGGATGTTAGTCCAACATACATGCACGTATGTTAACCTGACTACCGTTAACGTTCGTACGTTCACGAGTCGTTGTCGGTTCAGTTTTTTGTATCGAATCTCATATCAATCCTCTCCTAGATTGATGTGAAAATCGAGTTGTAACGACGCTTAATGGTCATTTTTCGAGTACCTCCTCGTATGGATCCTCTTCTGGATCGACTTTGAGAAGCTGAAAATCTTCTTCGTATCGATGGTGATCACCACGAATTTGGTTAGAGATTCAGTGCAGTTCGTATCGGCGGACATGAATCTTAGAGTCTTTGAATAGAGGTATACGAAACTAGCAATTCATATTGATGGAGTGCTGATGGATCGGAATGGTCCAAACATGTTTCTGTTGTCTCGTTCGTATCGATGAATATGAATTTTTGTGGGCTTTAGGTTGATGGACACAAACAAAACATTTTGTATTAATGGCTGTGACTCCAGGTGATCTCCAAAATGATGGACACGAAATTCTGATTTCGTATCGAGGACTTATGATGGATACGAACAATCCAACCGATCTTCCAAGTATTATTCGTATCGATGGAGACGAACTCACACGGTCCTTGAAATGATAGATATGAAATTTTCTCCTCGTATCGATGAATCATCGATATATTTGAACGGCCATGCTCTAGATTGATTCGGATTGATGGTTACGAACAACTGTTGTATTCTCGACCAATGTAGAAGGATTGGTTCGAACAATGCTTCATATCGATGACATGGGAGACAACTTTCAAACGGTTGACATAACTAAGAGACGGACCGTTTTTCCTTCTTGGTCTCATGTCCATATAAATACGTTTTATACTTAGCCAATTTCTTATCTACTTTTACTTTCCAGCTTGTCTTTGTATCAATTGAGAAACCGGGAAATAGAAATTGCCTCCATCTAAAATAGCACACCTCCTTCATCCCTCGAATCTACTTTTCAATCTAGGTAACTAGTCAATGAATTCATGCTAGCAACGATAAGACTCGAGTTTCAACGCCAATTCTGTCAAAATCGCGGCCTATTCCAGCGTTGTTGATGCCGGAGTTGGGTCAGACCGAGGTTGAGGAGAAAATAATGGCGTTTAGGTTGTTTGGAGGAGAAGACGTGTGGAGGAACACGAGGGCGGCGTTCGTGTCGATGATGGAAAAGACGAATTCGTATCGATCTGGGCTGAGAACATTCGTATCGATCTGGGTGATGGTACTTCGTAACAAAGAATTGAAGGCCTTCGCATCAATCGATGATGGAGTTCTGTTTTAGGATGATCGATACGAAGGATTCCGGACGATCGATACGAAGGCTTGGACCTACTAACCAATACAAGGGTGGTTTACATGATCGATACAAAATAAATGGCGCCTGATCGGTGCGAATCGCATGCTAGGGGACCGATACAAATGGATCTCTGACGATCAATTTGAAATCGCATATTTTATGGATACAAGTTGCCTCCTTGACCGATGCGAATTGGAATTTTAGTAATCGATCCAAGTTGAATCTTGATGAATTCGAAGCACTTTGTATACTTGAACATTTGACTCCGACAAGCTTCCGCCTTGCATAATTGGACTTTACCTTTTCACTACATATTTGACTGCCTATCGAAGCTTGTCGATGGAACTGTAACTCAACCAATTTGAAGAACTTTAACATGGATCGATCTCCTAAGTCTGAATGATACAGTTGTGACGGTCGGCGATGATGGTCATTTCGGTCGAATCTCGAAGTCTTATCATTTGAACATTTCTCAAATGCTGTAGAATTTCTTAAGTATTTTGTAGCACTGTACTACACAACACATTCATGCATTTCACACTAGGGAACACACGGGTTAATTATCATCTAATGATGGTTTTTACTGAGTTGGTTAGCTATGGAACCCAGGAGTTTTACAACAGCAGGAGGCTCAAAGTTCACCTCCTTTGGTAATAGAGATGCCGTCCATCGCGACCGAAGTTATAAGTCCAGCTCCGACCGAGTTACTGGGAGAAGTTTTTATTGGCAATCCTCAAGATCCTGTACCATCCAATGTCTTTGAAGATATGTTGGGGAGAATCTGCTTAAGACATGGTCTATCGCTTGATGACGTTCTACTACCAAGACCGAATAATAGGCCACAAACTCCCCCAAAAGGGTTCACCGCCTTTAATAGACATTCATGCACAACTGGAACACTCCCTCCATTTAACCAGTACATCTGGGAGGTGTTATCTTATTTTGGAATCGCTCCGTCATAGTTGTATCCAAATGGATATGAATTGTTGAACAGTTTATTCATTGTTTTTATGGAGCATCTCTTACGCCCACTGACTCCGGAGGAAGTCAGATTCTTATTCAATGTCAAGAGTCGGGGAGATAATCCCTCACTCACATTCCTTGAGGCAGTCAAGAATTGTCAAGTTGTGACTGGAGCCTGGACCAGGCTTAGCTACTTTAAGACGGAGTGGTTCTATGTTCGGTGCCTACCAGGGTTTGCTAGACGGTGGGTAGTTAGACATAAGTGCTACAATTTCTTTGGTGACTAGTGAGGTGGTTGTACTTGATGTTGAGTCTAACATTTTTCTTCCTTTATAGCCGCAATTCCACGACCCAAAGGTGCCCGATTTAAAGAAATAGTACGGATTCTTTTAGAGGTGCCTGGTGAGATAAGAGAGATTGACTCAGTGTTGACAGATAAAAATTTGAGGGCGTTGGGCTAATCGACCGAGACCAGAGCATACAACCTGAAGGAGCTTTTAGGGCATCCCCGGCAAGAAAGGATAAACATAGGGCGCCCGGATTGTAATTGCTGAGTAGGGCAATGAAGAGGATACGCCCATCGAAGATGAACCTGTAGTCGGGGTCTCAGATAGTCCTCGACATTCAGAGGGGAAGAGGAAAGGCCAAGCAGTTGGTCATAAACTTCGTAAGTCTTCAAGATGAAAATACGTGGTCGTGTCTCTGCCAGCCACCGGTGTTATCATCTCGAAGGCTCCTCCCCCACAAATGGAGAATCCCTTCGATGGAGTCACTGATATTTCAATCTTGAATTACGTGTCACTCCAACAAGACAGTGGATTGGAAGGGCTCCATAGCGCTCTAGATTTAGGCGAGTCACTTCCTATGAGTACGACCGACACAACCGGTTGGCTGGGGGGTTTTGCATATGCATACATACACTTTCACGGCATTACACGATTTCCAATCATAAGCTATTCATTTCTAGAAATTAGTGACTCTGCTTGTCTTTTTATTTTACAGATTTGATGATAAGGCCAGAATACATGCTCGATAGCCTTCGCTCGACACGCCAGTCATCCAATTCATATTATGAGTCCCGCAGAAGGGAGCCGATAGTGACTGCGATCGTGGTTATTCTAGCCAGGAGCATTACGAGAGGGAGAGGGACAGAGAGAGAGATATAGAATATAGGCGTCGCTCCCGATCACGCTCTGTGCCACCTCGAGCCCCAACACAACCTTTGATTTATGGTAACAACTCCTGGAACCTTCACGCCAAAGGCCGCCTTCTCAAGTACCAAGGTCCGATTCACAACGCTGAAGGACCAAAACTGAAACTCCCACTATTACTGAGCAAGCTGTCACTGAGCCTACTAAGGGGAGCGATCAGAATCGACCAACTGAAAAAAGATTTTTCAAACATTTGTTTTGATGGCTTCATCTTTCCTCCACATTTAAAGAGAATTCCAGTTGAGGCTGAACATACAATGCATGACTATATCCATGATGTTTACAGCCAATACCAGGAATGGATGAAGACTGCAGAAAAAGTATCGGCGCTGGCCTTAGAGCGAGCGAAAAGGATTGAGAAATTATAAAATGATCTCGCTCAAAAGGATTGCAAAATTCGGGTACTCCATGATGATAACGAGTCCTCTAGAAACTCAGAGACAGAGGCCAACACAAGGGCTATGAGGCAACTAGGTGAATGAAAGAGATGAGATGGACTCACTTAGCCCTGGTTGAGGAGATGGGGCATCAGACCACCACAGTCATCACCTAACGCGACGGGCCGCTTAAAGAGCTTGAAGAGCTTAAGGCCAAATTTTCTGAAATCGTTAAAGAGAAAGACGATGCAAACAAAGCTACCCCGGAAGCGTGTGAACAGGTTATGGTGCTTAGGGAAGAGAGGTATGCGGCAATGATTAAAATTCAGGAAACCGAGGCCAGGGTTGAAAATGAAGTGAAGATGGTAGAGACCGGGTTGGAGGCCAATACGAAGATTTTCTTGCCACATACAATGCTAATGTTCTGAAGCACCGAAACCTAACCTGCTCGATAACTATCCATCACACTTCTATAATGCTTGAAGACACTTGGTAGAAGATGAAAAGGAAGAACACCAAGATGAATCAGTTGATGAATCTAAACTAGAGAACCGGGTGCTGAATGAAGATGAGAGAAAAGTTCTCCACGGCATCATGATCACATATGAAAATGAGAAACTTAGTACTCAGCATTCGAAGGTTGGAGAGGATTCTGGTGTTGAGCACCATGATGTGGGTTCTGAAACCCTTGTCCCAATCTAGCCCGAACCTATATCCACGGTTGATCCTCAATCTGTTCCTGCATATAATACCGACCAACCGCAGTTGTCCCCAGCTCGCGATCTTGTCTCTGAAGCTGCTCTGCCACCTGCGAGCCAATCTGAGGAAGGTATTCTAAACTTTTTTATGCTCATTCAAAGCCAAAAACGTTGATTGAAGTAATCACTAACTCTTATTCCTTGTCTTTATTCAGTGATATGAACCACATCAGTCGTACCCCCTATACTGAAGAGCCGCATCATGTGCAGGAGGCCATCATAATAGAAGCGACAACCACAACGGCCACTACACCAACCGACGGAGCACAGGGGAACATGCTTACTTTTGATGAGAAGATGATGGGGGGACTTCTCGGTCATCAAAGTGACCCTTTTGTCGATCTGTCATTTGTCATGGGTGGAGGCGCACCTGTGACCAGCTCCACGGGCCCAATTGCTAGCATCCCGATAATGCCCAAACAATGCATGAAGAGGAGATAATTGCTGAAATCAATGCTGAAATGGAAGCGGTTGTGCGAGCCAGTGGCATTGGTGGTGGGATGGCGGGCCCTGGTCCAGCCCCTTTGCGAATAATTTCTCCTGAAGACGTGGTTGTCGACACCAATGTGCCTCCTCCGCCTTCTAACATTGATACTATCCCTCCGACTCCACCTTCAGGAAGCATTCCAATCCATGTGAGGTCGGAGGATGACGTTACCATAATGCCTTCGACTGGAGATCAACCACTAGAAGGCAAGGGCTCAAAGAGTATCCAAGCGGTGATTCCAACGCGTCAACATCGAAGATGAGGAAGAAGAAGAGAGAATAAACATGTCTTTTCGGCTCTTTTTTGGTAGACAGATAGGAATTTCCTTTTGTTTTTGTAGGTCGTGTATAGATGCGGGTTCAGCCATTGCTAGTAGCATTTTTGGGAATAATTTTGTACTTATCCTTCTCTTCCAAAGTATAGTCGAAATAAAATTCCATTTTGACTTCAACATAGTTTGTGTTTATTTCGCTTGAGTGTTTCAGCGTTCAAACTTCCATTCAATATATTTTTGGAATCTTAGCCTTCGCATCGGACCCGGGTTTAGTGGCTAAGTTCTAGAGCCACGACATCGGGTCACAATAGGCATTAAGTTGAATTCCGATGTTGCATGTCTCAATCAGTAGCTCGTACTCAAGTTTTGCTCCCAGTTTCGGGGACAAGTTTAAAAGATTGGTAGGCTATCATTTTTTGCCTTTAATATATAAAGCTCAACTCTGTTGAATCGAGGCTGAAACAAGACGAGTTCGGGTGGTCAAATCACACCTGTCCAACATTTGTGATTGCAGCCACACTTTGGGGATTGCACTTGTACATTGGCGGTCGGTCACGTGCACTTAAGTTTCTAGATATTTTTCACGCTTTGGGGACTTAAGTTATTTTATGAATCGTCAGCCTCACCCGTTTGATATTTAGAACTTCGTCTACACCCTAGGGACTTAGATTGATTCGTGGGGTGTCAGTTACACCCACTTTGTGTCTATACTCCGGCCTGCTCTCTGGGGGCTTGGAGTTGTCCTACGAGTGGTCGATTCATACCCAGTTTGTTTATAAACTCCAATCTGTGCTTTGGAGATTTAGAGTTAATTGACGTTTATAATCCATTCCATGCTCTAGGGATTTGAGTTAGTTGATGTTTATACTCTAGCTCATACTATGGGATTCTGGAGTCAGTTAACGGATGGTCAATCACATCTGTTTTGAGTTTCAAAATTTATTTTGCACTCCGGGAACGACGAATGTATCAGGATCGTGGATGGTCAGATCGTATCCACCCTGAGTTAAAAAGTGAGGTCGTTACATGGATGGGTCCATCCTCCTCGAACTTGGTTTAAATAGGGGCGGAGTCGTTAGGTGGACGAATCCACCCTCTTCGAGCCCGTACTTGTAAGTTTATACTCCAGTTCGCACTTTGGGAATCTGGAGTTAGTTTGAGGATTGTCGTGTATCAATCCTTTTCAGCTTCAGTGTGATGACTTGCCCCCGAGCTCAGGTTTCACTACTGACTAACCAGTCATATCACAGTCACTCTCTATTTGAATAAATCCCACTGTAGGATGGAACTTAGCTCTCTGTGCATTGTTATGGTTGTATGACACATTTAGAAATCACTGCTCTGGCTCGAAGAGATTGCATTTTATTGCTGAAATAAGAAAATACGGCAAATCCAGTTGCGTTATTACAAATTAAGATTACAAATTTCATACACAAATTGAAAATGAAAAGTAGACTAAATGAAAAAATAAACCCTGTTATGTGTAGTAGCAACGAAGACTCACGCTGTTCTAGGCCCTCGACAGAGTAAGATGGTCAACGGTCGATAATTTAAATGTGCCATCTCTGAGCTTTTGTTCGATGACATATGACCCTTCCTACGTTGGTTTCATACGTGAAGGAACCACGTAAAATTCTCTTGAGGACGAGATCACCAAGTTTAAAGGTTCGGGGTCGGACCTTGGCAGTGTACACTGGACGACTCGACTTGGGTATGCGACTGCCTTCAATTCAGCCTCATCTTGCTTCCCATACAATAAATCTAGATATTCGGCAAGTAATATAGCATTTGTCTTCGGATCATAATATGTCACACGATGAAAAGGTACATCCATCATGATTGGAATAACGGCTTAAGAACTGTAGAAAAAAGAGAACAGAACGTGGCCGATCGTGGATTTATGGATTGTCCGATAAGCCCATAAAGCCATAGGAAGTTCATCGACCCATTTGCCTCCGGTCTTTTCCAATCATTTCTTCTGAATGGACTTTATAACTTTATTAACAACTTCAACTTGTCCATTTGTTTGAGGGTGTGCAACTGTGGAGAACTTCTTTTGAATGCGGAATCGTTGATAGAAATCCTTGAATTCAACACCGTTGAATTGCGCTCCACTGTCGGTGATGATGGTATGTGGGAGACCAAATCGACAGATAATGTTGCGTACCACAAAGTTGATCACTTTCTTCGTTGTAATAGTAGCAAGGGGCTCAGGTTCTTCCCATTTGGTAAAGTAATCAACTACAATGATAGCGTATTTTGCACCATCTTTGGCTAGAGGTAGAGAACCGATAATGTCGATGCCCCATACTTGGAATGGCCATGGACTGAACATCTAAGTTATTTCGGTAGGTGGGACTCTTGGAATCCGAGCATGTTTTTGACATCTGTCACATTTTCTGACGTAATCCGAGGCATCACGTTTTACAGTCGACCAATTGTTTCCATATCGAAGCACTTTCTTTGTAAGAGCTTACCCCTCGATGTGATCACCACATTCTCCTTTATGTATATCATGCAATACTCGTTTGATTTCATCGTGGGCGATACGTCGAAGTAAAGGAACAGAGTACCCTCTTCTATACATGACTCCATTTTGAATTGTGAACCGCGAAGCCTTTCGAAGAACTTGTCTTTTCCCACTCCTGCGCTCCGGAACGGTCCCATGCTCGAGATAGTTTCTGAATGGAGTCATCCATGACTCCTTGTCGGGAATGACTTCAAACACCTAATCTGTTTCCATTTGATCAATGCTCGGGAAAGATAATGTCTCCATGGGAACGATTCCCATTTGTTGTGCCTCACTTGTACCGGCTGACATTGCTAAGGAATCAGCCTTCTAATTGCATTCTCGGGATATGAAATAGATGGCATAATAATCGAATTGATCCAATATTTCCTGGACCCGAGCAAGATAAACAGCCAATCTTCGGTCTTTTGCCTGGTACTCTCCCTGAACTTGATACACGACCAATTATGAATCACGATAAATCTCCACAGCAATAATTCTAAAATCTCTAGAAAGTCTCGATCCGACGAGTAGGGCTTCATATTCGACCTTGTTGTTAGTTGCATGGAAATCAAACTTTAAGGCATAGCATATAGATCGTCCTTCAGGAGTTTCAAGTATAACTCCGACGCCTAAGAAACGATCATTTAATGCACCGTCAGTATGTAGCTTTCAAACATATTTAGGAGATTCACTGGTTTCGGGCAAGTCCTCTGGGATAGTGAATTCAGCGATGAAATCTATTATGGCTTGTCCTTGAATGGCTTGCCTTGGCATGTAAGTAATGTCGAACTGACTCAGCTCGATATTCCACTTGAGTAACCTACAAGATGTCTCAGGCCGCGTAAGGACCTATCGTAATGCCTTGTCAGTGAAGATGGTAATAGGATGAGCCTAGAAATATGGGTGGATCGTCCTTGAGGCAATGACAAGGTTATAAACCATCTTTTTCAGCTTCGAATAATTTCTCTCTACTCTGGTCTGTCATTCGCTAATGAAATATACTAACCATTGTATCCGGTCTTCCTCCCGAATTAGGGTAGCACTGATTGTGTTTTCTGATACTGCCAAGTAGATGTACAAACTCTCGTGATCAATAGGCTTTGATAGAATAGGTGGTGTGGACAGGTATCTAACCAGTGCTCGGAATGCGCCCTCGTAGTTGTAGTCTATTCAAATTTCATTTCCCTTTCCTGATCAGATCAAAGAAAGGAATGTATTTGTCGGTGGATTTTGAAATGAACCTGCTTAATGCTGCTACTTTCCCATTGAGATTTTGGACTTGCTTCATAGTTCTTGGAGTCTCAAGATTCCTGATTGCCCATATTTTCTTGGGATTGGCTTCAATTCCTTGAGCATTGACGATAAATCCAAGGAATTTTCCAAGTGCGACCCCAAAGTGGCACCTCAACGGGTTGAGTTTCATTATGTACTCTTGGAGGATGTTGAACATCGATTCCAGGTCTTTGATATGACCAATGGAGAATCGTGACTTCACAAGCATGTCGTCTGGATGTACTCCATGGTTTTTCCGATCTGGTTAGCGAACATTCGATTAACTAACCATTGGTAGGTTGCCCTGACGTTCTGGAGTCCAAAGGGCATGACTTTGTAGCAGTAAAGTCTCGGATCGGTGATGAAACTGGTATGCTCCCGATCGGGCAAGTGCATGGGTATCTTGTTGAAGCCATAACACCCATCCATGAAGGATAAGAGTTCATGTCCAGCCATTGAGTCTACAAGCCGATTGATTTGGGGAAGTGAAAAACTGTCTTTAGGGCAAGCTTTATTCAAGTCTGAGTAATCAACGCATGTTCTCCATTTCCCGTTAGGCTTTCTGACAAGTACATGATTAGACACCCATTTTGGATATATTGCATATCGGATAAACCCGTTCGACTTTATCTACCTCTTCCTTTAGGACGGTAGATCTCTCTAGATCCATACCATGCCTTTATTGCTTGACTGGGACATGTCGTGCATCAATATTCAATGTGTGGCTCGCAATGTCTGGGGATATTCCATACATTTAAGAATGCATCCAAGCAAACAGTTGAGGTTTG
Organism: Allium cepa; assembly: GCA_030765085.1. Taxonomy (NCBI): domain Eukaryota; kingdom Viridiplantae; phylum Streptophyta; class Magnoliopsida; order Asparagales; family Amaryllidaceae; genus Allium; species Allium cepa. Next base: position 185,439,680 of record CM060937.1, on the reverse strand, counting down.
TCTGGAGAAATTCAACCAATTCCATCTGCATCTGTTGGCTTAGCTGAGATCCAATCTTTATCATTTTAGAATCTTCATTATCGTTGATTGGAACATCGATCTTCAGCTCGGCTAGGGAAGCTTGACTGTCTTTACTTTCATCTTCAATTTCGATATCTCTTGGCTCAAGATCCCTTGGGAATTGGTTGGGGTGCTCGGGCCTAGGCCAGGCGTTAGCCGTCAATTTTCCGTAAAGCGGACGCATAGAGATTCCTCTACGCCCTTTCCTTTTTATTTTTGATATGTTTCCCTTAGCTCGGCAACATAACAGGCACGTCTAGCAGCCCCATCTCCCTGAACGACTCTAATTCCATTGTCAGTAGGGAATTTTAAAGTCAGACACCAAGGGGCAATGGCGGCCTCGAACTCAGCTAGGGTCGGTCAGCCTAAGAAAGCATTGTACAACGAGTTTATGTCCTATACAACAAACTGTAATATTCAGACTCTCTAGCATTCTCCAATTCCCAATTCCACTGGTAGCTCCACCATCCCCGTGGGCATAGTTGCACTTCCATTGAAGCCATGAATGATAGATTGACAAGGCTTCAAATCCTTTTCTTCCATCTTCATCTAATCATAAGCTCCCTTAAGCCATATGTTCACTAAACTTCCGCTATCTACTAAGATCCTCTTCATCCAAGCAGGACCTATTTGAGCTGAAATGACAAATGGATCAATTGTTGGGGCTTCGAATCTGTTAGCATCCCTGCTCCAAAATACGATGTCGTCTGTCATCGTATTCTGTTTCTTGGCCGAAGCCCCGTCTTCCAAATTACTACAACATTCGAAGCTCGCATGCCTAATAGAGCCGGCAAACGACTCCATTTCCTTCCAGCTCCGATAGACTAGATGAGGACCACCACTAACATTATTAATCGCCAATCTTCCACCGGTACGAGCGGGTTCCTCCGGTCTCGCTGATTTGGTCTATGGTTCTGATTCGATGGGCCCACACCTCCAGACTGCGGCGCCCTTACAAACTGCTCCAAGTTTCTCTCTCGCGTCATCTTTTCGATAATATCCTATAAATAACGGCACTCATTCGTGTTGTGGACATAACTATCGTGAAATCTGCAAAACTTTTCTGTTTGAGACTGTTTTTTGGACGATTGCTTTGAAGCAGGTTTCTTATATTAAATAGTATTGCAGGTCTGCAAGTACACGTTTTCCAACAATGTATATAAAGGAGTATAATTGTCAAACATAGGAGCCCTATAGCATGGCCCACGATTTTGATCCCATTTCCTATTTTGATTTTCATTGCCTTTATGTTGATTCTATTTATTCTGTATGTTCAATCGCACATTTCTGGAACACTCCCCGGTTTGTTTAATGGAAAATTTGCTTTAGATTCCTTCCAATTGGGCCCTACGTCATCCTTCTTCCTAGACTGTTTTGCATCCTTCCTTCTCAAGAACTGGGCTGCCTTGGAATAGAAACGGTCTAATGATGTATGGGGTTTTCCGACCAACTAGTTGGAACACTCAGAATTAGGATCAATCCCCCTAGTTAATGCCATCAAAATTGAATTATCATTGGATTACTAATTGTAGTGCATGTAGCATGAAACCTCTCCAAATAGCGTCTAAGTGTCTCTCCGGGAGCTTGAGTGACACACAACAAGGTGTTAACATCTTTCAGCCTTGTGACATGCATGCAAAACTATTCAACAAACATCGTTGCCAACTGGTGATAACATGAGAGAGATCAAGGTGGTAGGTGAGTATACCACATAGTCACTATGCCCCCTAGAGAGATCGTGAAACTTCGGCACTTGACCGTGTCATCAGCTCATGCAGCATTCATTAACCATTCGTAATTTAAGATGTGCTGGTTAGGATCAGAGCTCCCTTCATAAATGGGTAGAGTTGGCATTCTGAAATGTTGAGGTGGTTCAGCATAGATTATATCATTAGTGAAAGTGGTATGACTCCAGGAGATTCTCTAGTCGCCGTTGGTGAGGCCTTGACTTTTGCAGATCATCTGACGGATCATTGTCGGATATCCGGCATTTGGATGTTCTGGCCATCCCAAGTCAAGGTGTGGTTGGGTTCCACAATGCAAGGATGGGTCGGTTGCAATCAATGGTCCATATCTCGCCTTCTTGGTTCTAGGTCTTCAGGAACATAAGGTTTAGGAGTATAATTGCGTTGACGGTGGGTTGGACCCGTTTGGTTCTGAGTATCAACTTCAAGCTCAATAACGGCGGTAGTAGCGCGGTTGTCAGTAGTATGATAAGGAATAGTACCTCCTCGTGAGGAGGGTCCAGTCTAATGGCTAGTTGACGGACCAACTCTTAGTTGCCTAAGATTCAACGTGCGTTGATGTCCAGTAGCCTGTGTATAGCTTCCATTCAGCCGTGGGCGTGTGGATCTGTGATTAAAGTCAGAAGAGGCTGAACTATCAGTGGATGAATAGGAAGCCTGATCTCTTCTGGATCTCCTTCGTCTTTGATGATTCAATTAATTAGTCAATTCTGCATTGGCATGGAGTTGCTGAGTAAGCTGTTGGCTGCTTTATGTCAGCTCTTGCATTAATAGTTGAAACTCTTCCCTGGTGACAGGGCCTTCACAATCTATGGGTCCAGCAGCATTTCGATCGGCAGGAGGAAGTTGCACGGGATCTGTCCCGTCCTTCTAGATCTACAACCGTGAAGTAGTACTAATGATGACCATGGGGGATAGCGAAGCTCTCTCCTAGACTTAGTACAAATCTGAATAGGATGGAAGAACTTCTGAATTTGAAATTAGGATCTTCTCCTTAGATTCTTGCAATCCGATATCGGTAGTAGATCTAACGATCAAGAGAAAAACTAGATTTTCTCAGTGAAAGCACCAAAGTATTTGTACCAAAATTGGGCTCACCATTCTTTAGATGTGTTTGAAGAGATAAAATGAAGAATATAAATGGAAAATCAGGAAGATCTAACAAACCCACCAATCGATAAACAGAAAAAATGCACAGAAACACACAGATTTAGAGTGGTCGACGTATGGCCCACGTCCACTATGAAATGGGTGATTTTTATTGATTTTTGTTTGATGGTTATGAAGATTTACAACAGTAGAATTCATGAACAATAGTAATTTCAATAGAGTTTGGACATAGAAGAGACAAAAGTCCATTTTCAGTAGGTCCTGGGCTGCTAGTTGTAGGCATAGGCCGCAAATATCTTGTTCAGATCTTGGAAGACCTATTACCTACACGGGTTTGCCCACGTGATCGATCCTCAGTTGTTAGGACTCGATCCATGATCAATACGAATGAAATTGGTATCGATCAAGATTTTTCCCAATCGAGTCGAGATCGATCATGAACATTCCTGAGGTTGTACACAAGCTTATGTGAAAATTTGGTGGCATTTGGACTTTTAGATCTCGAGTTATGATCGATGTAATTTTGGATTTTTTGAAGGCTGCTGAGTTCGCATTGCTTCTGCTCGCATCGCTACTGTTCACATCGCCTTTGGGAAGGTGCTTGCTAGGTGACATGGCGCTAACTTTTAGGATCAATTCACTTTTCATGCTTTGTTAATATCGATCTAAAGTATTCTTTTCATATCGATGGTTTGTACCCGCTTCGTATCAATATGGATCCGTGTATTTCGTATCGGTAACCTAGATGCTATTTCGTATCGATCAGTCCACACATCCTTCGTATCAATGTCATTAGTGGCATGTTTCGTATCGATCGGTTGTTGATCGATACGAATTGAGTTGATGATGAGACAGGTACGAAATACATATGGACGAGATCGGTATGAAAGTGTTGCTTATTGGTGGATACGAACCGATATTTAATCGATGATATGAACCAATGCTTACGTAATGGAAACACTACTAGAAAATGGTCAAATAGCGACAGGGGGAGCGACGGCTTCCGACGGGCCGTCGGAAGCCGTCGGAAAATTGCGAATTACAACACCTCGGCCGAGCCTTTCTTCCTCATTTTCCAGCCACATCAAAAAACAAAAAAAAAACCCCACATCACCCTTTTCCACCTTCGATCGCTAATTTCATGATTTTTCCTCCTTCCCCGCTGTGAATTCAACACCTCTTGCTCTCCAGCTCAAGATAATCTCTTATTTTTGTGAAAAATTCAGTTTTACCTTAATTCTAGATTTGCATAAGTTGATAAATTAGGGCTAATTAGTGACTGAAATTGTTTCCAAGAGTGTTATAATAGTTTATAGCATTCCATTGTATTCCTATTTCATCTTTTATCGTGAAATTGTGAAAACATGTATAATTTGTGGTTGTTCGTGTATATGTGAATAGTTATGCATGCCTTGATTCTACGATTGTATATGTGTGTAGCGCTGCTATCATTGTATTGTGTTGGTTGGAATAAGATAAAATGAATGCACGAGCTAGGAATATTATATTGTGCACGTATTGACTTATGCCACAAACAAAATTACGTCGAACGAGCCTTAAGTTGATGTAATACGTCGAATAAATGTGTTAAATTAAAATATATTTTTGTAAATGTGAACAGTTAGTACAACTGTATTTTTCGTAAAATGTGCACATCTAATTGACAAATGACCCTTAGAGAGTTTTTGGTCCTGTCTGACGAGTGTTGTACATGATCGTTGCATAAATAGTCATTTTTTTTCGAAAAATGACCATTTATATTCATCTGGTACAATATTTGTTGGATTTGTCCCTGTATTGGACAAGTTATGAACACAGTAAGCTTTTACATTTTGTATACTACTTCGTCTCAAACGGTTCATAAAATTTTGGCCTAACTTTTCTTTTTTGTTTCCTACGTACACCCATTATGTACAATGTAGGGAACAAAAGGGAAATGCTGTCGAAATTTTGTTGAATCGTTTGAGACGAAGTAATATACGAAATGTAAATGCTTACTGTATTTGCAATGGGAAGTAGGATGCCTGACCACGAAAAAAAAATTGTACAATTTTTTGTCTCGATACGTTAAAAAATAAAATGTGCCTATTTGAAAATATTTTTAAATTTGTAAAGTAGTTCTTTAAATTCAAATATTATACGATCATGGAAATAATCTTTTTCGAATTTGTATTCTAGAAAATAAATATTAAATTTTGAACTTCTCATTTACTCAAATAGAAAAAATGATTGATTATTTTGTTGATTGGAGGAGATGGATGTACCAAAGAAAAGGACCGAGGGACTCAATAAAAGAAGATTTTTATAATGGTCTAAACGTATTTGTTGACTTCGCTTTAAAAAATAACGGAAACGATCCAGAAATTCGTCGACCGTGTAGTTGGTGTAGACATTTGAAGTATTTGTTATCAGATATTGTGAAAGTTCATTTGTGCCAAAATGGTTTCGTACTCGAGTAATATATTTGGGATCGGCATGGAGAAGTTGTAGCAAATACTTCTGTAGAGTCTGAAAGTGTCGTTAACGAAATTGTTATGACTACCCATATAGAAAAAATGGTCGAAGATGTAGCATGATCAACGTTTCCTATGTTTGAAGTTGATGACGATGATGGAAATATTGAAGAACCAAATATTGAAGCAAAATAAATTTATGATTTACTATATGCTGCTAAGAAACCTATTTGGGATGGTTGTAAAAGAAGCACTCATCTGTCAGTAATTGCAGAATACATTGCGATGAAGTCAAAATACAACATCATTGAAGCTGGGTTTACAGCTATTGTACAAGCTGCAAAAAGACATATGCCGCCCGATAATCTAATATATGAAAGTCACTATGAAGTTAAAAAAATTATGTTGGCTTTTGGTTTACCTTATCAAAAAATAGATACATGTTTAAAAGGCTTCATGTTGTTTTGGAAAGAAGACGCAAACCTTAGAAATTGTAAAATTTGTAACCAGAAGAGATACAAACCAAGGAAAAAGAAGGGGAAGCAAGTTCTGTACATGTGTATGCATTACTTACCTATAACTACAAGGCTTCAAAGATTATATGCATCTTTTGTAAATTACATCTAATATGAGATGGCATAGTGTGAGGAGGGAGGAAGCGGGTACATTGACACACCCGGTCGATGGAGAAGCATAGAAGCATTCCGATAAAACGTATCCAAGTTTTTGCAGCGGAGAATCGAAATGTTAGATTACGATTATGTATAGATGGTTTTTCTCCATTTTCTCAATTTGGTTCTAAATATTCATCCTGGCCCATTATCGTCACACCGTATAATTTACCTCCATGGATGTGTATGACAACGCAATATATGTTTCTTACTGTTGTCATTCCTGGCCCCAACGATCCGACACAAGGAATCGATGTATATTTACAACCGTTGATTGAGGAGTTAAAAATACTATGGAACGAAGGAGTAGAAACATATGATGTGTCCAAGAAGGAAAATTTTCGTATGTTTGCTTCTTTGCTGTGGACTATAAGTGATTTTCCTGTCTATGCAATGCTTTAAGGATGGAGTACTATCGATCGTCTAGCATGTCCATATTGCATGGATGAAACACGAGCGATTTCTTTTACCTCATGGTAAGAAAAATTCATGGTTTGACTGTCATCGATATTTTCTCCATGTAAATCATCCATTCAAAGGAGACAAGAAAAACTTTTTAGCTAATAGAGTAGAAACCAGACAACAACCGATGATATGGTCAAGCGAAGACATATATGAACTTGCTAGGGACTATCTAAAGATATATAAAACTGGAGAGCAAACAGAAATTGAAGGCAAATCAGTTGTTCATAACTGGTGCAAACAAACTACTTTTGGGGAGTTGCCATATTGGAAACATCTTCTGCATCATCATAATATAGATGTGATGCACAATGAGAAAAATGTATCTGATAATGTTTTTAACACAATTTTGAATGTGAAAGGGAAGACGAAGGATGATTTGAAATCAAGACGTGATATAGAAGAATAATGCAAACGCCCTGAGCTTCATATGTAACCAAATGACAGTAAAAAACCCAAAGCATGTTACGAATTAGATAATAATCAAGTTAAAGCTGTGTTAAAATGGGTGGAAGGGTTAAGATTTCCTGATGGGATATCATCAAATCTTCGTAGATGTGTTGACTTTAAAAATGGTAGATTGAGCGGAATGAAAAGTCATGACTATTACATAATGATGGAAAATTTATTTTCCGTTATGTTCAAAGAACTACTATTGTTAAAAGTTTGGAAGGTAGTAACGGAGTTTAGTATGTTTTACAAAGAGCATTGTTCGACTACTTTAAAAGTGCAACGTTTACGTAAACTTGAAGTGGATATTCCTATATTGCTTTGCAAATTAGAGAAAATATTTCCACTAGATTTTTTAATGTAATGGAATATTTACCTGTGGATGGATGTATCCATTTGAGAAACTCTACAAACAGAAATAAAAATCCCATCACTCATCACGGAGACTCGAAGTCATTTCAGCAGTATCGGCAGGAGTTGGTCAATTTACTAGTTTATGCTATATAATTTTAAATGTATAATAATTGTATGTAAAAATCAACTTCAGGTAGCTGAGGCGTTTGGTTCGTGGGCTATATGGACGTGTTCACTCGTACGCATGTTGTAGAGCATGTAAATTCGGACGGGACTGTTTCATATACATGGCAGGACGATAAATCCATCAAAAGCCATGTAAGCATATTTCATTTTATGCAGTTTTAGTAATTGTTTTGCTTGTTAAACTATAATGAAATAAGATGTGACGTTATTAATTTGTTGATGCTGGAAAAGTTTATGGAGCAGCGCTAGAAACTCCTTGCTGATACGGGTCGAGAACAGCTGACGACTGATGAGGAGGATGCAATTTTTGTGTCCGTTATGGTTCCAGCAGAGCAAGAAAGACGATACGGAATCGACAATCGAGTGGTAAATAATTTATTTTACTGCTAATTTGATATTTAAGTCATAATTCTGTGTTGGAATATAAATTTTATCTTAAAATACTTCAAATATGCTATTTGGACCTTTTCAAAACAATAAACTTGAATTTCATTCATTTTTCCATTATTTAAAAATATATGAACCTTGAAAAATCCTCCATATTGAATTTGAATTCAAACCAACCAAATGACTTTATCACACCAGTAAAGCACAAGAAGACAGAAGATATGAACGTTATGTTACTTACTAGCTTACAGAGATATGCACATACACTTACAGAGATCACACAGCTAAATAAAATATTTATTGCAGGCCAGCAGTCAGAGACAAGGTCGGCGGAATAGAGCTCAGAGCGATCTAGCAGATATTGAAGATTTGCGGGCTAGAGTGGCCCAACGGGAGGAGCAGAACCGCCAACGGGCCATGCAGACCACGCAGTTGCTAGAGTACATGCAGTAGTACGGTGGCTGCTTCCCTTCCTCGGCTGGCTCTGGATCTGGAGGAGATTGATTGATTGCTTGCTTTTTCAGGTATGTTTGTTTAGTTTTGTATTATTTGGTAGACGGTGGAGGTAGTTGTTGATTTTTGTATGATTATGTTTGATACACTTGTTTATGTGGTCATATGATGATGTGGATGTTGATGATTTTGTGTTATGTTGTGTATGTATGACATGGTAGAACACTTGTTGTTGGGATTGTTATGAATGTTGGAATGGTTATGTATATTATGTATTTTATTTTGATGTAATTTGCTGTATTTTTCCGTTTGATGAATTTTGTGTAGTTTGGGTTTTGATATTTGGTTGGAATATTGTATATTAGATTCTGCAGTATTGGTGTAATAGTGTTTGGAAGAGAAATGTGGATGGAAGGCTATATTAGCAGTAGGAATAAAAAAAATACAGCAGATTTCTGACGGCTTCCGACAGCTTCCAGGTAGGCATTTTTCGTCAACTTCCGACAGCCTGTAAGACATTTTTCCGATGATTTCTAACGTCGGAAATTGTATGAAGCCGTCGAAAACCGTCGAAAAAATGTTCGGCGCCCTGTGTCGGAAGCCGTCGGAAACACTGCTCCCCGACGCCTTATTTTTCGATGGCTTTTTCCGACGGCCGCTGACAGTTTTCATCCGTCTGAAATTACTGTTTTCCTTATAGTGAAACCACTGCTTACCTGATGGATACGAAACGCTGCTTACTTGATGGATTTGAATGAACGGATGTTTGGTGGATGCGATTGAGATTCCCTGGATGGATACGAAGGAAAGCGATGCGAAGGAGGCGGAATGATGGATACGAATGAGTTGATTTCCTTGGTTTGCATCGATCATACCTTGAGCATACGAACTTCGATTGACTTGAAATTTGGAAAGTTGGCTTTCATAGCTTTGAATGTCGAGTCATGTTAATTGTAGCTCTATCCGAATTCGGGCCAAATTTACCAGCATCCATAATAAACCTATCTATAACCGTTTTTGGGGTGAATTGTCTCTAATTTCGAGTCAATTCTTTGGTGTCACGGCCTTGCCAAAAGGCGAGATAACAACCGTGTCTTGGGTTTCCAAGAAAGAGACCTGTATTGTCAGAGTTGATTGCATTAGCAGATGCCTGTAAGGAAGTGGACTGGCTTATGAAATTTATTAATAGAAATACCATTATGGAAGAAGCCATCTCCAGCAGTCTTGATTAACGATGATAATCAGGCTTCAATGTACAATGTCTCTAATAAGACATATAACGGGAAGTCTAGACATGTGAGCCTAAGACATCAAATGATAAGATAATTACTTAAATGTGGAATAATAACCGTTGATTACATGGAAACAAAGAAAAACTCTGCTGACCCACTCACAAAGAGTCTTCCGAAGGTAATGGTTTCTATAAAATCAAAGGAAATGGGTATTAATAGACAAAGTTCAGTGGGTATCAACAAGTTAAGAGAATGATTATGGAACACTAAATCAATAATCCAATAATATTTAGTGTTGGATTCTGCAAGAACAAAGGATGGATAATATATTCTTAATAAGTCTAGCTACCTTGAAAAGGTGTATCGCAGAAACACCTTAAGAGACTTAACTATACGAGTATGGAAATCAGGCCGTTTCCTAAGAACGTAAGACCGCTTTCTGACGTGGACTCATGAACCTTGGATTTAAGCACATGGCCATTAATGTGCTAAGCATACAAAACACTCTATACATGGAAATCAGTATGTATGACTGTTCTGGTACTATCACTAGGGGTACTTGGTTCAAGATACGTTCACCATAGACCTTGATAGAACTTTGGATGGTTTATACTAAATGAAGGTTCAAATCCAAAAAATACCTATCATTTATGTATTGGTTTCCACGATAATGAAAAACATGATCTTAGAACTATATTGGCTTAATCCTACTTGGGTATATAGGTGGTCACTTCAGTGATGCAGCCATCCATTTTATTTCTTTTAGTTATTTTTAAAATGGGGGAAATTGTTGGAAAATTTTAAAAATTAGTTATGGGTTTTGTTTTTTGAAGAGAGAAGAAGAGGTAAGAGGAAGGAAGAAGAGGGGATGTATAGTCCCACATCTAGGAAATTAAGAGAACATATTGATTTATATATGGATTTCTCTAAGGAAGGTTGGGCCCTTTGGGCACCCAAAGCTTTGCTTTGATGTGAGGAGGGAAGTCATGCATAACACCACACACGCGTCGTCGTCGCCATCCGACCGACCGGACCGAGTCGGGTACGGGTCTAAAATGACGAATTAATTTTTGTTAACAGGCCGGGTTCAGAATTTGAATTTGAACGGTTAGATTTGTCGGGTCATTTGAATGAAGGGACGAAATCATTTAGTAATAGTTTCAAACTGCTACGAATAGACGCAAATGTTCTTAATGGTTTTGGATTGTTGGAAACGATGCAATGCTTGACAAATGGACACTTCTTCTCTACTATAAATAGCGACGCCCAGGAACCGTCAAGAATAACAATCTCTTTTCTTTGTACCTTCTTTGTTCTTCGGATCTGCGACAACGCTGCCTTTCACCACTGTTTGCGACGCCTGTAAGGTGTTACAAAGGTACAAACGTTGTAGATCAATTCTCTTCTTATTTTTCATTCTATTCTCTACTAAATTGCATCATCGGAGATCAAATTTGAGTGTTCTTGTTCCGATCAAAATCGTACAAGTTTTGAATCCGATTGCGCTGTTTCAAGGCTTCATTGAATCCTGAAGTCGATAGCTCGATAACCCATTTATACATATTGGGTTGAACTATTGTCTAAAAGAATCTAAGCAGTAGATCCTTGAAGTTAGAAAGCAGTTACCATCTTCATCATTCTCGAATCGTCGACACAATTATTTAACAAATATCACATTTTCTTGGTGCTCGCTTGTCTCGAATCTGGAGTTTGCCTTAGTCTAATTCACTTCCTGAAGAGTCATTGCCTTAAAGTCGAAGATGTTTGGTAGCTTGCCACTGTACAGAGAGTAATTGCCATGCGTGGATTCACTTGCATAGTCGTCTGCAACTTTAATGATAATATGGATCTTTTTTAGTGTAATCTGGTTGAATCTGAAGATGTAGTGCCTCTTTTAATGCCAAAACTGATGTTATATTTAATGTCGTAGGGGTACGCTTCAGATTAAGGGTCTGATGTTGCTCTTGCTTGCGTTTTGAGGTTGTCGTAATGTTCTCATCACACTCTCCAAATTCATCAAAGTAAGGCACCACCATTCATTTTCTTCTTCTTGTTCTTCTTTGCAGTAGTGATACTATCTTCACTGTTATTGTAATCAATTAACTAGTCATGAGAATCTTCAAAATGCAAACTGACCTTTTATTTTAACATTTTATAAAATTTTGCTTATTATTGATTATTCTCTCTTCGTTTCTCATGGATAAAGTAGAAAAAACCATGCATAATATGGTGGTATACCCTGGAAGTTAGAAAATTAATCGAACTAAGGTGTAAGTTATTACTCAAAAAACTCCATTTTGAAATTATGTTCGAGTCGACTGATTATAACTATTGCTTTTTTTCTTTGTGAATCCTTCGCTTGTTGATTTTGGAACGGTAGATTTTGTTGTTAATATCAGCATTAGATTATTCAATGATGCTTCTATTCCAATATTTCCATATTCGATATTATTCCAAACTTATAATATTTATTTGATTGATTTGGCCATCTTTTTGTGCATCATTGTAGTTTCTTAGATCGATAAAAGGTTTGGTTTGTTCAAATGGATAATAGCAAAGGAGTTATCAGTTAAGAATGTTGCATGGGTGTATTCGTTGCCATAATGAGATGGATTTGTTGCATGGGAGTTTAATGCTTCCATAGAAGTAGTTGTTTCATTTTCATTGGTATGTGATTGGAATTATGAGTACGATAGGGTCAGGATTTTTGCATTTGGTGTTTTCCGTTGTTTGGGGATTTCGTTAAGAGTGAATGGCTGACACGGAGGTTTTGTTATGAGTGGAAAGTATAGCTCTGTTAGGTTATGAATTTTTATTAACATCTGAGTTGTGGTGCATAGTGTCGACAAGTAGCAATAGGTGATGATTGGGTTCGTCTTGCTAATTTGATTAATATGAAGAAGAAAAAAGTATATTGTAAAACCTGTATAGCAATTAGATCAAGTAAAAGACTTTATTTATTTGCTTACTTATCGTAATAGGAAGTATGCAAGCCTTTTTCCTCAAATTCTTTTACTTATTTTCTAAATTTTGATTATTTCAATTTTCTATTTTGATAAACTATTTTTTTTTAAATTGGTAAAAAAAGGGCCCAAGCCCACAATGTTAATAAACCCGATACAGCAACCGACATAAAACAAGATACAAACCTTAGAAAAATAACGCTAAAGAAAACAGCACCTCCAAAACTCAAAAACAAACAAAGGTAAAAAATGGCGGACAACCGCAAGTTAAGCGATCATAAAATCAATGAAAATTATGCTTCAGGGAGGCTTCCACTCCTTCATAGCTTTAGATTGAATCACATAGACTATGGAACAAGGAAAAATATGGTGGTAATGCGCTATTTTTGTCTTTGTTTCCATGAAGCAAGGCGCTTTACTTTGAGTAATATCTCCAAAATCTAGATATGAGGTTATCTTAGCGATGGTAGCCAAATTAGAGGATTTCGAGAGAGAATCTGAGCTGAATGTACTTGTTGTCCGTAATAAGGCGTAAAGCTTGATTCGCCATTGAAATTGTCTTTGAAATTTTGGGCAAAGCAATAGTGGAATGAGCAGAAGAAGAGCTAGATTCACCTCTAACCCAGATAGATAAGTGGTGGATCTGATTATTTAGCTTGCTTAAGTAAAAAGAATCTCCTAATATTTGTTCGCCGATAGCCAGGAGAAACATGTTATCTTGATCCATATGACTGCAGCTCTTCCTGCAAGTATTAAATATGAAATAATTTAAATAAGCATAAGATACATTATCAAATAAGTTATTATTATTAATAATAGCCTTTCTTACTTCCCTTGCAAGCTTTAAGCTTTGAGCTGTATTCAGGAGGATTGTCTTCAGTGAACTTGTCAGCGCCATTCTATTGAAGCGAAAAAGATAAGTGCTTGCTAAAGCTTTTAGATTTATCTCTAAAATTAGCAGCACTTAGCTTGGTACTTTTGCTAGGAAAGTGTCAATTATTATTTTGCAAAAGCTCTGAGTTGAATGGATGGTAATTCCTATTTAAATCAGGTAAACAAATATTATGGGTAGTAGTAGAATTATTCTCATTTCTAGATATATAACTAACAAAGTTACGGATACTTCCCTTATAGAAATGTTTTTTGGTTTGGATACTGCAGTAGATGCCTTCAACTAAAGCACGAGAACTAGTATGATTTGATAACTTGCTAAAGCAGCTATTGCTATTAAGTTGAAACGAGGACTTAGTGGGAAATTTCCCCCTTTGTAAGTATTCCTCAACTAATTCTTCATAGTTATCAGAATCATCAAGATTATACTTTGATTGTTGTTGTTATGAAATTAGGTTGCCTTTTGAAGAATGATGTTGTATTCAATTTCTATAGCCTTCTATAATTGGATGCTGTCTGTTTCTACTTAATTGTGAAGTCTATTGTTTCTCTCAATAAAGGCCTGCAAATCCGTACCCCTTTGAGTCGACAATATTTCACCTCAGCTCAACTCAAATTGGATGGAAATACGAATCTTTAGGGTAAAAAGAAGAAAGAGATAGAAGAAAAAAAATAGAAACAACAACACAAAATCTCACAATCGCAGCGGAACAAAATATAATATTACAATCATTAGAGTACAACAATCAATACATCAAACTGGACATTTATATAACTTGTCCTTACACGGCGGAATATAAGTCATGTACAGAAATACATCAAGAATCCTCCAGCTCATCTCCTGAGCTCCATAGCATCCAAACATGAATCTGTAATACTCTGTTTGACCCAAGCATTATAATAGAATAACACCCAAGCCAGTCTGGAAAACCAGCGTGAGAAAACACACTCAATTTGAGTTATTAGAATTATCAAAATCCTTTGAAAAACAAAGGTACTTCGTAAGACCGCATCACACATAAACACGGCGGGTTTTTACCTTATGATAACCAAAACAATTTTATAGAAAATCCAGTGATATTATAATAGTGTCTAAACACAAATACTTATTCAAATAGCTGAAATTGTTGCATTAATTAAATTCCAGCATACTAGGCTCTACCAACAAAACCGTAAGCTCGTATTGGAGAATGGATTTCAACGAATGACTGGGCCATTATGGTACCGCCCCTCATAGTGCATCTCTAGAACAATGAACCGAGGACCATGTCGGGATCTCTTGCTAAACAAGACCGGTCTACCCCTAACCTAGATAGACCGAATATGTTATCACCATGAGTGTTCCCACCCTTGCTATCGAGCGCTCCTTCCATGCACAACCATCTCTACTACTAATAAAGAAAATTCGTTGAATTAAATTACTCGACGTCTTTTTGAAATTCCGAAAATGCTCTTTCTTTCCGTTTACAATAATATAAATTGTCCGTATGCGAAGCACGTGCCAATTCTAGCAGTAATAATCATGCTTTCGACCTGTGTTTGGGCCATTTAGAAGAAGACAAATAACAGAGCCTTTGGAAACAATCATAATACAGAGTTAAGCTTATGCAAGTAGATAATAGAAATAGTCAAAATATGAAATCAAAATATATAAACAATATTAATAGGCATGATGAAACAATATGTAATGAATGACAATAGAATAAATAGCACTCACCAAACCATATCGACAAGATGGTTTTATTAGCACAACTAGACAAATTGCAAAGCTACTCATGTCAGGCCGTAGGATCTCTAGTATCCATAAAATAAAGGTTTCCGATGACATCTAGAAAGGTGATAAAATACCCTAATCAGGTGCGACCCACTTAGCCTTGCCGCATCTCCCCTGTTTTATTCATTCCCGATTGATGAGGTTCGAGGCTAAGCGTTACCTTTTCAAGAACAATTTTACTTAGAATGCTCATCGTCTTCCAGTGATGATGTTCTGATAGCATCCGTCCATACAAGTCCTAGGTCTAGACAAACCGAATCACCATCTTCATCATCTTCACGGTATTCATTCGTAACGTTCAAATAGGATCGAAGTGGTTTTTGGATAACTAAATCCAATCCCGGTCTCTTCGAAATGATTAATGAAATTGGCCATTATTGATAGTCGGTTATTTAACTATCAATAAAAAATCCATAAGCAGTCACCAGGCCCAATTTATATTTTCTTTCCAAAAATATCCGTTCAAATATCTTTACACAAGTATATATTCAATTTCCTTTCCATATTACAATATTTGAAAACAATTTCAAATTCTTAAATCCATACAGGATATTTTACCATTTTCAATACTTAGAAATATTTTCCAATTTCCATTTTATAACACTTAGAAAATATTTCTATTTCAAATCATTTCCCACTAAAAGTATTTCTAAAACCTTCCTTCTAATATTTAGGAAAATATTTATACATAAAATCTCCAAAATCATTTTGATTTTTAACTTAGAAATATTTCATAACTTATCCAATAAGTCTTTGGAATTTTAATAAATTTTCCTACTATTTCCAAACCAATTTTACTTATTTAAAATCCCAACCAACTATTTATAACTCCTTTAATTGAATTCAAAATCTTCCCGAAGTTATCGCATCTAGACATCGAAAATTCACTTAAGTCTCTAACATTCCATTTATAAGATTTCTCTTATAAAAATCTCATCCTTTAATAAACCCGTCTACACATTGAGAGAATTTATAAATAAATTTACAATCATTTCAAAACGATATATATATATATGTGTGTGTATGTATGTATATGTATATAGCGAGTATTTTCTTTAAAGAATGGTAGGTTATTTAAAATATGTTTAGTTATTATTTAAAGTATTAAACGCTTTTATAACATCCGTTTGCGCCAAAAATGGTCACAAACACCCAATATCGTGAAAGCACCCGTTTATCAACACAGATCAGTAATAACTAACAGAGAACTCAGATCTAAGAGATAGTAAATGCAGCAAAGTATGAATAACAATGAACAACACAAGATTTATAGTGGTTCGGCGATCGTGCCTACGTCCACTTTGAAGTTGGTGACTTTATTGATATTCTCTTGATGATTTCAATCGATTACAGTGAATTATAACTGATGATAGCTTTCAGATCTGATTACAACAGCAACAATGAAGTATGGAATTGAATCCGGCAGAGTTGGACGTTCAATGGCGAAAGCTCCAAAAGATCCCCTTTTCTGAAGGCTTCAGGGTGCTATTTATAGGCGTTGGAGGCCCAGATCTCGCTCAAACTTCGGGAGACTTTTTCTGGCACGTGAGTGGGCCCACGCGACCGACCCCACCAAGTTTCGACTCGATCTGAGATCGATTTGAAGTGATTTCGAATCCATCAAAAAATGATCCAATCGAGCTGAAACTTGGCAGGAACAATCTTTACCTTGTATGGAAGCTACTGTGAAAATTTGTTGCATTTGGATCAGTAGTTTAGGAGATACGATTGATTCGAGTTGGTGATTTTCGGTTGGCTGTTTGGCTCGAATCGATCACTTCGAATCGATCAACGCGCGTGCCTGAGTGATGACGTGGTGCGCGCTTTAGGGATCGATCCACTTTTATCGCCGAATTGATTGTTTCGTAGCCATGAGTTTCGGCTCGTTCGTATCAATGGCCGTTGCATAGTTTGAATCAATCAACTACGTAAGTCTCGCGTTGTCCTGCATCTGCCTAGTTCGAACCGAGGAGAGGGGGCTTCCTTCGCATCGATGGTAAGTTCGCATTGATACTTGTGATGGATACGAACTGAAGCTCCTCGATGGGTTCAAATGATCATCGATTCGAATGAGGCACTGGCGTGAACGATACGAAATTCATGGATATGAGGACGCAACCCACTGATGGGTACGAAACAGTGCTCTAACGTGGATACGAACGTGCTGATGGATTCGAATGTGATCGATTCGAAGTATATGGAGCCTGATGGATTCGAACTTGTTGAGGTGACGCACATCTGATGGGTTCGAACCGATCGATTCGAAGTGATCAAAATCATGCCTGATCGGTTCGAACTCGATCGACTCGAAGCGTATGCGAACTGATGGATTCGAATAAGGCAATTACTGATGGATTCGAACCCCATCGGTTCGAAATGGACACCTTCTCAACAAGCCGATGGTTTCGAACTGTGTACTTTGGCTAACTTGCATCGATCATATCTCGCTCATACGAACTCCAATTAACCTGAAATTTGAAACACTGGCTTTCATGGTCTTGCTTGTCATGTCTTATCGACTGTGGCCTGATTCGGGTTCGGACAGAATTCATCGATATCCATAGCGAAGTGAAGTGCAACTAATCTCTGAGACGAACTGTCTTCCATTTTTGACCGATCTTTTGGTATCTCGGCTTTGCCAAAAAGCGGGATAACATTTGCCCCCCAAAACATGCCTTGCGGTAGGAAGGTGTGTTTTGTAATGCCTTGAGCTGGTTGTTCATATCCTATCATCAACCTGTAAAGAACTTGATAGTTTCATATGTCCTCAAATGACGATCGTTCGGGATCGAGCTATTTGGGATGAAGCGCGGCCGTTCATGGTCAAGCGCCTAACTTCAAATGACGATCGCTCGCGATCAAGTCATTTGAGGTGAAGTGCGACCGTGCGCGGTCAAGCGTATAAATCCATGCGTCGATCGTTCGAAATCGTACGCCACTTGAGGTGAATTGGGACCGTTCGCGGTCTGCGCCATTCGCGGCAAAGGATGGAATAGGACCGTTCGCGGTCGATGCTGTTCATGGCAAAAGATTGAATGGGACCGTTCGCGGTCAATGTCGTTCGCGGCAATTGAAGAGATGGGACCGTTCACGGTCGGTGCCGTTCGCGGCAAATGGTGATCATTCGCGATCAAGTGCCGTTCAAGGCGAATGGTGACCGTTCGAGGTCGGATTTCATAATAAGTGAATCATGACCGTTCGCGGTCGGTGCCGTTCGAGGCAGAAAGTGATCGTTCGCGATCTACTGTCATATAAGTGAATCGTGACCGTTCGCGGTCGGGTGCCATTCGGGGGGAATTGTGACCGTTCGAGGTCGGGTTGTGACCGTTCGAGGTCGGGTTGTGACCGTTCGAGGTCGGGTGTCGTTCGAGGCGAGGAAGTGTGCCCGAGAGGGTTTGGTGTTATCGATACCAGGTTACGTTCGGGTGAGTTCCTGGATCGTTTGTCAGGGCGGTTTATTGCCATCTCAGAGCATGCCTAAGGACCGTTCGCGACCCTGTACATTTGTAAGTAGCTTAGCCATTTCAGAGTTATCAGAATCAAATATCTATTCAACAGATGAGTTTTAAAACAAAAATGTCCAAACAAACAAAGTCTAAATGTTCAAATCAAAACGAAACAAAAGCAAAGCATGGATGTCAAAGTGTAAGTTTCCACTACGAAACGGTCAATGATCACTCAGAGCATGCCTGGAGATCGTTCGCGACCTCGCACATGTGTAAATGATTTAATTGTGTTAGTGGAAGCTTACGACTTGTTCATCGTTATTTCAATCAATTGATAACCAAACGGTGCCTTGATTCAGGGTCGCCTCTGGCTAATGTGGACGGTGGTCGCTCTGGTTCCGCCGCCGGAGCTCGCCTCTTCACATACTGAAGGAGCATACCGTTCCTGATATGCCCTTCCACCTTGTCCTTCAAATGCCTACAATCATTAGTGTTATGACCGTTTAATTCATGGAATACACAAAACTTATCTGATTTCCTTTCGTCAGAGGTTGGATCCCTTCGCATCGGCCTACGATACGGAACCTGCTCTTTGGTATCCTGATAAATTCATTCCAGGCTCTCATTCAGCTCAGTGTATGTGGTGAATCGCGGCTCCCTCCGTTGCCGCTTTGATCTGTCTCCGTCATTCGCAGTCCTTCTTTTACCTTTATCCTTGTCCGAGTCCTTTTCAAGAGGCTTTTTGTCTTTGAGCGCATAAACTTCTATCCCCTCTCCTTCTTCTCTTTCTGCATTCGCATCCTCTAATCGTAAAAACTTTTCTGCCTCATGATAGAATTCTCCTAGATCCACGAGTGGATCCTTAGTTAATGAATTTTTGAACTTCGTTCCGTCAGCTATTCCGGACACAACCGCCATCATAACCATGGATGGATCTGGTCGATCCACCGAAGCTGCTGCCGCATTGAACCGCGTCAGAAAACTCCTCAACGTCTCCCCAGCCTTCTGTTTTAAAGTTGCCAAAGTCATCACATTCTTGGGTCTTGTAATGTGAACCCTGAATTGCCTCGTAAATCTCTCAGTTAAATCATTCCATGTTCCGATGGATCCATTCTCTAGTTTCCTGAACCATAACGCCGCAATATCCTCCAAGTACAATGGAAAGCACCGGGCCATAACCTCCTATGATGCCCCCAGCACTTCCATATGCCTCATATATTTCGTCAGATGGACCGTGGGGTCCGTTCTCCCGTCATACATGTCCAACGATGGTAACTTGAAATCCGGTGGGTTCCTAGCTTGCCTGATTGCTGGAGTAAAAGGACTCCTATTAACATCCTCCAAATCTTTGTTCACCAAACCGCCTCTCAAAGCTCGCCTAACCATCTCTGCCAACTTGTCGTTGTCTCCAAGATGTAATCTTCGTTCATTACTTTTAACCTGCCCCCCGAGTTCACGAGGGAACTCTGGGATCTGCCCCCTTGACCGAGCGTTCACTCCTCTACTACTCCCAGGTTGCGCAGATGCTCCTCTTTCTCTCTCCGAAATTGGATCAACGTTCTCCATGGGTGCGCCTCCTAATCCAGGTGCTATGCCGGATGGTCTTGCTCCGTTCTGGACTCCATTGGCTTCCCTATTCTGCGCTCCAAGCTGTCCTATCTGTTGAAATAAATTCTGGATCAACTCCTCTTGTTTCTTCATCATTGTCTCCATCTCGTCTCTGGTGATGAAGATCGACGGTTGATTCGCTCCTGAGGAAGCCTCTTGACTTCCTTGTTGTTCACTTCTCTCTGGCCTTGGCCTCCTGCTTGATTGTCTCGTCATAATTTCTCAAATCTGAACTTTCAAACTTTCTGAATCAACTTCTAATTGGTAGGACTCCTGAATTAGCCTTCTCAGTGAAAGCACCAAAATGTTTGCGCCAAAAATGGTCGCAAACACCCAATATCGTGAAAGCACCCGTTTATCAACACGGATCAGTAATAACTAACACAAAACTCAGATCTAAGAGATAGTAAATGCAGCAAAGTATAAATAACAATGAACAACACAAGATTTATAGTGGTTCGTCGATCGTGCCTACGTCCACTTTGAAGTTGGTGACTTTATTGATATTCTCTTGATGATTTCAATCGATTACAGGGAATTACAACTGATGATAGCTTTCAGATCTGATTACAACAGCAACAATGGAGTATGGAATTGAATCCGGCAGAGTTGGACGTTCAATGGCGAAAGCTCCAAAAGATCCCCTTTTCTGAAGGCTTCAGGGTGCTATTTATAGGCGTTGGAGGCCCAGATCTCGCTCAAACTTTGGGAGACTTTTTCTGGCACGTGAGTGGGCCCACGCAACCGACCCCACCAAGTTTCGACTCGATCTGAGATCGATTTGAAGTGATTTCAAATCCATCAAAAAATGATCCAATCGAGCTGAAACTTAGCAGGAACAATCTTTACCTTGTACGGAAGCTACTGTCAAAATTTCGTTACATTTGGATCAGTGGTTTAGGAGATACGATCGATTCGAGTTGGTGATTTTCGGTTGGCTGTTTGGCTCGAATCGATCACTTCGAATCGATGGTTTCGAATCGATCAACGAGCGTGCTTGAGTGATGACGTGGTGCGCGCTTTAGGGATCGATCCACTTTTATCGCCGAATTGACTGTTTCGTAGCCGTGAGTTTCGCCTCGTTCGTATCAATGACCGTTGCATAGTTTGAATCAATCAACTACGTAAGTCTCGCGTTGTCCTGCATCTGCCTAGTTCGAACCGAGGAGAGGGGGCTTCCTTCGCATCGATGGTAAGTTCGCAACGATACTTGTGATGGATACGAACTGAAGCTCCGCGATGGGTTCGAATGATCATCGATTCGAACTAGGCACTGGCGTGAACGATACGAAATTCATGGATACGAGGACGCAACCCACTGATGGGTATGAAACAGTGCTCTAACGTGGATACGAACGTGCTGATGGATTTGAATGTGATCGATTCGAAGTATATGGAGCCTGATGGATTCGAACTTGTTGAGGTGACGCACATCTGATGGGTTCGAACCGATCGATTCGAAGTGATCAAAATCATGCCTGATCGGTTCGAACTCGATCGACTCGAAGCGTATGCGAACCGATGGATTCGAATAGGGCAATTACTGATGGATTCGAACCCTATCGGTTCGAAATGGACACCTTCTCAACAAGCCGATGGTTTCGAACTGTGTACTTTGGCTAACTTGCATCGATCATATCTCGCTCATACGAACTCCGATTAACCTGAAATTTGAAACACTGGCTTTTATGGTCTTGCTTATCATGTCTTATCGATTGTGGCCTGATCCGGGTTCGGACAAAATTCATCGATATCCATAGCGAAGTGAAGTGCAACCAATCTCTGAGACGAACTGTCTTCCATTTTTGACCGATCTTTTGGTATCACGGCTTTGCCAAAAAACGGGATAACAACATCTACAGCTCATTTTTAGGTGAACGAATAAATTTCCAAAGATGAATTTAAAGGTTAAAATTTATTAAATAAATACTTAACACTTGAAAATTTACTTACTGAAGTATTTCAATCTCAAGTAGTTTAAAATTCCATAGTTTTAAAAAAATAAAATTTCCCCTTTTAAACGAACTCACTTCTTAATGTTTAATTTTTTTTTTAAATCTCAATAACCAATTTAATTTATAACTTCCTCTCGATTTCACAACATATCGATTCATTATCGATTTCCTAACCATTCTCATTTGAAAAATAGAATATACTATTTTTCTCACACATGTTTGACCTATTCTCCCAATTTTTTCATCTGGTATCGAATTCCTTTATTAATAAACATCGTTTATAAATCCCATAACCCCTTTGTTTTACCTGTCCATAAAACCAATCTTATATATTACATTCCATTATATAAATTCATTCTTTATAAATTCCCTTAGTCCTCCCAATTTATTTCCAATACTTATTTTAACTCTTTTTATGTCTCCAGAATATGTTTATAAAATCTCTTACATAATTCATTTTTAAAAATCTTCATTTACTAATTCACAATAGTTAAGTATAACCAAACCCAAATATATTTTTTGCTAATTCAATTTCTTTAAATAACTCCAATTCCAATTCCTATATATATATATACATATATATATATATATATATATATATATATATATATATATTATCAAGTTCCCTTCAATTCCGTAAATTTTAAAAATACGTTTATAGTATTTAAATTATCAAAATTTAGGCCAGTGCTACAATAGCATCTAATAATTCCAAATCACTACAATAATCTATAAGAGATTATTCTACACAGACATATATCACTATAAATGAAAAATAACAACAAATTTAAGTCATCCAGTTGGATCTCTCCAACCTTTTTCCCTGCATCCACAGATGTTAAGACAACATAAAGATAATACCAATCCACTTCGAGGGTCACGGTATATGGGGTCATCCGCTATTAATTGGGGCGCATATGGTCCTATCTACTATAGTATGGGGGAATATCACTCCAAATACTAATATATGTACTAATATATATATATATATATATATATATCATTCAATAGATAATAACTTATAAAATCAACCAAGCATCCAATATTTATTTTAACTATTTAAAATTTAATTGGAAACCCAAATGAGTGAGAATTTTCTCACCTTGATTTTTAATTTGCCGAATATCCAGTTTTTAAATTAAATCGATGAACGTTCGATTTGATATAAAATTCCAACTGCCATTGAAAAATCCTAAAACATTTTTTTTGAGAAGCTCTCGTCATCACGATCGTCAATGCACTTGTTATGTTTTGAATTCAATCTCGTATAAATTTAATATGAATTAATAAAATTCTAAATAAATTGAATTCACCCATCATCGCCCAAATCCAAAAATACTTCACTTAAATCACAACCGAGCAAACCATTAGCTTGCTGCCTGCGGCCCTCACTCACGCCTTCACGACACTTCACCATCATTCGTCTACGCGCGTGCCTCCCCATCATCGCCACCCTCTAAAATCGATGTCGTACCCTATCCCCGCTCGCTCCCGCTTCGCTCACACCCGAAACTACATCAGTAAAACCCAGGCCACCATCACCAACCAAAATCCTAATCCCCCTAACTTTGACTAAAACAATCGAACCCCCAATGTCACCTCGACTTCGCACCCATTTGCTCTGCCAACTTCTCTAACGAAGATCGAGGCCACCATCATCTCACGTGAACCCTAACTCCGCCTTCGTTCGTGCATTCCAACGACTCGCGACCCGGTTGTGATTCGCCCCTCCTTTCTTTTTTGTGATACTGTTTGGGTTCGATTTTGAGTGAAGAAGGAGAAGGAAAGGCTCACGATCCTTGCTTTGATTGATTTTTTTGTACAAAGTTAATCGATTCTCGATTCCATTAATTTGAAGTTGAATTGAAGAGTTAATAGGGCTCACATTTATAAAAGGAAAGGAGAAGGTACACGAGATTTGACAAGGAAGGAGACATTGATGTTGGCATGTTTGAATGGGTTGGTCCATAGTGACTTGAGGTGATAAAAACAGGCGATGTGAATATTTTTTTTCAAGTCAATGAATATACATACATATACATACATATATATATTATTTAAAATTTAAATTATCTTGAATTCGTAGTTTAAAATTCCAAACTCCTATCGAGCCATGCCGCTTGGCATTTATAATGTTATACCCCTATTCTGAATGCAATGGAACAAGTCTTGAGGCCTAACTCGATCGTACGGAGAAGATAGCTTTTTGGACCCAATTACTTTATTGAATATCGATATTAATTTCGACACGTTTATATTCAATACGATAACTTCAAACACTATGAAATTTGAAATCCGATAATAATACAATATGATAGATCCAATGGAACTGGTTTTGTTGAATTTCGAGAATGTGCCTCGAAAGGCTATTTATATATGTTAATTTAAACGATATATTTTTGAAATTGAACAAATCACCTTTAGATTCAATCTTAAAACTTTTATTATCCTCACTATTTTAACTATAAATTTTATAAGTCTTTAAATTATTTTTATCGAGTTTAAAACTCAAGATACAATAATTAACCCAATATTCAATTTATTAAATTCAATAGTAAAATTATCAAATAAATTGCTATATTTAAATTCTGAATTTATTTTATAAATTAAAACCAATTTTCATATTCAAAAACCATTTAAAATATTCCAATCAAACGTCTAAAAATCCAGGTCGTTGCACTCTCTTTTTAAATAAAGTAGATAACCGTAGTAAGCACCCAATAGCTTTGTTGAAATCTGTTTTTCCGCCTTTGAAAGTTTTCTAAAATATTGGATGTTGTCTCTAATATTTTGGAGAGCCAAATGTTGATTTAGATTGAGTTTCCTTTTGGCAATGAACCGAATATGTCTAGAGAATTGGCAGTCAAAAAGAGGTGATCTATATTTTCAATTCTATTTTGCAAAGAAGGCAGTTCGTGTTTCCAATGTTTTTGTTCCATTTTCCACATTTTTCTCTGGTTGGTAAACGATTTATTAAGGCAAAGTAAGTGCAGAAAGCCATTTTTGGACAGTTGGCTGAACTCCAAACAGTTTTAAACCAATTTATTTCCATTTCAGCCCCTTTTAAGAAATCCCAAGTGTTTGTGAAAGATAAAATTCCTTTTGAAGATAATTTCCAACTCCAAATGTCTTCTTCTTGACTTAAATCACTTTCAATTTTACAAATTGTGGAGCTAAAAATAGATGCTGTTGGTTGAGATTGAGTGTTCCAAGATGAATTTTGAATGATACTATATACTTTTGCATTGGCTTCTCCGAAATAATAGAAATTGTTTCAACCTAATAAATTGATAAGAGAGTTACCATTGATCCAAGGATCAACCCAAAGGCTTGTGAGATTTCCATCTTTAAATTTCCTCTCTATAAATTTAGCACCTATTTCCCTACAATTTAGAATCTTTTTCCAAGCATATGAGTAGTGATTGTCAATGGGCATGGACCAAAATTTTTTGTTTCTGACATATTTAGCTTTCATCCATTTGGCCCATAATGTTCTTCCTTCAATGAATTTGCAGAAGAGCTCGTACTTGCAGGCTTCATTTATGTCAAAAAAAAATTAATTCCTAATCCACCAGCTTTCTTTGATTTTGTAGTTGCTCTCCAAGAGATCTTTGATTTTGTAGTTGTTTTTTCTTTCTAACAATGAAACCAATTGTAGTAAAAAAACAATAAGGTGCAATTAAATATATTCATTTAAGACAATCATTCCCTGGAAAATTAAAAGTTTATAAAATATTGGTTTACATTCATATTTTATATAGAATTAAATATCTTAACAATCAATTTTTTAATTTGTAATTCATAAAAAAATTACTTACTTTTTTCATCTTATTTTTTTGTCATTAATGATAAATAGGATTGAAAATAATTACATTTGAGTTTAGATTTCATTATTTATTTGTTGTCTAATCATCATTTATTCTCAAATCATTTTTTAAACATAAAGTGGATTTATAAAGTAAATTTTATGATTTAATTTTACCAATCTTCTAGTGGCGTTAGTAAGTGTTTAAGTGGGTATAAATAGGAACACCCATATTCCAAATTATAAAATCGCGACTTGAAGTATAAAAAACTGAAGAGGATGAATCATTCTTGAGGCACTCGGCCATGAACGCAAGCAGGTGTTGTATGATGGTAAGCAATTGAGGTAACATCGGGCATTAAAGAGGATACGACTTGGAAGTATCGCGATGTGGTAGGCGACTTAGGAAGGGGTCACGATCGACCTGGGAAACACACACAGAGGAGGAGGATGGAGAAGGTGGAGACGTGCTGCTCGAGGGAGGCACGACGCAATGGATGGTGCTAAGGAGTTACTGCTCGTGATGGGTTGGAGACAACGAGGACTTCGCTAAGATTTTAATGAGTAAATTTCTGTTTACTCACAACTATATTCTATACTTTCTGATATGCTTTTGGTTGGTTATTGCATTGATGATTTCCATTGAATATGAATTACTTGGTGATGGAACACTTGGTTGATATGGATCGATTGGTTGAAGTGAATGGGTAGTGAATGATATTGATTGAACGAAAGTTATTTGCTTTGGTTGACTTTTGTAGTGTGTGTGAATATTGGTTGAATTCAATGATGGTAATAGTTGAATATAACACTTGAAATATATCGAAAATTGGGTATTAAATTAAAA
This sequence comes from Allium cepa, assembly GCA_030765085.1. NCBI lineage: Eukaryota > Viridiplantae > Streptophyta > Magnoliopsida > Asparagales > Amaryllidaceae > Allium > Allium cepa. The sequence goes on along the minus strand of CM060937.1, from coordinate 185,412,828 downwards.
GATAAAGATTTGAAATAAATAAATTATTTTGAAATTAAATAGCCACTAAAAATATATGGGGTTTTGATAGCTCCAACACAAAGCGTTACTGCATATTCTCCTTCCACCGCTATGCAATGCCGGTTTCCAATGCTACGAAGTAAATAAATAAGTGATACTCAACGCTATGTGCTCAAAAGGCGGGGAACAAAATATTTTTTGCAGGAATAAAAAAGTTGCCTTTTCAATTCATTGCCTCCTTTAGAGAACACTATCTTCTTTCCCTTGTCGCCTATAGAAAATAAAAACTAAATCAATCCCCCAATTGGTTGCCAACAGTCGATTGAATCGCAAAATCCTAACCTATGTCATCAACGGTCGATCAACTTTTGGATTGCCAAACCCTAACCTCTGTCATCGACATTCAATCCCAATCCCTAAATGCAACTGTTGGGCGAATTCTCACCCAGAAGATCTCGAGACCGAGAAGCGTCAGTTTCATCCAGTGTTATCCCATTTTTGGTCAAAGCTGGAATATCAATGTTGTGTGCATTTCCACCACGAACAAACCAAGAAGAAGCAGCCAACAAGCATATATGAGTCTGGACGATTCAAGTATAAAAGTCCATTCGGCCTTATACTCTCATGTTCATTCGGTGACAATAGTCTTTGAGTTCATTCAGTATTAAAAGATGCAAGCGTTATGTTTCATTCGGCAATCCATGCCTAAGGTCATTCGGCCCTCCTAATATACAAGCTCATTCGACATAGCATCCATATCCATCCGGTCCAAGCACCAAGCCACCGAACCAGCTCATGACCGGACCAACACCTACAAGCTACCGGCCCAGACCTCTCCACTTCCATACCGACCCAACTCCATGACTTCACCGTGCCGGGCCAACCTCCTCCAGGAACGACCGAGCCAACGTCACCACCGGACCACATACCCACCGAACCACACCAAGGCCGGATCAACCTCATACCTCACTACCGAATGAACCTCCAACCCACCTACCACCGGTCCACTCCATCACCGGTCCGAGCTCCATGCCGAATGAAGCCTCGCCGAACCAGAACGCTGCCAGGCCAGATTGCTTCAGCCCAGGCCCACCAGCAGCTATATACGTCCAAGACCCCTGCCCCCAACCCCACTCTATAAATAGAGGGGCAGGGGTACAACAATGGCAGACAAGTTTGAGAGCTCAAGCATGGAAGGAACTTTCAAACTACTTTCATATACTTGTACATAAAGCATTGTACTTGTAATCTGAAAGAAAGAAGATAATAACATATAAAGTGGACATAGGCATGTTCTGGCCGAACCACTATAAATCTGTGTGTCTTTTACATTTCAGCCCCTGCTTTTTTCATATTTACATAACTCATCTAAATCATTAAGAATCACATAAAATCAACTAAATCACACGACTTGGAGGTGTTTGCCCATTTTTTGCGCAAACATTTTTGGTGCTTTCACTGAGAACTTCGAACTCGAAGCTAAAGCTTCCCTCATTCAACCTTCTTTCCCAATAGCACCCTTCATCGCCTAGGAAACATGACTTCCAGGCCAAGAAAAGACGCCAACAAGGGAAAGAACGTTGCAACCAGCAGCGCTCCAAATCCAGTGGATCCAGATCAAGAGAACCATCCCACTACAGCAGTAGTGCCGCATGTAGATCAGGCAATTCCAACAGCCCCTGCCGCGGAACAACCGGCAGTAATCACTAGAGCAGACCTAGACAGAGTTGTGGTGGAAGTGACTAACCGCTTCGCATCCCAACAAGAAGCTTTGGTGAACCAACTCATGCCACGCTTGAGGGATGTCGAAGAATCCAACCGCAACACTGAATCATGGGGTGAATCTCAATCTGGAGGATCTCGGAGACAGCAAAGGTCTTCCCTCTTCGAGGAAGCCATCAACAGGAACAACAATAATAGGGGCCGCGCCCGGACCCAGCCCGAACTCCGACTCGAGGAAGCGCTTGGAACCGAACCCAGTGGGGGAGGCGCCAGGCGAGGGTCGGATGTAGCTGAGCCAGTCATGCCACCTAATCATAGAAACCCCGCTGAACGGAGCCGAGCTAGAACCCAGCCCGAAGTTGACCCCATGGAAATGCTCGAAACAGAACCCCACAGGGGAAGATCAAGGCAGGGGGCAACTGTAGCTGGTCCTAGCATGCATCCGAGCAGCCAAAGGCAACCATTGGATAACGTCAGAAGTGATAGACTATACCATCCCTACAGGTCACTTGGACGAGATCGATCCCGCAGGGAAGAACCAAGTTCATTTCTATCCGCTCCAAATTCTGATGAAAGAATGGCACGATTATTCAAAGAATGCGTCCAACGGGAGCAAAGGGACCGAGGAATAGGCGCTAGGGTCACCAGCCCCTTCACCCGCAATATCGAAACTGCCATCACCCCCCGGGAATGGAAAATGCCAACCATGGAACCTTACAAGGGAACTTTCGACCCCATCGTACACTTACAGAGGTACACCCAGCATATGCTCATGAGCTGAGCAACAGAAGGGGTGTTGTGTAAATGCTTTCCGCTATTCCTAGCAGATCTAGCTACCTCCTGGTTCTGCCATCTACCCCAAGGATCTATCAGCTCATGGGAGATGTTGAAAGAAAGGTTCATTAGCCAGTTCCGCATCCATGTAGAACAACCCAAGGATGCTTATTCTCTATCCAATGTCAAACAGAAATCCGGAGAGACACTGCAACAATATCTAACCTGGTTCAACGCCGCAGCGGCCGCAGTCCAAGATGCCGATGAGAAGCTCACCCTAATGGCCCTCTGTAGTGGTGTACACCCAGATACCAAGTTCGCTAGAAGACTAACTAAGGAAAAACCAGCTACTTTACCTGATTTCTTCCATGAAGCTGGAAAGTATATGAGACTTGAAGACGCCGCCACTGAGAGGCAGTCAGGGCAACAAGGTAAGACAACTTCGGACAAGGTTCCCGCTGCAGCTAAGGACACTCGAAGAAATGAATCTAGAGACAATGCTGGGGGCAGGAAGGTTGAAAAACGCCAATATCGACCAGGACCAAGATTTGACTCCTACACTCCTTTGAATGAAACAATCGAAAACATCTTTCTAGCCACTCAGGGCGAACTCGGATACAAGCGCCCCCCGCACAAGAAAGAATCTGATAACGCACTCAAGTCTGGAAAGTTCTGCCGCTTCCACGAATCCCACGGACATGACACCAATGAATGCCACCATCTCCGGGACTTGATCGAAGAACACATCAGAAGAAGAAGGCTGGAACGCTATGTGAAAGGCCAGAACAGGACTCCAACTCCTGCCAATGAGAACTCAAAGCGACCCCTCCCAGAAGTAGGCGGAGGGAATCGCAACACCAGTGGCTCTAGTCAAGAGAAGATAGTGGTCCATACCATCTCGGGAGGACCACACCTGGCCGACAGAAGCTGGGCAGAGATGGAAAGATACGACAAGTCACTTAGAAATGCTGAAGGCTATGTTAACTCCATTATGGAAGAACGCCACCCGAAACGGAAAGAGAGTGACGACATCGTATTCAGTAGGCGTGATTTAGAAGGAAGACAGTATCCACATGTGGATCCCATGGTCATCTCTGCCTGGTTCGGTCCAGCTAAAGTTTTCCGAATTCTAATAGACACAGGAAGCTCCGTAAATATCCTATTCAAGCATGCTTTCGACAAAATGAAGCTGTCAATGAAGGATGTGTCTCCCTGCAACAAACCCCTGCACGGTTTCACTGGAGATGCGAAAATGCCCCTCGGGCAACTTGACCTCTTCGTCGAAATAGGAAGTCATCTCCGCTCCGTTGTGCGAAAACAAACGTTCGTACTAATAGAAAATCACTCGGCCTACAATGCCTTCTTGGGAAGACCAGGCTTATCTAACTTCCAAATTGTCCTAGCCCCGTGGTGCCTAAAGATGAAATTCCCAACAGATAACGAAATAGGAGAAGTTGAAGGAGATCAAGACGCCGCTCGAGATTGCTATGTAACTGAACTTCGTAATAACCGTAGAAAGAATAAAGGGAAAGATGCAGAGACTACTCTCTGCATGAAAAGCTTGGAAGCATAGCAACTAAAGAAAGCCCTCCTCTTCGATACACCGACGATCCTTTCAATGAACTAGACCCCAGGGATAAGGAGGAGGAGGCTACCGCTGAGCCTGCAGAGGCCATGGAATTCGTATCTGTAGACAAACATGATTCAAGTAGACTATTAAAAATAGGATCTTAGCTAAAAACAGAATTGAAGGATCAACTCATTGACTTTCTCCGCCACAACTTAGATGTATTTGCGTGGACACATGCCGATATGACAGGAATCTCCCCAGACATAGCATGCCACATGCTGAACATCGATCCCACCAAGATACCGATAAAGAAGAAAAAGAGAAGCATGGGAGCAGAACGATCAGCAGCCCTCGATGAGGAAGTAAAGAACCTACTTGCTAATGACTTCATACAAGAAGCCATCTACCCAGAATGGATCGCTAACCCGGTACTAGTAAAGAAAGCTAATGGGAAGTGGCGAACATGCATTGATTTCTCCAACTTAAATGACGCTTGCCCGAAAGACTGCTTCCCGTTCCCCCGAATCGATCAACTTGTGGACAGCACTGCCGGGCACGAACTTTTATCTTTTATGGATGCATACTCCGGATACAACCAGATTCCCATGCACGCTCCCGATCAAGACCACACTAGCTTCATCACTGACCAAGGATTATATTGTTACAAAGTCATGCCTTTTGGACTCAAAAATGCCGGAGCTACCTATCAACGCCTCGTCAACAAGATGTTCGCGGAATTAATAGGACGAACTATGGAAGTATATGTGGATGACATGTTGGTAAAGTCCAGGAGAGCCGACAATCATGTAAGCCACCTGGGCGAGATGTTTCAGGTACTTCGCCGATATGAAATGAAGCTGAATCCTCTAAAGTGCTCCTTCGGAGTGTCATCGGGAAAATTCTTAGGATTCATCATCCATGCCAGAGGAATTGAAGCAAACCCTGAACAAATCCGGGCTCTAAAAGAAATAAGGATACCTTCCACTCGAAAAGAAATGCAGAGCCTAAACGGAAAGGTGGCCGCCCTAAGCAGATTCATTTCCAAAGCAACTGACAAGTGCGTCCCTTTCTTCGAAGCTCTCAAGAATGACAAAGGAAAGTTCGAGTGGACCGATGAATGCTTAAAAGCCTTCCTTAACCTGATCGAACACCTTCAGAGACCACCAGTACTCTCAACTCCAAACGAAGGCGAAGAGCTATACCTATACCTCGCTGTATCATCTCATGCTCTAAGCGCTGCCTTGGTAAGAGAAGAGGACCGCACACAACGCCCGGTATACTTTATAAGTAAGAGATTTACAGGGGCAGAAGCCAGATATCCTAAACTTGAGAAATTGGCATATTGTTTATTGATCGCGTCACGAAAACTACGACACTACTTCCAATCTCACTCCATCAGAGTTCTAACCGATCAACCACTAAGACAGGTGCTCCATCGTCCCGACACTTCTGGACGACTCCTCAAATGGTGCATTGAACTAAGTCAGTATGACGTCACCTACCATCCTCGCACCGCTATCAAGGGGCAAGCCATGGCCGATTTCATTGCCGAATTCACTACCAACGAAGGCAAGGATCAATTTGAAATAGCAAAAAACATCAAGTGGAACCTCTTTCTAGATGGAGCATCAACGAACAAGGCTGGGGGGCAGGTATTGTGATAATCACCCCCAGGGGAAGAAAGCTGTACTATGCATTAAGGTTGTAATTCGCGGCCACTAACAACGATGCGGAGTATGAGGCAGTAATAGCGAGATTGGAGCTTGCCTTAGAAATTGGAGTCAATTCTTTATGTCTTCATAGTGATTCTCAACTTATCGTAAACCAAGTACTAGGAGAGTTCCAGACACGAGGAGAACGACTCACAACATATCTAAAGAAAACCAAACTGCTGCTCGATCAATTGGACCATTATCTAATCAAACACATTCCTCGAGAAGATAACCAAGAGGCCGATGAACTAGCAAAGCAAGCTAGTATGAAGAATAGCACCATTTCCGGAGCACTAGCCATCTCAAGGCAGCTAGCCCCAAGTTTCGAACAAGTGAATATGATAACTGCAATCGAAGAAGGAACTTGGATGACTCCTATCCAGAAATATTTTCAGGACGGCAAACTACTGGAAAAACATGATGAAGTCAGAAGAATTTTGAGGAAAGCTCCCCACTACACAATATAAGAAGGCATCCTCTATCGGCGTGGCTTCTCTAGCCCCTTATTCAGATGCGTCGCTGGAAGGGAAGCCAAGGAAATCTTATTCAACGTCCATCAAGGAAGTTGCGGAGATCACACTGGAGGGCAGACTCTGGCGAAAAAGATACTCCGATATGGATATTACTGGCCCACACTAAACAAAGACGCCTTAGACTTCGTCAAGAGATGCGACAGATGTCAGAAATTTGCCAAGATTCCTCGACTACCCACAAATGAGATTACTCAAATGACCAGCCCTTGGCCCTTTGCTGTATGGGGAATTGATTTAATTGGCGAACTGCCAACGTGCAGAGGCGGAGCCAAATATGCTATAGTGGCAGTCGATTATTTCACCAAATGGGTGGAAGCGGAACCCCTAAATAAAATATCTTCAGCAAAAGTTATCAACTTCTTGATCAAAAATATTCTGTGCAGGTACGGAGTACCACTCAAGATCATATCGGACAACGGACTCCAATTTGACAGCGAAGAATTCGCCGACTGGTGCCAAGAGCATGAAATTCATAAAAGCTTCTCATCAGTAGCTTATCCTCAGGCAAACGGACAAGTCGAAGCTGTCAACAAAATCCTCAAAACCCTAATCAAGAAGAAACTTGAAAAGTCAAAAGGCGCTTGGGTGGACGAACTTCCTATGGCACTTTGGGCCTACCGCACATCTTTCAGAACATCAACGGGACATACTCCTTTCTCTTTGGCATACGGATCGGAGGCAATGCTCCCTGTTGAGACTATTGTTCCTTCCCACCATAGGATCCACTACAATCCAGAAGAAAACGAAGAACTCCTCCTTATGTCTTTGGATCTGATTTAGGAAAGGAGAAACGATGCAGCACTCAAAGCAGCAGCTCACAAACAAAAAGTGGCAGCACTATACAACTCCAAAGTCAAGCATCGCATCTTACAAGAAGGAGATCTTGTCCTCAGGAGAATCTTTCCGCGCCCCGGGGCACTGGACCCCATCTGGGACGGACCATATGTAATTCATAAAGATCTCCACAACGGAGCTTATATTTTGTCAACAGTGGACGGAGAGGTGTTCCAGAGGGCATGGAACATCCGACACCTCCGTCGATACTTTTCTTAACTTGTACTGCCCATATGAAGTGAATTAACAAAGAGGATCAGTGGACGTAGGCATTTTCATGCCGAACCACTTTAAAAAATCTTATCTCTTTTTAACTTGTTCCTTTATATCTTGGCTGCTTGTTAAGCTTTATCCTTTTCTGTTGAACAAAATCCTATGGCATCTCCACTCAAAACGCACCAAGGCCTCATCTGGACAAGGCCTAACAGGTACGCTACGATTCTATGCACTCGCCAATGAGACTCTTTTGCTCCACCATCCCTCTGCTGCAGGTTAACTCATTGCTCGCGACTGCCCTCAAAGCCAACTGTAATGAGCCGATTATAAGTCATCATAAAGGCCGACTATAGCCGATGGCAGCTCATTACGGCGTTCGGCTCGCCGGCAACTGTGAACCTACTTTAAGCCCCAACATAAGGTGTGGCCAGCCAGGGGTAGTTCACGGCCAACGGCACCCACGCTAGCCGGCCACGGTAAATCGAATAATACCCACGATTACGGACCATAATGGTTCGGGTAGTTACCGTGCGCGATCTCGGCTCCGATGTGTCTTAAGTGCGGCTGTGGTAAAAAAGAAAACTCCCCGCGGAGGCGTAAGATGGGTGACAAATGTCTCCAAGACCCACAGCTAGGGAAAGTGACTACAAAACCCGTTTGCCACGAACTTAAGCACATCGATGGCCTTCCGTGACTGGAAGTTTTACTTTTCCCATATTTCCATTTCATTTAAATACTTTTCTCCTATCCTGTATAACAAACTCTAAAGTACAGGAAAACAAATAGGGAGCATTCACTCATGAGAATCTAAGCCTGCGTACTGGGTGGCAAGGTACTCAGCTATATCCATGATCAGTTACACAAGACGCTCAAAGCTACCACCTGCAACTAAAACATGAAGGGCGGTACTCACTTCTCTTGTACATAAATATGTAACTATAGTTTATTCATACGTCACACTAACATTGCAAAACATGAAATTATATTTCAAGCAACAGCTTAACATCAAACACAACTAAAATCACAGGCATATGCATACTTCTCACGCACCACGTCAAAATGACAACAACATTTAAACATAACAAAATCAGCTTATGTCATAAAATCGCATAAAGTTATTCTTTGCAAATAATATTATTACAGTCACATCAATGTTTTGGACTAACATAAACAGCGATAAAGGGAAATAAAAAGGTGGCCAAATCCGGACAAGTAACCAGCTGCGTCCACACTTCGCTCTCATCCTACCAACTCCCCCAAGCCTACTTGGCCGCAGGGTCGGAGCTCCCAGCGTGTTGATCAGAAGTTCCACATGTCCAATCCAGAAGAGGAATTCATTAAACAAACGATAAACGATCAAGTTATGGAAACCCAGAAAGAATAGGAAAAGAGAAGAATAACTCACCAGCGTCCGTCGCTTGATCCTCATCCTCCAGTTGCACACCCGCTTCCTCCGCAGCAAGCAACCGCATCCCCTCCTTCACCGCCGCTTGCTCCTCTTTCGAGAACTGAGCAGTGACCACATCTAGACTAAAAGCCACTCCACCTTCCTTACCCGCATTGACCCTGGCCTCCTCTAAAGCCCAAAGATATATCTTGGCCATGACCCGGGGATAGTCATCCATCCAAGACAAGCTGCCTTCCTTCCAAGTGCGGAAGTACATGTCCTGCAGCATCTCGTCTATCATCCCCTCATTCTCCTCAAACTCGCTCACCCGGGCCTCGGAAACCTGCTCGGTATCTCAAGCAGTCAGCCTGGAGAGACCTCCTCATCTCCTCCATCTCCTCCTTTAACTTGACTTGAGCCATCTCCGCGGCCTCAAGCCTCCCAGACAACTCCTCTACCTGCTCGAGATCCGCATTCCGAACCTCATCCACTGTCGCAATGGCCATGTCGATCCGCTCCTTACAGGCGGCCTCCATCTTCCGTAGTTCTGCCCTACTAGCCTTTTCCATGGTCTCTTTCAGCCGCCTGGAGGCTTCCTCGTGCTGAGAAATCTGAACGGCTTGACCGGCAAGCTGTTCGGGCTGATCGACAACCTTTAGCCGCAACCGAATATTAGCACTCCCAATCTCCTCCCCGGCCTTGACCAATTGAGCATGATGTTTTATTAACTTCTTGGTCTCTTCAGCCACCCGATCGATATTAGCTTTGGCTTCGTCTCCCATGGTAACTACCCGAGTGGTAAGCAGATCAAGATCTAGGGACTTGGCCTCATCTAGCACTCGTACCATGGGGTTGCGGGGAAGAAGGTGCTCACCCGTGGCCTCATCAAATGAAATATCCCGAGAGCTTGGATCTAAATCAGGATGACCGGCAAAGGGGTCGCGAGGCACGTCAGGACGCCTTATACGGATAACAGTGGGATTCTTAGAAGGAGGTGGAGGGGGGATAAACTCCGTGCTCTCCTCCGTGGTATCACGAGGAGGCTGAACAGGAAGCTGCGGATCAGGGGAAGGCTCAAATAAGGAACGACTCCTCTTCTTTTTCTGAATGCTCTCTTCAATGACCCCAAGAAGAGGACGGTATCTGACCACATCCCCAGGACGACCAGTAAGAGGCTTCGGCTTATCAGAAGCTCTCATCAACGTGAATTGTTCAAGGCGGTGTCGAACGTTTGACGTTTTAGCCGCCTGGCCTGCCCCTGGAGTAAAAAACAAGTGTTATGAACATACGACGATCCATAATTCAAGAAACATGTTAAGTTAAAAAGAAAGAAAAAGTGAGAATGCACGTCTATTATACAAACCCTGCGGAGGAGTGGGATACTGCAATAAGTCCTGAATCTCATTCCAGGACGGAAGTGAACCATAAAATATTTCTAAGTCCCTATCGTAAATGGAATCGACAGAGGACAAAAGTTCACCTTGCACCGCCGGAGTCACCCTGGCTGAGGAGCCCTTAGGGGATAGATCGGCACCAGCCCCGACCTTGCCAGTCTCCTTCGCCTTCTCCGCTTCCGATTCTCCCTCCGATTCCCCGAAGGCCTGGCGGAGGGCCTCATCCAGTTCAGAGTCTTGCCCAGAAGTTAAGGCACCAGCACCACTACCACCCTGACCATCTTCATCTCCTCCGCCCTCCGACTCTCCTTCCATATCGCCTCCTACGCCCTCTTCCACACCTTCCTCCTCCGGGATGATCGGGCAAGTACTAAGAGAGGGGCCCTCAGACTCCTTAAGCTTCTTGCCTCCCGCGACGGGATGTTGTGCAAAGGGCTTCCTCTTGCCACTCTTCACCGTGGCTCCCTCCTTAGCTTTAGCGGCCTTCTCCTCAGCCGTGTCCCTCTGCTTAACCACGGACTGGTGCGGCTGGATCAAGTTGTACTACAGGAGGGTAGCGTTCCTAATCAGGAACGAAGCCGACCTGTCCCGTGCGGGAATGGCCTTTATTTCAGCAGCCATCCGCGCCAAAGAATCATCTTCCACGACTGCAATGCCACCTGTCGCTAGAAAGAAATAGAAGCATGTCAGAAGAAGCACTACAGTCAGAACATGGAAAATATAAATGAAATTCATCTTACAGCCGGAAGTGAAAAGGCGGAAAGAAACAGAATCGTCCTTAATAAAAAACCATTCTTTCTTGAACATGGTAAACTTTGAATATAAGTCCAAGGCCGTTTTGAAGGGCACGGCCGCTTCTAGACTAATATACGGAGACCCCTTCTTGTAGCCTCTCAGGTTATACAAATATCGAATTTCCCGGTTAGAAGGAGGGCGCCCGTACCTCCTCTGAAAGATAACGAAAAGGCTCACCAGAATGGCATAAGAGTTCGACTGGAACTGGAATGGAGCCACCTTCAAATATGTGGTAAAGCTAACTATCCAGGCATTGATAGGAGGGATAGCACCACACATGCAATGATATTTGCTGTAAGCAAAGTAGCCTTCGGGGGGGTTATACGGCATCACTCCATCTCCCGGCAACAGCATGCGAGCCCTGTCTATCCCGAAGGAACGGGATATAACATCAAGTTGCTCCTCCTTTAGGGAGCTAGGAAAGCAATCGGGAGGGGAGACCAGAATTTCCTGGGGACCGTACCTATCCACTAACGACCTCGGAGCAGGCCCATGTTGCACCGGCCCTGGTTGGGCTGGGGGCACGGAGGAAGATGACTCTCCTCTACCTTTAGACTTCTTTTTATCCGATCGGGTTTCCGCTTTGCGAGACATTTATCTACAGCACAAGAAAAACACGGTATTAGAACAAGAAGTGTAGGAACATAAACAAGCAAGTATCTAAAGCAAGCGTATAAAAGCCTAAGATTTCGCTCAAGATTCAAGTTCCCGAGTCTCATTCGGCATAAGCCCCATCTGGTATTGAAGGTGTGTGTTCATTCGGTGGCCAAGTTTTGCAAGTTTCATTCGGTATATGATTCATTCGGTAGTCCCATTTGGCATTGGAAGTTCATTCGGCTATGCAAACACACATCTTCATTCGGCAGTGAAAAAACCTTTCGTGTTTATTCGGCGAAAGGACATGTACCTGATACGAAGCTGATTCGGTATAGGGTTGATTCGGCTCTCTCTCTGATTCGGCAAAGGTTTGATTCGGTATAGGGTTGGTTCGGCTCTCGTTGGTTCGGTAAGGAATAACTAAGGGGGTGTAGCCCCTATATATAGACGAGGGCAGAGGCACCGGACCAACCAGTTCGACATACCGGACCAAACCAAAACCGAATGAAGCTACCAAACCGACGAAGACCAGAAGCAGGGGGCATGCAAAGCGCCTCGCTCAGATAAGTACCGGACCCTAGGATCTACTGATAAAATAGAGATTCTGAAAACGATGAACAAGTAGTAAATTCTCACTAACATGGGTTAATCATTTACACATGTACGCGACCACGAACGGTCCACAGGCATGCTCTGAATGGCTATTAACCCTATCGTTGTGAGAATCTACACTTTGACATCTTTTTAAAATTCATCGGTTGGATGGATATTTAGCTCTGCTAATTCTGAAATGGCTAAGCTACTTACACATGTACGGGGTCGCGAACGATCCTTAGGCATGCTCTGAGCTAGCGATAAACCATCTTCACAAACGATCCAGGGACCCGCTCGAACGAAAACCTGGCATCAATAATGCTAAGCCCCCTCGGGGCACACCTACTCGCCTCGAACGGCACCCGACCTCGAACGGTCGTCATTTGAAATCACATTAAAACTATATATTCCTTCGCAGGAAACCAACAGGATAGGAACGTCCAGTTCACGGCACTGCCAAACACGCCTTCCTACCACAGGGAAACAAAGCGCGACACATGCAAGCACGTGCCCCACTTTGGGGGGCAAATGTTCGGCGAATTCTCACCCAGAAGATCTCGAGACCGAGAAGCGTCAGTTTCATCCAGTGTTATCCCATTTTTGGTCAAAGCTGGAATAGCAATGTTGTGTGCATTTCCACCACGAACAAACCAAGAAGAAGCAGCCAGCAAGCATATATGAGTCTGGACGATTCAAGTATAAAAGCCCATTCGGCCTTATACTCTCATGTTCATTCGGTGACAGTAGTCTTTGAGTTCATTCAGTATTAAAAGATGCAAGCGTTATGTTTCATTCGGCAATCCATGCCTAAGGTCATTCGGCACTCCTAATATACAAGCTCATTCGACATAGCATCCATATCCATCCGGTCCAAGCACCAAGCCACCGAACCAGCTCACGACCGGACCAACACCTACAAGCTACCGGTCCAGACCTCTCCACTTCCATACCGAACCAACTCCATGACTTCACCGTGCCGGGCCAACCTCCTCCAGGAACGACCGAGCCAACGTCACCACTGGACCACATACCCACCGAACCACACCAAGGCCGGATCAACCTCATACCTCACTACCGAATGAACCTCCAACCCACCTACCATCGGTCCACTCCATCACCGGTCCGAGCTCCATGCCGAATGAAGCCTCGCCGAACCAGAACGCTGCCAGGCTAGATTGCTTCAGCCCAGGCCCACCAGCAGCTATATACGTCCAAGACCCCTGCCCCCAACCTCACTCTATAAATAGAGGGGCAGGGGTATAACAACGGCAGACAAGTTTGAGAGCTCAAGCATGGAAGGAACTTTCAAACTACTTTCATATACTTGTACACCAAGCATTGTACTTGTAATCTGAAAGAAAGAAGATAATAACATATAAAGTGGACGTAGGCACGTTCTGGCCGAACCACTATAAATCTATGTGTCTTTTACATTTCAGCCCCTGCTTTTTTCATATTTACATAACTCATCTAAATCATTAAGAATCACATAAAATCAATTAAATCACACGACTTGGAGGTGTTTGCCCTTTTTTTGCGCAAACAGCAACCACTATTTCAACTACCTAGAAACCAAAAGCAGCGCCTCTCCAATTAGGGATGGCAAAAGAAGTCGCAAATAGGTTAGCGAAAAAGAATCAATTTCGGATATGATAATGATTTTCATAGCTAGTATCTGATTGGGAAACTGTTAGATCAAGGGTTGTTTTGGTTTACTTTTGTTGTCGTTGATAAGGAGACCGCAGATGGAGTGGCTGTCATAAGGATCGATAAAAGCAAGGTATTCCTTTTCTTTTATCCAATAATCTATTTAATTATTTATTTTGAAATCATATATTTGATTTTATGGAGTATTTCTATCTATCATTACACTATATTGTAGTTTTAGGTCTGTTTGTTAAGATTTCAATATACCTTAAGAATGATTATCATGAAACCCTTAATCTGAATTGGTGGCCTATATTGATTTGATTGAGAAAAAATCAGAGGAAAGTAACTAAATTTGCGGAAGTCATACCTGAATTCATAGTTGCTGATTGGAAAAGTAAATTTGATTTTATTTTCCATATTAACACAAGCCCTAGATCTTATATTAGATCTGAATCCATAGTTGCTGCTTTCATAAACTGATCAAGAGAAAGAGATAGATCTAAAAGATGAGAGTTGGATCTGATCTTCCAAACTGACATAAACCCTAGATCTGAATTATTTCCATAGAAAAGGTTAGGAGAATAACTAGAACTTATGTAATTTGGGGACCATAACCTTTTATTTATGATGTTAGCATCTTCTATTTTGGCCCTTTAATATAATAGAATTGCCCCAGTATCTACACATCAATACCATGACAATTATACATGTAAGCCTTTAACTTTAATTCAAAATTTGATCACTTTAATTAGGCTTTACACCAAAATAGCACGACGCATTTTTTTTACGTATGTGGCCGACATATTGAAATTTTTCAACAATCTCCCCTTGGGACATAAATGTAATAACCATATAAATGTGTTTAACTTTATGAGCTCCAAAATTTGCTATTTATGACATCAGGTATTTCTGAAACAATCTTGTCCATAAACTATGCTGGCAAAGGATTAAAGTGGCTTTCGTTACCTTCAGAGTAACTAAACCAATCAATGGTCACTCATACCAACATGATCAAATGACATAGACCAATTATGGATGCATAGCATGGAAATTACATGAGATGTGATCTATGAATGTCTATCTCCAACTGGTCCTACTTTAGTGAGATCAAAACGTTCAATATTTGAACAACCTGGAGTGCAAAAAAAAGTTTATTACTTTATTTCTGATCAAAAAAAAGAACTTGATATGTATCTGTAGCCAATGTATAGAGCAATGTGTCATACGACAGTACCAAATACAAACTCCTCCTAAACTAAAATATTCTTACATAAAAGTTACACCAATTTAGCAAGATTCCCCTGAAAGACCTTGGATGATAATCGTTTTGTAAGCGGATCCGCCATGGTGGAGTTTGTCACGGTATGCTCTATGAATTACAATCTATTTTGCACCCTCCCCTTGCTAGAAAATAATATGTTGTTTATTGTTACAGTATTACTTTAATGGTCTTTCAATTTCTTTATTCAATGTTCCATTTCTTTATGACAAAATTATACAGTTAGTTTCCATCGTTGGATGTTCCATAATGCAAAATAGCAAAGGGGACTATAATTATATATATATGAAAGCTTTCCTTATATAGCATCATCCAAAAAAATAACAACCACAACAAAAAATATTATTGTTATCTGACGTGGATCTTTTATACTTTTGGCATCCAAAATATTCGGACTGTAATGCCTTATGATCTCCAACAATCCGTCTTGAGCATACAATCTGTTAGGCGTATGACCATGCACTACCATTCCAACTCCATGCCAAGCCGAACCACTCACCACCAAACCACCCACCACTGGACAAAGCTACGCTCTCACCACCGGACGAACACACATACCACTCACTACCGAACCACCTGCTGCCGAACCCCCGCTATCGAACCAACCTACTTCCAATACCCAGCCAAACCAACCTCAACCCTCTACAACCGGACCAAGTCCACACCAACTCTCCACCGAACCAAGGCCTTGCCGAACCAACACTGCCAGGCCAGATTGCATCAGCCCAGGCCCACCAGCAGCTATATCCATCCAAGACCCCTGCCCCAGCCTCACTCTATAAATAGAGGGGCAGGGGTACAACAATGGCAGATAAGTTTGAGGGCACAAGCATGGATAGAACTTTCAAACAACTTTCAGATACTTGTAATAAAAGCTTTGTACTTGTAACCTGAAAAGTAAAGGAGAATAACATATAAAGTGGACGTAGGCACATTCTGGCCGAACCACTATAAATCTGCGTGTCTTTAACAGTTTAGTCCATCTATTTTATATATTTCCATAAATCACCCAAATCACTAAGAACGACGAATAATCAACTAAATCATACGACTTGGAGGTGTTTGCCCATCTTTTGTGAAAACGTTTTTGGTGCTTTCACTGAGAACTCGAGCTAGAAGCTTCAACTTCTCCCCCTCAGCCTTCTTCCTAACAGCTTCGCTCATTGCTTGGAAAACATGCCTCCCAGGCAAAAGAAAGATGTTAACAAAGGAAAAAACATCACGACTAGCAGTATTCCGGATCCAGTAATCACAGATCAAGGGAATCGTTCCGTTCCAACAGCAAATGGAAATTAGGCAAATCCGACAGCCCCTGCCACGGAGAAACCAATTACTAGGGCAGATCTGGACAGGGTTGTGGTTGAAGTAACTAACCGCTTCACATCTCAACAAGAAGCCTTGGTGGACCAACTCATGTCACACTTATGGGATGCCGAAGAATCCAACCGCAACACCGAATCATGGGGCGAGTCCTAGTCTGGAGGATCTGGGAGGCGACAAAGATCTTTCTTCTTCGAAGAGGCCAACAACAGAAACAGCAATGGTAGGAGCCGAACCCAGACTCGTCCCGAATTCCGACTCGAGGAAACGCTTGGAACCGAACCCAACGGGGGAGGTGCCAAGCAGGGGTCGGATATGGCTGAGCCTGTCATGCTACCTAACCATGGGAACACCAATGGACGGGGCCGAGCTAGAGTCCAGCCCGAAGTTAGACCCGAGGGAATGCTTAGAACAGAGCACAACAGGAGAAGGTCGAGGCAAGGGCCAACTGCGGCTGACCCCAGCATGCTCCCAGAAGACTGTAGACAGCCACGGGAAAATGTTAGGAGTAATAAACGGTACCATCCCTACAGGTCATCTGGACGGAGTCAATCCCGCAGAGAAGAACCAAACTCATTTCTATCTACTCCAAATTCTGATGAAAGGATGGCGCGATTATTCGGAGAGTGCATCCGACAGGATCAAAGAGATCGAGGGATATGCGCTAGGGTAGCCAGCCCCTTCACCCGCAATATCGAGATTGCCATCACCCCACGAGAATGGAAAATGCCAACAATGGAGCCTTACAAGGGAACCTCTGACCCCGTCGTACGCTTACAGAGATACACACAGCATATGCTCATGAGCGGAGTGACAGAAGGAGTATTGTTTAAATGCTTTCCACTTTTCTTGGCCAATCTAGCTACCTCCTGGTTCTGCCATCTACCACAAGGGTCCATCAGCTCATGGGAAATGTTGAAAGAAAAGTTCATCAGCCAATTCCGCATTCATGTGGAACAACCCAAGGACGCTTATTCCTTATCCAACATCAAACAAAACCCCGGAGAAACAATGTAACAATATCTAACCCGATTCAATGCCGCAGCGGCCGCAGTCCAGCATGCCGATGAGAAACTTATCCTAATGGCCCTCTGCAGTGGTGTGCATTCGAATACCAAATTTGCTAGGAGATTAACGAAAGAAAAACCAGCTACCTTACCCGACTTCTTCCATGAAGCCGGAAAATATATGAGACTTAAAGACGCCGCCACTGAAAGGCAGACAGGGCAACAAGCTAAGGCAGCTCATGATAACACACCCGCAGTAGCAAAGGACGTTCGAAGAAATGACTCCAGAGACAATGCTGGGGGCAAGAAGGGAGAAAAGCGTTTATATAGGCCAGGACCGAGATTTGACTCTTACACTCCTTTGAATGAAACAATCGAAAACATCCTCTTGGCCACCCAAGATGAAGTTAGATACAAGCGCCCCCCCACAAGAAGGAATCAGATAATGCAATTAAGTCTGGAAAGTTCTGCCGCTTCCATGAATCTCATGGGCATGACACCAATGAATGCCGTCATCTCCAGGACTTGATTGAAGAACACATCAGAAGGAAGAGACTGGAGCGCTATGTGAAAGGTCAGAACAGGACTTCAACTCCTGCCAATGAGAACCCAGGGCTACCCCTCCTAGAAGTAGGCGGAGGAAATCGCAACATCAGTGGCTCTAGTCAAGAGAAGATAGTGGTCCATACCATATCAGGAGGACCACACATCGCCGACGGAAGCTAGGCAGAGATGGAAAGATATGGTAAGTCACTCAGAAACAATGAAGGCTACGTTAATTCTATTATGGAAGAACGCCACCCGAAACGAAAAGAGAATGATGGCATCACATTCAGTACGCGTGATCTAGAGGGAAGGTAGTACCCTTACATGGATCCTATGGTCATCTCTGCCTGGTTCGGTCCAGCCAAGGTTTTTCGAATTCTAGTAGACACTAGCAGCTCAGTAAATATCCTATTTAAGCATGCTTTCAACAAAATGAAGCTGTCAATGAAAGATGTGTCTCCCTGCAACAAACCACTACACGGTTTCACGGGGGATACGAAGATGCCCCTCAGGCAACTGGACCTATTTGTCGAAATAGGAAGTCATCCCCGCTCCGTTGTGCGGAAACAAACATTTGTGCTGATAGAAAACCATTCGGCCTACAACGCCTTTTTAGGAAGACCAGTCTTGTCTGACTTCCAAATTGTCTTGGCCCCATGGTGCCTGAAGATGAAATTTCCAACAGACAATGGAATAGGGGAGGTAGAGGGAGATCAAGATGCTGCTCGAGACTGCTATGTAACCGAGCTTCGCAATAACCGCAGAAAAGATAGGGGGAAGAATGCAGAGACTACTCTCTGCACATAAAACCTGGAAGCATACAACTAAAGAAAGCCCCTCCTCTTCGGTATACCAG
This sequence comes from Allium cepa, assembly GCA_030765085.1. Taxonomy (NCBI): domain Eukaryota; kingdom Viridiplantae; phylum Streptophyta; class Magnoliopsida; order Asparagales; family Amaryllidaceae; genus Allium; species Allium cepa. The sequence goes on along the minus strand of CM060937.1, from coordinate 185,394,042 downwards.
TGATCCTTTCAACGAATTAGACCCCAGGAACGGGGAGGAGGAGGCTACCACCGAGCCTGTAGAGGCTATGGAGTTTGTATCTGTAGACAAACACGACTCGAGTAGACTATTGAAAATCGGATCTCAGCTAAAGGCAGAATTGAAGAATCAACTCATTGATTTTCTCCGCCACAACTTGGATGTATTTGCATGGACGCACGCTGACATGACTGGAATCTCCCCAGATGTGGCATGCCACGTACTGAATATCGATCCCACCAAGGTGCCCGTAAAGCAGAAAAAGAGAAGCATGGGGGCAGAACGATCAGCAGCCCTCGAAGAAAAAGTAAAGAACCTACTTGCCAATAACTTCATACGAGAAGCCATCTACCCAGAATGGATCGCCAACCCGGTACTGGTAAAGAAGGCTAATGGGAAGTGGCGAACATGCATCGGCTTCTCCAACTTAAATGACGCTTGCCCGAACGATTGCTTCCCACTCCCCCGAATCGATCAACTCGTGGACAGCACAGCCGGGAACGAACTCTTATCTTTTATGGACGCATACTCAGGATATAACCAAATTCCTATGCACGCCCCCGATCAAGACCACACTAGTTTCATCACTGACCGAGGATTGTACTGCTACAGAGTAATGCCTTTTGGACTTAAAAACGCCGGAGCTACTTATCAACGCCTCGTCAACAAGATGTTTGCGGAACTAATTGGACGAACTATGGAAATTTATGTGGATGACATGCTGGTAAAATCAAGGAATGCCAACGATAATATAAACCACCTGGACGAGATGTTTCAAGTACTTCGCCAATATGGAATGAAGTTGAATCCTCTAAAGTGCTCCTTCGGAGTATCGTCGGGAAAGTTCTTGGGATTCATCGTCCATGCCAGGGGGATTGAAGCAAACCCCGAACAAGTCCGGGCTTTGCAAGATATCATGATACCATCCACTCGAAGAGAGATGCAAAGCCTAAATGGGAAGGTGGCCGCCCTAAGCAGGTTCATCTCTAAAGCAACCAACAAATGTATCCCTTTCTTCGAAGCTCTAAAGAAAGACAAAGGAAAGTTCGAATGGACTGAAGAATGCTCGACAGCCTTCCATAACCTAATCGAACACCTCCAGAGACCACCAGTACTCTCAACTCCAAATGAAGGCGAAGAACTATACCTATACCTTGCTGTATCGTCCCATGCTTTAAGCGCCGCTTTGGTGAGAGAAGACAACTGCGTGCAGCGGCCCGTATACTTTGTAAGCAAGAGATTTATAGGGGCAGAAGCCAGATACCCTAAACTTGAGAAGCTAGCATACTGTTTGCTAACCACGTCACGGAAACTGCGACACTATTTCCAATCTCATTCCATCAGAGTTTTAACCGATCAACCGCTAAGGCAGGTACTCCATCGCTCCGACACTTCTGGGCGACTACTTAAATGGTGCATTGAACTGAGTCAATATGATATCACCTACCGTCATCGCACCGCCATCAAGGGACAAGCCATGGCTGATTTCATTGCCGAATTCACTACCAACGAAGGTAAGGATCAATCTGAAATAACAAAAGATATCAAGTGGAATCTCTTTGTAGATGGAGCATCAAACGAACAAGGCTCAGGGGCAGGTATTGTGATAATCACCCCTAGGGGAAGGAAGCTGCACTATGCCCTAAGGTTGGAATTCGCGGCCACCAACAACGATGCAGAATATGAAGCAGTAATACAGGATTAGAACTTGCCTTAGAAATTGGAGTCAGTTCTTTATGTCTACATAGTGATTCTCAACTTATCGTAAACCAAGTACTAGGAGAGTTTCAAACTCGAAGAGAACGACTCATAGCATATCTAAAGAAGACCAAGCTGTTGCTCGATCAATTGGATCACTATTTAATCATACACATTCCTCGAGAAGAGAATCGAGGGGCCGATGAACTGGCAAAGCAAGCTAGCATGAAGAACAGCACCATTTCCGGAGCAGTAAGCATCTCGAAACAACTAGCCCCAAGTTTCGAACAAGAAGATCTGATAGCTGCAATCGAAGAAGAAACTTGGATGACTCCTATCCGGAAATATTTACAAGATGGCACGCTGCCCGACGGGCGTAACGAAGTTAAGAAAATCTTGAGGAAAGCTTCCCGCTACACAATACAAGAAGGCATCCTCTATCGGCGCGGCTTCTCTAAACCCTTAGTAAGGTGTGTCGCTGGAAGGGAAGCCAAGAAAATCTTATCCAACATCCATCAAGGAAGTTGCGGAGATCACACTGGTGGACAGACTCTGGCAAAGAAGACGCTCCGATATGGATATTACTGGCCCATTTTAAACAAAGACGCCTTAGACTTCGTCAAAAGATGTGACAGATGTCATAAATTTGCTAAGATTTCTTGACTACCGACAAATGAGATTACTCAAATGACCAGCCCTTGGCCCTTTGAAGTATGGGGATTGACTTGATTGGCGAACTGCCGATGGGCCGAGGCGGAGCCAAATATGCTATAGTGGCAGTCGACTATTTCACTAAATGGGTGGAAGCGGAATCTCTAAATAAAATATCTTCAGCAAAAATTATTAACTTCTTGATCAAAAATGTTCTATGCAGGTACGGGGTTCCACTCAAAATCATATCGGACAATGGACTTCAGTTTGACAGTGAGGAGTTCGCCGATTGGTGCCAAGAGCATGGAATTAACAAAAGCTTCTCATCTGTGGCTTATCCCCAGGCAAATGGACAAGTCGAAGCTGTCAACGAAATTCTTAAAACTATAACCAAGAAGAAGCTTGAAAAGTCAAAAGGTGCTTGGGTGGATGAACTTCCTACGGCACTTTGGGCCTACCGCACTTCTTTCAGGACATCAACAGGGCATACTCCTTTCTCTTTGGCATACGGATCGGAGCCATGCTCCCAGTTGAAACTGTAGTGCCATCCCACCGTAGGATCCACTACAACCTAGAAGAGAACGAAGAACTTCTCCATATCTTTGGATCTAATCGAAGAAAGAAGAGATGATGCAGCACTCAAAGCAACAGCTCACAAGCAAAAAGTGGCAGCACAATACAACTCCAAAGTCAAGCACCGCAGCTTACAAGAAGGAGATCTTGTCCTCAAGCGGATCTTTCCGCGCCCTGGAGCGCTAGATCCTATCTGGGACGGACGATATGTAATTCATAAAGATCTCCACAACGGAGCTTATATTTTGTCAACAGTGGATGGATAGGTGTTCCAGAGGGCATGAACCATCCAACACCTTCGTCGATACTTCTCTTAACTTGTACTTCCCATATAAAGTGGATTAACAAAGGGAATCATTGGATGTAGGCATTTTCGTGCCGAACCACTCTAAAAATCTTGTCTCTTTTTAACTTGTTCCTTTATATCTTGGCTTCTTGTTAAGCTTTATCATTTTCTGTTGTACAAAATCCTGTGTAATGGCATTTCCATCCTAGACGCGTCACGGCGCAACCTCACCTGGACAAGACCTAACAGGTACTATACGAATCTATGCCCTCGTCAATGAAACACTTTTTCTCCAGCATCCCTCTGCTGCCGGTTAACTAATTGCTCACGACGGCCCTCAAAGCCAACTGTAATGAGCCGATTATAAGCCACCGAGGAGGCCGAAAATAGCCTAGGCAGCTCATTACGGCGTTCGGCTCGCCGGCAACTGTGAACCGATTATAAGCCCCAACATAAGGTGTGGCCAGCCAGGGGCAGTTCACAGTTGATGATCGGCACCCACGCTAGCCGGCCACGGTAAATCGAATAATACCCACGATTACGGGCCATAGTGGCCCGGGTAGTTACTGTGTGCGATCTCGGCTCCGATGTGTCTTAAGTACGGCTGTGGTAAAAAAGAAAACTCCCCGCGGAGGCGTAAGATGGGTGACAAATGTCTCCGAGACCCACAGCTAGGGAAAGTGACTACAAAACCTGTTTACCACGAACTTAAGCACATCGAAGGCCTTCCGTGATTGGAAGTTTTACTATTTCTTATATTTCCATTTTATTTATAAAAACTCTCCTCCTATCCTCTATAACGATCACTAAAGTACAGGACACAAAATAGGAGACACTCACTAATGGGAATAAGAACTCACAGTTGGATGACAAGTCATTCAGCTGCATTCCATATTCGATTACACAAGGAATTCAAAGCTACCGTCTACAGTAAAAACTTGAAGGGCGGTACTTTCTTCTCTTATACATAAATATGTAACTATAATTTCTACACACATCACACTAACATTGCAATACATGAAATTATATTTTAAGCAAAAACTTAGCGTCAAACACAATTGAATCACTAACACATGCCCAGCTATATTTTGTGCAACACATCAAAATAACAACAGCATTCAAACATGACAAAATCAGCTTATGTTATAAGATTACATGCCAAAAATCAAGTTGTTCGTTACATAATTACAGCCCGAGAAATACATTAATGTTTTAAGACTAACATAGACAGCAACATCAAATAAGCTGAAAAATGTCCAGATCAAGCCAACGAGCTGACTGCATCGGGGCCTCGCTTCTATCCTCCCGTCCCTTCGATGTCTACTTAACCGCCGGATCAGAGCTCCCAGCATTCTGACCAGAGGTAGTTGGCAATTCAGAGGTCCCGCCTGTCCAATTCAGGAGAAGAATTCGTTGAATAAACAATAAGCAACCAAGCTATGAAAAGGCTAAAAGGGAAACTTACCAGCATCCGTTCCTTAATCATCGTCTCCCAACTGCACACCTACCTCCTCGGCAGCAAGCAGCCGCATGCCCTCCTTCACGGCCACTTTCTCCTCCTTAGTGAACTGGGTTGTAACCACATCCATTCTGAAGGCCATACCACCCTCCTTATCCGCATCAGCCTTGGTCTCCTCCAGAGCCCAGAGATAAATCCTGGCCATGATCCGGGGATAATAATCCATCCAGGATAAGTTGCCCTGCTTCCAAGTACGGTAATACATATCCTGGAGCATCTCATCCATCATCCCCTCGTTTTCCTCAAACTCCCTTATTCGGACCTCAGAAGCCAACAGCTTTGCAACGGCAGCATCCCTCTCCGATCGGTATCGCGAGCGGTCAGCCTGAAGGGATTTCCTCATTGCCTCCATATCCTCCTTCAGCTTGGCTTGAGCAAGCTCCGCAGCTTCAAGCTTCCCAGATAAATCCTCTACCCGCTCGAGATCCGCTTTCCGAACCTCGTCTACCGTTGCAATGGCCATATCGATCCGTTCCTTGCAGACGGCCTCCATTTTCCGCAGCTCGGCTCTGCTAGCCTCTTCCATAGTTTTCTTTAGACGTTTGGAGGCAGCCTCGTGCTGAGAGATCTGGATGGCCTGATCGGCGAGTTGCTTGGCCTGGTCGGCAGCCACTAGCCGCAATCTTATGTTGGCACTCCCAATTTCCTCCCCGGCCTTGACCAGTCGGGCGTGATGCCCCATCAACTACCCAGTCTCCTCAGCAACCCGTTCGATATTTTCCTTGGCTTCATCCCCCATAGTTACAATCCGAGTAGTAAGCAAATCTAGATCCAGGGACTTGGCCTCATCAAGCACCCTTACCATAGGACTGCAAGGGAGAAGGTGCTCACCAGTAACCTCATCCAAGGAAATATCATGAGAACCCGGATCCAGATCCGGATGACCCGCAAATGGATTACGAGCCAAGCCGGGACGATCAATATAAGTAACGGTAGGATTCTCTGATGGATGCGGAGAGGGTATGAACTCAGTATCCTCCCCCATGATATCATGAATAGGCTGGGTTGGGGGCTGAGGTCCAGGTGAAGGTTCGAATAAGGAGCGTCTCCTCCTTTTCTTTTGAATATCCTCTTCAATAACTCCAAGAAGAGGACGGTTGCCGACTACGTCCACGGAACGATTGGCCGGAGGCTTTGGTTTAGTGGAAGCTTTAAGGAGTTTGAGTTGTTCGAAGCGGTGCCGAATGTCTGATGTCATGGCCGCCTTACCAGTTCCTGGAATAAAAACCAAGTGTTACAAGCATGCATGGGACTATAATCCAAGAAACATGTGAAGTTAAAAGAGGAGTCAAACATTCACCTTGAACTGCCGGAGTTGCCCTAGCTGAAATGCTCTCAGAAGATGGACCGGCACCAGTCCCGGCCTTATCAGTTTTCTTCGGCTTCTCCAACAAGGCCGATCCTTCCTCCAACCCCTCAAAAGCCTGGCGGAAAGCATCATCGGTCCACTCTTGGATCTCCCCCGCTTTGCCCAGAAGACAAATCCCCGGCGCCATCACCGCTCTGTCCTTCGCCACCATCGCCTTCTCCATCACCTCCGCTCTCCTCCTCGCCTCTTTCCTCCTCTGCATTTTCCTCCTCCGGAACATCTGGACATGTGCTAGGGGAGGGTCCATCGGATTTCTTGAGCTTCTTCCCCCCGACGACTGGAGGTATCGAGAAGGGTTTCCTCTTGCTGCTCTTTTTCGTGGCCCCTCCTTTGGATTTGGCTGCCCTTTCCTCGGCTGTGTCTCTCTGCTTGACCACAGACTGACGTGGTAGAATCAAGTTGTGCTGCTAAAGAGTAGCATTCCTGATCAGGTAAGAAGCTGGCCTCTCCCTTCCAGAAATGGCTTCTATCTCCGCAGCCATCTGAGCCAGTGATCGTTCTCCACGACCGCAAAGCCACCTGTCGCTAGCAAGAAATAAAAACACATAAGAAGAAGCATTGTAGTCAGAACGGAAATTATAAACAAGCTTCAACTTACAGCCGGAGGTGAAGTGACGGATAGAAACAGAGTCATCCTTGACGAAAAACCATTCTTTCTTGAACATGATGAACTTCGAATATAAGTCCAGGACCAGCTTGAAGGACACGGCTGATTCCAAACTAATGTATGGAGACCCCTTCTTATAGCCTCTCAAGTTGTACAAATATCGGATCTCCCGATTGGAAGTGGGACGCCCGTATTTTCTCTTGAAAATGATGAATAGGCTCACCAGGATAGCGTAAGAATTGGGATGAAGCTGGAAAGGGGCCACCTTCAGGTAGGTGATGAAGCTGACTATTCAAGCATTGATCGGGGGAATGGCCCCGCACATGCAATGGTACCTACTATAAGCGAAATATCCTTCAGGAGGGTTGTACGGCATCACTCCTTCCCCCGACAACAGCATACACGCTCTATCAATTCCAAAGGAGCGAGAGATAACATTAAGCTGCTCCTCTTTGAGGGAGCTAGGAAAGCAGTCAAGAGGAGAGTTCAAGAGCTCCTGAGGGCCATATCCATCCACTAGTGATCTCGGTGTGGGCCCATGTCGCCCTGATTTCGGCTGAATTGGAGGCACGGCAGGGGGGCTCTCTTCTGTCCATAGATTTCTTTTTATCTGATCGAGTTTCTACTTTACGAGACATTTATCTGCAAACACAAAAAGTGCGTCGTTAGAACAAGGAGTATGGAAACAAAAACAAACAAGTACATGTAGCCTGGAATCTCATTCGCAATTCAAAACATAAAAGACCGATCAGTAGTTTGAGACTAAAAGCCCATTCGGCCTCGTACTTCTCAAACTCATCCGGTAGTACAAGGCAAAAAGTTCACTCGGTATTCAGAGCCCCCAAGTTCATTCGGTAAAATCAAAGACTTCAAGTTCATTCGGTAAAATCAAAGACTTCAAGTTCATTCGGTGAATCTAAGACTTCAAGTTCATTTGGTAAATCAAATACTTCAAGTTCATTCGGTAAATCAAACACTTCGAGTTTATTCGGTGAATCAAAGACTTCAAGTTCATTCGGTAAATCAAAGACTTTGAGTCCATTCGGTAGTTCAATCATAAAAAATCGTTCGGCAGAAGAAAACTCACCTGGTCCGGCAGTCGAGTTGATTCGGTGGTTGATTGGTTTCGCTATTTCAAGCAATCAAGTTTGGTTCAGTGCTCAATTGATTCGGTTGTCTCAAACGGTGAAGGGTGAACAGAGACACGGAACCCATACTTATAGGCAAACATGGATGATGGAACCAACTACTTCGATACTCGGGACCGAATGAGGATGTCCAAGCCGGATGTCCTAAAACAAAGCACGCCATATGCAAGCATATGCCCCACTTTGGGCGGCAAATGTTGGACGTATGACCATGCACTACCGGTCCAACTCCATGCTAAGCCGAACCACTCACCACCGAACCACCCACCACCGGACCAAGCTACGCTCTCACCATCGGACCAACACACATACCATTCACTACCAAACCACCTGCTGCCGAACCCCCGCTACCGAACCAACCTACTTCCAATACCCAACCGAACCAACCTCAACCCTCTACAACCGGACCAAGTCCATACCAACTCTCCACTGAACCAAGGCCTTGCCGAACCAACACTGCCAGGCCAGATTGCATCAGCCCAGGCCCACCAGCAGCTATATCTTTCCAAGACCCCTGCCCCAGCCTCACTCTATAAATAGAGGGGCAGGGGTAAAATAATGGCAGACAAGTTTGAGAGCGAAAGCACGGATAGAACTTTCAAACAACTTTCATATACTTGTAATAAAGCTTTGAACTTGTAACCTGAAAAGTAAAGGAGAATAACGTATAAAGTGCATGTAGGCACATTCTGGCCGAACCACTATAAATCTGCGTGTCTTTTATAGTTTAGTCCACATCTATTTTATATATTTTCATAAATCACCCAAATCACTAAGAACAACGAATAATCAACTAAATCATACGACTTGGAGGTGTTTTCCCATCTTTTGTGCAAACACAATCCTTTATTCCTTAAAGATATCTCATAACCATTCTGGTTACAAATAATTGATCCACTTTTAATGTCGGTAATATATCTGCTAAATAATACATGCAATATAAAATAATACACGTAATATTATAAGACTCCACACCGCAAATGTATGACGAATCTTTTAGATTTCTTTAGCTTCAAGGATGTTCTTATATTTCTATATAAGACAACATTTGTCTATTTTGGCAAAAGAGAACTGATTTGCAGTTTGCATAGCAAACCACTTTTCAAAGCCTTAACTGCCCAGCCCTTTTGTGATAATCCATATAGCACTCCATGAATGATAAAGGTGTATTTGAATCCCTAATACAAAAGGGTAATCCATACGTGGTTTTCGTAGTTGTTTCATAAATGTCTCCATTGAGTAACACGATTTAATATCCCTCCAATATTTCTTAAAATCATAATCTTTAATAAGTTTCGAAATAATTCTAAAGAGTCATTTAGTAAAACCAAAGAGAAAGTCTCTTTAAAAATAAAACATTGTTTTCCCTTTTTCTGAGTATAGTCTTTTCTGTAATAGCCTTATACCTTTCCACATTACTCACTTGATCCATTTTCGTTTTGAATAACTATTTATAACCAATGATCTTGACACCATAAGGTGGTGGAAAGGATTTCAAACTTTATTATCCTCAAAGATTTAGACTATATATTCATACCTTAAATCCACATTTCAAATTAGTACCTTATATGAATTGATGCAGGTCCAAAGAATTAACTTCACCAATCCAATATTTATCCTTATGGAAAAAATAATATATAGTCATCGGAATAGTATTTCTTCTTTTCAAGTGAATTTCCTTAGTGACCTTGCACTTTCAGGTTGCAGAGTTTTTTTTTTTTTCTGAAACGGTAACTTTAGTTTGAAGAAAAATTAGTTTGACATTATCTTATTATGGTTCTTAATCTACTTCTTGTTAATGAAAGGAAACAAGTCCTATATATTATCCAAAGAAGTAACTATAGTTGAATCAAAGATAATGATTCTCCTTAAAGACAATGGTACATACCTTAAAATTTTGTTTAACATTGTCTTATTATGGTTCCTAATTTACTTCTAGTTAATGAAAGGAAACAAATCCTATACATTATTCGAAGAAGTAACTGTAGTTGAATCGAAGATAATGATTCTCCTTAAAGACAATGATCCGTACTTTATTTCTTTCCTCCCCCCTCCCCCAAACTCAACATCCTCAAAAATAATATCATTTCCCATCTTGTATTATTTCTTGTAGTGTGAGTTTATAAAACTTATAGCTTATAAGTCGCTTAGAATACTAATAAAGTATTTTCTATCTTTAGTGCCTGAATCTACAATTATATAGTGAGCTGAAACAAATAAACATATTAGTCACCGAATCAAAATTTGAGCATTATAAAAGGTATTTAGCATAAGTAGATACATATAATCTATATTTTAAACATTAAGAGCTTCAATTCCAACAATGTTTGAATTTATTCATAAATCAATCTTATTATTTCTAAATGAACAATAATAACCCAATTTTTTCATATAAGAAATTAAAAACCAAAATCTATTTAAATGACATCAAAACAAAAATATCAAATAAATCCAAACAATATTACTGAAATCTCAGTAATATCTTAAAAATATCTAGTAAACTTTACTTTATATAATTGTATAACTTATTAAAGAAACAACTATAAATATAATTATATGTTATTCTTTTCTTCTAGATCCCTAGTGATTTCTTTATCCTTATTTATACCTGAATTCATAGTTGTTGATTGGAAAAGTAATTTGATTTGGTTATATTAACACAAGCCATAGATCTTATATTACATCTGAATCTATAGTTGTTGCTTTCATAAACTGACTAAGAGAAAGAGATAGATCTAAAAGGTGGGAGTTGGATCTGATCTTCCAAATTGACATAAACTCTATATCTGAATTATTTTCATAGAACGGATTATGAGAATAACTAGAGCTTATGTAATTTGATGACCATAACACCTTATTTATAATGTTGGCAGTTTCTAATTTGGCCCTTCAACAAAATAGAATTGCCCCAGTATCTACACATTAATACCATAACAATTATACATGTAAGCTTTTTAACTTTAATTCATAATTTGATCAGTTTAATTAGGCTTTACACCAAAATAGCATGACACATTTATTTTACATATGTGGACCACATATTGAAATTTTTCAACATGTTTGATTGCAAGAAATTTGTTACTTATTTCGTTTCAGCTTTCATTCAACACATAACTTGCACTCATAATATGAACAGATATTAGTTTCATTTTATAACATGATAATCCTCAGCGATATAAGATCACAGGCTACACAATCTATGTGAATATGCACAAAGCACGTGCTAAGAGCAAAACATCAAATTTTACGAGCAAAAGCTTTAGAAGGAGGAAATTTTGATTTTAGTTGGATTAGTTCTAGTAAATTGTTTCTGTCAAAATGTGTGGATGAGAGAAAAAATAGGAGCCCAGAATTCCATATTTTTTGCCTGATTTTGTGTCTCATTCCTAATTTACTGATAATGGCATTCCTAAGTTTTTGATAATGGAACATCCCGTCTTCTTTCATTCCTTTTGCTTCTATGTAATCAATCTTCTTTAAATAGAAAAGACAACCCAGGCTTACAAGATCTTCACTTGCATACACTTAGCCTTTCACTCTGTCTTTGTCATGTTTTACTTTTTTTTCTTTTTACCCCCTTGAGTTTTCATATTTATTATATAACTTTCAAAATCAAATTGATAAAACAAGCATTTCCAGTATTTAAAATGGTAGGAACATGTCATATTAACTGATAAATTTTTGGTTATATATAGATGTGTATATAAGGTTATTTACATCATAGTAAAAACTAAGATTTATAAAGGGCTTGCTGGAAAAGAACAAAATGCATGAGCTTGTAATATTCTTTTTGCTATTGTTAACTTAATGATGAAAAAGTTTCAATCTAATTTGTTTATCATAACCAAGAATCTTCAAAGCTAGAGGCATCTTGTAATTCCATATGCACAAACAATCGATGCTTATAAGCAGTTGACGATTAGTACATAATATAACTCCTGACCAGATTGATAAGCTAATGACTAAGAGTGGAAGTAGTTTAGTCTACTTTCCCATTTGACATACAAAGTCAAGTTTTGATGTTTTTTAGTTTGTTGTTACTTATTTTAGTCATTAAGATATATTTCTAACAATACTGACATGCACATAGCCTCCTCTTTTTTCCTACTTCAATTGCAATACGTGATGGAAATACTCTAAAATCATTAGTTTTTCACGATGCTCCCCCACATCACAATTGAATATTGGATTGGCTGTGTATCGGACAATGAATTCAATATCTAATTTATTTGTTAGCATACAAACTTATAACCAGATATGCATACCATTGTTTCAAAATGATTGTAAAAATTATTGTTCAACCTACCAATTTCTATTGATGCTAGGGATGAACCTTACTTATTCTAAGTTGTTTACATTTTAATTTTACGGTTTTTTGGGTTCAATTTAGAATTATGATTAGCTTTTACCAAAAGGTTTTTTTTTGGATTGTTATACATTAGTTTCAAGTTGAATTTTTTTGGGTAAATATGAGATTACTCATGTATTTAGAAAACTATTCCTGGTTTTCTTAACACATTCAACCAAAATCTTTATAGTATGATTGAAAATTTCAAGCGTTTTTATGCATTTGTAATGGATATTCAATCGATTTAGTACATAGGTTGATTACCCTGCTAAATTACCAACATTCGGTCCTTTTGTAAGAACCGATCCAATCTAAATATTTTTTCCAATTTTGATTCACTTCTACCGCCACCTATTAAATTTTGGTGATACAAAATCACAAATAGAAGAAAACAAATACGCAAAAAGGAAGTAATCAGGTGTGTTTATTATGGAAATGCATAAATTATTGGATTACATTTCCATTAGATGGCAAGGAAATAAATGCATGCTCACATTATGTAATAATATATATGCAAAAGGATATGCATATTATTTCTTTCTTAGTAGTCACATTGCTTTGGGATTATTTTCTTCCAATTTTGCTAATTAAAGGAATGAGTGAATTACTTGTTATGTTTGTACTATTTGTTACCATTGTAAATTGCTTACATTAACTTCTTACCATATCTTGATAATTTAATCAACGACTCTTATGAATTTGCACTGGCTATATATATTAAGGGTAGACTTCATTGTAAACTCATCCTAGCATTCAGCCAGCGATCCCCAAAATAGAGTGTCTTTTCTTGTTTACCCTAATTTAGGGCTTTGGTATGTAAACACTTATCTTGTAATCTATTGTAACTTTCTCATGTGTAATAAAATCTCTCTTCTTTGGACTGGCCGTACACTATCTTGATGATAGTGGAACCAGTATAAATATTGTGTGTCTCATTTTCTTCTCAATAGTTACACAATACCAAAAATGCTCATTTGTAACACTTTTTTGTTTTTGATTCGTCACGGTTAAAACTGTAACAAGCTACTAACGGTTATTTCCGTTAGAAACAAATTCCAATGGTTATTACCATCAAGAATTACGGTACTTTTGTGAATAGACTAAACTAAAGTGGATAAAATGGTAATTTATCTTTTATTTTTGCTGGTCTCACTAACGCTTCAATGTTTCGCCTTTTCGTTGTTCCTCTTTCGCATTTTAGGGTTACCGCCTCATCAACACTCTGCCGCCGCCACGTATGGGCGATGCTCAACCTCCGCCTCATACTGGTGACGCTCAACCTCCACCTCGTATTGGCGACGCTCTGCCTCGTATTAGCGAGCCTCGTATTGGCGATGCTACGCCTCGATTTCAAATTGGAAACACTCTGCCTGTCAATGCTCCGCCGCATTTAGGTATTTTTCTTTGTTTTATTATCTTATATTGTGCTTGGGTTTTCATAATTTCTATTTGAATTTCGATTCACGTGGTGTTGTTTATTTATTTCGTTCAGCTCTCAAATTGAACTTTTGTTGTCAAATTACTCTCAGTCATGGTGTGATATAAGTGTTATTCATGTATTCCTGTTGAAATCCAGCTAAAGACATTGATTTGGATACTTTAAAGGCTGTAAATGAGTTAGAGAATGAAGTTGAACTATATCCTCTGTTGAAATTTCTGATTTGATAGCGAAAACCAAATTTTCTAGTTTTCGCCGAAACATATCACTATATCTATATTTAAACTAAGATGACATTAACCATTGAAGAATGTGTGTGCAAGTTCATGTAAGGTGTGGTTATATTAAAATAAATACTAGGATTATACTTTGGGGTTGGTAACAATTTATGTGAATAAGTTTTGGTTTATTGATGTGAACCAAAGTGAAACTTTGCTTTTAAGTCATAGTACCTTAATTTTTGATACACTGACGGCAGCGTACCTATTTTTCTCTGGTTAAGTTTTATATACTACATAAATTACTGTATATAGGTGTAGAATTGTAAACATGCCGTTGGTATAATGTAACAGTTCCTTTTCCTTTTCTGTCATGGTTGATATAGCCAGGACTGTCCGCTTCTACATATCAATGTCTTCTTCTGGATGGTTCATTTCATAAATTTCATATTTTGTTCTCCTAGTAGCATAAATTTTCATATTTGATCATTACAGACAGCTAGATAAATAAATGAAAAACTTCTTTCACTGATCATCTTAACTTTTGATTATTCATAAAGCTGTGAAGGACTAATCATCAAAACACTCACCAAAGATACTACATATGAACCTGTTAAGCGCTCAAACAATTGGCTGAAATTGAAGAAAGATTACATGGATAGGTGAGGATGGTGATTATTTTTTTACAGTTTTTACTAATAATACTGCTGCTTTCAGTGTGTAACTTGAAAATGCTAAGTCGATTATATGCTTATCTTTATGATAGTTTTAACATGAAATATAACCGACCACACAAGCTTCCCCCATGACGTCTTAGGGTTACTTCTGTTGGCATGCCTTCCCATGGAACTTATATTACAAGAGTCTATTCCCCTGGATTGACCCACTGGACACAGTATATATTTATTTCCCTTGTCGTAATTCAAACTGCTTCTTTTGGAATTTGATTTATGCGCGCGCGTCTGTATATATACACACACACACATACACACACACACACATACATAGATACATATGTATATATGTATGTGTGTGTATGTATATATGTATATGTGTGTGTGTTTGACACAAACACACACTCCTTTTTTCAAGAGGATCCCATTTAGTTTGACACATGTTGGGTGTGCTTAAATTGTAAAATATTTGAAATATTGAATGGTGGATTTTGTCTTGTGCTACCCGCTGTGCTTGTGATAACATGTTTAATTTATCAGTTGCGCGACATATACTTTCAGAAGTTGTCTATTATCATGTTTCCCCTTGCAAATCTTTGATAAATTAATGATACTTTGTAGCGTTGGAGACTCCTTGGATTTAGTTCATACTGTAGCTTTTCATGGTCGTGGAAAACATAAAGGTAAAAATTATAATGTGAATTCAAACTATTAGATATCTTTTTAGCTCTGAAATTCAATCCGTTTTATACATTTATTCGTTGATTTGTGCCTTTCTACAGGGGTTTATGGCTCATTTCTCCTTGCATGTTATGATGAGCATAATGAAGAATACCAGAGTATCTGTAATATAGTTACACTATTCGGGTTATGATAAGTAAAATTCACTTTTTCAGTTTTCTTTTATTTGGTACTCTTGATGTGTCACGGCCCGTCTTCCACTAACCAGAAAGACGTATCATGAATTAAGAAAGAAAGAGATAGAAAGAGAAAGAAAGAGAAGAAAGAAGAAACAACAACAGAATCTCAACAGCGGAACGAATAAATTATATTAATAACAAAAGTATTACATAGATATACAACAACTATCAGAGTTACACAAATAATACAACACATACTAGACATTTATAAACACATGTCTAGTTATTACAACACAATACAAAACCACTCAAACAAACGACTCAGAGATACCAACACAGCGGAATACTAGATAACTATAACACAGAAGCCTCCTGCTCCATTTGCTCCTCCATAATTCGTCAAAGCTAACCTGAATCCCTTGGCTACCCGTAAAAATTTGAGTACCCAAGAGTTTAAGAAAAACATAAATAAACTCCGGGTCAGACATGGGTCTGGGTAAGTAACAGGTTAAAGTTGCTTAACTTTTGAAAACCCTTTAAAAAAGAAAGGTATCACGTAAGACTTCCCACACATAAACATGGAAAAGTTTTTACCTTACGCTAACCAAAACATTTGATAGGAAATCCGTTGATATTATAGTAGTGTCTAGGGTTTTCAAATAAAATACATAAATAGCAGGAATGCTTACATCTCACGATCCAACATAGTTGGACACATCTAATACGTATGGCACTTATTGGATTTTGGATTCCATACAATGGCAGGGCTACTGGGGTACCGCCCATCACAGTACGTGGCTTAGACCACCGTACCGAGGAGTACGTCCGCTCCCCTGCAACACAAGGCCGGAACCGTCCCTTACTGGACAGTCCCGAACAAGACAACCCAGGCAGTTGTCGCGAATCAACCGCCCCACACAGCCGAATAAAAAGGGACTTCTAGATAGGGTAAAATCTCGTCCTACTTGGGCATGACCCACTTAGCCTTGCTGCACCTCCCCTGTTTTAGCCATTCCCGGTTGATGAGGCTTCAGGCTACGACTACTTTAGAGAACACATCTCTTAGAATGCTCATCGTCTACCCGACGATGTTCTGAAAGCATTCAATCCATACAAGTTCGTTCCGTGTTCAAACGAAACCGAAGGCATTATCTCGTTACACTCATTTTGAAATCACCCTAAAAGTTAATGACGATAACCCTTGCACTCTGAATCTTCATCTTCACTTGAGATTCACGACCTATCGTTAATTTGGATTGATGTGGTTTACGGATATCCAAATATGGAAACCCGATCCCGGTCTCATCGAAATCCAAAATGCCATCTTTTAGGCCCAAGTTGTTTTAAGTTTAAACAATTCAATTTAATCATCTATATACACACAGATAGATAATTCACATCATCACAATAGATAATCATCACCACAGATAATCCATATTATCATTATCAGAAGATAATCCAATCATCGTCACAATGCAACAAATGCATCCATATCACACATCATTACTAATCTCATATCTGAGATTCAAACCTTTCAAGGAAATCTATATCATCCATATATAAACAAGGATTTAATAATCACACCATATATAATTAATTTAAAATGAATTAAATTATTACATCATCTCTAATTAATTTAAAGTAAATTAAATTAATTACCTTAATCTATAAATCCTACTTATGTAACCATTGATTACAAACCAATCAACTAATTAATTAACCACTAATTAATTCCTTGATTTATTACCCTTGATTAATCATTCCTTAATTACATTCAAGTAATTAATTTCACAAATTAATTATTCTTAATCAAATACAGTAATTAACCTTAATTACTTCATTAATTAATTAATTATAATTAATTACATTAATCCTTAATTAATTACGTTAATTAATTACTTTAATCACTTATCGTTGATTAATAATCTCAATTAATTAATTTTTAATCACATCATTAGTTATATTAATGATTCCCAATTACATTTAAATTAATTAACTTCATTAAGTAATTAATCTTAATTATTAATCACTTTGATTAATTAACTTCAATAATTAACTATTCTTAATTACTTCATTGAGTAAATTAATTACCCCTAAATTAATTATATTTAAATAATTAATTAATTATTAATCATCCTTGATCAATTTTATTAGTAATTAGTTACCCTTAATTAATTACATTCTTAATTATTTTCCCAAAGACTTAATCAATTAATTTCTCAAATTAATTACACCAAGTAATTAATTATTAATTACTTTCACAAAGTAATTATCTTCCATAATTACACAAGTAATTAACCCAAACTCTTCCATACTTCAATAAGTTACATTCAGTATTTACTCAACTTAATTACTTCTCTAAGTAATTATCAGTCATTAATCTCTTATCAACCCATCAAATGATCATTCTAAATTAATTAAACTTAATTAATTAATTTAATCTAATCAAATAAATTAATTAATTACAATGAGTAATTAATAACTTTAATTGCTTCATAAAGTAATCATACTTAACCAAATTCCATAATGATTATTAAATTTAATTAAACTAATTAATTATCAAAATTAATCACATTAATTAATTAATAAATAATTCCAAGTTAATGACCCTCATTAACTTATCAAAAATTTCATTAATTACCTTACTTAAGTAATTAGCTTAAATTAATCATTATTAACCACAAATTTATTAATCTTTCATAATCATTTAATTAATCGCTAATTGTTTAATTAATTAACTTAATTAATCTTATCCTCTTGATAAATTAATTTTTAAATCATTAATTAAAACCTTAACTTATTTAATTAATGATCTTATTCCCAAATTAATTAATCTTAATTAATCAACTTCAACCTTAACTCAAAATCATTACTTAATTAATTAAATTAATTAATTAATTATCCATCTAATTACCTTATTAATTTAATAAACCAAAATCATTAAATCTTTGATTTATTATAAATAAACATTTCTTATTAATAATTTCATTATCATTAACACAGCAATATTCAAAACAACTTATTTTAAAATTTGTTTCCAAATTACATTTTAAATTTAAATTTAAAATGTGAACCAAACTTAACTTTAACAAAGTGTTAAAAACATTTTAAAAACCTTTTTAAAACTTCTACTAAATAATTCCTTATTTTATAAAGAAGTTCAAAGGAATTTAAATCCAAATCCATTTAAAATACAAATCATATTTAAAATATAGTTCAACATCCTATGCTGTTTAAACATTTATAATTTTTAAATCTTCCTTTATTTTCAAACATGATTCAAATTGGATCTTAATTCCAGATTTAAAACTTATGTTTAAATCTCTACTTTAATTCAATTATTAAAACCCTCTTATAGTTGTTTAAACATTTTAATTTATAAAGTTTAAATTAGATTTTCAAACTTAGATTCAAACTCAGTTTGAAAACCATACTTTAAATTTAAGTTTTAAATCTTGCTTCAGATTTTAAACAAATTTTGAATTCGAAAAATATACAGGTTTCGAAGAAACCTGTATATAGAAAAATTCCTGAGCTTCCCTTGTTTTACTTCGAGTAAATCCCTGAACTACTTCGAGTAAAAACTTGAATTACTCGAGTACGACCCGAGTACAAAACTTCTGCAAAAACCAAGCATCCACCTGACACCATTCTTCACTATGCATATGCACGGTGGTCTTGGCCACCACTGGCCACCACCAAGGCAACAAAGAAGTCGATGATTGCACCCAGATCCATCCACGATCATCAGATTCTCACAAGCATCACGAAATCAATTTGAGTTTCCCCAATTCAAAACCTGTAAAATACTGGAACACTATCACCTCAAAATTCCAAAACCTGGAAAACCTCCATTCCCTCTTTTCCGGCCATCGGAGGCTATGGGACTCCGACCATCTCTCCTTCAATACCCTAGCATCCATCTTCCCAAAAATAGAAGCACTCAGTCCCCTGTAGCCTTCATGCTAATCAAAACATTTCACTTCCCAGAAACTAGGTTTAGGAATCAAATCCTACAAACACCATCACCACGGTGAACTTAAACCACAACCACCATTTTTCTCATCATCACTGACCACCCATCCATCGCCAGAAGGAAGCCTGACCTTCCAAACACTCGGGATCATCAGAATTTTCCAAAAGCCCCAAAAACAGTGCAACTCCGACATGCACTTCAATTAAATTTTAAAAATTAAGATTTAGATCTTAAAAATCCTATTTTTGAATCAGTATTCAATTTATAATTTTAAATAAAAGAATTACAGTGTTTGAATTTTTACTAAAAACTTAAACTTCTCTGTTGTTTTTGTTTCCAGAGCAAAATACAATTTATTTTAACTTAAATAAAATTTTTAAAGCTTCTTTAAGATCAAACAAACAAATATTATTTGGATCTTAAATCCTAACATAAACTTGTTTTAAGAGAAAATGGATTTTTATTAAAATCTTTACTTATGAAACTAGATACAGGAAAGAGCAGATACACAACACATAATATCTGTCCACATTCAATCATCCATATATGTTTACAGCAATGCATCTAAAACTATTCACACAAGCATACTAATAAACATGCAATCAAATATTCATACACTAAACGTACTTATTCCAGTCATAAATCTAGCAACAGATTATACTGAAGTTTTAAATAAGAAGTGTTACTCACCTGATATTTTAGCATGAAACAGAGCACAAGATTGAAGTTGCTTTTACTCCTTTGATTTTAAAATGAGTTGCAGATTTTTACTTGAAGTTGTTTTGCATGCTAATAAAACTTTGTTGAAGACATATGACTTGATTAAAAACTTGCATGCAGTCCATTTGAAACTTGAACTAGCTTCAGATTTAAACTTGCAGTTGCATGCTAATGAAATTTTGTTGAAGACAAACCCAGACTCCTTCTTATATTCCCAGGTTGAAAGATGTATGTAGACATATGCTTGATTCCCAAATTTAAAGAAATGCAGAGGCTTTTCATTTTGCTTTTGAAAGGAATTACAGGTTTAAAGAATGCAGGCTTTTCATTTTTATTTTTAAGGAAGAGTTTCAGATTGGATTTTGAAAATGAATTATAAGATATTGATTTGGTTTTTGAGAGTTTGGAAACAAATTGTTTCAGCTGAAAAAATTTCTTAACTTCGAGAAAAAAAATTCAAGATTAGAAAAGAAAGGGCTTGAAGAAAACAGGCTTTTATAAGTGAAATTGATTTATTTAAAAATTAAAGAAAAATTAAAAAATAAAAGACCCTTGTAAAAAAAACTAACACTTGTTACATTCGTCTCTTAACTTAAGTACACTTGTCATTATACCACTTCTTATAATCACATGTGTCTTGTTAGTAATTTTATTTATTTTTATTTATTTTAAAAGAATCCTCTTTCTTTATTTATTAAATACATATATAAATTATTTTCATAAATAAATGTATATGTGCCTTCCTTTTTAAATAAAATGAAATAAAACAATTTATATAAAAATGAAAGCTTACTTACAAGATTTAGATATGTTTATTCATTTGAATTTCAAAATTAATTCAAATTCAAATGCTAATACTCCTTAAATTTAAAAACCCAATTTAAGCTAATTTATATTAACATATTTAATTTTAACAATAATAACATTGTCTTTTAAACCTATCTATATTAATACGTTTATTACTATTTGAAAATAACATATTTATTAATATAAATAATTTATAAAAGAAATTATAAATTACATATCTTATTTATCTTAATTAAATGCATTAATGTTTAATATATAAATGGTATTTTAAATTTTCATATATAATTCCAAATTATATTTATTAAGCTATATTTAAAAAGAAAAGAAAATAAACCTTTGTTTATCTTATTAAAATTTAAACTATGCTTAAAATATATTTAAACAATTTAAAACAATTTCTTTAAGTATCCTAAAACCAAATAGTTATTTATTAAATAGTTTTGAATAGTTATTTATTAAATAAAATGATAATTTCCAAATTATCAAAATGAATTATTAGAATTTAAAACAAGATTTTATTTGTTTATTAAACCTCAAATCACAACTTATCTATCTACAATATATATATATATATATATACATTATAAATAGAAAGCAATTATTAGCTTTTAAAAGATAAAATTCACCAATTAAACATTCATTTAATTAGATCATTAAATAAAATCAAATTTTATTAATAGAATTTATCTAATCAATTTAATTTTAAATACAGATTATTAAATTGATATTGCTAAAATTTCCGGGATATCACATTCCTTCCCCCTTAAAAGAATTTCGTCCCCGAATTTTAAAAGCAAAGATAATTTAATAATCCCATTAGAGATTTTAAATTTAAACACAAGCATATATCAATCATATGCTAACAACCAAAGCAATCAATTTATCTAATCAAACAAATTTAATTATCCAGACAAAATTCTGGATAAAATTTCATCGAGTTTCCCCAAGTGTGTGTGTGTGTGTGTGTATATATATATATATATATACATACTCGCTCTACAGAATCCAAACAATCTAAACTACGAAGCTACAGAGCTTCTACTCATCTAGATCTACAAAACTAGACCAGATATTAGACTACAGACGAGTCTGACTCAACAACCAAACCTTCCTGAACAGCTGGTTCCACAACTAGAGATAGCTCATACACGTACTCCCTCAAAGATACGTGAATCTCATTGAATCCAATTTTCCAACTGGCAAGTCAACTCTTGAAACCAAACACCAATCCAACCAAAACACAGAAGAGATCCAAAACAAATCACTAACTCCGGAATACAAATTCCTCCGTCTCTAATCCACAAAAAGTCTTCGGTCGATCCTGGGCTGCCTACACCCCTACTAATCAGCTCAACCTTCGCTGCTGCATCTAGAAACAAACGGAACCAAAAACAATCCAACCCAATGATCTCCTCAAGATCAATCCAAAACCAAGTACACAACTCTACTATTCAAACCGCAGAGGAACAAACTCACTCCTTCTATCCGGAAAAGACAAAATAGATGCACTCCCAAACTACTTCCATTGCACAACTCTGATCTGGAAAAGAAGAAAAATGCTGATGATGAACACGAGTACAATTGTAACGACCCAGAATTTCTATTAATTAAAATTCGTATATTTAATTGAATTTAAATATTAACAAGTGAAATTTATAAGTCGAATAAATTTTATTTCGAATAACTGGAGTTAATTGGATAATTAAATCGATAATTTAATATGTGAAAATACAGAAATAATTGAAAATTGGGTTAAATATGATTAAAAGTGATTGGAAATTTTTTATTATATCATATTGGAGTTAGAACGATATTTTAGAACTTTTAAAATTGAATTTAAAGTTAAATTGTGAAAATTGAATATTTTAATATTTAATTGACGAGTTAAAATAGCCATTTTTCAAACTCTCTCGGATTTCGACGAAACTAGTTTCATCGGATCCGTAATATTGTATTAGTGTATGGTTTCGAACTTCGTGTCAATCGGATTTACTGTTTGTCCGGGGCAAGCTAAAACGCATAGAAATTGGTTTAAATCGATTTAATTTAAATCAAACGTTTATTGCCGTAACTCGCACAGATGATCGAATTAGCTTCCGAAACATGTTCCATTGTGTCCGGAATGCGGGGTAAACCCTAAAAACGCCGGTCACCGCGCGAGATTTGGAGTTCGGAAAATCCGGGATGAATAGTGTTTCGTCGGTTTTCTATAAAAGGAGCCTTTATTCATCTAAATTCCCAAACCCTAATTTTCATCTTCAGGAGCCGCCACTTAAAAACTTCAATGGCCGAAAAAACATACTTTTCTTCCTCAAATTTCTTTCAATCCATCAGTTATTAGCAAAAGTTGTCAACTAGGGAATTGTAGAGCAACGTGAGTTCTATAGAATCAACGGTCAAGATCGGATATAGCGTCTCAGATCAACGACAAAATTGGTTTGAATGTCGCACGTTCGTCCTTGATTTGCGTGAAAAGGGGCTGACCGAGCTCGAAGTTGTTGTCACCGTGGGGAGAGCTCGCCAAGGCGGTTCGAATAAAGGCTATTGATCGCGTTCTCGTCGTCGTGAGGAGGGTGCGTTCGAAACCCTAGTTCGGCTTTGAATGGGTTCTTGCGCGTGCGTGATGTTTGCTGGGGAAGATGGAGCAGGTTGCGTTCTACGGCCATGATGTTGCAAAGGTGGGATGGACGGCTGTGATGAATTTGGGGTGAAAAATATAAAAAGAAATTTGTAAATCTATATGTTTTAAATTCGTGTAAACTTCAAAAATTCATATCTTTTTCATACGAGGTCTAAAACGCACGAAACAAGTTGCGTTGGGTTCGTATGGACGAACATTATGCGATGGAACTGGTTTGGAGTCGTTTGGAGCAAGTGAAAATTTCAGGTAAAATTAAACGTCCTTCGAAATAAAACGCTACAACTGATATCGGAAATTCAAGGTGAGAACTTCTCACTCAATCGAATTAGTTTCGATTTTAATTTTAAATAGTTATATTTAAAATTGCTTGATTATATGTTTGAATGATGATTGTTATCTATTGATTGTTAAAATAGACAGTATGCGCCGTTAGTAAGCGGAGGTTATTTATTAAAAACATATACCGCGAATATTTCACCGTACAGTGAAATTGGAATTATATATGTACTTGGAGTTGATTTCCCGCATTATATAGCGGATGAGACCCTATTGCGCCGTCTATTAAGTGGATAGTATTTTATAAATCTCATATACCGCGATATTTCGTCTTGAAGCGAAATTGGTATTGTGCTAACATCTTTGGATGTAGGGAAACGGGTTGGAGGGATCCAACTGGATTTCTCAAACATTTGAATTGGTTTCAATGTTGTGTGTTGATCTATTTATTGATCTATTTATAATCTGCGTGATTATCTTTGTGATTGAGATTGTTAAAGGCTAAATTTTAGCCGAATATATTTTGGTATCGTTAGATGCCGAAATTAAATAAAATTGGATTTTTGAAAACTTAAGTTGAGAATTCATAATAAAATTTAATTTTGGAATTTATTCATTTTAAATAAATAAACGTTATAATTTTTATTACTAAAAAAATGATATTTTTGGAAAAAAATACTTAAGTATGATTTTGGAGTTATATAAGCTTTAATAACGATTTGTAAATTATTAAAAGGGTTGGTTTATTTAAATTGAGATTTTTGAATTATTATAAATGATTTATATAAAATATTTATAAAATTGATATTTATAAATTAAAAATATTGGAATTATAAAACAAGTTTTTATAAGTGTTAGAATGGAATATAAATGGATTTTATATAAGTGAATGAAATCTATATATTAATAAATTTTGGAATTATAAAATGAATAGATTTTACAAAATAAAAGATTTATAAGTAATTAACTTATAAATTGGATTTTTGCGTGTAAATGGAATATGGATAGAATTTGTTAATAAAGTGATTTTCTAAGTTGAAGTTGTTATAGAATATAAATGGAATTTATAAACGTTGTTTTATAAATCCGAAACGACTTATTTTGATAAGTTAATTATTATAGCTTATTAAAGGAAATATTTCCACGATTTTGGACAGTGGATAATCCTTTAAATAGAATATGTAGAAATGTTGAATTTGGATACGGAAATAAATTCACGATTTTGGACAGTGAATAATATATTAAACAGATATTTTGGAAAAGTGATGTTTTAAATAGAATTAAAACGATTTAAAGATGTTTTAAAATGTATAAAGTATCGAAACTATAGATTTCAACATTTATTGTTGAAATAGACGTTTTCGACGAACAGAAGGAAATGGTGGACTATAACACTGTTGTTATAGTAAATGATTTCCGAAAGGAAATGTTTTATATTGTATTGGGATTTATATATCTATTTTAAGTTCGAATCCCTATACTAGTGATTTTGGGTTGTCGTAACGATGTTTTACGCAACATTCGTTTTGACCCAAATAAATGTGTTTAAGAAGATGTTTTCCTAAAAGAATAAAATATATACTTAATTTGAATTTAAGATATTGAATATTTTCAAAATGTTGAAAATAAATAGATTGGTGAATTACTTATTATTATAAGTATGGAAATGTTTTTCCAATATGAAGTGAATGTTTGGGATTTTATCTTTTAAAGATAAATTGAAAATGAATATTAGAAATCGATCTAAAAGTCGTATATTCATAGATATTTTGGAATTGTAAATTCACTATGGAATTTATAAAAGAAAGGGAAATTAGTTAAAAATAAACGTTGATTTATTTTGAAGTGTGGAGATTAATTTACGGATTTGGAACGTAAATTTAGTAAATCGGTAAGGATTTATTTAATTGGTTTAAACGAAGCATTTTGAAATGAAAGCTGTAAGGGTGTAAATTGATTTGAAATTGGTTTTCAAATGGTTGAAGTGTGGAAGATATATATCTTATAAAGATATTTTTGAAAATAAATAATTTGGAAAAGTATTTGAAATCGGGTGATGTTGTGAATATTGATTGATAGTTAAATAACCGACTATCAAATATTGACCTTTGAATAGGTATTTGTTGTGAATTGGTTGAGATTGAAATGCTACACTTATTTTTAAATTATTGCGCTCGTTATTCGGATTACCCATTCCGAATAGTGATACGATGTAATGGATAGCATTGAAGACCGGTGGTGAAGACCGGGTATTTGAGAAAACGATTGGATGACCTATCTTTTGTCTCTGCACCGTTAGCTACGGTATGGAGATTTCCTTTGTGATGGAAAATTCAATCGAGATTGTGAATACCCGGATTGCAAGGGTTTCTTTGGAAGTGCCTTCGGTTCTGTTCGAACCCGAAACAGACTTGTATGGTTACGTGTCTGACATAACATTTTGAGATATAAAGCAGATTTCTTTCAAATACATTTCTGTTGGTGGCGGAGAATTTATTCTCTTAGCTTAACACCCTTCTCTGAGACGTACACGCTCAGAGGTTATGTAGTTGAAGGTTATCAGCGATATATTCCCAATTTGGTAATGTGGCGTGCTTAGTGTTGCTGTGTGATTATTATTTATTGATCATTTGTTGATCAAAACGTGGCTTTGTGCCTAGCTTTGTGGACGAGACTTCGTCGGACCTCACTCCCCGGAAATGGTCAAAACAGGAATATGCGGCAAGGTTATGAGGGTCACGCCCTTTAGGGTATGTCATTTCCTTCTGGAAAGGGTGGTTTCATGGTATGGAGCCCAGATACTTACTCATGTTGACACACTACATTTATTACTGTGTGATGTTGGTTATCGAGCGCTCGGATAAAGGTCGAAAGGGACCGGGGGGTGGCATATTCGTGTAGTAGTTACCTAGTGACAAAGGTAACCCGGCCTTGTGTTGGCAGAGAGTTGGTTAAGTTCTCGGGACGTCCCGCCAGAGGCGATCCCATGTGGCAGTAGGAAGTTCCTTAGCCTGGCCATTTGTTGAAAATCCAAATAAAACAATACGATCCTTGTACGGTTTTAGTTGTATAACCTGCCATGGAATGTGGCGGTAACCTGCTATTGAACATGGTAGCTATAGTAGGCATAAGTGCAGAATACCTATGCTGGCTTAGATTTATATCTTTACTTTCGAAATGTTTTCCTACACTATGCACTAGTAATAATATCGAATGTTTCTTTTTAATGCGTATCAAGCATCTTTGACTATCATAAAGAGAAATCTCCTCCGATTCTGCGTTTGCATTGTGTGTGTGTGCGGGAGGCCTTATGGTAGTCTCATTTTCTAAAAAGCATTACGAATCTATTTTGAGATTATCCTATTCTTTGTTTTAAAGATAAACTGTTTTAGTTCTCACACCAGTCATATGACTGACTCGGAGTTTATTGTTCTCTTCCTAAACTCTGGGTGCCCACCAATTTCCACACGGGCCGTCAAGAGTCAGGTTTATCAGGTTATTCTGGATTCAGGAGTTGCTGGAGGCAAGCTGGATGGCATGGCGTATTCACTAGTATATAGTATTTATTTTTCGCTGTTTGTTGTTGTACACTCTGATAATAAAATGTAATCTGATGTAATGAAATGTATTAATTGATATAGTCCTTTTTTTAAAGATTATTCATTTATCTATTATATGTTGTTCCGCTGCGATATGTGAGATTCTGATACTGTTTCTGTTTTGTTTTCTTTCTTCTTCTATCATTTTCTTCTACCTCTTGTTCTTTTAACCATCATGGTTCGGTTTTCCGGCATTTGATTGCTCGGCAGTTGATACAGTGGACGTATTGATGTCGATTTTCGAAAGTCGAAGAATCGGCTCCTCACATTTGGTATCAGAGCATATGGTTAAGCGACAACCATGGCTCTGTTGGGTGTTGCTCATTAGAGATAGAGTCGGTAGTACTCTAGAATGAGTTTGAGTGTAATAATAGATATGAGCGCGTATTTGTTAGTGAATATAAAATGTTTTATATTGTGATGATTGATTTGTTGAGTGTTATATGGATTATGGTCGGTATAGTCCGTACAACTCTATCAATAGGGATCTCTAAACACTTGTTCAGAACAATTTGGCACGATATCATTTTAAATTGGGTAAATGAAATAATTTTACCTTGATTATATTTTATATATAAAGGAATGATTTTTCAGAATTATTAAAGTGTATATAAATTGATTGTTTGGTTGTTGAATAAGTTAAATAAAACAACAGTTGTAAAAGAATGAATTGTATAAGCAAATGAATTATAAGTATGGAATTATAATTAAAATGATTTACAATTGTAAAATAATCTTATATATAAATAGTGAAAGTATATGAGGAATTTTTTTTATAAATGTGATTTATAAGATAAAAGGAATATTTTTGAAAGAATTTAAAGCACTGAATTCACTATTGTTGCTGGGAAATAATAAGGATGATGACTGCAGCATCATTAGTATCATTTTCGAGTTTCTGTGTCATGGATTTGCTACCATAGTAAATTGAAATTGAAGTTTTGTTGTGATAAACAAATTTAAAAATAAATAAAAAAATCCAAGTTTAAATTGATGAATATAAGTGAAATGAATTTTGAACTTATAGTATGAGATAATAAATTTAGCTTTGGATAAGTAAATGGATTTGGAAGTTTAAATATATAAGTTGTATAACTTAGAAAATGGGAAAATGTAAGTGAAACCAGTAATTAAAATGGTTAAGCAATTTTGTTAGGTAAAATGAAGTATGAATTTGATAGTGATATGAAAATTTGACTTTGGTTAAAGTTAAATAGAATTTACTTTAGAATTGAAATCTGAATTGGATTTGGAAATTTAAGTAGGTTAAACAGATGATGTTTAAATGGAATATAACTTAAGTAAAATTTAATGAAGTTGATTGTGGTATTCGAAGAAATTAATCAAGAGAAGTGATGATTATGAACTTGAGTTATATAAATGAAATTCAACTTTAAATTGTTAAAAGAATTAGCTATTGAACTAATGAATGGATTGAATGTTAATCAGTCGAATGTAAATAAGTTGATATGGAAAAATGAATGAAGTGTTAATTCATTGAAAGCCAACGTAATTAGAAGTTGAATAATTGAATGAAAATCAATTAAATGTTAAACAAATTGAAATTAAAAGTGTTGAACCAAATTGAATGTTGAATGTAAATTTAATAATTTGGTTATGTTGAATATACATTGGTTGTTATTTGATTTTTACTTGATTGTATATAAATTCATTAAGTGTTAATGAAATTGAATTATCAAAATCAAAAGCTATGTAATTGAAATCAAATTGGAAGTTAAGTGAACCTTAAATGGAATTGAAATTTGATTTGGAAATGAACCAACTAGAATGTAAATTAGTGAATGCAAACTAATTGAAATTGGATATGAATAAATGTTAGTAAAATCCAATGTTAATGAATCAATTGGAAAACCAATTCATTAAATATTAATGAGAAGTAAATTTATATTGATTTGGTTATGGATTTGTTGGATGTTAATTGGTTGGATAGTTGTTTGATGGTTGCATTTGTTGTTTTGTTGCATTTGCTATATTGGCACATGTAGTTGTTTTAGTGATATATGATGTATATTGATATTATTTTCATATATGCATGTTTCTCATGTTGTTGTTGAGTGTTTAGTAGGTGCGGATTGCGCTTGCTTCGCATTTGGAGCTCGCTTTCGCGCTATATTAGTCGTATACGCTCGCTAACAATAAATAAGGTACATATCTCGGATTAAATACCGTACTTTTACACTTTTTTCCCTGCGGGATGCCTCATCACTTGATGAGATGTATATTTGTGATATATATACTATCATTTTTTTTCGGATTGAGCCGTAAGGAGACGCTGGCAAAAAAATTTGAAAATCTAAGGCGTTAGAATTTTTTTGGGAATTTTGGAAAATTTTGAAAACTATAATTTTGATTAAGAATTGAAAGTTAAACAGTAGTTGGTTTCCAAAAGATAACTAAGTGTGATTTCAAAACTTAGTAAAGTATTGTAAGAAGTTTAACTATAGATTTTGAAAAGGTTAATGGATTTCGTGAATTTTTCTTACTTGGTAATTTCGAGGACGAAATTTTTTTAAGGGGGGAAGATTGTAACGACCCAGAATTTCTATTAGTTAAAATTTGTATATTTAATTGAATTTAAATATTAACAAGTGAAATTTATAAGTCGAATAAATTTTATTTCGAATAATTGGATTTAATTGGATAATTAAATCGATAATTTAATATGTGAAAATACAGAAATTATTGAAAATTGGGTTAAATATGATTAAAACTGAATGGTAAAATTTTATTATATCATATTGGAGTTAGAACGATATTTTAGAACTTTTGAATTTAAAGTTAAACTGTGAAAATTGAATATTTTGATATTTAATTAACGAGTTAAAATAGCCCTTTTTCAAACGGTCTCGGATTTCGATGAAACTAGTTTCATCTGATCCGTAATGTTATACTATTATATAATTTCAAATTTCGTGTCAATCGGATTTACCGTTTGTCCGGGGCAAGCTAAAACGCATAGAAATTGGTTTAAATCGATTTAATTTAAATCGAACGTTTATTGCCGTAACTCGCACGGATGATCGAATTAGCTTCTGAAACATGTTCCATTGTGTCCATAACGCAGGATAAACCCTAGAAACGCCGGTCACCGCGTGAGATTTGGAGTTCGGAAAATCTGGGATGAATAGTGCTTCGTCGGTTTTCTATAAAAGGAGCCTTTATTCATCTAAATTCCCAAACCCTAATTTTCATCTTTAGGAGCCGCCACTTAAAAACTTCAATGGCCGAAAACACATACTTTTCTTCCTCAAATTTCTTTCAATCCATCAGTTATTAGCAAAAGTTGTCAACTAGGGAATTGTAGAGCTACGTGAGTTTTACAGAATCAACGGTCAAGATCGGAAATAGCGTCTCAGATCAACGGCAAAAGGGGTTTGAATGTCGCGCGTTCGTCCTCGATTTGCGTGAAAAGGGGATGACCAAGCTCGAAGTTGTTGTCACCGTGGAGAGAACTCACAAAGACGGTCCGAATAAAGGCTGTTGATCGCTTTCTGGTCGTCGTGAGGAGGGTGCATTCGAAACCCTAGTTCGGCTTTGAATGGGTTCTTGCGCGTGCGTGATGTTTACTGGGGAAGATGGAGCAGGTTGCGCTCTATGGACATGATGTTGCAAAGGTGAGATGGACGGCTGTGATGAATTTGGGTGAAAAATATGAAAAGAAATTTGTAAATCTATACGCTTTAAATTCGTGTAAACTTTAAAAATTCATATCTTTTTCATACGAGGTCGAAAACGCACGAAACAAGTTGCGTTAGGTTCATATGGACGAACAATATGCGATGGAACTGGTTTGGAGTCGTTTGGAGCAAGTGAAAATTTCGGGTAAAATTAATCGTCCGTTTAATTTTATTCGAAATAAAACGCTACAACTGATATCGGAAATTCAAGGTGAGAACTTCTCACTCAATCGAATTAGTTTCGATTTTAATTTTAAATAGTTATATTTAAAATTGTTTGATTATATGTTTGAATGATGATTGTTATCTATTGATTGTTAAAATAGACATTATACGCCGTTAGTAAGCGGAGGTTATTTATTAAAAACATATACCACGAATATTTCACCGTATAGTCAAATTGGTATTATATATGTACTTGGAGTTGATTTCCCGCATTATATAGCGGATGAGACCCTATTGCGCCGTCTATTAAGCGGATAGTATTTTATAAATCCCATATACCGCAATATTTGGTCTTGAAGCGAAATTGGTATTGTGCTAACATCTTTGGATGCAGGGAAACAGGTTGGAGGGATCCAACTGGATTCCTCAAACATTTGAATTGGTTTCAATGTTGTGTGTTGATCTATTTATTGATCTATTTATAATCTACGTGATTATCTTTGTGATTGAGATTGTTAAAGGCTAAATTTTAGCCGAATATATTTTGGTATCGTTAGATGCCGAAATTAAATAAAATTGGATTTTTGAAAACTTAAGTTGAGAATTCATAATAAAATTTAATTTTGGAATTTATTCATTTTAAATAAATAAACGATATAATTTTTATTATTAAAAAATGATATTTTTGGAAAAAAATACTTAAGCATGATTTTGGAGTTATATAAGCTTTAATAAGATTTGTAAATTATTAAAAGGGTTGGTTTGTTTAAATTGGGATTTTTGAATTATTATAAATGATTTATATAAAATATTTATAAAATTGATATTTATAAATTAAAAATATTGGAATTATAAAACAAGTTTTTATAAGTGTTAGAATGGAATATAAATGGATTTTATAAGTGAATAAAATCTATATATTTCTAAATTGTGGAATTATAAAGTGAATAGATTTTATAAAATAAAAGATTTATAAGTAATTTACTTATAAATTGGATTTTTGCGTGTAAATGGAATATGGATAGAATTTGTTAATAAAGTGATTTTCTAAGTTGAAGTTCTTATAGAATATAAATGGAATTTATAAACGTTATTTTATAAATCCGAAATGACTTATTTTAATAAGTTAATTATTATAGCTTATTAAAGGAAATATATCCATGATTTTGGACAATGGATAATCCTTTCAATAAAATATGTAGAAATGTTGAATTTGGATAAGGAAATATATTCACGATTTTGGACAGTGAATAATATATTAAAGAAATATTTTGGAAAAGTGATGTTTCAAGTAGAATTAAAACGATTTAAAGATGTTTTAAAATGTATAAAGTATCGAAACTATAGATTTCAACATTTATTGTTGAAATAGACGTTTTCGAGGAATAGAAGGAAATGGTGGACATAACACTGTTGTTATAGTAAATGATTTCCAAAAGGAAATGTTTTATATTGTATTGGGATTTATATATCTATTTTAAGTTCGAATCCTTATACTAGTGATTTAGGGTTGTCGTAACGATGTTTTACGCAACATTCGTTTTGACGCAAATAAATGTGTTTAAGAAGATGTTTTCCTGAAAGAATAAAATATATACTTAATTTGAATTTAAGATATTGAATATTTTCAAAATGTTGAAAATAAATAGATTGGTGAATTATTTATTACTAAATAAGTATGGAAATGTTTTTCCAATATGAAGTGAATGTTTGAGATTTTATCTTTTAAAGATAAATTGAAAATGAATATTAGAGATCGATTTAAAAATCGTATATTCATAGATATTTTGGAATTGTAAATTCACTATGGAATTTATAAAAGAAAGGGAAATTATTTAAAAATAAACGTTGATTTCTTTTGAAGTGTAGAGATTAATTTACGGATTTGGAACGTAAATTTAATAAATCGGTAAGGATTTATTTAATTGGTTTAAATGAACCATTTTGAAATGAAAGTTGTAAGGGTGTAAATTGATTTGAAATTGGTTTTCAAATGGTTGAAGTGTGGAAGATATATATCTTATAAAGATATTTTTGAAAATAAATAATTTGGGAAATTATTTGAAATCAGGTGATGTTGTGAATATTGGTTGATAGTTAAATAACCGACTATCAAATATTGACCTTTGAATAGGTATTTGTTGTGAATTGGTTGAAATTGAAATGCTACACTTATTTTTAAATTACTGCGCTCGTTATTCGGATTGCCCATTCCGAATAGTGATATGACGTAGTGGATAGCATTGAAGACCAGTGGTGAAGACCGGGTATTTGTGAAAACGGTAGGATGACCTATTGATTGTCTCTGCACCGTTAGCTACGGTATGGAGATTTCCTTTGTGATGCGAAATTCAATCGGGATCGTGAATACCCGGATTGCAAGGGCTTCTTTGGAAGTGCCTTCGGTTCTGTTCGAACCAGGAATAGACTTGTATGGTTACGTGTCTGACAAAACATTTTGAGATATAAAGCAGATTTCT
The DNA here is from genome assembly GCA_030765085.1 of Allium cepa. NCBI lineage: Eukaryota > Viridiplantae > Streptophyta > Magnoliopsida > Asparagales > Amaryllidaceae > Allium > Allium cepa. The sequence continues at coordinate 185,360,273 of CM060937.1, read as the reverse complement.
TTCAAATACATTTCTGTTGGTGGTGGAGAATTTATTCTCTTAGCTTAACACCCTTCTCTGAGACGTACGCGCTGAGGTTATGTAGTTGAAAGTTATCAGCGATATATTTCCAATTTGGTAATGTGGCATGCTTAGTGTTGCTGTGTGATTATTATTTATTAATCATTTGTTGATCAAAGCATGGCTTTGTGCCTAGCTTTGTGGACGAGACTTCGTCAGACCTCACTCTCCGAAAATGGTCAAAACAGGAATATGCGGCAAGGTTATGAGGGTCGCGCCCTTTAGGGTATGTCATTTCCTTCTGGAAAGGGTGGTATCATGGTATGGAGCCCAGATACTTACTCATGTTGACAAACTATATTTATTACTGTGTGATGTTGGTTATCGAGCGCTCGGATAAAGGTCCAAAGGGACCGGGGGGTGGCATATTCGTGTAGTAGTTACCTAGAGACAAAGGTAACCCGGCCTTATGTTGGTAGAGAGCTGGTTAAGTTCTCGGGACGTCCTGCCAGAGGCGATCCCATGTGGCAGTAGGTAGTTCCTTAGCTTGACCATTTGTTGGAAATCTAAATAAAACAATACGATCCTTGTACGGTTTTAGTTGCATAACCTGCCATGTAATGTGGTGGTAACCTGCTATTGAACATGGTAGCTATAGTAGGCATAAGTGCGGAATGCTTATGCTGGCTAAGATTTATATCTTTACTTTCGAAATGTTTTCTTACACTATGCACTAGTAATAATATCGAATGTTTCTTTTTAATGCGTATCAAGCATCTTTGACTATCATAAGGAGAAATCTCCTCCGATTCTGCGTTTGCATTGTGTGTGTGTGCGGGAGGCCTTATGGCAGTCTCATTTTCTAAAAAGCATTACGAATCTATTTTAAAATTATCCTGTTCTTTGTTTTAAAGATAAACTGTTTTAGTTCTCACACCAGTTCCATGACTGACTCAGAGTTTATTGTTCTCTTCCTAAACTCTGGATGCCCACCAATTTCCACACGGGCAGTCAAGAGTCAGATTTATCAGGTTATCTGGATTCAGGAGTTGCTGGAGGCAAGCTGGATGGCATGGCGTATTCACTAGTATATAGTATTTCTTTTCCGCTGTTTGTTGTTGTACACTCCGATAATAAAATGTAATATGATGTAATGAAATGTATTAATTGATATAGTCCTTTGTTTAAAGATTATTCATTTATCTATTATATGTTGTTCCGCTGCGATATGTGAGATTCTGATATTGTTTCTGTTTTGTTTTCTTTCTTCTTCTATCATTTTCTTCTACCTCTTCTTCTTTTAACCCTCATGGTTCGGTTTTCTGGCATTCGATTGCTCAGCAGTTGATACAGTGGACGTATTGATGTCGATTTTCGAAAGTTGAAGAATCGGTTCCTCACAACAATCTGGACAACACATACCAGAATATGATTCAGCAGATCCATTAAAGAAAATTCAGAAGTTCCACCGATCCTGAGTTGCTTCACCAAACCTTATCTCGAGAAATCATCCTTCTACTAGTTGATCCACCGGTAGTAATCCTGGAATCCGATCGATAAGAAAACTCAATCTCCAGATACAAACAAACTTCTGACTTCTCAGAAGACATCCAGAAAATCTCTGGTAACCCAAGAGATCACTCAAACGATCGCAAGTCACTTTTGCGATCAACACGGACCAATTCCCAAAGAAAACTGTTCTCTCTTTACCAAATAGAACAACTTTCTCTTGACTAGCCAATCCACCGAAGAAATGGATCTACTCTGCAGCTTCTGAACTCCTCCTTCAGAAAAATGCTAAGCCAAAAGAACTTCTTGCTGGCACACAGAACCCTCCGAGCTGAACTGCTGACACCAAAGCCAAAGACTTCCTAATCCAAAGCTCTTCGAGAAACTTGGACCTCAAAGCCAAACACAAACAACCAGCTGGACTTTACCACATCACCGAAGCAGACACACTTCCTAAAACTTGTTCCGAAGAAACATCATCAGAAACATCCATATTCGCTGCATCTCATCACGCAGCTACCACTTCCTGAGGTATCAAAATACCATTACACACTTCTGCTAAACCGACAGATCCAAACTCAACTCATCCAATTTCAAAGATGACTCCGAACCTTAACAGGTTACCTTCAGAGATCGGTGAAATCCTTTTACCAAGCTACTTCACTCGAGACGGTATTAGGTCTACAGTCTCGACAGATACACTTCGAACCTCAACATTTAAACTCCAACCAATGGTAATAGTCGTGTTACACACACCACTACCTTATCTACCTTTATAACCTATATTGGAAAAAACCCGAATAGGTAACCCAACAGATAGGTAGAAATAGCTATATATATATATAATTACAATTACGCTCTCTCAAAATAGACACCACTCCAGAGCCTAAGTATTCACTCAACCTAATGCTTTGATCCCAATTGTCACGACCCGTCTTCCACTAACCAGAAAGAGATATCATGAATTAAGAAAGAAAGAGATAGAAAGAGAAAGAAAGAGAAGAAAGAAGAAACAACAACAGAAAGAATCTCAACAGCGGAACGAATAAATTATATTAATAACAAAAGTATTACATAGATATACAACAACTATCAGAGTTACACAAATAATACAACACGTACTAGACAGTTATAAACACCTGTCTAGTTATTACAACACAATACAAAACCACTCAAACAAACGACTCAGAGATACCAACACAGCGGAATACTAGATAACTATAACGCAGAAGCCTCCTTCTCCATTTGCTCCTCCATAATTCTTCAAAGCTAACCTGAATTCCTTGGCTACTCGTAAAAATTTGAGTACTCAAGAGTTTAAGAAAAGCAGAAATAAACTCCGGGACAGACACGGGTCTGGTGTGAGTAACAGGTTAAAGTTGCTTAACTTTTGAAAAACCTTTAATAAAGAAAGGTATCACGTAAGACTTCCCACACATAAACATGGAAAAGTCATTACCTTACGCCAAACAAAACATTTGATAGGAAATCCGGTGATATTATAATAGTGTCTAGGGTTTTCAAATAAAATACAGAAATAGCTGGAATGCTTACATCTCACGTTCCAACATAGTTGGGCACATCTAATACGTACAACACTTATTGGATTTTGGATTCCATACAATGGCAGTGCTACTGGGGTACCGCCCGTCACAGTACGTGGCCTAGATCACCATACCGAGGAGTACGCCCGCTCCCCTGCAACACAAGGCCGGAACAAGACAACCCCGGCAGTTGTCGCGAATCAACCGCCCCACACAGCCGAATAAAAAGGGACTTCTAGACATGGGAAATCTCGTCCTACTTGGGCATGAGCCACTTAGCCTTGCTGCACGTCCCCTGTTTTAGCCATTCCCGGTTGATGAGGCCATAGACTACGATTACCTTTAGTGAACACATCTCTTAGAATGCTCATCGTCCACCTGACGATGTTCTGAAAGCATTCAATCCATACAAGTTCGTTCTGGGTTCGAACGAAACCGAAGGCATTATCTCGTTACACTCATTTTGGAATCACCCTCAGAGTTAACGACGATAACCCTTGCACTCTGAATCTTCATCTTCACTTGAGATTCACGACCCATCGTTAATTTGGATTGATGTGGTTTTTGGATATCCAAATATGGAAACCCGATCCCGGTCTCATCGAAATCCAAAATGCCATCTTTTAGGTCCAAGCTGTTTTAAGTTTAAAATAATTCAATTTAATTATCTATATACAAACAGATAGATAATTCACATCATCACAATAGATAATCATCACCACAGATAATCCATATTATCATTATAAGAAGATAATCCAATCATCGTCACAATGCAACAAATGCATCCATATCACACATTATTACTAATCTCATATCTGAGATTCAAACCTTTCAAGGAAATCTATATCATCCATATATAAACAAGGATTTAATAATCACACCATATATAATTAATTTAAAATGAATTAAATTAATTAAATCGTCTCTAATTAATTTCAAGTAAATTAAATTAATTACCTCAATCTATAAATCCTGCTTATGTAACCATTGATTACAAACCAATCAACTAATTAATTAGCCACTAATTAATTCCTTGATTTATTACCCTTGATTAATCATTCCTTAATTACATTCAAGTAATTAATTTCACAAATTAATTATTCTTAATCAAATACAGTAATTAACCTAAGTTAATTACATTGATTAATTACTTTAATCACTTATCATTGATTAATTCATCTCAATTAATTAATTTTTAATCACATCATTAATTATATTAATGATTCCTAATTACATTTAAATTAATTAACTTCATTAATTAATTAACCTTAATTATTAATCACTTTGATTAATTAACTTCAGTAATTAACTATTCTTAATTACTTCATTAAGTAAATTGATTACCCCTAAATTAATTATATTTAAATAATTAATTATATTTAAATAATTAATTAATTATTAATCATCCTTGATCAATTTTATTAGTAATTAATTACCCTTAATTAATTACATTCTTAATTATTTTCCCAAAGACTTAATCAATCAATTTCTCAAATTAATTACACCAAGTAATTAATTATTAATTACTTTCACAAAGTAATTATCATCCATAATTACACAAGGAATTAACCCAAACTCTTCCATACATCAATAAGTTACATTCAGTATTTACTCATCTTAATTATTTCTCTAGGTAATTATCATTCATTAATCTCTTATCAACCCATCAAATGATCATTCTAAATTAATTAAACCTAATTAATTAATTTAAAGTAATCAAATTAATTAATTAATTACAATGAGTAATTAATAACTTTAATTACTTTCATAAAGTAATCATACTTAACCAAATTCCATAATGATTGTCAAATTTAATTAATCTAATTAATTATCAAAATTAATCGCATTAATTAATTAATAAATAATTACAAGTTAACGACCTTCATACTCTTGTCAAAAATTTCTTTAATTGCCTTACTTTAGTAATTAATTTAAATTAATCATTATTAATCACAAATTTATTAATCTTTAATAATCATTTAATTAATAATTATTCAATTAATTAACTTAATTAATTTTATCCTCTTGATAAATTAATTTTTAAATCATTAATTAAAACCTTAACTTATTTACTTAATGATCTTACTCCCAAATTAAATAATCTTAATTAATTAACTTCAACCTTAACTCAAAATCGTTACTTAATTAATTATCCATCTAATTACCTTATTAATTCAATAAACCAAAATCATTAAATCTTTGATTTATTATAAATAAAACATTTCTTATCAATAATTTCATTATCATTAACAAAGCAATATTCAAAACAACTTACTTTACAATTTGTTTCCAAATTACATTTTAAATTTAAAATGTAAACCAAACTTAACTTTAACAAAGTGTTAAGAACATTTTAAAAACCTTTTTAAAACTTCTACTAAATAATTCCTTATTTTATAAAGAAGTTCAAAAGAATTTTAATCCAAATCCATTTAAAATACAAATCATATTTAAAATATATTTCAACATCCAATGCTGTTTAAACATTTAAAAATTTTAAAACTTCCTTTATTTTCAAACATGATTCAAATTGGATCTTAATTCCAGATTTAAAGCTTATGTTTAAATCTCTACTTTAATTCAATTATTTAAACCCTCTTATAGTTGTTTAAACATTTTAATTTATAAAGTTTAAATTAGATTTTAAAACTTGGATTCAAACTAAGTTTGAAAACCATACATTAAATTTAAGTTTTAAATTCCGTTTTAAATCTTGGTTCAGATTTTAAACAAATTTTGAAATGGAAAAATATACAGGTTTCAAAGAAACCAGTATATAGAAAAATGCCCGAGCTTCCCTTGTTTTAGTTCGAGTAAATCCCTGAACTACTTCGAGTAAAAACTCGAATTACTCGAGTACGAACCGAGTACAAAATTCCTGCAAAAACCAAGCATCCACCTGACATCCTTCTCCACCGTGCATATGCACGGTGGTCTTGGCCACCTTCGGCCACCACCAAGGCAACAAAGAAGTCGATTATTGCACCCAGATCCATCCACAATCATCAGATTCTCACAAGCATCACGAAATCAATTTGAGTTCCCCCAATTCAAAACCTGTAAAATACTGGAACACTATCACCTCAAAATTCCAAAACCTGGAAAACCTCCATTCCCTCTTTTTCGGCCATCGGAGGCTATGGGACTCCGACCATCTCTCCTTCAATACCCTAGCATCCATCTTCCCAAAAATAGAAGCACTCGGTCCCCTGTAGCCTTCACGCCAATCAAAACATTTCACTGCCCAGAAACTAGGTTTAGGTATCAAATCCTACAATCACCATCACCACGGTGAACTTCCACCACAACCACCATTTTTCTCATCATCACTGACCACCCATCCATCGCGAGAAGGAAGCCCAACCTTCCAAACACTCGGGATCATCAGAATTTTCCAAAAGCCCCAAAAACAGTGCAACTCCAACATGCACTTCAATTAAATTTTAAAAATTAAGATTTGGATCTTAAAAATCCTATTTTTGAATCAGTATTAAATTTATAATTTTAAATAAAAGAATTACAGTGTTTGAATTTTTACTAAAAACTTAAACTTCTCTGTTGTTTTTGTTTCCAGAGCAAAATACAATTTATTTTAACTTCAATAAAATTTTTAAAGCTTCTTTAAGATCAAACAAACAGATATTATTTGGATCTTAAATCCAAACATAAACTTGTTTTAAGAGAAAATGGATTTTTATTAAAATCTTTACTTCTGAAAATAGATACAGGAAAGAGCAGATACACAACACATAATATCTATCCACATTCAATCATCCATATATGTTTACAGCAATGCATCTAAAACTATTCACACAAGCATACTAATAAACATGCAATCAAATATTCATACACTAAACATACTTATTCCAGTCATAAATCTAGAAACTGATTATACTAAAGTTTTAAATAAGAAGTGTTACTCACCTGATATTTTAGCATGAAACAGAGCACAAGATTGAAGTTGCTTTTACTCCTTTGATTTTAAACTGAGTTGCAGATTTTTACTTGAAGTTGAGTTGCATGATAATAAAACTTTGTTGGAGACATATGACTTGATTTAAAACTTGCATGTAGGCCATTTGAAACTTGAACTTGCTTCAGATTTAAACTTGCAGCTGTATGCTAATGAAATTTTGTTGAAGACAAACCTAGATTCCATCTTATATTCCCGGATTGAAAGATGTATGCAGACATATGCTTGATTTCCAGATTCAAAGAAATGCAGAGGCTTTTCATTTTGCTTTTGAAAGGAATTACAGGTTTAAAGAATGCAAGCTTTTCATTTTTATTTTTAAGGAAGAGTTTCAGATTGGATTTTGAAAATGAATTATAAGATATTGATTTGGGTTTTGAGAGTTTGGAAACAAATTATTTCAGCTGAAATTTTTTCTTAACTTTGAAAAAAAAAATTGAAGATTAGAAAAGAAAGAGCTTGAAGAAAACATGCTTTTATAAGTGAAATTGATTTATTTAAAAATTAAAGAAAAAATAAAAAATAAAAGACACTTGTAAAAAAACTAACACTTGTTACATTAGTCTCTTAACTTATGTACACTTGTCATTATACCACTTCTTATAATCACATGTGTCTTGTTAGTAATTTTGTTTATTTTTATTTATTATAAAAGTAAATGAAATCCTCTTTCTTTATTTATTAAATACATATATATAAATTATTATGTATATGTGCGTTCCTTTTTAAAGAAAATGAAATAAAACAATTTATATAAAAATGAAAGCTTACTTACAAGATTTAGATATGTTTATTCATTTGAATTTCAAAATTGATTCAAATTCAAATGCTAATACTCCTTAAACTTAAAAATCCAATTTAAAGCTAATTTATATTAACATATTTAATTTTAACAATAATAACATTGTATTTTAAAACCTATCTATATTAATACATTTATTACTATTTGAAAATAACAAATTTATTAATATAAATAATTTATAAAATAAATTATAAATTACATACCTTATTTATCTTAATTAAATGCATTAATGTTTAATATATAAATGGTATTTTAAATTTTCATATATAATTCCAAATTATATTTTTAAGCTATATTTAAAAAGAAAATAAAATAAACCTTTGTTTATCTTATTAAAATTTAAACTATGCTTAAAATATATTTAAACAATTTAAAACAATTTCTTTAAGTACCTTAAAACCAAATAGTTATTTATTAAATAGTTTTGAATAGTTATTTATTAAATAAAATAATAATTTCCAAATTATCAAAATGAATTATTAGAATTTAAAAACAAGATTTTATTTGTTTATTAAACCTCCAATCAAAACTTATCTATCTACAATATATATAAATATATATATACACACATTATAAATGGAAAGCAATTATTAGCTTTTAAAAGATAAAATTCACCAATTAAAGATTCATTTAATTAGATCATTAAATCAAATCAAACTTTATTAAGAGAATTTATCTAATTAATTTAATTTTAAATACAGATTATTAAATTGATATTGCCAAAATTTCTGGGATATCACATGTTGAATGTAAATGTAACTGAATATTTTGTAGGCACTGGTTTTACTGAAAAGCAACTTGAAGATTTTTCTGAAAATCTCCGTAGTAAATAATTTGACATCGTCAAAACTTATGATATGCGGACGATTCCTTCTTTATTTTATTATTTTTCTTTTCTTTTTGACTGATATATAAGCTAACACTTCGTTTCAGTCAAATTATAGATATGCAGATTCAGTGAAACCAGATGTTTGGTTTGAACCATAAGAGGTGATAAAAGCATATAACTTGGTATTTCATGTTTTTGTTCTCAACCTACAAAACTTGCATATTGGTAGGTGTGATCTTGGTGCATATATTTTGGCCATGTTATTTGCTGAATAGTTTTACCTTCCAATCTCATTCTCGATTAATGCTTAGTAGGTCCTTTACAGTAGCCAATGACAACAAATAATGGTTTGAAGTACTTGACATTAAATGATAATGGTAACTGCACTGACAATTTGCTTTATGTAGGGTGCCAAAAGATTTTTAGAAATGCTCTCTTGTACTTTAGATTTTCAATCAAAATACTGTGCAATTTAACATTAATTGTGCTATTTTAACCCATCCATGGAAAAACTGTGATGTGCCGTGAAATGAAGGTGAGTCAGGTGACTGTAATGGTTGACCAATATTTGCTACTAAATTGCCATAAGACAGTGTAAGTTGCCTAAATTGGCTGGTGTATTGCCGTAAGGTTCACACATTTTAATCATATGTTGCATGATGTCTTTATAAACAAATTATGTACTGAATATGTGATACTGAATGAAGAGACTTATCCTGATGGATTCACGTTGGATGAGATGTTTATAAGTTATAGCCGTTTTTACTTGTATTTACATATGAGTCGCTTTTAGGGTAGATACCTGAGAGTTCCAACAGTACAGGTTTGGGAGGTGAAAGCGGCTGATTTAAGCATTAGTCCTATTGATCGTGCTGCCAATGGGATAGTAGATCCAAAGAAGGTATTAAAAGAAGATCTAATGTCTGCATTGATGCTTGATTTGAAAAAAAATTATGATATAAAATCTACATGCATTCTTATGTCAAAATGTTCAATCTTATAAGGGAATATCGCTCCGTTTCCCTTGTTTACTATGCATCCGTGATAACAAAAACCCAGATCAAGCATCTACATCTGAGCAGGTAATACACACATGTATAATATGTACACCTTCACATACATACACATAGCTACCTATATCTATATGTGTACGCGCACACAGATGTTTGTGTGTGTATGAACTTTTGCTTATCGATTTTATTCCCACTCCACTTCCACAATTCTCCCTAAGAGCTTTCTTTGGTATTCTTTGTAATGCACCACATTCATAAATATAATATTGTACTTAACTGTGAATTAACCTATTCAAAATGCCTGTGTAGAATTGTTCTACATATTTTTTTTAATGTACATATGGAAATGTATAGCTATTTCAATATTAGATTTAAACTTCTGTCATTATATTTACAATTTTTAACCTTCTATGTTATGTTTGGTTTTGATTATTTTGATGTAAAACTGAGACTTAGCGGCATATAAGTGCACTATGGACATTTGAGGTCAAGTGTGTTGTGACCACATGTTTAAAACTAGTAGTGTAACTACTATTCATGTCCGTTTATTAGTCGCCCTCCAAATTAACCATTCTTTGTAGTGACATTAGATACTGGCATTTGTAATAACTTAGAGATTGATCCTTTTGGAATGTTCAAATTCGCGCGTTTCACAATAGTTAAGGTTTTTGAATTTTTGTTAGTCAATGAGACTGCTCTTTAAAACATATCATATTTGAACTAACCGGAAAATAATTTACAGAAATAAATTAAATTATTAAATGATTAAATGTGAAATTTTGTACAAGAACTATTTTAGTATCAATGCAAGCCTTGTTATAAGGAAATTGTATCGATACTATTTTAGATAGGTCCAACATGATTTGAAACATATGTTGTTTTCCAATATCAAGTTTGTGACCTGTTATTCACTTTCATGTCGTTGGTCATGCAAATGTCCTCGGAGATATTGCTCTACATCGATCAAAACTCAAATATGTGAATTTTACTTTTGTGCAACCAACATAACATTAATTTATATTAGTTAATTATCAAATACCCAAAATTTCTTAGACCAACTTATTTTTATGAACTTTCCAAAATTAGAATCACTTTTCTTTACATAAATGAAAGCATATACATATATATAACATGAAACTTGCTAACATGTGTGTTGAACTTTGATGTTTATTTAGTATCTTTATAAGGCAGTAAGCATTTGAAAAGTAATCATCCCAAGATATTACATTAATCTGTAACAGCCTTGAAATTCATTGATTGGATAAAAGGGCTTAAATTATAGAATGTTAATTAAAATTTTAAATAAAACTAAAAGTGAGAAAATATTGTTTCATAAAAATGTAAAAATTGAAATATCATATTAATATCGAAAAGAAGTGATTCGAAATGAGGATTTGAATATATTAATATCATACCAATCTAACTGTAAGCAACATATCAACGACTTCTATATGTGTATGTCTATGCATGTATTAAAATTTGGCACATGATAGCTCATACTAACATGTGCTTTTTCCAATTAGGTTAGTCAAAATGGTGGTCGACTCTGAATTCGTTGCTCCCTGTAAAACTTCTACACTATATCCAACTTTCGGTGGGAATATGCATAAATTCATGGCTATTACTCCATGTGTATTTCTAAATGTGCTAAGTCCTCCTTATTCTAAAAAAGAGGACCATGATTGCACCTATCATAGGGACCATCCTTACTCCTATATTTCAAGTATGAAGAGTTTCATTAAATCATGTTCATGCTAGCTATACAAGGCTAATCTTGCAATAACACTATTACAAGATGCTGATGGGTAGTTTACAGTGATACATAGTTCTATTGATTTCTTTTCATTATTAGCTCTGTATTGTGCTCTTCAGTGGCATAAACAAAATTTTAAGTGATAAGAAAAATCATTCCTTTTTACGACATTGTTTTTCCATATCTACAGGATAAGTTACTAGAATGCATCACTTTCATAAGTTCTTTCTGTTTTGTAATTTTTAATGCCATGTTCCCACCAAATTGGTTGATGTAACATAGTTTGGTTGAAGTATCAGGGACCATCTAGTTTTCTTTATTAAAGAATGCATAAAACTACCAGTGGTCAGTTGTGGATTGGTAGATAAAACACGGTATGCTTTATTCAGTCACTCATAAAACTACCAGTGGTCAGTTGTGGATTGGTAGATAAAACACAGTATGCTTTATTCAGTCACTCAACATTAGCTACACATTTGTAACCTAGAAGATAAGCATAGACCCACGTTATGATGCTCATTGTTGTGACATCTGTATAAACTATATGAATTTGAGCAAGTGGTATTGACTATGATCTAAATTATACTTCTCATGTTGGTTAAAACCCTTATATGAATTTTTATATTGGGACGGTTGCATGTTGGTTAAAACCCTTGAATGTAACAAGACTGTATAAAGAAAACTGAAACCATGCAGTTCGAAAAATATAAATTTTAATTTATAGCGCTTTGTTAAAATTTAATCACTCATACATTTTTATATTTATAAGAATTGCTATTTATTGTGATTTTTTTGCTCCGAACTGCATATAAAATCCTGATGTACTTTTGGCTTTTTGCTCCGAACTGTTTAGGTTGATGAATTATGCATGGTCATCTATAGTTTGACTGGAAAAGTAATCAAGATAACTTGGCCTCGATACATGTAAATAGTAAAAACTTGCAATCATCAAACCAAACCTTTGTTTAATTTGCAACATTGCACAAAAAAGGTTAACAATCGAATCTCTGACTAAAACTCCAGCCACTGAGTTGTTATTTACTCAGGATTTTTGAATTTGTTTATCCATTATCCTACATATTTCCTTTTAAAGATGTCGGTAACATTATTGTTTTTTTATTTTTATTGATTATTGTGGCGATCAGGTTGATAGTGCCAATGAGAATGGAATCTCTTTAAATGTTTTATGAGTTTTCCAAGATCTTCTTCTTATCAGAATTGCGTACATAAAATCTGACAAGAATGCTTTGTGTATGCTATTATTTCCTAATCTTTTATCATGTTATTGCACAAATTATCAACCCATTACTTTCGGTCTATCTTTTGTACATATATGTCCTACTCAGTCTAATTAAAAACTTTAGAAATTTTAGAACGCACTCATCTGTAATTTTATTATTAGACCAAATTCAAAAACCAGACCCAATTTCATATTTAAGCTTGAATTATCTTAGCTTATATCAAAAGGAAAAAAGTATAGCCTTTGAACAAAAAAATATATGACATGAAATAAGAATATTATGGTGCTTATATATATAGTTTGCGTGATGGGTGTGTGTTATTATTTCTCTTTGAGAAGTGCTAATTTCAGTTTCAGTTTCAATTATATATTTAACCTCTGTTATGTAATTTTACTTCTTTACAAAATTATGAATTGTGTAGGCATTGATAGAAGCAGCCGAAGAAATACAAAAATCAAAAGCTAGTGTTAATGGAGAATATGGAATAAGAAGTTTAGAAGATTTTAAAAAAGATCCCGTTGCCGAAGCTTTTCGGGATGATAAAAAGCGAAGCTATGGCCGAGCTATTAGTAAGCTACTAAACATTATGTAGTTATATTCTGAAACTGTGTTTTAAAGTTTGTTATATATACTATGCTTGTATGCTATAATTTGTGGTGTTCGTATGAAGTATCCTTTGTGGTGTTTGTATGAAACATAAATGTTTGGTGATGTTCTAATTATTGATTGTATGTTTTCTTAATGTTAATAATGTATATTTTTTGTATAGATTGTTTGTAGGTGTAATAAAATATTGGTGCTATATAGTTTGTTTGATATTGTTTTAGTTATCACGGTTATAAGTGTTAGAAAATAATCTTTCGTAATGGTTATAACTGTGATATAATTTGCATTTGTCACGGTTATAAGTGTTAGAGTTTCCCTTTTGGTAATGGTTATAAATGTTAGAAACTATTGTTCTATCACAGTTATAAGTGTGATACTATCTAAATTTCCCATTGTTATAAGCATTAGTAATATCATTTTATCACGATTATAACTGTGAGTAAATACTGTTCTGTCATGGTTATAAGTGTGATAATATCTAAATTTATAACGGTTATAAGCGTGAGAAATTACTATTTTTATCACAGTTATAACCATGAGCAAAAGTGTGACTGAATTTACCCACGGTACCTGTTTTCACGGTTATAACCGTAACAAATTAGTTTTGTCACGCTTATAACCGTGAGGAAATTGCCTTTCTGGTGTTGTGTTATTTACTATTTATTTGGAGTAATAGAATAATTGTTGTTAAATTGAGTGATGTTCAAATTGGCAAATCCAGATCTTGTTTATTGTTTTTTCCGCATTTGTGCAATTTTTGCACAACAGGTTGGTATTAGAGCAAGGCAACTTATTTAAATTTATGCATCAATGGTTTCTAAAAAGAGCGGTTGATCTGATGGTAATTATGATATTACTCATTTTGATGGAATAGGAGATTTTATGCAATATGGAAAATAAAGATGGAGGAGATTATGTTTAGAGAGAAGAGCGTTCCAGTCTTGGAACTTTGGTAAGAAAGAGTTTAGTGTGTTGAAAGGACATTTGGATTTGTGAATCTATATCTGCTTCATGACTCAACGCTGATGTGGGAGTCTTATGTTGATTTTCATAGAAATTTAGGGGATTGTAAAAGAAGGTTCGTTTTTCTTTTGGCACACCATATTTGTAGTCCACTTGGTTCTTCAAGTATTGAGGGTGGTGCTCATAATGCTGAAAAGTTCAGCTTAGCTGATTTTGGTGATGGAGTTGGCATCGTTGAGGTTTGTCAACTTGTGATGCCATCTTGGAGAGTTCAGTTTATAAAGCTGATTTTTGATGGATTGGTGTCGTTGAGGTACATCGTCGATTTTGTGATGCCGTCTTAAAGGAGTTATGCAAATCATGTGTGGACTTTGGGGACATCGTGAAATTGCTAGCTAGCTTTGGATTTGTTGATTGCATATTGGTGCGTTCGAGTGTGCCTCAAACTTGGTTCGTTTTTTCCTCAATGGCTTGTGGTGCCACATGATGGTATGTGGGAGGAGTGAGATTTGTCTTGCATACAAAGATTTGGAGTAGATTTTTAATGTCCACTGGCTTTTATTTTTTGGTTCTGTATTTAGATTGGTGATTGAGAGAATTTTTTGGCCTTGGTGACATTGAGATTATTTTTATATCCACCTTATTTTGATTTTGGATATTTACAACATTTTGCTAATGGGCGGAGACATTGTCTGAGCTCGTTAGCAATGTGTGATGGGATGTGGCCTTGTCGAAACCCATTGGGTAAGTATTCATTTTTGGCTTTATCTCGTTAAGAGATTTTGGTTGACGGTGGAGTTTATTTTTTTTAAAGAGTTTAATGTTGAAAAGAGAATTTGAGTCGAGGTGGGGTGTTGGAGATATGTAATTTTGCATCAAGACGGAGTGTTAAATTTTGGTAATACGAAATCAAAAATAGAACGAAATAAATATGCAAAAATGAAAGTAATCACGTGTGTTTATTATAAAAATGCATAAAATTATTGGAGCACATTTCCATTAGATAGCAAGGAAATAGATGCATGCCCACGTTATGGAATAATATATATGCAATATGATATGTATATTATTTCTTTCTTAGTAATCGCATTGCTTTGGGATTATTTTCTTCTATCTTTGCTAATTAAATGAATGAGTAAATTACGTTTGTACCCTTTGTTACCATTGTAAATTGTCTCCATTAACTTCTTGTTATATCTTGGTAATTTAATCAACGACTCTTATGTATTTTCACTAGCTATATATTAAGTGTAGACTTCATTGTAAACCCATCCTGCCATTCAGCCAGCGAGCCCTAAATAGAGCATTTCTTCTTGTTAACCCTAATTTAGGGGCTTTGGTATGTAAACTCCTATCTTGAAATTTCTTGTGACCCTCTCATGTGTAATAAAATCTCTCTTCTTTGGACTGGACGTACGCTATCTTGATGATAATGGAACCAATTTATTGTGCGTCTCATTTCATTCTTTATAGTTATTTACTATTTATTTGGAGTAATAAAATAATTATTGTTAGATTGAATAATATTCAAATTGGTAAATCTAGATCATGTTTACTTCTTTTTCCGCGTTTTTGTGCAATTTTTACACAACACCACCACCATAGGTATACTAATTTCAACAGTCCTATAACAAATTACGCTTATATCGATAGAAAGTTAGTTTCGAAGAAATAAGGATGCTCTACAAAGTGAAAACTGTAGCCACAATGATTATATTGTTAATAAATAGTAGCTGCTGTATAACATCCTCAACTCAATAAATTATGATATTATTATTCTTATAGTTCTACGATTTTTGTGCATGTTTTTAAATACTCAGTCTTACTAATATAATACTATAAGATAGTCTAATGTAGTTCATTTCTTATATTTTGCAAAATATAATTATGTAAGATAATATTCCAATGTTCAATTATTTTCTTTTTTATGATGGTGGACTGATTATTTTCCTTTACCTATTTTTCTTCTCCTGTAGAAAAACTTCCTTATATTTGTGTCGCATAAAATAGAAGCATGCCTAAATATTTAAGCTAAATTTTCCAATTTTTTTCTTCAACCGTTAAGAGAAATTTTGATGGTAAAGTTTAATATTTTTCAAATTTTAGAAGAAATGATAATTGAACTAGTAAGAATGAACGAATGAAGGTGTGTTTTCTCTAATGTATAACCTAGTGATCCGCTCACCATATATTCCATCATTACAGCCGTCCGTTCAATCCAAAGGCAGATATTTATCTGCAACTTTGTTTCAGATCCTGGGCTTAAAGCCCAATACATTTATTTGTATCATATATATATATATATATATATACTGTTGTACAAAAGCCTTGAAAATATTATCTTTTGCAGCAATAAAACATTCATTTGTTCAAATATCAATCAAATCAAGATATCTGTTCTAGACTGTATTTCTATCTTGGTATCAGAGCAAGGTTTGTGCAAACTGCACTAATCATAGTTGTAAGTCCATCAGAAAAGTCTCATCACGTGGACTCCTCTCATCAAAGATCCGGGATCTCTTCACTTGAGAGTTGTGGCTGTTCACTGGTAATCAGTGTCTCGCCAAAAACTCAATCTGGCTGCATCTGACTACCAGGAAAAGCATAAAATTCTAAACCAAAGGAGCAAACTGATCAAGAACATCAAGAAAATTCACAGTTGAATCAAGAGCATCAAGAAAACTCATCATAAAGCAACTTGTTCACAAAAAAATTTAAAAAAAATCATCATCTAAGTTCACAAGATACCATTAAGATTCAACCACAAAATTTTTCTTAAGATTCCCAATTCAAAGAAGGCTCAGGTTCATAATTTACATGCCAACTTCTTGTTGCTCAAGATCGTAGCAATCATCATGTCCAATCTGGATGATGTAACAAGCCCAAGGATATCACAAAACCAACCACAATCAGATCCGGTGAATGATTTGATGAAGGCAATAATCAAGCCTCAGATTCAGATGATATCCATCCAGCTTGATGAATCGAATTTTGAGCTTTGGAAATTACAAGTGGAAACATCCATCAGAGGTTATGGATTAGAGGACTATATTCTTGGCACAAGAATTACTCCACCTAAGTTTATTAGAGATAATGAGGACAAACTGGTACCAAATCAAGAATACACAGCACACCAGAGGCAAGACAGTCTGATATGTGCATGGATGATGTCATCCATAAGTGCATCAATCTTGCCACAAACTTATAGGTTGCAAAACTGCTCAAGAAGTATGGACAACAATTGAAAGAAACTTCACATCTCAGTCATCTGCATGAATCATGCACCACAGAAGACAACTACAAAGTATTAGAAAGAATGACATGACAATGAATGAGTATCCACTCAAAATCAAAAACCTATGTGATCAATTGGCTTCAGCAGGTCACAAAGTATCAGAATCAGAACATGTTCTGCACATAATCAGTGGGTTAGATAGTGATTATGAAGCTGTTGTGGCCATCATCTCCACTATGGAGCCTACACCATCCTTACAATTTGTGGATTCTACCCTTCTTTCATATGAAGGAAGGATAGAGCATAACAAAACAGTTAGTTCAGATATTTCTGTCAATTACACATTCAACAAAAGCAAACAAAATTCAAATACCAGAGGACGGTTCAATAATTTTCAAAGAGGTGGAACATCCAAAAGAGGAAGAAGAGGAGGCAGAAGCAACACTAGCAATAAAATAAAATGTCAAATATGTGAAAAACATGGTCATGGAGCAAATAAATGTTACTTTAGATTCAACAAGAACTATACTCCATCACATCAAGGCAGCGGTGCAAATATAAATCTAGTCACTATACCAAAAGACATCAATTCAACTCAAGCAAATGCTCTAAACACTGAATCAGCAACAAATGATGATATCGGAGATGACTGTTGTACCCAGATTCAGGGGCTACCAATCATATAACTAATAATCTCAACAATTTAAACTTGGGGAACAAAGAGTATAAAGGTATGCAAAGTCTTTTTGTTGGTAATGGTAAAACTATGCACATTACACACACTGGAAATGCAAGAATACTAGGACCCAAACAACTTATTCTAAGAAACTTGTTAAGGGTTCCTTCAATTAAAAAGAATTTAATGAGTGTTTTCCAATTTGCAAAAGACAATAAAGTTTATTTTGAATTTTATCCTGAAACATGCATAGTTAAAGATATACTAACTCAAGAAATTATCTTGCAGGGTAAAGAAAACAATGGATTGTACAGATTTGATTTTTCAAATTCAAAAACCTTTGAGAATGAGGGAAATACCCTTGTAATGAATGTTACTAGTGATTCTAAAAACTGTAATAAATTTGATTTGTGGCACCGCAAACTGGGAGATCCCAGTATGAAAATTGTAAAATGTCATGAATAGTAATAACATTTCATCTAGTAACATCTCTGATTCTTATTTTTGTACTTCTTGCCAATTGGGAAAAAGTCATAAACTTGCATTTCCAGATTCTCACACAAATTATATAAGGCCGCCTGAGTTAATTGCTAGTGATTTATGGGGGCCAGCACCTATTAGCTCAGATTACGGTTACAAATACTACATGTCATTTATAGATGCTTATTCAAGATTTGTATGGATATACATGCTAAAATATAAGTCAGAAACCAGTAATATTGTAATGCAGTTCATCACCAAGGTTGGAAACATGACTGGAAACAATGTATGTACATTTCAGTCAGATGGTGGAAAAGAATTTCTTCCTTTAAAATGTTTTTTTGAAAGGAAAAGTATTAACCATCAGACTACATGTCCATACACATCTGAACAAAATAGAATTATTAAAAGAAAACATAGGCATATTGTAGAAACTGGATTAACTTTACTAGCACAAGCCTCAATGCCCCTAAAATTTTGGCCAGAAGCATTTAACACTGCTGTACACTTGATAAATATACTACCAACAAAGATTCTTAAGTTCAAGTGTCCACAAGAATATTAACTAGAATAAAACCAGATTATGAGCATCTAAAAATATTTGGGTGCCAATGTTTTCCTTGCTTAAGATCTTATAACAAACACAAATTAGAATTTAGATCTACCCCTTGCACCTTCTTAGGATATTGTAATAAACAAAAGGGGTATAGGTGCTTAGACAACAAAGGGAAAAAAAATATCTAGACATGTAAAATTCAATGAACAGGTGTTTCCTTTTAGCAATGCTGAAGTCAAGACCACTGAAAAAGTGAGCAATACAAAGTTCATAATTCCTGATCTACCTGATGAGATTGAAGCTCTGCCCTCAACACAGCCTATAAGAAATGTCATCAGTACAAGCTCTCAACACACCATGACTGCTAGAGAGTCAGGTCAAGAGAAAGCTGCACATGAAGATGATAGCAACAATCAGAATCTTCAAAGCCAAGAAACAAGCAGTTCAAGTCATGATCATGACATCAGAAATGATAACATGGCATGTAGTAGCTCAAACAACAGTTCTGACAATACTATCATAAATAATATCAATACTCATCCAATGTTAACTAGAGCAAAATATGGTGTTTATAAACCAAAAATTATCAACAATATGGTTCTTTAGGAAGAACCTTCATCCTACATAGAAGCTACTCAAAGTGATAAATGGAGAGCAGCTATGCCGGATGAATACAATGCTCTGATTAACAAAGGAACTTGGGATTTGGTTAAGAAACCAGAAAACAAAAATATAATAGGAAGCAGATGGACTTTTAAATTAAAGAAAAATGCTGATGGTTCAATTTCTAAATACAAAGCAAGGCTAGTTGCAAAAGGGTATTCACAACAGTATGGGTTTGAATTTTTAGAAACATTTTCCCCTGTCGTGAAACCTTCCTCAATCAGAGTCATTCTAATAATTGCCTTGAATAGAAATTGGAGCATCAGACAATTAGATCTCAATAATGCTTTTCTCAATGGTGTTTTACAGGAAGAAGTATTTATGGAGCAACCAGAGGGGTTCATTCAAAAATCAGACAAAGGCTGGTGTGCAAACTCAATAAAGCTATTTATGGGTTAAAACAAGCCCCAAGAGTCTAGTTTAACAAGCTCAAATCAACACTTATGAAATTTGGCTACAACTCACTAAAATCTGACAACTCCATATTTACTAAAATTAATAATCTAGCCACCAGTTACATACTAATTTATGTTGATGATCTTATTATCACAGGGAGCAGTGAATCAGAAATTAAGAAACTCACAGCAATGCTTAACTTAGAATTCTCAATTAAGGATCTGGGAGACCTGAATTACTTTTTAGGAATTGAAGTACAGAGAACATCAAAATCTGAAATACATCTCAACCAAAGGAAGTACATTTCAGAAATATTATCAAAAGCTAAAATGGACAAAGCAAATCCTCTACCAACCCCAATGGTTGTAAATCATCAACTTTCAAAATATAAGGGTGAAGCAATTCAAAATGTAAAACAGTACAGGAGCATAGTCGGTGCACTCCAATTTGTGGCTATAACAAGGCCAGACATATCATTCTGTGTGAATAAAGTTAGCCAGTACATGCAAAATCCTTCAGACATTCATTGGAAAGCAGTAGAAAGAATACTCTGATATCTGAGAGGAACAATAGATCATGGTTTTATCTTGAAAGCTAGTCACACACTTAACATAAATGTGTATGCTGATGCTGACTGGGGAACAGATATAGATGATCGAAAGTCAACATCAAGCTATTGTATTTACTTAGGTAAAAACCCTATATCATGGAGTGCTAAGAAACAGAACACTGTGTCAAGATCCAGCACCGAGGCCGAATTTAGATGTGTGGCAAGTGCAGCAGCAGAAGTTATGTGGTTAGAGTCTCTTTTAAATGAACTCAACATCAAACCAGACAGAGCAACAATCTGGTGTGATAACGTTAGTGCAATCTCTTTAACATCTAATCCAGTACTTCATTCGAAAATCAAACATATTGAACTAGACCTCTACTTTATCAGAGAACAAGTAATTAAAGAAAAATTAAGAGTATGATACATACCATCGCCGCATCAAAAAGCGGACATACTTACTAAACCATTATGGAGGTCAAGTTTCACAAGACTAAGAGAAGAACTCAATATCGATGCCGCTAATCCTAGCAGAAGATCTCAAAGAATAATCTTCATACCAGATTGATGGACTTCTTCTACAAAATCTTCTCGTTCATTGTATCTCCTCCTGAAAATAGAGACGCCGCCATATTTCTTTTTTCTCATGCAAACCTAGATCATTCAGGTTTGAGGGGGGGGGGGGGGGGGGGGTAAGAATGAACGAATGAAGGTGTGTTTTCTCTGGTGTATAACCTAGTGATCCGCTCACCATATATTTCATCATCACAGCCGTCCGTTCAATCCAAATGCAGATATTTATCTGCAACTTTATTTCAAATCCTGAGCTTAAAGCCCAATACATTTATTTGTATCATATATATACTGTTGTACAAAAGCCTTGTAAATATTATCATTTGCAGCAATAAAACATTCATTTGTTCAAATATCATTCAAATCAAGATATCTGTTCTAGACTGTATTTCTATCTGAACTGAATTATCTGACTAAAATCTTCAATCTAATTGCATACATTACCAGCTTCCTTTTAGTTTCATCCTCAAACTTGGTATTCAAAATTCATTATTCTTTAACTCGTATTAGTCTAATTTTATTGCCCCATTTTGTTTGTTTTATTAGTACTCTATTTATCTTATGCTTTGGGATTTGGATTTTTTCTTATATTAAATTCATAAGACGTCCTTATAAATATCGCAGAGCTTTGTTAAGTAACTATAGACAATATTTCCCATGTGACCACATGGATAGCATTTTATCTGTAGTTGTATACTATTGTCTGGAAATTGTTACAGATAGTTTGTTGTAGAAGTGGGATGATTGTCGGTGTCCAGGAGATGATTGTCGGTGTCCAGGTTTTAAAATTTCAATTATTGTCATGTTAATCTTATTAATACATATTAGTTATACTTAGTCCTTCCTTTGGTCTGCCAGATTCATACACTTTATGTTCATTGTATCAACTTTTGTATAACAATTTGTATATTTGTTTCCAAGTTTATATCAGTTGTCTTTTGAAAGTAGTCATTTTGTTGTCTGACTTTACTTTGACTCAGACATCAGGGATCACCAATTTAGTGCTTTATAAAACGAAGGTAATTCTAGCTTTCCCTGTGATTGTTTCTTCTGTATTTATAATTAATATTTTATGCAGTATATAAACAACATCCATGAACAACAAACCCCAACGCTATCATCATCATAATTAGAAGGTGCCATCGGTGACTTATGTTCTTTTTTTATTACTGCAATTGTACTCATTTTGAGATTATCATGAGGGTAAATAAGTCAAGAAAAGAAGTGCTTGATTACTATCCTAATATATGAAAAGGCATATTATAGTTCAAACGTCCTAGGCAATAATGTGGGAAGAAACTAATAGTCTGTTTAATTAGAGAAAAATGAATAAATTTGAATAGGACTTGTAGAAAAGATCAAGGGTTTGATTAGTAATTTGATGTGAAGCTAATGAACATATTAAGTGCCAAGCCAAGTTATTCACAACCATTAAGTCATACACTTTATTAAATACCTCACTTGATAAAATAATCCTTACGAGTCATATCAAAATTTTAGTAGAGTGATGAGGCTACCCTTTTGTAACTACAATGTGTAAATAAACTAAATTTTTCGAGAGATAATGTGAGTGCAATTTGTTTGAAACCAACATCATGTTTTCCTTGAATTTTTCCGAATTAACTTAAATACGTTACAGTACATGAAGTAGACTAATATCAATGTATATTTTTGCAAATGGTATTGATGAGCCATCTCAAACATTATCATTTTTGGTATAAATTTTGGTGTTATTAGATATGTTTGGATTTATGATCGATGTTTGCTCATGCCCCCACATTAAGTGGTAGATGCCAGCAAGGGTGAATTCGCTGGTGTATGATTTTTAGTATTTTTGTCCATTATGCTATACAGCATTTGTATTTGGACACGTATCTTGTATAGGTTATATTTAAGGATATACAGTCTAAAATATTATGTCTTTAAGATTTGTTAAAAGCATGAATTTTCAGTTTACTTGAATAAAAATATAATTTTATTATTTCCTTCAAAAGTCTAATCCTCACGCTATGTTAATGTATCATTTGTTACTTGCAGGGACTGAATATATGCTAACTAGTCGATGAAGATTATTTTGCATCTTTACTAGTGCTAAACTGGAGCATATTTAAGGTTTACTGTGTTATAGTTGGGCTGCTGCCCGAAGTTAACTCATGTATGTTGTATCTGACAGTTCAGTTACTAACTTGTCATTGTATTTTATTAAACAACTATGAACTATAAATTTTGATGTATATATTTTATTTTATGGGTTTATTTTTCCATGGCTCATTCCTGACAAGGACCAATAACTTATTTATTTTTAGCTCGGTTGTTACTTCTAAATTTCTAATGCATTGATATACTATACAATGAGCATTAAATATACGTATAATATAATAGTTGCAACATGTTTCATGTGTTACTGACAAAATATACTATACATTATATTGATGGGGGTTTCACGGGTTATTGACAAAATGTACAGTTGCAACTTATTATTCATAATTGATAACAACAGATAGTCACCTCACATGGCAGTGGATAGGTATTATATATTTAATAGAGGGTAGATAAGTACGATTTTATCATCTGTCTACTTATGTTTTGGTTTTTTGATATAATTGCCATCCCATTTCTTACGAATGATAAACCCACAAACTGGATCTTGGCACAGAAGAGGAAGCTTACACACAAATTTTTTGTTAGAGGCGCTTTATAGTAAATGACATATTGTTCCACATAATCAGAAATAAGTTAATGTTCATGCTTATATATTATTTTCCTCAAACTCATATTGACATTTAGGGTTGGGTAATTTTTGCGAGGAAGGACCTATATGGACATGAGCTAATATACATGCGTCCGCGCCGCCCGCCTTTCTAATAAGAGTGGACTGTGTTACATTTTTGCTGCACATAAGTAAATAGTTTTCTACCGTTTAAATTCAAATAGAAGCGACTAGTGCATTAGAAATGTACGTTGCGAACTGTCTGACTAGACGCGACATTCCAAACAGAAACAGGCATTGCAAATGAAGAAACACAATCGATGCAAACTGCGACTGTTTTTAGCCGTTGCAAATGAAGAAACACGACAGTTGCAAACCACGATAGTTTTTTACCGTTGCAAATAAAGAGACTCGACTGTTGCAAACCGCGATGGTTTTGCTGTTGCTAACGAAGAGATGCAGCTGTTCCCAACAGACATAACCCTTGGGAATTAGTCTATAAAAGGAGAAGGAAACCTGATCAGTTAAATACTCCGAATTTTCTCTTCTTCCTCTTCATTTCTTAATCTCTACAATCTGTGCGCTTCTGCATATCACACAGAAAATCATACACATCATAATCTTGAGCAAATCACGTCTGTTGTATCTTGGGATACTTTGAATAAAGTCTTAAGGAAATTGTTAGGACAAGCCTCAGATGAAATTTCTTTCTTTATCCGCTTAGATTTCTGTTTACTTATATATTTATATACATCGTTCTGTAATCTTTCAGTTTCAACGTTGTGTTGTTTCTGCGAAGTAGTACAACGTTTGTTTATCACTATAGTTTACTACATCAATCTGTTGTTGTTATTGCTATAGTTTGTTCTTGTGAATTAATTACAACATAGTTATTGTTTAAAATTACTAATATATAATTCCAAAGTAGTGGAAATCTGATTTGTAAACTTATGTGACGAGTTTATAACATATCGGTCTCTGTTTTGATAAACTGATCGTATAACATCTTAAGACATTCCTGTTTTCACTAAAACAGAGATGGCGACAGTTGAACTATCAGCAAAAACTGCTACCCACAATAGGCCTGATCCATTTAAAGGAGATGGTGATGACTTCATAACATGGCAGAATCAAATGTTGTTTTATCTCACCACATTAGGGCTGTAGATGTGCATTAAGGAGGATGAACCAAAGCCTAAAGACAAACAAACTAGAGAAAAAACACAGCTGTTTTTCTCGGAATTGACTCATGGAAGCATTCGGACTTCTTGTTCCAAAAATACATTCTGAACTGTCTGGATAAAGTACTATATAAACTATATTAGCTACACCATACAGCAAAATCCCTATGAACCGCGCTTGCAAATAAATACAAGACACAGAATGTCAGTTTGAAGAAGTTCATAGTAGATAAATTTATGGAATACAAAATAGTGGATTCCAAATCCAACTAGTCAAGTGTAGGAACTCCAACTTATAATTCATGAACTTGAAGCAGAAGGAAATCAAGTTGGAGATCGTTCCTTGTTGAAGTGATAACAGGAAAATTACCACCATCCTGGAGAGATCACCGCAACTATCTGAAACATGAGAAAAATGAGATTTCATTTGAAGATCTCATTGTCCGATTAAAAATTAAGGCAGGTAATCACGGAATAACACAACCCAAAGGCGAAGAGGCACTTGTTACAAAAGGGTCAAAGAAGAAAGGACACTTCAACAACAAAAAGAAAAGGAGAGAAATTAGATAATCAATCCAAAGTTAAGCAAACCAAGAAGTTCAAAGATGAATGTTGGATCTGCGGAAAGACTGGGCATGCAACTAAAGATTGTAGGCACAAGAAGATGAATGACAAAATGGTGGCAAATGTAGTGGAAAATTTGAGTTCAACCATTGAGGAGATGAACTTTTCAGGAGTTGTTACAGAATGCAACATAGTACAGAACCCTGCACAGTGGTGGGTAGACACAGGCGCTACTCATCATGGTTGTTCTGATACATCTATGTTCTCCACTTACAAAAAATATGACCGGGAAGAAAAAATCTACATGGGTAATTCTGCAGATTCATTGATCGAAGGTAACGGCACCATCGTCCTCAAATTTACTTCCGGAAAAAATGTGACACTAAGTTAAGTTCTTCATGTTCTGGGAATCCGCAAAAACCTTATCTTTGGACCTGTGCACTCAAAGAAAGGCTTCCGTATAGTCTTCGAGTCAGATAAAGTAGTTCTGTCTAAGGCTAGAATTTATATATAAAGGAGTTATTTATGTAATGGCTTATTTATGGCAAATAGTTGGCAATAAAACTATGTATTCTGATTGTGTTATTAATAAAAATAAAATTTCTTATTTGATTGAGCATGAAATTTTACTATGGCATGATAGATTAGGACACATAAATTTTCGAAAAATGAAAAAAATTAGCAAACTTAGGATTAATTCCAAAATTCTAAGTAGATCAAAAAACTACAAATGTGAGACATATGTAGAAGCAAAATTGGTTAAAAAAACCATTTCATACAGTTGATAGAAGTACAGAATCACTAGGTGTGGTTCACACTGATTTATGTGATTTTAAATCATTACCTACAAGAGGTGGGAAAATGTACTTTATCACTTTTATTGACGACTATACACGATATTGCTATATATATCTTTTGAATAGTAAAGATGAAGCAAATACATCGTTTATAAAATATAAGGCTAAACTACAAAATCAGTTAAATAAAAAGATCAAGAACTTAAGATCTAATCGAGGTGGAGAATATGAATCACCATTTGAACAATTATATGTAGAAACTAGTATAATTCATCAAACAACAGCTCCATATTCACCATAACAAAATGGTATTGCCGAGAGAAAGAATAGAACATTAAAAGATATGATAAATGCAATGCTATTGACCTCTGATCTACCGAAGAACCTATGAGGGGAAGCCTTAAATATGTCTAATCACATATTAAAGAAGGTTCCTCACAATAAAATAAAAACAATTCCATATGAGTTATGGAAAGGGCACATACCAAGTTTTAAATATCTCAAAGTGTGGGGGTGCTTGGCAAAAGTTTTAGTTCCGCCTCCCAAGAAAGTCAAACATAGGCCAAAAAATGTAGACTGTTACCATCTAGGGGCAGCTCAAAATAGTAGTGCCTATAGGGTTTTGGTATTCAAGTGTTATATAGCTGATAATAATGTCAATACAATCATGGAGCCTCGAGATGCCTCATTTTTTGAAGATGTGTTTACGCACAAAAGGAATGAAGGAAATTATGTCCCTAAAAGGACAAGAGATGAATCAAGCAAGCCACATGACGATGAAACTCATCGTGAAATTGAGGAAGTTGAACCAAGAAGAAGCGTAAGAGCAAGAACATCTAAGACGTTTGATTCAGATTTACTAACATATATGTTAGAACATGAACCTCAAACATACAAGGAAACAATGTCATCTTCTGAATCTTCATGTTGGATAGAAGCAATTAAAAGTGAAATTAATTCAATTCTAAGTAACAAACTTGGAAAATAGTTGATCTTCCGCCTGAAATAAAACCGATTGGTTGCAAATGGATCTTCAAAAAGAAGATGAAACCAAATGGCTCTATTGACAAATGTAAAGCAAGATTGGTAGCCAAAGGATATTGTCAAAAGAAAGGTTTAGACTTCTTTGATACATGTTCACCGATTACACAAATAACCTCTATAATAATTTTAATAACAATTGCATCCATATATAGTCTAGAGATTCATCAAATGGATGAAAAGATAGCATTCTTAAATGGAAATCTTGATGGGTATATTTACATGGAGCAACCCGAGGGTTTTATTTCCTAAGGAAATGAAAACAAAGTATATAAATTAGTAAAATCATTATACGGACTAAAACAAGCTCCAAAATAATGGCACAAAAAATTTGATAGTGTCATGATGAAAAATGGTTTCCGTATAAATGAATGTGATAAATGTGTTTATTATAAAAAAGTTGGACAGTCATACGTGATGATTTGTTTATATGTAGACGATATGCTAATCTTTGATTCAAATAGTAAAGTAATAGAGACCATAAAGAAAATGTTAATCAACAATTTCGACATGAAAGATTTAGGAGATGCAGATGTTTTTTTTTGGAAATCAAAACAATAAAAACACCTAATTGAATTGAATTATCTCAGTCACACCTAATGGAATTGAAAATTTCCAAAATTACGGAATTAAAGGAGTAAGAATACCTTTTAATCTATCAGAAGTACTGCATAAAAATACTAATGAGAGTGTAATGCATCTAGAATACTCTCGTGTAATAGGATGTCTAATGTACCTCATTAATTGCACTGGACCAGATATAGCATATGTAGTAAGTCGACTGAGCAGGTATACAAGCAACCCAGAGAAGGAACACTTGAAAGCATTAATGAGAGTGTTGGGATATTTAAAGAGTACCACGAACTTTTTCCTACATTACGGAAAATATCCTGCCATCTTTGATGGATATAGTGATGCAAACTAGATTTCTGATTCAGAGGAATCTAAATCAACTAGTGGTTATGTCTTCACCGTAGCAGGAGCAGCAGTGGGAATCTACTAAACAAACGTGCATAGCACGATCCAGTATGGAATCAGTGTTCATCGCTTTAGATAAATCAGGGAAGAAGCAGAATGGCTTCGTCAATTTTTAGAAGAAATTGCATTTTGGCTGAAATCTGTACCGGCCATGTGCATACACTGTGATAATCAAGCAACGTTAAGTAGAGCGCAAAACTTAGTGTATAATGGAAAGTCAAGACATATTCGTCGAGCCATAACACAGCTACGTAGTTACTCTCAAATGGAACTATTTCCGTCGATTATGTGAGAACTACTAATAACCTTGCAGATTCATTTACTAAAGGATTAATAGTAGAGAAAATTGACTGCGCATGGAGGAGAATGAGTTTAAAAGCATAAACCAACAAGAATTATCTTATACGGAAACCTATCCTAGCGACCGGAGATCCCACGGACTAGGATCAATAGGCAAACCAGTTCTGAGTAACTCAAGAAGTAATGCATTCGGGTTTAGTCCTACTCCATTCCTATGGTGAACAATACAATGCATGCCTACAAAAGTATTAAAATGATAAAGCTATTTTTTTCAATGATGACCATATCTTGAAAATAACAAGTGGGGTATAAGTAGGATACTCTTAATGGTTGCGATCACCTATGTTAGTGTGATCTGGGTCGACTCTATGTGAATATTAAAGGCTTAAATTCTCTAAAACACTTGCAGAACCAAATTTGTTCCAGACCAAAATGAACACAACCAAGAGATTGGATGTGAACGGAAACAATGCTTTGTCAAGCTTATTGTCTGATTATGCACAAACGATTGACGGTTCAAGATGAAATAACTCGTCGATTAGCCAAGTATATTCGATAAGTTTTAAATAAGGAAAATTCAAAGTGAAATATCCACTTATCCTCGATATAGTATTATTTTCATATGAAGCGTGTGATATTATACTTTGTGTGGGGAAGATATATATCATCATTCATGTAGGGGATTGTTAGAGGCCCTTTGTAGTAAATGAGATATTGTCCTACATCGCCAAAAATAAGTTAATGTTCATACTTATATACTACTTTCCTCAAACACATATTGACCCTTAGGGCCAGGTAATTTTGTGCGAGGGGGAGGACCTATATGGCCGTTAACTAACACATGCACGCGCACGTCTCCCGCCCGTCCCATACCGAACCGAGCCGGGTTGGATGCGGGTCCAGTAAGAGTGGAACGTGTTATATTTTTACTGACAGAAGTAAACAATTTCCTACTGTTTAAATTAAAATAGAAGCGGCTAGTCGATTGGAAATTCACGTTGCGAACTGTCTGACTGGATGTGGCATTACAAACCGAAATAGGCGCTGTAAATGAAGAGACGCAGCGAATGCAAACCGCAACTTTTTTTAGCCCTTGCAAATGAAGAGACGCAACTGTTGCAAACCGCGACAGTTTTTTGCCGTTGTAAATGAAGATGAGCGTCTATTGCAAACCGCGATATTTTTTAGCCGTTGCAAATGAAGAGATGCGGTTGTTCCCAATAGACATAACTGTTTGGAATTAACCTATAAAAGGAGAAGGAAACCTGATCAGTTAAATACTTCGAATTTTCTCTTCTTTCTCTTCATTTCTTAATCTCTACAATCCATGCGCTTCTATGTATCACATAGAAAATCATACACATCACAATCTCGAGCAGATCACGTCTGTTGTATCTAGGGAGACTTCGAATAATGTCTTAAGGAAATTATTACGACAAGCCTCGGACGAAATTTCCTTCTTTATCTGGTTAGATTTAAGTTAGCTTACATATTTATATACATCGTTTTGTAATCTTTCAGTTTCAACGTTGTGTTGTTTCTACGAAGTAGTACAACGCTTGTTTATCACTATAGTTTACTACATCAATTTATTGTTGTTATTGCTATAGTTTGTTCTTATAAATTAATTACAACATAGTTATTGTTCAAAATTACTAATAGATAGTTTCAAAGTAGTGAAAATCTGACTTGTAAACTTGTGTGATGAGTTTATAACATATTGGTCTCTGCTTTGATATACTGATCGTATAACATCTTAAGACTTTCCTGTTTTCACTAAAACAGAGATGGCAATAGTTGAACTATCAACAATAACTTCTACCCACAACAGGCTTGATCTGTTTAAAGGAGATGGTGATGACTTCATAACATGGCAGAATCAAATGCTGTTTTATCTCAACAGTTAGGGATGTAGAAGTGAATTGAGGAGGATAAACCAAAGCCTAAAGACAGACAAACTAGAGAAAAAGACGCAACTGTTTTTCTCAAAATTGACTCATGGAACATTCGGACTTCTTGTGTCGAAATTACATTCCGATATGTCTGAATAAAGTACTATACAAAGTATATCAGCCACACCAGACAGCGAAATCCCTATGGACTGCACTTGCAAATAAATACAAGACATAGAATGTCATTTTGAAGAATTTCGTAGTAGATAAATTCATGTAATACAAAATGGTGGATTCCAAATCTATAACTAGTCAAGTGCAGGAACTTCAACTTATAATTCTTGAACTTGAAGTAGAAGGAAATCAAGTTGGAGAATCGTTCCTTGTTGAAGCGATAACAGGAAAATTACCACCATTCTGGAGAGACGACCGCAATTATCTGAAACATAAGAAAAAGGAGATTTCCTTAGAAGATCTCATTGTCAGATTAAAAATTAAGGCAGATAATCGCGGAATAACACAACCCAAAGGCGAAGAGGTACTTGTTACAGAATGGTCAAAGAAGAAAGGACACTTCAACAACAAAAAGAAAACGAGAAAGGCACCAGATAATCAATCCAAAGATAAGCTAGCCAAGAAGTTCAAAGGTGAATGTTAGGTCTGCAAAAAGACTGGGCATGCAGCTAAAGATTACAAGCACAAGAAGACGAATGAAAAATCGGTGGCAAATATAGTGGAAAATTTGAGTTCAACCATTGAGGAGATGAACTTTTCAGGAGTTGTTTCAGAATGCAACTTAGTATGAAACCTTGCACAGTGGTGGGTAGACACAGGGGCTAGTCGTCATGTCTGTTATGTTATATCTATGTATTGAATCATAAGTTTTGATTCATGACAAAGAGCTTAAACAAATCAGTGATGAGACTATATGATCAAGCGACAAAAAGAGAAAGAGATATGATACTAAAACTACAAAGGAGGCAAGACTTCAAAACCGAGTATAGTATATTTATTTGTTGAAGTTTTTAGTCTTAGAATTGTTAAAATATATCCTCAAGTAGTTTACACAAAATCAAAGTTGTTTTAATATTCAAATTCTTTAGAAAATATGTGAACGGTGCACTTATAGCTAGGTCAGTCGACTGACCAAAAATGACCAATCGACCGAACCAATTCAGTTGCACAGATATGCTCTATTTTACACCAACTTTGAATATTAAGTTGACTAGTCATTTTGGGTCAGTCGACTAAACGATTCTAACTGCTATTTTCCTGAAGAGACACTTCCATTTGCGAAGAGTTACGATCCAATTTGAAGGGTTATGACTGCATCCTTTGATCAAAACTCTTCGTGGATAGTTGTAGCTTTTTATCTACTATATAAACACATGAAATTCACTTCTCAAATCACTGAATCTTATTTTGTTTTCTGATCATGCTCTCTACCATCTATCTCTGCATTCTACAAGCAATCACAATTATATATTTCTTGAGTCTCTGAGTTAATTAACTTATTCTTTGATTCAAAGCAATATTTTCCTTTCTAATCTTTACACACACAATATATACTTGAGGAAAAGATTATAGGAATGTACAATCAAAGACAAATTAGTGTTATTAAGAACACAAAGTGTCAAAACAAATTTATTGAAACTGTTGAAGTCCTGTTCGGTTGTGCAGGAGGTAAATGTCCTCTTTTGGTTGTTAGAGGCAGAAAAATTCTGATCGGTTGCTCTGGTTTTGCTCATTTATTCCTCCGAGTTAAGTGAGGGGTTATTGTGAGAAATTCTAGAGGAAGTCTGAGACTGGACGTAGAACGGAAAGTTCGAACTAGTATAAAAACTCCTGGTGTGCTTATTCTTATTTACTTTACTATTATTATCTGTTTTTGCATTTAGATTTTAATACATTCCATATTGCACGATCCTAAGTGATAACTAGCCACACAGTAGTCATTTTCATTTGGTATCAGAGCTAGACATCCTATTACCATAACATGGTTATTTGATAAAATATTTTGCTAATATGGAAAACAACACCAGCACAAACACTATCATTAGTTTTATTGAAGATCAATCTACTGCACGACCTTTACTATTCAATTGCATGAATTATAATTACTGGTCAACTAGAATGAGAATATATATGCAAGCTAATGGTTTTGAAACCTGAAATATTACCCAAAAGGAATATACCATGCCAATAGAAGATTTTTCAACTTGGACTACTGCACAAAAAACTGATGCTACTTCAAATGCTAAAGCTACGAACATGTTATTTTATGCATTGGATAAAAATGAGTTTAATAGAGTCAGTATGTGTACAACTGCTTATGAGATACGAAGAACTCTAAAAGTAACTAATAAAGGAACTAACAAAGTCAAACAAAGCAAAATTTCTATTGTTAAAAAATCAGTTTCAGAATTTCAAAATGAAATCAAATGAAAGTATAAATGACATGTACTCTAGATTTCAAGATATAAATCACTCACTATTGGCAATAGGAGAAAAAAATTCTGACTTTGATATAGTATCAAAAATCCTAAACTCTTTAACGGAGAATGGGAAAGAAAGGTTCTAGCTATTGAAGAAGCAAACGAACCTTCCACTATGATACCAGAAGAGTCAATAGGAAATCTAATGTCATATGAAGTGAATTTGCAGGCAAAGAAAGTTCAAGCACACGATAAGAAGAATCTAGCATTTTAAGCAGAAAAAGATGATTCTGACTCAGATGAAGAGGATATGGCACTTATTGCTAAAAATTTCAAAAAGTTTTTGAAACTCAAAAAGAATAACAAGTTCAAGAGTTACAAAAATAAGTCTAAAAACAACAATAGTAGCAATAAACCATCATCTTCTATCATGGAGTGTTATGAATGTCATAAAAAGAGTTATATAAAGAAAGATTGTCCAGAGAAATAGAAAAATAAATTCAAGAAGAACAAATTCAAGAAAAAAGCATTTTCAGTAACATGGGATGATTTAGATTCTTCTTCATCATCAGAGAGTGACAATGACAGTGACACGGAGCAAGCAAATGTATGCTTCATGGCTACAAGTGATGATGTAAGTGAATTAAATTTTGATGATCTGGTTGAACTTAATTCAAAACTAGTGGATTTTGTAAAACAAACTAAAAGGCAAAATAAGGAGTTACAAGGAAAACTAAATAGATCTGAATTAGAAATTAGTACGCTCAGAGATGAAAAGAAAATTCTGGAAGAAGAACTTGAAAAATCTCAAGAATCAAATTCTAATTTAACATCTCAACCTTCTATGATAACTCGGGAATTAAAAATTTAGAAAAATAAAAATGATGATTTATCAGTTGAAATTAATGTTTTAAAATCTAACATTAAAGTATTAGAGTTAGAAAAATCTAGTCTCAAAACTAAGTTAGAAGATATTAATAAAAATATTTCTAATTTTAATAAAGGACGAGAAAATCATTCTAAAATAATAGAAAATTCTCAGTCTACTTCAAATAAAATGGGACTAGGATATAAGAAAATTGAAAATCCAGAGAAATTGGGAAGGTTTAAAAATAATTTTAAAAACAAAATTAAGAAAGATATTAAGAAAATAGTTTCTAAAGATTTTAAAACTATTAAAATAAGATTCCTAAAACAAATAATAACTTAATTAGGAATAAGCATATCAAAACATTTATGGAAACTGTTCATAAAAATGAGAATTATATTTATAAAGGAAATTCTGAACTTTCTTGGGTTTGGTTTCCTAAGACCTAACTCTTAGGACGCTAAAAAGAAAAGTGGGTACCATCTTAATCTTTATTTTTTGCAGGTACAACTTAAAAAGAGAGAAAAATGGATTTTAGGCAGCGGTTGCTCGAAACACATGACTGGTAATAAGGATATGTTAACAAACATTGTCTACTCGAATGATGGATTGGTCACTTTTGGAGATAATTCAAAAGGTTATATCATTGGTAAAGGCGATGTGAGCAATAACGGGCGTTGTATGCAATTTGGGGAGATGTCCAAATCAATTGGCCTAAGCTTATTCTTGATGACTTCTTGTCTTTTAACCATGGTCGAATGAACATCATCTATTACGGCGAGTATATTATGCGGCTACTTATGAACCTACAAATTCCTATTCTGGAATCCGATACCTCCATTCCTAAAACTTTAAATAGCCGCACAATAAGTCTAATGAAATTGCCTCCTAGACCTCTCACTATCATGTCTTTCC
Source organism: Allium cepa (assembly GCA_030765085.1). Taxonomy (NCBI): domain Eukaryota; kingdom Viridiplantae; phylum Streptophyta; class Magnoliopsida; order Asparagales; family Amaryllidaceae; genus Allium; species Allium cepa. The sequence continues at coordinate 185,325,230 of CM060937.1, read as the reverse complement.
AAGACTGGCGATCACAACCTCGTCAACAAACTGATACTCTACAGCAACAAAGAGATGACATTCGTACACCAACCCAATCCCAAAGCACCCGAGAATCCATTGATCTAATTGTGCGAAATCAAGTCATTTTGGATCTCGCATCAAAAATCTTGATAAGAAGATCGATAAGAAATTTGACAAAATTAAATGCTTTTTTAGGATTTTATGGCATGCAATCTCTTGTTCCTCTTCCACAACTACGGACACTTCACATCATGATCTGAGTAAACGTCTAGCTCCTCGATTTACTTGATCTACATCCGAAGAACACACAAGTTCTGACACAAACGGAAATGAGGGTGGTAGACAATTTGTGGAAAGTTCTTCAAGAGGCAAAGGACCAATGTAAGTGGAAGAAGAAACAGAGTCTGATTCTGATGAGTGATATTGATATTTCTTAATGGTAGTAAGTTATCTTTATTTATTTCAAACATTCTACTACTATTTATTTTTATGAGCTTGTATAAGTTGCTTAGTACAATTCGAAACATTATTTTTTCTTGTGATTGTTATGTTGTTCAGTGATGAAATTACTGTTTATTTCCTTTTTGTCGATGACAAAGGGGGATGAATTTGTATGACTATCTATTTCCTATAGGAATAGATATGTCACCAGATATTCAGGGGGAGATATATATAACTTGCGTTATATATTTCTTAGAATATAATATCATCTAAAACAGGTTGTCATCAATCAAAAAAGGGAAGAATGTTGAATCATAAGTTTTGATTCATGACAAAGAGCTTAAAGAAATCAGCGATGAGACTATATGATCAAGCGATAAAAAGAGAAAGAGATATGATACTAAAACTACAAAGGAGGCAAGACTTCAAAACCGAGTATAGTATGTTTATTTGTTGAAGATTTTAGTTTTAGAATTGTTAAAATCTATCCTCATGTAGTTTACACAAAATCAAAGTTGTTTTAAAATTCAAATACTTTAAAAAATGTGTGAAATATGCACTGACAGCTAGGTCAGTCGACTGACCAAAAATGACCAGTTGACTAAACCTTTTCAGTTGCACAGATACGCTCTATTTTACACCAACTTTGAATATTCAGTTGACTGGTCGCTTTGGGTCAGTTGACCGACAGATTCAAATAGCTATTTTCCTGAAGAGACACTTCCATTTGCGAAGAGTTACGATCCAATTTGAAGGGTTATGGCTGCATCCTTTGATCAAAACTCTTCGTGAATAGTTGTAGCTGTTTATCTACTATATAAACACATGAGATTCACTTCTCAAATCATCGAATTTTTTTTTTCTGATCATACTCTCTACTATCTATCTCTGCATTCTACAAGCAATCACAATTTACGAATTGGTTGAATCTCTCAATTAATTAACTTATTCTTTGATTCAAAGAAATATTTTCCTTTCTAATCTTTACACACACAATATATACTTGAGGAAAAGATTATAGGAAGGCTTTACAATCAAAGACAAATCAGGGTTATCAAGAACACAAAGTGTCAAAACAATTTTATTAAAACTGTTGAAGTCCTGTTCGGTTGTTCAGGCGGTAAACATCCTCTTTCGGTTGTTAGAGGTGGAAAAACCCTGATCGGTTGCTCAGGTTTTGTTTACCTATTCCTACGGGTTAAGTGAGGGGTTATTATGAGAAATTCCAGCGAAAGTATGGGACTTGACGTAGAACGGAAAGTTCGAACCAGTGTAAAAACTCCTGGTGTGCTTATTCTTATTTACTTTACTATTATTTTCTATTTCCGCATTTAGATTTTAATACATTCTATATTACACGATCCTAAGTGATAACTAGCCACACAGTAGTCACTTTCACTATGTTGTCTACTTACAAGAAATACGATCAAGAAGAAAAACTATACATGGGTAATTGTGCAGTTTCCATGATCGAAGGTAACGACACCATCGTCCTCAAATTTACATCCAAAAAAATGTGACATTAAGTGAAGTTCTTCATGTTTCGGATATCCGCAAGAACCTTATCTTTGGACCTATGCTCTCAAAGAAAGGCTTCCGTATGGTCTTCGAGTCAGACGAAGTAGTTCTATCTAAGGCTGGAATTTATATAAGAAGAGGTTATTTATGTGATGGCCTATTTAAGGCAAATGTAACCGTAGTCGGCAATAAAACTATGTATTCTGATTGTGCTATTAATAATAATGAAGTTTCGTATTTGGTTGAGCATGAAATTTTACTATGGCATGATAGATTAGGACGCATAAATTTCGAAAAATAAAAAATTAGCAAACTTGGGATTGATTCCTAAATTCCAAGTAGATAAAAACTACAAATGTAAGACATGTGTAGAAGCAAAATTGGTTAAAAAAATTATTTCGTACTGTTGATAGAAGTACATAACCACTAGGTTTGGTTCACACTGATTTATGTGATTTTAAATCATTACCTATAAGAGGTTGGAAAAAGTACTTGTTCTCTTTTATTGACAACTATACATGATATTGCAATGTATATCTGTTGAATAGTAAAGATGAAGCAATTACATCATTTATAAATATAAGACTGAAGTAGAAAATCAGTTAAATAAAAAGATCAAGATATTAAGATCTGATCGAGGTGGTGAACAATTCTACGTAGAAACTAGTATAGTTCATCAAAGAACAGCTGCATATTCACCACAACAAACTGGTATTGTCGAGAGAAAGAATAGAACATTAAAAGATATGATAAATGCAATGCTATAGACCTTTGATCTACCGACGAACTTGTAGAGGGAAGCCTTAAATATGTCTAATCACATATTAAACAAGGTTCCTCACAATAAAACAGGAACAACTCATATGAGTTATGGAAAGGACACATACTAAGTTTCAAAAACCTTGAAGTATGGGGGTGGTTGGCAAAACTTCCAGTTTCGCCTCCCAAGAAAGTCAAACCTAGACCAAAAACTGTAGACTGTTACTATATAGGACCAGCCCAAAATAGCAGTGCCTACAGATTTTTGGTATTCAAGTCTGATATAGTTGATGTTAATGTCAATACAATAATAGAGTCTCGAGATGCCTCATTTTTTGAAGATGCTTTTACGCACAAAAGGAATGAAGGAAATTCTGTCCCTAAAAGGACAAGAGAAGAATCAAGCAAGCCACATAACGATGAAACTCATAGTGAAATTGAGGAAGTTGAACCAAGAAGAAACGTAAGAGCAAGAACATCCAAGATGTTTGGTTTAGATTTTCTAACATACATTTTAGAACAAGAACCTCAAACAAACAAGGAAGCAAGTCATCTTTTGAATCTTTATGTTGGAAAGAAGCAATCAAAAGTGAAATTGATTCAACTCTACGTAATAAAACTTAGGAACTAGTTGATCTTCCGCCTGGAATAAAACCGATTGGTTGCAAATGGATCTTCAAAAAGAAGATGAAACCAGATGGCTCTATTGACAAATGTAAAGCAAGACTGGTAGCCAAAGAATATCGTTAAAAGGAAGGTCTAGACTTCTTTCATACTTATTCATCAGTTACACGAATAACCTTTACAAGAATGTTAATAGAAATTACATCCTTATATAATCTAGAGATCCATCAAATGGATGTAAAGACAGCATTCTTAAATGGAAATCTTGATGAGGAGATTTACATGGAGCAACCCGAGGGTTTTTTTCCAAAGGAAATGAAAACAAAGTGTGCAGATTAGTAAAATCATTATACGGACTAAAACAAGCTCCAAAACAATGGCACGCAAAATTTGATAGTGTCATGATGAAAAATAGTTTCCGTATAAATTAATGTGATAAATGTGTTTATTATAGATAAGTTGGACAATCATACGTGATGATTTGTTTATATGTAGACGATATGCTAATCTTTGGTCCAAATAGTAAAGTAATAGAGACCATAAAGAAAATGTTAATCAATAATTTCGACATGAAAGATTTAGGAGTTGTAGATGTTATTTTGGAAATCAAAATAATAAAAACACCTAATGGAATTGAATTATCTCATCACAATATGTGGAAAAAGTGATTGAAAAATTCCAAAATTCCAAAATTAAAGGAGTAATAACATCTTTTAATCCATCAGAAGTACGACATAAAAACATTAATGAGAGTGTAATGCAACTGGAATAGTCTCTTGTAATAGGATGTCTAATGTACCTTACGAATTGCACAAGACCAGATATAGCTTATGCAGTAAGTCGACTGAGCAGGTATACAAGCAACCCAAGGAAGGAACACTAGAAAGCACTAATGAGAGTGTTGGGATATTTAAAGAGTACCATGAAGTTTTCCCTACATTATGGAAAATATCTTGCCGTCTTAGAAGGATATAGTGATGCAAACTGGATTTCTGATTCAGAGGAATTTAAATCGACTAGTGGTTATGTCTTCACCATAGCAGGAGCAACAGTGTCATGGAAATCTACTAAAAGCGTGCATAGCTCGATCCACTATGGAATCAGAGTTCATCGCTTTAGATAAAGCAGGCGAAGGAGCAGAATGGCTTCGTCAATTATTAAATGAATTCCATTTTGCCCAAACCTGTATAGGCCATATGCATACACTGTGATAATCAAGCTGCGTTAAGCAGAATGCAAAACTTTGTGTATAATGGAAAGTCACGAGATATTCGTTGACGCTATAACACGTTTAGGCAGTTACTCCCAAATGGAACTATTTCCATTGATCATGTAAGAACTACTGATAACCTTGCAGATCCATTTATTAAAGGATTATCAAGAGAGAAAATTGATTGCGCATCGACGGAAATTGGTTTAAAAGCCTAAACCAACAAGAGTAATCTTATACGAAAACCTATCGTAGCGACTGGAGATCCCACGGATTAGGATCAATAGGCAAACCAGTTCTGAATAACTCAAGAAGTAATGCATTTGTTTGGACTTAGTCCTACTCCATTTGTATGCTGCACAACAGAATGCAAGCCTACAGAAAAATTAAAAGGATAAAGCTATGCTTTTTAATGATGATTATATCTTGAAAATAATAAGTGGGGTATATGTAGGATACTCTTAACGGTTGTGATCACCTATATTAGTGTGAGCTGGGTTTGCTCTATGTGAATATTAAAGGCTGAAATTCTCTAAAACACTCGCATAACCAAATTTGTCCAGGACTAAAATGAACACAACTAAGAGATTGGATATGAAGGAAAACAATGCTTTGTAAAGCTTATTGTCTGGTTATGCACAAATGGCTGATGGTTCAAGATGAAATAACTCACCTATTAGCCAAGTATATCCAATAAGTTTTAACCAGCGAAAGTTCAAAGTGAAATATCCATTTATCCTCGATAGAACATTATTTTCATACAAACCGTGTAATATTACACTTTGTGTGAGAGAGACATATATCATCATTTATGTGGGGGATTGTTAGAGGCCCTTTATAGTGAATGAGATATTGTTCCACATTGCCAAAAATAAGTTAATGTTCATGCTTATATACTACTTTCCTCAAACTCATATTAGCCCTCAGGGTCAGGTAATTTTGTACTATGGGGAGGACCTATATGGCCATGAACTAACATATACGCATGCGCGCAGCCCTTCTGTCCTGTACCGAACTGGGCCGGGTCGGTTACGGGTGCTGGTCCAATAAGAGTGGACCATGTTACATTTTTGCTGCATAGAAGTAAACAGTATTCTACTGTTTAAATTCAAATAGAAGCGACTTGTGGATTGGAAACACACGTTGCGAAATAGGCGTTGCTAATGAAGAGATGCAACTGATGCAAACCGCGACTGTTTTTAGCCGTTGAAAATGAGCAGATGCGACTATTGCAAACCGCAATAGATTTTGGCCATTGCAAATGAAGAGACGCGACTGTTGCAAATTGCGATAGTTTTTGACCGTTGCATACGAAGAGATGAGGTTGTTCCTAACAGACATAACCGTTGGGAATTAGTCTATGAAGGGAGAAGGAAACCTGATCAGTTAAATACTTCGAATTTTCTCTTCTTCCTCTTTACTTTTTAATCTCTATAATCAGTGCGCTTCTGCATATCACACAGAAAATCATACACATCACAATCTCGAACAAATCATGTCTGTTGTATCTTGAGAGACTTTGAATAAAGTCTTAAGGAAATTGTTACGACAAGTCTCAAACGAAATTTTCTTCTTCATCCGGTTGGATTCTGTTTGCTTATATATTCATATATATATCGTTCTATAATCTTTCAACTTCAGCGTTGTGCTTTTTCTGCGAAGTAGTACAATGCTTGTTTATCACTATAGTTTGCTACATCAATTTGTTGTTGTTATTGCTATAGTTTGTTTTTGTAAATTATTTACAACATAGTTATTGTTCAAAATTAAAAATACAGAATTCCAAAGTAGTGGAAATCTGATTCGTAAACTTGTATGACGAGTTTATAACATATTGCTCTCTATTTTGATATACAGATCGTATAACACTTTCTTTATGAAAAAGCTCTTTTTGCCCTAATTGTAAGTTTAAAACATTCTATACCTTTCTTTATCTTTTTACTCATTTGTTATCCAAATGTGGTGCATCAAATTAAATATATCGTAATTTGGAAATATTATAGGTGATATCCAAATGTAGTTCAGCTTGGTTGTTGCGCATCCTCCCTTCTATGTACATCCTCACTCCAATGCACTTGCAGTAGGTAGAAAATGACACTTACTCATCATGCTTTGCAGTACAATTAAAACTTATTATCTCATTTGCATGATAGCAACTTATTATCTCTAGTTATAAGGACAAGCTATTTACTTAATAAAGCTTCAGTTAAACATGCCTGATTCTCTTATCTTTAGATGGCCAAAACAAAAATAGTATCATGCATTTGCTTGAAATAATGCAAAAGTTAAAACTGTACCTTCTATCCATACTGAAGCTATTTTGGCCCCGTCATAGTGAACATGCTGACAACAATCACACTGTAATAGATAAAACATGCTTCATCATTTGGCCGCGAATAGGACAAAAGTTTTGAACCAAATCTGATGCTTTGCTTTCAAAGTCATTTACTTACTCTGATACATAGAGCTTGAGCCTATACTGAGTTCTAAATTAGGAATGGAAATAGCTTCTCGTTCTAAATATGAAGAATTAAGATCCAATCAAGTATCATTCTTTGAGTTTCTTCTAACCTCAAATTTGAATAAAATTGGTTCTCTGAACTTGATAGAATCAACACTCGTTCCAACCTGAAGATAAGTATTACATGATACAATTTTACTCCACAACCATCATAAGTTAATTATACTTCTTAGGCTATAAAATTACAAGGTCGTCAAACCTAAATCGGTAAAATTACCATGCCCGATGACCAATGAACTAAATGAATCCTTTGATGGGATCTATGTAGGACGATCTTTGTTAGAAACAGCTATTTAGTTGTAAACCATCAGGTAATTCCAATTCGGTACCAAATTAAAAATTGGTGTGAATACTCAATTAGTTACTGATTAACACAATCCATTTACAATCAATATGTTAACGGTGTCATCCTACCATATCAATGTAATTCTGATTTTTATTTCAACCATCAGCCATACTATAACTATATGTTTGATTTATCAGTTATTTTGGTTCAACTTGTGGGTAAGTTAAAATTTGAATTTGTATTCACGGCAACAAAATGCACTATCTATAGCAATACTCCATAGAGTTTTCACTTTGTGTCCTATTAAAAGCAAATGGAATAAATTAAGACATAATTTTCAATGCTATATTATAGAAAGGCGGTAACAACTTTTTTAGGCGGTGATATCACGTTCACCTTTTCTCCCTCTTTTCAATTCGCCTGCTGAGAAAAAGGAAAAAAAAACTTAATTCACTTCGTATCCCTCCTTTCTTTTCTAAAGCCCTAATCATATTGTCGTTTAAAAACCCTAAATCAAATCACCCATCACCCTCCAATCTAAAGAATCGCCCTCACTTCGTCTCGTTGCTTCAATCCGAAGAACTACCGTCAAAGGAACCACATCAAAGGTACTATTTAGATACAAAAATTTGGAAAGTATAGATTAATTACTTCTAATTGTATTTGTGAAGTTTAGTTAGAAATTTCATTATGTTTCCATTCCATTCTAATTATATTTCACACCTTTAACTTGTTGTCATTGGCTTTGTAATATTAAACTTTTCAAGCATATTGAAAATTGTATATAGAAGATTATTTTTATCATATTTAAAAAAATTTGAATAAAGTAAAACTCCTATTCCCTGAAAAAAGTATATTGAAAGTTGTAGAAATAGCACCAAAATTATCTTTATCATGTTCTCCTTTTGTTTACATAAAAAATGTTTTTCTACTTCATAAATGAACATTCTAGTCAAAACATTAATAACTAAAAACTAACTCTATATCGCAATTTGAACAAAGCATTTAAACAACAAACAATAACTTCTAAAATATTTTAAATATTGGAAAAAGGTAAGAAAAATGTAAAATAAAAATATTTAAGGTTTCAGTTTTTCTCATTTTCTTTTTGTTTTCTTCAAAAGGAATAAAAATTGTAAATTATTTTTACCTTAAAATTCTTTAAAATAAATAATATCTTTGACACAATATGAGGCATAGGTTCGATAACTACCATTTGGACCTATGTTACACATAACGCTATTCATGCCTTTAGACACAACTTGGAGTGAAAAGTTGGACATTTTCTTCTTGTATACAAATTTTTGTGTGTGTTTAAGAAATGGATTGCACATATCATAGTATTAAAATAGTTTACTCCAGGTATACAATATGAAATCTATTTAATGTAATGTCAAACCATTTAGTATATCAAGTCTTAGATACTATCAAAGAACTGCTACTTGGTCATTCTTAGTGATACCTTCTTTAATAGGGATATTTTCAAATTTGGTATCTTCTAATTCTTCTAAATCGTCAACTCCTCCTATTGACTTGAGAAAAGACAATATATGGACTACACAAGCATAGATTGGAGTTTAAATTTGACATCCTTGGCATTACGAAATACCAAAATGGGAGCTTCATATTCGACAGATCGGCTGTTATTGGAGGCAAATTAGGAGCTTTACAGTTTTGGCTCTCAATTGCTTTAAGGCTCATGGTGGGAAGATGTTCTTTTATAGGTGTAGTGTATGCATTTACGGGGAATGACTTGCCTTGGCCTTACATTTTCTACCTTCCCATCTCCGTAGTTGAAATGAGCAATATTTTAAGAAAATTGTGATAAGAAAGAAAGAGAAAAGTGGACAAATGTTTTGTGTTATTATCTGTTGAAATCTTGCATTTTTTTCATGTTCAGTCTTGTGCTTTTGCTTATCTAGCATCGTTTGCACCTCCGTTTGTTTGCTGCTAGTTGCACACTTGATATTCTTTTCCGACTTAGTTATGCCTTTTGTATTGGTTGGTTATCTAAAAGGTAACAAGACCAGTTATATCTCATAAGCTCAATTTCAAAGCCAAGTTTTATCATTGATGTGCTATGTAGTGATAATAATCTGAGTATGGCTTGAATATTAATAAAAGAACGAAATTTTTTGACACTCTATTTATATTATTTAATTACTTTCAAAAATATATTCATATTTTTTGATATTATTTAAACATTATAAGTCAGATATGTTGTGTGCTATGTGTAGGAAATGAGGATTACGGATCTTAAGGCTAGACTAATACTATAGGGGGTGAATAGTGTTTAATGAATATTATGGAAATTTTGAAATCTTTTAAAATCAAACAGAGACAGATGCGATTCACAAATAGAGAGAAAATCACAGAATCAGATACAGATGCAAATAATAAATAAAAGCAGTATAAGGAAAGAACACACCGGAATTTTATACTGGTTTGGAGTTACCCTACATCAAGTCCTACACAGTTTCTTGTATAGATTTCTTTTCAAATAGAATGCCGATATTACAACCTCGATTTCAAAGCCATGAGATACACCCTCCTGTCTTTGAGTCCAGGGCAAACTCTCTTGATTTAACCAGGCTACAAGATCACCTAATTGATTTACGGCCAACAATCACATCCAATTACGGGCCACAATCACACTGCTTCCGATATCACTATGATAGATAACGAGACTCGATACACTTATTTGATTACAAATGATCCTATAACTTTGAATAGCACCGAGACCTTTGAGAGAGATACCAGAGAATCAAACTAGATATAATCGAGTTTGATTCACTTAGAATTTCGGTAGAGTTTTGTTAAAGTATAAAAGAGTATTTGAGTGGAGAAGAAGAAGTGAAGAAATGAAGAAGAAATAACTTAAAATTCATTGAAATTAACTGGTATTTATTGAAAAACATCAGTCATGTCCATTCTTGAAAAGTTATGACGAATAGACACTTCTTTTGGAAATTTAAAATTTGAATTCTACGGTCATCATGTCGCAATGGGAGGATGGGGTATGTCGACATGCCTCTTTGAATTTTGAAAATTAATTTTGTTTTAAAATGATTTTTATTCTAAAAAATTTCAAAACAATTTCTGATGTTTATAAACCATTTTGAATATAGTTTATTATTAAAGAGATTTAAAAAGTAATCTTAAAAATATATATAATCTATAATTTAAAGTAATATTAAAACTAAATATAGAATATATTTTTGAGATTTAAAGCTTATAATATTAAAACTAGGAGATAGTTTTAAAACGAGAGATGATTTTGAAATCAAAATATGAAAGATGGTAAGAATAGTTTAAGGTTAAAATATTTAAATCGAGAGAGATGACTTTTTAAATGATAGTTTTTGGAAAAATAGTTAAAATAAATCATTTTGAAAATTTTGTGGATTCCATTCCACTGGAGAAGATCGTGGGTTCCATCCCACTAAAGAGGTCGTAGGTTTCATCCCACTATTAAAGCGAGAAGGTGGATTTCATTCCACAATTAAAATCAGAATAAAGATTTTAGTGCTATTATGAAGTTTTAACATAAACCTAGACACTATTACTTATCTTAATATCCTGTAGTCTTGAACTCTTGATGCTCATGAGTCTTTAGTCTTGAATCGTTATACTGTACAGTCTTCATTCTCAGTGCTGACATACATACATACATACATACATATATATATGAATATTAGTATTTAAATTTTATAACAAGTCATAAGGTTGTTGGTCATCAAAACCATCATCTCAGGAACTAACAATCTCCCTCTTTTTGATAATAATAACCTATGTTTATAAAATATACTCCAGAAAACTCGAATTCTACTCTAACTCCACCATACTCCAACAATTCCCCCTTAATCTACGTACCCCCCCTTAATCTAAGCGTATTTAACCTATTTTATAATTCTCTCTATTTGTTATCAACAAAAATTAATCCTAAACTACATAACTCCTCTTAAATTTTATACTATAGCACTATATAGGATAATAATACAGTATAGTAGAATATAAATGAGATGGATAATAATATGAGTAAAATATAGTAAGGTAAATGCGAGAGATATGAAAATTTCAAACATAATCAATCAATATATTTATCAAACCACACCATTTCAATCATATATTACATATCATGTTCAAATAAATTCAAACAACTCAAATCAAATCAAATCAAACCAAACAATTCAAACCGCATCAAATTAAACCAAATATTTAAACCACATCAAACAAAACAAATCAAAGTAAATCGAACCATACAAGTCAAATCAAACATTTATTGAAACTTCAACCCATCCTTTTTACTGAAGATAGGATCTGACTTTATATCATCTCATTCTTCATATCCTTGTTCAGAATTCCTTCTGGATTCACTTCGAGTTCTTCTTTGTCGAGGGCTGAAATCAGCCGTCGAATGGCATCGAAGTGCCTTTCTTGTTCCTTTATCATCTGCATTTGGTTTAATTCTAAGTATCGTTGATTCGAAGGATAAAAGTAAGCATGTTCTTGAAAGAATTGGGAGTTTCTTCAAGAATCTCACTTAGATTATAAATAAAAGAGGCCATTTTTGATCAAATATGAAGAAACTCAATAGAAAAATAAGGAGAATTGAAAATGTACATTTTTCTGGAAGAAACAAGTATTTAAATAGATAGAAAGTCGTTTGAAATGAAAAGACAGAAGGTAGTTATGTCAATTTCAAATTCAAAACAAAAATTACTTTCTGGCCATTACATGTCGACATAGGGGGTAGAAGGTGTCGACATGCCCGGTAGAGGGTGTTGACATGCCCCTGTTGATTTTGGTAATATGCTTAGTTTCTTTATATTATATACAAGTCTTTATATATAAACTTATATAATATAGTAATAAGCATTCCAGAGATATTTTAGAGCTAATAAACAAAAAATAAAGGATTTTCATTGATAAATTTAGTTAACATTACATAAACGATACATAACATTAACTAAAGAGAGATACAAACTAATACAACTTAAAATGAAAACTAGAATTTGATAGAGGATGATGAAGATGATGATATTCCAAGTTTGCGACTCACTTTCCCAAAGAACTTGTTAATTTTGGTGGAAATTTTGTCCAACTTTTTACTAAAGGATCTTTTGAGAATCCTTTGATGTTCCATTGTCATCTTTTGGTTTTTGAGAAGTGTCTTGTTGGATGGATTGTTAGGAGTGACAGGGTATTCAATACTTTCCAATGATGTCTCTTCCTTATCCTCTCCTTCTTCTTCAATCTCCATTTCCTACTCCTCGTCCTCGTCCTCTTCTTCTTCTTCCATTTCTTCATGAGCCAACCTTTCATTTTTTCCGCAAGTGTTTCATATGGTTGAAACACAAGTGGGATTCATAAGAGAGATATTTGCATGGTTAAACAGTTTTCGAGAAACAAACTCCACTCTCTTATAATCACTTCAAACTAGTTAAAAATCCAAGTAAAATAAATTCCATGATACAAAGTGTTTTCTCCTAAGGTAAAACTTTTGGGACGAAGTTTATCGAATTGCGCCCAATTAATGTCATAGTTCCCATAAATAGCAAAAAGAGCCTTACAAACTTTTAAAGTCGGGTGATGGAAATTTTCCGATCTTGGAGTTATGGTATGTTGCAAAAAAAAGGTTTACAATTCTTGCTTTTTATCGAAAATTTTGATTTATAAATTCAAAATTATCAGCTCCTTCAAAATGTGATGAAATTTCCCACGATCATGTTCATCAATATGAAAATCCGAAAGATTTATTCCGTATACTTACAACCAAGAATATTTCCCAAAATCTCATTATTTAAAACAACTTATGTTCCTTTAACACTACTCCAAACTTCCCCTTCATTACCATCATAAAAACCATAATACAAATTTGCATAGAACATTTTAACAAGATTTAGATAACAAACAAAATCATTTTGAGAATCATTAATTAGACTGAGAATTTGATTCTCTTCGAAATGAACATTGAGTTCATATGAAGGAAAATCACTAAAGATGGCAAAATTTCCCATATGGATGTTTTGATAGCTTCTGGGTCATTGTAAAGGAATTCTTTTATGGCCTTGGACAGCCTAATGGTGGATAGGGTGCTTGAGGAAGCCATTTTTGAAGAGATTAGAGAGCTTGAGAGTTTGAATTTTGAAATGAAAGTGAAAAGATAGGATAAAGTTAAGGAGATAAATAGATATCTAATAATCAAGTTCTTTGGTCAAGAGACACCTTTTCAGAGCTTTGGAGTTGGTGAAAAGGTGGAGGGAAATTCATAGTTTTGAATTCAAATTTGAATTTCAAATTTCTAGGGGGATGTCGACATAGAGGGTAGGACCATGTCGACATGGGTCTTATAATACATGTGACTAATTTTTTCTACTTTGTTTAATATATATATATATATATATCCTATAATCTAATTTATATTTTATCTGAAATAACATAAATATAATAACGCTTTAATATTAATATTTTAATATTTAAAATATTATTAAAATAATATTATTTTGAAAATCAAAATTTTAAATTCAAACAGCATGCAAACGATTAAACAATCAAACATTCAAGTAATATAATTTAAATGCATACCTATTTTTAGATCCATATTTCCGAGATCATCAGAATCATGAATAGCTGTAAAGCACATGTTCGAATTTTCTGCCTCTTTACTTCATCGCTAGAGAATGAGTCTGAATCGTCTAGTGTAGTAGTATATGCCCTCTTTCTTTTCTTTGACAAATTATTAGTTGGAGAAATTTTTTGTTTATCTGGATGTAGATAATCTATTTTTAAGTGGCCTTGCTCGTCACAATTGTAGCATCTGACGTTGTTGTGAGTCTCATTATTATTTCCAGAATTCTTGTGATCTTTTCTTTTGCAGTTGTTCATCTTTCTGTATTTTAGAAACATTCTAAAATTTCTTATCATCAAGGCTATTTCTTCATTATAGTCACTGTTTGTGTCTGAACCATCTGTTATTGCATTGAACGTTATTGACTTCTTTTTTGTGGTCTTGCTTTCTCTTCTACCTTGCATTTGTACATCAAACGACATCAAATTCCCAATTAATTCTTCAATTTTCAATGTACTGATATCATTAGCCTCTTCAATTGCTAGTCTTTGATCCTATTCCAGAGTGAGTGAATTCAAAATTTTACTAACTTGATCTTCTTCGAAGAAGTTCTTTTGTAATGCAATTAGTGAGTGCACAATGTCTTGAAACCAACTGTACATGTCTGAAATGGACTCATTTGGATTCATCTTGAATAATTGAAACTGATTGGTCGACATGGATATTTTGGTCTGTTTAACTTCACTTGTTCCTTCATGAGTAACTAGCAATGTTTTCCAGATCTCATATGCAGACTTACAGACTGACACTCTATTAAACTCTTTCCTATCAAGTAAACAGAATAGAATATTCATGGTTTCGGAAAAAATTGTGCAACGGTTTTTTGCTCAGCAGTCCACTGTGCAAAATTTGTAGTGGGTTCAATTTACTCAGTTTATGTGATATTCCAAGTGTCTAATCCTATTGATTGTAAATAGATTTTCATCCTACATGCCCAACATGCATGGTTACTGCAATTAAAAAGTGATGGTTTGGCAGTAGACTGGCCCTCTACAAATAAACTCGTGATAGTGTTGACATTACTAGTGTTAGTAGCCATTTGAAAACTTTTTTCAAAAATCAGATTATGAAAACTTTGAAAACCAATGCTCTAAAACCAAATGTTGGAATTGCGGATTATGGATCTTAAGGATGGATTAACATTAGAGTGGGGTGAATAGCGTTTAATGGATTTTATGGAAATTTTAAAATATTTTGAAATTAACATGGACAGATGCAATTTACAAACAGAGAGACAAACGTAGAATCAGACACAGATGCAAATAGTAAATAAAAGCAGTAAAAGGAAAGAACACACCAAAATTTCATACAGGGTCGGAGTTACCCTACATCCAGCCCCACACAATTTCTTGTGCAGATTTCTTTTCAAATATAATGTCGATATTACAACCTCAATTTCAATGCCATGAGATACACCCTCCTGTATTCGAGTCTTGGGAAAAATCTCTTGGTTTAACCAGCTAGAAGATCACCTAATGTATTTACGGCCTACAATCACACCAAATCGATTTATGGGCCACAATCATACCATTTCCAATATCGCCTTGATAGATAGAGAGATTCGATACACTTCTTTGATTACATATTATCATATAACTCTGAATAGCACTAAGATCTTTGACAGAGAGTGACAGAGAATCAAACTAGAGACAATCGAGTTTGATTCATTTAGAATTTTAGCAGAGTTTTGTTAAAGTATAAGAGAATATTTGAGTGGAGAAGGAGTGAAGAATTGAAAAAAACTAACTTAAAATTCGTTGAAAACAACTGGTATTTATAGAAGAACAACAGTCATGTCCATTCGTGAAAGCTTGTGATGAATAGACACTTCTTTTGATAATTTGAAATTTGAATTTCTGCGGTCACCATGTCGACATAAGGGGATGGGTATGTCGACATGCCTCTTTAAATTTTGAAAATTAGTTTTTCTTTAAAACGATTTTTATTCTAAAATTTGTCAAAATAATTTCTGAAGTTTATAAACCATTTTGAATATAGTTTAAACTTATAAAAGAGATTTAAAAATTAATCTTAAAAATATATAATCAATAATTTAAAAGTAATATTAAAAACTAAGTATAGAATATATTTTTGAGATTTAAAGCTTGTAATATTAAAACCAGGAGATAGTTTAAAAACAAGAGATGATTTTGAAATCAAAATATAAAATATGGTAAGAATAGTTTAAGGCTAAACTATTTAAACCGAGAGAGCTGAATTTTAAAAAGATAGTTTTTGGGAAAATAGTTAAAATAAATCATTTTGAAAATTTTGTGGATTTCATTCCACTAGAGAAGGTTGTGGGTTCTATCCCACTAAAGAGGTCATGGGTTTCATCCGAATATTAAAGCGAGAAGGTGGATTTCATTCCACAATTAAAATCAGAATAAAGATTTAGTGTTATTATAAAGTTTTAACATAAATCTAGATACTATTATTTATCTTCATATCTTGAATTCTTGATACTCATGAGTCTTCAGTCTTGATTTCTTCAATCTTTAATATTTATACTATGTAGTCTTCATTCTTAGTACCTGCGTATATATATACTACATATACGTATATATCTAGAAAAGAATATTAGTATTTATATTTCATAATAAGTCCTAAGGTTATTATCATCAAAACCATCATCTCAGGAACTAACAATATGAACATATGGTATCAGTATTATCATTCTTTAGTTTTGTTTTTACATTGTGTAAATAAAAAGAATTTACATGTTTGGGTAAACAAATAGCATAAAGAAATAAAGTGAGTAGTAGCTACACAAATAAAGAAATAAAGATATTTACATGTTTGGGTAAATAAAGAGCATAAAGAAATAAAGTTTCAAATTAAGTCCTCTACATTATTTCATATTTTCTTAATTTTGTCTATTGTCGTCTGAATTCAATTTCTGTAAATATTTACATTAGTCAAGTTGGAAAATAATAACAAATTAAATATCTATTTTGGTACATATGCTATAGAATTAAGCTACTGTGCATGTTAGGGGTTATAGATTTTTAATTGTTATAGTCTTAGTCTAATTAGAAGTTAAAGAAACATAATGCATGTTAAGTCTTTAGACGTCTCATATGAAATGTATATATACTCCATGCTTCATAATTTTGCTACAGCATATAAATTATTAATTAATAAAAAAATATCAACAAATTAAAAAAAATCCGGTCTCTATGGACTAGCGACCATCTCTTTTTGTTTATAAATTCTTACTAACACTACACCATATTCGCACTTCTGTAACGCCCCCATGCGGAAGAATCGCAACGGCTTTGATCCGTTGTAAAACACTTAAGAACGGCTTAATGTCGTTTTAATTTTTCTACGGCTTAAATCCATTGTATATTTTTGTTATATTTTTTTCCTTTTAGTTTGTTAGTCCACTTGCGTATTAATCCCCCATTCCCAAAACAGTGCACCCCTCCTTTTCATTTCCCTAATCGCATTTGCCCTAATCGCGCATCCTGTAGGATCTAGATTAACCCTAGAGGGGGGGTGAATAGGGTTATAGCAAATTTTCTTGATTTAAACACAGAAATAAACTGCAAAAATAAATATGCTGAAAAGTAAATCACACACAAAATTTACCCAGCTTCGGCAACCCCTGCCTACTGCTGCATTCACAGATTTCTATTAGAATTAAACAGTATCACGCTTACAAATACTCTACTAGACTCGCAGACCCTTTTGCTCCTGCTCACAAACACTCTACTAGACTCGCAAACATTTGCTCCCGCTCACAAACATTCTACTAGACTCGCAAACATTTGCCCCCGCTCACAAACACTATACTAGACTCGCACACCCTGCTCCCGCCTATAGAGTTTCGTTTACTCGCAAACTCTGCTCCCTCCTACAATAGAACTTTGACTACTCGCAAACTCTGCTCCCGCCTATAGAGCTTTGATTACTCGCAAACACTGCTCCCGCCTATAGAGCTCTGCAAACTCGCACACCCTGCTCACTGAACTAATTCTAAATAGACAATCTGACACTACCTAAACCTAGGTGGTGATTTACAAATTCTTTGATTCGAAAAGTAAAAACAACAATTAAAAGATAATTAAATAACCCTAAAAATAAAAAGCCCCTTTAAAAAAATTCCTTTTAGAGAAAAATAGGCCGGCCCCTTTAATTAATTTGGCTTGTCTCCTTTGTTTGCTTCGTTCGGTGGCCGTTCCTCTTTCCAATTCAATCAGGGCTTCTGCGAATTTTGGAGCTTTTCTTCCTTGCGATTCAAACTAGGGTTCTTGCAAATTGAAGTCGCCACTTGATACGATTCGATAGTAGGCTTTGATGTTCTTCGATTTGTTCACGGCTCTTCAATTTGGATCAAGTTCGTTCTGTGTTTTCGGTATGTACTTTCCCTTTTTCTTTGCTGGTTTTGCCTTGCTCGAACTCGATGGATTTGAGATTGCCGATGATGATGATTTATATAGGGTTTGTAACCCTAGATTTGCGTTCGTCTGATTGCTTCAAAATTTCTTGCTTTGCCGTTCGATTATTGTTGGATGTTTGCGATGAATTCTGACTTTTTCAATTTCGTATTTTTCTGATGCTTGTTCCCCACGGCTTTGAATTGCCGTGCTCATCACGGTGTTGATTTTTTTTGACTTTGTGATTTGCGTCTTGAACATCACAGCACTGTTTTGATTTCGTGAATCATATCCACTCCACGATTCTGCATACGTCGACTATCACTGTTTTCATCCTTGTGAGCTACGTCTCTGGCATTGACATTTACATTGTATCACTATTCCTTTACCATGTTGCATTATTCACTGATGCACTTGCTCATGTTAAATTGCATTGTTCATCTTGATTCTGCATCCTCTTATAATCATTCTGGCCTTGAATAGATGTTGACTGCATCACCTGATTAGATGTGTATTTGCTCGAGTCACTTCATATACATATGTCTCTGTTTGCCATGTTGCAACTGCTTGTTGTAACTTGAAACTGTTTTGTAATTCGAATTGCACTTGCACACTCCATGTTGCATTACTGTATACTTTTGGTCATGTTGTACTTCTGGTTGGTCACTTGATTCACATGTGCACTGCCTGTTTGAAGTTATAGCATGTCACTGTGATGTTTTCATTTGCTTGAGTTTTAACTGTGCTCGAGCTCTGATCATGTTGCACAATTTCTGTTGTTTCCACCTTCTGGTATGCTGCAGCTTGGTCTTTGTTCTCCTGCATATAGTTGGTAGTTTGCATTCTCTTATGGTTTCAAACATGTGAGTTGATCATGTTTCATTGAGTATATGTGTTCATTGTGATGACTGTGATGACATTCATGTTGCAGTGACATGTTTTCTTGTATTCATGTTCTTGCAGTCTTCATTTTCGGCCTATAGTATTCATAATGCATTTGTATGTTGTCATGTGCATTGTGTCTATTTGAAGTTGTTTCACTGGTGGCCTATGTACATGCTTCACTGCATCTTGTCTTGTATCACTTGTGTCACCATGCCTGTTTTAGTTTGATTGTGTGATGTTGTACTTTGGTCTAGTTGTGCACTTGCCCTTGATATTGTAGTCTCTCTGTACTTGTAGTTGTGTAGTTTGCCACTGACTTTGGTTCTTCGCTTGTGCATATTGTATTCATGTATACTGCTGTGTGGTCTTGTGGCAGTTGCTTTGTCTCCATGTATTTCATGTAGTACGAGCATTTGGTTCCTTGTATCTGTTGCACTTGGTCCCTGACCTTTGTTGCCTCTGAGTTTAAGCATTTGCACACTGCTGCTATGTTGTAAATGTTTCGTTGTATCATTTGAGTTGTAGCAGTCATTTGTCTATTGTGCTTAGTTCATGTGTATGCTGTACACTTAGCATTTCTTAGTTTGCATATCAACTTGTTGTAGTTAATGGTTGCTGTGCACTTTTGTGCTTGCATTTTGATGCAGTCTTCATTAGCATGCTACTGATTGGTGTTTCATTTCTTGTGATATCCATGTTGCAACTGTTTTTGACATGTTAACTGCCCTGTGTTGAATCCAGTTTCAAAAGCTCGGGTTTGACCTTGTGCTCGTGTTGTGATATATTGCATGTGAGTTGAACCCGGTTTTTCATTTGGGTTTGACCTGTGCTCACCTGTCCCTGTAAATCAATCAAGTGTATATATCGGCGTGCACGGCCTTGTGACATATACAGTAATACACTGTGTATGTCACAAGTTGTTCGTGTATGATGAATTCAAATATAAATGATGACGAACAATCCAAATAACTGAGGCAAATAATATTTCCAAAATCCATCTTTTATTTTATATTGCAAAAATATTTTATTTTCAATTTTACTGCGTTAGTGAATATTTTTGTAGATTGCTCAGATGCTGGATTCAAACTGGAATGAAGTTGAAGAATAAAATACGAGTGTGAGTGATGTGTAGTGAGGTCAACTGTAAATGTGAAATGTGATATAATTGTAATCAAAGTTGTATAGTTATAGCGAGAGCTTGAAATTGTACTATTCAAAAATGTAATAAATATTTATTTGAATAAAATATTTGTTTGAATTCAAATTCTGTGTAATTTGTTTTATTCAACAAATATTTATTTAGACTGTGAAAAATAGAATAGTATATTAACAAATACATTTAAACGAATGTATATATGTTTATTATCATCAAACAAAAATCATATAAGCGCATATTCAACAATCTCCCCCTTTTGATGATAACAAACATATATTTAAGATTTTGAATGTATTAAATGTATTCGATTAATCGTTCAATTTGCTCCCCCTATTTAAATGCTCTCTCTCTACATGATACTCCCCCTACATATATGCATACAAATAAAAATATGCAAATGAGCCTATATGCAAATGGAAAATTATTTGACCTTTGCTTGATTCTATTTGACAAAATCTTAACTTTTCTCTCCCCCTTTTGTTATCAGCAAAAGAATAACAGTGTTATAAAAAAAGGGATTAAGTGACAAACATGAATCAAACATTTAACTCAATTGAATATAAATATCAAATTTCAATGAAATTCAAACAAAAATCATAATTACCCTTGTCAGGCGCATATTCCACTTTCAGAAATGATGGGGGTAAGATCATCAAAAAATCATACAGTTCTGTCTATTTGTGGTATATTTATTTCAGGAAATTTGAATATCTACTAATCATGCATAACCGTTAGGACTTTTAAATGAGATTAGTAGTATTCCAATTTAATTAAAAAATGAAATCAAGTATCTTCTAACCACGCATGACCGTGAGGACTTTTAAATGGGATTAGAATCAACTTGTCTATTTAAATCAATTAATTTTGATATGCGTTCCATACATGCATAACCGTGAGGACTTTTAAATGAGCATGGAAGCACATAATCAAAAATCCAAGTAATTCACCCATGCATAACCGTGAGGACTTTTAAATGAGAGTGAATACTTTGGATATTTTTTTCCCCTTTTTTATTGCTAAAATTATAATAAATTGAAGCACAAATGATTTCCCATTTCAAAATAATAAATTTAAGAACGAATACTTTCCTTTGTAAACTACCACAAATTTTCATACTATATATGATTTTGATGAGTGATGGTCGATAGAAAGATGGTAGAAATAGAAATGATCATGGAACTTTTACCCAACAAGAAGTTTTTATAACTCTTGTTATGAAATTCTAAAGAAATTTTCTAATTATACTTTCTCGAGTTATAATATATGATAAATATCAACACTCATCACTTTTTCAATCACTATTCATCTTTTCGATAATCAAAGGGAGTCAGATTAGTCAAAATAGTCATTTAAAATCAAATTCAAAAATTATAAAATCAATTTTTCAAAAAATGACTAATCTGTAAATATGGTCAAACATGATTTTCTCGAGGGGGTTTTATAAGAAAATTTTATGCTATTTGAAAATTATTTCAAGTGAAAAATATGCAGATATTTTCTTTGAAAAACGATGCAGCAAATGAATGTTTCAAAAATTAATCACGTTCCACTAGTAATTTTTCTATCAACTATATTACCAGTGTAATTTGCATCTGAATTTTACTCTCACTCATTTGTTACACGTTGAATTTGATTGACCAAACCATGACGTGTGCACCAAGAATTTCAAACTTAACATCAATTTAAATGACATTCTTTTGAATTTGAATTGAAGTCGTGTTAACAATCAAAAACATATCATAGTGTCAATCTTAGAAACCATAGGATGAACAACTATCAACAGTCGTTAAAACTTCATTATTATTTCAAAACAATTTCTTGAAGTTTCAACAATTTCATAAAGTTTCAACAATTTCAAAAATTTCTTAAAATCCTTTTTATAGCATGAGTAAACAATAATCAATCAACATCATAATTTGACCAAACAGATTAAGTTCAATGATGAAAAGATGGTTGGTCAACTTTTAAGAACAAATCAAAGTAAGAACAAGTCAAAAAATATCAATTAAGAATAATTCAGAATTAAAAAAAAATCATCTCTTTTCATCATCACAATCTTTGGCTGATTTCATTCAGAATACGGTGCAGATTATCACATTTAATATATCGTTCAAAACAATTTTACCTGTTTTACCTTTACGATAATTTTTCGTTGTTGTCCATTGTGATTCTGTCACCTTTGTACTACGCTAAGGAACTTTGCTTTGTCGCCCGTTGTGTTTCTGGAACAGCCAAAAAATCCAGAGAACACTGTTGTTGTTCCTTAGCCTGCCACCACACCTACACGATGAAAATTTTTTGTGACCTATTTGTTTTTATAGGTCCATGGTTGTTAGTGGCAGAATATCAAAAATATGTTTTTGGAGACCCAAAACTATTTATATATGTTCCTTTTGGCACCCAAATTTGTTTGACTTTCAAAGATTTTATATTTGTGCCTTTTGGAACCCAAATTGGTATAGTTTTCACATGTTTGGGTCTATACCAACAATTATTGTGATGTGTCCATATTTTCTACAAATCGTGCACATTGAATTTTCTTGATTAATCTCATTTCTAACATATTCAGAACGAGTATATCCAAGTCCTTGTCTATCAATATTGACAGTTTGTTTTCCTATTAACATATTCAACGATTTTTCACTTTTGGAAAATTTTTCTAAAGTCGTTGACAATTGTTGGACTTTTGTTTTTAAAGATTCATTTTCTTTCAACAATTGAGTACACCTTTTAATAGAATTTTCTCTCCTAGTATTTTCACTCTCTTTTAAAATCAGAATTTCATTTTCAAGTGATTTCATTTTAATTTCTGATTTTTTAATTTCTTCTTCAAATGTTGGACATTTATCACACTTAGGGATCCTACTTTGATAGGTTTTAACTAATTGGTCAAGTTGTTCATTTAATTCTATCAAAGTGTCTTTTTGTGATTCAAATTTAGCATATTTTTCCCTAAGTCGTTCAAAACAGCCATTTACTTTGTGGAAATAAATAAGTAATTCAGAGTGAGTAAGTTTTGATACCTCGCTTGGCTCGTCGTCGTCGCTATCGGTTATATTTCCATGAAGACATATATCCTTCTCACTTTCACGGCTATCGCTTTTATTCCACGTGGCTGCAAATTTCCCTTTTGAATTCTTTATTAGTAATGCCAGCTCGGCTGCTCCATCATCATCTTCCTCATCACAACTGCTATTTACCAATCCTGTTAAGCATATTTCTTTAACTGAGTCGGTTGTGGAGGACTTCTCATTGCTGTTGACATTTGCACCATATATTGCATCGAGAATTTTCCAAATTTTCTGTGCATTTTCACAATGAGAGACGAAATAAAAATTATCACGATTAATATGGGAATATAATATATGCATAGCAAGAGCATTAATCGAGATAATTTCCTTATTTGTTAAATCATCCCCATTTTCAATAATATCCCAACATTTAATATTAACAAATTTTAAATATAATTCCATTTTTAATTTCCAATTCAAAAAATCTGTTCCATCGAAAATAGAAGGAATAATATTGAAAGGACCCTCAACAAAAATATTATTTGGTGGATTCGTGACTCTAGAGTTAAAAATACCAGGCTCTGATACCACTTGTAGGATCTAGATTAACCCTAGAGGGGGGAGGGGTGAATAGGGTTATAGCAAATTTTCTTGATTTAAACATAGAAATAAACTGCAAAAATAAATATGCTGAAAAGTAAATCACACACAAAATTTACCCAGCTTCGGCAACCCCTGCCTACTGCTGCATTCACAGATTTCTATTAGAATTAAACAGTATCACGCTTACAAACACTCTATTAGACTCGCAGACCCTTTTGCTCCCGCTCACAAACACTCTACTAGACTCGCAAACATTTGCTCCCGCTCACAAACATTCTACTAGACTCGCAAACATTTGCTCCCACTCACAAACACTCTACTAGACTCGCACACCCTGCTCCCGCCTATAGAGTTTCGTTTACTCGCAAACTCTGCTCCCGCCGACAATAGAACTTTGATTACTCGCAAACTCTGCTCCCGCCTATAGAGCTTTGATTACTCGCAAACACTGCTCCCGGCTATAGAGCTCTGCAAACTCGCACACCCTGCTCACTGAACTAATTCTAACTAGACAATCTGACACTACCTAAACCTAGGTGGTGATTTATAAATTCTTTGATTTGAAAAGTAAAAACAACAATTAAAAGATAATTAAATAACCCTAAAAATAAAAAGCCCCTTTAAAAAAAATTCCCTTTAGAGAAAAATAGGCCGACCCCTTTAATTAATTTGGCTTGTCTCCTTTGTTTGCTTCGTTCGGTGGCCGTTCCTCTTTCCAATTCAACTAGGGCTTCTGCGAATTTTGGAGCTTTTCTTCCTTGCGATTCAAACTAGGGTTCTTGCAAATTGAAGTCGCCACTTGATACGATTCGATAGTAGGCTTTGATGTTCTTCGATTTGTTCACGGCTCTTCAATTTGGACCGAGTTCGTTCTGTTTTTTCGGTATGTACTTTCCCTTTTTCTTTGCTGGTTTTGCCTTGCTCGAACTCGATGGATTTGAGATTGCCGATGATGATGATTTATATAGGGTTTGTAACCCTAGATTTGCGTTCGTCTGATTGCTTCAAAATTTCTTGCTTTGCCGTTCGATTATTGTTGGATGTTTGCGATGAATTCTGACTTTTTCAATTTCGTATTTTTCTGATGCTTGATCCCCATGGCTTTGAATTGTCGTGCTTATCACGGTGTTGATTTTTTTTTTGACTTTGTGATTTGCGTCTTGAACATCACAGCACTGTTTTGATTTCGTGAATCATATCCACTCCACGATTCTGCATTACGTCGACTATCACTGTTTTCATCCTTATGAGCTACGTCTCTGGCATTGACATTTACATTGTATCACTATTCCTTTACCATGTTGCATTATTCACTGATGCACTTGCTCATGTTAAATTGCATTGTTCATCTTGATTCTGCATCCTCTTATAATCATTCTGCCCTTGAATAGATGTTGACTGCATCACCTGATTAGATGTGTATTTGCTCGAGTCACTTCATATACATATGTCTCTGTTTGCCATGTTGCAACTGCTTATTGTAACTTGAAACTGTTTTGTCAATTCGAATTGCACTTGCACACTCCATGTTGCATTACTGTATACTTTTGGTCATGTTGTACTTCTGGTTGGTCACTTGATTCACATGTGCACTGCCTGTTTGAAGTTATAGCATGTCACTGTGATATTTTCATTTGCTTGAGTTTTAACTGTGCTCGAGCTCTGATCATGTTGCACAATTTCTGTTGTTTCCACCTTCTGGTATGCTGCAGCTTGGTCTTTGTTCTCCTGCATATAGTTGGTAGTTTGCATTCTCTTATGGTTTCAAACATGTGAGTTGATCATGTTGCATTGAGTATATGTGTTCATTGTGATGACTGTGATGACATTCATGTTGCAGTGACATGTTTTCCTGTATTCATATTCTTGCAGTCTTCATTTTCGGCCTATAGTATTCATAATGCATTTGTATGTTGTCATGTGCATTGTGTTTATTTGAAGTTGTTTCACTGGTGGCCTATGTACATGCTTCACTGCATCTTGTCTTGTATCACTTGTGTCACCATGCCTGTTGTAGTTTGATTGTGTGATGTTGTACTTTGGTCTAGTTGTGCACTTGCCCTTGATATTGTAGTCTCTCTGTACTTGTAGTTGTGTAGTTTGCCACTGACTTTGGTTCTTCGCTTGTGCATATTGTATTCATGTATACTTCTGTGTGGTCTTGTGGCAGTTGCTTTGTCTCCATGTATTTCATGTAGTACGAGCATTTGGTTCCTTGTATCTGTTGCACTTGGTCCCTGACCTTTGTTGCCTCTGAGTTTAAGCATTTGCACACTGCTGCTATGTTGTAAATCTTTCATTGTATCATTTGAGTTGTAGCAGTCATTTGTCTGTTGTGCTTAGTTCATGTGTATGCTGTACACTAAGCATTTCTTAGTTTGCATATCAACTTGTTGTAGTTAATGGTTGTTGTGCACTTTTGTGCTTGCATTTTGATGCAGTCTTCATTAGCATGCTACTGATTGGTGTTTCATTTCTTGTGATATCCATGTTGCAACTGTTTTTGACATGTTAACTGCCCTGTGTTGAATCCAGTTTCAAAAGCTCGGGTTTGACCTTGTGCTCGTGTTGTGATATATTGCATGTGAGTTGAACCCGGTTTTTCATTTGGGTTTGACCTGTACTCATCTGTCCCTGTAAATCAATCAAGTGTATATATCGGCGTGCACGGCCTTGTGACATATACAGTAATACACTGTGTATGTCACAAGTTGTTCGTGTATGATGAATTCAAATATAAATGACGACGAACAACCCAAATAACTGAGGCAAATAATATTTCCAAAATCCATCTTTTATTTTATATTGCAAAAATATTTTATTTTCAATTTTACTGCGTTAGTGAATATTTTTGCAGATTGCTCAAATGCTAGATTCAAACTGGAATGAAGTTGAAGATTAAAATACGAGTGTGAGTGATGTGTAGTGAGGTCAACTGTAAATGTGAAATGTGATATAATTGTAATCAAAGTTGTATAGTTATAGTGAGAGCTTGAAATTGTACTATTCAAAAATGTAATAAATATTTATTTGAATAAAATATTTGTTTGAATTCAAATTCTGTGTAATTTGTTTTATTCAACAAATATTTATTTAGACTGTGAAAAATAGAATAGTATATTAACAAATACATTTAAACGAATGTATATATGTTTATTATCATCAAAAAAAAATCATATAAGCGCATATTCAACACATCCCACCCTTTTATTTCCCTCGGCTGCCCTAGTCGCCCCCAGGTCATTTCTCTCTTCTTCATGAATTCACCGGTCCATTGGCTTGAAATCGGAGGGGGAGAAAATTCATAAGTGGAAATCATCGTCCCAAGGCGATTGCAGCTTTCATCCCAAGGCGATTGTGCAGAATTGTAAACCTAATCTTCTATCAAATTTCATCAGGTAACCAAATTATTTTTTCAGCTGTATGAAGCTTGGAAAAGTACAAATTTCATTTATTTGTATTTTATTTTAGTGGTATTTGCGTATTATCTTGTTGTACGTAAAAAAATTTATTTTCTTAATATGCTAGAAGAGTTCATAATGTTTTTTTGTTATTAAACATTTCTGTTTGACTTTTACGACCTTATGTTTTGTTCTTTATTAATAATTAATTTGTATTTTATAATTATTTATTACTAACTACACTTTATTTAATAATTAATTTGTATTTTATAATTATTGATTACTAACTACGGAAAACTCATCAGAGACGAAACTGTGATTCAGGACATAAACATTTCCCATAATC
Organism: Allium cepa; assembly: GCA_030765085.1. Lineage (NCBI taxonomy): Eukaryota > Viridiplantae > Streptophyta > Magnoliopsida > Asparagales > Amaryllidaceae > Allium > Allium cepa. Next base: position 185,297,453 of record CM060937.1, on the reverse strand, counting down.
CAATTAATCATACTTCTACCATCAAAATGGTGCGTTAATTTCTTCAGGTGGCACCAGTTGTTGATTAGATGTAGCATATCATCTCTGATAAGTTACTGATTGCTTGAAGTAGCTAATGGTCATGTGACGCTCCACCTCTATACCCACGCTAGCCAAGAACACTACGGAGTAGTGCTGTCAACTAGCACGGAGAATAAGGCTGTTGAGGAGCGACCATCCATGTAATTGCTTATCACACAGTGGCTATAAATAATCTTCGGGAACAAACATAGAAATAAGCATAACACAAATCAGTCACATACATCCATATCACAAAGGCGGAAGAACATATGAATATATAACTAACACATGAAAGTGTACATCAGAGTAGTGGTCAAAAAGATCCACAATAATACAAAAAAATAGCAACACGTGGTATACAAAAGAATACAACAAAGAGTCTATATCTCATGTGTATACAACCAAAAAACTGCTAATCTAAATAGTTAGCCAAAAGTCAGAGTAGCAAATCCCGGAAAGAAGTCAAGCAGAAGCACCTGTAACATCTCGGTCTGACCCGAGTATTATTTAAGAAAATAATAAACGGATCAGTCTAGCTATAAATATCAGATGACATGACATAAAATAAAAGATATGGCATAAACATAAAATATCCATACTGACATGCTACTATAAGTATACAAATGATGATCAATAGAAGATCAATCAATAAGAGGTAAATCAATATCACAAGAATCTTCTCAAAAATCCAAAGAGGGCATCATACCCTAAACTTGTACTCATAACAAGTCAATGACATAAATTCTAGAAATCAACACGAGAAATCCAGAAATCATAAAAAGGGAAAGAGGCCTATCACATGACGGTCCGAAGACCATGGGGAGCTACCCCATATGTGTGAGTCGAAATCACACAGATTGAGGTCTAGACTAACCAAGAAGGCAAAAAGGTATGTGTGAGTGGAATCACACAAGTGGTGTCTAGTCTAACCTCGCAAACAAAAAGATATGTGTGAGTGGAATCACACAAGTGGTGTCTAGACTAACCAAACAACCAAAAAGGTATATGTGAGTGGAATCACACAAGTGGTGTCTAGTCTAACTAAGCAAACAAGAGACATCGCACAATTGCTAGTCTAAATCATAAGAATGATCGTCATGATCAACGAGAAGTGTCAATTACACTAAGCTAGTAAATATAAAAGTTTAGCTTCATGTCCCTTAACCACTTGCTTAACTTAAATATTTACGAACAAACTGTAAATCTTCACTAGAAAATTGTCACAAGAGGTTCAATCGAACAAGTCCAAGAATTAACCGACGAAGCAAACGCGAGCGTTTCATACCACTTGTTTTACTAAGCCGTTTAATCAGATTTCTCATCCGAGTGAGGTAAAGATTTGTATATACTAATAGATTGGAAAACGGGTTAAGAAAAGAGCTTTGTTATTAAAAATAGAGTTGAAATCCTTTTATTGAAAGAGTTTTAATAATTACTACTAGTTTTGAAACCTTTATAATTTAAAGTGACAAATCACAAAAGCGATTATAGAAACAATCAATCACAAAGATCACATTCGAAGATGTGATAAAAATCCAAGGAAATCAGTTCAGCAAGTTATGTTGAATGTTTTTCAGATAAGATCTCCTACGGAGGGGGGTCCAGGGGGGTGACACCACTTGTGTGATTCCACTCACAGCTTTGGATTAGTTTGCCTATGACCATGTATATATTAATATCTTTTTGTTTGCGAGGTTAGACTAGACACCACTTGTGTGATTCCACTCACACATACCTTTTTAATTTAAAGTGACAAATCACAAAAGCGATTATAGAAACAATCAATCATAAAGATCACATTCGAAGATGTGATAGGTCAGTTTGCCTACGACTATGTATATACACAAATTTAGATGCGTAATTTTTGGATAATGGGTAATTTCTGTACTTTTGAATGTGGTGTGCTAGCTAGTGTTTAGATGTCATTGCTTTGAGCATTTTGATATATACCGCCACTTAGCTTGTTTTAAATGTCAATTTTATTGTCAAATAATTCAGCAGGTAAGATGTATGCCTGTGTAAAAAATTTCAAACAGTTATTAAATACTCGTTGAACTAAAATATTATAAGCTTAATTTTGACTGCGAAAAAGTTTATAGTTATCATCAGTTTCATGACTGTTGTACGTTGAATAAAAGTTACAAATCTTAGAAGCTAAAATTAAGAAGTTCTTATATCAAGTTTCACTTTTTTGTTTGAACTGTATCTACCTTCTTGTGTTAGATTTTAACTCTAAATAACAAGTTCCGTTTGCTACATACGTTAAATGAGTTGAAAATATTTCTGTATTGAAGCATTCACTACTTGGGAACTTACCTTGGTTGTAAAAGTGGATAGATTATCCAAAGTGTTTTGATCTTGCTCAGTCTGATATCAGTCATTTTGCTAAATTTATACACAGTGCAGTAGATTTATGCTAGCCAAAATGAAGCACACAGTGAATAGATTGAAGGAGTCTGCATAACGAAACAGAGGATATGATTATCATGTGTTGTAAGCACAAATATTTATGTTTCTAAAAGAGAAATTAAAAATTAATCCCGAAATGTTTTAGAAACAAATTTCTATGATAAGTTTAAGTTTAGAGAGGATTTTGTAAGCACATAGTGAATAGATTTTGCTAAATACATACATCTTCACTAATAAATAAATAAAAAACATTCCTCCACTAGATCTGCAATTTATGATAAGTTTAAATTTAGCATTGCAAAGAATGTAGAATAAACGATATAAAAGCCCACAATCTGTCCTTCAAATGCTCTACATTTGTAGGAAAAATTCATTATATGCTTTCATAACTAAACCAACAATATAAGAAAGGGAAAAGCCTCACATTAATGAAAGCATGGGGTTGAATATCATTTTTGCAGTACGCTCTTCCTATAACCTGCATATTATAAAAAAATGATATTGGAATGTCAGTTGTTAAATTAATTAATAAACATATATTTTATAGGCATTTTAATTGCAGGCTGTTGTTTCTTTTTTGCCTAGAAGGATCAGCAATTTAGCAGTGAGAGGAAAAAAAACAGAAGAAAAAAAGGCTACATGTAATATTGTACAATCTGGCTCCATGGATTATGTTTTAGTCTATGTTGTAATTCATAGCTTTTAAGTCTTAGTGGACTTAAGTGAGAAACAGTTATATATGATACGGCTTTTTTTTTTTTGAAAACCTAGGAGAACCCAGTAGGTCGGTAAACTCTTGAGAAAGGTACAGTAAAACCGTCCGCTGATCCAAGCCCCCATACCCCCATATAAATTTATATAGAATGGGGAAGCACATGGTAGGAATCGAACTTGAGTCTTTTTACCAGAACTCAAGTCTTCTTTCTACTGCGCTGCACCCGCGGACATATATAATACGGCTTGATACTTCCTCCTTACATTCTTCTTCTTTTTCTACGTTGCAAGCATTTTCCTTGGTATTTGAAATGATTAACAACTCAGGGATGGAATTTAGATAAACTTAAATTTATTTCACAGAAGCGATTTAGTTGTGCTATTTTCAAAGCTTGCCTTAAATCATTTCTCAAAAGAAGTAGTTGTTGCTAATAACAGCTGGACTACTAGTTCATGCTAGTTGCCAGTCCACTTAGAATGGTAAATAAAAATAAAATAAAATAATTAATTACTTGTTGGTTGCATGAATGGAGAAGATCAGATGGTATGGGAATGCCTGAAGTTATGTTCTGTATATCAATATTTGATTTTTCGAACTCTTGCCATAGAGTTTGAGTGAATGGGTTATTGATTTGACAATTGGTTTTACCTAAAGCCATATCTATTTGCTAGTGCTAAAGTTCAGATCCCACTCCACAATTCAGGTTTTTGGATTCATTATATCTAAAATTTCTGAGATTTTTTTACTACTTTGAATTTAATTGCTAATAAATGAATTGGTCGATAAAATTTTAATTTATGAAATTAGGAACTGTTAGCTCCTAGTGCAACTACATACAGATCAGTTGAAATCTCTCTGGACCATGAATTATTTTTCCCACCTTCTCTCTAGGCGTACACATGTTTTTTACTTCTTAGCCTTGTCAATTGGAATACCTCAAGGACGTGTTACTTCATTGTCCTTTGCATTGAAGAACAGTCATATAAGAGTGTTTTTGTTTTTTGAAATCTCGCCATGTCATGTTGAATAGGGGTATACATTTTTAGTGAGAATGCATTCATACATTAATTTATATGTCCTTATAAGTTCACATTTGGACTTGTTCTGTTATATATAAATATAGGCAGAATTTTCTTTTACTTTCTTTGTTTATTTTTTTTTAAAAACACTTTTGTTTCTAAATCTTTTTCGCCTCTACCTGACTGTCTGTATATGCTTGTAAACACTGGACATCACTTTGTAAGTATAAATATAAGTGTTTTCCTGTAGATGTTTTATAAAACATAGCATGTTTCAAAAATTGCCTATCACATTTTATAAATGTTTGAAAAACTTGTCACACACTCAAGCAAACGTTTTGCTTTGATGCCCAGCAATTGTATTCATTTTTATATGCAAGCTACATGAATTATTTATATGCTAGCTGACATATATTGTAGTACATGCTGGGTATATTAATAAATAATGTGATCTGACATATTGCTTGACATGTTGAAAAGGTGGGCATGCATGGTTCCAATTTGACAAAAAAGCTTAATTTTTTTCTTTTTTTGCCTGTCATTGTTTTAGTGTGGCTTTACATGTGTAATGACCTGTAAATTTCGATAATTAAACTGCTTAATTTAATAAGATTTTTGTAATTAAATTTAAAAAGAAAAAAAAAGAAAAAAACCTTTATAATTTATAATGAAGTGAGTGTTTAAAATGAAATGAAAATAAAAGGGATATAGTAACGGTTGTAAGTTACTATTTAATTGGTCTATTAATGTAGTTTTAACTGTTACATTTGGGTATTAAATTGAATATATGCAAATAAACGTATGGTAATGGAGTGAATTCAACATTATATAAGCAATTCAACATTATATAAGCAATTCTGATAATTAGTGGAAATAATAAACTTGATTGTAATATAAAGTTAGTGACAACATTTATGCAAGTCACCTTTTTATTTAAGGCTGCTAAATTCAGAGTAGGAAGTCAATTACATTTAAATGTAGGTAAATGTTCATTAATGTAAGATAGGACTGTAACTGTAATGTGTGAATGTAAATGAAATGACATAAATGGAAATTTATATTTTATTCATAAGATGAAATAAATGAATGAAACCAAGTTGAATAAATTGATTTAGGTTTTATTTATGATAAATGTATATATTTGGGATATTCAATATAATTGAAAATAACAAGTTATTACAAAAGAAAGATGAAAATTGGAATATATATTTTTGTAAGGAAAGATAAACAAATAATAACTAGGTTTATAAAGTGATAACAGATTTAATAAAAGAGTAGGATTAAAGCATGATAGTTATTGGAAAGTAATTAATTGAAATTTAGATGAATTGGGAATTTTTTATGTATTAGTATAAAAACCAATTTTAATATTACCCATAAGAGGATAAGTTAATAGTCGATTCAATAACATGATTGAGAAATCAAATATATGGATTTATTGGGAATTTAAAACTTATACTTTTTTTTTGATAAAATACAGCGTTTTACACGCAATAAATTTTTCTACTTTTATTACATATTATATATATATGTTCTTCTTATTATTATTTCATATATCCACCTCTATTTTATCTTTCTATTTTTATTTTGACAGTCATGTTTATTTATTAGATTATTGCTTGTTTATATCTTTTATTTATGGGTTGGAAGAAACTAAAAGGGTATGCGTTATATTGTTTTAATTGCTTGCCGTTTTAATTGCCTACTCTTTATTTCTTTTTATTTATAAAACCTTGAAATTTAATATAAATTTTAACTTGATTTAATCATTTCCTAAAAGTCTAAATATAAAATTGGAAGTTTTGAAATTTTTACTTTGTTAAAAGACAAACTCCATTTGGAATTTTAATAAAAATGAATTATGTATATTTTAAATACGAAGAATGTAAACAAGTTAAAATTTTAGTTAAGTAATAACTTTGTAAAATCCAGTGTTTTACAGACAGTTAAATTTCGCATTTAAAAAGGGTACGCATTGTAATGGTATAAGTAATGTATAAACATATAAATTAAAAATGTTACTTTTGCATAAATTTTGGGCGTATTGTATTGCGTCGGTTTGGCGTATTTTAAAATGCATACTGCAATATCTATAAGGATTAATAAATCAGTTAGTACATTTTTATAGCAAAACGCTACTTTTTCCACAGCTTTCATTGATTTTAAATTGGCGTAAAATCCTTGCTAAAATCACTCAGCCTATATAAAGAAAGAAACGCACGCAATCATTAATTGAAGAAAAGTTTAAAATGAACCAATCTATTAATCACTTGCCGTTTCTTCACCATAAATTTCACTCATCCCTCTTTATCAACGCACGGAAATTTCAAATTTTCTAGTTGCCGTTTCTTTCTTGTCTGCATTTATTTCTTACTTAGATTTCAAAATTCTCTGTATATGTATACATCTTTTAGCCTAACAAATTTTTAACACGCAGCTATTATATTTAGTATAAAATCTTTTAATGAAGTAGCATCCAAAGCTAATATCATTGCCATTTCTTTTCAATTACCTGCCGTTTTCTTCACGTTTAATTTCGCTAGTTTTTCCTTTTTAATAAAACACGAGAATTTGAAAATCTTATTTCTTGCCGTATCTATAATTCAACCAACAAAATCAATCACCAATGCGAGTGTCACGTACGCAGTAATTTCTTTTCTTTTATCAGCATTGCCTCCTTTAGAGTCATTTACTTCTTATTTAAAACTTTAAACGTGTTCAAGTGTTGCCTAGTATTCCTGTCTATTCTTTGTGTAAATCAAAGCAACCGTTAAAGTTAATTTAAATTTATTTCCTTCCTATAATCATTCACATTAAATCATGCAGCTTTTTTATTTTATAGCAATTTTAAATCCTTGCTGTTGTTTTGTGTAAAAAAATCACTCAGCCTATAAATAACGCACGCAACCTATTAATTGAAAAAAAAAGAAACGTTTGCAATCAATTTTTTTCGTATAACTGGAAATAAATCACGCAAGTTTCCCTATATTCATTCAAAATATCACGCACCCCTGCCTTTATAAATTCGTTCACAACCTCTGTTGCATAACATCTTATCCTCATTCATATTCGAGGAAGCTTCAGGTATGGCCTATGTTTATATTTTTCCTTCTTCCTCCTTTGCTTTCTTCTTCTTTATTTCCATTTTTTTCTCTTTTTTTTGTTCACGCAAAGGCTTAAAACTCCACCACCTTAGGCTATGACTCCTCCTTCACCACTATATCCCTGCCCTCCTCCTTTACCACTGATGTCAGCCTCTCATCCAAATAAAATTGCACGAAATTTTTTCATAAACTGATAACTAAGGTTTTATGTCATCTAGCCATCCTTCAAGATTTTCAGTAGTGAATTTGACCATTTATTTTAGAAATAAAATTTAAACTTTACCCAAAATATAATAGAGTAGAATAAAAAAAATGAATGGAGGAGAAAGTATGCGTGTGGGTCATAAGTGTCCAAACTAGGTTGCAACAGTAGTTAGAGAAGGAAAATAATTAATAATAATAATTGAATAAGTAAATATAAGAATCAGCTGTAGGAGGGTTTTTATACTAGTGAAGAAGTGTTCATATAATTAGTATTGTGAGTGTATATGTATTATCAACGTTATGCGCATAAAATTCTTTTATGATGCCGAGAATTAGATTTAAATTATTAGTGTTTCCGCCACTTGTAGAAATAAAAAGGGGTGAAAGTAAGTAACGTACAAATTTTTGAACCGAGCTTTGAGAACGTAGTCTAACCGTGTGGTGGAGTAGTCGAGCCTATGGGGCGAATTTATTTCCATTCGTTCCCTTTTGTTTTGAGAATTTCGGGTTAAAAATTTTCTTAGTTTTGATTCGTTCCCTTTTCAAAATATAAATCTGGTCGCAGCCTCTGCATCAGTTTGATCGTGCTTCTGTGCGTTTTCTTTTTTCCAAGTGTTACCATCGTTGGAAATCAAACTTTCTGCAGCATTCAGGTGAGTATTTCTCACCAGACAAACATACCTATATATCTGTGAATTTATCACAAGTGTAATTGTAAACTTTTATTTAAATTTTATCTGCCTGTGATATAAGCGTATGATGTTAAACCCCATTATTAATTGACACATCATCAGTTGTTTATTTATTTTATATTATTGCAGTTATACTATTTAATGCTTATTTACTGTTAAATCATCACTGCAAGTTCCCTGTAAATTTGGGATCGTTATAGGCTGAAATGATAGGCCTGAACGATAATTATTTACCCATTTATTTATTTAATTGTTTAATTATTTATTATTTAACTTGGAATTGCGGGTTTGAAATGATAGAACCCGGGTTTTTGTAAATTGCGGATTGAAATGATATATATCCGTATCACTTGACCTAGGCTAGAAAACTATATACAGACCCGTGGTTTATATAATATTTTATGAAATGTTTTAAAAATATTTTAAATAGAAAGTTTATGATATTCTGGCTTAAATGCATTTAAAGGATTTTATGAAATTTATAATGATTTTTGAATGAGTCAAAATGTTAAATAAATGGAAGTTTAAGTAAAATTTTGGAATATAACTTATTCTGAATTTTTATTAAAAGTGAGATTTTAGTTATGTAAAAGAATTGATAATAAGTTATATTTGGGAATTTAAAATTAATTGTTAAGTTAATAATTTATTTCAGCACTTAAATATTGTCTTTTGTAAATGAACTGTTTTAACCTATGACTTTAGGTAGCATTTTATAAGTGCTACGAAAACTGAATTTTGATTGTTTTAATAAAAGAATTTAATGGAAATAATCTTTGGAAAAAAGCTTAAATTTTGGAATTAATATGTAATTAATAAAAATAAGGAATTGACTTTAAATGGTTTTAAATGGAAGAATTTAACTTTTAAATGTGAGTTGAAAGGCAATTAATTCCTAAATAAATTGAATAGATTTAAATGGTATTTTATAAATGACTGATGTTTAAAAATGATATTATGATATTGAAGGTATTTGAAATTTACTTTGATTTTTAAAGTATAAATACCATTTTTTAAAAAGGTTGTAACCACGGGTTATAATAACGCTTGGTTGTTAAAGAGACCGGGATCGGATATCTGGCATACTCTCTGTCGATACCGAAAACCACTTTGACAACCGTGTACGCGGTGGAGATTCCAGAATGAAGTAGGATGGTGGTGACGTTTTCTTTGAGGTAAATACGTGGACCCGACTCCCGTGAGTTGGCATAAGGTGGCTAAAATAGGAGCGATTCTCGGATTAATGAGGTAGCACCTCTGATCGGACGCACTTCTTCGTATGCCATTCTATTACTCTTGTGATTGTTTTGGTGCGCACCTTTGATTTGGGAGTGTTGTTCGAGGTGGGCGGCAGCTGCGCGCTGCGCGTTTCCACCGGTCCGGATAGCAATTGGTATATCTACCCTGGCATTGCCTAGTTGTGCCGTGTCAGCTACCATAGCGAGCCTTGTACGAGTTTGTTTTTCTCCCGTAGCCCGTGTGGTATCCTCTTGTGGCTTCCCGATCAGGAGAGACCATGATATTGGATGGACTACTGGGACTATTACGTGTTAAGGGGAATATTGGGTTACTCCTTAAGGCTATTTAAAAGTAAGTTTATTTTAATATAGACACTATTATAATAGCGAAAATATTACTACATAGTAAATAGTTTAACGGATCCTTAGAGGATGGGCGGTGTAACAGCCCGCTATTTTGGACCATTCAAATCGACAATAAAACCGTACATGTCCGACTTGAATAATTCAAAATACCGAATTGTTAATAAAAATTTGGCAAAACTTAAAATATACAGTAAATAAATCAATCATAGATCACTTACACAGAGTAATACAATGCAGCGGAATAGATAAAAATAGTAGTTCATGAAGCTACTATATACATTAAAGTTAGAAATAAAATACAACCGAATAGTTCAAATGCCATGAAGTCTCCAATGCAACAGATGGCTTCTCTGAACCAATCAACTGGATGACTGAAGGGATATATAGCTGGATCTTCAAGCAAAGCTCCAACTTCGAAGATGAGTCTCAAATGCTGTATCTCTCAGTCTGACCCGAGCGTAAAGCAAAACACAAAACACTCGAGTCAGGATTAACATTCTTATATCTATAAATCTAACTCAAGTGAAATATCAACTAAAATATAATTAACTTAGAGGATGTTTGGGATAACCATCCTCTAAGGGTCCATGGAACTATCTATAAGATAGAAATATACACTATAACACCGTAGTCTTCCAACTTAATTTATACTTCAAAACCAACTATCATTTTCACTTCAAAAATCTCTATACTTCCCAAATAGTATTTATATATATTAAATAATTTATTCAGTAAAGAAATTTCAATTCCCTCAACCTAACCAATCGTTTAACATCAACCCGACCTTCCCATTTAAATCTTTTTCAATCTCAATTTATCAATTTAAATTCAACTCAATTTCTAAAATAACCATTTCAATTTTATTGATCTCAAGTTCGGATTTGAAATCACCAAATACCCTTTATATTTCAATATATTTCAAAACTTTAAGTAATCAACGTTTCAAACTAAACTTCATTCAATTTAGTTTTCTAAATAATAAATTCAACTTATATCGATTCAAATACAGATCTGAAACACCCATTTATATTCTAGTATAGTTCTAAGATTTAATATTCTACATTCCCAAAGTTCAATTTTACAGTTTCATAAGATCTTGATTTAATCAAATTATTATTTAGCCTTGAAATATTTCCTCCTTAGATTCAACATCATTTAAGTAAACCTGAAATTACCCTTTTACTCAATATTTTCTTTAATTTATTTAAACATGAAACATTCAACAAATCACTTAAAACAAAAATCCAGTTACAAAATCATACCCTTAAATTTCCCATTCAATAAATTCAAATTGATTTAATTAAATAAATCTTCATTTGAATACCATTTTTAATAAACCAAATTTATCTCCCAATCTTAATTATTAAAATTCTTTACACGGTAAAATTTGAAATATAAATCTTAAATAATACTTAAACATATTTTATGGATTAAATCAGTCTAAAATATTATTAAATTTATATATAAAGTTTCCATTTATATATAATATTTTAAGAACCAATATTTATTAATTCACATATGTTTCTTTTCAAACTGTAGAAATTTATCTTTAAATTATTTATATGGACCAACGGTGTCGGTATATATTTCCTATCATATAGTCAAATGCTACGGATATTTATCATTTCAATCCGTACACTAAATATATACGGGTGGATATCATTTCAACCCGTAATCCCAAATTCAATTTAAATGAAAATCGTTTGGGTTTATCATTTCAACCCATAACGATTTTCTCCTATTCTAAAGTCCGTTCGGGTATGTATCATTTCAACCCATAGTGATTTTTATACTAACAGGGAACTTGCAGAGTGATAGCAGATATGAAAATAATAATAATAACAACAGGTATATATCATCAAAATAAATATAAACAATAGGATATGGTGTCATATCCCATAAGTGAACTATTACAGATAATAGCATAAATATAACAATTTAAATAACTACAGCAGCATATTTCAATTGTCATTTCAATTGAAATCAAATTTAATAAATAAAAGAACGTTAATCGTGAGTGATTGCTCACCTTTCGAGGCTAGAGATATATGATGATGAAATGAGCTATGAAATCCAAAGCAACGCTGGATGGACAAGATTTGATGTAGAAAATAGGCACGACGGACAAGGCTGATAATGGGAAATCGATGAGAATGAATCGAATCAATTTTGATATTACAGAAAAAAATATAAATTATTATGATATTAATTCTCCCAAAACCAATTTTCAAATTAAAAATGTATATTTAAAATCTATATATACCTATATGTAATTTAAACATAATTCGTCCAAAAAAAAAACCATTGTATTATATTTTATAGTCAATAATTATTATAAAAACAATATAACCACTTATTGTAATATATATTACCTAAAAAAAACCCATGAAAGCAACCTATATATGTTCATAATAAAAATGTATATATAGAAATTCCAAATGCATAGCCTATATTCGGTTATATATATATATTACGTAAGTCTGAAACAAACACCTAAACGCATATATATGTCTCGAGATTTATAAACAACAAAATACTTATAATGACACATGCACTCATATACTTATATAGACTGTGAACAAGTATACATACTATGCCGTATAAAATCCAACACTAAAAAAAAAAAGTAAACTCACACTGAAAACATTTTAGTCAATTATTAAATATATATATTAACTAGCGTATAAAACTAGCGTATCCTGTAACTTTATAATATATAAGCTATATCAGATATGAAACTATCATTATATCAGATATATAAATAGTTAAACATTTTATACAAAACTATCATAACTTTATTAAATTAAACATACATTACACACTTACACAAATAGACCGTAAACTGTAAAACTTCACCCATTTTAAAGTGGTAACAATACGCTTGCTAAAAATATAACCCACATAGCTCGTACTTCCCTATAAAACTATATAAATATTTGTAAGCTAACCATTAATATAGTCTAATTCACAATATGCATACCTTTATAACTTTAAATCAAATGTGTATATATATACTTATAACCAGTTATTCACAAAATACATAGCTTTAAACATATCATATATTTAAATACATATACAATCGACTGATAAGATGAGTATGCTTTACGTTTTATATATGTACTAACTTTTTATATAATATTTATATATACACTTATCAAATTTTATAACATGCGAACAAAATTTTATATTATATAGAACCTGAAAACTGCAAACATTTCATACTTGGAACCATACTATATTTATAAGATGTATATATGATATCTTAAATCAAAAAAAAAAAAAACTTACTTTGCTATAATACATACAATATTACTGCATAGATATACATTACTGACATATATTAAACTATATATTAACTAATATATAACCTTCAAACTTTTAAAATTGAATACCAACGTGACACATAAAGTATAAAACAATCAAGTTATCAAATCTCTATACATAGTATAATATCATACACACTATGAACGAAAAAAAGAAAAAAGAAAAAAAAGAATACTGTTATGAACTCATATATATAATACCATATGATACATAACTAACATGAATTTAAAATCATGTAGGACAGATCACATATTCCAAATACAGACTTATAGAAAATATACAATAACACATATATATTATAAATATATGCTAACCTATTACTCAAAGATAACGTGTGGCATGATTGTTGATGGTGAAGGCTCTGAGGATGGCTGAGCATGCAGGCGATGACAACACGTGTAGAGAGATATGTGCATGAGAGGAGGAGAGAAAAACGCGGAGGGAGAGGGATGAGTTGGATGTGGTGGGTGACGAAGCGATGGGAGGTGGAAGCACGGTAAAAGAAGGGAGAAAATAGGTGGATCTGTAGAAAGAAAAATGGAAGAAGGAGGAGGAAGAAAACTTAAAATGAGGAATGAGATTGGAAGTGACAGCAGTTTGCAATATGAAAGAAACGAAGTCAAACAAGGTTATAAAGGCAAAATAAATAAAGAAAAGAACCGTTGCATACGAAACGTATACAATAAATATGAATTGATTTGAATAGTAATGGTCAAATTCAGCTGAAAAGATTAAAGCGAATAAATACGGAGCATTGGTTATGGTAAAGTAACGCACAAAATTAGGGGAATAACAAAGGAAAGGACTGGTCAAAATAAATGAATGTAAACGTGCAACGAATATAAAAATCTATATAATTGAACCGATGGAAACGAAGGAAGCAAATAAAAGAAAGGGAACGAAGGAAAAAAAATGAGCTGTGTCCCGAGCATAAATAAAGGTGGTAACGTATGAGAGGAATGAGAAAAACAAACGGGCACAATTTGAAATCAATGCAATAAAACGGCCAAAAGCTGATTTTTAGGAAAATTATTAAAGAAATATTCCTTGGGCTGCGCGTTTGAGATCCGAAAAGGCATGGAAATCAAAAGGTTATAATTTAGATTGGAATGAAAACGTACAGGAAATAATAAAGGAAAAAAAATAAATGCGAAATAATCATATAGCATTTATTACGTTTCAAACTTTTGACATGGCATGGGATGGAAACAGCTGTACGCTAATTGAGAAGCTATTAAAGCAATTTATTATTAGTGGCATGTTATACGTTTTTATATTTATTTATTTCCTAGATCTCAATTCATATCTGATTATACTATGCAGATTTATCTTTATTACTAAACGTTCAAAAAGAATAAAACGTATACAAATTTTCTTGATTTTCGAAACAAAATTAACGGCTAAAAGATGATGAAGGGACAAAATATAAGAAAGGGAAAGAGATGAATGCGTACAATTATTTATAAGAAAAGAGAGAGAAAAGAAAAACCCACAATTAAAAATGAATGAATGAACGCTGAAAGTCAGTAAGGAATATAGAAGGTACAATATGAAATAATGGTAATCACGACTACTTTTTTTAATGCAGACCTTAAATCAACCCTTAAAACATATACTTCATATATGTAGTTAAATATAGTATATACTTCTCTTCTTCTTTGGTTCATATGATATATGAAACCCTTAACTATCGTATTTATAGCTGACGACATATGTATAGATATACTAAATATGCACTAAAATAAACTGGAAATGGTGACACAAAAACCCAAAATCAAATATATATATATATTTAACATGACTAGAAATCAAACTTCAGTAAAACTATATACTAGTATCAAGACTAACATATATATATAGCTATTATAACACATATAAATTAAATAAAACTTGGTATAAATACGCTTTACTATATATACACTTCAAATAGACCATCATACATATACAGTGGTTTTCCAAAATAACTATATATGGAACGTACTCAACATACTTAAAATTTACACACCTTGCTGAAAAGCAAAAGGAGACCGTAAATTTATTACCCACGCTATTGATATTTATACCCAATAGAAATGAACTATGCTACCAAATTTACATCAAACTTAACTTATATTATAGTATAAATAATAGTT
The DNA here is from genome assembly GCA_030765085.1 of Allium cepa. Lineage (NCBI taxonomy): Eukaryota > Viridiplantae > Streptophyta > Magnoliopsida > Asparagales > Amaryllidaceae > Allium > Allium cepa. The sequence goes on along the minus strand of CM060937.1, from coordinate 185,282,190 downwards.
TATAAAGTTTTTGTACTAGATCTTATAGGTATAACCACAACCAAACTTTAAAATATATGTACACAGCTCGTACTACAAATCATTAATATACATAACATATTTTCTTTTTTTTTTCAAAATTTTATTATTAATAATTTCTCAAAATCCAATTCAATACGTTAAATACCAATTAAAAATTGCTAAAATTTTATGGGTCGTTACAGGCGGTCTCAAGCATCCTTTAAGTTACTTGCTCTATATTACAGTACACTTGAATTAGCTTACACTATATAAGTATGTATGTCCTAACTTGAGTGTTTATGTTTTATGTTATGCTCGGGTCAGCCTGAGTTGCAGTTCAGTTTCATCCCGGAGCTAGAATTTCTTTAGATCACTTTCAAGCTGGTGGCAAACTTCCCTTCCAGTTCTTTATCTAAATTTATGAAATCAAGACTAGCGGACATTTGGATTGTTCTACTGATGATTTAAAACTATATTTGGATTAAAGACTATGTAATTTTTATTTGATTGAGACTATTTATAGTGGCTTCATGAACCACTAAGTATTTTTAAATTCCGCTGCGAGTATTCTGATTCTGTGTATGTGATTCTGCGTCTGTGATTCTGTGATTACTTATTTACTGTATATTTTGAGATTTGTCAAATTTTATTTACAACGCGGTATTTTGAACAATTCAAGTCCGACATGTGCGGATGCGAATGGTTGAAAATATCGGGTCGTTACAACATGAAATATGATGATCTGGTTGTGCTGATATATTTATTAAATAGCTTTAATCAATGCCTATTAATGCTTAAAAAATAGCCTTTTAACTACTGTATCATCTGTTTCAGCGCATGGAGTTTGTAGGATTGTTGTGTAACTCTACCTGGATCACTAAAGCTCTATTCTTTAACTATGGAGATGCAAGCTTTATAACAGGTATTAATTTTTATCATGCTTAACTATCTCTACTTATGCATGCGAAGTGGATTAGATTATTCAGAAACCACATAGTTCTTTTATTGCTAAACTCTATAGATAACCCAATAGACTAATTGTCGGAATTTAGCTAACAATATAGTGAATTCTAGCTTGCATGCCCAACTTAGTAAACCCACTGTGAAAATGATGAAACAAGTGCAGTTTTGTAACTTTGTAAACAAGGCATGATTATGCGATTTTAAACATTAAATTGTACAAGAATGGCGAGTTCGTTTTGCACTGGAGAATATAAAATTACCACTCCTTCATTAAAAAATACTGGGCAGTACGAAATGCAGAATCTAACTTATTGAGATTAATTTTGGCTAGACCATGGCAACAATAATGAATGTAGCATTGCGTTGACAAATTTGTTTCGACTCATAGAAATTCTCAAGCATATTTAAGAAAAAAACCTCAAAACTCACATAATCTACATCAATATAAGGAAATTGTTACATATTTCTTATTTTCATACTTCCTACTTACAAGCTTCTAAACAAATGTCAAATAATTTTATTTTATTTCTATTAGACAATTTAAAATTTTAATCATTTTTATGTAATTTAGCAACAAAATCACTTGGTTAAATTTATTGCTATATTAGTTATGATTACGAAAAATCAAAAATAAAAGGATAGGTACAGTTGTTATTACTTTTGTATAGAATATCATTTATGTATGTATTGCTAATTGAAAATATAAAAAAATTGCCTTGATACAGACAAATTAACTAAAATAGACTTTAATATAAGCTCATGGAATAACATCCGTTCATCCTCATTTTGAATGAAAATCAAACTAGTTAGTATGTAAGAACATTAAAATACAAGTAATTATTTTGTTAAACGATAAAAATAGTATTAAATAAAATAAAAAAGCAAAGTATGGTTTGATTTGTACTGTTAGTCTTTCATAATTTTTAGAAAGAAAATAGTTATTTTTTTACCATTTACCTATTTGATACGATAGTTATATGTACCATTCACTGAGTTAATACTGATAACTCCCAACGTAATATGTGTAATACAAATTATTTGCCATTACGTAAAAAATTATTTAGTTTCATCTTTCTGTAATATATAAAATACTTATAATGGTGCATAGTACATTTATGTTATGTTAATTAATTTCTTTAAACATATATATTATATTAAGAATGATTTATGTTAATTAAAGTATTAAAAAAATTATTTGGATATTTTTAATATCAAATAAAGTAAAAAATTTTTTTTTTGATATATTACCATACTAAACTTAAATAAGATAAATTTCAATTTGTTCCAGAGTGAATGATAGATTGAATTTCTTACTATACTGGTCAACCACGGAGATTAAAAGGATAACAATATATTTAAAACTATATTCTTCATTTTCGCATTTCATATTGGACTTATTAGTACCATGAATTGAAAGCCATAACATAACTTAGTATTCGATGACATACCTATATGTATATTTAAATTGATACTTAAGTATAACTAACTAAAAACGATACTTACAGGTATTTACATCGTTCAAATATGTAAAACGATAGTGAAGTATACTTCGCTAAATTTGTAGTGATAAATGAAAATTGGTTTTTATTGCATAAAATTCAAATTAAACTTCTACTTTATACCACATTTAACTGACCAAGCTAAAACTACTTTTGTTTAAGTTCCAGTAATAATTTATTTATTTTACTTTCGCTGTTCATCGAATTTGGTTTTTGTTTGAGATTGGTTGCCCAAATGAGGGGGTTTCTTTTTCAATTGCCTTATAGGACTACCTCTAGGGTCGACCATGTGGTTATGTTAGGAATCTTCAAGAAAGGTACTAATATTGATTAAATGTATACTATAGATGAATATAAAATTATTTTCCTTCTTAATATAAAATCTTACACCTCTCTTCACCTGGTCTAACATATTTTTTTCTTTTTTCATCACTATTGTAAAAAAAACTTGGGTTCTTCCTGTTTCTCTCAATTACTTTTTGCTTTCATCCCCTAAATTTATTCCATCCATATTTATGTATTATCCTTGTTTTTGGTCCTATTGATTAAAATAATAAAAATTCCATTTTGTCTTCCATTTAATATCCCCATCCTATACTAAGCACTGAACACTTAAGTCATGAAGTAATCAAGAGATGCAATCAATCATTTTGTTCCAAGGGTACATTAAATTTTACTTGCCTTTTTTCTTTCAAAAAACCCTAATTTCCATGTGAATTCCATGGTATATTCGATAAAAAAAATAACTTCTATTATATATATATATATATATCAGTTTATGAGTTTTAATTAAACAAAACTCCAATTTTTCCATTTTTTGAACCTTGGATTGCTAATGATTTTATGCTTCACCATATTAATTATATAGGCACAAAGAATGTTGAATTTTGGATTGTCGGTTAAATTGAAACGTTGGCTAGCAGTTCTCTTTTTCTCATCCATCATTCATCTCATTTCCATTTTCGAGTGAGATACATTAGATGCATATTTTTTCACTTTTATTCTTTCATATAAATAGAAGACGGTATAAATCAAAAACTAAAAAAAATACAACAAAAAATGTACACTGGTATAAACCAGACTTTACTCATCCTGGTTTCAGTTATGTGCATCATTAGGTAATAATATACAAGAGGGAGTTTATTTAACTGACAGGAAATAATATGATTCTTAACAAACGTTACAATTATATGCATTTGATCAAAGCCATAATTAACCGAAGTGCAACAGAATTATAGTGAAAAGTTTGGTATTACATTGAATAGAAGACGGTAAACTAATAAAATACAACAAAAAGTACATAGGTATAAATCAAACCATAATTTTACTCATCCTGGATTTAGTTATGTGCATCATCTAGTAATAACATACACGAGGGAGTTTATTTAACTGATAGGAAATAATACGATTCATTAATAAATTTTACAATTATATGCATTTGATCAAAGCCATAATTAATTGAAGTGCAACATTGTATACAACTTGTTCTAAAAATTAAAAAAGAAAAAAAACTGAACTCCATATTGGCACTTCCCAATTAGTCACTACACTATTCAGTTCAGAACTGTACAGAGGAGCTCAGCATGCAGCTTTGCAAAAAAATAAATATGACAGTCTTCTGTTAAATCTTTGTTTGTAATTTATCATCGTTCTACTTTGATTTTCTGGTGTACTTGTACCATGTCGATGACAACAAATTTAGTATCATCACAAATTTAGTTGTTTAGACATCATCATGTATTTCACAAAAATACATGGGTACTTTAATCAAAATTCATTGCACTCTTCTGGCATTACGAAATAAAAGATATAAGCATGTAGGATCATTTGCTATTGTAATTATGCATGCCAGATTTGACATATATACTCATAGTACTCTATTTATTTACAGGCTTTCAGATGGGATGTTGATAGCAATATTGTTTGTAAATTCAGTTTTTAATGGACTGGCAATGATGATCAAGCAATTGGAGGAAGGCGTTGCCAAACTATGTACTGTATACTATAATATTGTTGTTGCTGCTGCTAAATTATGTAGTGTTATGTATTGTTGTTGAACATTATAATTAAAGATTTGTTATGTTTGGTTTTTGTGTTGAATCTATGAAAAATATTTGCTTTAATGATCCTTCTTTTGTGATATTATGTTAAATTTGCAAATGTTTGTATTGAGTATGATAATGAAATGATTATTACTGTAGGAGGGCAGAAAAGGCTATATATATATTTTTAAAATAGTATTAAATTTTACAACGGTTTTGAGCCATTGCAAAACGAGACTAACAAAGTTGTGCTGTTAAGTTTTACAACGGCTTTAAGCCGTTGTAAAATTTTATTTTGCAACAACTTAGAGCCATTTCTGACTTTTGTTTAGCAACGGCTTAAAGCCGTTGCTAAATTTTTACCACTATCATTTTTGCAACGGATCAAACTCGTTGTTAAATCATTTTTCAATGGCTCAAAACCGTTGCAAAATGGATTTCTAGTGTAGTGTAACATCACTTTTTATTCCTGAGCTCATATGTCTTTAAATTGTAAAGCACCCAACTGGCGCTTAAGACAGAATGAAAATACTTGATTATTTTTAGCACCTTAGACTTTTTTGTATCCTATTCATATATAATAGATTGAGGGAGAAATTTCTACCAACTTCGTTTTTTGGATGCCCAACTTTATGGGAAGCTGGATTTGATTTACTGAACAAATTTCCTAATTATGACCCCGAGAAGGTAAGATCTACTTCTATTTCATAAATTCTACATCAATTTTCTCTTTCTTTTTCATTTTTTACTTCGTTTACTAGAGTACCATTTTAATTCATATTCATTTTTATATATTTTTCATGTAAATACATAGAGAAAATAATAGCTGAAGCTGCTTTTAATTATCCTTTGTTTCGTGAATTTCCTTTGCCTGGGTCAATGGATTTTATGCCTACATTACCTGCTCATCATGCACAAGACGGGTTTCGTTTTTGTGCCTGAATGTTTATTTTCCATTGTCATTTTAATTGTTGGCAACCTACCATATTCTAAAACTATGTTGTATAAGTAATATCTATTTTATTTAGTTGGTGTGGCATATATCATAATTTTCTTCATTTATTAGTAGTTTCCATATGGAAGGTGAATGTCATTTCTATGTGCTTGGCCATAGAGAGATGTCTAAGTATACTTTGAATAACTTTAAGGTTTTATGCAATTAACCATATACTTTATTCATTTCATGCATCACATCAACTATTCTCAACCTAGTTTTCTTTTCCATATTTAGACATCTATGAAGAATAATGAAGAGTGGAGATCCTATGGAAATTGGATAGAATATAATGTCAGTGGGGGAGACTGCAGGGAAGAATAACCAACAGTTATTTATTCATTTCTGTCATAAAATATTGTGCAACATGGAGTAAATTTGTTAGAACAAATTTTGTACTATACATAAAATGCTTTATTTTGAAATACATAAAGAAAATTAAAGAGCAAATTTATTTTATGATTACCGGAGAGACAGTAGGGGAGGTCAAAATAGTTTCAAGAATGCACCAAAGGAAGGCTGAAATGGCTGACAGGCTGATACTTTCGTTGCTTTACCTGGTATCAATTTTCCACTTTGAATAAACAACGGACATGTACAAGCATCATTGTTTCAGTGGTTAAGTGATTTGGCTTTGGTGCGAGAGGTCACAAGTTCGAAACTTACGTAGCGTGATTCGAACGTTTATTGACATATGATATATTGTCAAAGTGATTTGTTGTTATAAAGTACTATTTTAAAAAAACAATGGACATGATTTTAGAAATATTCTAAATTATAAAATGTTCATAGCATCAGACTTAATTGTTATTTTTTGACTAGGTGCACATCATTACTTATTTTGTAGAAGAAGGGATTTTATTTATTACATTACATAGACCACTATATACTTTATATATTGGACGGTGATCTAAGTATAGAAAGGGCCCTTGCACTATAATGGACAAAAGCCATACTGTACTATCCTTTTACATTAAATGGATTGTAAATAGTTTGTGTACATATATTTTTAGTCCTAGCTATATATATAGTTATTTTACAGCACAGTACCTACCGCATTGGCTTACTACATCATATTTTAAGTCCTAGCCGCATATTTTTTCTTTCTTTGGGACCCTTTTACTTTGTGAATGTTTGACATAACAATTACTAACATCTAGACTGCTTATTTGATTATTACAGATGTTTGAGAGAAAATACTAAAAGCAAAGTAAGACGAACTCAATTGTTTGACTGACCTAAAAGTAAGTTGTTGATGCAAATATGTATGAAATATATGTATGGACATTAGAAAAGTTGCTCGAACGATATGTATGAAATATATGTATGGACATTAGAAAAGTTGCTCGAAAGATATGTATGAAATACTATGTATGGATATGGGAAAAATTGTTCGAATGATATGTATGAACTACTGTATGAACATGCCAAAAGTTATTTTAACGATGTGCATGAAATATTATGCTTTAATTTACATATATTTTGTTAGCGAAAATCTTTTATATTCATATGCATAGAAAAAAATGTGTAAATGGATATTATATATGGGAAAAATTAAAAGAGTGAGGGATTAAACCTATAAATTAATATTTCATTTAATATTGTTAAAAAACGTTATCATTTATAAAACGCTATTGAAAGTAACCATAGGAATATGAATAACAACCCCTATAATATAACTAAATAAATGCTATAGAAATATGCACAAAAAATGCTACAGAAATATGCAAACCAGTGCTATAGAAATTTGCATACCAAACGCTGTAAAATATGTAAAGAAAACCCTATAGAAATTTGTAGTTTAAACACTATAGGAAGTAACCATGAGATAATATTTCCGATAGCGTTTTTACTTAATAGCATGGAGAAAATGCTATAGAAAATTTATTTTTCATAGCGTTTTTGTTCCTGCTATTTAAAGTTTATGGTATACCATAGCATGTCGTTCCACAGCGTTCTCTAAAACGCTATGGTTAGTTATAATAGCGTTTTTTAAATGCCCTTGTTTGTTGTAGTGAGCGAATATTGGAATGATTTTCTTATTAATATTAGATGTTGTAATTAATGGAAAAAATTTTGAAAGAGCAACGAATTTGGAAATATATACATAGTGGAATAATTTTAGTGATTTTGAGAAAATAACGAGGATTTTAAAATAATGAGTTTGAAATTATATACTTGAGTTTGAAAATATTTATGTTTTGAGAATATTCAATTGATTTGAAGTTTTTAGAGGTATCTAAAATATAAAATTCTTCGTAGTATTTCTATACTATATTATTATTAAAGAAGATGTTTATGAAAGTGCAGTGTGGATCGTGTAATATGAATATATGATAATACAGAGCATAATCATGATAACAATACTGTAAATAATGCGGAATATAAAAGCAGTAAAGTAAAATGACACCAGGAATTTTTATACTGGTTCGGAGCATCATCATACGTCCAGCCCCAGACTTCTTCATGAATTTCACTAAAACAACAAACCTCACTTAACCTGGTGGAACAGGTCTATACAACCCCTTAGCAGCCGAACAGGGACCTGAGCAGAAGAACAGGATTTCGCCTCAACCGCCGAAGAGGACTTTACTCGCCTGAGCAGCAGAATAGGACTTTAACAATTTACAGAAAATAGTTTGACTGATGTGTTCTGATAACACGGATTTGTCACTTGTAGTACACCCTTCCTATAATCTTCTCCTCGAGTTTAAATGTTTATATTTGAAGTATATGTAGAATAGAAAGGTATAAATTATTTTTATGCAGAATAATCGAGAGTACGATTGCAAATAGATTTCAGAAAGTTAGATCAGAGAATAAGAGAAATCGATTATAATTCGATGATTTGAAATGAGTTTGGAGTTTGTATTTATAAGTGTTAGAAAGCTACGACTATTGGTGAAGAGTTTTGATCGAATTGTTGCACAGTCGACTGAATATTCAAACTAATTTAAAATTTAAAAACGTATTTTTGTTCACATGTGCATGTTGTAAAGAGTTTTCTGGGTCAGTCGATTGAGCCTCTGGGTCAGTCGACTGACCTGGTAAAATCCGTGTAATATGCATATTTTACATAAGTTTAGTTGGCTGTTTGTAGATATTCAGTCAACTGAATAACTTGTTCAGTCAACTGAATCCTATTGATAATCAAAAATCACCATAGCTTATTTGGTTAGAACACTTGCTTACTAAACTAGTGACTTGGGTTCAAGCCTCGCTCCATGCATTTTTTGAAAGCTTGATTTTAAAATATGCATGCAAGTTTATTTGAATGTGAATGATGATTCTTAAGGAGAGATTTTAACAAAGCACTAAACTAGACTTTATATACATATTTGATGACTCTTCTTAAAAAATATAAAACTATATGAACCATACTTTGAGTCGTTGAGTCCGGATGCTGTCGTAGTCCTAGTCGTAGATCGTGAACTGTTGTTTCATGTCAGCAGTCAAAACCTATAATCCAACATTCTCCCCCTTTTTGATGATGACAACTCCATTTGTTACGGACGAATCTTCGACAAGTTTTGTTGACCTATTTCTCCCCCTGAATCTATGTTATATATTCCTGTAAATAATTAATCTTTTCTCCCCCTTAATCTGTGCTTGCATCGTTTTATTCTTACAAATAGCGTTAGAGCAATATCTTTCTCCCCCTTTGTCATCGACAAAAAGGAGAGTTTGGATGATGACATAAATCATATTCCACATAAGTGTTTAACATAGAATGATATAAAACAAAATAACCACTACTTATAATGTAAGGTATCGGAAAAAAATTAACATTTAAAGCATGCGATATCCAATGTTCTTATGATTTCCTAATTTTTAGGAAACCAGGCTCATTTGGGTGTGGTTGAACCTTTATAAATATAATTTTCATTATTAACTACCATATCAAAATAATCATTAATGTATTTTTCTCTATATTTCAAATTAACAGGAACCCAAATACTTAGATAATTTTTATTCATATTTCCCGTCAATGATTTTGTACTTCTAGAGAAATTACAAACATTATTGGTCATAATAGTATTTGAATTTTTATAAAAATTGGATTTAAACTTTACTCGAAAATTAGTATAAGCACTAACATTTTTACTACAAATGAAAGCGTATCCATTGCTATTTCTACGATTAGTTTTATTATATCCTAAATCACTTTTACCATGTAAAGGTCAAGAACTGGATAAAATCATGTTTAAATCATTTTGACCTTTATTAAATTTTGTGACTTCAGTGTTAAGTTTATCAAATTTAGCTTTAAAGTCACAATTATTATTTTCAAAAGAAATGTTACTATTTTTCAAAATATCAATTTTCTTGCTTAATTCAGAATTCTCCCTTTTTAACATACAGTTCTCATTTTCGAGAAGAAAAATTCGAGATTCTAAATTATCTAAAGATGATTGTAATAAATCACTTTGTCTTTTCAAATCCGTAATTTCTTTTGAAAAATTTTCTTTTTCTTTTTCAAACATAGTATTTTGTTCGTCTAAAAAATCTTTAAGAGCCTCAAAATTATTTTTCAAAACAACCTGTTGATTTTCTAAATTTAATTTCTCATTCTTTATTTTCTCATTTTCAAGTTTGATTGATTTCATCTTTTCTAAAATAACAAAATTAAGCTTTGAGATGTTTTCGCTTACACTAATTAATTCATTGTTCTCATTTACTGAAATTTGTAAATCATATAGTATCTTTTTACTATCCTCATTGGACGTTGCTCTGATAAGTTTAGGCATTTTGCTTGTTGTATTTCGACCGGATCTTTTTCTGGCCATTATTCTATGATGTTGTTACGATCGATAGAATTCTAGGCTCTGATACCAAATGAAAGTGCAGTGTGGATCGTGTAATATGAATATATGATAATACAGAGTATAATCATGATAACAATACTGTAAATAATGCGGAATATAAAAGCAGTAAAGTAAAATAACACCAGGAATTTTTATACTGGTTTGTAGCACCGTCCTACGTCCAGTCCCAGACTCCTTCTGGAATTTCACTAAAACAACAAACCTCACTTAACCCAGAGGAACAGGTCTATACAAGCCCTGAGCAACCGAACAGGGACCGGAGCAGCAGAACAGGATTTCGCCTCAACAGTCGAAGAGGACTTTACTCGCCTGAGCAGCAGAACAAGACTTTAACAATTTACAGAAAATAGTTTGACTGATGTGTTCTGATAACACGGATTTGTCACTTGTAACCCTTCCTGTAATCTTCTCCTTGAGTATAAATGTTTATATTTGAAGTATATGAAGAATAGAAAGGTATAAATTGCTTTTATGCAGAATAATCGAGAGTACGATTACAAATAGATTTCAGAAAGTTAGATCAGAGAATAAGAGAAATCGATTGTAATTCAGAGATTTGAAATGAGTTTGGAGTTTGTATTTATGAGTGTTAGAAAGCTACGACTATTGGTGAAGAGTCTTGATCGAAGTGTTGCATCCGAATCTTTTCGTTAAAGGTTCGCAACTCTTCACAAAAGTCGTGTCCTTTCAAAAATATGGCTGTTATAGAAATTCAATCGACTGGGCTTTAGGGTCAGTCGACTGAGTATTCAAACTAATTTAAAAATTAAAAACATATTTCTGTGCACCTGTGCATGTTGCAAAGAGTTTTTTGGGTCAGTCGATTGAGCCTCTGGGTCAGTCGATTGAGCCTCTGGGTCAGTCGACTGACCTGGTAAAATCCGTGTAATATGCACAGTTTACACAAGTTTAGTAGGCTGTTTATAGATATTCAATTGACTGAATAACTTGTTCAGTCGACTGAATTCTGTTAATAATCAAAAATCACTATAGCTTATTTGATTAGAGCACTTGCCTACTAAACTAGTGACCAGGATTCGAGCCTCGCTCCATGCATTTTTTGAAAACTTGATTTTAAAATATGCATGCAAGTTTATTTGAATGTGAATGATGATTCTTAAGGAGAGATTTTAACAAAGCACTAAACTAGACTTTATATACATATTTGATGACTCTTATTAAAAAATATAAAACTATATGAACCATACTTTGAGTTGTTGAGTCCGGAAGCTGTCGTAGTCCTAGTCGTAGTTTTGTGAACTGTTGTTTCATGTCAGCAGTCAAAACCTATGACCCAACAGTTAAGACTAAAGGATTTTGGTGGTTTTAAATTCATTGATGGGCTTGAATAAAGGTTCCTTGAAGTAAATACATGATTTTAAAATATGGGTTTTGAGAATTAATATTTATTTTACAAAGAGAGGGAAATAAGTAAAAGAGGTATTTGTTAAATTAATTGAATTGGTTTTATAGAAAGAAAAGAGACATTTTGTGATTATATTAAATTGAAGTGTTTATATAAAAAGAAGGAAAAATGAAGTGAAATATATTTAAACAAAACTCTTCATCTCATTAATCACTAATTAAATATATTGATGTGTGCATGAATGGTTGTTGGTTTGTTTGCTACGAACAATATGAAGCTAAATTACCCGTTACGTTGAATTATAAAGCAATGAAAATAAAGAATAATGAATTCAAGTAAAAAGTAAGCGACGAGCGATTTAATAAGTGGAGCAGAAATTTATTTAATGTTGATTAATTGAGAGTGTTCCGTATATAATTGTAATGACCTGGTATTTTTGACATCCCGAGGTGTGAATATTAATTTATAATATTCGATAATATTGTATTTTAATATACAATGTTCCCGTTAAGCAAAAATAAATAAATGAATAAATTTTTCCAAAATAAATATAATGTGAATTTTCAGATTTATATTAAAATACAGATTAATTAAAAGGAATTTCTTATATATGTGCATTTTGTTTCAAAGGTAAAATATGTATATTTCGTTTTAGATAAAATATGTGTATCTTGTTTAGAGATAAAATATGTATATTTTATTCTAAAGATAAAATATAACAGAGAATTAAATTAATTGAAAAAAAAAGCCATATGCATATATTTTTACATATAGGGATAATAAAATTTATATGTATATATAATTTGCATAGAAATTGATAATGCAGTAAAAAGGATATTTTTAATTTGTACATATAAACAATATTGTTTATATTAAACAAAAAGAGTTTTAAGTTTCTTGAATAATATATATGCACCATGAATAAGAAATTTTATATATATGTAAAGATAAGTTTAAAAGGAAAATTTATAATATTTAAATAGATAAAAATGTTATAAAATAAAATGATGTGTATAAGAATCACTTAAGTATAACTAAGAGAAACTATATACATAAATATCAAATGAACTTCATTTATTTGGAAATAATATATTTCTATATTATCATTAAAAAATTGTATATATGGTTACATATAAACATGAAGGCATAAAAATAGTTTTATATCACTTTGTAATCCTTGTTTTAAAGTAACATATGTATATATGGTGTTTAACATAGAATGTTATTTTATTTCATTTTGTTTAAAGTAATATATGTATATATAAAGGTATATACCAAGAAATGTTATTTTAATTATCTAGCTTCTCATTTTTATTTTAAAATGTATAAGTGACAAATGCAAACACTAACTTTATCTAAAGCAAAGATAACTATGGCTATCTAACTTCTTAAAGAGTACATACTTATACTTTAAAGTATTTTATAGTTTATATATAAATAAAGGACTTCAAGTCATTTATTGTTAAAAGGAAACAGGTTAACAAAAACAGTTATAAAACTAGTTTTTAAGCAAGCAAACTATTAGTAAACAAATAATAATCTTAAATCAGGAAATGCACTAGCACTTGGCAGTAAACAACTGATAAAACATTGTAATGATTTTCTTTTTTCTTTTCAAATATTTCTTCAATAAAGTGACCATATGCTTAGCCACCAAAATGGTCATCTCAGTCTATCATCTGTTGTTGCAAAGTTGTGTATATAAATAGGTATGGATGGATCTGGGTTGTTATTTATAAATATTGAGCTCGTAACTTAAGATATAGCCTCTGCTCAAATTCAAGCAACCGGAAACAAAATTAAAAAAAATAAACAAGGTTACTCTGTAACTAGTCTGGAATTAGGATCAATCTCTGTTTAAATTCAAACCACCAAGAGATTTTCAAAAGCAAGTTCAGAATTCAAATTAAAGATTTCAAATTCAAATTTTAGAGCTTCTGGAATTAAAATGTTTAAGGTGATATTTATTTTAAATTTTAAAATGAATTTGATCTCTACACTGTTGACAGTGAACACTTTATTCATCCCCACTTCAAAAATCTATATCTCTTAATCTAGTTCGAATTTGATGATGTTGTAAACAAAGAAAACGTTTATTTCCTAGTATAGTTTTTGTTAAAAATAGTTCTGTGAATTTATTTCATTGTGTAGTTATCTAATGATAGAATTTACAGTGAATAACCAAATTTGGTGAAGATTCAATGTATTTAAATCAAGAATTCAAGCATGTTACCTGGATTCTCGTAAAGAAATAGGATTTTTAGAAGTTAAAGTATGATTTTTAACAGTTTATAATGTAAGAAATTTTAAAATGTCAAAATTCTCTTTAAAAATTAATTTCACCACCGTGGGTGGTGGAGATGTCAGGACAGTCACCCGGGGAGGTGCGTTTAGGCAAGGTGAAGCAATCGAACGTGGCGAAATTTTAGATTTGGGCTTGGAATGGTCGGTCGATCGACTTTAGGGTTTAGGGTAATTTTCGATTGTGGATGGCAACGAGGTGGTTTTGGGGAGAGCTGGTGCGATCGGAGTTCGAGGGGTTTGGCATGGAGGTGGCTGCATGAGTGGGCCTTCATCGGAGGTAGGTGGCATGCGAATCAGTGGCCGGTCGTCGTTGCAGTGCGTCGATTCGTAGGGGTAGTTTGGTTTCTGGTTTTAGTTTAGGTCAAGCAGTGATCGATTATCGACCGGAGGGGATTGCTGGCATTGGCGAAGTGGCATTTTGGATCGAGGGATGGTAGGAGACTCGGTAGTATGGGATCGACGGCGACATGCTCAGTGGCGTGGGTGTGTACGTGCACGTGTGTCACCGTACACGAGTGATCCAGGCAGCTCATATGGTACGCGAGGTTGGTGATGTGTGCATATTAGGATAGGCATTGGTCTCGGGTAATTCTCGAAGCAATCGAGTAGTCGATGTGTAGTTATCGTCGATCAATTTTGGGCTTGTGATTCATGATGTTGGAACCGAAATCTGGTTGGTGTGAAGAAAAGTAGAGTTAGGGGAGAAGGCTGGAGGGATTTTGGGTCTGTTTTCTTAGTTGATGGGTTTGGGCTTTAGCCCGTTTGTGTTGTGTGGTGTTATGTATTGTAAATAGTTTTTTTTGGCTTGTTTTTGTTTTTGGACTTGAGGTTTCGGCCCGTATTGGATTTATTTTATTTAAAAGCAGGATTTAGTAATAAAGGAAAAATTGTTATAATATAAAAGTAAATCCATAACAAATTATATTTCCAAAGCATAAGTTTTGAACCAATCCTCTTTTATATTAAAATGTTTATTTAAGTTTTAATAAAAACAAGGGATATTAAATTTTTATTTTTTTTATTTTAAGACTATTTAATTAAGGTCATTTAAATAAATTGTTTTTTTATAAATTAGTCGAGCTATCAAAAAATTTGTTTATTATTAACACTTGAGTTTATTTGTATAATTGAGTACAATTAAGCAGATAATTAAGGGAAATAGAGTGTTTATACTTTTGAATTAATACAAATTCTTAAGTGATTTTATAATAATTATTTAATTTCACATATAATATAGTGTTATTAAGGAGATGGGTTGTACCGACGGATATTACACCGTCGTATGATCCGTTGTGAAGTTAATTAAGTGAAATTTTACAAGCTTTTATAGACAAAAGTAAATTACCATTTGGTAATGAATGCTGTTGTATAATTTTACGGACTATTTGATAAGATGCCCAAAACAAAATAATTGTGTAAATTGTAGATTTTTCAAGCTATTTGACATCTGATCAGCGCAAACAGACACCATTCCGCTAAATAGTTAATTTAACTTCTATGGGTAGTTCAAGCCATCTATCTGATATTTTCTATGTAATTATTGTAAATATTTACTAGCAATGATAAATCTCTGATCTGCTTATTCATGCATTTATATGTTATTTGCATGTTAGTTATATTTGAGTATATAATGTGAATCGATCTATGGAAGCTGATTGATTTTGAATATCTATATTGACTGTGGATTGTAGCTTGATAAGTACAATTGAGACTAATAAGCCTTATTCTGTTTGGATTGATTATGAAACTAGTTTTGTTTTAAAAAAATGAATATTATTTTTAATGACGTTTTTGAGAAAAGCATTGACAAATATTTGGAAAATGACAAAGGAAGTTAATATATCATTTTTGGAAATCTTTATAAAGGTATAATTTTTATAAGTATGTACTATTTAAACTATTTTTGTAATGATCATTTAAAGGTTAATTTTTATTAAATTAGTATTTAAGTATATTTTCTTCAATATAATCTATTAAATATCAGAGTTGTTTTAAATGATATATTGCATAATAAACTTTTATAAAGAGTATTTTTATTTTGTAACAACCATGTATTTTGTGATTTTTTTTAATTGTATATTTTAATTATTTTAATTGAATTTTGATCTAAAAACTTATTTTATTTATTTTGAATGATTAATTTTGTTATTTTAAATATAAACTTTAGTTTTGATATGAATTATCATTCTAAAGTATGACTAAAAAGAATATTTTCCAAAAAGTGAATTTTTTGTCAAAATAATCAAACTTTGACTTTTAATTTAAAATATTAAAAGTCTGAAAATTTAAATTTTATCTTTTATTATGAAAGTACATAAAATTTTAAGAACGCTGCTTTTTGTTTCGTTGAAAACGGATTTAATTTGTGAAAGTTATACTGTTTTCAATATTGTGTGTACATTGAATTATTTAACAATTTTCTTTATGTTAAATTTTATAAAGTATATATTTAATTGTCAAATCATGTTCTAATATGTGTTATATGACATGTTAGATATATATATTTTTTTTAAAACATTTTTTTGTGATGTTATAATTTTTCCAAAGTTTACCGTGTTGATTTCTTTTTTTTGGCTGATTTCTTATTTTCTGCTATTTTCTTCATTAAAATTTTATTTAAATTTAATTTTATATATTTATTTTGTGAATTCATTTTTATTTTGTGTACTTATCTTTATTTATAAATATTTTTCAAGTATATAAAAAATTCCAAAGTGCATTGAATTTATTTCTAATTTTAAAGTCTACTTCGCAATTTTAAGCCATTTTCTTAATTTAAATTCTATTTAATTAAAATTTAATTATTTATTTTATTTTAGAAATGATAAATAAATTATTTTATTTCAAAATTTTTCTTTAGAATATTTTTAAAATGAAGTGGATATTTTTCCAAAGCCATCGATGTTTTAATTATAATTTTTGAACCCTGTTTTCGATTTTTAAGCAATTTCCTTAATTCTTTTTATATTTTATTTAAATTTAATTATATATTTTTATTTTTTTTCACTTTGTTTCGGTTTTCAGATGTACTTACTGAATTTTATTTTATTTTTTTTGATTTAAAAGAAAAGGAAGTATGGAAGGTTTTAAAAGCTAAGAAACGTAAAGTCGTTTCACCGTTTCTTTTACCGTTTCTTTTTCAATCAATACATCAGTTATTTTGTCCATTCCTTATACTATCTTCAGCTGACTTCTTTTTCTTCATTTTCATGTGAAAACATCTTCCTCGTCTCATTTTCATGGCTAGAGAAAAATTGGTAATGGCTTCTCTATATTTTTCTACTTTTTCTCCTTCCTTTTTGCTTGTTTTTGCCTTGTTTTCTTTGTTTGTTTTACTCGGCCACCACTAGCTAGCCTTGGCCATCACCTCCACCACCTTCTCCTCTTCACCATCCACCACTTAACATCATCTCCTCCTCTGACTTGACCAGGCCACACCCTCCCCCTTGAAAAAACTCCACACAAAATCCTTGAGAACTCCTTAAAAACATGTTAGCCTAGCCTAGTTGCTTCACTACCTTCATCCACCACCAAGGCCACCACCTTAGGCCACCACCACCACCTTGATATGACCACCACACATCACCTAAGCTACTGTCCAGATCTTAAACCTGAAAGGGTGAGCCCAAACATGCCTTAGCCGAGCCCAAAAAGTTCACCAAAACTCTTATATATGCCTTAACTTTTTATATTCTCTACATTTAAACTCCTACCCACTTCATCACCTTGTAACCGCGCCTTTTCCTACCCTTACCAGATCCAAACCATGCTCAAACCTGGCCTTATTAATCCCCTAGGCCATGCAAACAAGCATAGGAAGCAAGTGCAAAGTCTTTGGTTTTGTTTTATACATCTATTTCTAACATTGTTAAGTATATCTTGTTTTTGAAACTTATGTTTCATATATTTGTTTTGTTTGAATGTATCCAAGGCTATAAATCTTTGGCTCTCCACTCTCAAATCATGTTCATGCTTTCATGCCTTTGAAGATCTTTGTTGTGTGTAGTTGTTTGTCATCTCCAGCTAATACATGTGAGTAAATCTCACCAGATGTTTATACTTATACAAATGTGAATTGACGCCCCGTGAATCTGTAGAACTATATTATCAAATTTTATATGCTTATATTATTATCATATGATGTTCACACCTGCTATTACACTTATTATATTATATGTTACTGTTATTTCATGCTATTCTGTTTATTTTATCAGTTTATCACACTGCAAGTTCCTTGTAAATTAGAATCACTATGGGTTGAAATGATACATACTCGAACGGACTTTAGAATAGAGAAAAATCGTTATGGGCTGAAATGATAGGCTTGAATGGTTTTTATTTAATTTATTTTAACTTGGGATTGCGGGTTTGAAATGATAAAACCTGGATTTTCTTTGTAAATTACGGGTTGAAATGATATACTACCCGTATCACTTTACCTAGCGTAGAAAATTATATACAAGCTCGTAGTTAAAATATGTTTTTCTAAAAATTTTAAAATATTTTAAAAATTTAATTATTATAATATTTGATTTGAAATTTAATAAAAATATAACTTTTGTAAAGTATTATTTATTTTCTGGAAATCTATAAGTTAAATAAATTATGGAAAAGTTAGAAAATATGAATGTAAGTTATTTTGAAATTTTTGATTTAATTTTTAATGGAATTTAAATTAACTTTGAAAATATGATAAATTTATGATATTTTGAATTTAAATTAATTTAAAGCGTTTTTATATCATATTAATGATTTTTGATAAAGTTGAATGTGAAATGAATGAATATTTAAGTTGAAATTTTGAAATATAACTAAAATTGAAAATTTATGAAATTGACTTAAAAGTGAACTTTTAGTTAAGCAAATAAAAATAAAACAAAGTTATATTTGAGAATTTGAACTTAAGTGTTAAGTTGAAATTTAACGCAAGGAATTTAAAATTGAACATTGCAATTTAATAAGTGAATTATTATTAAATCTTGATTTTTGAATGGAAATTTAACTTTATAAAATCATGAACTTGAGGAAAATTAAATGATGTTTATAAATGTGAAAATGTATGATTTTATGAGTTAAAAATGTTTTAAATAAAAATATAATTGGTTGAGAAATTATATTGAATATTTGGAGTTAATTGACTGCATTTTTGAAATGCTATTAATTACAATGTAAATGATATTACAGTATTTGTAAATGTTGTAGTTGATGATAATGAACTAAAAAGCTAAATTGAATTAAAAACTATGATAGCAATTTTGTAAGTGCTATAATTTTTGAATTTAACTAAGTTTATTTGGAATTTAAGTAAACCCTATTACAACATTTTAAAAATGTTGTCTTTTGTTAAATTGAACTGTTTTGAATGTAACTTTCCGTAGTGTTTTCTAAATCCTGCGAAAGGTGAAATTTCACTGTTTTGATAAATGTAAGTGAATAATGAACTTTGGAAGTTGAAAATTTTGAAAATTTAATAATTTAATTTTTAACATAATAACTTCGTTTTTATGAGTAAAAATGATTTTTTGGAATATAAACTGTTTTAAAGTATGAATTGAAATGGTATTTTAAATTGAATAAAATGAATAATGATTTGAAATGTGGTTTCGAAAAGATATGATATTTTGATATATTAAAATGATTTGAAATGTGGTACTGAAAGATATGATATTTTGATATATTAAAATGATTTGAAATGAAGTTTTGAAAGATATGATATTTTGATATTAAATGATTTGAAAAATGAAGCTTTGAAAGGTTATGATATTTTGATGTATTAAAATGATTTGAAAGGAAGTTTTTAAAGGATATGATAATTTAAAATATTGAAATGGTTAGAAATGACTTGATATTTATTTTGGTAAATATTTGAATTGAAAGATATGGTATGATGATATATTGAAATGGTTTGGAAATGATTTAATCTTTATTTTTATAAAGGTTTGGGTTGAAATGACATTTTATTTTTGAAGTATAAAATATTGTTTTAAAGTTATAACTACGGGTTATAATAACAATTGGTTGTTAAAGAGACCGGGATCGGATATTGTCTTATAGCCGGCCAATACCGAAAACCACTTTAACAACTGTGTACGCGGTGGAGATTCCAGAATGAAGTAGGATGGTGGTGACGTTCTCGAGGTATATTACGTGGACCCAACTCCCATGAGTTGGCATAAATGACTAAAACAGGAGCTATACCGTGCTACACAAAGGGTCGCACCCTTTCATCGAGCATGCTCCATCGGAAACCATTCTATTACTTTTGTGATTCGATATGTGGCGCCACTTTGATTCGGGGGTATTGTTCGAGGTGGGCAGAAGCTGCTGGCTTGCCGTCACCACCGGTCCGGGAGTGCAAACGGAGTATCCACCCTGGCATTGCCTCGCGTGCCATGTCATCTCCTTATAGCGAGCCCACTACGATTTTGGTTTTAAAGATCCGAACGCGTTAAGGTTCACCATCCCCTTAACGCTATTTTCTATATGATTATACTTTACTGATTAGACACTACTGTATATAGCGTATATTACTACATAGTAAATAGTTTAACGGATCCTTAGAGGATGGACGGTTCCAAGCATCTTCTAAGTTACTTGTACCTTTGCTATAGTTCACTTGAGTTGGTTTACATTGTATAAGTATGTATGTCCTGACTCGAGTGTTTGTATTTTTATTTACGCTCGGGTCAGCCTGAGTTATTCACAGATTTGGATTTCCACTTTCTGGAGATTGGAATCGCTGGAGATTATCTACTTGTCAAGTTTCATCTTTTCAGTTCGGTTGTTCTATTCAGCTTGTACTTGGTTATCATATTTAAACTTCTGTTGTACTTTATTTCTTCTATTGTATCTTATGTAACTCTGATATATTTATATAGTAGCTTCATGAACTACTATCTCTTTTACTTCCGCTGCATTATTAGTACTCTGTGTCTGTGATCTGTGATTTTTATTTACTGCATATTCTGAGATTTGCCAAATTTTTATTTACAACGCGGTATTTTGAGCAATTCAATTCCGGCATGAGTGTCTACCTATACACTTATAATGGATGCGAATGGTTGAAAATACCTGGTTGTTACAGTTGGTATCAGAGCTTTGGTAGCTCTAGGCAAAACTCAGCATATGGAGTGAATGTATTTACAGAACCACTTTCATTCGAGTTTGAATCTCTTCCTTTTTGACTCGATTCCTTTGAATTTTGGAACATTCTCTACGGTTCCAAAATCCATTCGTGTCCCTCACTATTCATCTTCTTTTGACTCTGGAGTATTCCAAAACTCCGCTTCGAATGATGTTTCAAGTGAGTCGACGGTCACGTCAATTTCAAATTGAATTGAAAAAAAAGGGGGAAAACTCCTTTACAATTAGCATCGATTCACCAGAGATTTATATCTATCCTTGGTTTAGATGCTAATATGTTTTGTTATTCCAAACTTTATCTATTGAGATTGAATGTAGATTTACCCTCGAAAAATCCACATTGATCTTATTCTTTTAGCCATGGTTGACCCGGTAAATGTTGCCCGTGATTTATTTAAGCTTATCCACCTCCCTATTTTGTTATTTAATCATCTTGTCTTTTGTTTCCAATCTATTCTTCCAAACATTTTGAATTGTACTTGTATATCTATGTTTTGTTTTATATATTGTGTTGTTTGGGTTGTTGATGTTGATTTGGGTTTCCGATCGATTCGTCTGATCAACGCTATCGATAGGATTTCTAAAACACATTGACGGAATAAACTGACACAATATTATTTTAAAATTTGGTTAATGAAATAAATTTTGATATATAAGTAACTTTATGGAACTTAATAAATTGATTTAAAATTGATAGTTTGAAATGATAATACCTGATTTATCATTTATTGTTCAATAAATGAATTTATAAATAGTTGTTTATAAATTGATTTAGGAACTGAAATGGATTTAGAACAAGAAATTTGAGAATTTAATTTCCTATGGTTTCAAACCTTGTGTTTAAAGTTTTAAAGGGTTATATTATTTAAAGTATTTTCGAATAGATTTTTTTTTCAAAGAACTTGAAATTTTAAAAATTAGTGCTCTTCTCTTTGTCGCTGGAAAATAACTTCGGTGATGACTGCAGCATCATCGACATTCATTTTCGAGTTTCGAAGTGAAGAGACCGCTCTGTAGACTTACTACAGCTTTGTTTTGGTAAATCAATTTGATTTGAATTTCTAAAATATGACTTGATCTATAATATATATAGACATATGATTCAAATTTGATTCGATAAATTATGAACTTACATTTATTTATCTCTAAATGGGTTAAAGAAATCGGAAATTTAATTCTTAAATTTTATTTTAAAGAATAATTTCAATTATAAAAATAAAATAAATTTTTTGGATGAATATTCAAGCATGAAATGATTTAATTGTATAATACAATTGCATTCAAATATAACTTACCTTAATTTCAGAAGTTAACAATGTAATTGGATAATATACAATATAAAAAGATTTTATAAATAAAATTTGAGTGGTTATAATAAATGTTATACACTTAAATTTTAAAACGATTAACAGAGGTAAATATAATAAAGGGTAATTGAATAACTTACAATAAAATAATGTTAAAAGAACTAAGAATAAAAGAAAGCAGTTACAATAAGTATAAGTATATTTAACATGAGTGATAAATATATTGAGAGGAATAAATTTAATTTTAGTTAGGAATAAAGAAGAATAAAATTTGTTAAGTACATTGTGAGTGTAATAAATGATTATTTTTCAAACCCATGGTTTTAAAAATTGTTAATTTTAGATGATTGGATAATAAGATAATAAAATTTGAGATAGTTAAGATTTATTTAACTTGTGTAAAAGATTTATTCTCTATTTAAGGTGAAATTTCCATACTTTCAAATTTATTTTCTTATTTTGTTTTTCAAACTATCTTTTGGTTGTCCTTATCATCCTCATCTTGCTATAGACTGGTATAAGCATCTTTCTATAATCTTTCTGTTTATAAATCTTCTATAATCTTTGATAATCTTTGGTACTCATTTTGAATCCACCTTTTCGTGCTTGTGTTCTTGATTCCGGAGGATCTTGGAAAGATCATCTCCACCTTGTTAAACTTACCTATCACAATAGTTATCATGTATAATTTCCTTCTCCTTGTCATCTTGTCCTAATCTTGTTTCACTCTATCTGTTTATGTGCTTCCCCGTACCTCATTCCTTTTCGGGGACGAAAAGTTTTGAGTGGAGGAGAGCGTAACAACCCTGTATTTTGTGATTTTTTAATTGTATATTTTAATTATTTTAATTGAATTTTGATCTAAAAACTTATTTTATTTATTTTGAATGATTAATTTTGTTATTTTAAATATAAACTTTAGTTTTGATATGAATTATCATTCCAAAGCATGACTAAAAAGAATATTTTCCAAAAAGTGAATTTTTGGTCAAAATAATCAAACTTTGACTTTTAATTTAAATTTTTAAAAGTTTGAAATTTTAAATTTTATCTTTTATTATGAAAGTACATAAAATTTTAAGAACACTGCTTTTTGTTTCGTTGAAAACCGATTTAATTTGTGAAAGTTATACTGTTTTCAATATTGTGTGTACATTGAATTATTTAACAATTTTCTTTACGTTAAATTTTATAAATTATATTTTTAATTGTCAAATCATGTTCTAATATGTGTTATACGACATGTTAGATATATTTTTTTTTTAAAAACATTTTTTTGTGATGTTATAATTTTTCCAAAGTTTACCGTGTTGATTTCTTTTTTTTGGCTGTTTTCTTATTTTCTGCTATTTTCTTCATTTAAATTTTATTTAAGTTTAATTTTATATATTTATTTTGTGAATTCATTTTTATTTTGTGTACTTATCTTTATTTATAAATATTTTTCAAGTATATAAAAAATTCCAAAGTGCATTGAATTTATTTCTAATTTTAAAGTCTACTTCGCAATTTTAAGCCATTTTCTTAATTTAAATTATACTTAATTAAAATTTAATTAATTATTTTATTTTAGAAATGATAAATAAATTATTTTATTTCAAAAATTTTCTTTAGAATATTTTTAAAATGAAGTAGATATTTTTCCAAAGCCATCGATGTTTTAATTATAATTTTTGAACCCTGTTTTCAATTTTTAAGCAATTTCCTTAATTTTTTTTATATTTTCTTTAAATTTAATTATATATTTTTATTTTTTTTCACTTTGTTTCAGTTTTTAGATGTACTTACTGAATTTTATTTTGTTTTATTTGATTTAAAAGAAAAGGAAGTATGGAAGGTTTTAAAAGCTAAGAAACGTAAAGTCGTTTCACCGTTTCTTTTTCAATCAATACATCAGTTATTTTGGCCATTCCTTATACTATCTTCAGCTGACTTCTTTTTCTTCATTTTCACGTGAAAACATCTTCCTCATCTCATTTTCACGGCTAGAGAAAATTGGTAATGGCTTCTCTATATTTTTCTTCGTTTTCTCCTTCCTTTTTGCTTGTTTTTGCCTTGTTTTCTTTGTTTGTTTTACTCGGCCACCAGTAGCTAGCCTTGGCCATCACCTCCACCACCTTCTCCTCTTCACCATCCACCACTTAACATAATCTCCTCCTCTGACTTGACCAGGCTGCATCCTCCCCCTTGACAAAACTCCACACAAAAGCCTTGAAAGCTCCTTCAAAACATGTTAGCCTAGCCTAGTTGCTTCACTACCTTCATCCACCACCACCACCTTAGGCCACCATCACCACCTTGATATGACCACCACCCGTCACCTAAGCTACTGTCCAGATCTGAAACCTGAAAGGGTGAGCCCAAATATGCCTTAGCCGAGCCCAAAAAGTTCACCAAAACTCTTACATATGCCTTAACCTTTTATATTCTCTACATTTAAACTCCTACCCACTTCATCACCTTGTAACCGCACCTTTTCCTACCCTTACTTGATCCAAACCATGCTCAAACCTGACTTTATTAATCCCCTAGGCCATGCAAACAAGCATAGGAAGCAAGTGCAAAGTCTTTGGTTTTGTTTTATACATCTATTTCTAACATTGTTAAGTATATCTTGTTTTTTAAACTTATGTTTCATATATTTGTTTTATTTGAATGTATTCAAGGCTATAAATCTATGGCTCTCCACTCTCAAATCATATTCATGCTTTCATGCCTTCGAAGATCTTTGTTGTGTGTAGTTGTTTGTCATCTCCAGCTAATACATGTGAGTAAATCTCACCAGATATTTATACTTACACAAATGTGAATTGACACCCTGTGAATCTGTAGAACTATATTATCATGTTATATATGCTTATATTATTATCGTATGATGTTCACACCTATTATTACACTTATTATATTATATGTTACTGTTATTTCATGCTACTCTGTTTATTTTATCAGTTTATCACACTGCAAGTTCCCTGTAAATTAGAATCACTATGGGTTGAAATGATACATACCCGAACGGACTTTAGAATAGGGAAAAATCGTTATGGGCTGAAATGATAGGCTTGAACGGTTTTTATTTAATTTATTTTAATTTGGGATTGCGGGTTTGAAATGATAAAACCCAGATTTTCTTTTTAAATTATGGGTTGAAATGATATACTACCCGTATCACTTTACCTAGCATAGAAAATTATATACAGGCCCGTAGTTAAAATATGTTTTTCTAAAAATTTTAAAATATTTTAGAAATTTAATTATTATAATATTTGATTTGAAATTTAATAAAAATATAACCTTTTTAAAGTATTATTTATTTTCTGGAAATCTATAAGTTAAATAAATTATGGAAAAGTTAGAAAATATGAATGTAAGTTATTTTGGAAATTTTGATTTAATTTTTAATGGAATTTAAATTAACTTTGAAAATATGATAAATTTATGATATTTTGAATTTAAATTAATTTAAAGTGATTTTATATCATATTAATGATTTTTGATAAAGTTGAATGTGAAATGAATGAATATTTAAGTTGAAATTTTGAAATATAACTAAAATTGGAAATTTATGAAATTGACTTTAAAGTGAACTTTTAGTTAAGCAAATAAAAATAAAACTAAGTTATATTTGAGAATTTGAACTTAAGTGTTAAGTTGAAATTTAATGCAAGGAATTTAAAATTGAACGTTGCAATTTAATAAGTGAATTATTATTAAATCTTGATTTTTGAATCGAAATTTAACTTTATAAAATCATGAACTTGAGGAAAATTAAATGATGTTTATAAATGTAAAAATGTATGATTTTATGAGTTAAAAATGTTTTAAATAAAAATATAATTGGTTGAGAAATTATATTGAATATTTGGAGTTAATTGACTATATTTTTGAAATGCTATTAATTACAATGTAAATGATATTACAGTATTTGTAAATGCTGTAGTTAATGATAATGAACTAAAAAGCTAAATTGAATTAAAAACTATTATAGCAATTTTGTAAGTGCTATAATTTTTGAATTTAACTAAGTTTATTTGGAATTTAAGTAAACCCTATTACAACATTTTAAAAATGTTGTCTTTTGTTAAATTGAACTGTTTTGAATGTAACTTTCCGTAGCGTTTTCTAAATGCTGCGAAAAGTGAAATTTCACTGTTTTGATAAACGTAAGTGAATAAATGAACTTTGGAAGTTGAAAATTTTGAAAATTTAATAATTTAATTTTTAACATAATAACTTCATTTTTATGAATAATTTTTTTTTTTTTTGGAATATAAACTGTTTTGAAGTATGAATTGAAATGGTATTTTAAATTGAATAAAATGAATAATGATTTGAAATGTGGTTTCGAAAAGATATGATATTTTGATATATTAAAATGATTTGAAATATGGTACTGAAAGATATGATATTTTGATATATTAAAATGATTTGAAACGAAGTTTTGAAAGATATGATATTTTGATATTAAATGATTTGAAAATGAAGCTTTGAAAGGTTATGATATTTTGATGTATTAAAATGATTTGAAAGGAAGTTTTTAAAGGATATGATAATTTAAAATATTGAAATGGTTAGAAATGACTTGATATTTATTTTGGTAAATATTTGAATTGAAAGATATGGTATGATGATATATTGAAATGGTTTGGAAATGATTTTATCTTTATTTTTATAAAGGTTTGGGTTGAAATGACATTTAATTTTTGAAGTATAAAATATTGTTTTAAAGTTATAACTATGGGTTATATTAACGATTGGTTGTTAAAGAGACCGGGATCAGATATTGTCTTATAGCCGGCCAATACCGAAAACCACTTTAACAACTGTGTACGCGGTGGAGATTCCAGAATGAAGTAGGATGGTGGCGACGCTCTCGAGGTATATTACGTGGACCCAACTCCCGTGAGTTGGCATAAATGACTAAAACAGAAGTTATACCAGGCTACACAAAGGGTCACAACCTTTCATCGAGCATGCTCCATCGGAAACCATTCTATTACTTTTGTGATTCGATATGTGGCGCCACTTTGATTCGAGGGTATTGTTCGAGGTGGATGGAAGCTGCTGGCTTGCCGTCACCACCAGTCCGGGAGTGCAAACGGTGTATCCACCCTGGCATTGCCACGCGTGCCGTGTCATCTCCTTATAGCGAGCCCACTACGATTTTGGTTTTAAAGATCCGACCGTGTTAAGGTTCACCATCCTCTTAACGCTATTTTCTATATGATTATACTTTACTGATTAGACACTACTGTATATAGCGTATATTACTACATAGTAAATAGTTTAACGGATCCTTAGAGGATGGGCGGTCCCAAGCATCTCCTAAGTTACTTGTACCTTTGCTACAGTTCACTTGAGTTGGTTTACATTGTATAAGTATGTATGTCCTGACTCCAGTGTTTGTATTTTTATTTACGCTCGGGTCAGCCTGATTTATTCACAGATTTGGATTTCCACTTTCTGGAGATTGGAATCGCTGGAGATTATCTACTTGTCAAGTTTCATCTTTTCAGTTCGGTTGTTCTATTCAGCTTGTACTTGGTTATCATATTTAAGCTTCTGTTGTACTTTATTTCTTCTATTGTATCTTATGTAACTCTGATATATTTATATAGTAGCTTCATAAACTACTATCTCTTTTACTTCCGCTGCATTATTATTACTCTGTGTCTGTGATCTGTGACTTTTATTTACTGCATATTCTGAGATTTGCCAAATTTTTATTTACAACGCGGTATTTCCGGCATGAGTGTCTACCTATACACTTATAATGGATGTGAATGGTTGAAAATACCTGGTTGTTACATATTTGATAAACTTGAGAAATGTATTTGGAAATTTTATAAGTATGATTTGGAAAGAAATTGTTTTAATATTTACCTAGTAAAATAAGTTTTCTTAGTAAATTTTAATCTGTTGGGATTTTAAATGTAATCAAGGCTTAATAGTTGCAATGGGAAAGAACTTAGTTGAATTGATTGATTATTTTGATAGTTAAATACCCGACTATCAAATCTGGACAAAATTTAACGTTGGAAATATCTATAGGAAACTCGATAACTATATGGTACAGTAATTGTTCGAGGTGCTATACCGTGCGTATGAACTCATTTTTTCTCTAGGACGAATTATAAGGAGACCCATCCACTAACGGTTAGGAGGTGGACTCCGATCTTATTTTTCGTCTATGTATTTCCTAAAGAACCGGGGTTGAGTTTACCGGGAAATAGCGAACGTTGTTTCGAAGAGACTGGGATCGGATTTGTAATTCGAAACCATTTCGATCCAACGAGTACATTTTCGTGATGAAGACAAGAGCTGGGAGTCAAAGATGGAGCAGTGAAGTGCAAGGGCTATCGCTAATAATCCCGAGGGTGATTCCAAAATGGATGTAGTAGGAATAGTGCCTTTGGTTCCGTTCGAACCCGAAACAGACTTGTATAGATGAATGCTTTCAGAACATCGTCAGGAGGACGGTGAGCATTTTAAGTGAAATGTTCTAAAAAGGTAACGTTGAGCCTCGAACCTCATCAACTGGGAATGACTGAAAATCATGGGATATGAAGCAAGGCTAACTGGGTAGCATCCAATTAGGGTAAGGTCATCCCTGTCTAGAGGTCCCTTTTTATTCGGCTGTATGGGCGGTTGCTGATCCCAACCATGGGTAGATCTTATTCGGACTATCCAGTAACGGGTATCTCCGGTCTTGTGTTGTAGAGTAACGGAGGGGTCCTCGGTATGCTAATCTAGACCAGGTACCGTGACAGGTGGTACCCCAGTACCTAGTCATTCGTTGGAAATCCATTCTCCTTATGCGCCCTTTACGGTTTTGATTGTAGAACCCACTTTGTGGCTAGTATTGCTGGAATTTAATGTAACAATTTCGGCTATTTGGATAAGTATTTGTATATAGACGCTATTATAATATCAGAGGATTTTATAAGAAAATATTTTGGTTATCGTAAGGTAAAAAACCGACATGTTTATTTGTGGCGTGGTCTTACGAGATACCTTTGATTTCAAAAGGATTTTTAAACTTTAATTAATCAATTTGTGTGTGTTTCTCACGCTGGTTTGCCAGACTGATCCAGGCGTGATGTTTTTCCTATATGCTCGGGTCAGACCGAGCATATATCCAGGTTTATCCAGAAGATTGGAAGCTTCAGGAGATGAGCTGGAATCAGGAGATGTATTCACGTAGATGCTTATATTCAGTTGTAATTGGTTGTGTTGTCAACAAGTTGCAAGGGGCAAGTTGCTATGAACTATCCGAGTTGAATGGATGTAAACTCTAATTTAAGTCTGTATAAGTTATTAAAGCAACAGTTTTGGTTTCATGTAAAGATTTGTTTATATTATAATTCATTCATTCCACTGTGAGATTCTGAATTGTTCTCTTTGTTCTATCTTCTTTCTATCTTCTACCTTCTTTCTTTCTTTCTTTCACTATCCGTCTTTCCGTGCGATTTAGCTGACAAATGTGTTTAAAATCAGTTTAAATCGGTATGGAAAAATGGGTCGTGACATTGTGGTATCAGAGCCTAAGTTGAGTGAATACCTAGGTTCGGGTGGGTTGCTCGTTAGGAATAGGGTATGTAGAAACCTGTTTGAGTCTGAGTGTATATATACATACGAGAGCGCGTATTTGTTCGTTATATAAAAATGATTTTATATATTGTGTTATTGATCGGTTAAGTGGCATATGGATTCTGGTCAATACGAGTAGCTATTTTATTGATAGGGATCTCTAAACACTTGAACCATGCCAATGGACACAATATTGTTTTTAAGGCGTAGATGAAATAATTTTACCCAAAATATATTTTCTATATAAAAAAGTATGATTTTTAAATAATGGTATTTAAAATGATTGGTTGTGATGATAGTAATTTATCATCCAGGATCTGAGTGGTCTTAGCCGTCAACCTTGAGTATTTTCAATGGTTGTCCTTTTGACTTGAGTATACCCTTAGAAATCCGAACACTTTAGGAGGTGAATCTTGGAAAAAATGAATTTTTATTGAGTTTTATTTTCCAAAGGCATTTAGAAAACTTTTAAACTAATATTTTAGAAAAACAATTCACCATTGAAGATAATTTCATAATTATGGATTTCTAAAAGGATATTTGAGAATTTAAAACCTCATAACACTTTACTTTGTTGTATATAAATATATATTTATAGATCTATAATTTGAAGAAATAAATTGTTTATAAACTTACTGTATTATTATATATTTTTCTCTAAAAATGATTTTTTATAAATTTTTGGTAATAGAAATTTTAAGGGGGGATATATTTTGAAGCATGAACCTTGATGTGCTCTTTAGCCTATAGAAGTCTAACCTTAGGATCTCACCTTTGGGTTTTGGTATTGATTGTAGAGAACCCGTAGCATCAGTCGAGGTAGAGCTTTGTCTAGGGCTAGGAGGGATGGCGATTTTGACCGGGTCAGGAGAATTCGGGCGGATCTTAACGAGCCATCGTTATATGAAGAAGAGCCAGAGGAGCCAGTAGAGCCTGTTGAGCAGCCTCAACCTTAGCCTCAGCTTCAGGAAGAAGACCCCGAAAAGGAATTCGACAGTGAAGAAGAGTTTGAAGTCGAAGGTAAAGATGATGAGTTTGACGACGAGGAAGAGTTTGAAGTAGAGGAGGATCTTGAATCGGAAAATGAAGATGCAGTCATTTAAGAGATAGGTGAAGCTATCACTATCTGGAACCCAAACAATCTCTGGACTAGGCTCTCTCTGAAGGAAATCTACCTCAGCAAATCGCTCCTCAACATGGAGTCCGGGGAATTGTCGGGACCCGAAGGGGAGGACTGTGGTAGTAAGAGTTCATAGTTAGTATTGGATTGCTTTCTCTAGGTAGTGTATGCTTTTTTTGTATGTGTCTATGACCCTTGGATGTCATGGATGTTAGGTGTTAATGTTTGGTAGGGCAATATATATATCTGTATATATATGTATGCTTGTGTGGAAGATGACAGCACTTGTAGGAATATTTTGGATGGTACTAGATGTAATGTATATTTTGATATACAAGTATGAAATCAATGTATTTACTGGTGTAGTTTGGGTTTTTATTAATCAGTTCTAATGTGTGGATAGTTTTACTAACTTAGCTGTGGAATTTCGAGGACAAAACTCTTTTAAAGGGGGAGGAATGTAACGACCCAGGATTTTTGACATCTGGAGTTATGAATATTAATTTATAATATTCAATAATATTGTATTTTAATATACAATATTCCTGTTAAGCAATAATAAATATAAGTGATTTTAATATATATATATATATATATAAAGGTATATACAAACAAGTGTGATTTTAATTATCTAGTTTCTTATTTTTATTTCAAAATGTATAAGTGACAAATGCAAACACTTTGTATAAAGCAAAGATAACTATCACTGTCTATCTTCTTAAAGAGTACATACTTATACTTTAAAGTATTTTATAGTTTATATATAAATAAAAGACTTCAAGTCATTTACTGTTAAAAGGAAACAGGTTGACAAAAAAGTTAACAAAACGGTTTTTAATCAAGCAAACTATGGGTAGACAAGTAATAAATCTTAAATTAGGAAATGAACTAACACATGGCAGTAAACAACTGATAAAATAATGTAATTATTTTCTTTTTCTTTTCAAATGTTTCTTCAATAAAGAACCATCTGCTTAGCCACCAAAAAGGTCATCTCAGTCTATCATATGTTGTTGCAAAGTTGTTTATATATTAAGGTTTGGATGGATCTAAGTTGTTGTTTAGAAATATTAATCCTGTAACTTAAGATATAGCCTTTGCTCAAATTAAAGAAAAAAGAAACAAAATAAAAAAAGAAACAAGGTTACTCTGTAACTAGTCTGGAATTAGGATCAATCTCTGTTTAAATTCAAACCACCAGGAGATTTTCAAAAGCATGTTCATAATTCAAATTAAAGATTTCAAGTTCAACTTTTAGAGCTTTTGGAATCAAAATGTTAAAGGTGAGAAACATTTATTTTTAAACTTGAAAATGAATTTGATCTCTGCTTTGTTGATAGTGAACACTTTATTCGTCGCCACTTCAATAATCTATATCTCTTAATCTAGTTCGAATTTGACGATGTTGTAAACCAAGAAAACGTTTATTTTCTAGTATAGTTTGTGTTAAAAATATTTCTATGAATTGATTTCATTGCGTAGTTATCTAATGATAGAATTTACGGTGAATAACTAAATTTGGTGAAGATTCAATGTATTTAAATCAAGAATTCAAGCATGCTACATGGATTTTGGTAAAGAAATAGGATTTTTAGAAGTTAAAGTATGATTTTTAACAGTTTATAATGTAATAAATTTTAAAATGTAAAAATTCTCTTTAAAAATTAATTTCACCACCGTGGGTGGCGGAGATGTCAGGACAACGACGCTGGGAGGTGCGTCTGGGCAAGGTGAAGCGATCGATCGTGGCGAAATTTTAGATTTGGGCTTGGATTGGTCGGTCGATCGACTTTAGGGTTTAGGGAAGTTTTCGGTTGTGGGTGACAATGAGGTGGTTTCGGGGAGGGCTGGTGCGATCGGAGTTCGAGGGGTTTGGCACAGAGGTGGCTTCATGAGTGGGCCTTCGTCGGAGGTAGGTGGCATGCAAAGCATTGGCCGGTCGTCGTTGCGGTGTGTCGATTCGTAGGGGTAGTTTAGTTTCTGGTTTTAGTTCAGGTCGAGTAGTGATCGATTATCGACCGGAGGGGATTGCTGTCATTGGCGAAGTGGCATTTTGGATCGAGGGATGGTAGGAGACTTGGCAGTATGGGACCGGCGGAGCGATGCTCAGTGGCATGGGTGTGTACGTGCACGTGTGTCACCGTGCATGAGTGATCTAGGCAGCTCAGATGGTACGCGAGGTTGGTGATGTGTGCGTGTTAGGATCGGCGTTGGTCTCAGGTAATTCTCGAAGAAATCGAGTAGTTGATGTGTAGCAATCGTCGATCGATTTTGGCCTTGTGATTCCTAATGTTGGAACCAGAATCTGGTTGGTATGAAGAAGAGTAGAGTTAGGGAAGAAGGCTGGAGGGATTTCGGGTTTGTTTTCTTAGCTAATGGGTTTGGGATTCGGCCTATTTGTGTTGTGTGGTGTTGTGTTTTGTAAATACTTTTTTTCGGCCTTTTTCAGTTTTTGGGCTTGGGGTTTCGGCCCGTATTGGATTTATTTTAGTTAAAAACAGTATTTAGTAAAAAAAAGGAAAAATTGTTATAATATAAAAGTAAATCCAGTACAAATTATATTTCCAAAGCATATGTTTTGAACCAGTCCTCTTTTATATTAAAATGTTTAATTAAGTTTTAATAAAAAAAGGATTTTAAAAATAATAAATTTGTTTTATTTTAGAACTATTTAATTAAGGTCACTTAAATAAATTGTTTTTTTACAAATTAGTCAAGCTTTAAAAAAAATTATTTATTATTAACACTTGAGTCTATTTGGATAATCGAGTATAATTAAGCAGATAATTAAGGGAAATAGAGTGTTTATACTTTTGAATTAATACAAATTCTTAAGTGATTTTATAATAATTATTTAATTTCACATATAATATTGTGTTATTAAGGAGATGGGTTGTAACGACCGATATTACACCGTCGTATGATCCGTTGTGAAGTTAAATACGTGAAATTTTACAAGCTTTTACAGAAAGAATTAAATTACCGTTTGGTAATGAATGTTGTTGTGTAATTTTACGGCCTATCTGATAAGATGTTCCCAAACCAAAATAAATGTGTACGTTGTAGATTATTCAAACTGTTTGACATCTGGTCAGCGGAAACAGACACCATTCTGCTAAATAGTAAATTTAACTTTTGTGGGTAGTTCAAGCCATCTATGTGATATTTTCTATGTAATTGTTGTAAATATTTACTAGCAATGATAAATCTCTGATCACTTATTAATGCACATATCTGTTATTTGCCTGTTAGTTATATTTGAGTATATAATGTGAATCAATCTATGGAAGCTGATTGATTTTGAATATTTGTATTGACTGTGAATTGTAGGTTGATAAGTACCGTTGAGACTGATAAGCCTTATTCGGTTTGGGTTGATTTTGAACCTAGTTTTGTTTAAAAAAAATTGAATATTATTTTTAATGATGTTTTTTAAAAAAGCATTGATAAATATTTGGAAAATGACAAAGGAAGTTAATTTATCATTTTTGGAAATCTTTATAAAGGTATAATTTTTATAAGTACGTATTATTTAAACTATTTTTGTAATGATCATTTAAAGGTTTATTTTTATTAAATTAGTATTTAAGTATATTTTCTTCAATATAATCTATTAAATGTAAGTGTTGTTTTAAATGATATACTGTATAGTAAGCTTTTATAAAGAGTATTTTTATCTACTAAACTTGAGAAATGTATTTGGAAATTTTATAAGTATGATTTGGTAAGAAATTGTTTTAAATATTTACGCAGTAAAATAAGCTTTCTTAGTAAATTTTAATCTGTTGGGATTTTAAATGTGAACAAGGCTTAATAATTGCAATGGGAAATAACTTAGTTGAATTGATTGATTATTTTGATAGTTAAATAACCGACTATCAAATCTAGACAAAATTTAACTTTGGAAATATCTAGAAGAAACTTGAGAATTATATGGTACGATTATCGTTCGAGGTGCTATACTATACGTATAAACTCGTTTGTTCTCTAGGACGAATTATAAGGAGACATGTCCACTAACGGTTAGGAGGTGAACTCTGATCTTATTTTTCGTCTATGTATTTCCTAAAGAACTAAGGTTGAGTTTACCGAGGAATAACAAACGTTGTTTCGAAGAGACCGGGATTGGATTGGTAATCCGAAAATCATTTCGATCCAATGAGTACATATTCATGGTGAAGACAAGAGCTTGGAGTCGAAGATGGAGCAGTGAAGTGCAAGGGCTAATCGCTACTAATCCTGAGGGTGATTCCAAAATGGATATAGTAGGAATAATGCCTTCGGTTCCGTTCGAACCCGGAACGGACTTGTATGGATGAATGCTTTCAGAACATCGTTAGAAGGATGGTGAGCATTCTAAGTGCAAAGTTCTAAAAAGGTAACGCTGAGCCTCGAGCCTCATCAATCGGGAATGACTGAAAATCTGAGGATATGCGGCAAGGCTAAGTGGGTAGCACCCAATTAGGGTAAGGTCATCCCTGTCTAGTGGTCCCTTTTTATTCGGCTGTGTGGGCGGTTGCTGATCTCAACCACGGGGTGATCTTATTCGGACTACCCTGTAAGGGGTTGCTTCGGTCTTGTGTTGTAGAGGAACGGAGGGGTCCTTGGTATGCTGATCTAGACCAGGTACCGTGATAAGTGCTAACCCAGTGCCCAGTCATTCATTGGAAATCCATTCTCCCTACATGCCCTTTATGGTTTTGATTATAGAACCCACTTTGTGGCTAGTATTGCTGAAATTTAATGATGTAACAATTTCGGCTATTTGGATAAGTATTTGTATGTAGACACTATTATAATATCAGAGGATTTTATAAGAAAATGTTTTGGTTATCGTAAGGTAAAAACCCGGCATGTTTATTTGTGGCATGGTCTTACGAGATACCTTTGATTTCAAAAGGATTTTTAAACTTTAATTAATCAAGTTGTGTGTGTTTCTCACACTGGTTTACTAGACTGACCCGAGCGTGGTGTTTTTCCTATATGCTCGGGTTAGACCGAGCATATATCCAGGTTTAGCTGGAAGACTGGAAGCTTCAGTAAAGGAGCTGGAATTAGGAGACATATTCACATAGATGCTTATTTTCAGTTGTAATTGGTTGTGTTGTCAACAAGTTGTAAGGGGCAGGTTGCTATAAACTTCCGAGTTGAATGGATGTAAACTCTAATTTAAGTCTGTATAAGTTATTAAAGCAACAGTTTTGGATTCATGAAAAGATTTGTTTATATTATAATTTATTCGTTCCGATGTGAGATTCTGAATTGTTTTCTTTCTTCTATCTTCTTTCTACCTTCTACCTTCTTTCTTTCACTATCCGTCTTCCCGTGCGATTTCGCTGACAAGTTTGTTTAAAATCGGTTTAAATCGGTATGAAAAAATGGGTCGTGACATAATTGTATTTCATCAAGTGGTATGGAATATCCTTTTGGAGTATATTTGTTTGCTCAACACTGGTATAATGTCGAGTAATTCATTGAAGATCGAGTATTTGAAATTTGGATATCGATTAATTATTCTATACTATACACGAACACTAATCAACATTATTTGGATTTATGACTTGACGTGTGAGGTGAATTATATTATTTTTATTTTTATTTAAAGCAGGAATATGATTATCTCCGATTTTGAGTGGATCGAGGTATCTGAAGTCCCTTATGGTGATGGCTAGAAGTTTTGCTAGCTCTATCCTAGCTTAACTAACCATTGGTTCGCTCTATGGTGGTTGTGACAACATGGCCCCTCATCACATGGTCATGGTCTACTGGATGGGCCAACAAGACAAATACAAAACAAGGTAAGGTGGTTGATGATGAGATATCTTTTGTAACACCCCTAATTTTAAATAACATTATTCAAAATATTCAATTTGACAAATTAAATAGAATAATGTAAATTTAAGTGATAATGGGATTGAGATTTGAATAAATTTAAGTGTTTGTGCTTATTAGGCTAAAGATTGGTTTATAGACTAATTAAATTATGTAGGAGTATAATGGGATTTAACTACACCTAACCTTATATGTGTGTGTGTGTGTGTGTGCGCATGCGTGCGTGCGTGCGTGTGTTTACCCTTAGGCCATACCCTTAGGCCATACACACTCATATTCATTTTCTTACAAAAATAAAAACGTAACAAAAGAAGTTCAGGCCGGCCATTAAAAGGAAAAGAAAAAGAGAAAATTCAAAGAAAAAGAAGAGAAAGTAAAAAGGGGAAATCAAACTCGTCTCAATCCACTTTCCTTATCAAAGATTAAGGTGAATGACAATTTCCATTTCTATTTGTTAAATATATGTTTCAGATTTAAGTTTAAATTCATATATATGATGTTTGATGATGATATGCTTGAATTATGGTTTATTTAAATTTAAACAAGATTGTTTAAATAATGGTTCATACGGTTTTAGATCAAAAAAGTGTAATATTGATGTTTAAATGCCATGGAAAAATAATATGTTATGAAAAATATATGATTTTAGAGTTGGGTTTTAGTTTGATAATTTTCCAAGCTTTGGAAAGATTGTGATGAATTTTTTGAATGAAATTATAGCATATGGGGTTTAAATTTTAATTTATAAAATATAATGATAATTTGGATTTGAATTTTTATATGTTAGATAACACGATCAAAGCAAAATTTTGTGATTTTTGGGGATTATTCTTAAGTGATTTGGTATACATAATAAATTATTTTTGAGAAGAGGATCAAAATGATTTATGCATGAATAAAGAGGAAGGTTTTATTTGCAAAAGTTTAAGTTTGATACTTATCCAAAATAAAAAGGCGGTTAGTTTTGAAAAGCATGGGAAAAGTAAAGGAAACCAATAAGAAATTTACATGTAGGGAAGTTAGTTTATATAAGTTATATTTAACCCAAAAAACAAGTTTCGACCCTGTTCAGAGTACCTTTCGCCCCTTAGCATTCGCCTTCGACTATGTTGAAATCCTGTTAAGCTAAATTCAATATATAAGGTGCCATCTAGGTGATACATAGTGGATTAGGGAAAGACGAAAGGTATGCCGTTGAAAGTATAGCTTCCGATGGGGTTGTTACCTCTGTTTGTTTTGAAAAGATAAGCGCCTGCCTTTATTTTACTAAGCTTTCGACTTAGTCGATACGAATATTTTTTAAAGTAGTTTATAATGGCTTTTGAAGGGGTTGCCATGTTTGTTTTTAATAGAAAATGAGGTTTTGAAGGAGTTCCTTTAATTATAAATAATTGCTTTCAAAAGAAGGGGTTCCGAAATTGTCGAAGCCCTGCCGCCAATTCTTGTGCCTTTCGAGTGTATTAAAGTCATCAATACTTTCGAAAGGTATTTTTCTTTTTAAAGCTACATTAAGCGACTTTCTAAATGCTTTCGAAAGAGTTATGGGTTTCAAAGGCAATGGTTTCGAAAGGGGTTTCGAAGCTATCCTTCAATATTTTAAATGTATGTTTTCGACTCTGTCGAAAGAGATTGTCTCGACACCATCATAATTCCCTAATATTTTTATATAGTAAAGCATGGTTTCGAAAGCGATGGTTTCGTTTATATTTGCTTTGATCTAAATGATATTTTAAAAGATGAACCCAATGATGTCGAAAAGGGAACTTTCAATGTTTAGGAAGAGATACTTCCAATGGTTTCAAAGCTATGCTTCTAGAAATTAATAAGTAACACTTTATTATATTCGAAAGGTTTCAAAAGAAGGTTTTTAAAGGAAGAAGCATAATGATTTGAAAAGAGGATATCCACTGATGTCGAAAGCAAGGTTTCGAAGGTTCCAAAAGTATAGTCTTCAAAATAAATAACCCAATCTTATTTTAAAAAAAACCATGGAATATTAACAAACAAAGAATTTGAATTGGAACTTATGAAGAAGTCGAAATAGGTTAAAGAAATTAACCAAGTTATATTGTTTGCTTGTTCATATATGTATATATTCACGTTGAAATGAACTCAAAATGGTATCATGGGGAAGGGCTGAATAACCAGTTAGGTTGACCCAGTAGTGAATATAAAATAAAGATGTTGGCAGGGCAAATAGGTTCACGGTAAAAATTATGCAAGGGGAAAGATATTGGCAGGGGCCAATATGTTCATAGTTAACCCATGAAAACTATGTATAATTAAAGATGTCAGTTTGACAGGTTTGTAGTTAGCCTATGAAAATTATATCCATATAAGAAAATGAAATATTGACAGATAGTCAACAGGTTCCTTATTAACCCATGAAAACTAGGGTAAAAGAAAGATATTGACTATTTGTCAATAGATTCCTAGTCAGCCCATGAAAACTAGGATAAAAGAAATGATATTGGAGTTACCAATAGGTTCATAGTAATCCCATGAAAACTATATATATAATTGGACAGGGAGTCCTTAAAAGTTTAACCAGTTATTAGCAAGACCATGAAAAATATTAGGTTAATAGTAATCGTAGAAACATAATCATGATAGATAGTCATAATGAATTGGGGATGGGTGATTCAGAATTGGTTCAATTGTTTTGCATATCATCACACAATAATGTTTGTATAGAGTTACCCATTGTGGATGTAGGGGAACATAAAATGGTTTATAAAGGTTTTAAGATACTAGTGAGGGGAAACCCATTCCACTAAATGGCGTGGTGTCACTAGATATCTAATTGGTTTGTGATGATATATTATTATTCATACCAGGCTTTATGCATGACTTGAAGTTTATGTTTTCCACTTATACTCTCAGGTACTAATTTGATTTTCAGAAGTTTGAGATTTGAGGTTTTCAGGTACCTCTTAAGACGAAAATGCTTTTGGAGTCGTGTAGAAGGCATGTAGTTATTTAGATTCTTTCTCATGTGATTCCGCTGTGTTGTTTTGTTAAGACAAAGTTGTTTATTGCCTATTATACACTCTGATCACCAAGGGGGTATCTTCATATGTCGCTCTTTGAGTATATTGTAATAAGTATATTTTTATGAATGTGGTTAAAGTTGTGGAATTCCAAGTGTTTCTGGTATATCAATTTATCTAACATTACCGTATTTGGTCGATGAGGATTAATAACTATGGATGACTGCAGTATCTGTAGCCGTTAGTTTTGGGCCTCCAAGTGGGGGATGTTACAAGTTGGTATCATAGCATAGGTTTATGAAAATTTAAGTAGTAAAACCTAAAAGGTTTTCAAAACGTAATCCAATGAATCAAAAATTTGATCGGGGTTTGGGTTAACGCGATTGTAAAGTACTTGTACTTGTATTTGATATATATATATATATATATATATATATATATATATATATATATATATATACGTAATTCTCATTTCTCTTAGACTGTTCTCCGATGTCTTACTAAGGCTCCTATATAGATTTACGAGGAAAAAAGATATGAAAGTAGGAAACAGAAGAGGAAATTTAGGTGGAGGAAGCACCGCAACTGATGAAAATGCTCGACCTAGCACCAAGACGAATCAAGGTCGATAGGTTAAGGCTAATCAAAATACGGAAGCTAATGTGAGTGTTGGGAATCATCCAGTAGATGCGGGGATGATGAATCAGTTCCTTGCTAATTTGACGCAAGCAGGGACTGCTGAAGTTGCTGGAAATATTTGAGGAGCAAATCCTATGATTCCCGTTGGGAATAATTATGCCAAGCTAAACCGAGACTACGCCAGTTTGGGTTGAAAGCCATTTATGGGAACGGAAGATGCTATAGAAGTGGAAAATTGGCTATTACACTGTAAAAGGATTTTGTCTGATTTGGGTTTAGAAGATGCACGGAAGAGAAGGTTGGCCTCTAGGCAATTGCAAGGGTTGGCACTTCATTGGTGGAATGATGTGACTGTCGAAGTTCCGAAGGAAGAGTTAACTTGGGCTGACTTTCGAAGGAGATTCGAACAAAGGCTTATTCTGAAGTTGCCAGGTTAGAATTGATGAGAAAATTTATGGATCTAGTTCAGGTAGACATGTCAGTTGTCGAGTATGCAAATATATTTGATGAGCTATCTCAATATGGATACGCTATTATAGACATCGACATCAGAAGGAATGAAAGGTTAGTTCAAGGATTGAGGCCCGAGCTTGCTAGGTCGACCTTGACTCATATCCACGATCCCTGTAATGTGGTGGTGGAGATGGTCATTCACGGTGAAGAGATGCTTGCTATTTGGGCTAGAGAGAAGCCAATTGAATCCCAGAGTTCTCAAGGAAAGAAGAGAAAGTTCTTCAAAAAGAAAGGAGTCCAGAAGGGAGTTTCAGCCAAACAGTCAAAAGCTTGTTCAGTCATCTACAATGTGACAAGAAGGGTCATTTTGCAGACGAGGGCCGTTCAGGCAAGGGGTAGAAGAAGGCCGTGGATAAGAAGCATATTAAGTGTTATAACTAAGATCAAGTTTGGCATTACAAGAACAAGTGTCCTGAGCCAGTTAGGGCAGAAAAAGAAAGGTTTTTGCTATTGGACCACCGTCTTCTTCTAAACGAACTACAGAAGATAAGGGAAAGACTATGATGGAAGGTACATTTTTGATTTAAACTATTCCAGTTATAATACTATTTGATACCAGTGCATCACATTCATTTATATCCCAGAATTTGGTTAATAAGTTATGCTTAGAACCCACTTACCTTGTTTCTTCCTTAAGGGATGAAAAATTAAATAGGAAGTTATGCAACTCTAAGAATGAGGTATGACCAGTTAGAACTTGATTTGTTAGGTTAAATGTTTGCATTCAGTTTGTATGTTTATGATTTTGTAGATTTGGGATCATTTTGGGTATGGATTTCTTGGGTAGATATGAGGCTAGGATATTTTGCCAAGATAGGGTAAATCATTAAAGCATCCAAATAGTCAAAACCGGATCATCTTCTTAGTAAGGAAGTATGAATGAAGTGTTTATGTTGTGTTAAGTGCCTTGGAAGCGGTGGAGGAGCAAAGTCGGGTTTGAGTTGTAAGGAAGTTTGTAGACATATTTTTTCGATCACAAGACTTGCACCAAAACGAGCTATTGAGTTTCAGATAGAATGTGACGCCCCACCTCGAGACCTACCTTAGTAAAGAGAATTAGCGAGTAATTTTGTCTACAAAAGTGGAGAATAGGGCTAGTTAAGGGCGACCATCCATAATTTTTTCTTAAACATCTACTGAATACGTCGATAAATGCAATATGATTTTTTTCCTATCTCAAGTGGATCAACATACCCAGTAAATTCTTAGTTCAAAACTATAGGCGGAAACGGATCTATCAGAACAAAATATAATAATTAAATGAAAAGCACATCATAGAACAGTAATCAATATCATATATATACATATACACTGATACATGTTTAGTACAATACAATATGAATACAATAAAGGTGGTACTCGACCACACTATATACATCGAATCAAATATAACTACATCAGAGAATGCAAATGAATAGAAACTACTCAAGAGAAAGAAGAGCTGTTATCCAACATCAACTTCAAGTTAAGCCCAATATATGATACCTAAAACAACTCGGTCTGACCCGAGTGATTTCCCACGGGTCAGACTAGCTAAAATCATCAGTTAAACAGAATAATCGATAACGATAAGTAGGTGAAAGATATGATATCCTTTTTCTTAAAGGATGCCATGTCCTAAACAGGGTTTCAACATCACAATAAAGGACAACATCTCTTCTTGGCAAATGAAGAGATAATGATGATAAAGTCATACTTAAGTGGCATGAATAACACTTAAGAAAATGGTACATCGGCGAGCAAAGTTTTAAAGATAAGACTCAATAAACATCGCTTTCGCCTCATATCATCGACAATATAAAGAAATATGGATAATGACTTCAAATGATTCAACTATCTTCTTAGAAGAGGTTGTCAATACAATAATAAATCAAAGGTACACATCCATCATACATAGAATAAAATGCATAAGGATATGCCTCGTCTCATTGGAACAACCCAGGGATCATTCAAGGAAATATAAACCCAATCATAAAAGAAGCATTATACTTATTCATACCTCATCTCATCGCTATGAATATAGATACAACTCAAATCCATCACTAAAACTCATCATAAAAGATTCTTCATAATCATTTATACCTCATCTCATCGGTATGAATATATAAATACATCTCAACTCCATCTTAACATCAAGTAGTCTATAAAATCATCAAATCATCAATCCATAATGCAAATAACTCAATCAAAGAGTAACATCATAAATGATTTCACCATATATGTATACATCTCATCTGGCACTAGGCTATTAATGTAATAATCATCTAAAGACGGTGAAGTCTAAAAGATCAAAACTCAAAGAATTCCCGGATTGGCTAGATCCTCGATTGCATGCCGAAGCAATGCTATGCGTGCTACATCATGAACTAGCACTACTATTTGGTACAATAAACATTGTGATGACTGGAGTCAAATAACATCTTAACATCGTGAACATCGTGAATGACTATAGTCCACAACATCATAATGACTCCCAGTCACAAAGACCCGAGTTAATAACATCCTGATGATCGGAGTAGCAACTACATCGTGATGACTCCAATCGAATACTTGTGGTATGTAGTATAAGTAAACATCATGAATGTGTCTCAACTTCTCGGATAGGAACCCAATAGATGTTAACGTATGTCCCATACATACGTTCGCACTTAACGGTTTACTAGCTGTTAGTTGGACCACAGTAGTAAAACATCATGAAAATATGCCCAGCCTCATCTCATTGGCGAGTAAATACAATACCATACTCGTCTCATCTCATTGATGAGTACTAGTGGTATTGTGACTTTTCTCCTCTCATCGATAAGTAAAAACTATCATAGTACATCTCAACATCGTAAAATCATCATAGAGAAGCTTACCTCATCTCATCGGCAAGTAAAAATAATATCTAGATGGTTATTTATAACCATAATTCCAAATAAGAATTTCTAGCTCTTAATTCACCTCATTTCAACGGCGATTAAGAAGAACATCTTAA
This sequence comes from Allium cepa, assembly GCA_030765085.1. Lineage (NCBI taxonomy): Eukaryota > Viridiplantae > Streptophyta > Magnoliopsida > Asparagales > Amaryllidaceae > Allium > Allium cepa. Next base: position 185,238,088 of record CM060937.1, on the reverse strand, counting down.
AATGATCCTTCATCGAATGTACTCCTAAATTGGAGTTCTCGGACCATATAATCTACCTAAAATTTAATAACCTCTTAAATCATCTCAAACAGTTCATCGAAAGGGTTTCGATCGTATAAGTCCGATACTTAGCGATAAAGAATATCCATGTGTCCCAAACCACATGTTTTACTTTACAATTTAAGTGTCTTCCTTATATGTCCAAAATTCATAAAAATAAGTAATTTTATTTATAAAATAATTTTATTAGAGAAAACAGAAATTTAAAACGATTTTCCAAAAATGATTATTAAAATTAATATTTGAAATTCCTTTATTATAGGAAATAAATCTATCTTTATTTAGAAAAATAATTATATAAAAAATACTATGTAATAATAATTTGAAATGTCCATATATTTCAAAAATGGTTTAGTGAAAAACATTCTCGAAAGCAATGAAAACTAAGAGGGATATCTCAAAACCGATAACTTGAATTCAATACGAATTCAATTCAAATTTAACCCCAAATCAATTCAAACTCCATTTAAATTTGAATATCAAATTCTCCAAATATAGCTAGCCTACTGATAGGCATATATCTCTAAAAATATCCCATGAACATCATCAAAACCGAAGAGAATGAGAGCAAAAATGAGCTAATACAATTCTAATGTCAACGATTGTTGTTGTTGTCATTTTTGCTCTCAGGATAGCAACATACAACCATAATTTCGACCCAGCAAGCTTTCAAATTCTAAAAAACACAATGAATAAAACTTGTAGCACAAGACCTATGCTTTCCTAAACATTTAAAATTATCAAATTCAGTTAAGAAACGAAGAAGTTATGGTCAAATTCGTTTCAGTTTCAAACACAAAGAAAATATTGGTTTTGCTCTCGGGTTAGCAGTAGAAAAAATAGATTTTGACATATTTAACTTCAAAATTATAGAAAACACGAAACATTAAAGTTGTAGTACATGAAGTAAGCTTTCCGTAATATCTAAAATTATCAAAATCGGTTAAGAAAAGAAGAAGTTATAGAAAATTTTGTTTCAGCTTCAAGGACTGGGCAAATATTGGTTTTGTTCTCGTGTTAGTAGTAGAAAAATTAGATTTTGATATAGTTAACCTCAAAATTACAGAAAACTCAAAACATAAAAATTGTAGTACATGATTTATGCTTTTCGAAACATCAAAAATTATCAAAATCAGGTAAGAAACGAACAACTTATGGCTAAAACAAATTCTCAGTAGCTAGATTTTGTGAGTTTATATACTCACCTTGCTACCATAGATTATTACACAATGATTTGGTACCAAAGATTGCAAGCTTTAGCCAAGAACAGAGCTTAGAAACCTGACAGAACTCAAGAAAGAAACATGCAAACCAACAGAGAATAGATTAACAAAAACAAATAATAAAAACCAGATTTTGATATGGAAAGGGGTTTTAGAAATGGATTACCTGAATTTAGCTCTTGAATTTTCATTTTTGAAACACAAATTTTCATTTTAATTTGATGGATTTAGCATAGAATTGGAGAAGGAAGAGAGGAGCGGCCAATACAGGCTTCTGGACTTTTACAGAAAAGCATGAGAAAGAGTATACGTATAACACTCTTTTTCTCATTCCTTAATTACCTTTCTTAATTACAACTTAGGCCAATCTTATTTGTTAAATGGACTTAAGCCCATGAATAAGAGAGATTAGCTTTATGTTAATATTTAGCCACTTAATACATTTACAATGCATGCTTACAATTTCAAATCATGAATTAAGGCTTCATTTCATCTCTAAAAATTATAAAATGTTATATTCATGATAATAAAATTTCTTGTACTCAAAATAAAAGATTATAAATATTATTAAAATATTTTATCAGCACATTTCTCTATTTTTAAAATAAATAACAATTTTACATTTTAAATTACAAATCTCATTGTAATTAACATTATAAATTCCACAAAAGTCACATTTTTGTAAAATAAAATTTTATAACCTATTTTACATAGAATTTAACACTAAAATTATGTTTTTAAACCCAATTCCATCATTATTTTAAATACATCTCGTTTTAAAATTTAATCACTTCTTTAAAAATCATTAAAAGAAGTAAATAGCAATAATTTACAAAATTATTGCATTAACTCTAAGTAAAACACATTTCCTCAATCTTTTAACTCAAACCATCTTAATAAAGTTTTCAAAATTCTACTTTCTCATTTTATCCTCCAATATATTGTTTATTCCCAACAAACAATTTAAATTCATCTTTAATTATTAATTTACACTGTTAAATTATAATTATAACTGCTGTTGTAATTTAATATTTTTAGGTAATCGCTAAAACTAGGGTTTTTACAAAAACCCCCTACAAAAATTGCGTCCCCCCAATTTTCTAGAAAAAGAGTTGTAAACAAATAAAAATCCAATCAAAAAAGGATAAAGACAAGCTTGAATTCCAAATCATTCATACTCTCAATATAGAATGGTAGAAAGAAACAAGAAAAAACTCACTTGGTTAATTCAACAGCCCATCATATGCTAATATAATGCTTAGCAAACCATCGAATTTTCCAAGCAATTCGAAAGAGTTTCGAAGATCTCCCATCTCAAATCTAAACTCAATAAGATGCTCAACAAATAATCGGTCGAAAATGATTGATTACTTAAAACTCTATGAATAGAGTAGGGATCAAACACACTCAAACCCGAACTCTAAACAATAAAGTAGATCATCAACTAGATTTTTCACATAATAATATGGAAAGAACATCCTCACAACGACATAAACACAATAGACAAGATGAAATAAGTCACAAAATGACTTCTCACAAAGCCACCAGACTCGAACGACCGTGAAAATGCATGTCGTTGCTATTAACTCAAGGATAGGATATACTCAAGAGATAAGGATATAAGCTCAAATTACTTTTCAGTCCAAGATATTTAGAATTTTTAAATCCCAACATTTTCAAATTTTAAATCTCAATTTTCTACATTTGAAAATTTTCCAACTCTTTACTATATTACTTAGTAAGTAATTTAAAACTCAAATTAAAAGTTCAAATTTCTTCTCTTACCTCAAAATTAATTTTCAAAGAATTTGTAAATCCATAACAATTTTCCTCAAAATAAATTAAGGGTTCAAATTCTCTTTACTCTTTTTATTAAACCACTTAAATTGTTTAAAAATAATCTTCAAATCCTCTTATAACTCTTCTCTTAAAACATCTAATGTATATAATATAGGTTGTAAAATCTCAAAATATACTTTCAATAAAGTATAGCTCAAGAATATTCTCACATATTCTCATCTTTATAATTTCAAAGTAAATAATAAATAAATGGCATTGCCTCTCCAGTGAACCTCTAATAAATAGATATATCTGATTTTGGCTGCAGAGTTGATCGAAATATCAAAACTGCCTCGTCACTCTGATACTCATCTCTAAAATCTATGGGTGCAATTACCATTCAAAAATAAATTTAATGTATAATCTCAAAATATTATTTTCAAATTTTCAAAAAAAATATTATCTCAAAGCTCAAATTTCTATATAAAACTTATATTTATATAGCTTCAATACTCAAACCAAAGAGCATTAAGAGAATGCATCGAGATATTCCCAGAATACTCGATTCTCACAACCATTAAAGGAGGTAGAGTGTTCGTCAATCTTACAATGTCACGAGCCACTCTCGAAAATCATCAAGAAACAGGATAAGCAAGATATTCTTCTCGAAGGAGATGAAGCACACAATCCATGAATCATTACTTCAAACGGAGTAATGCTAAAGGATAACATTGGTTAAGCATCTGAAAGAACACTCAAATGAAGATGAATGATAAACTCAATCAAACTCGAAAAATCTAGAAACTAACCTCATTTCTTAGTAGATATGCTCGTGGAAGGATAACCGAAGAGCTAAGAGCCAGGCATAAGGTTATCTCAACACTCGATTGCCCGATTGGACGTCAAATCCAAACGGACTCACAAAACTCAACAAAGTCATCTTGACTGGAATTCGAGATATATCATCAATATCTCGATGCTCAAGAGTGAATAGAGAAACTTCAGAATCATCATTAACATTCCAAAGTGATAGAAATAATAACCCAATCAAATTAGGATGCCTAAATAAATATAGGATACTATAACAACAAAAGGATCGGACTTAACATCAAATAAGTCAGTCCATCTCAAATCAGATACATCTCAAGATAGCGAGTAATAATCAAATACTCACTAAAGCAGCAACAAATATAGAATTCAGATTGCTCACAATAAGTCAATCGTTGTGGATCCCTTCAATAGCATTCACAACTCTCAAAGGAATGCAACAAGAATGCTCAAAGAAACCAATCAGCTCCATCGATACGTACTCACTCGTATAGAAAAAATAAGAATAGAATAATCCCAAATAAGATTTTACATAAGATAAGATGACATCAAACTCTATTATGGAATACTACGGAATACAATATATCTATTTTCCTAGACATATTCCATCTCAATAATCCCAAAACTTGAAAAAGAATCAAGGCTCGATTCGAAAGCAAGCTCGAATAAAGGACAATGATTCACCTGTATTGTACTTCGATGTATCATGATATATGTACTATTCTATGTTTATTCTACTTTGTTCTGACCATAACTCTGATACCAAACTGTGACGTCCCACCTCGAGACCCACCTTAATAAAGAGAATTAACGAGTAATTCTGTCTACTAAAGTGGAGAATAGGGATGGTTAAGGGCGACCATCTATAATTTTGCCTTAAACAACTGAATACGTCGACAAATGCAATATGATTTTTTTATCTCAAGTAGATCGACATACCCAGTAAATGCTTAGTTCAAAACTATAGGCGGCAACAGACCTATCAGAACAAAATACAATAATTAAAAGAAAAGCACATCATAGAACAGTAATCAATATCATATATATACATATACACTGATACATGTTTAGTACAATACAATATGAATACAATAAAGGTGGTACTCGACCATACTATATACATCAAATCAAATATAACTACATCAGAGTATGCGAAAGAACAGAAACTACTTAAGAGAAAGAAGAGCTTCTATCCAACGTCAACTTCAAGCTAAGCCCAATATATGATACCTGAAACAACTCGGTCTGACCCGAGTGAAAACACGCGGGTCAGGCTAGCTAAAATCATCAATTAAACAAAATAATCTATAAGGATAAGTAGGTGAAATCTATGGTATCATTTTTCTTAAAGGATGCCATGCCCTAAACAGTGTTTCAACTTCGTAAGAAAGGACAACATCTCTTCTTGGCAAATAGAAGAGATAATGATGATAAAGTAATACTTAAGTGGCATAATTGACACTTAAGCAAATGGAACATCGGCGAGCAAATTTTTAAAGATAAGACTCAATAAACATAGCTTTCGCCTCATATCATCGACGGTATAAAGGAATATGGATAATGACTTCAAATGATTCAACTATCTTCTTAGAAGTGGTTGTCAATACATCAAAGGTACATATCCTTCATACATAGAATAAAATGCATATAGATGTGCCTCATCCCATTGGAACATCCCAAGGATCATTCAAGGAAACATAAACCCAATCATAAAAGAAGCAATATACTTATTCATACCTCATCTCATCGCTATGAATATAGATACATCTCAAATCCATCGCTGAAACTCATCATAAAAGATTCTTCATAATCATTTATACCTCATCTCATCGGTATAAATATATAAATACATCTCAACTCCATCTTAACATCAAGTAGTCTATAAAATCATCAAATCATCAATCCATAATGCAAATAACTCAATCAAAGAGTAACATCATAAAGGATTTCACCATATATGTATACATCTCATCTGGCACTAAGCTTTCAATGTAATAATCATCTAAAGATGGTGAAGTCTAAAACATCAAAACTTAAAGAAATCCCGGCTTAGCCAGATCCTCGATTGCATGCCGAAGCAATGGTATGCGCGCTACATCGTGACTAGTACTACTATTTGGTACCATAAACATCATGATGACTAGAGTCAAATAACATCTTAACATCATGAACATCATGAATGACTATAGTCCACAACATCATAATGACTCCCAGTCACAAAGACCTGAGTTAATAACATCGTGATGATCGGAGTAGAAACTACATCGTGATGACTCCAATCGAATACTCGTGGTCTGTAGTACAAGTAAACATCGTGAATGTTTCTCAACTTCTCGGATAGGAACCCAATAGGTGTTAACGTATGTCCCATACCATACGTTCGCACCTAACGGTTTACTAGCCGTTAGTTGGTACCACACTAATAAGACATCATAAACATCATGAAAATATACCCAGCCTCATCTCATTGGCGAGTAAATACAATACCATACTCGTCTCATCTCATTGATGAGTATTAGTGGCATCGTGACTTGTCTCATCTCATCGACAAGTAAAAACTATCATAATACATCTCAACATCGTAAAATCATCATAAAGAAGCTTACCTCATCTCATCGGCAAGTAATAATAACATCTAGATGGTTATTTATAATCATAATTCCAAATAGGAATTTCTAGCTTTTAATTCACCTCATTTAATCGGCGATTAAAAAACACATCTTAAAATGATCCTTCATCGAATGTACTCCTAAATTGGAGTTCTCGGACCATATAACTAGCCAAAATTTAATAACCTCTCAAATCATCTCAAACAGTTCATCGAAGGGGTTTCGATCATATAAGTATGATATTAAGCGATAAAGCAAATCCATGTATCCCATACCATATGTTTTACTTTACCGTTTAATTGTCTTTCTTATACGTTCGAAATTCATAAAAATATGTAATTTTATTTATAAAATAATTTTATTAGAGAAAACAGAAATTTAAAACGATTTTTCGAAAACGATTATTAAAACCAATATTTGAAATTCCTTTATTATAGTAAATAAATCTATCTTTATTTAGAAAAATAATTTTAGAAAAAAATACTATGTAATAATAATTTGAAATTTCCATGTGTTTAAAAAATGGTTTAGTGAAAACCGTTCTCGAAAGCAATGAAAACTAAGAGGGATATCTCAAAAACCGACAACTAGAATTCAATACGAAATCAATTCAAATTTAAGCCAAAATCAATTCAAATTTCATTTAAATTTGAATTTCAAATTCTCCAAATAGAGCTAGCCTACTGATAATAGCTCACACAATATCCCGAAAACATCATCAAAACCAAAGAGAATGAGAGCAAAAATGAGCTAATACAGTTCTAATGTCAACGATTGTTGCTGTCATTTTTCTCTCAAGACAGCAACATACAACCATAATTTCGACCATGCAAACTTCAAAATTCTAGAAAACACAATGAATAAAACTTGTAGCACATGATCTATTCTTTCCGTAACATCCAAAATTATAAAATTCGGTTAAGAAACAAAGAAGTTATGGTCAAATTCGTTTCAGTTTCAAACACAGAGTAAATATTGGTTTTGCTCTCGAGTTAGCAGTATAAAAATTAAATTTTTACATATCTAACATCAAAATTACAGAAAACTCGAAACATTAAAGTTGTAGTACATGAAGTAAGCTTTTCGAAACATCCAAATTATCCAAATCGGTGAAGAAACGAAGAAGTTATGGAAAATTTTGTTTCAGCTTCAAGGACAGAGCAAATATTGGTTTTACTCTCGGGTTAACAGCGGAAAAATTAGATTTTGACATAGCTAACCTCAAAATTATAGAAAACTCAAAACATGAAAATTGTAGTACATGATTTAAGCTTTTCGGAACATCCAAATTTATCAAAATCGGTTAAAAACGAAGAACTTATGGCTAAAACAAATTCTCAATAGCTAGATTTTCTGAGTTTACCCACCTTGCTGCCATAGATGATTACACAACGATTTGGAGCCAAAGATTGCAAGCTTTAGTCAAGAACAGAGCTTAGAAACTGACAGAACTCAAGAAAGAAACATGCAAACCAACAGAGAATAGATTAACACAAACTCACAGTAAAAACCAGATTTTGATATGGAAAGTGTTTTTATAAATGGATTCCCTGAATTTAGCTCTTGAATTTTCATTTTTGAAACACAAATTTTCATTTTAATTTGATGGATTTAGCATAGAATTGGAGAAGGAAGAGAGGAGCAGCCAATACAAGCCTTCTGGATTTTTACAGAAGAGAATGAGAAAGAGTATACATATAGCACTCTTTTTCTCATTCCTTAATTACCTTTCTTAATTACAGGTTTGGCCAATCTTATTTGTTAAATGGACTTAAGCCCGTGAATAAGAGAAATTAGCTTTATGTTAATATTTAGCGACTTAATACATTTACAATGCATACTTATAATTTCAAACCATGAATTAAGGCTTCATTTCATCTCTAAAAATTATAAAATTTTATATTCATGATAATAAAATGTCTTATACTCAAAATAAAAGATTATAAATATTATTAAAATATTTTATCATCATATTTCTCTATTTTTAAAATAAATAAAAATTTTACATTTTTAATTACAAATCTCATTGTAATTAACATTATAAATTCCACAAAAATCACATTTTTATGTAATAAAATTTTATAACCCATTTCAAATATAATTTAACACTAAAATTATATTTTTAAACCCAATTCCATCATTATTTTAAATATATCTCATTTTAAAATTTAACTACTTCTTTTAAAAATCATTAAAATAAGTAAATAGCAATAGTTTACAAAATTATTGCATTAACTCTAAGTAAAACACATTTCCTCAATCTTTTAACTCAAACCATTTTAATAAAGTTTCCAAAAATTTATTTTCTCATTTTATCCTCAAATATATTATTTATTCCCAATAAAAAATTTAAATTCCTCTTTAACTATTAATTTACACTATTAAATTATAACTGCCGTTATAATTTAATATTTTCAGGTAATCGCTAAAATCAGGATTGTTACATAGATCTTATATCAACAGCTGAACCTGTTAATGGACCACATAGCAGAATGACACCGACTGAGATGAAAAAATAAAAGTGCAGATAGTGGCTCTAGAAGGAAGGAATTTTATTAGACTAAGTAGTTCGTCTTGGGAAGCAGTCGCGATTTTCGTAAAGAAATCGGATGGGTCATTGTGGATGTGCATCGACTACCATAAGCTGAATGAAAGGACGATCAAGAATAGATATCTTTTGCTATGAATTGATGATCTGTTTGATCAGTTAAGTGGAGCTATGCATTTTCCTAATTAGATTTGGCGATCGATTTCCATCAGTCGAGAGTGGCAAAGGACAGTATTCCTTTGATGGCATTTCAAATTAGGTATGGTTCATATGAATGGTTAGTGATGCCATTCGGGTTGACGAATGCACCTGCTTTCTTCGTGGATTTGATGAACCGGGTTTTTCGAGAATACTTGGATAGGTTCATGTTAGTATTCATAGATGACATTTTGGCATACTCAAAAGATGAGAGAGAGCATGAGAATCATCTGAGCGTAGTGCTTGAGATGCTAAGGCAGCATCAGGTAAAAGCGAAATTTTCTAACTGTAATTTTTGGAAAAAGGAGATCAAATTTCTTGGTCGTGTAGTTTCGAAGGAAGGTTTCGTAGTAGATCTAGTTAAGATCGAAGATGTCAATAATTAGAGGAGACTAGAGACGGTAACTGAGATCGAAAGTTTTCGTGGACTTCTTGGCTATTACCGAAGATTTATCGAAGATTTTTCGTGAATAACAGCACATTTGACTAAGTTGACCAGGAAAGATGTGAAGTTCATTTGGTCCGACAAATGTAAGGAAGGGTTCCTTAAGTTAAAAAATCTATTGACCAACGCGCCAGTGTTAGTTGTTTCAAATGGAAACCAAAGATTGGTGGTGTACACTGATGCATGTGGAACATGATTGAAAGCTGTATTGATGTAGGATGGTAAATTCATTGCATACGCTTCTCGACAGCTTAGACCGCACGAAGTAATATATTCTACTCATGATTTGGATTTGGCTGCGGTGATCTTCACATTGATGATTTGGAGACATTATCTCTTATAGGAGAGATTTGAGCTATACACAGATCATAAGTCCTTAAGATATTTATTCTCTTAGAAAGAGTTGAATATGTGACAGCAAAGGTGGCTAGAGTTTTTGGCTGCTTATGATTTTGGTACAGAATATAATCCTGGAAAAGGTAATAAGTAAATGGATGCCCTTAGCAGAAAACATCAGAATGTGGTGTTATCTATGTTGGCCAAATGGAAGGATTTAGAAGTTCTGGCAATGTGTAGTATAAAGTCGAGATCGACTACTGATTCTAGTTAGAATACTGCTATGTTGGCCTGTTTAGATGTTCGACCGGTATCGATCGAGAGGATAGCTTCTAAACAGAAAGAGGATCGAGAGATAGCTGAGAAAATTAGAAAACTCAAGGTGGAATCTAACATCAATGATCTTAAAGATTTTGGCATTGACCAGAAAGGATGGTTGAGGAAGAAGGGAGATTATTTGTTCTGAATGTAGAGAACTTGAGAAGAGAAGTTCTAGATGAGTGGCATCGATCCAAGTTTATGATTCATCCTGGAAGAACCAAGATTTATCAAGATATGAAGAGAAGCTTCTATTGGGAAGGAAAGAAGAAAGATGTCGGCTTGTGGGTTAGGCAATGCGCTAACTGTCAACAAGTGAAAGCCGAACATCAAAAGCCGAGCGGGTTGCTTCAGCCTTTAGAGATTCCAGTTTGGAAGTGAGATTCTATATCCATGGATTTTATAGACGGGTTGCCAAGGTCGAACAAGGGAAATGAAGGCATATGGGTCATGCTGGACAGATTGACCAAGAGTGCCCATTTCATTCCAATCAAGTCAATCAGGACGGCACCTTTTTTGGCGAAGTTGTTCGTTAAGAACATAGTTAGACTTCATGGAATTCTTAGTGGCATAGTCAGCGATAGAGCTGCACTATTCACTGGCAAGTTTTGGAAACTTCTATAGAGAGTATTAGGTACCAAGCTCAAGATGAGTATAACATATCACCCACAGACGGATGGGCAGGCTGAGAGAATCAATAAGGTACTCGAAGATTTATTGAGGGCTTATGTACTAGACTTTGGTGGATCTTGGGAGGATCACCTGAATTTGATTAAGTTTTTCTATAATAGTAGTTTTCAGACTAGTATAGGAATGGTACATTTTAAAGTTTTGTATGAAAGGCCATGTAAATCACACGCATATTAGTTAGAGATAGAAGACACATTAGTCTTAGGTACAGATAAGGTAAGAGAGGCGTCGGAGATGACTGAGTTGATCCGAGTCGGACGAAGGAAGCTCAGTCCAGACAGAAGAGTTACGCAGATAAATGTGTAAAGACCTAGAGTTCTCAGTTGGAGACAGAATTTTTATTATGGTGTCACCAATGAAGGGAGTGATACGATTCGAAAAGCCAGGAAAGCTGGCCCCAAAATATATTGGTCCATTCCAGATTGTAGAAAGGATTGAAAAGCCTGCATATAGAATAGAATTACCAAGCAATATAGCAGGTGTCCATAGTGTAGTTCATGTGTCTTATCTTCGCAATATGTGCATGATCCAGAGACTACTATTCCTCCAACAAGATTGGATGAGTTAGCGGTAGAGCCTAATTGGAAAATTGTTAGATAACTAGTTCGGATTGTAGTGAGAGATGAGAAAATATTAAGGTCCAGTACAGTCAAGTTGGTGAAAGTTCAGTGGAGCGACAACGAGAAGGACTATACTTGGGAAACAGAAGATAGGATTCGAGTTACATATCCTGATCTGTTTTAAATGTATGTCTATATTATATTTATATGGATAATCGCTAGATAGATAAACTAGTATAGTTGTTAAGAGTGGTTACAAATGATTGCTATGATTAGTATTTAGTTCTTACTGAATTTCGAAGATGAAATTCTTTAAGGAGAGGAGCATGTAACACTCCTAATTTTAAATAACATTATTTAGAGTATTTAATTAAATAAATTAAGTAGAATAATATAAACATTAAGTGATAAGGGGATTGAGATTTAAATAAATTTAAGAGGCCATGCTTATTAATTTAATTGGGCTAAAGGTTGGTTTGTAGACTAATTAAATTATGTAAGGGTATAACGGGATTTAACTACACCTAACATTAATGTAAAGGTATAACGGGATTTAACTACACCTAACATTACCTTTATAATTTATATATATATATATACACATATATGTATGTATATGTATATGTATATGTATATATGTGTGTGTGTGTGTATGTGTATATATATGTGTGTGTATATATGTTTACCCTTAAGCATACACGCTCATATTCATTTTCTTACAAAAATAAAACCGTAAAAAAGGAAGATCAGGCTGGCCACTAAAAAGAAAACTAGAAGAGAAAATACAAAGAAAAAGAAGAGAAAGTAAAAAGGGAAAATCAAACTCATCTCAATCCACTTTCCTTATCAAAGATTAAAATAAATGATAATTTCCATCTCTATTTGTTAAATATATGTTTCGCATTTAAGTTTAAATCCGTATATATGATGTTTGATGATGATATGCTTGAATTATGGTTAACTTAAAGTAAAAAAGATTGTTTAAATAATGGTTCATGCAGTTTTAGATCAAAACTGTGTGATATTGATATTTAAATGCCATGGAAAAATTATATGTTATGAAAAATATGATTTTAGAGTTGGGCTTTTAGTTTGATAATTTTCCAAGCTTGGGAAAGATTATTATGAATTGTTGAATGAAATTATAGCACCTTGGATTTATAAATTTATTTTAGAAAATATATTGAGAATTTGTGTTTGAAAATTTGATATGTTAGATAACATAATCAAAGTAAATTTTTATGATTTTTGGTGATTTTTCTTAAGCGATTTGATATACAAAATAAATTACTTTTGAGAAGATAATCAAAATGATTTATGGATAATTAAAGAGGAAATTTTTATTTGCAGAAGTTTAAGTTTGATACTTATCCAAAATAAAAATGTGGTTAGTTTTGAAAAGCATGGAAAAAGTAAAGGAAACCAATAAGAAATTTACATGTAGGCAAGTGAGTTTATATAAGTTACCTAATTTAGTATTTAACGAAGAAAAACAAGTTTCGACTTTATTCAGAGTACCTTTCGCCCCTTACCATTCTCCTTCGACTATGTCGAAACCCTATTAAGGTAAATTCAATACACAAGGTATCAACTAGGTGATACGTAGTGGATTAAAGGTGAAAGGTATGCTGTTGAAAGCATAACTTCCGATGGGGTCGTTGCCTCAGTTTGTTTTGGAAAGATAAGCATCTGCCTTTGTTTTACTAAGCTTTCGACTTAGTCGATATGAATGCTTTTGAAGGATGTTTATATTGGCTTTCGAAAGGGTTGCCATGTTTGTTTCAAATAAAAGGAGGTTTCGAAAGAGTTCCTTTAACTATTAATCAATACTTTCAAAAGAAGGGGTTCCGACCTAGTCGAAGCTCTACCGCTGATTCTTATGCCTTTCGAGTGTATTGAAGTCATCAGTATTATTGAGATTGTTTTTTTAAGCAATATCAAGCGACTTTCTAAATGCTTTCGAAAGGGTTATGGGTTCCGAAGATAATGGTTTCAAAAGGGGCTTCGAAGCTATCCTTCGATACATTAAATGTATGTTATCGACTATGTCTAAAGACATGGTTTCAACGCCATCATAATTTCCCCAATATTTTATACAGAAAATAATGGTTTCGTAAGAGATACTTTCGTTTATATTTTCTTTGACCCAAATGACATTTTAAAAGATAAACCCAATGATTTCGAAAGGGGGACTTTCAATGTTTAGGTAGAGATACTTCCAATGGTTTCGAAGCTATGCTACTAAAAATTAATAAGAAATATTTTATTATATTCGAAAGGTTTCGAAAGAAGGTTTTTAAAGTGTTTCTAAAGGTAGAACCTTAATGTTTTGAAAAGAGATATATGCCTTCGAATGAGACTATACAGTGAGATCAAAAGCAAGGTTTCAAAGGTTTTGAAAGTTGAGTTTTCAAAAAAATAACCCAATCTTATTTAAAAACAAAACCTTGGCATATTAATTAACAAAGTATTTGAAATGGAACTTATGAAGAAGTGTAAATATGTTAAAGAAATTAACCAAGTTATATTGTTTGCTTCTTACTACATGTATATATTCACATTGTAATGAACTCAAATGGTATCGTGGGGAAGGGTTGAATAACCAGTTTGGTTGATCCAGTAGTGATTATAAATTAAAGATGTTGGCGGGGCCAATAGTTCACAGTAAGCCCATAAAAATTATGTACGCGAAAAGATATTGGTAGGGGCTAATAGGTTCATAGTTAGCCTATGAAAACTATGTATAATTAAATATGTCAGTTAGACAGGTTTATAGTTAGCCCATAAAAACTTTATCCGAATAAGAACATTAAATATTGACAGATAGTCAATAGGTTCCTTTTTAGCCCATGAAACTTGGGTAAAAGAAAGATATTGACTGTTAGTCAATAGGTTCTTAGTCAGCCCATGAAAACTAGGATAAAAGAGATGATATTTGAGCTACCAATAGGTTCATATTAATCCCATGAAAACTATATAACTGGACAGGGAGTCCTTAAAAGTTCAATCGATTATTGGTAAGCCCATAAAAACTAATAGGTTAATAGTAATCTTAGAAACTATAATTATGACAGATAGTCAAAATGAAATGGGGATGGGTAATTCAGAATTGATCAATTGTTTTGCATATCATCACATAATAATGTTTGAATTGAATTAACTATTATGAATGCAGGGGCACAAAAATGGTTTATAAAGGTTTTAAGACACGTGTGAGGGGAAACCCGTTCTGCTAAGCGGTGTAGTCTCACTAAATATCTAAATGATTTGAGATGATATATTATTACTTATACCAGATTTTATGTCTAACTCGAAGTTTATGTTTTCTCCTTAAATTCTTGGGTACTCAATTGATTTTGGGTAGTTTTAGATTTGAGGTTTTCAGGTGCCTCTTAAAATGAAAAAGCTTTCGAGGTTGTGCAGAAGGCACGTAGTTATTTAAGTTATTTCTCATGTGATTCCGCTGTGTTGTTTTGTTAAGACAAATTTGTTATTGCCTATTATACACTCTGATCACCAAGGGGGCACCTTCATATACCGCTCTTGGAGTATATTGTAATAATTATATTTTTTGAACGTGATTAACGTTGTTGGATTATGTAAAGAATGTTGAAATGAGTTTGGAATGGAATGTGAAAGTTGTTTTGAAATTTTAGACTTTTTCTTTATCCATGTATTTTTGTTATATCAATTTATCTAACATTACCGTATTTGGCCTCCGAGGATTAATAATTATGGATGACTGCAGCATCCGCAACCGTTAGTTTTGATTCTCCAGGTGGGTTATGGTACAAGCTGGTATCAGAACATTGAATCTAGACATAGTCCGACTCATATATTATTTATATAGTACTCGGGTCAGTCCGAGACATTCAAGTTCAAGGACAGAATGACTAGTTATGACTGTTGGGCTTAGCTAGAGATTAGATTACAAGCTGTATTATGTTGTTAGGGTTGTCTCGTATGTCATAAGGAGAAACGACGGTTTGAAATTGGAAAAATCTAGTCGCTAAATAACTTGAAGAAATGGTGTAAAAATATAAGTTTGTATGCACGTAACGAAGGTAATTCATTTTGTTACAACAAAGTGTGTGTCAATTCATATGCATACGCCACGTGTTGGAAATGAAAAGTTTGGTCCAAACGCCGTTACAGTACATTATGTATCATAATATTGACTCATGTATGTATATGTTGTTAGATTAGATGTATTAAATATATCTTTTGTGTGTGTATTTGAAAATGAGTGGAAATTTGACTTATATTTTGTATCCTACTCAGACCTATGTGATGTATTATATTTTTATCAATGCATTAATGATTTTGTGTTCTCTATTCCATTATACTGTGCATTGTTCTATCCATGGAAAACATACGTGTTTATTGTTTTGTACCAACGTTGTTTACATCGAGGTGGGCGGTTTTTATACTATGTGACGTATTCTGTGTTGATCCAAAGGAATATTCGTGTGCATATCACCCACATCGTCTCATTCTCCGTGTTACTCGACAGTATTGCTCAGCAATACTTTTAGATAATATAGGTATAAAGGAGGGGTGTGACACTAGGGGCAGACATAACTGAAATTCTGAACCTGAACCCGAACCTGAATGGAACCTTCCCTAACCACACACCGAATCTAGAAGATCCTATGGTTATGTCTCTAACGCAATCTTTAATGATCAGTAACTCTGTAGACTTAGGAGTTGTTTTATGATGCAGATGTTGATCGCAGTGGAGCAGTGGATAAGGATGGAAATGTGATAAATGGTGATAGAGTGATTGGGCTTATGACAAGTGTTGTACTTAAGGAACGTCCTGCTCGTATGGTTGTGACTGATGCAAGAACTAGTGTGGCATTGTCCGAGTTCGTTGGGAGAAAGGGAGGAAAGCATTGTCTTTATAGGGTCGAGTATAGGAATGTTATCGGTAAAGGCATAAAGTTAAATGAGGTTGAGGTGGAGGCTGTGTTGATGATGGGGAATAGTGGTCATGGTGCACTGAAGGAGAACTATTTTCGTGACGACGGTACGTTTTTTTACCCACTATTTTTTGTTTACCATCAAGATTTAGGACAATGTCTGTAAGCATCCAAAGAAAGAAGAATTTATGCATTCATTGCATTCCACGTCTCATTTTTCTATTTAAGAGCACTTACCAACATATATATTAATCCTGAATTTGTAAAGGAAAATGAATCTGCAACATAACATATGCAAGTTTCTACCATTATGCCAGATCTTGCCATATTTGGAAACCACGTGCATAATAGTAAGCATTAGTATTATAAGTTATAACAAAAAAATTCAGGTTTCCGTATTCTATAGGTACTAATAATTTTTAATTCTTACAACGTCTTCACAGAGTTGGTAAGAATGAAACTTGAAGGATTGGATGAAGGAATCAGAAGTCTAATCAAAGAAATTAGCGAACCTGTTGAATCGGTTGAACTGAGAATGTGCATAACAACTGAATCACAATATGCAAGAGAAAAAGGGGTTGAAGTAGTTGAAACTCTGAGGTGTTACATAGAGGTTTGATTAACTATAGACGTAAATCTTGATTTAATAAGAAGAAAAACAACTAAAAATAAACCATAGTTTTATGGCTTCTCTGTCTGCGAATACAGGAAGGTAAACTTGAAGGATGGAAGCTTGATAACTGTGATGATTGTTGGGTAAACAATGGTTGCCTGGTAGACTCAAACAATGAAGCTCTCCCCATTGATGCTTATATGTACAGGTATCATATATCACATAGTTTACACAATAGCATAATTGAGGTGAAATCTCAGGTCTCCATACCTATGTATCACCATGCATATGCTATATCCATCATCCACCGATTAAGTAAACAGATAAAATAAATATATTTTTGGTGTATGCCTAGTGTTCTTTTTATTATACCCAGTGGTGGAACCAGAAACTAGGCAACGAAGGCGTCAAAATCGCACAGTGGATCATATCTGCAACAAGCTAATTTCTAGGTTTTGCTTGGGGTGCTGTAGCCATACAACAAGCTAAGTTCAAGCAAATTTTCTAATTGTTGAAGCTCTGTTCTTCTAGACTAGTCCTTTTGATTTAATATTTTTGCTTTTATTTGAAGATCTCTAATGGATACATGGTAGCTGGATTCAACTGAAATGGGAACATAAAGCAATAATGCATAAAATTAACTGATATTAGTTGAAGACGAGGACCTGCACTGAGTTTGAAATAAAAGACCATTTGCATAGAGTAAACTAATTGTGCAAATTATGTCAATGGTTTTTTAATTGATAATAAAAATTTGATATGAAATAAATTTTAAAATATATTTATTTGTTGACTGGAGCTCAAACTTTAGCTTTTGAAATCAAAGCTTTTTTTCTCACTGATTAATGCTTATTGAATATCGTTTTCAATTGAACGTAAACTATTGATTGATGGGAGTTTTAACTAAAAGTTCGTTGTGTTCAGACACAAATTAGCATTTGTTGTGCTATTCTTTCAACAACAAAAAAATGCATTGTGCTGTTTATTCAATAGAAAAATGAATTACTGCTGCATTATGAGTACAATCATTAAACAATAATGACAGCCATGAAAATAATTAACAATCCCATCTTCATTGATGAGTGTAAAGCTCAGATTAGGAACTCATCTTCGCCTTTCTATCCTCCTCCTCTACCAAACCTCAAAATCCCCCTCGCAACAAAACCCAAAAGAAAAACCCCCGAATCTAGATGATGAAGGCTCCAGACAGTGAGAAATCGCAGGAAACACAACAATCAACCAAATCGTTTCTTTACTATCCAAGAGAACTAGAACACTCAGCTAGCAGTTGCACTACAAGAATAGCTTGAAATGCCGACGACCCTTGGCGACGGCTTCCGACGGCCCAAGTGTGACGATTTTTGACCGCATTCGACGGACGGACCGTCGAAAGCCGTTGGAAATTCGCGTTATCCAGATCTCAGCCGAGAAACATTTCTTCCTCGTTGCAGCTAAACAAAAAAAAAAAAATTCTAAAATCCCTAAAACTCATTTTCAAGCTTCCAAACCCCAAATTCAAGCTTTCGGATCTTGCATGGCTCCTTAATCACTCTCTATTGCTTCCATTTTCAGGTATAATCTCTAATTTTTGCGAAAAACCTAACTTTTAACCTAAATCTAGATTTGCCTAATTTGATAAACTTAGACTAATTAGTGATTCTAATTATTTCTAATAGTATAATAATGGTTTATATGAGATATTTCATTTGTTAACTTCAAATTGTGAAAAGTATGTATAATTCGTGAACTAGTGTATACGTGTAAACCCTTATATATGTTTTATTTTTAGCATTGTCTTGTGTTGTGCAAAAATTGCACATATGCGGAAAGACAATAAACAGGATCTAGATTTGCCAATTTGAACATCACCCAATCTAGCAGCAATTATTCCATTGCTCCAAATAAATAACAAATAACTATAAAGAAAAAAGAAAAGAGACACACAATATTTATACTGGTTCCACTATCATCTAGATAGTGTACGTCCAGTCCAAAGGAGAGAGATTTTATTACACTTGAGAGAATTACAAGAGATTACAAGATAAGAGTTTACATACCAAAGCCGCAAATTAGGGATAACAAGAAGAGATACTCTATCTGGAGATCGCTGGCTGAATACCAGGATGAGTTTACAATGAAATCTACTCTCAATATATAACCAACATAAATTCATGTGAATCATCAATCAAATTACCAATATATGGTAAGAAGATAATGGAGGCAAATTACAATGGTAACAAATCGCGCAAACATAGCAAGTAATCCACTCGTTCCAAAGATGGAAGAAAATAATTCCAAAGCAATGCGATTAAAGAAAGAAATAATATGCATATCTTTTTGCATATATATTATTCCATAACATGCGCATGCATATATTTCTTTACCATCTCATTCAAATGCAATCCAATTATTTACGCATTTCCATAATGAACAAACGTGATTACTTTCCCTTTTGCAAATTTGTTTCCTTCTATTTGTGATTTTGTATCACCAAAATTTAACACTCCACCTTGATGCAAAATCACATATCTCCAACACCCCACATTGAATCAAGTTCTCTTCCCAACGTAAAGCTCTTCAAATCAAACTCCACCTTCAACCAAAATATCTTAACGAGATACAAACCAAAAATAAATATTTACCCAATGGGTTCCGACAAGGCCAGCCCCCATCACACCTTGCTAACGAGCTCAGACTATGTCTCCGCCCGCCAACAAAATGTTGTAAATATCCAAAATCAAAAGAAGATAGATACCAAAATAATCTCAAAGTCACCTAAGGCCAAAAAATTCTCTCAATCATCAATCCAAATAAAGAGCCAAAAAACAAAAGCCAATAGACATAACAAGTCTAATCCAAATATCTGTATACATGACAGATCTCTCTCCTTCCACAAACCTTATCTGCCAAACAACAAATTTCCCATGGAAATTAACATGAGACTCTCACATCAACATCGAGCCATGAAGCAGATACAGGTTCCCAAATCCAGCTGTCCGTTCAACACATTAAACTCCTTATCACCAAATTTCCAAGACTGGAACGCTCTTCTCTCTCAACATAATCTCCTCCACTCTATATTGCACAAAATCTCTTTTTCCGTCCAAATGAGTAATAGCATAATTACTACTGGATCTACCGCTCTTTCTAGAAGCCATTGATGCATAAATTTGAACTAATCGCCTGGCTCCGATACCAATCTGTTGTGCAAAAATTACACATATGCGGAAAGACAATAAACAAGATCTAGATTTGCCAATTTGAACATCACCCAATCTAGCAGTAATTATTCCATTGCTCCAAATAAATAACAGATAACTATAAAGAAAAAAGAAAAGAGACACACAATATTTATACCGGTTCCACTATCATCTAGATAGTGTACGTCCAATCCAAAAGAGAGAGATTTTATTACACTTGAGAGAATTACAAGAGATTACAAGATAAGAGTTTACATACCAAAGCCGCAAATTAGGTATAACAAAAAGAGATACTCTATCTGGAGATCGCTGGCTGAATACCAGGATGAGTTTACAATGAAGTCTACCCTCAATATATAGCCAACATAAATTCATGTGAATCATCAACCAAATTACCAATATATGGTAAGGAGATAATGGAGGCAAATTACAATGGTAACAAATCACGCAAACATAGCAAGTAATTCACTCGTTTCAAAGATGGAAGAAAATAATTCCAAAGCAATGCGATTAAAGAAAGAAATAATATGCATATCTTTTTGCATATATATTATTCCATAACATGCGCATGCATATATTTCCTTACCATCTCATTCAAATGCAATCCAATTATTTACGCATTTCCATAATGAACAAACGTGATTACTTTCCCTTTTGCAAATTTGTTTCCTTCTATTTGTGATTTTGTATCACCAAAATTTAACATCTTGTATTAATTAGAGTGTTTATACGTTCATATATATGTGTAAATGTGTCAATCATTATATATATACACACACATACTAATAATTAAATAAATTGTTTTCTATCGACAACGGCGTAAAAAAATAATTTACATATCTAATGTAATACGTTGAATTAACCTTGTTTGATAAAATACGCGGAATGTAATGAATTAATAATTTTTCGAAATATATAAAATTAGTAAATTTTCAACCGTTTAGAAACAATAATATGTTATATAATAAATAAGACGTCAGACTATAAAACTTTCAATTTTTGTATAAACTACTTTTTTATTACGTCTTTTAGAGAATTTTTGGCCCCGTCCAACAAGGGATGTACATGATCGTTATATAGATATTCGGTTTTGTCGTAAAACAGACATTTTTATTCATCCGGTACAATACTTGCTGAATTTGTCCCTGTATTGGACAATTAATAAACACAATAAATAATTATGTTTCATACATTATTTCGTTTTAACAAGTTCACAAAATTTTGTCGTCGCTTTTCTTTTTTGTTTCCTATGTACACGCATTTGCGTACAATACAGAAATCTAAGGGGAAGTGCTGCCAAAATTTTATTGAATCGTTTAAAACATAATAATTTACGAAATATAATTGTTTACTATGCTTGTAATGGGAAGTAGGATGACTAACATTAAAATAAAAAACCATAAACCAACATTTCAATATTGCATTCTTATGTTGGATTAAGTTGACGCATATAAGATTATGTACCAGTAAATTGAAAAATAAAATATCAATTCGTGGTCAATATTTATTTTTGAATTTATGAAATATTTTTTTAAATAGAAAAAATGATCAATTATTTTGTTGATCGGAGGAGATAGATATATCAAAGAAGGGGACCGAAAGGGTCAATGAAGGAAGATTCTTATAATGGTATAAACGTATTTGTTGAATTCGCTTTAAGTAATAACAGAAACGATGTAGAAATTTGTTGTCCGTGTAGTAGGTGTAAACATTTTAATTATTTGTTACAAGATATTGTGAAAGTTCATTTGTCCAAAAACGGTTTTCCACCGGAGTATAATGTTTCGGATCGTCATGAAGAAATTATAGCACATACTCCTATATATTCTGAATTAGAGGTGGCTGATAATGAAATTGTTATGACGAATTGTATAAAAATATGGTTGAAGATGCAGCATGATCAATGTTCCATATGGTTGGACTTGTGACGACGATGTAGATGTTGAAAAATCAAATATTGAAGCAAAAATTTTTACGATTTGTTGGATGCTGCTAAGAAACCTCTTTGGAATACAAAGCGGCATTCAGCTATCAATAACCGCAGAATGCATGGCGATAAAGTCAAAATAAAACATCACTGAAGTCGGATTTACAGCTGCTGTAAAAGCTGCAAAACGACATATGTCACTCGATAATTTAGTGTGTGAAATCACTATGAAGTTAAAAACTAATGTCGGCTTTTGGTTTACCATATCAAGAAATAGATACATATTTAAGTGGCTGCATGTTTTTTTGGAAAGAGGACATCACTCTTAGGAAGTGTAAAATATGTAACGAGGAAAAGTACAAACAAAGAAAAAAGAAGGGAAAGGAAGTTCCATACGAACGTATGCATTACTTGCTCATCACTCCTAGGCTTCAAAGATTATACGCATCTTATGTAACTACACCTCATATGAGATGACATAGTGTGAGAACAGTGGAAGAAGGTACATTGACACATCTAGCTGATGGAGAAGCATGGAAGCAATTTGACAAAACTTATCCCATTTTTGCAGCGGAGAGACGTAATGTTAGACTTGAATTATGTACAGATGGTTTTTCACCATTTTCTCAATTTGGTGTTAAATATTCATCTTGGCACATTATAATCAGACATTATAATTTACCTCCGTAGATGTGTATGAAAACTCCATATATATTTCTTACCATTGTTGTTCCTGGCCCCGATGATCCAACACAAGGAATCGATGTTTATTTACAACCGTTGATTGAGGAGTTAAAAATACTGTGGACAAAGAAGTAGAAACATATGATGTTTCAAAGAAGATTTTTTTGTATGTTTGCTTCTTTGTTGTGGACTATGTGTGGTTTTCTTGCTTATGCAATGCTTTCAGGATGGAGTACATCCGGTCGTCTAGCTTGTCTTTATTGCATGGAAGAAACATGTGCATTTTCTTTACCGAATGGTAAGAAAATTTCATGGCTTGACTGCCATCGGTGTTTTCTTCATGTCAATCATACCTTCGGAGAAGATAGAAAAAACTTTTTAGCTAATGGAGTAGAAACCAAACAACCACCAACGATTTGGTCAAACGAAGACATATATGTGTTCGACTAGACTAGCCCGCGGTGGAAGTTAGGGGTGAATTTCAAAAAATTTATCCTATTGGATCTTTTATTGGGCCTATGAAGTCTAACTGAATTAGAACATTTCTAAATTTCATTTAAATAAAATTATCTATGTTATTTAATTCAAATATATTAAGATATAAAATTAATTTTATTTGATTTAGTTTATACATTAATGTATCGTATACATATATGTGTGAGTGCATGTGTAACATAATAAGTGAAATGTATAATATGCCCATATGTAGATGTTAGGATTTACATTGCAACAAACATATTAGCTCATTTTGTATGTCATGTATGTTGCCCAAATATATGCATGTATATCTGTTACAAAATATAAATATACACACGCAATATGTATGTATAAATATATTATATATAATATATGAACATAAAATATTTATATATAGATAAATACACACACACACACACACACACACACACACACACACATATATACATATAAATATATGTGTATAGAAAGAGAGAGAACAATTATTAAAAATGATTTATAATTAAAAGTTAACTTAGTTTTGCAAATATAATAATTTGAGTATTTTAATTTCTACATATATTATGAATAAAATAATATTTTCATCCATAAATAATTAACATAAAATAATATATTTATGAAAATTCAAATTTTATAATTTCATAAAATCTAGGATCATAAAATAGAGCTTAGGAAAAATCTAGAGATTTTTAAAAGTTGAAATATTATTTTTAAAAACAAATATATTAATTTTAGCAATAATTATTAATATAAAATAATATATTACCAAAAATTCAAATTTTAAACTTTATAAATTCTAGGATCATGAATGAAAGGTTAAGAATTTTTTTAAGAAATTCTCAATTGAATTATTATTTTTAATAAATCATAAATAGTTTTTTCAAAAGTAATATTAATTATTAAAAATAATAAAATTTATTAAAATTCCTAGATTTTTTATATATGTTTCTAAAATGACATAATATTTTTCAAAAATATAAAATTGAATTTATAATCTAATATTTATTTGATATATAATAAACAATTCAAAAATTCAATAAATGCTAATTTAAAAATATGAATGTATGTACGATAATAATTTTTCGAATTTTTAAATTAATATTATATATAATTAAGTGTACTAAATTTTTTGAGCCATATATATATATATATATATATCTTATATATGCATATATGCTATTAAGAGAGAGAAATATACACTTATATGTATATATATGAATTTATTAATAAATATATACAAAATAATTATTATTGACAAAAACTGATTTTGTACATTAAAGAATATTTTTCTATACATAAGTCAAATAATATAGTAAATAAATTATGCACATAACCAAACTGATTTGTGACAACCACATCTACGTACAAAATCTCACCTAACCAAACATATATTAGCAATATACTTAATCAGATATGAAATTGCTCATTATACGATCATAGAATATAATACAATTATTGTAATATAAACTAAAATTACCAATTTAATGATGCCTTTGAATCCACGTTGAAGCAATGACTTCCCTTCCTTTTATCGTTCTTGATTTGTCAGATTGCAAGTCTAGAATCAACGACCTCTAATTATCGAATAGTTTTATTTTGATTTGAAATATATTTGAGAATTTTGGAGCGGGATGACAGCTATGTTTCAACCAGCAATGTAGAAGGTAATGGTGGCCAAAAAAAGTTCAGTCATTATTTATAGATACGTACGTACGCGCGCGCATACACACACATATAGGATTGTATTAAAGAGAAACAAAGAAAACCTCTTTACCCATTCTCACTTGATCTCAACCCATTATCTCCAAGCCAATTCCCTATGTTTTAGCCACTCTTGGTGTGACGCCCCACCTCTATACCCACGCTAGCCAAGGACACTATGGTGTAATGCCGTCAGCTAGCACGGAGAATAAGGCTGTTGAGGAGCGACCATCTGTATAATTTCTTTGTGCGAGTACCGATAGCCAGATAAAATATAACTTGCATTCTGAGGAAATCTGACATACCGACACAAACTCAAAGCTACTACACAGTGGCTATAATGTCTTCGGAAACAAATATAGAAATAAACATAACATAAATCAGTCACATATAATTCATATCACAAAGGCAGAAATAGACATGAATATATATATATATATATATATATATATATATATATATATATATATATATAACACATAAAAGTGTTCATCAGAGTAGTGGTCTAAAAGATCCACAATGACACAAAAGAATAGCAACATGTGTTATACAAAAGAATAAGTACACAACTATGAGTTTATATCTCAAATGTATACAACCAAAAACTACTAATCTAAGTAGTTAACCCAAAAGTCAGGATGATAATCCTAGGAGTGAAGTCAAGCAGAAGCACCTGTAACATCTCGGTCTGACCCGAGTATTATTTAATAAGAAAATAATAAACGGATCAGTCAGCTATAAATATCAGATGAAATGATATAGAATAAGAGATATGACTAAACGTATAATAATCACAATGCCAGGCTGTGATAAATAAGTAATTGAAAATTCAATAAGAGATTTATCAATATCACAAAAATCTTCTCAAAGATCAAAAGGAATGTTATACTCCTTATTTCATTCACCAAGCCACAAATATTGACAACATATAAATGCCAATCATAAAATTGGTGAAATTCAAATTCTAGAGTTCATCAATAGAAATCCAGGAATCAGAAAAATGATCTTAGAAACGATCAATCACGAAAAGGGGCAGGCCTATCACAAAACGGGAGCATAAAAACTCACCGACACGTGCATCACAAAACGGGACGCTATCCCATGGTCGCTAACCATAGAGCCGGTGCAACAACGTAGTACAACGATACGCCCGAGGAACCTGAAACTCGAATAGTTCGGAACAACGACGTAGTACAACGGTACGCCCGAAGAACCCGAAACTCGTAAAATTCGAAACAACGACATAGTACAACGGTATGCCCGAGGAACCGAACTCCATAAAAACGTGGGTCGCTAGCCCAGAAAAATTGGGTCGAAACCCCAAGAAATAAATAGGTCGTTAGCCTATAATAAAAATGAGACGAAACTCAATAAAACGAGGTACTGTCCCCTACGTGGACAAAGAAACATAGCATATTGCTAGTCATAATCACAAAAATGATCATCATCGATCATCAAGAAGTGTCAATTACACTAAGCTAGTAAATATATGAGCTTAGCTTCATGTCCCATAACCACTAGCTTAACTTAAATGAACAAATTGTAGATCTCCACTAGAAAATTGTCACAAGAGATTCAATCGAACAAGTCCAACAATTAACCAAGGAAGTAAACGCAAGCGTTTCATACCACTCGTTTTACTAAGCCGTTTAATTAGATTTCTCACACGAGTGAGGAAAAGGTTTGTATATACAAATAGATTGGAAAACGGTTTTAATAAATGAGCTTTGTATTGAAATAGTGTTGAAACCGTTTTGATGAAAGAGTTTTGATATTTACTACTAGTATAGAAACCTTTATATTTTTAAAGTAACAAATCACAAAAATGATTGTAAAACAATCAATCACTGAAATTCACATTCGTAGACGTGAATAAAAATCCATAGAAATCGATACCGAATCCATCAAAATGGATATTTCTAAAATTCCCGAAGAAAGGAGTCATCAAAGTCAATAACCAATGATAACAACAAATAGGGAAAGAACTCGAATCGATTAAATTTGGAAACCACGCAAAATAAGTGAAATAGGCAAAATAGCAACAGGTCGGTCGGCCGGCTACAGAGCTCGGTCGACCGGACCTTGTTTTGGAAAATTTCTCGGGAAGCAGGTCGGTCGACTGAGCTCTGTAGCAGGTTGACCGGACCAGAGACAGAGAAGTGCTATGCACTTTGGTAGCAGATCGGTCGGCTGGACCAGGGGTCCGGTCGGCCGAACCTGATGTTCTGCAATTTGAAACCCATTTCAAATGAGGTGCAAACTCCTTCAATTTGCAAACGGACAAGCATGGACGCTAAGGGTTTATGCCTATCGGCTACCCGGTCCTATAAGCTCATCGATTCATCACCAAAAACATGATCAAAACATCAAAGTTATGATTTTTAAAGATTTGAACTCAAAATACCAAAAATAGGAATATTCACCAATTCAATCCAAACCAAAAGCAAATGCACATGAATAAGTGTTAGGAACTCATCCCCAACATTCAAAGATAGATATAAGCATAGATGTGAGTTAAAAATCTCACATTTTCACAAAATCAATAGAGAAGAAGCTATAGAGCAATGGCAAGAACACCCACTCTTCAATTCCTTCCCAACAAGCTTGAATCAAAGTTTCTTCTGTTAGTTTGGAGCAAGAGCTTGATTTGCAAAAGAAAACTAGGGTTTAGAGTTTTAATTTCACATTCCACTCACCATTAATCTCTTTAGAACTGACAAGTAGAGGAAGAGGGAGTGAATGAAGAGGAGTGGTTCAGTTTGGGGTATTAAGTTGGCTAGTGGGCTGAACCCAATCCAAAACCCTAAGTGAAAATGTTGCAAAATTCAACGTACTCCAAACATATCGAAGCTTATACTCAAAAAGGTTGCAAACGGTATTTTGAACTCAATGGAAGGGGACTCGAGTCCCAATTCGACTGTTTGTAAAAAGTAGGGTTTCGGACTAAAATCCGAGTATCGATAAAATATTTAAATAAAATATTTAAAATATAAAATCGATAAATATGCGGGTTATTACAGATTCCCCTCCTTAAAGAAATTGCGTCCTCGCAATATTTAAGAAGAAAATATAAAGTAACAACCATAAAAGCATATTCAACACAAAGGAAATTTGAAATAAAAAGTTCACCTCAAAGAGCACGAGAAAGTAAGTCAGGATGTGCTCGCTCGATGAATTCTCTAGATTCCCAAGAGCAATCCTTAGGATTTGAGGACCATTGAACTTTCACAAGCGTAACATCTTTATTTCGAAGTCGTTTGACTTCCGAAGCAATAATACGAGTAGGATGTTGCTCATAAGTTAGATTAGGCGAAACTTCAATTTCTTTCACAACACCGTGCTCAAGAATAGAATCGGAATCTCGAAGGCATTTCCGCAATTGAGAAACGTGAAACACGTCATGAATAGCAGAAAACTGACCCGGTAATAAAAGGCGATAAGCCACGGAACCAATACGTTCGGTGATGGAAAATGGACCAATATATCGAGGTGCTAACTTTCCTGATCGACTGAAACGCACAACACCTTTCATAGGTGAAACATGGATAAACACAAGATCTCCCACAGAAAATTCTAATTTCCTTCTCCGGTTATCTACATAGGATTTTTGTCTACTCTGGGCTTCTTTCATCCTATGACGAATAAGATCAATCTTTTCTATGGAATCACGAATAAAATCTAGACCTAAAACCAGCTTCTCACCGGCCTCAAGCCAACAAGAAGGAGAACGGCATGGCCTTCCATAGAGTGCCTCAAAATGAGCCATACCAATAGTAGATTGGAAGCTATTATTATAGGAAAACTCAACAAGAGAAATGTGATCTTCCCAACTTCCACCAAAATCAAAAACACATGCACGAAGAAGATCTTCAAGAGTTTGACTCACACGCTCGGTTTGTCCATCGGACTGAGGATGATAAGCGGTGCTAAAATTAAGCTTCGTTCCTAATGCTTTATGAAGACTTTTCCAAAATCCACTAGTAAACAATGGATCACAATCGCTAATAATAGAAGTAGGAACTCCATGCAATTTAACAATTTCTTTAATAAAGAGTTTGGCCAAAAGAGGTACGGTTCGATTGGACCGAACGGGGATAAAATGGGCGGATTTAGTGAGTCTATCAACTATCACCCATAAGCTATCATGAACCGAACGAGAACAGGGAAGGCCATCTATAAAATCCATGGAAATTTGGTCCCACTTTCAAATTGGAATTTCTAAAGGTTGCAATAACACACCGGGCCTTTGATGTTCGGCCTTGACAAGTTGGCAAGTCATGCAACGCTTAACAAAGTTAGCAATATCAGATTTCATTCCCTCCCAATAATAAAGTCGCTTCATATCCGCGTACATTTTACTACTACCGGGATGAATGGTAAATGTGGAACGATGAGAATCTTCTAAAATGTCTTTACGAAGATCACTAATATTTGACACAATAATTCTACCATACTTTCGAATGCCGCCATGAGAATCAGTATCAAAGTCTTTCAAAACTTCAATATCAAGTTTATCCCTAAAATTTTGGCCAAGAAGAGCCAATTCAGGATCTAGCTTTTGAGCTTCAAGAATGCGGTCAAAAAGAGAAGGATGAGCCTCAAGGCTACATAAAACAAGAGATGAACATGAATCGGAAATACGATCTCGAATCTCACAAGTGGATAAAACCCCAAGATCATTCCATTCGGATACCATCATAGAAACAATCGCTTGTTGTTTGCGACTAAGTGCATCGGCAACACGATTTTCCTTTCCGGGAGTATAAAGAATATCAAGATCATAAGATGCAAGAAATTCGAGCCAACGTTGTTGACGTTAACTTAATTCCTTTTGAGAGAATAAATATTTCAAAGACTTATGATCGGTGTAGAGAATAAATTTTTCTCCCAATAGATAATGACGCCAAATTCGAAGGGGGAAAACGATAGCCGCAAGTTCTAAATCATGAGTGGCATATCTAGTCTCAGCAGGCTTCAATTGCCTAGAAGCATAAGCTGTAACACGTTCTTTTTGCATAAGAACGGCACCCAATCCAACGCGACTAGCATCGGTATAAACAACGAAATCTTGATTCCCCTCGGGAATAACAAGAATAGGAGCATCGGAAAGGAGTTCTTTCAATTTCTGAAAAGAAGTTTCACATTTGTCTGACCAAATGTATTTAACACATTTCTTTGTCAAACTAGTAAGAGGTACAGAAATTTTAGAAAAGTCTTTATGAATAACCTGCCAATCCAAGGAAGCTACGGATCTCCGTCACACTCTCCGGTCTCTTCCAATTTTGAATCGCTTCAATTTTTGAAGGATCCACGGAAATTCTGGATTCGGAAATAATATGACCGAGAAACTTCACACTAGATTGCCAAAAATGACATTTAGAAAATTTTGCTTTTAATTGATTTCTCCTAAGAGTTTCCAACACAATCCGAAGATGTTTTTCATGCTCCTCCTCGGTTTTTGAATACACAAGAATATCATCAATAAAGATGAGAACAAATCGATCGAGAAAATCTTTGAAAACTCGATTCATAAGGTCGACGAAATAAGCCGGTGCATTCGTCAATCCAAACGGCATAACAAGCCATTCATAAGATCCATATCGAGTACGGAACGATGTCAAAGGAATACTATCCTCTGCAATACGAAGCTGATGGAAACCAGTAGCTAAGTCTAATTGTGAAAAGACTCTAGCACCACTAAGTTG
The DNA here is from genome assembly GCA_030765085.1 of Allium cepa. Classification (NCBI taxonomy): domain Eukaryota; kingdom Viridiplantae; phylum Streptophyta; class Magnoliopsida; order Asparagales; family Amaryllidaceae; genus Allium; species Allium cepa. Next base: position 185,207,265 of record CM060937.1, on the reverse strand, counting down.
ATCGAATAGATCATCAATCCAAGGTAAAGGATACTTATTCTTGATAGTAAGATCATTAAGCTTGCGGTAGTCAATGCAAAGCCTAAGTGTGTCATCGAATTTCTTCACAAAAATAGCCGAAGCTCCCCAAGGCGAGGAACTAGAGCGAATAAATTGCTTCATTTCCAGGTCGGATAATTGATTGCGCATCTCCTCATTTTCTTTATTGGACATACGATAAGGAGGACGAGTAATAGGTTGAGCTCCAGGGATAAGATTAATTCTGAACTCAATTGCTCGCTTAGGTGGTAATCCTAAAACGGACTCAAATATGTCGGAAAATTCACGAACAACGTGAATAAGAGAAATGACGTTTTCCTCCTCATCATCATCGCGAGGATTTAAAGAATATAAAGATGCAATCAAGCTGGAATCCGAATCTTTAAGATTAATAGAAATCTGCTTAACAGATTGAAGATGTCGAAGATGAATAGTCCGCTCAGGACATAGGATTTGGGCTTTATAATGGTTAAGCCAATCCATCCCCAAAATAATTCCAAAGCCTAAGTAGCGCATAACATGCAAGTCGGCACGGAAAGAAAGATCACACAAAATAATCTCGACATCTTTACACAATAAACTGATTGTTGTGGATCCACCAACCGGATTCGCAATTCTCAAAGAAGTCATTAAACACATAACATCCAAAGAAAAAGTATCAACAAGTTCTTTTGAAATAAAAGAGTGGGACGCACCCATATCAAAAAGAACTCGAATAGGATGATCACGAAATAAAATAATGCCGTCAAGGATAGGATGAGAAATACCTTTACCACGAGATGTGTTGCCAGGGGCTTGAGCAACATTAAGCTTTCCCTCTTTCCTATCTTGAAGTTTGGGACAAGAAGATAAATAACGGTCCGAACTTTTGCAATAGCGAAAAAAGAGAGGTTTCGAACACTTGTTCGCATAATGGTCCTTACAACCACAATTGTAGAATTGCCCACCACTTGGGGAAGAAGCTTTTGCTACCGGAATTGCTTGCTTTCCTTTTTTGTTGGGATAAGACCCTTTGAACCTAATAGGCCTCTTCTTGTTGTTGTTGAGTTTTGGTATGGCACCCACAACATTGGCATCACTCTCTTTATCTGCCTCTTCAAGACGAAAAGCGTTATCAATAAGTTGATCAAAAGAAACTTCTAGCTTTAGAAGTAAGGGCTTCTTGAGGTTTTTATTCAAGCCATAGACGAATCTCTTATTTTTCTTCAATGGGGTGTTAATGTATTCAACCCCGTATTTGGAAAGAGATTCGAAAGATGCGACATAGTCTGTCATAGAAGATTCACCTTGAACAAGGTCAATAAAGCGGCGAGCCAAAGTCACCTTCTCAGCTTCTGGTACGAATTTTAACTCGAAGCGCTCTCGGAATTTCTCCTAAGTAAGATCCGCTTTAATAATTTCAGAAATCAGAAGCTCGTACCAGTCTAATGCACTTTCTTAGAGCATACTAGAGGCCACCTGAACTCGATGAAGATCAATAAGATTCATGCGAGAAAAGATTCGATCATGATCTCAGCCAAGCCTGTACTTCAATAATAGTTTCAGATCCCTCGAATGGTTTCCCATCCAAGTTGGTATAATCGTTGCATAAGCGTGCAAATCCATACTTAGGATGAGTTGGCTCCGAATTAGAACCGGCTGCTTGAGCATTCTTTACTAGATCAAGAAGCTGCTGGGCAGACATAAAAACTCCATCTTGGGGAGTAGCACTAGATTGACTGGCGCTAGGATGACCAGGTCTAACCATTTCTCTTCCTTAAGAAAGAAGAAGGAAGAAGAAAAAGGTTATTCACCAAATAAATATCAGGCAATCTTGATAGATAACACAAGGAATCATAAAGAAAATTGGATGAATCGGTACGAAGACTCGAATTAAATCCTAAGGCACGACTCCTAAGAAGGACTTAGGACGATGATCCTTATTAAATTATTCTACATTCTTCCGAAGTTTGGCTCTGATACCAAGCTGTGACGCCCCACCTCTATACCCACGCTAGCCAAGGACACTACGGTGTAATGCCGTCAACTAGCACGGAGAATAAGGCTGTTGAGGAGCGACCATCTGTATAATTGCTTTGTGCGAGTACCGATATGCCAGATAAAATATAACTTGCATTCTGAGGAAACCCGACATACCGACACAAACTCAAAGCTACTACACAGTGGCTATAATGTCTTCGGAAACAAATATAGAAATAAACATAACACAAATCAGTCACAGATAATTCATATCACAAAGGCGGAAATAGACATGAATATATATATAACACATAAAAGTGTTCATCGGAGTAGTGGTCTAAAAGATCCACAATGACACAAAAGAATAGCAACATGTGCTATACAAAAGAATTAGTACACAACTATGAGTCTATATCTCAAATGTATACAACCAAAAACTACTGATCTAAGTAGTTAACCCAAAAGTCAGGATGATAATCCTAGGAGTGAAGTCAAGCAGAAGCACCTGTAACATCTCGGTCTGACCCGAGTATTATTTAATAAGAAAATAATAAACGGATCAGTCTAGTTATAAATATCAGATGAAATGATATAGAATAAGAGATATGACTAAACGTATAATAATCACAATGTCGACCTGTGATAAATAAGTAATTGAAAATTCAACAAGAGATTTATCAATATCACAAAAATCTTCTCAAAGATCAAAAGGAATGTCATACTCCTTATTTCATTCACCAAGCCACAAATATTGACAACATATAAATGCCAATCATAAAATTGGTGAAATTCAAATTCTAGAGTTCATCAATAGAAATCCAGGAATCACAAAAATGATCGTAGAAACGATCAATCACGAAAAGGGGGAGGCCTATCACAAAACGGGAGCATGAAAACTCACCGACATGTGTATCACAAAATGGGACGCTATCCCATGGTCGCTAACCATAGAGCCGGTGCAACGACGTAGTACAACGGTACGCCCGAGGAACCTGAAACTCGAATAGTTCGGAACAACGACGTAGTACAACAGTACGCCCGAAGAACCCGAAACTCGTAAAATTCGAAACAACGACGTAGTACAATGGTACGCCCGAGGAACCGAACTCCATAAAAACGTGGGTCGCTAGCCCAGAAAAATTGGGCCGAAACCCCAAGAAATAAATAGGCCGTTAGCCTATAATAAAATGAGACGAAACTCAATAAAACGAGGGACTGTCCCCTACGTGGACAAAGAAACATAGCATATTGCTAGTCATAATCACAAAAATGATCATCATCGATCATTAAGAAATGTCAATTACACTAAGCTGGTAAATATATGAGCTTAGCTTCATGTCCCATGACCACTAGCTTAACTTAAATATTCACGAACAAATTGTAGATCTCCACTAGAAAATTGTCACAAGAGATACAATCGAACAAGCCCAAGAATTAACCAACGAAGTAAACGTAAGCGTTTCATACCACTCGTAGATTTCTCATACGAGTGAGGAAAAGGTTTGTATATACTAATAGATTGGAAAATGGTTTTAATAAATGAGCTTTGTATTGAAATAGTGTTGAAATCGTTTTGATAAAAGAGTTTTGATATTTACTACTAGTATAGAAAACTTTATATTTTTAAAGTGACAAATCACAAAAATGATTGTAAAACAATCAATCACCGAAATTCACATTCGAAGACGTGAATTAAAATCCATAGAAATCGATACCGAATCCATCAAAATGGATATTTCTAAAATTCCCGAAGAAAAGTAGTCATCAAAGTCAATAGCCAATGATAACAACAAATAGGGAAAGAACTCAAATCGATTAAATTTGGAAACCACGCAAAACAAGCGAAATAGGCAAAATAGCAACAGGTCGGTCGGCCGGCTACAGAGCTCGGTCGACCGAACCCTGTTCTGGAAAATTTCTCGGGAAGCAGGTCAGTCGACTGAGCTCTATAGCAGGTCGACCGGACCAGAGACAGAGAAGTGCTATGCACTTTGGTAGCAGGTCAGTCGGCTGGACCAGGGGTCTGGTCGGCTGAACCTGATGTTCTGCAATTTGAAACCCATTTCAAATGAGGTGCAAACTCCTTCAATTTGCAAATGGACAAGCATGGACGCTTGGGGTTTACGCATATCAGCTACCCGGTCCTATTAGCTCATCGATTCATCACCAAAAACATGATCAAAACATCAAAGTTATTATTTTTAAAGATTTGAACTCAAAATACCAAAAATTGGAATATTCACCAATTCAATCCAAACCGAAAGAAAATGCACATGAATAAGTGTTAGGAATTCATACCCAACATTCAAAGATAGATATAAGCATAGGTGTGAGGTAAAGATCTCACCGTTTCACAAAATCAATAGAGAAGAAGCTATAGAGCAATGGCAAGAACAACCACTCTTCATTTCCAACCCAACAAGCTTGAATCAAAGTTTCTTCTATTAGTTTGGAGCAAGAGCTTGATTTGCAAAAGAAAATTAGGGTTTGGAGTTTTAATTTCCCATTCCACTCACTATTAATCTCTTTAGAACTGAAAAGTAGAGGAAGAGGGAGTAAATGAAGAGGAGTGGTTCAGTTTGGGGTATTAAGTTGGCCAGTGGGGTGAACCCAACCCAAAACCCTAAGTGAAAAGGTAGCAAAATTCAACTTACTCCAAACATATTGAAGCTTATACTCAAAAAGGTTGCAAACGGCATTTTGAACTCAATGGAAGGGGTCTCGAGTACCAATTCGACTATTTGCAAAAAGTAGGTTTTCGGACTAAAATCCGAGTATCGATAAAATATTTAAATAAAATATTTAAAATATAAAATCGATAATATGCAGGTTGTTACTCTTAGACCTTCCCAAAACCGAAATTTTACAACCCTAACTATGGGTCTTAAACCCATCTAAGCCCAAGCCAAAATACTACTCAATTAAATCTAATTTAATTGCTTGTCAATATTGTACATCGATCGATATATTTATAACTGTTATGAATATATATAACATTATTTATTTCTCAAATAATATTCAAATTTTATAATTAATATTTCATAAATATTAATTAATTTAATTAATTTATATCAATTAAAACTAATTAAATCGTTCGGTCTTAAGGGAATTCGTCATTTCGGCCATGTAACTTTTGGGTGTAAATTTGGTCAACATTAACATCGAACTATTATAATGTTAACGTTCACACATCACTTAGCAGGTGGTATGATATTATGGACAAATTTATCGCTTACTCATTTTAGGTAAAAATCCAATTTTAGTTTAATAAGCGTTACCCGATTGTGACATTTGTTTACACCAATTCTCTTCGTCTAAACTATATTTCTTTGGACTTATGGAATTTGGTAATGGTCAAAATTCCAACCTCATCCACATTTAACTTTATAGTCCAAATACAAAGTCCTTGGTTCAATAATAACAATTACTATTAACTGGATTGCTCTGGTCAAAAACTTTGACTTTGAGTTGACTTGAGTTGACTATGATACTAACGCATATAATTAAGGAGATGAATACTCTCTTGAATAGTGCTCCACTTTCAATACTTCCACTCGACCCAACTATAACCACCCGAGGGACGCCATGCAATAATTTGTCTATAATCAAAGCGGAGCTTTCATATTGAAGATCCATAGTATTCTTAAGTCGAGAGAAATGTGTAAATCAGTCATATCGATATTTTCTGTTTAACCTTAGTTATATTAACCAACAGAAAACTATCGAGTGAGTCGATAACTATTAGTACATAACCCCTAGGTGCCCCCAGCAGTCATGAGTAATACACTGCCCAACATTTGAAGAGCGTTACATACTCCAGTATCGACAAATACATCGATATCTAATCTCGATGCATCTTGACTAGGAATATTTAAAGTTTTACATTTGTTTTGTTGTGATAAATTACTCATGATTACAACACTTTGTAACTACTATCACAAAATGTACTATTTGTGGATTTTTCTATAAAATATACTTTTAATTAAGTTATTAATACAATCACATTATCTCATGTATATAATAGGAAGAAAATACCTTTTATTTCGCACAAGATTGGTCGACGAGTTAGATATATATAATAAATTACATAATTGCCCCTGGGTCATATCCCTAATTCTATCAATCTCCCACTTGCATTTAGGGTCAATTATGGAATCTAATTCCAACTTCTCCTATCATTTTTCTCTAAACCAATTAGGACAGTCCCTTAGTGATTGGGTATGCTATTATGTTTTAATTATCTACTTTATCGATTATCCCTCTCTGACACCGGTTAACTGCTTTTATCATGTGGAACGATTCGAAATATGTCTTTCGACTTCTAGTGGGCTTTAAGTTCTATCATAACCAATTTCATGACATTGTTATCTTATAATAATATTATGGGATTCTCAACATTTGGAATCACCTTTGACTCCATTATAAATTTATGCATTTATATCTATATACATTGGTTTATTGTAGCGCTATTCAAGTTAATGTTCTCAACACTTCGTTGAATTGACCACAGTCACTTTTATTTTGAAAAATTTTCAAATTAAAGATTCTAACTTGAATTTTATCATTGACAGGTTATACTCAGTATCACTTACAAAAGTTTGTGTCAGAACATTCCATCATAACGAGTTCTTTGTTGCTATAAACAATTCTCTAGTATTTCATAAATACGCGAGAACACTTCGAACAACCATTTAGTGATATCAATTTGGATTTTATATTTGCTCCATGTATCAAATACATAAACAAAACACAATATTATACACAACATTAGCTGAATGATAATTCCTATTGCTAATGCATAAGAAATCTAACTTACATGTTCCCTTTTTAATAAGGTGCTCTTGTATATCGTTTTGGGACAATCCCTATATCTTTTATACTCACCATAAAAGACATCGTTTACATTCCAAAATTGAGTATTAAAACAACTAAAGTTGATTTTAATATAAGCATATTGTTAAAATCAACAACGTATTGTTTACTTATAGTTTAGAAATATCAATGTACCTTTTAACGTTCTTTCTTATGAATACATGCTTCCTCTGCAATTTGATTGAAAATCAAACTATTTGATATTTCTACCAAAATACTTACTCAATCTTGATGCTTATAAAATGTTACATTCGTATCATTTCTTGGATCATATCTAAAGACTCACAAACCCAATATCGCTCCCACTGACTTCAAGGCATTTTTGGTTAATATGTGTAAACGGCTTCCTCTAAATCATTATTTAAATTTTTTTGTTTCAATACATAAGTATCAAACACTAAGTCTTATCAAGCGATAATTTTGTGAGTAAATCTGAATTAACTTGCATATTGAATATTGAATCTGTTATGCTAATTTCAACAATTGAAATTTGCGATATTATTCTTGTCAATATTGCTCATTTAATTCCAACCATATTATTCTTTCCAATAGAGACACAATCTCAACCGATGGATCACATCTCTTTGGTTACGACGACCAAAATCATATTTTGATAGCGTACATGGAATTCTGTCAAATTTGCGCATCATACTATATCGAGTCAATAATCTTAATGGTTTAATTGAGGAACCGAGGGTAATGTATATTTTCGACATTAATAAGAAACTCATAGTTTCTCTTCGACGTACGAGAATACTTATTAGACATAGCAATGCTACGCGTTTACTTAGGTTGGTTAATTTCACTTCATCTTATATAACCAGTTCTATTTATGGGTCGGATCCAATTCCATTTGACTATCAAAAATTTCTCAAAGAAATTCCTTCACAATGAAGTTAGTATATCTTGAAACAACAATTGTTTCTAAGTGCAAATAGAATAGGGATTCATAAATGCTTTTTATTTATAAAACTGATTTTAGTTTACAAAAATTATGTTCAAAACATAAATATGTCATTTGATGACAATCCAAAAACCTTTTAGAGATTCATACAAGGTCCCTTATGAACAATTATTACGTTGTAACGACCCGCTATTTTGGACCATTCAAATCGACAATAAAACCATACATATCCGACTTGAATAATTCAAAATACCGAATTGTTAATTAAAATTTGGCAAAACTTAAAATATACAGTAAATCAATCAATCACAGATCACAAAGTAATATAATGTAGCGGAATAGATAAAGAATAGTAGTTCATGAAGCTACTATATACATCAGAGTTAGAATAAAATACATCAGAATATCCCAGATGCAGTGAAGCCTCCAGTACGAGCAGATGACTTCTATGAACCAATCAACTGGATGACTGAAAGGATAGATAGCTGGATCTTCAAGCAAAGCTCCAACTTCGAAGGTGAGTCTCAGATGCTGTATCACTCAGTCTGACCCGAGCGTAAAGCAAAACACAAAACACTCGAGTCAGGATTAACATTCTTATATAAATAAATCCAACTCAAGTGAAATATCAACTGAAATACAATTAAATTAAAGGATGTTTGGGATAACCATCCTCAAAGGGTCCATAGAACTATCTACAAGGTAGAAATATACACTATAACACTCTGGTCATTTCAACTTAATTTATACTTCAACCCAAATATCATTTTACTTCAAATATCTCTATATTTCCCAAAATAGTAATCATATTAAATAATTTATAAAGTAAAGTATTTTCAATTTCCTCAACTTAACAAATCATTCCAACATCAACCCGACCTCCCCATTCAATCTCAATTTATCAATTTATATTCAACTCGATTTCTAAAATAACAACTTCAATTTTATCGATCTCAAATTCGAATTTATAATCACAAATACCCCTTTATATTTCAATATATTTCAAACCTTAAGTATTCATGTTCCAAACTAAATTTTTATTCAATTTAGTTTTCTAAATAACAAATTCAGCTATATTGATTTCAGATACAGATCCGAATCTCAAAATAAACCATCTAAATTCCAATATAGTTTAAAGCTTTAATATTTAAATGTTTACTTTAATAGTTTCATATAGATCTCGATTTAACCTCATTATTATTTAGTCTTGAAATACTCCCTTATTAGATTCAATATCATTTAAATTTCATTTTACTCAATATTTTCTTTAATTTATTTAAACGTGAAATATTCATTAAATCAAAAATCCAGTTGTAAAATCATACCTTTTAAATTTCCTATTCAAAACTTTCAAATCGATTTAATTAAATAAATCCTTATTTAAATACCATTTTAATTAACCCAAATTTATCTCCCAATCTTAATTATTCAATTTATTACAAGAGAATCTATTTGAAATATAGATTTACATAAATACTTAACCATATTATATGTATTAAATCAATCTAATTTAAATCAAATATTACTACTAAATCTATATATACAATTTTCATTTATACAATATCTTAAGAATCAAATTTATTAAACCATATATATTTCTTTCCAAAATTATAGAATTATTTTCAAAATATTTGTATGGACTAATGGTGTCTGTATATATTTCCTATCATATAGTCAAGTGCTACGGATATTTATCATTTCAATCCGTATAATATATATATATATACGGGTGGATATTATTTCAACCCGAAATCCCAAATTCAATTAAATGAAAATTGCTTGGGTCTATCATTTCAACCCATAGTGATTTCTAAACTACAGGGAACTTGCAGAGTGATAACAGAAAATACAATAAAATAACAGGCATATATCATCAATAACAATATAATATAAACAACAGGATATGGTGTCATATCTCGCAGGTGAACAGTTTCAGATAACAATATATATAGCAATGTAAAATCTAACAGCAGCATATTTCAATTGTCGTTTCAATTGAAATCAAATTTAATAAATAAAAGAACGTTAATCGTGAGTGATTGCTCACCTTTCGAGGCTAGAGAGATGGACACTGAAGTGGATTACGAAATCCAAGGACGAATTTGCAAAGCGAAAACGATTGGCACGAATTCGACGATCAAAGCTGATAAATGAAAATAGACATAATCAAATCAGAATTCGATCAAAGGATAAAATTAGTTTAAGTGAACTTACATATATGAATATACAACTATATATATATATATATATTATCATGTTCTAAATTCAAATCCATTTTAAAATTTAAATATATATGTATTTTAAAGTCATTGTTTAAAACAAACACATAAGAAACATATATGTTTTCCAAATCATTATTACTATAAATGTCTATTATAGACCCATCAATACCAGCTACCCAAAATATACACAGACCATATATAACATAAATCTGTTCATCTAATATCTTACAAAATCATTGTTTAACTTAAAAATACACATTTTTGTATCGTACGCATATATTATATCCGAAGAAAAATCGAATAGCGTGGATCAACAATATATACAGGTTCAGATTTCGATATTCAAAGATGATATGCAGACCGACAAAATGGCAATACTACAAACATAAAACTTATGTTATATACTCCGACTTACCCAACATGCGTGCTAATTTTACAGGTAAAATATATAGATATCACTCTCAAAGAAACTTGAATGCAAACAGAACTTATACTTACGTTATATACTATATTGAATAACAGAAAAATCTTGATTCTATATATATCTACGCACACACTACGCATATATACTAGGGCTCTTATAAACCTATATACCCTTATTATATAACAACATTTAATATTTATATTAATGTATACAGCGGCAAGAAGATATATGTAATATATGTCCTAGTATAACTATACAGCAACTTGTATATATACCTTAAAGATTTGAATACTGACAGTTTATATGACTTAGTATCTGATATATATATATATATATATACACACATACATACATACATCTGTTAACACTTAAAACACTCACGTACTTATTTTATTTAAAGGTTCATATAAATTTGACACATCCATATAAAATAAAATAAAGCAATACGAGACTTATATACGCAGACAATACACTTTAAAATATTCAACTGTCCAAACTCATTACTGTATGATATACGAATTTATACCACTAAACATTACTAAAATATTATATAACATATGTATACAGTTGGATCGATTCTATATGAACTTATATAAGATATCATAAACGTATATATATATATATATGCACGAAAGCTTTGAACAGAACAATCATACTTTATAATAATAATGTATACTACTCAAAGGCACACTTACTATAAAACGAAAGAGCTAAGGCCAGAAGGCGGACAGAGGAGAGTTGATCGCCGGGCTGCGGAGGAGAGGTGTGTTCGAAGGTGAAGCTCGGTGGGAAAAAGGATGGGGAGAAGCGGCGGACTGGGTGGAAATAGGGGGCAGCTCGGGTTGGAGGGGAGAGGAGGGAACGTGAGCGGAGGTTACGGGGAGATGCACGGTCCGGAACTGGAAGAGGAGCAGGTTGTTCGTTCGGAGGATGGTGATGGGTTTTACTGCTCAGGGAGGAGGCGACTATTGTTCACGGTGGGTGCTGGTGCGATGGCCGTGAGGAGGAACGACAGGGGTGGTGAGGAATAAGGCGATTGTGAGAGGTGAAGGCGGTGACCGGAGATCGGTAGGGTGGAAGAGGGCAGTGCAAGGCTGGAGGCATATGTAGAGGATAAAGCTTTTTTGCAAAATTTATCTCTGAAAGGTAACTAGGAAGAAGGAAAAAGATGTGGTGATAAAATGAAACGCACAGGCTTCAGGAGATATAAAGGAGGAGGGGAGCAAATATAGACAGTAGATAAAATATGGCAAGTTGTAGGCAAAATAAAGGAGAAAATAAAACTTTCAGAGGAAAGTTTGAACAGAAATAAAGAATATGGACCTCGTTATACATGTAAAATTAAATGAGATGATAAATAGGCAGAAGTGAAGTTGATTTTTAGAGAAAAACGTACAGATATATTTATTGCCTCAAACGTAAAACGCGGAATGACAATGGATAGAGAAAGAAATGGACCACTGAATAATGAATTGAAATGATGGGTTTGTAACAGCTTTGCATTGATTGAGAAGCTATTAAAGAAATTTATTTTATTGCTTGGGATTCACGTTGAAGTTTGAAAAGCAAAGCAAAGTTAACGGTCAACATTTAAAGGTACCGTTACAACGAACGTTTTATTGGTTCTGTCGCGTACCGGACCTCAAAATACAGAAATAAATATACTATTGAGATCAGTACGACGAGACGATCACAACGGTATACAGATATCAGTGGTATGATCATCCGATCAAAAGTCGATGATCGGTACCAAAATGCTGCTAATTTGTCAGAAATAAGGTAAACGGAGCAGTTGACGTCCGAATTTGGAAAAACGAAAGATGACGCCTCCCTCAGAAGAGGATTTAGAAATTTTCTATAGAAAAATATTCCGGTTTGAAAATAAATTTATTATCAGCAATTATCAGCTAGCTTGAATTTAATAGAATTTCACGATGAAATATACTTTGATAAAGTAATTTGAAAATTTAAAATCTTCTACCTTCAATTGGATGTAATTCAAATATTAAGTTTTTATTTTAAATTATTATTATTAAAATTTCTCAAAAATCCAATTAAATACGTTATAAAACCAATTAAAATTATTAAAATTTTATGGGTCGTTACATACGTGCAATCTTTCGACCCGCATAACCTGCCAACTCCTTGGCCTATGATATGTTGAGATTTCTTACAAATTCTTATCTTGTATGATTTTGTGAACTACTGTTTAGAGGAAATAATATCAATCTTGTGTACTACTCTTAAGTACATAACCTTATAGAAAGAAACTAACTCAACTTCACTCACAATTAATCGTAAGTTGTCCAACAACGTCTGACTACTCCTTATCAATGCATCATTATGCATCACATGAAGGAGTGACTTATGAGATTGAATCTATGTTCATTTTTAGATAAATTTGAAACTCTTTCCAATATATTCACTTATTCGACCAATCAAATCATTTTATTCTATTGCATGTTATTTTATTTACTTTTCTTTTATATTTTATGATTTTACCATAAACTTACTACATGTGTATCTAATGCACATGTAGTAAGTTAGTAATAAATCATCGATGAATATAACAAAGTTTGTCGAACCATTTTGGTACTAATAGGCTTGTGAATGCATACATCAATATGTATTAATTCAAAGAGTTCATCAACTCTTATGATGCTTCCACTAAATGGGTGCATAGCCATTAATTGTTTGAGATATAATTAACCTGTATCATATGATTCAAAATCATATAGTAAAATTATTTCTCAAAACTATGGCTTAGTCTATAATTCCAAAACAACTGTAAATAATATTAGACACATATGTATTTATGTTGCATCTATGAAAACAAATTCCATAATATAGTTCTATTTCATAATGAATATTCGTAATGCTCATATTGAAATATAGTTATATCTATTTTTTAGTCTATAACGACCCCACCGCGATGCCCAGTTTAGCAAAGATACAAGTAATGTAGTCTACTAATCCGAAGAATACGGCTTGTTAAGGGCGATCGAATGTGAATATATCCTTATACTAATATTGACACGTCATTTATACCTTCTCACTTAATATCCGAACTGAATTTAACGTGTACAATATTAGTACATAGAAATATACAAACCGATTTCTCAAAATCAAAACAATATATCATATAAATAATAGTCACAGATCACAGTGGAACAATATACATATACAAATTATTTAGCTTACAAAATGAAATACTATACTCCATTGTTATATAAATTTAACAATTCTCTAATATCAATTATACATTTAATATATAAGGTCCAAATTCCTAAATGAGATAAACTAAAAGTCCAAAGTATTTATCTCCTTGCTATCCCAAACATCCAAAGGTCGACTTGTTCTGTAACCTAAAAAGTCTCGGCTTAACCCGAGCAAAATAACACCCGGGTCAGACTATCTCTAAATATCCAATAGGATGAGAACAAGATATAACACAAGAACAGATAATATATAGGCACTACAAATATCTAAGAAATAACAAGTCACGAGATAACCTAACTTAGAATTCATCACAAGACACGGGTTTATAAATTTGGGTCACGAATACAAATTAGTCACGAAACACTGAATTCACATAAAAAAGCACTACATCTCTAAGCACACAAATATCAATAATTTAATTTAGAATCCATCACAAGACAAGTATATATATTTATATATTTCAGGAACACAGGACACAAGAATATACGTTTATTTCATGAATACAGATTAGTCACAAAATCCAAATATTCAAATTCCAAGAGATCTTAATCCAAACCGATCGTAATGATCGTCCAAAATGATCGTAATGATTGTACTCAAAACCCATGGAAAACAAACAAACAAATTGTATCACTCGAACCGATCCAATACCAAAGATTGTACTCAGGCCAGGAACACAGAATCATAGAATCACAGAATGATCTCAAGGATAGTCCATACCGATCAAGATGATCGTAAAAACCATGACTCGATAATTCCACATTTATTTAATATTAATAAATTATTATGTTTGAAAAGAAATCATGGAATTAACTTCTTAAGGATCTAGCAGCCACTTGCCGCACACCGAAAGAGAGTAAACTCTAAAGTGCCAAATATTGTCACCTTTAGTAATCACTAGAATTTAACCAATACATCCCATACCATATGGTGAAACTCAAGTATTTACTAAAACCTAGTAAATGTCCCTTATCATGGATACCATTGGAAAATCTAAACCATATTCTCTTAAGGATCTAGCAACCACTTGTCACACACTGAAAGAGAATACAACTCTAAAGTGTTAAGTACTTTCCCAAATACGATTACAAGAATTTGACCAAGGCATCCCATATTACCCAGTGAAATTCGAGTATTCATTAATGGGCTGGTAAATTCCTCTCAAACATTCTATTAAATGAGTTATACCATATTCGACGAAGCGTTATTCAAAAGCATTAAACCAATCGATGAAACTAAGTCGATTATTAGTATTCCTCAGATTATAGAATTAAGGTTCTCAAAATATGTTTTCTCTTTGATTTTATTGTCTAGAAACACCTGTTATGAATTTCCATACGTTTATTTACTATTTTGATTAAAATAAATTTTCACTTATTTGACAAAATATTCCATAAACCTAAATTATTCCAAATTTACATTTGTGTATACAGTGTCTCAAATTACTGATAAAACATTTAGTTAATAACCCTTATTTTAAAACCACTCTTATTATTCTTCCAAATCCATATTGATATATATAATTACTTATAAAAAACATTTACAAAGAAAGTCAAACTAAAATAGAGACAAGTTTGAGATTTATAATTTAAATAAACTCACTTTCGTAAAATTATTTGAATAGGAAACATATCCATTTATATATTTTCAGCTCAAATTTAAAGCATTTAGATCTGTAGTTTCGACCCCGTATCTCTCATAATTTTCCAAATATCAAAACATGAAAGTTTAAGAAAAATGTAAAAGCTTTTAAACAAGATAAAGATCATCTATTTGGACTTATGGTTCAAAAGTTATGGTCAAAATAATTCTCGGATTTTAAACTCCCTATCGCTGTTGTTTATTCTCACAACATCAATAAAGAAATATGGTTTTGACTTCTTAAACCTCAAAATTTTGCAAAACTCAAAATATGAAAGTTTTATAACATAGTCCAAGCTTTCCATAACATCAAGAGTTATCTTAATCCAACAAGAAACAAGAAGATATGTTTAATTTGCCAACTGTTTAGTTTAGATAATGTAAATATCAAAGTGACAGAGCTTAGAGTTTGCATTAGAATTTCGATTAACTATGCTCAAAATTCGCAAATATGTTCAACATAAAAGTTATCACACACAATATAAGCTTTTTGAAAAACAAATAATCATTGAATTTGGATAAGAAATGAAAAAATACGACTAAAACAATTATCAGGTTTTTACTTCACTATTGTTGTTGTTAATTCTCCGGATAGTGACACTAAAACGTATTTTTGGCCATGAAAACCATAAAATATTACAAAACATAAAATATAAAATTGTAGAAGATTATCTTTGCTTTCCAAAACATCAAGAATCGTCGAATTTTGATAAATAAAGAAAAAGTTATGGCTATTTTAATTTCAGGTATCAACTTAGCAATTACACATGAACAGAGCAACATTATCATATTCAAACTCGATTTCGAACTAATAAACCTCAGAATTTCGTAAAGTTACCAAAAGAAAAATTGTAGTTAACTAGCAGACCTATCTAGCACAAAAAGTTTAGGTCATTTTGGATTAATATGCACTGAGATATCGCTGTTTTATTACAGTGATTTTCCTAATTCAGTTTCAGCAAACAACAGCCGACATAATCACATAAGCAACCATTCACACATCCAATTCCACAATTATTTCAGAGAATTCAAATATATGGAATTATTAATTTGAAGATAGATTATGTGAGTTAAAATAACTCACCTTTTTCCTTGAATTAGCCTTAGCAATCCATTGAAATTGGTTTGCCTCTTTCTACACATTCAAACTCAAGACTTAATCTCAATCCCAAAATTTAGCAAGGATTAAATAATGAAAACCAAAAATCAATTAGTCTATAAGACGAATTAGGTTAGAGAGACTTACTCTTGATTTTATCCTAATTTTTTGAATTTTATTGGATATAAATGCTTGGATTTTTCTTTGGGTTTGGAGTTTTGAGAAGTTTCTATTTTGTTTTTGTTTTTGAGCAGAGAGTGGTAAAAAGAACGTATGATTGTTCTTTGAGAAGGAGAGAAGAAAGTTATCACTTTTGAGCACTATTGGGCTAAAAATAGATTAAGCCCCATCCTTAGTTAATTAAACAATATGTCAATAAAACATTCTACACTTTTTTACTATTTTAAAACACCAATATCTTATTGATTGCAACACACAAAAAATTCAAATAAATACACTAAAATTAAATTCATCACTTAAACTCATGGTTCAATAATAAAATATAAATTTATTTAATGTTAAATCCTTATTTTAATTATTTTAAACAAGATGTTTTGCATCTTTCAAAATATAGCAACTTAATAAATAAAATTAATTAAATTTCAAAAATTCTCATTTTTCTTCTTAAATAAAATTACACATTATTAGAAAGCACTAACCCATTATTTAACAAGTTTTAAAAACAAGAATTTAACATTTTTTAATCCCATATATTGCCTATCTAATAAAATACACATTTTAAAACCCTCATTTTAAATTCTTATTAAATTCAAATTAACAATGCTGAAAAATCAGGGTTGTTGTAGACTTCCCCTTTAAAGAAATTGCATCCCTGTAATTTCCTTAATGAAATAAATCTATAAAATAAATTTCCTCTTAAGACAATCATATATTAACTAGTTTCTAATTTTGTTTCCAAACCATTCAATTGCTATCATTCCAAATTATAACACTAAACTCAAACTTTTAGGTATCAAAATTTCCCAAAATTCTCAAATATATTCTAATGCCTCAAATTTGTGAAAAAAAATTCGCCAGCATCTCCTTTGCATGGCTAGCATTTCGAAAATTTACAATATGAATTTAATTACATAATATACATGTCATCTCAATGATGAGGCATCTCTTAGGGAAAAACATTAAAATGGCATTGTAATCCGATATACATACCTTATATTTGAAATATTAGCGAGTCCACTAATATTCCTTAAGCAAACAATTTATAATCTTTTAAAGGATATCTATTTGACTTCGGATACTTGCATCTATCTCAAAAATTCATATTAGTATTTAATATCAAATTCATTTCATATAGGAGATATCAAAAATTCATGATTACACTTTAATTAGATCAACATCATAATATTCCATGATGAAAGAAATCCATGCTTAAATTTCCAACTTTTAATTATTGCTTATGTCAAAATGTCACGTTAGATGTTAAGAACCTCTATCAATAACATGGCGTCCCACATATCGACCAGAATTCTTAAACAACGTCCGAATAAGTTAACACAATAGATAATCACAAGTTTAGATGCATTTGTTTTATTTCCACTAACATCCAAGCATCCAATTTTAAATAAATGCAACCAAGCAATCAATTCCTAACAACCAATCAGCCAATCAACCGAAACATAGATACTCAATTACAGCGGAACAATCAAGGTCTGAAATTCTACTGCGTAACTCTGATTATTCCTAGATTATTTAATTTTTATACTTATTTGCTCAAATTTTATATTAAAAGAAAATAGTTCACTTAAATTTAACTCATTCAAATTTAATTCCAAAATTGTCTCAATTCTAAAAGATTTTGCTCATTATTCAGTAAACTTTTTAATGTCATAAATTCCTATTTATCAAATTAAAATTTTTAAATCAATTTATACCCCAAATGATTATCCCGATAATCATTTTATATCCATATTGCTATTTAGATAGTTAATATAACTATCAATCACACACCCCGGGGGACAGAGCTCTAAATCATCTATATCTAGGTCCCGGATCCGTAATATTATATGCTATAATGTTCTGACACCACTCTGATACCAAATTGTAACAACCCCACCGTGATGCCCAGTGTAGCAAAGAACATTACAAGTAACGTCGTTTGCTAATCCGAAGAATACGGCTTGTTAAGGGCGATCGAATGGGAATATATCCTTATACTAATATTGACATATCATTTATACCTTTTCACTTAATATCTGAACTAAATTTGACATGTACAATATTAATACAAAGTAATATACACACCGATTTCTCAGAATCAGAATAATATATCATATAAATAACTGTCACAGATCATAGTGGAACAATATAGATATACAAATTATTTAGCTTACAAAATGAAATACTACACTCGAATGCTATACAAATTTAACAATTCTCTAATCTCAATTAGACATTTAATATACAAAGTCTAAATTCCTAAATGAGATAAACTAAAAGTCCAAAGTATTTATCTCCATGTTATCCCAACATCCAAAGGTCAACTTATTCTGTAACCTGAAAAGTCTCGACCTGACCTGAGCAAAATAACACCAGGGTCAGACTATCTATAAATATCCAATAGGGTGAGAACAAGATATAACACAAGAACAGATAATATATAGGCACTATAAATATCTAAGAAATAACAAGTCACGAGATAACCTAGCTTAGAATTCATCACAAGACACGGGTTTATAAATTTAGGTCACAAACACAAATTAGTCACGAAACACTGAATTCACATAACAAAGCACTACATCTCTAAGCACACAAATATCAATAATTTAATTTAGAATCCCTCATAAGACAAGTATATATATTTATTTATTTATTTCAGGAACACACGACACAAGAATATACATTTATTTCACGAACACAGAACAGTCACAAGATCCAAATACCCAGAATCCAAGAGATCTTAATCCAAACCGATCGTAATGATCGTCCAAAACAATCGTAATGATTGTACTCAAAACTCGTGGCAAAAAAACGAAAAAATGTATCACTCGAACCCATCCGATAAGAAAGATCGTACCCAGACCGGGAACACAGAATCATAGACTAATCTAAAGGATAGCCCATACCGATCAAGATGATCGTAAAAACCATGGCTCGATAATTCCACATTTATTTAATATTAATAAATTATTATGTTTGAAAAGAAATCATGGAATAAACTTCTTAGGGATCTAGAAGCCACTTGCCGCACACCGAAAGAGTGTAAACTCTAAAGTGCCAAATACTGCCGCCTTTAGTAATCACTAGAATTTAACCAATACGTCCCATACCATATGGTGAAATTCAAGTATTTACTCAAACCTAGTAAATATCACTTATTACGGATACCACTGGAAAACCTGAATCATATTCTCTTAAGGATCTAGCAACCATTTGTCACACACCAGAAGAGAATACAACTCTAAAGTGTTAAGTACTTTCCCAAATACGATTACAAGAATTTAGCCAAGGTATCCCATACTACCCGATGAAATTCTAGTATTCATTAATAGGCTAGTAAATTCCACTTAAACATTCTATTCAATGAGTTATAACATATTCGACGAAGCGTTATTCAAAAGCATTTAAACCAATCAATGACACTAAGTCGATTATTAATACTCCTCGGATTATAGAATTAAGGTTCTCAAAATATGTTTTCTCTTTCATATTATTGTCTAGAAACACCTGTTATGAATTTCCATAAGTTTATTTACTATTTTAATTAAAATAAATTTTCACTTATTTGATAAAATATTTCATAAACCCAAATTATTCCAAATTTACATTTATGTATACAGTGTCTTAAATTGCTGATAAAACATTTAGTTAATAGCCCATATTTTAAAACCACTCTTATTATTCTTCCAAATCCATTTTGATATATATAATTACTTATTTAAATCATTTACAAAATAAAGTCAAACTAAAATAGAAACAATTTTGAGATTTATAATTTAAATATACTCACTTCGTAAAATTATTTGAATATGAAACATATCCATTTATATATTTTCAACTCAAATTTAAAGCATTTAGGTCTGCGGTTTCGACCCCATATCTCTCATAATTTTTCAAATATCAAAATACGATAGTTTTAGGAAAATGTCTAGCCTTTTAAACAAGATAAAGATCATCTAATTTGGACTTACGGTTCAAAAGTTATGGTCAAAATAAATCTCAGATTTTAAATTCCCTGTCGCTGTTGTTTATTCTCATAGCAGCGATAAAGAAATATGGTTTCGAACTCTTAAACCTCAAATTTTTGCAAAACTCAAAACATGAACATTTTAGTACATAGTCCAAGCTTCCTAGA
Source organism: Allium cepa (assembly GCA_030765085.1). NCBI lineage: Eukaryota > Viridiplantae > Streptophyta > Magnoliopsida > Asparagales > Amaryllidaceae > Allium > Allium cepa. The sequence goes on along the minus strand of CM060937.1, from coordinate 185,186,574 downwards.
ACATTAATAATTATCTAAATTTGAAGAGAAACAAGGAAGAAATGTTTAATTTACCAACTGTTTAGTTTAGATAATGTAAATATCAAAGTGACGGAGCTTAGAGTTTGCATTAGAATTTCAATCAACCTATGCTCAAAATTTGCAAATATGTTCAACACTAAAGTTGTCACACACAAAATAATCTTTCTGAAAAACAAGGATCATCCAATTTTGATAAGAAATGAAAAGGATATGACTAAAACAATTATCAGGTTTTTACTTGACTATTGTTGTTGTTAATTCTCCAGACAGCAACACTAAAACGTATTTTTGGCCATGAAAACCACAAAATATTACAAAACATTAAAATAAAAGTTGTAGCAGATTATCTATGCTTTCCAAAACATTAAGAATCGTCGAATTTCGATAAATAACGAAAAAATTATGGCCATTTTAATTTCAGGTTTCAACTTAGCAATTACACATAAACAAAGCAACACTATCATATTCAAACTCGATTTCGAACTACTAAACATCAGAATTTCATGAAGTTACCAAAAGAAAAATTGTAGCTAACTAATATACATATCCACCACGAAAAGTTTAGGTCATTTTGGATTAATATGCACTGGGATATCACTGTTTTATTACATCGATTTTCCTAATTCAGTTTCAGCAAACAACAATTAAAATAATCACATAAGCAACCAATCACACATCCAATTCCCCAATTATTTCAGAGAATTCAAAGATATGGAATTATTAATTTGAAGATAGATTATGTGAGTTAAATAACTCACTGTTTTCCTTGAATTAGCCTTAGCAATCCATTGAAATTGGTTTGCCTCTTTCTACACATTCAAACCCTAGACTTAATCTCAATCCCAAAATAAAAATAGTAAGGATTAAACAATGAAAACCAAAAATAAATTAGTCTATAAGATGAATTAGGTAAGAGAGACCTACTCTTGATTTTCTCATAATTTTTCGGATTTTATTGGATGTAAATACTTGGATTTTTCTTTAGGTTTTGAGTTTTGAGAAGTTTCTGTTATGTTTTTGTTGTTGAGCAGAGAGTAGCAAAAAGAACGTATGATTTTTCTTTAGGAAGGAGAGAAGGAAGTTATCACTTTTGAGCACTATTGGGCTAAAAAAAGATTAAGCCCAATCCTTAATTAATTAAACAATATGTCTATAAAACATTCTACACTTTTCTACCATTTTAAAACACCAATATCTTATTGATTGCAACACAAAAAAATTCAAATAAATACATTAAAATTAAGTTCATCACCTAAAATCATGGTTAAATAATAAAAAAAATTATTTAATGTTAAATACTTATTTTAATTATTTTAAACAAGATGTTTTGCATCTTTCAAAATATAGCAACTTAAAATTAATTAAATTTCAAAAATTCTCATTTTCTTCTTAAATAAAATTAAACATTATTAGAAAGCACTAACCCATTATTTAACAAGTTTTAAAAACAAGAATTCAACATCCTTTAATCCCATATATTGACTATCTAATAAAATACACATTTTAAAACCCTCATTTTAAATTCTTATTTAATTCAGATTAACAATGCTGAAAAATCAAGGTTGTTACATTGTCAATACCAAAAATAAACATTATTCACAAATAATGTTCGGTACATCTTACGAAAACAATTTTCATAATTTGATGCAATCATTAGGTGCTATATGGCATGCTCCCACAATTTCCGCCATTACTATAACAGTGTACTAAATTTAGAGAACCACCATTCACTTAATATTGTTTATATTGTTTACTTATTTCATATGTTGCAACTAGTTTATAGTTGAGAGTTCTTTGATCAAATATCTTGAACTCAAAAAAATAAATGTTATAGAAAACAATTTTCTTTATGAAAATATATTTCGAAATAAAAATCATATTTCATATTCCAATATTAAGTATCAGTTATTACTAAAATTCTTGTTTCCAATGTTTCTCTATGAAGCAGAAGTGACTGTTCATTCTCTTTATTCCAACTTTACATTAAACTACATCTATTCTTATACATTCATTTTTTTCAAATGGTCAAAATATTTAAAAGAAAACCTTACTACAGTAGCATAACAAACTTTTTACAAAAGCGCATTCGATTTTTCTTAACATTTAGATGTCAAATATGTTGCACTTTATGTAAACCGATCAAGATGACATTTCAACGATCGAGTTCTTAGATGCATCTTGTAGTTTATGGTCTTGTGTTATATTAACACAATATGATCCTTTTGAAATCATTCAAGTTGAATACATGATCTTAAAATACCGTTTATTAGCTTACTTTTATTAAACCAACTTCATCCTAAATATTGTACCGCATAAACTATGATTGTTCGCCATATAACATTTATATGTGAAAGTACATGGATCTAATATTCATTGTCTTGAATTGCATCTAGAGTTCAAAAACTCATAAAATGCAATAAACGGTCTAAACCAAATAAACATATAAGTGACCAATTTATGAATGTACTAAGTTGTTGAAATTAGGCACTTGCATGCGTATAGAAATATTATATGACATGCAATTAGAATTATTAGTAAGTATATATTATATTTCTATTTGTCAACTTTCAATTCAGTTTGTTTATATATGTCAATTGAAAAATGTTTTATCAATCATATTAAATGCATAAATTTATCATTGTAAATAATTATAACATTATATAGCATATATTCTTACACTATTAGAAAGTTAAATGTTACCATTTCATTTTTCTAATAAGGCTCCCACTAGTCTTTTATGTTTCTCCAAACCCTAAGATGAAACATAGAAGTCTTACAACTTCACTGGTGGGTATTAGGACTCGTTTGTTTCGGTATTCTGACCTTAAATTTGCTTATCAAATCATAGCTACACAAACGATGGATAACTCCTTATCAGTTGTATCACATACAACTCCTGACCCATTTTTCCTTGTTCTAATCTCATTTTGACCTGAGTTTTCTCAACAGATCGAAAGAGATTATTCACTCATACCTACCATATCATGATGGCCTAAGTATGGTATATGTACCTTGAGTTTGCTAAAAAAATACATATAGTTATTTTACCTCATCTGCTTAATATATTAATAATACTACGCATAACATCCCTAGCTTAAGTTTGCTCAACAACTAAGGAGCATGTAATTAATTTATTAATATGTATATGGTAAAGGACAACATTATATTAAAGATTCATAATCTTTAATACATGTATTGAGTGATGTCGGCTTATGGAATAATATATTTCTTATGAAGTACCTTAGCGATTCAAGTGTCAAGCACGTCAGAAATCACGGTATATGTGCATTTACATATGTATTTATTTCTCAAGTCTATTTGGGTTTCTTTAATGTTCTACATTTAGTTTATACACATATGATATAAGTTTTATTGTTATATAACTTTTATATTTTATATTACTTATATGATAATCTTACGTATAATATATCATTAAGTAAATCTTATCTAATTAATTTTAATCAATTAACTCTTTAATTAATTTTAAATTAGTATTCCAATATAACTTTTTTATTGAACATATCTACTATAACGTTTATAGTGTATACTATAACCTTTATAGTGTAATACACATATATCATATATATGTGTATTTTGTTTAATTGATTAACCTTTAATTAATTTATTCAATTAAACAATTTTTATCAATATCTATTAATTTCAAAATTTATCTTGTATACATACATGTATACTTATGTTGTCTTAAACATTTTAAAGTAACAAAACATATATCAACATACATAATACATGCATATATACATTAATTAATTAACATATTTTATTAATTTATTTTATTAATTTTATTAATAAATTTGAAATTTGAAATTATTATATAAATATTTTCAAACATTTTGATAATATCATTATCCTTTCAAACATTTTGAAAACTTATTTAGTATTATAATTTTTATAATAGATATGTCTTATTTTAAATTTAAAATCTTTAACATTAATTTTCAAAACGATTTGAAAATTAACCCAAGTCCCAAACTAAGTTGGGCCATTTCTATTAGGAGCAACCTTTGGGCTCACTTTACCTTTCGGGCCAGGCCGATAACCAGGCAGGACACGATACTTGATTACCCAATTCCAATTCTAGATATTACCTTTCTAAATATCGTACTAAGTGGGCAAGTTTAATTAGTTAGCCGTAATGTGACTAAATTAGACCGCATACACTATTGGATTCCGACACTATTATTGAAACTGGACTAACCCATAGAGGAAGTTATGGGTGAACTTTAAATTTTTTACCCTATTGGATCTTTTATTGGGCCTATGAAGTCTAACTGAATTAAAACATTTCTAAATTTCATTTAATAAAATCATTTTTTTTATTTTATTCAAATATATTAAGATACGAAATTAATTTTATTTGATTTAGTTTTTACATAAATGTATCATATACATATATGTGTGAGTGCGTGTGTAACATAATAATCCATGAAAGGTATAATATGCCCATATGTAGATGTTGGGATTCACATCACAACGGACATATCAGCTCATTCTGTATGTCATGTATGTTGTCGAAACATATGCATGTATATGTGTTACAATATATATATATATATAGGGAAAGTCTATTCACATACAAAATATAGACACAATTGGTGACACAAAGAATTTCCACTATTGGATTGCACCCTGAATTCCACCTTCCCCATAAAGACAAAAAAAAACCCGATGGTCTAGATCTTTTGTGTCACCATTTTGTGTTTAATTTTGTGTTCAAATAGCCGGCCCCATATATATATATATACATACACATGCACATGCACACACACACACACACACATGTATGTATAAAAACATAATATATGAACATAAAACATTTATATATAGATAAGTACATATATATATATATATATAGAAAGAGAGAGAATAATTATTAAAAATCATTTATAATTCAGAATTAACTTAGTTTTGCAAACATAATAATTTCATGGCTTGACTGCCATCGATATTTTCTCTATGTCAATCATCCCTTCAGAGATGATAGAGAAAACTTTTTAGCTAATAGAGTAGAAACCAGACAACCACCAACGATATGGTCAAACGAAGACATATAAGTGTTGGAAATGGACTAGTCCGTAATGGAAGTTACAGGTGAATTTCAAAAAATTTACCCTATTGGATTTTTGTTGGGCCTATGAAGTCTAAGTGAATTAGAACATTTCTAAATTTCATTTAAATAAAATCGTCTATGTTATTTAATTAAAATAAATTAAGATATGAAATTAATTTATTTGATTTAATTTATACATAAATGTATCATATACATATATGTGTAAGTGCATGTGTAACATAATAATGCATGAAAGGTATAATATTTTTGTATGTAGATGTTGGGATTTACATCGCAACAAACATATTAGCTCATTTTGTATGTCATATACGTTTTTAATAAATCATAAGCAGTTTTCTAAAATAATATTAGTTACTAAAAATAATAAAATTTATCAAAAAATTACTAAATTTTTTATATATGTTTTTGAAATGATATAATATTTTTTAAAATATAAAATTGAATTTCTAACGTAATAATTATTTTATATATAATAAACAATTCAAAATTTTGATAAATGTTAATTTAAAAATATGAATATATGTATGATAATTAATTTTGAATTTGTAAATTCATATTACATATAAATAAATGTTCCATTTTTTTTAAATTATATATATATCTTATATATACATAAATGCTATTATGAGAGGGAAATATACAATAATATATATATATATGTGAATTTATTAATAAATATATATAAAACAAATATTAAGGACAATAATTGATTTTGTGTAGTAAACAACATATTTCTATACATAAATCAAATAATATAATAAACAAATTATGCACGTAACCAAAATGATTTGTGACAACCACATCTACTTACAAAATCTCACCTAAATAAACATATAGTAGCAATATATTTAAACAGATATGAAATTGCTCATTATAAGATCATAGAATATAATTTATTACTGTAATATGAATTAAAATTATCGATTTAGTGATGCCTTTGAATCCACTTGAAGCATTGACTTCCCTTCTTATTACTGTTCTTAATTCGTCAGATTGCAAGTCGAGAATCACCAACCTTTAAATATCGAATAGTATTATTTTTAATTTGAAATATATTTGAGAATTTTAAAGTGGGTTGAGAGCTATGTTTTAACCAGCAATGTAGAAGGTAATGGCGCCAAAAAAATGTTAGTCATTATTTTAGAGACACATACATACATATACATATATATATATATATATATATATATATATATATATATATATAGGGTTGTATTAGAGAGAAACGAGGAAAGCCTCTTTACCCATTCTCACTTGATCTCAACACATTATCTCCAAGTCAATACCCTATGTTTTATCCACCCCTGAACCTTCGCAAAACCAAAATTTTGCAGCCCTAGTGAATGGCCTTAAACCCATCTAAGCGCAAGCCAAAATACTATGCAATTAAATCTAATTTAATCGCTTGTCAATATTGTATATCGATCGATATATTTATAACTGATATAAATATATATAAAATTAATTATTTCTTTAATCATATTCAAAACTTATATTTAATATTTCATAAGTATTAATTAATTTAATCATTTTATAATAATTATAAACTAACTTAATCGTTTGGTCTTGAGGGAATTCATCATTTTGGCTGTGTAACTCTTGGGTGTAAATTTGGTCAGCGATTAATATCGAACTATTCTAATGTTAACGTTTACACATCACTTAGCAGGTAGTGTGACATTATGGTCAAATTTATCACTCACTCATTTTCGGTAAATACCCAATTTTAGTTTAATAAGCGTTACTCTGTTGTGACATTTGTTTACACTAATTCTCTTCGTCAAAATTATATCACTTTGGACTTGTGGAATATGGTAATGGTCAAAATTCCAACCTCATCCACATTCAACTTTATAATCCAAATACAAAGTCCTCGATTCAATAATAACAATTATTATTAACCGGAATGCTCCGTCCAAAGACATTGACTTTGAGTTGACTTAAGTTGATTATGATACTAATCGCTCATAACCAAGGAGACGAATCCTCTCTTAAATAGTGCTTCACGTTCAATACTTCCACTCGATCCAACTATAGTCACTCGATGGACGACATGCCATGTTTGGCTATAATCAAAGTGGAGCTTTCATATTGAACATCCACGGTATTCTCAAGTCGAGAGAACTGTGTAAATCAGTCACATCGATATTTTATGTTTCACCTTAGTTATATTAACCAACAGAAAATAATCGAGTGAGTCATGTAATAGTTATCCAATAACTATTAGTACGTAACCCTAGGTACCCCCAGTAGTCATGAGTAATACATTGTCCAACATTTTAAGAGCGTTACGTACTCCAGTCTCAACAGATACATCGATATCCGGTCTCGATGCATGTTGATTAGGAACATTTAAATGGTATATTTGTTTTGTTGTGATAAATTACTCACGCTTACAACACTTTATAACAATTATCACAAAATATACCATTTATGGATTTTTCTATTAAATATACTTTTAATTAAGTTAATTAATTAGTATAATCACATTATATCAAATATATAATATGAAGAAAATACCTTTTATTCGAACAAGATTGGTCAACGAGTTAGATATATGTAACAAATTACATAATTGCCCCTAGGGCATACCCCTAACTCTATCAACATGAACTTGTAAGGGACTATCCAAAGATACATGAAACTGGAGTACAACCTGAAATTGTAGGTAAATCGACTATTCATAATTGGTGCAAACAAAGTATATTTAGAGTTGCCTTAACGGAAAGATCTTCTACGTCGTCATAATATTAATGTAATGCACAACGAGAAAAATGTATTTGATAATGTTTTTAAAACAATTTTGAATGTCAAGGGGAAGACTAAGGACGATTTGAAATCAAGACGCGATATACAAGAATTATGAAAACGTCCCGAGCTACATATGAAACCAAACGACAATAAAATAAACCAGAGCGTGTTATGAGTTAGATAATAATTAGGTTAAAGTTGTGTTAAAATAGGTGGAAGGATTAAGATTTCCTGACGGGATTTCATCAAATCTTCATAGATGTGTTGACTTTAAAAATGGTAGATTGAATGAAATGAAGAACCACAATTTTCACATAATGATGGAAATTTTATTATCCGTTGTATTCAAATAACTATTGCCCTTTAAAGTTTGGAAGGTAATATCAGAATAGTCTTTTTTACAAACAGCTTTGTTCGACTATGTTAAAAATGCAACGTTGACCTTAACTTGAAGAAGATATTCCTATTGCTCTGCAAATTGGAGAAAATATTTCGACTTGGTTTTTTTAATGTAATGGAGCATTTACCTGTTCATCTCCCATCTGAAGCACGACTTCAAAGTCCTGTAATGCGACGGTTTTTGCATCGGTTTTCGATGTCTATCGACGACCACCGACAGTTTTCAACCATTGGAAATTGTTCGTTTTCTTATACTATTGTCACAAGAAAGCAGGTGTATAAACTAGTTCTTGTCTCAAGAAATGTGCAATTGGGTTCGAAAGTGCAACATTTGAGACAATTATAACCAGAACAAAGCTTCAACTTGGGCGGACATGGTCAAGGGGGTTAAACTTAGAATTCAATATGAGTTTTGTTGAACTATTATCTATTGCAAGAAGAAGATTGTTGTTGCAAAGGAGGGGCCAATAGAAGAACAGAAATCAAATGAGGATTCTTAGTTGTTGCTTATGTCTTCGGCAACATGCACGTATATCATCACATCAAGGCTCTTGTCATAAGCATGGAAGCCAATAGGCAGGTTTGAGATCTACATGTGAAATAATGGTTTTATTCATTATAAGATTTTCAAATGCAGCAAATTGTGAGAAAGATTAAATAAGAGCCCTTATTTATTAATGGAAACTCATAATATTGAAAAAATGGAGTAAGAAACTTAATTTTGATAACGATTTACTTTCAACAATGCTAGTATGGATTTGTTTGCCAGAATTAAATCTGAAGCTACATTTAGTGTTATCGCTAGTGTTGTGGGCATCCCAGTGAAATTGAATGAACCTACTGCGGTAGAAGTTAGATTATGTTATGCAAGAAAATTGGTTAAGATTAAAGCAGATGCTAATCTACCTAAGGATGCATACATCTCTATGCGTGATGGAGAAAACTGGGAGCAAAAAGTATAGTATGAATGGATGCTCCACATTGCAAAACTTGTGCATGCTTTGGTCATCACAATGAAAACCATATAATCAAAAAAGTGTGGAAAGAAAAGAATAATATGGAGGCAAATTCAATGAATGAAAATCAATCTATGAACAATGACAGCATGCAAGTAGACAAGAATGCAAATTATGGAAATGAAAATTTAGAAAATCCAACTAATACGAATCCCTCTAACACTGAGGAAAAACAATGGAGCAATCTGAGAACAATGAGAGCATGCTAGTAGATAAGAATTCAAATTCTAGAAATGAAAACTTGGAAACTTTAGTAAATGCAAATCCCCCTATAACTGACGGTGAAAAATTGGAAAAAAAATTCACTTCAGAAAAATTCAGAAATCAATATGACAAAAGCATAAAAAAATGTAAGCACCTAAGGAGAAGCTTCTTCTCTCAGCAAGGGTACGTAAAATTCTATGTTGCAAGAAAAGGCTGACAATAGTAGGGCTGATCAAACATTAATTAGCTCTACTCCCATTATGCACACTACAATAAAAGATACACAAGCAAATGAGAAAGGAGATCAAAATTTGCAAGTCAATATGTCTCCTTCAGATAATGAATGCATAAATCTAGATGATAACATGAGACTTTTCTCATTACTGGTTAAGGAATCTATAGTAGGAATCATAGATGGATTAAATACATCATTTCTATATTGCAACATAAATCCTCAATCAAAAAAATTATCTCAAATAAAGCAATTGAAAATGCAGCAAGCCAGAAAGCAACTGCCTCTACATCAGCAAGCAGAAGAAAAAGGAAAAAGAATAGACTAAAAGACATAAATGACTTCATATCTATTACTAGTCAAGAGGAGGTAGAGGACAATGGCTTGGGATGAGCAATTGAAAATTCAAGACAAGAAATCATGCAAGAAGAGTGGTAAAAAGTTCACAGTGATAGATGATGATAGCTCTTATATGGCATCATTATAACATAGATTATATCCTTTGTATATCCTTTACTTTTACATTACATTTTTTATCATGTCTATAATTGCGTGGAATGTAAGAGAGCTTAATTCACCTGAAAGAAAATTAGACTTATCAAATCTGTTATCATCAATTAAACCTAACATTGTAGGGTTATTAGAACATAAATTAGAGTTCAGCAAAATTGATGATTATCGAGCTAAAATTTAAAAAATTGAAATATTATGAATAATAATCACATAGGAGGAAATCTTAGAATCATGATACTTTGAGACCAAAATGTTAGGGACATAAATCAATCCTCCTCCAACTTACAGTGCATTTATGTAGGAGTGATGGAGGATTTCTTTTGGAAATTACTTTTGTATACGAATCAAATTATGAAAATAAAAGATTGATTTTATGGAAAAATCTTGAATGGTTGGATAAAAATATGGGAAATCCATGGGTGGTTATTAGAGATTTTAATACAATTTTATAATCTTTTGAAAAGAGGGGGTAGGTAGGGTAATCCAATTTGTTTCAAAAAATTAGAAAAGATTAACAACTTTATTTTAAAGACTAACCGGTTATTTTTGATAATAAATTCACTAGGAAATCTGGGGAGTATAAAAACATTCATTGTAAATTGGATAGGATTTCAACAAATCAAAATTTCGTAAACATATTTCTTGATTTTAAGTGTTATACTTTACATCAGGCTTCAAGTTATCACACACCAATTCAGTTATATCTTTCTCAAAATTCTTTTTAGAGGATAAATCCCCCTTTTATATTTGTGAATGGGTGGGTTTATAAAGAAACTTATAGAGTAGTGGTTAACAAAAGTTTGATAATAAAATCAAGACACTGCCCAATACAATTTCAATAAAATGCTTCAAATCGCTAAGCATAATCTGAAAAACTGGAATAAACATAAAAATAATTTTTTTTTGAGACAAACTAGAGAGGAATATGAGATATTGCAAAAAGAGTTAGACAATGATTGCTTAGGCTTTAATAAGATCAACAATTTTTTTTTCAAGCTCAAGATAGACTGATTAGATAACTAGATGTGTAGCCTGTTAATTTGAGGTTGAAGGCAAAGGTGAATGGCTTGCTAATGGGGATGAAGATAGAAAATTCTTTTATGCTAAAATTTTCAATAGAAAATATAAAAATGAATTAGGAAAATTACTTCATGCAAAGAAAAATGTTATAAATGAAGCTACATATATTGAAATGGAGGTGGTAAAGTATTTTACACAATTATATAACACTAACTCTTACAGAAGTAGTTCTCCAACAATTAATGCAAAGTATTTGCTTCATGATAATAGTCAAGGCATATTACTTGCCCCTATTAGAATGGAAGAGATCAAAAATGTAGTTTTTAATGCAAATCTTTAATAATAGTTGTAATATCTTTGGTGTCGCACCTTTTTGGTGTAAGCGTGAACTATAAAAAATGCCCTTTGCACATATTATCAAATATTAATATCACCTAAAAATAGGATCTAATAAACAAACTTCATTTACCAATTCAAAATGTACTTTTATAATATTATCAAATGTCACTATCACTTAAAAATGGGATTTAATAAATAAACTTTTTCTTTACCAATTCAAAACCCACATCTACAAGTATTACCAAATCTTAATATCACTTAAAAAATAGATCTAACAAATAAAATGTATTACAAATTTGATCTTTATTAGTTAATAATAAAAATAAAAATTCAAACTAACTAAAAATTAGATGTTGAAGCATTGAATAAAAATTTAAACTAACTACACCTGATTTTATCGAAAAAATATGACTAAATATTTGAGTATATCATTTATCTTGAATGCATTAAACATATATAATTGGTAGAAAAATAATTCACGCACGAAACACTTGTCGCAACACTCATGTAGATAAAAGCCCTATTCTTGATAGTTTAGAGATATAATTTTTAAAACTTATTGGGAAGAAAACAATAAATATTTGTTTGATGAAATTGATGAATTTTTAATTTAAGTCATATTTTATAACCTTAGTACAAAAAGTAAAGATTCCCAGTGGTTTAGAGGATCATAGGCCAATAGTTTGTTGCGATTTGTGTATAAAATTATGCCTAAAATACTAGGCAATATAATGTTTTTTTTGAAATATTTAATATCAGACAGTCAAAGTGCTTTTATACTTGATAGACTCATATCAAAGAATACTTTACTTACCCATAAGCTGATCAAGAACTTTAATATAAAAAGACTCATGTGCATAAAAATTGATTCACATAAAGCTTTTGGTAAAATCAATAGGCAATTTATAATACATATGATGAAACAATTAGGTTTTCATTTAAAATTATTCACTTTGGTAAATGAATGTATAAACAATGCTACTTATTCAGTAATCATTAATGGGTCTCCCAAAGGTTTTATTCATGGCAACAAGGGTATCAAGTAAGGGGACTCGCTTTCTCCATACTTATTTACTATTGTTATGGAATTTTTGTCAATTCTAATTAGGACAGAATAGATAAATGGAAATATTAAACCAACAAATAAGGTTAAACTAAGCATTTCTCATTTACTGTATGCTGATGATTTATTATTATTTTTAAACGCGGACCCACAAAGTGCAAAAGCTATTGCCTATTAGTAGGGTATTCGGAAAATTAAAAGAATGTACTTCAACAAAGCATATGGAAACAAAGAGAAAATTTTGAATATTCTAAAATTCAAAGAAGGATCTCTGCCTGTAATGTATTTAGGGTTGCCTCAAAGCATGAATCGAATTAATAGCAAAAACTGCACATGATTATATGATATAATCCAGAATAAACTTAAGGGGTGGTATAGTAAATTGTTGTCATTAGTTGATAGAATGTATCTAACTCATATAGTTATCACAACAATACTAATGTATTGGATTCAATCTTACAACATCCCAGTAAAAGCAATTCACAAAATGGAAAAAATGTATGCAAACTTTATTTGAAGAGGAAAACATCATAAAGTGGCATGGGAAACTATATGCAAATCAAAAAAATCAGGTGGATTGAGGTTGAGAAACATAAATGATTGAAGAGAAATTTGCAGTTTCAAACTATTTTTGAAATTTTTGGAAGGAAAATCTTTATTGACAAAATGGATGAAGGAAAAGAATCTCAAAAGCAAAAAAAATGGACTACCAGTATTGAAGGTCGTCATTCTTTTACATCGAAAAATATACTCAATTGCAGAGAAATAGCAGTTAAACTACTAGAAAGAAATTCAAGGATGGTAAGCAAACCAGTTTTTGATTCATTGATCCATGACAAAACTTTAGTTAGTTTGTTTGGATGGCAAAATATCTACATGTTTGGTGTAACTAATGAAAAAGTTCAAAACATTATACAAAATCATCAATGGAATGCATAAAATCACCCAACAAAATCAATTTTTAATGCAACAATTTGGAAATTATCAATAGACCCATATTTGCAAAAGGATACTTGGCATTGGACGCTCTCTTCAAAAGAAATATTTTCATTAAAACATAGGAGTATATACAAGAAAATAAAGCAGAGTTAAGTGGAACAAAGTCATTTGGAATAAATCAAATTGTCCAAAAATGTCTCATGTGCATAATTTGCTCTTTTAAATAGACCTTTAACTAAAGCGGATGTTTGAAATGGAATAAAAATAATAAAGCATCTGTCTCCTTTGTTAAACTGAAAATATTGAGCATTTATTTTTTGATTATGAATACTCGAGGTATATTTGGTTCATAGCCAATCAAAAATGAAATTCAATCTACATCAGGCAGCGTAAAACTTAAGAGAAAGCATTCAGTGTATCCAACAGAACTACAAGGAAAAATTAAGCGATTGTAAGAAAGTGTGTATATATCTAACAGCAGTAATCTTTCATATTTGGAAAGAGAGAAACTTGGGATTGCACATGCAAAAAGAAAAAGAATGCACATGACTATGGAAAACAATTGAATCAGAAAGCCAGATACTTCTCCAAAAATCAATCCAAACTTTCAAACATTTCAAACCAAGATATAAGAAAATTGGACTTATGAAGAAAGATTAGAAGCTTTCTTACAAAGTGGGAAAGTCAATTTAGACATTTCTTATGGCAAACTATTTCATCACAATGATAATCACTAGAGGAAAGAGGCAAGATGTTGGAATAGTACCAATTTCGTGAGCATGTCTACCGAAGGCGGCCAATTCTGTGCTCAAACCAGTAATGATTCCTGCAAGAGAAGTAAACATAATATTAATAATTATAATTTTAACTATAAATCAGTTAAAGATGCTAATCAACCCTTTTGCTTACCTAATTTGAGCAGGAACTACCGCTCACACAGTTACATGCATGAGGAGATTCAATCCCTACAACAAGAAAGAATTTTGCAACTGGACGTTAATAATCAAATACTTGAGTGATAGCTTTTATAGAAGGAAGCTCAATAATCATATCTATCACTTATCTATTTGGGACAAAGGCAAAAGTAGCAAGCTTCGAGGTCAAGAGAAGCTAACCACAATCGAACAAGAATTATTGGACAACCTCAGACGAAGCTTTTCATATCAAAATTGAAAGCTTCGAGATCAAGAGAAGCTTACTACAATTGAGCACAAACTATTAGACAACTTTAGAGGAAGCCCATTTGATATACAAATTAGAAAAGAAAAAACATTAAGGAGTGGATCTAGTAACCTCCATGAAGCTAGATTTAATCTTACAAATTGGGAAATCAAATAAACCACCCTCGATTTGTTTAACCCTAATTTTGTTAGGGTTAGGCTTTCTCTTGCATTATTGAGAAATGAGAGTAAAGTGTAAGTGGGTACGGCTCGAGATGTAATATGCTAGCAGAGTTATATCATACAGGAAATACAAACTCTATATTGGTTTGGGCCTTAGGCATATTTTATCATTTTTCAAAAAAAAAACTAATCGTCCCACTTAACCATGTTTCCATGCTTGGTGGATGCTAAGAAATGATAAAATATTTTGCGAAAAGTATGATGCTTCTGATTTCTTTTTTCTTTAGGATATTTTAAATGACTTTATTTTATTTTGAAAAATTAACGATTGTTTTTTCTTGTAGGTTCCTGCTGGCTAGTCGGTCGGACATGATACTTGACATGATAGTGTTCCAGAAACACCAAAATAACTGTTAGAAACTGGTAAATTATACTTGCAGTGATGGCCAAATTATACTATAATGTATCATTTCTCAAAGTATGAATTTGTTCTAACTCCTTTCGAGAAGTAGTATTTTCATGTAAAACATAGAGCAGCACACTTATTTTAATATTGCTCTCGCAGTAAAATGGATCGTAGCCTTTTGCTATGTGAATAGCAACATCACCGGTAATTTTGCTTCATTATGCTCAAATTAAGACACTTGTCCTAGTTGACTTCTTTTGTGACATGTAGTGTATATCTTTTAAATATATTGTTAGTAGTGTAAACTTATATCTAAGAATTGTTTAAGGATTTTACGTGAACTTGCCTATTTTGTCAAAAGACGTTTATATTAGAATGGTTAAGTATATCATGTTTTGCTACATGTTTAGTGTTTAGTCAGTTGTTTGAGTACTACGATTACTTGTTTGATATTTTTCTAATATCAGAATCAACTAATTACTACCATATAACCGTATAATATATATAACGAGCAAAATGTAGTAGAAATTGAACAAAATAAAGTGAAAACTGAATGCTACCATAACAAGGAAAATATGCAAAAAACAATTTTTAGCAGCAATTAATAAACACAACTAAAATATATATTGTGGGAGAAAAAATGCTATAGATAATTTTTTAGCAGCGCTGACGGCACTTTTTAGTGGCGTTTATACAACATGTGATAAAAAAAATTGGTTACGGATGTAAAACAATGCGACATATAGCTTTTTAGTAGCGTTTATTAAAATGCAACAAAAATTCCTGGATTTTAGTTTCATGTCATATAACATCATTCTCTAAAATGCTATAGTTGTGCTAGCGTTTTTTGGACGCTACTAAATATATTTTTTGGTGCAGTGTAGCAGTCCAAGGTAAATGAATCGAAACATCATGTGATCTGGGGCACCCCATATGCCTAAGTTAGCATCCTCACATACCCCTGCTTCATGAGTACGCTCAAAGCCTACGAATATCAATGATCCCTTTTCACAGGTCATCCACAGTAGAGCACTCTTAGAGTTGTTCTTACAACTCCCATCTAAAGTTATCATGGTTTGGAACGATTCTTGACAAGCATCGTCAGTCATAGAATATCATCGTTTGTCTCATAACCTTCCTCTAGCAGTTCCTTCAATCCAACTTATACTCCATCTTAAAAAATAACCACCGTCGCCGAAGCCGCCACTTGTTATTATGGTCAAATTTTCTACAGACTTAATCGATCGAACCGATAAGCAAGCGACAAATAAATGACCCAAGGACTTATGAAACATATTAAGAAGGCAGGACAAAGGTAATATTAAGAAATGAGTAAAAAAGTCGAATCAAAATTTTCAACTCGACACTCATGGGTCGGTACCGAGCTGGTCGGACGCACAAACTCCCTAAGTCGGACTTGAAACAAGCAAAGGAAGACACGAAGCATAACAACTTAGAAATTTTCCAAGTCAAGCCCGAAGTAAGTGGAAAATTTCCTCGGGTGGGAATCCAAGCAATCCACTACCAATCCAAATCCATAACGACCCGTATTTTTAATATTTTAAAGTTTTAAATTTAATATAATTATTGAACAATGATGTTTAGAAATAAAAATTTAATGAATTGTTTATGTAATTTATTTAATATGAACTTGAATTAAATTTTGAAATAACAATTTCGATAAGATCTAAGGTAATTATTTGTGTTAGAAAGAAGTTCAATATAGCAAGAATTGTATATTGAATTATTTAGATGAAAATAAAATAATTATTTGATAACTAAAATTCATTTGAAATCTAATATTGGAATTTATTGAAATTCTAATATATTATCAAAATTGGATTTTTGGAATACTTAAATAAAGAAGTGCAGCATAGTGTAATCTATGTATTTAATATAAAAATATTTGTGTATTGAATAAGATTGAACATTTTATTTATAAAGTTATATTTGAAGATAATTTATATAAGTACGTCTCATTTGACTATGATTATAACTTTATAAAGAGTGTAGTAGTTGTTTTGTTATTTGAATTCATTTCATAAGTTAAACTTTATAAGTTAAATAACTTGTGTTTCAATTATAGTGATTTATTGGATAATTAAATTGCTTAAATTTAATAATGGAAATTATTTAAATAATTGAACCCTGAATTTAACATGAATGAAAATGATGTCGAAAGTTGATTTAAATTTATTTAAATAAGAATAAAGATTGTTTGCTTTTAAAATTGAATTTAAAAGTGAATAAATATAAATTTGAAATTTTATATTTCAATTAACGTGTAAAAATAGTCTTTTTCGTCACTATCTCGAATTTCGACGAAACCAGCTTCATCAAATCGAAAATAGTGAATTATTAAAGGATTTCAAGTTTCGTAGCAATCAGACTTATCATTTGGCTGTGCGAGCTTGAAATGTATAGAATTTATTTTCAGAACTTTAATTAAAATAATTTTATTTGAAAAGCTATCTTCTGAATATGATGGAATTAGCTCCTGATACCTAATCCATTGTGTTCAGAATGGGGGTATAACATATAGAACGCCAGGCGGAATGCTTTGTTTGGTATTTGGAATGTTCATGGATGAATAGCGTTGTGGAAATTTTCTATAAATAGCCCTTTCGTTCGTTAACCCTAGCCCAAAGCTTCAACCGTCGTTCTATATCTTTTAATGGCCAAAATTTATTCTCCTTCTCTCCTTGATTTCTCTCAATATGCTACACGAAATCGAATTCCTCCACAAGAAAATGTGTAGATCTCATGGAGCTCTACGTATCCAACTTTTGGATCGAGGCGAATCGATCGGAGTTTGTCAGAATCGAAGCACGAAGGTGCTGCATTATTTTGGGTTTTGCGTGATGATGGAAGTAGAGGTGGCGTGGCTGCTTGTGGTTGTGGAGGTGGCCGAGGTGCACGACATGACGTGGTCGGATGGAAATCTCGTCGAACATGGTAAAGCGTGCGTGGAAGGTTGCGTCGCATGATGGGTTCTCCATTGGTCTAGGGAGAGAGAAGCGGGATCTGAGTAGAGAGAGGGTTAGGTTTTGTTTAAATTTCAATTTAATTAAGTTAAGTAATTTAATTTATTTCAAATGCTACTTAATTCATAATTTTCTCGTACGAGGTCGGGTTCGAGTGAAACAAGTCGCGTTGCAATCGTATCGATGAAGGATACAACATGGAGTTGGATTCGTATTTATTTGAATATAAAAAAAGTTCAATTTCAAATAAAAGTGAGTGCTTCAAACCGCTCACGAATTACTAAAATATTTGATGTTAGTTAAATTGAAATCATGTAGTGAATTACTTTTATTGGTTGTTGTTTGGTAATTTAACTGACATGGAAATCGACATGTTAGAAATTTAGAACTAATAGTTAAATTGAAATTGAATTGCTAGTTAAAACCCCGATATTGATAACTAGTTAACTGTTGTGATTTATTGGCTGTTTTGGATGTTGACTGTGATGGATGACTATCGGTTGATATATTGGATGACCAGAGGTTTACTTATTTATATATATCATGCTATCACTCTGTATATTATTGACATTATATAAAACTGTAAATTGAATTATTTCGAATAAATTAAGAAATAGATTGAAATGATATATACCTACGACAGTGAGATTTGGATTGAAATGATATATATCCATCCCTGAAATTAAAAATTAAAATAACTATTCACTAGACCACATGATACAAAATTATATATGGACAACAGATCGGTAAAATGAAATTGTCTTAAAAATTCTTGGTTTTGAAATTATTTAAATGATATTGTCTTTGAAAGAAAATTTGAATTTATGGTAATTGAAATAATTTCAATTTGAGTTTGAAATGTTGAAAGTGAAATTGGTTAAAGGAATTGGTTAAAGAATTTGATTTGAAATTCGAATTTATAATCGAAATATGATTTGAATATGGAAATTGATTAGTTTTAAAAGATTTGAACTTTTTTTGGAACTTTGAACTAAATCCAAGTAAAAGTAGTTTAAGTGGATATTTCAACTTTGAACTCGAAATTGATTATTTTAAAGATTTGAACCTTAAATTGAACATTGAAGTTTAATTTGATTTAAGTGATTTATTTGGTAAATGAAAATTGGACTTGAAATATATATAAATTGAAATGGTTTAAAATAAGAATTGAATTGAAATTTAAACCAATCGAATTTAAAGTTAAAACTGAACAATTTGAAATTGAAGTTAATTCAAAGTGATATCAAAATTAAGGTTGTTTTGAATTTAAATAAAAATTGAGTCGATTTAAATTAATTTGAGATCAAGGATGATTTGAATAGGAAGATTTGAAATTTAATAAGTTTGATTTAAATGTGGACCTAAGTCTAGATTTATTAGAAATGGAAAGGAATAGTTTAAATTTGAAACTATTTTCCCTATAAACTATTTCACTATAAACTATTTTAAAATTTATTTTTTAAACTTTCAATTTATTTAAATTTTCAAACCATTTTAATTTATAATTCATTTTCCATACTCAAAATATTTTATATAAAAAAAAGTTCAATCTCCAAACCATTTTAACTATTTAAACTACTTAAAATTTTCAAACTATTTCCAAATGTTCATGTTGGGAACCGTTTATATTTAAATCGTAGATTTAGATGCGAATTGGTTAAACTGAAGTTATAACCTAAGTAGAAATTCGAAACAATTTTGAAAGTAAAATTGAGATATTGGACTGATCTCCAATTGAAATTGACATATTTTAATTAAATATGATGTTTTGAAATGAAGTTGATTTCGAAGTGAATAAAATGATTTTTGAAATGAAATTGATTTCAAACGAATAAAATGATTTTGAAACGAAATTGATTTCGATGCGAATAAAACGATTTTTTGAAGTGAAAATGACATATTGAAGTAAATATGATATTTTGAAGCGAATATGATATTTTGATATCAAGTGAATCATTTTTAAAATGTAAAAGAACCAACCGGCGTGTAAAATAATGTTTGATTGTTAAAGAGACCAGGGTCGATTATTGGCATACTCTCTATCAATGTTGAAACCACTTTAACAACTGTGTATGCGGAAGAGACTCCAGAATGAAGTGGTTGTATTTAGTGTACGTTTGCTGGATTTGACGAAAGAGAACAATGATGGATAGACGAAACTTGTGTCAATTTGAAATTACTAAACCAGGACGGCTAGATATAGGTCAAGTGGGCTAGCTACCCCTGGCAAACACCCATTCATTGATTTTCTTGTGGATTCTGTACATACTATTACCTTTGCTGTTGATTTTTCTTGGTGCACCTTGATTGGGATAACCTCCCTATGACTCGATATGGGATAGGTGGACGCGGTGGGTACTCGTGGCTACGATGTGTTACTACCGGCCTTGCGACCCAAATTGGTAATATTCTACCTTTGGCATTGCTTCACATGACTTGTCATACTTTTATCCTTATGCGAGACCACTATGAGTTTGGTTTAGTGTTGTCGTATCACGGTGCATCCTTGTCCCCCGACGTGCTACTGGGGCGTTATATGCAAACATTACGACAATGCTTAAAAATGCATCACGGGGATTAATGTAAAGCCTTAACGGTAGGAAAAATATTTATTTTACTGATTAGACATTATATATATATAGCGTATTCTACTCTATATATATATATATATATATATATATATATATATATATTGACGAATCCTTAAGAGATGGAAAATCCCGTAATTACACCACGTTATACACTAGATAAGAGATATGAAACCCCATAAACATCTCTGACGCTATTACACTCCTGTTATATGTATATTGATTTGACTCACATAAAGATATTTTAGTTTCGACTCAAGTGTATTGTTTTAATTTATGCTCGGGTCAGCCCTAAGTTTTCAATGCATTGAAGATTATTTTTTGGAGGATGAAGACGAAGATTTGGTATATTATATCACTAGTATTATTTCTCTGCATCATATGTTATGCTGCATTATTATATTGTCTCAATTGTATGTATAACTCTGATGAATGTTGTAAACTTATAATCAAATATATAGTGTAAACAGCTTCATGAACTGTTTATTTGACTAATATATTTTGTCATTCCACTTCGAGATTCAGTATTTGTTTTCTTCTTTCCTTATATTTTCTTAATTAACCCCATTTATTATCTGTGTTTCGGATTGTTTGAGTTGGACATGTGCGGATTATAGTCAACTTAAAACTTTCGAAATATGGGTCCTCACAAATTCGCTACTGACCTGATACTTGCCACTCGAAATCCTTCATCATCGAACCGTACCCTATGGATTGGTATCGATTCATGGGTCATTGATCAATCCCTTAGCATTTTTCCTTCCCAAATTAAAACTCCAAGCAAGCACACTTCTGACTCGAAGAGGGTCCCTCGATTACTTGAAGCAGCGCGCAAATGACTCTAAGCAGAACTCGCCATCGAACCGAACTCCATGGGTTGGTACCAACCCCAAGTCATCCTTCTTTTGACTCAAAGCAACATATAAATGACTTGAAGCAACTTTCTACCGACCCAACACTTCGTTAAATTTCACTTTCCACATACGACCCCAAGCAAACCACATGCGACCCGAACCAAAACCCTCTAGGACTCGTGGCAACACGTTTAAAACTTAAAGCAACTTTCCATTGATCCATCAACATTGATCCATTTTCATTTGACCATAACTCGAGCAAATGAACTGAAAACGACTTGAAACTTGGAAGTGTCTTTAAAGTGTCCTATTTGACCTACCTTATATGTATCGACCTATATTCTACGTATGAAGGGTCATATAATGAGGTCGTATGATTCTATTAATTTGGGAAATGGTTATTAGAGACATTTTCCATCTTTGGAATTTTTATTGAATGATTTTGACCTTAAAAATCTTGTATGGTATATAACTTTTGATAGGAGATGAATTGAGGTCTGAACCCACCTTTATTAGATTAGGATGATAGTTTCCCTTTCCGTAGAGTGGTTATAATAGAAAACCGAACTAACCGTTGGGGAGATATGGATGTTTGAACTTTTACTTGATTTTGGACAACTTAGTAGGTAATTAATAAGTTAATGATTAGTTTCAAATCCCGGTCCGAAATTAGCATGAGGATGGGGCTAATGTGACTTCTCTCCATTATTTCACACTTCACAAAAACAGGGAGAAAACCTCCATTAGCCACTTCTAGCTAAAAGTTGCCCTAATCCCTACTTTCATTAGCTTAAACTTATCATTAGAGGAAGATTAGCAAGATTAGCACTTGGGATTGGAGATTTTCTAATGGAAGATCACTTGAAGCTGTTGTTCATCTTGGGATTCAAGCACTTTTGGACTTGGTTTAGATTGCTTTGGATTTAGGTGAGTGAGTTTCTACTCACCAATTAGCCACTATATGATATTTAATGATGTTTTTAAATGATTTTAAAACTTTAAAATATGTTTTAAACCTTCTTTAATCACATATGTAAATTTCAAATGATTTAGAAAATATTTGTAAAATCGGTATTCTTATGGATCTCCTTTGTTCTTAAGGTTCTACCCTTAGATTAGGCTTCACTTTGGTATGTATTGATGTATGCTTGTTAGGATATATTATATGAAACGATTGCTTGAATCTTTGATGGTTGTTTAGTTCAAAACGTCGATCGAATGGCGATTTAGCTTTAGGAATGAGTTATGGATCAGTGATGATAGATCAATGGTGATCCATAAAGTCAACTTGATCCAAATAGCGTGCGATCGATATAGGCAATAAGGTAGGCCTCATAAGGCTTTGTTTCAAGTCGTTTGGATTTCATTTGCTTGAGTTATGGATGGATAGGTGATGATTTTGGGAACCATGGACTGGTGGAAGATTGCTTCGGGGCATGCTCAATTCATGGGATGGTTGGCTTCAAATCTTGAAGGAATTGCTTTGAGTCGCAAGTGGATCTAGATGGATCGCATGATGGAAGTGAGAAATTTCTAAGTAAGGGATCGATAGTGCTTGCTTCGAGTCAAATAAAGGATGGATCAGGGCTCGCTTCGAGTCACAAATGTTCACTTGGGAGCATAGGCAAATAGAGTAATGAAGGGTAAATTTGGCTAAGGCATGAACCTGTACCAATCCATAAGGCATCAATTGGCGATGGTGATGGATTGGTGAAGGGGAGTTTTACGTGGAGGAGCAAGGTTTAGTTAAGTTGAAGTGTGGGATCGGTAATGATGGATTAGTGACTATGGATTGGTGATAGGTAGAGTTAGAGCTACTCTAAGTTGTTTTGTATGTTTGCTTTGAGTCTTGGATGTGTTCACTCCAAGCTCGTGCAAAATCAAACACATAGCCAAATATGGCCAAGTGTAATTTCGGTTGCAATTTTAACGATGAAGATGCTTGATTCAATGATGATGACTCAGTGATGGAATGTGATGTCTTCGACGATGGATAGTTGTACTTTGAGACGTAGAGTAGGAGACTACAAGTCAGATTGAAGGAACTATTGGAGGAAGTTATGGGATAAACGATGATATTCTACGACTAAAGATGGCTATCAAGAATAGTTCCCAACCACGACAACTTCAAACTGGAGTTGTGAGAACAGTTCAAGGACATGCTCTGTTGCGGGTACCGTATGTAGAGGAATCGTTGATATTCATAGGTTTTGAGCATACTCATAAAGCAGGCGGATGTGAGGACGTCCACTTGGGTACACGATGGTCCTCGGATCATACGATGTTTTGATTCGTTTTATTATGGATTAAGTGCGATGGCAATCTAGTTCCTGGCCTACTAAGTAGCATGAATTCGTATACTAAGAAACCCAAACGTTGAGTGTAATGACATGACAACTCGCCATTTTGGACAATTCAAGTCGAAAATAACAATACATGTTTAACTCAAACAGTCCAAAAGATTGATTATCAATGGGGTTTGTAGTAAGAATATAAGAAGAGAAGAGAAGAAAATACAAAAGAGAACAATACACAGAATCTCATAGCGGAAATGACAAAATATAATAGTTACATAAACAGTTCATAAAGCTGTTTTACAATATAAATTTGATTTTCCTTTACAATAAAATCAATGTTATACATTTGACAAAATAATGCAGTGGAAATAAAATAGACACATTATTAGTTCATGAACCTACTAATAAAGTTTACATCAGAGTTTAAAATAAATAGCATGGTGGAAACACAAATGTTTACTAATTAAGAACAAAAGAATGTAGAGAAATAACTAAATATTCAAATCGCTCTTCAACTCCATAAAATAACAGTCTCCAAATCACTGAAATACCCAGGCTGACCCGAGTGTAATGGAAAACAGATACTTGAGTCAGAATTAAAAATTCTTATGTTGATTAATTCCAAGTCAGGTATATAGTGCAAAAAAATTTAAGAGATGTTACACGATTTTCCATCTCCTAAGGATCCATTAAATTATCCATATGTAGCGTTCGTTATATATGTAATATCTATCAGTAAGGTAAAAATTAAAATAGCGTTAAGGCATTATCCATATCCCCTTTAACACATTTTTAGGCATGTAGTCTATGTAGGTCCTGTAAGACCAATGTTGGTAGTTGTCAGCGAGTCCCCTATAGGTACAATAACAAACAAAATCATAGTGGTCTTGTTTAGGGATAATTATATGACAAGGCATGTAAGGCAATTCCCAATGTAGAATTCTTACAGTTTACCTTTCTTAGTTGGTTGTAACCCGTAACGGTCGACCGCGTTCATCAATCCCAAATCGACTGTGCACCAATCGAGTCCAAAAATCAAGATAGCAATACAAGGGATTGATGTCCGCTAAAGATTGCTAACCCCTTGGCCTGACAAGGGCTCCTAGTTTAGTCATTTCAAATTGACACAAGAGTCGGGGGCATCCATCATCGTTCTCTTACTTCATTCCAGCAAACTTTCGTCAAATCAACCTGTACATTCTAGATAACATCCGCCATTGTACATAGTTATTAAAGTGGTTTTGTATTGATAGAGAGTATGTCAATATCCGGCCCCCGTCTCTTTAATAACCAATTGTTTAATAAATAAAATATGTCGTTTTGTCCATTTTTATTTTTATAAAAAATATGTACATAATATCAAAAAGTGTTGAACATAAAAAGTATTTCATTTTACTTCAGGAATTCATACAAAAACTTTCAAATTTTTTTAGAAAGGTTTATTATTTTTCATATCCAAAATATATCATATTTTACACTAATTAAATTATAAAATTCTAAAAATTTACAAGAAAATTCCAAATGATAGTTCCGAGTTCTTAAAACAATATTTTAGAATTTCCAATAAAGTTTGGGATTTTTCCAAATTAATTTGATAATTTTCTCAAATTTTCAAACAGCTAATTTCAAAGATTTAATTATTAAAATTATAAGGTGACCAAAATAAATATAATTTTTTTCACAAAATATTCTCCAAATAATTTTTAGGTTCTATAGAAAAAAATTTAGGTCAAAATAATGTTCTTACAAAATTTCAATAATCCTATTTTTCAAAGAATAAAATATAGAAAATACTAGATAATAGAATTTGGGGTAGGTTTCTTTGCAAAATATTTTTCTTTTACTCGGATGGAGGTACAGAAAAAAATTTCAAGCTAAAATAATACGATTTTTCCAAACACCTGTTTATTCTTATTTAATTAAATAACTGATTCTGAAAAATGCACACGTAAGCTTACGACCAAATTTTAGACCGTACAATTCAAAATATTATTTATTTTAACATATTAAAGTTTAGAATTAAATATATACATGCATGAGAAATTTTCAAATAAGGACAAAACAACAAAATTTGTCAAAATCACATTTTGGACCAAAACGATAAAATTATCTATTCTAAAAATTTGCACATGTCAATATAAGATGTCTAACGGTTTTTTGTATCACCATTCAATGTTTAATTGATCCATATGACAATTACTACAACTCCAATAATTCAACAAGGTGGTAAAAGGTATAATCAATGGTAAAAAAAAATATAATCGTTATTTATCATCAATTAGTACCAACTTATAGGCCTGTACACAGACCTGGCCCAAAGGGCAGCCCACCAAGCCCATGGGCTGAGGCAACCCCCTAGAGTAGGGGCAACATAAAAGGATTTGTACTTATAAAGTAAATATCAAACTTTAATAGAAATTGATATGCATATCTATGAATAGGTTGTTTGTGCATGTTGTTACCATCATGATGACCTGGGTTCGAGACCCGAGGCCATTGCTTGGTAAAAAATTCTTCTTTTCATATGCAATGCTATATATGTCTTTTTATTTTTATTTTCATACTTCAAATTTTCATCCCCAAATATGCATGGGCTTGGGCAACCCAATGTTTGGGTCAGCTCTGTATGTACATGCAATCAAAATTAAAATCAACTTAATTTAAACATATATCACAACAACCATCAACAATCGCATATCAGGGTGTTCAACTAGCAATGATATTCAATTTTAATGTCAATTTAAATTCACGAACATCAAAACAAAATAATTTATCAAAACATAACGTCAATTCAACTTGCAATGGAATTGATAGTATTTTGTGAGTTAAAAGACACCTTCAATTAGCGCGCCAGAATCCAAAGCAAAATCAGATGAGACAAACGCGCACGACACCCGACAATGATCAACTTAGGCATCTACATGCTTTTCTCGATAGTCTCCAAACTCATCCAAACCAGTACCATATTGTTCGAAATTTTGCCATGAATGCATAGGAAAAAATCAGGCATGGATCTAAGTTTGTATGTGCGAAATATTCAATTTATAAGAAATATTAATAAAATAATAACTGGTCGGTGTTAAAAAAACAAGTCTATGAACCCACAGTCTTCTTTCCTCAAATTTAAGCTGAAGGAAGATTGTAAAATGAAAGCAGCGATAAAATGAATCTCTGGCTACGGACTTGGACGGATCAGGCTGATGGTGTCGGCATGGGATTTGCATTGGTGAGGAGGGGAGAGGGTAGACTGATGTGGTGGGAATGCTGTTCTAATGGGGCATGTGAGCAGTTGCTGGAGCAAGATTGACATAGGTGAGGGTTGATTCTGACATGGTGCGGCCTGGGCAGAGCGGCATAGCAAGGTGGTGGTGGAGGTCGAGTTACAGGTCGGTGAGGGCGGTAGGTTGGAAAGGCATGTTAAAGGAGGTGAAGAACAAGAAGAAAATGAATGGATGCTTACGCATGGCTACAGGAATTGAATTCCAAAACGAAAAATTGAGTGGACAAGCTTTTGAAGCTACAGGAACATGAAGAGTGTTGAATATGCAGGTATATGATTTTTGTTTGATGATAATAAACATATATATATATATATTCATTTAAATGTATTTGTTAATGTACTATTTAATTTTCACAGAAGTAAATAAATATTTGCTGAATAAAATAAGTAACACAGATCTTAAATTCAAACAGATATTTTATTCAAACAAATATTTGTTACAATTTTGAATAGTAACAATTTGAGCTCTCACTTTATATACAAAATTTCAATTACAATAAAAATTTGACTATATCGTAATTTTCAATTTACATTTGCACCTCACTACATATCACTCATTCACTCGTTTTTATCTTCAGCTCTATTCCAGATTGAATCCAGCATCCGAATTATCTGCAAAGAAAACACTCACGCAGTAAAATTGAAAAAGAAATACTTTTTGCAGTGTAGAATAAAATGTGATTTTTGAACAAATTATATGCCTCGATTATTGGGTTGTTCGTTATCATTTAATTTTGAATTCATCAAACACGAACAACTTGTGACATGAACAGTGTATCACTGTACATGCCACAAGGCCGTGCACACCGATATACACTTGATAAAATTACAGGGATATGTGAGCACAAGGTCAAACCCAATCAAAAGCAGGGTTCAACTCAAGTGTAATACAAATAAAGTCACAACACGAGTACACCGTCAAACCCGAGCTATAAGTTGGATTCAACACAGTCAGTATACATGAATACAAATTCTCAAGCAGCAAAGCCTTGACCAAAAATTCAATGATGTACACATGAAGCCAGCAACAACAGAGGCTAGACAGTTTGACCAGACTCAAATATAAAATGTACTAAACTCAACTGGACCAAAACATGCACAAGAGTAAAAGATGTAGTGTAGCTTGAAGCAATAACTCAATCAAGCTCCACACAAAGGTCACACTGCACCAGGAATGACAAAAATGTAAAAAAACCAAATGAAAACTACAACAAAGGCATACAAAAATCAAGTGAAGGCATGAAGGCTACATGGCAATAGACAAAGCAGTGCAGAGCAACACATAAATATGTACATGCAACTACAAGTGCAACAGGGCATTGCACAAAAAGACAGTACATACTGAAGCACACGGCAGTGGAAAATGCAATGCACAATACACACACACAAACACACACACACACACACACACACACTCACACACACACACATATATATGTATGTATGTATGTATGTATATAAATGGTGCTTGACAAATTACAAACAGCACATGAAACAGCAGCTCGAATGAACAGTACAGGCTCAACAACAAAGTGTACAAGAAAACACAACAAAACCCAAAAATGAAGACTGCAAATACAAGGCATTATCTCAAATCAATAATCACATGTAGACATGTACTTGATGCAAATCAAAACTCACCACACAGTGCAACAAAATGCAAGTGTCGACCAGACTGCACAGTCAAGTGCAAGCCCAAGTGCATGACCATGAAAAAAATGTAAGCTCAAAAGCAAGTGCAGTCTCAACATGAAGTTCAACAGTCAAAATATACAAAAATAGTGAATGTAGCAGCAAACTTAACCACCAAACAACTTCTTTAACAAGTGCTACAAACCATATTCAAGTGAAACGAAGTGACAAATATATGAAATCAACAATGCAAACAAGGATAA
Organism: Allium cepa; assembly: GCA_030765085.1. NCBI lineage: Eukaryota > Viridiplantae > Streptophyta > Magnoliopsida > Asparagales > Amaryllidaceae > Allium > Allium cepa. The sequence continues at coordinate 185,157,341 of CM060937.1, read as the reverse complement.
ACAAAGGCATGAATGAAGTCAGTGATAATATGGATGCAGTGAAGTGAATGCAACATTTCAACAAGACTATATGCAAGAAAAGCTACTTCATGGTGCAGCAGCCTCAATAATGAATATACAGTGAACAGTGAAGTAGAACGAGACCGAACAAAATGAAGTACAAGGATGCAGTAAACATGTACATGCTATCAGGCATGAATAAAGTCACTAGGGATTTCGAACAGTTTTTTTACAAAAAGTTAGGTGATAGAAATAAGTAAATATTTTCATAATATCAACTGGCCGAAGTCAACAAGCACAAAAAAAAATAACCAAGGAAAGTTTGGAAAAATCCAAATCAAAGCCAGATGATAACATGAATGAACAAGTCAAGTTTGAATGCCAGAAAATTTAAACCGTGGTGAGCAAGGAAAACATCGTCAAAGCAATTCAAAGCCGTGATATTCAAGTAGTCACAAAAATATACGAAATTGAAAAAGTCAGAAACATCACAACCATCCAAATGAACTACGGTGGTGTAGTTCGAGAATTCGCAACTCAGTGGCTAAGTTATGACAGGGTTTGAGCATAAAGTTAAGTTAGTCGATAGCGGGTGTCGTGAGTTTACGACTGTAAGCGTCTGACTACTTAATTTCTTGTAGAAACCTTAGGGGTCTTATAGAAACCTTAGGGGCGGCACGTTGGCATGTTTTATCCTAAGCTGGGTAAATCTGTGTGTTATTTTCTGCTTTTTATATTCTGCTATTATCTATGCTACTAATATTCTACTGTGATCAGTACTGCGATTATTTTATATACTTTCACATTGAATTTTTATAATTATTAGTACACCCTATTCACACCTCTATAGGGTGAACTCGATCCAACGAGTGGTATCAGAGCTAGGAACAAAAGTCAATTTTTGCACTAAAAATTTTGATTTTTCAAAAACCAATTTTTGTTTTAAAATTTTGAATTTTTTAAAATAGCTTCTTTTAATAATGCTTTTGGTGAGGGTCAGTCCATAGTTAGACCATCAAATGTTCAATAGTGAATATGCTTATTGGAAAAATAGAATGAATTTTTTTCTAAAAACCATTGATGCTTGGAATATAGTCGAGACATGATATATGACACCAACTATAGTGGTAAATAATCAGGAAATAGATAAATAGATGGATCAATGGACAGATCTAGAAAATAAATTACATAATGCTAATGCCAAAGCTATAAATTCTATTATTTGTTCATTGGATCAAATTAAATTTAATCAAGTCTCACATTTTCTAACTGTGCGGGAAATATGGCATACACTCAAAGTGACTCACGAAGGAACATCTCAAGTAAAAGAATCTCGCCTTGCCATGCTGAGTAGCGAATACGAGAATTTTGTTAGTCCTTGAGATGATGGTTTTGATGACAACAACCTTAGAATAGTATCAAGAATATCAAGAGTTTAAGAGTTCAAATAATTTTTCCACTAATTTATTAGGAATTTTGTTAAAACTCCTAGAAAAGTACTGGCATCTTAAAAACCAATTTATTCGTGGAATGGAATCCACTTCGAGCCTGTTAAAGGGATGGAACCCTAAGTAGGATGGAACCTACGAAAAATCTAGTAGAACATTGTTTTTGTATCCGCTAATTTTTATTCAAAATGATTTTTACAAAATTATATCTTGTCTTCAAAATGTTTTCAAAACCTTCCTTTTTAAAAGCATCAAAACATCTATCCTGATTTCAAAATACTTTTAGCCTCAAAATAATCTTTAATTTCAAAATCAAATTATTCATGGTTTTAACTATCTTTAATAATAATATATTTAATTTTTAAATATTTATACTTAGATTTAAATATAAAATTATAGTAAAATTTTGTATATATTATTCTATATATTCACTTATGTATTTTAACTATAGACAAGTATATTTATAAAGTTTAAAATAGTTTTAATATAAGATAGAAGTTATTTTCAAAGAAAAACAAACCACCAAAAATTCATTTGGGATGCGACATGCCCAACCTACCCATGTCGACATAGTGTCAGTTGGTTTCAAAATTTAAATTTCAAAAGAAGTGTCTATTCGTCATATCTCTTCACGAATGGACAGGTTGTTGTTCTTCTATAAATAGGGGATATTTTCAACGAATTTGAAGATAGATTTTCTGGTTTTTCACTCCTCTTCTTCTTCCACATTTCTTATACATATTCCTACCATTACTCTGCCGAAATCAACATTGAATCTAACTAGATTATCTCTGGTTTGATTCTCTTTCACCATCTCAACAAGATTCTTAGTGCTATTCAGAGTTATAGCCTTTTTGTAATCAATTAAATGAGAAAAGGTGTGATTGTGTCCTTGCAAATCAATCAAGCGAGATAAGGTGTGATTGTAGCCTTGGAAATTAATTGGGTAAACTTGTTGCCTGGGAAATCAAGTATCTCTACCCAAAGGATTGTGAATCTAGAGGATGTACCTCGTTGCCTTGAAATCGAGAGTATAATTGTAAAGATTGTTTTTGAAAGAAAATCCATACTTGTGTACGGGACTGGATGTAGGGTAACTCTGAACCAGTATAAAATCTGATGTGTTCTTTCCTTTACTGCTTTTACTTTATGTTTGCATCTGTGTTCCATTCTGTGATCATATTTGTGTCTGATTATTGCATACATTTGTGTTCAAATTAATAAAAACTCAGAAAGATTTAATAATTCTCTAAAACACTATTCACCCCCCTCTAGTGTTTATCCTAGCCTTAAGATCTGTAATCCACATTTCTCACATTTGCTATCAGATCAAGGTTTTCAAAGTTTCATAATCTGATTTTTGAAAAAGTTTTTTTTAAAATGGATATGTTTGTTAATACTAGTTTAGAAATACTCAAATCATCATTGTCTCTTGAGTCTGCATATAATCAATATTTAAATTCAAGTTGTCTACCAAAATTGTTTGATGTGCAGGAAACACGCTTTGTGGAAGTTGAGGAATCAATCAGATCAAAAAGAACAAATGGATACTCAGTAGTGGATGTTCTAGACACATGACTGGCAATCTAGATATGTTGAATGATATAATATACAAAGATGGAGGACTGGTTAACTTTAGAGACAATTCAGAAGGATATGTGATTGGCATCGGCAAAGTCGGTAACTCTAAAACTCCTATTATTACTAATGTTTTGCTAGTTAAGAATCTGGAACATTATCTGCTAAGTTTAAGTCAACTCTGCGATAAAGGATATAAAATTAAATTTGTAAAAGATAAGTGTCACATTGAAGATAATAATTCAACCATAATATTTGAGGGAATTAGGAAAAACAATATTTATATTCTTAGTATGAAAGTTTCAAATGATAACCTGTGTCTTTTGGCAAATACAAGTGACCCTTGGATTTGGCATAAGAGATTTGGACATTTGAATTTCAAACTCTTATCTAGACTGTCAAAACACGATCTAGTAAGAGGTCTCCCTAAATGAATTTTAAAGTAAATAGTCTATGTGATGCATGTCAATTAGGAAAACTTAGAAAAAGTTCTTTTAAATTAAAAGATGTGATTTCAACATCAAAACCTCTTTAGTTACTTCACCTTGATTTATTTGGTCCATCTCAAATTCTGTCAATAAATCGTAGTAAATATGCTTTTGTAATTGTAGACGATTATTCTAGATTTACATGAACAATATTTTTAAAACATAAAAGTGATACTTTTGAATGTTTTAAGAACATTACAAAAAGGATTCAAAATCAACTTTCTCTAAAAATTATAACCATTCGTAGTGATCACGGTGGTGAATTTGAAAATGAGAAGTTTGAGGAATTCTGCAATAAAAAGGGAATAACTCACAATTTTTCATTTCCAAGAACTCCACAACAAAACGGAGTAGTAGAACTTAAAAATAGGACGATTCAAGAGTGTGCGAGAACCATTCTTTCAGATAGTACATTACCAAAGTATTTTTGGGCAGCACAGTTGCTGCTGCATGTTATATTTTAAATAGAATTTTAACTAGACCTTTAATTGATAAGACATCTTATGAACTTCTTCATAGAAAGAAATCTAAAGTATCTTATTTTAGAATTTTTGGAAGTAAATGTTTTATTTTAAATACTAAAGATAACTTAGATAAGTTTGATCCTAAATCCGACAAAGGTATCTTTATCGAATATTCTAATAAAAGTAAAGTGTACAGAGTATTTAATTTAAGAACTAACACCATCGAAGAAACAATGCATGTTTCTTTCGATGAAAATCTCAAAAATTTTGAAGATACAAATGATGAAGAGGATTTAATCACTCTAAATCAAGAGTCAACTGAAACTTATAATGAAATTAATCATCCTAATAAAAGGACTAAACTTTTAAAAGATCACCCTATTGAAAATATACTAGGAGATATGCAATCTGTTGTTAAAACTAGAAATCAACAAAGTCAGATGAGTAATGTAGCTTTTATATCATCTATTGAACCCAAGAATCCAAAAGAAGCATCAACTGATGATTCATGGATTTTGGCTATGCAAGAAGAATTAAATCAACTCACTAGAAATGATGTTTGGGAACTTGTTCCTAGACCTGAGAATAAAACTATAATTGGAACTAAATGGGTTTATAAAAATAAAATGAATGAAAATAAAGCCCGATTAGTCACTCAAGGTTTTTGTCAAGAAGAAGGAATAGATTTTGATGAAACATTTGCTCCCATAGCAAGATTAGAAGCCATTAGTATTCTACTTGCTTTCGCAAATCATAATAATTTCAAACTATTTCAAATGGATGTTAAAAGTACCTTTTTAAATGGATTTGTAAAAGAGGAAGTATGTGTTGAACAACCACCACTTTTTGAAAATGAAAAATTACCAAATCATGTTTACAAACTTAAAAAAGCTTTATATGGTTTAAACAAGTTCCTGGAGCCTGGTGTGATAGACTAAGATCTTACTTATTACAATCAAATTTTGAAATTGGTAAAGTAGATAATACTTTTTTTATTAAAAGAACTAGTACAAGTTTACATAGATGATATCATTTTTGGATCAACTAATTTTGAAATGAATAAAGAATTTTCTGAAATAATGACAAAAGAGTTTGAGATGAGTCATATGGGTGAATTAAACTTCCTTTTAGGATTACAAATAAAACAATTAGATAATGGTATCTTTATTAGTCAAGAAAAATATGCTAAAGACCTAATTAATAAATTTGGTTTGACTACTGCGAGTGGAAAATCCACTCCCATGGCAACCAATGAGTATATTAGTAAAGAAGATCTCTCGAAAGATGTAGATCAAAAATTATATAGGGGAATGATTGGATCGCTACTCTATATTACTGCTAGTAGACTTGATATCATGCATAGTGTTTGTCTCTGTGCTAGATTTCAATCCCAACCTAAAGAGACCCACTTAAAAGCCGTAAAACGTATCATCAGATATGTTAAACACACTTTTGATTATGGCTTATTTTACTCTAAAATGATTCTTTTGACTTAATATCTTACTATGATGCTGATTATGCTGGTTGTAAATCAGACCGAAAAAATACAAGTGGAACTTGTCACTTTTTGGGGCATTCCCTGTTTTTCTAGTTTAGTAAAAAGCAAAACATAGTTTCTTTATCAACAACTGAAGCAGAATATATTTCTGCTACTTTGGCTTGTTCTCAAGTAATATATATGCAACAAACTTTAAAAGATTATGGTTTAAATTTCTCAAAATCACCAATTTATTGTGATAATACTAGTGCGATAAATTTATCCAAAAATACTACTCAACATGCTCTAACTAAACATATTGATATAAGACATCATTTTCTCAGAGATAATATAAATATGGAAGTAATTACCCTAGATTATATTAATTCCAAGAATCAAATTGCTGATATATTAACAAAATCATTAAATGAATATATATTTACTAAATTAAGAAGAGAATTAGGTATTTGTTCAATAACTAAAATATAAAATATAAATAACAAAATATAATTAAAAATTAAATCAAAACAAATCAATTAATAAAAATTTAAAGCACCACGTCAACATCCCCCATATACATATGTCGACATATAACGTTTTTTAATTTTAAAATTTTTCCCGCCAAAATTCAAAATAATTGGTTATATATTCTTCTCATTTTCGAAATTTTATTCACTCTTCCTGTTATTTCTCTATTCTATCTTCTGAAATCAAATAATCAATGGCTTCCTCTTCCAAATCAAACAAAAATTCTACCTTTTCATTTCTTTCTCCCACTTCCGGTCCATTTCAACGTATTACTCTCGCTCGTGTGACAAAAATGGAGGACTCTATGAAGGATAAACTTCAGTTAATGACTGAAATCCAAGTGATGCAACTTCGAATGGCCAAGGAACAAGAGAGGCAAGGAAAAATCCTTAGGAATTTGCAAAATTTTCTAATGGACAATCATGCTAACCCAATCTTGATTGACGAAGACTCTTCAGGAGATCAAATACAAGAGGCCAGCGAAGAAGAAGAAGAAGAAGAAGAGGAAGTCCCCATGGAAGAAGTGCACGCGGAAGATGACGACAAAGTCATTTGCGTTGGTGAAGTATGCTTTGACGAAGATGGAAATCTTATCGAACAACGTGGAAATTTATGTTTCCACTATCCAAACTGTTTGATTCATAGATCTCCCATTTTCAAAGACACTCGTTAGTTTATTTTCTCTTTTCCTTTTAGTGTATGTTTTTTCATACGTTTCCCACGAAAATGTAAATACAACAATATAATTAATGAATAATTTGTGTTCTTATATGTGTTATTATATGGATACTTAGTTAAGACAGTTAGTAGTTTAGGACTAAGTTTTAGTTTTAGATCTAAGTGTTGATTATTTATGATAACACTATCATTATAATCACATGTCATAGAGTATTAGATTTAAGGGGTGTGATATAGTTTTTGTTGATATATTTGGAGTTAGTTTTTGTTGATGATAAAGGGGGGGAAATATAAAATAGGATAGTTAGGCATAGATTAAGGGGGAGTTATTAGGATAAAGTAATATTATATAAAAAGGTTGTCATCATCAAAAGGGGGAGATTGTTAGTCCTTGAGATGATGATTTTGATGACAACAACCTTAGAATAGATTATAAAATATAAATACTAATAGTATAAGTTTAGATATATATATATATATATATATATATATATAGGATTTAACCATGCAGGTACTAAGAATGAAGACTGTACAGTATAGAGATTCACAATATCAAGATTGAAGACTCATGAGTATCAAGAATATCAAGAGTTCAAGTAATTTTTCTTTTAATTTATTAGGAATTTTGTAAAACTCCTAGAAAAGCACTGGCATCTTAAAATCTAATTTATTCGTGGAATAGAATCCATTTCGAGCCTGTTAAAGGGGTGGAATCCTAAGTAGGATGGAACCTACGAAAAATCTAGTGGAACATTGTTTTGTATCCGCTAATTTTATTCAAAATAATTTTTACAAAATTATATCTTGTTTTCAAAACCTTCCTTTTTAAAAGCATCAAAAACATCTATCCTGATTTTAAAATACTTTTAACCTCAAGATAATTTTTAATATCAAAATCAAATTATCTATGGTTTTAACTATCTTTAATAATAATATATTTAATTTTTAAATATTTATACTTAGATTTAAATATAAAATTATAGTAAAAATTTGTATATATTATTCTATATATTTACTTATGTATTTTAACTATAGACAAGTATATTTATAAAGTTTAAAATAGTTTTAATATAAGATAGAAGTTATTTTCAAAGAAAAAAAAACCACCAAAAAATCCCTTGGGATGTTGACATGCCCAACCTACCAATGTCGACATAGTGTCAGTTGGTTTCAAAATTTAAATTTCAAAAGAAGTGTCTATACATCATATCTCTTCACGAATGGACATGACTGTTGTTCTTCTATAAATATGGGATGTTTTCAACAAATTTTAAGATAGGTTTTTTGGTTTTTCACTCCTCTTCTTCTTCCACATTTCTTATACATATTCCTACCATTACTCTGCCGATTGAATCTTACTAGACTATCTCTGGTTTGATTCTCTATCAATATTTCAACAAGATTCTCAGTGCTATTCATAATTATAGGCTTTTGTAATCAATTAAACGAGAAAAGGTGTGATTGTGGCCTTGGAAATCAATCAAGCGAGATAAGGTGTGATTGTAGCCTTGAAAATCAATTGGGTGAACTTGTTTCCCGGAAAATCAAGTATCTCTACCCAGAGGATTGTGAATCTGGAGGCTGTACCTCGTTGCCTTGAAATCGAGGGTGTAATTGTAAAGATTGTTTTTGAAAGGAAATCCGTACTTGTGTGCGGGACTGGATGTAGGATAACTTCGAACCAGTATAAAATCGGTGTGTTCTTTCCTTTACTGCTTTTACTTTATATTTGCATCTGTGTTTAGTTCTGTGATCATATCTATGTCTAATATTGCATACGTTTGTGTTCAAATTAATAAAAACTCAAAAAGATTTAATAGTTCTCTAAAACACTATTCACCCTCCTCTACGGTTTATCCTAGTCTTAAGATCCGTAATCCGCATTTTTCACAAATTTCATAATGTCCAAGGAAGAAAATATCAAAGAGATGTATGGACGACTTTCCAATATCGTATACAAATCAAAAGCTCTTGGAAAATCATACACAGAGTTGGAAATAGTCTGAAAAATCCTCAAAGTCCTTCCATGAAGATTTATAGCGAATGATAGAGCCATTCAAGAATCAAAGGATTTGAAACAACTCAAAGTTGAAGAGCTCATTGGAAATCTCACCACTTATGAGCTACAAATGAAATTCAAGGAAGAGTGTGGAGGAGGTGATACTCAAAAGAAATCGATAGCTCTTAAAGAACAATGGAAAGTGATGATGATGGAGCAGCTGAGCTGGCGCAATTAATGAAAGGATTCAAAAAGTGGAACCGCAAATACGAAAATCCAGCTCTAAATCAAAAACTGAAAAGCAGAATAGTCAAAGCACTAGACAACGCAGACGAGCAGGAGATCATCTGCCACAAGTGCAATAAACTTGGTCACATCAAGCCGAATTGTCCTCAAAATCGACTCGGCCAAGAAAAGAAATCGAAAAGAAGAAGTTTTCAACCACGTGGAAGAAAAATGATGATGATAAAAGCACTAGCAGTGAGAGTGAAAATGCAGATCTGTGCCTTCGAGGTGATATAACCGATAGCGATGATGACGAGCCAAGCGAGGTATACTTACTCAATCAGAATTACTTATATATTTCCACGAAGTAAAAGGCTATTTCGAAAGACTTAGGGAGAAATACGCTAAAATTGAATCATAAAGAGATAGTTTGATAGATTTAAATAAAAAGCTTGATCAATTGGTTAAAAACTATCAAAGCAAGAGCCCTAAGTGTGATAAGTGTCCAACATTTGAAGAAGAAATCAAAAAATTAGAAACTAAAATTAAATCCCGTGAAAATAAAATTCTGATTTTGAAAGAAAGTAAAAATACGAGGAGAGAAAATTTTACTAAAAGGTGCACACAATTATTAAATGAAAACGAATCTCTCAAAACATAAGACCAAAACTGTCTGCAACTACAGGAAAATTTTCAAAAAGTGAAAGATCGCTAAATATGCTATTAGGAAAACAAACTGTTAATACAAATAGACAAGGACTTGGATATAATCAAACTGAACTTGTTAGAAATGAAATTAATCAAGTCAAATCAAAGTGCATGATATGTGGAAAAACTGGACACAATCACAATATTTTTTGGTATAGACCCAAATACGAGAAAACTATACCAATTTGGGTTCCAAAAGTCACAAATTTAAAATCCCTTAAAGTCAAACAAATCTGGATGCCGAAAGGAGCATATATAAATAGTTTTGGGTCTCCACAAACTTATTTTTCAAAATCTATTGCCACTAACAACCATGGACCTATAAAGACAAGTAGGTCACAAAAATCATTTCTCGTGTAGGTGTGGAGGCAGGCTAAGGAACAACAGCAGTGTTATCTGGATTCTGGCTGTTCCAGACACATAACGGGCGACAAATTAAAGTTCCTTAGCCTAGTGCAAAGGTGACAGAATCACAATGGACGAGAACGAAAAATTATTGTGAAGTTAAAAGAGGTAAGGTATATTTATTTTGAACGATATATTTAATGTGAAAATCTGCACCGTAATCTAATTAGCCAGTTATATGATTATAAAATAAATGTTCATTTTGATTCTAACTCTTTTGATATGTTCCTATTTGACTTGTTCTTATTTTTTTTGATTTCTGCAAAAATGTTAACCAATCATTGTTTCATTCTTAAACTAGCTCATATAGGTTTGTTTGGATTAATGAAAGTGTTTTATTAATTGATGATTACTCATGATACCCATAAATATATTTGTTTATCTTACAGCTTCTAGATCTGACACTATGTTCACTTCTTGTTTGTATGCACATTTTCAATTAAATCCTTAATGAATCACATTTTCAAAAGGCTGTAAAATGATTAGTTGCACACATCACGGTCTGGTCTATGACATCAATCTAATCTTGAGTCTAAGAGATTCAGATGTAGAATACATTGGTAATATAGTTGATAGAAAAATTACTAGTGGAACATGATTTATATTAAGACATTTAGTAATTGCATCGTTTTCAAAGAAACAAATCTGCATATTTTTTTCATTTCAAATAGTTTTCAATTAGCATACATTTTTCTTTTATAAAACCCCTTCCAGAAAATCATTTTTGTTGATCTTGTTTTAGATTAGACATTTTGGAAAATCTTATTTGATAATTATTTTTGGATTTGATCTTAAATGACTACATTAACTAATCTGTCTCCCCACTGATTATCGAAAAGATAAATAGTGATTGAAAAATTGATAAGTGTTGATATTAATCATATATTATAAATTAAGACAGCATAATTAGTAAATTTCTTTAGAAGTTTACATAAGAGTTATAAAAACTTTTTGTTGGTTAAAATTCCATGACCATCTTTATTTCGATCATATTTCTAACGACCATCACTCATCAAAATCTAATATAATATGTTAATATGTGGTATTTCAAATGGAAAATCATTCATTTTTTATTTTATTATATTTATAGCAATAAAAACATCCAACGTATTCGCTCTCATTTAAAATTCCTCACGGTTATGCATGGGTGAATTACTTGGAATTTTTGATTATGTGCTTCCATGCTCATTTAAAAGTCCTCACGGTTATGCATGTACGGAACACATATCAAAATTGATTAATTAAATAGACAAGTTGATTCTAATCTCATTTAAAAGTCCTCATGGTTATGCGTGGTTAGAAGATACTTGAATTCATTTTTTTAATTTGAAATACTACAAATCTCATTTAAATGTCCGAACGGTTATGCATGGTTAGTAGATATTCAAATTCCTGATATAAATATACCACAAATAGACACAGCAATATGGTTTTGCATCATCCCTATTATTCTAAAGTGGAATATGCGCCTAACGGGGTATTTATGATTTTTATTTGATTTTTATTGAAATTTAATATTTATACTCGATTGAGTATTGATATTTATTAATATCTATCACTTTATCTCTATTTTTCTAACACTATTACTCTTTTGCTGATAAAAAAAGGGGGAGAGAAAAGTTAAGATTTTTACAAATAAATAACAAATATTTTATTTTCTATTTTCTATTTTCATCTAGGTTCATTTGCATATTTTTATTCTCATGCATATATGAAGGGGGAGCTTTGGGTAGAGAGGGAGCATTCAAATAGGGGGAGCAAATTGAATGATCAAATACATTTAATAAAGTCAAAATCTTAAATATATGTTTGTTATCATCAAAAGGAGGAGATTGTTGAATATGCAAGTATATGATTTTTTTTTTGATGATAATAAACATATATATATTCATTTAAATGTATTCGCTACTGTACTATTTTATTTTCGCAGAATTAAATAAATATTTACTGAATAAAATAAGTAACATAGAACTTAAATTCAAATAGAAATTTTATTCATACAAATATTTATTACAATTTTGAATTGTACAAATTTGAGCTCTCACTATATATACACAATTTCAATTAAAATAAAAATTTGACAACATCACAATTTTCAATTTACATTCGCACCTCACTACATATCACTCATTCACTCGTTTTTATCTTCAACTCTATTCCAGATTGAATCCAGCATCTGAATTTCTACAAAGAAAACATTGATACAGTAAAATTGAAAAAAAAATTGCAGTGTAAAATAAAATGTGATTTTTGAAAAAAAATTATATGCCTCGCTTATTTGGGTTGTTCAACATCTTTTAATTTTGAATTCATCAAACATGAACAACTTGTGACATGCATAGTGTATCACTGTACATTCCACAAGGCCGTGCACACCGATATACACTTGATAAAATTACAGGGTCGGGTGAGCACAAGCTCAAACCCAATCAAAAGCAGGGTTCAACTCAAGTGCAATACAAATAAAGTCAGAACATGAGCACAAGGTCAAACCCGAGCTATAAGCTGGATTCAACACAGTGATTATACATGAGTACAAGTTCTAAAGCAGCAAAGCCTCGACCAAAAATTTAGTGATGTACACATGAAACCGGCAACAACAGATGCTAGACAGTTTAATCAGACTCAAATATAGAATGTACAAAACTCAAGTGGACCAAAACATGCACAAAAGTGAAAGCTGTAGTGTAGCTCGAAGCAACAACTCAATCAAGCTCCACACAAAGGTCGCACTGCACAAGGAATGACAAAAATGTAAAAACCAAATGAAAACTACAATAGAGGCATACAACAATCAAGTGAAGGCATGAAGACTACATGGCAGTAGATAGAGTAGTGTAGAGCAACGCAGAAATATGTACATGTAACTACAACTGCACAGGGCAGTACACATACATATTGAAGCACATGGCAGTGGAAAATGCAATGCACAACACATACACACACACACACAGATATATATATATGTATATAGATGGTGCTTGACAAACTACAAACAGCACATGAAACAACAGCTCGAATGAACAGTACGGGCTCAACAAAAAATTGTACAAGAAAACACAACAAAACCCACAAATGAAGACTGCAAATACAAGGCAGTATCTCAAATCAATAATCACATGCAGACATGTACTTGATGAAAACCAAAACTCACCACATAGTGCAACAAAATGCAAGTGTCGACCAGACTGCACAGTCAAGTGCAAGCCCAAGTGCATGACCATGAAAATGACGTAAGCTCAAAAGCAAGTGCAGTCTCAACATGAAGTTCAACAGTCAAAATGTACAAAAATAGTGAATGCAGCAACAAATTTAACCACCAAACAACTTCTTTAACAAGTGCTACAAACCAGATTCAAGTGAAACGGAGTGACAAACATATGAAATCAACAATGCAAACCAGGATAAACAAAGGCATGAATGAAGGCAGTGACAATATGGATGCAGTGAAGTGAATGCAACATCAACAAGACTATATGTAAGCAAAGCTACTACATGGTGCAACAGCCTCAACAATGAATATAACGTGAACAGTGAAGTAAAACGAGACCGGACAACATAAAGTACAAGGATGCAGTAAACATGTACATGCTATCAAGCATGAACACAAGTCATAAGGGATTTCAAACTATTTTTAAAAAAAAGTCAGGTGATAGAAATAAGTAAATACTTTCATAGTATCAACTGTCGAGGTCAACAAGCACAAAGAAAAATAACCAAGGCAAGTTTGAACAAATCCAAATCAAAGCCAGATGATAACATGAATGAACAAGTCAAGTTTGAATGTCAGAAAATCGAAACCGTGGTGAGCAAGGAAAACATCATCAAAGCAGTTCAAAGCCATGATAATCAAGTAATCGCAAAAATATACGAATTTGAACAAGTCAGAAACATCACAACCATCCAAACAAAAATCAGTGGCCAAGGATGAATTTAATAATATATATATATATATGTGTGTGTGTGTGTGTGTGTATGTATGTATGTATATACGAACGAAATTATGGGGGATCGAACCCTATTTAACCCAATAATCAACGGCCTAAATTAGCATTCGAGTTCAAGAAAAATCATAGTCACGTTTCAATTTAAGTTCAAAATCAACTACTCGAATCAACATCGAGCACAATCGAAATCAAAAAGGAATTTCATGTACCTATTTTCAACCAAGTAAAGGAGCTCAACAATTTGAAGCAACCGAGAAATCAATCAAAGAAAGAAAACGAAGCATCACTTAATCTACAACTGAAAGCGGCGGCTTCAAAGAATTTCCAAAGCCCTAATTTTTCACAGAGGAACGAAAGAGCTAAAGGAAGTAAGAATATAAGGCCGAAATAAATTGAAAAAATAAGAAGGGGGACAGTTTATTTATTTGGGCCGACCTTGTTTTTTTTGGATTTTAATTATATAAAGCTTTAGTTAATTAGGGTTTTTGATATTTAATTTTTTCTTAAATTTGTATTTTTTTTCTTTTAAACTTTTGTAAATTCTAGTCGTGTGACTAGGGGATGAACTACGGTGGTGTAGTTCTAGAATTCGCAACTCAGTGGCTAAGTTGTGGCAGGATTTTGAGCGTAGAGTTAGGTTAGTCGATATCGGGTGTCGCGAGTTTATGTGTTTATGCATCTGACTACTTAATTTCTAGTAGAAACCTTGGCTGCAGCACGCAGGCAGGTTTTTGCCGAAGCTGGGTAAATCTGTGTATTCTATTTTCTGCTTTTTATATTCTGCTATTATCGGTGCTGCTAGTATTCTGCTGTGATCAGTACTGCGATTATTTTATATACTTCCACATTAAATTTTTATAATTATTAGCATCGCCCTATTCTCCCCCCTCTAAGGTGAAATCGATCCTACGAAGAGTTGGCAGCAAATGAAATATGAGGTTAAAACAGTGGCAGTTTATTTAATTAAAGAAATGAATGGACCACTTAGCAAAACATTTAGGATCCAATTAAACAACGAAGCTTCACTCAATTAAGTTTATTAACACCCAATCTATTCAAATTTACACCCATTAAAATTTAATTAACACATAATAAATAAATAAATTTGAACACACCAATTAATGTAACAGAGACCGCCGCTACACACAATAAAAGAAGAACCGAGACTTCAAATTCAAATTTAAAAATGGTTTTTATTCAGCACGCAATTAGGAAATCAAATAATTTATTTATTTTATATTTTAAAATTAGTGTTAAAACCACATCCATACCACCTCCGGCTGCTGTAAAACGTTGTTTCAAAATTCAAACTTTTTTTCTTTTTATAAAATTATACTTACCTTCAACATGAAACATCCATTTCATTTTCTTAACATTCTTTTATTTCATTAAAACTTTCTTTCCATTCTAAGAAAAAACGTATATTTCTTTTATTACACCCATCGATCACATTTAACAACTTCTTTCCTTTTAATTGAAAGATTCCAATCACATTAATTTCAGTTGATTTCAAAGTTAAATTTTGAACAGACCCTAATTGATAGGAAGAGAATTAAAACAGTTGTATTCTTTTTAATAATTCGGACATATTTATAAAATTATGGCATATAACAAAAGTTATACATTTCTTACTAAATAAATGTTTTTCTTACTTCTGAAATCAAACTTATCTTAATACATTTTAAATCAATAAGCCTAAGTTTTATCCTTTAATAAAACATTCATTATATTCCTTATTAAAATTACATTTACTATCCACTCTCTATTGTTAATTACATATAGACCAATATTATACAAGTATATTCTTATATATGATACCATTTTATCCTATTGCAATTTGTGTCATTTAAGATTCAATTTAAGATCATAACTAACATCTAAATAAACTTTACATCAATAAAATCATAAAATTTTCATTTCTACCAATTTTATTCAAAAAAATAATTTTATTTAATATTTTTAATTGGTTAAAAAATACGGATTTTGCATTGAGTAGTCCTTGACTACACGATGGGGTCATATGAGTATCATATATCCAATGCATTGAGCGAGTGAATGTGAGGATAGATGATGGATACTATGTTTGTGTGATTTTTTTTCACTCTAGGTATGTCACACGATGTAGATATTATCAACGTAGATATTTAGACACCCCTTAGTACCTTAATGTATAGTACACCCGTGATAACTGTAATGTGGGGTAGCGTATATCTTGTGTATATGCTAACTCTGTGGATGCAGAGATATATCAGGTATGATTCTTCATACCATTTGTCCTATTATAGTGGTTTGTTAGTATTTAGAGATTTTCTAACGCTTACACCAAACTATTGGCCGACTCGAGATTTTATGCTTTACTTTCAATTATTCTGGGTACTTTTAAATAAGTAGATTAGGGATACCATTTCTGGTGATCATTGGAGCTGGACGAAGGATGAGTTGGAGATCTCACTCTCGAATTGCTACATTTACTTATTTTTCATTCCACTTCACAACATTATGGAGCTTGCATCTACCTTTATTATGTAGAGATAGTTTATTTATAAGTTATTGTTTGATGAATAACTCTACCACTTATGTTGTTTACGGTATGGATCTATGCACTTTGATTTCTATGATTCATTCACTTATTCTTTCTCGCTTGTTTGATAACTTAGATGTTTATTATTATATTTTATTCGATGCATTATGAGATACATAACATATTTTGTGTTCAATTTACTTTACAACCTTAACTACCGTCCTACCTCGGCCGAGCACCGTTGTGGTGCACTATATAGGTAAATTGCATACCGATGGTGTATGGAGGTCATCACACTTGGTATCAGAGCTTAGGTTGCATAGTTTAACTCAAGGGATACCGTGATCCAGTAGAGATAAAGTTGGAGTTCTCTCCATAGATTGGATCGAAAGCGCACGCCTGTGTGTGTGTGTGTGTGTATAGCATGTACTTGTTATATATTGTGATTTTTAAAACTATATAGTAGTATATAGTTTACAAGTCGCACTACACACATGAGTAGTACTTAAGTAGAATTCCTTCTAGAGATACTAATCATTCTATTATAGATTGAAGGATGAGTCGTCTAATAAGAAATGCTATGAGGAACTCCATCTCTCAAGTCAGAGAAAGAGCTGCCTCGGGAGGTGCTAATCCTAACTAGACGATGTTCAATATCATGATGTAGAATATGCTGTAGAATGCTCAAGAAGCCTCTTCGACTATTGCTATTGATGGTGGTGCTCCGATGTAGGCGCCTAGAGCTGATTTTGCTAAGTTGAACAAAGACTTTACTAGTCTAGTTAGAAAACCGTTCTAAGGAATGGAGTCGACAATGGAAGTGTAGGATTAGCTTGATACATGAAAAAGGATCTTCTATGATTTGGATTTAGATGACGAAATGAGGTAGAAGTTGACCTTTAGATAACTCTAAAAATGGGCTATGAACTGGCGGTGTTCCGTTATATATATATATATATATATATATATATATATATATATATATATATATATATATATATATATATATATATATATATATATATATATATAGACACACACACACACACACATACATACATACATATATATATATGTATGTATGTATGTAAGTTTGTATGTATATATATAAGGGCTGGCTATATGGATACGGAATTAAACATAAAATGGTGACACAAAAGATCCGGACCATTGAATTTTTTTATCTTTACGGGGAAGGTGGAATTCAGGGGACAATCCAATGGTGGATATTCTTTGTGTCACCGATTATGTCTATATTTTGTGTCTAAATAGACTTTCCATGTACTTATTATATATTGTGATTTTCAAAACTATATAGTAGTATATAATTTATAAGTCGCAATACACACATAAGTACTATAGAATTCCTTTTAGAGAGACTAATTGTTCTTATTATAGACTGAAGGATGAGTCGTCTAATAAGAAATGCAATGAGGAACTCCATCTCTCGAGTTAGAGAAGGAGCTTGCTCAGGTGCTGCTAATCCCGACTAGATGATGTTCAATAACATGATGTAGAATATGTTGCAGAATGCTTAAGTAGCCGCTTTAACTATTACTATTGACGGTGGTGCTCCAATGTAGGCGCCCAGAGCTGATTTTGCAAAGTCGAATAAAGACTTTACTAGTCTAGTTAGAAAATTGTTCTAAGGAATGGAGTCGGCAATGGAAGTGTAGGATTGGCTTGATACATGCAAAAGGATCTTCATGATTTGGAGTTAGATGATGATATGAGGTAGACGTTGGCCTCTAGATAACTCCAAGAATGGGCTACGAACTGGTGGTGTGCCCTTATAGATGGAGTTCCCGAGGATCATTTTACTTGGGATCGGTTCATAGTTCATTTCAAAGAGAAATTTATCCTGACTCCTTAAGAAATCAGTGTTGCCAAGGAAGTTCATCGATTTAAAGTAAGGTGATATGTCTGTGTCAGAGTATGTGGCCAAATTCGATGTGCAATCGAAGTATGGTCTATATTTCATTGATACTCAACTCAGAATGAATGAAGAGTTTATCATTGATTGAACGATCATTTAGGAAAGCAATTAATTGGTCACATTGACGAGAGCTTTAAGAAATCGATCAAGAAGGCTTTGCGATACAGGTGCATGTACCGAGTGCAGAAGGATTATCCCGAACCAGCTAAAGGGAGGCAAACAGTAAAGGAATAAGCATTGAATGTTGTTCCAAAGAGAGGAGAAATGGAATTACCATCTAAGGTATGTTTTACATTTATGATGTTCTTATACGAGTTTTATTTATTATTAGGGTATTACATTCCTTCATATTTAGTGACCTAGTAAATAGATTGAGATTGGAACCCGAAATTGTTGACCGACCTCTGATTGTGATGAACCTTGTTGGAGGCTCCACTAGCCTATCTATGGCTTGTCATGATTTGGTCTTATCGAGTAATGAATTTTCTTTTAATTGTGATTGCTTTATTTTGAGTTTCATTGGGTTTGGTATTATTTTGGATATGGACTGGCTACATATATACAGAGTTATGGTGGATTGTAAGAAATCATTGGGATGATAGATGGACAACGGTATTGTTAAGCGGCCTACCAGATGCTAAGGTGATTGTTAGCTTTTTGTACTCATCTGATATTCCACACGATGAGTTCCTCAGTGTTTATTTCCAGGGAGTATCTAGAAAGTATTTAAGGAGTTTATAACAACCCACACTCCAATGAGTCTGAATTTTTGCTAAATTGAAAACCCAAGCCTACCAAAGTGTAGATCGTTGATTTGGTATCCTACAAATAAATAAATGCATATCAGAGCGCCATCGATATAAACTCACAGTGGAATAGTGAAGTACAACAAAACATACAATTTCTTACCAATGTTGACACTTTTAAGATTAAGTGTTCTTGTCATTACCAAGCATGCATAACAAACATATCTTTCCACTATTTCCGTCTTGTACTAGTACCTGTTCTTTTAAAGCTATCCTATGGGTTTAATGAGGAGGCAGTTAGAACAACATTCTGGTGATTGGTAAATTATACATTCTACACATAACACTAGTTTATGTCAATTGTCTTCCATCACATGTTATGTCATTTTATTTTACTTTGTCGCCTCGACTTCACGTATGCATACGATAACCTCATCTACGAAGTAGACCTTATATATAAGTAACATAGTCTCCCATTGGACCAAGATATTATCCCCGCTAGTATCTACAACCAGGCACCTTGCTAGGATCCATCGCCAAATGCAGTATCACATCCTTGTTGTCATGTAAGGAACACCCGTAGTGCCTAATAATGGCATCATTATAATTTAGCTATCTATCTCGCTTTGGGGATTTACTACGTGTCTGCTTCTTGTTATGGACTCAGCTCCACAGACTATGGAGGACTCAGCTCCTTGTGATATACCATTCGTTTTTGAAAGATCTCTTTTAGTGGGTTAATGAGCCTTGCCCTAATAAAAAAACTATAAAAAAAAACTACGGCGGCGCATGACCTAACGTGACTTACCTTAATAGGACGTGTAGCCCATGAATTTTGCCTTGTCTTTTCCGTTGACCGTGCAAGGCTGATGATATACTCAACCTATGTATAGCTCCTACTCCTGATTTAGTACCAACACGTACTGGCATAGCGTTGAGCGCTCACCATCCTATTTAGATTGCCGAACGCAATCGAGGCAATGCTGCCTTAATTTATTGAAGAAGACTCTACTGAGGGTGTTCCTTCACCTATATGTAAGTGTATATAACTCCAAGGGTCCTACAATTTGATATGTCCCACATCATTATAATGTATACATAACTACCAGTGGCCCCTTACGATGGGCAAAGCTTCTGTTGTGTTACACAACTGACCTCGCATCCCAACCCATACTAATAACC
The DNA here is from genome assembly GCA_030765085.1 of Allium cepa. NCBI lineage: Eukaryota > Viridiplantae > Streptophyta > Magnoliopsida > Asparagales > Amaryllidaceae > Allium > Allium cepa. The sequence continues at coordinate 185,137,011 of CM060937.1, read as the reverse complement.
ATGTCATTATTATTTACTAAGTCATTTACTAAATTTTAATGATTCATGTCCATCTTAAACGCATACTTGAGGCTACGTATGTATATATGTGTGTGTATTTGTTCATTCTTATTTGGTTATTGTGCCTCCAATATTTACTGTTAACAATATTTCTCTGCTCTTTATGTTTTTACATCTTATTTATTTTAATGTCATTTACCGCTTTCTTTTTAAAAGATTTCAATACCTTTTCTCATTTACTTTCTTTTTTTCCCACTATATGACCTTCTATTTCTATTTCTTTAAACTTTTAATTCTCTACGTTATTTTAAAGGGCAATCTATATTCTTTTTATTTTAAATTATGACTTGTTTATCTTTATATTTCTTTTATTTCACTTCCATGTTACTTATATTGTGCATATTCTTTTGCTTAGATTGTTTTTAGCACATTTTTTATTCTTCTAATTTATTCTTAGTAATTTAATGCATTGGAATCACATTTCTCCTAAATGGAATGGTTAGAACCATAAATTTTTATATCTCATTTGAAAAGGGAATTTGTTTTACGTTTGAGTTTATAAGGAATTATCTTTTTGTAGTTATTGAAATAGATAGTATAAAATACAATAAATATCCCTATTTTCTACATCTCTTTCTTTTTAAGTGTATTCCTTGTTATTTCAACTGTAGCATTTTTATTTACAAAATTCTGAGAGTTGATAATCTATAGAAATTCACATTGCAATACGCTATATAATTCAATAAATTAAAATACTACTTAAATCCCTACAATTTACTATAATAACTCAAATTATATTTTTAGTTGTATAAGTCATTTTAAATTCAGAAATCTGGAATCATTATATATATTATAAGTTTTGGGAACTACTATTATTATATACCATATTCAGGGACTATTAATACCCAATATTTTCTAAATTTACATTCATGCAACATACAATTCAAGTTATCAATAACAAAATATGTAGGTAGGGTTTATTATTTTATTTCACATATAAAATTTAGCCTTCAACCCCAATTTATATTTCAGGCATACATGAATAGTTTTACAATACGAGTGCTGCTAGAATCGGTGCAGAACAAGTTGGAGCAACCTTAGTGGAGATACCTCAAATCAGTACTGATCAAAGGAGTTAGATCGGTACCGATCCAAGGATCCTTTGGTATACAGTCAATTTGAATTTTTGATTGAATGATGAACGGCGGAGGGATGACGTCGAACCCTAAAGTAGGAGCCAGAATACGAACGTGTAACTAGAGAAGTATGGGCTAGAATTTCCCAGTGGCTATGGCAGGCAGAATGAAAATGTAGGACAGAGACTTCCATTTTGATGATAGTGGTAGAATTGCTGAAATAGTTAGACCAGCATTGAGAGGTGGACCATCAGACCAATGTCTGGAGGACGTGAATACAAACTCGTTTATTGCTAACATCTGGTAAGCAAGGAATCAACCAGATATCAAGTTATCAATGTTAGAAATGTACGATGGAAAAATAGATCCAGCTATGCATCTAATGAGGTACATCTGATATATGGAGGTGTTTGGTGCTTCTAAGGAGATAATGGGCCAATATTTTTATTGTATTTAACAGACTTAACAACAATATGATTTAGATAGCGGAAGAATGGGTCCATAAGTACATGGATCGAGTTAGTGAATAAGTCCATGAGACAGTTTAGGGTTCATATTTCACGACCAAAGAATGTGATGACACTATTGAGCGTGAAACAAAGGGGTGGAGAGACCCTAATGGGTTATTTAACTAGGTTTAATGCAGTAGCCGCTCTAGTAAATAAGTTGGATCCATCGGTGGCCTTGATGGTGGCAGTTTCAGAATGCTAGTAAAATGGATTTTAAGATTGCTTTGAAAAGGGATCCAAAATTGCTAACAGCAATAAATGTACAGCAGATTGGTCGCCGCTTCCATGAATGATAGCCCTTGGCCAAAAAAACTGAAATCAGAACTTGAAAATCTACTCAGCCTTCATCAAAACTGATTTTTGAAGGAATGTGTTATACCATATTTTGTCAAAGGTATTTTATATAAACCGAAGGGACTACACCTAGTTCATCTTCGAAAGGAAATACACATAATTGATAGGGATGGTCTAACCATAACCTGAAACCTAAAATAAGCATAATAATGCTACAAAACCTAGACCTAAGGTGTAAATCCCAAAAGGTTATATACCAAAAGGATCAAAGTAATTAAATCTTAGCTACTCAATCCACTTTTTAAGGACCTGAATTCATAAGTCTAACCAAAAGCTTAATTTGTTTGTATGTATACACAATTAGATGAGAACTAAAAGCCGAAGGGTGCAATATTCCGAAAGAATGAAGCCTCTAAAACAAAATCAAACTAAAAATCATCCAATGATGCAATAACACTATGAAATCTCAGCCACCCACGCATACATCCTAGATATAGCTGAAGAGAAGGCATCCATAAAGTAGGCATCATCAATCTACATGCTAAATTCAGGGCTTGTTAGATCATTATAAAGTGTCAGCAATCTAACATTTCGACTCAACGGTGCATGCCACCGCAATTCGAAACTCTCTAGATGACTATAAATAGGCAAAAACCCCAATGTATAAGAGGACATTTTGAAAAATCATAATTCAGAGCTATGAATCAATCGTACTTTCCAATATTAAATCTTTTGTAGAAACTTCCTAATGGAGGACTTAAGCCTAGAATTTTAATAGCCTTATGGCATTGATACTAGTCCCTAAAGAAGGAAAGGATGGTGGAAATAGGGGTTTTACTCTGAAACACTATAAATTTCAATGTCTCTTTACTGCTTTCTTGCTTTTTTACTTTTGGCTCAGCTTATAGAACTTACTTTCAGCCTACATAAGATGAATTCCACTCTTGGTATTGACTTAGAGACTTAACCTCTAACAATAAATCTAAGCCTTCGGTAACCAACCCATCGAAGTTCCTAAAAATCTAAAATTAGGTGAAGTACAACCTTTGGTCCTTGGGTGTTGAGTATGAAAAATCAAACTAAAATGTTTGTTTGAACAGGTCAGAATATAGACCTTCATCTCCCAGAGCAGAGGTTATCCATGGCCTTAAGCGAGACGATGAAGCAGCATTAAATGTCCACCATGGAGTAGTGGGGGTAAGACTAGAAAGTAGCTCATTCGCTAACCCATTAAGAATTTCGCAACATGGTTGAGGGTCGAAGTGGGCTGGAGGTGTTGATGGAATGTTGTAAATGCACTTTCAATTTTATTGCATTACCGTACATCTGATCTAGCTGCTTAGATTTGGGGGGAACAAATTTTATGAATCGGTGAAATTGTGATGTAGTTATCTACCGCCATTTTTCATCTCTTTGAATAAAATCTTATTCAACTAAACATGCACCACCCGTCGTTTGTAGTAATTGGTTCCATGGAGCTTAAATACTTTTCAAATCATCCTATTTGTTCTTCATATAGGTGTCGATGTAATTAAGGTGAAAGCACTCGTTAAACTCATCGAAAAAAAATTGGTATCAAATTCCAACTCTTCTTTCATGATTATATGTTTGTGTCAAGTAAATGTCTATGTAATCAAGCATTCTTTGGCCATTCCAATTGATGACAGTTTTCACTAAAGAGTCGGTGGAGGAGGTTGATATTTTAAGATTCAAAAAAACATTCAAAAAAAAGTAATTTTTTATTTTGCAACAAGATAGTGAACAAAAATAGTTCGCAAAAAATTTATCTCAAATTACAATTAAAAGAAGCCAACGTTCGGTTTGTATTTTGGAACTTGGGATGGTTGAGGTAGAGAATGAGGTTGACATGTTTATGTAGCTGGAAGAACAAAGGTTTAGTTCAAAGCACGATAATGGAATGGTGCATTCGACACATATGCCCTGTTTTAATTTCGACGCATCTGATGTGTCGAAATTATAATACGGGCTATGGAAAAATTATGAATGTTTCCTTAAAGATATTTCATGGATATTACATTATTTAATAGGCCCCTCTGCTTTCTAAGAGTACCCATTAATGAAATTTTTCATCTCATAAATATTCAAATATTTTTTGAAGTGATTAGATGCTAAATGATTTTGCAGTTAGGAATCAGTAATATTAAAATTTCCTTTAAAGGAGGCAGTTATGTCACTTTATTGCTTAATTAATTATGAGGAAAAATATTCGAAATTCTATGGGTAGTCTTCATCAATTTGTTAAAGCTATCCATTTAATTTAAATACTGAAGACAAAAATAGTAAAGTAATGCACTGTAAGCAATAAATGACATAGAGAATTTACATGGTTCACATGTTAATGAATCATAAATATATCGATAGAATGTCGAAATCCTCCCCTTTGATTGTTAGTACAAATAAAAATGCCAAAGAGTACAATTTTTTATTTGTGTGTTCGAAAAAAAAGAGTAAATAAAAGTCCCCCTTTCTTTTACAATGCTTATTCATTTATAGTACACAGAGATTCAGACGGATCGTTAACATCCATCTTCCACTCGTTTGATTCACGCCCTTGGATTATACCACGTGTTGATCTTCTGTCTAGCTTATTTGTTATACATGGATTGTTAACGTAGTCTTCGGTGGGAAACTTTGATTTGGGTTGATGGATTTTGAACTTGTGCGGGAATCTTGAAATTGAAGCGGGAAATCCAAATTTGAATAAGCTATAACTTGATATGGGATTCTTTTTTAATATAAGACTGTAGGGTTTGAGTAGTAGTGGCCTTTCTTTATTAAGCTTTGTTCCCATGGGAGCAAAGTTGAAGATTGGATTACTGCTAGAATAACATAGGTTTGGATCTAGTGATGTGTCCAGGCTTTAAAATGGTGGCACAATCTTGTTTATTGAGTTGTATTGTTTGACTTTAATTACTCGTGTCATTGTGCTTTGTTGTTATTTTGGATGAAATGGTGTAGTACGACTTTTAGAGTGTTAGCATAGTCTGAATGCTGTACAACATTGCTCTCTTATGTAAGGTGCATCCTTCGATGCTCCACTTTTGATAGCAAAGTTCTGCAATGCGTACAACCATGCAGTCCTTCTATGTTAGGGGCAGCTTCTTAATGTTGTTTTGTCTATGTATGTTGGTGGCTTATTGCTACTTTTCTCCCTTCGAATCTTTGCATTTGTTAGGTATTATTTCTTTTGAATTGTAGCGTTGTACTATCACTTTAGTGTCAAATCAAGATGGCAGCACATCCTTATTGCTTTAATGTTAATATAAGATTGCGGCACATCCTATTGCCCATAATTGCTTTAAGGATTGTGCTACAGTTTTGTATCATTGGTATTGCTTTCGGGCCTGCAACATAATCTATATCTTATTGTTATTTAAAGACCGTGCCACAATTCCAACTTATTAAGCTTATGAGAAATGTAGGGTGGTGAATAGTGTTTTAAGGAATTACTAAATCTTTATGAGTTTATATTAATTTGAACATAAATGTATGCAATATTCAGACACAGATATGATCAAGAATCAAACATAGATGCAGAAATAAAGTAAAAGCAATAAAGTAAAGAACACACCGGATTTTATACTGGTTCGGAGTTACTCTACATCCAGTCTCGCACACAAGTATGGATTTCCTTTCAAAAGAAATTTTTACAATTACACCCTCGATTTCAAGGTCACGAGGTACACCACTCCAGATTCACAATCCTTTGGGTAGAGATACTTGATTTTATGGGAAACAAGTTCACCCAATTGATTTCACAGGCTACAGTCACACCTTTTCTCACTTGATTGATTTCACAGGCTGCAATCACACCTTTTCTCGCTCAATTAATTACAAAGAAGCCTATAACTCTGAATAGCACTGAGATCTTATTGAGATAGTGATAAAGAATCAAACCAGAGATGATCTAGTTAGATTCAATGGTGATTTCGGCAGAGTAATGGTAAAAATATATATATAAAGAAATGTGGAAGAAGAAGAGGAGTGAAATCAGAGAAAATATGAATATAAATTCATTTAAAACTGCCCCTATTTATAGTAGAGCAACAGCCATGTCCATTCGTGAAAGGATATGACGAATAGACACTTCTTTTGAAAATCAAAATTTTGAAATCAACTGCCACCATGCCGGTAGGGGTCCCTAGGGGTTGTCGACAAGCCTACGGTATTTTTGGTGATTTGTTTTTCTTTGAAAATAACTTCTATCTTTTATTAAAATTATTTAAACTTTATAAATATACTTAACTATAGTTAAAATACATAAATAAGTATAAAGAATAGTATATATAAAAATTTACTATAATTTTACATTTAAATCTATTTATAAATATTAAAAGTTAAATATATTATTATTAAAAGATAGTTTAAAACCAAGGATAATTTGAATTTGAAGATAAAGATTATTTTTAGGCTAAAAGTATTCTAAAACCAGGATAGATGTTTTTGATTCTTTTAAAAGGAAGGTTTTGAAATTATTTTGAAAACAAGATATAATTTTGTAAAAACATTTGAATAAAAGTTACTGGATACAAAACAATGTTCCACTAGATTTTTCGTAGGTTCCATCCTACTTAGGGTTCCATCCCTTTAACAGGCTCGAAGTGAATTCCATTCCATGAATAAACTGGATTTTAAGATGCCAGTGCTTTTCTAGGAGTTTTAACAAAATTCCTAATTAAATTACTTATATTGAGATCTTGAACTCTTGATAATCTTGATACTCATGAGTCTTCAAACTTGATATCTTGAATCTTTATACTGTACAGTCTTCATTCTTGATACCTACATGGTTAAATCCTGCATATACATACATACATATATATATATATATATATATATATATATATATCTAAACTATAATGTATTATTTATATTTTATAATCTTATTCTAAGGTTGTTGTCATCAAAACCATCTTCTCAGGGACTAACAATCTCCCCCCTTTTGATGATGACAACCTTTGTTTATAAAATATTACTTCTATCCTAATAACTCCCCCTTAATCTATGCCCAACTACCCTATTTTATACTTCTCCCCCTTTGTCATCAACAAAAAAAACTAACTCTAAACTATATAACTCCCCCTTAATCTAGTACTATATGACATGTGATTATAATGATAGTGTTATCATAAATAATCAACACTTAATTCTAAAACTAAAACTTAGTCCTTAATAACTAACTATCCTAACTAAGAATCCATATATGATAATACTTATAATAGTGATAATTATATATAAGAAGACAAATGTGAGAAATCAAATGTGATAAATCTAATATAAGAACACAAATCATTTATTAATTATATGTTGTTATATTTACATTTGCGTAGAAAACATAAGTAAGATCATACAATGATAAAAATGAGAGAAAAGAAACTAATGTGTATACATATTATGTTTTGCACACCAATTATCAATCCACACCAAACCAAATCAAATTAAACCAATCCAGGCAATCAATTCAAATCAAAAAAAGCAATCAAATAAAATCAAACATTATGAGGAACTTCCACCCATCCTTCTTCTCCAAATATAGGGTCTGCTTTAATGGCATCCCAATTTTCATTTTCATTGGTGAGAGACTAGAAGATGTGCATCATTATCATCTTTGTGCAGGGAGGAAATCATCCATCGTATCGCATCGAAATGCTTTTCTTGCTCCTTGATTATCTGCATTTGACTCAACTCTAAGTATTGCTGATTACGAAGGATGAAAGAGAGAATATTTTTGAAAGAGTTAAAGTTTATTCAAGATTCTCGGTCAAACTATGAATTTGATTGGCCATATTTGAGTTTGTGAGAAGAAATAGAGATAAATTAGATAAGAAATAATTTTGAGTGATGAATTCTAGAAGAAATATGTATTTATACGTGTAGAAATTCGTTTGAAATGAATAGACACAAGGTAGTTATTCAAATTTCAAATTTAAATGAAAAGTCATTTCTGACCAGTACTTGTCGACATGGTCAAAGGGAGGTCGTCGACAGGGGTCAGTTAATATTGATGACTCATTTTGATTTTGTGAATAATTGTGTGTGTATATATAATATACTAACATTTATTCTGGAGATAGTATAAGCTAGATAACAGAAAAGTAATTCAATTTCATTTCATAATAGAACGATACAATGATTAAATATTAAGAACTACACGAACATTCAAATCAAAACAAACTAAAACTAATACAACAATACATGAAAAGGTAGAACTAGTTAGAGGATGACGAAGATGAAGATAACCCAAGCTTCTTGCTGACTTTGGAGAAAAATTTGTTCATCTTTGATGACATTTTATCCAATTTCTTATCAATGGATCGTTTAAGTGTTCGCTGATTCTCAACAATGTCCTTTGGATTTTTAAGTAAATTTTTGTTGGTTGGATTAGAGGGATAGTCAATACTTTCCAAGGATGTTTCACTTTCTTTTATTTCCATTTCATCCCCTTCTTCTTCTTCTTCTTCCTCTTCCATCTCCTCATGAGCCAAGCGCTCTTCCTTTTCGGCAAGAGTTTCATATGGTTGAAAAAATATGGAATTTTCATAAGAGAAATGTTTAAGTGATTAAAAAAAAATTTGAAACAAATTCTTCTCCTTTGAAATCAACTCCAAAATAAATAAAAATTCGAGTGAGATAGATTCCATGATACAAAGTGTTTTCACCCATTTCAAGATTTTTGGGACGAAATTCATCCAAAATAACTTGCGCCCAATTAATATCATAATTTCCAAAAATAGAAAAAAAATGCTTTGCAAATTTTTGAAGTTGGATTGTTAAAACTCCCCGATCTTGGGGTCAAAGTATGTTGTAAAAGAAGATTAACAATTCTAGCTTTTGGTCGAAAGTTTCGATTTATGAAATCAAAGTTATCTCCTTCGAAAATGTGATGAAATGTCTCACGATCATTTTCATCGATATTAAAACTAGAAAGATCCATTCCCGTGCTCTTGCAATTGAGAATGGTACCCAAAATATCACAATTTAAATGATTCTAGTGCCTTTGACACTACTCCAAATTTCATCATTATTTCAATTATAAAATCCACGGTTGAGATTTGCATAGAAAATTTTAACAAGATTTGGATAACAAACAAAATCGTTTTGTGAAGCATCAACAAGACAAAAAAATTGATTGTTTGCAAAAAGAGAATCAATTTCATAAGAAGAGAAATCTTGAAATAGAGTAAACTTCCCCAGATGGAATTTTCCATAGTTAGCATAATTGATATATGCTTTTATAGCCTTCGGATCATTATAAAGTTGCTCTTTTATCTTTCTGGAAATCCTCATTGTGGAAGGGTGCTTGAAGAAGCCATTAGAGTAGAGAGTAGAGAGAATGATATTTTGGAATAAGAGTTTGAATTTTAAAATGAAAGTGAAAAGTTGTGATAAGAGATAGTGATTATATAGATTCTCAAAGGACATGTTCTCTGGTTAAAAGGTGACTTTTCAGAGACTTGAATGAAGTGAAAAGATGGAGCGAAATTCAACATTTGAATCAAATTTTGAATTTCAAATTTATGTACCCTTGTCGACAACATGGTGGGGACGTTGTCGACAGTTGTCTCTGAATTTTCATGATTTATTTCTCTTAAGTATTCTAATATATATATATATATAATTTTTAATGTCTATATATATATATATATATGGAATATTACTAGAACTATAGGATATTCCATAAAATATTATGATATTATTAAAAAATAAAAAATAAAAAATAATAATAATAATAGCAAAGAAATAAAAATAAAAATTTTAAAATTCAAACAACATACCAATTCAAAATCAACCAATCAAGCATTCAATTCTAAGCATGCAATTTCAACCTGTGTATTGTAAATGTGTACCTTTTTCTAAGTCCGTTTCTCTGAATTCGTCAGAATCGTGAACAGCCGTGAAACACATATTTGAATTATCTGTTTTCTGATCATCATCGCTTGAAGACGAGTCTGAGTCATCCAGAGTAGCAGTGAATGCACGTTTTCGTTTCTTTGCGGAATCATTGTTTATAGGATCTGGATGCAGACAGTCTCTTTTGATATGGCCTGGTTCGTCACAGTTGAAACATTTGATATAATTTGACACTACATTCTGATTTACAGAGTTCTTATAGTTGTTTCTCTTAAGATTATTCATCTTTCTATATTTCAGAAATTTCCGAAAATTCTTGATCATAAAGGCTATCTCTTCATCATTATTGCTGTTTGAGTCGAATCCATCGGTCAATGCATTGAATGCCATTGATTTCTTTTCAGATGCTTTGCTTTCTCTTCTCTCAATCATTTGGACTTCAAACGACATTAGATTTACAAATAATTCTTCTACCTTTAAGGTACTGATGTCATTTGCCTCTTCGCTTGCAAGTGTCTTTTGATCCCATTCTGGAGTAAGAGAATTTAAGATTTTTCTGACTTGATCTTCTTTTGAAAATTCCTTTCCCAAGGATATTAGAGAATGCACAATATTTCTGAAATTTACTATACATATTTGAAATAGACTCATTAGAATTCATTTTAAATAATTGAAACTGGTTTGTGAGCATGGAAATTTTGGTCTGTTTAACATTGCTTGTTCCTTCATGAGTAACTTGCAAAGTTTTCTAGAATTCATATGCAGACTTACAAACTGACGCTCTATTAAATTCATTCCTATCAAGTGAACAAAACAAAATATTCATAGCTTTAGAGTTGTTTTGTGCAACGGTCTTTTGCTCAGCAGTCCACTGTGCAAAATCAGTTGTTGGTTCAAAATATTCAGTCTGTGTGATATTCCAAGTGTCTAATCCTATAGACTGTAAATATATTTTCATCATACATGCCCAATATGCATAGTTACTGCCATTAAAAAGCGGTGGTCCGACAGTAGACCGGCCTTCTATAAATGAACTAGTGACAAGGATAATAAAACCAATGTGGGTAGCCATTTTGAAAAATTTTCAAAATTCAGATTATGAAACTTGGAAAACCTTGCTCTGATACCCAATGTGGGAAATGCAGATTACGGATCTTAAGGCTAGAATTAACACTAGAGGGGGGTGAATAGTGTTTTAGGGAATTACTAAATCTTTTTGAGTTTACATTAATTTGAACACAAATGTATGCAATTTTCAGACACAGATATGATCACAGAATCAAACACAGATGCAGAAATAAAGTAAAAGCAATAAAGGAAAAAACACATCGGATTTTATACTGGTTTGGAGTTACCCTACATCCAGTCCCGCACACAAGTACGGATTTCCTTTCAAAGGCAATTTTTACAGTTACACCCTTGATTTCAAGGCCACGAGGTACACCACTCCAGATTCATAATCATTTGGGTAGAGATACTTGATTTTACGGGCAACAAGTTCACCCAATTGATTTCATAGGCTACAATCACACTTTTTCTTACTTGATTGATTTCACGTGCTATAATCACACCTTTTCTCGCTCAATTAATTACAAAGAAGCCTATAATTCTGAATAGCACTGAGATCTTATTGAGATAGTGATAGAGAATCAAACCAGAGATGATCTAGTTAGATTCAATGGTGATTTCGGCAGAGTAATAGTAAATATATATAAAGAAATGTGGAAGAAGAAGAGGAGTGAAATCAGAGAAAATATGAATATAAGTTAGTTTAAAACTGCCCCTATTAATAGTAGAACAACAGCCATGTCCGTTCGTGAAAGGATATGACGAATTGAAACTTCTTTTAAAATCCAAAATTTTGAAATCAACTTCCACCTTATCGACAGGGATCCCTAAGGGTTGTCGACAAGCCTATGGTATTTTTGGTGATTTGTTTATCTTTGAAAATAACTTCTATCTTTTATTAAAATTATTTTAAACTTTATAAATATACTTAACTATACTTAAAATACATAAATAAGTATAGAGAATAATATATATATATATAATTTTACTATAGTTTTATATTTAAATCTAAGTATAAATATTAAAAGTTAAATATATTATTATTAAAAGATAGTTTAAAGCCAGGGATAATTTGAATTTGAAGATAAAGATTATTTTCAGGCTAAAAGTATTTTAAAATCAAGATAGATGTTTTTGATTCTTTTTAAAGGAAGGTTTTGAAATCATTTTGAAAACTAGATATAATTTTGTAAAAAAACATTTGAATAAAAGTTAGTAGATACAAAACAATGTTCCACCAGATTTTTCGTACGTTCCATCCTTCTTAGGGTTCCATCCCTTTAACAGGCTCGAAGTGGATTCTATTCCACGAATAAATTGGATTTTAAGATGCCAGTGCTTTTCTAGGAGTTTTAACAAAATTCATAATTAAATTACTTATACTGAAATCTTGAACTCTTGATAATCTCGATACTCGTGAGTCTTCAATCTTGATATCTTGAATCTCTATGCTGTACAGTCTTCATTCTTGATACCTGCATGGTTTAATCCTGCATATACATATATATCTAAACTATAATGTTAGTATTTACATTTTATAATCTTATTCTAAGGTTGTTGTTTTCAAAACCATCTTCTCAGGGACTAACAAAGCTTACTTTTTGGAACCACGGCATAGCCTTCATATTTGGCGGTTGAACATTGTGCCACAGTTCTACCCATTAAAATAAGTGTTAGGATTGCAGATCAGTCCCTATACTTTGTGGTTATCTTAGGTTTCCAGTGCAGCGTTATAATACTGAAGCTATATTCGATGGAAAGGCGCGGTCCTTATGTCTTGAACTGTCTTAAGGCTTTAGCGTAGTACTATCTAGATTTTTCTCTTGCTTCCTTCTCATAGTCCAATTTCTATTGTAGGAACAATTTTCTTGACCTAGTTCCTGCACCAATTTGTCTTTGACATTCGTTTGGAAAATAAGGGCGTAACACTTGCGCTCAAAGTTTACAATGACCGTAGATTGGTGTAGACTTGTCTCTACTTTCATATTTCTTCAACAACCCTTCACTTCTTGTTTTTCCCTTTCTTATTTTCAAAAACAAAAAATCTTTATTGCCATTTCGCATTTCATGCTCAAGTACACGTAGCAATCCCATATTGGTTGATCTCTTGAAAAAGTTGTAACTTTAGTCTTTTCAACTCCTAAGAAAATCTATATGGACCCTCGCATTAATCTTCCTTGTGATCAATCATTTGACATTATGGGGATTTTTCATCATTTCGATTATGTGGCTAAGATTCAAATTGTGGTGAGTATATATTTTTCCCGTTTTTCATTCCATGCCTTTACATGCTTTCAAAAATCTTAACTACTAATCTCATCTTCTCCAAAACTAGTTTCATTTCCAAACAAAAGTACGGGCATTCATTTTCATGTTGTTTCTTCCTTTATATCTTAGTGGTAGTCAGTAACATTCCAGTATTTTTGTTATGAAATTTGCTTCTATCAAGAGGGCCAATTCCCTCTTATCTCTACCATCTAGAATAACTGAACTAGGGGAAATGGAGTGTATTTTGGATTGGGCTTGAGGGTTTCGTAAGTAGAATTCCTAAATCTCATGAATGTATCCATACGCCCCTAAACCCCTTTATTTCAATCACTTCTGGGTATATTCAATGCGGGCTTTATTTTCCTTCCAATTAAATTCTTTGTGAATGACTATCTGCTCTTGGTACTGCACTATTAAACTTGCTCCCATTTCATCTTCCATTTTGATTGCCACATTTATTCTTTATGCAAAGAAGGGCTCTCGTCCTTCATGTGAGGAATTTCAATTCTTGTTCAATATTCATAAGAGTCCTTCTAAGAGTGATTTTGGATTTTATTACGCCTGGACAAAGAAGTCGGTTCTCGAATCTATTCCCCGAAGGATCCAAAAATGGAATAACCAATATTTTCTCATTTTGAACTTGGATAATTTTCCTTCTTCTATCCAACCATATCCTAATTGTCCTATCTTTTCCAATGAGGCCACTAGGTCATTTGTATCTTATAAGAAGGACGCCTTAGATTTGTGTGAAGGCGGGAGCAAAAAAAGTTATTTTCACTGAGTCTCTATTATGGAAATTCAACTTTTTGCATGCTAGTCTTTAAATTCTCTTCAGTTACTAACGATCCTAGGGGTGTAATTTTATAAGTTGGACGCTAAAATTACATTTCCTAATCCATACAAGGATGATTACTGATCTTCAAATTTTCCTTGTATACAAGTGAAATGGTGGAGGCTTTTCAGATGCGTATCTTGATGATCCCTCACCACAAAAAATTGATGGCGGTGAAGAAGAAGAAGAAGAAGAGAAAGGCCGATGGAGTTGAAGCATCTAATTGACCTCTTAAGAAGCTTACTATGCCTCATCTTCTTCCTTCCTTAGAAGCACTTGTCATCTCACCTCTCCAATCCTTCCACGACCTAAGCATTCGCTTCTTGCTCTTGCCTAAGGGCTCCATCATCGATTTTGTTGAAAAGGCAGGGCACATAGCTTTGGATGATTTATCCCACATTGCCTCAGCCTCCCAAATCTTATCTCATTGCTCTTCCATTTCTTGCACTCTCCTTCAATAAGCTTGCTACTAAGCTTGAAAGGACTTAGGCCTATGTAAGTGTCTTCTTTATTTTACTTACTTAATGACGATTTTTTTTCTAATTCTCATCTTTTTTATGTCTTCTTTACAAAAGATTGGGGCTTTGGCATTCGAGACTAGGAAGAGGGCCATGGATGATAAGGTCTTATATACTGCTCAGACGTTAAGCTTGAGGCCGACCTTGCTATGACGGCCTCTGAGAAAACCAAAGTAGATGAAGAACTTAGATTTCAATAAGAGAAAGCAAAAAGGCAGTAAAGGAAGCGGAGGAGGCCTTGAAGCTGAAGGGTCAGGAGTTGGAGGGGAAGGATAAAACATTAGAGGAAAAGGAGAAGGACTTGGAGGAGTCTAAGGACGGGCTCGAGAGGATTACTTATCGGGTACTCTTCAAGACGTATGCCGCAGTCAAGCACATGTTTTTAGGCAATCGCTTAGATGATATCAGTGCCAAGGTTAACCTCTTGGGGGACTCCACAAGCATTGGAGATGCCCTTACCTATTGTAGGGTCGAGTGGGCCAAGGAGATGGCTAAGGATAATGCTTTCCCTTCTGGCTCCTAAAACACTTTGCTGCAGTAGGATGATGAGAATGCGTTGTTTAAGGGGACGAAGGTCACCTCTAATTCCCAAGTCCATGTAATCACTTAACCCTTTGTAAACAATTTAGTTTTTTTTTGTTTTCCGAACCTTTCGGTATGTAATGAAATGAATATGTTTCCCAATTTTGTTGTGATCAATTTCTTTAATTGTCCTATTGTCTTGTTACTGCACTATGAATGACCATGTTATTTACATCTCTTTATTCTTTTAAGTCATCTAAGGAAGTGATTTTTAGTATAATTCTAAAGGAAAGCTTGGAAAAACTTCAAAATCAAAAGGTAGATCATCTTAGTTTTAGTGCAACAGCAATTTATGGGCGGGAGAAAGGGTTAGATGAAGCGTTTACATAACTTAAAGAAGAAACCCGAGGGTTTCTCCTAAAAATTGACAAAGTAGTTAAAGAAATAAAATCATTCAATGATTTTTTGTTGCGCCATTGGCGCTTTACCTTATAAAGTGGTTCTTTTCCTCCTGATAGCCTACGTTTGGAATGGTTTAGGATTATACTTAGAAATTTAGATAAGGAATGAATCCTGTATATTATGTATTTGGTGTGAATTTGTTGCACTCTTCGTACAAAGCTTGTCATATACAATATGTTTATTTTCTATCTAAATTTTACTTTATGTAATTTGAGTTCCATTAGATCTGGTTCCGTTGATTACTAATTAGGTCACTTCCCTTTCTTCATATAGGCATCCCTCTGAAATTAACATAGTCTCAAAATCCAGCGCACCTTCAATCCCTATATTTATAGCCTAGATGACTCGGGTGTACCTAAACTTGAGGTCGAGGCCATAACTTCTAATGCAATCTTAGAGGAAGAAAACCTCAACCTAACAGTCACCAATGAAAAACTCAAAAGAGATTTAAGGAATGATCTTCCTAATTTCGATAATGCCAAGGATGCACATGAGCACCACCACCAATATAATATCAAACTGCAGACTGAGCTTTAGGCTGCAAATTCAAAAGTGGTTGAACCACAGCAAACATTGAAGGAGGGTGAAGCTCTTTAAGGGATTGTTTATGAAGAGGAACTCAAAGGGTTGAGAAAAACCATAGAAAGCTTATCTCTTCAGGCTACTTAACAGTATGAAGAGAACAAAGACGTCAAACAAGGACAAGTGGTCAAAGGACTTAGTGTGGGTGCGGCTCCACTCTCCTACAGGCATGGACACCTTATTGGTGGATGAGTGGAAAAAGAAATTAGAACTTCATTATTAAGGTAAACATAGGGAGATAGAAGACTATTATAAGCAGCGGCTAGAGCGATCAGGGCCGAAGGTGCTCTCTCGTACACATAGGAAAGGGTGGAAAGCGGATGCTCTTAAATTTATTGATGGTTTTTATAATGACTCGAAAAGGACAAGGACTGAATTGATAAAGACTTTAGAAAAAATGAGAGAGACCACTATAATTAAGATTTATGAGCTCGAAGATCGACTACGAGAAGCTCTAGCAGCCCCAAGTGTCACATTAGCACATTTTAATGCGCCTGGGCAAGATCAGATTGCTGATCTCGAAGAGAAACTTAGGAGGGAGAATATTTGATGCAAGACGAGGCTGATTTCTTTGCAACGAGCCATATGTTTTTAATTATTTTTACCATGTGGATCTATGTTTTCTCTATAATAAAGAATGATTCATGGTGACTGTGGAGTATCCAATAGATCCATGGACATGTGCTGACTGTGACCTTAAAAATACTTTTCGTATTCAAATGGACCGACTGTGACGCCCCACCTCTATACTCACGCTAGCCAAGGACACTACGGAGTAATGCCGTCAACTAGCACGAAGAATAAAGCTGTTGAGGAGCAACCATCCGTGTAATTGCTTTGTGCAAGCACCGATATGTCAGATAGTATAACATGCATTTCATTTCAAGAGGAAATCTGATACATCGATACAAACCCAAAGCTACTACACAGTGGCTATATGATCATTGGAAACTAATATAGAAATAATCATAACACAATCAGTCATAGATATCCATATCACAAAGGCGGAAATAGATATGTGATGTGCACGTAAATGTGCATATTTTTATCATCATGTTTATTCTTTTTAAATTAAATAAATGATCATATTGGGTATTTTAACTTGTTTAAACCAAAATTCATATTATTTGAAATTGTCACATATTCATCTTCATCCAAAGGCAAAATGGTCATTTGTGTGCATATATTTCTTTGAGAAAAATTAATTGAAAATTTGTATATATTTTGTAGGAATTTAGCTTCTCATATTAGTGGGTTCATGAAGAAACATGCATGCACAAATTGGATATAAAGGAATGAAGATGGAAATAATTCAAAGTGAAGATAATGGAGGACCCCACCTACCCACCTACCTTAATGTACAAATTAAAGTCTAATGCACATGCTTATGGAGCTAATGGTTTCATGTACATTTAATGGGGGATTAAGACATGTTAATGTTTACTTGGCCTCCACACTTCCTAAGGGGCATTTTGGGTACTCCCTAAAAATATGCATTAGGGTTTCTAACTTGTATAAATACCCCTTATGTTTCATGTAGCCATCTCCCTCTTAGTTAGTTAGTTTTAGTTTAGAAAATAAATCAAAATCTCTCTTTCTTTCCATGGCTACTTAGCCATGTCTTCTCTTATGTAATTCTTTTTTTATGCAACTTCAATATATGTTCTTTTTCTTATCATGCTTATTTACTTTCATGTTATAGTGTAGATCTCTTCTCTTTTATGCAAGTAGAATAATTTTTCCTTTCATTATGCTCTCTTTTTCCTCTTCTTTTTGTTCAATGTTGTTTGCTACATTTGTTCATATGATGACAAATATGAGAGGCTAAACTCCTTCAATTTAGGGGTAATGAAGCTCTCTAATCATGTAGCTTCAACTTAATTTGATGTTTATGCTCTCTTTTTATGCTTAATGAGAATGATTGAAGTGGTTTAATGATGTTGTTTAGCTTTGAATTTGATAGTCTATGTTGTTTATAACAAATAGGCTATGCTTAAACAAACAAAACACAAATTGCATCTTCATCTACATATGATTATGGCAAAGAAGTGATTGTTGAAATTGAAATTTGATGGCTTATATTTCTAATTAATGGTTAATAGGCCATGCTTAAAATAAATTTTGCTTTCAACTTTGTTGTCATATTTTATGAGATTTAAAAGTGTAATAGTGGTTGTGTTATAATTTGATGGTTTATATTGAGCTAATTAATAGCACAAATATACCATACTTATGATAAGCACATCAACTAATTCACTAATGACAAGAAAAGAGAGATCATAACTTCATTTTTTGATTTATGTGATCTAGAGAGTGGAAATTGCCTCTAAATTGTCTTAACACTCTCATATTTTTTATCTATTTTCTTTTGTCATTTTTCTTTTTTTTTTAGTTAATCACTCTCTCGACTTTGGTATAATTTGATTAAATAGAATTTTAAAAATCATCAATTCCCTGCGGATCGACCCGTATTCGCCGCGTGCTACATTCGTACACCGTGCGCTTGCGGTCATTTTTAATTTAAATTCGTTTAACGGTTTTCTAAACCGATAGAATTTCCGTCGACGAACAATATGAATATATAACACTTAGAAGTGTTTATCAGAGTAGTGGTCAAACAAGATCCACGGTATAACAAAAGAATAGATACAAGTGCTATACAAAAGAAAATATATACATCAAGGAGTCTCTATCTCGAATGTATAACAACAAAAACTACCAATATAGTGTAGTTAGCCAAAAGTTAGGTAATACTCCCAGACGAGGAGTCAAGTAGAAGCACCTGTAACATCTCGGTCTGACCCAAGTATTATTTAATAAGAAAATAATAAACGGATCAGTCTAGCTATAAATATCAGATAAAATGAGATGGAATAAGAGATATAACAAAACGCATGATAACGATAATGCCATACTATGAAAAGTATACATTTGACAACAACAAAAATTATACAATATCTCAAGAAATCTCATAACATCAAAAAGAATGTCATATTCTTTACTCTATTCACTAAACCACAAATATTGGCATCATATCGATGCCAATCATAAAAATTGGTGAAACATAAATTCTAGAAATCATCAATTAGAAATCCAGAAATCAAAAGGGGGGAGGCCTATCATAAACGAGAGCATGTAAACTCACCAACACGTGTATCACAAACGGAACGCTATTCCATGATCGCTAACCATAAATTCGAAACATCGACGCAGTACAAACGGTATGTCCAATGAATTGAAAAGCAGGGACATCGATGTAGTACAATAACGGTACATCCGATGAACCGAAACTCAAACAATTCGGAACATTGACGCAGTACAATAACGGTACGTCCAATGAATCGAAAAGCCAAGACATCGATGTAGTACAATAACGGCACATCCGATGAACCGAAACTCAAATAATTCGAAACATTGATGCATTACAATAATGGTACGTCCAATGAATCGAAAAGCCAGGACATCGATGTAGTACAATAACGGTACATTCGATGAGCCGAATATCATAAAAGAACATTGGTCGCTAGCCCATAAAATAAATGAGACGAAGCTCAATAGGACGAGGTACTGTCCCCCACGTGGATAAAGAGACATCGCACGTTGTTAGTCTAAACCATAAAATGATCATCATCGATCATCAAGAAGTGTCAATTACACTAAGCTAGTAAATATACGAGTTTAGCTTCATGTCCCATAACCACTAGTTTAACTTAAATATTTACGAACAAACTGTAAGTCTCCACTCGAAAATTGTCACAAGAGATTCAATCGAACAAGTTCAAGAATTAACCGACGAAGTAAACGCAAGCATTTCATACCACTTGTTTTACTAAGCCATTTAATTAGATTTCTCATATGAGTGCGGTAAAGGTTTGTATATACTAATAGGTTGGAAAACGGTTTTATAAATAAGTTTGATATTGAAAATAGAGTTGAAATCATCTTTGTGAAAGAGTTTGAATATTTACTACTAGTATAGAAACCTTTGAATTTAGAAGTGACAAATCACAAAATGATTGTAGAAACAATCAATCATCAAAATTCACATTCGAAGACATAAATTAAATCCAAAGAAATCGATATCAAATCCATCAAAATGGATATACCCAAAAATTCTAAAATAGAAGTCATCAAAGTCGATAATAAATGATAACAACATATCGAAAAACCACGAAACGATAAAAATTGGAATTTCAAGCAAGGTAGGCGAAATAGGCAAAGTAGGCTGAATACAAGCAAGTCAGTCGACTGGCTCACTGAGAACAGTCAACTGGATCAGACCCTGAAAAACTCTCGGGTTACAGGTCAGTCGACTAGACTCAAAGTGCCAGTCGACTGGTGCATGTTACCCAGCATTTCCAGCCTATTCCCCAATGGGGCAAGAATCCAAACAAAGCCAATCGATCGAGCAATTGCAACTAGGGATTTATGCCACGCGACAACCCAGTCCTATAGGCTCCTCGACACACTCCAAAAACTTGTTCTAACTTCAAAGTTAGGATTTTTAAAGATTTGACTTCAAAACACCAAAAATTGAAATATTCGCCAATTCAATCCAAACCAAAAGCAAATGCACATGAATAAGTGTTAGGAACTCATACCCCACAATCAAAGATAGTTATAGACATGGATGTGAGATAAAAAAATCTCACCTTTTAACCCAAAAACACAAGATTTGAGAAGCTCAAACACAAAGGAAAGATCAACCACCTTCACTTCAACCTAAGAAGCTTGAATCTAAGCTAACAAGCAATAGTTTCCTAAGTTAGGTTTAGAAATTTTCTGAAATTGAAGAGGGATGGATAAGAAGAAGAGGATGCTTACCCATAGCATTTCCTTGATTTCTAGCTTGAAGTTGAATTTGCAAATGAAACTTGGGCTTAGGAATTTCTAATTCTTTTTTCTCTTCCCCCATTTTTATCTAAAGCTTGAAGGTATTAAGAAATGAAAGTGAATGAAGAGAAGTGGGGGTGGAGCTAGGGTCCTAAGTTGGGGTTAATGGGCTGAAACCCAAGCCCAAAGCCCTAAGTGAAAACTAGCAAAATTCACTCAACTCCAAACATATCGATGTTCATACTCAAAAAGGTCGCAAACGGCATTTGGAACTCAATGGAAGTGGTCTCGAGTTCTAATTCGATTGTTTGCAAAAAGTAGCTTTTTGGACTATAATCCGATAACGATGAAGTATTTAAATAAAATATCTAAATATTCAATCGTAAAATATTCGGGTTGTTACAAACTCCCCTCCGTAAAGAAATTGCGTCCACAATATTTAAGAAGAAAATAAAAAGTAACAACCATAAAAGCATGTCAACACAAAAGAAATTTGAAATAAGAAGTTCACCTCAAAGAGCACGAGAGAGTAAGTCCGGATGTGTTCGCTCGATGAATTCTTTGAATTCCCAAGAGCAATCCTTAGGATTTGAGAATCACTGAACTTTCACAAAAGGGAAATCTTCATTTCGAAGGCATTTAACCTTCGAAGCAATGATGCGAATAGGGTGTTGCTCATAAGTCAAATCTGGTGAAACTTCAATTTCCTCAATAACACCGGGCTCAATAATAAAATCGAAATTCTCAAGGCATTTCCGTAGTTGAGAGACGTGGAAAACGTCATGAATAGTAGAAAAATTGAGCCAATGTAACAACGTAGTACAATAACGGTACACTCGACAAACTAGAAACTCGAATAATTTGGTACAATGGCGTAGTACAATAACGGTACGCCAGATGAACCAAAGCTCAAATAATTCGAAACACCGACGCAGTACAACAATACGTCCAATGAACCAAAGTTCAAATAATTCGGAACACTACGCAGTACAACGTACGCCCAATGAACCAAAGTTCAAATAATTCGAAACACCGACGCAGTACAAACGGTACGTCAAATGAACCGAAGCTCAAATAATTCAGAACACCGATGCAGTACAAACGGTACGTCAAATGAACCGAAGCTCAAATAATTCAGAACATCGACGTAGTACAAACGGTACGTCAAATGAACCGAAAACCTGGGACCTCGATGTAGTACAATAACGGTACATCCGATGAACCGAACACCCTAAAAGAACATCGGACGCTAGTCCATAAAAGAAATGAGATGAAGCTCAATAAAACGAAGTACATCGAAACGTCCGATGAACTTGGTTAAAAGATCATTCCATTCGGACATCATCAAAGAAATAACCACTTGTTGCTTACGACTAAGGGAATTGGCAACACGATTTCCCCTTTTGGGAGTATAAAGAATATCGACATCATAAGATGCAAGGAACTCGAGCCAATATTAAGTTCCTTATGAGAAAATAAACATTTCAAAGATTTATGATCGGAGTGGAGAACGAATTTCTCCCCTAAAAATAAATGATGATGCCAAACTCTGAAAGCGACAGCAATAGCCGCGAGCACTATTTCATGAGTGGCATACCTAGTCTCGATCGGCTTAAATTATTTAGAAACAAAAGTGATATCACGTTCTCTTTTGCAAGAGAACGATACCCAAACCAATATGACTAGCATCAGTATAAACAATAAAGTTTTGGTTCCCCTTCGAGAATCACAAGAATAACAGTATCGAAAAAGAGTTATTTTTAAATAATCTTCTTTCTCGAAAAGCTAAAACTTTGAAAATCATAATTATCTTTACGTAATAATCTTTGTAGAAAAATTTACATTTTTACAAGTGAATATATCGTGTCAAATTGTCTCATCAAAGCGTTTAGGAAATTTCTATCGATAACGTTGATCAAGCGCATCGACCAGAATTCTTAAAGCACTCAATGGGCAATACAATCACAAAATCATCTTCTATAGGATAAAAATATCTCTTAGATACGAATATTCTCTGTTCGTTTCAAGAACATAAATCCAATCATACTTATAAATAAATCTTATGAAAAAGATTTGCAAAATTTTTAAATTGTTTTTTTCATCAAAAATCAATAAATACAAGAATGGAGTCATCGAGATATTCGTAGAATACTCGATTCATAAAATGGATGACATAAGCTGGACAAACTAAATGACATAATAATTAATTCATAAGAATCATAATGAGTGCGGAATGCGGTTAGTGGAACGCTATCGTCCGCAACTCATAGCTAATGAAAACTGGTGGCAAAGTTGAACTGAAAAGACCTTAGCACCACTCAATAGATTTGCTTAGGTGATAATCCTAAGACAAGCTTAAAAATACTGGAAAATTCTCAAACTATTTGAATGAGAGAAATAACATTTTCCAAGTGGGCTTAAAGAATAAAATATGCCATCAAATTGGAATCAAAATCATAAAGAAAAAAATAGAAATCTGCTTAACAGATTGAGAATGTCGAAGATGAATAGTCCACTCGGGACATAGGATATGGCTTCATAATGATTAAGCCAATCCATTTTCAAAAAATCAATTCCAAATTCTAAGTAACGCATAACATGCAAATCGGATCAGAAAGAATAATCATATAAAATAATCTTCACATCTTTTCAAAGCAAACTGAGCGTTGCGGATCCACTATCCGGATAGCAATTCTCAGCGAAGGCATCAAGCCCAAAATGTTTAAAGAAAAAGAATCAACAATTTCTTTTGATATAAAATAATGAGATGAACCCATATCATCAAGAACTCGAAAAGGATAATCACAAAACGAATGTAATCAAGGATTGAATGAGAAATACCTTGACCAAGTGAAGTGTCGCAAGGGGCTTGCACAATTTTCAACTTTCCCTCTCTCCTACTTTGAAGTTTGGGGCAAGAAGATAAATGATGACCCGAAATTTTGCAATAGCGACAAGTAAGGGGTTTCAGACACTTAATTACATAGTGTTCCTTAGAATTACAATTGTAGCATCCTCCACGATTAGGGATTGGACTCTTTGCTACCAAAGTAGTTTGCTTCACTTTCTGATTGGGATTAAGGCTTTTGAACTTAATATGCCTCTTCTTGGAAATCCCAATATCACTATCACCTGCTTTACCAACGTCTTCATGTCGAAGAGTGATATCAACAAGCTGATTGAAAGGAACTTCAAGTTTCAAAGGTAAAATCTTTTCGGGGTTCTTACTCAAAGCACAGATAAACCTTTGATTCTTTACAAGATCCAAAAGTTGCTGGGCAGACATAAATACGCCATCCAGAGAAGGACTACTGGATTGACCAGCGCTAAGACTGCAAGGATCAACCATTTCTCTTCTTTAAGAAAGAAAGGAAAGAAGGAGAAAAAGGTTGTTCTCGAAATGAATATCAAACAGACTTGATTGATAAACAAGGAATCATAAAAGAAAATAGGATAGAACGGTACGAAGACTCGAATTAAATCCTAAAGTACGACTCCTAAGAAAGACTTAGGACAATGATCCTTGCTAGATTATTCTACATTGTTCCGAAGTTTGGCTCCGATATCGTGCTGTGACGCACACCTCTGTACTTACGCTAGCCAAGGACACTACGGAGTAATTCCGTCAACTAGCGCGAATAATAAGGCTGTTGAGGAGCGACCATCCGTGTAATTACTTTGTGCGAGCACCGATATGTCAGATAGTATAACATGCATTTCATTTCAAGAGGAAATCTGATACATCGATACAAACCTAAAGCTACTACATAGTGGCTATATGATCTTCGAAAACAAATATAGAAATAAGCATAACACAATCAGTCACAAATATCCATATCACAAAGGCGGAAATAGATATGAATATATAACATTTAGAAGTGTTTATCAGAGTAGTGGTCAAACAAGATCCACAGTATAAAAACAGAATAGATACAAGTTCTAGACAAAAGAATATGTATACATCAAGGAGTCTCCATCTCGAATGTATAACAACAAAAACTACCAATATAGTGTAGTTAGCCAAAAGTCAGGTAATACTCCTAGATGAGGAGTCAAGTAGAAGCACCCGTAACATCTCGGTCTGACCCGAGTATTATTTAATAAGAAAATAATAAACGGATCAATGTAGCTATAAATATCAGATAAAATGAGATGGAATAAGAGATATAACAAAACATATGATAACAATAATGTCATACTATGAAAAGTATACATTTGACAACAACAAAAATCATACAATATCTTAAGAAATCTCATAACATCAAAAAGAATGTCATATTCTTTACTCTATTCACCAAACCATAAATATTGACATCATATTGATGCCAATCATAAAAATTAGTGAAACACAAATTCTAGAAATCATCAATTAGAAATCCAGAAATCACAAAAGAGGGAGGCCTATTATAAACGGGAGCATGTAAACTCACCAACATGTGTATCACAAACGGAACGCTATTCCATGGTCGCTAACCATAAATTCGAAACATTGAAACAGTACAAACGGTACGTCCAATGAATCGAAAAGCCGGGACATCGATGTAGTATAATAACGGTACATCCGATGAACCGAAAATCAAACAACTCGGAACATTGACGCGGTACAATAACGGTACGTCCAATGAATCGAAAAGCCGGAACATTGATGTAATACAATAACGGTACATCCGACGAACCGAAACTCAAACAATTCGGAACATTAACGCGGTACAATAACGGTACGTCCAATGAATCGAAAAGCCGGAACATCGATATAGTACAATAACGGTACATCCGACGAACCGAAACTCAAACAATTCGGAACATTAACAAAGTACAATAACGGTATGTCCAATGAATCGAAAAGCCGAGACATCGATGTAGTACAATAACGATACATCCGATGAGCCGAATATCATAAAAGAACATGAGTCGCTAGCCCATAAAAGAAATGAGACGAAGTTCAATAGGACGAGGTACTGTCCCCCACGTGGACAAAGAGACATTGCACGTTGCTAGTCTAAACCATAAAATGATCATCATCGATCATCGAGAAGTGTCAATTACACTAAGCTAGTAAATATATGAGTTTAGCTTCATGTCCCATAACCACTAGCTTAACTTAAATATTTACGAACAAACTGTAAGTCTCCACTCGAAAATTTTCACAAGTGATTCAATCGAACAAGTTCAAGAATTAACCGACGAAGTAAACGCAAGCGTTTCACACCACTTGTTTTACTAAGCCGTTTAATTAGATTTCTCATACGAGTGAGGTAAAGGTTTGTATATACTAATACGTTGAAAAACGGTTTTATAAACGAGTTTGATATTGATAACAGAGTTGAAATCATCTTTGTGAAAGAGTTTGAATATTTACTACTAGCATAGAAACCTTTGAATTTAGAACTGACAAATTACAAAAATGATTGTAGAAACAATCAATCACCAAAATTCACATTCGAAGACGTAAATTAAATCTAAAGAAATCGATATCAAATCCATCAAAATGGATATACCCAAAAATTCTAAAATAGAAGTCATCAAAGTCGATAAAAAATAATAACAACATATCGGAAAACCACGAATCGATAAAAATTGAAATTTCAAGCAAAATAGGCGTAACAGGCAAAGTAGGCTGAATACAAGCAGGTCAATCGACTGGCTCCCTGAGAATAGTCGACTAGACTAGACCCTGAAAAACTCTTGGGTTACAGGTCAGTCGACTGGACTCAGAGTGTCAGTCGGCTGATGCCTGTTACCCAGCATTTCCAGCCTATTCCCCAAAGGGGCAAGAATCCAAACGGAGCCGATCGATCGAGCAATTGCAACTAGGGATTTATGCCACGCGACAACCCAGTCCTATAGGCTCATCGACACACTCCAAAAACATGTTCAAACTTCAAAGTTAGGATTTTTAAAGATTTGACTTCAAAACACCAAAAATTGAAATATTCACCAATTCAATCCAAACCAAAAGCAAATGCACATGAATAAGTGTTAGAAATTCATAACCAACAATCAAAGATAGTTATAGACATAGATGTGAGATAAAAAATCTCACCTTTTAATCCAAAAACACAAGATTTGAGAAGCTCAAACACAAAGGAAAGATCAACCACCTTCACTTCAGCCCAAGAAGCTTGAATCTAAGCTTACAAGCAAATAGTTTCCTAAGTTAGGTTTAGGAATTTTCTGAAGTTGAAGAGGGAATGAGTTGGAGAAGAAGAAGAGGATGCTTACCGATAGCCTTTCCTTGATTTCTAGCTTGAAGTTGAATTTTCCAATGAAACTAGAGCTTAGGAATTTCTAATTCTTTTTTCTCTTCCCCCATTTTTATCTAAAGCTTGAAGGTATTAGCAAATGAAAGTGAACAAAGAGAAGTGGGGGTGGAGCTAGGGTCTTAAATTGGGGTTAATGGGCTGAAACCCAAACCCAAAGCCCTAAGTGAAAACTAGCAAAATTCACTCAACTCCAAACATATCGACGTTCATACTCAAAAAGGTCGCAAACGGCATTTGAAACTCAATGGAAGTTGTCTTGAGTTCTAATTCGATTGTTTGCAAAAAGTAGCTTTTCGGACTATAATTCGACTAACGATGAAGTATTTAAATAAAATATTTAAATATTCAATCGTAAAATATGCGGATTGTTGCACCGACCTTTGGCTAACATCCATTAGACTAGATGTTTTGTAGTCGTATCAATATTTTAGGATCTTACGAATTAGAACACTTTTGTATAATTATGTTGTAGAAAATGTTTCTTTTGGTTATGCAAATATATTATAAGGATGCCATATAAATTGAACTTTCATGTAAATGAGTATAAATGCCTTGTGAGTTTTAGTTTATTCACACTTTCTTAATATTTTATTAATATGGATTTGCTTGATTTTTAGCCTTGCATCACTAAGCAGTGTTTGGGGATATTGACTTAGAAGAAAGCTCAAGTCTGCTCTAATTCGAATTACTAAATTTGAGGGATTGTTTTGTCGAATGTGTATATAGGGTTTTATATGAAGATGAGATAAATGTACTAAACGGAAAAGTCGAAAAGTTTTCTTTACAAGTCGTGAAGCAAATTAGTGCAGAAGATGATCCTATTGCCCTTGGCCCCTAGTATAGTATCGAGGCCTGGTGCTACTTCTGTGCCTCTGCCGGGGGCAGATCTTGAAGTTTTTTGATAATGGAAGGAGGATTTGAAGAACAATTATGAGGCCAAGTTTTATGAGTTGAATAAATTTTAGTTCCGCAGTTCGCCGTCAAGTAAAATGTTGAAAGTAAAGTGCATGTTAGAGTGTTGGGCAATTATATCAATAAATTTTAGTTTCAGTGGTCAATAGCTGTTATTTGTCATGATTATTCAAATATGCAACTTCTATATTAAACTGTTGAAAGTAAAATGTTGAAAATTTTGAACTTAAGCTTGATATAATAATATTGAGGTGTTTGAATGTTTTACGGTAAAGAAATATGCAATAATAGATGACAAAATAAACTGTTAATGGTAAATTTTTCGCTATCACAGACTTCACTCAAATTAGTTGAAAATTGTCCATAATGTGAAATGATGAACGGTGCTCGAAACTACATCCAAATATGAGTTACTGTAACGAAGATATCATAGTTTGAAGATAGATTGTTCGTGTTTCTGGTTGAACCCACCTTTGATAACCCCTTAGATATTCAAAAGACAAGTTAATGGAGTGTGTCGCGATGAGCTATATGGTGACG
The DNA here is from genome assembly GCA_030765085.1 of Allium cepa. Classification (NCBI taxonomy): domain Eukaryota; kingdom Viridiplantae; phylum Streptophyta; class Magnoliopsida; order Asparagales; family Amaryllidaceae; genus Allium; species Allium cepa. Next base: position 185,108,400 of record CM060937.1, on the reverse strand, counting down.
CAATATGAATGTTTAAAGCTGCATGCGAATCCGAGTTAATATAAGTAAGTTACAGATCGATTTTTTTGTTCTCCTCGGACGATCAACCCCTACCGGTAGGAACACTGCATTGGAAAAGCCTATGAAATACTTAGGCAGTAAGACAAATAGAGTGTGCCAGATATTCTACATAATGATATAAGATGAATGGTTTAAATTGCATGTGATCCCAACTTATAACATACGAGTTATGGATCGATTGTCCCTTTTCCCCTTGTACCGTTCTTATCGATCAACCCTTATTGATAAAAACAATACCGTGGACAAATACGTCAAAGGCTCGACAGATGAAGTACTTAAGACTGCTGGAGTATTCTATACGGTGATTCAAGATGAAAGATTTAATTCTAAGATGAATCCGAGTTAAGGCAATGGGTTATGGATTGGTCGTTTTTTCTTCTTCCAAGTCAATTCGGATGCATCATTACTGACGATAGGAAGTCGATAGGAAAAAGTCATTGGATGTATCAATCGATAAACAGTCGATGGGTACCAATTGGTAGGTAGTTGATCGATAGACAGTCATTCAATATTGGCCGATGAGTCAAAGCGTTTAATGCATCATTTTTGAAATAATTTATTATTTTTCGAATTTTTATTATTTCTTTTTAAATTTTGTCCAGACCGACCGTAAAGGAGGTTAGCAACCAATGTGGAAGTGAAAATCAATTGTAAGAAGCCCAAAAAACATCCAAATTATATGTCCGCGCTTTCTTAGATGTTCCGTGGTCGTCCACTTCTCTCGTTTTCTACATGATTTTTAGCGATTCCCGTTTCCTTGTTAATTCTCATAATTTAAATTCAATATCAGCCTATACATCCATTTTCTCTCGTCATTTCCTTGAATTTAGTGTGTTACTATTGGCATCTCGATTTTCTCTTCTGGCCACCTACACTGAAGATGCACTCCTCTTTCTAACACCATTTAATTTTTCTCTCTAAATCAAGCGGCATCCAATCGGCTGCAAAGGACCGAACTTTTATTGGTTGTATATTATAAAGAATTGCAACTACTTTTCTGCTACGTTTGGTCGTTTTCCATGAAGAGAATTCGGTTATCAATGGTCGTGTGGCGTTGAATCACCGAGTAACTGCGGATACAAACGGTTGTTTATAATCGAGTCAAGGATTATGATATTGGTGGTCAGAAGCACGTACAAAAAATTCATTTCTATTATAATTATATAGGTGGGCAGAAGAGGAAATCGGGGCGCCAATAGCAGCACACTGAATTTAACCCCAAATTTCGACTTAATTTTCAAAACCGAAGGTAATGTTTGATTAAAAAACGAATTTTGTGTTTTCGGTTTCCAATATGTATGTTAATATGAGAAAAATGAAGGGACAACGGATGGAATAAAAGAAAGGCGGATGGTAGGATGAAAGGGATAGAGAGACAACGGAAGAATGAATCGTTTCACGTGCTTGTGTTATTTCACAAAATACAGAAAATATTTTTTTTCTTTCTATTTTGTATGTTAATTTCGTTTTTTAAATTGGTCATTTTCGACAACATACATACATCGTGTACATTTTTGTATGGACGAAAACCCAAAATTAAAAATAACAAACCAAACTATCTCTTGTATTTTAAACAATGTGAAAGCCTAGGTTTCGAAAATAGGAAGTAGTTAATCCGTGGATTCCTATTCAAGCTAGCTGCTCCAACCTAACGGGAGTCAAGGTAATTTTCTTTTTTACCATGTTAGATTTCGTTTACATTATGTTCAATCTTGCATTTAATTCAAGTATAGTTTAGGGTTAGTTGCATGTTGATTTCGATTCTTAATTTCAATTTTAAAATATTTTATTTATTACTGTAATTTAAGTTTAGCTTGTTGCAATTTAATGACATGACATTCACAACTCCAAAGGTTAAACGGATCTCAGAAGAAAGCAGGCTGTGTCATTGTCGGACCCTGCAAATTATTCTAGTACTGCAAACACTACAGGCCCATCTCAAGGTTCACTGCCATCAACTCCTTTCACGCACACTCCCGCTCCTATTCAATGACAACAATGCAACATAGCGAGAGCTCATCAAAGCCCTTTATGATGTTTGGCATTGATGGCTCTGGAACACTTACCTCTCCATCTAACCAATTGGTTAGTGAGCATTTCATCTTTTCATGAAAAACATAATGTATAGGTTAAGTAAATAATTAAAGAATTTATGGAAGTAAAATGATATATTGCAGAATAATATGGGTCGATTTGTTGATGATGGGCTTGAAGATAATGTGGAATCTTTTTTATCCCATGATGATGCTGAACCAAGAGATGCAGCAAGTTGCTGTATGGACATAGCTAAAGGTACTTTACTGTTACTTCAGTCTGCATACAATATTAGAATCTTATCCTTCCCAATTTATATTAATTAGTTGTATGAACAATAAAATTTTAATTTCAGGCTTTACGCTATCTGAAATTGATCTGAAATTGGAATAACTAGTACTGGTTCAAGCAAAGTTGCATGCCATCACATCTCTTCCGATGGTAAACTTTTTGACAATGGGCGGTCATGCTAAAAAGGTAGAAAAATGACGAGGGAAAGTATAAACATCAAATATTGAGTATTTTCTGATGGCCATGCACTCAATTAAGTTAGATCCAGCAATAGCACTCTTGCTAATGCCACAGATTCAAGTCAGTTATTTTCTTTCACGGGGTATACTTCATATTATATTGTGCATATTTGCAGTCAAATATATGAAAATTTTAGACAAAGATTCAAATTATATTGTGCATATTTTAATTTCTTTCGACTAAACTAGACAAAAAAAAACAAAGAACTCAATAAAAATGTGAATTGTGCAAAACTCGATTAATTATATATAATAACTATTATATTCCTCGCTAGTTATGTCATTTTATGGGAAAGATATTGATATTGATTGACTTCTTCTCAATGTACAGGTATACCATTCCCTTGCAGCTGCAGCATCCATGCTTGAGTTTGTCATAATCACGCCTTAACTAGTTGTCAAATTATTAGCATAGTTGGTTCTTTCTTTTTATTTGTACTTACTGGGCATATAGGAAAATAAATGGCTCATTTGTTTGTTCGATGAATGGTTAAAACTTAACTAGGTGAGGAGCCAAATATGTCTAGAATGCAAGTTATGTTAGTACATACTTGCAATGGTTTAATTGTATCTAGAGAAATGTGTTGGAGCCACATGATATCGAGCGATGGGGGTTTGTCCTCGTTACCATTACACCAAAACATGAATAAATTTGAAATTTTTGCATTTGTGCATGGAAAATTTTATTTTTCATGACAATCTTTGTTAGATCTGCCCACATTGATTTTTTGATTTTGCATGATACTCCATTAAGAATATGCGTTATAACTGTTCTTGAATTCAACACATTGAAAAGATTGCTTTCAGTCTTAACGTTAATTTTAGATGGTCATATTGTAAGTTGTTTACATATAATTTAAATTAATTTATACTGGTATAAATGTCTATGGAGAAAATTAACAAATTTTAGAGAAAAAAGGCAATTTATAATTAAATTATCATGGTAAGCAGATTTTCCGATTATTTTGACCAAGCTGTATAAATATATATACTGAAAGACATAAACAGTCAAAATTTCAATTAGCCAATAAGAAAACTTGAAGAACATGAAAAATAGGTAAATATCCCAAAACATCCAACCACATACAGTACTTTAATTCAGAAAGACAAAAATATAAGCTAATTTGTCCAAAAGTATGGTAAAAGTATCCTCCAAAATATTCTATGACAATTTTACATTACAAGCAGTAAGATTTGAATAGGTAAATGTTTAGTTATTAGTAAATAAAGAAATTATTCTCCAAGTTCTATATACATGGATAATAAAATGTTCTATATTTTACTTCTCTCATTCCTCTTCTTCCTCCTTTTTTATCAATATGTTAAATTTCAGGAGTTACTTCGGTTGCTGAATCCCAATGTATAGTGGAAGATCTGGAGAGATAAGCTGATGATGAAGTTGCTGCTTTACTATCTCGGGTCTGACTAGGCACCGCCAATTTCTGATTTGGCTGAGGTCTATTTTGTATGTTCCTTTGTAAATCCAAAGTAGTGTACACATTTAATAGGCATATTACTGTCCGGTTAGTGTCTCAGAAACATACGGCTTCCATTCAATCCGTTTTGGACGTACAACTTCTCCTCCTTGTGCGCTGCTTATTATCCACTCATACAGCTCTGAATCTTCCCCTTCCCACCAAATTATTGCAGCCTGGTTTCCAATTTCAATTCAGGTACTTCATTAAACTTCAATTTCCTTTTATTATTAGGTATTTTACAACACTGATAGATTTGGAGTATGGTAGTTTCAATGATCTCACTGTTAGGAATACTGATTTTTTTAACTAGGCAATACCTGCTGTTTGGGAATATGCTAATTAAGTAGGTAACATACTAAAATAACTGAGAAGGCATTTTAAGCCATTGATAGATTTGGAAATGTAGTAGTTTCAAATTTCAATGATGTTCCAAACATGTTTATTGATTTTAGAATACACAAATTCAAAATTCTTAAATTTGGTAATTTTTAGAGTGGAAACAGGTAAAATATGGGAAAGGAAGTACATATTACTATTATTATACATTGTTTTATAAAAGTACATATTACTATTACTATGAGAAGTATAGAATATAATACGTCAAAAAAACTAACTTCAAAAAAAATCATAGGTTTAAACTACAATTTAAAAAAATGTATTACAACACGTATTTACCAAACAAATAACCACATTTAGAACTATATATTTCAGAATTAATATTTAATAAACATCATGAAAAGGTATAAAAAGATACAGAAATTAGGATATTATGGCAATCGGGTTACTTTGACAATGATAAAAGCACACTTGGTGATCCGAAACATAATATTCTTTATGTCTCAGCCATTCATTCATCTCAACGGCTCAGATCAATTTATTTTAAGGTTGATGATTACTTCAATGTTTGGGCTTATATAAGACAGTCAATTATATCATGTACATATATTTCTTTCACTGTATTGTATTGTAACTATATACAAAATCTTCTCAATAAAGAAATTGCATTTTATCAAATATATGTTATGGTATCAGAGCAGTTTTCAATGCCCAACGGCAAGAGAAGTATATTTTGATTATCTCCTCAGAAAATTCTCATCACCGGAGATTATACCCCTCTCTTAATGATCTAGCATATGTTTTTATTTCTCTGCCTCGCCTAAAAACTCAAAGGAGCTAGGCTGCAGAATTTCTCAGTTCTTGTGAACATCATCAAGTCAAGTGGTAACTCCTGTCATCACTATAATGAGAAATTATCAAGAAACCAGTTCTTGATAAACAACACAACTGTTAGTCTTTTCTTGAAGTATAAGTATCAGTTCTTGGATACAATTCACATTCAACTGCCTCGCTAATCACTGTAATCATGGCCGGAGATGAAGAAAACTCAGGAACCACCTCTCCAACCACCAGAAATACCAGCAATAGTCAAAATCTGCAAATTATCAGACCAAAAGGACACTTAGCAGTGCAATTAGATGAAGATAACTACTTGTTGTGGAAATATCAGATTGAAACAGCCATCAGAGGTTATGGTTTAGATGAGTATATCAATGGTATGATAACCATTCCACCTAAAATGGTTAAAGATGATAAAGACAATATGGTACCCAATAGTGAATACTCAAACTATCTAAAACAAGATAGTCTTCTTGCTTCCTGGATAATGTCATCTGTAAGTGTGAGCATTTTATCTCAAATAGTTGGTTGTAAATCATCAAGTGACTTATGGGAAGCTATAGAACAAATCTTTAATTCTCAAACTGCAGCAAGGATTATGCACTACAGAAAGCAATTTCAAAACATAAAAAAAGAAAATATGACAATGCAAGAATATCTTACCAAAGCAAAGAACTACTGTGATAAACTTGTTTCTGCCGGACATAGGGTTTCAGAATCTGAACAAGTATTAACCATCTTAAATGGTCTGAATGAAAACTATGAATCTTTAGTTACAGTTCTATCATCACAGAGAACTTTACCAGATATGCAATATGTCTACTCTACCCTTCTATCTCAAGAAGGAAGAATTGAACAAAAGAAAGCTACCAACACAGACTATTCGGTAAACTTCACCACCAACTTCAAAGGAAAGGGTCAAGACAGAACCCAAACAGGTCAAAGATGTGGTCAAATTGTTAGAGGTAGAGGTAGAGGAAGATGGTCTGGCAATACCAGAGTCAAGTGTCAAATATGTGAAAAACCAGGATACATTGCTTCTAAGTGCTACTTCAGATTTGATCAGAATTTTTTCATAACCCAACAGTCAAACAATACTCAAAGAAATCACAATCCAAATGTCAATCTTACTCAAACATGAGCAAGAAATCAAGGCAGCCATTCAAAGAATCAAAACGAATCAGACAATCAAATCAAAAATGATGATATACTATATGAAGATTGGTATCCAGAATCTGGGGCAACTAATCACGTGACAAGCAATTTAGAGAATCTCAATCTCAAAAACAAGGAATACAAAGTTACACAATCCATTTATGTTGGTAATGATAGTTCATTAAAAGTCACACACACTGGCAAAGCCAAACTCAATAGCAAAAGAGAGTTACACTTAAATAATCTTCTTAGAGTTCCTCAAATTAAAAAAAAATCTAATGAGTGCCTCTCAGTTTGCTAATGACAATCAAGTATATTTTGAATTTTATCCAAAATTCTGTCTAATCAAAGATTTACTAAATAAGAATATTCTTTTACAGGGTAAAATGCACAATGGGTTATATAAATTCAGTCTAGTGCAAGATAGTGAACCAAGGCAGAAGGATAAATGGTGTAACTATTCAAAGATTGATGAAACAATAGATTTTAACAAAGTTTTTGATACTTGGCACTGTAAAATGGGTCACCCTAGCATAGCTATTGTTAAAAATATTTTGAAAGACAGCAATATCAAATGTGAAAACATATCATTGCCATATGTATGTCATGCATGTCAGCTAGGAAAGAGTCATAAAATACCATTTAGTAATTCATTAACAAAGTACAACAAACCTCTAGAAATTGTTGCAGTTGACTTATGGGGACCTGCACCCATTAATTCAAATTACGGAATGAATTACTACATCTCTTTTGTTGACTCTTTCTCTAGATATACTTGGATTCTACTACTGAAGTCAAAATCTGATGCAAAAGATGCAGTAATTCATTTTATAAGGCAAGCTGAAAATCTAACAAATCAGAAACTTAAAACCATACAAACAGATGGTGGGTCTGAGTTTAAAACTCTAAAAGAATTCTTTTCTGAAAAAGGAATAAATCACAGAATTACCTGCCCACACACATCTAAGCAAAATGGCATTGTTGAAAGAAAACACAAACACATTGTTGATACTGGTCTAACACTGCTTGCACATGCATCAATGCCTTTAAAGTTTTGGCCAGATGCATTTACAACTACTGTGTTTCTCATAAATAGAATGCCTACAAAAATTTTGAGGAACAAAACACAATTAGAAATGTTGTATAGTACCAAATCAGATTATTCATTCATCAAAACTTTTGGATGCTTATGCTATCCATGCACTAGACCATATAATCAACATAAGTTAAGTTTTAGATCATTACCCTGTATTTTCCTTGGATATTCCACTAGCCAAAAAGGATATAAATGTCTTACAAGTGAAGGGAAAATAATTGTATCAAGGCATGCATTTAATGAATGTGTGTTTCCCTTCACTAGTAAAGACATAAAAACTACTCAAAAAATTTACAGTGCCAAGAAATTTCTACCACCCATACCTGTATGGGGAAAAGAAGAATTCAAAAGTGCTGAAAATTAAGAGAATACAGCATCAAGCCTCCAACACACAGTGCTCATTGAAGGGCCAGGTCAGAGTGATGATATAAACTCATATAACAATGAGTCTGAAGGTTGTGATTCTGAAGATCAGAACAATGATCAAGACAACAGCTCACTTCCAGATAGTACTGACACAGCACCTGCACAAGAAGGACATCCTATGATTACAAGATCAAAACATGGGATACTCAAACCAAAAATCTACACTGCCAACATAAATGACAAGGAACCAAGCAATTATGATGAAGCTGCTAAAAACAATAAATGGAGAGAAGCCATGGATGAAGAATACAGTGCATTAATCAAAAACAAAACATGGAGCTTGGTTCCAGCACCAACAAATAAAAATATAATAGGCAGTAAATGGACATACAGGTTGAAAACACTACTAGAAAGTAAGAAAGTCAAATACAAAGCTAGACTCGTGGCCAAAGGTATGGATTTGACTTCTCAGAAACTTTTTCACCAGTGGTTAAACTAGCCACTATCAGAATTATTCTAACTATATCTTTACACTATGAATGGGATATAAGAGAGCTTGATGTAAATAATGCTTTCCTAAATGGAGAGTTACAAGAGGAAGTCTATATGCAGCAACCCCAAGGTTACATTCAAAATGACAAAAAGAATTTTGTTTGCAAACTTCACAAAGCAATATATGGTCTCAAGCAAGCCCCCAAAGTATGGTATGAAAAATTAAAAGCCACTTTAATTTCTATGGGATATCAGGTATGCAAGTCTGACAACTCTATTTACATAAAAATAAATGAAAGGCATACCACTTACATACTTGTATATGTGGATGATTTTATAGTTACAGTCAATGACAAAGAAGAAATAAAATATGTTATCAACATGATAGACAAAACTTTCTCCATTAAAGATTTAGGCAGGCTACATTATTTCTTAGGTATAGAAGTCATCACTACTGCTGACAAGGGACTTATCTTAAGTCAACAGAAATATATCTCTGAAATATTGAGTACAGCAAAAATGTATGAAGCTAAGCCAATGCCTACACCAATGACAAGTAATTTACACTTGTCTAAATATAAAGGAGAACAAATTGATAACATAAAGCAATATAGGAGCGTAGTAAGTGCTCTACAATATGTAACTGTAACTAGACCTGATATATCTTTTGTTGTAAATAAGGTTTGTCAATTTATGCAGAGACCACCAGGCTTACATTGGAAAGCAGTAAAACGAATACTCGGATATCTTAAAGGTACATCAAATCAAAGAATCAAGTTAAATAAGAGCAGAAACTTACCTATTCAAGGATTTGCCGATGCTGATTGGGCCTCAGACTACGATGACCGGAGATCTGCAACCGGACACTGCATCTTCTTAGGTGGAAACCCTGTCTCATGGTGTGCCAAAAAGCAACCAACCATTTCACGTTCTAGCACTGAATCTGAGTACAGAAGTGTTGCATCAGCCACTGCCGAAGTAATGTGGATAGAAGCCCTAATTAACGAACTAGGGATAAAACTTTCACGCAAAACTATTATTTCGTGTGACAATTCTAGCACGGTAGCTCTCTCAGCCAATCCAGTCTTGCATGCTCGAACGAAGCACATCGAGATTGATCTGTACTTCGTCAGAGATCAGATCGCAAAAGGAAAAATTGAAGTTAATCATCTTCCAGCCTCAAGTCAAATAGCTGACATATTCACAAAAGCACTATCACGCAAATACTTTGAAGATCTAAAGAACAAACTTTGCATTAAAGACATTTCAAAAGAACAGAAGCAAGAGGAAGAAAAGAAACCCTAGTCGCAATTGAAAGCGGGAATTAGGATATTATGGCAATCGGGGTACTTTGACAATGATAAAAGCACACTTGGTGATCCGAAACATAATACTCTTCATATCTCAGCCATTCATTCATCCCAACGGCTCAGATCAATTTATTTTAAGGTTGAGGATTACTTCAATGTTTGGGCTTATATAAGACAGCCCATTATATCATGTATATATATTTCTTTCACTGTATTGTATTGTAACTATGTACAAAATCTTCTCAATAAAGAAATTGCATTTTATCAAATATCTGTTAATAGAAAAGAAATCATAAAAAGATTTGTCATAAATAACCCTATAACCATATCATTGTATATAATACACAAAAGCTGTTTACGCTAGTGCTGCAATGTGTTTAAATATAACTATGCATCAAGCAAAGTAGTAGGACCTTAAGGGTGATGGGATCCAAATTAGTAGCAGCAAATTACATGCAACTAATCTTTAAAATAAATATGTGTTGCCAGAGCCGGCCCAAACATTAGGTTGCCCAAGCCCATGCATATTTGGGGATAAAACTTTGAAGCAAAAAAAAAAGATATATATTCTACTGCATATGAAAAGAAGAATTTTTACCAAGCACAGACCTCAAACCCAGGCCATCATGATGGAAACAGCATGCACAAACAACCTACCCACACAGCTATGCATATTAATTTCTATTAATGTTTGATATTTAGTTTATAAATATAAATCCTTTTATGTTGCCCCAGCCCACGTGCTTGGTGGGCTGCCCTTTGGACTGGGCCTGTGTGTTGCTAGCAGAACATTTTATCGTGATGACCTCAAATATATTTTATTTGCATATTTGAAAAAAAAAACAGTACTGTTGTAAGGTCTAATATTAATTTGCTAACCAGATTCAATTAAAAACAACATGGCAGGATGAAACTGAATACATAGTAAAATTGACAGCAAAGAAGAGCGAGCACCAACTAAAAGATATACCTCAGATATTGATTTCACTTCGTGCAACGTATGGTATTTTATCATAGAATTATGAAGAAGAAAGATTAACTGAATTTTGTAACCAAAAAAAAAAAAAAAAATCTGCTCTGCCTAAATAAACTAATTATTAGTCCGTGCAATAAAAGTTAATGCATAGCATCCACACATTTCTTTTGCATCATTACAACCCCTTTGCAGGTGTCTAAAGCGTAAAACAAAGACGAACATTTTTTAAATTTTTTGCACTTGGTAAGAAAGGATAAACCGTTTTCTAAATGATGGTGTGCACGTGCATATACACAGACAAAGAAATTATTTTCTACTAAAACCCAATCTGTGATTGTAGGCTTGCACGAAACATGTTGGGGATTTTGCGGTTCGAGACGAATTTGACGGCGATAGTGATGAAGACAATGCTGTACTTCCGACTTTAAGGATTTATGGAATAGATTCTTTCAGACAATAGTTCAACCCACCAGATACAAACGGGTTATCGAACTATCGACTTTCAGGATTCAATGAAGCCCTATAACAGCGTAATCGGATTCAAAGTTTGTACGACTTTGATCCGACCAAGAACACTTCAGAAAATGTATCTGATGATGCAATTTATATAGAATAGAATGAAGAGGAAGAAGAATACAATCCTGCACCGCTTTCTGAATTTGCAACACCTTGGAGGCGTCACAAAACAGAGCGTTTAGAACGCTATCCCGACGTCGCAGAACTGCAGTAGGATGAAGAAGATGCAGAACTGTTTGCAACTGTTTCTGGGCGTCGCTATTTATAGACGTGAGGAGGTGTCTATTCGCCAAGCGTCGCGACCGTTTGCAACGGTTCGTAACTGTTGCGATTCAAATGTCGCGTTCATTCACATTTGCAACGTTCAGAAAAACGTTACAAATTCCCGCCATTACATAAATTCTGAATTCCGATTCTGGGTCCTTAACGGGCCGAAATCTGGCCCGTTACTTACATATATGGTCCAAAAATATTTTCGGAACCGAACCCGAAACCCGTACCCGGTTCGGTTCGGTCGGACGGCGGCGGCGGCGCGCGTGTGGTGTTGCATGAATTCTCTCCTCACAACAAAGCAAACATGTGGGAGCCCCAAGGCCCCATCATCCACTTGAGAAAGCTATACTTATACAAGTATAGTATTCATTTCTCTACAATGTGGGACTTCTCTTCTTCCTCTCTACCTCTTCTCTTCCAAAACCAAAAACCCAAAACCCAAAGCTTTTGAAAATTTCACAACAATCTCCCCCAATTTTCAAAACAAGAAATAAAATAAATAAATAGGACGGCTGCATCACTAGAGTGATTTCCTACATACCCAAGTGGGATCAAGCCTATGTAGTTCTAAGATCAAGTTTTGCATCATCGTGAAAACCAACACATAAATAAAAGGTATCTTTTGGATTTGAACCTTTACTTAGTGTAAACCATTCAAAGCCTTATCGAGGTTCTATGGTGAACGAATCTTGAACCAAGTATCCCTAATGATAAAACCGGAACAATCACACATGTTGATTTCCTTAGGTAAAGTGTTCTGTATTGCTCAGCACGTTAATGGCCATGTGCTTAAATCCTGGTTCATGAGTCTACTTAGAAAGCGGTCTTACTTTCCTAGGAAACGGCCTGATTTCCATACTCATATAGGTAAGTCTCTTAAGGTGTTTCTGCGATACACCTTTTAAGGTTTCTAGACTTATTAAGGATATATATCCATCCTTTGTTCTTGCAGAATCCAACACTAAATATTATGGGATTATCAATTTAGTGTTCCATAATCATTCTCTTAACTTGTTGGTACCCATTGAACTTTGTCTATCCTTTTCAAGACATAAGTTGGGTTTCTGTTAAGGATGATCAACCTTCATTCACAGACCTTAGTCGCATTTCTTGTGACTTTATAGAAACCATTGCCTTTGGAAGACCTTTTGTAAGTGGGTCAGCCAAGTTTTTCTTCGTTTCTATGTAGTCTACAGTTATAACTCCTCTTTTGAGTAACTGTCTCACCATTTGATGTCTTAGACTCACATGTCTAGACTTTCCATTATATGTCTTATTAGACACATTTTATATTGTTGCTTGATTGTCACAGTTAATCAAGACTGCTGGAGATGGCTTCTTCCACAAAGGGATTTCCATTAATAAATTCCTAAGCCATTCCGCTTCTTTACATGCATCTGCTAATGCAATCAATTCTGACAACATAGTTGAGTCAGAAATACAGGTCTGCTTCTTGGAAGCCCAAGACACAGCAGCGCCTCCTAATGTAAAGATCCATCCAGTCGTAGACTTGGATTTGGATTCTACATTGTTCCAGGTTGCATCACTATATCCTTCTATTACAGAAGGATATCCTTTATAAGATAACCATATTCAATGGTTCCTTTCAAATAAGCTAAAACTCTGGAAATGGATTTCCAATGTTCGAAATCTGGATTACTCGTAAATCGACACAATATACTTATAGCATGCGCGATGTCTGGTCTAGTGCAATGCATAGCATACATAAGACTCCCAATAACACTGGAATACTCTAGTTGAGAGATAGTACGTCCAGTGTTCTTTTCTAATTTAATACCAGGATCTAAAGGAGTTGGTGCTGGTTTGTCATCGTAATAACCATACTTTTGTAGGAATTTCTCTATGTAATGGGATTGAGTTAGTAATAACTCCCCCTCTTTCCTAACAATTTTAATTCCCAGAATTACATTAGCCTCTTCTAGATCTTTCATATCGAATTTAGAAGACATAAACTTTTTAGTTTCATTCACGCAGGATATATTGGAACCAAATATTAGCATGTCATCAACGTATAAACATATTATAACAATACCGTTGTTATCCGATTTGCTATAAATACATTTATCAGCATCATTAACAATGAATCCATATGACAGTGCAACTTTATCAAACTTCTCATGCCATTGCATGGGAGCTTGCTTCAGGCCATAAAGAGATTTTACTAATTTGCAAACTTTCTTTTCTTGGCCTGGGGTTTTGAAACCTTCAGGTTGTTCCATATATGTCTCTTCTTCTAAATCTCCATTTAGAAAAGCAGTCTTTACATCCATTTGATGTATGACTAATTTATGAATTGATGCAAGTGCAATTAAACAGCGTATAGAAGATATGCGAGCAACTGGAGCATATGTATCAAAATAATCTACTCCATGTCTTTGCTTATATCCCTTAGCAACTAATCTGGCTTTAAACTTATCAATGGATCCATTTGTATTCAACTTTTTCTTGAATATCCATTTACATCCTATAGGTTTAGCACCAGGAGGTAAATCAGTTAAAACCCAAGTTTGGTTTAACATTATGGAATTCATTTCATCATTGATAGCTTCTTTCCAGAAATTTGAATCTGTGGAACTCATAGCTTCAGAATTAGTTTTGGGATCATCATCAACGTTCATTACATATTTAGTCACATTAAGGACTTTGTCCTTACTGCCTTCTACAAGATATGTAATGAAGTCAGTACCATAGTCCTTCTCTATTCTCGCTCTTTTACTTCTCCATTGTTCAGTACTATTATCTGGTACTGATACTTCCTTGCTGTTTTGAGTAGGAGCAAAATCATCGTCATTGATATCATTAGTCATACTACGTTCTGGACTAGATGATCTCAATGGGATCTCAACAGTTTGATTTTCAAAAAATTCTACATCTACAGATTCTATAACTTCTAGGGTGTCAAGAATAAGAAATCTATAAGTTATACTATTAAGTGAATATCCTATGAAAACACATTTAAATGCTCTATTTCCTAACTTTGGTCGTTTAGGGTCTGGTTTTCTAACATAAGATAAGCAACCCCAAATTTTAAGTCTAGTTAGGTTAGATTTCCTATTAAACCATAATTCATAAGGGGAAATATTATTCTTTTTAAGTGGTACTCTATTTAAAATATAACATGCAGATAACATAGCATCACCCCATAGGTTATAAGGTAAATTAGAACTTATGAGCATGGAATTAACCATTTCTACTAAAGTTCTATTCTTCCTTTCAGCAACACCATTTTGTTGTGGTGTATATGGGGCAGTACATTGGTGAATTATACCTTGTTGTTTACAAAACAAGGTGAATTCATTTGAGAAATATTCACCACCACGATCTGAATGTAATATTTTAATTTTAACTCCTAATTTTGTTTCGACCTCTGCTTTGTAAATTTTAAATTTATCAAAAGCCTCATCTTTAGTTTTCATTAGATATACATATGCATATCTAGTATAATCATCAATGAATGTTATATAGTATTGGTTACCACCATAGGTGATATGACTTTTTAAGTCATCCACATCACTATATACCAAATCAAGCAAACCAGTTTTCCTTTCTACGGATTTAAAGGATTTTCGGTGTATTTTTGCTTGAACGCATATTTCACATTTAGAGATGGTATCGAAATCACAATCAGAAATTAATCCTAATTTATTCATATTCCTAATGGAATTATAATTAACATGTCCTAATCTACCATGCCATAAACTAATAGAATCAATAATATAAACAGAAGATTTCTTTATTAAATTCAACTTAATCATGCCGTTACAAGAGTATCCCTGTCCAATGAATTTACCATTCTTAGACAACACTAGCTTATCAGACTCATACACCATCTTGAATCCTCCTTTGTTAAGAAGGTATCCAGAGACCAAATTCTTACACATATCAGGTACATAAAATACATTGACTAGTGTAAAAACTTTTCCATAGGTGAGAGGAAGTTCTATAGTGCCTTTTCCCAGAACTTTACTTGGAACCTTATTTGCTCCAGTAACTTCATCAGCTTCTCCTTTATTTTCTTCGTAACTCTTGAAAAGATTACGGCCTTTGCAAATGTGAATGGTTGCTCCAGTATCGAACCACCAATCGTTATCATTTCCACTAACGGAGTTTGCCTCTTGCACTACAGCCACAAGCGAGTCTTCGACCACATTCACTTTTTATTGTTTCTTCCGCAGACGGCAGTCTCGGGCATAGTGGCCGGGCTTGTTACAAAAATAACAAGTACCTTTCTTTTTGTTGTTAGTTTTGGAATGATTTTTCTTAAACCGTGTGTAACGACCCTTATTTTTTCGGATCGAAAGATCGTAGAATTTTTGTTATTTGATAGTTAGATTGCCTTAAGTTGAGTCATCCAGAGTAGCGACGTAGTGAGGTAGAACGACCTAAGGAGTTAGCCCGTGTAGTGGTTAAGTCGTGTGGAAGTTGGCTTAGGTCGTGTGATAGTTTGAGTTGGAGGAGCGACTTAAGGAAGCTAGGAGTTAACGGCTTAGGGGATAGAGTGATAACGACCTAGTGGTTAACGGCTTAGGGGTGACCGACTTAACAGGAGTCAACGACTTAAGGTGTTGCCGACTTAAGGGAGTTAGCGGGTTAAGGATTGACCGACCTAAGATAGTGAACGACCTAAGGGTTGAGTCGTGTGTGTTTTTGGGTCGTCACATAGTTAGTTATAGGCGCATGGGCTTAAGTCGTGAGTCGTGAGTCGTGCACCTCTGTTGAGTCGTTAGGTCGTAAGGATGGCCTTGTCGTTAAGTCGTATACTGGCTTGAGTCGTTAGGTCGTCTCTCGTGTTAGGTCGGCAGTGTATTGAGTCGTGAGCCGTGTGTGTATTGAACCGTATGTTGTTAGGCCGTGTTTAAGTTAGATCGTAGGACCTGTTAGGTCGTAAGCCGTGGGGGTCTGTTGAGTCGTGGACGACTCATGAGGGCGGCGACTTAAGGGACGTTTCAGCCTATAAATATATGTCCATATCTTCACTTTTTGGCACCGGATTTTGAAGCGACGAAGTGCTGCCATTTTGAGAGCTCAACTACAATACTTCTTCACTTCTTTTCTCCACTCTAATCTAGTGATTCCTTCCATCAAAATTGAAGATCTCCATCCATTGAAGAGAGATTTCATCATTTGAAGTGGAGCTTTGGAGGATCGAGCTTGATTCTTTGCTGTCCAGATCTGGAGTTGGTTGTTTTTGAGGTGTTTAGGTGATTCGGTGAGTGGTAGTTATCTCTCACACGGACCCAAGGGAGTATATTAGATCGGTGGTTTGTTTATGTGTTAAAGATAGTGATTTCTTGCATTTTCCCTAAGTATGCATGTAGATCTATCATCTATGAAGTTTTGACACCTATTTTACTACACGTTCACTTATGCAAGTTCATTCATCAAGTTGTAGAGATATTGTTCATAATTTATGCTTGTTGGAATGCATGTTAGATTTGGACTCTTTATTTATGAAATTGCCATTATTGTTATAATTGCTTATTAGATCTTGTTTGGATGATTGATTGCTTAGATTAATGTTTGATTTGATTGATTAGTTGATCGATAACTTGATTTGGGCAAGTTGGTCGAAGATGATTCAAAAGCTAAGTGGAAAGGCTCTTGAATAAGGAAAGCTGCTTGTGGCATATGAAGCGGATGTTGAAGCTCATATGTATAGATTTGATGATGATGTTGAGATGGGACTTTGCCATGATGCGATGAGGCAAACCATGATGTTGAGATAGGACTTTGCTATGATGCGATGAAGCAAAGCATGATGTGAGAAAGCCTTGGTTTAATCCAGACGGGATCATCCCAAGCATGTTGATAACTCGATGATGCGATGCGAGTTGGTTGATAATGGTGGGCTCGAGAGGAGGCTTGGGTTTCATCGTTATTGAAGGTTCTAGCATGCTTAAAGAAAGAGTACGTTGGGACGGGCTGCGACGACGTTCCAAGCACGGGCTGCGACGACGTGCCAGTACTCTGGGTAGTTGCGAAAGTTCCTAGGCACGGGCTGCGACGACGTGCGGAGTTATGTCTAGAACCGGGGTTACCATTAGCCCTTGACAGATGGATGAAAGAATGAGATAGTCATTCAATTAACGGTGAAATCGAGGCAATGACAACAGTGATAGCCAGAGTCATGGATGTTTGGTTATATCGTCATTTGGGTCAAGAGCGATGTTTTCAGGGTGCTTATCTAATCTTGGTTTAGGCCTTGGGGGTTTGTACTTGGAAAACACCGACCTTGACTCGAATGATAATTACTTTACTTTAAATGTCTGCTTTGTTATGCTTGTTTCTGCTTAGTGGGTCTGGGGGGCTATCACTGTAGAATGAGGTGGAGTGGGATGGTTGAGTTCCTATTCCTTTTATCCTTTATGCTCCTTTGGTATGTTTGATAGTTAATTTATTGCCCACTAAGACTGTTGTCTGACTCAAGGTTTTATGTTCAACTCTTATTACCTTGGGCTGTTCATCCATGTTGGGATGGGCAGACTAGGTAGCAGGTGGTAGGTGCTGTTCTTGTTTACCAACGCTGTTGATGACGAAGAGGAGCTGGAGGCTTCTGCATATTGTTTTCTTACTATATGTACTGGATGTTCCGCTGTTTGTTTGGTACTCTGAGTGTTATGTAGTGAGGCTTGATGTATTGACTATTCAGATGATTGTATAAAACTATTATGAGTTGGTATGATGAGACTTCTGTTCTATAGAGCTTCACTATGTATACTTTCTATTGTATTTTATCCATGCGCTGTGAGTAATACGATAGAGTTTCTGTTTTATCTTACCATGACTATCGTCCATGGCTGCCTGGCACACCTTTCAGCGCACCATTCTCTTGTTTTAGTGCGGGAGTCATGGGCGGTCGTCACATTTGGTATCAGAGCAAGGTTAATCGATTTTAGCCCACGCTCGCTGACGTAACTACGTAAGAGAGACGTAATTGTATTTTGATGGATGATTACTATATATAATATAGTAGCTTAGAAGGATTTGAACTCCTTATGTAGTTGTTTCTCAAGGTTTTCTAAATCATTCCTTTTTGTAGATATTAAGGATGAGTCGAAGTGAGAGACAAGCTGCTAGGGAAAGTCGTGCTGTTGGGGGAGCTACTGACTATGCTGCAATGTTTGAAGCTATGATGACTTCGATCATGAGAAGGATACCAACTTGAGGATCATCAGTAGATGTTGGAGTTCAAGTTCAAGCTCCAAGACCAGTGGATTTTGCTAAGTTGTGCAAGGACTATACTGCTCTTGGAGGAAAGGTTTTCTTGGGAACAAAATCAACCATTGAAGTGCAGAGGTGGATTGATGCTTGTAGAAGGATCTTTGGTGATTTGGAAATTGAGGATGCAACTAATAGGAAGCTGGCATCGAGACAGCTTCAAGGGAGAGCTTCGGATTGGTGGAACTCTATCACCATTGATACTCCAGAGGAAGAGATTACTTGGGAGCAATTCCAAGTCAGATTTGAGGCTAAGTTCATTTCTACAGCTCAGAAATCTGTTCTGTTTAAGAAGTTTGTGGAACTCAAACAAGGTGGAAGACCAGTTCTTGAGTATGTTTCTGAGTTTGAAGCCTTGTCCAAGTATGCTCGGTCGTATATTGATTCTCCCTATCAGAAGAATGAGAAGTTTGTGACAGGCTTGGACACTTATCTTGGGAGGCAGTTGGTGGATCATTTGGATGATCCATTTGAGAAGCTTGTGGAGAAAGCTCTCAGGCATGAGAATCTGTTTCCTAAGGAGGGATCTGTTCTTGCTGTGACCAAGGAGCAAAATGGAAACAAGAAGAGGAAGCAGCACCAGCAGAAGGGTAAGGATGGCCAGAAGAAGCAGAAGGGTGAAGTGATCTGCTACAACTGTCAACAGAAGGGTCATCTCTCCAGGGATTGCAAGAAACCGAGAGTGCCGACGAAGTGTCACAACTATGACAAACCGGGGCATTTCAAGAGGGATTGTCCAGAACCGAGGAAGGACAAGCAGATTGTGCAAGCCTATGCTTTGGGGGCTGTGCCATCATCTTTGAAAGCTCCTACTGCTGATGAGAAAGGAAAGAGCGTGGTGGTTCAAGGTACTCTTTCCATTTGTGGTGTTCCAGTTAGGGTTTTGTTTGATACTGGAGCGTCGCATTCCTTTGTTGGTAGTGAACTTGTAGGTCGGTTGGGTTTGGAACCGAATATTGTTGATAGACCATTGGTTGTGACTAATCCAGTTGGGGGTTCGTCTTGTTTGTGTATGATATGTCGTGGTCTAGTTGTGTCGAGTCATGATTGCTCTTTTGTTTGTGATTGCTTTGTTCTGAAGTTTGTGGGGTTCGGAATTATTTTGGGTATGGACTGGCTTAGGAAGTATGCGGCAAGGATTGATTGTGAAAGGCTGGAGGTGACAGTCGAGAATGTGGAGGGGCGAAAGGTTGTGATACGATGTAAGCATGAAGAAGGCGTCTTCATGAGCTTCATGTATTCGCTGGTTGTTCCACGGGATGGACTGTCATCGGTGTCTATTGTGAATGGATTTGAGGATGTCTTTGACGAGGTAAAAGGGTTACCGCCGCATAGGGAGATCGAGTTTCGTATCGATCTAGTTGAGGGAGCCAGACCTGTTGTGATGCCTCTTAGGCGGATGGCGCCTAGGGAACAGCAAGAGTTGAAGGTGCAAGTTGATGACCTTTTACGGAAAGGATTCATTCGGCGTAGCGTGTCCGAATGGGGTGCACCAGTTGTGTTCGCAACCAAAGCGGATGGATCGTTGAGGTTGTGTGTGGATTATCGTGAGCTGAATAAAGTGACTAGGAAGAACAAGTATCCATTGCCGAGAATAGATGACTTGTTTGATCAGCTTCACGAAGCTAAGGTGTTTTCTCAGATGGATTTGGCAACAGGATTTCACTTGTTAAGAGTGGCAAAGGATAGTGTGCCGAAGACTGCTTTCAGGACACCGTCCGGTTTTTATGAGTGGCTGGTAATGCCGTTTGGATTGACCAATGCACCAGCATATTTTGTGGATGTTACGAATAGAGTGTTCAGAGATCAGTTGAACAAGTTCGTACTTGTGTTCGTGGATGATATTTTGGTTTACTCCAGAAATGAAGAAGAGCACAAGACGCACTTGCAGATTGTTTTGGAAATCTTGCGGAAACATCAGCTAAAGGCTAAGTTTTCGAAGTGTCACTTCTGGAAGAGTGAAGTGAGGTTCTTAGGCCATGTTATTTCTGGAAATGGAATAGCGGTTGATCCCGCTAAGGTAGCAGCAATCCAGGATTGGGTTAGACCTAAGAATGCATCTGATGTGAGAAGTTTTCTTGGATTAGAAGGATATTATCGTCGGTTTATCAAAGACTTTTCCAAGATAGCTGCACCGTTAACAGGATTGACGAAAAAGAACCAAGTGTTCAAATGGGATGCTAAGTGTGAGCAAACTTTCGGAATCCTGAAAGAGCGACTGACAAGTGCTCCTGTTTTGATCATTCTAAGTGGAAATGATGAGATGGTGGTTTACACCGATGCATGCGGTACTGGACTTGGAGCAGTGCTAATGCAAAAGGATAAAGTTGTTGCGTATGCAAGTCGACAACTGAAGCCGCATGAAAGAAATTATCCGACTCATGATTTGGAGTTAGCGGCGATTGTATTTGCTTTGAAGATGTGGAGAAATTACCTATTGGGAGTTCGATTTGAGTTGTTTACAGATCATAAGTCATTGAAGTATCTGTTCTCCCAAAAGGATTTGAATCTTCGACAGCAATGATGGCTAGAGTTTTTAGCATCATATGATTTTGGTATAGCCTATACTCCAGGAAAAGGTAACGCAGTGGCAGATGCGTTAAGTCGAAGACATGCAGGATTGGGAGCCATGTTTTCAGAATGGAAGAGTCTCGAGTATTTGGCTGGATTTGACTTCAGGCCTAGATGTGAATTGGAACCTGAGATGTTGGCAAACTTATCAATATGACCTACACTTGTGGAAAGAATTGGCGAGAGCCAAAAGCAAGATGATAAGATTGTCAAGATTATCCACGATTTGAAATATGGATTGAATCCAAAAAAGGATAAAGGATTTGAAGTCGATCGAGAGGGTTGGCTTCGGAAGCAAGGACGATTAGTTGTTCCCGATATAGATGGATTGAGAGATGAAGTTCTAAATGAAAGTCATCACTCGAAGTTGACAATTCATCCAAGTGGAAATAAGATGTATCGGGATATGAAAAGGACCTATTACTAGGAAGGTATGAAGAAGGATGTTGGAAATTTTATTTCCAAATGTATGAACTGCCAATTGGTAAAATCCGAACAAAGGAAGCCAAGTGGATTGCTTCAACCGTTAGAAGTTCCTACATGGAAGTGGGAGCAGATATCGATGGATTTTATCGATGGTCTACCTAGAACCAGGGCAGGAAATGAAGGGATTTGGGTCATCGTAGATCGTTTGACTAAGAGTGCAAGATTCATTCCTGTTCGATCTACCAGGACTGCATCGAAGTTGGCTGAGTTGTATGTTAAGTGGATAGTTCGATTCCATGGTATTCTGAAGAGTATAGTGAGCGATCGAGACCCATTGTTCACTAGTGGATTTTGGAAGAGCTTCCAAGAAGTTTTGGGAACCGAGTTGTGTTTGAGTACGGCTTATCACCCCCAAACAAATGGTCAGACTGAGAGAGTCAACCGAGTTTTGGAAGATCTCCTAAGAGCATGTGTTGTGGACTTCGGGGGATCATGGGAAGATCATCTTCATTTGGTGGAATTTGCATATAATAACAGTTACCAGTCAAGTATTGGTATGGCACCGTATGAAGCGCTGTATGGAAGACCATGTAACTCTCTGACATGCTGGTTGGAAACTGGAGAAAAGCTGATACTCGGGCTAGAGATGATTCGACAGGCTTCGGATTGTATAGAGATCATTCGGCGGCGAATGAAGGCAGCCCAAGATCGTCAGAAAAGTTATGCCGATAAGCGTCGAAAGAATTTGGAATTCGACGTAGGTGATAAGGTTTTTGTGAATATTTCTCCTCTGAAGAATGTTATTCGATTCGGGAAGAAAGGAAAATTGACTCCAAGATTTGTTGGACCATTCCCGATCATCGAGCGAATTGGAAAGCTCGCATATAAATTGGAGTTACCAAAAAAGATGGCGAGTGTGCACAATGTTTTTCATGTATCTTATCTACGGAAGTATGTGCACGACTCGAATACAGTGGTTTCTGCTGATAGCTGTGAAAATTTAGAGGTTGATCCAGTGGTTACGAGACCTCGTAAGCCACTTCGTGTTGTTGAAACCGACACGAAACAGCTTAGGAGGAAGGCGATTACGTTGCTCAAGGTACAATGGAGTGATGATGTTAACGACTATACATGGGAGGAGGAGGAGAGGATGAAGGCAGCTCATCCTGAACTCTTCGAGGTATGGCCCTAAGGTGTCGTGACGTCTCATGAACTTGTAACTTGTTCTAGTCTTAGTATTCTGCATGCTAGGCTAGAATTGGATGCATGGTTTGTTGATTACTATGGATGGTAGGCATGTAGAATAGTTTTGATTGCTCTTGGTTGTTTGGAATTTCGAGGACGAAATTCCTAAGGGGGAGAGAATGTAACGACCCGTATTTTTTCGGATCGAAAGATCGTAGAATTTTTGTTATTTGATAGTTAGATTGCCTTAAGTTGAGTCGTCCAGAGTAGCGACATAGTGAGGTAGAACGACCTAAGGAGTTAGCCCGTGTAGTGGTTAAGTCGTGTGGAAGTTGGCTTAGGTCGTGTGATAGTTTGAGTTGGAGGAGGGACTTAAGGAAGCTAGGAGTTAACGGCTTAAGGGATAGAGTGATAACGACCTTGTGATTAACGGCTTAGGGGTGACCGACTTAACAGGAGTTAACGACTTAAGGTGTTGCCGACTAAAGGGAGTTAGCGGGTTAAGGATTGACCGACCTAAGATAGTGAACGACCTAAGGGTTGAGTCGTGTGTGTTTTTGGGTCGTCACATAGTTAGTTATAGGCGCATGGGCTTAAGTCGTGAGTCGTGCATCGTGCACCTCTGTTGAGTCGTTAGGTCGTAAGGATGGCCTTGTCGTTAAGTCGTATACTGGCTTGAGTCGTTAGGTCGTCTCTCGTGTTAGGTCGGCAGTGTATTGAGTCGTGAGCCGTGTGTGTATTGAACCGTATGTTGTTAGGCCGTGTTTAAGTTAGATCGTAGGACCTGTTAGGTTGTAAGCCGTGGGGGTCTGTTGAGTCGTGGACGACTCATGAGGGCGGCGACTTAAGGGACGTTTCAGCCTATAAATATACGTCCATATCTTCACTTTTTGGCACCGGATTTTGAAGCGACGAAGTGCTGCCATTTTGAGAGCTCGACTACAACACTTCTTCACTTCTTTTCTCCACTCTAATCTAGTGATTCCTTCCATCAAAATTGAAGATCTCCATCCATTGAAGAGAGATTTCATCATTTGAAGTGGAGCTTTGGAGGATCAAGCTTGATTCTTTGCTGTCCAGATCTGGAGTTGGTTGTTTTTGAGGTGGTTAGGTGATTTGGTGAGTGGTAGTTATCTCTCACACGGACCCAAGGGAGTATATTGGATCGGTGGTTTGTTTATGTGTTAAAGATAGTGATTTCTTGCATTTTCCCTAAGTATGCATGTAGATCTATCATCTATGAAGTTTTGACACCTATTTTACTACACGTTCACCTATGCAAGTTCATTCATCAAGTTGTAGAGATATTGTTCATAATTTATGCTTGTTGGAATGCATGTTAGATTTGGACTCTTTATTTACGAAATTGCCATTATTGTTATAATTGCTTATTAGATCTTGTTTGGATGATTGATTGCTTAGATTAATGTTTGATTTGATTGATTAGTTGATCGATAACTTGATTTGGGCAAGTTGGTCGAAGATGATTTAAAAGCTAAGTGGAAAGGCTCTTGAATAAGGAAAGCTGCTTGTGGCATATGAAGCGGATGTTGAAGCTCATATGTATAGATTTGATGATGATGTTGACATGGGACTTTGCCATGATGCGATGAGGCAAACCATGATGTTGAGATAGGACTTTGCTATGATGCGATGAAGCAAAGCATGATGTGAGAAAGCCTTGGTTTAATCCAGACGGGATCATCCCAAGCATGCTGATAACTCGATGATGCGATGCGAGTTGGTTGATAATGGTGGGCTCGAGAGGAGGCTTGAGTTTCATCGTTATTGAAGGTTCTAGCATGCTTAAAGCAAGAGTACGTTGGGACGGGCTGCGATGACGTTCCAAGCACGGGCTGCGACGACGTGCCAGTACTCTGGGTAGTTGCGAAAGTTCCTAGGCACGGGCTGCGACGACGTGCGGAGTTATGTCTAGAACCGGGGTTACCATTAGCCCTTGACAGATGGATGAAATAATGAGATAGTCATTCAATTAACGGTGAAATCGAGGCAATGACAACAGTGATAGCCAGAGTCATGGATGTTTGGTTATATCGTCATTTGGGTCAAGAGCGATGTTTTCAGGGTGCTTATCTAATCTTGGTTTAGGCCTTGGGGGTTTGTACTTGGAAAACACCGACCTTGACTCGAATGATAATTACTTTACTTTAAATGTCTGCTTTGTTATGCTTGTTTCTGCTTAGTGGGTCTGGGGGGCTATCACTGTAGAATGAGGTGGAGTGGGATGGTTGAGTTCCTATTCCTTTTATCCTTTATGCTCCTTTGGTATGTTTGATAGTTAATTTATTGCCCACTAAGACTGTTGTCTGACTCAAGGTTTTATGTTCAACTCTTATTACCTTGGGCTGTTCATCCATGTTGGGATGGGCAGACTAGGTAGCAGGTGGCAGGTGCTATTCTTGGCTACCAACGCTGTTGATGATGAAGACGAGCTGGAGGCTTTTGCATATTGTTTTCTTACTATATGTACTGGATGTTCCGCTGTTTGTTTGGTACTCTGAGTGTTATGTAGTGAGGCTTGATGTATTGACTATTCAGATGATTGTATAAAACTATTATGAGTTGGTATGATGAGACTTCTGTTCTATAGAGCTTCATTATGTATACTTTCTATTGTATTTTATCCATGCGCTGTGAGTAATACGATAGAGTTTCTGTTTTATCTTACCATGACTATCGTCCATGGCTGCTTGGCACACCTTTCAGCGCACCATTCTCTTGTTTTAGTGCGGGAGTCATGGGCGGTCGTCACACCGTGTCTCATTCTTTGGCTTTAATTTATCAGTAATTTCAACATTATTTGCCTTAGAATGGGACTCAGTTTGTGGATTATCATCTAGATCGCGTTTGCGAGAATCTTCTTCAATACGAAGATGACGCTGTAAACCGTCTAAATTATAATCCGTTTCCGCATGCTTCATCTTTTTCTTATAATCATTCCAACTATGCGAAAGTCTAGAAATTATAACTCCAACAACAAAAGATTCAGGGAGATCAATTCCAGCATCTTTAAGTTGATTCACCAACAGTAAGATTTCGCTTACTTGTCCAATTATGGACTTATTGGTGACCATTTTGAAATCCATAAAATTAGAAATAAGAAACTTTTTATTACTTGCCTCGGATATGCGGTATTTATTCTCCAGAGCAGTTCAGAGTGCCTTCGCTGTTTCCAAGGTCCTATGAGCATTGTAGACTGGCGTAGATAGTGCATTCAGAATATGGCCTCTGCATAGGAAATCGTCCTCTTTGCGCTTTGCACGTTTAGCCTTTAGAGCAGCATCGTCCTTATCAGTTTCCTCCGGGATTTCTTTCAAGTCATCTTCCAAGATGTAGAACAACTTGACGGTGACTAGGAAAAATTTCATCGTCTCTTGCCAACGAGTGAAATTGTCACCATCAACACGCTCCAATCGAGTTAGATGCTGATTCATAACTTGTAGAGCGCTCGAACCTTCCATGGTTGAAGAGTATTGTCTGAAAATTTGTTGGGGATTTTGCGGTTCGAGACGAATTTGACGGCGATAGTGATGAAGACAATGCTGTACTTCCGACTTCAAGGATCTATGAAATAGATTCTTTCAGACAATAGTTCAACCCACCAGGTACAAACGGGTTATCGAACTATCGACTTTCAGGATTCAATGAAGCCCTATGACAGCGTAATCGGATTCAAAGTTTGTACGACTTTGATCCGACCAAGAACACTTCAAAAAATGTATCTGATGATGCAATTTATATAGAATAGAATGAAGAGGAAGAAGAATACAATCCTGCAACGCTTTCTGAATTTGCAACACCTTGGAGGCGTCACAAAACAGAGCGTTTAGAACGCTATCCCGGCGTCGCAGAACTGCAGTATGATGAGGAAGAAGATGCAGAACTATTTGCAAATGTTTCTGGGCGTCGCTATTTATAGACGTGAGGAGGTGTCTATTCGCCAAGCGTCGCGACTGTTTTGCAACGGTTCGTAACTATTGCGATTCAAACGTCGCGTCCATTCACATTTGCAACGTTCAGAAAAACGTTACAAATTCCCGCTATTACATAAATTCTGAATTTCGGTTCTGGGTCCTTAACGGGCCGAAATCTGGCCCGTTATTGTACATATACGGTCCAAAAATATTTTCGGAACCGAACCCGAAACCCGTACCCGGCCCGGCCCGGTTCGGTCGGACGGCGGCGGCGCGCGTGTGGTGTTGCATGACTTCTCTCCTCACAACAAAGCAAACATGTGGGAGCCCCAAGGCCCCATCATCCACTTGAGAAAGCTATACTTATACAAGTATAGTATTCATTTCTCTACAATGTCGGACTTCTCTTCTTCCTCTCTACCTCTTCTCTTCCAAAACCAAAAACCCAAACACCAAAGCTTTTGAAAATTTCACAACAATTGATTATATATTTTAGAAAACCATATAACATTGACTATTCCTTACAAAATTTCTCTTGTTGAGAGTTAGTGTGGTTATAATAAAGATTCCGTGCAGATAAGTATAATCCTCTGAATTCAATCATGCTTCTTTATCCAAAAGTAATGCTAACAGGTTACTTTGTTAAGAGTCTGTTTGATTATTTCTTTACCTTCTTGTTGAACAAACCGATTATAAAGAAAATCCTGTACAAAGTTATATGGGCGTTATACATTTTAAATTGCATGTAAACCAAATCATTAGCTTAAATCAAAAATTGTGACATCTATGAATAATTTGCAGGAACATAAACAATCATAGCTAGCAAATTAAATACTAAAGAGACAAATAAAATATAACTCATCTACATTTCTATTAATAAAATCTCAATGTAAAGAAAAGAATCAAAATATATAAACTGCAAGTATAGGACTTGCTCTGTCTATACAAATTTAAATTACAATAACCAAGTTTTGACAGTTACCGTGCTCGGAGGAGTGACGGTCTAGAGGTGCAGCGTGTTAAATTTTGGTGATACAAAATCACAAATAGAGGTAAAGAAATATGCAAAAGAAAGAAAGAGAAGATTTTGTTTCCCCTAATTAATAGGCATATTGAGTATGTTTATTTCTTTCTCTAATTGGCTAATCAAATTATTTTTGTCATCTAATGCTAACTTGGGCATTAAGTAATTGATTATATAAATAGAGACTAGAAAAGATGTTAAATGTATGGTGGAAAATCTATTTGCTAATTCCCTGTTCTCCATCGTTGTTCTTCTTCTTCAACAATTTTAGCCATATAGATATTTGCTCCATTTCTCAATTTGGTTATTGATTCAATGGTATTTTATTTATTTTAGTTTTGTTCTATTAATTGTAAACAAAAATTTTGGTGAATCAATAAAGTGGGTGGTTGGGTGGAATATCTTGTCTTATTGCTTTTAATTTCACTTTCCGTCTTATTTTTAATCCAAGTTATCTCTTTGTGATTTGGGTGACAAAGATCCGTTGATATAAGCTTCCGCAAAGCGCTGCCCTTTTTTTACAACAGATTGGTATCAGAGCACAGATCATCGCAAAGCTTAGAGTAATTTTGGATTGAAAAATTATTGATGTCGGATATGATTTCGTTTTCAAAGATGGCTATTTTGGATAGGAAGAATTGGGGTATTTGGAAGCCTAAGATTGAGGATGTTCTGTACCTCAATGATCTTCATGATCCGATTGATGGAGATGGAAAGAAGCCCTCTAATGTAGATGAGGGAAAATGGAAGAAGATGGATAAGAAGGCGATTGCTTTGATTCGCCAATATCTTGATGATTCAGTTTTCCATCATGTGGCTAGTTGTGAATCCGCAAAGGCTTTGTGGGATAAGTTGGTATCTTTATATGAGTCAAAATTGCTACTAGTAAGGCTTTTCTGGTTCGAAAGTTGATACAATTGAGATTAGATGAAGAGAAGTCTGTTGCAGAGCATTTGAATGAATTTCAGGATGTAATAAATCAATTGGCAAATATGAAGGTCAATTTTGATGATGAGTTACATGCTCTTTTATTGATGAGTTCGCTTTTAGAAAGTTGGGAAACTTTGATTGTTTCATTGAGTAATTCCAATGCTAATGGAACTATCTCTTTGGAAACTGTTCGAAGCAGTCTTTTGAATGAGGAGCTTAGAAGAAAAGGGTCAATTATGAAATCAATTCAAAGTGAGGCTATGGTGGGAAGGGACTCGAAGAAAGATACAATTTAGAAGAAGAAGGATGCTAATGGTAAAGGTGTTATCACTTGTCATTATTGTAATAAGAAAGGTCACATACGCAGCAAGTGTTATGCTTATAAAAGAGATCAGAAAAAGGCTGCGCACGGCGATACTAGTAGTGATGCACATGCAGGTTTTGCTGAAGGTACTGATAGTGATGCTTCTTATGATGTCCTCTTTAGTGAATATAAGCCTTGGAAGATGGATTCGGGAGCTAGTTTTCACGTTTGTAGAGATGTGAATTATTTTTCTTCTTATGAGAAGAGTGTCGACATGATTAGGACGGCCAATGGAGAAGAGCTACCGGTTTGTGGTATTGGATCTATCCGGTTTCATATGCATGATGGTGTGGTTAGAGAAGTCTCTGGAGTGAGACATGTACCCACTTGTTCGCATAATCTTATTTCTCTCGGTCAGTTGGATCGCCGTGGTTGCACTTATGAGACTCAAGGTGGAGTTTTGAGGGTGAAGAAAGGTGGTCGTGTAAGGATGAGAGGAGTATTGGAAGAAGGAAACCTTTATAGCTTGGTTGGTTCTGTAGTCGACTATGGAAAGCGAGTGACGGCAACAAGGTGGAGAGGTTAATGTGGTCACTGCTTATGATTCTAGCATTGAGGATCATATTTTAGACAGGGGTCTTCATGTTGATGATGCTCAGGGGATCGATGGTGATCAGGTAATGAGCTTAGATCGAGTGATAGACGGGTGTCGAGTTGCAAAATCCATAAAGATAAGACGGAGATCTTTGTGGTATTACAAACGTTTTTGAGATCGAATTTGTGTGGTGCATCTCATGTGGGAGATGCATCACTTGCAATCGGTGGTAAAGGTTTGTAATTTGGTATGATTGAGATATAGGGAGTTATGATAGACCTAGATATGACATGTTTGAAATGTTGGAGATATGTGATTTTGCATCAAGGTGGAGTGTTAAATTTTGGTGATACAAAATCACAAATAGAGGGAAAGAAATATGCAAAAGAAAGAAAGAGAAGATTTTGTTTCCCCTAATTAATAGACATATTGAGTATGTTTATTTCTTTCTCTAATTGGCTAATCAAATTATTTTTTGCCATCTAATGTTAACTTGGACATTAAGTAATTGATTATATAAATAGAGACTAGAAGAGAGGTTAAATGTATTGTGGAAAATCTATTTGCTAATTCTCTGTTCTCCAACAATTTTAGCCATATAGATATTTGCTCCCTTTCTCAATTTGGTTATTGATTCAACGGTATTTTATTTATTTTAGTTTTGTTCTATTAATTGTAAACAAAAATTTTGGTGAAGCAATAAAGTGGGTGGTTGGATGGACTATCTTGTCTTATTACTTTTAATTTCAATTCCGTCTTATTTTTAATCCAAGTTATCTCTTTGTGATTTGGGTGACAAAAGTCCGTTAATATAAGTTTCCGCAAAGCGCTGACATTTTTTTCACAACACAGCGAAAGTCGAAGGCGTGATGATAAGTATTTTTTTCGGGATGATGACTAAAAAAATGATTTAGAGTGTTTTGATTTGAGTTGAAGCCAAATTAGGAATTATTCAAGGAAGAAAGGTTTGAGTTTGGGATTCGAGGACAGCGATTGCGAATGGAAAATAGATTGGAAATTGTAGAGGAGATAAGAGAAGTAGAAATCATGGAGAAATATGTTAGATTTTGTCTTTGTTCAAACCAAATCATGGGCAGTAGAAATCATGGAGAAAAAATGTTCATTTGAGGAGTTATCTCCTTCACATATTTAAATAAATTCAATGATAGGAAAACTTGACTGGTAATGTATCGTTTAAAGGATAAAAAGGTAGAAAAACAATGAAATTGAATATAAAGAACAAATTGCAGTAAATAATTAAATTCTGTTGCTGAAATGGGAAACAAATAAAAAAGTTTGTCGCAAATAATGGCTGTGAAATATGATACAATTTTATATATTTTCAGAAATATAATAATCTTGGTGTAAGCAAAATAAAATGGTATCATTTCAACTATTATCTACTTTCTGTATCTAAAGCAAGAAATTGGATTCAAAGAGCATAACCACTGAAGTATCATTTAAAGGTTAAAGAGGCAGCGAATGAATGAAACTGAATAGACATAAATAGCCCTGGTAAATACAAAAAACACTGCAATAAAAATGGGAAAACAAGCCAAAGTTTATGTTGCAAACTGCAGCTCTCAAATATGGTAGCCTGCTTTGTGGGTTCGGTAAAAATTAAAAGTTGGACAGATATAAGATTAGAACGAACACATTGATGTAACTGAAAAAATAGTTAATTAGAATAGGTAAACAACATTAAAATGATTGTATAAAGAAAATTATGAATTAAAATTTACTATGCGCAAATGGCTACAGAAAACTCAATTAACTTAGAGGTAGATGAACTATGATGTAAACAGATAACTTCATAGATAATGAGTTAATTTACTAGGGAGTAGCATAGTTGTACTTGTGTCATAACTATCTATTAAATAATAATCTAGTACAAGCATTTAAAGCTCTCTTATTAATTCTAGCAATTTTCTCCTATCTTCTTAATTTTCTCTAAATATTTTATTTTCACATACTCACAAATTGTTATTATAATTATTACAATGTTTCTACCAGTTCTCTCTTCTATCGTTAGAATTTAATACTAATTTTTACGATTAAGTATAGATTTCTTTCAAGTTTTTAATGTTATTTTCACTACTAGAACTACTGTATATAGCCACGACAGGGTTCCAACAGCCGCCAACGGGAATTTCTAACTACTACCAACGGCTCGTTATTTTTTAACAAGCCGTTGGTAACTGTTGTAAAAATACTGTTTGCGGTCGTTGGAAGCCGTTAGAATTATTCGTGTAAACCTACAGCCAAGCCGAGAGCAAAATCATTCCTCTTCTTTCAACCAAAAACACCCAAATCCATCACCATCTTCCTCAACTCCTACTCTTTTCTTGCTCCCAGCCTCCCCACACAACCGGCAGCCACTCCGACGCCATCAATCAACACCCACGACCTCTCTCCATCCAAATACAACTCCAAAATCAGGTTTTGCCTAAAACCCTAAAATTTTAAATTTTGCTAATTTTGTGTTTAATTTGTTGTTATAGTTGTATCTAATGGCCTATTGATTGTTTATTATACCAAACTAAGTGCTAATTACAATTATTACCATCCAAATGTCCACATTGTTTGTGTGTATATATTATGCACATATATACATATGTTGATAATTTAGTGTAAGTGCGCATTTGAGTTAGCGTTAGATTAGTTAGGATTGGTTTAAATTATTTTGTGTATGTTTTGTAAAATATTAGGAAAACATGAATTAGTCGAATATTTTACGAACATGAATTATATCTTTTACAAAATTTATTAGCATTAGATAAGTATATAATTTAGTATATATATACAATGAATTATATATTTTGCGAAATAATAAAAATCATATAATTTACTATATATTTAATAAGATAGTGGAGTATAAATAAAATAATGCATAATATGCTTTATTTTATATATTTAATAAAACGATAACATATAAACAAAATTTAAATCCCTTAGTGAATTTTTGGCCCTGTTTGACAAATGTTGTATATGATCGTTGTATGAATATTCGTTTTTATTGCAAAACGGATATTCATATTCATCTGATACAATATCTGTTGGATTCGTCCCTGTATTGGACAAGTTACAAACACTATAAAGTAATTACGTTTCGTAAATCATATCATTATAAACGGTTCACAAAATTTCGACGGCATTCCCTTATCGTTCCTTATGTACATGCATATGTGTACGATACAAGAAACACTGGGGAAGTGCTGCCGAAATTTTGAAAAATGTTTTATAATGATATGATTTAAGAAATGTAATTACTATTGTGTTTGTAATGGGAAGTAGGATGACCGACCATCACAAAAGGTACAAAAATGTGAACAAAATATCAAGAAATATAACTTTGTATATAAACGAAAATGGATTATAAAAAACAGTAAAATCTTAATGTGTTTATCGAATTTGATTAATAATTTTTTTACTATTGATCGATCATAGGTTTTACAGTAGGAAAAATGGTCAATTATTTTATTGATCGGAGCTGGATGTATCAAAGAAGAGAAATGAGAGGCTCAATAAGTAAACATTTTCTTAACGGGGTAAATGTGTTTGTCGAATTTGCTTTAAGTAATATTGGAAACGACGTAGAAATTCGTTGTCCATGTAGTAGGTGCAAATTGTTGAAGCATTTAGTACCGAATATGGTTAGGATTCATTTGCGCCAATATGGTTTCGTAACCAATTATTTGGTGTGGGATCGTCATGGAGAAATTATAACACGTAACGAAGAACAGTCAATAGAGGTCATTAGTGATGAAGTTAGTATGACGAATCTCATAGAACATATGATTGAAGATGCATCACGATCAATGTTTCCTACTGTTGAAATTAATAACGACGATGTTAACGTCGAAGAGGAACCAAATGTTGAAGCGAAAAAAATACATGATTTATTGGATGCTGCTAAGAAACCTCTTTGAAATGGATGTACTAGCGGCATTCAATTATCGGCAACTGCAGAGTACATTGCAATGAAATCAAAGAACAACCTCACAGAAGCCGGATTTACAGCCGTTGTACAAGCTGCTAAACGCCATATGCCATCAAATAATTTAATGTGCGAAAATTATTATGAAGTGAAAAAACTTATGTCATCTTTCGGTTTGCCGTATCAAAAAATTGATACGTGTCTAAATGGTTGCATGTTGTTTTGGAAAGATGATGTCAGTCTTCGAAATTGTAAAATATATAATCAAGAAAGATACAGACCAAGGAAAAAAGGGAAAAAAGTTCGATACAAGCGTATGCATTATTTACCTATCACTTCTAGACTTCAAAGGTTATATGCATCATCTATAACAGCGCATCATATGAGATGGCACAGTATGAGAACACCTGAAGAAGGTACGTTAACACACCCATTTGATAGAGAAGCATGGAAGTATTTTGATAAGAAATATCCCGATTTCGCAGCGGAGAGCCGTAACGTTAGACTAGGTTTGTGTACTGATGGATTTTCACCGTTTTCTCAGTTTGGTTCTAAATATTCATCTTGGCCTATAATCATTACACCTTACAATCTACCCTATATTCAAGTGATATGGATATTTATCACTTCAATCCGTAATTTAAAATAAAAATGCAATTATATATCATTTCAAACCACAATCCCCAATGAAATAAAAATGCATAACAAGTTGCAGTTTATAACAATATAAAATAAAACATCCATTCATCCAATATCAATCATCAACCATTTATCACAATCATCATCCAATTCAAACAATAACATCGATATAGAACAGATAATAAATAACAGGTAATTACTTACAGTTTATATTCAATAATAAATTAAATAACTATTTAACTGGCAGTTTATATGCAATAACAAATTAAATAACAACTTAATCCAATAATTTCAATTTAACTGAGACGATGAATAAAAATATGCCAAACAGTCATAAATAAATTTCTAATCACATCAAAAATGATTTAACTCATATAAGAAAATTTAGAAGTTGTTGGTGGGATTAAAACACTCACCTTTTGAATTTAAATTGAATTTAAATTCAATTTAAACCCAAAATTTGAACAGCCTTAGAATCCGTCCAAACAAGCGCTAAATTGTCCGGAATTCCAATATGAACCTAGCGGAGAAAACCGAGCGTGAAATAGACGTCGTATGTGAAAGTTATACGCATTAGAAGATTTCTAATTTAAATTTAAAATAAAATAAACAAAACAAGTAAATTCATCGTTCTCTCATCCCATGGCCATGCGACGCAAGCAACAAAGTAGAACCGCGCACTTGAACCCAACGATGAGAACTTTGACCGCCGCTATCGTCGCCATCTGACCACCATACGTCAAGCCACCATCACCATCGACCTGCTCGCATCGAGCTGCCCCTGACCGTCAAACTCCGATCGCCCATCAACGCCTCCGGCCGCCACCGTTTACTAGAGTTTCGAAACCCTAGTTCGCCAATTCCGACAGCCCCAGGACGATTCAGCCCGTGCGATGGCTACTCCAAAACCCAGAAAACAATTTCTCGATTGATGCCCAAATCGAAAACGCCCAAATTTGCACTTAGGTTTCGCGATTTGTGAACTTTGACCAAGATTTGCCGTTGATTCAAGCATCAATTCCGAAAATGAACACATGACACAGATTTGTATTGTCGAGATATTCGATATATAATTTTTCTGAATTTTTCCTACGGGTTTGAAATTTTGATTTGATTTTTGAATTGCAATTGGATTTGGAATTGTCTGCCATTGAGATGAGGAGGTGAGGAGGAATTGTACGTACAAACAAATAACAATGAGGAACAATTAGGGTTTATAGCTAGGTATATATAGGAAGGCTGAAATTAGGATGGACCGGATCGATTAGATATATGCGTCGAACGATAAAATGACACGAAAATCCCTTCTGACTCCGAAATGAAATTGGGTCAACCCATGTATCAAAATAGATGTTTTTAAATATTTTAAATGCGATGGAACAGATTTCAAGTCCGAATTCCATCGTATGAAGAAGTTATGCTAAAATCAAATTATTTCAAATTGATTTCAATTTCATTGATTTCTAGGCGTTTCGAGCCCGTACGATCAAACGAAAAGTCTGATCGCTACGAAACTTGAAATCCTACAATAATTCGCCGTTACGGGTCCGATGAAACTGGTTTCGTCGAATTCCGAGTCAGTGGCCAAAATGGCAATTTTTACAGTTAATTAAATGAATTAATAATTAATTAATTAATTAATTAAATCATTTTTTCAAATTTCAATTTCAAAATTAACAAATCTTATCATTTTTGACTTCTTAGACAATTACAAAATTTAAACAAGTTCAAATGTAAATTTCAAAGTAAATCAATTTACCAAATACAGTGTTTACTTTTATTTTATTGCAGGTAATCCAATTATTATAATTTAAATTTCAATAAGTTAATAAATTTCGATTTCCATTCTTTAAATCAACCAACTGTCATATTATAAATGTGATTAATATTATTTCCAATTATTTCATTAATTTATACTAATATAACATTAAATTAAGATTCATTGCAACTAATTACAAATTTTGATTTAATGGACTAAGTGAATGATTACTTTAAAATAATTGTGGCCACTAACTCTCAATCACATTTATATAAGTTATCATTTTCAAACAATTACTACAGAATGTTGATTTTATTCAATTACTTTTTTTATTATTAATTCATTGTTTAATTCAATATTTACCTTTGTTTTTCTTGTATTAAATTTATTACCAAATATTACTATTTACAATCAATTATAACCCTGCAATTTGTTTCAATTAATTGGGATTGCATTGAATTAATTATTTATTAGCTTACATCAACATTCTTACATTTCATTCCCGTTATAAGTTCATTAACAAATTACAAATTTCTTTTATTTATACAACACTTACATTCATACCTAATTACATTAGTTTTATCTCATTACACTAATATACGCCTATTTACATCTTAATTTGAATAAATATTACATTTCTAAATGTGTACTTCTACCAATTGTACACATTAATTAAGATTTAAAACCAATTAATGAATTTACCTTAATTCCTTTCGTATACTAGTTTATTACTTATACATACATTACGTTTCTATGTAACTTATACATTCACACTTTCCGGTATTATATTAATTGTCATTAAAGAAATATTCATTGTTGGTCACCAATGATTATACCAACTCATATCACACTAATCCTATTCAATTCCCATTTATTACACAGATTTATATAAATAAATCAACATTTACATTTGTTACTTACATTCAACTTACAACCAAGTTATACCATTTTACATTATTTCATTTATTGCAATTTCATTCAATTTATACAAATTCAACTTTAATTAACTTCGTTGTTACATTTCATCCTAGTTATTATTTTCATCCTAGTTATTATTTCATTATTCATTTACAAATTTTATTTGTTTCAATATTAAATTATCAAAACTTTCTCAAATTACAAATTTATAACATTGAAAATTACGGGTTGTTACACTCTCACCCACTCAAAAAATTTCGTTCCCGAAAAGGAAAAAGAAGGGAAAAGAAGAATTAGGAAATCAATATATCTTATTTAAAATATTAAATTTATAAACAAATAAATTTACAAAATTAATTAATTTATATAAAATATACCAATTTATAACCATTAAATCTTTTTATACTTAAATTAATAAAGTTTGGAAAACATTTTCAAAATATTTTCTAAGTGCAAAATTTACAGAAATTTCGGCAGTGCCTCCTTTGTACAGAGAGGCTCGGGAGAAAATATAATATCAAAAATAACAATATGCAACATATATTTTCCAAAATAATATATATTCCAACACGAGAAAAATAATATAATAATGTTATAAACCGTAATCCGAAAACGTACATATTTGTCGGGCAATTAACGCTTAATTATGAAATCAAAAGCAGTAGCAATTACTTCCATAACCTGTATTTTACTTATATAATCCAAAAGAGTTAATAATTATATAAAATGAAATGTTTAAAGTTGTTTCAACCATGAACAAACAAATCAATACAAACAACAATCACTTGCAACAAGGTATACAACCATCATATGAAGTTAATAAAATCAACCATCCATATATCCATAGCAAACAACAAATAGTTGTTCGAGTTTAAAACTTCAAATTGTACAAAATGTAAAACAAACTATTAAGTGCACCATTAACTCAACAGTCTTAGATGAAACCAAATAGATTTTTCATACATCCAATCCAAATTTAAAGTATCCTTGCCCAAACAACCATAAACCAAAAAAACAACCATTTTAAACAAAATTTAAGTTCATTCTTATAAATTTCATTTCCCAACATTTATTGTTTCATACCATTTTCATTCATATAATGATTTATCTTTTTATTTGCATTTTATTCCTTACAATTTCATTTATTTATAGTATTCATGTTTAATTCAATTTCTTAGCATATCAATTTATTTACTTAAGTTTATAACCATTTATTTATAATACTTTCATCTCTATTCTATTTTGTTACCGGAACCTTTCAGTTATAACTTAAGTTTACAACAATTTCAACATCAAATTCTTATTAAATAAGGAATTTCATTGAATACTTTCATTACTTCAAATTTTACTTGTATAATATCTATTATATTTTCTTATTAAACATTAGAACTTTTAACATTTGGTAAGTTATATATATATATATATATGCTTTAAGGATGTAATTGAAAATCATACAAGTTTATCCCATTTCTTTTAATTAATTTAATGTTCAATAAGTATATCCTTTGTTTCATAGGTTTCAATTTCAAATTTCTTTTAATCCCATTTATAACTTAGCATTAATTCTCTTATTTCATTTAGGGTTTCAATTATTAGTTAAATTCCATTTCACTACACTAATTGAAACTATTAATTATCGAAAACTCAAGAGTTAAATACTGGGCTTAATTTCAAATCATTTTAAAATAATAGATAAATGTACATACTTATAACTTATATATCCAATTATATTTAAAATAATTTAAAATTTATATTTGTTTATCAAAACAACTCTGCAGTAAAAATACTACGGTGGCATTCCCACTTCGAAACTTGAAAATGAATGTTGATGATGCGTGCACTCATCACCGAATTTATTTTGCAGCGACAGAGAAGGGAGTATAATTTATTTCTTTTCAAAATTTTTTAAAACAATTCTTTCAAATTATATTGAAATATTTATATCAGAAAATACTTCTAATAATATTATTATTATATTTCAAAATCATTCAAAAGAAATTTTCAAAAACCCCAGAACTTAAGTTCTAAAATTTCCAGTTTTCATTTTTTTTTCAAATCGTATTTCCAACCTATGCTTATAGATTTGACTACCTAACAACCAATATATTACAACAAAATATATATATATATATATCATTTATAAAAAATCTATTTTATGTATATAGAAAATATAATAGGCAAAATTATTTCATTTACCTATATTCAAAACAAATATTGTGTCTGTCTGTCCTATTAAGTGTTTAGAAATCCCCATTGATGTCATAGCGTCCTATGCATCAACAAGAATTTATAAATACAAAACGGAACAAATTAACACAATATTAAAACCTTTATAACACTAACAAATATGCTCTCTCATATATATACACTCAGCGACTCCTCACAAGGTATTACTACCCTATTGATAAAGAG
Source organism: Allium cepa (assembly GCA_030765085.1). Classification (NCBI taxonomy): domain Eukaryota; kingdom Viridiplantae; phylum Streptophyta; class Magnoliopsida; order Asparagales; family Amaryllidaceae; genus Allium; species Allium cepa. The sequence continues at coordinate 185,069,064 of CM060937.1, read as the reverse complement.
TCAGACTCCACAAAGCTAAGCTTTATCGCTAAACCAAAGCTCTGATACCAGATGTAACGGCCCGCCTTTTTGTACGCTTTAAATCGACGATAAACCACACACATCAGACTTAAACCATACAGATGGGCGGATTGTTATGGGGTAAATAAGAAAAAGCAGAGAAAGAAAAAAAATAGAATCTTGCAGCAGAACGATAAAAATATAATAATCAAATATACAGTTCATGAAGCTGTTTTACAAAATATTCGATTATACTTATACAATATATATCAGAGTTACACATACCAGAGAACAATAAATAATACGGCAGAAAATATGATGCAGTGGAATACTACAGTAAATAATAAATCTTCGTCTTCGTCCTCCATAATACGGTTTTTAAACCCTGAAATGCTCAGGCTGACCCGAGCGAATTGAAAAGACAAAACGCTCGCACTACACCAGAATCTCCATTTCGCAACGGCTTTAAGCCGTTGCAAAATAATTTCGCAACGGCTTTGAGCCGTTGCGAAATGGGCAGTGGTAAAAATTTCGCAACGGCTCAAATCCGTTGCGAAATATATTTTTTGCAACGGCTAAGGACCGTTGCAAAATATACTTTAGCAACAGCTTGTAGCCGTTTCGGATTTTATTTTGCAACGGATTAAAGCCGTTGCTAAATGTAGATGTATAACTGATGTTTTAAATATTAGCAACGGCTTTAATCCGTTGCTAATTAATATTTAAATTAAAAAAAAATATTCAAAATTTTTCTCTGCACCAGCGATAGTCATTTCATTATCATAATTAATACAAAAATTTGCAAATTTAACAGTATCACAAAAGAAAGATTATTCAACCAAATATTGTTCATAGATTAAACACAAAAACCAAACATAACAAATGTTTGAATTATAATGTTCAACATCAACATATACCACTATACAGTTCAACAAGTGTACATAACATACATAGTACAACAACGACATCATTACATAATACTACATGCATAGTACAATACATACGGTAAATAAGATCTTCCTCCAATCGTCTAATGCTCCGGCGAACATAAGTTTCATGCCTGCACACAAAACAAGAAATTGATGTTTGTTTATAAAGAGGTCACTAGTGCAAACATATGTACGACAATTTTAAGCAAACATCAATTCTATTCATGATTAAACCACAAAGGATTCCAAGTTTACAAATAAATAGATACATGTTGCAGTATCAATTATGTACACAAAATGCAACAATGAGTCGGTTACTACTGTTATTCTTCCTAGCCTACCACTTACAGTACATAACGGCTGCTTCAAAAATCCATCAACTTCCTCCCCACAAGCTTCATACTTCTGTCAATAACAATCACTCAACCACCAAACTTTCTCTGTCACTTCACCACCTATAACTTTACTGTCATTCACCTCCTACATATTCAAAGTTCTCACCACCACCCATACAAACCATCCCACTACCTATGTTCACAAACATCTTTAAACTCCTCAACGCTAACATCTACATCATCTGTCACCACTACCATAACTCCTCCAAACTTCCTGTACCTTCATCTGCTACCAGTATCAAACCACAACATGCAACTGCACAGCCACAAAACTTCAGCCATACTTCCTTTACTTCATACCACTGACCAATATCATCCACTCCCCCTACAGCAAGCAACTAAACATATGAACATTTTCCACCAAGAAAAATGTTAGCTGGCCAACATTCAATCACCAGGTCAGTTCCCATCTTTAGTTCAACATCAAACCAGTCAAGCAACCACCTAACATCCACTGCACACGTATATCCTCCAACACCATTTGGCTACAAAGTGCAACATCAGTTCACTTTCTCATCTGTGCATACTGTGCATTGCTTCCACCACAAAATCACTCATCATACACCTCCACTTCAAATCATCCTTCCATTCAAAACATTCGAACTGCTCACTCCCCACCATACCTTATAGTAAACCAAACAATACATTTCACTGCCTTGCATCCCCACCCTCTGCTGTAAAAATGTGCACTTCAACACTACTACCACATCCATACACACTGTTTGAACATCACCATACAGTAACCGCCAATCGCAACCTTCATCACGTTACTGCACATTGCTGCACTGCCTCAATAACATCACCAATAATTCAACCATCCTCTTCCACTGTTACTGCTCATTGACTTGCTTCACACCATACAAATTTCACCACACCATCATCATCAATACCCACCATTCATCCAAAAATCCATCACTGCATAATCCCTACAATCACCATCTTGCTGCCTGTAGCCTGCGTAACCACCTCACCTCTGCCAATCGAATTCGGAACCACCCAATTCCCACTGCATTCGCACTTCATTGCTTCAAATTTCCTCCATCACCTAAATCGAACTCAATGCAGTTATCCGCTGGGACTTCGATCACCTGAAACCACAACATCGCAACTTCTACCTCAGAGTACGGCCACATACCCAGTTCTTGCTTCACCCAAACATCGACTCGCCTCAAACTTCAAGCCATCGAACAAAACTACTGTTATCATAGTTTCATTCAATATAACACCACTGTAAGAAAATAGTGGGGTTCTACTAGAATTAGCCTATATAATATCTGCACTTTTATACCAAAATACCTAACTACTAAAATTTGACGGACTAAAAGAAATGAAACTTAATCAATCATGCATATGTAACAACTATTTTTCAGAAATGGAAATCAACAAGGGACAAATAATCTAAAGCAATAATTTTATAGAGTAGTGATAGTTGTTGTGCACTAATAATTCCCACCCACGTTTAGTTAAATGGCCAACAACACAACATTGAAACGGATAATAATATTCTTGATAACAAAATATAGTATCCAGTGATTGCAAATGACATTAATTTGGATACCCCCAACTCACTCATTTTCAAATAACTATACTAAGCTATGAGAGGTTGATTGTGAATTGGGGGTAAGTCGACTGGTTTGCAAGTGGCTTCTGGTCCGGTAATTTCTTTGATAGTCGTGATTTGCAAGTGAAATTGATATGCAGCAATGTTCGGCAGTGAAGCATGTATGGACAGGTTTGTATATGAGTAGGGAAGTTGATGATTTGCAGGAGTTGTGAATGGGTGATGGAGGATGAAGGGTTTTTTGATGGTGTGTCAGTGTTGAATGGATGGTCTTGAAGCAAGAAGGCACTGTTGTAATGTTGTGCAATTTACAGCAGAGGATGTTAATGTTGTTGATCTGGGGTTTTCAATGAATGTTGACAGGGAAATACAATAATGCAGTTAGTGGAGCACAGTTGAATGTCAAGAGATGACAGCAAGAAGGCGAACCAACTTGTTGGCAGCGTCGTCAGGGAAGCATTGTCTGCATTGGTGGAAGGAGTATTGAAGGCAGGATGGTAACAGCAGTTTTGTATTGCATGTTGAATATAGGTTTGGGTATGTGAAAATAGGTATGGAAGTAAATGCAAGTATCTGTTTGCAATGGTCTGTAGTTTTTAAGGCGGGGGAGTGTGGAGAGGTGATTGAAAACTGAAGTAATGGGCAGTTATGGCTGAAGCTTGATATGGTAAAGATTGAAGTGAAGTTTGTAGTGGAGTCTGGGTTGTCGAATGGTTGCGGCAGTTATGGTGGTTGTTGTTCAATTGATGGCTGTTGTGAAATGATTGTGGTCGTGACTAATGGTATTGTTCGTCTTTGGAATGTATGAAATAGGGTGTGGATGTAGTGGAGTGATCGGAGGGGTAGTTGTTGTTGATGGATGGTGACTGGAAGTTCAGTCAGGTGGAGTGAATGTGAAGTGTTTGTGGTCAAGTAAGACGAATGAATGGGAATGAGGGAATATCAGCAACACTTGTGGTTTCGATTTGGTGGAGTGTGAAGTTGCACAGCTGCTTGAAGTGGTGATGGTCAATAAGAGGACGAATATGGCATGCACTATTTACTTGTGAGTTGAAGTGCTATTTGTGTGCAGCAATTTTCAAATGGTGGCTGGTTGCAGATGCTCAGTGGTGAATTGATTATTATACTGACAGGTTTTGTTATAAACCTCAGAAGAAATATAAATTACCACCGATTTAGGAATTGATTATTATTGTAAAAAAAATAGCATAAACTGAAGTACAGTGACTAGGTGTACAACCTACTTTCAGTAGTAATGTGAACAAAAAAAATGTTACCTCACGGATCAAGCTTTTCTAAATCAAAAAGGTACACAGAGAAAGCATCTTCAACCTGAAACAAATGTTAAAAACCTGAAATAAAGAACAGATCAGAGAATTATCCGATTTTGTAGAATTTTCAGTTTTGATATTAAGATTGGAGGATTCTGATATTAAGAACAGATCAGAGAACATATATAGGTTTCCATTCAGATTGAACTTATTGGATAATAATAATAATGTATACCTGCTCCTGCGTCTAAAGATATCGAATTGAACTCTTTGGATGACACGCATAACCACCGATTCCAACATCATCAAAGGTCATAGCAAGAGGATGATTTTGTTTGGCTGTGGGCTCATCTGGTAATAGTATATTGTCCACAATCAACTTCTCATGTGTAGGACGTACAGGTTTTCCATGTATTATGGATGCCATCGAATCTTTGCATACAAAACCTGTTGCAATGACTTCTAGATCAAAGTTCAACACTTCACATTTTTGATTTTCCTGAACGTGCGAAATAAGCGAGTTAGCAGCATCGTCATTGTTCGACGTTCTCCCAGCACTTTCATGATGTGTCCCACCACTTCCTCCTTCGTTGGAAGCAATGTCTGGCATCTGTTTCGCAAATCCTTTTAATATGTCGACCAATGTGTTCAATGTCCCCTTCACATTCTCCAAAGAACCCTCCACCTTCTCCATCCTTGTTTCCAATCTATTTGAGTCTTGTTTACTCCTTCTGAGTTGTTTACGTGGAATAATAGATGCTTTAACTTGTGTCTTTGGTATTATAGTTCCAACACTTTGAGTCCGACCCCTTTTATCTTTGTCGAACGTTTGTGACAAGATGTCTTCATCCAATGACATATCTTGTTCCTCGTCGTCATTGATTGTTTCCCTTGCTTTTGCAATTTTACCCTAAAATATGATAATACTTGAGGTATTTAATTTCGTGCATATAAGTTATAAGCCGATAAACCATGTAAACATATATGTCGTAACAGTAAATGATTTTTAATTTATCATCTAAAACAATATATTGTTTAACTTACAAAGTACGAAGAATTTGAATCCGATATGGTGCCATCCTTTTTTGTATGAGTTTTCTCCCACACTTCACGGTGTATGATTTCTTTTCCTGGTTTTTCAATTGCCTGCAACCGAAACATCGATTATCAAACCAACTGATTCTTATTCGAAGAGTTTATTTCCTACCGATGGAATCTCATTCAACGAAATGGTAAAATGCAACGAAAAAAAAAAAATTAAAACTGTACCATTTTATGTTCTACTACGGCATGACTTGTACGACCAATGTGATGAGTATAACTGTACTGTGATCTATTTCTTTTGCCTAGCTCTCTTCTTTCACGTGCGCCGGGTTTTGCTTCATTTTTCAAGAATCCGTCCCAATCTTCTACACTAACTTTTGACGGACAGATTTTCCTTCTAGCTTCATCATTATCAAATTTGTCGTAGTACCCTGTCCTCAATTCACTTTTATATCTTCTAAATGATTCACACAGTTTTTTTAAAATACAACTCTTTTGTATCCGAATCTAGCTCATAAAATGTCTATATATATTGAAAATAAAAAATACGTTGAAAAGAAAATACAAGAAAATACACAGATCATTAGTGCATGTCACTTGTAAGTTATGTAATTTTATTAGACAATACAAGTTTGTAATTTAGTTATAAGAGATAAAACTTCATGGACGTCAAAGCTATAGGTTAACGTGAAAAATTTAAGAAAATATAACCACTGGGTGAGATAAAAAATGTAAATACATAAGCATTGATCATTAGTGCATGTCACTTGTAAGTTATAATATCACTCCATCAACTCTAACCATACTTCAGCTTCACATGAATACTTCACCATAGTTCACATATTAATGAAAAGAAAATTTCAATTTGAACCAAATTTTACAGCCAATGATTTTATTTGGTTAATTAACAGAACCGAGTAACCATGTCGCCGCTCTAGTATACTGTCAGTCAATCTATTAACTAATCAACTTCCCACCTATCTTCGTATAGAACAAAAAAATGAGTTGTGCCATTTGTGCTTTTCAACAGGTTAACAGTGAAAAAAAAGAGAATGACTTACGCGCAATTCGGCCCAAACGTCATCTTTACATTTGTTTGGTACTTTATCCCAACTTTCATATGATATCGGCACATGCATTCGTACCAATTTATTAAGTCTACTGCCTATTTTCCCAGCATTATCATAAACTGGAACACCATATGCATTTGTCTCAACTTTCTCGAGTTGTGAAGATGACGAATTCGTGACTGAATGGATCGACGTTTCTGCGGCTTCTGACATTGTTGCTGCAAGTATTCAGAAAAAGTTGTATGAGTGAAACCTGCAGAAAAAGCCCAATTTTTTACAGGTTGTCTAATAAAAGCAAGCAAGGATATTTGATTGTTATCGATTAAAAATTTATACGTTTACGAATAAAGAATATAAGTGTAACTGAAGCAACAAAAGCAACTATTGATCAACAATAAACGTAGTTTAGGCATGTAATAAATATGACACATAATCATTATTACCTGAAAATGAAGAAAAACCGGGTATGTTGCTCCAAATTCCATATGGTAAAAAACGTATTGAAAATTGATCAATCAGATTTCATTAATTTAGAATAATAATTAAATAGTGATACATGAAAAATTCTAAATTCATAATCACAAAATTCTAAATTCATCCATACTTGAAATTCAACTCAATTAAATTAAGAAATACATCTTATATTAACATATGCATTTGGTAAGATCTTCTAATTTTTTGTTATCTTCAAAGGCTGATTGATAGACAGTAGGAAATTCAAGATCATCCACGATTGTAATCAACCGCTTAGGTGTGTGTAAAACCACAAACCATCTGCTATTTTTTAAATCTTTTGAGTAGAACACTTGACTCGCTTCTGACGCAAGAATAAATGGCTCATCGTTCATTCTATCTTTGGTCTTCAATTTTCCTAAATTAATTATAATCAAGTTTGAAACACGATCAATCTTGCAACCATTGACCTTGTCTTCGACTTTTATCCAATCACAATAAAAAACCGTTTGTTTGAAGTCGATATAATCCAACTCAATTATCTCCTGAATAACTCCATAATACAGTGTTTCAGCTTCTGCATAATTTTTATCTTTCCCACTGGCTTTAAATTTTGTGATTGCTCTCATACATACACCGCTGCCTTGTGTTACCATCCTCTCTTCGTATTATTTCGGGGAAAATGTAAACCCATTTACTTGGTACTTCATATAACCGCGCGCCTTGAACTTCGGCCCATTCACAAGGCGCCAAAGAGTTGAATCAACATCGTTTGTTTTTACCAACTAAAAAAATAAAATATGTGAAAAGTTTGATTAATAAGGTGTATGATAACTTTAAGTACGCGTGAAATATTAAATAAACTTTAATATATACCTCGCCACGTAACCATAGAGTAAAATTTTGACAATCTTCTATGGATGAAACCCCATTTCGAGATTGAGATTTAGTACTTTTCACATAGATGTTATACCTCCTGCAAAAAACGCATTTCAAAACATTTATATACTTACAATGGTGGAGATTCAGGAGTTATTTGTGAACTTACTTCTCCCATTCATCCAATCCATCATACTTATTGAGGACCCATCTACGAATTTGTTCAAACTGCACCGAGATTAAGGTTATGTCTTTAACATTATCTAGAGGCATCTCACCAGCAAACTCATCATCCTCGTCTGAGAAAGCCTCATGAGTATGTTTATGTGTGCCACCGCCTCCTTCTGGCATATACTCCATGCAGTAAAGACCAGCTTCTTGTACGATATATCCTTCTGCAATACATCCTTCAATATATCTTTTGTTGCGGACGAATCCTTTATATGTTTTCATCAACCTATGAATATAAATCGATTACAAATAACTAGTACCTATTTAAATCGAATTATGATGAACAACATTGAGATTAGTAAATTGCCATTCAAAAGGATACATCCACCTATATCTAACAAGACCGCATATCAATGCTTCATCGGCTAAATGAACCATAAGGTGGATGCTGATGTCAAAAAATACAGGTGGAAAATATTTTTCAAACATACAAATTGCTTCTACCAAACTAGTCTTTGTTTTTAAAAGATGTTCTCTGTTAATCACCTTTGAGCATAAAATGTTAAAAAATAGACTTATACGATGTATAACATTACGTAGATCCTTATGTTGTGGATAAGAATGCTGAAGCAATACCGCAAGTAATTGCTGCATTATGACGTGGTAATCATGAGATTTCATATTTGTTAGTTCAGGAGGATTGATGTTCACGTTGTTATTGAAGTTGGAAGAGAATTTGCTAGGCACTTTCAGGCTTTTCAAAATGGTGCAAAATCGTAGCCTTTCGTCTTTGCTCAAGGTGAAAGTTGCATCTGGTATGATTACTTTATTTCTTTCAGGATCTTCACTCACCCACAATTTTTGTTTTATACCCATGTTTTTCAAATCCTTACGTGCATTGATGCCGTCTTTTGACTTGTCTTTTTGACCCATAATTGTGCTTATGAGATGCTCAGTGACATTCTTCTCTGTGTGCATAACATCAATATTATGTCGGGCCAAATTTGCTTTCCAATATGGCAAATCAAAGAGGATCGACCTTCTATACCATGCAGGAACATACTCAACTTCGTCTTCATCGGTTTTCTTTTTTCGTTTTCGACCGATTTCTAATTTGTCTTTACCAACTTTCATCTTGATATTAGTTACCTTCTCTTCAACTTGATAACCAGTCAATGGCCATGGAGGACGACGATATTCTTGTTTGTTATCAAAGTTTGTTTTTTCGTCTCGAAACTTATGTTTGAAAGGAAGAAATCTTCGATGTCCCATGTAACACATCTTCTTACTTGCACGAAGATAGTAAGAACAAGTGTCTTCCCCACATGTAGGACGTGCAAAATAGCCATGAGTTGTGCATCCGATGAAGTCCCAAGTGCAGGATGATCATGAATTGCCCACAACAACCGTGCTCTCAATGTAAACTCAGAATTATTAAATGAGTCAAATGCAGCGACTCCTTCCCATAACAGTTGTAACTCGTCTATCAACGGTTGCAAATAAACATCAATATCCTTTCCTCGTTGTTTTGGTCCAGAAATCAACAATGTCAACATTGACAACTCTCTTTTCATGCACATGGATGGAGGAAGATTATACGGTACTATAACTACTGGCCAACAACTATAACGGTTACTTAGAGATGCATGTGGATTGAAACCATCCGTTGCTAATCCAAGCGTGACATTTCGTGATTCAATAGCAAATGTTTTATCAAAAGAATCTGCAGCTCGCCATTGAGAAGTATCACATGGGTGACGCATTACGTCTGAATTAGATTTGGCATGACCATGCCAAGTCATAGCATCTGCTATCCATGGTATAGTATACAACCTCCTCAGCCTAGGAATTAGAGGTAAATGTCTCAACGTCTTTTGAGGTACTTTGGCAGCTCTTTTCTCTTCGTTGAATGTTGTTTTATATCTTGATTGTTTGCAAACTGGACAAAAAACTCTATTTGCGTCATCCTTCCAATACAAAATGCAGTCATTAATGCACGCATCATAAGTTTTGTAATCCATACCAACTTGCCTAATCATCTTCTTCATGTCGTGATACTTTGTTGGCAGTATGATACCTTCAGGAAGTAATTCCTTTATGAATTCTAGGAGTGCAGTCACACCATTGTCGGAAAAGCCATACTGGGTTTTCAAGTTATTCAGCTTGACGACGAAATACAATTTTGTTATCCCTTTTGGACATGAAGGATACAATGGCTCTTTTGCATTATCAAAAAGTGATTTATACTTCTTGCTTTGATTGGCCTGCCAATCAACACCCCAATATTCTCTGGCAACAAACTTGTAGGTTGAAATTGATGAAATCTATCAGCATCATTGACCAGATCTTCCAACCTAGGAAGTTCAGAGTTATCGGTACTTATGGCTTGACTAACATGTTGTTTTTTGTTCATTGCTGACTCTTCCCCATGAAAATGCCAAAAAGTATATGATTGGACAATTCCCCATCTAAGCAGATGAAAATGAATTTCATCTAATTTAATTTTCATTTTCATATTTTTGCACTGTGTGCAAGGACAAGAATAGATTTCCTTATTGCCACCATTTCTACAACAAAATCAATAAACTTCTGCACTCCTTCCATATATCGTGGGGTTCTTTGATCGACTTCTTTCATCCACTCTTTATCTATAATTGAAGACATATTGATCTGCCAACCAAAATATATACAACATTTTATAAACTTGAAAGTACGAATAACTTAAATAATAATTACATGCACAAACCTTACTATTATTTTCTCAAAAGTGCAACAATATATAATTTAGGAAAGAGGATAATGGAATTGTAGGAATAGATGGGAAAGAGGACATCGCCATTAAACAAGTTTTTGACGCCGTCGCCGGGGAATTATTTTGATTTTAGTTTTCTTTTCTTCGAATTATTTTTGTCTGATTTTATTGTGTATTTGTTTTGTGTGTTTGTTTACATTTAAAAAAAAAATTGTGTGTATGTTTGTTGTTTGATTTTTGCTTGCATATTGATATTGTGTTTGTGGTTGTCCTATTTCCATTTTCATTTGCATATTTATTTTTAAAAAAAAAACACAATTTCACAACAAAAAAAATCAAAAGTATTTTATTTCCTTGTCATTTATAATATTGCATTTAAATTTTTACTATTGCAATTTTTCTTTTTCCATTTACATTCAAAAAGAAATAAAATTCTACTGTGCTTTCTGTTGTCCACTGTTCAACCATTCTCTCCACAGCAAATACACTTTCGTACTCTGATTATCTCTACAGCAACTGATACAACTGCTTCCTCTCCTCCTGACTATAATTCGCTACACTTCAAACCATCTTCACCTGACAGCAACTGTCCACATTCAACATCCATCAATACTGCCACGAATTTCCAGCCACCATTCGTCGACAGCAGCCTTACAATCCCATTACTACTCCTACTACACCATTTCTGTTCACTATTGTTCCATCATCTCTACTGCACACATATACTCCTACCTTGCAGTTCATACATCATTCACCTTCATAGTCAAAATGACCCTCCTTCACCATTCATTACCGCTTCTACTTGCATATAGCTACTGCCTAACCACTACCATAACTCACTGTGCACTTAAAAACATTTTGTGCATATCCATCTTCACTTCACATCACCAACATACACTGCCTGTCGTACCAACTTCTCTGCTTCACTACCCTTCCTTCTTGCTTCAATAACCACATACACATTGCAACATAACCACACTCACTCCACTACCATCTGACAACAAAACTCCACCATACATAATAGCGACAACCATACTTCTAGCCAATGTCAACCCAGTGCAACCATAAACCATACAAATTCCTGCACCTCTTCCATAGCACAGTCTACATCCATAACCCCGCAAAAATCAATTCCATTGCCTGCCTTTCTCCTTATACCACTACAGCAACTAACATCACAAACCATAGTCACATTTCACTGCCACACATTACAACAGACAACCTACCACTGTCACAGCAGCCCTCTGACATACCATCAAACATCTCCTCTCTGTCACTTCAATTCAACAGTCATCACCATACTACCTCCACCCTTCTACACCAAAAACTCCACGACTTACTTCCACTACCAACATCTGCTACAAATTTTAACCACAACAACTGTCTTGCTCCCCCTTGCCAACATTACAGCCTGCTACCTCTGCCAGTACAACTTACACCCTTCAAAACTGCATTGTCTCCCCTGTTCACTAAGCCACAGTCCTATCCTTACCCTCTGCTACCCCTTCCTCTATCAGCACCTCTAGCAACTTCCTACAACACCAACTGCGACTCACCAGTGATACATGTTAGGTGTTATATACTTGATCATATTTTCATCCAGATTCGAAAAAGACATCCCAAATTCATGTAAAAAGAATATTAGGTTCTTGGTTCTATACTGCCAATATAATTTCTTACGTGAAGTAAATTTACATATAATAATCAAAATGAATAATAGTACATGAATCTTAGAAAATGAATTAGGTTCAGGTTATTTCATCACCTAACATCTCCTAACAAATTTTCTATAGTTAGTTATTTCATCACATTGTGCAATGCTCTTCAAATTTCATTAGGATCAAATCAAACAGGAATTGCTTAAAGCAATGTTAGGCATTCACAATACATGGAAATTCATAAAAAAAGTTAAAACACGTAATCATTTGCTTAATCCAAAAGAATCAGAATTCTCAATCACTATCACACTACAAACCTATCTTCATGTGCAGTGTAAAAAAAATTCTTGCAAATCTACTATGCAACAAAATGATTATTTTGGTAAATGGGTTGATTTAAAACAACCATAATTCCTTCATTGTAGAAAGATATATTGCCGAAAATACCATGTTAGCACATAAAATGGTAAAGGAATTTAATAGAAGAATTTCTGATCACATGTCTTAAGATTTACTTAACAAGACTAAAGATAAAGCTAACATAGAATCCATTAGTTATATGATGCTGAATATGGGTTTCAGTGATAAATTTGCACAACTCATTATTGAAAATGAATCACGGATTTACATGCTTTTGTAACATCACAACATGACTTTAATGTTTGTGGTTTAGCACTAAACTCATTATTAAAAATTATCCAACTATTACAGAACTAGGTATGGGATAAGTATAACACATTAAAAAGGACAGATAGTGGAGGTATGGAAATAAATTTGTTGATTTGATAAATGATGTCTTTATGACTTGAAAATTAGCTTGCTAACGGCAATTCGACAATTGTTATAGTTTCTTCAAAAAAATACTAAATCTATATTTGTAATAGAGGATTGCTTCAAGGACAAAATTGAGGAATTAAAGAAAGGCAATGGTGCAATTACAAGGGAAATGCTTGAAGATATAATAGAGGAATCAATTAGCCTGTTCTGGGAATTTGTTAAAGGAGACAAAGATGAAACTTCGGTAATAATTTAGGGTTTGCTAATAAATCAAACTGAACTTCAGGATCCAGCGGACTTTGCTAAGAAATCAAAGCGACTCGAACCCATCGATTCCGACGCCGCCTCCAGTCCAATCAAACCGCTGTCGCCACAACTTCCTCTACTTCTCACAACAAACTCCATCCAATCACTGATACCACTAAAAAAAATTTAGAACAACTCTCGACCAAAATCAAATCCTAACCACTACAGAACCACTAATGATTTTTCCTCACTCTCAGTCATGTGATAACGATTCATTTTTGATTACTATGATAATTTCAAGTGAGTCGATTCATTTTTGATTACCGTGATAACGATTACCTGAATTGAAAACGAAGACGCTTTACTCTTTCTTCAGATCTGCCGTTATCGCTTTTTTTCTTTTTTTTCAGATCGAAGTGGGAAAAATGAAAGAAACAGGCATCGCTAGTTGGGAACGGGGGTATGGAAGGCTGTACTGCAAATTTAGTTCGGGTAAGGGCCGTTCTAAAATTTAGAATGGCTATGATATTTTGCAACGCCCTTTAACTGTTGCTTAATAGCTTAGAGCCGTTGCAAATTTTCCGCCTTCGGGAGTTGCGATACGGCTGGTATGGTGTAGTGTCGAGTCAGAACTAAAAGATCTTATGTAAGTTAAATCAACAGTAAATAGTATGAGTGGAACGACATCAGAGATGTTTACGGGATTTGACATCTCCTATCCAGTGTCAAATGTGAGTGTAGTAACTTAAGAGATGCTCGGGATTCACATCTCCTAAGGATCCGTTAAACTATTTACTATGTAGTAATATTTCGCTATTATAATAATGTCTATAGTAAAATAAACTTACTTTTAAATAGCATTAAGGAGTGACCCACTATTCCTCTTAACACAATAATAGTCCCAATAGTCCATCCAGTATCAACGCATTTCCAGATCGGGAGACTACCCTAAATACTCCACGGGCTACGGGAGAAAAACAAACTCGTACAAGGCGCGCTAGGGTAGGTGACACGGCACAACTAGGCAATGTCAGGGTAGATATATCAATTAAGCTTTCGGGCCGGTGGTAACGCGTAGCGCGCAGCTACCTCCCACCTCGAGCCACATCCCCAAATAAAAAAATCAAAAGTGGCCACTGAATCAATCCAAAAGTCAAAGTATAATATCGAAGGGATGTGTCTGATCAAAGGTGCTACCTCATTAGCCCGTCAATCGCTCCTGTTTTAGCCACCTTATGTCAACTCACGGGAGTCGGATCTACGTATTTACCTCAAAGGAAACGCCATCACCATCCTACTTCATTCTGGAATCTCCACCGCGTACACGGTTGTTAAAGTGGTTTTTGGAGTTAGTAGAGAGTATAACAACTTCCGATCCTGGTCTCTTTAACAACCCATCGTTATTATAACACCGCGGTCATTTTCAAAATAGTTTATGCTTTGAAACCAAATATCATTGCCTTTTCAAAAACCGAATTAATACGATATCATTTTCATTTCAAATATATCCTTTTCTAAAATCATAACACTTTCAAAGTTATAACATTTCGAAATCAAAACACTTGAATGTAACACTTTCAAATTATAATACCTTGAAACTCATAACTTTGAAACATAACCTTTCATAACATAATACTTCAAATTTCATAGCTTCTAAACCATAACTTCCAAAACTTAAATGGTTTGGATATTCAAACAGTATATAAAATAAAATAGTTTGAATTTCAAATTTGTTTATAAGTAAAATAATTTCCTCGACTTTACAATTTTATTCACTTTAAATTAAGTCTCAATTCATAACTTTCAACTCACTTTCAGTTTCAATAAACCATCTCAATTTCAATATATTTCAAACTTTGAGTAGTAAACAATTTCAAAACTACGGTTGATAATTACGATTCAACAATTCAATGTTTTATTATTTAGTTTTGAAATATTTGCATAATAAATCCATTATCATTTAAATAAAACTCAAATTACAAATAACTAAATATTTCCTTCGATTTATTTATACTTGAAATATTCGTTTAATTCATCTTGAACAAAATCCAGTTATAAAAATCATACCTTTTATAATTTCAAGTTTAATAAATTTTACATCTACTTATGGAGTTTGATCCTTAAATAAGCTCAATTTCAAATAAATTTCCAATTTACCTTCTAATCTTAATTTATGTTAATCATTATAACCTCTGTATTAAAGTATGATTTAAATACTTAACCATATTTTATTTTAATAAAATCAAATTTTATTATTAAACTTCTTTTATACTTTAAACCAATTTTATACATAGCTTAAACCAAGAATTTAACTATATATATAAAATAACATTTATAAAATATCCAAATCAATATCTCATAAAACCATATATTTCTTTCCAAAACCATAGAAATCATTTTCAAAATATATTATATATAGACCACGGTGTATGTATATAATTTCTCCTATGGTCAAGCGATATGGATATTTATCAATCCGTAATTTAAAATAAAATTACGGTTATATATTATTTCAAACCGCAATCCCGAATGAAATAAAAATGCATAACAACTTGCAGTTTATAACAATATAAAATACAACATCCATTCATCCAATATCAATCATCAAACATTTATCACAATCATCATCCAATTCAAACAATAACATAGATATAGAACAGATAATAAATAACAGGTAATTATTGGCAGTTTATATTCAATAATAAATTAAATAACTATTTAACTGGCAGTTTATATGCAATATCAAATTAAATAACAAATTTATTCAATAATTTCAATTTAACTGAGATGATGAATAAAAATATGCCAAACAGTCATAAATAAATTTCTAATCATATCAAAAATAAATTTAACACGCATAATAAAATTTAGAAGTTGTGAGTGAGATTAAAACACTCACCTTTTGAATTTAAATTGAATTTAAATCCAATTTAAATCCAAAATTTGAACAGTCTCAGAATCTGTCAAAACCAACGCTAAAATGTTCGGAATTCCAATACGAACCTAGTGAAAAAAACCGAGCGTGAAACGGACCTCGTATGTGAAAGTTATACGCATTAGAAGATTTCAAAATTAAATTTAAAATAAACTAAACAAAACAATAAAATTCATCGTTCTCTCATCCCCACATGGCCAGCCATCACGCAAGCAACACGGTAGAACCGCGTGCTCGAACCCAACGACGAGAACTTTGACCGCCGCTATCGTCGCCATCTTACCACCATACTTCAAGCCACCATCACCAACGACCTGCTCGCGTCGAGCCGCGCCTGACCGTCACACTCTGATCGCCCATCAACGCCTCCGGCCGCCACCGTTTACTAGGGTTTGGAAACCCTAGTTCCCAATTCCGATCGCCCCAGGGCGTTCAACCTACGATTCCACCACCATTCGACTCCGTGCGACGGCTACTCCAAAACCCAGAAAACAATATCTCGATTGATGCCCAAATCGAAAACGCCCAAATTTGCACTTAGGTTTCGCAACTTTTGAATTTTGACCGAGATTTGCCGTTGATTCGAGCATCAGTTTCGAAAACTAATACTTGATGCAGATTTGTATTGTCGAGATATTCGATATATAATTTTTCTGAAATTTTCTGAGGAATTTGATTTGCAATTAGATTTGGAATTGTCTGCCATTGAGATGAGAATGTGACGAGGAATTGTACATACAAATAAATGACAATGAGGAACAATTAGGCTTTATAACAAGGTATATATAGGCAGGCTGAAATTAGGATGGACGGATCGATTGGATATACGCGTTGAACGATTAAATGGCCCGAAAAGCCCATTCTGACTCCGGAATGAAATTAGGTCAACCATATATCAAAATCGATGTTTTTAAATATTTTAAACGCGATGGAATAGGTTTCAAGTCCAAATTCCATCGTATGAAGAAGTTATGCTAAAATCAAATTATTTCAAATTGATTTCAATTTCATTGATTTCTAGGCGTTTCGAGCCCGTACGATCAAACGACAAGTCCGATCACTACGAAACTTGAAATCCAACAATAATTCACCGTTACGGGTCCGGTGAAACTGGTTTCGTTGAAATTCGAATCAGTGGCCAAAATGGCTATTTTTACAGTTAATTAAATGAATTAATAATTAATTAATCAAATCACTTTTTCAAATTTCAATTCCAAAATTAACTAATCTTATCATTTTTGACTTCTTAGACAATTACAAAATTTAAACAAGTGCAGATGTAAATTTCAAAGTAAATCAATTTACCAAATACGGTGTTTACTTTTATTTTATTGCAGTTAATCCAATTATTATAATTTAAATTTCAATAAGTTAATAAATCCTGATTTCCATTCTTTAAATCAACTAATTGTCATATTATAAATGGGGTTAATATTATTTCCAATTATCTCCTTAATTTATACTAATATAACAATAAATTAAGATTCATTGCAATTGATTACAAATTTGGATTTAATGGACTAAATAAATGATTACTTTAAAATAATTATGGCCACTAACTCTTAATCGCGTTTATATAAGTTATCATTTCCAAACAATTACTACAGAATGTTGATTTTATTCAATTACTTTTTTTATTATTAATTCATTGTTTAATCCAATATTTACCTTTGTTTTTCTTGTATTAAATTTATTACCAAATATTACTATTTACAATCAATTATAACCCTGCTATTTGTTTCAATTAATTGAGATTGCATTGAACTAATTATTTATTAGCTTACATCAACATTCTTACATTTCATTCCCGTTATAAATTCACTAAGAAATTACAAATTTCTTTTATTTATACAACACTTACATTCATACCTAATTACATTAGTTTTATCCCATTACACTAATATACACCTATTTACATCTTAATTTAAATAAATATTACATTTCTAAATGTGTACTTCTATCAATTGTACACATTAATTAAGGTTTAAAACCAATTAATGAATTTACCTTAATTCCATTGTTATAGCGATTTATTACTTTATACATACAATACGTTTCTATGTAACTTATACATTCACACTTTCCGTTATTATATTAATTGTCATTAAAGAAATATTCATTATTGGTAACCAATGATTATACCAACTCATATCACACTAATCATATTCAATTCCCATTTATTACACAGATTTATATAAATAAATCAACATTTACATTTGTTGCTTACATTCAACTTACAACCAAGTTATACCATTTTACATTATTTCATTTATTGCAATTTCATTCAATTTATACAAATTCATCTTTAATTAACTTCGTTGTTACATTTCATCCTATTTATTATTTCATTATTCATTTAAAATTTTATTTGTTTCAATATTAAATTTTCAAAACTTTCTCAAATTAACAAATTTAAAACATTGAAAATTAGAGGTTGTTACAAAGCCTTTATTTTATATTTAACACAAGGGATTTGATTTGGAGCCCTCAGGAGTTGTGCTTGGCATTTTCAAGCAATCATATATGAGCAGGATGACAGATTGCTGGCCTAAGTGGAGTAAGATCCCTGACCAAGTCAGGGAGGCCATCTGGCAGGATTTTCAGGTGAGTTTATACCGCTTTACTATATGAATAAGTATAAATGAACAATTAGTAATATTTTCTCTTTGTATAGGGGCAAGTGGACTTGGCGGAGCCCGATGTCTCCATGGTTCAGCGACACTGGAATTCGAAGGTCGTCTAAAATTACAGGGAGGTAATGTCAACTCTTAAAAAATGGGGAAGAAACCGAACTGGATGGGCACTTCCGTATGGGATTCTTGGATGAGTTGGTGAGAGACCGACGAGTTCAAGGTAAATCTACCAAATATATAGTTAATTATTTCGCAATTAGTAAATATAATATTCAATTTGAATTGCAGGTGGAGTCGGCGAGGAACTTTGCCAATAGAAGTAGGAATCTTGTAACGCATCGTGGCGGATCCAAGTCTTTTCAGCATCACCGTGAGGACTTGGTAAGTTTATCAATTACGAATCTAAACTGTTATTACATTTTGTATATTAATCAGTTCAGTAATTAGCTATGAAAAATTAAAACATATAAATTATTTATTGCAGGAAAGATCGCTTGGACGTCCCGTGCCTATGATGGAGGTATTTACCCGCACCCACGAACCAAGACAAGTAGACAATGCTAACAATATTACAAATCAGTGGGATGATGATAAGGCGACGGCTGCATATGTATGCATATTTTAAGTCTTATTTTATTAATAACAATATGTTTAAATCATATTCTACTAATTTTAACCTGTAATTGTTTTAGGCAAAGTTTCAGGAGACACGGGCAGAGCTGCTTTCAGAATCGGACTGCGATGAGTCGACGATAGAGGTGCAAGATAATATTTTCGACGTTATTATGGATCCGACGCAATGGAATATGCGTTATGACTATGGAAACCAAACGGTAATCTTATAAACATTGCAATATTATATTTAATAAATTAACCTATATATACACTATACATATGATGATTTCTACCGGAGTTAAATCTAACATATACGTGATTTATAAATATTAGATAAGTAAAAAAGGAAAAGTATACAAAGATATGTGATGAAAATGGATGAACCAAAAAAATATATATAAGAATGCTTTTAACACATATATATTGTATCAAAAAAAATCCATTTCCTTGTGTTATATATCCAAAGAAAAGGGTTCGCTATTTTACATTAAGAACCAAAAACATGAACCAAAAAAATAGTAGTAGTATTAACAATAATAAATGGAACTAAAAGATTAAAATCATTCTATACCTCAGACTCTAATAATGCAATGAACAAAGTAGTTACAGGTTTAGGTTGCGATATAAAATGAAATGTACAATAAAAGTAACCAAAATTGCACAAAAGAACATTCTACGTTTGATACGTTATTTTAATTGAACAATGTAAGACATTATTGTAGAAATAAATAAATTCAAAAAAATTCCAATAGTTCGAATCAAGTTTGTATAGCTCTATCACATTCCATTTTTATTTTTCATTCAAAACGGAAACAAGTGGAAATGGATTAAGAATTTAATTAATTCATTGTGAAGTAGGGGAAAATATGGTATTTTGGCATTATACACCAAAATTGATATTGAAAAGGTAATATTTTTTATCGTTTACATCCTGCACCATTATCATTTAATAAAATATGCATTTCCTTGTGGTATATGCATTGCCTAAGATCACGTCATTTACGTTTCTATATTTTAAAATATGCATTGCTTAAGAAAATGATTATAATACAAATGTGAACATCTCACGTTCTATTTGCAGGCTCGGGCAGCTCAAAATGTGTGTGACAAAGATGAAATAAAAGAGCTAGAGCCATGGTTGAGCAGCTGCAAGAGCAAGACCGTCTTCGCGCTATACAAATGGAGCAGCTGAATCAACGTTTAGCGGAGTACGCGCAGATGCATGGTTCCTTCCCTTCGTCGTCTGGTGCTTTCGGAGGTCATGATAATGCTTGAGAGGTATGATGATTATTGTCTTTGTGGCTGGTTATTGTATATATTGACTTTGAGGTGGTGAAGATTGTGTTTGATGGTTATTGTGTATATATTGACTTTGAGGTGGTGATGTTTAAAGTGTTTGCATTGTATATATTGACTTGAATATGAAGTTGGAGTTGGTGTGGGTGAGTGTTTCGTTGTTTATGTACATATTGACTTGGGGTTTGGTTTGAAAATGTAATGTTTGATGTTGATTTTTGGTTGTTTATATTGTTCGTGGTATAATGTGTTGGATATGTGATATATATGTGAAAATGGAATGGAAATGGAATGGAAATGGAATGGAAATAGATATATATTGATTATGTGTGGTTGGAAGGTGAATCACTTGTTGTTATAAAAAAATTCATTCAGATTAGCAACGACTACCAACGGTTCTTTGGTCATTTTAAACCAACGGCCTCCATCGGCTAAAAGCCATTTGAAGCTGTTGGAAAAGCCGTTGGAATAGCCCCGTTGCTTCCGTTGGAAGCCGTTGGAAAGCGTGAATGCTATTCCAACGACTTTTCCAACAGTTGGGAGCCCGTTGGAATAGCCGGTTTCTCTTGTAGTGTTTACATTTAATTCTATATATATATATATCAAATTTAGTTAGGTGATCATAAATTTAAGCAATTAAATAAATACAATAAAAGAATATTCATTAATTGACCTAATAAATTTAAAACATAACGATTCATTATGTGTAACATTCATATTGACAAAATTGGTAAAATTAATTTTTCATTCAAGTCCATGTAGTTTTAAATTTTCGCAAATATATACAAACTTTTACAATGTTCTACTAATATTCTCTTCTATTATTTTGCATTTAATGCCAACATTCAATAATTTTTATGATTATTTACGGATTTCTCGTAAGTTTTCTTATATTATTTTACATTCAAATCCATATATTTGAATTTATTAATTGATCTTGAATTTGAATCTTTTAACTAAATCCAATTAACAAATATTTACTTATTAATCTAATAAATCATAAAAAAAAAAAATTCAATGTGTATACCGTATTTATACTGACATAAATGGTAAAACTATATTTTCATTCAAGTTCATATGATTTGATATTTTCACAATTATATACAAAATTATCTTTTGTACTTTTACATTATTCTACAATTAAGTTCATAAAATTTCTTTCTTTCTAAAATTAGTTATTTAATACAAAGAAATATATACATAATTTTTTCTTTTTAAAGATGGTGTTTCATTACAAAAAAATATATACAAAAAAAATTGTTTTCAAAATTGGTACATCATCACAAACATATATAACGTTTTTCCTTCATAAAATTGGTATGTCAAATGGACTTTTTATCGTTATTAAATTATATATTTTGTGAAGAATAACATTACATTAACTATTGATAAGTGATGAATGTTTGTATTCTGTAATATTGAAAAAAGAACAAATATTTTCAGTTACTACGTTTTTGTATAAAAAGTTGCATTTGAATTATTTCTATTCTTAATCTAATAATGGGCAAAAATTATACCATATTTTGATTAGAAATATTTTTCTTTCAATTTCTATCATCTTTTTTACATAAATGCTAAATATTTTTCTGAAAAGTTTTATCATAAAATAAAAATAGTAAAGTATGAAATAATGGATTAAAAATCATTTTTTTAATAATTAAAATGACAATGTGATTTGTAAAGTTTCAGACCTTATTTTCACTTAATATTTCTTTTAGCAGTTAAATAAATATTTTTTATCACCCTGATAATATCATATAATTATTTTGATAAATATATGCTCCAAGAACTACAAATGCATACAAATACATTGAGTATTTGATATTACACTTCTATTTTTATGTATTTGTCGTCATTCTCTCAACTAATATTTGAAATTTAATGTGTATACATCATTTATCTTTCAGTCAAATGTGTCAAAAACTAAATGTCAATTTCAAAATATATGTACGTGAATATTTATTTATGAAATTTTATAAAAATATTAATTTCAAAAATTTTATTAAGAATACTTATTTCATTTATTTGTGTGCTAAATAATGAATCCTAAAAAACTCAGTGTACGACTCATTTTTATCAACAAAAATGATAATTTAATTTTTATTTAAATATAAAAATATACGAATCTCATAACAAAAATACACGGTTTAGTAATTTAAATTCACAAGTCATTATCCTAACAAAATTCATCAGATATTATATGATAAATTGTATTCTTCAAAAACAGTTATAATATTATTTGTCTACAACATACCGTATGCAATGCACGAACTACACAATAGTAAATAGTCATATCATTAGATCTACTAAGCTCATATTTGAAAGCAATTAGTTTATTGCAACCTAGAAACACACACACTCTCACCCACACATATATAGCATGATGTCTACCTAACTAGGTCTTAATTCATATTTCCAAGGTAGTTTCGTTTACTTAAGAAGGCAACAAAAAATGAATGATATACCTTCCTGGCTGTTCCTTTACTTACATCAACCAAATAACAAAACTCAAGTTTTTTACTTGGCTCATTTGGATTTCTTTTCTTGAAAACAAACACTTGATTCATTTTCCTAAAATTAACAATTCGGCTTTTAGGTAACCTTTGTTTTTATAGTAAACATCAAACCAACTCCAAACAATTTTAAGGTGGCTTTTTCATAATATAAAACCTATCAATTGGACTTTGCATGCTACAAATTGCAATATGACTCATATTTATTAGCTCAATGGGTAAGTAAAAATGTTCCCATTGGTTAAGTATTGTTTATATGCTATGACTGTGTAACCAAGGTATATTTCCTTTTTATGACAAAAGCTAATAAATCACGATGGATATAATAATCCTTATGTGCATATACTGGCTCTCGAGTCGTTTCAAATTAAACCTTATTGATTTTATATCGACGTTATATATTTGTATATTTGATGCATCAACATATTCAAGGCGATGTATGTTTGTGGGTGCATGCTTTTATTTTTGCTTATGATGTATCTCTTGCTATACATGGTTCCATGGTTGTAAAAATTGAATTGATTTTTTATACCCAACTAAGACGCTATAGTTAGTAACACGTGATTGAATTTTTTCTCCATTATAACTAGAAGAATTCCCACTGATGGTACAGTTTTCAACAGTTATTTAGTAGTTTTTTACCGGTTTATTTTATCAAGAGTATATGTGCTATTATTCAAATTTTAATTTGAAATTGCAGAATTGGAAACTATTCCATGACATGGTTATTGAATACATTCAATTGGTTTCATCGCATATGGAAAGCTTGCAGCCAAACTGTGCTCAAGGTTCACAAATCTCTGAAAAAGCCTGAAATGTAAATTTAAAAGAAAGATTTCTTATCTATCGTTTAAGTTATAATGGTTGAACTTCTCATGTTATGTCAGTATTCATTTTGATGAACTTTAGGTTAGTTGGACGTGAAGTTTTTTTTTTATTTTTTTTTTATTTTTTTATTTTTACTGAAGCCAATTTGATGTGAGGTGTTAAAAACTTTTTATATTTTATTTTTATAAATGGTATATGAATTGTGCTCAGGTTATGTGCCTATAAATTTGATGTTATATATGCTTAACATTCAATGTTAAACATTAAAATAATAATACATCGTGTTAGATTTTAGTGATATAATATTACATATATAATTAGATCTTGGAGATATTTGAGTCTACGTGGAATTATGACTCATACGTATTTGATAGAGAGATTAGTTGCCTCTTTTATTGCATTAAAGAAGGCAATAAATTATCTACATGGAAAAGATTAACGGATTCAATAGCTTCTTGAAGAAGATATTTGTCAAGTCTATTATAAATAGACATGTCTAGGGTTGATAAGACAGGTGTGGGAAAAAGTGTATTTTGTTGGGTGTTTGGAATTGAGATTTCTTCTCAATTTTAAGTCTCTTTTGTATTTTCTTGATTGAATCAATAAAAGTTTTTGTTTTTTGGATAATTATTTTTGTTTGCTTTCTTCACTACTTTCTCTTCTAAATCTATTTGTGTATTGATCCTGGAAAATTCTTAACACATCGCTCTCATTTCGTAGTGCTAATATCTTATCTTCAGTTTCCTGCACTTTGCAATATATTCTGTAAGTTTTTTTTCCTTTTGGATTTCCATATTGACAAAATGCATTGAAATTTCAAGGACGATCAATCCAAAAGGTAGTTTTTATATATAAAATCGAAAATAATTTTTTTTTCTGCCTTTTCCTTTCCTCTTCTTTTCTCCCCTCCCACGCCGTCTACGTCCTTCCACGGTCATCTTTTTATTCCACAACTTTTTGAATACATATTGAAAACGTAAAAATCAAAATTTCGTTTTCAAACCAAACAGAACCTAATCATATCTGAAATTAATATGATATGACATTTTTGGAAGTAAAATGATATGATTTTTCTTCTTCTAAAATGTATTTTATAGTGCATTTGCAACATTCATATTTTTTATTTCTTATATGCAAACAATTAGAGTTTCAACTTATTTTGATTACATGTTTAGTTGAAAATGACGAAAATTTACCGTATTTTCAAAATTTTATTAACGAGCGGTCGCTTTTTTCATCGTTATACGATTGCAGTTGTTATTTATTATTTTGTTTTTTGAAGTTTTATCATAAGCATTTAAACGCTGGTGTCTGACTTGTGAAATGTGTCTTCATCTGACATAGCAGTTATTTATTATTTCGCTTTTTGAAGTTTTATTATTCAAGAAAATGGCTACCGAAACGCTGTCGTCTGACTTGTGAAATGCGTCTTCATCTGACAGTCCGTTTTCCTCGTGTAGAGAAAATGGGACAGAATTGTTTGTTGACCGTTTCCATCTTTTATGCGAAAGACAACCGGACCCATTCCATATTGCTCACGTCACGGGTTACATGTATTAACACTATTTATATTATCTTCGAATTGACCAATGCTAAAAACAACGAAGAAAAGTTTAGAACTTGGACCATTTGGAGAAAAAATGTTCATACAACCATACTTTAATCCGCTGTTTATTAAGAGCAGGAAGCAAATTTTAGTATGCAAGCTGGCTATAAGAGTTAAGAAAAATCGAACATCAAATCAACCGTCGAAGATCAAAGAACAGATAAAAATGTCTAGTGGAAAAGTTCATATTACAAGTTATGAAAAGATTTCAATTCCTAAGCCCTCAAAAGCACCATCTTCAATCAAACTATCCTTCTTTGACGCACTCTGGATTCCATTCAAACCTGTTCAGAAAGTTCTAATTTACTCCTCCTTAAATACAGACCATTTCTCATTTGACTCAATTACAGAGACACTCAAGTCATCTCTTTCTTCTGTACTGCTCGATTTTCTGCCACTTGCTGGAAAGCTTGCATACGTATCTGACGTCCAAGATGTAGAAATCGATCTTTCTGACCTGGGATTCACCTTTGTTGAAGCCGAATCCGATCTAGATGTACAACAACTTTCCTTCAACGAAATCGTAGACGTCGTCTCCTTTTCTAAACTTGTACCTACAGTCGATGACAGTGTTTTGCCATTCCATGTGCTCGCGGTTCAGGTACAGAATAACCCATATATAACAGTAAACCATGTTTACTTGTTCATAACATGGATATAATATGTACAGGCAACACGGTTCAAAGAAGGAGGAATGGCAATAGGGTATTCAATCCATCACATGGCAGCAGACGGAAATGCCACAACCAAATTTGTCCAAGCCTGGTCCAGCACTTGTAAAGCGAAAATGAATGGTATGGAGGTACCAAACCAGTGTCCTCTTCCTTCTTTAACATATGACAGAGGAGCGATAAAACACCCAAAAGGAGAGCAAATCAAAAAGGCCATTCTTTTCGGTAGTGCACCGAATCTCCCTAGTGTAAGCTTTTTAACAGATTTCCTTTCTAATTTATATACTGCATAGATAAACAGTTACACCGTCCATGTATTGCAGACAAAGCATCCGAAGTTGACCGCTCTGATAGAAAGACGCAGCCAGCTGAGCAGACGCACGTTCCAGATAAGCAAACAGTCCATTGACCTCCTAAAGAAGCGTGGCACCAATCCAGGTTCTCATGTAGTTCCATCGATGTTTTCAGCAATATCCGCTTACATTTGGGCTACGGTAGCCAGATCGAAATCGTTCGGCCCGAAGGATGAGACGGTCTTTGGCATCACCATGGACTGCAGGAGCAGGCTGGATCCGCCGATCCCTGATGGGTATATTGGTAATTGTATACGTGTAGTTACTACGAGGATCATGACTGGTGACTTGGTAGGAGAAGATGGAATGGTTTATGCTTGTAAAGCGTTAAGGGAGTCGATCCAGATGGTAGGGAAGGATCCACTGGGGGATTGTGAGGAATGGGTTAATACTTTTACAGGGATACCATTAGGAAGGCTGGTGAATGCGTCTTCATCTCCGAAGTTTAGGGTGTATGAGTATGACTTTGGGTGGGGGAAGCCTGATAGGTTTGAGATGGTGTCCATGAACACTGATGGTGAATTTGTTTTGGTTGCTGGTAAAGAAGTGGGTTCGGTGCAGATGACCATTGCCATCGGTCCTGATAAGTTGGACATGTTTTCTTCTTTGTTTTTGCAAGGATTGAAAGCATGATGATACACGCATTACCGGACATGATTCTGTACGAAAATACATAATTGTGTTGGTTTGTCAATGTACTTCTGCTTTGCTTTTCCCAAGAACAAGCGTTTGCAGTCATTGCACGAATAATTTGATGGCATAGAGCGCCTTTGACATCTATTGCAGGCTTGCATTACATTTCTAATCAAATAGTCTTAAACGTTCCCAGATTTGAGCGGATATTTCTTTCCATTGGACTTTTCTACAATACATACGTCTTTCCTTCTTTCCTTCCTTAGATGTGATTGAATGAAATAATATTATTTTCTACTCCTTATTTAACTCCTAAACATGCACAAAGCGTACAAGCACTTTTAAATTGTTCAGTTGATCATGCTTTTACTAAGCTAAATTTAACGCGTACTTCTAAAAGTAACTGTTTTTTTCATTTAAGTTAATTATTTTACTTTCCAATACAACATGCAGACCACAGGATAAAATGACAACCTTAGACAACTTTACCTACTGCGCAACTATTTGTAGACCAGCTAGTAATTATCTATGATATTACTGTTAAATAAGTTGTACAGCAAGGAGAATGTTCTAAGAAGGCGACTTCACATGCACCCCCATGTGGACGCGTGCTCACTTAGGCATGTGAACTGCTTTGCACATGAGCAGTAACGTAACTTGTTCATCGGAATAAATAAAAGGTGAACGCACTTATCATTTGTCATTCCCGGCATGTGTATACTAATGATGTGTACAAAAAATCTAGTGAATTAACTCTTAGAGGAAGCCCACCATGGATCACTCACGTCGGCTCACCACTGATAATATGTTGGTACCCGTGAGCTCAAAAATGGACTTACCACTGACCGCTAAAGTCACCCTGACAATCGATGTGTTATCCGATACTTATAATGCCAGATAAGTATGTGATCATCATTAATTGCTTTTCACGTGGATTGCAATTATGGTCATACATATTTATCGAACATTATAAATGTTAGATAAAGTGGTTTACTATTGATATAAGTCATTGTCAGTCAATCAAAAATAATGTTTATTTATTTGAGTGACTGGCTTTTGTGTTGGGATGCTTTTATAATCATCATTATCATGATCGGATCCAACTGTGGTCCGACCTCGAAAAACTTCAAACTATGGACCATAGCGGTCTGCAACTCAATTAGACCTCGGCTGTGCACGAATCGAAAGTCGGACATTTTAACCAGCGGATCAACTGTCAAATTTACCTGGTTGAACTATGGTTTTATTATTTTCTACTTACTTTTTCACAACATATCATTCTCATTGTATTTACCGTTTCGAAGAAAAAATTTAATCTTCATTTGTAAAATAATCAGCATCTCAAAAGCTAACAACAAACTCCATCACTTCGTTCTTTGATGCTGCAAGAACCACCAAGGTCATTTTTTTTTGGAAAAGGTACTTTATTAATAGATAGAGAAATTGTCATGTGACGACCCTGACTCGACCTTCGAAAATCGACACCCAAATACATCACCCATATTCGAATACCGCAGATTTGAACGTTGAGTATGGTTCGTCGGAGTTCATAACACATTAAGTACAATAACACAGTGGAAGAAAAACAATATCATTGATACAACAATGGGTACAATATCTGAAACAATATCTGATACAATATGATACAACAGATTCCCAACAATATCAGAGCCAAAAAAGGCACAACAGCGGAAGCACCGCAGCGGAAAGACAATATCTTCAATACCAAGCTCCAAACTGCAAACCAGAAGCTCGAACCACCATGACGTTGTATTAAGCAAGGTCGGTGCAGAATGAAACACAATGCGATCGCCAAATCCAAACAGCTCCTAGGATTACCAAAAGCTACACCTACTATCTGATTATCTGAAAATCTGACTCTAGGCTGTCCTTTTAGAAAATTATGGGCACACAGAGTTTAGAAAGGGAACAATAAACTTCAGGTCAGTCATGAGACTAGTGTGAGCAAACAAAAACATTGTAAAAGAAACAAAGGGAAATAAAAGAAATCCGCTATACTTTTTGAAAAATGAAACTAGCATAAGGCCTCCCCGCATACGCATAATGAAAGCGCACAATTGGAGGAGATTTCTCCTTATGATAGTTAAACACGCTTGATACGCGAAAATCCTTTTGATATTATTATTAGTGCATAGTGTAGAAATTTTTTGCAAGTATAATATAAATTATAGGCAGCGTACATACCATTATAGCATGCCTACCATAACTATCATATTAGATGGCATGATTTACAACTAAAACCGTACAGGACGCGTATTGGTGATTGGATTTCCAACAAATGGTCAGGCTAAATATCTTCCTACGCCACATGGATACGCCTCTGTAGGGACGCCCCGAGAACCTAACCGGATCTCTGCCAACACAAGACCGGATCACCTCTTTAACTAGGTAACTAACTGTCACGAGTAATGACAACCCCCGGTCGTCGCCGACCTTTATCCGAGAGCTCTCAACACCAACAACCACAAAGAAACAAGTTTGCAGCAACCACATAAGTGAAGTATCTAGGCTCCATACCATGATACCACCTTTATCCAGAAGGAAGTGGACATACCCTATAGGGCGCGACCCTCATAACCTTGCTTCATTCTTCATGTTTCGACCATTTTCGGGTTGTGAGGTCCAACAAAGTCTCGTCCACAAAGCTACGCTTTTCACAAAAGCCATGCTTTGATCAAAAAATGATCAGCAGCACTTACTATGCCACATTACCAAATTGGGAATGTATCACTAGTAAATATCAACTACATAACCTCTGAGCTCGTACGTCTCAGAGAAGGGTGTTAAGCTAAGAGAATAAATTCTCCGCCACCAAATAGAAATGTATTTGATAGAAACCAGCTTTACATCTCAAAGTGTAGCATCAGACATACATCCATACAAGTCTTTTTCGGGTTCGAACAGAACCGAAGGCACTTCAAAGAAGCCCTTGCAATCCGGGTATTCATAATCCTGATCAGACTTCCCATCACATATGGAGATCTCTATACCGTAACTACTCAATGCAGAGTCATTCGACGGGTAATCCTTTCATTCTCGAAAATATCCAGTCTTCAACACGGGTCTTCAAATGCTATCCATTTTGTCGTATCACTATTCGGAATGGGTTATATGACATAAAGTCCTCTCCCGGCTAAACCGAATAGTGAGCGCCAATTTTAAAAACATATGGATATATTGGGATCTTAGTTAAGTCACAATTTTTAGCCCAAAACCTTTCCTTTTGAATGGTTTAAACAAATTTCCATTATCAAGTCTTTTTTACAAATGACACACCTTTAACATCCTCTTCAATTTGAAAACATAGCTTCACCAATCTTTCACAAAGATTCATTCGTAGTTTTCAAAACTATTTCCATTTCAAATTTGAAATCCTTTCAATAAAAACTAGAAATTCTTTCATTATATGAACATCATTATCATTTGAAAACAATTACTTTTCATTTCGAAAAAATCGGATCAAATATACACAAGTTATAGCCTTTAAAGGTATAAACCAGAAAATCGGCGAACTGTCGTATCATCAACAAGTTCTATTTGAATTAAATTCAAATTCCCAAAAAAAATTATTTAAAATAATTCTAAATCCATATATATATATTATATAACTTGTATAACCCTTTCAAACCATAGTTTCCAAAATAATTTCAAAAACTTAAATAAGATATATTATATTCAAACTCAGTTTTAATTTCAAAACTTCCCTTTTCAAAAGCCTTTCATATTCAACTAAATTTTACTTCCAAACCAATTGGATTCAAAATTTAACCTTTATAAAAAATAATTTTTAAATTCAAAATATCTCTGACTTAACCAATTTACTCGTGAAATCCATATTTATGTGTGTGTGTAGTGTAGTCCAGGGGTTTTACACACAACAATACAATACAATCAATTATCATCAATTCAAACACACCAATATCGATATGCAGTACAATCTTGTAATGCTTATCTTCATTCACAGATTCACAGATAAATATGTAAATTAATCACAGATAAATAAGACACAGTTCACAGTTCGCCATATCACAGAACATCACACATCATGGATATCACACAATTCAAACATTCAATATAATCTAAACATTCATAAGTAAATTAATTAATCACCTGATTGCAATTAATTTAAACCAGATTAATTACTTACTAATCCCAATTAATTAACATTAATTAATTACAAACCACTTTAATTAATTATCCTTTAATCATTTATTAATTAATCTTTAATCAGAAATTAATTAACCTTTAATTATTTATTAACTAACCTTAATTAATTAATAAATCAATCCACCTTTAAATATTAAATAATTAATCTTGATTATTTAATTATTCTTTAATTAATTATCCTTAACTAATTAAACCTTAATTAATAAATCACCCCTTAATCACTTTCATTAATTAATTAACCTTTAAATAATTAATTATCCTAAAATTAATTAATCACATTAATTAATTATTCTTTAATCACTTGATTAATCAATCTTTAATCATTAATTAATTATCCTTAATTACCTTCATTAAGTAATTATCTTTAATTAATTAACTACCCTTAATCACTTACATTAATTAGTTTTAATTAATTAATCCTTAATTAATTACATTAATTATTCTTTAATTTAATCGCAATAATTAATTAGCTTTAAATTAATTACACAAGGTAATTGGCTTAATTATATAAATTAATTATCTTTTAAATCAATCACACAAAGTAATTATTGATCAATTTACTTTGAAAACAACTAATCTTTAAACCTTTAATCTTTAATACAAAATTATTATTATTAATTCATAAATTAACTTAGATTTTTAAGTTAATTAACAACTAAAAACATTTTATCTTCTCAATTAACTTCTCAATTACATCATTAAGTTTATTTAGATTTATGAAACTTGTAAAACTTGTTTAATAAATTTAGTTTGAAACTGGGTTATCATTTCTTTTGAAAACTTATCTATTTTAACATACTTTAAAAACTTGTTTAAGTCTTGTTTGTGCTCTATATTTTCAAACCTGGTAACAAGATCAACCTTAACATTTTTAAAACCCCTTAAAAAAAATTTCTTTTTAAATTTAAAACCTGGTCATAACAAACCCAAGCCTACTCTCACAAAAACTCAAGCAAATCAGCAAAAATCCCGGGCCCAACTCCGAGTTAAATTCCAAATCCCCTCGAGTTACCTCTTTTCTTTTTAAAACTTTGTTATAATTTAAAACTTTAAAACTTGTAACAACCCATTCGAATCACCCGCTATGATACTCGAGTCATCTCATCACTTATCCGAGTTTCTACCCGAGTTCCCCTTCATCTTCCCCAAACAACACAAACGTCCAGACATGCATACACCCTCGTACACGTGTACACCTGAGCCGACCACCTCCGATCACCCTCATTGCCACCAGCATGACACCGATGCTCCACTCAAACTAACTAACCACTCAGCATCCACAATTTCATCGGCAATCCTAATCGAGACCACGACATTACTGGAATTCAAAGTTCGATTGACCAAATCGCCTCGTATCGTCGATTCCGTCCACCGGAATCCACACCAGACTTCCCTCTTTCCTTTCCCCCACATGCGATCGCCTCTAAAGCTTCCATGCTAACATACGAACACGAAAAATATTGACGGCCATATCAGCCAACAGAACCCTAAATTGACTCAGACAAGCCACCACGGCAAACTAGAATTCAAGCGAGTATTTTTTCGATAATCCTCTATCCTCCAGCCTCGTTCAGATCTAATCGCGAGACCAATCGTTTAGCCGATCACCAGAATTATATGAAACTTGCGATTCCGTTCGTCCATGCATTTCTCATTTGATACCAAACAAAAAAACTTGAATTTTATTTTAAAAATCATGGCTTTCGGTGTCGAACCCGATGATGTAGGTGAATCAAGAGGATGTAACACTTGAATTTCAACATGATTTGAATTTCACTATGTATTTTATTCCCAGTCAAATTATCTTCATTTTTAATCTTAGAAACATTTGTAGAACTTTGGTTTTGATTATATAAACATAATTGGTTTAGATCTTAAAGCCAAAAATGAATCAGATGAAGAGAATTTAATTTTTGAACTGGTTTAATTTTTTTTTTAAACCTGGAACAGAGATGTATGCCTGTGCAACAGATATGCACAAACATATCTACATATACATACATATACATACATATACATATATATATATATATGATTTCGTATACATGCAACTAGATTTCAAAAATTCATTTCAAATAAATCACCATATCAATTCAAAGATCAGATCAAAGAGGCTTGCTCACCTAGATTTTGTAACGACCCTAAATTTTGAACAATTTAAATTGAAAATATTTAATTAATTTTAAATATTTGAATGATGGTTTGATTTAAATTTCAAATTATCAGAATGAATTTGGCGATTAAATTATAAGTTTAATCTATTGAAAGTTGAATAATAATTTGAATCTTCAATTTTAAGCTGATAAAAATATATTTCAAAGGCTTGTAAAATCCATATTGATAATACTGAAGATAATAGAAGCTTCAGAATTGAATTTGAAAGTGAATTGTTCAGTTTTGAAATTATATCGTTTGAATCGATATTTAAAAAAATAGCCTTCCGATGCACAGTCTCGGAGTTCGACGAAACCAGTTTCATTGGATCCAGAATATTGAATTATTACCAGATTTCAATTTTCGTATTGATTGGAGTTGTTGTGTGACCATACGGTAAGTAAACGCATTGAAATTTAAAATTGAATTCAATTTAAATTTAAAATTGAATTCAATTTAAATTTAAAATTTGAATTTGGTCACATCAGCACTTTTGGTCTCAACTCAAAACACTGTAGAGGTAAGGTAAGCACGTTAATATCAACGACCTTTTCTCTGTAAAAATCACGTAACCTTGTCCCCTGCTGCTCCTTTTAAAACACACGCGAGCAAGAGTTTTTTTCGTTCAAAATCAAAATTGAATGGCCGAAGCCCTCTCTCAGATTCAAATGAAAAAAAAATCGAATTCAAATCAAATAAAAATGGCAACCTCCTCACTTTCATTCGAACGAACGCAAATCTCGTTCCAATTCGAAATCGAATAAGCATTCAAGGCTCGAGGTCGAGGCGCTCGCGAGGCTAGGGCTAGGTGGAGCAATCGCGGTCGATGGCGTGCTCGATTTGGGTTGCGGCGATGTTCGCGAGTCGATGGTAGGAGCCGAGGGCGGGGCAACGCCTGTATCCGCGACTTGGGGAGAAGGGCTTCGGTGGCGGCGAAGAGCGGCGGCGATTGATGGTCACGTGGGTGTGACAGCAGGGCGGCTGCGAAGCCTGGTAGAGCTAGGGTTTCGCGTGAGGCAACGTGCGAGTTCGAGGCTGCAGTCGTCTTCGATGGCAGTAAGGTATTGAATCTGTGTTTTAATTTTAAATGTAATTAGTTGATACGGATATAAATATATTTGAAAAAAAAACATTTATACAAACAGAGAAGTTTTACAGTAAAGCAAATTTCGGATTTTTGTAATTTACAGAATAGATAATATTTTATTAAAAAGGAAAAAAATATATAAATTTTAAAATCTATATAAATTATCTTCAAAGAAAAAAAAGAAGATAAATTTATTTAACTTACTTGTTTAATTTATTTTTAGAAATGATTAAAGAAAAAAAAATCTAGTTTTAAACTAAAATTTTAGTTAAACAAATTTAAAAAGGAAATTTGATTTTTAAACTAAATAATTAATTAATTAGTTAAGTCATTAGTTTGAAATTAAAATAATGGATTTGGTGATTTAACCGCAAATTAACTTGTTTAACGATTTTAGAATTTGTCAAAAGGAAGCTAGCTTAAGATTTAAAACCATTAGTTTAAACATAAGTCACTGGTTAATTAATCTTTTAAAAAGGAAATTTAGTTCAATTTGAAATTCTAGTTAATTTAATTTTAAAAGGAAAATTAGTTAAAATAAATTTTTGGTTAGGTAAATAAATTGAACGATAATTTAAGTGTTCGATTTACTTCGAATATTTATCAACTGTATAATATTTATACAAGGTCAATATTGTGGAGAAAATAAATCGAAATGGAAAATCTTAAGTAAAGTAATTCTTTAAAGATTGGGTGTTTGAAAAGAAATTAGTTTAAACCAAGATTATTAGTTTAAAATATAATTTTTGGTTAATTAAATTTATAAAAAAAGGAGAAATTTAATCATTTGTTAGATAAATTTATTAAAGGAGAAAATTGGTTTAAAAAGAATTATCAGCTAATCAAAAACTATTAAACGGAAATTAATTGTTCAGTTGATTTGAATATTAATGAATTGTGTAAATAATTAAATAGGTATAAATCAAGAAAATCGAGTCAAGATAGAAATGAGCTGCAAATAAAAATCAAAGGTGAGATCTTCTCACTCAAATTGAAAATTTAGATTGCAGTTATTGATTGCTGTTTGGTTGTGATATTATATATAGTAGGATATATCTATATATAGCAATATATATATATATTGGAATATGTATATATTGGAGTTGTTGATTTCTCGCATTATATAGCGGATGAGACCGTATTGCGCCGCCTACTAAGCGGATAATATTTTATAAATCCCATATACCGCGATATCCCGTCTTGAAACGGGATTGGTATTGTGCTAATGTTTGTGGATGTAGGAAAACAGGTTGGAGGGATCCAACTGGATTCCTCAACCGTATTTATTTATTTACATATATTGTGATATTTGTTGATTATCATATGATGATATATGATGTTTGGATGCTGTGATTGATTATTTGGTGTGTTGCATCACTGGGCCTACTTTGAAATTAAAAAAATATGTTAAAATAATGATTTTCAATATAAAAGGATTTTTAAGTGATTTTGGAAAGTATACGTTTCATTAAATTTTTGAATTGATTCATTTTAAATAAATTAACGTTATAAATTTTTATGTTACAAAAAATTAGGATTTTTGTGAGATATAACCGAAATGTGATTTTTGAAATAAGCAGTTGACAAATTTATAAATAGTTTAAATTGGAATTTTTGAATTATTATAAACGGTTTATATAAAAGATTTATAAATTGATATTTTATAAGTTAAAGATATTGGAATTATAAAACGGGCTTTTATAAGTGTTAAAATAAAGTTGTACCTAGTTTTATAAGTAAATAAGAATTTTAGATTTATTAATAGATGATGATATAAAAGAATGGATTTGTGAATAAATGGATTATAAGTAATTTACTTATAAGTTGGATTCGACATGTAAACGAAATATAAATAGAATTGGTTATTAAAGGAGATTTATAAATCGAAGTAGTTATGAAATAGAAATGGAATTTATAAACGTTGTTTTATAAATCCGTAATCAAATAAATTTGATAAGTAAACATAGAAATTTTTAAAGGAATTATATCCATGATTTTGGACTGTGGAAAATCCTTTAATTTAATATGTGAAAGTGTTGAATTTGGATTAACGAAGTATATTCACGATTTTGGATAATGAATAATATATTAAGGAAATGTTTTGGGGAAAAATGATATTTTAAATAGAATTAAAACGATTGGAGATGTTTTAAATGTATAAAGTATTGAAAACATAGATTTCAACATTCATTGTTGAAATAGGCGTTTTCAAGGAATTGAAGAAAATGGTGGACTATAACACTGTTGTTATAGTAAATGATTTTCGAAAGGAAACGTTTTTGTACAGTATTGGGATTTATATATCTATCTAAATTTAGAATCCCTATACTAGTGATTTTAGGTCGTCGTAATTATGGAAATTATTTATATATATATCTTGTAAAGATATTTTTGGAAGATAAATAATTTGGAAAATTATTTGGAATCTGGTGATGTTGTGCATACCTGTTGATAGTTAAATAACCGACTATCAATATTTACCTTTAAATAGGTATTTGTTGTGATTGCTTGAATTTGAATGCTACACTTATTTTTAAAAATAAGCGCTCACTATTCGGGCTAGCCGGGAAAGGACCTTGGGGTCGTATAACCCATTCCAAATATGTGATACGTCGTAATAGATAGCATTGATGACCGGTGTTGAAGACTGGATATTTATGAAAACGGAAGGATTACCGTCGAATGTTTCTGCATCGGCTGATCCCCGATATAGAAATTTATTACCCTTTGTGATGGGAAGTCCGGTCGTGATTAGTGAATATCCGAATTGCAATGACTTCTTTGTAAGTGCCTTCGGTTCCGTTCGATCCCGGAACGGACTTGTATGGATGTGTGTCTGACGTTACAGTTTGAGATGTAAAGCTGGTTTCTATCAAATATATTTGCGTTGGTGGCGGAGAATTTATTCTCTTAGCTTAACACCCTTAGAGGTTATGTAGTTGATGGTTACTAGTGATACATTCCCAAATTGGTAATGTGGCATACGAAGTGCTGTTGAGCATTTGATGATCAAAGCACAGCTTTTGTATAAAGCGTGGCTTTGTGGACGAGACTTCGTCGGACCTCACACCCCGGAAATGGTCAAAACAGGAAGGATGCGGCTAGGTTATTAGGGGGTAGCGCCCCTTTAGTATATGTCATTCCTTCTGGATAGAGGTGGTATCATGGTATGGAGCCCAGATATTTAACCTATGTTGTTGCTGCAAATTTATTGCTTTGTGGTTGTTGGAAATCGAGGATCCTCGGATATAGATCGGTTAAGATCGGGGAATGACATATTCGTGTCAGTAGTTACCCAGTTAGGGGTAACCCGGCCTTGTGTTGGCAGAGATCCGGTTAGGTTCTCGGGACGTCATTCCAGAGGCGTTTTCATGTGGCAATGGAAAGTTCCTTGGCCTGACCATTTGTTGGAAATCCAAAGAAACAATACAAACCCTGTACGGTTTTAGTTGTATAACCTGCCATAGAATGCGGCGGTAACCTGCTATTGAATATGGTAGCTATAGTAGGCATACGATAATGGTCGTATGTTGACTAAGATTTATATCTTTACTTTCGAAATGATTTTTCCTGCACTATGCACTAGTAATAATATCAAATGTTTCTTTTTAATGTGTATCAAGCATCTTTGACAATCATAAGAAGAAATCTCCTCCGATTCTGCGTTTGCATTGTGTGTATGTGTGCGGGAGGCCTTATGGTAGTCTCATTTTCTAAAAAGCATTGCGAATCTATTTTAAGATTATCCTGTTCTTTGTTTTAAAGGTAAATAACTATTTTAAGTTCTCACACCAGTCACATGACTGACCTGGAGTTTATTGTTTCCCTTCCTAAACTCTGGGTGCCCACCAATTTCCACACGGGCAGTCTAGAGTCAGGTTTATCAGGATATTCTGGAATTCAGGAGTTGCTGGAGGCAAGATGGATGACATGACGTATTCACTAGTATATAGTATTTCTTTTCCGCTGTTTGTTGTTGTAAACTCTGATAATGAATGTAATGTGATGTAATGTATAAAATATACAGTTCTTTTGTTTTAATGAATATTATTTATCTATTATATGTTGTTCCGCTGGATTTTTGTGAGATTCTGATATTGTTCTGTTCTATCGTTTTCTTTCTTCTTCTACCTCTTTCTTCTTCTTAAAACCCTAAGTGTTCGGTTTTTCGGCATTCGATTTCTCGGCAGTTGATACAGTGAACGTATTAATGTCGGTTTTCGGAAGTCGAAGAATCGGGTCCTTACAGATTTGAAAGCAGAAAAGCCTGGGAAAAAATGCTTTGATATGGAGGATTGAATTTTAACTTGAACTTTGATCTACTGCTTCAGGTTGAAAACTAGAATTTGATTAGGTTGAAGACCATCTGATTTTCTTGCTTTTGAGTTTGATCATGGCTTCAGATTGTTAGATTTTTTTGTTCTAGTTTCATTATCAGGTTGATTGCTTTAAACTTTGCTTTGAATTATTTCAGACGTTTGAATAATTGATTAAGCTTCAGGTTGTATTTGTAGAAGATTTGTTTGATTTTGAACTCGGCTTTGTTGAGTTTATTTTTCTGGTTTTAAGTTTTTCTGTTTGTTTTTTTTGAAAGAATTAAAGAAAAATGGGAAGAGAAAGGGAGGAGTGTATATATATAACTTATTTCCTTTATTCATTAAATTTAAAATTAGGACACTTGTTAAATTCCATACTTAAAAGAGTTACACTTGTTAATACATGATATTATATTTTTACAAATGTCATAAACCATAGTTTTATGTTTAAACCCTTTTGTTAAATTTTCATTTAAGTATTTATGTTTTTTATAAATTAAGTTTTATACTGATATATTTTTATACTTTTATATATTTATAAATTATACTTGATGTTTTAATTTTAAATCTATATTCATATTCTTAGATGTTTGATGTTTATTAATATATATATATATATATACATATATCTTAGTTCATGTATATTTTAAAAGAAAGAATATTAAATCTTATTTCAATTTTAAACTCAAGTTACTATTCCTTTAAATAATTAAATATCTATCTCAAATGTTTTTGAAAATATATGATTAACTTTGAAAACTTTTGGAAAAGTATTATATTGAATTCAAATCATAACTTTCAAAATATATATCACACATATATTTTAAAATTAGAAAACAAATTTTTATTAGTTTTAAATTATAGAGTATTCAAATTCAAATTATATATTTTAGAATTTCAATTTTCAAAATCCAATTTAAAATCAATCTATTAGGCAAAACAAACACTTATTTTATTAAATTTTGAAAAATTCAAATTTATTCACAATTTAATTCTGAAAATTATATTAATTACCAAATTTAAATTTGGCTAAAAATTGAGATCGTTACATGTCATATACTTTCATAATATGCATCGTCAAAACCACGCATTCCCTCTATCCTAAATGGGGGACTTACCAGAAAAAGAGTACATATTATGTCTGTATGTTAACAATACAAAATAACTAAATGCCAGAAAACTCCATTGTCAAACAGATGAAGGAGTAATAACAATGAGAAACACATTCAAAACCATCGGTACGATCAATAGGCGGTGACAAGTAGTACAAACTCGAAAGGAACCAAACCAACGACAATACAAATAAAATAGAGAACAAAAAGCTTCCATAACCAACGACACATACCTCCACACCAAAACCAAAAATGAAATAACATCTCTCGCAAAGTCTGAAGTGCATCTATATCGAAATCTCTAGAGGGAACTAGTCAAAGTTACATTACTAAAATCAAAATTCCTCAGCTCTAATTTCTCCAAGAAAACCGAAAATGAATGACTGGGCTAATCAAATTCAAGGATCAAGTTGTTCGTGATGGAGCTATGTTTCAGTCAAAGCAGAGATGCCAAGCAAAGGTCACGGCAGTCGAGAATTCATTCTGGAAGAAGCATCGATTCCAAATTTTTGCAAGATAAGTTCTGCTTCATTAGTAACTGTTGTATGCTCTGATTTATGCTTCATAAGATTGCTGGTGTCTTGTTGAATAATGAAGATTCTTTTTGAACTGGCATTTGAATACCCTTAAAGACCCGATCATTCCTCTCATTCCAAATATGCCAAATCATGGACGTGAAAGCCACACTTGTTAGATGTTTAACCGTTGCATCTTTCTTCTATTGTTGCCATAAAATTTCCAGAATTGATAAAATGTCAGACACTGTACCAGTATTAATGTTAAGTTTTTGCATCATGTCCATACGTATTTGTTTTGAGTAATCACAACTGAATAAAAGATTATCACTATCTTCATTATGAGTTTGGCACAGCACACACAACTTGTCTATGTTGTTATTCCATCTGGACACTCTATCTGTTCAATTTGTTTAAAATGGCTAAAAGAGTGCATGTAGACATTTGGAGCACAATATTGATCCCATACCAGTAATCTTTCTGTATATGATTATGAATTTTGATCTTTTTCACAGTATTGTGTAATTGAGTAGGAACCTGATCTAACTCAATTTTCCAATTATTATTAGAGATCAGAGCATGCACTTTTCTGTTAATAGTATCAACTACATATATATCATTGCACCCACACTTATCCATTATAAAATATCCATTTAGTTATGGATCTGCCCAAATATCCGTGCTGTCACCATTAGCAATTTTTCTGTCTATTAATCCTTTGCATCATTGCTTAGTTCTAAGAAGTACTTTCAAATATATGATGTATTGTCGTTCATCGCTGCGGTCGAAAAATTTGTTTTGTTGCATTTCTATGCATCCATTTAGCCCATAAAGTGTCATCCTGTATAAATTTCCAAACCAATTTGATGGCAGTAGCTTTAGATATATCTTTTATTTTTCGAATGCCAAAATCCCCTTCACATTTAGTTTTGCAAACGTCATCCTAGCCATCTTATGTGCTTTTGAATTCCATATAAAGTTAGCACATAAAGAGTTAATTCTTTGGATTACAGAACCAGGAATTTGGGGGATTTGGATCCAAAATTGGATCATGGGATGTATAATGTGTTCACTAATTCTATTCTACCGCTTATATCTAGCAATTTGCTTTTCTAGTGATTGAATTTTTTATGAATTTTGTCAATAAGAGGACCATAATCCCTGACATTAAATTTATTGTTCAAAAGAGGGATTCCTAAATACATGACTGGCAGGCTGCCCATGCTGATATTTAATAAATTGGCTATCTGCTGTTTGTTAGAATCCCCTTTACTAAAGAATAATAATAGGTTTGGTTTCATTTAAATCCAAACTAGTGAAATACTTCAGTTGCTGAAAAGTATGCTGAATGCATTCAACATTCTTTATAGTTGCTTTAGCCAATATTAATATGTCGTCAGCATATAGTAGGTGAGTAATAATGTGATCAATATTGTAGATAGAGGTAATGTTACCTTTCATGTGCTCCACATCTAGTTTGACAGAGTGGAATCCCATAGCTATTGAAAAGAAGTAAGGCGATAGAGTGTCACCTTGTCTTAAACCCCTTGAACTATTAATAAATCCATAAGTTGAACCATCAACATTAACCGAGAACAAAGGAGTAGAGATGCATTCATAAATAAGATTTGCAAATATGGTCGGAAAGCCAATGGCAATCATCATATGATGGATAAGTTCTCTATTGAATTTATCACAGGCTTTATGTAAATCAATTTTTAGACAAAAATTATTAAAAAAATTTCTATTAAATCCTCTAACCATTTCGTATGCAAGTAAAGAGTTTTTAAAAATTAAGCGCCCAGGGATGAAAGCATTCTGATGGTCTGATATGAGGTCATTCATATATAGGGTTTTAGTCGATTGCAAAGCAGATTGGCTAAAATCTTATAAATGACGTTGCAAAGCGATATAGATCCA
This sequence comes from Allium cepa, assembly GCA_030765085.1. Taxonomy (NCBI): domain Eukaryota; kingdom Viridiplantae; phylum Streptophyta; class Magnoliopsida; order Asparagales; family Amaryllidaceae; genus Allium; species Allium cepa. Next base: position 185,026,483 of record CM060937.1, on the reverse strand, counting down.
AAGTCAGACAAGTCAACCACATCTGTTTTTTGGAATTAAACAAATAAATGTATGATTAATTTCTCTTATTATTTTCCTCGATTGAAGAATACCATTCATAGCATTGCATATATCATCTTTGAGAACATCCCAGTGGACTTTGAAAAATGTGGAGTTGATGCCATCAGGCCTGGGTGATGTTATCATTAATTTGAAATATGGCATTTTTAATTTCATCAATTTGGAATGGTTTACATAAGTTCTCTCTAGCTCTATCCGGAAGAATCTTCTTACAAGTGATGCCTGAAAATTGAAAATTAGCCTGTGAAGCTGAGAATAAATTCGAAAAATAATTAACTGCTTCATTAGCATGAATTTCTGATGATGAAATCCATAAGCCATCCACATTTAGAGTGTAATTACTCCTTCGACAGGGTAGCGAGCATTTATTTTTTTGAAGAAGAAATTTGTTGGTCTATCGCCTTTTACTAACCAATTTATCTTCGTTCTTTGGTCATTTTCAATTGTCATTTTTTCTATAACAGCATGTAACTGAAAAATTTTCAAAGCATTTTGTACCTTAAAATTTTCATCGGTAGGGTCTGGACAAGAGCCTTATATGTAACATCTGCTTCTATTTTTATTTGGGAAACCACTGTATGACGCTATGTTTGTTTTTTGACCATTGTTTCAGAGCAGATTTGGCAGTTTAATTTGACACAGAAGTGTATAAAAGGGGTTACCAGTGAATGTCTGCAGCAGTGCCTCCTGAAGGGAAGAGTAATAATCAGCATGTAAGTGCCAGGAATTATTATATCTGAAAGGTATTTTTCTCTTCCCAGACTTAATAGCTATGAGTTTGACAAATATTGGGGAGTGATTACTTAGTGAATGATTGCCAAAATTAATGGCAACTTGAGAAAAAAACATCCATCCATTGGAAATTAACGAAAACCCGATCAATTTTACTATGTATGGAAAAATTTTGCCCACCTCTCCAAGTAAAATAGTTATCCGAAAAATTAGGTTCTAATAGTTTAGATGCGGAAATACAATCCATAAAGTCTTTATTCCCCATCGAATTATGGAGCCCATTGTTAATTCTGTCTTCGCATGATAAAATAGAGATAAAATCTCCTGCCTGTTACAGAACAGTAGTATATATATAATCTAAATTGCGGAAACAGTGAATATGTACCTTCAGCCATTAGTTGCTTTGAAACAGAAAGTGAAACTGAGATGTAGGCACTGTTATCACTGAACAGAGGCTGCAGCTTCTTTGTTGCTGGAAAGTGGTTCTCACAGAGGCTTTATGGAGAAGATAGGGATAGATTTTCAGCCAACCTATTTCACTTTTATGGTGTGTCCGATGAATAATCACAAGCCAGATATATATAGGCTGGTGAGATCCAAAATCCCGTTATTATCCTTTTGACACGTTCTCCATTCATCAAGAGAAGTGGAGATAAATACAACTGGCCAATTAACATTTTGAGATCCACTTTTTTCGGTTTTTATACATAATGATAAATACTAAGAAGTAAACGTGGCATGTGGAGCAAAATAATGGACCGTTTCTTACATTCTCCCACTTGAACCACATGACATATTTTATCTTTATGATCTCAGAAATATAAACTAGATAACTTGGCCAAGTAGACCAATTGTACTTATCATATCTTACTTGGAAGCTAATGCATGAATCATGGCGGTTTGGTTTGTGAGAATCACAATTTCCTTCCATGTATTACAATACACTACCTTCCGTTAAGCCTTAGACGGTAACACTTTATGTATGACTTCCAATAAGTCATTCTGGATCTAGAGTTCTCATGAACTATTTTATTAGGAGCAAAAACTTTAATGTGCACAAACAAAATTATTATTGACATCCAAAGTTAAGAACAAACACATTGATACAAATTCATGCTAATCCCATGTTGTTTACATGCTTTGTAAACACCTTTATTGAGAGTCCTTTAGTTAACGGATCAGCAACCATCAAATCTGTAGAAACATGTTCAATTGCCACAATTTGCTCTTTGACTCTATCTCGTACAGCCAAATACTTTATGTCAATATGCTTACTACGTCCCCCAATCTTGTTATTCTTCGTAAAGAATACAGCTGACGAGTTATCACAATAGATCTTCAATGGCTTATGAATCGAGTCCACGATTTGAAGCCCAGTGATGAAATCCTTTAACCACATGGCCTGTGAAGTTGCTTCAAAACAAGCAATGTATTCTGCCTCCATCGTAGATGTTGCAATAATTGATTGTTTGGCGCTTCTCCAAGAAATAGCACCACCAGCTAGCATGAATACATATCCCAAAGTGAATTTCTTTGAATCTAAACACCCGGCAAAATTTGAATCCGAATATCCTACCACTTCAAGATTGTCAACATGCTTATATGTCAACTTGTAGCCTTTAGTTCCTTGCAGATATCTCATAACCTTTTTCGCAGCTTTCCAGTGGTGAATTCCTGGATTTTCTTGATATCTACCAAGCATTCCAACCGCAAATGCTATGTCAGGTCTTGTACAAACCTGAGCATGCATTAAACTTCCAATTGCAGATGCATAGGGAATATTTTCCATTTCTCTCTTTTCTAAAGTATTCTTCGGACATTGACTTAAACAGAATTTGTCACCTTTGACAAGGGGTGCTACATTTGCTTTGCATTCATTCATTTTGAATCTTTCGAGAAACCTTTCAATGTAGGCTTTATGAGACAGTCCTAATGTCTTTTGAGATCTGTCTCTGTGAATCTCCATGCCAATGACATAAGAAGCTTCACCCATATCCTTCATTTCAAAGTTTTTCGAAAGTAACTGCTTAACATTGTACAGCAAAGCCATATCATTGGTTGCAAGCAAGATATCATCCACATATAACACTAAAATGATGAATTTACTCCCACTGACCTTAAGGTATATACAATCATCCTTGATGTTTTCTGTAAAACCATAAGAGGTTACAACATCGTGGAATTTGAGATACCATTGACGGGAGGATTGTTTCAATCCATATATAGATTTCTTTAATTTGCAAACCAATTGTTCATCCATACTTGAGCAAAATCCTTGAGGTTGTCTCATGTGTACCTCTTCTTTAAGATCGCCATTCAAAAAGGCCGTTTTCACATCCATTTGATGTAGCTCTAAGTCATAGTGTGCTACTAATGCCATTATGATTCTAAAAGAATCCTTTTTAGAAACGGGAGAATATGTGTCATGGAAATCAATGCCTTGCTTTTGTGTGAAACCTTTGGCTACAAGTCTGGCTTTATGCCTCTCTATGTTACCACTGGAGTTCCTTTTGGTCTTATAGACCCATTTACAGCCTATGGCATGTGCCCCCTTTGGTAACTCTTCCCAGACTTGATTTTTAGCCATAGATTCCATTTCATCCTTCATGGCATTGTACCAAACATCCGAATTTTCCCCATTTATAGCTTGTGAAAAAAGGATTGGATCTTCCTTCTGTCCAATATCAAAATCAGTGTCAATGAGGTACACTAGATAGTCACTAGAAATAGCAGGGTTCCTTATTCTTGAAGATCTCCTCAGACCTTCAGCTTCACCCATATTTAATGGATGTTGAACTGTCGGCTGATCTTCTGGTTCAATGATGACGTGTTCCTCTAGAGGTGGTGGATTATGAATTGGTTGTTGATTCAAGGTGTCAGCTTGAAGGTTCGAAAAAATAACCAAATCATCCTTATATGCAGATGCTTCACCTTGATTCTGCATTTCCTCCCATTCGATTTTTCGAGTATTTGTACTCCCACTATCGTCATCATTTTCTATGAATTTTGCATTTCTAGATTCAACAATTCTAGGAGAATGTGAGGGACAATAAAATTTATATCATTTAGATTTTTCTGCATAGCCAATGAAATATCCACTGACTGTTCTTGGATCCAATTTCTTCATTTGTGGATTGTAAATTCTAACTTCCACTTTACAGCCCCATATGTGTAAATGTTTCAAACTAGGCTTCCATCCTTTCCATAACTCAAATGGAGTTTTAGGAACGGCCTTCGATGGGACCCTATTCAGCAAATACACCGCCGTTTTCAAAGCTTCGCTCCACAAAATTAAGGGAAGATCATTGTCACTCATCATACTTCTTACCATATCCATAAGGGTACGGTTTCGCCTTTCTGCAACACCATTTTGTTGCGGTGTACCCAGCATAGTATATTGTGCAATAATCCCCTCTTCCTTAAGAAATTTTGCAAATGGACCCTCATTTTGTCCCGACTCTGTGTATCTACCATAATATTCACCACCCCTGTCAGATCTTACGATCTTTATTGTTTTCTCTAATTGTTTCTCGACCTCCTTCTTATATGTTTTGAAAGCATCAAGTGCTTCACCTTTATCATTAAGAAGGTATAAGTACATATACCGTGTATGGTCATCAATGAATGAGATAAAATATCTCTGACCATTAAGACAAGGGGTACTGAATGGACCACAGATATCTGTGTGTATGATTTCAAGAGTTTCTGTACTTCTTTTGGCTCCCTTTTTGTTCTTGTTGGTTTGCTTTCCCTTTATGCAATCCAAACAAGTACCAAAATCGGAAAAATCTAGAGTGTTAAGAACTCCATCATTAACCAATCTTTTAATTCTTTCAATGGAGATGTGACCTAATCTCCTATGCCAAAGTACAGATGAAGACTCATCTAGTATGGTACGTTTGGTACCAACTTTATCATGCAGAGTTATAAGGCTATGTTCATATTTTGGATCTAAATTCAATTTATACAAGCCATTCATCAAAGTTCCAAAACCAACTTGAACAGAATTCTTTAAAATGATTAGTTCAGAACCAACAAAATTAAACTGATAACCAAACGGTACTAAGCGAGAAACAGAAACAAGATTTCTAGAAAAGGAAGGAACATAAAAAGTGTTTTCTAAATCCAATACATAACCATTATTTAAAATAAGCCTAAAAGTCCCTACAGCCTCCACATGAGAAAGCATTCCATTTCCTGAATAAATGCCTTGTTCATTTACCATCGGTTTCCTTAGGCTGAGAAATCCCTGCATAATATTTACAACATGAATTGTAGTTCCAGAATCAATCCACCATGAATTTTGTTGTGAGTCTATAAAATTAGATTCATAACATACAAGGACATTAAGATTACCATGCTTTATAAGCCATTGCTTTCGTTTCTAGCAATCCTTCTTATAGTGTCCCTTTTTCTTGCAGAAGAAGCACTCATCCTTATTGCCATGTTTCTTGAATGACACAGTGCCATCATTCTTTTTCTGTAAAGCTTTCTCAGCACCTTTATTCTTTTTCCATTGTCCCTTTTTATGAGTGACTAAGTTTGCACACTCCAAATTTTCATGCTTAAGCCTTTCCTCCTCTTGCACACACATGGTCAAAAGTTCATTAATAGACCATTTTTCCTTATGTGTGTTATAAGAGATTTTGAAAGGTCCATATTCCGAAGGGAGAGAATTAAGCACAAAATGAACAAGGAATGATTCTGGAATTTCAACTTCCAGTGCCTTAAGCTGAGAAGCAATGTCCCTCATTTCCATTATGTGCTCACGCACACTCTTTGATTTATGATGTTTCACCGCAGTAAATTTGCTCATTAGGGTGCTTGCCAATGTCTTGTCAGAGCTAATGAATTGCTCTTCAATAGCTTTCATGTAGTCCTTGATCTTGTCACATTGTGGGATTGAACCCCTAATGCTCTTACTCACATGAGACTTAATGAACATTAGACTTAATCGGTTGGATCGCTCCCACCGTTCATAGTTCAATCTTTCCTCAGGTGTACTTTGATCTGAGGGCACAGGCGGCTCATCAATGCGAAGTGCAAGTCAATGTCCATACACCCTAATACCAAAAGGATCTTGTCCTTCCATTCTGAATAGTTTTCACCACTGAGAGTTGGAATTTGAGCTGTGCTTGCAAAAGAGTTAGCTACAACAGAAGAGCTTGCTGTAACAGTAACAATCAATTAATATATTGAAGCAAATAACTTTATTTTGAATCAACCCAATGTCAAATTCAAACATAAGCATAATCTAAACCTTCCTGTGGGTATAGGTGGCAACAATGCATTAGATTTGCTTAACAATAATAATAAAACTAGTTGTTACTTTATTATTATATAATAAAATTCTATACCTGTGGGCATCTAGAATTTCATTACATAATAATTAAACCACCATTTTATTCTAATTAAACCAGTCAAGCAATCACATCCCTGTGGGTAAAGCAATTGTTTCTAGTGATTTAATTACAACCCAGATAATACAAATCATATATATACATACAGCTGAATGAAACATACAGTTGGCATAAGACGCTGTGGCCAATCTTAATCCATAGTTATATTTCCAGTGAATATGATTATAAAATTTGCATTTCTGGAATGAACTTTTCACACTGTGAATCATTATTGTCTATAAAAACTGCATATAAATATCACACTGTGAATGACATTTCACTGGTTACTGTATCATTTCTGTAGAAGTATGTTCTGTCCATGCAAGGGGTATTCATATGGCCATTCGTTACTTTTCCAACATATATATATAATGTAGAAATGCATATAGGAGCATAAATTATTCATGGCATGCGTGGTTCTATGAATTGCAACCCTCAGACATTCCATTTTTTTTTATATAACAATGATACTACTCCCAATTTTAAAGCCATATAAACAATAACAGGTCATAGCAAAGTACAGAGCATTAAATATACATGCATTCTATTGCATGAAAAGGGAAACAGTGTATAGTATTTCATAAATAAAGCACGTCCAGGTTGAATTAATAGGTAAAAGGATCTTATATGAAATGTCACATCAAAAGACTTTATTAGCATAAGCTAAAACATTACAGCATACCTAAACCGATAATTATAAAACCTATATACCGTAATTTTAATATACGGTTACACATATTGCTGTAGGCTTAGTTTCACATGTTAGTTTTATCATGTGATTCACAGTAAAAGGTTCTAAGATCTAAGCAACATAGCATAAAGGTGGCTCTGATACCAATGTTACAGAACAGTAGTATATATATAATCTAAATTGCGGAAACAGTGAATATGTACCTTCAGCCATTAGTTGCTTTGAAACAGAAAGTGAAACTGAGATGTAGGCACTGTTATCACTAACAGAGGCTGCAGCTTCTTTGTTGCTGGAAAGTGGTTCTCACAGAGGCTTTATGGAGAAGATAGGGATAGATTTTCAGCCAACCTATTTCGCTTTTATGGTGTGTCCGATGAATAATCACAAGCCAGATATATATAGGCTGGTGAGATCCAAAATCCCGTTATTATCCTTTTGACACGTTCTCCATTCATCAAGAGAAGTGGAGATAAATACTACTGGCCAATTAACATTTTGAGATCCACTTTTTTCGGTTTTTATACATAATGATAAATACTAAGAAGTAAACGTGGCATGTGGAGCAAAATAGTGGACCGTTTCTTACACTGCCACCATCCACGGGAGATTAAAAGTTCTAGCCTATTCAGTAATGCAATTCTACAATTCCATACGCATAGGCTCATCATTAAAAGCGTAGACTGATGTGCACAAAATGCTAGCACCACTAACATTATGTAGGATACATGAAATGTATTGATCATTCGTATGTAATAGAATATTCGACCATTGCGACATATCCCACATAATTAAAATTCTGTATTTATGCCCCGTTGATATGTTGTGTGAATATTTTCAATTATTGTTAACTTTGTACATGAATTTCTCATTATGCTCTTCGTAGAGTTTATTTTCTAGAATGCCGATAAAAGAAAATCTTTTGGTGTCCAACATACGTAAAATTTGAAATTGTTTGGTCGAGGGATTCATGCCTCTGATGTTCCAAAAGAGGAACTCCATTAATTAATTATTTTTTGAGATGCTACTGTTCGCTGGGGATGTAGCAGTTCACACTGTCTTTGGTTTTTTCGATTTTTATTTTTACCTTTCAGTTGAGAAACTAACATATTCCACGTAGGGTTTTCAATTATATCTGAGGAAAGAGTAGCAGTAAATTCAAAAGGGGCTTCTTCTGGTCTTGTCTTTCGAGTAGACCTCGTTCTGGCTCTGCCTTGATTCTCAGTGGATTGTGTATCCTTTGCTGCCTCATAATCATCAGTCAGCTCTAACATCTTAGCTGCCTCGATAGGAAGCAATATACCTTTTGAAGTCATGGTTGGAATCTCCTTTCTGTTTTTTTCATTGTTCTGTAAGCTCATTCCATTTTCTATAGCAAATAAATTTATATGTACTAGATCTGTAATAAGAGCCGGACATTGATTATTCCGTTGGACATTTTGTTTTTGCATTATATCATGGTCTGTGGAGATATTAGTTTGATTGACATTGTAAGAACCAGGGATTATCTCATCCGTGGCTAGATTATCTGACGTTGTCTCTGTGTCATTGTTGTTAAATATTGCATTATCATTACAGTTTTTTGACTACTCTCATCAATATTCATATCGGCTACGTTTTGCTATGATGTTGTTTGGTTTTGGGACGAGTTTTTTCTTTCCATACTTTGACAAATTGACAGTCTGCCTCTGAATGACCGAAGCTAAGACAATTCGAGCATGTAACTGGTTTCCACTCATGTGTTTCCTCTTGCCAAACTATTTTCGTCCGAGTCCGATGATATAGGGATTTTGCTAGGAAACTTATTTTTGATTTCAATCAGAACTCTAGCGTAAGCAATCTTAATAATACCTTCTATAATCTTGTCTAGTTTGATAGGTGATCCGAGGACTGAGGCTATACGACTAATACCCTCTTCCGTCTAGCTATCAAGAGGAAGATTAAGGAAGAGAACCCAAATCGGAATTAAGGAAGAGAACCCAAATCGGAATTGAGTGAAGAAATTCTTTGTTGAGTTTCATCCTAAGTGTCCATTACTTCATCATCATAAGTTTCTTGTTGTAATAATATGACACTTCTAAGACTCTTCCACAATCTTGCTTGTTATTAAATTTGATAACATAAAATCCATTCTCCTTTGAAAAGATAGAAAATTCCTCCATAAGTTTCCATACTCTAGTTTTATAGTCACGGAAACAGGGGTAGTACAGTTTAGGTCCAACTACATAAATCACTATAGCATTGTCCCACTGTTTTTTTCATTTTGAACAACCTCGTTAGACATTTTTTTACACCGCACCTTGTTAAATTCTCTGGGTTGATAATACTTTAATGGGACTGAGATTGGGATATTATTTCCTTTAACAACTTCACTCCACGCTCGAGCGGATGTGGTGGAATAATTCCAATTGGAGGGGGCAGTTACGTTCTCAGTACAAATGGGACGGTTAACAGATCGGTTGTCCTAGGAAGAAACATGATTCGGGTAAGGGTTTTGGGAGTGATTAGAGGAGAGGTTTTGGACTTGTGGTGTGGAACGCGACTTGGTCTGAAAGGGAGAAAGCTGAGGGATAAAACGAGATTGACGTTTCCATTTCTTATATCTCAATAGGATGAAACCATTATCAGTAGTGGTCGGATTTGGGGATTTAGAGCCTTGAAGCCAGGCGGAGGGTCTAAGGTGATGGTGGGCGGGTCAGGAGGTGGTAAGGATTGGCGGTTGTTAAGGCTTTGGGGAGACATACGGAGGTTAAAGGAAAAGATAGATCGAGCTTTCTCGAGGTAACGGAAAGGAAGATAAATGGGGGCAGTCGCCAGGAGGCGGCTAAGGCAGAAACTAGGGTTTTCGTCGGCTAAAAGTTATGCATCCAAGACCATTATAAGCTTCGTAAAGCTCGTTACTACTAAGATTCTACGTTGTGCACTACTACCGTGTTCGCAACACCAGTTATGTTGGTGCAGTTGTCCACAATTGCTATAATTGTGCACTATAGCAATACATAATTTCGGTTGTGCAACTTCTACTGTAAACATTGAAGATCCTATATGACTCGCCTATCTAGCATTTTTCTTTCAATATATTAGCCTATTACTTGTACTTAAACATGTAAAATTTGAAAAAATAAATATGCGCGATTCTTGCAGTTTAACCGGTTTAACCGGTTTAACCATCAAAATCTTTAACCTTGAGTCGTCATGGTTCAACTTATGGTCCGGTTATGATAGCTATGCTTATAATCTAAGCAGTATATCAACTCCTTTAAAACTATAAGAAAGAAAGACTTATGAAGCAAATTGCACTATTTGATGGCTAACCCTAAACCTCAAAATCTTAACAAGCTCTACCTGTTAATTTGCTTTGCACTATATTTCAAGGCATTGTTTCCATAACCGGACCTTGAGTCGAACGGTGACAACTTAAGTTTTAAGATTTTGATGGTTTAACCGATGAAACCTTTAGAATCGTGATTTCTTTTTTCGAAAAATCTGCATATTTATCTACAAGCTACATGCAAAAATAACGAGATAATAATGCTATGTACACGAGCTATTGATAGTCCTGAAGGTTTGCAACGAAAGTTGTGTGCTGTTGCAATGCACAACTGCACCAATATAACTACAGCTATGTACATAGTAGAACAATGCAAAAAGATAGAAGTTTAATGATGACAAACTTGACGAATCTTGCAGTGGTAGTTGAGGAGTTTGCAGCCGTAAAGAACGAAATAATGGAGTTTGTTGTTTAGATTTTGGAACGATTAGGATTTTTGGAATATAGATTTATCTTCAAAGCAATACAAAAGGTGAAAATGAGAAAGAATTACATTAGAGAAGAAAAACAGAGGAACCGGGGTTCAACTAGGTAAAATTGACGGTTGGACCGCTGGTTTGAAGATCCGCTCAGGGTTCATGCATAACTGAGGTCTGACTGAGTTTCGGACCATGGTAATCCAAGATTCAGGGTTATTCGAGGTCGAATCGATGTAGAGTCGGGTCATGGGTCATGAAAACACTGTTTTAAGGTCACGCCCTCGTTATCACACAATGTTCAGTGTGAAAAAGGAAATTTAAGGCGATGAATAAATGTGTATATTGAGTATAGTTGTAAATGTATGATGAACACACAAATCCACTATCGATATATTTCATGGTATACGTCTTTTATCACATGACATAAGTCAAACATAGAACACAACACAGAGTATATAAACCATAACAAAATTAGAATATGACTTACAAACATATGTTAAGAACAAACTAATGTACCGTTTGCATTAATTTTTTGGTCTAGCTGAGTTGGCCATGCTTCAAATACGTCAGATGTCTCTGGCATCAACGGTAAATTTCAAACGTTACTCCTCAAATAGTTAAAAAAACACTCCTATTTGGAATCAAACTTCTCATCTTTTCTTCTCACCATCCAAAAAAAAAAAACTCAAAAAATCAATCAAAAATCCGCAAAAAGAAATCAAACTTTCAGGTAATATTTGTCACGTTCTATCTACCTCATTTCCATCTCTGTTCTAAGAAAGAAAATTCTGATTTTTTTGAGGTTTTTTTTGAGGTTGAAAATGGCTAAAGCTACTATGAAAAATTCATGCAAATGTCCTAGTAATTAGTCGGAACTGAAGTAATCGAGCTAGGCAGCAGTTGATTAAATGGATGAATTTGAAAAAAAACATCAACTTTAGATATTTGTTGGGTCGACGAAGGCCAATAGATTTTAGATTCAATATAAAATTGTTATAAATAAAATCTTATTTTTATTTACGAGTTTAAATGTCATAAGTTCGATTTTCGAGATCGACACCTGGTTGTATTAATAAACCATGTTCAATTTTTTTTAATTTATATGATTATTTTAAAGAAATTTTATTAAATTTAAATTAATTATATTATTTTGAGCGTATCAAATACAGTGTATAGTGTATGTGAAACACATAAATGGTGTACATGTTTAATGTGTACATTAATATGTGATGGGATTTACACTACAATAAACACATTCACTCGTTATATATATCTTTTTTTGTTCATAGATTTTATTTAAAATCGTGTGTGTGTATATATATATAATTTCTATCTTATAATAATAAAAATAGTGATTATATATATGTTAATTATAATTAATTTTGATCAGTTAAATATATACTGAACTTGAGTTTTTTAAGGAAAATGAGCTATCCTCCTTAAGGATGAGGACAATTATGTAATTTTATTCTACACTTAAAAAAGAGCTACCAACAAGCCCAATAGATGGTTCTTCCCCATGAACCTGTATAATTAAAAATAGGAAAATAAACGTACCTAAAAATTTAGGAAAAAGCTACAACGCATAAAAAGGAAAAAGAAAACAAAGTAGAAGCAACGAAAGTGTAAGGCAGCCTCAGAGATGGTCTCAATGAGAGATAGACCTCGTCCAGTCTCCATAGAGGAAGTGAAAAATATGAATAACTATCAAGAAGTCCAAACAAGATGCCGAAGGCCCAGTAGTTTACTAATACCAGCCATCCAAAAAATAAGGACGCCTGATTCGAACTGCCCATGTCAAAAACTAAATCTGAAATGATCAACAAATAATGTGAAGCTTGGAAATCATATATGTCAATAAATCTATTATATATATATATATATATATATATATATATAATATGCGTGCAAGAGGAGAAGAAGTAGTAACATGCATGAGGTATAGTAGCCTAGGTGTGACAAGGAAGCTAAGGGCAATGACTTTGAACGTTAGCTGGTTACCTAGTAAAAGTAGCAAGTTAGAATGATCATGTGCATTCTCATCTACCAAGACGACACTTATAACATTATTATTTCTTTTGTTAACAACAGTTCTTTTACATAAGACATTAATTCTGGATTTCACCGTTTTAAGAACTCTTGAAAGTCATTGATATTAGCTAATTTATAGGTATTGTTTGAAATCTAATTATAATAAAATAAAGTAGTTATATAGGTCAAATTATCTGTTGTAAACATATTATTATCGTTGAAGAATCTTTGATTTCTGTCAAACCAAATATATCCAACTACTTTTAGTGAAAAGAGTGTCTAACAAGGATTGTCGTCCAAAAGTGTAGTAAAATCTCAACTTAGACCAATTAAACTCGCAACGAAAATTTAAGGTGATATTAAAACCTAAGGATGTGCAGAAGCATGGAACTAGTAAACTGACAATCAAAGTGCAAATGTGCAATTGCTTGTAGGGTCATATTGCAGAATGTACATTTTTCATCAATATGCACATTCTTCTTTTTTAAAAGTTCAATATTGTTATGTTTCCCATGTAATATTAACCACATACGTAACTTGGATTTAGAAGTTGCATTCGTTTTCCATTTTGATTTAAAAACATTGGATTTAAGTCTTGAGAAATTTATAAATTTGTAAAAGAATAGATGTAAAGTTATTAGTATTATCGCAACACCAAATTTTAATACCGTTATTATTATCTATAGAGTTCCAATGAAAGCTCAAATTAGGTTTATAGACTTTCAAAATTAATAGATTTTTAAAGTTATAAATATTGTAAAGCTATGTTACCATATGAGGAATAATATATATTCAGCGATCACGTTAGAAGGATGTGTTATTCCCCAAATGGACTATGTTACTAATACATAGTATAAAAATATCTAAGCTTTTTTAAAATTGATTTCCAAAAACCTGATAATTATTAAGCTTGTTAGATGTTAATTAGTGTTATTTATGAGAGCCTCCTTAAATTGATTAGATATTAGTTCTTTTAAAATTAAGTTATTATAAGTGTTAGACTTCTACAATAATTTTCCTAATAAAGAAACACTGAGGTTATGAAGATTAATTATTCCTACTCCATAGCCCTCCCTCCTCTTTTGGTTTATAAACAAAATCTCAACTAACGAGGCACTTTGAACCACTACTAGAATGACCTCTAACCCACAAAAAATCTCTCCTAATATTGTATATTTTATTTATTATCTATTTTAGAAAGTGATAAAACAATCTAATAAATAGGTAGCATCGATAAAACTGAGTTGATTAGAACTACCCTATCCACCCTCGATAAAAAGTTACCATTCCACTCATATAATACTTTTCTAATTTTACGAATGAAAGTTAACCAGTCATCGCGTCTAAGTTCGGTTGGTTTATTAAAAACAATAAGTATTCTATGAGAAAGTTCATAATGTTATAGTTTAACGTAGTTAAAACCCGACTCTCTGCGTTGTCTACGTCATTTAGCATTAAAACTGAACTTTTACCAAAATTAATTTTTAGACCAAATAGTACCTCAAAGCTGTACAAAATAAATTTAAGAGCTACAATATGAAGAGGCGGATGCAAAGTAAGCATTGTGTTATCATCGTACCGGAGGAAGAAGAGATCACAACTTATAACCTCATTTCCAACCCTATCTAAAATCACATTACTAGTAGCTAGCTTAATAATCATGTCAAAATCGCCCACTGCTCGGTTCAATAAAAGGGAAGACAAAGGGTCACCTTGCCTAAGACCACATTTTGATTTGATTTTATTACTTAAAATATTGTTTCCCACAATATTAGAATTTCCTATTTTTAGAAGAATCATAATTTAGCATACCCATCTTTCATTAAAACTTCTAGCCAATAGAAAGTCTTTATGGAAAGTCCAATTCAAAGAATCAAAAGTTTTACAATGTCTAGTTTAAAAAAACACAAGTGATAATACTTTTAAGAAAGATTCTTAGAACTCTAAATTTGCTTACATTAATCTTAACTATATTACCTGAAAATCTCATATTGTTGTAATTTAAAAAAGCCTTTGTTTGTATTATATTCGTAAAGTTATACTCTAACAACTACATCTTTTGTAATCTAAAAATTTTCTAAATGTCGTTAAGATTATCACTGGAAAGAATAATCAAACAATGATCCGAGTAAATGCTTGAAAGATCGACAACCATAATGAAGGGGAACTTATCTTCAACTTCATCACTAATGAAAACTATCTAGGAATCAAAGGAACTTTCAACCAGATGAATCGTTTGATGGTTTATGGTAACTCGACCATGTTGCCATCAATGATAAACTAGTCGAACTCGTCATGTTGATTGTATACTTCGTCAGCCTCGGACTTGTGTTTATGGGAGATATTAACAAGAATGAATAACTAATATCTCTATTAAGAGGTAGGAAATGAAGCGATTTTGGTACATAAAAAAGGTAAAGATACAACAATTTTTAGAGTGGTTCGACCAAAAATAGCCTATATCCGCTATTAGGAACTTTTTTATTTTTATTGCTTTTCTTAATAGCCCGAAATCTCAGGGTTAGGTGACTGAAAATACAAAGACACTATTTTCTAGTCTTAACCCAATGTTATCTCTTACCATTTGACGTGGCAATGTGTGATGTATTTGTAGTGACTGGATCAGATGTTTGGATGGCTGTGATTGTCCCGAATTCACCTAAGAAACACTTTGGGCCACTATTGATGATGTACAATTGATGATTATGCCTACTGCCAGGTGGCCTACGTGGTGTAAACACAGGCCGAGGGCGATTTATATCATGGAAACATCCCTAAAACACGGTGGATGACAATGAATAAGGGGTGGCTGTAGCAGAGGTACTACGGTGTTAGCATAATATATGAGAGGGCGATTGCACAACGGCGTTTATGTAAGATAACCCACGCAAGTAGAGGCCAATTTCCCCATGGTATGGCATGGAAGGTGCGTCTTCCTATGTTAAGGGAGCTTGACGGTCTATTGGCATGGTTGAGGGATGTCAGGTGGTTCCTGTAAGTGGTGGTAGGTCCGAGGTGAGGATGACGATGAACGAGAATGCTGTTTTTCTAGATTTTCTGGTTGACCAGGTGGACCGTCGTTGGAAGTATAACAGCCTGCACCCAGTGGGCCTAAATTTTCGCAAAATCGAAAACCTAAGTCCATCAAAGTATGGATCGTTGGTTTGGAATCCTGTAAATAAAAAAAACAACATATTAGAGCACTATCGATATATCTCACAGTAGAATGGTAAAATATAATAGAACATATTGTTACCGACCATGGTTGACACTTTCAATGTCTTGTGTCCCTGCTAGTACTGAGCATGCTTACGGAAACCTGTCCTTCCACTGTTCTCACCTTGCACTAGTACCTATACCTCTAAAGCTATCATATGGTTGTAACGAGAAGGGGGTCAGAACAACATTTTGGTGACTGATGAATTATACACTTTGTACATAACATTAGTTTGTGCCGATTATCTTCCATTACATGACGTGTCTCTTAATTTTCACTTAGTTGTCTCGAAACCACGTTGGTGTATGATATGGCCCATGTACCCAAAGTAGACTATAATTACTTACGTGTGTGTGTGTGTCCGTGTATGTGTATAAATATATCCCCGCTTTGGACCAAGATACTATCCCAGTTAGTATCTGTACTTATGCACCACTAGGCATCATCATCAATGTCTAGGTCAAATTGCCACATACAAAGCAGAACCTCCCGTTAGTGCCTAATAATTGCATCATAAAACTTTAGCCGTTTTCTATCTCACCTTGGGGATTTACTAGTCTGCTTCCTATTATGGATTCAGCTCCATGAACTACCCCATTCATTTTTTTAAAGAACTCTTCTATGGGTTAAAGCCTTGCCTTGACAAACACACTTGCAAACAACCGTGGTGATGCATTACCTAACGTTGACTATCCTAGTAGGAGGCGTAACCTGTTAGGTGTAACCTTACATTCCCGTTTTGGCCGCTCTGGGCTGATGACACACTCAACCTATGTAGCTCATATTCCTGATTTGGTGCTAATACCTAGTGATGTAGCATCGAGCTGCTTATCATTCTATTTAGATTGCCTAATGCAATTAAGGCAATACTCTCTCTTTATTCATTGAAGCAGACTCTACTGATGGTACTCCTTCACCTAAATGCAAGTGTGAATTCTATAGTTGAATATGTCCCACATCAATATAATGTATACATAACTATTAGTAGCCCCTTGCGGTGGGCAGACTTCTATTGTGTAACACTACCGACCTCACGTTCCAACTCATTCTAACGACTATTTCATTCTTATCCATTAAGTTATTTACAGACTGATGTAATTCACACCCGTTATAAACGCATGCTTGAGACTACATGTGTGTGTGTGTGTGTGTGTGTATCTATGTGTGTAGTGTGTGTTTGTATTTACACACACACATATATCTTCATTCAATCTTTTTTTAATTACTGTACCTCTACCATTCACCGTTGAATATTCTTTTTACCTTTCTATGTGTTTATATCTTACTTGATTTAAGACTATCTATCGCTTTCTCTTTAAAAGATCTACAGTTTTCTTTTCCATTCTTTTACCCTTTCCATATTTTCTACTTCTCTTACCTTTTTAACCTTTAATTTATTCTTGCATATTCTACAATTTGTTTTCTTTATTTAATTTCTATGTTTATTTATATCGCGCATCTATTCCCTTAAAATATTCTTATCACATTTACATCTCTTTATTTTACACTAAGGGATTTTTTTGCATTTTATTGCAATGGAATTATGTCTCTCACAATGGAAAGATTTACACTATTAATTTCTATATCATATCCAAAAAAAAAGGTTTATGTTGTGTTGGGACTTACAAGGAATTATCCTTTTGTAGTTATGGAAATAGGGATCGCAGAATATGATAAACATCCCTTTTTATACATCTTTCTTTTTAGATGTATTCCTTGTCATTTCAAACGACGTAATTATTTTAAATTTGATAGTGTATAGAAATTCACATTGTAACAATTTATATTCTAACGAATTAAATACCACTTAATCCCCTAAAATTCTATTGTGATTTCTTTATTTTATATTCTTATTTTTCAATATCCATCTAAATAAAAATCTGGAGTTATTATATCATTTATAAATTCATAGTCTACTATTGTTCAATGATAAATTTAGGGATTACCAATACCTAAATATTTTCCATATTACATTTATATAACATATAGATATATCAAGTTAACAATTACATAATATGTAGGTAGAGTTTATAATTTCATTGCATGTGTGTAGGTCTAGCCTACATTTCCAATTTATATTTCATATATATAGGGATAGATCCACAACGATATAAATCTAGTATTAGACAAAAGTATATAATTATTCTCACTCACCATTTAAGCTTTTCAAATCTCCAGATCTAATCCTTAATATTCCACTTTGACTCCTTTTTCTTCTTATTTGGATTTATACACCGCATGTATATATAGATTTATCAAAGATCTAGATTAGAAAAGAGATTTGGAATTTGATTTATTACTTAGATTTGGATTTATAGTTTACCTCGGCTTTGATGATTTGATTTGACCCTATTCCTCTTCTCTATCATATTCTACAATTTTCCAATTGTGTATATGCATAAACTAAAACTATTTCTAAGAATTTAGAATTTTGGAGAAGAATAGAAAACGGCAGAGCTCCAGCGTCGCTACGGAAATATGAGTTTAGAAGTTAAGGTCTAGATCTATATTTATAGGGGTTCAAATCAATGCAATTCATTTGATTAAAATGATTTGAACTTGGTTCGTTCTGGCCTCTGTTTATTATCGATTTCAGAGTACCCATGGTCAACTGCTAGCCCTACACATTTGAATGCTACCGTTCGACCGTGATACATTCTTGGTTGACCATATGCCTTTAAACTAAATCAGGCGTGTCGATTTCTTTCGTTTATTTAGTTACTTTTTAACCGATCATTTATATTTGTTCCTGTTCACATATTTCTTAACGTCTAAGCTAATTTTAACTGTCCATTAAATCTAACTTATAGTAATTAACTTTAATTAATCATTATTATTTCCTTAATTATATATATAATTATTTTCGATTCTATAGCTTCAAACGTCAATAACTTCTCCATTTGAACTCCAACCAGAAAACTTTATATATAAAAATTGATCAGAAAATCACCAAGAGCCCAATGGTGTAAGTTTCATAGCCAAGTTTCGATATTTGTAAAAAATATATTTTTCAGCGTTACTAATTATTCAACGATTTCTTTTTAATTAATTATCGTTAAAATTACGGGCTATTATAGGAAGAGTAGCCCATCTTGCTTAGGCTTGTTGTTCGTAAGGGAGACCATGCCATCAGTTTTGTCGAAATGGACGATATGCTTCCTCGAGCAAGCCCGACCAGGAAGGTAGACGATACTTGGAATCGATGGGCTATGACATGAATGAGAATGATGCATGGGCTACGACCGTTGCTATACGAGCTAGGCTGAGTGGAGAAACATGGCCATCGTGCATTTGGGCCAAGAAATTAGGTGATTATAAATGGGCTTGTTTAATTTCGCATTTGCAAGAAAAACAAGCAAAATTCTACCTCCTAAGCCCGTGCCTACTTGCAGGGTTGGGTTTATCACTCATGCATTTAATGCCGCGTCAAATGCCATGACATGCGGCGTTAGATAAATGGCATAAGTAGTTTTTTCTTTCAGGACCGGCAGAAGCAATATGCCTTTTTGACGTGGGGATTTGACAAGCGTGTTGATTACATGTAGACAGTTTAGATTTTTTCATACATGGTGAATCCATTGACTCATATCGCTTCCCTTACTTCATATATCCATTCTGCTCCTTTGCCTTAGTCATTACTAGGTTTTTCCTTTTTGGAAGGTATTCTTCCATTAAAGAACTATGGAGCCTAACTATCTTCCATAACAAATTCGACTTTTCATCCAAGTCCAATTGATTCATCAATAAGTAATCCTTCCCTTATCTTCAATCTATGCAATTCCAAGCTATGTTCCTTGCATGAGTATCATTTGTTATATATATATATATATATATATATATATATATATATATTATATGTTTGCATGCTGTTATAGAATTCCCTTAAAATTACACATCCAATCACATAGAAAAAATTCCTTTCATTGATGAACTTTACAGATAAACCTTTTTTTGGCTTTCAGTGTTTGATGGTAATCATCGTCATACCACCAACGGCAGTCGTCAAATGTCGGACTCCATAAAAGGTAGAAAGAAAACGAGGCCTTTTTTAGATGTCGTTGTTACTGAATCGCCTTCACTCGGCTAGGACTAGAAAAATTTAGACCGACGTGCAGACATGATTGGGTCAGCTGATCACCTACATAGGGATTTTGCATAATTTTCATAGATAAGGGGAGGTTTTGTAACGTGGGTGGCATGTTATTAATTGAAAATAGCTGAATATGCTTCCATGAGTGGTCACCAACCCCTTCCACTGGCGGCCTCTTAGGTCCAATAGGATCGGATCAACCTAAAACATTCCTTGACAAATTTTGGTCGTGAGGACACTATCCCATGGTATCCACTTCTAATGGACCGGTCTAACAACCCGCCTTCCCTCTTTGGTCTACTTTGCATGGACTCTTGCTTATATGAAGGTTGGGGCAACCCTCCTCCTACATCCATTCTTCATTAGTTTTTTGAATGTCATTGACTCTCCTACCTTGATTATCATCTTTAGCCCGTTGACCCTCACTCCTTGATTTATGGTCTCTTAAGCAAGGCATTGCCCTATAATGACCAGTTCTTTCTTATTCTCGTAGCCTCTAACCCAAGCCTTTACACTCGGGTCTTCAGTGAGCCTTGTAAGATTACCTTAAATTATTGAGGAATTTTTCTCGATTGTTGTCTGTTTTATAGTCATCTCTCCCTTTTTTTTTGCAGTGACCCCTACCATCTACGAGGTATGCCAATCTACGTACCACGAGTATCTCTACCTAATCAAGGATACTATAGAACATGCAAGAAATCATTCAATGATTCTAAACAATGTCAACTTCGCCAGTTCGAGTTATTAGGCCCGAGGTAGACCATATGTGGAGGAGATTTTACAACTAGGACCCTAAGTGGACGACCAGCTAGGATGACGAGGTGGTGGTTGGAGGTATAAGAATGACGGTTATGGCAGATAAGGATGGAGACGAGTATGAGGCCGCTGAGCTAGACTCTAGTCGAGGCCAGGAGGTGACTAGGGTGAGTGGGAGTCCTTCAATCTCGACCTCTTGGAGGAATCCTGGTCCATCGTCGTTATACTATAATAAAACGATCATCATATTGCACCATCTTAGAAGAGACGCCTGTGGCATGAAGGATAGGCAGACAGGCATAGAAGCCAGACATGCCGACTAGCAGTGGCTCCTCCTTTAGGAACCCCTTTGCCTGTGACTCTTAGAAACACATAAAATAAAATTTTTCCTTTAGTACACACCTCACGAGAGGGGCATAACTTAACAGTAGTAGCATAGGGTCCCTATACCCGCATTTTATCAGGAGGCGACTAAGGGACCAAACTGTAGAGGGTAGCTCAAATTTTATACCGTTTCACTTTCATTTTACTATTTTCCCTTTGTTGACTTGTGCTTATGTCTTTTGTAGCGGTCAATTTGAGCCTAAGTGGTGCTTTTGATGTTGCTGCAGAGGAGACATATTCCACCCAACCACATCAATCTGATCCTAACACCCTACTGTGAATGTTGACTTGCCTATGCCCGCAAAGTGGATGAGGGAAAAAAATTTCCGCTGACTGACCTAGCATTGGATGAGGAGGTGGCTATTGAGGAAGGTAGAGATGAAGAGGAGGCAGTTCGGAGGGGGGTATCCAAGAGGCCTTGGATCCTGGAGCTGGAGAGCTTGAGGAGTCTTCTGGCTTACCAATTTTCCAAGGAGGTGGACGTTATCAGACCTTTGCTGAGGATGGATGAGCTCGAGGTGGTGGGGTCAAACACCTTAAAGGCAGTTGACGGATGACGGCCTATGGATGCTCGTGTAGGGCTGACTAATGTACTGATGGAGGCTATGTGCCACAATATTCAGGCTCGATCGGGCTAGGAAATCAATCCCTTGGATGAGATCCTCAACTCTCATATGTCAGAAGCTTATCTAGTACGTCTTTATACTTTAGCGAAAACTCTTCTTTTTTTCAACTTGTAATCTAAACCACTTGGCATGCAAGCTGTGACACGAGCTTATCACATTCATTCTGGTTCGGTGAATCTGAGGAGACAATTGGTAGAGAAGAGGGTTGTGCCTTGGCAAGATGAGGAAGAGGGGGGGAAGCTGCTAAAGAGGACCCAAGATGTCAAGAATAGGAAGGAGGCTTCCAAACGACCCAGGGAGGTCGTTATCAACGATCTCACTACCGAGAGAAGGAGGTTTGATAAGGATCTCTTTTAATTAAGGGCGGACCTGGAGGGGGAAAAGGTAATGCAGATGGGCTGAGGGATAAGTTGAAGTTATATTTGGGTCGTTCTTGCCAGGAGGAGATCAAAGCCTTGAATGATCAATGTGAGGGAAGGTTGAATAGGATGTTAAAGCTGATTGTCTCGACCAACTTCCATCTCCCATTGACAATCTCCTTTCTCACATTAAAATAGTATCAGGAAGTCTGTGCATATGTTGTGGCGAACATGGCAGCAACATGGACGCTTTCCCTGGTGGTTCTTACCCTGAAAGATTGCCTCGTTGACAGGATGAACATGCATTTCTGTTGCTTTGGACCCTCCG
This sequence comes from Allium cepa, assembly GCA_030765085.1. Classification (NCBI taxonomy): domain Eukaryota; kingdom Viridiplantae; phylum Streptophyta; class Magnoliopsida; order Asparagales; family Amaryllidaceae; genus Allium; species Allium cepa. The sequence continues at coordinate 185,004,063 of CM060937.1, read as the reverse complement.
TCGATAAACAAGGATCAAACGCTTGATGACGACTACCATATCACCTCGTCTCCCCCTCCCCAGTAAGCTTTCTTTAGGTTAGTCTGCTTGTGGTTTTTGTTTTGTTTGAATGATGCCTTGGTCAGATTATGACCGCAACTGCCAAACGTTGTTTATTTTCTTTTGTGTTGAAAATTGTCGCCGATGATTTGCTACTTATCTAGATTACCCATGTCTGCCTTGCATTCTTTTGTTAACCATTGTGCATACTAAATACATTTGCATGCTTGTACTCCGTGTTTACTTTTTATGATTCAAACTCAGGTTGCTCTGATGCCCCTGTTGTTTGCAAGTGAACACTTAAGTAGCTCATGCCTAGGATTACATAAGGAAATGTTATAGAAGCATATGTTTCAGATTAATCTTTTAGAAAAGATACTCGGTCTGTATATTTGAATGTTGGGTGCGAGTTATTGGTTGGTGCCCATTTTGGGTTACGATATGGGTAAATGTATCATTAGGTCACTAGTACGCTACCCAGTTAAGGGGAAGTGGAGGGGAAGTGGACGAGATTGATGATGAATGTGTGAGGGCCACAATGAAGGTAGTCTTGTCATGATTCGCTAATGGCCTTGGTAAGGAAGAATGCGTTGAGTGGCTTTCGTATTCCCACGACACAACATTATTGGATGCCGAGTATGGAGTTACAATGTGGGTAACTATGCCACTTGGACACCAGTGCCCCCATCCCACTAGGGAGACTAGCAACATCATGGGCGAACAAATCAAGACCACTGTGTGGGCAGACTTGCCATTAGTTCACGGGCACCTCCTATAAGGAAGCAAGCGTTGAGTGGTTTGTGCATCCCCATGGAGTAGCACTACAGATGTTTGGTCCGGGGTTACAACGTGGGTAACTGTGCCTCTAGGATACTAGTGCCAGTCCCTTCAAGGAGATGGGCAGCATCATGGGCGAACAAATCGAGCCTGCTGCGTTGGCGGTCTCGCCATCGTTACATCGATGCCTTCGGTGAGGTAAAAAGCGTTAAGTGGCTTGCACATCCTCATAGAGAGGTCTCTTAGGAATCTGGAACAACCCATCCTTAGTGTGTCCGAATTTTCACCAACGAAAACTCAAGTCCACTAGAATATGGATCATTGGTATTGGTATTCTATAAATAAAAAAGTATGTCAGAGTACTATCGATAAGAACTCATAGTGGAATTCTAAAGTATAACAAAACATAAAATTACTAACTAAGACTAATGCCTCTAGTATCAAGTGCCCTTGTCAGTGTTGAGCTCGCAAAAGGAATCCTATCCTTCCATCGTTCCCACCTTGTACCAATACATGTCCCTCTAAATCTATCCTGTAGGTTGTAATGACGAGGGCGTCAGAACAACATTATGGTGACTGGTAAATTACATACTTTATCCATAACAGTAGTTTATGCCGATTGTTTTCCATCACATGTTATGTATATTATTTAAAGCTTAGTTATTTTGACTTCATGTAAGCGTACGATATGCAAAACTTACTAAAGGTATATAATAGCTATATACGTGTGTGTGTGTACCACAATCCTCTATGGACTAGGGTACATTATCCACTAGTATCTGTTTGTACACCATCTGTGCCTTGGCCAAATTTCTCATGTACAACGAGGATCTTCTCATTAGTATCTAATAACGGCATTTATAACTATTTAGCCATATTCTACTTCGTCTTAAGGACTCATCTAAAGGTTATCTAGCCTTGCCTCCTAACTACAAGCAGCTTTAAGGCGGTGCATGTCCTATACTGACCCTACATTATAAGGAGGTGTAGTCTATTTAAGCGTAGCCCAAGTCTTTCTAATCACTGCACTAGGACCAATGACGCTCTTGACCTATGTGTACAACCATAGTCCTTACACATATGGTACCAACCTTGCTAACATGGTGTCGAGCCTACGCTCACCGTCCTATTTTAGGTTGTATAACGTAATGCAATCAAGGAAATGCCCATTTATTACTTAACATCCCCTATAAGGATTGAAGTAGACCCAACTTGATCGTTTAAGACTTCAAACCGGAGCGAACACACTGTGGTATATTACCTTTACCTATACATGAATGTATGTTCCTACAAGTCCTATAGTTGGAATGTCTCACAACAGTAAAATATATGCATAACCTCCGGTAGCCCCCTTTAGAGGATATACTTTTGTTATGCAACACTACTGACCTAGTATTCCAACCTTTACTAGTGACATGTCATTCATAGTTAATTTAAATCATTAGTCTACATCAAATAATTCACAACCTCAATAACGTATACTTTAGTTTATATAAATTTAACTGCAAAATTGCTATGCCTCCTTAGTTCAATTATTAGTATTCAAACACATTTACATGAACTTACTTCTTACCTCTTCAATACTATTAAATGCCATTTACTTCTTATTTCTAATTCAATAGATTAAATACTTTTTACTACTTGATTTTCATTTATTATAATTAAATATGTTCTACTGTTCCTTTTCAACTAATAGCTTTACTTCTTTGATTATTATAACTTTTATAATTTCTTATTCAGTTGTTTTGTTACTACTTTCATCAGTCATTGTTTATTTTTTTACTTACTTTTGAATATCTGTTTTAAATTAACAACAATATTATTGTTATTACTTCTGTTTATAGTATTTTAGCTTTACCTTGAAGGTAAAGCTAAAATATCTTCCCAACAGGTAATGTTAGCACTATAGTCTTTCATATTTTACCTAAAAGGGGATTTGTGTCCTGTTTAGAATTACAAGGAATTATATTTTCTGTTATTATTGAAATAGACAGTACAAAATATGGTAACATCCATATTTTGTACACTTCTTTTGTTTAGTCATATTCTGTGTTATTTCAAACAATACACCATGGAGTTGGATAATATATAGAAAATTAAATTGCTACATACTTCATTCCAATGAATTACAATATTACTTAAATCCTAATCCAATTCATAACAATCTTTAATTCATGTTTAATAACGTATAACATTCAAACAACAAACTTGGAATTTACAAAAAAATCTCACTAATGAATTATTCAGAACTTTAGGGACTACTGTCCCTCTTACATTCTAGGTTCAGGTATATACGATATTTAATTAGATTTAACAATTCATAGAATATGTAGGTATGGTTGTCGAATTTATCACTTGTACATATTTAAGCCTACAATTCCAAAATTTATGACTAGGCATAAAAGGAACATATTTACAACGATATAAATCCTATATGTTATATAAAAATATATAATTTCCCACTCACCACTAAGCTCCCATATCTCCAGATCTAAATTTATTATTCTTGATTGACTCCCTTTCTTTCTACCAAAATATGTATTTATAAGAATTATATATCTGGGAAGGGATTTGAATTAAATATAGAATTGAATTTAGATTCACAAATTACCCTAGTTTGGCTATTCGATTCGATCATATTCTTCCTCTATATTATTCCCCTCTATTCTCCACTTATATATATATATATATATATATATATATATGTTATAGTTTGAACAAATTTTAGAATTTGTGGTGAAAAGAAAATGGCTGAGCTTCGCCATTGCTTCAGAAAATATGAGAAGATAAGTAGGGGGTTAGGCCATATTTATAGAGGTTCAAATCAATCCCAGTTGTTAGATTAGATTATGTCAAATTCAGACCGGTCGGCTTAGGTTCAATACACAACAACCAGCTTACCACCGGTCGACCGCTCTACTTCTACCGATCGACCATTGGCAGTCAACCAGTTGAGCCTTGGTGTCGATCGATCATGTTGTTTTTGTTAATTGTTCGTTTCATTCCTTTAAAACATTATTTGATACAATTCGATCTAATCTGATTAGTGTTAAACTTACTTAGACATTAAGCATTCATCAATGTTAACTAACATTAATTAATAACTTTTATTTTCTTAGTTACATATATAATTATTTCTGGTCCAAAGTCTTCAAACAGTAACAACTTTTTCATTTGAACTCTGATTGTAAAACTTAATATATGAAAATTGATCGAAAAATCAACATGAACGCAATAGTGCAAGTTTCGTAGCCAAATTATGAAGTTCTTGAAAATTACATTTTATGGCTTTAAAAGTAATTTATTTATTTATTTTTAATTAATTTTCATTCAATTTATGGGGTGTCACATTCTTCCCCTTTAAAATTATTTCATCTTCAAAATTCCACACGGACTGAATCATGTAACATAGCAATCATTCTAAGCTATCCAACCAACTAGTGTGCAACCAATTTTGTAGCCAATTGTGTACAAGTGCATGGTGTATCACAACATATATGATATGTATGAAGAATAATACTAAATTAGCACCTCATTTATGAATGCATTCTTTATATCAATTTTGAAAATATTACGCAAATAACCTATATATACTAATAGTTCTAAATCATAATCTTTGTCTTCGCACCCAAATTTTCGCATACTTCTATGTTCAACCAATTTTTGCATCTAATTCCTACCATCCAATACCAAGCACACCTTTTCTAACATCAATAATTTTGAAAATACAATTTTCAAAACCTATATTCTTATGACTGAAAAAGGGGTTGGATGTGGAGTTCTGTACTTCCGTCATTCTCTCTTGTGTGCCTATTCATTGTACCTTGGAACCTTCTCTTTTGCCACAGATCCTTTTTCCAACTTTTACAATTGTAGTCGGCATAAGGAAATTTATTTTTAAAATTTTAAAACAGAGTTATTTTAAACAAGTTTTTGCTCCTTTATCAATAAGGTATGGAAAACGAAATTCCAAAGCTAAAATAGCTTTTCTCTTTCTACCCTCTATGCTTTACATACTATCACTTTTGCTACACAGTAATATTCATATTCGTTAACCCATCGACTTTTCCTACATTTAGTTAATGGGTTAAAGTCTATTTTTGACTCTTCCCTATTCTATAGTTAAATTTCAAATTAAAAATGTTTTCTTTTATTTTGGAACAACAATCAGTACAAGTTCATTTATAAGTTTCAGCTTTTAAGGCATAGTGATCACGACTCATGGTTTCGCAAAAATTGTCCCTGTCCTACGCTCGCTCTATTTTATCTCTTAAAATTTCAACGCTTTTTGGGACTAAAATTTATTTTTCTTTTAGTAGATAGTTTAATAAATTTCCCAGTTTATTTTATAAACTTCTAGTCTTTTATATTTTTTTATCATGGATTAGCTAACTGTCTTTTATGAGATTTCCTTATTTATATTGTTTTTCAATAAATATAACGGTCAATTTAGAAAAAAAATAAAGAGGGACATATCTCATAACATCATACGCGTTTTATACAAACAAAGACAAATAATGCTTACAACCTAAGCCTAAAAAGAACAACAAATGCTGGAAGGAAAATAACAAAAAATTCTAGAAGGAAAATAACAACTGCTACTACTAATACTATGGGCTGCGTGATGGCCCTGCTCCTCCACAAGTGCCCAAACCACTACCACGACCCCTAAATGATTGGAGCATGACATTTATGCATCCAAGCTTGCAACTCTGACACTATTGCTAAATTTGTATCTCCTGCAGCTTGGGCTCGATCCAGATCATGGAATCTCAGATTAACATATACTCAATGCCCTGTGGATGTGCTCTATAGCCTCCTGATCTGGCCATGGTGCCCACTGCGTCTACGCCTGTTGTGTTCCCTCCTATGCCCCTACTCCCGTAAGTGCCTCTCTAATCCCCATCCTCCTAAGGGAGGTATTATCCAATAGAGCAAGCGCCTTCATTTACACCTGCTCTACTCCGAGACTAACTTCATACACTTCGAAGAGGGGAGCGGAAAGATGACACTATGGAATATAGCTCCTTCGCATCGCAACTCCAAGGCCTATATAATGGCACATAATTTGCCTTAGCCCAATTCACCTTAGTAGCATCTATAATAGTGTAGGTGGGCTTCTGTACTAGGGGTAGATCTAGTCAAAACTCCATGTCTTGGGGATGATGTTATGCTGAATGAAGTAGGTAACCAGACGGGCTTAGGCCCACATGTTTTTTGAGAGCGATATACGTAGTCCCCTATGGAAGTTCTATTGTAGAGTCGTTAGATCGGAGATCACGACATCGTTCAAATCCTCCCTATTGCTGGGATGTGCATAATGCCTCCAAATTGCCCATTGCTCATCTGAATCTCAACCCATTTCACTTGAGATGTAAAGTTATTGCCGCCTTCATCAAATGAATACTCCAGATTAGCGTCAAATAAATGCATACATCACGGGTAGCATTCCCACTCAAACATCTCATGGCTAAGGATCAGCAACAATCCTGTACAACGAACAAATCCTCCAAACCATAAGCGATGAAGTCCCTGAACTTCACCCGTCGCCTTGTAGAAACGCAAAGTTCACCACCGTTTCATAGATTTTCACCTTTTCTTCGCTGTTTTAGAGCCATGTGATCTCTTGCGGGGCCAGATTTGGTTGGCGAGACGAGATGCTACTACGAGGAGGTCTCATGATTTGATTTGGGAAGGGGGTAAAATCAGATTCAGATCTAGATCCATTGGCATGCGGGGAGGTTTCTAGAGCCATTGTATGCGTTGCCTGGGAATTGAAGCGACGTCTGTCGATTTGAGGAGGAGGGAGAGAGAGTTTGGAAGAGAGGAAGAAGAGAGAAAAGGGGGAAATGAGAGGTGGCTCGACCTCGAAGCCACTGTATGTTGCGTTCGAGGTACGGGTCATACCCCAAACCCGCTAACCGGTTGACTGGTTATTCTTGGGAGGTCGACCGCTACCAGTCGATCAGTGGAACCCAAGCGGTCGAATGCTTGTAGTCACTTTTGCTCAATTTTTACCTGGACCTTATTCAAGACAAGTTGAATATAAACTACTTATTATAACTAAAGTTGTCTCATTTCACTTTTGCTTTCTTCATCTTGTTCTAGCTATTCTGGAAAATTCTTGTCTACCCATAGTGGTGCACTCACTTACCGCTTTGTTTTTGGGTTCTTGTCTCTTTTCCCATTCTTTTACCTTACTTAGAACTAGTACACTTCCTATTGTCCACCCTTTAAAATAATTTTAAAACCTAATTTTCTCATAACTAGAAAACCGACGGGCTATACACACGCTCTTTTTTTCCAAAAGAAATATTTCTTCTATAAAACCCTTTTTGTGATGACCCAGAATTTTGGGCAATAGCAATTTGATAATCTTCATTTATAATTATTTAATTTGGCAAATTTATCTTTTCAAAGCTAATAAAAATATTTTCTAATTATAATGTATATATATGTATATACATTGTGAATAGAAAGCTTTGGTTTAAGTTTAATATAATAATTTTCAAAAGTTATCTACAGTTAATTTGAGCATTTTTAAAACACTAAAAATAGTATCTATATATATTTATTTATTAAAAGTATTATAGCTTAAGGTTTAAAATAGAATTTAATAAAAAAAGGTTTATTTTTCTTTCTTTTTAATTATTCATGAACTAAATTGGTTTGTATATATAAATTTAAAACATAAAACATATATTAAAATAAGAACATAATAGATGATTTACATAAACATATAAATCATAAGAAAGGATTTGAATAAAGGATTAATACTCTTTCTTTTAAATTACACATGAATAAGAATAAATTGTAAAAATATATATAGATTTAAAACATACATGTATAAACATATTACATAAATTTAAGTAATTAATAAAAAACATAAGAGATTATTTAAACATTGTTTTGACATATGTAAAATAATAAAACATGCATTAAACATGTGTAAGTTATAATAGCATGCAAAATACAAATGTCAACATTTGTTTCTTTTAAAAATTAATTTATAAATAACATGATTTGAGAAACCAAGCTAATGCATTTTCACTTTCTTTTATTAATCCATTTTCTTTCTCTCATCTTCTTTCTTTCTTTCTTTCTTTTTCAAAACTAAAAAGAAATCAAACTGTTTCAACTTGAGATCAAGCAAGTCAATTTTAACTCAACGTTTAGCAAGGATTCAAACTCAAATTCAAGATCATTTCAACAATCAAAGTTTCAGATCAACTATATCAAGTTTTAGATCAAAGATTTAAAGTTTGTCCTCTGTTTTCATAAGCCAGTGAGTAAACTTTTCTTTAAAAACAGTTTTAATCTATGATTTATACTTGATGCATGTGATGAATCTGTATAGCAAAGTTGTAAATAGGGTTTGCATAGATGATTTTAACAGGATTATAGTTTGAATTACACTAAATATTTGTGTACATGTCTGTGTGTATATATACTGGACTCTGCTGTGATCATAAACTCAAGAACAAAATAAATAAATTCATTTCCTCTTCATATATTCAGATTTAGGCTTCGATCTCTAAATGAAAAATGATTGTAAGACTATAACATCATTTTTTAAAATGGTTTCAAGAATTTATATTAAGTAATTATTTCAAAAATAGGGAAACACAGTATAAATCAGATACAAGTCAAAAATCAATGATCATAATTTCATATTTTGATTTTACAATTTGATTCGTACTTGCAAACGATGAATTTTGATCATAGTTTCATAATTTTTAAGTTTATATACATGGGAAATTCGTGAGTTGAGTGAAAAGTACATTTTCGTCAATTCCCGTCGATTGGCGAAGATTGGTGAGTCATGATCATTCCTGGTGGAAGCTGCCTTGATGGAGATCATTGGAAAAATGATCGATGTATTTTTAGATCGACGTGGTGGTCGGGCGACATCGAACTAGGGTTTGATGTCTGGTTTTGTGATGTGCACGTAAATGTGTATATTTTTACCACCATATTTATTCTATTTAAATTAAATAAATGATCATATTAGGTATTTTAACTTGTTTTAACCAAAATTCATATTAATTCCAAATTTTCACATATTCATCTTCATATAGGGGCAAAACGGTCATTTAAGTGCATATATTTCTTTGAGAAAAATTAATTGAAAATTTGTATATATTTTTGTAGGAAATTGATCTCAAATAAAAGTGGTTTCATGAAGATATGCATGCACAAAATTAATACAAAGTAATGAAGATGGAAATAATTCAAAGTGAAGAACATGGAGGACCCCACCTACCCACCTACCTTAATGTACAAATTAAAGGCTAATGCACATGCTTTTGGACTTAATGGTTTCATGTACACTTAATGGGGGATTAAGACATGTTAATGGTTACTTGGCCTCCACACTTCCTAAGGGGCATTTTGGGTATTCCCCATAAATATGAATTAGGGTTTCATACATGTATAAATACCCATATGTTTCATGTAACACGATCTCTTCTCTTAGTCTCTCTCAGGCCTCCTTCTCTTTAGTTTAGATCAAAAATAAAAGAAAGCTCTCTTTCTCTTTTCATGGCTACTTAGCCATTTTTATTTTATGTAATCTTTTTTATTTTATGCAATTTAATACATGCTCTTCCTTTTCATGTTAATTTACTTTCATGTTGTAGTGTAGATCTATTTTCCTTTATGCAATTAGAATAGTTTTCCATTTCACTTTGCTCTCTTTTCATTTTCTTTTTCTCTTATGTTGCAAGCTACATTTGTTCATATGATAACAAATATGAGAGGCTAAACCCCTTCAATTTAGGGGTAATGAAGCTCTCTAATCATGTAGCTTCAACTTAATTTGATGTTTATGCTCTCTTTTTGTGCTTAATGAGAATGATTGAAGTGGTTTAATGATGTTGTTTAGTTTTGAATTTGATAGTCTATGTTGTTTATAACAAATAGGCTATGCTTAGTCAAACAAAACGCAAATTGCTTCTTCATCTACATATGATTATGGCAAAGAAGTGATTGTTGAAATTAAAATTTGATGGCTTATATTTCTAATTAATAGTTAATAGACCATGCTTAAAATAGATTTTGCTTTCAACTTTCTTGTCATATTTTATGAGATTTAAAAGTGTATTAGTGGTTGTGTTATAGTTTGATGGTTTATATTGATCTAATTAATAGCACAAATATACCATACTTATGATAAGCACATCAACTAATTCACTAATAAGAATAAAAGAGAGATCATAACTTCATTTTATTGATTTATGTGATCTAGAGAGTGGAAGTTGCCTCTAAATTGTCTTAACACTCATATTTTATTAATTTTCTTTTGCTTGTTTCTTCTTCTTTTCTAGTTTAACATTCTCTTCAAGATTGGTTTAATTTGATTGAATAGATTTTTAAAATCATCAATTCCCTGCGGATCGACCCGTATTCGCCGCGTGCTACTTTCGTACACCGTGCGCTTGCGGTTAATTTTTAATTCTAAATTCGTTCGACGGTTTTCTAAACCGATAGAATTTCCGTCGACGAACAAGTTTTTGGCGCCGTTGCCGGGGATTTGATTTGATTTTGATTTTCTATTCTTCGGATTATTTTTCTTTGTTTGATTTTTGTGTGTTTTGTTTTATTTTGTGTGTGTTTGCAATTAAAAAAAATTATGTGTGTTTGTTTTCAAGTTGTTTGTATGCTTGTTTTCTAGTTGCTTTGCATCTCTATTTCAAAAAAAAAAATTTTTATTTCATTTTCTTTTACAATATTGCATTTACATTTTTTTTTACTATTACATTTTTCTTTTTCTGTTTACATTCAAAAAAAAAAAAACTGCTCTCTGATTTTCTTCCTCCACTATTCTGTTTACTGCTACATGCACTGTTCTGTCCACTGCTTTCTAATTTTCTTCCTCCTCTGTTCTGTTTACATTCCATCCTTCTGCCTGCTACTACAACATCTGCCTATCTCCTCCAAGAAACCATCCACTAACTTGCAACTACCATCCCCTTGCCTGTCACTTCTTCTCAACCCCTCACCCATTAGTAAACTCAGACCCACATCAGCAATAATTTCTTCACCAATCCGACCATTTCCTCTCCAAACACCGAACAACCAACAGCCTACTTCACAACTTCACAGCAAACCCTTCAACAACTTCTGGCATACCTCCTCATCATCAAAAGCTTGCTAACTTGCCATTCCTCACATCTCAACAACATTACTGCCCACAACCCCTTGCTGTCCATCACTACAAACATTGCTGCAAACTACTTCTCACACTTGCTGTACTTCAAACTTCACCACCTCTGTGAACATATTTCTTCATCCTCACTACAGTTCACACCCTCCATAGTAACTTCTTCCACTGTCATCTGACATCAACACCCATTCTTCTATAGCTATAATCACCAAACATTCCACTTGCCATTACCACACCATCCCCTGCCTGATTTTCAAACACCCTCTGTCTTCTCTTCACTACAGTCCTCTTCCATCACCTCACTGCTTACCCTCCTCCACATTCCCATTCACATTTGCAATACACATTCACAAAAACAATTCTGCACATTCCCAAATCGACTGCTTACCACAGACCAACCCCATCACCTGACTGTCAACTTCCACCCTCACCATAACTTCAAACTCTAACCATCACAGACTTCATCAAACAACTCACCACCCTCCTCCAGTAACTGTCACTGGCCTAAACACTACAGCACTTCAGTTGCTACAACCTACAAGTTCATTTACAACCCCACAATTCATCTCACTTACCACACTACTGCTCCAATCACTTGAACTGCTGCAATCTTGCTGCCGAAGAACTGCCAATACACCCCATCAACTCTTATACTTGCTTCAACTTCAAGCTACAACCTTTCAACCACCATTTGTGCTTCCACAGCCCAAAGTCCTTAGCCGAACATCACCATAACAGCAGCTACGACATCCCCTGAAACATCTCCACAAACTCCATAGCTTCAAACATACCACGCTACAGCAACCACAAACCCAAGGACAGCGACAACCTCGACCAATTGAACCCCAACTTAAAGCCCAATCGACAATCGAAACCCGCAACACAATCCCAAGTCGACGAGCAGTTGAACATCATCGCCCTACCTTAACACCACTACAACGTCGCAGCCCAAAAGCCAGCAACAAATTAACCCAAAATCGACCCTTTCTTCAACCATAACAGAATCCATCGATCACTACAAATCCAATTCACTGCTTCCCCGCCACTTTAATCTCAAACGACCATCGAAACTTCAATCTCATGAGTTGATTTGCGAATTCTCAATTGAAATTTGCGTATGGTAGAGTTTTGTGAGAATTGAAAAGGAAGAATTTTTTTTATTTGACCATTGCTTTGAATTGAAAAGAAAGAATTTGTGTAAGGAACAATTTGACGAAAAAAAAATTGCTGTGAATCTTCTTTTATCAATTTGGTTTGGGTGTGGTAGTGTGTCGGCTTTGGATTGGAGGCTTGGTTAAGTTTTTTTTTTTTTTTTTTTTATTAGCTTAGTTTTGTTTCAAAATTGTTCCACCCTCTTTTTTAAAAAAAAAAAAATTTTTTGAACAATTTTTTTTTTAAAGTAAAACCGTACTTTTAAGTTTCCTTTCAAAAAACAAAAAAAAAAACAAAATTTTTTTTTGTGTACATATTCTTGTTTTATATTTCAGGTTGCCAAAGCAGAATTTCAGAAGGAAGACTGCTGCCAAAAAAATAAATTGCTGGCTTGCTAATAAAAAAAATTTGCTGCTTTCATCTCCAGTTTTATTTGTATTGCATTGTTGATTGCTTACATTTGCATTTGTATATAAAAAAATTTCAAAAACCAAAAACAAAAACAAAATCCATTCGTAGTTGCATTGTTAATACACGTTTATTTTCTGCTTTGCATTTCATCATATAATTTATTAATAATAACATTTAGAAATCAATAACACTTAATTGTATATTGACAATTTGTCTTCTTTGAACAATTTAATTTCTTGGTGTCTAGGCTACGGCAGAGTAATAATCATTTATAAATATTACGGTGATTCGTAAATATTATAGTGGTTGTTCCTCTGAAGGTACTTAAACCTTCGGCTGCATTGCTACGGTGATTCGTGGTGCACCGATAAATCCTGTCCGTTACCTGGCCGAGAAATATCTTGTTGATTTAAGACAAAGTGTGATTATACAATTTTGAGTTAACTTAGGATAAATAATTGTAATTAGACCCTTGCATTCATTTAGTTGCATTAGTTCATGCATATTTAAAAAAAACAAAAAAATCCAAAAATTAAAAAAAAATTGTAAATATTCCTTTTCTTTTAAATTTTTAAATCCTTTTCCTTTGAAAAAAATCCAAAATCCAAAAAAAAATATAAAATCTTTTCAAAAAAAAAAAAATTGAAAAACCAAAATACAAAACAAAAAAATCAATTTCCTTTTGAAAAATAAATTTTATTTGTAAATATTTTTCCTTTAAAAAAAAATTCTTGAAAATGTCTGAGTTTCCTTTCCCCTACTCACTTGAATTTTACAATAGTTGTGAAAATCAATATAATCCATATGATTTCACTTCGAATTCGTATGAATATTTTAACGACAACTATTCTTTAGACAATTCGAATTTTGAAAAACAATGTTTTCAAAACAATGACCAACCCTCGAACCTCGGAAATAGCATTTCATCTCTACTTGAAATCTCTACACAACAAAATCAAATGATAAATGATTTGTGTAATTCTTATTTGTGTGATAACTCAAGTCAAAATTTTCAAAATAATTCACTTCAAAATTCAAATAATTTTGAGTATAACCCATGCCAATTCAATTTCGAGCTTCAAAATAAATTTCAAAATCAAGACGAAAATGTGAACCAATTTTCATATAATTTTGGCAATGGGAATAATCTCGACCGCGATATAATTGAAAACTTTGGTCATCAACAAATTCAAAGTGAAAATTTTCAAACTAATAATCATGGATTTGACTTCGTTGACCAAATGGAAGAAGATAACGAGGATTTATTACTTGAGAAATACAAAACTTTTCGTGAAAATCATAATCAAATCCCAACTTCGGAAGAATCAAATCCAGCGTTTATTGAAATTAACGATTCTTGTCCTCAACAAGTCCAAATCGAAAGTTTTCAAGTTAATAATCACAAATTTGACTTTGTTGAACAAATGAATGAAATGTACAACGATCACATGGATTTGGTGTTCGAAACATATTTGAATCAACGTAATAAACATACTCAAATCCCAACGTGTGACGAGTCAAACGATAATCCATCTTTTACCACAATCGACGATTTTCAAACAACTACTTTTGAAACTGAAAATGATGATCTTAATGAAGTTGTTGAAACCACGGTAATTGACTTGGATTTCCATTCTTTTGAGGGTATGGAACTAAATTTAAAATTCGATCTTCCTTTTCTCGATTTCAAAATTTTAAATACAACAACTTTGGATTTTGAACTTGAGACATGTAATAAAGTTGTTGATAATCCAATAAAGGAAGACGAGTTTAGTGAACATGAATTTTTTGGACTTTTGGATGACGAGTTGTTAAATTCCGATGGGGAAGGTGAAAATCACCATTTTGATTTTGAAATCGATGATAAGCTTGAATTTGGTGAAAATAAACTTGACTTTCAACCAATTGTTTTATCAACACCAAAAATCATGGAAAATAAAACAACTCGTAAGATTTTTAATAAAACAACATTCGTTTTTCCAAATCGACAATCAACTTCAAATTCTTTTACGATTTGGTTTTTCGTGCTTAAGCCGTGTCTCACACATTTGACGAGACAAATGAATTGGTCTTTGGAAGACCGTTTCATTTACTTTTTGACTATATACTTTCTCATCTCTTGTAAATAGTAATCTTTCATGTAAATATAGGATTTTTATTTTATTTTTCTCCTTCCATTTGGGTTGACTGTGGGGACACAGTCAAAATCAAGTGTGGGGGGACTCATCTTCATTTTTTTTTCATGGTTTATTTTTGCTTTAAAATCTCAAAAAAAAAATTAAAAAAAAAACCCAAAAACAAATTTTCTTTTGATTTATTTTTAAAAGAAACACTATAAGATAAATATATGGTTTTGGTTTATTAAATTGAAATTTTTGAAAATTTATTTGTCTTAACAAAAATAAAAATGAAGTTTGATTATAAATAACAATGGTTTAACTGGTATATAGGAAGGTTCATATGTGTTAATTATGAAATACATCCTAATTGAAAATCTTTGTTTTAAAAGTGGTGAATTTAAAGTAAAGGATATAACATTTTTTTTGTCTTCTAAGTTAAATGGTGCTAAGATAATTTTGCAAAACTCCCTCTCAAAAAAAAAATAAAAAAAATAATAACATCCAAGTATTCACTCTCATTTAAAAGTCCTCACGGTTATGCAGGGGTGGTTACTTGGATTTTTTGATTATGTGCTTTCATACTCATTTAAAAGTCCTCACGCTTATGATGTATGGAACACATGTATGTAAAAAAAAAAAAAACATAATAAAAACCACCTACGGTCGATAGTGTATGCATGAAAGTGTGTGCACTCGCCATGCTCTGTACTCCCCTCACATAAGCCCGAAAGGCAGTGCATGGGTGGTATATCTGGCCTTAGTTTACCTGAGCTAGGTGTGAAATTTTTCTTGCAAATAATGAGAGAGCAAGCAATTGAAATCCTAGCACTATTTTTACTTATTTGATTTGATTTGTTATTGAAAAGACATGAAAATACCACTTTGATAAACTTTGATAATCAACTAAGGATCCATTTTATAATTACACTTTATTATCAACCGAAACAACAAGTTAAACTATTGTCTATTTGTTATGATAATTTGATTTTTGTTGGAAATTTTGACCAGTAAATGACATAAATTTTCAAGAGAATAACCAAAACCTATATTTAACTTATTCGTGTCAATTTAAAAATAAATCCTTCATTTGTAAATATTTTCAAAAATTTGCATTCATCTATTTGTAAATAAATCTTGCATTTTGTAAATATTTTCATCCCGCACTTGGATTTTGTGGGTAGTATCCGCTGAAAACCCTCACGAGACAACACTCGTCCTACTGGGGACACCCAGAGGTTTAACGGCTTGTTGCATACGCTCAATGCAATCGTGCTTCCTACGAAAACGGATTTATCTTAGTTTTTCTTTATTCGAGGACGAATAAAAAAATAAGTGTGGGGGTATTTGATGTGCACGTAAATGTGTATATTTTTACCACCATATTTATTCTATTTAAATTAAATAAATGATCATATTGGGTATTTTAACTTGTTTTAACCAAAATTCATATTAATTCCAAATTTTCACATATTCATCTTCATATAGGGGCAAACGGTCATTTAAGTGCATATATTTCTTTGAGAAAAATTAATTGAAAATTTGTATATATTTTTGTAGGAAATTGATCTCAAATAGAAGTGGTTTCATGAAGATATGCATGCACAAAATTAATACAAAGGAATGAAGATGGAAATAATTCAAAGTGAAGAACATGGAGGACCCCACCTACCCACCTACCTTAATGTACAAATTAAAGGCTAATGCACATGCTTTTGGACTTAATGGTTTCATGTACACTTAATGGGGGATTAAGACATGTTAATGGTTCCTTGGCCTCCACACTTCCTAAGGGGCATTTTGGGTATTCCCCAAAAATATGAATTAGGGTTTCATACATGTATAAATACCCATATGTTTCATGTAACATGATCTCTTCTCTTAGTCTCTCTTAGGCCTCCTTCTCTTCAGTTTAGGTCAAAAATAAAAGAAAGCTCTCTTTCTCTTTTCATGGCTACTTAGCCATTTTTATTTTATGTAATCTTTTTTTTTATGCAATGTTAATTAGTGTTTCTTTTTAATTACATGTTCATTTCCTTTTATGCAAGTAGTGTAGATTTTCCTTTATGCAATTAGATTAGTTATCTTTTCCATTAGCTTTCATTTTCCTTTCTTTTTGCCTTCATGTTGCTTTCTACATTTGCTGATTTGATAACAAATATGAGAGCTTAATCCCTACAATTTAGGGGTAATGAAGCTCTCTAGTATGTAGATGCAACATTTTGATGTTTATACTCTCTTTTTGTGCTTAATGATGATGATAGAAGTGGTTTTATTTGTTGTTTTTGCTTTGAATTTGATAGTCTATATTGTTGACACCAAATAGGCTATGCTTAAACAATCACTAACACAAATGCCTCTTCATCAATATATGATTATGGCATAAGAAAGTGATTTGAAATTAAAATTTGATGGTCTATGTTTCTAATCAATAGTTAATAGGCCATACTTAAAATAGATTTCATTCTCATTTTCTTTATCAATTTTCATGAAAGCTAGTAAGTTTTTTAAGGGGTGTGTTATAGTTTGATGGCTTATGTTGGCTAATCAATAGCTCAAATATGTCATACTTATAATAAACACATCAATTAAAACACTAATGACCATAAAAGAGATATCATGATTTCATGTGTTGAACTACATGATCTAGAGAGTGGATTTATTCTCTAAATTGTCATTTAACTCTCATATTTGCATTTCTTTTCTTTTTGTTAGTTAGCTAATTCTCTAATTCTCTAGTTTAACTCTCACTCGACTTTGGTATAATTTGATTGAGTAGGAAATTTAAATCAACAATTTCCTGTGGATCGACCCGTATTCGCCACGTGCTACATTCGTACACCGTACGCTTGCGGTTATTTTTAATTCAAAATTCATTCGACGGTTTTCTAAACCGATAGAATTTCCGTCGTCGAACATTTTGGTCGAGGAGTTTGTCGAGGCAGTTGCGGAAACGTAGGAGCATCGTAGTCGATCAGACTAGGGGGATCGTGCTTGGGTTCGTGATGCGTCTCTAGGTGGAACGACAGGTTTTCTGGTTATCGGATTTGGTGGCGCAAGGCTTTTTTCCGTCGATGGTTTGGGTTCCAGTGTGATCAAGTTGCTCAATTTCATTTTCGAGGCAGGTTCGTCGGAACTGGATGGTCGAAGTGTTTGTATGGGTTGTCGGCGACATGTTGAAGGCGGTGAGGTTGGCCGGAGGAGGTAGGTTCGCTGGTGCACATGCACGAGTGCATGATGGTGTCTGTGCGTGTTGTTGTGATTTAGGGAAGAAAGCTTTTTCTTGGGGTTTTGCTCGAAGTTGTACGAGGTTGGTCTCGAGGCGAGTGCTGTGTGAATTTTGCTCGAGAATCTCGAGTGTGGGCTCGGGTTCTAGTTGTGTTTAAATTATCAGGTTTTAAAAGAAAAGTAAAATGTATGTATAGTTTTATAAAAGCTAAAGGAAATCATATTCAAGTTTTAAAAGTAAGTAAATTTTGTTAACATGTTTTAAAAGCAAATAAATGTGCAAGTCCAAAGTTTTCAAGCAAAGAAAATATAACCACGTTTTAAAGTTTATAAAATTAATAAGTTTTCAAAGAAATGAAAACTATGTTTTCCAAAGTAAAATTTATTAAACAAGTTTTTAAAGTTATTTAAGTGATTAAGTTTTCAAAGAAAAGTTTCAATAAGTTTCCAAGTAAAGTTTCAAAGATTTAAAATGTTAAAGTTAAATGTTTTTAAAATTGTTTTGTTTTAAAGTAATTATATATTAGGTTGATTATGTAATTAATTCCTAAATGTTTTTCAAATGAGACTAATGATGTAATTAAGATGTGATTAAGGTAAGAGTATTAAATTTTAATTAATAAAATATTTTCAAATGTTTTTGTATAAATTGTTTTCAAGCATCTAATTTAAATAAATATAAATGATAAGTAAGAGTTTGATTAAGGTAAATGGTTTATCTTAATTTATTAAGGTCTTATTAATAAAAGTGATTAAAATATGATTACTTAATTAATTAAGATAATTAATGTAATTAATTTAAGATAATTAATTGGTTTAATTAATTAAGGATAATCACTTAATAAAATTGATTAAGTATAATTACTTAATGTAACTAATTAAGTATAATTACTTAATGTAATTAATAAAGCATAATTACTTAGTGTAAGTAATTAATGGATAATTACTGAATGTAATTAATAAAAGGGAATTTACTTAATGAAAGTAATTAAAGGATAATTACTTAATGAAAGTAATTAAAGGGTAATTACTTAATGGAAGTAATTAAGGATTAATTACTTAAGGTAAATTAATTAAAGGATTAATTAATTAAAGTAATTAATTAATTAAAGTAATTAATTAAAGGGTTAGTTAATGTAAGTAATTTAAGGATAATTAATGTGATTAACTAAAAGATAATTAATTAATGTAATTAATTAAGGATCATTAATTAATGTAAGGAATTAAAGGTTAATTAATTAATGTGAAAAATTAAGGAATGATTAATTAATCTCATTAATTAATTAAGATACATGGTTTTTAATTAATTAAGATGGATAATTAAAGGATGATTAATTAATGGTTTATAATTAATTAATATTAAGTAAGCATGATTAAATGTAATTAAAGTAATTAATTTAATTTATTTGGAGGTTAAATTAAATTAATTAAAAATGGTGAGACTAATAAATCTTGCTTATGGGTGATTAAGTTATATTGAATGCCTTAAATTGTTTGATATCTCTGATATATGCTGATTTGTCATATGAAGTGAATTGGTTGAATTATGATTTGTGTTACCTATCTGTGATAGATTTACTATGCGAATATATTGTTCTGAATATAAATTGAATTGTTTAAACTTAAACAACTTGGACTTTAAGACGGCGTTTTGGATTTCGGTGAGACCAGGATCGGATTTCAAATTGGATATCCGAAAACCACATCGATCTAAATTAAATGATAGGTCGTGAAATCACAAGTGAAGATCAATATGAAGATTCAAAGAGGAAGGACTATTGTCGTTAACTCTGAGGGTGATTCCAAAACGAGTTTAACGGAGATAGTGCCTTCAATCGAGATAAAGATTCAGAGTGTAAGGGCTATTACCGTTAACTCTGAGGGTGATTCCAAAGTGAGTGTAGCGAGATAGTGCCTCCGGTTTCTTTCGAACCTGAAACGGACTTGTATGGATGAATGCTTTCAGACCATCGTCGTCGGAGGACGGTGAACATTCCAAGATATGTGTTCTAAAAAATTAATCGTAGCCTCAAGCCTCATCAACCGAGAATGGCTAAAACAGGGGAGGTGCAACAAGGCTAAGTGGGTAGCACCCAAGTAGGATAAGAATTCCCCTGTCTAGAGGTCCCTTTTTCGGCTTAGTGGGTGATCACGCCAACTGAGGGTTTGTCTTATTCAGGATTATCCAGTAAGGGATAGTTCAGGTCTTGTATTGCAGGGGATCAGCGTGGATCCTCGGTACTCTGATCTAGACCAGATACTGTGACGGGTGGTACCCCAATAGCCCTGCCATTGTATGGAATCCAATCTCCAATAAGTTCCGTACGTTTTGATTATGCCCAACTATGTTGGAACGTAGATATAAGCATTCTAGATATTTTCTATTTTACTTAAAAACCCTAGACACTATTATAGTATCACTGGATTTCTTATCAAATATTTTGGATATCGTAAGGTAAAAACCCGACATGTTTATTTATGGCGTGTTCTTACGAGATACATTTGTTTTCAAAGTTAAACAACTTTAACCCATTTACTCATACCAGACCCATGTCTGACCCAGAGTTCATTTTCTGTTTTTCTTAAACTCTTGGGAACTAAAATTTTTACGAGTAGCCAAGGGATTCAGGTTTGCTTTGACGAATTTTATGGAGGAGACTTGGAGCAGGAGGCTTCAGCGTATATAGATATTGTGGTTCCCCTGCGTTGATCTTTTATTGTAATTTGAGTTGTATGATAGTCAGGTCTTCACGACTATCTAATGTGTTGTATAAGCTATGTAACTCTGATGTATATGACTATTATGTAATAATTATGTGATGTAATATATTTCATTCATTCCGCTGTGAGATTCTGATATTGTTTAGTTCTTTCTTTTCTTTCTATTCTCTTTTCTACCTATTTCTTTCTTAATGATGATCCGTCTTTCTATGGAATGAATGGCGGGTCGTCACAGCTGGTATCAGAGCTCTAGGTTGAGAGAATACCTAGGATTTGGAGTGATATCTATCTTGAGAGAGCGTACTTTTATTTTTATTATATATCTATACACCTACCTAATTTGTTGGGTTACCTGTTCGGGTGGCCAACATGAGTTCTAGAGGTAGAAGTGGCAGAGGTGTGGGTAGCATGATTACCACAAATGGAAGAGGCCCGAATGGTAAGGGTGGAAGAGTATCTGCCAAGGCTGTAGACCCAATACCGCCTCGGGTAAGTTTTGCGACATTGTGTAAGGATTTCACCAATCTCGGAGAAAATCCTTTTAAAGGGTAGAGAGTCCATCATTGAAGTGCAAGCTTGGTTGCGCTCATGCAAGCGGATTTAAGAGTTTTGATCTGTCGGATGAACAGAAGTGAGTTATGGCATCTTGGCAACTTCAGGAAGGAGTAGCTGCGTGGTGGGACGCAGTAACCCGAAGATGATTTCTCTTGGTGCAAGTTTAAGGAAGTATTTGAGGAGCAGTTTATGCCCACCGCAGAGTAGACTCGTCGTTATAGGAATTTTCTAGATCTCAAGAAAGGGAGTTTGTCTGTATCGGAGTACGAGAATAAGATCTACGAGTTGTCTCTCCACGGATCTGGTCTTCTTGACCCCCTTAAGAAGAACGAGATGTTTGTGTTGGGTTTGAGGCCTGAGTTCCATGCGAAGATGTGTAACGATAGCGATTTTTCGTTGCCGAAAAACCGAAATGTTATGGGTTTAAGAAAGAAGAAAAGAAAAGAAAGAGAGAAAATAGAGAGGAAAGAAAATAGGAAATAGAACGGAACTGAAAACAACAGAACAACATCAGAATCTCACAATTCGCAGCGGAACAACATATAATAATAAATGGATAATCTTTAAACAAAGAACTATATCAGTTATTACATTACATCACATTTTATTACATCATATCATCAGAGTGTACAACATCATACAACAAACAGCGGAAAAGAAATACTATACATAATAATACGCCATGCCATCCATCTTGCCTCCAGCAACTCCAGAATATCCAGAATATCCTGATAAACCTTAACTCTTGACTGCCCGTGTGGAAATTGGTGGGCATCCAGAGTTTAGGAAGGAAAACAATAAACTCCGAGTCAGTCATGTGACTGGTGTGAGAACTCAAAACAGTTTATTTATCTTTAAAATCAAAATAAAGGAATATTTTTAAAGTCAATTCGCAATGCTTTTAAAAATGAGACTACCATGAGGCCTCCCGCACACACACACAATGCAAACGCAGAATCGGAGGAGATTTCTCCTTATGATAGTCAAATATGCTTGATACGCATTTAAAAGAACATTTGATATTATTACTAGTGCATAGTGTAGGAAAATTTATTTCGAAAATAAAGATATAAATCTTAGCCAGCATAGACATTCCGCACTTATGCCTACTATAGCTACCATGTTCAATAGCAGGTTACCGCCACATTCCATGGCAGGTTATACAACTAAAATCGTACAAGATCGTATTGTTTCTTTGGATTTCCAACGAATGATCAGGCCAAGGAACTTCCCATTGCCACATGAGAATGCCTCTGGATGGACATCCCCGAGAACCAAACCGGATCTCTGCCAACACAAGGCCGGGTTACCCCTAACTGAGTAACAACTGACCGAATATGCCATCCCCCGGTCCTTTGCGACCTTTCACCGAGCGCTCACAATCAATTCACACAATCATAAAGTGTTTTCAACATGAGTAAGTATCTGGGCTCCATACCATGATACCACCCTTTTCCAGAAGGAAATGCACACATCCTAAAGGGCGCTACCCCTCATAACCTTGCCGCATCTTTCCTGTTTTGACCATTCCGGGGTGTGAGGCTCGACGAAGTCACGTCCACAAAAACATACTTTATACAAAAGCCATGCTTTGGGTCAACAAATGATCATAGAAATGATCACCAGGATAGACGATCAAATAAACGATCCTATCACAAATAATCAACACAATGATCATTTCACAGCAACACTCAGCATGTCACATTACCAAATTGGGAATATATTGCTGATAACATTCAACTACATAACCTCTGAGCTCGTACGTCTCAGAGAAGGGTGTTAAGCTAAGAGAATAAATTCTCCGCCACCAACAGAAATATATTTGAAAGAAATCTGCTTTATATCTCAATTTGTAACGTCAGACATACAATCCATACAAGTCTGTTCCGGGCTCGAACAAAACCGAAGGCACTTCTCACGAAGCCCTTGCAATCCGGGTATTCACAATCCCGATCGAATTTCCCATCACTTAGGAAATCTCTATACCAGGAGCTACCCAGTGCAGAGACAATCGATAGGTCATCCTATCGCTTTCGCAAATACTCGGTCTTCAACACCGGTCATCAAATGCAATTCATAACGACGTATCACATATTCGGAATGGGTTATACGACCCCATGGTCCTTTCCCGGTTAACCCGAATAGTGAGCGCTTATTCAAAAATAAGTGTGGCATTCAAATTCAAACAAATCACATCAATTACCCATTCAAAGGGAAATATTGATAGTCGGTTATTAAACTATCAATGAATATGCACACATCACCAGTTTCCAAATAATTTTACAAATTATTTATTTTCCAAAATATCTTTACAAGATATATTATTTTTAATACTTCAAAAATAAATCAATATTTATTTTTAAACAAGTTCCCCTTTCTTTTATAAATTCCATAGTGAATTTTCATTCTAAAATATTCATGAATATACGACTTCAATTCGATTTCTAATATTCATTTTCAATTTATCTTCAAAAAGATAAATTCAAAATATTCACTTAATATTGGAAAACATTTCCATACTTATTAAATAAGTAATTCACAAATCTTTTTATTTTCCACACTTGGAAATATTCAATATACTTAAATCGAGATTAAGTATATATTTCACTCTTTAAGGAAATCATTCTCTTAAACATATTTATTTGGGCCAAAACGAATGTTGCGTAAAACATCGTTACGACAACCCAAAATCACTAATATAGGGATTCGAAATTAAAATAGATATATAAATCCCAATACTATACAAAACATTTCCTTTCGGAAATCATTTACTATAACAATAGTGCTATAGTCCACCATTTCCTTTTATTTCTCGAAAACGCCTATTTCAACAATAAATGTTGAAATCTATGGTTTCGAATCTCAACACATTTAAAAACATCGTTAGATCGTTTTAATTCATTTTAAAACATCAAATCTAAACATTTTCTTTAACATATTATTCACTATTCAAAAACGTGAATATACTACGTTAACAATTTCCATCCTTTTATACATTTCATTTTAAAGGATTATTCACAGTCAAAAATGTGAATATAACTCCATTAATAGGTTACAACAATTTACTTATCAAAATAAGTCATTGCGAATTTATAAAACAACGTTTATAAATTCCTTTATTAACCTATATTCAATTCATAACTCAATTATAAACCAAAAGTTCACATTATAAGTTAAATGCTTATAAAACGATTATTTTACAAAATCGTTCTTTTTAAGACTTTCTAAATTATAAATCTTATAACTTATAAGATTCAATTATTTATCCAAAACCATTCTTTAATAACTTCACGAAATTTATAAATCTTATTATGTATAAATTTCACTTATAACTTCACCATTTATAATTCTATAAATTCAATTCACTTATGCAATCTATTTTCACTTCATTCAAGCACTTATAAAAACTCGTTTTATAATTCAAATATTTTAATTTATAAATATCAATTTATAAATCCTTTATAAAATCAATTTATACTATTATTTTAAAACATCTTTAATCTTCTTTATAATTTCACCATTCTCTTGATTTATAAAATAATCAAATTTTATAAATCCTATTTTTAAACTTTTTATAATAAATTCAAAAATCCCAATTAAACTATTTTATAAAATCATTAGCCTCATATTTTCAAAAATCAACCTTTAACTATATTTCTCAAAAACCATAATTTTTATAACATTAAAAATTATACGTTTATTTATTTAAAATGGATAAATTCCCAAAAATATTTTATAAACGTATACTTTCAAAAATCACTTTGAAATCCTTTTAAAATTCCAAAATTTGGTCCAATGATGCTACATACCAAATAGTCAATCACGACAACAACGATATCATATATCGATATGATAATCCATCAAATATCAAAATATCTGAAATCAAATAAATACTGTTGAGGAATCCAGTTGGATCCCTCCAACCTATTTTCCTGCATCCACAAACATTAGCACAATACCAATTCCGCTCCAGTACGGAATTATCGCGGTATATGGGATTTAAAAATATTATCCGCTTAATAGACGGCGCAATAGGGTCTCATCCGCTAAAAAAAATGCGGGAAATCAATAACTGCAATATATACATATGCCAATATATATATATTGCTATTATATATAATACCAATTTCACTGTTTATGAAATATTCGTGGTATATGTTTTTAATAAATAACATTCGCTTACTAACGGCGCATAATGTCTATTTTAACAATCAATAGATATCAATCATCATTCAAACATGCATTCAAATATTTTAAATCTAACTATTTAAAATAAAATCGAAACTGATTCGATTGAGTGAGAAGTTCTCACCTTGATTTCAATTTTGTTTTAGCGATTTATTTCGAATAAAATTAAACGGACGTTTAATTTTACCCAAAATTTTCACTAACTCCAAACGACTCCAATCCAACTCCATCGCGTAGTGCTCGTCGATACGATTCCAACGCAACTGGTTTCGCACGTTTTCGACCTCGTATGAAAAAGATATCAATTTTTGAAGTTACACGATTTTTATAAAGCATATAAATTACAACTTTTATTTAATTTTAAACCTACACTTAATCACCACCGTCCATACCAAAACCAATGCCCCCCCTTCTTCTTCCCAAATGCACGCGTGCAACTACAGACATAGCCGAACCCAATCCTAAAACTAGGGTTCCAAAACGCGATTTCATCTTTGACTTTGACAACAATCGGAGGCTGCCACTTCGAAGAGCATCTCGAATACCATCTCCTCCAGCCATCATGCTCAACTCGGCTGCACCCTCACCCTCGATTTGCGTGCGCAAGTCGCAGCTGTCGGCCCCCTCTTGCTCCCCCTCTGATGCTTCATTGTTGATCATCACCGTATAGATCTGTAGTGCTCGAGACCATCTACAATTCTCGTGTTGAAGCTTCGTTGAATCGATGAATGGATTGGGAATAATTGAGGGAGGAAGGAGGGAAAATTCTGGCCTTTGGTTTGTTGGTGGCGGCCGGCCATTTAGAATTAGGGTTTATATTTTTTTTTTATTTTTGTGAGAATTTAGGTGTATTTATAGGGAATTTTTCAATCACTATTCATCCGGAAATTCCGAACTCCGATTCACGCGCCGTAACCAGCGTTTCTAGGGTTTACCCCGCGTTTCGGACACAATGGAACAGGTTTCGGAAGCTAATTCGATCATCTGTGCAAGTTATGGCAACAAACGATCGATTTAAATTAAACCGATTTAAACGATTTTCTAGGCGTTTTAATTTGTACCGGACAAACGGTAAATCCAATTGACACGAAATTTGAAATCTTACAATAATATCACATTACGGATCCGATGAAACTGGTTTCGTCGAAATCCGAGACTTTTTGAAAAATGGCTATTTTAACTCGCCAAATTAATATTAAAAATAATTCGATGCGTTTCGAGCTGGCACGATCAAACGATAGCTCCGATTGACACAAAAATTGAAATCCGGTAATAACTAACTATTACGGATCCAATGGAACTAGTCTCGTCCAATTCTGAGACTGTTCAAAAATTGACTATTTTTACTAGTCGATTTAAATATTAAAATATTCAATTTTAACAAATTAACTTTTAATTCGATTTTAAAAGTTCTAAAATATCTTTCTAACTCCAATATGATAAAATAAAATTTTACAAATCATTTTCAATCATTTTCAACTCAATTTTCAATTATTTCCATAATTTAACATATTAAATTATCGATTTAATTATTCAATTAAATCCAATTGTTCAAAATAAAATTTATTCGACTTATAGATTCACTTATTAATATTTAAAATTAATTAAATATCCAAATTTTAATTATCTAAAAATCCTGGGTCGTTACAATCTTCCCCCCTTAAAAGAATTTCGTCCTTGAAATTATCAAGTAAGAAAAGTTACAGAATCTATTAACTTTCCAAAATCCATAGTTAAACTTCTTACAATAACTTACTAAGTTTTCACATCATACTTAGTTATCTTTTCAAAAACAACTACTATTGTTTAACTTTCAATCCCAAATCAAAGTTAAAGTTTTCAAAATTTTCCAATTTTTCTCAAATTTTTCTAACGCCTTAAATTTTCGGAAAAATTCGCCATAGTCTCCTTTGCGCGGCTCGATCCGAAAAAAAATGATAGTATATATATCACAAATATACATCTCATCAAGTAATGAGGCATCCCGAAGGGAAAAAGTATAAAAGTACGATATTTAATCCGAGATATGTACCTTATATTTTATTAGCGAGCATATACGGCTAATATAGCGCGAAAGCGAGCTCCAAATGCGAAGCAAACGCGATCCGCACCTACTAATCACTCAACAAACAACATGAGAATCATGTATATAGACAATAGTATCAATATACAACATATAGCAACATAATAACTATATATGTCAACATAGCAAATGCAATAAAAGCAATATACTCAACCATCAACCAACTGGCATTCATAACCAATAAATATTCATTCATATTCTCATTAATATTCAATGAAATAGGTTTTCAATTTAATCACATTTGATTCATTAACAGTGGATGTTTTTACTAACATTCATTTTCAATTAGTTTATATTCACTAATTCATATTCAAGTTGGTTCACTTCCAAATCAAATTCAATTCTATTTAAGATTCACTTAACTTCCAATTGGATTTCAATTACTTTAGCTTCCAATTTCATTAACTCAATTTCATTAACACTTAA
Organism: Allium cepa; assembly: GCA_030765085.1. Lineage (NCBI taxonomy): Eukaryota > Viridiplantae > Streptophyta > Magnoliopsida > Asparagales > Amaryllidaceae > Allium > Allium cepa. The sequence continues at coordinate 184,976,201 of CM060937.1, read as the reverse complement.
TGAATTATATACAATCAACTAACAATTATATAACAATCAATGTATATTAATTACAACCAATTTCCTTTGCTTCTATTCATTCAATTTGGCTTAACACCATCACTTTCAATTGGTTTAATAAATTGATTTGCATTCAATTTTTCAACTTCCAATAACATAAGATTTTAATGAATTTCACTTACATTCATTATTCCATATCAACTTAATTTACATTTAATTGATTAACATTTAATCCATTAATTCAATTCAATTACAAAAGTTGAATTTCATTTCATATACTCAAGTTCATATTTATCACTTAACTTCATTAATTTACTTTGATACTAATATCAACTTCATTCAACATCTCTCAAGTTATACTTCCATTTTACAAACATCACTTGGTTTTACATAACTTAAATTCCAGCTTATAAATTTATTCAGATTCTCAATTCTAAAGTAAATTTCTATTTAACTTTAAATTCATTTTTATTTACAACTCATATTCATAAATATATTCATATAGTTTCACTTCTTATATATATAAGTTTATTTCACAATTGTAAATCACTTTAATTATAATTCAATTCTTATAATTCTTTACTTATACAATTATTCTTTAATTTAGATTATTCAAACAACTAAACAACCTACTTATATACACTTTAATAATTCTGAAAAATTATTCCTTTATATATAAAATATAGTTAAGGTAAAATTATTTCATTTACCCAATTTAAAACAATATTGTGTCGAATTGTTTTGTACAAGTGTTTAGAGATCCCTATCAACAACGTTAATTACTCGTATTAACCAGAATCCATATACCACACAACAAACCAATCATCACAATATAAAACAATTTTATATTCACTAACAAATACGCTCTCATAGCTATTATTACACTCAAACTCATTCTAGAGTACTACTGACTCTATCTCTAATGAGTAATACCCAACAGAACCATGGTTGTCGCTTAACCATATGCTCTGATAACAAATGTAACGATAGCGATTTTTCGTTGCCGAAAAACCGAAATGTTATGGGTTTAAGAAAGAAGAAAAGAAAAGAAAGAGATAAAATAGAGAGGAAAGAAAATAGGAAATAGAACGGAACTGAAAACAACAGAACAACATCAGAATCTCACAATTCGCAGCGGAATAACATATAATAATAAATGGATAATCTTTAAACAAAGAACCATATCAGTTATTACATTACATCACATTTTATTACATCATATCATCAGAGTGTACAACATCATACAACAAACAGCGGAAAAGAAATACTATACATAATAATACGCCATGCCATCCATCTTGCCTCCAGCAACTCCAGAATATCCAGAATATCCTGATAAACCTTAACTCTTGACTGCCCGTGTGGAAATTGGTGGGCACCCAGAGTTTAGGAAGGAAAACAATAAACTCCGAGTCAGTCATGTGACTGGTGTGAGAACTCAAAACAGTTTATTTATCTTTAAAATCAAAATAGAGGAATATTTTTAAAGTCAATTCGCAATGCTTTTAAAAATGAGACTACCATAAAGCCTCCCGCACGCACACACAATGCAAACGCAGAATCGGAGGAGATTTCTCCTTATTATAGTCAAATATGCTTGATACGCATTTAAAAGAACATTTGATATTATTACTAGTGCATAGTGTAGGAAAATTTATTTCGAAAATAAAGATATAAATCTTAGCCAGCATAGACATTCCGCACTTATGCCTACTATAGCTACCATGTTCAATAGCAGGTTACTGCCACATTCCATGGCAGGTTATACAACTAAAACCGTACAAGATCATATTGTTTCTTTGGATTTCCAACGAATGATCAGGCCAAGGAACTTCCCATTGCCACATGAGAATGCCTCTGGATGGACATCCCCGAGAACCAATCCGGATCTCTGCCAACACAAGACCGGGTTACCCCTAACTGAGTAACAACTGACCGAATATGCCATCCCCCGGTCCTTTGGGACCTTTCACCGAGCGCTCGCAATCAATTCACACAATCATAAAGTATTTTCAACATGAGTAAGTATCTGGGCTCCATACCATGGTACTACCCTTTTCCAGAAGGAAATGCACACATCCTAAAGGGCGCTACCCCTCATAACCTTGCCGCATCTTTCCTGTTTTGACCATTCCGGGGTGTGAGGCTCGACGAAGTCACGTCCACAAAAACATACTTTATACAAAAGCCATGCTTTGGGTCAACAAATGATCATAGAAATGATCACCAGGATAGACGATCAAATAAACGATCCTATCACAAATAATCAACACAATGATCATTTCACAGCAACACTCAGCATGTCACATTACCAAATTGGGAATATATTGCTGATAACATTCAACTACATAACCTCTGAGCTCGTACGTCTCAGAGAAGGGTGTTAAGCTAAGAGAATAAATTCTCCGCCACCAACAGAAATATATTTGAAAGAAATCTGCTTTATATCTCAATTTGTAACGTCAGACATACAATCCATACAAGTCTGTTCCGGGCTCGAACAAAACCGAAGGCACTTCTCACGAAGCCCTTGCAATCCGGGTATTCACAATCCCGATTGAATTTCCCATCACTTAGGAAATCTCTATACCAGGAGCTACCCAGTGCAGAGACAATCGATAGGTCATCCTATCGCTTTCGCAAATACTCGGTCTTCAACACCGGTCATCAAATGCAATTCATAACGACGTATCACATATTCGGAATGGGTTATACGACCCCATGGTCCTTTCCCAGTTAACCCGAATAGTGAGCGCTTATTCAAAAATAAGTGTGGCATTCAAATTCAAACAAATCACATCAATTACCCATTCAAAGGGAAATATTGATAGTCGGTTATTGAACTATCAATGAATATGCACACATCACCAGTTTCCAAATAATTTTACAAATTATTTATTTTCCAAAATATCTTTACAAGATATATTATTTTTAATACTTCAAAAATAAATCAATATTTATTTTTAAACAAGTTCCCCTTTCTTTTATAAATTCCATAGTGAATTTTCATTCTAAAATATTCATGAATATACGACTTCAATTCGATTTCTAATATTCATTTTCAATTTATCTTCAAAAGGATAAATTCAAAATATTCACTTAATATTGGAAAACATTTCCATACTTATTAAATAAGTAATTCACAAATCTTTTTATTTTCCACACTTGGAAATATTCAATATACTTAAATCGAGATTAAGTATATATTTCACTCTTTAAGGAAATCATTCTCTTAAACATATTTATTTGGGCCAAAACGAATGTTGCGTAAAACATCGTTACGACAACCCAAAATCACTAATATAGGGATTCGAAATTAAAATAGATATATAAATCCCAATACTATACAAAACATTTCCTTTCGGAAATCATTTACTATAACAATAGTGCTATAGTCCACCATTTCCTTTTATTTCTCGAAAACGCCTATTTCAACAATAAATGTTGAAATCTATGGTTTCGAATCTCAACACATTTAAAAACATCGTTAGATCGTTTTAATTCATTTTAAAACATCAAATCTAAACATTTTCTTTAACATATTATTCACTATTCAAAAACGTGAATATACTACGTTAACAATTTCCATCCTTTTATACATTTCATTTTAAAGGATTATTCACAGTAAAAAATGTGAATATAACTCCATTAATAGGTTACAACAATTTACTTATCAAAATAAGTCATTGCGAATTTATAAAACAACGTTTATAAATTCCTTTATTAACCTATATTCAATTCATAACTCAATTATAAACCAAAAGTTCACATTATAAGTTAAATGCTTATAAAACGATTATTTTACAAAATCGTTCTTTTTAAGACTTTCTAAATTATAAATCTTATAACTTATAAGATTCAATTATTTATCCAAAACCATTCTTTAATAACTTCACGAAATTTATAAATCTTATTATGTATAAATTTCACTTATAACTTCACCATTTATAATTCTATAAATTCAATTCACTTATGCAATCTATTTTCACTTCATTCAAGCACTTATAAAAACTCGTTTTATAATTCAAATATTTTAATTTATAAATATCAATTTATAAATCCTTTATAAAATCAATTTATACTATTATTTTAAAACATCTTTAATCTTCTTTATAATTTCACCATTCTCTTGATTTATAAAATAATCAAATTTTATAAATCCTATTTTTAAACTTTTTATAATAAATTCAAAAATCCCAATTAAACTATTTTATAAAATCATTAGCCTCATATTTTCAAAAATCAACCTTTAACTATATTTCTCAAAAACCATAATTTTTATAACATTAAAAATTATACGTTTATTTATTTAAAATGGATAAATTCCCAAAAATATTTTATAAATGTATACTTTCAAAAATCACTTTGAAATCCTTTTAAAATTCCAAAATTTGGTCCAATGATGCTACATACCAAATAGTCAATCACGACAACAACGATATCATATATCGATATGATAATCCATCAAATATCAAAATATCTGAAATCAAATAAATACTGTTGAGGAATCCAGTTTGATCCCTCCAACCTGTTTTCCTGCATCCACAAACATTAGCACAATACCAATTCCGCTCCAGTACGGAATTATCGCGGTATATGGGATTTAAAAATATTAGCCGCTTAATAGACGGCGCAATAGGGTCTCATCCGCTAAAAAAAATGCGGGAAATCAATAACTGCAATATATACATATGCCAATATATATATATATATTGCTATTATATATATACCAATTTCACTGTTTATGAAATATTCGCGGTATATGTTTTTAATAAATAACATCCGCTTACTAACGGCGCATAGTGTCTATTTTAACAATCAATAGATATCAATCATCATTCAAACATGCATTCAAATATTTTAAATCTAACTATTTAAAATAAAATCGAAACTGATTCGATTGAGTGAGAAGTTCTCACCTTGATTTCAATTTTGTTTTAGCGATTTATTTCGAATAAAATTAAACGGACGTTTAATTTTACCCAAAATTTTCACTAACTCCAAACGACTCCAATCCAACTCCATCGCGTAGTGCTCGTCGATACGATTCCAACGCAACTGGTTTCGCGCATTTTCGACCTCGTATGAAAAAGATATCAATTTTTGAAGTTACACGATTTTTATAAAGCATATAAATTACAACTTTTATTTAATTTTAAACCTACACTTAATCACCACCGTCCATACCAAAACCAACGCCCCCCCTTCTTCTTCCCAAATGCACGCGTGCAACTACAGACATAGCCGAACCCAATCCTAAAACTAGGGTTCCAAAACGCGATTTCATCTTTGACTTTGACAACGATCGGAGGCTGCCACTTCGAAGAGCATCTCGAACACCATCTCCTCCAGCCATCATGCTCAACTCGGTTGCACCCTCACCCTCAATTTGCGTGTGCAAGTCGCAGCTGTTGGCCCCCTCTTGCTCCCCCTATGATGCTCCATTGTTGATCATCACCGTATAGATCTGTAGTGCTCGAGACCATTTACAATTCTCGTGTTGAAGCTTCGTTGAATCGATGAATGGATTGGGAATAATTGAGGGAGGGAGGAGGGAAAATTCTGGCCTTTGGTTTGTTGGTGGCGGCCGGCCATTTAGAATTAGGGTTTATATTTTTTTTTGTGAGAATTTAGGTGTATTTATAGGGAATTTTTCAATCACTATTCATCCGGAAATTCCGAACTCCGATTCACGCGCCGTAACCAGCGTTTCTAGGGTTTACCCCGCGTTCCGGACACAATGGAACAGGTTTCGGAAGCTAATTCGATCATCTGTGCAAGTTATGGCAACAAACGATCGATTTAAATTAAACCGATTTAAACGATTTTCTAGGCGTTTTAATTTGTACCGGACAAACGGTAAATCCAATTGACACGAAATTTGAAACCTTACAATAATATCACATTACGGATCCGATGAAACTGGTTTCGTCGAAATCTGAGACTTTTTGAAAAATGGCTATTTTAACTCGCCAAATTAATATTAAAAATAATTCGATGCGTTTCGAGCTGCCACGATCAAACGATAGCTCCGATTGACACGAAAATTAAAATCCGGTAATAACTAACTATTACGGATCCAATGGAACTGGTCTCGTCCAATTCTGAGACTGTTCAAAAATTGACTATTTTTACTAGTCGATTTAAATATTAAAATATTCAATTTTAACAAATTAACTTTTAAATCGATTTTAAAAGTTCTAAAATATCTTTCTAACTCCAATATGATAAAATAAAATTTTACAAATCATTTTCAATCATATTTAACTCAATTTTCAATTATTTCCATAATTTAACATATTAAATTGTCGATTTAATTATTCAATTAAATCCAATTATTCAAAATAAAATTTATTCGACTTATAAATTCACTTATTAATATTTAAAATTAATTAAATACCCAAATTTTAATTATCTAAAAATCCTGGGTCGTTACAAGATGACTGCCCATCTCAAAGGCTCATTTGTGGAATTGGTTAATATGGCTTTGAGGTACGGAGAGCTTATGGATAAGTACCCTTGATATCAGTGGCGGCACCGGATGGGAATTCTTACAACCAGAGCAAAAGGAAACTCAATCCAAATTGGAAGAAGCAGGGTAAAGGAAATCGGGAGGCAACGATGCAGCTTGAAAGTGTTATGTGTGCCAACAGGAAGGTCATCTGGCTAAGTAGTGTCCAAGAGGTGGAGCTCAGATGCAGCAGAGTGGACCCATTTCTCCGATGGTTCAGAGGTCTGTGTTTCAACTGTCAACAGCCCGGGCATATTGTGAAGCTTGCCCACTTCTTTAGAAAGTTCAATGGAATAAGGTGTTTTCTATTGAAGGTGGACCATCAGCTCCATCTGAAAAGAAAATGCGTTCTTGAAGGATTTGACCTTACTTTGGATTTCGCTGGATTGGTTAGATAAGCATAAGCTGTTTTGATTTGTGAAGAGAGAACGACATCTTTGGAAACAGAACTGGGCAGAATTGCAAGAGCGACTTGCGATAGTTCAAGAAGTTCACCTGAGTAATCTTTTACATCGGATTGAGGCTTCTCAAGAAGAGGCAGGAACTATCGAAGTTGTCAGAAATTTTTCGAATGTCTTCAAGGAAGTCAAAGGTTTGCCCCCGCATCAGGAGATTGAATTCCGTATCGACTTATTTCCAGGAGTGATATCGATGGTTAATCTAGTAGAAGGATGGCTCCTAGAGAGAGAGGAATTGGTTAAGCAGACTCAAGATTTCTTAGAGAAAGGATTAATCAGACCTAGCTTTTCTTATTAGGGTTCTGCTGTAGTGTTTGTAACCAAGTCGGATGGGTCGCTAAGATTGTGTGTGGACCATTGGGAATTAAATAAGGTGACCATTAGGGATAAGTATCCCTTGCCATGTATTGATGATCTTTTTGATCTACTTCTTGGAGCTTCTGATGTTTGTGGGGTAGAGCTTGTATTCTGGTTTTCAACGGATCATGGGAGGACCATTTTGTTGGGTAGAATCCGGAGATTGTCTTATTATTGGTCCAAATTTGATTCAAGAGGCATCTGCGAAGGTTGAGATGATTAGGAAAAGAATGAAGGCAACCCAGGATCATCAAAGGAGTTATGCGGATAAGAGACGGAGGAATTTTGAATTTGTAATTGGAAATTTGGGATTTGTCAAGGTTTCTCCGATCAAAGGAGCAATCAGATTTGGTAAGACTGAAAAGCTAGCTCCAGAGTATATTGGACCTTTCCATGTTCTCGAAAGGATTGGTACTTTGGCCTACAGGACTGAATTGATAGATCGAATGGCTGGGATTCACAATGTATTTCACGTATCACATTTGAGGAAATTCGTGCATGATCCATCACTGGTGGTAGAACCGGCAGTTCAGGAAAATTTGGAAGTTGAGCCGGACTTGACTGTGGTCAGACATCCTTTTCAGATTGTAGATCTAGATGAGAAAGAGCTCAGGAGCATAGAGGTGAAGCTAGTTAAGATTCAGTAAAGAAAGGATCCCATAGGTTGTACTTGGGAAACTCTATATAGTATTAGGAAGGCCTATCCAGAACTGTGTTTGGATAATTAGATTTGTTGGTTTGATTGAATTGGTTGCTATGGTTGTTAGTATATGGTTCATATGTATGCTTTGCTATTTGAATATAAAAGATTTTGATGGATTATTAAATTATCTTTGCTTTTAAATTTTGTGGACGAAATTCTTTTAAGGGGGAGGAATGTGATGACCCAGAATTTTGGGAAATAGCAATTTGATAATCTTCGTTTATAATTATTTAATTTGGCAAATTTATCTTTTCAAAGCTAATAAAAATATTTTCTAATTATAATGTATATATATGTATATACACTGTGAATAGAAAGCTTTGGTTTGAATTTAATATAATAATTTTCAAAAGTTATTTGAAGTTAATTTGAGCATTTTTAAAACACTAAAAATAGTGTGTGTGTGTGTGTGTGTGTATTTATTTATTATAAGTATTATAGCTTAAGGTTTAAAATATGATTTAATAAAAAAGGTTCATTTTGCTTTCTTTTTAATTATTCATGAACTAAATTGGTTTGCATATATGAATTTAAAACATAAAACATATATTAAAATAAGAACATAATAGATATTTACATAAACATATAAATCATTAGAAAAGATTTAAATAAAGGATTAATATCCTTTCTTTTAAATTACACATGAATAAGAATAAATTGTGTGTGTATATATATATATATATTTAAAACATACATGTATAAACATATTACATAAATTTAAGTAATTAATAAAAAACATAAGAGATTATTTAAACATTGTTTTGACATTTGTAAGATAATAAAACATGCATTAAACATGTGTAAGTCTAGAATGGCATGCAAAATACAAATGACAACATTTGTTTCTTTTAAAAATTTAATTTATAAATAACATGATTTGAGAAACCAGGCTAATGCATTTTCACTTTCTTTTCTCAATCCATTTTCTTTCCCTTATCCTCTTTCTTTCTTTCTTTTTCGAAACTAATAAGAAATTAAACTGTTTCAACCTGAGATCAAGCAAGTTCAATTTCAACGCAACATTTAGCAAGGATTCAGACTCAAATTCAAGATCATTTCAACAATCAAAGTTTCAGATCAATTATATCAAGTTTCAGATCAAAGATTTAAAGCCCGTCCTCTGTTTTCATAAGCCAGTGAGTAAACTTTTCTTTAAAAACAGTTTTAACCTATGATTTATACTTGATGCATGTAATGAATATGTATAGCAAAGTTGTAAATAGGGTTTGCATGGATGATTTTAACAGGATTATAGTTTGAATTACATTAAATATTTGTGTACGTGTCTGTGTGTATGTATGCTAGACTCCGCTGTGATCATAAACTCAAGAACAAAACAAATAAATTCAATTCCTCTTCATATATTCAGATTTAGGCTTTGATCTCTAAATGAAAAATGATTGTAAGACTATAACATCATTTTTTAAAATGGTTTCAAGAATTTGTATTAAGTAATTATTTCAAAAATAGGAAAATGCAGTAAAAATCAGATATAAGTCAAAAATCAATGATCACAATTTCATGTTTTGATTTTACAACTTGATTCGTACTCGCAAACGATGAATTTTGATCATAGTTTCATAATTTTTAAGTTTATATACATCGGGAATTCGTGAGTTGAACAGAAAGTGATTTTCGTCAATTCCCGTCGATTGGCGAAGATTAGTGAGTCGTGATCATTCCTGGTGGAAGCTGGCGTGATGGAGATCATTGGAAAAATGATCGATGGATTTTTAGATCGACGTGGTGGTCGGGCGACGTCGAACTAGGGTTTGATGCCTGGTTTTCGTCGAGAAGTTTGTAGAGGCGATTGCGGCAATTTAGGAGCATCGTGGTCGCTCGGACTAGGGAGGATAGTCGCTTGGGTTCGTGACGCGTCTCTGGGTGGAACGGTAGGGTTTCTGGTGATCGGATTTAATGGCGCAAGACGATTCTCCGTCGATGGTTTGGGTTCCAATGTGATCGAGTTGCTCGATTTCGTTTTCTAGGTAGGTTCGTCGGAGCTGGGTGGTCGAAGTGTTTGTGTGGGTCGTCGGCGACGTGTTGAAGGCGGTGAGGTTGGCGGAAGGAGGTCGGTTTGCTGGTGCACGTGCACGAGTGCACGACGGTGTCTGTGCGTGTTGTGATTTGGGGAAGAAGGCTTTTTCTCGGGGTTTTGGTCGAAGTCGTACGAGGTTGGTCTCGAGGCGAGTGCTGTGTGAATTTTGCTCGAGAATTTCGAGTGTGGGCTCGAGTTCTAGTCGTGTTTAAGTTACCAAGTTTTAAAAGAAAAGTAAAAAGCATGTACAGTTTTATAAAAGCTAAAGGAAATCATATCCAGGTTTTAAAAGTAAATTTTGTTAACATGTTTTAAAAGCAAATAAATGTGCAAGTCCAAAATTTTCAAGCAAAGAAAATATAACCAAGTTTTAAAGTTTATAAAATAAATAAGTTTTCAAAGAAATGTAAACCATGTTTTCCAAAGTAAAATTTATTAAACAAGTTTTTATAGTTATTTAAATGATTAACTTTTCAAAGAAAAGTTTCAACATGTTTCCAAGCAAAGTTTCAAAGATTTAAAATGTTAAAGTTAAATGTTTTGTTGTAAAGTAATTATATATTAGGTTGATTGCGTAATTAATTCCTAAATGTTTTCCAAATGAGATTAATGATGTAATTAAGATGTGATTAAGGTTAGATTATTAAATTTTAATTAATAAAAATATTCTCAAATGTTTTTGTATAAATTGTTTTCAAGCATCTAATTTAAATAAATATAAATGATAAGTAAGAGTTTAATTAAGGTAAATGGTTTATCTTAATTTATTAAGGTCTTATTAATAAAAGTGATTAAAGTATAATTACTTAATTAATTAAGATAATTAATTAATGTAATAAATTTAAGATAATTAATTGGTTTAATTAATTAAGGATAATCACTTAATGAAATTAATTAAGTATAATTACTCAATGTAACTAATTAAGTATAATTACTTAATGTAATTAATAAAGTATAATTATTAGTGTAAGTAATTAATGGATAATTACTGAATGTAATTAATAAAAGGGAAATTACTTAATAAAAGTAATTAAAGGATAATCACTTAATGAAAGTAATTAAAGGATAATTACTTAATGGAATTAATTTAGGATTAACTGCATAAGGTAAATTAATTAAGGGATTAACTAACTAAAGTAATTACTTAAAGGTTTAGTTAATGTAAGTAATTTAAGGATAATTAATGAATGCGATTAATTAAAAGGTAATTAATTAATGTAATTGATTAAGGATCATTAATTAATGTAAGGAATTAAAGGTTAATTAATTAATGTGAAAAATTAAGGAATGATTAATTAATCTCATTAATTAATTAAGAAACATGGTTTTTAATTAATTAAGATGGATAATTAAAGGATGATTAATTAATGGTTCATAATTAATTAATATTAAGTAAGTAGGATCAAAAGTAATTAAAGTAATTTATTTAATTTATTTGGAGGTTAAATTAAATTAATTAAAATGGTGAGACTAATGAATCTTTCTTATGGGTGATTAAGTTATATTGAATGCCTTGAATTGTTTGATATCTCTGATATGTGCTATTCTGCGATATGAAGTGAATTGGTTGAACTATGATAATATGTGTTACCTATCTGTGATAGATTTGTTGTGCGAATATATTATTCCGAATATAAATTGAATTGTTTAAACTTAAAAAACTTGGACTTTAAGACGGCGTCATGGATTCGGTGAGACCGAGATCGGATTCCAAATTGGATATCCGAAAACCACATCGATCCAAATTAAACGATAGGTCGTGAAATCTCAAGTGAAGATCAAGATGAAGACTCAATGAGGAAGGGCTATTGTCATTAACGCTGAGGGTGATTCCAAAATGAGTTTAACGCAGGTGGAGCCTTCGATCGAGATGAAGATTCAAAGTGCAAGGGCTATTGTCGTCAACTCTGAGGGTGATTCCAAAATGAGTGTAGCGAGATAGTGCCTTCGGTTTCGTTCGAACCTGGAACGGACTTGTATGGATGAATGCTTTCAGACCATCGTCATCGGAGGACGGTGAGCATTCCAAGATATGTGTTCTAAAAATGTAATCGTAGCCTCAAGCCTCATCATTCGGGAATGGCTTGAACAGGGGAGGTGTAGCAAGGCTAAGTAGGTAGCACCCAAGTAGGATAAGATTTCCCCTATTTAGAGGTCCCTTTTTCGGCTTAGTCGGTGGTCGCACCAACTGCGGGGTTGTCTTATTCGGTATATCTAGTAAGGGATAGTTCCGGTCTTGTGTTGCAGGGGATCAGGGTAGATCCACGGTACTCTGATCTAGACCAGGTACTGTGATGGGAGGTGCACCAGTAGCCCTTCCATTGTATGGAATCCAATCTCCAATAAGTGCCGTACGTTTTGATTGTGTCCAACTATGTTGGAATGTAAGATGTAAGCATTCCAGTTATTTTCTATTTTACTTGGAAACTATAGACACTATTATAATATCACTGGATTTCCTATCAAATGTTTTGGTTATCGTAAGGTAAAAACCGACATGTTTATTTGTGGCATGGTCTTACGAGATACCTTTGTTTTCAAATGATTTTCAAAGTTAAACAACTTTAACCCGTTTACTCACACCAGACCCATGTATGACCCAAAGTTTATTTTATGTTTTTCTTAAACTCTTGGGTACTTAAGTTTTTATGAGTAGCCAAGGGATTCATGCTTGCTTTGACGAATTTTATGGAGGAAACTTGGAGCAAGAGGTTTCAGCATATATAGATATTTTGGTTCTGCTGTGTTGATCTCTGTGTTGTATTTTGAGTTGTACGATAGTCAGGTCTTCATGAGTGTCTAATGTGTTGTATAAGTTGTGTAACTCTGGTATATTTGACTATTACATAATAACTATGTGATGTAATATATTTTATTTGTTCTGATGTGAGATTCTGATATTGTTTAGTTCTTTCTTATCTTTCTGTTCTCTTTTCTACCTATTTCTTTCTTAATGATGATGCGTCTTTCTGTGGAATGAAAGGCGGGTCGTCACACTTTTAACTGAAATTTTTGGTCTAAACAAATTTTAATTTCTACTAGAATATAAAAAGAAATTTTGATTTGCGAAAAACTTTAATATTCACTTACTTTTCAAAAATTGGGTTTTTCAACTTTTAGATAAATCCCTTGAAATTGATTTCAAATACAATATTTATTTTTCAACCCTTTTAATAAATTCTTTCTTATGAGTTGGATTAAGAGTGGTTTTATTTTTCCCTTCTTTTGGAATTTTCTTCTTTTTCACTTACTTCTGACTTATCTCCATTCAGAATATATTAAAAGTACGATTATCACCTTGGAGTGATTTTTGCACCTATTCCTTTGGGAACTAGTTGAATTTCTACTTTCAGATATCTACAGCATATAAATTCTTTACTTTCCATCTATCTGGATCTAACGTACATCATGAATCAACAACCTTGCGTGGATTTACTATCATAGGGCAGCCTAAGCGCAACAAGGAAGTTAAGTACCATCTAGCTTCAAGGACTCTTCTTTATGTCATATTCATGCTCTTTTTAAGTCAATGCCTTTCAATCCAACCTCTTTCCAATAGGGTAACTTAGATAGGCATATATTCTTCACTCTATCCAGTGCTCCAACTCATAGTCATATTCACTCAGCATATTTTAATACCTATGATCGATTTACCTAAGCTTTGATACCAAGTGTAACAACCATAGGGTTTGATTTTTAGCTCAATCAAAAACACAAGTCCACTATAGTACTAATCGTTGGTATTGGTATCCCATAAATAAACAAAAGTATTGTTGAGAACTATCGATAAGAACTAACTACATAATTATAAAATATAATAAAACGTATAAATATTGACCGAGACTGATGCCTATAGTATCTAGTGCCCTTATCAGTATCGAGCATGCATAAGGAAATCTATCCTTCCATTGTTTCCACCTTGTACCAATACTTATCCTTCTAAATTTATCATATGGGTTGTAATGAAGGGGTAAGAACAACGTTCTGGTGACTGGTATATTGCATACTTTATCCATAACACTAGTTTATGCCGATTGTTTTTCATTACATGCTACATCTATTATTTAATGCTTAGTTATCGTAATTTCATTTATGCTTACGATAGCCCAACCTACTTGAGGTATGTAATAACTATATATATATATATATATATATATATATATATATATATCAGTCTTCGATGGACTAGGATACACTCCTCGTTAGAACCTATAACTTTGCACCACACCGAGCATCTACCATGTGTGTTTAAGCCGAATTGCCCGCATGCACAAGGATCTTCCCGTCATGCCAAATAACGGCATTACAACTATTTAGCCGTTTTCTACTTCGTCTTAAAGAACCATATAGCGTTTATCTAGCCTTGACACATAATTACAAACAACTAACAAACAACTTTGAAGCGGTGTATGTCCCATACGAAGCCTTCGCTAGTGCGAGGCGTAGTCTGTTTAGGCATAACCCGAGTCTTTCTAATGATTGCTACAAGACCGATGACGCTCTCGACCACTATGTACAGCCCTACTCCTTGCCTATATGGAACCAACCTTGCTAACATAGTGTAGAGTCGTCCCATTTTAGACTGCCAAATGCAATCAAGGAAATGCCCACTTTTTACTTAATACCCCTTATAAGGATTGAAGTACACCTAACTTGGTCGTTTAAAACTTCAAACCAGAGCGAACCCACTTTGATATATTTTCTTCACCTATACGCGAACATGTATTCCCATGGGTACTATAGTCTGAATGCCTCACATCAGTACAATGTACGCACAACCACTGTTAGCCCTTTTGAAAGGTAGACTTCTGTCGTGTAACATTACTGACCTAGCATTCCAACCCTTACTAATGACTACGTCATTCATAGTTAATTTAAATCATTTGTCTAGATCTAATAATTCACACCTGCAACAACCTATACTTAAGGCTATATAAATTTAACTGTAAAATTACTGTGCCTCCTAAGTTCAATTATAGCATTCAAACAACTTTACAAGAAATTACTTCTTACTTTTTTAATACTATCAAATGTCATTTACTGTTTATCACTGATTTAGTAGGTTAAATATCTTTTACTACTTAATTTCCAATTATTATAATAAAATGTGTTCTACTGTTACTTTTCAGCTAATAGCTATACTTCTTTGATTATTATAACTTTCCTAATTTCTTATTCAATTATTTTGTTACTACTTTCATCGATTATTATTTATTTGTTAACTTACTTTTAAACATGTATATTAAATTAACAATAGAATTATTATTACTACATTTGTTTATAGTATTTTAGTTTTACCTTTAGAGATTTCTATATTTGAATACATTAGAACTACATCTTCCCAAAAGGTAGCAATGCTAACACTATAATTTTCGATAAATTACTTAAAAGAGGATTTTCTTTTGGAGTTATAAGGAAATTATCTTTGTCATTACTGACAGTGCGAAATTTGGTAACAATCCTATTTAGTACATCTCTTTCTTTTAATCATATTCCTTGTTATTTCATACAATACACCTTTATACATGATCATGGAGTTAGATAATTGATTGGAATTTAAATTGTTACATACTTTATTCCAATGAATTAAAATATTAATTAAAGCCCAATCCAATTTGTAACAATCTTTAATTCATGTTTAATAACATATAATATTCAAACAACAAATCTGGAATTTACATAAAAATCTCATCAATGAATATTCATATCTTTTAAGGACTACTATCACCCTTAATTTTCATGTTTAGGTATATAAGATATGTAATCAAATTTAACAATTCACGGAATATGCAGGCAAGGTTCTCAAATTTATTACATATACATATTTAAGCCTACAACTTCAAAATTTGTGACTAGGGATACGAGGAATATGTTTACAATAATATAAATCCAATATTATATAGAAAGATATAATTTCCCACTCACCTCTAAGCTTCCAAATCTCCAGACCTAAATATGTTATTCCTTATTGATTCCCTTTCTTTTGTACTAAGATATGTATCAAAATTATATAAGTATTTATTAGAATTATAGATCCGAGAAGAGAATTGAATTAAATATAGATTTGGATTTAGATTCAAATTTACCTTGGTTTTGGCGATTCGATTCGATCCAACCTTAGTATTCTTCTCTATTATTCTCCTCTATTCTCTACTTATATAGTTCATAAAAAATTTAGAACTTATAGAAAGAAAAAATGGCCAAGCTTCGTCGTTGCTTCAGAAAATATGAGAAGAAAAGTGCTGGGATAGGCTGGTATTTATAGGGGTTCCAATTAATCTCAACCGTTAGATTAAATTATATTAAACATGAACCGTTCAGCTTAGGTTTGATACACTGCCGCTAGGTTACCATTGGTCAACCATTAGCAGTTGACTAGTTGAGCCTGGGTATCGACCGATCGTGTCGTTTTTGTTAATTTTTGTTTCTTTCCATTTTGAACATTATTTGATACGGTTTGATCTAATCTGATTAACGTTAAACTTACTTGGATATTAAGCATTTGTTAGTGTTAACTAATGTTAACTAATACTATTTATTTCCTTAATTACACATATAATTATTTTCGATCTGAAATCTTCATACATTGATAACTTTTTCGCTTGAATATCGATCATAAAATGTTATATATGAAAATTGATCAAAAAATCGCCATGAGCACAATGGTACAAGTTCATAGCAAATTTATGATATTTCCAAAAATTACATTTTCTGGATTTAATAATTATTTATTGATTTCTTTTTAGTATATTTTTGTTCATTTTACGGGGTGTCCAACTTCCCCTAGTTATAGGGGTGGGTTTTTGGCCCAAGATGCTATGGGTGACCAATGATGGTGGAGGGCTTACGTAGGTTGGTTCTAGCCGACTTGTTAAATCATTAACATTTCAGGGTGTCCCATTCGCATTCTAGATACCAAATAGAGGTGATACAAGTGGTATTGCCTTATAACAGCGGCAATACTTCACGGTCTTATAACAACGACTTATAGTCTTTAGCACTAATATGCTTGGAGGTATTTAGAGTTCTATGTACGTGATACATTGGAGCTGTCAGGTTCCAAGACATAGCATACACCATTGGCTAGGGTTGTAATGATTGAGCTTTCCTAGTTCAGCCTCAAGGCTCCCTCACTTGGATCCTTGGTGTTGGCGAAGACACAACGCAGAACCAGGTTTCCAACTTTGAACCAGTAGAGCTTCACCCTTGTGTTATAATGTTTGGTTAATTCATTTATATGCCTCCATTCGTAGTGCATCTTCCATACTCTTTTCTTCCAATCCACCAAGCCCGAGATGAAGCAGCTCTTTGTTTTTCTTGAGGTCATGAGTGAGGAACAAAGTACGAGTGGCAAGTCTTCAGCCAAATTTCCCTTTGGCTTAGTGAGGCACTTCTTTAATGTCGCATTTATAGTTTTGTTCACAGCCTATAGCTGCCTATTTTCCTAGGGATAGGTGAATGAGGAAAAATGCTTCTCTATTCTGTTCCGATTGTAGAACCCTTGGAACAACCCAGTCTTGAATTGGGTTCAATTATCTATGATTTTCTTTAGGATCCCGAATCAGTAGACAGATTTTTTGCTTACAAAGTTAAGAACTTTGGACATGGTGACCCCTATGAGAGGCTCCAATTCAACCCACTTTATAAAGAAATCGACAAAATATATGACATGGTTGTACCCGTCATTAGCGTTCGATAATTTGCCGATTAGATCTATTTCCTAAGTATTGAACAACCAGGGTGGACGTCATAGGTCAGAAGGTTCGTGGAGGCTCTTAAAATATTGGAGAATCTTGGGCAACGGTCTCATTTCTTAACATAATTCATTATGTCTCTGATCATGGTCAACCAGTGATACCCTTGTCGGGCAGCTTTCTTTGCGAGGCTTTTCTCCCCGATGCGATCTCTACAAGAACCCTCATGCAATTCTTCCAGTTTCTGACATGCCTCTTCATTAGTCCAATATCTCTGTATGGGAGTTGAGTATCCCGTCGTTATAGCTTTGTATCTATAATAGTGTAGTGGGATGATTGGTACAGGATCCTTGCGACAAACCACACCCCTTGACACATTGATCCAAAGACTAGGATGATTTTTGAACTTCCATTGGTGCCAAGAAGTACGAGCTCAAAGTTTTTATAGCATTATAGTGACTAAAAATAAACAGATATGATCAAAAATATGCTACAATTTTAGAGCTCACAGTGGAACGGAATAAAATATAAATATAGAAAATAATCATCTCAGAAAATATCTTAAAACACAGTCGTAGAAAAGTAGTACATAGACAAATATAGAGTCCATAGAAATACCACTCATACTCTGATAAAAGAAGTACTAAGTACCAATAAGATAGATATTTACATAAAGAGTAAATAAAGAATAAGTAACTCCTATGATGAGCTTGCTTATCTACGTACTGAAATCGAGCCAAATCACATGTTGCTCTATCCTCTTATGGTGGGGGAGAAAGGAAAAAGGGCGAGTTAGACAAAAATTTGGTGAATGAGTACATGTTTAACATATGGTGATCATGTGCAGTTGAGTTTAATCCTATTTTATGTGACCAAGGGTATTCTACAAGTATTCGTGCATTTCTAGGGTCCTTTACTTAAGGGTTTTTATTTAACATACAACAACACTAATAGCTTGTGCAGGCTCCTACAAGGGTCGAACTATGAATCATACCTCAATAACTAACGATAGGCCACCGCTCCTAGAGCTACTTAACATAGGATCATCCTACAACTTCCCTGTATGGAACTATATATCGGCCGCCGCTCCTAGAGCTACCCAACATAGGATCATCCTATAATTTCCTTGTATGGGACTACATCTCACATTATGCCTACACGTAACCATCTCACATCAATTTCCCTACAATTACCACATGGGAATAAATTTCCCACAACTACAACTACATGTATCCCAACTACACATTGAGGGGGAGCCCACAATGCCAACTTTTCAAAGTGTCTCATCCTCTACATCCATGTCCACCTTTTGAATTGTAGTATATGCCTCTTATTGCATGCATTCAGATCCATCAATAACCAAATATCATGCTGCATCAGAATCCATAAATACCAAGGAGTCCCGTTGTATTAGGCCTACTCACTTCATTATGCATCAATCAATGCTGTGCATCCATCATAGAACCTCTTGTGAGTTCCATTTGCGACTGAATCTCCCTTAGTTGACTAATAGACCTTTGGGTAAAGTACTTTACCCAACCTCCCAACGTCCTAGCATCGTCTCATAGGAAACTAGCTTTACTAATATTTCTAACATCTACTTATATGTATACAATATAGCTATACATACTATTAATAATTTTTATTTTTAACCCAGGCCTCTACCCGAAGTTCAGATTAGTTGCCTGGGTTATTAATCGATCGACCGCTAAACCTACCGATTGACCACTTACGGGTCGACCGCCCAGGGTGAACAGTCCACGGATCGTAGTGTAATTTTTTAGGGTTTTTCTATTTTCTTTATTCAATTTTAATTAATTATTAATTTCATCAGTTCTGGACTTTACAGTGAACACTAAGTATCAATTCACTATAACCAGTCTTTGCAATTTACCATACTTTTTATTAATTTCAAATTCATAGATTTATACAAGTTTAAATAGACTAGTTTAGTTTAGGGTTAACTAATTTTAGGGGTTTCTACTCAATTACAAGAGGGGTATGACTTGGGCTAAAATTTGACTAGCCAATTTAAACCAATTTCAGTTTGAACTTTAGATTTTAGATTTTTACAATATGGTGTACAATTAATTACTAACATCCTAGATCAGAGAGTGTAGGTTAAAATTAACTATAAATAATCAACTTATCAAAGATGTTCCATTCATCTCGGATTCGAGCTCTAGCTCTATACCTTGTTTGAGAATCGACAGCCGTTAACTTGCCCCATATTTGATCTGATTACTCGATTTCTCTTTTCTTTGTTTTTAGTTTATTTTGAAGAAATTTTATAAGTGGTGAGAATAGATTTTGGCAGAGTTTTAGTGTACTATTAATTTTCTAGTGAATTGGAGTTTAGATTAGGTGTTTATTTATAAGGAGTTTGAGGTTAATATAGAGCATTAGATTTACCCTGGGAAATATTTACTTTCATCATGGATGCACCTCAATTACTTTATAGGCAAGTAAAATATTTTGGTCCATTATGTTTTTCCATTCGTCCCTTCAGATCTTTAAAAATCAACATCAAATGGTCGACTGCTAGGCTAGACCGATCGACCGCTACATGTTGATTGGCACATCCTAGGGTGTCGACCAGTGGTATAGTTTAATTAGCAAAGTTTTTATATTTAATTTATTT
Source organism: Allium cepa (assembly GCA_030765085.1). Classification (NCBI taxonomy): domain Eukaryota; kingdom Viridiplantae; phylum Streptophyta; class Magnoliopsida; order Asparagales; family Amaryllidaceae; genus Allium; species Allium cepa. Next base: position 184,955,799 of record CM060937.1, on the reverse strand, counting down.
CATTTTAAAATTTTAAAACGTCCATAACTTCTCCGTACTAGCCCCAATTTCAAATGTTATGAAAATTTTCCATAAAATCACTATGAACATAGTTATGCAAGTTCCATAGCCTAATTAGGACATTTATGAAAATTCCATTTGCTTGAATTTTTGGGGTGCTACATTCTCCTCCCTTAAAAGGATTTCTTCCTTGAAATCTCAAAGGATAGAAATGTAACTCATATGCGCAATAATCAATAGCTATAAACATCTACTCATTCATCACCTATGGGCAATCATTGTCCCTAGTAAATTTCTAATGTGGTATATGTGTATGCAACCTAGAAATGCACATGAACCTCTACAAATGCAAAGAGTAGGGTGTCTCGTGATCCAGTCGACCTTTTGTCATACAATTGCTCATGCCATGAATCCAAAATGTATACAACATCCTAAGTAGTACTTGCAATTCTACATATATGTGCAACTGTTTAATGCATATGCATAATGCTCAATAAAATAAACCTGAAACGGGAGAATGTGAGTGTGTGCACTGTCTATAGGATATATTGTCCTAAATGCGAAAGAAATAATCCAACTTGTACATCCACTTAGAGATATACATCGCTTGAAAGGTACTTTCTGACCATTGTGCGGGGGATAAGATCTGGCTCCACCAAAGATATCTCCATGGAAAATCCTTTATGCGAACGTTCCTTATCGGTTTTGGTTGTACCCTCTAATATGTTGTTGAATGTAACTAATGTAACCATTCAAGCTATGATATCAAATTTATATTCTACACCCTAGACATTACTACAGTAACGCTGTATCTATAATAGAATTGGTTTGGCTATTGCAGGTAAAAACCTGTCGTTGTTTAACTGTGTGGTTTACAAGATACCCTTATTTTGAAGGGTTTTATAAATATAACAATCCATATGACTTGAGTTTTCTTATGCTAGTTTACCAGACTGATTCGGATGTTATTTTCTTATAATGTTCGGGTCAGCCCCACATATGTTTCTAGATTTAGCCATGGATGCTTTAGAGCTACTGGAGAAGAGTTAGAGTTCTACCTACCATAGTGTTTTTTTTCGATGCATTGCTTTGTGTGTATATATCAAGATTTGTGAGGACAGATGGTTATAACTGTCCAGGCTATTTAGTATAACTCTAAAAAACTTTGTGTCTTAAAATGACAGTTTGTACTAACTTTTGATATTATATATGATTGTTCCGTTGTGAGATTCCCATTTTATATTTTCTAATTCTTGTTCTATTTCTATTTTATTTTATTTTACCTAACAATTTGTCTTTCCAGCACTTATGTGTTCGGTAAATGAATACCATGGATGTCTTAGTGTCGACATTTAGGGGTCGAAAATTTGGTTCGATACAAATATCTACCACCTAGAGGGTATCAAAGTTGTAAAAAGCAATGGTGATGTGGAGCCACTATAATCCAAAGCATGGCGAAGCATAAAACAAAGAGGGGTACTGCATCACCAGAACATATCAAACATCTACTTGTAAAAGAAGGATGTCAGGTCTCTATAAAATTCTTGGATATAGCAACAAATACCAAGCCTTTACAACTATAACTATTGTAAAGCATTTACAAGTAGCAAGTAGCCTCGATCTTTTACAAGCGACAAATGATGCCAAATTGCAAGGGCTATGATGAGTACCGAGAATTTACAATTATGAAGAGTGCCGCAATATGAAGTGAGATGCCAAATATCAATGGTATTGAAGAGATGTCAAAGATCAACATAGCTAGGTGAATAACGAATATTGACAGCACAAGGAGTTCACAAGTGCGGACACATGGCAGCCATGTTGCATGCCACAACCTCTTTAAATTGGGCCTCACCGCCATTCAAGAAGGGGGATCATTTCTTTCAGGCCTTCTGAAAATTAAAGAATTGTAAACCCTAGATTGATTTGGAGTAGATCAAGAACCGATTGTAACTTTTTAAATTTATAAACAAGAACTTGGTTAAATGACTTTGCACAACCTATTTATCTTGATTGTGCAAATTTGACTATTAGTGAACATGGACTTACATATGACTGATTTTTAGATTCGAACTTGACTTTGGGCCTTTATATTGAACAAGGGTACTTAATCCTTTGTTTTAATTAGTGCTTAGTTTGCATAATGACCATTTTCTCTTTTTACCATATAAACAATGGATTATGGCTTATACCTTACCTATAAACGAATGATAAATGGACTATTGCCTATTCACACAACTTGCATATTTTACCCATGGATATATGACATAAATTTTGAATTCAATATCAAAAGTTTAGCGGCATCATGAGACCTTTCCAAATAACGTCATTTTGTACTAAATCTTGCATGATTAGGCCAATCTTTGGTTTAACGACACCCTACTGACCTATTGAAGCAATGTCACTCTAAATGACATCATGGTGTCATACCAATTTTTGGGTTAACATTTTGGCACTAGAAGGAGGGCTCGAACCTTAATCCATTATTTCCTTGCTTAGAAACTAATTATGTGAAGTTTTGTTGTAGGAAAATGGTAAGGCTAAGAAGATCAAAGTTCTAAATGAAGAGATTGTTCAACGAACAATCTTGGAAGATCAATGGCAAGGGCTAAGAAGATCAATGTTCCAAACTTCAATTCAGAAAATGTGGAACCTAGAAAACCTTCAACACCTATAAAGCCAACAAATAGTGAAGCTAAGATTCTGGGTCTAATATGGAAACTTGCAATGATGCAGGAACTCCTTGAAAAAGTCCTTTCCCAAAAGTCTTCTAAAAAGCTTATTGAAGGAGGAGAGGAGGTAGAATCTCCAAGGAGAAATATAGACACCTCATTACTCAATAATAAAGACAAGGGTAAAAGCATTATGGGTACACATAGAAAGAATGAAACTTAAAATGAAGGGCCGATAATGTATTTCTCGAACTCACTAGTCCACAAAATTAAGATGAATCATCAAGGGGAAGGCCAAGAAAGGAGAATAAGAAGATCTTCCAAGCTGTCAAGCAGCTCAACTTTAGGCAAAAAATACAAGCCCTCCCGAAGGGATTATCATGATCATGAAACATACTTGAAAGATGTAGCCATTAAAATAGTGAAAGGCATTCTTAATCTTAAAGGAAAAAAGGACCCTTGACCCAAGGGTAAACAATAATCATTGTGAAGCTCCGTTCACAAAATACATTATGTCTGTTAGAATCCCATTACATATTAAAATCCCCACATTGAAGTATAACAGGACCATAAACCCCGATGTCCATCTTTTTGCTTTTGAAAGCCAAATGGGTTTGGGCAATGCCTCTAGAGCAGTACGTTGCAGACTTTTTCGTACGAATTTTCACGAAGCAGTTGCCAAACAAACATTACAAAGGGAAAACCATTTGTTCTTGGAAATAGTTTTCTTATGAGTTTTTTGCGTAATTCTGCATATGAAAAGATTACACTATTGACTCAAGTGTTTCGACAAATGTCAAAAAAAGATCAGGTGAATTGCTTGGCAAGTATTTGAGGAGGTTTAGTACTGAGGCACTAAAGACAGAAAACACGAATGATAGAGAAAAATTAATGGCAATGCACTCAAGATTAGTCGAATGGACTCCCATTTGGAATGAACTCTACATTCATGGATGTAGGGATCTTCAAGATTTTCATTTTTATGTTGATAAGTTTATCCATGCAGATGAAATGTACTATGCTAATAGGAAATCCCAATCAAAGAAGGAAAGAGGAAAATCTATCTATTATCACCCCAACAAAAAGTCGAGATAGGATGAAAGTAAAAGAGGGAGATCGGTGGAGATCCCTAAATCCAACTATATGGCTTTGAGTAAGCCTATTTTATATATTCTCGCTATGGCTAAAGATGAAGGAAACTTTCATACTTCCTATAAGGCATGGAATAATACAGAACCGAAGTAGAAGGAAGATAATTGTGCTTACCATAAGGTGAAGGGAATAAAACTGATTAGTGCTATGTTCCAGCCGAAATAATCTAGAACATGATTAGATCTAGATCCTTGAAGGAGTTTGTAAAAGGGAACCAAAAATCCTCCAATCCCGAAGGGAACAATTAGAGACCTCCAAGTAACGCTGCAAATTCCATAGAAAATGACTCAACCGGACTTTATTCCTCTGATCAACCGCATAGATGTCATTCATGGAGGTCTCGATCTCACTAGAAGTAGCAAAGGAGCTAATTACATAAAGGAGGTATGGGATGGAGTCTTTTCTATCCAGGAGAATCCACTGCTCAAAAATCGCAAATATCAATAATAACCCCACAGGAGTTGGGAGGGGTCCGTCACCTACATAATGATCCATTAATGATAACTTCACAAATTGGGCTCTTTGTGGTAAAAAAGATCTTAGTGGATACTGGAATGTAATTAATGCCATCTTCAAGCATGATTTTGATAAAATGGGAATTCCAGAAGAAAAATTGCAACCAAGCCTCGAACCTATCTTTAGGTTCAACAATAAAGGGTTTACTCAAATAGGACAAATCAAGCTCCTAACACAGAGGGGAATTCCGCCACATTCTAGACTTTCGAAACTGTATTCATGATAATGAACCAAGCTTCCTATTATAATGCTTTTTTTAGGAGACCGGCCATGGATAAAGTTTGCACGTTTGTTTCACCGAAATATCTAATAGTAAAATAATTGACTAATAATGGTTAGGGAACAATAAGAGGGAGTAATTTAGCTCCTAGGAACTATATTTCGCTACACTTGAGCAATTTAAAAGAGACGGTGTCTCTTGTTATGACTCAGTGGAAAATGAGTTGAGCAAAACTGAAATTGAAAAGCCCTTTGACAATAACCCTTCAAACAGGCTATCCAAGGCAAAGAAGAAAAAAAAATCTATGAAACTCGAGAATGCACTAACAAGATTCAACTTTGTCGAGAAGAAAAGAAAAGGAAAAGAGGAAAACCTATAAACAGTGAAATAGACGGTGAAGAAATTATTACTAAACTAGGCTACAGAAATGAGCAAGAAAGAATAAAGTCAACTGAAGATCTAGAAGAGGTAAGCCTGCATTCGCTTGATCTAACAAAAATAGCGAAGATCAGAAAAGAGTTAAGCGAAAAGCTCAAGGGGAACTTATTCGATTTCTTCAATCTAGCAAGAATTTATTTTCGTGGACCCATTCAGACATGGTTGGAATAGATCCAACAATCATGAGGCATGCCGTTAACATAAATCCAATTGTCACTCCTATTCGACAGAAGAAAAGGCAGTTCGATAAGTTTCGACTAACACGTTAAAAGAGGCAGTAAAAAGACTACTTGAAAATTGATTCATCAGTGAAGTTTTCTACCCAAAATGGTTGGCTAATCTAATGCTAGTCAAGAAGCCCAATTGAAAATGGAGGATGCCCGTCGATTATACTGATTCGAATAAAGCATGCCCCAAGGATTGTTATCCCTTGCCTCGAACAGACCAATTAGTTGACACAACAATTGAACATATGCTGTTGTCTTTTATGGATGCATACTCAGGATACAATCAAATCCCCATGTTCAGGTTGGATGAACAACATGAAAGTTTCATAAGCAATTAGGGAATATACTACTACAAAGTTATGTCTTTCAGGTTGAAGATTGTGGGGGATAAATATCAAAGATTGGCAAACGTAATGTTTAAGGAACAAATTGGTCAAAATGAAAGTATATGTACATGATATGCTGGTCAAATCTCAAGAGGAAGCCAATCACTTGAAAGATCTTGAGGAAATATTTGAAGTACTAAGAAGTCAAGATGAAATTGAACCTCCAAAAGTTCTCCTTTGGGATGCAATCTAGGAAGTTTCTAGGATATACTATCAGTGCCAAAGGAATTGAGGCACCACCTGAGCAAATCAAGGTGATTAGGGACATGGCGGAGCCAAAGACAAGTAAAGATGCGGTGAGCTTGAATGAAAGAGTCTCAGCTTTGAACAGATTTATATCTAAGGCCATTGATAAATGCATCTCTTTCTTTGACGTAATCAAGAAAAAAAGGAATTTCGAATATGGAGAGTATTATCAAAAGGCCTTCAATGAATTGAACGATCATCTTGAGAAAACCCCGATCCTATCCAGCCCTATAGGGAGAGAGAATTTATATTTTTACATAGCGATCTCTGAACATGCTATAAGTTCGATTTTCATAAAAAAGGAGAACAAAGTTCAACTCCCGGTATATTATATAAGTAAAAGGCTTAAGGACGTAGAGATTAGATATTCAGTTATAGAGAAGTTAACATATTGTTTAATGCTCACCGCTCGAAAGTTAAGAGATTACTTTTAGGCACACCAAATCAAGGTTTTAACTAACGTTCCACTCAAACAAGTTTTCAGTAAACCTGACGCATCGGGAAGACTACTAAAATGGGAATAGAGATTAGCCAATATGATATTGAGTTCCAAATCTGAGTTGCGATTAAAGGCCAAGCCTAGCTTGATTTTGTCAACAAATGCACAGGTGTTGGAACAATCGAAAATTAAAGGAGAGGGATTTGAAGCCTAAGTGGAAATTGTTTATTGAGGGAGCTTCAAATGAATAAGGGACTAGTGAAGGATACATGAACATTACCTATGATGGACATCGATTGCATTATGCAATGAAATTAAGTTTCCTGCTACTAATAATATGGTAAAATATGAATCGATGGTGGCTTGAATCACCTTAATCCTACAATTAAAAATTACAAGGATTGAAACCTTTAGCAACTTCCAACTAAAGGTAAATTAGTTAAACCAAACATATCAAAGACAGATGCTAAATTGATCCTTTATGTACAAAAGGTAATAAAGCAGTTGACCAAATTTGAAGACTTCTCGATACATCAATTACTAAGAGGGAAGAATTCCCAAGTCGATTCTTTGACCAAGTTTGGCAGTTCAGGAGGAGTAATGGATACTCGAATTGTGCAGTTGGCTTTCAACCAAGTCCTAGTATAAAGGAAAGGGTCTCCGAACCAAAAACTATGTCTATGATATTGACTGGAATCCAAGCCCTTGAACAAGCCAATAAAGAAACTGAATCAAGAAATGGCAATGAAGAAAACCAAGAAAGAACCATTCATGTAATAATTAATAATCAATACAAAAACAACTAGGTGAGACCCATTGTTAAGTACCAAGTGGAAGGGAAACTACCAAAAGATAAAAGAGAGGCTAAAAAAATAAGGTGCAAAGCCACAACTTTTACCATGATGAACAGAGAACTTTATAAAAGAGGCATTCACTCCCTTACCTGAGGTGTTTTAGTTCGAAAAATGGCTTAAGACTGTTAAGAGTGGCACATCAGGGGTCCTATAGAGATTATTCTAATATAATAAAATTAGCCAAAATGGTCATGAGACAAGGTTTCTAATGGCCCAAATTGAGTAATGATGCAGTAAATCATGTAAAGAAATGCGAGAAGTGTTAGAATTTTCAATAATTCCACATATGCCCCCCAAATGTATTAACCTCAGTTTCGAGTACATGACCCTTTAATGTATGGGGAATCGATTCGATTGGACCATTGGCTATATCTAAAGGTAGAGCTAAGTTTACAGTAGCAGCCATTGATTATTTCACTAAATGGGTAGAAGCAGAACCATTACCAATTATAACATTAAGAAAAGTGTTAAAATTTGTTGCTAAAAACATAGCCACTCGGTTTGGAATGACATATAAGATAATATCTGATAATGGAACTCAATTTGAAAGTAAAGAATTTACCAGATTCTGCACCAAGAATGGAATAATCAAAAACTTTTCATCCATAGTTCATCCTAAGCTAATGGAGCCATTGAAGCAACATAACTATTAAAACTACCCTTCAGAAACAATTGGACGATGCGAAAGGGAATTGGATAGAAGAAATACTGCTGGTGCTTTCGACATATAGAACTTCTACTAAGACCATGATGGCACATGCGCCATTTTCTTTAACATATGGATGCAAAGCAATTCTTTGAATCAAAGTTGAAATTCTATCTCACCGAAGAATTGCATACGCATTCGATCTTAATCAAAAATTGAGGAAAGAACCTTAGATTTAATCAATGAATTAAGGGATGAAGCAGCCGTATGAACATCCAAATATCAAAAAAGTATATCAAGGTATTATAACTTCAAAGCTAAAGAAAGGTAAATTCAAAAAGAAGATTTTGTTCTTTGTAAAGTCATGGTGAATAGCAAAAACATGATGCACGGTGTAACACCCCTAATTTTAAATAACATTATTCAAGAGATTTAAGTAGATAAACTAAATAGAATAATATAAAGTTTTAGGTGGTTAAGAGATTCAGGTTTGTAAAGTTATAAGGTAGCCATGCCTTAATGAATTAACAAATGAAAAATAAAGGTAATAAGATGAGGGAAAATTAGGAATTGGACATATTCTTATACCCTAGACCTTTAACCCATTTTCATTTAAAACATTCACAAACTAAAACTAAAACAAGGAGTAAGGCCAGCCACCATTAAAAGGAGATTAGGAGAAGATAAACAAGATTTCAAGAAGAAAGCTTAGTCAAATTAACTCAAGAGAAAAATATCAACCTTCTTAATGATTAAGCTAAGATGAATAATAGATTATATCTCATTTTATATAGCTATCGATATCTAGATAAGACCCGTGTTTATTTTGTAATGATTTGCCATATTTATTGTTTAAAAAAATATAAATTCTTGTCGATGATTTAGGCCATTCCATATAGATTTTTTGATAAGAATTGATTTGGATAACCTATTAAATGACATCCAAATGACTTGAGTTTTTTATATAAGGTCAAAAATATTATTTTAGATATGGGTTTCAAGTTTAGTAATTTTCTAGATTATTGTGGATTTATTATGAATTTTCTAGTGAAGAAAATGGTTAAATTGGGTTTAAATTAATATTGGCTATTATATGTTAGCTTTGGATCAGAAATTTAAATATGTTAGAAAACATATGTAAAGTGATTTATTGGAATTTTTGGGGAATTTTCCTAAGTGGTTTATTAAGTATATAAAATTATTTAAGGTATGAGACTTAAATGTTTTATATGTTTATAAAAGCAAAAGGGGAAATTTGCTAAATGTTTTAAATTATAAAATACAGAATTCAGAAGCACTTTTAGAAAAGTTTTTTGGAAAAGAAATTGGCAGCCAATTGTATTATGACAAATAAGCAAGTTAGTTGGAAAGATATTACTTTATAACGTAAAAATTCAGTTTTTGTTAAGGTTTGTTGTTTCGCCACTCTCGGCAGCTACCTTTCGACTTCATACTTCGGCCTCCATCATAGTTGAATCCAATATACGTGGTATCAATGCCTTGGTATGAAGTGGATTGAAGATAGGCGAAAGGTATAGGGTTGAAACTTTGCTTTTGAAGGGGTTGAGACTTTGTTCTACTTTCAAAAATGATGCCGCTTGCCTTGCTTTCAAAAGATTGGTTTCGCAAAGGTTTTAATATGGCTTTCGACAGTGGTTACCGCCTTTTTTTTTAAAAAAGCTTTCGACCTGGTCGAAACACTCGTTGCTGCATTCTACCTTTCGACCCAGTAGAGGCCGCTTTTGCCTTTAAACATTGATTTCGAAAGGGTGCTTTCGCTTTTAAATAAGAAGCCGCTTCTCTATGATTTTGAAAGGGTTGGTGTCGAAAACTTCCACTTTCTTTACTTAGGAATTTGCTTTCAATAGAGTGCTTTTGACCTAGTTCTTTTAAGAACCTATATTCAATTGAAAGATAAAACCGAAAGTTTCGAAAGGAATGTTTTAAATGATTTCGAAGTTATGTTCCACAAGCTGTTACTTGAACCCAATGCTTTTGAAAGGCTTGGTTTAAGTAAAGGGACTTACTGGTTTCAAAAGGTATATAATAAAGGTGTCGAAGGGATACCTTCAATGGTTTCGAATGGTGCTTTAGGTATTTTAAATGGAAGATTTCCAAATGCTTTCGAAAGGCAAGTTTAAAGAGTTTTGAAAAAAGATGTTTAAGGTTTATAAAGGTTTCAAAGGGATACCTTCAATGATTTCGAAAGGTTGTTATAAAGGTTCCAAAAGGTATGTTTTGGACTTTCGGCCTAGTGTTTCATGATACAGTAGTTAATATATTTTGAAAGGGGTACTTTCAATGGATTCAAAAGGATTGTTTAAATTTTTTAAGCAAAAGTTTCGAATGGTTTATGTTGGCTTTATAGCCTAAGATCTTTTAAGTTGAAATGTGTTTTTAACTTAATTTGGAGGGATAGATAACCCTCAATATATTTCATCAACATTGTTTAGAGTAAAGTATATGTAACATGGCAAAGAGATTTGAGTAAAGCAAAGAGTATATTTTCCTTGTTTAAGTATGATTTAAAGGGTTAAATCAATTTGAAAGAAATGTTTTCAAGGAAAATTTTATAGGTAGTTGACCCTAAGTAAATGACACAGATATTAGAATGCCAGATGGGGCTGGTACAGGGTCGTACCCTATACTTTAGGTAGTAGCCCCTAGCTAATATAAGTCCAAAATTCTAGTGTATATGGCTTTGTTATAGGCAAGACTAAAATAATGTTACACACAGAAAGGAATATACAGAGAAAAGATTGGTTATTGGTGAGCCTGCAAAATCATTACGATCAGTCGACCCTGGGAGAAGTAAGTTAGGACAAGCCGTCCAGAATTATGTCTAACATAAGTTAGATTATTTATTATGTCTTGTAGGCTCGAGTTAGCCAAAGGTTAGTAGTTATCCAAAAAAACTATATTGTTTGGACAGATAGTCCATTTATTACCTGATTTAGATGCATATATGATATTGCTAGGATTTCTTTAATCAGTTTGATTGCAGGATTTTGATTTACAAAAGATATGTATAAAAACAGATATTAGCAAGGGAAAATCCATTCCACTAAGTGGCGTGGTCTCACGTAATATCGGATCACCGAGATGTATAGTATTATTTACACCAGGCTTTATATCTGACTCGAAGTTTATGTTTTCCCTTTAAACTCTCAGGTGCTCAAAATTAATTTGAGCAGGTTGAAAGTCATGGTTTTACAGGTTTAGTAGGTGGATGAATAAAGCTTTCGAAGACGTGCAGTAGGCAATGTTAGCTATTTAGGAGTTGTTATTTTTATTTCCGCTGTGATGCATTAAGACTCCTATGTTTATTGCGTACTCTGATCATCCAAGGGGGCATCTTCATATGTCACACCTGGCATATTTTTTAATAATTATATTTGATTGAAACCTGGGAATCGTTTAGGATTATGTAATCTGAATATGAAATATTGATTTGAAATGTAATCAGCAAAATTGTTTTAAATCCGTGTTGATTTATTTCATATTTATGTGCTTTTGGTATTATGGATACCATTAACATTACCATATTTTGTCACTGGAAGTTAATACTATTGATGGCTGCAGCTTTTGTAGCGCTTAGCTTCGGCCTCAACATAGGGGATGTTACAACTTGGTATCAGAGAATAGGTTTATGGAAAACTTAAAAGAAATTTCAAGCTTAAAATGATTTTGAAAACATAATCCTAAGGAATTAGAGGAAAGGATGGGGTATGGGATAACGCTATAGTAACGTACTTGTATTTGTTGTATATAATTATGCACTTTATCTCTATTCTCCCATCTCACTTAGACTATTCTTTTGTATCTTATAATGGCTTGAACGTAGATTTTACGAACATAAGATATGGATGCTAGAAGTTTAAGAGTTAACCTTGGTGGAGAAGCACCCAACCAATGGAAATGCCAGACCAAATATTAACAGGGATCCTGGTCAGGCACAAACGTCTAATGTGGGTGCTGGAATGTCGCAAGTTGATATGGGGACTATGCACTTGTTCTTTGTTAACATGATGCAAGCGGGAGGTGCTGGAGGAAATGCTAAAGGAGGAAATCAAGGAGCTCGAGTGGTCAATAACTATGCTGTTTTGAGTAGAGATTATGCTTGACTGGGAGGAAAGCCGTTTATTATTACCGAAGACGCAATTGAAGTGGAGAATTAGTTACTTAATTGCGAGAGGATTTTATTTGAAAATTAGTTACCGAAGACGCAAATTTATGGTCGTCTTATTGAGCATATTTCTGACTTTATTGATTAAAACTTGGTTTTATGCATTAACACAAAAGGATCCTTTATATGGAGAAGAAAACAAATTAATCAGTGTTTTTATTAAAGTTAAAAAAGGTTTGCCAAAAATTCAGTTTAGAGTAAACAATTAAATTATCATCATTTGCCTTATGATTTTTAGGAAAACTGGATTGAAGCAAAAATCTTATAGAAAGTCGAAAAGCTGAGAAATGCTTAGTTTTACACTAAAGTGCAAAAAGCTTCTTTTATGCAAGGAGGGGGGGTGGATATTATCCATATACTTTTTGACCTTTAAATATGCTTGAGGGATTATCAAGATAGAAAGAAGTAACGAGACAAACGAGAAGATATGAAGGCAATTAAAAAAGCTGGCGTCGAACTTTCAAAACTACAAGAATTGTTGAGTTCATGAAACAAAAGAAGCGTTAGTCCACGATGATCTTAAAGGTTATCGAATATATAAGGAAGGATTTGATATCAAATCTTTATGATCCTTTAAAATGTCGGGAGGCTAAATAGAGGAAAAAGAGATACTGAATCTTTAAAGGGCGGCGAACCATAACAGCAATAAGTATAATCAAGATTCACAAGTGAAACGTGATGCCGAACAGTATGCAAAGGAGCAAACATTCAATAACAAAAAGATATCGAATGGAGATCCTCAACTACTACAGAGCGCTATAGAATATAGAATAAAGAGGGATGCAGTATCATTAAAAGGTGTTGAGTATCTAGTTCAAAGAAGGTGTATCGAGCCTCAAAAGGTTGACAAGTATTATCGAATATTTACCAACAAAAGAGGATACCAGAGCCTTAGTAGCAAGTAAAGTATATCAAATGCCTTATGATGAGAGGGTATTGAATTGCTAAAATACCATAAAGTATAGGAGGGACGCGTCACTAAAGGATGTCGGCCTACTAAGAAAGGATGATGCATACCTACGATTTAAGAGATGGCATGAACCAACAATCTGAAGGATATCAAATATTTACACTATAAAGGTATCAAGTAACTGCAGTATGAAAGAGGTTGAGCTACAACAATAGAATGAAGTATCAAATATTTACAATCTAGAGTGTATCGAACTTATAATAAGCAATGGCGATGTTGAACCACTACAACCCAAAGCATGGCGGACCGTAAAATAAAGAGGGGCGTCGCATCACTAGAACATATCAAACATCTACTTGTAAAAGAAGGAGTTGGGTCTGTATATATAGACATGGATATAGCAACAAATACCGAGCCTTTACAATTATAACCATTGTATAGCGTTTACAACTATCAACTAGTCCGGTTCTTTTCCAAGTGACAAATTCTGTCTTATTCAAGAGCTATGAAGATTACTGAGAATCTACAATTATGCAGAGCACCGCATTACAAAGTGAGATGCCGAATGTAAAAAATATTGAGGAGATGTCAAAGATCAACACAGCTAGGTAATTACCGAATATTGTAGCACAAGGAGGTAGCAAGTGTGGACACATGGCAGCCATGCCACATACCACAACCTCTATAAATATTCCCTTACCCCCATTCAAGAAAGAGGGTCATTTCTTTCTCTCCTTCTCAAAATTAAAGAATTGTAAACGCTAAATTAATTTGGGAAAATCAAGAATCGATCGTAACTTTTGAAACTTGTGAACAAGGACTTGGATAAATGACTTTGCATGGCCTATTTACCTTGATTGTGCAAATTTGACTATTATTGAACATAGACATGCATATGACTCATTTTTGTGTACAGGTTTGACTTTGGACTCTTATCCTAAATAATGCTGCTTAAACACTTATATAAATTAGTGTTCAGTTTGCATAATGACTATTTTGCCTTTTTGACATTTGCACAATGGATTGTGGCTTATGTGAATTGTCCATCTTGCCCATTAACGAATGATTAATGGACTTCGTATGTTCACACAATTTTCCTATTTTATCCTTGGATATCTGACATGAACTTTTGAACACTTCCATATCAAAAGATTAGAGGCATCATGGGACCATTTCAAATAACATCATCTTGTACTAAGTCTTGCATGATTAGGCCAATATTTAGTTTAACAATACCCTAGTGACCTATTGAAGCAATGTCACTCTAAATGACATCATGGCTGTTAGACCAATTTTTGGGTTAATAGATGCAAAACACAAAATGCGCACAACAGTAAATATACTTTATATTACATCTATTTCCAGCAACTTATATATGAATTTCAGTTAGGAAAATTTACCTGACATGATGGAAAAGTCCGTTTTTAGAAATTTCTTCATTCATAGGAATTTACTATTTTGTCATTTTATGTGAAATTATATTTTTCCCCTTTTTAATAATTTAATTTAATATCAGAATTTCTATGGTGTTACAATTGTTCAAATCCCATTATAATGATGTAAAATTATTTTCCTATTTTGCATGGCTTAGCATAATGTGTTGTAAGGGTATCTATTTATCCCGTTCACAAGAAAGAGTAGAAATATGAGGTTTTGAATACTAATTTTGATGTATGAGATAGATATATTTTACTTTAGTAGTACTTATTCACTTTGGTTGAGTTAGTTGTGTTGTTCTATTGCTTGTTGACATTAGTTATATTTATTTGACTGTTTCATTTGACTGTTGTTTTATAGTCTATGGCATGATTGTTTGAATTGAATTATTCTCTTTATATTGTATTATTATTGTTTACTCGTAGGAAAATGGTTGTTCATTAATTTTTGTTATGCATTTTTGAGTTAATTCTTTTTACTTGCATCATTTTTTTTGTTTATTTGTTTTGCTTCGATCTGCTTAATTGTTAGTTGTTTGTTGTTTGTCTTGTTATAATTATGTACATTATATGTTAGATTGTTTTTGTAATTAATAATATTATGATGAAGTAGCTACCCAATGTTAACTTTTTAGAATATGTGCATAGGAAAAACTAATGATATGATAAGGTACATATTTGGATCAGTCATGATGGATGACATTAGATTTTCTTTAGTTGACTTTGGGCCATGCATTAGAGAAATGGTTGTTTTCTTCAGATCAAGTGCAAAGAAATTCTAAGAGCCAAGTGAAAATTTCTAAACTTTAATTAATAGATGACGTGAGCTGTTTGATCGAGTACTTCAAGTGGGAAGCTAATGTATGGGGCTAGTTCGAAGAAGCATGCTCGAAAAGGTGAAGCGATGTGGCAGTACATGAAATTTTTTGGATTGAGTCTGTTTGCGTCAAAATTGACCACAAACACCCAATAGTCATGAAAGCACCCGTTTATCAACACAGATCAGCAACAATCAATATAGAATTCAGATCTAAGCAACAACAATCACAATAACTCGCAGATAACAATCGCAAACAAAAGATTTATAGTGGTTCGGCGCTCGTGCCTACGTCCACTTTGAAGGTTTTATCTTTATTGATTCACTTGATGATTTTCAATTGGTTACAACAGATTACTGCAAGTTGTAGCTTTGATACTTGATTACAATGATGTTGGAAAGACTTATAATCGAATCTGGCAGAGTCCGGGCTTGCTTTCTCTCTCCTGAATCTCCCACCCCCTTTCTGAATGACCAGAGGCTCTATTTATAAGCGTAGGAGGCTGATATTTCTCCTAAAATCCGGGAAGACCGCTTCAGGCACGTGAGGGGGCCCACTCGCCCGAAATCTGGAGGTCCGGGCCCACATCATGATCGATTCGACCTTTACTTCGAATCGATCAAGGAAATGTCCAATCAAGGTGAAATTTGGTGAGAACATTCTTCAACATTTATGTAAGCTTCTGTGAAAATTTCATAGCATTTGGATCAACGGTTTGGAAGTTATGATCGATTCAAGATGGGGTTCTCCGGCACGCTGCTTGCTTCGAATCGATCCTATGGGTTCGTTCGAATCCATATGGTTCGAACCCATAGGTTCGAATCGATCCTTTTGCATGTGGAGTCGGCGACGAGGCGCTCACTGTGTGAATTGGATGGTTTCGAGTGTTGGATTCGAACGTATGCTTCAAATCGTTGCAGCCAGTGTTCATTCGAATCGATCAGAATAGGCTGGTGTGAATCGATTCGAAGTTGCCTCTGTTTGGGGATTCGAAGATGAGTTTTGGGATGGAGCCGGGGCTTCTTCGCTTGCATGGATTCGTGGAGACCCTTGGTTGATGGACTTCGAGGGAATGGATTCGAGGCTAGGTGGCCTGAATGGATTCGAAGGTAGGCCATTGTGGTGGATTCGAAGGAGATGGAGTCGAAGGAGATGGAGTCGAAGCTGATGGATGCGAGGAAGGCACTAGTTGATGGAATCGGACTAGGGCGTACATGGGTGGATTCGAACCATTGCTAGGATGATGGGTTCGAACTTCGTGGTTTCGAACTAGTGAAGGGGTGATGGATTCGAACTGAGCAGAATCCATCTCTCTCAACTTGAATCCATCATAACTTGAGCATACGACCTCGGATTGACCTGAAATTTGAGATGCTGGCTTCTATGGCTTTTCTCATCATGCTTTGTCGATTCTGGCCCAATCCGGACTTGGACAAAATTCATAGATACCCATAGCGGAGTGAAGCATGACCAATTTCTGAGACGAACTATCTTTTGTTTTTGACCGATCTTTTGGTATCACGGCTTTGTCCAAAAAGCGGGATAACATTTGCCCCCCAAAACATGCCTTGCGGTAGGAAGGTGTGTTTTGCAATGCCTTGAGTTGGATGTTCATATCCTATCACCAACCTGCAAAGAATTTGATAGTTTCATATGTCCTCCAATGACGATCGTTTGGGATCGAGCTATTTGGGATGAAGCGCGGTCGTTCATGGTCAAGCGCCTAACTTCAAATGACGATCGTTTGTGATCGAGTCACTTGAGGTGAAGTGCGACCGTGCGCGGTCAAGCGCATAAATCCATGCGTCGATCATTCGAGATCGAGTCATCTTCGGTGAAATGTGACCGTTCAAGGTCAAACGCTCAACCTCAAATGACGATCGTTCGTGATCGAGCCATTCAAGGTAAAGTGCGACGGTGCGCGGTCAAGTGGTGGACCTCAAATGACGACCGTTCGTGATCGAGCCATTTGAGGTGAGATGAGTTGTGCCGTTCGGGGCGGATCGTGCCTGCTCGAGGCGAGTTGTGACCGTTCAAGGTCGGATGCCGTTCGTGGCGCGTGGTGACTGTTCGAAGTCGAGAGCCTTTCGTGGCGAGTTGTGACTGTTCGAAGTCGAGTGCCGTTCGTGGCGAGTTGTGATCGTTCGCGATCGTGTGCCGTTCGAGGCGAGTTTGCGTGCCCGGGAGGGCTTGATGTTATGGATGCCAGGGTCACGTTCGGGTGAGTTGCTGGATTGTTTGTGTGCCTGTTGGAGGCGAATTAGTGTGCCCGGGAGGGCTTAGTATTACCGATACCAGGCTCACGTTCGCGTGGGTCCCTGGATCGTTTGTCAGGGTGGTTTATCGCCATCTCAGAGCATGCCTAAGGACCGCTCGCGACCCCGTACATGTGTAAGTAGCTTAGCCATTTCAGAATTATCAGGATCAAATATCTATTTAACAGATGAATTTAAAAAATAGAAATGTCCAAACAAACCAAGTTTAAATGTCCAAATCAACACAAAACAAAACCAAAGCAAAGATGTCAAAGTGTAAATTCTCACAACGATAAGGTTAATAGCCATTCAGAGCATGTCTGTGGACCGTTCGCGATCTTGTACATGTGTAAATGATTAACCCATGTTAGTGAGAGGTTTACTACTTGTTCATCGTTATTTCAACTAATTGATGATCAAACGGTGTCCCGGTTCAGGGCCACCCCTGGCTGATGTAGATGGTGGCCGCTCTGGCTCCACCGTTGAAGCTCGCCTCCTCACATATTGAAGGAGCATACCGTTTCTGATATGTCCTTCCACCTTGTCCCTCAGGTGTCTACAATCATTAGTGTTATGACCATTTAATTCATGAAAAGCACAAAACTTATCTGATCTCCTTTCGTCAGAGGTTGGATCCCTTCGTATCGGTCTACGATAGGGAACCTGTTCTTTGGAATCTTGATAAATCCGCTCCAAACTCTCAGTCAGCTCGGTGTAAGTAGTGAATCGCGGCTCCCTCCGTTGTCGTTTTGACCTGTCATTATAATCCTCAGCCCTTCGTTTTCCTTTATCTTTGCCTGAGTCCTTTTCGATAGGCTTTTTGTCTTTGAGCATATAAACTTCTATTCCCCCTCCTTCTTCTCTTTCGGCATTAGCATCCTCTAATCGTAAAAACTTCTCTGCCTCGTGGTAGAATTCCTCTAGATCCACGGGTGGATCTTTAGTCAATGAATTTTTGAACTCTGTGCCGTCAGCTACTCTGGACACAGCTTCCATCACCACCATAGATGGATCTGCCCGATCCACCGAAGCTGCTGCTGCATTGAATCGCGCTAGATAACTCCTCAAGGTCTCTTCGGCTTTCTGCTTTAGGGTCGCCAAAGTCATAACATTCTTGGGTCTCGTAATGTGAACCCTGAATTGCCTCATAAATCTCTCAATTAAACCGTTCCATGTTCCGATGGATCCATTCTCCAATTGTCTAAACCACAATGCTGCAATATCCGCCAAGTATAATGGAAAGCACCGGGCCATAACCTCCTCTGATGCCCCCAGCACTCCATATGCCTCATATACTTTGTTAGATGAACTGTGGGATCCGTTCTCCCGTCGTACATGTCTAATGAAGGTAACTTGAAATCCGGAGGGTTCCTAGCTCGTCGGATCATGAAGGGACTCCTATTAACATCCTCCAAATCTTTGTTCACTAATCCGCCTCTCATGGCTCTTCTAACCATTTCTGAAAACTTGTCATCGTCTCCGAGATGCAATCTCCGTTCATTACTTTCAACCTGCCCCCCGAGTCCACGAGGGAATTTTGGGATCTGCCCCCTTGACCGAGCGTTCACTTCTCTGCTACTCCTCGCTTGGGTAGATGCATCTTTATCTCTCTCAGGGATTGGATCAGCATTCTCCATGTGTGTGCCCCCTACTCCAGGTGCAATGTCGGATGGTCCTGCTCCGTTCTGGACTCCATTGGCCTCTCTATTCTGTGCCCCAAGTTGTCCTATTTGTTGAAATAAACTCTGGATCAACTCCTCTTGTTTCTTCATCATTGTCTCCATCTCGTCCCTAGTGATGAAGATCGACGCTTGATTCGCTCCTGAGGAAGCCTCTTGACTTCCTTGATGTTCACTTCTCTCTGGCCTTTGTTTCTTACTCGTTTGTCTCGTCATGGTTCTTAGATCTAAATTCCTAAGTCTCTGAATTCAACTTCTCCTGAATCAGCCTTCTCAGTGAAAGCACCAAAATGTTTGCGTCAAAATTGACCACAAACACCCAATAGTCGTGAAAGCACCCGTTTATCAACACAGATCAGCAACAATCAATATAGAATTCAGATCTAAGCAACAACAATCACAATAACTCGCAGATAACAATCACAAACACAAGATTTATAGTGGTTCGGCGCTCGTGCCTACGTCCACTTTGAAGGTTTTATCTTTATTGACTCACACGATGATTTTCAATTGGTTACAGCAGATTACTGCAAGTTGTAGCTTTGATACTTGATTACAATGATGTTGGAAAGACTTATAATCGAATCTGGCAGAGTCTGGGCTTGCTTTCTCTCTCCTGAATCTCCCACCCCCTTTCTGAATGACCAGGGGCTCTATTTATAAGCGTAGGAGGCTGATATTTCTCCTAAAATCCGGGAAGACCGCTTCAGGCACGTGAGGGGGCCCACTCGACCGAAATCTAGAGGTTCGGGCCCACATCAGGATCGATTCGACCTTCACTTCGAATCGATCAAGGAAATGTCCAATCAAGGTGAAATTTGGTGAGAACATTCTTTAACATTTATGTAAGCTTCTGTGAAAATTTCATAGCATTTGGATCAACGGTTTGGAAGTTATGATCAATTCAAGATGGGGTTCTCCGGCACGCTGCTTGCTTCGAATCGATCCTATGGGTTCGTTCGAATCCATATGGTTCGAATCCATATGGTTCGAACCCATAGGTTCGAATCGATCCTTTTGCATGTGGAGGCGGCGACGAGGCGCTCACTGTGTGAATTGGATGGTTTCGAGTGTTGGATTCGAACGTATGCTTCGAATCGTTGCAGCCAGTGTTCATTCGAATCGATCAGAATAGGCTGGTGTGAATCGATTCGAAGTTGCCTCTGTTTGGGGATTCGAAGATGAGTTTTGGGATGGAGCCGGGGCTTCTTCGCTTGCATGGATTCGTGGAGACCCTTGGTTGATGGACTTCGAGGGAATGGATTTGAGGATAGGTGGCCTGAATGGATTCGAAGGTAGGCCATTGTGGTGGATTCGAAGGAGATGGAGTCGAAGCCGATGGAGTCGAAGCTGATGGAGTCGAAGGAGATGGAGTCGAAGCTGATGGATGCGAGGCAGGCACTAGCTGATGGACTCGGACTAGGGCGTACGTGGGTGGATTCGAACCATTGCTAGGATGATGGGTTCGAACTTCGTGGTTTCGAACTAGTGAAGGGGTGATGGATTCGAACTGAGCAGAATCCATCTCTCTCAACTTGAATCCATCATAACTTGAGCATACGACCTCGGATTGACCTGAAATTTGAGATGCTGGCTTCTATGGCTTTGCTCATCATGCCTTGTCGATTCTGGCCCAATCCGGACTTGGACCAAATTCATCGATATCCATAGCGGAGTGAAGCATGACCAATTTCTGAGACGAACTGTCTTTTGTTTTTGACCGATCTTTTGGTATCACGGCTTTGTCCAAAAAGCGGGATAACAGAGTCCAATGTTGATAGATTCATTGATAACTCAGGATATGTTGTTTGCCGCATGGGGCAAGCATATGTGAGAAGCTCACCTGTGTACAATAGACCATGAAATAGTCCGACCTACTCTAATAGGGCAGTACCTATAAGATGGGTATGTGGTCGAACACTAAATCTGATTGCAACATGAGATGTCACCGGCCTGAGAGGTCATTGTGTGAGTCGTCATGGATTTGAAGAAGCTTGACAATGATCATGGTGAAATGAGATTTCAGTGATGATCATGTTGAAGTGAGAATTCATGGACGATCGTAGTTAAGTGAAACTTCAGTGATGATTGTGGTGGAGCGAGGTTTCGCTGAGGATTATGGTGAAGTGAAACTTTGGTGATGATGCATGGCAAGGTGGGACTTTGGTAATAGCTAATATGATGTGAAAACTTGGTGATGGTCTAGTTGGCCTTTATGGTGGCGGGAAGTGTTTGGTATAAGACCTTAATAATGGTCTATTTCACCTTAGAGATGGTTTATATTTCTTGACTATATACGAGGGGCTGGGGAATCAAGGATTATTGAAAATGTAGCATTATTTAAGGATATAACCATAAGTGGACACATATATTACTTTGGAAGGCATATGTATGAGATAGTACACCAATTATAATGAGGATGAGACTATCAGAAAGTTCGTCGATAGATTGGAAGATATACAGTTTACAACGGAAGGGTAGTCAGCGTAAGAATTAGCACATGTGTTATTCGTTGATATAATGGTCTGATGATTACCTTTTTTGGTTGTGTGCATTCTATACTTTAATAAGCTATGTTGGTAATTGATTTATGTATATTCTTGTTATATATTGCATGTTTACACCAACCTAAACTTTGCAGTGTATTTTTGCTATAGGCGGCTATGTTTGGATTGCTGAGAAGCATGTTTTGACTTGATGTGGAGTTAATCTATCGTTGGGATTGTTTCACCCTTTATTGATGGAGTGTTATTTTTATACACTATAGTTTGGATGTATGACTGAGGAATTATAGGTGTTACTATAGATGTGCTTTGGATTCATTACTGTGAATGAATTGTTATGATTCATGATTGATTGTGTTTTATGGATGTTATGTACTATAATTAAAGATGGTTGATTATGATTAATACACTTCTCCATATTTTAGGACTAAACTCGTGATGAGACTTTATTCATGTTTGTATTTAGGAAAAATTGCAAGGGCGTAATTCTTTCAAGGGGTAAGAATGTATTGATCCGCAAATTTGCACTGCAAAATATTAAATTAATCATAGTGAATTTTGTAATGACCCTAATTTTGATTAACGTTATTTAGGAAATTTAATTTGTTAAATTAAATGAAATAATGTAAATGGTTAAAGAAGTGAGATTTGTGATTAATAGAGGGTAGCCGTGCCTAATAACAAATGAACTAAATGGAATTTAAAATGAAATAAGTTTGGGAATTAGATAAGGGAAAAATAGGAATAAGTCTTAATCTTCTACCCTAAACCCTTAAGTCATATTCATTCTCACGTTAAAAAAAAAACCAAAAGAGAGGCCGGCCACCACTAAGGATGAAGAAGAAAGCTAAATCAAGAGGAAGATTAATTAAATCCATTCAAGACCAAATCTCAACTCCTTTATCACAAAGCTAAGGTGAATAATAGGTTGCATATCATATTTTATTGTTTTTGATTTTAGATTGAGATCCAAAATAATTTTGCAAATGTTTTTGACATATTTTGATTGTAAAAATGGGTGTATATGCTTGTTGAAGATTTATGCTATTTCATATGGATTTTATGATAAGTTTTAATGTGAAAACCCTATTGAATGACATCCAAATGCCTTATGATTTTTATATAAGGTGAGCAATAATATTTTAGAGATGAGTTTCAAGTTTCATAATTTTTTGAGTTATTGTGGATTTATTATGAATTTTCTAGTGAGAAAACGGTTAATTGGGTTTAAAATTAATTACGGCTAAATTATACTATTTTTGGGTCAAAAATTAATATATGTTAGAAAACATATTAAAGGTGATTTATGGGAATTTTTGTAGAATTTTCCTAAGTTTTTTAATTCGTATATAAAATTATTTAAGGTATGAGACTTAAATGTTTTAAGTATTTATAAAAGGAGAAAGAGCATTTTGTAAAGATTTAATTTGTTTATCTCCGAAATTTCGATAGTATTTTTGGAAGATTTTGGAAAAGAAATTAACAACCAATCATATGTTGACAAACAAGGCAGGTTAGTCAAAAAGAATTACTTTTTAAAGTCAAAATTCAGTTTTATCATATTTCTACTGTTTCGCCACTTTCGGCAACAACCTTTTGACTAGGTACTTCCGCCTCTATTTCCATCAAAAACAATACACATGGTACCAAATAATTGGTACGTAGTGGATTGGACATAGGCGGAAGGTATAGAGTCGAAAGAGGGGTTCCCAATGGGTCGAAACCTTGCTTTGCTTTTAAAAGGACATACGCCTGCATTGCTTTCGAAAATAAAGCTTTTGACTTGGTCAAATGATTTTAAAGAATGGTTTCGAAAGCAGTTACACCTTTTTTTAATAAAGAAGCTTTCGAAGGGGTTGAAGCCCCTATTTTCCACATTCAACCTTTCGGAGCAATGCTTTCGCTTTAAAACCCTCAACCGCTTCTCCAATGCTTTCAAAGGGACCGTTTTCAACACCAACCACTTCTTTTACTTAGGAAATTGCTTTCGAAAGAGTGCTTTCGACTTAGTTGTTTTAAGACCCTTTGTTCTATTGAAAGTTAAACCCAAAGGTTTCGAAATAAATGGTTTTAAATGGTTTTGAAAGGTTGTTCCATTTGTTTTACTTGAACCCAAATGCTTTTGAAAGGCATGATTTATGTAAAGAACTTAACCCTTTCGAAAGGTTTAAGATAAATGTTTCGAAGGGGTGGTTCTCCAATGTTTTCGAAAGATTTTAAATGGAAGATTTCCAATGTTTTCGAAAGGCATGTTTAAAGAGTTTTGAAAAGA
Organism: Allium cepa; assembly: GCA_030765085.1. Lineage (NCBI taxonomy): Eukaryota > Viridiplantae > Streptophyta > Magnoliopsida > Asparagales > Amaryllidaceae > Allium > Allium cepa. The sequence continues at coordinate 184,931,943 of CM060937.1, read as the reverse complement.
GGATGTCTAAGGTTTTAAAAAAAGTTTCCGAAAGAGGTTTTCAATATTTTCGAAAGGTCTAAGGACAATGGTTTCGAAAGGAATGTTTTGGCCTTTCGGCCTAAGGATATAAAGCAAAGTAGTTTACTTGTATCAAAATGGGTACTTTCAATAGTTTCGAAAGGGGTACTTTCAATGGTTTTGAATGGGGAACTTTAAAGTTTTTAAACAAGGGTTTCAAATATGTTCATCAACAAAGTTTTATGTAAAGTATATGCAACATGGCAAAATGATTTGAGTAAAGAATAGAGTATATTTTTCTTATTTAAGTATGATTTAAGAGAGTTAAATCATTTTGAAAGAAATGTTTTCAAGGAAAATTTAGAGGGTAGTTGACCCTAAGTAAAATGACTCGGATATTAGAACACCAGATGAGACTGGTATGGGGTCACGCCCTATACTTTAGCTAGTAGCCCCAAGCTAATATATGTCTAAAATTCGAGTGTGTGGGGATTTATCACAGGTAAAACTAAAGTAATGTTACATATAGAAAGAAATATACAGAGTGAGGATAGTTTACTGGTGAGCCTGTAAAACTATTAGGATCAGTTGACCTTGGGAGAAGTAAGTTAGATACATACCATCCAAAAGATTATCTAATAGAAGTTAGATTATTTGTTTATTTTTTACGGTAGGCCGAGTCAACCAATGGTTAGTAGTTAGCCAAACAAAACTATAGTGTTCGGACATATAGTCCATTGATTACCCGATTTATATGCTTACATGATATTGATGTTATTGTTTTAACAGTTTGGTTGAAGGATTTAGATTTGGAAAAGATATGTTTTTAAAAAGATAGTAATTAGGGGGAACCTGTTCCACTAAGTGGCGTGGTCTCACTTAAGATCAGATAACCAAGATGTAGAGTATTATTCATACCAGGCTTTATGTCTGACTCGATGTTTATGTTTTTCCCCTTAAACTCTCAAGTGCTCAAAATTGATTTGAGTTAGCTAAGGGTTGAGGATTTACAGGTTTTAAAAGGTGGACGAATAAAGCTTCCGAAGACGAGTATGAGGCTGATGTTAGCTATTTAGAAGTTGTTTTGTTTTATTTCGCTGTGATGTATTAAGACAGTTTTTGTCTATATAGTACTCTAGTCATCCAAAGGGGCATCTTCGTATGTCGCTCTTGATATATTTATGTAATAATTATATTTGATCTGAACTTGTGAAACGATTGGGATTATGTAATTGGATATGAAACATGATTTTGTGAAATGTAATCGAAAAAGTTGTTTTTGAAATCTATGATTTTGTTTCATATTCATATGCTTCTGATATTAGGGATACCATTAACATTACCGTATTTTATCATCGGAAGTTAAAACATAGATGACTGCAACATCTGTAGCACAGCTTTGGGCCTCAAGATAGGGGATGTTACAAATTTTTAATAAAAGCATGAATTTGTTAGAGCAAGATTTATGGGATTTTGATGATGACAGATTCATACACCATATATAGTGGAAAAAAAGACGAGGCCATGTCAACAAAGCTATATATTGAAGATAACTTCATACATTGTTTATATTAGAATTTCACCTTGGTATTCCAATGCTTTAAAGTTGCTAAAAATAGTTTTCGATAATTTTTTTAAAATGATTTAATATTTTTTTAAAGCCTTCTTTATAGCTTTAGAATTTTTGTAAAAACATGTACACTGGTGGATATGGCGATGGCCACTTCTCTTCATTTGCTCATGATCTTTCCTTTATAAATTCATAGCGATGGCCACTTCTTTTCAAAAAATATTTTCATCTTCTATATATATGTATGGATTTTGAAGAAATCATAACTTTCTTTCTATTCGTACACTCTAATTTCAAAATCTCCTGATTCTAAAGCAATCAAAATTAGTGCTCTTTTAATTCGTAAATCAGTTCTCTAATTACTATTTATCCTAAAACTCTTGCTCATTCAATTCCAAAAAGATTCTTATGAGTTATAGGACCCTTATACTCAAGTCTGCAAATCAGTATTTTGAGATACAATTATTGCTGAAGGCATTTTATTTTTGAGTTTGTGCAAAGACCTATTCAATGACTTAGGTACTGTGCAAACCTATACCTTTCGGTGAAGTGAGGGTGTTTGCTAGTGAAAAGCCAGAATATAGATTCTAGGACTAGACGTTGGACTATGCTTCGAACCAGTGTAAAAATCCCAGTGTGCTAGTTTTTCTTTACTTTATTTTACTTCTGCTAGGTAGTTAATACACACACACACTGTTAATTTAGCCATATACATGATCCACTAGAATTATATTTTCTATCAAAGTAAGGTTCATTTATAACCGTAACACAGTTTATTGAATATTATTTTATATGGCACATATAAGCATTTTTTTGAAGGTCGGTCCACTGCATAACCCTCATTATTATGCAGTTAAATCCCCGCAAAATCCCTACTATAACGCATAGCGCTCTTGGACCGCAACGCGTTTTTAGTTTAGCCCCAATAAACAGTAAATCCATGTTAAGCCCCGTTATTTTCCCCTACAACCACTTAGTCAAGTCTTTTGACTACCTGCTTTAGGAACATTAATATGAAAAGGACGAATTGGCTTGTTGTCTTTTAAATCAAATCAACAAAGTTAAGGTAAAGGCCTGATTTCAAGGCATAAGGCTTCAATATAAGTTAGAAACTTATTGTAGTCACCAAATCTGGACAAAATAAGTCATGATATTCTTTGATTTTGTTATACAAGATTAAAAAATATTTATTTTTCATACACGAATGATGTGAGAATGAGAAACAATTAACTTTAAATATTTGGTTTTGTATCTAATGTAGCTTTTTGCATCTCCACTATTTTCAGTTATATCCCCGCTTTAGCCTTGCTATAACTTTTTGCACGTCCACCATATTAGAACCGCTAAACGCTTTAACTACACAACCTCATTATTCATTGGAAATGATTCTAATTATTAGACAACTAGAATGAAGATCTATATAGAAGCAAACAGTCTTGAAATTTTGGATGCCATAAATTCAACATGTAGCTCCGACTACATCATAAAATATATAGACTCCTGAACAAAAGAGCACTGCTACAAATAATTCAAAAGCAATGAATATATTATTTTGTGCTTTAGATAATGAATTTACTGGAGTAATGTTTCGCAAAACTGCATATGACATTTGAGATATGTTATATGTCACACAACATGACACAAATAAATTCAAACAATCTAGAATTTCCATGTTAAATAACCAGTTTCAAAATTTTAAAATGAAAGAAAATAAAAATATATCAAATATATACTCTCATCTTCAAGATATCACTCATGCACTTATTGGATAAGACAGATCATATATGCATTTGATAATGTAATAAATGTTTTAAAGTCTTTAACTAATAGTTGGGGAAGAAAAATATTAGCCATCGAAAAGGCTTATGGTCTTTAAGAACTCAAGGTCAAAGAGATAGTTGGTAATCTAATGGTATATGAAGTGAATTTACAGACAAGCAAAATGCAGAATCAGGAGAAGAAAACTAACGCATTCCATGTTGCAGAGACTTCCGAGCTTGATTAGGATGAAATGGCCCTCATTGCAAAGAATTATAGATAATTTAGGAAGCAAGTGAGAAGAAACAACAAAATTTTACTCTAAAATGCTCCAGATGCAACAAATTTGCCACATAGTGAAGGATGGTCCGATTTTGAATAAAGCAAAATAGAAATTCAAAGGCAAAACTAAATACAAAAATATAATAAGAAAAAGGAGCCAACTTTTTAGGCCACATGGGATGATTCTGGTTCCTTGTCATTTTCCAAAAGCGATAAAGATGGTGAGTATGCCAATATCTACTTCATGGCTACAGAGAATGAGGAACAATCCAATTTAACGTATCATGAACATTATGAGTTTTGCATAAAATTAGAGAAAAAAAGTTAGAAATCTTAGAATAACTCATAAAGAAACTGTAGCAAATTTAGGCAGAGCTGAATTAGAAATAATTATGCTTAAAGATGAGAAAACTATTCTAGAAGAAGTAATTGAAGATCATAAAGTATCTTTAGAAAATTCTAACTATGAAAATAGAACTGAAATACATTTTCAAGAAAATCTAGAATTATCTAAAGATTGTGATTTATCAAAAGATGTAAATATAGATTTGAAATTTTATATAACAATTTAAAATCTAAAATATTTTATTAAGAAGAATAAAATGATGATTTTAAAAATTAAAAGATTGAACTACATAGAAAATAATCAAGATTTCAAAAATTCACGAAATTCATTTAAAATTTTAACAAATCAATTTTCCATAATTGAGGATGAACTTAAGACATATAGAGATGAAAATGTCTAATTATCAAACGAAAATTATGAATAACTACAAATATAGAAAATTCAAAATCTGAAAATTTGGAATTTAAAGAAAAATTAGAAAAGCTTACAACTAATGTTTCAAAATTTGATAATGGTCAAGATAACTTATCAAATTTGATAAAATTTTTGAGACCCACAATTAATAAAAATTGTTTAGGATTTAAGAAAAACAAAAAATACTTCAAAGAATATAGTTCTTTATATACAAAATTTAAGAAGTCAGACAACTGGTTTAAAAATGAAGTAAAAATACCTATAAATAAAATAGTTGAAATCTGGGTTCCAAAAATAAATAATAATTTAATTATAAAGAAACGTATAGAAAAATTCATGATAGGCGTTCATTACAATATTAATTATTCTTTTAAAGGTTTTACCAAACCTTCCTAAGTTTGGCTACCTAAAAGTTAATCTTAGGACCATAACGTAGGAAGTTGATACCAATAAATTTATCTATTTTTTGTAGGTATCCACTCATAATAGAAAAAAAAAGATGTATTCTGGATAGCAGATGCTCCAATCATATGGTAGGAAACTCCAACATGCTAAAAAACATCAAACCAATAGATTGTGGCACTATTTCTTTTGTTGATAATTTGAAAGGATATATCATCGGAATATGGGACGTCAGTAATCATGGTAATAAAAAATTGCCTTTAATTACAAATTTTTATATAGTTAAAAATTTAAAACATAAATCATTAATTATTTGTCAATCATGTGGCAAAGGTTTTAAATAAATTTTGAAAAAGATAAATATCATAATTTTTTATCAAAATGATAGGCTTATAGTCGAAGGTTTAAGAAAACATGATATTTATATTTCAAATATGAAATTTAACCATGATACTAACATTCGTCTTGCGAAAAACTCTAATGATCCATGGCTTCGGCACAAACGTTTCTGCCATATTAGCTTTAAATTATTAAATAAAATAGTGAAACACAAAATTATGCGAGGTCTTCCGAAGAAGAATTTTAAAGTCAATAATTTATGTGGTGCTTGTCAAAAGTTAAATTATGAATTTTTTTTAGATTAGTAAGTGAAATTTCAACTAAGCAACCATTAGAATTACTCCATTTAGATTTGTTTGGCCTGACTCAAGTTAGGTCAATAAATCATAATAGATATAATTTTGTAATAGTCGATGATTTTTCAAGATGTACGTGGACTTTGTTTTTAGAATATAAAAGCGATACTTTTGAAATGCTTAAAAACTTTGTAAAAAGTGTTCAAAAATTAAAATGTTTAAAAGTTAAGAATATTAGAAGCGATCATGGAGGGGAATTCGAAAATGATGACTTTACAAATTTTCATACTAAAAAGGGGAGTAATCATAATTTTGCTTTTTCTAGAACGCCATGACAAGGATACACTAGAACATTAATGAATAACACTGCTTTACCTTAGAATTTCTAGGCTGAAGCAATCGCTACTTCATATTATGCTCTAAATCGCGTTTAAATAAGACCCAAATCAAAATGTACCCCTCATGAACTTCCTAACCAAAGAAAACCTAAACATCATAATTCTTAGTTTTTTGTGCTAAAATCATTATTTAAATACAAAAGATAATCTAGGAAAATGAGATTCTAAAGTGGATGAAGGTATTTTTGTAGGTTATTCATTAAGGAGTAAAGCTTGTAAAATTTTCGCTAAAAGAGCGAATGTTATTGCAAAAACTCTACATGTTTCCTTTGGCGAAAATTTCACTAACTCTGAAGATGATGATGAAATATCTAATATAAACCAATCTACAAATGTCACTCAAAATACTGAACAAAATAAGCCTAATGATTATCCTTAAGAAATTAATGAATCTTTAAAACAAAACATAATTAAAGGTCCACACCATATTTGAAACGACGACCCATTGAAGAAATTTTAAGAGATGTAAGTACAAAATTTTTAATGAGAAGATAATAAAATGAATTAATCACTTAACTTTTATTTCAATTATAGAACATACATTTTTTAAAGAAGCTAGAAAGGCAAATAATAGATTTTAGAAATGCAAGAAGGCTTAAATCAGTTTGAAAGAAATAATGTATAGGAGTTAGTTCCTTGACCAAATGATCAATCTGTAATAGGAACTAAATGGGTTTACAAAAATAAAAGCGATGAATTGGAGAAATAATAAGAAATAATTCTGGATTAATTGCTTATGGGTAAGGAGGAAACAATCAACTATGACCAAACATTTGCTTCTATTGCACAATTTGAAGCAACTAAAATATTACTAGACTTTTCCTATCACCATAACATTAAATTATAACAAATAAACGTAAAATTCGCTTTTTTATGTGGCTTTATTAAAGAGAACGTATATGTAGAACAACCTCCTTTTTTATACATAAAATATATCCTGACCATATTTTAAACATAACAGGGCACTTTATAGTTTCGGAAAAGCACCACTTGCTTGGTATGATAGATTAAAAATTATTTACTAGACTCAAGTTTTTAATTTAGTAAAGTAGACTAAACTCTTTTTATAAACATGATAATAATGATTTACATGTCCAAATTTATATTGATGACGTTATTTTTGGATTAACTAATGAAAATGTTTGCACATAATTTTCAAATATAATGAGAAAAGAATTTGAATGTCCCATATGGGTGAACTAGATTATTTTCTTGGTTTACATTTTAAGCAATTAGAAAATGGTATTTTTATTTCACAATAAAAATATTGCATAGAAATAAGTGAAAAGATTTGGTGTTAAAAATATAAGTAGCAAGCTAACCGTAAACACAACTATTCACTTAGATAAAGATGAAACCGGTAAAGATGTTGATCAAAAACTATTTAGAAGAATAATTGAATCTTTACTATATTCAACAGCTAGTCATCCAGATATAATAATGAGTGTGTGTCTATGCACTAGGTTTCAAGATAATCGTAAGGAATTACACCTACATGCTACTAAAAGAATTTTAAGATATTTAATTGGAGCTAAAGTTATAGTCTTTTTTATCCAAAAGGATGCCCATTTGAATTAGTGTCATATAGCAATGTTGATTTTGGTGGATATTGAACAGATAAAAAGAGCACCCGTGACTCATATCACTTTATAAGACAATCTTTAGTTTCATGGTTCAGTAAAAATTATTATTGTGTATCTTTATCTAGTTGTGAAGCAGAATATATTTCAACCACTTTAGTTTATGGTCAAATAATTTATACACAACAAAATCTTAAAGATTTCGGAGTAAATTTAAGAAGCTCACCAATATATTGTAATAATACAAGTGCGAAAAATTTAGCAAAAAATATAATTAACCATTTAAGAGCTAAACAAATTAGTATAAGACAGCACTTTTTACGAGATCATTTTGAAAACAAAAATATTACTTTAGAATTTGTAAATTTTGAAAATCAAATTACAGACAAGTTCACTAAAACATTAAATGAAAATATGTATATTAGGTTGTGTAGAGAGCTTTGAATTTTTTCACTAAGGGATTTAATCTAATTCAATGAATTATTAAATAAAACTTTAATTGCAGTAAAAATTTTCAATAAAATTATTTATGTGTTTTTAAAATTTTATCAAAAGTACCTAAGATATAAAATATATTTCAATATCATAAACTTTAATTAAGGGTTCTAACATAATTTATATTTTTTAAATGTTATTATTTATAAATAATAAATTATATTAAAGGGTTTTTACAAATAATTTATATTATAAAAAAATTATTTATATTATTTAAGTCATATTATATTTAATATTAAATTCATATTATTATGTAATAATTAAAAATAAATTTTATAAATAATAAACGTTAAATTAAAAGTTCTATAATAATTTATATTAAAATTATATTATTATGGATAACAAATTCATATTAATAGTAAAAAAGTAGTAAATTCATGTTAAGACAATATGATTCATATTATTTGCAAAGAAACTTGTATTGTAATTTATTTTAAATCAAAACTTAAAAATATTGAAATTGCAAAAAACTATTGCATCAGTGGACCATTGTGAGTCACCATTGGTATAGCAGTAAGTGGTTTTCCTATAGAATCTGAGAGCTATTTTTACTTATCATTTGTTATATTTTTACCAACCCCATCTATTTTTTTGGTTTCTATTTCAAGATTTCATTCCTCTTCCTAAAATCCTAGCCCCCAAAATCACGAAATCCATCGAATTTTCTATAAAAGCTACAAATTTCTATAATGAAAAGATGTAAAAGACCTATCTCCTTTACCTCCTTTGGCTCTTTGGATGAGATTCTCACTAACCAAATCAAGGAGTGGCTGAAGAACACTTAGGAAAAATATCAAGTGATTCAACGCTATAATGGGGAATGACACTCTAGGAGGTTAGCTGATAAATCAAGGCTCTCTTTCACCCTATGATATTCAAAATACATTTGTTTGAGATCAATTAGTAAGCATTATTAATGTGGATAATTTTGAAGTAAATACATATCCTTGATGTGTTGCTCTATTTTATGCTAATATGGGGATAGGAAATGATGACAATGGTATCATGATATATACGAGCGTAAATAGTGTGGTTATCGAATTTAGTAAAGGAGTTTTAGGAGCAATTTTGGGTACTTCCTATGATGCTATTTAGATGAAATAGTAATGGATGATCAAAATATAGTGCAAATAATTTTAGAAAGAAAGAATGGGAATTGGTCTAAATCAAATCCTACCAACCAAGCTCGAAAAAATATTCATATACTTCAAATCAGATTTGATTCCAAAGACTAGTAGCTTTGATGAGATCTATACTTTAGTCCAAAAATCCACATATGTTATTCTTGGAGATATTCGGGCTAACTGGCTCATATGATTATGGACAATATGGTAGATGATCGGGAAAAAGAATCAGATACAACCCTTATGGAAATCCGATCACTACTATTCTAAGGCATTTTCATGTTCCTTTCATCGGTGAGACATATATTCAACATCATTATGGTTTTGTATTTGATTCTAAAGTACTTAAAGCCATGAAGATCTCTACTAAACTTGATGAGATTCATTTTGAGACTCTAGTATACCAGCCCTTTAATTTGATATTCCTTCCTCTCTATAGCATCTAGCTTCTCCATAGCCTCCCTCACCCTTTATAGAAGACCAGATTATATCCATGCTTGGGAGATAAGAGCAGATTATTCGATCGGCTATGGATGAGCAGAAAGAATAGAAGAAGGAACTTGGATTTATAATATCATCGCTGGTTCGACTATGCAGCTTTGTATACACTCAATATACTGGTGTTAGTACGAGTGGTGAGGAGTAGAGCCATGCATCCTCCTCTTATTTCATATGAGATGCTTTTATCATTGCTATCAGTACTTGACTTTCAGGTATGAGCTCAGGGCAATGATGCACCCAGGCCATCATTTCAGCATCCTAGTGGTCCTACTAGGATGGGTGCTATTGCACACGAACCTAGGCCACTGGCTGGACTAGATCAAGAGTATGGATCTCCTACTTATCCTCTAGCACCAGGCCAACATCATACCATATATACAGAGTCTGATTCTAGTACACATGTCGGAGATCTCCTTATTGATTGATGACAGTTTCCACAATTGATTTCTCTAGAGATGGTATCCTTGTTTGTTTATTTTTCGTTCACATTTTATCAGACATTTTGTTTGTATTCTATTTTTGTATCTGCATATTATGGCACTCTATTTCGTTTCTATACATTTTGACATTCTACCGTGTTTTGGCATATTATGACACTCTACGACATTGTGCTTTCATTTTATTCATTCTATGACCATGTTTTCTGCTATGTGATATGCATTCTAGAGTATTATGTTCTATTTTCTCCCTTTTTGATGACAAAAGGTGATGTGTGTATGCACGTGTGTGTGTGTGTGCATACATTTAGGGAGGGAGGTAGATTAAGGGGAGTATTTCATGGTAAAACTTTATATATATATCTACATTTGCATGAATTCATATAATGTGTTATGGTAAAAAAGGAGGAGAATATTAGAGCAAGATTTCCTATACTTTCATGATGAAAACTTCATACACCATATATAGCAAAAAAATAAGTGGCCATATAAACAAAGCTATATATAGAAGTAGAGAATGCTTGCTACCTTATTGAAGTATTGATGAAAGAAGATTCCTTTGAAGAATCCAACGTTGCGAGTCTATAATTCATGATATATCTTGTTCAAACACATAGGAATCTCATCATAGTATTCCAAGGTTTAAAGTTGCTAATTATTATTTTTTAATAATTTTCCCTGAATTATATAATGTTTTTTAAAGCTTCTTTATAGCTTTAGAATTTTCGCAAAAACATGTACACCGCCGGACCAATGGGGCTAAATGGTGCACAAGTGGGCACAATTTTGCAAAAGTCTGAAGCCAAGAGAAAATTTTAAAAACATCGCGTCTCTTCATTTGGTCGCGATCTTTCCTTCAAACATTCATGTTGAAGGCCACTTTACTTTCAAAAATATTTTCAACATCTACATATACAAATATTTTTCGGAGAATTCACAACTTTTTTACTGTTCTTACTCTCTGAATTCCCAATCTCCTGATTTCTAAAGCAATCAAAACCAATGCTCTTTTAATTCATAGATCAGTTCTCCGATTACTATTTGTCCTAAAACTCTTGCTCATTGAATTCCTAAAAGAATCTTGTACATTATAAGACCATTGTACTCAAATTGACAAAGTAATATATTGAGATGCAATTATTGCGGAAGACTATTATCTTTTTGAGTTTAAGAAAAGACCTTTTTAGCACAGGCACCATGTAAATCTATTCCTTCAGGTTAAATGAAGGTCTAGGACTGGATATAGAATGGTGCTCCGAACCAGTATAAAATTTCATATGTGCTATTTTTATTTACTCTATTTTACTTCTGCTAGCTATTTTATGTGTGTGTGTGTATATATATTGTTAATTTAGCCATATACATAATCCACTAGAATTTCAGAATTGGGAATCGTGTTTATAACCGTTGCAAAGGTATTTCCAAGCTAATCCATTTGATATAAAGTTCTGATGCACTTGGAGTAAAAATTTGCAAAATAGAGACGTTATAGTGTCTAAATAGCATTTGAAACTATTTTAGGCCAAACTGGATATGCAACCCATAACCCAGCCTAGTAACTATGTAGTAAGGCCAAGAGCCCTAAATGTTACCTCTATCTTCAATTTACTTCTTTAATCCCAAAATTAACCTAAATCCCCAATAACGGTTATTAATAAATTAATTAAAAGTGATTAAAATTCAAAATATATGAACTACATTGAATTATATATGGATTCTAAGCTCTTGATGAGCAGAAGAGGCATTTGATATTCATTTTTCCATCCAACGCTCTGATTGACCAGAAATTGGTGAAATAACTACGGTCTTCTGTTTTTAAGGATTCTGTGATCGATGGTGGATGATGACTAGGACACGATCAGAGGCTACTTTTGTGTAGAGCATGGTGGATAGGTTCGATCACTACAGCCTTTATTGGTCAATGGCGTCTAGCTTTGCTAGAATTTATGGCCAAACAAAGGGAAATGAGGATCGGCGGCTAGCGATTCGCACAACAATAGGGCTACGGATTTGTGGTCCGAGGCAGAATGGGCAGCATATGATGAGGCAGAGCTAGCAACGTGGTTGAGCTAGGGTCTGGTGGTCCTAGGTTATGACAGTGTGGAGGTAGATGAACGTAATAATAGGTTTCAAACTAGATGTGGAATGGGGAAGGAGTATATGATGGAATACAGTGGTACACGGTGGTATATTTTGTTTTATTTTTATTTTATTAAATAATGTCTTCTGCCTTCTAGCATATGTATCTTTTACATACTTAAATAATAAAGTGAAATTTATAAATAATGGTATGGTTCTTTTGAAAATTACACTATTTTAAGATAAATAGTAATGAACTGGTTTTAGAGAATATTAAAAAGATTTAATATACATATTATTATTTTTGATGTAAAATATGATGTAATATGTGATTGATGGTTCATTTTACTTATCACATACGTTGTTTTATGATGATAAAATCGCAATTGGATGTGTATGCGATATTTTTCCATTATTACAACTTGTGTATAGTTAACCATTGTTTTATCATGTTGGTGTTTGTGTTACTAATATAGTGGTTAGTGCACATCTGATCGATTATACTTGAATTGATGTTGTAATATCAATAGTTGATAATTAGTGTACATGTGAGTATATATTTTGTAATTAGTTGATTTGATGTTTGGGGTTGACATTATGTGCTGCCAAATGTTGTAATGTTTAATGGTTAAGTGCAATTGTTGCCTTATATTTATGGTAATTGATTGGAATGGTTTCGTATGAGTTGTGTTTCCTACTTGAATTTGTTGCATTGGTTGTAGTGGTTGCATGGATGCTATGGTTATTATGTTCTAACGACTATCTGGATGCAGGGGAAGAGAAGATAATAGAGTTATATGGGGTGGATCCTCCAAAAGGGTACAAAGGTAGTATTTTTTGCAATAGCTATTAAGCTTATGGCCGTAGTGTATAAGGTTAGGCACAGCCTAAAAATTGTTGACACCTTTTCCCCTTTATTTTATATATGTCCGTATAGTTGTGAAGTGCAGCTAGATGCAAAAGAGAAAACTGTAGTGTGGATAGTTAGGCTATATTGCGGATAGCTGATTTGGTATATTCTTTTATACCAAGGTTATATCATTTATGAGTTAATGATAATTGATATGTAGAAATGTAAATTGATGTGATAATGTTATAAAATAATTGTATTATTAAGTTAATTTTCATTTATATTGATGTTTGATTCAACTGTGAGGTTTCATTTTTCTTTCTTAGTTATTGGCAAATTAAATTATAAAAGAAACAATCCACTATTTTTAATATCAGAAATTAGTTGTAATTGTATTTTATGGAATTTGTAATTGATTTCAGTTGTCGAAAATAGTGGGGCGTTACATTCACTTTTTAAATAAAAAATAGTTTTTCTGTATACAAAATTCATAATATTATTTTAGTATTTATATACAAGTATTTCAAAAGTTAAAGTTTTCTTTTTTAATTAGTATATAAATTAAATTTGAATTTTGCAATTGGTTATATATGTCTGTGTGAAGGTGTATTATATGAATAAAACAAAAACATATTTAACAAAAATTATACTGTGTTTAAAATTTGCATAGATTTTAAATTAAATAAAAAAAAATTAGTTTTTTTATTTTAGTATATGCTTCGGCCAAAAAAGTAGGATTTTTACATAGTTTAAAATTGGCTTCGGCCAAATTATAAAAGTGGTTTGTTTTGAAAAATTAGCTTCGGCTATAAATGTTATCCCACCTTTTAGCAAGGCCGAGATATCAAGAAATTAATTGAAAATTAGTGATCGCTCATCCCAAATATCGATTACACATCACAGGGTCACTATGGATATCGATGAATTTTGTCCAAGTTTAGATCGAGCTACAATTGACAAAACATGACAAGCAGAGCTGTGAAAGCCAACGTTTCAAATTTCAAGTCAATTGGAGTTCATATTTTCAAGATATGATCGATACAAAATAAGGAAAATCGACACTTTCCTATCGCTTTAGTTTGTATCCATCAGATATCTGTTGTTCGTATTCATCAAGTAAGCCCAATGCTCATGTCCTCCAAGTTCGAATCCATCAGCCTACCTCGTGTTCGTGCTACTTCGTATCCATTGAGCACCGACCCAGTTCGTATCGGTCACAGGTAAGCTTAGTTCGCATTCGTCCACTCTGCAGACCTCCTTCGTATCCATCCAGTTCATGGTTGTTCGAATCGATAGCATCCGTGAGCCTTCGTACCCATAATAGTCCTTATTCGTATCCATATTGGTCCATGTTCGTATCCATCAGAAAACCCCTCAAGCAAAGTCACTTCGTATCGGTTGTATCTACAACGATCGATACGAAGCACACCATCAATTATCGATATGAATAAGCACTGAAATGGATGGATGCGAAATACACCTTCAATTATCGACACGAACAGGGCCAGAATCGATCGATACAAACAAGGCTTCGATATTGGAGGCAAATAAGGAAGCATTAACGCGACATGAAAAGTGGATCGAGCCTTGAAAATAGAGCCACGTCATCAACGCGCACGTGCATGGCGTCGATACGAACAACTATCAATACGAAACGATCGACACGAACCAAGAACACTACATTTCGTATTGATCATATCTTGAGATCTACAAGTCTAAATGCTATGAAATTTTCACAGGAGCTTACGTACATGCTAAAGAAGGTTAATCCAAATTTCGACTCCATTGGACAAAATCTTGATCGATACGGATTACGTTCGTATCGATCACGGATCGAGTCGGAATCGCCTGGGATCGATTGCGTGGGCCCACCCACGTGCTAGAAGAAGTCTTCCGAGATCTGAGCGAGATATTTGCCACCTACACCTATAAATAGCATCTCAGAGTCTATAGAAAAGGGGACATTTGGATCCGACGATGTCCAGACTCTGCCAAAATCACGGTTGTACTCAAACTTCATTTTTGTACTCGAAATTGCTGCTGTAATTCATTGTAACCAGCAAGCACATCAACAACAGAGACGTAGGCCGAAGACAGTCGAAACACTATAAATCTTGTGTTTCTGTTTTTTATTTTCCAACTGTTGTTCTCTATTTTGTTTAGATCTGAGATTTACGTTACAATAGTGCTGATCTGTATTCATACACCGGTGCTTTCATGATATCTGGGGTTTGTGACCAATTTTGGTGCAAACAATAAAAAAGGAATTTAAAAAAAAAAGTTATTTTTGACTAGGCAAAGGAAAAAAATATTTTTAACCGGCGTCGGCTGTAAAAGGGATTTTTTTTGGCTATTTTCGAAAAAATATTTAGTTTGGCCTTAGACAAATAAAATTGAACAAGCAAATATTTTATTAGTAATATGTTATAATTATTTCGTAAACTATATATATAATATTCATATATATTTTTGAAAGAAGTTAAATGATTGTTTTTACACATTTATAATTAAAGATATTGTATTTTGAAATTTGAAATTCAAATATCGAATTGATTTTCCTTGATCTAAATATGATTTAGATTTAAGATTGCCTAAAATGTTTTAAATATGAATTTAAAATTTAGACATAGTCAACTTGGTTAAATTCAAATTATAAATTTTTTTATAACTACATACATATGCATATTTAAAAATATACATTCATAATAATAAATAATCGCTTGCTGCTATTGTTAATGGCCGCAACCTTAATCGTTGTCCATTCTTTCCTTCTTCTATTGCATCCTTCCTCTTCCTTTTTCCCTCGATCCCCTCAAACCCTCCCCTCTCCAGTCCCTTTCTCTTCATGACTAACACGAACAGCTCATGTACTCCTCCATTCTTGACCAGACCAGGACGTGCTTTTAGTGCTTTATCCCAACCGTCCGATCTTGTTTCGACCTTGCTTGACAATTTAGCATCGTTCATTGATTTTCCACTGTTGGATGCTTTAGCATATGCTCGTTTGAGTTCATGCATTAATCCAATTTGTCCAGCTCCTCCTTTGTCAATGGTGAATGCCTTTGATGTGCTTGAATCAACCTTGAATTGCTTCGACTCCAATAGCTGTCCTCTTTTGGGCCTACCTGCAAATGCTGCCATGTTTGGTAAAACTCCTCTCTCGCCTTTGTTGGTTGTTGGTAGTGTATCGAAGGTGTCGTTAATAATCGATAACAACATGGTAGAAGTTTCTTTGGGTAATGTTGTTGAGGTTGAGTGTGTAAATGAAGTCAATGGGCCTATTGATGTGAGCTTTGCATTACGCTCACAATCTGTTTGTACAAATGCCCAGCCGAATTCTGCCATTGCACCAGTTGTTAAGCCAAACTCATGTGCAGTGTCTGCTCCCTCCTTGGTTGGTAATGATTTGGGTCCTTCTCTTGCGACCGGTAGTATGTGATCATCACTCTTTAGTGCAATGCCGTGGAACATAGGTGAATACATTCCTTGTTCCTTTGATATTGATGAGGTGGATAGTGCTATGATTCCTCCGACGAAGATTTTGGAAGCAGGTGCTGCTTTTTGGTCAGAGTATTTAGTGAGGTTTTTCCTAGATTCTAACCACCCTTATCAAGTAGTTTGCAATCATTACCATTAACGTTGGAATATTAGAGGTAGACTTCAAGTTCACTTTGATAATTACATGTTCTTTTTCAAGTTCTCTAGAAAGGAAGAAAGGCTCTTTGTGCTTGAGGAGGATCCCTCCATTATAGTCAATTAACCATTCATTATTACCCCTTGGAGTATGACGGTGGACGAAGCTAAGAACATATTCTCACTATTTCGGTATGGGCTTATTTCACTCATATTCCGTCTGTGCTACAACCCATGATTGGGTTAAATTAGTTAGCGAGTGTTGTTGGAAAATTCTAATGTTTCGATGCTAATATGGTTGCTTGAAGTAAGTTTGTGGATGCGAAGGCTTAGAAAAGCCTCAATCCTCTATGATTTTAGTTTGTATTGCTAAGGGGCATGTTTCAGTAGTCGATGTCCATTACAGATGGAAATCAGATATTTTCTCATTTTGACACACTTTTGGATACCTTGTCGAAGCAAGTACTTTGCATTTTGACATCATTCCTGTTCCACTTTCACTTAGGATGCCACTCCCTCACCGTCTTGTTATGAAGTGGATTTCAAAATTATGCCTTGCTATTGTGCTTTCTCCTCCTGATGTTGTGGCTCCGGTCAACGATGTTTGGTCTGATGACGTTATCGAAGACGGTTCAACGACTACTCTAGATCCGGTCTTCCTTCATCAGATGACTTCTTTTGGTGCTCGTCTGAGCATGGTTGGATTCATGAGCCTTCTGAAATGAAATTTGAACTGAGGGTGGTAGGTTCTATAAGTATGTTGGCGAAGATAAAGAAGAAAGGCGGCTATATTATCATGTTAAGGGCGAAGGCCTTGTGCTATCGATGCTAGGGCAGTTAGGGGATTTGAGTCAATCAGTTCTATAGGTGCGTCTTAGGATAGGGAATTACTTTACTGCTCAGATTTAGTGGATTTTGTTCCTATGTTAGCTTCTCTTTTCTCTAGGGATTTTCATGTTATTGGGCCTGAATCTTAGGATGGGGGAAGTGGATCTTCCTCTTCGGGGGGAGACTAGATTAGGTTTTATTATGGATTAGTAGTTTGGCATTTCGTCAAATTGCTATGCTTTATTTTTCTTATAGCTATTCTAATGCTTGTACCGAACACCTATCTCAAATTAATTTATATATGTGGATGACCCACTATAAATGCCGACTAGCTTTGTAAAAAAATATGCATTCAAAATATTAAATTAATATTAAAATAATTATAGACAATAAACAAATAGATGTTTTACCTAAAATTCTAGTTATCGCAGATTGAAAATGGCTCACGTAAGTTTATGGGAGATAAAGTATGGAAAATTGAAGGCCAAAGATAGCCATCAAAAGTTGATGTAAAATAAAGTAGTCGCAAAATGAAGGCCAAGGGAAGCTATCGCACGTTGATAGTAAGTGGTGCCATCGCAAGTTGAGATCTAGGCAAGCTATCGCATGTTGATATTAGTAGAGCCATTGCAAGCTGAAGCTATAAGGTATCACGAGTTAATGACATAAGCCATCATAAATTGATGCTATAAGCTCTTCTATCGCAGATTGACAAGTGAAGCTATCGAAAGTTGATACGAATGAAGTGAATGTATGATAAAATAAAAGGAAGAGCAATCGAAGGTTGATTCTTCAAGGCTATTAAGCTAACAAAGGTTGATATTTCAAGGCTATTAAACTAATGACGGTTGATAATTCAAGGTGAAGGTTGATACTTGAAGGCTATCACATATAGATGGATTGAACCATCGAGGGTTGATACTTCAAGGCTATCATGTAATGCTAAATTGATCAATTAGAAGTTGACAATTTAAAGCTATTGCACTTTGATGAATATGCCCTAAAATCAACACCTTAACTTGCCACCTGACGTTCTCCAATTAGGCTAAATGTACCATGTCATCCTAGAAAAGCTAGAGAAAGGTAGTGCCACATGTCATCTTGAACATATGCAATGTTAACAAATTATGATCGTTAGTTTTCCTAGATTACACGTATCATGAGTGGTTGAAGTTTTCTATAAATAGCCATGTACCCCTACTAGAAATGAAAGGATTTCAAGTTATAGTTCTTTCTCATTTTTCATTTTCTTGAGTATGTAATGAAAATCTCGGGATATGGATTTTAATGACAATTAAGTAAAAGTGAAATCAAAGTTTTGTAATCAAGGAATAGAATGAATTCCAATTTGCATATTTACTCTCATGTGGAATCTTAATTTGCATACTTGAATTTTGACTAGCGCATTGAACAAAAGGACTTGCTTACTTGCATATTGAATTAAAGACTTGCGCCTCTTTAACTAGAACATTATGCTAAAAGGACTTGTCTCTTTTGACCTACCTATTTAACCTGAAAAGACCTAATTTTTGACCTATCATTTAGTGTTTTTTCATTGAGAGTTGGACTCAGAGAAAATCTTTGAACATAAAACTAAATCCATCTCATCTAAATCATGATCATGGTGATTAGGTCTCAATAAGGATTTTCAGAAACTCACTTGAAAACTTCATCCTATCCATAAAAAGTCTTACAATTTGGTACGAAACAAGAACTAAACATAAGGAATCTAGCACTTCCAACTTTAGAGGAAAAGAAGAGTGTTGCACAATATAGCCCAAGTAGATGGAGTTTGAATCCATTTCACATGCGGGAAAACCTATTTTTGACTTGGCAAATGAGTTAAACAGAGAAAAGCTAATCCATGGATATAAGATAAATGTCAAGTTAAGAGATGACCCGTTCGCCCGGGCAAGACAAATTATTGAATCTCAATTCAGAGAGACAATATTTGAAACGGAACTAAACCATGATTTTGACAAATTTACTCAAAAATGGAAGGACGTTATTAGCTCATCACCTGAATGGAAAGTAAGGGAAAGCAAAAGAGAAATTATGAACCCATGAAAGAAGTATCCAAAATAAACAAGGAAACCACATTGTCAAGGGTCAAAAAAGCAAGATGATCACTCCTCTTTAGGTTCGATAAGAAATAGTATATTTTCTTATGAAGGAAAGACTAACTACTAGACTTCCAATAAAATGCAAGAAGAGGAGAAAGAAAATACCAATATGAGCCATTCCCATTTCGAACATGAAGGTGGTGAGTATTGCTATTATCATGAAACAAATGGACATAATATTAATAATTATAGTGCTTCGTGTGGAATCATAGAATATTATATAAGAAAAGGAGAGTTGCGGGAGTTCATGGAAAATGAACTTTCAAGAAACTAGAAAAGGAATGGACAAAAATGATAATTGTATATCATGGAAATAATTTCTAAAAGCATGACTTCAAAAATAGTGGACTTCGAATAAAATGCCAACCTAATTAAAGTCGTTGGTCCCATCGTATGGCCTCAAAAAATCACCCATCCAAGGAAAGAGGGCGAAAATCCTGCAGTCCCATCATAAAGCCTGGTCTAAGCACTCATCCCAAGAGTGATGGTCAGTAAGCTGTTGGTCCCAACCGAAAGGCCTGGCCAAAGCACCCACCCAAGGGAGATGGATGAAAAGCCTTCAGTCTCGCCTTAAAGCCTGGCCAAGGCATCCATCCAAAAATTGATGGTCAATTAAGCCTTTGTCTCACCATAAGACCTGGCCAAAGCACCCACCCAAGGGAGATGGACGAAAAGCCTTCGGTCTTGCTGTACGGCCTGGTGGAAGCACCCAACCAAAGATTGATGATGATTAGTTAAGCTTTGGTCCCACCGTTGGGCTTGGCCAAAGCACCCATCCAAAGAAGATGAGCACAAAGCCCTAGGTTCCACCTCAGGGCTTGGCCAAATCACCTATCCAAGGAATAGTCAACAAAGCTTTTTTTACCCATCATTAGGTCCGATCGAAGCGTTTATCAGGTAGGAAAATCGAAGCATTAAGAAGATTCCATCAAAATAATAAATAGATAATTCATCACAAAACATGTACGCAAAAAAGTCTTTTTTATTACACAATCATTATATTACAAAAGATAATTAACTTTTTACAATAAGAATTACTTTTGTAATAGTTCATAGTTCTGGAGGGTGAGGACAAAGATGATGTTGATGGACTAGCTCTTTTCCCTTCAACTTCCAAAATGCAAGAGTAAGACTTGTTGGATGAACCTGTGTTCTTGCACAAAATGGTAGGACCCCTAATCTCCTTGAGAGCATCTAAACATCCTTACTAGAAGAAATGTTGATATCTTAATAGTTGGAAGCCACAACTTTTCTCAACTGGCAATCTCTTTCCAATCCTAAAAATGAGAAGTCAATTTTTAAATCAAAAGAAACCATGACTTCATCTAAATAATCCACAGCATGTCAAATATGAAGATTTTACAAAAATTCCTTATTTGGATCTTTTCAGTCTATGAAGTCTAATGGTTTAGTAGATCAAATCTAATAATTGTTTTAAATAATTTTATTTACTTAAATTATTTAAAAGAAAGTTCTAATTTTATTTACACTAAGCACTTTGTTATAATGAGCATATCAACACTCATGGGTGAATGGTGCAAGTGCAACATAGCATAGGGTGTACATAGATAGTGTATATGTATACGCATGTTGGGATTTGATCTATAGCATATACACTATCTATTTATATATACATTGGTTATAATAATGCATTTTAAACTAAATAATAAATTTTATATATGTGTAGGTCATAGTCAACTTATGCATCAAATGAAATAAATAACTTAAATTATTTAGATGGATTTGATAAAAGGAATCAAATTATGAGTGGACAATAATGCATTTAAGTGACATTAAAATAATTTGTAAAAGGTATTTATGAGACAATTAATGAGAGGTAAAGATAGAAATCTTTTGGCATTCTTTTAACCATTCTTTAGCTTATTTCAAAACATTTTAAACTCGTATGCTAATATATGTATGTGTAGTTTTATTTTAAACATATATACAAATGTTTATATGTATGTATGTATATCAAAACTAACTTATGCATTGAATGAAATAAATGCTTTAAAATATTTTATTATATTTGACTATATAAATAAAAGGAATAAAATTTAAGTGTGTAATGTTGCATGTAAGTGGTTATTAAAAGAAAGAGTAAAAGATATTTATGTGGAAATTAAGGAGATGGATAGACGGAAGACTATTGGATTTCATTTAGAATTCCTTTATCATGCATTCAAAACATCTTAAACTTCTATGCATATGTATGTAAATATATATTTGTGTGTGTATATATGTATGTGTGTGTGTGTGTATGCATCAAAATTAATTAATTAATTAAATGAAATAGACAATTCAAAGGTAGTGAATAGATTTGACTAAATCAGTAAAATAGAATCAAATTCAAAAACTGTGGTATCTAATTATTGTACGAAAATAAATTTTTTTGAATCAAATTGGAAACTATAAAATAGTTGAAGATATTTTAAATATGAAAAATTAATATATATACATAGTTTTGAAAAAATAAGAGTGGTCGAAAATAATATTATTACTATTTTAAAATATGTAAACCACTTAATATACAAAAGTTTGAAATTAATATATATATAATTATAAAGTCAACAACATTTAATATACACACATATTAAATTATTTCAGCCAAGCAATTTTTTTGACACAAAACTTCAACAATAATATTTATGACATACAAAAGATTCAAAGGTGTATATGTATGTCTGTAGATTCAAACAGTTATAGGTGAAAATATTTGCGCATATAAAGTTATTATAAAATATACAAGCGATCTAATCTATACTAATAAGATCTGATAGAAATAATTAAAATTAAGATTAGATAATCACCTTAAGAAGTAGCCTAAGAAACACAATGTGAATGTATGATGACTCCTAGATCATATTGAATCATCTTCGAAAGTTGCAAAATTAGAAAAACCACCTTTGTATTTATTCTGTTTGAATTGCTTAGGGAGTTTTCTTCTCATTCATGAAGACATGAATTTTAAACTGTTAGAGCCGATGAGGAGAGCAATAGAAAGGAAATGGACTTTGTTAGAAAGAATGATCTCTACACGAAATGAATTAGTGAACATGTTCTAATCGAAAGAATAAAACTTTTCCCATTTTTTAATTAAAACATCCCTAATTAATTCCCTTTACCCCCGGTTCATTCTTCATGTAATAAGGTCAAAATTACTTGCCATCATGTAACATAATATTTCTATAAATCCCTACATGCAACTACCTTTTATTTAAATCCGTTTTAAAAATATACAGATATCATATATCGATGCATGTAAATAAATTTGATATATGCATTCCAATAATTGGAAACAACATACATGCTCAAGATCTTGATATACCACTAGGTAGATTTATCCAATAATTATAGACAACTTTATAAATGAAGTGACATTTTGGCTGAATATATTTCTCTATTAATTACAGAAAACTTCATTGTCCAATAATTACAGACATTTTGGCTGAATATTTGGTGTAATAATTATAGACAACTTCATTAACTTAATGGTGTGACATTTGGATGAATATATTTCTCCAATAATTACAGACATTCCATTGGATTAACATATTATGCTCAAGATCATTAATGATGTTCGAATCCATGCATTCCTTTATAAGGAGTTCGTTGTTTTTATAAATAATTCTCTAGTATTTCATAAATACTCGTGAACACTTTAAACTTTCATTAAGTAATCTTGACTTGGATTTGTTATTTTCTCTATGTATTAAATACATGAATGAAGTATGATATTATAGATAATAAAACATGTATGACAATTCCTATTGCCAATGCATAAGGAACCCATCTTACATGCTTCATATTAAATAATTTTAGTATTGTGTCTGCGCTTATCATTTGGGACAATCCTGTCATCCTTGTATACAAAATTATAAAAGATGTAATTTAGAAATTCAATGTCGGTATTAAACAACCAAACTAGAACTGATTTTAACATAAGTACATCACTAACAATTAGTGGTACGTTGTTTACATATAATTAAGAAATATCTACATACCTTATGATGTTTTCACTCATAGACACACGCTTCCTTTGCAATTTGACAAAAAATCAAACTATTTGATATTTTTATCAATAAACTTGTTTAACTTTGACGCTTGTCAAACCATACTTTCGTATTCATTCTTGTATAATATCTCAAAACCCACAAACTCAATATCACACCCACTGGCTTTGAGACAATTTGGTTGTTATGTGAAAATAGTCTACTGAAAATCATTAAATAGAATTTTTGTTACAACACATATATACCAGAACGCAAATTCATATCAGGTGATAATTTTGTGACTAAAATCCAAATTAATCGGAGCACGTTGAACGATGAATCTATTACGTCAATTTCAACAATTGAAATTTATGACATTATTCTTATCAATGTGGCTCACTTTATTCCAACTGCATTTGTCTTCTTTTTGGAGACACTTTTGCAAATGGACGGATCAAAATTATATTTTGATAATGTACTTAGTATCCTTTCTTATTTAAGCATTATACCATCATAGAGTCAATACTCTTAATTGTTTAATTGACAACCGAGGATTATCTATTCCTAACATTGATAAGAAACTTACAGTTTCTCTAAAATGCACAAGAATACTTGTTCATATGCATTGTGTTCATTTTAGGTTTCTTTGATTTCATCACATCATTCATAATCAGTTTTATCCTTGGATCGTATCCAAATCCATTTTACTACCAATAATTTCTAAAATAAATTCCTTTACTATGAAGTTGGTATTTCATGAAACAAAAATTATTTTTCAATGCAACGGTATAATGACCCTGACTCAACCTTCGAAAATCGGCACCGAATACGACACTCGTATTCCAATGCCGCACATCCAAACGTCGAATCTGGTTCGTCGGAGCTTATAACACATCAAGTATAACAACACAGCGGAAGAAAAAAATGAATATCATATACAATTACGATGATACAATATCCAAATATACAACAATAATCAATATCAGAGATACAAAGAATATCAGAGACAGTAAACAACAGCGGAAAACGAATAGCAAAAGAGGTAACTCCAATGGTCAACTGCAACTCCAATCCAGTTCTCAAAGCCAAACTCCAAATCACTAGCTCGAACCACCATCACGTTGTACCAAGCTAAGAAAGTCTCGTCCATGAATCCAAAGACTCCAATATCCAAAGAGAAAGCTAAAAGCTACACAATCGATATCTATATCTACTATCTGAAAAACCCAATTCTAGACTGCCCGTGTGGAAAATTGTGGGCACCTAGAGTTTAGGAAAGGAACAATAAACTCCAGATCAGTCATGGGACTGGTGTGAGCAAAGAAAAACAGTTTATTTTTAAAAACAACCAAAAGAATTTAAATTTTGAAATCCTCGATGCTTTTTGAAAAATGAAACTACCATAAGGCCTCCCGCCGCACACCATGCAAACGTAGAATTGGAGGAGATTTCTCCTTATGATAGTTAAAAATGCTTGATACGCGAAAACCATTTTGATATTATTATTATTAGTGCATAGTGGAAAACATTTCGAAAGTATAATATTAATATTAGCCAGCATAGACATTTCGAACTATGCCTACGATAGCTACCATGTTCAATAGCAGGTTACCGCCATATTCCTTGGCAGGTTATACAACTTAAACCGTACGGGGCGCATATTTTTTCTTTGGATTTTCCAACAAATGGCCAGGCTAAGGAACTTCCTATTGCCACATGGGAATGCCTCTGGAGGGACGCCCCGAGAACCTACCCGGCTCTCTGCTAACACAAGGCCGGCTACCCCCTTCCCGAGGAATAAAACCTAAGATATGCCACCCCCGGCCCTTTGGGACCTTTATCCGAGGGCCCTCCAACAACAACATCACACAGTAATAAATATATTACAGTGTCCACATGAGTAAGTATCTGGGCTCCATACCATGATACTACCCTTTTCCAGAAGGAATGGTCATACCCTAGGGGCGCTACCCCTGAAACCTTACTGTATTCTTCCTGTTTCGACCATTCCGGGGTGTGAAGCTCGACGAAGTCTCGTCCATAAAGCTACACTTTTCACAAAAGCCATGCTTTGATCAACAAATGATCAACAACACTTCGTATGCCACATTACCAAATTGGGAATGTATCGCTAGTAACCATCAACTACATAACCTCTGAGCTCGTGCATCTCAGAGAAGGGTGTTAAGCTAAGAGAATAAATCTCCGCCACCAAACAGAAATGTATTTGATAGAAACTAGCTTTACATCTCAAAGTGTAACGTCAGACACACATCCATACAAGTCTGTTCCGGGTTCGAACAGAACCGAAGGCACTTTCGAAGAAGTCCTTGCAAATCCGGATAATTCCTAATCACGTCCGGACTTCCCATCACAATGGGTGCTCAAATCTCTATACCGGGGATCAGCCGATGCAGAGACATTCGACAAGAAATCCTTTCGTTTTCGAAAATATGCGGTCTTCACCACCGGTCTTCAAATGCTATCCATAACGTCATATCACCATTCAGAATGGGTTATACGACACAAAGGTCCTCTCCCGGCTAAACAGAATAGTGAGCGCGATATTTAAAATCATATGGATATGGGATCCCAGTTAAGCCACAACTTAAACCCAAAATCTTTCATTCAAATGGTTAAAAAATTACCATTTACAAATCTTTTAAACAAAAAGATTCATTTCACAAATTTACCAAGTTCAAAAAGTTCAACAATCTTTCACAAAGATTCATTAATATCTTTCCAATTCAAATCCTTTATAAAAATGATATGCTTTTCAGATCCCTTTTCAATTTGAAAACAAACTTCACCAATCTTTAACAAAGATTCATTCATAGCCTTTCAAAACGATTTCCCTTTTAAATTGGATTAACTCATCCAATCAAAGATTCAATTCATAGCTTCAAAAAATCATTTCCAAAGATTCATTCATAACATTCAAAGCCATTCTATTTCAAAACTTGAAAATCTTTTCATCATAATTTGGAAATTCTTTCCTTATATAAAAGCTATTATTTGAAATCACTTGTTTTCCTTTTTAGAAAACCCGATTATAATTGTACGAGTTAAGGCCTTTCAAATATAAACTTGGGTTAAATTCAAATTCTCAAAACCATACTTTTAAAATGGTTTAAAAAAAAAGATATAAACACATTAATAGCTTGTATAACCTTTTTGCGTCATAAATACCAAATATAGAATTCAATTTCAATTTCAGATATTGAATTCCAATTTCAATCAAATTATTCAAATTTCAAATCTTTATTAAGTTATCCAAAATAACTTTCATTTTTAAAACACCTTTTCAAAAGTTTTTCACTTTAAATCCAATCCATTTCCAAAACCATTTGAATTTAAAATTCAAATTTAAAACTATTTTAAAAATCTGTGACTTAACCGATTTCCACGTGCAATCCATATTTGTGTGTGTAGGGTGTAGTCCAAGGGTTTTACACAATAAAAGTGCTACATCATCAATCAGCACAAATTCAAATACAACAATATATATTTGATAAGTGGTATAAACTATAACGTTTACATTTGATAAGCGATACAAACCAATTGTAACGCTTATCTTTTATTCACAGATCACAGGTATATATCACAGATAATAAATTACATTACAGATAATTAATTTCATCACAGAATAAATTACATCATAGTTCACAAAACAAAATAATTCATATTACACATTATCACAAATCAGGGACCTCAATCAATTCAAAGCACTCCATAGAATCCTAACATCCATGAGTAAGATCAATTAATTATCTGATTTACTTAAATCGGATTAATTACTTATGGATAAACTTCTAATCCTGGTTAATTAATCATTAATTAATTACAAACCATTTTGATTAATTACTCTTTAATCATTAATTAACCTTTAATTAATAAATAATCTTTTGATTAATTATTCTTAATTAATTCCAATAATTAAAAAATTAGTTCTTAATTAAAATAAATGATTATCCCCAATCACTTTCATAAATTAATTAACTTTTACTAATTATTTTAAATCGATAAATTAATTATCCTAAATATCGATTAAGTCTTAATCACCATCATACATTAAATCATTTCATAATTAATTATCTTAATTAATTTATCCTTAATTATATTGATTAAGTAACCCTAAATCAGTTATCATTAAATTAATTAAAATTAATCTAAGTGATTATCCTTAATCACTTATATCATAAATTAATTACACTGAGTAATTATTCTTTTAATTACTTGATTAATCATAAATCAATTATTTTAATTAAATAATTATTTTTAAGCAATTAATTTCCTTTAATCATAAGTTAAGAATATAATTTATTATTCTTTAATTACCATCATTAAGATTATCCTTTAAGTAATTAATTATCTTTAATTAAATTACACAAAGTAATTATCTTCTTAAATCAATTTCACAAAGTAATTCATACTTACTTAATCACTTAATTACATCCTTTGAATCAAGATAAATACTCGAAATTGTTATCATATAAAATTATATAAAATCTTCTTGGTTAATTAAGGAATAAAACACTTCCTTAATCACTTTTCCCATCACGACATTATAATTTTGAAAATACTTGTTATTTAAATTTAATTAGTTAACTAATATAAAATTATTAATTACCAAAACAATTTTGAAAACATTTCAAACTTTCAAATCTTTGACACTTGTTTTATAACTGGTTTATAATTTCGATTCAAAAATTGGTTAACATTTATTTTAAAACGAAACAAAAACCGGAATACATGTTCCTTCTTAAAATTTAAAACCCGAAAATTTAATCTTTTTAAAAACCCGAGCCCATCACAATTTTACTCGAGCCATACTTCGAGTTCCTTCCCGCGCCTCACACCTTCTATATTTTAAAATCTGTTACTTGTTTTAAAATTCGAAAAACCGGTAATTTAACTCAAACAACCCGAGACCATCAAACAAAACCCCGGTAAAAATCACGATCTACTTCGAGACAAACCTCAATTTCTTCGAGCCCAAACCCGAGAACAACTTCCTCTTCTCCACTCAAATTTTCCTGAGAGCGATATGCACGCGTAAACGTGCACACATGATCGGGGTATCTCCGACCATTTTCGCCGACGCCAAACAGTCATTGGAGGTCCCCTTATCTCGCCTGAGAACCCAGATCATCCAATCGCATCGTAAATATAAATTTAGCCTCTCGACCAAATACTGGAACCCAACTGCCGTCAAATTTTGCCTCGACGCCGACTATCTACTCCACCATCAATGAAGCCGACCATGCCATAGGATTGCCTTGACCTCTAGTCCTTAACCCCCATGTGCCTGTCCACTCCGATCATTCATAGATGATCAAATCGGCTCGAGAACGCCGTAGACAAATGTGAGCCCCTAAACCCTACATCGCTGACGTACAGCCAACCCGGCCATCTAGAAATATTCTCGGCATTTTTCCAACGACCACCCACCTACAATCTTCCTCCAGCATTGATTTCGCCACCCAAAACGACCTTGATCGTCGGAATTTGATGAATAAGGATTTACCGTTCAACTCAAAAAATATCATCACTCCTGTTATCCCGCCTTTTGGCACGGCTGCGATACCAAAAGACTGATTGAAAACAAAAGACAGTTCGTCTCAAAGATTGGTTATACTTTGCTTCACTATGGATATCGATGAATTTTCTCCGAGCCCGGATCAGGCTACAATTGATAGGACACGACAAGCAAAGTCATGGGAGCCAACGTTCCAAATTTCAGGTCAATCGGGGTTCGTATGAATGAGTTATGATCGATGCAAATTGAAGGAGATATCTCCATCTGTTCGTATCCATCCTAGAGCACTGTTTCGTATCCATCGGTAGGCCGCACTTCGTATCGATGGACTTCGTATCGGTCGACCGAGTTTACTTCGTATCGATAGGCTAGTATCCATCACCACACCTCGGTTCATATCCATCGGCTTCGTATCGATCGAAATGGCCAGGTCTTCACATCCATAAACTTCGTATCGGTCGACCAATGATTAGTTCGAATCGATGAATGAGGCATTCATTCGAACCCATCAGGCAGCTTCGGTTCATATCCATCAAAATCGTATCCATTAAATGGAGACATCACCATCGATACGAGCTAAGCCGCTTATCTCGATTCGAACTAGACGTTGAAAGTACTCGATACAAACGAGGCGAAATTCATGGATGCAAAGCGGTCAACTCGGCATAAGGAGTGGATCGATCCAAGGAGTGCGCGCCATGTCGTCTCAAAAACACGTGCGTCCATCGATTGGAATACATGGATTCGAAGTAATCGATTCGAAGAGAACAGCCAACTGAAACACTCCAATTCGTATCGATCATATCTCCCAAACCACTAATCCAAATGCTATGAAACTTTCGCAGAAGCTTATGCACAAGGTAAAGAATGTTCCTGCCAAGTTTCAGCTTGATTGGACTAATTCTTGATGGATACGAAATCAATTCGTATCGATCACAAATCGAGTCAAAACTTGGTGGGACCGGTCGCGTGGGCCCACTCACGTGCCAGAAAAAGTCTTCCAAAGTTTGAGCGCGATCTCAGCCTCCAACGCCTATAAATAGCCCCCTGGAGCCAACAGAAAAGGGATCTTTCGACTTTGGAACGTCCAGACTCTGCCGGATTCAATCCTACGCTTCACTGCCGCTATAGTAATCAAACTTCATAGCTATTATCAACTGTAATCAGCTGTAATTGATTGAAATCAACAAGTGAATCAATAAAGTCATCAACTTCAGAGTGGACGTAGGCAAGATCGTCGAACCACTATATATCCTGTGTTTCTGATTGTTATTTCTGAATTGCTGTGCTTAATATTGCTTAGATCTGAGATTTGTGTTGAATATTGCTGATTTGTAATCATATACGGGTGCTTTCATGATATTGGGGTTTGTGATCAATTTTGGCACAAATATTTTGGGTGCTCTCACAGAGAAGGGTAATTCAGGAGTTCTATCAATTAAGAGTTGGATCAGAGAGTTTGGAGATTTAGATCCGAAAAATTTTGACAAGGCAATCGAGTAGAAGGCAGATACTAGAGAGGAGTCAGCACGAAGAGAGTCAAGAGGCTTCCTCAGGAGCAAACCAAGCTTCAGTCTTCATCACCAGCGATGAGATGGAGACAATGATGAGAAGACAAGAAGAAACGATTCAGAATTTGCTTCAACAGATTGGGCAGCTTAGAGCACAGAATCGAGGAGCAGATGGAGTTCAGAATGGAGCAAGACCAGCTGTCGTAGCACCAGGACTTGAAGGCACACACTTAGAGCATGTAGATCCGATCCCGGGAAGAGAGAGAGGGATCCGAGCAACCTGGTGGCGATGGAGGGATGAACGCTCAGCAAGGGGGCAAACTCCCGAAAGCTCACACGGACTCGGGGGCAGGTCGAAGGCAGTGAACGAGGACTGCAGCTTGGAGACAACGATAGATTGGCAGAGATGGTCAGATGAGCGATGAGAGGCGGGTTAGTAAACAGAGATCTGGTAGACGTGAACAGGAGTCCTTTTTCTCCTGCGATTAGGATGGCTAGAAACCCACCAGAATTCAAGTTACCGTCAGTAGAGATGTATGATGGGAGGACGGACCCTACAGTCCACCTAACAAAGTATATGAGGCACATGGAAGTGCTGAGGGCATCATAGGAAGTCATGGCTCGGTGCTTTCCGTTGTATCTGACAGATATCGCAGCATTATGGTTTAGGAAACTGGAGAGCGGCTCCATAGGAACATGGGCTGATTTAACTGAGAGATTCATAAGACAATTCAAGGTTCACATCGCAAGACCTAAGAATGTGATGAGTTTGGAAACTTTGAAGCAGAAAGATGGAGAGTCTTTGAGGAGTTTTCTGACGCGGTTCAATGCGGCAGCAGCATCGGTGGATCGGCCAGATCCATCTATGGTTATGATGGCAGCTGTGTCCGGAATAGCTGATGGCACAGAATTCAAAAATTCATTAACTAAAGATCCGCCTATGGATCTAGGAGAATTCTATCATGAGGTTAAAAAGTTTTTGCGATTGGAAGATGCTAGTGCAGAAAGAGAGGAAGAGATTGACGTTTTCGCAATCAAAGGCGGAAATCCACCTGGAAAGGGTGCGGAGACTAGTAAAGGAAAAAGAAAGGCTGAGAATAACGGTGACAGGTCAAAGCGGCCACGGAGGGAGCCGCAATTCACCACTTACTCTAAGCTGAATGAGAGTTTGGAGCTAATCTATCAGGATACAAGAGAGCAAGTTCCCTATCGTAGACCAATGCGAAGGGATCCAACTGTTGATGAGAGGAAATCAGACAAATATTGCTTGTTCCACGAACTGAATGGTCATAGCACAAACGACTGTAGACATCTGAAGGATGAGGTGGAAGGGCATATCAGGAATGGTATGCTACTTCAGTATGTGAGGAGCCGGAGCGACCACCGTCTACTTCGGGTAGGGGTGACCCTGAACCGGGACACCGCATGATTATCAATTAATTGAAATAACGATGAACAAGTCGTAAACTTCTCACTAGCATAATTAAATCATTTACATATGTATGAGATCGCGAACGATCTCCAGGCATGCTTTGAATGATTATTAACCGTCTCGTAGTGAGAATTTACACTTTGACATCCTTGCTTTGCTTTTGTTTCGTTTTGATTTGGACATTTAGACTTTGCTTGTTTGGACATTTCTGTTATGGAATTCATGTGCACGTTGCTTTGATATTTGCAATTCTGTGAAAGAATTTACTTGTATGCTCGTTGGATCACGAACGGTCCATGAGCACTTCCTGTATGGCGATGAACCACCAAAGTCGTTGATTCAGAAACTCCCTCGAATGTGAAATCTGGCATCGATAATACTAAGTACCCCCAGGCACAACAATTCGCCTCGAACGGCACACGATTGCGAACGATCACAATTTGCCACGAATGGCATTCGACCGCGAATAGTCAAGATTCACTTAGTATGATATCCGATCGCGAACGATCACATTCTGCCTCGCACGGCACCCGACCGCGAACGGTCGCAACTCACCTTATATGACATTCGATCGCGAACGATCACACCCGCCCTCGAACGGTCATGATTTGCCTTGAACGCCACCCGACCTCGAACGGTCACAATTCGCCTTGAACGGCACCTGATCGCGAACGATCTCCGTTTGCCGCGAACGACATCCGACCGCGAACGGTACCATTTCTTTATTTGCCGCGAACGGCACATGACTGCGAACGGTCCCATTGCATCATCTGCCACGAACGGCATCCGACCGCGAATGGTCCCATGTCATCATTTGCCGCGAATGGCAACGATCGCGAACGGTCCCGTTTCACCATTTTTCACGAACGGCATCCGACCGTGAACGGTCCCACTTTACATTTTGCCGCGAGCGGCATTCGACTGCGAATGTTCCCGTTTCACCTCAAATGGCATACGATCCCGAACGATCGTCATTCGAGGTCGTATGAAACTATCGAGTTCTTTACAGGCTGTTGACAGGATATGAACATCCAACACATAGCATTACAAAACACACCTTCCTATCGCAAGGTATGTTTTAGGGGGCAAATGTTATCCCTCCTTTTGGCAAGGCCGTGATACCAAAAGACTGATCGAAAACAAAAGACAGTTCGTCTCAAAGATTGGTTATACTTTGCTTCGCTATAGATATCGATGAATTTTGTCCGAGCCCGGATCAGGCTATAATTAATAGGACACGGCAAGCAAAGTCATGGGAGCCAACGTTCCAAATTTTAGGTCAATCGGGGTTCGAATGAATGAGTTATGATCGATGCAAATTGAAGGTGATAACTCCATCCGTTCGTATCCATCCTAGAGCATTGTTTCGTATACATCAGTAGGCCGCACTTCGTATCGATGGACTTCGTATCGGTCGACCGAGTTTACTTCGTATCGATAGGCTCGTATCCATCACCACACCTTGGTTCGTATCCGTCGGCTTCGTATCGATCGGAATGGCCAGGTCTTCGCATCCATGAACTTCGTATCGGTCGACCAATGATTAGTTCGAATCGATGAATGGGGCATTCATTCGAATCCATCATGCAGCTTCGGTTCGTATCCATCAAAATCGTATCCATTAAATGGAGACATCACCATCGATACGAGCTAAGCCTCTTATCTCGATTCGAACTAGACGTTGAAAGTTGATACGAAATGCACGGAGTCGATTGATTCAAACTGGATAACAGTACTCGATACAAAAGAGGCAAAATTCATGGATGCGATGCGGTCAACTCGGCATAAGGAGTGGATCGATCCAAGGAGTGCGCGCCACGTCGTCTTGGAAACACGTGCATCCATCGATTCAAATACATGGATTCGAAGTAATCGATTCGAAGAGAACAGCCAATTGAAACACTCCAATTCATATCGATCATATTCTCCCAAACCACTAATCCAAATGCTACGAAATTTTCACAGAAGCTTACGCACAAGGTAAAGAATGTTCCTGCCAAGTTTCAGCTCGATTGGACTAATTCTTGATGGATACGAAATCAATTCGTATCGATCACAAATCGAGTCGAAACTTGGTGGGACCGGTCGCGTGGGCCCACTCACGTGCCAGAAAAAGTTTCTCGAAGTTTGAGCGCGATCTCGGCCTCCAACGCCTATAAATGCCCCTGGAGCCAACGGAAAAGGGATCTTTCGATTTTGGAACATCCAGACTCTGCCGGATTCAATCCTACGCTTCACTACCGCTATAGTAATCAAACTTCATAACTATTATCAACTGTAATCAGCTGTAATTGATTGAATCAACAGGTGAATCAATAAAGTCATCAACTTCAGAGTGGACGTAGGCAAGATCGCCGAACCACTATAAATCCTGTGTTTCTGATTGTTATTTCTGAATTGTTATGCTTGATATTGCTTAGATCTGAGATTTGTATTGAATATTGCTGATTTGTACTCATATACGGGTGCTTTCACGATATTGGGGTTTGTGACCAATTTTGGCGTAAACAACTCCCAAACGTAAAAATAGTGATTTCACTACTAAAATTCGTTGTTTAGCAAAACGAATTTGATCCAATGAACAGAATTTAGAATTAAATTACTTGAATCTTTTCGTTTCGAATCTTCCCTCTGTAACTCTAAGTTTCTCAAATTTTTCATCACATATTTTAGTTTATAATATTTTTAAAAATAACTTTACAACATTATGAACATTTTTCTTTCAGAGAATTAAGCCTAATACTAAGTTGTTTGGGTGATATGGAATTTTCTTTTATTTGTTCTTGGTCTGGAAAACACAACAGGGTATGTACATATATCCAGTGATGCCTATTACATAGCCTAATTCAATTTTTTCTTCAAGTGAATGCATCCAGAAAACATACACACCCATCATCATCACACAGGTAGATCGCATGCATCTGTATCAAAGATTAAAAGTTGAAGTTTTGCTCACCTTATAAATGAAGGCAGAGGATCAGGTTTTTGAAAATTTTCTTTCTTCTTTGTTTTGTCTGTTGCATTGCTTACTTTCAAATCTGTTTTGATGTTGCTTGAATTTGATCCCAGTTTGAAACTGAGCCAAGTCTGAAGCTTTAAAGTTTGATATTGGCCTTGCATGCTTGATCTGATCTTATAACTTTAGATTTGAGGTTGCTTTGTTTTCGAGATCTTCACATTTTCAAATTTCCATCTTTCTTTGATGCTTACTTTTGCTTCAGAATTTATTTTGCAGGTTTTAATCTTCTGTTTTCAAATTTTGATTTGTTTCTTTGATCTTTGCTTTAGATTTGAAATTTTTTTTGCTTAGGCATGAGAAGAACTTGAGAAAAAATGGAAAACAGCCTGGTCTAAATTTTTTTTCTTTTGCATTTCTTTGTTCTCTAAGAAAGTAATGTACAATTTCCACTTGTATCATATATTTACACTTGTATTAATTCTTGACAAAATGTTTACAAATGTAAATTCTTATTGTAAAAATTCTTACACATGTATTTTTTTTGTATATTTATGTTTAATTCCTTTAGTTTAATTAATTTTAAAATTTAGTTTTAAAACCTTACTTTAAATTAATTTATACATTTTGTTTTTAAACCTTATTTCATTTTTTATTTACAAATCATGTTTTTTACCCTTATTTGATTTCAATTTATAAAACATATTTATCTATTTTATATTTACAAATATATGTTATGTAGTTTTAAATCATATTCTTTAAAAAAATATCTTCGTATCAAAGCTTGAATATTTATGTACATATAAAATTAACTATTTTTATTAAATCTTGTTTATATTTTACAACCAAATTCTAATTCATGTACTTATTAATTTTCAATAGATATATATACCAATATGTGTAAGTTTTAAAGCCTTCTTTTAAAACTATATAATTTATAAATGAAAATGAATTGAAAACAATTTATAAATAATCATACATATATAATTCTTAATTAATAAAGCTTTTTAAATCTAATTTATTTATTAAATCATATTCCAAATACAATTCTTATTTTATCCCCATATATTCAAATTCATTTCTGCTAATTCATGATTTTACCAAATTAAACCAAAATTTTTATATAAATTTTCAAATTAATTAAGTAAAAAAAACAAGGAATGTTACAAACGGAATATGAAGCAACCTAGATTTTTGAGATTAATAAAATAAAATAAATAATGATTTAATTTATAGAATTTTAATCATTAGTTTGAAATTTATTATGTTTTATGAAGTATAATTTATTTTAGAATAATTAATTCTAAATCGTTGTGAAATTTGAAAATATTAGTATTTTCAAAGCGTAAAGAATCATATAAAATTATCATTGAGAGTTGGTTGATTTTAATAAATTCTAAATTTAAAGAATATTAAAGAAATTAGAATTAAAGTGTTTATTCAAAGATAATTGGAATTTGAGTTTAGACAAGTATAATTATTTAGTTTGAATATTTTATTTTTAAATAAAAGGAGAATTTGAGATATATAGACATATTAATAGAAATGTGTTCATTGTTAAAATAGTCTAAAGAGTCAATCTTTTGATTAAAATATGGGTATCTGGCTTAGTGTAAATTCAGCACGTTGGTGCTAATAAGGAAGAATTCTTATCTCCTTTGTACGTGAGAATGAACTGTATGTTCATTTTATCTTAGGCAGGAAACAAAAAAGGTTTCTCAAAGCTAAAACAAAGATCCTAACCTAGAGCAAAATCTTCAAGATTAATTCAGAAAAATCCTTAGGAAATCCAAGATAAATAGAGTAATTGTTCTAAACCTTATCTCAATCTTTTAGATCCATAAAATAATGATTTTGATCTCGTTTTTGATCAATTACTTGCTGGTTGGTTTTTATTTGAGTTTTTAGATAATTTTGGTGAAGGTAAGAGTTAGCAGAGCTTAATTGAGGATACTATAAGCTATAGGCAGTGTAAAGGTGAGTTAAACCTCATAGGACCTATCTCTAGATTAATTTGCTAGTTTGGTTGGGTGATTCTATTGTTGATTGCTATTGTTTTATTGAATCGATTTGTTGTTGTTTAAAATCATTGCATGCTGAAAGTATTAGTTCTTAGAAATTAAAAAAATGATATTTTAATTAAAATTATATGCCATGTTTGAGTTGTACTAGATGTATTTACACCCTAGAAACCTTGTAATCAATCTAAGATGGAGAGTTATCATCAGAGTATGACCGAAGGATTTCCTGGAGCTGAAACAGCTCCAGGATTCACTATAACCAATGCACCGACATGCCCCATGGTGGACCAATGGGCAACAGCCTATGGCTGTTCATCTCTAGGAAATTGCCCCTAACCTATCCATTCGCCATGTCGTTTGTTGCTATTCTTTGGATGGGTAATTATAATATATTATGAAGGCAATTTCAGCTCATATTTGGTAGTAGAGTAAGTTTATAAAAATAGATTTAGAGATGATATAGAAGTCGACCTATATGGACCAATTCATGGCTATAATCTTATAATGGCCATGGATTTAGCAGTAGTTAATTCTTTTGTGTTCTATGGACTTTGAATCAATTTGATTTAAAGGTTTGGAATATTATAAACTTATATCTATCTATTTATTCAATAAAAAGTTTATTTTAAGTTTACAAATATCAAACTTATTTTCTAGAATAATTTAGTTCTTTTTTTATAAATGATTTTTTTATAAATAGTTATATATATAGTATTGGTATTATAAATGGTCGTGGATTTTGGAAACATGGTTTGAAATATAAATCTAATTTATTTCTAAATAAAATGGTTATTTATATCAAATTGAGTTTGGAAAATGAATCCGTGGTTTCAAGGATAGATAGTACTTACGTAAATGGCTTTCAAATATGCTTTGTGAACTTTACATATGTATATATATTTCTAGAAACTTGGAACTACAATTATATATATATAAACAATATGATATATAAATCCGATTATGGTTTATTTTATTTAAAGAGAAATATATATAATTAAATAATAAACGTTATGGAGAAATTTTGAAATTTTTTTTATACGTAAAGTATTTAAGAAAATATCTTAAGTATGATAGAGTAAAATATCTACTTTCATAAAATCATTTGGAAGATAAAATGTTTTTAGAACCTTAATTATATAAGGGGGGAGTATTAATAATCGGCTTAGTGTTACTGATTGGTTTAAATGCTCTCGAATAACGCTTCATCGAATATAATATAACTCATTGAGTAGAATTTTTGAGTGG
Source organism: Allium cepa (assembly GCA_030765085.1). NCBI lineage: Eukaryota > Viridiplantae > Streptophyta > Magnoliopsida > Asparagales > Amaryllidaceae > Allium > Allium cepa. The sequence goes on along the minus strand of CM060937.1, from coordinate 184,893,792 downwards.
AACTTACTAGCCTGTTAATAAATACTTGAATTTCACCGGGCAGTATGGGATGCCTTGGTTAAATCCTTGTGATTGCTATTAGGAAGTATTTAACACTTTAGAGTTGTATTTCCTTTAAGTGTTCGGTGGGACCAGTAGATCCTTAAGGGAATATAGTTTAGGTTTTCCGGTGGTATCTATAGCGAGTGAGATTTATTAGCTTCTAGTAAATACTTGAATTTCACCAGGCGATCGGGGACGTTTTGGTTAAGCTCTTGTGATTACTAAAAGTGATAATATTTGACACTTTAGAGTTTACTATCCTTTGATGTTTGGTTGGACCGTTAGATCCTTAAGAGGTATACTCATGGATTTCTATACAATCAATTATATATAACATTAAATTATCTAGAGTTCTCGAGTCATGATTGCCATGATCGTCTTGATCGGTTGAGATATGGTTTTACCAATCCTTGTGATCATGTTAAGATTCTACGTTTCCTCGATCCTTGTGATCATATCGAGATTCTATGTTCTAGATCTTTAGTACCAAATCGGTACGAGTGAAACCATAATTGTTTGTTTGCCATAGTATGGAATTGGTTTCTTTGTGTTAGGAATATTGTAATTTATTTTATGATTCTATGTTTAGTGACTAATCCATATTTGCGACCAAAATATATAACCCTGTGCCTTGAGATAAATTCTAAGTAAAATTAATTCTGTGACTTGTTATACCTTGGACATTTGGATTTACTTATATGTCATATATCTTTATATTATATCTTGTTTTCACCCTTCTGCATATTTAGAGATAGTTTGACCTGGGTGTTATTTTAATGATTGGGTCAGGCCAAGAATTTTCAGATTATAGGACAGGTTGACCTTTGGATGGTTGTACTAGTAAGGAGATAAACATTTTTGACTTTTATTTTATCTCATTTAGGATTCGTATTTGTTTATAAGATGTATAATTGAGATAGAGGCTGTATCAGATATATATTATGTGAGTCTAGTGTTATAATTGATAGACTCTCACTTTTGTAATAGCCCGCAAATCCGTACCCCTTGAGTCAACACTATTCTACCTAAATCAACTCAAGTTGTACAGAAATACGAACCATTTGGGTTAAAGAAGAAGAGGTAGAAGAAGAAAATAGAAAACAAACAACAGAATCTAACGATCGCAGCGGCATAAAATATAATAGATAATAAATGATCTTTACTCAAAAGTCAAATATCTCTGTTTACATATATTACATCATCAGAGTACATCAACCAAAGTTCGACAACAACAACATACAATTGGATACACAGCAACTCAACTCAGCGGAATATATATATAAACAAGTACGGAAGTACGTATCGTCATCCAGCTCGTCTTCTGAGCTCCAAAAAGCATCATATCCTGTATCCTATAATACTCGGTCTGACCCGAGCATTACAGTTAAATAATACCCGAGTCAGTCTGGATTACCAGCGTGAGAAAATCACACCCAATTGTTTATTAAAGTTTCAAAAATCCTTTGAAAACAAAAGCATCTCGTAAGACCACGCCACAAATAAACATGTCGGGTTTTTACCTTACGATAGCTAAAACATTTTTATTAAAATTCTCTGATATTATAATAGTGTCTATAGAAAGTAAAATAGAATCTAGCTGAAATGCTTGCATCTCACGTTTCAGCAATAGTTGGGCACAATCAAAACCGTACGGTTGCGTAGGGAAAATGGATTCCAACTAATGGCTAGGCACTAGGGTACCACCTGTCACAGTACCTGGTCTAGATCAGCGTACCGAGGAGCCACCCTAACTCCCCTGCAACACAAGACTGGAACCATCCCTTACTGGACAGTCCCGAGCAAGATCACCCCATGGTTGGGATCAGCAACCGCCCACTAAGCCGAAATAAAAGGGACATCTAGACAGGGATGACCTCACCCTCCAGTGGGGGATACCCACGAAGTCTTGCTGCATAACCCCTGATTTTCAGCCATTCCCATTTGATGAGGCTTGAGGCTAAGCGTTACCTTTAAGAACATATCCGTTAGAATGCCCATCGTCCACCTGATGATGTTTCGTAAGCATTCATCCATATAAGTCCGTCCCGGGTTCGAACGGAACCGAAGGCACTATTCCTACTACATCCATTTTGGAAATATCCTTAGAATTAGTAGCGACTAACCCTTGCACTTCGCTGCTCCATCTTCGAATCCAAAATCGTTTTCCACGAAACGTACAAACCGGATCGAAGTGGTTTTCGAGAAATAAATCTCGATCCCGGTCTCTTCAAAACGATCAACGCATTGGCCAATATTGATAGTCGGTGATTTAACTATCAATTCATGTTTACAACATCCATCACACAATAAATAATTTTCCAAATTGTTTATTTATCTCAAAATATCTTTACAAGATATATTTTCACTTTCCAAACTCCTTTGAAAAACAGTTTTCAAAACTATCTGCCTTTCTCGGAATAAATTCCAAGTATTTCTATTTCCACTAGAATCACCAAGCTAAAAACTTAAGATTTTTAAAATAATCTAAAAACACCTTACTGTAAAATATATTTAACATTTGATATAGAAAAATTACTTTAATACTTAATAAATAATACTCTAGAAATAACTAAAATAAGTTTACTTTATAAATATAACTAGATTTTCTTCTTTACTCGAAATACCAAATCATCCCTTAAATAATTCTTACGATAATAGATTAACCAAAACACTTACTTTGGGATTTACTTTAAAATATTTAAATTAAGACTACTTCAATGATTTACTAAAAATACATACTATATAAACATTGGAAATAAAGTTACTTTATAAAATATAAAACTAGGCTTTCACCTTTCAAACACATACTAAGTCACTATTTATAAATATTTATTACGGTAATAGATTTGAAAAATATTTACTTAAAAATTTAAGATAATAAATTTTCTAAAACATGCTTTTTAAAACAACATTAAAACCTTTAACTTATATCTAAAGTTTACTTTGAACGTACTTGGCTATCCAGTGAAATATACATCTCTTCACATTCTTCCTTAAAATTTTCAATTTCAAACTCTTGAATAAATTTCCAGATTGATTTCCCATTTACTCCCTTTTTAATTCAAAATCTATTAATTTCAGATTTCATTTCTTAATTATGATTTAAAATACTTTAACTAAAAATTCCAATTTTTAGATTTCTCAACTACTTCCTTATCCTTTTATATAAATTTAAAACTTAAGTTTAAAATAATTCTTTATTCCTTTAAATTAATACCACATAATTTTACAATTCATCAATTACTGTTTATTCAACTCTTTTCTTTTCGTACTTGAAGTTATTTATTATTATTTTCATATTACTTCTATTTCTTTTCAACTCATTCTTAATTTATTCAAATTTCCTATAATTATTTTACTTACAAATTCATTTCTTTTATTTTCTTTCCAAAATCCAATCTATATAATTTTGGTAATTCATTATACCCAAATATATCCAATCAATCCTAACATTCAATATCCCAATATAACTCATCATAGAATATCAATATTCACAGCAGAGAATATTAAATAATTTAAATAAATGTTGAGGGATCCAGTTGGATCCTTCCAACCTGTTTTCCCTGCATCCACAGACGTTAGCACAATATAGTACACCAATTACAAAATATCATACTATATCACATCGATCAATTCAACCATCCAAACAATTATTTCATTTTATCATTTAAATTTAAATTTAAACTGAGTGAGATTAACTCACCTTTGCTTTTATTTGCAACCCATCCAATATTGCCTTGGTTTCTCGATTTTTTTTGACCTTGAATAAACATATTAGGGCTTTATTAATATTTGAATTGATCGAATAATTAATTTCTATTTGTTTAATTATTTTAAATTAATAATTTAGATCTAATTTAACAAATACATCCTCATTAGTTTAAAATTAACTAGTAAATGGAAATAGATATTTATGTATATTTATTCACTTTTGAAATTACATGTATACGTATAAAAATAATAATCCATAGATTTCAAAATCTAATTTTATATAAATTTCAACATTTTCAAATCCCTATTATTTTTTCAAACCTTATCTGTACAAAATAATTTCCTATTAATTTCCATATTATTTATTTATTTATTATTATATTTTTTTGTTCTAGAGTTTCTGGAATCAATGAAATAAATTCGAATTATCAATCACTACTCTAAATTTGGCATTTTAAATTTTAAAAAATATATTATACCTTACTGCCGAACGCCAAAATCCCCTCGAGCTCGAAGGCCACCAGAGCTACAACTGCTCCTCCCTTCGAACGCGAGCGCTACACCATCAAACCCTAACCCCAAAATCACCGCAGCACTCACGACTTCCCTCTTATCGCCGAGATCATCTCTGCCCAATCACGCTCACTCACGCCTCACGAATGTGCCTATTCGCCAGGTTCAACTGCTCGAGCAACCACCTGTGGCCACCCTCCATTGCACGCCGCTCGTGAGTTGCTTCGTCCTTTCATGAAGCTCGATCGCTTAACTAGGGTTTCGGCCATAGATTCGAACGAGAGCACGACAAAGGACTGATGATATTTTTTTTTTATTTTTTTATCTCGTTTTGATTTGTACAAGGGCTACGCGATTTAAGGAGATCGGCATTTTTTTCTTTTTTGTTGTTTCTCGAATTTAAGAGAAGAAAAAGGGGCGAGGCTTTGATTAGAAGACTCGGCTTGGCTTCCAGGAGAAGGAAGAACGGGAGTACAACCCTCTGCCCAGTGTTAAAACCAATAAAATATGAAATTTATCTTTTAAAAATATTACTGAATTAAATACATCTACATATCAATTTAAATTCAAATTTAAATTTTAAACTGTCACAATTATGCAAATTCGAAATCTCGATCGTGTGGAGAAGATAACCCTTTTGAAGCACTAAACTTCGAAATTTTGGAAGAAAAAAATTCCAGCGCGTTTACCGTACGCTCACACACTAGCTCTGATCAATACGAAATTTGAAATCCGATAATAATTCAATATTACGGACCCAATGGAACCAGTTTCATCGAATTCCGAGACTGTGCCTCGGAAGGCTATATTTTAAATTCAATTTAAACGATAAAATTTCAAAACTGAACAAACCACTGCTAATTTCAATTTTACAACTTCTATTATCTTCAGTGTTATCAATATAAATTTTACAAGCCTTAAAATTATATTCAACAGATTTAAAATTCGTGATTCAACAATTTACTCAACTTCTAATTATTGAATCCTATTATTTAATTATCAAATAAATAGCGATATTTGTAATTCAAGTTAAAATTATTATATTGAATATTTAAAATCAATTAAATATTCCAATTTTAAATTACTTAAAAATTCCGGATCGTCACATTCCTCCCCCCTTAAAAGAATTTCGTCCTCGAAATTACTAATTAGGAAGAATGGTCCAATACCCGTTTACTTACCTCCAAAACCAAACAATTCAACATCTTACTAACTATCTTTTTATAAAAGACCCATTATCGTTCTTATTAACTTCTCAACTCTCCCATAGTTTCAAACTATACTATTTGTTTAATCATTCGAGTTTCAATTTAAAACCAAATTTTGAATTATCAAAATTTTCTCAAAATTTTTCTATCTCCCTAAATTTCCGAAATTTTTTGCTAGCATCTCCTTTGCGCGGCTAGCTCGGTACAACTAGAAAATGGCTCTACGACCTCCCAAATCCAAAAAGAAAACAAAAAGCCAAGTGGCTCAATCCAAATCCCAATCAAATTCCATATAGAATTTTAAACACATACCTTTTAGTCGGGCAATTCTAATTTATTATCTGAAATCAAAACCAATTCTCTTTTCCCTTATATTACCTGCATATCCTGTTTGAAAATAATATTCAATCACAATATTTCCAAAACATCTTATCAACTTTCTTACAAAATGCCAATATCTATTCATTCCAATATTGACTTAAAATATATTAGTAGTATCAATTTCCAATTAAGAATTTATCATTCCTTACTTAAGTTTAGTATAAGCATTTTATATGCTTCTTTGTTTGTTTTCACTTTACCACTTTAATTAATATCTATTTCTATTCAAATTGGTTTCCACATTACATATGAATTTTATTTATTTTCAACTTTGAACATTTAATTTTATCTTTCATTTATAACTAATTTATTACAATTTCCAATTTTAAATCGTTTTGTCGTTAACAAAATTTTCCAAAATTTTCAAAATTTTCTAACTCCCAAAATTTCTGAATTTTTTTGGCAGAGTCCCCTTTAAACGGAGGAGCTTTTGCAATTTGACAAAAGAGATAAATATATATACATCGACCTACACGGTCGGAAAAACTAAAAACAGTTCATATTTCCTATTTTTATTGCGTAGGCGTACCTTATTTGGCATTTTTAAGCAAACAGCTTATCTATTTAGCAGTTAGCATGCCCAAAATCCAGCCACACGGCTTCCAGGTACCTGTACTTACTCAATTTAAACATGTAAGTGCTAAATATATGAAGTTTAATAACATATCACTTATTTGCAATAGTTAAAACATATGAATTCTAAAAGAAATTCACACCAAACATTTTTCCATAAGCAATTTATATAGTTTCCATGCTAATTCAACTGTTTTCAACTTATTCATATCCATTCTTATTCAATTTGAATGGTTTAAAACTCAATCGCTTACATTTAATTTATTTTTAAGAAAACTGATCTCATATTTAATTCAATTGCTTTCAAAATCAATTCTATTTCACTTTTATCAATACATAGAATTTTAATTACTTCCATTTTCATCCAATGACAATTTATTCCATGCAATTTGACGAGATCTATGTGAATAAATAAGTATTATGTTTTATAACCAATTTAAATGGATTTCAACTCAATTTATACTCAATGCTATTCCATTTTTAATTTATTCACAATCCATATATTCTCATTTACATTGCATTTTAAATTTTGAATACATTCACTTGCATTTCATTTTATTAACAAAACCAGTCTATTCAAAACCATTAACAAGGGTGGTTCATCTTCATTACCAATTAAATTTCCTTTTTATTTTAATTCATTCACGACCATTTATTTAACTCGACACATTCCATTTCAATTTTATTCACAATCCATTCATTTACATCCCATTCCAAATTTGTTTATTCCAAACTATTATATTTAGCTCGAAGACAATCCAAGCTATTGCATTCCATAACCATTTCTCAACTTATTTAAACCATACTTCATTTTGATTCTTATTCATTATATCCATTTATTTATTCAACATAATTAGTTCATCCACTCAATCCATTTTGAATTTTCATTTCCTTAAATATTATTTATAACCCACCAAATTCTATTTCGATTAAAATTTAGTTTTACTTGATTCAAATTCAATCCAATATCATTAAACTTGGTTTTAAGTTGAATTCAATTCAACTCTCCCTTATATTCCAAGTCAACTTATTTTGATTTATTCAAAAAAAAAATTTCTATACATAAGCTCATTTCATTTTGCAAATAAATTACTCTTTTCAATTTAACTTGATTCTATTTTAATCCAATCCCGTTTCAAACTACAAATTTATTTGATTAGTTATTATACATTTTAACTTTTTAGATTCAACTCATTTAATTTATTACAAGGCCATTTCCAATTTATTTCCACTTATTTGGATTTTTATTTGCAATTCATACCATTACTATTTTAATCCATTTACATTTTTATTCCATATATTTCAATTATATTTAATTTATTAACACTTCACATTAAATTTTAATTAATAACTCAAGTTCTGCATCCACTATCCATTTTCAATTTACCACCAAATTTCATGAACTCACAATTCAACTTCATTCTCAATTACTTTCACTTCAACAACAATTTAAGTCGAATTTAATTTATAACTTGAGTTTATTTCCAAACTTCATCATAAACTCACTATCCAATTTCATTAACTAATTATTATCAGATTAGTTCTTCCCTATTTATAGTTCAATACTTGATTTTTAATTCCAAATACCACTTCATTTAATTTTCATGGTTCAATTTATTTAATAATTCAAGTTTGGATTTTCTGTTCATTATCCAAAACATCAAAATATTAATTTTGGACTTTGTATTCCATTTTCAATTTTATAAGTCACAACTTACTATTTAATACAATTACATTCATTGTAGACTTGAATATATTCATCTTTTATTTTAACTCAAGCCTTATGCTTATTTATATCCCAAGCATGTTTTTTTTCATGCATGATAACTCTTTTACACATTATTCTTATTTATTTATTTCAATTCCAATCCTTATTCAATTTATTTTCCATTTGTTTAGGTAAGAATTTTATTCCATTCATTAATTCAATTGAATTCTCATCCCAATTCAATTTTACTTTAACTCAAATTTATTCAACTCAATTCAATTTCAAATTGATTCGAATACAAGCGGATATTATTCCAGCTTATTCGATTTATTTCAATCCAGTTAAATTTTATTCTCCAATCCAAGCTAATTTCATTTTTAACTTTTCAATTAAAATTAAATTCCCAACCTTCAAAGCTTATATTTCCTTCCTGATTTTAAAACCATCTCAATTTATAAGTTTACAACCTATCTTATCAGGATTTTTAAACACCCGGCTTTTGGTTTCCAATCATTTTGAAATCTTCAACATCTCAAATCACATTTCTCAAAATTTAATCCAATCCTGATTTTATCCCAACAAATTCCCTTTGAAATTTTCAAAAACAACTAGCATTCTGAACAAATTTATTTTTGGCAGCAATCTGTTACTCAGAAATTCGAAAATGAATACTGATGATGCGGCCGTCATCATCATAATTATTTTCCAATAATCCAAGTGATTTCTATGCTATTTCACTTTCAAAATTCATTTAAAACAACTTTCCTTTCATAAATACCCCCAAACAATAATGCTATCTTTTATCTTCAAAACACTTCCAAATTTCCGGGATTTTAAATTTTCAAATCCTGCTTACATCACTTTTAACTATAATTCATTTGCACATGCTCATACAAATTTTCATTTGATTATATTTCAATTTATAATTTACATTTGTAATTCATATTTATAAATTTCATTTCATAATTGAATTTATCTTCTCAATCTTTGATTATATTTACAATTTCTAGTTAAATTTTTCGCTTAACAATGATAATACTTTAATACCATCATTTCTAACATCCAAGCAACCATATATTAGCTAAATAGTTTTCAAAAGCTATTCTCTATATCAAAATATGTTTTTGGGTAAAATTATTTCATTTACCCATATTTAAAATAGTACCGTGTCGATTGTTCTATTCAAGTGTTTAGAAACCCCTTCGATACAGTTGCGCAGACTGTGTCGACGAAGGTTCATATGCCACTCAATAAATCAATCAACACAATATTAAAACAATTTACATTCACTAAAATATACGCACTCATATTTATTAATACGCTCAAACCCATTCAGAGTACTATAGACTCTATTTATGAGTAATTCCCACCAGAGCCAAGGTTATCACCAACCTAGCTCTGATACCAACTGTAACAGCCCGCAAATCCGTACCCCTTGAGTCAACACTATTCTACCTAAATCAACTCAAGTTGTATAGAAATACGAACCATTTGGGTTAAAGAAGAAGAGGTAGAAGAAGAAAATAGAAAACAAACAACAGAATCTAACCATCGCAGCGAAATAAAATATAATAGATAATAAATGATCTTTACTCAAAAGTCAATATCTCTGTTTACATATATTACATCATCAGAGTACATCAATCACAGTTCAACAACAACAACATACAATTGGATACACAGCAACTCAACACAGCGGAATATATATATATAAACAAGTACGGAAGTACGTATCGTCATCCAGCTCGTCACCTGAGCTCCACAGCATCATATCCTGTATCCTATAATACTCGGTCTGACCCGAGCATTATAGTTAAATAATACCCGAGTCAGTCTGGATTACCAGCGTGAGAAAATCACACCCAATTGATTATTAAATTTTCAAAAATCCTTTGAAAACAAAAGCATCTCGTAAGACCACGCCACAAATAAACATGTCGGGTTTTTACCTTGCGATAGCTAAAACATTTTTATCAAAATTCTCTGATATTATAATAGTGTCTATAGAAAGTAAAATAGAATCTAGCTAAAATGCTTGCATCTCACGTTTCAGCAATAGTTGGGCACAATCAAAACCGTACGATCGCGTAGGGAAAATGGATTCCAACTAATGGCTAGGCACTGGGGTACCACCTGTCACAGTACCTGGTCTAGATCAGCGTACCGAGGAGCCACCCTAACTCCCCTGCAACACAAGACCGGAACCATCCCATACTGGATAGTCCCGAGCAAGATTACCCCGCGGTTGGGATCAGCAACCGCCCACTAAGCCGAAATAAAAGGGACATCTAGACAGGGATGACCTCATCCTCCAGTGGGGGCTACCCACGAAGCCTTGCTGCATAACCCCTGATTTTCAGCCATACCCATTTGATGAGGCTTGAGGCTAAGCGTTACCTTTAAGAACATATCCCTTAGAATGCTCATCGTCCACCTGACGATGTTTCGCAAGCATTCATCCATACAAGTCCGTCCCGGGTTCGAACGGAACCGAAGGCACTATTCCTACTACATCCATTTTGAAAATATCCTTAGGATTAGTAGCGACTAGCCCTTGCACTTCACCGCTCCATCTTCGAATCCAAAATCGTTTTCCACGAAACGTACAAACCGGATCGAAGTGGTTTTCGAGAAATAAATCTCGATCCCGATCTCTTCAAAACGATCAACGCATTGGCCAATATTGATAGTCGGTGATTTAACTATCAATTCATGTTTACAACATCCATCACACAATAAATAATTTTCCAAATTGTTTATTTATCTCAAAATATCTTTACAAGATATATTTTCACTTTCCAAACTCCTTTGAAAAACAGTTTTCAAAACTATCTGCCTTTCTTAGAATAAATTCCAAGTATTTCTATTTCCACTAGAATCACCAAGCACAAAACTTAAGATTTTTAAAATAATCTAAAAACACCTTATTGTAAAATATATTTAACATTTGATATAGAAAAATTACTTTAGTACTTAATATAAATAATACTCTAGAAATAACTAAAATAAGTTTACTTTATAAATATAACTAGATTTTCTTCTTTACACGAAATACCAAATCATCCCTTAAATAATTCTTACGATAATAGATTAACCAAAACACTTACTTTGGGATTTACTTTAAAATATTTAAATTAAGACTACTTCAATGATTTACTAAAAATACATACTATATAAACATTGGAAATAAAGTTACTTTATAAAATATAAAACTAGGCTTTCACCTTTCAAACACATACTAAGCCACTATTTATAAATATTTATTACGGTAATAGATTTGAAAAATATTTACTTAAAAATTTAAGATAATAAATTTTCTAAAACATGCTTTTTAAAACAACATTAAAACCTTTAACTTATATCTAAAGTTTACTTTGAACGTACTTGGCTATCCAGTGAAATATACATCTCTTCACATTCTTCCTTAAAATTTTCAATTTCAAACTCTTGAATCAATTTCCATATTGATTTCCCATTTACTCCCTTTTTAATTCAAAATCTATTAATTTCAGATTTCATTTCTTAATTATGATTTAAAATAGTTTAACTAAAAATTCCAATTTTTAGATTTCTCAACTACTTCCTTATTCTTTTATATAAATTTAAAACTTAAGTTTAAAATAATTCTTTATTCCTTTAAATTAATACCACATAATTTTACAATTCATCAATTACTGTTTATTCAACTCTTTTCTTTTCATACTCGAAGTTATTTATTATTATTTTCATATTACTTCTATTTCTTTTCAACTCATTCTTAATTTATTCAAATTTCCTATAATTATTTTACTTACAAATTCATTTCTTTTATTTTCTTTCCAAAATCCAATCTATATAATTTTGGTAATTCATTATACCCAAATATATCCAATCAATCCTAACATTCAATATTCCAATATAACTCATCATAGAATATCAATATTCACAGTAGAGAATATTAAATAATTTACATAAATGTTGAGGGATCCAGTTGGATCCCTCCAACCTGTTTTCCCTGCATCCACAGACGTTAGCACAATATAGTACACCAATTACAAAATATCATACTATATCACATCGATCAATTCAACCATCCAAACAATTATTTAATTTTATCATTTAAATTTAAATTTAAATTGAGTGAGATTAACTCACCTTTGCTTTTATTTGCAACCCATCCAATATTGCCTTGGTTTCTCAATTTTTTTTGACCTTGAATAAACATATTAGGGCTTTATTAATATTTGAATTGATCGAATAATTAATTTCTATTTGTTTAATTATTTTAAACTAATAATTTAGATCTAATTTAACAAATACATCCTCATTAGTTTAAATTTAACTAGTAAATGGAAATAGATATATATGTATATTTATTCACTTTTGAAATTACATGTATACGTATAAAAATAATAATCCATAGATTTCAAAATCTAATTTTATATAAATTTCAACATTTTCAAATCCCTATTATTTTTTCAAACCTTATCTATACAAAATAATTTCCTATTAATTTCCATATTATTTATTTAATAATTATTATATTTTTTTGTTCTAGAGTTTCTTGAATCAATGAAATAAATTCGAATTATCAATCACTACTCTAAATTTGGCATTTTAAATTTAAAAAAAATATATTATACCTTACTGCCGAACGCCAAAATCCCCTCGAGCTCGAAGGCAACCATAGCCACACCTGCTCCTCCCTTCGAACGCGAGTGCTACACCATCAAACCCTAACCCCAAAATCACCGCAGCACTCATGACTTCCCTCATATCGCCGAGATAATCTCCGCCCAATCACGCTCACTCACGCCTCACAAATGTGCCTATTCGCCAGGTTCAACTACTCGAGCAACCACCTATGGCCACCCTCCCTTGCACGCCGCTCGTGAGTTGCTTCGTCCTTTCATGAAGCTCGATCTCTTAACTAGGGTTTCGACCATAGATTCGAACGAGAGCACGACAAAGGACTGATGATATTATTTTTTTTATTTTTTTTATCTCGTTTCGATTTGTACAGGGGCTACGCGATTTAAGGAGATCGACATTTTTTTTCTTTTCTGTTGTTTGCTCGAATAGTGGACCAGGGTCAGCCTTAGTTCAGAAGTCTATTTGCTTTAACTGTCACCAACCGGGACACATGATTAAAGAATGCCTGCTCCTTCACTAGGTTCAACAGAACAAAGTATTTGCTTTAGAAGGCGCAACATCAAACTCGTCTAAGGGCAAAGAAGTTTTAGAAGGTACCTTACTTTTAAATGGAAAATTTATTAAAGTCTTATTTGATTCTGGTGCTTCTTTAAGTTTTATTTCCCTGAAAACTGTAGAGAATTTCTTACTTACCCCTAGTATCGTAGACAATCCCATTTATGTATCAAATCCTATAGGAGGGGTAACCAAGTTAGATAGGATCTGTAAGGATTTGAAAATCTCCTATCTATCCTATAGTTTTTCCTGTGATCCTTATGTATTGGATTTTAAAGGTTTTGACCTTACATTGGGAATGGATTGGCTTGACAAATATAAGGTTGTTTTAAATTGTGATGAGAGAACAGTTTCGTTGGAAACTGATCTGGGTAGGATTGCCAGAGTAATGTGTGATAACTCTGGAATTCACTTGAGTAGTCTTTTACATGGAGTTGAGACTTCTCAAAAGGAGGTTGTAGATATTGAAGTAGTTCGGGATTTGTTCGACGTATTTGAGGAAGTTAAGTGTTTGCCACCACACCGGGAAATAGAGTTTCGTATAGATTTGGTTCCTAGAGCGGTACTTGTAATTCAACCTAGTAGGAGGATGGCTCCAAGGGAGAGGAAAGAACTAGTGAAGCAAACTCAAGATTTGTTGGAGAAGGGTTTGATTAGACCAAGTTTTTCCTACTGGGGTTCTGCTGTAGTTTTTGTCACCAAATCGGATGGGTCGCTAAGGTTTTGTGTAGACTACCGTGAATTGAACAAAGTGACCATTCGGAATAAGTATCCTCTTCCCCGAATTGATGATCTCTTCGACCAGCTTCATGGTGCATCAGTCTTTTCTCAGTTGGATCTAGCATCAGGTTTCCATCAGTTAAGCATAGCTGAAGATAGTATTCCCTTAACTACATTTAGGGGACCTAATTGTTTCTGTGAGTGGTTGGTTATGCCTTTCAGGTTAACCAACGCTCCTGCCTATTTTATTGATCTGATGAACCGAGTCTTTAGAGATGTTTTGAATAAGTTTGTTTTGGTGTTCATCGATGATATCTTGGTTTATTTTAAGTCGGAAGAAGAACACAAGCAGCACTTGAGAGTAGTTTTGGAAACTCTGAGAAGGCACGTTCTGAAGGCAAAGTTCTCTAAGTGTCATTTTTGGAAATCTGAAGTAAAATTTTTGGGCCATATTGTTTCTGGTGAGGGAATCTCTGTAGATCCAGCTAAAGTTGAGACTATTCTGGAGTGGAAGCAGCCTCGGACTCCAACAGAAGTTCGCAGTTTTCTGGGATTGGCCGGTTACTACAGGAAGTTTATTAAGGATTATTCTAAGATCTCTTCTCACCTAACAAAGATGACAAGGAAGGGAGCTAAATGCAAGTGGACTCCGGAATGTGAGGAAGCTTTTCAGAATCTGAAGGCAAAATTGACAAGTGCTCCTGTATTGGCTATTCCAGATGGGAAGAGCAAGTTTGAAGTGTATACTGATGCCTGTATTGTTGGATTGGGAGTTGTGCTTATGCAAAATGGTAGGGTAATTGCGTTTGCGAGTCGGCAATCGAAGCCACATGAGAGGAACTACGCTACGCATGATCTAGAGCTGTTGGCTATTGTTTTTGCTTTAAAAATCTGGAGGCACTATCTTTTAGGAGATAAGTTTGAGTTATTCACGGATCACAAACCGTTGAAATATCTTTTCTCTCAGAAAGATCTTAATATAAGACAGCAGCGATGGGTCGAGTTCTTGGCATCATATGATTTGGATATTTTGTATACTCCGGGGAAGGCGAACGTTGTGGCAGACGCTCTTAGCAGAAATGCGGTTCTTTCTCTTTTGGAAGTAGTTCCATCTCTTCTGGAAAGGATTTCAAGCAAGCAAGAATCTGATATAATGTTGAAAATAATTATCAGAAGAGTTAGGAAGGGTCAGTGTCCTAGTTTTGAGATTGATGGCCAAGGAACATTGAGGATTAACGGAAGGAACTGTGTTCCGTATGATAGGGATCTGCGACAGGAAGTATTGTCAGAAAGTCATCGCTCCAGATTAAATGTTCATCCAGGAATCTCGAAGATGTATAAGGATATGAAGAGAGTCTTTTGGTGGAAGGGCATGAAGGAAGATATAACCAGATTCGTTAATAGTTGTGCTATCTGCCAGCAAGTAAAAGGAGATCAGCAGAAGCCAGCCTGTTTGTTACAACCTTTGGAGGTCTCGATGTGGAAGTGGGAGATGATTTCGATGGACTTCATTGACGGTTTTACTAGAACAAAGAAGGGGAATGAAGGAGTATGGGTGATTGTGGATCGTCTAACCAAGAGCGCCAATTTTATACAAGTTAAGGCAACCCGTACTGCAGCTTCTTCGGTAGAAATTTTCTTGAAAGAGATAGTGAGATTGCATGGTGTTCCAGTCAGTATTGTAAGTGATCGAGATCCTATCTTCACCAGCAAATTCTGGGAGGCACTGCAATCAGCTTTGGGGACAAATTTGAGATTGAGTACAGCATATCATCCCCAAACAGATGGGCAGACGGAGAGGCTTAATCGAATTCTAGAAGATATGCGGAGAGCCTGTGTATTAGATTTTGGAGGATCGTGGGAGGACCATCTACATCTAGTGGAGTTCTCCTATAATAACAGTTACCAAGCAAGTATCAAGATGGCGCCTTATGAAGCATTGTATGGAAGGCCGTGTAGATCTCCAGCTTGTTGGATAGAGTCGAAAGACCGTATTGTGCTTGGACCGGATCTGATCTGTGAAGCATTTGCTAAAGTTGAGCTTATCAAGAAGAGAATGAGAGCTGCTTAGGATCGTCAAAAGAAATATGCTGATAAAAGACGAAGACAATTGGAGTTCGAGATTGGTGATTTAGTCTTAGTCAAAGTTTCTCCTATTAAAGGAGCAGTAAGATTTGGAAAGGCAGGGAAACTCGCTCCGAGATATATTGGTCCGCTCCGAGTACTCGAGAGGATTTGTGCCGTAGCATACAGGATTGAATTGCCAGTCCGGATGGCTGGAATTCACAATGTTTTCCACGTATCTCATCTACGGAAATATGTGCACGATCCATCTCTTATTGTGGAGCCAGCTGTGCAGGAAGACTTAGAGGTTGAGCCAGATGTCAGACATCTTGCTCAGATTGTTGATCAAGACGAGAGACAACTCAGAAGTAGGATAGTGAAGCTCGTTAAAGTCCAGTAGAGTGAGGATCCCAGAGATTGTACCTGGGAGACACTAGAGAGCTTTAGGAAGGCTTATCCGGATATGTGTCCGGATAGCTAGTGGTGTTTGTATTGCATGTATCGTTGTTTGGATGTTTTGTTTGTTGATTCCTTATGTATGGATGTTATGTATGCTTGAAGTGTTGAATAAAATGAAATTTTGGATTATCTTTTGTTTAAATTTCGGGGACGAAATTCTTTTAAGGGAGGAGGAATGTGATATTCCAGAATTTCAAACCCAATTTAAAGATTATAATCTTTGTAATAAATTAATTTAAATTAATAAATTTGTTATTTTATTCAACAACAATAAATGAATTGTAAATGTACATTGTTTCTAATTAAAATTAATATACATAAGGGTAATGAATGTTCTAAAATTATATTCTTATCAAATTTGGTTTTGAATTGAATTTAAAATTTTAATTGAATTTGAATTATTGAATTAAAAGATTTAAAATAGGTAAATTATATTCTAAATTATACTTTAAGTTTAAAGGAATATTTTCATGATTTTATTTAAGATATAACATTTGTTTTATATTCATTTCTTTAAGGAAAATTGATTTTTATGAATTAAAAATGGATTTAAATTAAGAAAAATCAATCAAGAAAACATTTTAAAATTCTTTTTGCATGAAAATAACACTTGTTAAAATTTAAATCATACTAATAAACATGTGTTAAGAATTAGCAAGGTATAGTGACAAGTGTCATAATTTAAATTTATTTTCTTTAAAATTTTTATAAAACAATTTTTTTTATATAAAAAGCCATTTCTTATGTTTCATATAAACTTTCTCATTTCTCATTTTTCTTAAGCAAGAAATATTTTACAATCCTCATTAAAAAAATCTGAAAATTCTTCAATCTTTCAACTTCAACCAAAAATTAATCAAACTCAAACTTCATTTCAAAATCTAAATCTGCAAAGCAAATTCCAGAATAAAAATCTACATTCAAATCACTTTTGAAAACTGCAATTAAGGTTCCTGCAAACTTCAAAATTTCTAAAAGCAAAGTTTCAAGTTTTTCAATCCTAGTATTGACTGATTCAAGGATTTGAAGCATCATCATCAAGCAGAACAATCTAATCAAGCAATTTCAAGTAAAAAGGAAAAAAACTGCAATTATTTTTCTTAGGAATTCAATTCTGTGACTCTGCTTAGCGACAATCGGGTGAGTAAATTTTAAATCAAAAATTTAAGGGAAAAAAATGCGATGCAAGTGAATGTTAGTTCTGATAATGCTTGCATGTTTCCTATTTTGTAAAATATTTGTTTACTGGTTTAAATTAGATGTGCATGTTTAAATGCTACCGGTACTTCTCTGTATATTCAAGTTTAGAGTAAATTCTAATCAAAACTTCAAATTTATATGCAGTAAATCATTTTTAAGTTGGCATCTTCAATGCAGAAGTTTGATTCAACATGAATTAAGTATTAAAAATGATATTCAAAAGAAAACTGTTAAAAATCTGCATAAATCAGTACAATACAGTAAAACAAGAATTTATATCATGAAAATCATGTTTGAATTTTGTTGAATTAAGTTCACATCCTAAATCTACTATGTGTAACATGAATTTTAAGATAAAAATCAAAATTTTTAATTTGAAATTGAAGAAGAATTCTGTAGTAAACCAAAATTGGGATTTTTAGCAAATTCTTGATAATGTGTTGATTTTAGACTTTGAAATTTGGATGGAAGTTGTGTTAATGGTTGATTAACATGAGAATAATAATGGATGTAATAATCATTCAACAGAGGTTTGGGAATTTAGATTTTTAGGGTTTTATACTCTGTGTTTTTCGAACTTGAGGAATTCGAAAATGTGAATCATGGGATTGATCGAGTTGCGATCGGCTTGGGGGAAAGGTGCGTCAATGTCATGCGAGGGTATGGCCAGAATCTGGGAGCGTTCGGTGGTCGGTATGTCGAGGGACGATGGATTTTCTGGTGACTGCAGTTTTGAGTTTTGGGTTCGAGCGACTTTTTTTCGATCGAGCTCGTGCAAGTGAGAATTGGGGGCTGGAGTTGAATCGATGGCCGAAATGGAGTTTGTGTGTGATGTCGTGGGTGGTGGCGGCGACGTCGGAGCAAGTGCATGTGCATGGGTGTTGACTGTGTCAGTGGCATTTGTTTCGTGTGTGTGTGGGTTACGACTCGAAGCAATGTTCGTGTAATTGGGAGTGTGGCTCGCGTGTGTGCTCGGGGGAGTGATGGCTGTAGCTCGTGTAGGGGTTTGGGAGAGGGGTGTGTTTCCAATTTTAATTTTTTTTTTGGGTTTGATGAAGTTTAAACTAAGAAGAAAGGTAGGGGAGGAGATGGAGTTTAGGTCTTGTGTTCAATCTTGAGTTTGTCGAGCCAAAACAAAAGGAAATGAAGTCGAAGCTTTATGACTTGTTTTAAATTTCAAATTTGTTTTGAGTTTAAAACTTTAAAAATTTATTTTAACTGCTTTATAAAATGTTAAATATTTTAATTCAAAGTAATTCATATTTTATTAGTTGAAGTTTTAAAATGATTTTACATCTTTTAAAATTTAACTTTTAAAAAGGTAATTAATTTTTAACAAATTGAAAATGTTTTAAATATGTAATAGTTTTTAATAATTAATGAAATTGTTTGGTTTTGAAAATCAATTAAGTTTTGAAATTAAAGTTTATTTTAATTAATTAGTAATTAAGGTTGGAACTAATTAATCAATTTAGATTAATTAATTTGTTAAGATTAAATTAATTACTTATGGATTATTTAATGGATAATTAAGGATTAAATTAAATAACAATTAATAGATCATTAATTAAATAATTAATTAAAGACTAATTAATAAGTGATTAATAACTAATTAATTAAGTGGTTAATGATTAATTGATTAGTTATTAATTAATTTAATGAATTGATTAAGAGTTAATTAATAAAGTAATTAAACATTAATTAATTTATAATTAATTAATTAATTAGTGATTAAGATTTAATTAATTAAGTAATTAAGGTTAACTAATTTATAATTAATTAAGTAATTAAGATAAATTAATTTGTGATTAATTAAAAAATTAATTAAGGTCAATTAATTATAAATTAAGGGTTAGTTAATAACTAATTAAGGAATGACTAATCAAGTTACAATTAATGAATAATTATATTAATTAATTAATAGTTAATTAAAGGATTATTAATTAATTAAAGATTAATTAATTTATAATGAGGATAATTAATAAGTGATTAATTAATTAAATGATTATGATTAATTAATTAATTGAGGCTTGGTTATGCAAGATTAAGTGATCAATTCTTAAGTGATTAATTTAAATTAATTGTATGAATTAAAGTATTGCTTGCTTATGAATGATTGTTTGAATTGAATATACGAATATGGTTGATATCCGTTGAATGATAGTTAAGATATTCTGTGATGAGATATTGTATATCTGTGATAGATATTAGTTATTATCTATGGATAATACTGTGTGGATGCTATGTTTAAACTGAATTGAATCGTTTAGATTTTTAAACAACTTGGCCTTTAAGACACATTTGGATTTCGATGAGACCGGGATCGAGAATCAAATTTAATTTTCCGAAAAATACATTGATCCAAGTTAAACGTTAGGTCGTGACATCTCAAGTGAGGATCGAGATGGAGTTTTACAGTGCAAGGGTTATTATCGTTAACTCTGAGGGTGATTCCAAAATGAGTGTAACGAAATATTGCCTTCGGTTTCGTTCGAACCCGGAATGAACTTGTATGGATTGAATGCTTTCAGAACATCGTCAGGTGGACGATGAGCATTCTAAGAGATGTGTTCTCTAAAGGTAATCGTAGCCTCAAGCCTCATCAACTGGGAATGCCTAAAACAGGGGAGGTGCAGCAAGGCTTCGTGGGTAGCCGCCACTTGAGAGTGAGATTTACCCCTGTCTAGAAGTCCCTTATTAATTCGGCTGTGTGGACAGTTGTTGGCCACAACTGCGGGGTTGTCTTGTTCAGGACTATCCAGTAAGGGATGGTTCTGGCCTTGTGTTGCAGGGGATCGGGAGTGGTCCTCGGTACGGTGATCTAGGCCCCGTACTGTGACGGGCGGTACCCCAGTAGCCCTGCCATTATATGGAATCCAATTTCCAATAAGTTCACGTACGACTTTGATTGTGCCCAACTATGTTGGAACGTGAGATGTAAGCATTCCAGCTATTTCTGTATTTTATTTTGATAACCCTAGACCCTATTATAGTATTACTGGATTTCCTATCAAATGTTTTGGTTAGCGTATGATAAAAACTTACCCGTATTTATTTGTGGGGAGTCTTACGTGATACCTTTTGTTTCAAATGATTTTAAAGTTAAACAACTTTAACTGATTTACTCACACCAGACCCATGTCTGACCTGGAGTTTATTTTGTTTTTCATAAACTCTTGGGTACTCAAATTTTTATGAGTAGCCAAGTGATTTAGGTTGGGATTAGCAAATGTTTTGGAAGCTGGAGCTGGAGGCCGGACGTACTATCTATCTCTTTCCGCTGTAGTGACATTTTGATGTTGTGTTTTGATTTGTATGGTATGGGAAACTCTTATGAATGTCCAATGTAATGAAGTCGAATTATTTTGTGTAATCTGATATGTAAAACCATGTGATGGATATGTGTATTATTATATTTTGTTCGTTTTCCGTTGTGAGATTCTGATGATTGTTGTTCTTTTCTTTCTATCTTTCTATTTCTATCGTTTTCTTTTCTTATTGATGATACGTATTTTTGGGTATTGAAAGACGGGTCGTCACACCTAGCGTGGAAGTATACAATGGCAAGGCTGATCCAACAGATCATCTGATGAGATACACTAGACACATGGAAGTGCTAGGGGCGTCGGAGGAAGTTATTGCCCGATGTTTCCCTCTGTACTTGACGGATATTGCCGCAATGTGGTTTAGGCAACTAGAGGAAGGATATATCAGAACATGGACGCAGTTGGTGGATAGGTTTCTGAGGCAATTTCGGGTTCATATTAAAAGGCCTAAGAACGTGATGACGCTAACGTCAGTAAAGCAAAGGACGGATGAATCACTTTGAGCTTTTCTAACTCGGTTCAATGCGGCGGTTGCTTCGATGGATCGGCCGGATCCATGATGGTTTTGATGGCGGTAGTATCGGGAGTCAAAGAGGATTCAGATTTCAAGGTACCTTTAATACGAGACCCACTATTGGATCTCGGAGAATTCTTTCACGAAGCTGAAAGGTTCCTTCGGCAAGAAGATGCATGTATGGACTTAAAGTTAAAGGAAGTGAATGCGATTGAGGATGGAGGACCATCCAGCGGAGGCTCGGATAAAGATAAAGGAAAAAGGAAGTTGGATGATGATTATGGAAAAGCTAGGAAGCGATGGAACGATCCAAAGTTTTCCACATACACAGGATTAATCGAGACGCTGGAGCGGATATACATGGAAACCCGGGATCGCCTTCCTTACCGAAGGCCAGCTAGGAGAGAACCATCTGAACGTAAACGGGCCTTGGGAAGGCACCGTCTCTTCCATGATTTGGACGGGCATGATACCAATAGCTGCAGGCACTTAAAGGACATAATTGAGGAGCATGTGAAGAATGGAAAATTGAGGCAGTATGTTGGGGCATGGAATACAACGGGAGCAGGAGCAACCGCCGTCTACCTCAAACCATGATGGTGTGAGGCCCAGAAATGATGGTCGATTGGTTATCAATTGACTAGGATAATATGAAATAAGTAACAAGCTACTGGAAAATGACAAAGTCATTTACACATGTACGGGGACGGAGATAGCCCTTAGGAATGCTATGAATGATGATAGAACATTATGCCTTTGTGAAATCTGTCTTTTGTTTTCAGATTGGATAATTGTTTTTCTGGTTTGGTTTTGGAGTTTGGTTTGAACTCCTGATTTTATTTGCTTTCTGGCTTGGATTCTCGTTTGGATGATGGCTTTCTGTTTTGGATGTTAGTTCGAATTTCTGATTTGATTTGGATTTCGGATTGGATTTCGATTGGATTTTTATCTGGTTTATGGTAAATGGTCGTCAGGTATGGATTATATCTGGCAAGGGGTAAGTCTCTTCGTCCGCATGTGGCGAATTGGCTTATTCAGGTCGTTGAGTATGGACTACGCTCAACAAGGGTCCGGAGTGAGCAGGATTCGGCCTAGGACTTAGGCCCCATATTATCGATTATTGTTTCAGGTCGCTGAGTATGGACTATGCTCAGCAAGGGTCTGGAGAGACCAGGATTCGACCTAGGACTTAGGCCCTACATTATTGGCTACTGTTTCAGGTCGTTGAGTATGGACTATGCTCAACAAGGGTCCGGAGTGACCAGGATTCGGCTTAGGACTTAAGCCATGGCATTGTACAACGTCCAGGGACACTGGACCATGGTCGTCAAGTGTGGATTGCGCTTGGCAAGAACCTGAAGAAGTTAGCTCAACGTCCAGGGACACTGGACCACGTTCGTCAGGTGTGGATTGTGGTTGGCAAGAACCCGGAGAGGTTATGGATTTGGATATCGACCCAGAGAGGTCCTAGTTTCAGTTATTGGCTATTGGATAAGGATGGATTAGGACTCGGTTGTCAAGTTCAGGTGGGTATGGAATTGACTAAAGGCTTTGGTTGCTGGATTTGGCATCAAACATTGACTCGGAGCAGTCAAGAACGATGCATTCGAATGATATGGCTATGGACTTTGGATATCGGATTTGGAACTATTCAAAACATGCCTTATTATCACAAGTCATGTTTTGAGGGGCAAATGTTATCCCACCTTTTGGTCAAGGCTGGAATATCAGCAAACTGGCAAGGAAGAATGGATAACAGGATTGGAGATTGATTGTAAACAAGGCTGCAATTGATGTCGTTAAAATTTGGACGAGCTCCGACCAGGACGGAATCGATTGGTGATGATGATCACGGCTAGGGGAAGCTACATTTTAAATTTCAGGTTAAACCGAGTTCATCTGCTCAAGGTATGGATGGACCAATGTTAAAATTGGCAGGTTTGGTATCGATACTGTTCGTATCCATCTGTTTCGTATCGATACCCATGGATGCGAACAGTACGTTCGTGTCGATCAAGTCAGATCACGACAGTAGACTTCGAATCGATACCCCCTCATGCTCATTTCGTATCGATCAACATGGACTCAACATGATGGTTTCGTATCGGTCAGGATGGAAAGAGGTGGCATATCTCGAATCGAAGCTCTCGTATCGATAGCAGAAGGATTTGCACTTTCATATCCATGGGAGGCTATCGGAGTTCGTATCCATCAGGAAAAGCTTTGTTCGTATCCATCAGGTAAAGCCTTGTTCATATCCATTAGGTAAGGTCTCGCTCATATCCATCCTAAGGATGAGATTTGTGTCCATTATTCATGACCACTTCATATCGATACCCCCTCGTGCTCATTTCGTATCGATCTGTGCATATGGAATCGATACGAAATGTACTCCTGGAACCAATACGAAGAAGGACACGAATTGATGGGTGTGAACGTACCAAGTTATGAATACGAACGGGCATGAAATGCGGATTCGAGCGAAGAACATCCACGAATCAAGGGAGGAAGCGTTCAAAACGACGAGGAAACTGGATCTAGCCTTGGAAATAGAGCCACTTCATCGATGCGCACGTGCTGGGGATCGACGCGGAGGGACATCGATACGAATTGATCAGTGCGAACCGGACGGCATTGAGAAACCACAATTCGTATTGATCATATCTTGAGTTCTACAAGTCCAAATGCTATGAAATTTTCACAGGATCTTACGTACATGCTAAAGAACATTCCTACCAAGTTTCAGCTCGATTGGACCATTTTTTGATCGATACGAAATTTCTTCGCATTGATCACGAATCGACTCGAAACTTGCTAGGATCGATCTCGTGGGCCCACTCGCATCCTAGAAGGAGTCTCCTGAAGTTTGAGAGCGATATCAGCCTCCTACACCTATAAATAGCCCCCCGAAGCCTACAGAAAAAGGATCTTTTGGTGATTCAACATCCAGACTCTGCCGGATTCAATTCTACACCTTATCATCGTTGTTGTATTCAAATTGCTTCATTGTAATCGTTGTAATCATCTGTAACCAGCAAGGAAAATCAATAAAGGATTACTATTCAAAGTGGACGTAGGCCAGAGATAGCCAAACCACTATAAATCTTGTGTTTTTGTTCATTACTTCTGGATTGTGGTTCGAGGTTTTCTTAGATCTCTAACCTGTGCTCGAACATTGCTGATTTATATTCATATACCGGTGCTTTCATGTGACTTGGGTTTTGTGACCAATTTTGGCGCGAACAATAGCAAATATCCTCTAGTTATTACCCCAGAAGGATTTAATGGCCCTTTTGATTCGACAATTACTCTTTCAGCTAATTCTTTGAATGAAGTTAGAAATGTTGTTTCCTGACTTTAAGTGTAATAAAACAAGTATTTGATTATAACAATGAGATTTTACTTTTCGTTTTATTTTTTCTTGAGTTGTAACCTCCATTATTGTAATAAAAGAAATTGGTAATTTGAGTATTAACTTCGTATTTTTGTTTAAAAAGGTGTTACAGTTATCTACCACACCACTCTCATTACATTCATTATCTTGTTTAACCAACATCAGAGATAGGTTGGTAGCAGATGTTGAAATAAGGAGTCTCCTTAAAGATCCTTTGTGCGCTCGTCTTCAAGGCAACACTAAAGTGTTGGAATGGAGTAGGAGAATTTTGCTTCAAAAGATAATTATTAGAGACATTAGTGATCAAAATACTAATCTTGAGGAGGATATCAAGAATAAAAATGAAAGAGTTTCCCAATTAAAATGCCAAATTAAATCAAATACGTAGATCGACATTGATCAAGAAATGACTAAGCTTCTCCAATAGATAAGCAATTTGGAGATAAAATTAAAAGATAGTCAAGCCCAGCGCAAATCCCTGGAATTCATCATGGGGGTGACATTCCAAATACCAATTTACCAACTTCTCTAATAACCACTTCTACTGTGAAATCGATAAGGTCTTCATCTCTATCTATTCAAAAATTTCCAGTTACGACTAACCCTGCCCAGGTTTAGATGAGAAGGCAGTAGGTGAATGGTGCAGGAAAGTCAAATTTGAAATGATGAGATATTTTGACGATCAGCAGAAAGTGAGATATTTACAATGCATTAATGAATATGTAGCTAGAATTCAAAAACCTAAACATGAAAATATCTTCTCCGAAAGTACACTGCCAATTTAGAAAGGCAAAATAAGACACTTAAGGGTGCAAACAAAGCTTTCTACCATGCTTTAAAGACCCGCACTGAGTCTATTGATGATGCTGACGAAATCAAAAAAAGGAAAAGAAGCTTAAAGAAATTATTTATATAGCAATTCACCATATTGTTGATCCTTTGATTACTAAGAATTTAGATAAGGCTGTCCATGATCTTTGAAACATACACTTGCACTATATTCTTGTAAATAATTTCATAAATTATGTAAACTGTATAAATATCACCTGGTTTATAGTCATTGCTTATTTATATAATGTTGTTTCTGAATTTGCTTCGTGATAATTTTGACTGTGTTTTTTGTATTTGTCGACCCATTCAATCATCCTTATTGATCTTGTTTTCTTAAAAAGTTTGAAGTAGACAACATTTCATATCATTAATTTGAAATCTATGCTAGAATATATTGGTAGTTCTTTATACTATTAGCAATAGTACGAGGAATCCTGCTAATTCCAAAAATCTAAGTAAGATCATCATGTGAAAATAATAAGTGAAAATTAATTCCACGGTTAGAAATGAATAAAAGTTTTGAGATCCAACTTTGGTAATGATGAGAGTTAACCCGCCTTTGGCAAGGCCATGACCAGGTGAATTTAACTAAATCAACTACTCGTTTGTCGAGGTTAGAATACGAAAGGTTTGGGCTAGTTAAATGGATAAATGATCGGTCATGGATGGTCCGATGTGAGTCGTTCAGCCAAGGTGCCTCGGAGGTGGCTCGGTCATATGTAGTTCGGCCATGGAGAACAGGTCATGCATGGATCGGCATAATGGTATGGTTCGGCCTTGGTGGTGTGGCTCGGTCTTGGTAGGGTCGTTCGGCCTTGACGATGTGGCTCGGTCTTGATGGGGATGTTCATCCTTAATGATGTGGTTCG
Source organism: Allium cepa (assembly GCA_030765085.1). Classification (NCBI taxonomy): domain Eukaryota; kingdom Viridiplantae; phylum Streptophyta; class Magnoliopsida; order Asparagales; family Amaryllidaceae; genus Allium; species Allium cepa. Next base: position 184,867,092 of record CM060937.1, on the reverse strand, counting down.
GCCTTGGAGGCATAGATCGACCGAGGAGTGGTGAGGAGACATGGCTCAGTCAGGATGGGTCGCTCGATCTGGGAGGTATGGATCGGTAGGAAGTTATGGACCGGTGTGGTAGTGTGGATCGGTCTTGGAAGACATGGTTCGGTAAAGGTGGATCGATATGATTTGGATCGGTAGGAAGGCTAGTGATCGGCTGGCATGGATCGACATTGAGGTGGTTAGGCATAGGAAGTGGTTCGGCATAGGTGGCTCGGACGTGCTGGTGACTCGTCATGGAGGGTGGCTCGGCTTAGCTAAATGGTGGTTCGACCTTGGTAGTTGCTAGGTAACTTCGAGTCGTTCGGCTCGTGACTTCGGGTCGGCTTCGTGACTTCGTGGGTTGGTGTCGTCATGGTTGGGCGTTTAGTTACTTCAAGTCCAAGGATGAGCTGCTTCGAGTCGTGGTATAGTTTGCTTCGAGTCAGTTTTAGGGTTCCTTCGGGTCAACATCCAGGTTACGTCCGTTCGGCATGTCAACTGCTCGAGGTCGGTCGTAATGTTCAGCCTGGATAGGCCATGGCCTTGATGGGCCCGAATTACTCAGGAGGCCCAACTACCTAGATTTTCCTATAAATACAACATGTGGGTCTTCAGAAAAGGGGGATAGATTCTGTTCTCTTGCTTATTTTCTTTTAAGGCTAAGGCTAAGGCTATTCTGCCATTATACAACTCTGGACTGTAATTGTAACTGATTCTGACATCAATAAAGATGAAATTTCTGGAGTGGAAGTAGGTCGGAGTTAGCCGAACCACTATAAATCCTCTGTTATTACTGCTTTCATTTTAATTTTTCTCATTCTTCATATTAATATCCTCTACAAACATTCTATCTATGATCTGTGACTATGATTTGGTGCTTTCACCTGGATTTAGGTGTTAGTGCCTAATTTTGGCGCTAAGAATTAGTGAAGACCATAATTCTGACTATTTATGGAATTTATAATGGAAGACCAAAAATCCAAATCTAGCATTAATAATTCAAGTTTAAAAATCCCCTTTTGAGAATAACTGATAGAAGACCAAGAATAATCATTTAATAATGAAAATCCAGAGATCGTTATCTAGAAATAAGTCATGGTAGACTAGGAACCCTCCTTTTAGGTACGAATAATATGATTCCAGAGACCCTTATCTGGAAATTATAAAAGATCCGTAATCCAGATTCGGGTATTGGTAAGATAGATCCAGGAATTAGTAGAAGACCAGAAATCCATAATAGAGGTCTCAATAATCTAGATCTCGAAGACCAAATTTAGACATTAATGAATAAAGCCCAGAAATCAACGACGAGAGACCCGAAGCCCAAATTCGGGCATTAATAAATGAAGTCTAGAAACCCTCTTTTGGTAATTAACCGAAGGTTTTTTTAATTTGATCCTTCTGTATTACACCACTCTTTGGGTTTTGATTCCTTTAACATGTGCCATCTTTCAAGCTTCGTACGTTGCCATTGTTTGGTATGTCGCTGTTTGGGCTTGGACGTCTTAGTCCATTGTATTGTCTGGTGCGCTTGGTTAGCTTATCCACAAGAAGGACCCAAGGAATTACCCAACCTCCCTCTAGAAGGTGCTCCAGCCAGGCCTTATAGGCGTGACTTATGGCTTGTTCAGTGCCTTGGCCAGGTCATACCATAGCATGACCATAGCGTACTCCATCCTCCCTCTAGGAGGTGCTCCAGCCAGGCCTTATAGGAGGACCGAAGGCTGTTCGGTGCCTTGGCAAAGCCATAGCATGACGGGACCAAGGGCTTAATCCATCCCCCCTCTAGGGGAAGCCTTGATCCGGACATGGCATGGTGTGATCAAGAGCTTGTAGATACTTTAACCTGGCCATAACATGGTGTGGATAAAGACTTACTCTAGCCTCCCTCCAGGAGGCGCTTTGACCTGACCAACTCGGCGTGGACAAAGGCTTATAACCGTTTAAGGTAATTTCCAAGATTAAGGAGAATTTTACTCCCGACCATGTATATTCTCTTTAAATGATGCTTTATTGAATTTTTTAGGGTTGCATTACAAATCTATGGATCTTCCTTTGCTTGAAAAAGTTGATAACCATTCCTTCAAGTCCTTTACATTGATTTGTTTCTGTGCCCATTCATCATATGATAGTGATAGTAGGATCCTCCTCGATTCATTTCATATTTGGGACTTTTCTTTTTGGATGGCCAATTTTTGAGTTCCTCCTTGGTTAGTAAATAAATGTTCTCAATTGATGTAGTCATATTGCATTCCTTAGGGAGTCTTAATTTGAAGCTCGTCTTCTGAGGATGATTTCAAGATTTTTTATTGCCTGATTTAGGAGCTTCAGCCTCAATGACCAATTTCCTTTTCCAAAACCTTTTGAAGCTCATATGTTGGTAATGTTCTTCTTATTACTTGAAGCCATTTTTGTGCAAAGGTGTAGTAATTGGCCATCATCCTTTCTTCAAAGATAGTGCCTTTGGTATAGAATTGAATTGTCGCCTTCATTTGATCAAAAAAGTTGCCACTCTTAACTTTTGTTCCCCCTAAAGAAAAGAATGGTGTAGGGCGAATGTGAAAGGGGTTTAAGCTCTACTTGTCTGGATCATAAGATTCAGCCTTCTTTTCCTTTATGGTTCTCAAAGCCTCCAATCTTAACATTTTCTCTTCATATAGTTTAGAATCTTTAAATTTCCATGGGTGAATACAATTGAGTGTGGCTCTGAGGATCCTTTTCCGGACTTTTAAATTTTACTAACATAGTGGTGTAAGGTCAAAAGTAAGCTTGGAATAGAATAGGGTTAAAGGAAAATAAAGTTGGGAATTCAACAAGGATGGAGGTTGAGGTCCTCCTTCTAGCGCAAAAAACGTTAATAAGAAATCTTGTCAACACCCGAAAGAAAAGTTCAAAGTATAAGTGAACCTTTCGAAACCACCTTTCGAATCCCTCTTATGAATCAATCAAGGTAATTTAGATCTCCTCTGAAAACACCTTTCGAAATGGTTGAGGCAGTTGGAACTTCTTCTAATTAACCTTTTGAAATAATCAAGACAATTGGAACTCCTTTGAAACAACCTTTCGAATTAGTTGAATTGGCTTAAGATCCTTTCGAAACCTCCTATTGAAGTGGTTGAGGTGACTAAAGGTTTGGACCTAATGGGTCTATGGTTTTAATTGAATTAATAGGTTTCTACTCCTTCGAAATGTAACCTTTTGGTTGACATTGATACAATAATCCATAACCAGAACCATATAGAAGCAACAAATCAATCAATATATTCGATAATGCCAAATACTTGCTTTAATAGTAATTTTCTTGAATAAAAGAAGCTTAATGTTAAAAGAAGTAAAATCCCCAACGTAATTTTATAATTAGGGTTTACAAATTTAATAAAAGAATAAGCATCGAGTGGACGAGTTTGGATCTCCTTAATCTATACCCTAGGGTCTTATTTATAGGCGTGGGTTAAACCCTTTTGAATCAATCCTTTCGACTAGTTGAAAGGATGTCTTGAAGACCTTTCATTGCTGCTAAATTCTGGGTGCCCTTCTTACTTCTCTAATGAATGAAACTTGAATGCTTTCGACTTCATCGAAAGGTATAGATGCACCCTCCACTTTGTTGTTGATGTGATGTTACAAGTAGGAAAGAATGCAGGCTTTCGAAACTGTCGAAAGGCGTATCTTTGGGGCTTCGAATGAGTTGGAGCATAGTAGAAGGCTTGAATGAGGAAGGTGTCTTTCAAATGCATTCTTGTTAATTGATGCGGGACTCAATCCTTTGGTGTTTGAGGAAGCCATATTGAGCCCATGTACACTTTCCTTTGTAAGCATAGATGGTTTCAACTGATTCGAAAGGCTAATATATGCTTTCGAAGGGGTAGCTTTGGCCAAATGTTCTTCTACGGAAGGTAAATGATAGTAAAACACACAGTTTCAAAGGGTTTGACACATATGCGGAAGCATGTAATCTATAGCCTTCAAAAGGTACCTTTAACAAATTCGAAATACCTTTATGCATGTGAAGCTACCGTTTCAAAAGGGATTAACTGAAGCAAAAGGGTGTCCCTATCCCCTTTCGACCTCTTCGAAAGTGCATTTCTCATCCAACCTTTTGCAAAAGCACCTCTTCAACTATTTCTAAAGGTCTTGCTACCTAAGTGTTATCATCAATAGCCACTCCAACTTGATCAAAACCCTAAAGAATACATAAGGAGGATCCATAAAGAATGATAGTAATAGTAATACCTTCGAAAGAGTCGAAGGGATGCTTCTGCAAAAGGTTAGATGGGAAATGCACTTTCGAAGAGGTCGAAAGGGGACAGGGACACCCTTTCGCTTCAATTATCCCCTATTGAAATGGTAGCTTCTACATGCATAAAGGTGTTTCGAATGTGTTAAATGTACCTTTCGAACGCAATTGATTACAAGCTTTCACATGTGTGCCAAATCTTTCAAACTTATGAGTTTCGCCATCATTTATCTTTCACAGAAGAACATTTCGGCGACGCTACCCATTCGATAGCATAGATTAGCTTTTCGAATCGGTCGAAACCATCCACAGTTATAAAGGAAAGCTTACATGAGTTCAATATAGCTTCCTCAAACACCACAGGATGGCGTCCCACATCAATCAACAAGAATGCATTTGAAAGTCACCTTCCGTATTTAAAACCTTCTACTATGCTCCAACTAATTTGAAGCCCCAAAGATACACCTTTCAAAAGTATCGAAAGCCCGCATTCTTTCCAACTTGCAACATCACATCAACAACAAAGTGGAGGGCACATCTATACCTTTCGATGGAGTCGAAAGCACTCAAGTTCCATTCAGAAGCAAAGTTAGAAGGGCGTCCTGAATTTTGCAGCAACGTAAGGTCTTCAAGACATCCTTTCAACTAAGTCGAAAGGACTGATTCAAAAGGCTCCAACGCATGCCTATAAATAAGACCCTAGGGGTATTTTTTGAGGGGATTCGAACTTATTCATTCTATGTTTATTCTTTTCTTAAATTTGTAAACCCTAATTATAAAATCAAGTTAGGGATTTTACTTCTTTGTAATACTTAAGCTTCTTGTATTCAAGAAAATTATTATTAAAGCAAGTATTTGGCATTATCAAATATATTGATTGATCGGTTGACTACACCATAACAACCATTTTGTAACACTTATTTTTTTGAGTTGTCAGCGCTTATTTGTGTTATAAATTAATCACAGCAATGTGTGTTGCTAAGCTGAAAATGTGTCTAAAATATACAAATTAATTTTTTTCATTCCTAACCTATATTTGAGTTGGAAAACATGGTCAAATTGAAATTTCTAAAATGTTGCTAGGGAAAAAAAAAGTAAATCAGCGTCTTTTGTCATCCGTAACCCTAATTCCAACCTTCTCAATGGTTGCTTCCAGAAAAAAATTTCGACTTGCAATTTCCATTTCAGCCTCAATTTAGAACGATCCGATTTCGACCAAAACTTTAAATGAATCGGTTTCAGCCTTGCCTTAGATTTCACACTCAACTTCAGGTGATTCGATTTCTCCCTCGACTTCAGACAATTTGATTTCGCAATAACCAATCGTCTAAAATTTCAATCTCAATCAATCTCTGCTTCAGAAGATTTCTAGTTCAAGCAGCTATTTCCAGGTTTAGTTATTTTGAATAATTGTTTAGATTTGAATAATTGTTTACTCATTGGATACTTTTGATCTTTTTCAATTTTACCTTTGATGATTATTGTTTGCCTCATTTTCATTTTTAAGAATATTCTCAATTTTTTCTTATGCAAACTATTTTATCCACTTTATATTTTCAATTCTATGCGATCTGAGGGGAAGTGGTCTGCTGCTAGGAGTTCAGATAGTTATGGATCATCTTAAAAAACCTGTAGCTAGCTGAGCGGTAGTGCATGCTATTGAACGGATGAAAGGTAACCCAAAAATATAATTGGTTTATAAAATATCAAAGTACAAAGCGGAACAAAATTTTGTTACGTAACTACACATCAGCATAAGGATACAATTATCGTAATGCCGTCCTGAGCTCCCATCTAATAGTTTCTTATCTTTTGCTTATTGAATTTATTTATTATGTTTATCCAAAACATTTTGTATGGATAGACATGGGAGTATTGATTGGGAAAGGAGTTCGTTTTGGAAATGTTTTCAAGGTTACTCCTCTCTGCTTCACAAATGTAGGTGCTGGCATATATCTAATTTCCGTCTTTTGATTTCCCTTCTTTTAATCCTTTTTTCTTAAATTTTTTTTTGAATTTTTCTATGGTACATAGCCTCCAATGAGATGAGACTATTTCCTAATGACCTGTGTCAACGTACTATTGCTATACATAAGGTATTAGTGACATATTATTAACTTCTTTTTTAATTAAGTAGATATACTCCAATGTCTTATGTTATGTCTGTTGTAATAGTGATTTTATGTTTCTAACTTCACAGTGGGATCCCATTAATCTCACATTGGCTAGTACAAGAAATATCTGGGAATAAATTAGGTAGTGACATATTACTAACTTGTTTTTTTAGTTAAGTAGATATTAGCAATCCAATTTGGTATATCCATAAATTAACTCTATATTCAAATGAATGCAATGTTCATAACTCATTCTAACGTAGTATGTTGAATTTCATAATTATGATATGCAACATTCAATATTTACATTTACAAATGAACAGGTAAATTTGAGCGAGATAAAAGCTTAAATTATTTCTATTTTTAAGTACAATATAAATTAATTTGATTTAGCTTTCTCTCTTTGTTTAATATATATATATATATATATATATATATATATATATATATATATATATATATATATATTATAACTGTACTTTATATCAAATAATAATTATAATAATAATCTTAACCTGCATGTATCCCATAGCATATGCTTAACTACGAAGTCACCATATTTTGCTTTGGAATTGAATTTTAAGGAAAAGGTATAATAAAATTTTAAGTTTTTTGTTTATTGAAAGATTTGTAATTTTTGTTGATTGTTAGTTTTTTAGTATTAACAAGTAATGGAAGCTGAACGTTACTTTGGATGAATTTTTATAGAATTGCAAAGTGAAAGAAACAATGTAGAACATTTAGGCCAACAGAAATAGAAGTTAAGACGAAAGGGTTGGTAAATAAGCGTATAAAAATACGTGGGTGTATAAAAACCACACTCAATTTTATTTATTAAATTGAAGTAATATGAATAAATGTGTGTGTATTATGCAGTCTGACTATATAATTTTTAGACTGGAGCTAATTGAAATGGTGTGTTGTTATGTTCATCATTTATTCAGAAAAGTTAAATGGTTGGATTAACACTACTGTCCATTTATACAGAATTGGGATGCAACATCTTTAGAGACAACAAGCCATCACTCGCTGAAAAAAACCTTAGTTATAACTGGGAGCAGCAATGTGGCTATTAATGTAAGAGATATATTAGATTCTACAATCGAAAGACAACTATATATATAACAAACAAAAGAAAAAATGTTGAATTACATACTAACATTTGTCACTAAAGGTCCAAAGCTAATTGTGATAATATGATCATAGAATCAAGTGATTATTTAAACAATAGAAATAATGTAGAATTATAGACTAACATTTGTCACTAAAGGTCCAAAGCTAATTGTGACAATATAATCACAGAATCAAGTGATTATTTAGAACATACAACTCTATAACACAGTACCATGAAATAATTTTGTCATAAAAGATTATAGAGTATTGTATCCAATTAGTTAATTTCAATTAAAAGTACATGTGTTTGTAATAAATTGTAAAAGGGTTTCTAATTGATAGACGTTGATTATAAAATGGTATTGAAAATATCTTTCATAAATAGTCATTGATTATAAAATGTTATGTTAATTATGTGCTGTTAACTTTTATTATTCTTATAGGCCTTAGCAAACCCAGAGAAAAATAACACGAACGTTGGTTTGGAAGGTGGAGGATAAAAGAAAATTTGGAGAAGTACTACCAAGTGCCGTAGAAATATATGTAAGTGTTTTGATTACAACATCAAAATGCATATCAAAATAACATGAGTTACTAATTAAAATGGATATGAAAGTTTGTACTAAATTTTAAAACCGAATACTCGGTTTTAAAAACCAAGTATCGGTTTTTTACAACCGAGTCTTGGTTTAAAAAAACCGAGATTCGGATTTAAAACACGTCCACTATAGGCTATATGAAGGGAAGAAAACTATTACTGTATGAAAAATTACCATATAATTCAGTAATAAATCTAATATCCATATCTTATGCACAACGTGCTATTGCAAGGAATGAAAACACGTCCAATATAGGCTATATAAAAGGAAAAACAATTCATGTGTCTAAGAAGACAGGCTGTTTTCAATATAACAAAGACATGAGATAAAGTTCAGATTATTTAACAAAGACAGGTTTGTGATCTGTTCTAAATAAGCACTCTGATTTTTGGCTCGAACTCAAATAATTTGCGAGTGATGAAATTGGGTTTAATTTATAGGAATTTGATTCCTATAATTTCGTTTATATTCTCAAATTGAATTTTTCAAACAAACTTCTTGTATTAACTATCATCGTGGATCTTATGATAAATGATTTCGACTTGATCTATCGTTCGAATATGTTGCTAAATATTCGTATATATTATTTTGACTTTTGATTTGGATACTAATTTTAGGGTTTTCGAAATTTCTTATTCATTTTGAAACTAACACACAACTGCCTACAACCTGATACTTCTACTATGCTTGAACCTTTTCTTTTGCATCACTGCACTATGTATAAATCCCTTGAATCTTAACTTGCACCAGATTGCCTTGTATGTACGATTGCGTTGCCTTGTTGCTATGTCCGTGAGCATTTGCTCAAGTCTGGTTGTTTTGGATTATTATTTTCCTGGTTTGGTTGCAGTCCTTGTGTGGTACCTTTGAGGTTTAGTTAGTCACTGTTGTATGTTTAGCTGTTCATTTGCATTGTTTGTTTCCCTTGTTGCTCCTTAATTGAACCTGGTTGCTGTTGCTTTGTGTCATAATGTTTGGGTCCATGTTTAAGTAAATGTTTGAGTGTTGATATGTTTCTTGTACATGTGTGTAACGACCCGTAAATTTTCGATAATTAAATTTGTTAATTTAATAAGATTTTGGTAATTTAATATTGAAGAAAAAAAATTGTGAATTGTTAATGGAAATGATAACTAGAATGAATTGTACCAATATAAATGTAAGTTAATTGCTAATAACTTGAATTAAATTCCAATAAATGAAATAATGTAAATGTTATACTTGGATATAAATTGATATAAGAAGCCAAATGTAAACATTGAATTAATAAATGAAATAGTATGAAATAAATGACCATTGAATAAAATTTGGGTTATGTAAGAAATTGTAACATTTGTGTGTAAATAGTGAATTTATAAGTGTAATTAAAAGTTGGTAATGATTGTTATAACTTACCTGTTTATTTGGACTATTAATTAAAATGGAAATCGATTAGAATTAAATGAACTTTAATGTTACATTAATAAGGTTAAGATAATAAATGAGACTGTGAATGTAACAAAATGAATAGAAGTGCTAATTCTATTCATAATTTGATAAGTGATGTAGTAAAAAGAATGAAACCAAGTAAAATAAGTAAATTGAGAATTTTTAATCATAATTAATGTATTTATTTGACAAAAATACAATAAAATGGAAATTGGAGTATATTAAGATAATGAAAGATAAAACAAGGGTTAACTAGATTTATAGAGTAATAATGAACTTAATAAAAAGATTGGAACTGAATCAAATCAATTTGTTGGAATTGATGATAATTAATTGGAATTCAATCTATAACAAATAGATTTATTGTAGGTAAATACAATTAAATACTATGTTAATTGAAATTAGGATGAAATGAGAAATTATCAATTTATTAGGATGTAAACCAATGTTAATATTACCTTTAAGATTATAAGTTAATAATTGATTTAATAACAAGATTGAGAAATCAATTAAATAGATTTATTGGAATTTAATTTTAATTAATAGGATTAATGGCAATTGGAATAAAACAGTGTAACTGGGAAATTAATTCACTTTAATTTGATGTCTAAACTTGTTTAAATTATTGTGAATGTTAAAGGAATAAAAAAATGGTGAGAATTGTTAACCATAGAATTTACATTCAAAATTCGACTTAATTAATTTGATATTATTTTATTTAATTAGTTGAAACATAGCCATTTCGGCCACTCTCTCGGATTTCGACGAAACTAGTTTCATCAGATCCGTAATGGTGAATTATTATAGGATTTCAAGTTTCGTAACGATAGGACGAGTCGTTTGATCATACGGGCTCGAAACGCCTAGAAATCAAATTAAATTAAAATCAATTGAAATCAACTTGAAATAAGCTGATTTTAACGTAACTTCTTCATACGATGGAATTAGGACTTGAAACATGTTCTATTGAGTTTAAAATATTTGAAACATCTATTTTGGTATATGGCTTGATCCATTTTTGTTTCGGAGTCAAAACGGGCTTTTTGGTTTGTTTATCGTTCAATCAATCTGGTCCATTCTTTCTATTTTCAGCTATTCATATAAATAGCTTGTTATAAACCCTAGGTTATTTCTATTCTCATTTGTCTGTACATACATTTCTTCTCAACTCCTCATTTCAATGGCAATAAAACCTAATTCCCAAATTTCAAATTCAATATCAAATTCGATTTCAAAAATTCAAACTTCTCAAACTATATCGAATTATATATCGATTTGATGCTCTCGACGAGCGCAAGTCTATTCTGCTGTCTGTTTTTTGATTTGGATCTCTATGTATCCAGAAACTGAAGATGTATTCTCGGCCGTTCTTTTCATCGCGATCGACTACAACCGATCGTCGAATTAATTTATGGGTATTATAGAGGGGACCGATGGGAGTTCATCGGTAAATTTTGTTCGGTGATTCAATGGCTGGATCGAGGTGAAAAATTCGAATAGGGTTCACCTCAAAGTGGCGGTAGCTGTGGTGTTTCATGCTCTGACTGACGTCGATGGGGGGACCATGGGTCGGGTAGGCCAGGGAGGCCGCGGGTTGAGTGGCGTGATGAACGACGACCGGGTCGAGGTTGCGCGTGATAGTTTCAGAAGCGATGGTGAATCAGCGGTAGTAGGGTTCGAACGAGAGATGGGGATAAGTGATGTTGACGTGGCAGTTTCCGAGTGGCTGTTCTTTTATTTAATTTTTTTTATTTAAATATTCTAATCGATAAAACTTTCACGTACGAGGTCCAATTCACGCGCGGTTTTTTGCGTTGGGATGGATCGAAATTCCGAACATTTTGACGCAAGTTTGGATGAATTCTGAGACCGTTTGAATTTTGGGTTAAAATTAGATTTAAATTTAATTTAAATTCAAAAGGTGAGTGTTTTAACCCACTCACAACTTCTAAAATTTCTTATGTTTGTTAAATTAATTTATGATGTGATTGGGAAATTATTTATGACTGTTTGATATATTTAAATCTACCATCCCCATTAATTTGTATCCTTTCGAATTAAATTGATATTTAATATATTTTTGAAATGAAATTGCCACTTGAATACCTGTTATTGTAAATTAGTTAATTGCTGATACTTATTTGGTTGATTTGGATGATAGTTATGGTGGATGTTGATTGTTGATATTGGATGATTGGATGTTATGTTAATTTACATTTATATACATATACTGTTATCACTCTACAAGTTCCTTTAATTGTTATTATTTGAAAATCATTATCGGTTGAAATGATAGACTCGAACGATTTTAGAATTTTTATATTTATTTGGGATTACGGTTTAAAACGATATATAACCATAAAATTTTAAATTGCGGATTAAAATGATAAATATCTGTATCACTTGGCCCTACGGTAGAGAATTATATATGGACACCCGATTAGTTAAATTGAATGATTTTAAAATCCTTAATTTTTGAATGGAATTAAATGGTACTTTGAAGTAAAATTTAATTTATATAAATTGAAGTATTTTTGAAAAATCAAGTTTATGTTGAAAAGAGAAATTTGGTTTGTTGATTTGGAAATTGAAATTGCTCTAAATGTGTGAAACGAAATGAATAGTTTAATTGGATATAACTCCAAAACTTATATTTTAATATAAACTATTTTAAAATAATATATTATTTTAAAATTTCTAATTATTCATATTTTTCAAATTTATTAAACTATTTAACTAATATTTAACTATATAAAATTATTTTGATCTATTTCAAACCATTTTAATTTATTTAAATATAATTATTCTATTTTACAGCTATTTAATCTAATTTAATTATACTTAATCTAATTTAAATCCGTTTAACTATCTTAAATCAGTTTAAAAGTATTTTTAACCTATAATTAAACTATTTATAACTATTTTAACTATTTATAATTATTTAAATTATTTCTGATTTTCCAGACTAAGTAAAGTGGAAGTGTTCAAATTCAATGCTTTGTTTTAAAAGAGAATAAATTGAAACGATGATTTTGAACTAAGGTTTTATCCTATTTTGGAAATATGACTTGGAAGAAATTATGACTTTTTGAAAGGAAATATAATTTCAAACTATGATTTCAAAGTGAATGTGGTTTGAAAGTAAATACGATTTCAAAAGTATTATGGTTTTGAGAATATGATATTTTGATATCAATTGTGAATTGACTTTTGAAATGTAAAAGAACCATCCAGCGTGTAATAAGCGATTGGTTGGTAAAGAGACCGGGATCAGATATTGTCATACTCCCTGCCAATACCGAAAACCACTGTTTAACAACTTTGTACATGGTGGAGATTCCAGAAATGAAGTAGGATGGTTTGGTGAACGATTCCTATATAAGGTATGACGTGACCCTGACTCTCGTTAGTTAGCTTAGATGTGACTAAGATCAAGAGCTATACCGGGCCAAGTGATGTCATTCCTCCTATCGAGCATATTTCTTTGATACTATATTTTGACTTTGTGATTGATTTGGTGGCCACCCCTCGATTTTGATTATGGGAGTGTGTCCGAGGTGGGTGGTAGTAGCTACTATGCGTTACCACCAGTCCGAGACTGCAATTGGTATATCTACCCTGGCGTCTCCTCGTGTGTCGTGTTCACATGCCCTGGCGTTCCTTCTATGAGTTTGTCATGTACTATACCTATGGAGTGCCTCTGATAGCCCTCCAGTTTACGGGGGGAGTTATGGTACTGTATAGATTATGGGAATATATAAAATGTGTTGAGGGGGATATCAGCAACGCCTTAACCCTATTTTAATACTTTACTTTACTGTAGACACTATTATAATAACGTATTTTACTACATAGTAGATAGTTTAACGGATCCTTAGAAGATGTGAATCCCGAGCATCTCTTGGGTTACTGCACTCACGTTAGACACTGGATATGAGATGTCAAATCCTGTAAACATCTCTGATTCTGTTCCACTCATATTATTTCCTTTTGATTTAACTTACATAAGATTTTTTAGTTCTGAATCGAGTGTTTTTCCTTTTCAATTTGCTCGGGTCAGCCTGAGCATTTCAAGATTTGAAGACCTTATTTCTAGAGGACGAAGACGAAAATTGTATTATTATTATTTATTGTATTTCACTGCATCATGTATTCCGCTGCATTATTTATTATTCTCTGGTATATGTAACTCTGATCTGTGTTGTATAAGTATAATCAAATGTTTTATAAAACAACTTCATGAACTGTTTATTTGATTATTATATTTTGTCATTCCGTTGCAAGATTCTGTTTTGGTTTTTTGCTTTCTCTGCTTTTTATTATGTACCCCATAACAATCCACCCCTTTGTATGGTTTGAGTCGGCACGTGTGTCTGCTTAAACGTACAAAAAGGCGGGTCGTTACAGTTGGTATCAGAGCTTTGGTTTAGTGAAAACCTTAGCTTTGTGGGGTTTGACTCTTTATTAACAGGGTAGTAATACCCTATGATGAGTCGCTGAGAGTATATATATGAGAGAGCGTATTTGTTAGTGTTATAAAGGTTTTTATATTGTGTTAATTTGTTTCGTTTTGTATTTATAAATTCTGGTTGGTGCATAGGACGCTATGACATCGATAGAGATTTCTAAACACTTAATAGGACAAACCGACATAATATTTGTTTTGAAATATGGGTAAATGAAATAATTTTGCCTATTATATATTTTTGTATATAAAGTAATAATTTTATATATGATATATTTGGTCATAATATGTTGGTTGTTAGGTAGTGAAATTTGGAAATATTAGTTGGAAATAAAATTTAAAAATAAAATAAATGAAATTGGAAATTTAGAACTTAATTTTTGGGGTTTTTAAAAATTTCTTTCGAATGATTTTGGAATATAATAATAATATTGTTTAGAAGTATTTTCTGATATAAATATTTCAATATAATTTGGAATTGTTTTAAAGAAATTTTAGAATGAAATTAGTTTCGTACTCCCCTCTCTGTCGTTGGAAAATAATTTCGGTGATGAGTGCACGCATCATCGACATTTATTTTCGAGTTTCGAAGTGGAAAGGCCGTTGTAGTTGTTTACTACACATTTGTTTTGTTAAATAAATATAAATTTTATTTCCAAACATGATTTAATACATATAAACGATATGATACATATGTTATTTTAAATGATTTGAAATGGAACCCGACAATTTAGTTCTTAAATTTCTATAAATTAGAGGTTTTAATTATTGAAAATGAAATGGAATTTAACTATTTAATAATTGGAACTTCTAAATGAAAATAAGAAATTAAAAGCTAAGGTTGTAAATGAAGCATATAAGAAATTTGAAATTGGTAACCTATAAATAAAAAGGGGTATGAAATAAAAGAAATGGTAACCATTGAATATTTATTTACTAAAATGAAATAAGATAAACTTGTGTAATTTTCAACTACATTCTTAAAGATATATATACATATATAGACACACACACACACACACACACACACACATATATATAACTTACCAATTTTAAAAGTTGAAATGTTAAAAGACTATATATTGGTTTACAAGTAAAACTTACACAATGAGAATGTACAATGAATTGCTTTTATAAATAAGAATTTGAAGTCATGATTGTTATAAATTAAGTTATAATTTAAATGTACCATATAAAATGTAATAGAAAGTAAGTATGGTAAGTAAATAATTATAAATTTAAGCTAGTGAATTGATATGTTAAATAGTTGAATTGAACTTGAATACTATAAATAAATGCTTATTACTTAAGTAAATTTTTGAGGTTATTTATAATAAAAATAAGCAGAAATTTGAATATTGTAAGTAAAGGACCTTAAATTTAAGTTACTGTAAATCAAAAGTAAGAAACTTAAGTATGAACTTATACAGTAATGAATTTCAATGTCCAATTGAAATCAAGAATATAAATTTATAAATGTAAACGAACTGCAATAAAAATGTATGTAATACTTAAATGATGAATTCATTGATTCTATAATCAATTGGATGAAAAAAACTTATGTAAGAATTAAGTATAAACTGATGAAAAGATATTTACATGATATGAATAAATGAAAATTAAATTCTGTAAGAAATAAATGAAAATAAATGCAATAAACACTGAATGAATGAATGGAATAAATTTTTGTAAGAGATAAAAGAAAGTTAAAGAAATGAACCTTGTATAAATGAAAAGAAAAAAACTGTAAATGTTGTGAAAGAAACTTAATAAGAATAACGCAAGTACATTGTAAATTATTGTTTGTTTTGGCATATGGGTTGTTTGGGAAATGATATTTCTAATTGTTTGGATATATGAATAGTCTGTTGAGCTTTATCTAAGACTGTTGAGTAGAGTGTATACTTAGTTGCTTATTTTTCATTCTATGCAATTTAGAGTGTCCAAAACCCGAACAAACACTGTTTTGTTTGCTATGGATGGATAATTTATTTGTATTGATTTCATATGATGATTTTATGTTGTGGTTGCAAGTGATTGTTGTTGTTTTACATTAATTTGTTTGTTAGTGATTGAAACAACTTTAAATATTTCATTTTATGTAATTATTAACTCTTTTGGATTATATAAGTTAAATATAGGTCATGGAAGCAATCGCTACTGCTTTTGGTTTCATAAAATTAAGCGTTATTTGCCCGACAAATAGGAACGTTCTCGGGTTATGGTTTTATAGCGGTATTATATATATATATTTTCATTGTTGGGATATATTATTTTGAGATATTGTGATATATATATTGTTATATTTGATATTATATTTTCTCTCGAGCCTCTCCATATAAAGGAGACTCTGCCGAAATTTTTCATAAATTTTGGACCTAGAAAATTTTGAGAAATGTTTTCCAAATTTTATTAGTTTGTGTATAAAAGGATTTAATGGTAATAAATTGGTATATTTATTTAAATTATTTAATTTTGTAAATTTATTTGTTTATAAATTTAATATTTTGAATAAGACATATTGATTACTTAACTCCTTCTTTCCTTCCTTTTTTCCTTTTTGAGGACGAAAAGTTTTGAGTGGGGGGGAGTGTAACGACCTGCAAATTTTCGATAATTAAATTTGTTAATTTAATAAGATTTTGGAAGTTTATGAAAGTCTATAGGGTGGATCGTGTAGTGTATACGAAAGTATATGTGATAAAATATATGATGCAACTAAGATAAAATTAATCTTGGTAAATATAGAATAAGAACACCAGGATTTTATACTGGTTCAGACCTCCCGTCCTATGTCCAGTCTCGAAGCTCCCCTTCGAAATTCGACTATCAAACACCCTCACTTCGTCCAGAGGAATAGGCCTGGTTGCAATAGCTTGTTCTTGTCAAATAAGTGTTCTATAACACGGATATTGACTATTAAGTACAAATGCTTCCAATATATATCTAGAGAGTATTGATTGAGGAGATCTGAATATATGGAAGAGTGAAATACAAGTATAGGTTGCTAGAGATCAAGAATATAATAGTGTATGTAAATAAAGAGTGCACGTAAGTAAGGTTAATTCTTCTCTTTGATTCTTGATGTTATATATAGTGGTAGAGAGATTCCTTGAGTAGTTACATCCATTAACAAGTGCTCTACAGTTGCTTCTAATGGTTATGAAGAGTTGCAGTGAAGAGAAGCGAAGGTGTCTTTTCAAATGCGGCAGTTGTAATTTGAATTTTAAATTCCGAGTTCAGCATCAGACGTCTGGTATTTGTTTTAGACGTCTGGCTATATATATATTTTTGTATACAATTGCCTTTTAGACGTCTAAGTGCATCAACCAGAGGTCTGGTCCTATCTGTTTTGTATTCCAAAGGATTTCATCAGACGTTTGGCTAGTGCACCCAGACGTCTGATAACTATGCATATTTACTTTGTGCATCTGTCTTGTTGCTCCATCGATCCTATCGACTTGTAGTCTCTTGTAATGTTCTTTAAGCCTTGTTCTTATTTTTCTAGTGATGTTATTCTAGCAAGTACCTGTAAATATAAATATATATGCATATTCAATTTCCATTGTATAGTTGTCGTCGAAACCGTAAATTTGATTTCCTAACAATTTCCCCATTTTTGACGATGACAACTATACAATGTACTTATATATAATTTTGTAAATCTCCCCCTGAATATGTGCTTATTATTATTTATATATATATATATATATTTATTTCTCCCCCTTTGACATTATCAAAAAGAATTTATAACTAATTAAATGTTAAAATATTAGCCAGTCGTCAAAGATATATACAGAGATTAACACACAAAAAGAGAATTTCATTAATAATTGTAATTGAGTACATTCATAGATTTTTCGAGTGTACATAAGATGAAATCCTAAAATCTATGAGTCTTTCGGGAAGCTCAAGCTCTTTCGGGGTTGGCCAGTCTTCGGAAGGGGTGTCAGACCACGAACCCTTTGAAGAAGCTCTTTGAGAATCGATAATACAGTTGAAAGTAATGTTTCAACTGTTGCTAGATGCATGGCAAAATATTTTTCAAAGCTATCAATACGTTTAGCCAAAACTTTTTGATTTTGAGACAAGATATGTTGATTTCAAAGAGTGAGATCTCGAATGCTTTCATTTGGATTTGTTTCTGTTCGAGTTTCCAAAATCTCATCCTGAATTGCATAATCAAATGGTGCAAGAGGAGGAGGTGTTGTCTCACGATGTAGTTCCTCCTCTTGTGATGGTTCATGGTGTATTTGAGATGAAGGCCCAACTTGTCTGGTTTGACGATTGTGCGTCCAATCTTCAAAAGATATAATCTTCATAGGAATTTTCGGTAGGTGCATAAGTGAAAAAAACTTCGTGGAAGCATATTTTGGAGAAATTTCTTCAAAATTTGATAAATAGGAGGGAATGTTGTGAGCACGTAGAAGTCTCATAATGAATGTGGGGTAGATAATCGATGGCCGTGTTCGAGTCGAAAATTGTTTGAGCTCGTCAAAAATAAATATGTCCCAATTCACCCTTGTTCCGCTGAATAGAGCATGTAAAGATTTGTGTTCTAAATCCGTTATCTGCTCATGACTTGCTAGACGAGGAATGATGGTATTGATGATCATTCGAGTAAGAAGTATTGCCTTTGGTCGTAGATATTAGGATGCATATTTAGGCATTTCATCTTCCCATATTTGTTGTGTCATATTGTTCCTTGGTTTAAAACGCATACCGGGAATATTATATAGATCTTCGTCCGTGTTGGAACATCCAAGTGTTCTGCCTATTATTCCCGAAGTTAGCCTAATCATGTTGCCATAAATGCTAGACCATAACCAATTATCTTCATTTTTAGTGTTCCAGACCGCCATGCTATCCAAATTTGCGTAGAAAAGAAATATGGCCAACTGATCAATTTGAATATCATTGGGAGTGAAAGATATCAATGTTTGTAAACCGACATTCTCACACATTTTATCCAAATCGTATATTGGAAACTTGAGTGAGTTATAAAAGGGACCTGTGTGAAGTTTCTTCTTCTGTATATCCTCATATCTCTTGAGTGAATGTGGTGCTCGATTCATCCATCGTTTGATTTGATCATCTGAGCAAACTTGAGGATTTGAGGAAGTTGGTTGGTCTTGTTTTGGATATTTTAGGGTTTTTAGTTCTAGGAGGCATTGAATTCGAACAAGTATGGAAACTGATGGTTTTGAGTAAAAAAATCGTCGATGATGTAGAACCGGTTTAAAATAGAAGTGAGATTTGGTAAAAAAATAGACATTATCTGGTTGTTTTAAAGTGTCGATTAAATTTCAGACGTCTGGAAGCTAATTCAGACATCTTTACCCTAATTCGAGCATAGTAAATAAGTTTAGACGTCTGGTTTAGTTGATAGACGTCCAGTTTCGTCGAGTTTGTAATTTTTGATAGTCAAAGAGATTTTTCAGACATTTGGTTTAAATATCAGACGTCTGAAATGGATCGATTTTTTATAATTTGATGGCAGAGACTTTATTCAGACGTTTGGTTCATAGTTCAGATGTTTAAAATAGTCTGGTATCTATTTTAAGTAAGATGAGACAATTTTCAAATGTCTGGACAGTTATATCAGACGTTTGACATATGCACAATGATGTAATCTTTGTGGGATATAAGAGTGTCAGACATTTGAGGTCCATATCTAAACGTGTGAAACAAGCAATCTTTCTAAAAATAGCCTAAATTTTAAAGGCGTTGCTTATTTCTCGACCCTCTATTGCTTGAAAAGAAATGTAGTATTATTTTTGTCAAAGAAAATTACAAATATACGTAGAAACAAATACAATAATAAAAATAATGTAATCTATTTAGATGGTGATGGTGTTTTGCGATTATCTGACTTGTCATCCCTCCATGGTTTGTGTGGAGACCATATATTTCCACGTTCGTGAGTTCTCAGGGAACCGGAGAATCGCCTTGGTGAAGGGTCCAAAGGTGTACGATATGAAGAAGAGGGATCCAAGGAACTACAAGGCATCGGAAGTGGTTCATGGACATCTTTCGTCCGTGAATTACAAAACTTCATCGCTACTTGCTCCGAAAGCTTAGTCGTCGTGCCATGACATTTTGTTCAAAATACAATTCTCATTGCAGATCAATTTGTTGTTTTCGATAGTGACGTATTTCATCAATTTTCTCCTTTGTGTTAGGAGAGACGAATAAAGATCATTTGGACTTCTTGCTATCGGGAGTGAATCCTGTGTGATAGGAGGAACACCTGTACATCAATTCCTGATTTGGTGTGGGGGTAGGTAGCCATTGTGGTGTATCCGCCAAGATATCCGTTGTAGGTGTCGAGAAGGATATGTAACAACTCGATTTTTAGACGCCCGAAAAACCGAACCATGAGGGTTAAAGAAGAAGGGTAGAAGAAGAGAAAACAAATGACACAGAATCTTACCAACGCACCGAAATAAAATATAATAGATAATAACTAATCTTTACACAAAAGCAAATATATCTGTTTATACATTGCATCATCAGAGTATACATAACACACAACTAGTCAGTAATCATAACCGGTCCTCACAAAACTGAATGCACAGCTAATCAACACAGCGAAATATTTAAAACAAGTACGAAAGTACGTATCGCCATTCAGCCCGTCTCCTGAGCTCCTCAACATCCTTTCCTGTAATCTATAATAATCGGTCTGACCCGAGCATTATAGTTAAATAACACCCGAGTCAGTCTAGGAAACCAGCATGAGAAATCACACTCAAATTAATTATTAAAGTTTTCAAAAATCCTTTGAAAATCAAAAGCATCTCGTAAGACCACGCCATAAATAAACATGTCGGGTTTTTACCTTACGATAGCTAAAAAATTTATTATAAAATCCTCTGATATTATAATAGTGTCTATATACAAATACTAATTCAAATAGCCGAAATTGTTACATTAATTAAATTCCAGCTACTAGCCACAGTCGTGGGTAATACAAACAAAATCGTAAAAACACGTAGGGAGAATGGATTTCCATCTAATGACTAGGCACTGGGGTACCACCTGTCATAGTACGTGGCCTAGATCACCGTATCTAGGATTACTCCCAATCCCCTGCAACACAAGACCGGGACTACCCCTTACTGGATAATCCCGAGTAAGATCACCCCACGGTGGGGATCAGCAACCGCACCACTAAACCGAATAAAAAGGGACATCAAGACAGGGATGACCTCACCCTAATGGGTGCTACCCACTTAGCCTTGCTGCATAACCCTGATTTTCAGTCATTCCCGGTTGATGAGGCTCGAGGCTAAGCATTACCTTTTTAGAACATATCACTTGGAATGTCACCGTCCACCTGATGATGTTCTGAAAGCATTCATCCATACAAGTCCGTCCCGGGTTCAAACGAAACCGAAGGCACTACTCCTACTACATCCATTTTGGAATCACCTCAGGATTAGTAGCGACTATCCCTTGCACTTCACTGCTCCATCTTCGAATCCAAACTATTGTTTTCCACACGAAAATGTACAAACCGGATCGAAGTGGTTTCTGAGAAATTAATCCCATTAATCCCAGTCCCAGTCTCTTCGAAACGATCAGCGCATTGGCCAATATTGATAGTCGGTTATTTAACTATCAATTAACGTTCACAGACAACCATCAAACAATAAATAATTTCACCAAATTATTTATTAATCTCAAAATATCTTCACAAGATATATTTCCATTTTCAAACCCTTTTTGAAAACAGTTTTCCAACCACACTCTTCTCATGGAGTAAATTCCCAAATATTTATTTCCACTGAAAACACCAAGTATAATACTTCAGATTTTTAAAATAATTTAAAACCCTTTATTATAAAAATATATTTTAACATTTAAATTGAAAACTACTTCAATACTTTATTAAAAATATATACTTTAGGAATATTTAAACTGAGGTTACTTTATAAAATATAAAACTAGATTTTCTCCTTTAAAAAAAATACCAAGTCACCTTTAAATAATTACTACGATAATAGATTTGAAAAGTACTAACTTTAGAATTTAAACATTTAAAAATAATAAATTTTCTAAAACATACCTATAAATCAACTTTAAAACTTTTACTCATACTTAAAATTTGCTTCGAAAACGTACTTGGCTATCCAGGGAAATACACTTCTCTTTCACATCCTTTAAAAATAAATCACTATTTATTTTTAAACAAATTTACTCATTCCCTTAATAAATTCCCACCGTGAACTTATTCTTTCAAATATCCACTGATATATTGCTTTGCTTTTATAAACCAAGTTTATAAGTTTCATAGACTGAACTTCCCTTTCAAAATTCCTATTCCCAATTTACTCCATTTGAAATAAATTACTTTACTTGCTCCATTTCTTTCAAAATCCATTAACTTTAGATTTTATACCCTAATTATGATTTAAAATCTTTTTAACTGAAAACACCAATTTCAGATTTCCCAAATTTCTTCTTTATCCTTTCAAATAAGTTTAAACCTTGAATTTAAAGTAAATATCTTTATTCCTTTAAATAACATCACTTAAGTTTTAAAATTCATTATTACGCTGTTTATTCAAAATCCCCTTTTCCATACTCGGAACCTAATTATTAGAATTTTAAAATCACTTCCATTCTTTTCCAATTCATTTTTAAATTTATTCAAGTTCTCTATAATTATTTTACTTAAAAATTCACTCTTTTATTTTTTTCAAAAATCCAATTCTATATATTTTGATAACTCAGCGTACCGAAATATATTCAAGCAACCCATAGCATTCAATATTCCAAATATAATTCATCACAGAATATCAAATATTCATAACACAGAATATTAAGCGATCAAAATATTCAACCCGTTTTCCTACATCCACAGGTGTTAGCACAATACCAATTCCACTTCGAGGTGGAATATCGCGGTATGTGGGTTTTAAATATAATATCATCCGCTATTATTCGGCGCATAGGGTCTCATCCGCTATAAAATGCGGAAAATCAATCACTCCAATATATACTATATATATACTACTATATATAATATAGCACATCAAATCAATTCAATCATCCAACCAATTATTTAAATTTAACCTTAAATTTAAATAGCAATCCAGAAGAGTGAGATTAACCCATCTTTGATTTTTTTTTTACGTGCAATCTACTCCATCTCGACTTGTTCTCCATGATTCTAGACCTTGTATAAATATTTATACAATTTATTAATATTCGAAATAGTCGAACAATCAATTTCCATTTTAAAAATTCAATTTAATCTAATAATTTTTTTCAAAATAATCTATATAGGTTTTAAAAGTAAATCTAATTCTTACATAAACTTTGTAATCCCTACATTTTTCTCTTTTCTTTTCAAAACCCATATACATATACATATACATACATATATATATATTTATATATTTACTTTTATATTTTTAATCAATGCACGTATGTTTACATATATTATTCTGACCTAGCACGCATATAAACCTTTACTATGATAATTCTTTTTTTTCGTTCTCTTCTTAATCTACATAGATATATGTGTATATATATAGAATTAACTAAAATAGGTTTTATGCTTTACCGTAAATTGTTTCACTATCTTTACTGCCCACAAAAAAATTACTGTAATTAATTTGTATATACACAAATCTGAAGGGTAAAGAAAGAGGAAGTCATACCCAAAATCCAAACCGACCTCGGCCTCGAATTCCAAGCCCTCACAAATGTCGCTGCCTCGTACCTGCCATTCCACACCTGCGCCATCACCTATGCGCGCTATGCCGACGAACCTTCCTGACATGCCGTTGTCCATCCACGAACTCGAGCTCCACAAATTGCTTCATCATTCCCATCGCGACATACCAGCTAATGCCACACCAACTCGAGACCAAAGCCCTAACCTCCCAACATGCGACAACCAAACAGCGTCGGCTTTCCCCATGCTTGAATCGATATCGAGTCGACCTTACTTCCATAAGCTCTGAGACGGCTTCGCGAATTGAAAAGAAGGGATGCTCTTCGATCGATCTGGGAAATCGATTGGAGAACGGAAAGAACGCAAATTTTGGGTTCGTGACTTGGTTTTCGTTCGCCGCTTTCAAATTTTTTTCGTGAGCCATAGGATTTTGATTTCGGTCATTCGATTTTCTTTATGGTTTACTGGAGAAGAAATTTATTTTTTTCTCTGAGTTTGGAATGAAAGGCTCGGCCACTTAAAAAAAATGAAGAGGAAGGTTGCGTGCTTGAATAAGTTTACGTGAAGATAATGCTTTGCTATAGTATTTTTGAAACGAAGGGAAAAAGTTATGATGGTGAAAGAAAGGCAGCTGATGGGATATTTTGACCATTCAAATACTATATATTATATTTAAATTTCAAATTTACATTTAAAACGTGTTCAATTCAAATCTTAAAATCTTGACACGTATTGAGGTTTGCCGCTAGGCGTTTATAATGTTAAACCCCTATTCCAAACACAATGGAAAAGGTTTCGAGTCCTAACTCGATCGTATGGAGAATATAGCTTTTTGAACCCAGTTATTTTATTAAACTTTTGACATAAATGTCAGCACATTTATATGTCGTACGCTCACAAGACAACTCCAAATACTACGAAATTTGAAATTCGATAAAAATACAATATTACGGATCTAATGGAATTAGTTTCGTCGAAATCCGAGACTGTGCCTCGGAAGGCTATTTAAATATCAATCTAAATGATAAAATTTAACAAAGCACTTTCAATTTCAATTTAAAAGCTTTTATTATCTTCAGCACTATCAATATAAATTTTACAAGCCTTCAAATTATTTTTAACTGGCTTAAAACTCCAAATTCAACATTTTACCCAACTTCAAATTTTTTAATTTAATAATTAAATTATCAAATAAATAGTGATATTTGAATTCAAGTTAAAAATCAACTTTTAAATATTTAAAATCAATTAAATATTCCGATTTCAAACATCCAAAAATTCCCGGTCGTCACATTCCTCCCCCTTAAAAGAATTTCGTCCCCGAAATTACTAGTTAAAAGGAATGGTCCATAACCCATTACTATTCTCCAAATCAATCTGGTTTCAACAACTACCCAAACCAAACATTTTTTAAGAATACCCAAAATCATCTTTTAATAAGAACATCATCAACCTTACTAACTTTCCAAACTTCTCCCATTGTTTTCAAACAATACTATTTGCTTAATCATTCAAATTACAATTTAAAACCAAATTTTGAATTATCAAAATTTTCTCAAAAATTTTCTATCTCCCTAAATTTTCAAAAAATTTCACCAGCGTCCCCTTTGCACGGCTAGCTCGGAACAACTACAAAGTGCCTCTACGGGCCCTCAAATTTCAAAAGAAAACAAAAGGCCAAGTGGCTAGACTAGAAAATCATCAAATTTCATACAAAAATTGTGATGACCCGCCCTTCTACTACCAGAAAGACGTATCATCGTTAAGAAAGAAAGGGGGTTGAAATAGAAAAGAAAAGAAAGAAAGAAAGAATAACAACGTCAGAATCTCACAGCGGAAACGGAACAAAATATAATATATCACATAACTATTACATAGTTTACATATATCAGAGTTATACAATATCATACACATGACAATCATATATACATCTGTCACTACATACATCCCAAAATACAGCATACTCTAACTAACACAGCGGAACTAGATAGATATCTACATACGTCTGGGCTCTTGCTCCAAGCTCCTCCAGAACTCAACAATCCAAGAACCTATCACTTGGCTACTCGTAAAAATTTGAGTACCCATGAGTTTATGAAAAACGCAAAATATAAACTCCGAGTCAGACATAGGTCTGGTATGAGTAAACGGTTTAAAGTTGTTTAACTTTGAAAAATATTGGAAAAGAAAGGTACCACGTAAGACGCCCCACACATAAATACGGGTAAATTTTTACCTTACGCTAACCAAAACATTTCATAGGAAATTCAGTGATATTATAATAGTGTCTAGGGTTTTCAAGTAAATAGAAAATAGCCGAAATTGTTACATGATTAAATTCCAGCTACTAGCCACAAAGTGGGTAATACAATCAAATCTGAGGGCGCTTATTGGAAATTGGGTTCCATACAATGGCAGGGCTACTGGGGTACTGCCCGTCACAGTACGGGGCCTAGATCACCGTACCGAGGATCACTCCCGACCCGCTACAACACAAGGCCGGAACCATTCCTTACTGAACAGTTCCGAACAAGATAGCCCCGCAGTTGGCGCGACCAACTGCTCACTAAGCCGAATAAAAAGGGACATCTAGACAGGGAAAAACCTTGTCCTGCTTGGGCATGACCCACCTAACCTTGTTGCACCTCCCCTGTTTTAGCCATTCCCCGTTGATGAGGCTTGAGGCTACGATTACCTTTACAGAACATATCCCTTAGAATGCTCATCGTCCGCCTGACGATATGGTGAAAGCATTCAATCCATACAAGTTCATTCCGGGTTCGAACGAAACCTAAGGCATTATCTCGTTACACTCATTTTGGAATCACCCTCAGAGTTAACGACGACAACCCTTGCACTCTGAATCTTCATCTCCGCTTCAGATTCACGACCTATCGTTAATTTGGATCGATGTGGTTTTCGGATGCCCAAATATGGAAACCTGATCCCCGTCTCATCGAAATCCAAAACGTATCTTTTAGGGCCAAGTTGTTTTAAAGTTTAAAACGATTCAATTCTATTATCCATATACACACAGATAGATAATTCACAATATCACAGTAGATAATTAACATTATCATCATAAACAGATAATCAATATTATCATCGCAACAGATAATCCATATTATTATCATACTTCAATCAAAGCATACATTTCATACAGCATCATTTATCTCATATTTGAGATCTCAAACCATTCAAGGTAAACAATATCATCCATCCATACATAAGCAATCATATCAGCTATAATTAATTTAAAATGAATTAAATTAATTACTTGCATCTCTAATTAATTTAAAGTAAATTAAATTAATTACTTCACCATTATAAATCTTGCTTATATAACTATTAATCAATTATCAATCAATTAATTTATCATCATCCAATTATTCAATTTAATTAGTCATCCTAGTATAATTTACTTTAATTACATTCAAGTATTATCCTTTAACTTATTCCACAAATAAATTATCTTAACTAAACATAAAAATTAACCTTAAATTAATAACATTACATTTCTTCTTAATTACACTAATTAATTACTCTTTAATCTCTTATTATTAATTAGTATTTATTAATGATTACTAATTACATTTTAATTTCACCATCCTGTATTAAATTAATTACCTTAAGTAATTAATCTTCAATTAAACTATATTTATTAATCACTCCAGATTAATACTATTCGGTAATTAACTATCCTTAATTACTCTATCAAATAAATTAATTACACCTCAATCAATTTTCTTTAAATTAATCCCTTGATTAATTGCACAAAGTAATTATACTCAAATTACTTTCATTATTAAATCATCCTCAGTCAATTGCATCCAGTAATTATCATTAATTACTTCCCCAAGTAATTATACTTATCACATCATCAAATAATTATTTAAATTAATTAGCTTAAACAATTCATATTTAACTTCATTAATTACAATGGGTAATTAATTCCCTATTTACTCAATTATTTAATTAACCTATTTCATGCTATTTAATTTATTACTTACTAATCAATTTATTATACCTTAATTAACTTAATTAACTATTCTTTAATCATTAATTAATAAACTTATTTATTAATAAAACTTAATTACCCATTTATTAACTGCTAATTACTTAATATATCATTTTATTAATTCTTAACTAAATTACTTAATTAATTAACTATTAATCATTCATTAATTTACTTAAGTAGTTAATTTATTTATTACTTATAATCCATCACTAATTAAAATTAAAAAGTAATTATTTTTATTTACTTTCTGAAATCATCAATTAATATTAATTATTCAACTTAATTAACATTTTAATAAAAACCTTCATTAAATTTGGAAATCAATTATGTTAACTAACTATAACTTAATTGTTAATTAACTTTGTACTTAATTAAAATAATTACTGGATTAAATAATTAAGCGTTTTAAAAACATCATTAAGTATTAACCAAAAATCATTATAACTAGAATCAAAATCTTAATTAAAACTTGTTAAACATTCATTATGTTCACACTGCTTAAAAATTTAAGGAAATCAAATTTACTTAACTCCAACATAAAAATGCATTAGTGCAGTTAAAGAAAACCCGAGCCATTCCCGCAAAAACTCGAGTATAATCCGAATAAAACACGCTATTTTCCGAGTCTCTCTCCCTGTACAAAAACTTCTAGTTCTCTCCCCTTTTTTTTTCCTGTAGTTTAAATTTGCTAAGTATAATTACATCATCAGGTTCACTCATGTACACGATAAAAACCCGAAGCAACCTACCTATTCACTCGAGCACGACTTGAGAAATACCACTGACACGACGCAGTCTCCATCCTCCACGCCCTACACGTGCATGGCGACACCACAGTCCTCCGGCGATCACCCACATCGTCGACAATTCATGAAATCCACGTACAAACGAAAACCAAACTCGAATTTCGGTTCAAACTATCGAAACGAAAATTAGCATACAGTTCGAAAATCTGTAGCTCAACCAAATGACAAAACAAACTCGCTACCGCCGCCGAGACCACCGGAAGCCCTCAACCTTTGGCCGCACCTCGACCACACGCCACCCTTCCATTCCCCAAACGCTCGTGACACTCGATCACGTGAAGAAGTCGCATGCGCCTCGTTACAGTGATGAACCAGAACTTCAACTAAACCCTAATACGATCTCGTACTCGAATTTTACACAATAGAAAAATTAATTGACATTTTTCTCAGGATCACAGTAGTTATTACTACCTTCAAACCAAGTTTCAACATTTTAATCTAATTCGATTTTCTGAAATTGGAAAGAATGCAATTCTTGTTCACAAACAAACTGCTCTTAGAATTCAAAGCTAAAAAGCTTCATTTTTGTTTTAAAAATCATAATTTGTTATAAGAATTCAACATATAATCTTGAATTAATGTTTTACAAAAATCAATTTTATCAAGTTATCATTTGATACCTGTAAACTAAATTACAGTAATTATGTTTTACAACAAAGTTTAATCGGCTTTTAGAAATCAAAATTTAAGTTTGAACATCTTCTTTAGATGAAAAGTTTAAAGCTTTATAATAATCTGAAGAGAGTAAATTGAATTTGGAAGAAAATTCACAACCTGAATCAATCAACAGAGGTGAACAAAGCATCACAACATATATACAAACTGAAACATATATATATATATATATATATAATCCAGGATATCAAATAATCTTTGAACTATTTTAAAATAACTTAAAGCTTAAAATTTCTTGTTTACTCACCTTAATTTTTTGTTGAAACAGAAAGCAAGTTTGATGGAGAAACAGCAGATGAATCACTGAAAGTTTTCATTTGATTTGCTGTTGAACTTAATTGATTTCCAAAGACAAGATGCTACTTATTTGCTTTAAACTGGAAAGCTTTGATATTTGAATCTGGAATGTTTTAGGACTTTAGAATTTTCTTGATTCCAGATTGAAATTTTGAAAAGAACAATAGGTTTTGATATAAATTCCTGGTTTTGCTAAGTTATAAACAAATGAAGATAAGAAGTTATGTATAAACAGAAAGGAGTTTAACCAGGTTAGGTGTTATCTGGGTTTACAAATGCTGGTACACTATTCATTTTTGTTTTATCAGGCAAGATTTTCAAATGGGGCTGAGATGATCTTTGAATTCGACCAAATGTTTGCTGAGATGATAAAACATTTAATGCTGATGTACTTAATGTCTACAACTTAATCTTATTAGTACATAGGTATTTTTATTAACTTGCCTTACATAATTATTTACAGGTTACATATGAACACATTCTTACTTACTGGCAGCTTGTACTTTATGTACATACTATTCTTTTGTTTTAGTTATGTTGATCAGATCTTTATTACTACAAAGCAAGGATTTGTAATATTTTGAACTGACAAAATATTGGGCTGAGATGAAAGCCAATTAATGTCTTTTTTCTTAATTAGTTTACATATCATAATTATGTTTGGCTGAGTTGATAGAAATTAATGCTTTGTTTGCCTAATATGTTTGCATATCATAATCGAGGTTAGCTGTATATGTAGGTATTTATATGAAGGTTTATACTTTGCAGGTAAGCTTGGTCTTGTATATGAAGCTATTTATTTGTAGATATTTGTTTTGTTATTAGCTTCTAATTGAATATTTCACATATATGTGTTAGGTTCATTTTTATACCTTTGGCTTGCTTATGAAGATAATTTGTTTCATTTTTCTAGCTTGAATAGTTTATATACATACGGTTGTGTTATTTCATATTTCACTTTATTTCTTGTTTGTATTTATATTTGTATTTTATATTTTGACTATCAATATCTAACTTAGATTCATAAGTTTACTTATTTATTTATATTTATGTTTTGACTTACATTAATATTGATATTTTATATTGAAAATTATCATCTATTTATTTTATTTTATTTTCACCAAATGTTAACAAGATAAAGTATTTTAATTCAATTATACAAGATACATTTTATTTTAAATATTTTTAGGAGATTTATTTTAAATTTTCAAATCCATTTCCTTTTAAATACAAAACCAGTATAAACAAATGGCAATTATTTCCAAAATCATATTCATTTTAATATGATCAGTTTACACTTTATTTAATTTGATTAAATATTGATTAAAATAACAGGGCCAAAATCAAGGGTCGTTACATTCCTCCCCCCATTAAAAGAATTTCGTCCCCGAAATTTAAAACAAAGATAATTTAAAAGCTGTTATACCAACCATTCAAACATATATATCATTCTTACATTAGCAAACAACCATACAATCTATCCTATCAAACATCACTAGTTATCCGAACACAAATCCAGATAAACTTTCCTAGAACTATCCAGAGTTTCCCAGGTGCAATCACAGAGATCCTCGCTCCACTGCACTTTGACAAGCTTCACTACTTTACTCCTGAGTTGCCTCTCGATTTGATCAACAATCCAAGCTGGATTCCTGACTATAGTCAAATTCTATTCAACTTCCAAATCTCCCTGAACTACCGGTTCTACAACTAACGATGGATCTTGAACAAATTTCCTAGATGGGATGCATGGGATACATTATGAATTCCAGACATCCGTTCTGGCAATTCAATTCTATAAGGTACAACACCAATCCAAGTTGAATTTTATATTTATAACTCAAGTTCTCCGCCTCCCATTCACTTTAATTCACAATCTAATTTTTATTAATTCACCATCCAACTTTTATTTGACCAATTCCAATTTCATTTACATACTTAATTTACTAATTTGTTTCAAATTAGTTTATTTCCACTTCCAATTCAATATTTGATTTCATCACAAAAATCACTTCATTATAGTTCTTGAGTTTATTTCTAGTTTGTAATTCCGGTTTGGATGTCTATTTCATTTCCCAAGTACAAAATAATTTTATTTTGGCTTATAATTCCACTTTTTAAACTTTATGAGCCACAAATTCATTTATTCTCCACACTTACATCCATTTACTCTTAATCGCATTCATTTTCACTTTAAACTCCAGATCTTACCTGTATTAAGCAAGCACACTTTTTATTTCAAGCATTTAAATTCTTTTGATAAGCCATCGACGTTTACTTATACAAATTTAATTTTTATCCAACTATTTCTATTCGAATAAAGATTTTATTTCATTCAACTTAAATTATTCAAGCTTTTACTAAATAAACTCTCTCTTTCCTCTAAGCTACGCGTCTATAAAGTTTAATCTTAGGTTAATTTAATTGTTTCAATTTCATACTTAAATTCATTTCCAATTTATTTGATACTCACCTAGATCAAATTCCATTTATTTTGTTAAGATTAAATCCAAGGCCATATTTATTCCATCCATACTTGAATTGGATTTTTATCTTCAAAAATCATCTTATTATTTTATTTGTGTTCAATTTTATTTTATAATTCAAGTTTGATTTTAATTTCATTTTCCAAATACAAAACAATTTTATTTTGGCTTACTATTTTATTTCCCCATATTTTCTTTTATAAGTCTCACATTCATATTTCAAATTTTTACCCAATTTAAGCTTGAATATATATTCATATTTCATTTTAACTCGAGATTGAACACTCATCTACAACCAAAAATATTCTTAATCAGTGTGTTGCCAATTTCCTTTATAAGTTATCGGAATATATTTATTCCAATTCAATTTCATTTCAACTTACTTTTATTTATTTAACTAAGAATTTAATTTATTTAACATCATCTATAACTCAACTGAATTTTATTTCAATTCAATTTGTTTAACTTAACTTCCGTTAAATTGAGTATCATACTATTCTCTTTAATCTACCAATTCACTTGGATTTAATTAAATAAGAACTTAATTTCATTTAATATCATACATATCTCAAATCATTTCATTTCAATCTTAAATTTAAATCCAATTATTAAGCTTAAGTTAATCTCAACCAAAATTTTATTTATATTAAATTTCCCAATCCAATTCATTTATATTCTAAATTTGATGTACTTTATCAATTTATTTATATCATTTTTTTATCATTAGTTAAATTCCAAAATTAAATTTTCAATTTAATCCAAAATAAATCCTTATTTTAACTTCACTTTTAATTTTAATTCCAAATTCAATCTCATACTTTCCTTGGTTATATAAGCCATTGTAAATCTTTATAATCATATTTATCTGTAAAACTATCATCCAAACACTTTAATTTTATATAATAATTTGCATAAAATTATTTCTTTTTTTATATCAAAATATATTTTGGGTGAAACTATTTAATTCACCCACTTTTGAAAACAATATCGTGTCGAATTGCTCTATTCAAGTGTTTAGAAATCCCTACGGTACAGTTGTGCAGACTGCACTGACGAAGGTTCATATACCACTCAATAAATAAATCAACATAATATAAAATCATTTTATATTCACTAATAAATACGCGCTCATATCTATTAATACGCTCAAACTAATTCTAGAGTACTACTGACTCTATCTCTAATGAGTAATCCCCACCAGAGCCAAGGTTCTCACTTAACCTTTCAGCTCTGATACCACCTGTGATGACCCGCCCTTCTACTCCCAGAAAGACGTATCATCGTTAAGAAAGAAGGGGGCAGAAATAGAAAAGAAAAGAAAGAAAGAAAGAAAGAATAACAACATTAGAATCTCACAGCGGAAATGGAACAAAATATAATATATCACATAACTATTACACAGTTTACATATATCAAAGTTATACAATATCATACACACGACAATCATATATACATCTGTCACTACATACATCCCGAAATACAGCATACTCTAACTAACACAACGGAACTAGATAGATATCTACATACGTCTGGGCTCTTGCTCCAAGCTCCTCCAGAACTCAACAATCCAAGAACCTATCACTTGGCTACTCGTAAAAATTTGAGTACCCAAGAGTTTATGAAAAACGCAAAATATAAACTCCGGGTCAGACATGGGTCTGGTATGAGTAAACGTTTTAAAGTTGTTTAACTTTGAAAAACATTGGAAAAGAAAGGTATCACGTAAGACTCCCCACACATAAATACGGGTAAGTTTTTACCTTACGTTAACCAAAACATTTCATAGGAAATTCAGTGATATTATAATAGTGTCTAGGATTTTCAAGTAAATAGAAAATAGCCGAAATTGTTATATAATTAAATTCCAGCTACTAGCCACAAAGTGGGTAATACAATCAAATCTGAGGGCGCTTATTGGAAATTGGGTTCCATAAAATGGCAGGGCTACTGGGGTACCTCCCGTCACAGTACGGGGCCTAGATCACCGTATCGAGGATCACTCCCGACCCCCTACAACACAAGGCCGAAACCATTCCTTACTGAACAGTCCCGAACAAGATAACCCCGCAGTTGGCGCGACCAACCGCTCACTAAGCCGAATAAAAAGGGACATCTAGATAGGGGAAAATCTTGTCCTGCTTGGGCATGACCCACCTAACCTTGTTGCACCTCCCCTGTTTTAGCCGTTCCCGGTTGATGAGGCTTGAGGCTACGATTACCTTTACAGAACATATCCCTTAGAATGCTCATCGTCCGCCTGACGATGTGCTGAAAGCATTCAATCCATACAAGTTCGTTCAGGGTTCAAACGAAATCGAAGGCATTATCTCGTTACACTCATTTTGGAATCACCCTCAGAGTTAACGACGACAACCCTTGCACTCTGAATCTTCATCTCCGCTTCAGATTCACGACCTATCGTTAATTTGGATCGATGTGGTTTTCGGATGTCCAAATATGGAAACCCGATCCCGGTCTCATCGAAATCCAAAACGTATCTTTTAGGGCCAAGTTGTTTTAAAGTTTAAAACGATTCAATTCTATTATCTATATACACACAGATAGATAATTCACAATATCACAATAGATAATTAACATTATCATCATAAACAGATAATCAATATTATCATCGCAACAGATAATCCATATTATTATCATACTTCAATCAAAGCATACATTTCATACAGCATCACTTATCTTATATTTGAGATCTCAAACCATTCAAGGTAAACAATATCATCCATCCATACATAAGCAATCATATCAGCTATAATAAATTTAAAATGAATTAAATTAATTACTTGCATCTCTAATTAATTTAAAGGAAATTAAATTAATTACTTCACCATTATAAATCTTGCTTATATAACTATTAATCAATTATCAATCAATTAATTTATCATCATCCAATTATTCAATTTAATTAGTCATCCTTGTATAATTTACTTTAATTACATTCAAGTATTATCCTTTAACTTATTTCCACAAATAAATTATCTTAACTAAACATAAAAATTAACCTTAAATTACTAACATTACGTTTCTTCTTAATTACACTAATTAATTACTCTTTAATCTCTTATTATTAATTAGTATTTATTAATGATTACTAATTACATTTTAATTTCATCATCCTGTATTAAATTAATTACCTTAAGTAATTAATCTTAAATTAAACTACATTTATTAATCACTCTTGATTAATACTATTCAATAATTAACTATCCTTAATTACTCTATCAAATAAATTAATTACACCTCAATCAATTTTCTTTAAATTAATCTCTTGATTAATTGCACAAAGTAATTATACTCAAATTACTTTCATTATTAAATCATCCTTAGTCAATTGCATCCAATAATTATCATTAATTAGTTCCCCAAGTAATTATACTTATCACATCATCTAATAATTATTTAAATTAATTAACTTAAACAATTCATATTTAACTTCATTAATTACAATGGGTAATTAATTCCCTTATTTACTCAATTATTTAATTATTCTATTTCATGCTATTTAATTTATTACTTCCTAATCAATTTATTTTACCTTAATTAACTTAATTAACTATTCTTTAATCATTAATTAATAAACTTAGTTATTAATAAAATTTAATTACCCATTTATTAACTGCTAATTACTTAATATATCATTTTATTGATTCTTAATTAAATTACTTAATTAATTAACTATTAATGATTCATTAATTTACTTAAGTAAGTAGTTAATTTATTTATTACTTATAATCCATCACTAATTAAAATTAAAAAGTAATTATTTTTATTTACTTTCTGAAATCATCAATTAATATTAATTATTCAACTTAATTAACATTTTAATAAAAACCTTCATTAAATTTGGAAATCAATTATGTTAACTAACTATAACTTAATTGTTAATTAACTTTGTACTTAATTAAAATAATTACTGGATTAAATAGTAATTAAGCGTTTTAAAACATCGTTAAGTATTAACCAAAAACCATTATAACTACAATCAAAATCTTAATTAAAACTTGTTAAACATTCATTATGTTCACAGTGCTTAAAAATTTGAGGAAATCAAATTTACTTAACTCCAACATAAAAATGCATTACTGCAGTTGAAGAAAACCTGAGCCATTCCCGCAAAAACTCGAGTATAACTCCGAGTAAAACACGCTATTTTCCGAGTCTCTCTCCCTGTACACAAACTTCTTCTTCTCTCCCCCTTTTTTTCTTGTAGTTTAAATTTGCTAAGTATAATTACAGCATCAGGTTCACTCATGTACACGATAAAAACCCGAAGTAACCTACCTATTCACTCGAGCACGAGTCGAGAAATACCATTGACACGACGCAGTCTCCATCCTCCACGTCGTACACGTGCACGTCGGCACCACAGTCCTCCGACGATCACCCACATCGTCGACAAGTCACGAAATCCACGTACAAACGAAAACCAAACTTGAATCTCGTTTCAAACTATCGAAACGAAAATTAGCATACAGTTCGAAAATCTGTAGCTCAACCAAATGACAAAACAATCTCGCCACCGCCGCCGAGACCACCGGAAGCCCTCAACCTTTGGCCGTACCTCGACCACACGCCACCCTTCCATTCCCCAAACGCTCGTGACACTCGATCACATGAAGAAGTCGCACGCGCCTCGTTACAGTGATGGACCAGAACTTCAACTAAACCCTAATACGATCTCGTACTCGAATTTTACACAATAGAAAAATTAATTGACATTTTTCTCAGGATCACAGTAGTTATTACTACCTTTAAACCAAGTTTCAACATTTTAATCTAATTCGATTTTCTGAAATTGGAAAGAATGCAATTCTTGTTCACAAACAAACTGCTCTTAGAATTCTAAGCTAAAAGCTTCATTTTTGTTTTAAAAATCATAATTTTTTATAAGAACTCAACATATAATCTTGAATTAATGTTTTACAAAAATCAATTTTATCAAGTTATCATTTGATACCTGTAAACTAAATTACAGTAATTATGTTTTACAACAAAGTTTAATCGGCTTTTAGAAATCAAAATTTAAGTTTAAACATCTTGTTTAGATGAAAAGTTTAAAGCTTTATAATAATCTGAAGAGAGTAAATTGAATTTGGAAGAAAATTCACAACCTGAATCAATCAACAGAGGTGAACAGAGCATCACAACATATATACAAACTGAAACATATATATATATAATCCAGGATATCAAATAATCTTTTAACTATTTTTAAATAACTTAAAGCTTAAAATTTCTTGTTTACTCACCTTAAATTTTTGTTGAAACAAAAAGCAAGTTTGATGGAGAAACTGCAGATGAATCACTGAAAGTTTTCTTTTGATTTGCTGTTGAACTTAATTGGTTTCCAAAGACAAGGTGCTACTTATTTGCTTTAAACTGGAAAGCTTTGATATTTGAATCTGGAATGTTTTAGGACTTTAGAATTTTGTTGATTCCAGACTGAAATTTTGTAAAGAACAACAGGTTTTGATATAAATTCCTAGTTTTGCTAAGTTATAAACAAATGAAGATAAGAAGTTATGTATAAATAGAAAGGAGTTTGACCAGGTTAGGTGTTATCTGGGTTTACAAATGCTGGTACACTATTCATTTTTGTTTTATCAGGCAAGATTTTCAAATGGGGCTGAGATGATCTTTGAATTCGACCAAATGTTTGCTGAGATGATAAAACATTTAATGCTGATGTACTTAATGTCTACAACTTAATCTTATTAGTACATAAATATTTTTATTAAATTGCCTTACATAATTATTTACAGGTTACATATGAGCACATTCTTACTTACTGGCAGCTTGTACTTTATGTACATACTATTCTTTTGTTTTAGTTATGTTGATCAGATCTTTATTACTACAAAGCAAGGATTTGTAATATTTTGAACCGACAAAATATTGGGCTGAGATGAAAGCCAATTAATGTCTTGTTTCTTAATTAGTTTACATATCATAATTATGTTTGGCTGAGTTGATAGAAATTAATGCTTTGTTTGCCTAATATGTTTGCATATCATAATCGAGATTTGCTGTATATGTAGGTATTTATACGAAGGTATATACTTTGCAGGTAAGCTTGGTCTTGTATATGAAGCTATTTATTTATAGATATTTGTTTTGTTATTAGCTTCCAATTGAATATTTCACATGTATGTGTTAGGTTCATTTTTATACCTTTGGCTTGCTTATGAAGATAATTTGTTTCATTATTTCTAGCTTGAATAGTTTATATACATATGGTTGTGTTATTTCATATTTCACTTTATTTCTTGTTTGTATTTATATTTGTATTTTATATTTTGACTATCAATATCTAACTTAGATTCATAAGTTTACTTATTTATTTATATTTATGTTTTGACTTACATTAATATTAATATTTTATATTGAACATTATCATCTATTTATTTTATTTTATTTTCACCAAATGTTAACAAGATAAAGTATTTTAATTCAATT
Source organism: Allium cepa (assembly GCA_030765085.1). Taxonomy (NCBI): domain Eukaryota; kingdom Viridiplantae; phylum Streptophyta; class Magnoliopsida; order Asparagales; family Amaryllidaceae; genus Allium; species Allium cepa. The sequence goes on along the minus strand of CM060937.1, from coordinate 184,828,677 downwards.
ATACAAGATAGATTTTATTTTAAATATTTTTAAGAGATTTATTTTAAATTTTCAAATCCATTTCCTTTCAAAATACAAACCAGTATAAACAAATGGCAATTATTTCCAAAATCATATTCATTTTAATATGATCAGTTTACACTTTATTTAATTTGATTAAATATTTATTAAAATAACGGGGCCAAAATCCAGGGTCGTTACAGAAATTTAAATACATACTTTTTTGTTGGGCAAACCAAATTTATCTTCTGAAATCAAAAATCCTAATTTATCCATTGCCTTTAAACACCTGTATATCCTACTTGGCCATAACATCCAATCCTGTGCAGTTAAAGCACTCGGAAGACTCAATGCGGCGGAGGTGTAAAAAGTCATAGCGGGGATACATCGGAGATATAGCGGGATATAGCGGATGACTCTAAAATAGCATATAAAACTTGTATTTAATGTTTTTACAAATATATAAATGGTAATTAAGTGAAAAATTAACATTCAATTGAATTATAATTAATATAGAAATAATTTTAAATAAAAAAATGTGCGAATATACTGTAAATAAACGTAAAACTGTTATATAACATAATTGAATTTAGTAGAATATTAGACTATTTTCATATCTAAAAATATATTAAAATTTCAATTAAATAAATTAATTTCATAATTTTTATAATGTATAAATATCATTTTTTTAATTCATTTATTTTAAAAAAGATATAGCGGAAATAGCGGAATATAGCGGAAATAACAGGATATAGCGGGGATTAAAGCGGAAAGGCTATATTTCGGGCTATATGAAAATATCATAGCGGCAGAAATCCGCTATGAGATATAGCAGGGTTATAGCGGGGTAATAGCGGGGCATTAACTACACAGATCCAATCACAGAATCCCAAAATCAATTTATACATTTCTTTTCAAAATATTCAATATTCATTCCATTTAAGCCCGTACGATGTACATATATCATGCGTACGCAATATTAAATTCGATCACTTGCTCGAACACACAATTTCACTTCCAAAGTAGTATCGTCCACCCGACTTCCTAGTGCGGACTCAGATCTGGTTTCTTGATCAGAAACCGTCATTCTCCTTGCATAGTCCTAGTTATGATAGAGAATTTTCAGAATCAATCAAAATCCATATCCAGGGTTCGCCGGCGAAAATCAAGTGAAAAATTTCTAACTTGGATCGATATAACTATCTCGAAATTCTATGCTCGAATCTGGATCAAATCGCTATGCGAATAAAATAATATAGGTACATCTTACGTATTTATATCCATTCTCTTTTATTCACATTCATTTTGATTTCTATTCAATTATCAATGCTTATCATTTCACATATTTTTATTAAATCTTCACTCAAATGCTTATTCAATATATTTCCCAACACTCATACTACTTAAGAATTTCACCATTTCTTCTTTAGTTCAATATAAGTATTTTATATACTCTTATATTATTACTTTACCACTTTAGCCTTTTTATTCACTTTATTTTTAAACTGGATTTCCAGTTTCATATGAATTCAATTTACCTTCATTTTAGATATTGAATTCTATTTACCTTTATCTCAAACCATATTCACTTAATCATTCCTTTAATTAGTTTCACTGCTAATTTATTTAAATCTCAAATAAAAGTTTATATGCAAACTTTTACATCCTTTAGTTCCTTCGAACAAATTCTTTAATTTTTACTTTACTTTACATACACAATTTAAATTAAATTTCAATATTCAGTTTCAATTCTATTTGCTTACCAATTTTTAAATTTAATTCCAACATTAAATTTCACTTCCATTTAGTTACAAATTAAATTAATTTGTTCATTCACAAATTTATTCCCAACTTAATAAATTTTATTTCGATGTCCATTCACTTAGTTTAGTCTACTTAGACCTTTCCTCAATTGACTTTTATTTAAAGTTACTTCTGCTACATTTCAATTTTATTTCTATTCACTTGGATTTTATTTACAACTCAAACCATCACTATTTCAATCCAATTTCATTACTAACTCACAATTCAACCTTCATTTAACCAATTCAAAATTCCATTAACATACTCACTTAACCAATTTATTCAAATTAGTTCATTTCCCAAAATACAAACAATTTTATTTTGGCTTATTTATTCCACTTCTAAGTTTTATAGGTCGTAACTTATTTATATCCATACTTTCATCCATTACAATCAATCCCGTTCACATTTTACTTTTTAACTCGGGATTATATATTTTATTAAGCCAAGAATATATTTTTTATTCAATTGGTTTTCAATTATTTTAAAAGCCCTCGAAATCTATTTATTCCCATTCAATCTTATTTAACTAAAGTCCAATTAAATCTAACCTCCTACTATTCTTTTGACTTCACACCATTCGTTCAAATTTTGTTAAGTAAGAACTTAATTTCATTTAATGTATCCACCACGTTGTACAATTTCATCTCAATTATATTTCAACTTTAATTCAAATCTAATCACAATCTATTATTAAATTTATCTTAAGTTCATTTAATTTGACTTACTCTTCTAACTTATTAACTTTACAATTTAATTCCATTCCAGGAAATTTTCAAACTTTACGAATTTCCAAATCTTTTTATAATCCATAAACATTTTCAGTTAAACCTCTAGAGTTTAAACCATTACTTAGACACTCAAAATATTTAAACCAATTCCAGAGTCTTCAATAATGACTTAAGTATTTCAAAAATCATTTGAAATTAATTATATCCAAAACTCTTTGGTAAATTCAATTACCTCTTTGAATTTCAAAACCAAACCTAGTTTTTGCAAACATCTCCCATTTAAAACATTCAAGCAACAATTTCTCCTTTGGAAACTCGAAAATGAACATAGAGGATGCTGTAGTCATCACCGAAGTTATTTTCCCAGCGACCGAAAGACTTCAATGCTTTTATCTCTTAAAAAACATTTTCAAATATTCTTACTTTCAAGTCTCACCAGATTTCGAATCCAATTCAAAATATTTCCGAATAATATTCCAATTATTCCTCCCCAAAATCTTTGAAAATCATTTTCAACCCAAAGGAATTAAACTTCCCCAAAATTTCAAGTTCTAAATTCTTCATATTCAAATATTATTATGAAATCTTATTTCAATTTATAAATCACATTTACAGTTTACATTTACAAATTTCCTTTGTATATGAACCCATTCCTTAGCTTTAGTTATAATTTCAATATCTTATTCAATTTTACACGACAATGATAATAATTTAATATTATCATTCCTAACAATCAAGCAACCATATATATATCTATAATAATTTATAAAAATTATTTCTTTTATATACAAAAATAATTTGGGTAAAATTATTTCATTTACCCTATTTTAAAACAATACTGTGTCGGTTTATCTTGTTTAAGAGTTTAGAAACCCCTATCGATGACATGGCGTCCCACACATCAAGCAGAATCCATAAACACTCAACCGATAAGTCAACACAATATAAAAACAACTTTTATATTCACTAAAATATGCACTCATATTTATTAATACACTCAAACTCATTTTAGAGTACTACGAACTCCATTTAATGAGTAATCCCCATAAGAGCCAAGGTTTTCGCTTAACCTTTAGGTCTGATACCTACTGTAACGACCCGATTTTTTGACTCTCGAAAAACCGAACCATGAGGATTAAAGAAGAAGAGGTAGAAGAAGAGAAAACAATTGAAAAAGAATCTTACCATCGCGATGGAATAAAATATAATAGATAATAACTAATCTTTGCACAAAAGCAAATATATCTGTTTATACATTGCATCATCAGAGTATACATAACACACAGCCGGTCAGTAATCATAACCTGTCCTCACAAAACTGAATGCACAGCTAATCAACACAGCGGAATATTTAAAACAAGTATGGGAGTACGTATCGCCATTCAGCCCGTCTCCTGAGCTCCTCAGCATCCTTTCCTGTAATCTATAATACTCGGTCTGACCCGAGCATTATAGTTAAATAACACCCGAGTCGGTCTGGAAAATCAGCGTGAGAAATCACACACAAATTAATTATTAAAGTTTTCAAAAATCTTATAAAAATCAAAAGCATCTCGTAAGAACACGCCATAAATAAACATGTCGGGTTTTTTCCGTACGACAGCTAAAACATTTATTATAAAATCCTCTGATATTATAATAGTGTCTATATACAAATACTTATTCAAATAGCCAAAATTGTTACATTAATTAAATTCCAGCTACTAGCCACAGTCGTGGGTAATACAAAAAAAACCGTAAAAGCACGTAGGGAGAATGGATTTCCATCTAATGACTAGGCACTGGGGTACCACATGTCATAGTACGTGGCCTAGATCACCGTACCGAAGATTACTCCCAATCCCCTGCAACACAAGACCGGGACTACTCCTTACTGGATAATCCCAAGTAAGATCACCCCACGGTTGGGATCAGCAACCGCACCACTAAGTCAAATAAAAAGAGACATCTAGACAGGGATGACCTCACCCTAATAGGTGCTACCCACTTAGCCTTGTTGCATAACCCTTGATTTTCAGTCATTCCCGGTTGATGAGGCTCGAGGCTAAGCGTTGCCTTTTTTGAACATATCACTTAGAATGCTCACCGTCCACCTGACGATGTTCTGAAAGCATTTATCCATACAAGTACGTCCCGGGTTCGAACGGATTCGAAGGCACTACTCCTACTACATCCATTTTGGAATCACCTCAGGATTGGTAGCGACTAGCCCTTGCACTTCACTGCTCCATCTTCGAATCCAAACTCTTGTTTTCCACACGAAAACATACTAACCGAATCGAAGTGGTTTTCGACAAATTAATCCCGATCTAGGTCCCTTCGAAACGATCAGCGCATTGGCCAATATTGATAGTCGTTTATTTAACTATCAATTAACGTTCACAAAAAACCATCAAACAATAAATAATTTCACCAAATTATTTATTAATCTCAAAATATCTTCACAAGATATATTTCCATTTCAAAACCCTTTTTGAAAACAGTTTTCCAACCACACTCTTCTCATGGAGTAAATTCCCAAATATTTATTTCCATTGAAAACACCAAGTACAATACTTCAGATTTTTAAAATAATTTAAAACCCTTTATTATAAAAATATACTTTAACATTTAAATTGAAAACTACTTCAATACTTTATTAAAAATATATACTTTAGGAATATTTAAACTGAGGTTACTTTATAAAATATAAAACTAGATTTTCTCCTTTAAAACAAAATACCAAGTCACCTTTAAATAATTACTACGATAATAGATTTGAAAAATACTAACTTTAGAATTTAAACATTTAAAAATAATAAATTTTCTAAAACATACCTTTAAATCAACTTTAAAACTTTTACTTATACTTAAAATTTGCTTCGAAAACGTACTTGGCTATCCAAGGAAATACACTTCTCTTTCACATCCTTTAAAAATAAATCACTATTTATTTTTAAACAAATTTACTCATTCCCTTAATAAATTCCCACCGTGAACTTATTCTTTCAAATATCCACTGATATATTACTTTGCTTTTATAAACCAAGTTTATAAGTTTCATAGACTGAACTTCCCTTTCAAAATTCCTATTCCCAATTTACTCCATTTGAAATAAATTTCTTTACTTGCTCCATTTCTTTCAAAATCCATTAACTTTAGATTTTATACCCTAATTATGATTTAAAATCTTTTTAACTGAACACACCAATTTTAGATTTCCCAAATTTCTTTTTTATTCTTTCAAATAAATTTAAATCTTGAATTTAAAGTAAATTTCATTATTCCTTTAAATAACATCACTTAAGTTATAAAATTCATTATTACGCTGTTTATTCAAAATTCCCTTTTCCATACTCGGAACTTAGTTATTAGAATTTTAACATCACTTTCATTCTTTTCCAATTCATTCTTAAATTTATTCAAATTCTCTATAATTATTTTACTTAAAAATTCACACTTTATTTTCTTTTCAAAAATCTGACTCTATATATTTTGATAACTCAGTGTACCGAAATATAAAACCATAGCATTCAATATTCCAAATATAATTCATCACAGAATATCAAATATTCATAACATAGAATAGTAAACAATCTAAATAATTTTGAGGAATCCAGTTGGATTCCTCCAACCTGTTTCCTTGCATCCACAGATATTCGCACAATACCAATTCCACTTCGAGGTGGAATATCACGGTATATGGGTTTTAAATATAATATCTTCCGCTATTATGTGGCGCATAGGGTCTCATCCGCTATAAAATGCGGGAAATCAATCACTCCAATGTATACTATATATATACTACTATATATAATATAGCACATCAAATCAATTCAATCATCCAACCAATTATTTAAATTTAACCATTTAAATTTAAATAGCAATCCAGAAGAGTGAGATTAACTCACCTTTGATTTTTTTAACCTGCATTTCACTCCATCTTGACTTGTTCTGTGACGCCCCACCTCTATACCCACGCTAGCCAAGAACATTATGGTGAATGCTGTCAACTAGCACGGAGAATAAGGGTGCTGAGGAGCGACCATCCGTGTAATTGCTTTGTGCGAGCATCGATATGTCAGATGGTATAACATGCAAGGAAATCAGACATACCGACACAAACTCAAAGCTACTACACAGTGGCTACAATATCTTCGGAAACAAATATAGAAATAAACATAACACAAATCAGTCACAGATAATTCATATCACAAAGGTGGAAATAGATATGAATATTCCACAAGATAGTGTATATTAGAGTAGTGGTCTAACAAGATCCACACTATCACAAAATAATAGCAACATGTGCTATACAAAAGAATACATCAATGAGTCAATATCTCAAGAGTATACAACAAAAACTACTAATCTAAGTAGTAAGCAAAAGGTCAGAGTAATGGATCCCTGGAGAGAAGTCAAGTCGAATCACCTGCAACATCTCGGTCTGACCCGAGTATTATTTATAAGAAAATAATAAACGGATCAGTCTAGCTATAAATATCAGATAACATGATATAGAACGAAAGACATGGCATAGACGTATAATATCCATAATGGCATACTACTATAATATAAAAATGATAATCAACAAACGATTAATCAATATCAAAGAATCTTCTCAAAGATCCAAAAAGGGTATCATACCCAAAACTTGTACTCACAACAAGTTAATGACACACAAATTCACCAATGCACAAATATTGATAAAACTTATCAATGGAAATCACGAAAATTGGTGAAGCACAAATTCTAGAAATCATCTCAAGAAATCCAGTCAATGACACACGAATTCACCTATGCACAAAAATTGATAAATCATATCAATAGAAATCATAAAAATAGGTGAAGAAGAAAATTCCAGAATTCGACACACGGAATCCAAAAATCACACAAAATAGGGGGGGAGGCCTATCACACGAACGGGAGCATGAAAACTCACCAACATATGTATCACACGAACGAGACGCTATCTCATGGTAGCTAGACATTAATTTTTGACACACGAACGGCCCGAAGACCATGGGGCGCTACCCCATAAATTTGAGTCGAAACTCCACAAAACGGGGTTTAGTCTCCCTTGCAGACAAAGAGACATCGCACATTGCTAGTCTAAATCACAAAAATGATCCTCATGATCATCAAGAAGTGTCAATTACAGTAAGCTAGTAAATATACGAGCTTAGCTTCATGTCCCATAACCACTAGCTTAACTTAAATATTTACGAACAAATTGTAGATCTCCACTAGAAAATTGTCACAAGAGATTCAATCGAACAAGTCCAAGAATTAACCGACGAAGTAAACGCAAGCGTTTCATACCACTCGTTTTACTAAGTCATTTAATTAGATTTCTCATACGAGTGAGGTAAAGGTTTGTATATACTAATAGATTGGAAAAAGGTTTTAGAAACGAGCTTTGTAATTAAAATAGTATTAAAATAGTTTGAGGAAAGAGTTTTGATATTTAATACTAGTATAGAAAACCTTTATATTTTTAAAGTGACAAGTCACAAAGAAGATTGTAAGAACAATCAATCACTAAAATTCACATTCGAAGACGTGAATAAATTCCAAAGAAACCGATAAAGAATCCATCGAAATGGATATTCAAAAATCCCTAAAAAGAGTCATCAAAGTCATAATAAATGATAACAACAAATAGGATTATCACGAATCGATTTAAATTGGAATTCTCAAACAAAAAGGCATGAAGGCAAAATCACAATAGTTTCAGACGTCTGAAACAAGTGGTTCAGACGTCTGAATCTGGAAATATAAAAATTTCCAGAACACGATTCAGACGTCTGAACCAAATGTTTCAGACGTCTGAAATAGGCATATTTTAGCCTATTTTCTTTCTGTTTGAAAATAAGCCAATTCAGACGTCTGAAATCCCAAATTCAGACGTCTGAATCTGGGAATAGAAAACTTCCTAGACAATATTCAAACGTCTGAATATCACGTTTCAGACGTCTGAATGAAGGGTTCAGGGCATTCCCTGAACCTAGGCCAAAAATGGCCAAACGAATATCGAAATCGATCGAACGAGCAAATGGCGATGACTAAGGAATTACGTCGAACGACAACCCAGCCTAAACGGCTCTTCGATACGCCTCAAATATCAATGTCCAAATATCCATAATAGGATTTTCATAAATTAGACCAAATCACCAAAAATTGGAATATACACGAAATCGATCCAAACCAAAATCAATTGCACACGAATAAACGTTAGGAATTCATACCTAACAATCGAAGATAATTATAGACAAAGATGTGAGATAAAAATCTCACCTTTTTACCAAAATCAAACAAGAAGAAGCTTAAAAGCAAATGGAGAATCAACCTCTCTTCAACATAACCCAAATGAGCTTGAATCTATGCTCAAAACAAGAACATTCCCAAAATTAGGTTTAGGAATTTCTGAAATTGGTAAGAGAATAAGTTGGAGAAGAAGAAGAGAATGCTTACCAATGGGTTCTCTTGAATTTGGAGCTAGGAATTTGAGGTTGCAAGAGGAACTAGGGTTTTGGAGTTTTAATTTCCAATCTCTCCCACCATTATTGCCTTAGAAATGAAAAGAGAAGAGAATGAGGGTGAGTGGGGAAGAGTGGCTCAGATTTGAGCATAAGTTAAACATAGGGCTGAGCCCAAAATCAAACCCAAAGTGAAAAGTAGCAAAAATCAACTTTCTCCAAACATATCGAAGCTTATACTCAAAAAGGTCGCAAACGGCATTTTAAACTCAATGGGAGTGGTTCCGAGTCCTAATTCGACCGTATGCAAAAAGTAGCTTTTCGGACTAAAATCCGACTAACGATAGAATATTTAAATAAAATATTTAAATATAAAACCGATAAATATGCGGGTTGTTACAGACTCCCCTCCTTAAAGAAATTGCGCCCTCGCAATATTTTAAGAAGAGAACATAAAGTAACAACCATAAAAGCATATTCAACACAAAAGAAATTTGAAATAAGAAGTTCACCTCAAAGAGCACGAGAAAGTAAGTTCGGATGTGTTCGCTCGATGTACTCTCTAGATTCCCAAGAACAATCCTTAGGATTTGAATACCATTGAACTTTAACAAGCAGAACATCTTTATTTCGAAGTCGTTTGACCTCCGAAGCAATGATACGAATAGGATGTTGCTCATAAGTTAAATTAGGCGAAACTTCAATCTCTTCCACAACACCGGGCTCAAGAATAGAATCGGAATCTCGAAGGCATTTCCGTAATTGAGAAACGTGAAACATGTCATGAATAGCAGAAAATTGAGCCGGCAATAAAAGGCGATAAACCATGGAACCAATACGTTAAGTGATAGGAAATGGCCCAATATATCGAGGCGCCAATTTTCCCGATCGACTGAAACGTACAACACCTTTCATAGGTGATACACGAATGAACACAAGATCTCCCACAGAAAATTCTAACTTCCTTCTTCGGTTATCGGCATAGGATTTTTGTCTACTCTGGGCTTCTTTCATCCTACGTCGAATAAGTTCAATCTTTTCTGTGGAATCACGAATAAAATCTGGACCTAAAACAAGCTTCTCACCGGCCTCAAGCCAACAAGAAGGAGATCGGCATGGCCTTCCGTAGAGTGCCTCAAAAGGTGCCATACCAATACTAGATTGGAAGCTATTATTATAGGAAAATTCAACAAGTGAAATATGATCTTTCCAACTTCCACCAAAATCAAGCACACAAGCACGAAGAAGATCTTCAAGTGTTTGATTCACACGCTCGGTTTGTCCATCGGACTGAGGATGATAAGCGGTGCTAAAATTGAGCTTCGTTCCCAAAGCTTTTTGAAGACTCTTCCAAAATCCACTAGTAAACAATGGATCACGATCACTAACAATAGAAGTAGGAACACCATGTAATTTAACAATCTCTTTAACAAAGAGTTTGTCCAAAAGAGGAACGGTTCGGTTAGACCGAACGGGAATAAAATGGGCAGATTTAGTAAGTCTATCAACGATCACCCATAAGCTATCATGACCCGAACGAGAACGGGGAAGGCCATCTATAAAATCTATGGAAATTTGGTCCCACTTCCAAATTGGAATTTCTAAAGGTTGCAATAACCCACCGGGCCTTTGATGTTCGGCCTTAACGAGTTGGCAAGTCAAGCAACGCTTAACGAAGTTAGCGATGTCATGTTTCATTCACTCCCAATAATAAATTCGCTTCATATCTGCGTACATTTTACTACTACCGGGATGAATGGTGAATTTAGAACGATGAGAATCTTCTAAAATATCCTTACGAAGATCAATAATATTTGGTACGATAAGTTTACCAAATTTTTGAATGTCGCCACGAGAATCGATATCAAAGTCTTTTAAACCTTCAATATCAATTTTATCCCTAATATTTTGGCCAAGAAGAGCCATTTCGGGATCTAGCCTTTGAGCTTCAGGTATGCGGTTTAAAAGAGAAGGATGAGCCTCAAGGCTACATAACACAAGTGATGAACATAAATCGGAGACACGGTCTCGAATCTCACAAGAGGATAAAATCTCGAGATTGTTTCATTCGGATATCATCATAGAAACAATCGCTCGTTGCTTTCGACTAAGTGCATCAGCAACGCGATTTCCCTTTCCGGGAGTATAAAGGATATCAAGATCATATGGTGCAAGAAATTCGAGCCAATGCTGTTGACGCAAATTAAGTTCCTTTTGGGAGAATAAATACTTCAAGGACTTATGATCGGTATAAAGAACAAATTTCTCTCTTAAAAGATAATGACGCCAAATACGAAGAGCGAAAACAATAGCCGCGAGCTCTAAATCATGAGTGGCATATCTAGTCTCAGCAGGCTTCAATTGCCTAGAAGCATAAACAATAACACGTTCTTTTTGCATAAGAACGGCACCCAAACCAACGCGACTAGCATCGGTATAAACAACGAAATCTTGATTCCCCTCGGGAATAATGAGAATAGGAGCATCAGAAAGAAGTTCTTTTAATTTCTGAAAAGAAACTTCACATTTGTCCGACCAAATGTATTTAACACCCTTCTTCGTCAAGCTAGTGAGAGGCACAGCAATCTTAGAAAAGTCTTTGATAAATCGGCGGTAATAACCTGCCAATCCCAGAAAGCTACGGATTTCTGTCACACTCTCTGGTCTCTTCCAATTCTGAATCGCTTCAATCTTTGAAGGATCCACTGATATTCCGGACTCGGAAATAATATGGCCTAGAAACTTCACACGAGATTGCCAAAAGTGGCATTTAGAAAATTTTGCCTTTAATTGATTACTCCTAAGAGTTTCCAACACAATCCGAAGATGTTTTTCATGCTCCTCCTCGGTTTTAGAATACACAAGAATATCATCAATAAAAATGAGAACAAATCGATCGAGGAAGTCTTTAAAAACTCGATTCATTAAGTCAACGAAATCAGCCGGGGCATTCGTTAACCCAAATGGCATAACAAGCCATTCATAAGATCCATACCAAGTACGGAACGATGTCAAAGGAATGCTATCCTCTGCAATACAAAGCTGATGAAAACCGGTAGCCAAGTCCAATTGTGAAAAGACTCTAGCACCACTAAGTTGGTCAAATAAATCATCAATCCGAGGTAAAGGATATTTATTTTTGATAGTAAGATCATTAAGCTTGCGGTAGTCAACGCAAAGCCTAAGTGTTCCATCGGATTTCTTCACAAAAATAGCTGAAGCTCCCCAAGGCGAGGAACTAGAGCGAATAAATTGCTTCGTCTCCAATTCGGATAATTGTTTACGCATCTCCTCGTTTTCTTTATTGGACATACGATACGGAGGACGAGTGATAGGTTGAGCTCCAGGAAGAAGATTAATTCTGAACTCAATTGCTCGCTTAGGTGGTAATCCTAAAACGGGCTCAAATATGTCGGAAAATTCACGAACGACGTGAATAAGAGAAATAATATCACCCTCATCATCATCGTCGTCATCACGAGGATTTAAAGAATATAAAGATGCGACCAAGCTGGAAACCGAATCTTGAAGATTAATAGAAATCTGCTTAACAAATTGAGGATGTCGAAGATGAATAGTCCGCTCAGGACATAGGATATGAGCTTCATAACGGTTAAGCCAATCCATTCCCAAAATCATTCCAAAGCCTAAATAACGCATGACATGCAAATCGGCTAGGAAAGGAAAATCACACAAAATAATCTCGACATCTTTACACAATAAACTGATTGTTGCAGATCCACCAACCGGATTCGCAATTCTCAAAGAAGTCATTAAACACAAAACATCCAAAGAAAAAGTATCAACAAGTTCTTTTGATATAAAAGAATGGGACGCACCCGTATAAAAAAGAACTCGAATAGGATGATCACGAAATAAAATAATTCCATCCAGAATAGAATGAGAAATACCTTGGCCACGAGATGTGTTGCCAGGGGCTTGAGCAACATTAAGCTTTCCCTCCTTTCTATTTCGAAGTTTGGGACATACATGCATAAAATGGTCCGGGCTTTTACAATAGCGACAAGTACGAGGCTTTGAACACTTGTTCGCAAAATGGTCTCTGGAACCACAGTTAAAGCATTTCCCTTCAGTAGAGGAAAAGGTCTTTGCTGAAGGAGTTGCTTGCCTCCCTTTCTTATTGGGATAAGGACCTTTGAATTTGCTTGGCCTCTTCTTGTTGTTGAAGTTTGGTTTGGAACCCACCACTTCAACATCATTCTCCCTATCCGCCTCTTCAAGACGAAGAGCGATATCAACAAGTTGGTCGAAAGAAACTTCTAATTTTAGAAGTAATGGCTTCTTGAGACTTTTGTTTAAGCCATAGACGAACCTCTGGTTCTTCTTTAAAGGGGTGTTGATGTATTCAACCCCATATTTGGAAAGCGACTCGAAGGAGGAGACGTAATCAGTCATGGAGGACTCACCTTGAACAAGGTCTATAAATCGTCGAGCCAATGTCACTTTCTCAGCCTTTGGAACGAATTTTAATTCGAAGCGTTCTCGGAATTGCTCCCAGGTGAGATCCTCTTCATTAATCTCAAAAATAAGAAGCTCGTACCAGTCCAATGCTCTTTCTCGGAGCATACTAGAGGCCACCTGAACTCGGTGAAGGTCAATAAGATTCATGCGAGAAAAGATTCGATCGCATGACCTTAGCCAAGCCTGTACTTCAATAATAGTTTCGGAACCTTTGAATGGCTCCTCACCCAAATTAGTGTAATCGCTGCACAAGCGTGCAAATCCCGACTTTGGGTGAGTAGGTTCCGGGTTAGCTCCAGCTGCTTGAGCATTTGTCACTAAATCAAGAAGCTGTTGAGTAGTCATAAAAACTCCATCTTGGGGTGGAGTGCTAGCCGGTACGGCTCTGGGGCGGCCTGGTCTAGACATTTCTCTCCCTTAAGAAAGAAAGAAGAAGAAGGAAAAAGGTTATTCACCAAATTGAATATCAAGCAATCTTGATAGACAAAACAAGGAATCATAAAAGAAAATAGGATAAGACGGTACGTAGACCCGAATAAGATCCTAAAGCACGACTCCTAAGGTAGACTTAGGACGATGATCCTTGTTATAATATCCCATATTGTACCGAAGTTTGGCTCTGATACCAAGCTGTGACGCCCCACCTCTATACCCATGCTAGCCAAGAACATTACGGTGAATGCTGTCAACTAGCACGGAGAATAAGGCTGTTGAGGAGCGACCATCCGTGTGATTGCTTTGTGCGAGCATCGATATGTCAGATGGTATAACATGTAAGGAAATCCGACATACCGACACAAACTCAAAGCTACTACACAGTGGCTACAATATCTTCGGAAACAAATATAGAAATAAACATAACACAAATCAGTCACAGATAATTCATATCACAAAGGCGGAAATAGATATGAATATTCCACAAGATAGTGTATATTAGAGTAGTGGTCTAACAAGATCCACACTATCACAAAATAATAGCAACATGTGCTATACAAAAGAATACATCAATGAGTCAATATCTCAAGAGTATACAACAAAAACTACTAATTTAAGTAGTAAGCAAAAGGTCAGAGTAATGGATCCTGGAGAGAAGTCAAGTCGAAGCACCTGCAACATCTCGGTCTGACCCGAGTATTATTTATAAGAAAATAATAAACGGATCAGTCTAGCTATAAATATCAGAAAACATGATATAGAACGAAAGACATGGCATAGACGTATAATATCCATAATGGCATACTACTATAATATAAAAATGATAATCAACAAACGATTAATCAATATCAAAGAATCTTCTCAAAGATCCAAAAAGGGTATCATACCCAAAACTTGTACTCACAACAAGTTAATGACACACAAATTCACCAATGCACAAATATTGATAAAACTTATCAATGGAAATCACGAAAATTGGTGAAGCACAAATTCTAGAAATCATCTCAAGAAATCCAGTCAATGACACACGAATTCACCTATGCACAAAAATTGATAAATCATATCAATAGAAATCACAAAAATAGGTGAAGAAGAAAATTCCAGAATTCGACACACGGAATCCAAAAATCACACAAAATAGGGGGGAGGCCTATCACACGAACGGGAGCATGAAAACTCACCAACATATGTATCACACGAACGAGACGCTATCTCATGGTAGCTAGCCATTAATTTTTGACACACGAACGGCCCGAAGACCATGGGGCGCTACCCCATAAATTTGAGTCGAAACTCCACAAAACGGGGTTTAGTCTCCCTTGCAGACAAAGAGACATCGCACATTGCTAGTCTAAATCACAAAAATGATCGTCATGATCATCAAGAAGTGTCAATTACAGTAAGCTAGTAAATATATGAGCTTAGCTTCATGTCCCATAACCACTAGCTTAACTTAAATATTTACGAACAAATTGTAGATCTCCACTAGAAAATTGTCACAAGAGATTCAATCGAACAAGTCCAAGAATTAACCGACGAAGTAAACGCAAGCGTTTCATACCACTCGTTTTACTAAGTCGTTTAATTAGATTTCCCATACGAGTGAGGTAAAGGTTTGTATATACTAATAGATTGGAAAAAGGTTTTAGAAACGAGCTTTGTAATTAAAATAGTATTAAAATCGTTTGAGGAAAGAGTTTAGATATTTACTACTAGTATAGAAAACCTTTATATTTTTAAAGTGACAAGTCACAAAGAAGATTGTAAGAACAATCAATCACTAAAATTCACATTCGAAGACGTGAATAAATTCCAAAGAAACCGATAAAGAATCCATCGAAATGGATATTCAAAAATCCCTAAAAAGAGTCATCAAAGCCATAATAAATGATAACAACAAATAGGATTATCACGGATCGATTTAAATTGGAATTCTCAAACAAAAAGGCAAGAAGGCAAAATCACAACAGTTTCAGACGTCTGAAACAAGTGGTTCAGACGTCTGAAACAAGTGGTTCAGACGTCTGAATCTGGAAATATAAAAATTTCCAGAACACGATTCAGACGTCTGAACCAAATGTTTCAGACGTCTGAAATAGGCATATTTTAGCCTATTTTCTTTCTGTTTGAAAATAAGCCAATTCAGACGTCTGAAATCCCAAATTCAGACGTCTGAATCTGGGACTAGATAACTTCCCAGACAATATTCAGACGTCTGAATATCGTGTTTCAGACGTCCGAATGAAGGGTTCAGGGCATTCCCTGAACCTAGGCCAAAAATGGCCAAACGAATATCGAAATCGATCGAACGAGCAAATGGCGATGACTAAGGAATTACGTCGAACGACAACCCAGCCTAAACGGCTCTTCGATACGCCTCAAATATCAATGTCCAAATATCCATAATAGGATTTTCATAAATTAGACCAAATCACCAAAAATTGGAATATACACAAAATCGATCCAAACCAAAATAAATTGCACACGAATAAACGTTAGGAATTCATACCTAACAATCGAAGATAATTATAGACAAAGATGTGAGATAAAAATCTCACCTTTTTACCAAAATCAAACAAGAAGAAGCTTGAAAGCAAATGGAGAATCAACCTCTCTTCAACACAACCCAAATGAGCTTGAATCTATGCTCAAAACAAGAACATTCCCAAAATTAGGTTTAGGAATTTCTGAAATTGGTAAGAGAATAAGAAGAGAATGCTTACCAATGGGTTCTCTTGAATTTGGAGCTAGGAATTTGAGGTTGCAAGAGGAACTAGGGTTTTGGAGTTTTAATTTCCAATCTCTCCCACCATTATTGCCTTAGAAATGAAAAGAGAAGAGAATGAGGGTGAGTGGGGAAGAGTGGCTCAGATTTGAGCATAAGTTAAACATAGGGCTGAGCCCAAAACCAAACCCAAAGTGAAAAGTAGCAAAAATCAATTTTCTCCAAACATATCGAAGCTTATACTCAAAAAGGTCGCAAACAGCATTTTAAACTCAATGGGAGTGGTCCCGAGTCCTAATTCGACCGTATGCAAAAAGTAGCTTTTCGGACTAAAATCCGACTAACGATAGAATATTTAAATAAAATATTTAAATATAAAATCGATAAATATGCGGGTTGTTACATGTTCTCTGTGAATCTAGACCTTGTATAAATATTTATACAATTTATTAATATTTGCAATAATCGAACAATCAATTTCCATTTTATAAATTCAATTTAATCTAATAATTTTTTTTCAAAATAATCTATATAGGTTTTAAAAGTAAATCTAATTCTTACATAAACTTTATAATACCTATATTTTTCTCTTTTCTTTTCAAAACCCATATACATACATATATATATATTTACTTTTATATTTTTAAATCAAAATATGCATGTATGTTTACATATATTATTCTGACCTAGCACACATATAAACCTTTACTGTGATAATTCTTTTTTTTCTTTCTGTTCTCTTCTTAATCCACATTGATATATGTACATATATATATATATATATATAATTAACTAAAATAGGTTTTATGCTTTGCTGTAAATTATTTCACTATCTTTACTGCCCACAATAATATTACTGTAATTAATTTTTATATACACAAATCTGAAGGGTAAAGAAAGAGGAAGTCGTATCTAAAACCCAAACCGACCTCGGCCTCGAATTCCAAGCCCACGCAAATGTCGCGGCCTCGTCCCCGCCATTCCACACCTACGCCATCACCTATGCTCGCTACACCGACGAACCTTCCTGACATGCCGCTGCCCATCCACATACTTGAGCTCCACAAATCGCTTCATCATCCCCATCGCGACATGCCAGCTAATGCCACACCAACTCGAGACCAAAGCCCTAACCTCCCAACATGCGACAACCAAACAACGTCAGCCTCCCCCCATGCTTGAATCAATATCGAGCCGACCTGACTTTCATAAGCTCTGAGACGGCTTCGCGAATTGAAAGGGAGGGATGCTCTTCGATCGATCTGGGAAATCGATTGGAGAACGAAAAGAACGCAAATTTTGGGTTCGCGATTTGGTTTTCGTTCGTCGATTTCAAATTATTTTCGTGAGCCATAGGATTTTGATATCGTCCATTCGATTTGCTTTAAGGTTTACTAGAGAAGAAATTTATTTTTTCTCTGAGTTTGGAATGAAAGGCTTGGCCACTTAAAAAAATGAAGAGGAAGGTTGCATGCTAGAATAAGTTTACGTGAAGATAATGCTTTGCTATAGTATTTTTGAAAGGAAGGGAAAAGGCTGTGATGGTGAAAGAAAGGAAGCTGATGGGATATTTTGACCAATCAAACAATGTATATTATATTTAAATTTCAAATTTACATTTAAACCGTCTTCAATTCAAATCTTAAAATCTTGACTTCGTATTAAGGCTTGCCGCTAGACGTTTATAATGTTAACCCCTAAGAGGGCAAAGAAAGGAGCAGCTCCTGATCGAAACCCGGGAGTAGTAGCAAAGCTAGCCGCGGGAGTCGCAGGAAAGGCGACCGGAGGAAGCGTAGCCGAGGGAGATCAGCCTGTTATCCCTAGAGTAACTTTTATCCGTCGAGCGACGACCCTTCCACTCGACACCGTTGGATCACTAAGGCCGACTTTCGTGGGAGAGTCAGGGGCGAAAAGAGGATTCCTCAGGTTTCGAGTCCTAACTCGATCGTATGGAGAAGAAGCTTTTTGAACCCAGTTATTTTATTAAATTTCCGATATAAATGTCAGCACGTTTATATGTCGTACGCTCATAAACAACTCTAAATACTACAGAATTTGAAATCCGATAAAAATACAATATTACGGATCCAATGGAACTGGTTTCGTCGAAATTCGAGACTGTGCCTCGGAAGGCTATTTAAATATCAATTTAAATGATAAAATTTCAAAACTTAACAAAGCACTTCCAATTTCAATTTAAAGCTTTTATTATCTTCAGCACTATCAATATAAATTTTACAAGCCTTCAAATTATTTTTAACAGGCTTAAAACTCCAGATTCAACATTTTACCCAACTTCAAATTATTTAATTTAATAATTAAATTATCAAATAAATAATGATATTTGAATTCAAGTTAAAAATCAACTTTTAAATATTTAAAATCAATTAAATATTCCGATTTCAAACATCCAAAAATTCCGGGTCGTCACAGGATAGTTGAGAATTTTTAAAAGACATGATTATATTTTGTTGTAAAAAAATATGAAATGTATATATATATATATATATTCTTGTTGTATGAAGATATATATATATATATATATATATATATATAAGTTCAAAAATTACTTATAGGTCATTTTCAGAAACTAACTAAGTAAAAAACTGAAGGTGAAGGATTTATGAATTATAATTTGTGGATAGAAAATTATTAGCTAAACATAGTATAAGTGAAGGTGTGGTTACTAATTTAGAAGATCATTAAGAGAGCATATCCTTAAATCACGTCGTAGTTTAACAAAAGTTTGTTCATTTAGTGGTTTTGTGAAAATATCTGCTATTTGATTATCAGTATTTATGTATTCTAATGAAATAATTCCTTTTTCAACATTGTCACGTAAAAAATGATGTTTTATATCTATATGTTTAGTTCGCGAGTGATTTACAGGATTTTTTGATATATTTATTGTACTAATGTTATCACAATATATTGGTGATTTATTGATAATTTTGCCGAAATCCGTGAGTGTTTATTGCTAAACCATGAAACTAATGATTGTCCGATAAAGTGACATGTTCCACTAGTACTCTTACGATCTGTTCTACATCCACCGAAATCTGCATCACAATATGAAACTAGTTCGAACGATGATCCTTTAGGGTAAAACAAACCGTAAACTCTAGTACTAGATAGATATTGTAAGATACGTTTAACAGCTCTTATGTGAGATTCTTTTGGTTTTGCTTGAAATCGGGCACAGAGATACACACTCATCATAATATCGGGTCGACTAGCCATCAAATAGAGTAAGGAACCAATCATGCTATGATACAATTTTTCATCGAAATCATTTCCGTTATCATCCTTTTCTATGTGAACACTAGTACTCATCGGTGTTGGTTTGCTTGAAGTTTTATCCATTTCAAAACGACGTAATAGATCGTTACAATAGTTTTCTTAATGAATAAAAATACCATTTTTAAGTTGTTTTATTTGTAAACCGAAGAAGAAATTTAATTCTCCCCGTATGAGACATTTCAAATTCATTTTTCATAATATTTGAAAATTGATTATAGTGATTTTCGTTAGTTGAACCAAAAATAATATCGTCTACGTAAATTTGTACAACTAAAATATCATTATTTTCTCATTTAATAAATAAAGTTATATCGATTTTGCCTATTTGAAATCAAGATGTAATTAAATGATTTTTAAGATGTTCGTACCATGCACGAGGGGCTTGTTTTAATCCATATAACGCTTTTTGTAATTTAAAAACATGGTCGGGATATTTTTCGTGAACAAATAATGGAGGTTGTTCAACATATACGTTTTCTTTAATAAAACCATTTAAAAAGGCACTTTTGACATCCATTTGAAATAGTTTAAAATTGTGATGATTTGCAAAAGCGAGTAATGTAAGAACGACCTCTAATTTTGCTACTGAAGCAAAGGTTTCGTCATAATCGATACCTTCTTCTTGATTGTAGCCTTGAGCTACTAAACTGCTTTATTTCTAACAATATTTCCGTTTTCATCTGCTTTGTTTTTAAATACCCATTTTGTTCCTATAACCGATTGATCTTCTGGTCTTGGTACTAATTCTCAAACATTATTACATTCAAATTGATTTAATTCTTCTTGCATAGCTATTATCCAAAAATTATCATATGAAGCTTCTTTATAATTTTTTGGTTCAAAATTTGACTCAAATGCTATATGGCTTATTTGATTAAGTTGATTTCTAGTTACTCTAGAATTAAGATCTCCAATGATATTATCTTGTGGATGATCCTTAAGAATTCAAGAAAATGATATCAAAGTATTATTTTGCGTATTTGTTTCAGTATTAGTAGAATTTGTTGTATTTGTTATTGGAATTATTTCTTCATCGTCATTAGTATGATGGTTAAGAAGATTTTCATCGAACGAAACATGTAAACTTTCTTCAATAGTGTTATTTCGTTTATTAAAAATTCTATATGCTTTGCTGCGATCCGAGTATCCAACAAAGATTCCTTCATCGGCCTTCGGGTCAAATTTTCCTAAATTATCTTTTGTATTTAATATAAAACATTTTGATCCAAAAGTTTTAAAGTATGACACTTTAGGTTTTCTTCCAAAAAATATTTCGAAACAAGTTTGTTTAGTCATAGGACGTATGGTTACTCAATTCAAAACATAACAAGGTGTGGCAATAGCTTCAGCCCAAAAATGTTTTGGTAGACCACTACTATTTAATAGTGTTCGTGCACATTCTTGTAACATACGATTTTTTCTTTCTACTAACCATTCGGTTATGGTGTGCCGGAAAAAGAAAAATTATGACTTATTCCTTTCTTATTACAAAAATTAGTAAAAAGGTCATTTTCGAATTCTCCACCGTGATCACTTCGAATATTTTTAATTTTCAAATCCATTTGTGTTTTAATTCTTTTCGCAAATATTTTAAACATACCAAAGGTGTCACTTTTATGTTTTAAAAATAAAGTCCATCTATATCTTAAAAAAATCATTAAGTATAACGAAAACATATTTGTTGTGATTTACAGATCGTACTTGCGTTCGACCAAATAAATCTAAATGTAATAATTCTAATGGTTGTTTTGTAGAAATATTATTTTTAGATTTAAAAGAACTTTTCTTTAATTTTCCAATTTGACGATCGTCAGATAAATTTTCTACTTTGTAACTTGTTTTAGGTAAACCTCTAACTAGCTCATATTTGCTAATTTATTAATATATTTAAAGTTAATATGACGAAATCGTTAATGCCACAACCATGGATCATCATGTTTGGCGGTTAAACAAAAATTTGAATTTTTATTTATATTCATGTTTAAGACATAAATATTTTTGTTTCTAAAACCCTCAAATATAAGTTGTTTGTTATTATCAAAAATATTACATCTATCTTTTTCAAAATTGATTTGAAAACTTTTATCGCATAGTTGACTAATACTTAGTAGGTTGTGTTTTAGATTTTCTACTAATAAAACATTTGTAATAATAGGAGAGTTAGAAATACCAGAGTTGATGACTTCTCCGATCCCCACGACGTATCCTTTTGAGTTATCTCCAAAAGTTGTCGTTCCACCATCGATGTATGTTATATTTGATAATATTATTGAATTTTCGGTCATATGCTTGGAGCATCCGCTGTCTAGTATCGATTTCTCCTTATTTTTTATTTTGGGTACCAGCAAAATAAAATAAAATTAATTGGTACCCATATACTTTGTTAGGGTCCTAAATGCTAGGAGAAGTAGATAGCCATACCCAAGAAGGTTTGTTACCTTTATGAATATAATTATTATTATAAACTGCATTCTCTAACAAATTATTAATATGTTTTTGTCTAATCATATTATTATTTGTCTTAGGAATCCAAACTTTTATATTTTTATGGTATTCATATTAGACTTAGGTGAACTTTTAGTCTTTCTATAACTATATTTCTTAACATTATTTCCTATTTGTTTAGGAGTATTTTTAAATCCTATTCCATTTCTATTACCTGATGGTTTTGAAGTTTTGATAAGATTTTCCAAATTCTGTTTTCCTTTATTAAATTTTGAAACATTATTTATAATTTTATCTAATTTTTCTTTTAATTCTAAATTTTCAAATTTCAATATTTCAATATTACTCTTCAAGTCGACATTTTCTTTTAATAAGTTATCCTTCACTATTTTAGTTTTATCAAAATCAATAGCAATAGCCTCATTTTCGACTAAATTATTTTTAATTTTTTCTTAAGATAATTCTAGTTCCTCTTCTAAAATAACTTTTTCATCTTTTAACATTCCTACTTCAAGTAATCTATTTATTTTGGCTATATGTTCTTTGTTCAATTTTTTAGTTTGTCTAAATTTATCATCTATTTCCATACTAAGTTCTAGTAATTCCTCATAGCTAAGTTCAGGACATACCTCATCAGTTTGTTCCATAAAGCACATATTAGCTTATTCTCCGTCACTATCGCTATCACTATCTGATCATGATGAAGAATCCGAGTCATCCCTTGTTACATTGAAAGCCTTCTTCTTTTTGAACTTTTCAAATTTGTTCTTCTTTTTATCATTATTTAGCATGGGACGGTCGTTGTTCATATGTCCAAATTGATTACATTCATAGCATTTGATTGATGTTTGATTTTTTGAGCTTGATTTTCCTCCTTTCTGAACTTTAGTCATTTTCCTAAACTTCTGGAATTTGTTGTAGTTTTTGGCAATAAATACAATTTCTTCTTCGTCTAAGTCGGAGTCTTCATTTGTTGCTGGGAATGCTACGTTCTTCTTTTTCAAATTTAGTTCTTTTCGTGCCTGCAAATTAGCTACATAGGATATTAAATTTCCCATCAACTCTTCAGCTAAGAGTGTTGAGAGATCATTAGCTTCTTCGACATCTAATACTTTTCTTTCCCACTCTGGTGTTAAAGAATTGAGTATTCTAGATACTAAATCAAAATTTGTGAATTTGACTCCAAGTGCCATTAAATCGTGTTGAATAGTTTGGAATCTAGAGTACATATCTACTATAGATTCATTTTGTTTCATTTTAAATGATGAGAATTGATTTTGTAAAATTGAAATCTTAGTTTGTTTAACTTTGTTTGTGCCTTCATTTGTAACTTGTAAGGTACGCCAAATATCAAATGCAATGTTACATAATATGACACGTGAAAATTCAATTTTATCTAGTGAGAAAAATAGAACATTCATAGCTTTAGCACTATTAAAAGCTGCCGTTTTTGTGCATCGGTCCATGTGTTCATAGCAATAGCAGGTGCTTCATATTTTTCTTGAGTGGCTGACCAAATTTCTAGTCCATTAGCTTCCATAAAAATTCTATACGTGTTGAACAATATGCATAGTTAGAGGCAATAAAAAGTGGGGGTCGTGCTGTGGGTTGTCCTTCTTGAAAAATACTTGCCATATTAAAGTGATTCAAAAATGTGTTACTATACTTGATAAAACCTTGCTCTGATGCCAATTGAAAGTCTATAGGGTGGATCATGTAGTGTATATGCAAGTATGTGTGACAAAATATATGATGCGACTAAGATAAAATTAATCTAGGTAAATATAGAATAACCATACTAGGATTTTATATTGGTTCGGACCTTCCGTCCTACGTCCAGTCTTGAAGCACTCCTTCAGAATTCGACTATCAAACATCCTCACTTCTCCCGGAGGAATAGACTTGGTTATAATAGCTTGTTCTTGTCAAGTATGTGTTCTATAACACGGATATTGACTATTAAGTACAAATGCTTCCAATATATATCTAATGAGTCATACCTCAGTAAAGCCAAGTTTCTCGCTTAACCTTAAGCTCTTATACCTCATGTGACGAACCGTCTCCTTGATCCTTAGTAATCGACACTAATACATTCACGGTATTCACGTGCCGTAAATCAAAGTGCAGGCGAGGCAGATTATCAGGGGTGTAAAAGAAAATTGAGATAGAAGATAACACAATAATAGAATCTCACACTGCATTCAACATTGTAGTTATAAATAAATGATCCGAGTCAAATACAAATCCAGCGAGATAGTTCTAACTGTCTATCAGTACATATGCTGGAAAATACATACTACATAACACAACGGAATATGGGTAGATATCTACATAAGGTACTTCAACTTCATAGCTTCAAAAGACTTCTCCAAAATGCTCCCCAACATGCTGCAAAATGTTCCTAAGGTATCCTGACTACACGGCTGCCCGAAAAATAGGGAACCCACAATTCAAAGGGGAAAACAAACTCTGGGTCAGTCATGGGACTAGTGTGAGAACTCAAAGTATGATGTTTTAAAAATAAAAAGGTATCTTATAAGACCACGCTGCACATAAACACGGTACGGGTTTTTACCTTATGATAACCAAAACTCTTTATTATGTAAAATTTAGAGATATTATTTTTAATGACTTTCTTTGAAAATATTTGCAAATAAACTTATTAGTCGCGGACGAAATTGTTACATTGATAAAATTCCATCATAATAGGTTTACAATCAAGTCCGAAGATTCTTATTGGAGAATGGATTTCCATACAAATGACTAGGTATAGGGACTACCTTTCGATGGGTACACCTCTAGATGGATGTCCCGAGGAACCATCACAAAGCTCCTCTACCAACACAATGCCGGCCTATCTCTATAACTAGATAGTACCGAATATGTCATCCACATGTTGTTACCGACCTTTATCCGAGAGCACTCTTTGCATACATCCGTAGTAATTTACATCCCGAACGTCATAGCGGGAAGAAATATATCTAGAAGGGGATGATCATACTCTACTTGGGAATGACCCACTTAGCCTTGCTACATCTAACACTGTTTCGGTCAATTCCGGTTGATGAGGCTTGAGGCAACAATTAGCTTTTCACATAACACATCTTCTTTCTCTTTGAATGCCATATTGCCATTCCATATTCACACGACTAATTTCTACAAACGTATAACTTCTTGAGCTCGTATGTCTCGAGAAAG
Organism: Allium cepa; assembly: GCA_030765085.1. Lineage (NCBI taxonomy): Eukaryota > Viridiplantae > Streptophyta > Magnoliopsida > Asparagales > Amaryllidaceae > Allium > Allium cepa. The sequence goes on along the minus strand of CM060937.1, from coordinate 184,803,100 downwards.
GGTATTAAGCTAAAAGAAGGTGTCTTCTCCGCCACTGACTAATATACATCTATAGAGACCACTCATTGATCTGGAATGCAAGGTCAGATATTCATCCATACAAGTTTGTTTTGGGACCGAACGAAACCGAAGGCACTTTCCTCGGCCATTACTAGGCGAGAAATCCTTGTGGTTTTGAGGTTTTTCATAACAAAGAGACCATCGCTACAATATAGTAAATTGGGAATTTATCCCGTTTAATCAGTAAGTAGTTCCTTGTTATTATACGTCTTAATATCTCTTTCTTCAAACATCTTTAATCTTCAAACACGTATATTGATTTGAAGTGGTTTTCAGATAGAAGTCACCCAAATCCGACCCTCGTTCCTTCGAAATCCAATCATCGATAAAAATGATGTGATTATGTGATTGTTTTTCGATTCATTCATTTCCTTTACCAAAATAACTTCAAGAGATATATATTTTCAAAATATTCTTTTAGTGAATACAAAATCATAAACCACTTTTTAAATATTTCTCAAATCACTTTTAAAGAGTATCTTTCAAGAAAATAGGATTTTAGAAATCATTCTACTTTTATTCAAAATCAACTATCGTATTCAACGAGTGCTATTGGTGGAATAAAGGTGAGATCATCTTTTAAATTCCACGTATAGGACTAGTTCCCTCTTCGGATTTTAATAATGAGTATGAGAAGATTATTTATATAAAATCCAAGTTGAGCATCTGGGCTTTCCTTTCGATATGTTCCACCCCTCGCTTAAAAGAGAAAACTAAGGCCAGATAAGTTCAGGGCACTAGTTTCTCCATCCCTAACCTTAGTTACACACCTTATTTTCACTTTTAGATCTCACAGGTGGGACAAATGTACTAGTCATTTTCGCATACTCATTTTCCCTTTTTAAATCGCTTAACTATTTGTTAACCATCTTTGAAATAATGTTAAATTGTTTAAAATGCTTTGTTATTTACTTAAAAACATTTACATAAGACTTAGGAAAGAATTGTTAAGTTTCAACCTTTATTTTAAAAGTTATTGCAAAGCATTGCGAAAAGTGTTGCAAATAGTGTTACAAAAAGTGCTTTAAAAGTTATATTCTTCAAGACAACTTTTATACCAATTAGAAAACCATCCTTTCAACTTAAACTGCTTTTAATTCATTTCAAAATATTTTTAGAATTTATTTCATAATTCTAGAACGATTATTTTATCAATTTCAACTTTGGTCATTTTAGTGCAAAAACTAGATTTTTCTTTAAAATTGATTTTGCCATATTTCAAAATATACAAGATGAAATCTTGATTTTATTTTTTTACATCAAAGATATGGATATAAGGATTTTGAAAATTCTTACTTCGAAGAATTCCAAACTATACTCTATTTCGTATGCTCGTTTGAACTTTTGATGCGAAGACATGAGCTACCATTACGCGACGCGTCAAATTTTAGGCGTATTTTGATATTCATGTCCAAACTTTGTCGAGACAAGTTTAAACACTTAGGAATCATTTCTAAAGCATATTCAAACATTTTTCAAATGTATAATTGATTCCAAATCATATTTCATATCTTTTGAAAAGTGATCTGTGTGAATCAATGTCGTGTATATCGTGACTTGTTTCATTATTTTTATGCAATAACAATATATGGAAATCAATATCATAACCAAACATCTAAAAAAACGCTTCACAACATCCCAACCAAATATATACATATAAATTAGGAGTTCTCACATTGTTTGGTTTTGACGAACGAAAAATCGGCTATAGCTTCGCTACTCAACGTTTTTAGCTTACGATCCCTTGAACGCTTAGACTTAAATGGCTCGACCTCGGGGAAGGCTAGGAGTGCTCGGCCAAGTGGAGGAAGGGGCCGTGAGCAATAGAGGAGGAAAGGTGGTGTTTTGAAGTGGTTCGGACGGAGTTTATCGATATTTTTCTTTGTTTTATTTTTAGGGATATTTTGGCATAACTTTGTTAAGGTTGTAAGCCATTAAAAGAGTGAGTAGAAGCTTGAAAATGTAGAGAAGAAATGATGTAAAAGCGAAGAAGAAGTGGATGTGTATTTATAGAAAATATTTGAGAATAAAATATAGTTTGTGTTTTTACTTAAATAAACTTCCTTAAGAATTAAGTAAACTTATTTAATTTAAAAATTACCATCCGTATCACATCACACTTCTAAAATTCAAATATTTAAGAGTTAAGTAAAGAATAAGAATGATTACTTTACTTTATGTCATATTTCTTTATTTATGTCACATGTGATGTGACATATGTTTTGTCTTTTTTAGTTTACTTTTGCTAATTACTTTCTAAAATTTTCTAAGTCTGATTATTAAAAGTAACCTTATTTCGTTAATTGTTAACTATCTTTATATGTTAACATATTTATTAAATTGTGTACATAAAGGTGCAACAACGTTGCGATAACTTTAAATCGACAAAACGTTGATTTTTGACAAAATATTTTACGGTCATATTTTGACGTTTTATTTAAATTATTTATTTGTGTAAACCAAATTTAAAAATGAATTTGTATAATGTCATTTAAAAATATAAACACTCATAAATAAATTGAAATAATTTATTAAACCACTTAAACTTACTTTTCTGAAATCAGGATTTTGTCACTTTTGCCGATATAAGTGTAACGACCCATAAAATTTAACAGTTTAAATGGTTCTATTTAACGCATTTAAGAGAAAATTTGGTGAAATTTAAATAAATTAATTTGCAAATAAAAAATTTAATATTTGGAATGCGTCTAAATAAACATAGCAAACTGTAAATTTCCGTCCAAGAATACGAAAGTTTATTTCACACGTAAATTTACTTCAATTAAATCGGTTAAAAAGTGACGAAAATAAAATGTTTCAAAACCAAAATCTTTTTACATAGAAAAAATTCTAAACCATCTTCTGAGCAAGACGTCAGTTCGTCGTTTTTCCAAATTCGGGCTTCTTTAGCTCCGTCGTCCTTATTTTCTGCAAAATAGCAGCATTTCCGGTACCGATTATCGACTTTTGATCGGATGATCGTGTTACCAATATCTGTATACCATTGTGATCGTCTCGTCGTGCTGATCTCAACAGTATATTTATTTCTGTATTTTGAAATTCGGTGCACAACGGAACCCACGAAATCGGTAACCGTATCGGTACCGGTCCGTGACCTTTTGTTTTTTTTTGAATTTCAAACCTCCGCCGTGTCATCCAAGAAAAATTTAATTGCTTGAATAAATGTGGCTGAATCAAGGGATAGACGTTACCACCCTCATCTCTTCAAGTTAATAGATATAAATGGTACGTCCCATGTACCGTTGCCTGTTCATCTTTACCTATTGCTTGCTCATTTATTTAGCTAATTCTGCTCCTCTCTCGGTTGCTTCTATTGTTAATAGATCGTATTACCTTTATAACATCATCGGTTTCTCATTTCATTCCCTTTTTGTTGATTTTATTTTGTTCTTATGTCTCTCTGTTTCCATCGGCTTTGAAAGATGAAATTTGTATACGTTTCTTTAACGTTCCATCATACTTAATTTCCTTTAATTTTATTCAATGCTCTGTCTCTTCTTTTCTTTTTCCAGAAGAAATTATTATATAAAATTCCAAGCAACAGCCCACTATCACCACACCTACAGCATGTCCTTCAACCAACTCGCCTCATTAAATCCCATCTCCGTTCAGGCTTGTCATCCATAACCCCTCCGTCACCTCCGACCCCACTACAACCCTCCCACTCCACCGCCAGATCGCTGACCCATGTCTGGCCTTACCTGCCTTGTCCTCAACAGCCACACGTATGAAGAAAAAAAAAAAAAAAAAACATTTGAATATGGATAGCACAGTTATCTCTATTCCCCTAACGTCACTTTCATGCCGCATAACCCTCCACCTCTTCAACCAGTGCCACCTATCTCCGAGCCCAGCAATCGTTCCATCTGCCACAACCCATAGCAGTAGTTCATTTCCTTTTCAAGCTTGTATATTTATATTTTGGAAGAATCTTATCTATTTACATCTGAATTTTTGTTCGGTCATTACTTTTGCATTACCCCATCTTCGAGCACCGGACCCAAGCTCCACCTCCAACCCCCTCGTGCTTGCCGAGCCCAGCCTGTGAACCACCTCCTTGCCTCGGCTACAAACCCACAACCACCAGCGAAGCTCCAACCCGAGCACTGTTGACCGGCACCGCCTCCACCAAGCACCGATCCCTACGCATGCGAACCGACCCACTCCACCTGTGTTGCCACATTTCCTCCATGCGGTTGCGTTTATGCATCAAAGCTCATAGGTAGTTTTGTAAGTTTTTAACCTGTTACTATAACTTTTCATATAAATCCTTATGTAGTACTAGCTCTTTATATACATATATATTCGAGTATAATTGCATTTGAATGGAGTCTGCACCTATTTCCGAGCATTGAGTTTGCATTTGGTATATATGTTGTTTATAAACATTATCTTGCTAGCATATATTTTCGCATGGCAGTGTTGATTTAGTTTACAACAGAAAGGGGACGTGTATATTAGATTTAATATATGTTAGTTGATATATAAACTTATTTGTGTAGACAGTACGGTAGGGTGTGAGTATATGTAGTTGATAAGGTAAGCTATTTGGGTTATAATAAAGTGGATCTGAGGTTAAAATGTATACCATTGTTTATAACATATATTAGTAAGAAAGCACTGTTCATGTTGTAGCAAATATACTTGCAGATTTGAATAATATGTTATGTACTGGGTGGTTCATACATGTAGCTTTACACATAGTAGGTTTAAACTGTATATATTTTATTTACATGTTAGATTTTATATAGAATAAAATGTTAGTTAGTATACCCATAAACTACTGCATATAATTTATAATTTACGAGTGTATAGGTTGGCTTATATTATAGGTTGGATCTATAGATTTTTATATACACGTTAGTTTTAATATTACTATATATTTGTAGTTTACATTTGATGTCTTGTGTACTCATCTGTTGTTGAATGTATGGCTTACGTTATAAAGGTTGAAGATATATAAAGATTATAACTTGTAAAGGGGACATCTGTTGTGGGTATATAGGAGAGTATACATGTCATGGCCTTACATTACGTTAGTGTATAAGTTCAAAATCATATATGCGTCCCTATTTGGATTTGTCATATCATAGAGTTAATCTGCGACATGTATATTTTAACGTCTGCAGTTGTATACATTTATTTAACTAGTGAGTCTGCACATAATAAAATGGATACTAATATTTTTGTTGCATGTATAAAGTTTATTTTAAATAAATAAATACATTTACATTTAGTTTATGTGAGAAGTTTTGGGGATGTTTTAATAATAAGTTTATATAAGTTTTAAGAAATTTTTTTTATATATATATACTCTTAGGATAATAATATTAATAACAATATTTATATTTATAAAATTCCTATCTCTATCAAACCGATTCCAAGTGCTTCATCGATTCCTTATCTATCAGATTTGTCCGTCGAATTCCGGCCCATCTAGCTTTGCTTTGAAATCCGTTCTTGGATTAGAAACTCATTCCATCTCCGTTCAGCTCTCTAGCCTCGAAAGGTGAGCAATCACTCACGATTAACGTTCTTTATTTATTAAATTTGATTTCAATTGAAACGTCAATTGAAATATGCTGCTGTTAGTTGTTTTACTGTATGACTGCTATTATCTGTATCTGTTCACCTATGACACCTGACACCATTATCGGTTAGTTATTTATGTGATAATAATACAGATTGGTTGATAATTGATTGTTGACTGATTGTTGTTTAAATTGGATGTTATTAATTTTGTTAAGTGATAACTAGTTTGCTAGTTTAATTTGGGTTAGTATAGTTACAAATTTAACGGAATTTATATGACGGACCTAGATTTATTTAAACCTGACCCCGCCATATGTAAATTGATTAGTTAAATTTGACCCATTAATTGTCGTAGAAATTGATAAATTATACTTTAAATCTTTGAACGTAGTTGGATTAATTGTTGTAGTATTAAACTGAAATTTGAAATGGGACGACAAGTGAAAAACTGAAATGTAATAATCTATAATCTACATGAAATGATAGTGTAGATTCTAGAAATAATTATACAAATAACAATGCGAATTAATATGATTATTTCGGGATTATTTGATTTATTTATTGAATTGTTATTGATTGTTGTTATTGCTTGTATATTTACTTTGACACCATCCCTGTCATCACACTGCAAGTTCCCTTTGTTATGTTTGGTTTGAATTGGAATGGGTTGAAATGATAGACCCAAGCGGTTTCCATTTAATTAAATTTGGGACTACGGGTTGAAATGCTATCCACCCGTATACATTTAGTGTACGGATTGAAATGATAATACCCGTAACACTTGACCATATGATAAGAAATATATGGTCTTATTAAGTGAAAATTCTAAAATAAAGGGTAATGATAAATATAGAGTTAATTATATCTAGTTTTAATCAAGATTGACTAAATACATAAATTATGATAAATATTTATGTAAATTTTATTTCGGATAAATTTTGCAATAATGATGAAATTAAGATTGGGAGATAAATTTAGGTTAATTTAAAATGGTATTTAGATAAGGATTTATTTATTTAAATCAATTTAAAATTTATCGAATGAGATATTTCACGTTTAATAAAATTTAAGAAATATTAGTAAAATGTAATTTAAGGGCACTAAAATGATATTGAATCAAATAAGGGAGTGTTCACGACTAAATTATAATGATGTAAAAAAAATCGAGAATCTGTATGAAACTGTTAAATGTAAATTGTTATATTTAAGCTATGAACTATATTGTAATTAAAGGTTTAGAAATTTGGATATGTATTTGGAACCAAGATAGTTGAATTTGTTATTTAGATAACGAATTGGATTAGATATAAAATGAGGATGAACTAAATTGGAAATTTTATTTAGAAAACTAGATGGGAAAATTTAGTTGAAGTGTTGAATACTTAAAGTATGGAAACCTATTGAAAAAGGGGGAAATTGGGATATAAAATCCAAATTTGAGATTAAAAAAAAAATTGATTGAAGTGATTATTTTAGGAAAATTTAAATTGATAGAATAAAGTGATAAAATGAGATTGAATTTGATTTGAATGGGAAGGCTGGATTGATGTGAAACTATATGTTAAGTTAAGGAAATTGAAAGTGCTTTACCATATATGGCATTTAATATATAAATACTATTTGGGAAATAAAATTATTCGAAGTAAATTTGACATTTGGGTTGAAGTTTAGATTAAGGGAATGACTACGGTGTAATAGTGTATATTTCTACCCTGTAGATAGTTCTATGGACCCTTAGAGGATGGACATCCCAAACATCCTTTAAGTTATATTGTATTTCAATTGATATTTCATTTGAGTTGAATTTATTGATATAAGAATGTAAATCCTGACTCGAGTGTTTTGTGTTTTGCTTTACGCTCGGGTCAGACCGAGAAATACAGCATTTGAGACTCGCCTTTGGAGATTGGAGCTTCATTTGGAGATCCAACTATCGTTTCAGCTTTCAGTTTTCTAGTTGACTGGTTTAGAGAAGTCATCGGCTCGTACTGAAGACTTTTCTGTATTCAAGAGATTCTGATGTATTTTATTTTAAACTCTGATGTATATAGTAGCTTCATGAACTACTATTTTTCTATTCCGCTGCATTATATTACTCTATGTCTGTGATCTGTGTTTGATTTATTTACTGTTTATTTTAAGTTTTGCCAAATTAAATTAACAATTCGGTATTTTGAATTATTCAAGTCGGACATGTACGGTTTTAGTGTCGATTTGAATGGTCCAAAATAGCGGGTCGTTACAGCTGGTATCAGAGCTTTGGCTCTAGGCAAAACTTATCATATATGGTAAATTTATTTACATAATCACTTTCATTCGAGTTGAATCTCTTCCTTTTGACTCGTCTTCCTTTGAATTTTGGAATGCCCCTCGATTCCGAAATTCATTCTTGTCTTCCTCTATTTATGTTCTTGTGATCCGGGAGTATCCAAGGACTCCACTAAAGGTTTGTAAAACGGATGAACTCCGTACAAACTGGCATTGATGCACCGAAGTTTTCGGTAACCTCGGTTTACGAGGCTGATATATCTTGATATGCCGAATTCTATATTTGGCAAACGAATATCGATTTGTTTTAGAATCCCGCATCGAGCATATCCCCGAAGTCACGGTTGACCCGGTTAAGGCCGCCCGCGATTTATAGAAGTATATCCATCTTCTATTTTGTAAATTGATTTCCTCATTTGGGTTTGAGCCTATCTTCGAATCAGGAGTCTATTGTGTACAGTTCCTCTAATTCAAATCTCTATCTTTGTTCCGAAATCCATTCTTGAATCATCCTTTGGAAATCGGGTAGGTTTGTATTCTTAAAACTGTTTTATATATCGAAATTATTATTTTGATAACTATGATTTTATTCTATATATATAAAATTTTTGAAAATTCATAAGAAATTGATTTATATAAAATGATTTATAACCGTAGAGTTAAATTTGAAATTCGAGAATGGAATTCCGGTATTGAAATTGGGTTTTTGATTTTGGAAATTATATATAAATAATACGATTTAAGAGTATTTTCCCATTAAGAAATGTTCCAATGAGTTCAAATGAGTTCCAATAAGTTTGAAGAAATTTCAAAGAAGCTTTCAAGAAAATAGAAGTCTAGAACTCACTTATGTCGCTGGAGAATTTTTTCGGTGATGAGTGCACGCATCATCGACATTGATTTTCGAGTTTCAGAGTGGGGGAGAGGCCACTTTGATAGCTTCGCTATGCAAGTGATTTTGTAAAACCGTTTTGATTTCAAATTCCAAGGTAATTTGATATTTTCGAAAGATATATGTATATATTTGAAACGATTTAAAATATGCCGGTGTTCAATCCTCGAGTTTCGATTTGACTTAGAATAACCCTACTTATAAAAAAAAAAATTTGATTTCCAACTCTTGGATTTGAAATTTGATTGCACCAACTATTTTGAAGGTTCGAGCACTTCCAAATCAAGGTTTAGGTTTTAAAGCTAAAAAAAAAATTTCCGAAGAGTATAAACATTTGATAAAACATATAAGTTGAGCCTGGTATGTTTAAGTTTGAAGCCTTTTGTTAAATAAGAGAATATGAATATTTTAAATTATACTAATATGGAATTTAGTTTTAAAATGTTAATAGTTTGAATAATGGTTTTCGGAAGGGTAAATTGGATATTTCAAATGGAAATAAATACTTTAAAGGTTTTAAAGGGATAAGGATAAATTTGGAACCATTTTGAGGATAATTGATTTTGAGAAAAATAATTGGTTTTGAAATTAAACTGGAATTAAAACCAGTACTTATATGATGATTTTGGAAATGAATTGTTCAACTTGAATTATTTAATCTGGAAACTTGGATAATTTTCTAAACCTATTATTCGGGAACTTTGAAATTAAGATATCTAATTTGGAAGAAAATTTGGTAAAATCATATATGATTTTGAAACTGAATTGATATTGAAATGATTTGAGACTGAGAACCTTATATTATTAAGCACTTGATTTGGGAGTGGTCGAACTTATATAAAATGGATTTGTATAAGCATGAAGTCGATTTGAAATCTATTGATTTGAAAGGTACTCAATTTGGAAAGAGATTTTATATAATCGAAGTCTATATAAGTATGATTTGATCTACTATTGATTTGGAAAGTATTCGATTTGGGATAAATAGAATCCTATATATATGGACTATATATAAGTACAATATTTGAAAGTGATTTGAAAAGGTACTATATAATATATATTTTCCAAGTAAAGATATGGAAAGTGCCTTCTGCTTGATATCCGCTTTGTGGCCACAGCGTGGATTCATTCTATCGATATTATTCTCTCTGATTTTGGTTTTCCGGATGTAATACTCGAGTGTTCCCACCGTGACGTGTCCCACGGTTTCTTTTTCTCTCGTGAATGCACAGCGCAATTGCCTGGCTGAGTCTTGCCTGGGGGTACGGATTGTTTCCTGGGGGAACCAGGCGTAATCATTGTGTATCCTGCAATCTGTGTAGGTCGCGAATAGTAGCGCAAGTGCCTGGCTGAGTCTTGCCTGGGGGTACGGATTGTTTCCTGGGGGAACCAGGCGTAACCATTGTGTATCCTGCACCCTACTAGTCATCATGGCGTAACTCGCAGGGCTGTGAAAGCTTACGGATATGGATTGTTTCCTGGGGGACCCAGGCGTAACCATTGTGTATCTGCGAACCATGATCGGACAAAGGTTTTGGTTTGATTGTTTGTTTGGATCGTACTTTCCATATCTGTTTTAAAAGGTTTTCCAAGTATTTTCACTGAGTGTTGAAACAAGTCTACTAAGTACTTGAAGAATTCTAGCCTTGCGCCTGATCAACGCATTGCCAGAGTCTGCAAGAACGAGGATAAACTTGTTAAAACATCGAGTTATAAAAGTATTTTCGAAAAAAAAAAAATATTTTGATATAATAGTATCTTATTATAAAAGATTATTATAAAGGTATTTTATTATAAAAGTATTTTTTCCAACAAAGAAATTTTGTATTAATCTTTGAAATTTAAAATCCCTTTGGGAAATTAACAAATCGTGCCCGATTCTTTCTTACGAATCTACCCTATCTGCTCAGCTTATGTATTCACCTTGATTCTGTTTTCAAAATCTACCTTCCTTACTTGTTGGATTTAACCTTTAAAATATGTTCTAATTATATACTACATTGCTTAATATAAAATTCTAAGTGTTATAAATATTTTGAAGTTATTAATTTAGTGAAACTCTTTAAAAAGAATGATTATTAATTTATTGATAATATTTGAAAGGTATCTTGAGTTAAATTAAAAATCTCATAAATTTTGGATTTAATATTTTCAATAGTCTTTGTAAATATAAATAGTAAGGTAAATAATTGTTTCAAAAGGAGTTTGAAAGGTATTAAATATTAAAGAAAATTTAATTATAAATAAAGATCTCAAATGAATTTGAGTAGTTTAAATTTAATTGTTTGTCTTATCTTTCAAGGTATATTCTTTCTGGTTGTTTTATTCTCCTACCCCTTTCCTTTTCGGGGACGAAAAGTTTTGAGTGGGGGAGAGTGTAACGACCCATAAAATTTAACAGTTTAAATGGTTCTATTTAACGCATTTAAGAGAAAATTTGGTGAAATTTAAATAAATTAATTTGCAAATAAAAAATTTAATATTTGGAATGCGTCTAAATAAACATAGCAAACTGTAAATTTCCGTCCAAGAATACGAAAGTTTATTTCACACGTAAATTTACTTCAATTAAATCGGTTAAAAAGTGACGAAAATAAAATGTTTCAAAACCAAAATCTTTTTACATAGAAAAAATTCTAAACCATCTTCTGAGCAAGACGTCAGTTCGTCGTTTTTCCAAATTCGGGCTTCTTTAGCTCCGTCGTCCTTATTTTCTGCAAAATAGCAGCATTTCCGGTACCGATTATCGACTTTTGATCGGATGATCGTGTTACCAATATCTGTATACCATTGTGATCGTCTCGTCGTGCTGATCTCAACAGTATATTTATTTCTGTATTTTGAAATTCGGTGCACAACGGAACCCACGAAATCGGTAACCGTATCGGTACCGGTCCGTGACCTTTTGTTTTTTTTTGAATTTCAAACCTCCGCCGTGTCATCCAAGAAAAATTTAATTGCTTGAATAAATGTGGCTGAATCAAGGGATAGACGTTACCACCCTCATCTCTTCAAGTTAATAGATATAAATGGTACGTCCCATGTACCGTTGCCTGTTCATCTTTACCTATTGCTTGCTCATTTATTTAGCTAATTCTGCTCCTCTCTCGGTTGCTTCTATTGTTAATAGATCGTATTACCTTTATAACATCATCGGTTTCTCATTTCATTCCCTTTTTGTTGATTTTATTTTGTTCTTATGTCTCTCTGTTTCCATCGGCTTTGAAAGATGAAATTTGTATACGTTTCTTTAACGTTCCATCATACTTAATTTCCTTTAATTTTATTCAATGCTCTGTCTCTTCTTTTCTTTTTCCAGAAGAAATTATTATATAAAATTCCAAGCAACAGCCCACTATCACCACACCTACAGCATGTCCTTCAACCAACTCGCCTCATTAAATCCCATCTCCGTTCAGGCTTGTCATCCATAACCCCTCCGTCACCTCCGACCCCACTACAACCCTCCCACTCCACCGCCGGATCACTGACCCATGTCTGGCCTTACCTGCCTTGTCCTCAACAGCCACACGTATGAAGAAAAAAAAAAAAAAAAAACATTTGAATATGGATAGCACAGTTATCTCTATTCCCCTAACGTCACTTTCATGCCGCATAACCCTCCACCTCTTCAACCAGTGCCACCTATCTCCGAGCCCAGCAATCGTTCCATCTGCCACAACCCATAGCAGTAGTTCATTTCCTTTTCAAGCTTGTATATTTATATTTTGGAAGAATCTTATCTATTTACATCTGAAGTTTTGTTCGGTCATTACTTTTGCATTACCCCATCTTCGAGCACCGGACCCAAGCTCCACCTCCAACCCCCTCGTGCTTGCCGAGCCCAGCCTGTGAACCACCTCCTTGCCTCGGCTACAAACCCACAACCACCAGCGAAGCTCCAACCCGAGCACTGTTGACCGGCACCGCCTCCACCAAGCACCGATCCCTACGCATGCGAACCGACCCACTCCACCTGTGTTGCCACATTTCCTCCATGCGGTTGCGTTTATGCATCAAAGCTCATAGGTAGTTTTGTAAGTTTTTAACCTGTTACTATAACTTTTCATATAAATCCTTATGTAGTACTAGCTCTTTATATACATATATATTCGAGTATAATTGCATTTGAATGGAGTCTGCACCTATTTCCGAGCATTGAGTTTGCATTTGGTATATATGTTGTTTATAAACATTATCTTGCTAGCATATATTTTCGCATGGCAGTGTTGATTTAGTTTACAACAGAAAGGGGACGTGTATATTAGATTTAATATATGTTAGTTGATATATAAACTTATTTGTGTAGACAGTACGGTAGGGTGTGAGTATATGTAGTTGATAAGGTAAGCTACTTGGGTTATAATAAAGTGGATCTGAGGTTAAAATGTATACCATTGTTTATAACATATATTAGTAAGAAAGCACTGTTCATGTTGTAGCAAATATACTTGCAGATTTGAATAATATGTTATGTACTGGGTGGTTCATACATGTAGCTTTACACATAGTAGGTTTAAACTGTATATATTTTATTTACATGTTAGATTTTATATAGAATAAAATGTTAGTTAGTATACCCATAAACTACTGCATATAATTTATAATTTACGAGTGTATAGGTTGGCTTATATTATAGGTTGGATCTATAGATTTTTATATACACGTTAGTTTTAATATTACTATATATTTGTAGTTTACATTTGATGTCTTGTGTACTCATCTGTTGTTGAATGTATGGCTTACGTTATAAAGGTTGAAGATATATAAAGATTATAACTTGTAAAGGGGACATCTGTTGTGGGTATATAGGAGAGTATACATGTCATGGCCTTACATTACGTTAGTGTATAAGTTCAAAATCATATATGCGTCCCTATTTGGATTTGTCATATCATAGAGTTAATCTGCGACATGTATATTTTAACGTCTGCAGTTGTATACATTTATTTAACTAGTGAGTCTGCACATAATAAAATGGATACTAATATTTTTGTTGCATGTATAAAGTTTATTTTAAATAAATAAATACATTTACATTTAGTTTATGTGAGAAGTTTTGGGGATGTTTTAATAATAAGTTTATATAAGTTTTAAGAAATTTTTTTTATATATATATACTCTTAGGATAATAATATTAATAACAATATTTATATTTATAAAATTCCTATCTCTATCAAACCGATTCCAAGTGCTTCATCGATTCCTTATCTATCAGATTTGTCCGTCGAATTCCGGCCCATCTAGCTTTGCTTTGAAATCCGTTCTTGGATTAGAAACTCATTCCATCTCCGTTCAGCTCTCTAGCCTCGAAAGGTGAGCAATCACTCACGATTAACGTTCTTTATTTATTAAATTTGATTTCAATTGAAACGTCAATTGAAATATGCTGCTGTTAGTTGTTTTACTGTATGACTGCTATTATCTGTATCTGTTCACCTATGACACCTGACACCATTATCGGTTAGTTATTTATGTGATAATAATACAGATTGGTTGATAATTGATTGTTGACTGATTGTTGTTTAAATTGGATGTTATTAATTTTGTTAAGTGATAACTAGTTTGCTAGTTTAATTTGGGTTAGTATAGTTACAAATTTAACGGAATTTATATGACGGACCTAGATTTATTTAAACCTGACCCCGCCATATGTAAATTGATTAGTTAAATTTGACCCATTAATTGTCGTAGAAATTGATAAATTATACTTTAAATCTTTGAACGTAGTTGGATTAATTGTTGTAGTATTAAACTGAAATTTGAAATGGGACGACAAGTGAAAAACTGAAATGTAATAATCTATAATCTACATGAAATGATAGTGTAGATTCTAGAAATAATTATACAAATAACAATGCGAATTAATATGATTATTTCGGGATTATTTGATTTATTTATTGAATTGTTATTGATTGTTGTTATTGCTTGTATATTTACTTTGACACCATCCCTGTCATCACACTGCAAGTTCCCTTTGTTATGTTTGGTTTGAATTGGAATGGGTTGAAATGATAGACCCAAGCGGTTTCCATTTAATTAAATTTGGGACTACGGGTTGAAATGCTATCCACCCGTATACATTTAGTGTACGGATTGAAATGATAATACCCGTAACACTTGACCATATGATAAGAAATATATGGTCTTATTAAGTGAAAATTCTAAAATAAAGGGTAATGATAAATATAGAGTTAATTATATCTAGTTTTAATCAAGATTGACTAAATACATAAATTATGATAAATATTTATGTAAATTTTATTTCGGATAAATTTTGCAATAATGATGAAATTAAGATTGGGAGATAAATTTAGGTTAATTTAAAATGGTATTTAGATAAGGATTTATTTATTTAAATCAATTTAAAATTTATCGAATGAGATATTTCACGTTTAATAAAATTTAAGAAATATTGAGTAAAATGTAATTTAAGGGCACTAAAATGATATTGAATCAAATAAGGGAGTGTTCACGACTAAATTATAATGATGTAAAAAAAATCGAGAATCTGTATGAAACTGTTAAATGTAAATTGTTATATTTAAGCTATGAACTATATTGTAATTAAAGGTTTAGAAATTTGGATATGTATTTGGAACCAAGATAGTTGAATTTGTTATTTAGATAACGAATTGGATTAGATATAAAATGAGGATGAACTAAATTGGAAATTTTATTTAGAAAACTAGATGGGAAAATTTAGTTGAAGTGTTGAATACTTAAAGTATGGAAACCTATTGAAAAAGGGGGAAATTGGGATATAAAATCCAAATTTGAGATTAAAAAAAAAAATTGATTGAAGTGATTATTTTAGGAAAATTTAAATTGATAGAATAAAGTGATAAAATGAGATTGAATTTGATTTGAATGGGAAGGCTGGATTGATGTGAAACTATATGTTAAGTTAAGGAAATTGAAAGTGCTTTACCATATATGGCATTTAATATATAAATACTATTTGGGAAATAAAATTATTCGAAGTAAATTTGACATTTGGGTTGAAGTTTAGATTAAGGGAATGACTACGGTGTAATAGTGTATATTTCTACCCTGTAGATAGTTCTATGGACCCTTAGAGGATGGACATCCCAAACATCCTTTAAGTTATATTGTATTTCAATTGATATTTCATTTGAGTTGAATTTATTGATATAAGAATGTAAATCCTGACTCGAGTGTTTTGTGTTTTGCTTTACGCTCGGGTCAGACCGAGAAATACAGCATTTGAGACTCGCCTTTGGAGATTGGAGCTTCATTTGGAGATCCAACTATCGTTTCAGCTTTCAGTTTTCTAGTTGACTGGTTTAGAGAAGTCATCGGCTCGTACTGAAGACTTTTCTGTATTCAAGAGATTCTGATGTATTTTATTTTAAACTCTGATGTATATAGTAGCTTCATGAACTACTATTTTTCTATTCCGCTGCATTATATTACTCTATGTCTGTGATCTGTGTTTGATTTATTTACTGTTTATTTTAAGTTTTGCCAAATTAAATTAACAATTCGGTATTTTGAATTATTCAAGTCGGACATGTACGGTTTTAGTGTCGATTTGAATGGTCCAAAATAGCGGGTCGTTACAATAAGCAAATGTTACTCTTTTTATGTATATTTCTATTTCCAAATCCTGTCTAATATTGTTTGAATCATAAAACCTTCTATATTTTATATTTAAAATCACTTTAAATTTTATATTTTTAAGTGGTCAAATTCTCTGTCGTTACGCTATCTTTTCGATCATCATAGGTCGAACTTCCAAACAATATAATACTACGGTATCTCCGCTAGATCCAGCCTCAGATCTCCACTGCACTCAAAAATCTGCTAATTCTAAATCTTTCCACTCAGCAATCATTGTCAATACTGCATTTTGATGTTTCCTGCTAAGTGCATCTACAACCATGTTGCCTTTCCCCAGTGTGTACTCAATCCCATAATCATAAGCAGCAAGAAACTATAACCACTTCTACTGTCTCATGTTCAACTCCTTCTGAGAGAACAAATACTTTGGCGACTTATGATCTGTATTTGACTCAAATATCTCTCCCTAAAGGTATGTCACCACACCTTCAAAGCAATATCACAGCAACCAATTCCAAACCATGCATTGGATATCTGACCTCATGTGGTCTAAGCTGTCTATAAGCATAGGCAATCACTCTTTGCATCAGCACAACTCCTAATTCATGTTCCACATGCATCTATATAAACCACCAAATCCTGATTCCCTTCCGAAACAACTAACATAGGTGCATGGGTCAACAGGTGTTTGGAACTCTAGAATGCTTCCTCACACTTAGTGGTCCACAAAAACTTCACATTCTTTCCCGTTTTCTTGGTCATCGGTACCACTATCTGTGAAAATTCCTTGATGAGCCTCCGACAATAACCAGCCAACCCAACCAAACTATTTTATCTCTGTCACGGTCTCAGGTCTCTTCCAACTATTCACTGCTTCAATCTTTGTTTGATCTACTGACAACCCTTCCTCTGAGACTACATGACCAAGAAACTTCACTTCCTTCTACCAGAAATGAGACATCGAAAACTTCGCCTTCAACTGATGCCGCCTCAGCGTCTCAAGCACCACTCTAAGATGAACTTCATGCTCTCTTTCATCTTTAGGGTATATCAAGATATCTATAAAAACAAATACCAACTTATCCAAGTGCTCTTTGAAAACCCGGTTCACCAAATCCAAAAAGAAAGATGGCGCATTAGTCAATCCGAATGGCATAACTAACCATTCGTACTACCCATTCTGATCCTAAACACCGTCAAAGGTATACTATCCTCTACTACCTTGAGCTGATGGAAACCTATTGCCAAATCCAACCGTGAGATTACCTTGGCTCCACTCTACTGGTCGAACAAATCGTCAATTCTGAAAAATGGATATCGATTCTTTATCATCCTCTCGTTAAACTTACGATAATCGATACATGGCCTCAAGGATCCATCCGGCTTCTTAGCAAACACTGCTACATCCCAAGATGATACTCGGCCAAATAAAATTCTTGCCTTCTAAATCCACCAACTGCATCTTTAACTCCCTCATCTCTGTAGAAGTCATCCTACTCGGCAGCTTACTCAACTGTTCAGCTCCCGGAACCAAATCTATCTGAAATTCAATGGCTAATTTTGGTAGAAATCTTACCGTAGGCTCAGAAACATCTATGAATTCTCTAACCGTGAAAACTCGGCTCATCACCCGATTCCATAACACCCAACAAAGCATACATCTCACCTCTAGAACCTTCTTCGGTATAAACAATCCTGTCGCTATAATTAGGGTGCCTAAGAGATTTTTTCCTATCCTGGCAAAATATCCTTGCATCGTACTCACTTATCTAATCCATACCAAGAATGATTTCAAACTCCACAAAATCAAACACATGCAAACTGAAAATAAAAGTATGACCTAACAAGTCAAACTCTAACTGGTCAGATCTCAACCCTAGAGTTGCATACCCTCCTATTGGATTCGCAACTCGTAAGGAAGTAACTAAATATGTGGGTTCTAGGTTAAGCATATTTATTAAACATCTAGATATAAAAGAATGTGATGCACATGTATCAAATATGATGCTAACAGACATACCAAGAATCTGAAACCTACCTCCTAAAACTGCCTTTCCTTTCTCCGAGGCTATAGGCTTCGAAGTAGCAGGATCCAATGCATACACCTTGCCCTTTCCATCCTTAGCGAACTCCTTTCACTGGTTCTTATAATGGTATATCTGGTCATAATTGAAGAACCTGACATTCTTCATCCTATCCATATCCTTTGCCTTTCAAACACAACAATCATTAGCAAAGTGCCCCTTCTTATCGCACTTGAAACAGATAATCTACAACTTCCCTTTCTTAGCTCCTCCATACATCAGAGCATCCTTCTTAAGAAAGAACTTCTTTTCTAGCCCTGCCCAACTTGGACTTCCTTAGCTTACTCTTCTTTCGAAAATCAAGAATCTCCTCATACCGCAAGGCCATCTTTACAACAACATCAGAAGGATCTTTAATATGAGAAAATGTAGTCGTGCTAACTCAAGCTTCAATCCCCTGATAAACTTCACATTCTTCTTCATCTCTATATCCACTAAAGCATACCTATATCTGTCTAACTCCTCAAACCTTTTGGAATACTCCAAAACAGACCTCTCACTCTGCTCTAACCAAGCAAACTTCCTGATCGGAGCTAACTGTGCCATAACAGACATGAACGTCTCCTAGAACCTCCTTTTGAAATCTTCCCAAGTCATTGTCTCCTCATCCACAGCCACGGTCACACTATTCCACCAGAACAAAGCAGCTCCATGAAGCTGTCTAGATGCCAACCTCCTCTTCTACTCATCATTGAGCCCCAAATCTATAAAGATTCTCCCATAATCCAGCAACCAATTCTCCACCTCTATGGCATCCTCCGTTCCAATAAAGAGCTTCCCTCCAAGCTTAGTGTAATCTTCACTCGACTTAGCATACTGGTTAACTATAGGAACTTCCAAAAACCCCGCTCCTGTGGCGTTTCCTCCTAACACTCCTATTGCAACTCCCGCCTCACCATATTCTTGAAAAAAATGATACATAGCTTCCATTCCACCCTTCGGGACTTTAGCACCTACGTTCTCTATCTGTGCCTGACCTTGGGTCCTACTTGTACTAGGTCTAGCATTCCCATCAGTGCCCACCCCTCCAAGGTTAACTTTTCCTCTTTTACCTGCCATATCTATATTCAAACCATATGAGACACAGAAAATAACATAACAAGGATAGGAGACTAGAGATAAAGCATATACTTATATATAGCAAATACAAGTATGTTACTATAGCGTTATCCCATACCTCAATCTTACTCTAATCCCTTAGGACTATGTTTTAAAAACCATTTTTAGTTTAAAGTTTTTCATAAGCCATGCTCTGATACCAACTTGTAACATCCCATATCTGGAATCCAAAAGCGAAACTCTACAGATGATGCAGTCATCCATAGTATTAACTTCTAGTGACAAAATACGCTAATGATAATGGTATCCATAATACCTGAAGCACTTGATATGAAAAAAATCACAAATTTCCAAAAAACCAATTTTCAGATTACATTTCAAAACACTTCATATCCAAGTTACATAATCTCATATCGTTTCCTAGGCAAAGATTAAATATATCATTGCAAACATACACCAAGAGCGACATATGACGATGCCCCTTTGGTTGATTAAAGCAATGTAGTCATAACTGACTTAATATACACAGTGGAATCAAAACAAAATGAAACTCCTAAATGGTTAACCATCAGCCACTTGCTTGTCTCTGGAAGCTTTATTGGCCAAAAGACGAAACTCGAAAATCTCAACCCTCAGCCTACTCAAATTAATTTTGAGCACCCTAGAGTTTAAGGGGAAACTAAAATTTCGAGTCAGACAAAAATCCTGGCATGAGTAATCCTATTACATCTCGGTTTACCGATATTAAGTGAGACCACGCCGCTTAACGGAATGGGTTTTCCTTCACTAATATCCTTTTCAAAACATATATTTTGCAAGTCATTTCCTACAACCAAACTGGTTAATCAAACTGATTATTATAATAATAGTAATATCCATTTAGCTAAAAATAGGTAAGAAATGGACTATCTGTCCGAAATCTGGTCTGACTGCCCGCAAACTGGACTAACTATCTTCATACGGGGATAACTGCCCCTTTGGCTGACTCAGGCCTACCAGATAAAATATCAAATGGTCTAAATAACTATTAGACAACACTTCTAGACACTCTGTCCTTAACTTATTTCTCCAAGCGTCAACTGATCCTAATGGTTTTGTGGCTTACCAATAACCTACTTTTGTACATAAATATTCCGTTCTGTGTGTAATTGTAACAACCCGAATTCCAGTAGGTCCAGATTTATTTGCAAAAATGATAAAACCCAAGCCTACTGAAGTCCAAATTGGGTATTTGGTATCTTGCAAATAGGGAAAGACATATATATCAGAGCTCAATTAAATATCTCACAGCGGAACTGACTATAATATAATAGTAAGTAAATACTCACCAAGACAATAACATTTTCTAAACAAGTTCTCAAAGATGGAAAGTCTTCGCCATGTACCTAACGTGTGGGATGTTATGAGGAAGGGGTCAGAAAAAGTTCTGGTGAATGGACAAATTAAAGATTTCTAAGCTTAATTCTACATATACTGTTTTATTTTCATTTTCTGTTATGTTAGGTTTATTGGATTTATAATAGTCTTGCCTCTGTGCCTGAATCGTACCCATCTACTTCCTAGTAGGTTAAAACCTAATAACAAATATATATGTCCACATGCCCATTGACCGCATCGGTCCTAGGTACTACCCCTAGTACCTTTCGTATCCTCCTCGAAAAGGGCACCATCATCTTGCTTCTAGAGTGTACTGTAACTATATCTGTAAAGGAAAACTTCATGAGGCCTATAATATAGATGTTCCGTTGTCTACTATGAAAACGTAAAATTACGTCCGCACTAGCCTATACTAATGCTCGGACATCCACAATGTACCACCCAGTGCGTACCTTGAAGACTATACGTAATCGTTCTGTCTACTCCCTAAATCCTGCCAACAAGGTTTACCTTGCATGAAACTTAGTGGGATATTTTCTATATCTGTAAAGGATAGCTTCGTTAGGCCAACAATAAAGATATTCAACTTGGACTATCTCTTTTCTCATTGTGGCTATGGCCCCACGCAGCCACTCCTCAACTAAACGAAAGACCTCTAAAGAGCTAAGTGGTTGTGCCCTATTGCAAAAATCTAAACATCCAATTGGTTGCGCTCCTCATCCAATATATCGATAGTGAAAGAATCATTGGCCCGTTGGCTTAACTCTAGTCTTCCCGAACTCGTTCTTGATTGATGATGGCTTGATCTCCGTATGCGACTATCCTTTTGGGTCATGCCCACTAAAACCTACTCGCAAGATAGAGTATGGTTTCATACGAATATCCTACTCCATTCATTAACCTTTTGACCGTCTACAAAGGTCCACTTTGTTAGGCCTGCAATGCAAAAGTAGTCAAGGCATACTGTAACATCCCGCCTTTTCACACACTTTAAACCAACACACGTGCCAGTTCAAACCATACGGAAGGGCGGATTGTTATGGGGTAAATAAGAAAACAGAGAAGAAATAAAAACAAAACAGAATCTCACAGCGGAAGGATAAAATATAATAATAAATATTCAGTTCAAAACAGTTTACAAACACTTGATTTGCTTTATACAATAAATATCAGAGTTACACATACCAATACAATCAATGCAGCGGAAAAGAAAGAGTGTGGTGCAATACTATAAATAATAATAATACGGATTCTTCGTCTTCGTCCTCCAAAGCTAAAGTCTTCGATCCTGAAACGCTCGGACTGACCCGAGCGAATTTGAAAAGACAAAAACACTCGAGTCAGAACTAAGAGATCTTATGTGAGTTAAATTAACAGAAATAAATATGAGTACAGTAACTCAAGAGATGTTCGGGATTTACATCTCCTAAGGATCCGTTAAACTATTTACTATGTAGTATATTGCGCTATTATAATAGTGTCTATTTATAAAGTAAACTTACTTTTTAATAGCGTTAAGGGGTTACCCATATAGCCCTTAACACAAATAATGCCAATAGTCTATACAGTACCGTAATACCTCCTGATCGGGAAGCTACCAGAGGATACTCCATAGGTACGACACAAATAGAAACTCGTAGTAAAGGCTCGGTATGGTAGGTGACATGGCACAACTAGGCAATGCCAGGGTAGATATACCAATTGCTATCCAGGCTGGTGGAAACGCGTAGCCGCAGTTACCGCCCACCTCGGACTAACTCCCCAAAATCAAAATATAGAAGTGGCCACTGAATCAATCAAAAATCAAAGTATAATATCGAAGAGGAGGGTCCGATCAGAGGAATGACCTCATTGGCCTGAGAATTGCTCCTGTTTTAGCCACCTTATGCCAACTCACGGGAGTCGGGTCCACGTATTTACCTTACAGGAATCGCCGCCACCACCTACTTCATTCTGGAATCTCCACCGTGTACACGGTTAGTCAAAGTGGTTTTCGGTATCGACAGAGAGTATGTCCATATCCGATCCCGGTCTCTTTGCCAACCCATCGTTATTATAACACCGCGGTCATTTAAAAATAGCTCATACTTTAAAACCAGAATAAACATTTCCATTTTAAAATTATGAATACGATATCATTTTAAAACCCAAAACAATATGATATCCTTTATCCCAAATATAAACCTTTTCAAAATCCAAATGCTTTAAAATTTATAACGTCTGAAAGCCAAATATCCTTTCAAAGCATAATGTTTCGAAATTCATAATTTAAAACCATAACTTTTAAAACTTGAATGGTTTGGATATTCAACGGTATATGAATTAAAAGGTTTAACTTAAATGTTACTTTGTAAAGAAAATAGTTCTCATGGCTTTACAAATACATTTCTTTATTAAAGTCTAAACCAAAATTTATATTATCTCTCTCAAGTTCCAAAACCACTTCAATTTTATTTATATATTCGTATATCCATTTTGAGTAACAATATTTCAAACTAAAATTGGGTTTTATTCTTTCAACAGATCAATTGTTCTATTAATTAGTCTTGAATATTCACATAAAATCCATAAATAATAAGACTTCAATTTCTAGTAATAAAATATATATATATTTTCCCAATTCTAATTATACTAGAATATTCATTTCAATTTATTTTGGGAAAAATCCAATTATAAATATCATATCTTAAAATTTCCAAACTTAACATTTAAACATACGATATTATTAAACTCCATTTTCTTAATTTTCTTCCATTTTTAATAAAGATTTTTATACACCTTTTAATTTCAAATTTTCAACTTCATATGTATATATATATGGAAGAAAAATATTTATACAATATAAAATTTAAGATTATTATAAACCGTATTCCATCCAAACCATAGAAATCACATTTAAATAGTTATATATATATATACCGCGGTGCCTGTATAAAATTTTCTATCCTATGGTCAAGTGATACGGATATTTATCATTTCAATCCGCAATTTAAAAAAATATAAAATTTTGCGGTTATATATCATTTCAAACCACAATCCCGAATGAAATGAAATATGTATGATAATTTGCAATTTAATGATATACAATAAAACATCCATCAACATCACCCATCATCCAATCACAATCATCAAGCAATATCAATCAATAACAATTTATATTTGATAATATATAACAGGTAATAACTGGCAATTTTATTCAGATTAAATTTAACAGCTATAAATCTACAGTCTATATTCAGTAATAAATTATATAACTGTTAACTAGCAGTTCATATACAAACAAATAAATATTAGCTGTAAATTTATACGCAATAAATTAATTAAATTAACAGTTAAATTTAATAAATGCAATTCAACAGATATGAATAAAATAAACATGCCAAATACCCATAAATAAATTTCTATTCATTTCTAAAATTAATTTAACAAACATAAAAGCTTCTAGTAGTTGTGAGTGGGTTAAAACACTCACCTTTGGAATTTAAATCGAATTTAAATTCGATTTAAAGCCAAAAATTCGCCCGTCTCGGAATTCGTCCAAACCAGCGTCATCAGATCCGGATTTTAAATACGAACCTAACAAAAAAAATCTCGCTTGAATCGGAGGTCGTATGAAAAAGTTATGACGAAAAATCGATTGGAAAACAAAATTAAATATTAAATTCACACAAAACAAACCCACCTACCCCTAAGCCACGTACAGGCAAAACATCCCCTTCCTTTGAAATGAACGCGCACGCAGGTACAGGCAAAATTCGAACCCAACACAACATCTTTGACCGCCACTTTGACCGTTGCTTCCACGCTCCTCCGGCCACGTTAGCCAAAGCTACCACCTCCAGTCTCCAAGTCGCGACGCCCTCTACCTCCGGCCAAGTTCCGGCCTCACGCAGTTCACGTCGCCGCCACCACTTATTAGGCTTGTCGAAACCCTAATACGCAAAATCCTCCTCATCCAACCGTCGATTCAACCAATAAACCATATAGATCTACTCCACTCCGCTTCCTCTCCAAAACCCAGAAAAGGTTTGACGATCCGACGAAGTTTGCGACGACGATGATGAATGGTCACGGACTGTTTCAATTTATTCTGGGTAAACGATAACTCCATTTGAAAAACGAATTTCACCATGAGATTACGTGTTTCGAGAACATTGACATATATTTTTGTGGAATTTTTCTGGAGATTTTGAATTTTCATTTTGTTTTTGAACTGACTGGATCTAGGGTTAGCCCCCATTGAAGAAGAAGAGAAGCTTGAAGAAAATACACGCAGATAAATGAAATTAGGCGGAGGCTAGGGCTGAATAGCTGGGTTTATATAGAGGGTTAGAGGTAGCGTAGATAGACCGTAGAATGAACGTGCGGAATAAACTATGGCCTAAAAAGCCCGCTATGCCTCCGGAACCGAATTTATTAAATCTATATATTCAAATAGGTATTTTAAGATATTCTGAACGCGATGGAAAAAGTTTCACGTCCAAATTTGATCGTATGAAGAAGTTATGCTGAAAACAAAATTTCCAAATTGATTTCAAATTGATTTTAATTAAATCGATTTCAAGGCGTTTCGCGGCCGTACGATCAAACGACAGGCCCGATCGATACGAAACTTGAAACCCTATAATAATTTACCGATACGGATCCGATGAAACTGGTTTCATCGAAATCCGAGTCCGTGACCAAAATGGCTATTTTTGATATTTATTAAATAAATTAAATAAATTATACAAATCCAATTTTATATTAAAGCTCTATAATTGCCCAAATTTTATTGCTTATATAATTTATAGTCAATTTAAATGATTTAATAAGTCTGGCTGTGAATTAAGATTGACAAGTCTATCAAATTTCAGTATACATTTCTACGCTTCCTTATATTAAGGAATTATAAACTTAATTCTCAAAATCCAATTGTTTAATCTTTTACCTTTATACTCACAACTTAAATCCAAAACAAAGATGCCCTTTAACATGTCTATGTTTTCACTTTAAAATCTACAATTTCCTTTTTAATTCAATAACGTAATAATTTACGTTTAATTCCATTTTATTTGAATAAATACCCTTTGTTGAATTTAATACTCCAATTATAAATATAAATTTTGCTTTCTAAAGCCTATATCAACAAATGGTCCAATTAAAATAAAATTAGTATTAACCTCACTTTATAGAATTAACTACTGCAATTACAAAACCAAAACTACGCTAAATGCAAAAATTTTGTGAATAAATTTGAGATTGATTTCAAAATAACTTGACAACAAATAAGATAGGTAACGAACAATAATTATTGTTATTAAATCTATTTCAAAAAGTCTACACTCAAATATTACCTTAAAGTTAGTCTTATGTTTCTATAAATTTATTCATACTTCCGTTACTATATTAATAATTAAAATGACGTTCATTCTTAATAACAACATTATAACTATTCACATATAAAAGAACTCTATTCCCAAATACATTCATTTATATTTTATTTCCTTAAAGTTCTCCTTTATTAACTGGACACATTAACAACCAAAATAATTAATTCAGATCTATTTCAAACTATTTCCATTCTTAACAAAATAAAATAAATGGTTAACCTATACTTATCATTCTTTTATATTCAAATTCACTAACAACATTATTAACAACAATGTTGCTATAGACTTTAATTAGATAAATTATATGAATGGTAAAATTTGGTAATTATGACAAACGCCCAAATATATGTATAAATTTACTACTTGTTATTACGAATTCCATCTATTACTTTCTAAATGCCTTTGTCTTCTCATATCCCATTTACTACCAAACTGCAAATTTAGTTATAGCTTATCGATACATAATCACCTAAACAAGACAAATTTTTATTACCCTTTTAAGTGCGTTTATTATTGACCATTTATGAAAATTACTTACCTTCACATATTGCATTGGTTTATTCAACGGTCACTTTTTATTTAGTCACTATTTATTTTATATTAATTGAATTCCATTCTAGTAATTATTTTTATTAATATTCACTGATTCAACATTTGTATGTTTCTTAAAATTAACTTTCAACAAAATGTGACAATTTACATTATACAAATCTATTGTCATAAATTTTATTGTTACTTTAAATTCCAATTACTATAACAAATTTCTACATTTATTCTACATTAGATTGGAAATTATATTAATTTAATTCATTTAACATTATCCAGTTTAACGGGTCGTTACAATCTCCCCCACTTAAAACTTTTCGTCCCCGAAAAGGAAAAAGAAGGGAGAAGGAAGAATAAAACAGTACATCTTATTTTCAAATATTAACTTAAACAATAATTTTGTAACTTATTTTCTTAAATAAAATATACCTGTTTATAATCATTATATTCTTTTATACTTAAATTATTAAAGTTTGGAAAAATATTTTCAACAAAATTCTAAGTCCCAAAAATTTTGAAAATTTTTGGCAGAGTCTCCTTTGTACGGAGAGACTCTGGAGAAAATATAATATCAAAATATACAAATATATTACATATATTATCCCAACACGGGAAAAATTATATAAAATAGCGCTAAAACGTAATCCGGAAACGTACCTATTTGTCGGGCAATATACGCTTATTTTTATGGAACCGAAGCAGTAGCAGTTGCTTCCATCACCTGCATTTCACTTATATAATCTAAGAAGGTTAAATATTTATTTTTAAAGTGAAATGTTTAGGGGATTTCAACCATTAATCAACCAATCAATACAACAACCATCAACCTTACAACCAACATACATACACAAACAAAGCAACCATTTAATCCATCAAACAAATAGTTGTTTGGGTTCAAACTTGAAATTTGTATGAAATGAAATTAACTATCAAGTGCATCATTTACTCAACAGTCTTAGATGGAACAAAGATAGATACTTATTCATTTAACCACTTCAAATTTCTTACCCAACAACATAAATCAAACAACACAATTCAAACCAAAACCCAAATTTATTTATTATACATTTATCTCATGCTTCAATGGTTTGATTTTCTTCCTTTCATTCATGGAGGGGTTTCTATATTTCTTACAAATTTTCATTTTCCATTTATCACAAAATTCATTATATTTGTATTCCAATTTATTTACTAAAGTTTCTATCATCTATTTATACTACTTACCTTTACTTAGTAAAATTTCCAATTTAACTTAAGTCTATACAATTAATTCTCATTAATAATAGCAAATTAATAGAATACCTTTATTACCTTACTCTTCACTTGTAAGATTTCCCCTTTACATTTTCTTACTAACATTGCAACTTTTATTATATGGTAAGTTATGTATGTTTAAGAATGTAAGTGAAAATTTACAAGTTTCTTCTCAATTCCTTCTTATTTATTAATGGTTCAATAAATATATATTCGTTTTATAAATTACAATTTCAACTTACCCTTAATTTCATTCCTTTATTTAATGTTTACGTTTTATTATATTTAATTACAGTAACCCTCTACTTACACTTAAATTATTAACCTTATAACTTGCATTCCTATAAGTGAAAGATTTTACTCATTCATTAACTATGGATTGCAGTCATTTATATTTTTCCTACTTTCCATTATATTAGAATAGGGGAAATTAAAGCATACTTAAGTTAATAACCCTACAATCAAACTTTATAAATTAAGGAATTTCATTTTTACTTTCTTAAGGTTAAAATCACCTATTAATAATACAACCTTTAATTTTAGTAAAATTCCAATCATCACTTAAGTTAATACCATTAAATTCTTATTTATAACAGTAATTTATTGAATACTTCATTTTTTTCCCAAAATTCTACTTGCATAATATTCTATTCCACTCTTAATTCACATTTCAACTTTTTATACTTGGTAAGTTATTTATGTTAAAGAAAATTGCAATTGAACTTATACAAGTTTAATCTCAATTCTTTTAATTCGTTGATTTTTCAATAAATCTTTACCATTATTTATCAGTTAAAATTTTTACTTCCTTTATACCTAGCATAAATTTTCTTACTTAAATTAGAGGTTTCAATCCATTTATTACTTACTTTTTATTTCACTAAAATTTAACAATTAATTAATGGAAAATTTTGGAATTAAATTCCGGGTCAAATTTCAATTTATTTTGAAATAATAGATAAATAACTTCTTACACTTATATACCTCTAATTATATTTAAAACAATTAAAATTTAAATATTTCAAAATAAATCTGCAGTAGAATTTACTACAGTGGCCTTTCCCCTTCGAAACTCGAAAATGAAAGTCGATGATGCGGCCGCCATCACCGAAATTATTTTCTAGCGACAGAGAGGAAAGTACAAAATTTAAATTCTCCAAAATCTTCTTTAAAATAATTTTTCCGAATTATACTAAATATTTATATAAGAAAATACTTATAAACCAAATCATTATATTTCATAAATCCTTTGAAAGAAGATTTCAAAAATCCCGGACTTAAGTTCTAAAATCTCCAATTTGATTTATTAAAATTCAACTTAGCTTTAATTCATTACAAATATTTTTATTACCTAACACCCAACTATAGCAACCAAAATATATCTTTATAAAAATATTTTTATATATAGAAAATATAATAGGCAAAATTATTTCATTCACCTATATTAAAAACAAATATTATGTCGGTCTGTCCTATTAAGTGTTTAGAAATCCCTATTGATGACATAGCATCCCATGCATCAACCAGAATTTATAAATACAAAGCGGAACAGATTAACACAATATCAAAATCTTTTATTAACACTAACAAATACGCTCTCTCATATATACACACTCAGCGACTCCCATAGGATATTTCTACCCTATTAACAAAGAGTCAAACCCCACAAAGCCAAGGTTTATCGCTAAACCAAAGCTCTGATACCAACTGTAACATCCCGCCATTTCACACACTTTAAACCAACACACGTGCCAGTTCAAACCATACGGAAGGGCGGCTTATTATGGGGTAAATAAGAAAACAGAGAAGAAATAAAAACAAAACAGAATCTCACAGTGGAAGGATAAAATATAATAATAAATATTCAGTTCAAAACAGTTTACAAACACTTGATTTGCTTTATACAATAAATATCAGAGTTACACATACCAATACAATCAATGCAGCGGAATAGAAAGAGTGTGGTGTAATACTATAAATAATAATAATACAGATTCTTCGTCTTCGTCCTCCAAAGCTAAAGTCTTCGATCCTGAAACGCTCGGACTGACCCGAGCGAATTTGAAAAGACAAAAACACTCGAGTCAGAACTAAGAGATCTTATGTGAGTTAAATTAACAGAAATAAATATGAGTACAGTAACTCAAGAGATGTTCGGGATTTACATCTCCTAAGGATCCGTTAAACTATTTACTATGTAGTATATTGCGCTATTATAATAGTGTCTATTTATAAAGTAAACTTACTTTTTAATAGCGTTAAGGGGTTACCCATATAGCCCTTAACACAAATAATGCCAATAGTCTATACAGTACCGTAATACCTCCCGATCGGGAAGCTACCAGAGGATACTCCATAGGTACGACACAAATAGAAACTCGTAGTAAAGGCTCGGTATGGTAGGTGACACGGCACAACTAGGCAATGCCAGGATAGATATACCAATTGCTATCCAGGCTGGTGGAAACGCGTAGCCGCAGTTACCGCCCACCTCGGACTAACTCCCTAAAATTAAAATATAGAAGTGGCCACTGAATCAATCAAAAATCAAAGTATAATATCGAAGAGGAGGGTCCGATCAGAGGAATGACCTCATTGGCCTGAGAATTGCTCCTGTTTTAGCCACCTTATGCCAACTCACGGGAGTCGGGTCCACGTATTTACCTTAAAGGAATCGCCGCCACCACCTACTTCATTCTGGAATCTCCACCGCGTACACGGTTAGTCAAAGTGGTTTTCGGTATCGACAGAGAGTATGTCCATATCCGATCCCGGTCTCTTTGCCAACCCATCGTTATTATAACACCGCGGTCATTTAAAAATAGCTCATACTTTAAAACCAGAATAAACATTTCCATTTTAAAATTATGAATACGATATCATTTTAAAACCCAAAACAATATGATATCCTTTATCCCAAATATAAACCTTTTCAAAATCCAAATGCTTTAAAATTTATAACGTCTGAAAGCCAAATATCCTTTCAAAGCATAATGTTTCGAAATTCATAATTTAAAACCATAACTTTTAAAACTTGAATGGTTTGGATATTCAACGGTATATGAATTAAAAGGTTTAACTTAAATGTTACTTTGTAAAGAAAATAGTTCTCATGGCTTTACAAATACATTTCTTTATTAAAGTCTAAACCAAAATTTATATTATCTCTCTCAAGTTCCAAAACCACTTCAATTTTATTTATATATTCGTATATCCATTTTGAGTAACAATATTTCAAACTAAAATTGGGTTTTATTCTTTCAACAGATCAATTGTTCTATTAATTAGTCTTGAATATTCACATAAAATCCATAAATAATAAGACTTCAATTTCTAGTAATAAAATATATATATATTTTCCCAATTCTAATTATACTAGAATATTCATTTCAATTTATTTTGGGAAAAATCCAATTATAAATATCATATCTTAAAATTTTCAAACTTAACATTTAAACATACGATATTATTAAACTCCATTTTCTTAATTTTCTTCCATTTTTAATAAAGATTTTTATACACCTTTTAATTTCAAATTTTCAACTTCATATGTATATATATATGGAAGAAAAATATTTATACAATATAAAATTTAAGATTATTATAAACCGTATTCCATCCAAACCATAGAAATCACATTTAAATAGTTATATATATATACCGCGGTGCCTGTATAAAATTTTCTATCCTATGGTCAAGTGATACGGATATTTATCATTTCAATCCGCAATTTAAAAAAATATAAAATTTTGCGGTTATATATCATTTCAAACCACAATCCCGAATGAAATGAAATATGTATGATAATTTGCAATTTAATGATATACAATAAAACATCCATCAACATCACCCATCATCCAATCACAATCATCAAGCAATATCAATCAATAACAATTTATATTTGATAATATATAACAGGTAATAACTGGCAATTTTATTCAGATTAAATTTAACAGCTATAAATCTACAGTCTATATTCAGTAATAAATTATATAACTGTTAACTAGCAGTTCATATACAAACAAATAAATATTAGCTGTAAATTTATACGCAATAAATTAATTAAATTAACAGTTAAATTTAATAAATGCAATTCAACAGATATGAATAAAATAAACATGCCAAATACCCATAAATAAATTTCTATTCATTTCTAAAATTAATTTAACAAATATAAAAGCTTCTAGTAGTTGTGAGTGGGTTAAAACACTCACCTTTGGAATTTAAATCGAATTTAAATTCGATTTAAACCCAAAAATTCGCCCGTCTCGGAATTCGTCCAAACCAGCGTCATCAGATCCGGATTTTAAATACGAACCTAACAAAAAAAATCTCGCTTGAATCGGAGGTCGTATGAAAAAGTTATGACGAAAAATCGATTGGAAAACAAAATTAAATATTAAATTCACACAAAACAAACCCACCTACCCCTATGCCGCGTACAGGCAAAACATCCCCTTCCTTTGAAATGAACGCGCACGCAGGTACAGGCAAAATTCGAACCCAACACAACATCTTTGACCGCCACTTTGACCGTTGCTTCCACGCTCCTCCGGCCACGTTAGCCAAAGCTACCACCTCCAGTCTCCAAGTCGCGACGCCCTCTACCTCCGGCCAAGTTCCGGCCTCACGCAGTTCACGTCGCCGCCGCCACTTATTAGGCTTGTCGAAACCCTAATACGCAAAATCCTCCGCATCCAACCGTCGATTCAACCAATAAACCATATAGATCTACTCCACTCCGCTTCCTCTCCAAAACCCAGAAAAGGTTTGACGATCCGACGAAGTTTGCGACGACGATGATGAATGGTCACGGACTGTTTCAATTTATTCTGGGTAAACGATAACTCCATTTGAAAAACGAATTTCACCATGAGATTACGTGTTTCGAGAACATTGACATATATTTTTGTGGAATTTTTCTGGAGATTTTGAATTTTCATTTTGTTTTTGAACTGACTGGATCTAGGGTTAGCCCCCATTGAAGAAGAAGAGAAGCTTGAAGAAAATACACGCAAATAAATGAAATTAGGCGGAGGCTAGGGCTGAATAGCTGGGTTTATATAGAGGGTTAGAGGTAGCGTAGATAGACCGTAGAATGAACGTGCGGAATAAACTATGGCCCAAAAAGCCCGCTATGCCTCCGGAACCGAATTTATTAAATCTATATATTCAAATAGGTATTTTAAGATATTCTGAACGCGATGGAAAAAGTTTCACGTCCAAATTTGATCGTATGAAGAAGTTATGCTGAAAACAAAATTTCCAAATTGATTTCAAATTGATTTTAATTAAATCGATTTCAAGGCATTTCGCGTCCGTACGATCAAACGACAGGCCCGATCGATACGAAACTTGAAACCCTATAATAATTTACCGATACGGATCCGATGAAACTGGTTTCATCGAAATCCGAGTCCGTGACCAAAATGGCTATTTTTGATATTTATTAAATAAATTAAATAAATTATAAAAATCCAATTTTATATTAAAGCTCTATAATTGCCCAAATTTTATTGCTTATATAATTTATAGTCAATTTAAATGATTTAATAAGTCTGGCTGTGAATTAAGATTGACAAGTCTATCAAATTTCAGTATACATTTCTACGCTTCCTTATATTAAGGAATTATAAACTTAATTCTCAAAATCCAATTGTTTAATCTTTTACCTTTATACTCACAACTTAAATCCAAAACAAAGATGCCCTTTAACATGTCTATGTTTTCACTTTAAAATCTACAATTTCCTTTTTAATTCAATAACGTAATAATTTACGTTTAATTCCATTTTATTTGAATAAATACCCTTTGTTGAATTTAATATTCCAATTATAAATATAAATTTTTCTTTCTAAAGCCTATATCAACAAATGGTCCAATTAAAATAAAATTAGTATTAACCTCACTTTATAGAATTAACTACTGCAATTACAAAACCAAAACTACGCTAAATGCAAAAATTTTGTGAATAAATTTGAGATTGATTTCAAAATAACTTGACAACAAATAAGATAGGTAACGAACAATAATTATTGTTATTAAATCTATTTCAAAAAGTCTGCACTCAAATATTACCTTAAAGTAATTCTTATGTTTCTACAAATTTATTCATACTTCCGTTACTATATTAATAATTAAAATGACGTTCATTCTTAATAACAACATTATAACTATTCACATATAAAAGAACTCTATTCCCAAATACATTCATTTATATTTTATTTCCTTAAAGTTCTCCTTTATTAACTGGACACATTAACAACCAAAATAATTAATTCAGATCTATTTCAAACTATTTCCATTCTTAACAAAATAAAATAAATGGTTAACCTACACTTATCATTCTTTTATATTCAAATTCACTAACAACATTATTAACAACAATGTTGCTATAGACTTTAATTAGATAAATTATATGAATGGTAAAATTTGGTAATTATGACAAACGCCCAAATATATGCATAAATTTACTACTTGTTATTATGAATTCCATCTATTACTTTCTAAATGCCTTTGTCTTCTCATATCCCATTTACTACCAAACTGCAAATTTAGTTATAGCTTATCGATACATAATCACCTAAACAAGACAAATTTTTATTACCCTTTTAAGTGCGTTTATTATTGACCATTTATGAAAATTACTTACCTTCACATATTGCATTGGTTTATTCAACAGTCACTTTTTATTTAGTCACTATTTATTTTATATTAATTGAATTCCATTCTAGTAATTATTTTTATTAATATTCACTGATTCAACATTTGTATGTTTCTTAAAATTAACTTTCAACAAAATGTGACAATTTACATTATACAAATCTATTGTCATAAATTTTATTGTTACTTTAAATTCCAATTACTATAACAAATTTCTACATTTATTCTACATTAGATTGGAAATTATATTAATTTAATTCATTTAACATTATCCAGTTTAACGGGTCGTTACAATCTCCCCCACTCAAAACTTTTCGTCCCCGAAAAGGAAAAAGAAGGGAGAAGGAAGAATAAAACAGTACATCTTATTTTCAAATATTAACTTAAACAATAATTTTGTAACTTATTTTCTTAAATAAAATATACCTGTTTATAATCATTATATTCTTTTATACTTAAATTATTAAAGTTTGGAAAAATATTTTCAACAAAATTCTAAGTCCCAAAATTTTCGGAAAATTTTGGCAGAGTCTCCTTTGTACGGAGAGACTCTGGAGAAAATATAATATTAAAATATACAAATATATTACATATATTATCCCAACACGGGAAAAATTATATAAAATAGCGCTAAAACGTAATCCGGAAACGTACCTATTTGTCGGGCAATATACGCTTATTTTTATGGAACCGAAGCAGTAGCAGTTGCTTCCATCATCTGCATTTCACTTATATAATCTAAGAAGGTTAAATATTTATTTTTAAAGTGAAATGTTTAGGGGATTTCAACCATTAATCAACCAATCAATACAACAACCATCAACCTTACAACCAACATACATACACAAACAAAGCAGCCATTTAATCCATCAAACAAATAGTTGTTTGGGTTCAAACTTGAAATTTGTATGAAATGAAATTAACTATCAAGTGCATCATTTACTCAACAGTCTTAGATGGAACAAAGATAGATACTTATTCATTTAACCACTTCAAATTTCTTACCCAACAACATAAATCAAACAACACAATTCAAACCAAAACCCAAATTTATTTATTATACATTTATCTCATGCTTCAATGGTTTGATTTTCTTCCTTTCATTCATGGAGGGGTTTCTATATTTCTTACAAATTTTCATTTTCCATTTATCACAAAATTCATTATATTTGTATTCCAATTTATTTACTAAAGTTTCTATCATCTATTTATACTACTTACCTTTACTTAGTAAAATTTCCAATTTAACTTAAGTCTATACAATTAATTCTCATTAATAATAGCAAATTAATAGAATACCTTTATTACCTTACTCTTCACTTGTAAGATTTCCCCTTTACATTTTCTTACTAACATTGCAACTTTTATTATATGGTAAGTTATGTATGTTTAAGAATGTAAGTGAAAATTTACAAGTTTCTTCTCAATTCCTTCTTATTTATTAATGGTTCAATAAATATATATTCGTTTTATAAATTACAATTTCAACTTACCCTTAATTTCATTCCTTTATTTAATGTTTACGTTTTATTATATTTAATTACAGTAACCCTCTACTTACACTTAAATTATTAACCTTATAACTTGCATTCCTATAAGTGAAAGATTTTACTCATTCATTAACTATGGATTGCAGTCATTTATATTTTTCCTACTTTCCATTATATTAGAATAGGGGAAATTAAAGCATACTTAAGTTAATAACCCTACAATCAAACTTTATAAATTAAGGAATTTCATTTTTACTTTCTTAAGGTTAAAATCACCTATTAATAATACAACCTTTAATTTTAGTAAAATTCCAATCATCACTTAAGTTAATACCATTAAATTCTTATTTATAACAGTAATTTATTGAATACTTCATTTTTTTCCCAAAATTCTACTTGCATAATATTCTATTCCACTCTTAATTCACATTTCAACTTTTTATACTTGGTAAGTTATTTATGTTAAAGAAAATTGCAATTGAACTTATACAAGTTTAATCTCAATTCTTTTAATTCGTTGATTTTTCAATAAATCTTTACCATTATTTATCAGTTAAAATTTTTACTTCCTTTATACCTAGCATAAATTTTCTTACTTAAATTAGAGGTTTCAATCCATTTATTACTTACTTTTTATTTCACTAAAATTTAACAATTAATTAATGGAAAATTTTAGAATTAAATTCCGGGTCAAATTTCAATTTATTTTGAAATAATAGATAAATAACTTCTTACACTTATATACCTCTAATTATATTTAAAACAATTAAAATTTAAATATTTCAAAATAAATCTGCAGTAGAATTTACTACAGTGGCCTTTCCCCTTCGAAACTCGAAAATGAAAGTCGATGATGCGGCCGCCATCACCGAAATTATTTTCTAGCGACAGAGAGGAAAGTACAAAATTTAAATTCTCCAAAATCTTCTTTAAAATAATTTTTCCGAATTATACTAAATATTTATATAAGAAAATACTTATAAACCAAATCATTATATTTCATAAATCCTTTGAAAGAAGATTTCAAAAATCCCGGACTTAAGTTCTAAAATCTCCAATTTGATTTATTAAAATTCAACTTAGCTTTAATTCATTACAAATATTTTTATTACCTAACACCCAACTATAGCAACCAAAATATATCTTTATAAAAATATTTTTATATATAGAAAATATAATAGGCAAAATTATTTCATTCACCTATATTAAAAACAAATATTATGTCGGTCTGTCCTATTAAGTGTTTAGAAATCCCTATTGATGACATAGCGTCCCATGCATCAACCAGAATTTATAAATACAAAGCGGAACAGATTAACACAATATCAAAATCTTTTATTAACACTAACAAATACGCTCTCTCATATATACACACTCAGCGACTCCCATAGGATATTTCTACCCTATTAACAAAGAGTCAAACCCCACAAAGCCAAGGTTTATCGCTAAACCAAAGCTCTGATACCAACTGTAACATCCCGCCTTTTCACACACTTTAAACCAACACACGTGCCAGTTCAAACCATACGGAAGGGCGGATTGTTATGGGGTAAATAAGAAAACAGAGAAGAAATAAAAACAAAACAGAATCTCACAGCGGAAGGATAAAATATAATAATAAATATTCAGTTCAAAACAGTTTACAAACACTTGATTTGCTTTATACAATAAATATCAGAGTTACACATACCAATACAATCAATGCAGCGGAATAGAAAGAGTGTGGTGCAATACTATAAATAATAATAATACGGATTCTTCGTCTTCGTCCTCCAAAGCTAAAGTCTTCGATCCTGAAACGCTCGGACTGACCCGAGCGAATTTGAAAAGACAAAAACACTCGAGTCAGAACTAAGAGATCTTATGTGAGTTAAATTAACAGAAATAAATATGAGTACAGTAACTCAAGAGATGTTCGGGATTTACATCTCCTAAGGATCCGTTAAACTATTTACTATGTAGTATATTGCGCTATTATAATAGTGTCTATTTATAAAGTAAACTTACTTTTTAATAGCGTTAAGGGGTTACCCATATAGCCCTTAACACAAATAATGCCAATAGTCTATACAGTACCGTAATACCTCCTGATCGGGAAGCTACCAGAGGATACTCCATAGGTACGACACAAATAGAAACTCGTAGTAAAAGCTCGGTATGGTAGGTGACACGGCACAACTAGGCAATGCCAGGGTAGATATACCAATTGCTATCCAGGCTGGTGGAAACGCGTAGCCGCAGTTACCGCCCACCTCGGACTAACTCCCCAAAATTAAAATATATAAGTGGCCACTGAATCAATCAAAAATCAAAGTATAATATCGAAGAGGAGGGTCCGATCAGAGGAATGACCTCATTGGCCTGAGAATTGCTCCTGTTTTAGCCACCTTATGCCAACTCACGGGAGTCGGGTCCACGTATTTACCTTACAGGAATCGCCGCCACCACCTACTTCATTCTGGAATCTCCACCGCGTACACGGTTAGTCAAAGTGGTTTTCGGTATCGACAGAGAGTATGTCCATATCCGATCCCGGTCTCTTTGCCAACCCATCGTTATTATAACACCGCGGTCATTTAAAAATAGCTCATACTTTAAAACCAGAATAAACATTTCCATTTTAAAATTATGAATACGATATCATTTTAAAACCCAAAACAATATGATATCCTTTATCCCAAATATAAACCTTTTCAAAATCCAAATGCTTTAAAATTTATAACGTCTGAAAGCCAAATATCCTTTCAAAGCATAATGTTTCGAAATTCATAATTTAAAACCATAACTTTTAAAACTTGAATGGTTTGGATATTCAACGGTATATGAATTAAAAGGTTTAACTTAAATGTTACTTTGTAAAGAAAATAGTTCTCATGGCTTTACAAATACATTTCTTTATTAAAGTCTAAACCAAA
Organism: Allium cepa; assembly: GCA_030765085.1. NCBI lineage: Eukaryota > Viridiplantae > Streptophyta > Magnoliopsida > Asparagales > Amaryllidaceae > Allium > Allium cepa. Next base: position 184,763,983 of record CM060937.1, on the reverse strand, counting down.
ATTTATATTATCTCTCTCAAGTTCCAAAACCACTTCAATTTTATTTATATATTCGTATATCCATTTTGAGTAACAATATTTCAAACTAAAATTGGGTTTTATTCTTTCAACAGATCAATTGTTCTATTAATTAGTCTTGAATATTCACATAAAATCCATAAATAATAAGACTTCAATTTCTAGTAATAAAATATATATATATTTTCCCAATTCTAATTATACTAGAATATTCATTTCAATTTATTTTGGGAAAAATCCAATTATAAATATCATATCTTAAAATTTCCAAACTTAACATTTAAACATACGATATTATTAAGCTCCATTTTCTTATTTTTCTTCCATTTTTAATAAAGATTTTTATACACCTTTTAATTTCAAATTTTCAACTTCATATGTATATATATATGGAAGAAAAATATTTATACAATATAAAATTTAAGATTATTATAAACCGTATTCCATCCAAACCATAGAAATCACATTTAAATAGTTATATATATACCGCGGTGCCTGTATAAAATTTTCTATCCTATGGTCAAGTGATACGGATATTTATCATTTCAATCCGCAATTTAAAAAAATATAAAATTTTGCGGTTATATACCATTTCAAACCACAATCCCGAATGAAATGAAATATGTATGATAATTTGCAATTTAATGATATACAATAAAACATCCATCAACATCACCCATCATCCAATCACAATCATCAAGCAATATCAATCAATAACAATTTATATTTGATAATATATAACAGGTAATAACTGGCAATTTTATTCAGATTAAATTTAACAGCTATAAATCTACAGTCTATATTCAGTAATAAATTATATAACTGTTAACTAGCAGTTCATATACAAACAAATAAATATTAGCTGTAAATTTATACGCAATAAATTAATTAAATTAACAGTTAAATTTAATAAATGCAATTCAACAGATATGAATAAAATAAACATGCCAAATACCCATAAATAAATTTCTATTCATTTCTAAAATTAATTTAACAAACATAAAAGCTTCTAGTAGTTGTGAGTGGGTTAAAACACTCACCTTTGGAATTTAAATCGAATTTAAATTCGATTTAAACCCAAAAATTCGCCCGTCTCGGAATTCGTCCAAACCAGCGTCATCAGATCCTGATTTTAAATACGAACCTAACAAAAAAAATCTCGCTTGAATCGGAGGTCGTATGAAAAAGTTATGACGAAAAATCGATTGGAAAACAAAATTAAATATTAAATTCACACAAAACAAACCCACCTACCCCTAAGCCACGTACAGGCAAAACATCCCCTTCCTTTGAAATGAACGCGCACGCAGGTACAGGCAAAATTCGAACCCAACACAACGCCTTTGACCGTTGCTTCCACGCTCCTCCGGCCACGTTAGCCAAAGCTACCACCTCCAGTCTCCAAGTCGCGACGCCCTCTACCTCCGGCCAAGTTCCGGCCTCACGCAGTTCACGTCGCCGCCGCCACTTATTAGGCTTGTCGAAACCCTAATACGCAAAATCCTCCGCATCCAACCGTCGATTCAACCAATAAACCATATAGATCTACTCCACTCCGCTTCCTCTCCAAAACCCAGAAAAGGTTTGACGATCCGACGAAGTTTGCGACGACGATGATGAATGGTCACGGACTGTTTCAATTTATTCTGGGTAAACGATAACTCCATTTGAAAAACGAATTTCACCATGAGATTACGTGTTTCGAGAACATTGACATATATTTTTGTGGAATTTTTCTGGAGATTTTGAATTTTCATTTTGTTTTTGAACTGACTGGATCTAGGGTTAGCCCCCATTGAAGAAGAAGAGAAGCTTGAAGAAAATACACGCAGATAAATGAAATTAGGCGGAGGCTAGGGCTGAATAGCTGGGTTTATATAGAGGGTTAGAGGTAGCGTAGATAGACCGTAGAATGAACGTGCGGAATAAACTATGGCCCAAAAAGCCCGCCATGCCTCCGGAACCGAATTTATTAAATCTATATATTCAAATAGGTATTTTAAGATATTCTGAACGCAATGGAAAAAGTTTCACGTCCAAATTTGATCGTATGAAGAAGTTATGCTGAAAACAAAATTTCCAAATTGATTTCAAATTGATTTTAATTAAATCGATTTCAAGGCGTTTCGCGTCCGTACGATCAAACGACAGGCCCGATCGATACGAAACTTGAAACCCTATAATAATTTACCGATACGGATCCGATGAAACTGGTTTCATCGAAATCCGAGTCCGTGACCAAAATGGCTATTTTTGATATTTATTAAATAAATTAAATAAATTATAAAAATCCAATTTTATATTAAAGCTCTATAATTGCCCAAATTTTATTGCTTATATAATTTATAGTCAATTTAAATGATTTAATAAGTCTGGCTGTGAATTAAGATTGACAAGTCTATCAAATTTCAGTATACATTTCTATGCTTCCTTATATTAAGGAATTATAAACTTAATTCTCAAAATCCAATTATTTAATCTTTTACCTTTATACTCACAACTTAAATCCAAAACAAAGATGCCCTTTAACATGTCTATGTTTTCACTTTAAAATCTACAATTTCCTTTTTAATTCAATAACGTAATAATTTACGTTTAATTCCATTTTATTTGAATAAATACCCTTTGTTGAATTTAATACTCCAATTATAAATATAAATCTTGCTTTCTAAAGCCTATATCAACAAATGGTCCAATTAAAATAAAATTAGTATTAACCTCACTTTATAGAATTAACTACTGCAATTACAAAACCAAAACTACGCTAAATGCAATAATTTTGTGAATAAATTTGAGATTGATTTCAAAATAACTTGACAACAAATAAGATAGGTAACGAACAATAATTATTGTTATTAAATCTATTTCAAAAAGTCTGCACTCAAATATTACCTTAAAGTAATTCTTATGTTTCTACAAATTTATTCATACTTCCGTTACTATATTAATAATTAAAATGACGTTCATTCTTAATAACAACATTATAACTATTCACATATAAAAGAACTCTATTCCCAAATACATTTATTTATATTTTATTTCCTTAAAGTTCTCCTTTATTAACTGGACACATTAACAACCAAAATAATTAATTCAGATCTATTTCAAACTATTTCCATTCTTAACAAAATAAAATAAATGGTTAACCTACACTTATCATTCTTTTATATTCAAATTCACTAACAACATTATTAACAACAATGTTGCTATAGACTTTAATTAGATAAATTATATGAATGGTAAAATTTGGTAATTATGACAAACGCCCAAATATATGCATAAATTTACTACTTGTTATTATGAATTCCATCTATTACTTTCTAAATGCCTTTGTCTTCTCATATCCCATTTACTACCAAACTGCAAATTTAGTTATAGCTTATCGATACATAATCACCTAAACAAGACAAATTTTTATTACCCTTTTAAGTGCGTTTATTATTGACCATTTATGAAAATTACTTACCTTCACATATTGCATTGGTTTATTCAACGGTCACTTTTTATTTAGTCACTATTTATTTTATATTAATTGAATTCCATTCTAGTAATTATTTTTATTAATATTCACTGATTCAACATTTGTATGTTTCTTAAAATTAACTTTCAACAAAATGTGACAATTTACATTATACAAATCTATTGTCATAAATTTTATTGTTACTTTAAATTCCAATTACTATAACAAATTTCTACATTTATTCTACATTAGATTGGAAATTATATTAATTTAATTCATTTAACATTATCATGTTTAACGGGTCGTTACACATACTCTCTTGATGGAACACCTATAGACCTACCTCCAGGGGTGCAGCTTCGTTAGGCCTACCCCAAAGGGCCATCCTAGAGTACCCTCACATCCTGTTGAAGTCTCATACTTCCTTCTAGCCCAAACTAACTAAGTTGGACGTGCTCTTTCTATGCTAAAAATCTACGATGAACTGCTTCATTAGGCTCTTCATCCTTTGGGCCGCTCCAAACGCATCTTACTATTTTAATAGACCCTAAGTCTAATCTTTTATTATATGTTTAGTTTACTTTTCCTGTTTTATTGGCTACTTATTTACCCTAACAGCATAAGTGTGTCCCAGCCTCACCTAACTATTGTGAGACTATCAGTTCCGGACTGAAAGGGAATTCTACCAGTACGGTAACGGCCCAAAATTTCGACCTTGAAATTTTCGACACTAATACGTTCATGGTAGAAGGCCGAGAAATCGAATGCCGGAAATTTTAGATTGTTAAAGAAAGAAGAGGAAGGTAGAAGAGGAACAGAAAACAACAGCATCTCACATTCGTAGCGGATCAAAATATAATATCAAAATAATTGCATTTACAAAGAAAGCTGTAATTGTCAGATTACATACAATTCATCAAAGTTACAATCATTCATAAACAATTTGGACAGCTAAAATAATCTGTTCCAGACTACAATCAAATCAAACTTAAATATACAGCGGTATACTTCATACGTTCCTGCCATTCAGCTCCCCTCCTGAGCTCCAGAACGTCCTAACCTGAAAATCTGTAATACTCGGTCAGACCCGAGCATTACATCGAAGTAACACCCGGGTCAGGCTGGAAACCAGCATGAGTAAACCCATAAAATTTGAAATATACAGAATTATAAGGCTTGTTTGAAAACCTGGGGTAACTCGTACCTCACAACGTGTTCTTGACTTATTAAAACCTACACTTATCTCACAAACAATCCCCGGTACCCTTACTTAGTTCAATGGTTCGGTTTACTTAGATTATTACATTCCAGCCTATTTATTTCACATATTAAATCTATAAAGAATTTATTGTAGATTACCAATCGAAGTGGTTTTGGGTATCTATGATACCCGACCCCGGCCTCTTCGAATCCAATGTCATCTATAAACTAAGTTGTTTAAGTTTTAAAGAATTCCATTTATATCCAGAATTACATATTTACATCGCAATTCATCACAGATGGACAATCCATATTATCCCAGTTCAATCTAAATATATCATATCACAAAGCATCACAAATCACATATCAAAGATATCAAATAATCTAAGTCATTCAATATATCTTAATTATCTGTAAGCAAGATAAATGTACTATTTCTAATTAATTAAATTGCTTTTAAATTTTGCTTACCCATCATTAATTAATTACAAACCATTTATCATCACTTAATTAATTAATGAAATTAACTAATTAACCTTAAGTTATTAACATTAATTAATTATACTACAATTAATTTACCTTTGATTACTCTCGTCACTTAATTATATCATAATTAATTAAGTAATTACCTTTTTAATTAGTCACCTTAATTGATTTACCTTTAATTATTAAGTAATTAACATTTAATTACTTAATTAACCTTTAATTACTTGCATTAAGTAATTATTCTTAAATAAATCACATTTAGTAATTATTCATTAATTTCCCACCTTAATTAATGACATTAAGTAGTTATTCTTTAATTACTTCATTAAGTAATTATCATTAATTATTTACATTAAGTAATTATCCTTTAATAAATTAATCATCTTTTAATTAATTACCTTGATCAATTAATCACATTAACAGATCAATCCTTAAAATTGATTGGACAAATTAGTTAACCTTTAATAATTATCTTAATAAATAAATTGATTAATTACTCCCTTAACTGATTACATTAACTAATTAACCATCTTTAAATAATTAATCCTTGAATTAATTACATCATTTAAATCACCTTTGAAAACATTTAGAAATTAACCTATTATATAATTACTTTTAAACAAACAAATTTTAAAACATTTTAAAACTTTGAAAACTTGTTTAGAATTTACTTTGCCTTGAAACTTGGTTTATTCTGATATGTTTTAAATCTTTGGTCATCTTGCTTAAACCTGATAAACTTACCTCCCATATTTCAAACCTGTAATTACAACAACCCGAGACTAAACCATAAATACTTCTAGCAACAACCCGGGCTAATTCCCAAACAATCCCGAACCAAACTTCTTCCTTCCCCCCTTCTATCTTTCTCTTCCCTCAGATCTAAGTACACAGATACACACTGCTACCTGTGCACACGCATACCCCCACGCCGCCGCTTCAAACATCACTACTACCTCCAGCATGTCATCGACGACGTGCTCATCTGCTCCGACCACCCAAAACTAGCTTCGACCCCCAGATTCGAAATTGAACAAATTCCAAAACCCAACAAAAAGAACCCGATCACCAAAACATCCCGTACCTTCCACCTCCGTCCACCGGAGACCATGGCTTCATGCCTGGTCCTCCACCGGAGTCCCACGTTCCTTTTCCCACGACTCTACTTCAACTTGACGCATCGTCGACGCTGCATTGGCCTCGAAACCATCCACGACCCAAACTATATTTTAAACCCTAGTCTCGCCTCGATCGGTCACTCTGATGCATAATAAGATCTCCGACCATTTTTGTCGACATCTCCTACCTCCAGGCTTGCTGCAGCAGAGACCCCGACCACCGAAGTTCCGTCGATCACCAGAAAATGCTCGAAACCCAATTAACGTTCATCTCTCGATTTCTCTCGATTTACTACCTTAAAATCATGATTTTATTTTTAAAAATCCTAGATTTTGAAAACAAAATCAATTATATACTTGAAACCATATGTCCTTTAAGTCGAATTTTCGACATGTTTGAGTTTTACTGTGATTTTCCCTTCCAGTGAAAAATTACCTTTAAACTTACTTCGAAATATTTTTAAATCAAACATATTGTTATTTCTAGCATATCTTGTTTATAAATCACATCCTATAGAAGATTAGGGGAAAAGGAGTTGAATATTGATTAAGTTTAATGCCTGTAAAATTGTAATAGAGCATATATTATTATATACTGACATGCACACAAAATCTACTCATAAATATTGACATGTAGGCATATTTTTAACCTCTATACAAACATTGCACAACATACTTTAGGTACTTATCATATGCACATCAAGATATTATACAGATTCGATATTTTTTTATAAAGTTTGTTTTACTCACAGGCATTTTGAAAAAACAATAGAGGAAACAAGATTAGCTTACACACCTGCTTTTGAACAAAGAAGCCTGTTTTTTTATTGGAAACTTAGTTGATCTTTTACTTTGAAAACTGGAGATTGCTTGCTGTTATTTGTTGAGTTGAATCTACTTTGTTTTGAAAAGAATTTGGACTGAAGCTTGGTATTTGAGATGATCAGCTTGTCTAGGTTGCTTCAGGTTTAATTGTTTCAGGTTTAAATGTTTGGTTTTTTTTTTCTTGATTTAGATTTTTTTGGATTGAAAGAATTGCTTTGTATATATCTTGTTTGTAGTTTCTCAGGTGTTGGATTTTGAATAAAATTTTAAATGAAGGCAAAATGAAACATAGGAGTAGAGAGATAGGTATATATAACTTGTTTCCATTTTATTTATATTTTAAAAATGAAGAAAATGATTAATTGCACTTGTTATAATTATCTTGCCATTTGTAATTCACATGTTATAATTGCCTTACATTTGTTAAATTGTAAGAACCTATGTTTCTATATATATTTGTATCAAATTTTCAATTTAGCATAATATTTATATATGTATGTTTTTAAATCTATACATATTTTAAATTATTCTTATTCATGTGTAATTTAAAAGAGAGAGTATTAATTCTTTATTTAAATATTTTCTTATGTTTTATTCAAATTTATGTATCATATGTTTTAAACTTTTCTATATATATTTACAAACCATTTTAGTTTAAGTAATTTTAAAAGAAAGCATAATAAATCCTTTATTAAATCTTATTTTAAATAACATACTTTTAAATGAATAATTTTTTTTTTGAAATGGTACTTTATATACAACATGTCACTGTGACAACATATCACATGTCAATAAACGTTCAAATCATGCTATGCAAGTTTCGAACTTGTGACTTCTCGCACCAAAGCAGAATCACTTAACCACTTTGACAATAGTGTTTGTCTTAAATGAATAAATATTTATCTTTAGAGTTTTAAAATACATAGTTAACTTTAAATAACTTTTGTAAATTTATTACATTGGATTCAAATGCATGCTTCAAATCACAATACACACACACACACATACATCCATATATCAGTATTAATTTATTCAACTAAATAAAAATAGTATCATAATAGTAAAAATCAGTTAATTTACCAATTAACCAGATATCCAAAATCCGAGTCATCACAGGTACGGTCCACTTCTATTATTTTGCTTATTAACTTAATCCAAGATCTAAGTTTGATAAAATAACCTCTTCTATTTCTTTCTTTTTAATTATAACCTATGCGTTACAATTATACTTGCAATTTGTTACTTTTATATTATTTTATAACCTACATGTTATAAATGTAATTACAAGTATCACTTTCTATTCTAGTCTGTCTCTTTTATTATGATATTGAATTCTGTTTAGTTCTCTCATATTATATGACAATCATGGCTTGGGACTACGTCCGACTGTCACAAATTTACTTATCATAATAACAACTTTTCTTTTATTCTACTATTGGTGTAGTAAATGCAGATCCAGGCACATTTTTGTTTATTACTTCTTGTCTTGTCAAATAATCAACTTGATTTCTTCTTTAATTTCTTTAACTCTTCACTTTATTCTCTTTTATTCTAGGTAGTAGTTCTATTCTATTTGGTTGGTTACTAAAACTGTGCTAAAAATCCATGTCCATATTTTAATACTAAATAATGCTATAAATAATATCTTGTAATTGCATGATATTTCTTTTATCGTCTCTTTAATTATTGGATAATGCATAATACAGAAATGTCACTATTTTACACTAATTCCCTTTTTCTTTCTTTTATTCTTGCAATTACGTTTATAGTTATTCCTACAATATTAAACTATGGAAGTGTATTCTCTTTTCTAAAGCAACAAACTAATCTATCACTAACTTCCAAATCAAGTTATTAAATTTTCCTTTTCTAATTTATTTTTCCCGTTCAACATAATTTACTATAAATTTCTTATTTTTAGGCATATGCCTTTCTTAATAGCTGTTAAACCTAATTGTATTCATATTTAATTGGACTTCTATCTTTCTTTTCCATATAAATAATAATTAAATATAAGCTCTCTTATAAAATTTACAGTTTTCAACATAACTAACTAACGAACTAATTACTGAAAATAAATGTTGAATTAAATATTTAACGGGAATCTAACGATAATATTGTGATGACCTGGAAATTTTGGCAATAACAATTTGATAATCTTCATCTATACTAATTTGAATAGACAATATAATTTGATAGTCTTATTTTATAATTTTTAAATAGGCAACATTGGTTTAATAATCTTCTGTTATAAATATTTAATTGGTGAATCTTATCTTTTAAATTTATAATATACATATACATACATACATACATACATATATATATATATATGTGTTGGTATATATATTGTAAACATGAGGTCTTTGGTTTTAAATTAATAAAATAAATGTTTTCAAATTGTAATATATATGTATGTATATATTATGATTTGAAGTTATGTTTTAAAATTCAATATAATATTTTTCAAGGCTAATATTAAAATGTTTTCTATTTATAATGTATATATATTTATATATATTATAAATGGGAAAGCTTTGGATTGAATTTAACAAATAAAAATATGTTTTCAAATTTTAATATATATATTGTAATTTGGGAGTTATGATTGAATTTAATATAAAACCCTTCAAAGGCTATTTAAAATTTAACTTTATATTTCTTAACAATAAAGATAACATTTATATTTATTTAAAAATATATAACTTAAATTTAAAGTTTAAATAAGAATTATAAAAGATTTTTTTACTTTCTTTTTAAGTTGGCTTGATCTAAATATGATTTGTAAATGTATATGGAAGTTTAAAACATAATTTATTTCAAACAATTTAAAATATATAAAACATAAGAAAAATATTTAATAAAAGGGTTTATTATGATTTACTTAAACTAAAAATGGGTTAAAATATATATAAAGGTTTAAAAATACTTTCTTTTAAAATATATAAACATATTATACAAATTATAAATACATGAGAAACATAATAATAAATATATTTGACATTTGTAATTCATATATACATTGTTTTAACATTTGTAAAAATATAAAACAAACATCAAGACATTTGTAACTTTGGATATCATGTATATAAAAAAGTGGCTTAATCTTATTCTTATTAAAATTATAAATAATAAATGTTTTGAGAAGAACCAAGCTGTTTTTCATTTTTCAGTTCAAAACTTTCTCAATCTTCTTTTTCTCATCTGCTTAAAAACTGAAAACCAAAATCAAAAGGAAATCATAATTTAACTGCAACATATTTCAAGTTCAACTCAAACAACAACTTCATTTGTTCAAGTTTCAAGCCGAGAAGAAAGTAAGGATCAACTCAATATTAAGATGATTCAAGTGTCAGTTCTAAAACAAGAAAATCAAATTCAAAGGCCAGATCAAAAGCAAGCTTTAGGAAAACATTTCTTGGAAACATGAATAAAGCCTGTTCCTCTGTTCATTTCAAGTGAGTAAACAAATTTTTAAAAGTTTAAAACTAGTTGAATATTGTAATGCATGTGTTAAATCTGTAAAGTAAGGTTGTAAGTATGGGTTGCATGGATGGTTTTTAACTGATTATAGTTGAATTACATTACATTTGTATTCATGGCTGTGTGTATGTATGCTTGTCACTGTGTGTTCCCAAGCTCTTGAATAACAATAAAAATTCATATCTACCTTAAATTCAAGCTTTGATCTTTAAATAGAAAATTTTTGTAGCATTATAATTTCAATTTTAAAAATAATTTCAAATAATATATGGAGTATGTATTTCAACATGGGGAAATACAGGTCTAATTCAAATATAAGTCAAAATTCCATTGTCTGGAATTCTTGATTTGATTCTATAATCTGATTTCAAATTGTAAATGATGAATTTAGTAAAGGAATTTTGAATTTTAGGATTATAAATTGTTATGTATGCCGAGATGATCAGAAATCAAACTTTGTTCGATTTTCTGGTGATCGGCGATGGATAGAAGCGGTGCTTGGGACTGGAGGAGGCTCAAATCTCGAGGGACGTGGGAAAATACTCGGAGTATTTCTAGGTCGTCGTGGTGGCCAGGGGACGTCGTAGTAGGGTTTGGAACGCTGTTTGGGTAGGCAAGGTTGTCTGAGTTCATACAGTGTCGTTGGACCACCAGAGACGATCACGTATGGGGGAAATGTTATTAGAGGTCATGGCGCAGCTGTGGTCCGAAGGACGTGGGCTCCGGTGGTCGAATTCGTCGTCGGCGAGGAGTTGTGTTGTAGGGGTTGGTTCCAGATTATCATTTGATAGCTCAATTTTTGTTTTTGGTCGAGATTAGTGGATGTGCGTGATCATGTGTGACGGCGAGGTGGTCGTCAACTTGAGGTGGATCGCAGCGTTGATCAATGGTGGCCGAAGCGTCGTGCACGTGCACGGTGCACGTTGGTGTCTGGTGAAGTTTGAGACTTCGAGGAAGAAGAGTCAGCTCGAGGATTTTCTCAAAGTAATCTCGTGTTCGACTCGAAGTAGAAGTGGTCGCGAGTGTCTCGTTTTGTGCTCCGGATTATGTTCGAGTTTTTGGTTCATCTGGCTTGGGTTGTCATCATTGTTGCTTCAAGATTTTTGTGTTTTAAAAATAAAAAATGTGCAGATTTATATAAAGCAAAGGAAATCAGGTTTTTAAAAAGTAAAGAAAATGTTTAACAAATTTTCAAAGCCAAATAAAAATAAAACAAGTTTTTAAGTAAGAATGTTCCAAGTTTTAAGGTGGATTTAAAGTAAATATGTTTTAAAAAGAATGTTTAAACCAAGTTCTTAAAATATATTTAAAATGAATAAGTTTTTAAAAGATATGATAATTAAGTTTTCAAGAATAACTATTTTTTTGATTTGTTAAACAAGTTTTCAAAGATTTTAAATGTTATAATTAAATGTTTTGTTTTTTAAGTAAATTATATTTTCTATTATATAATTGATTCCTAAATGTTTTCTAATAATGATTAAATAATTAATTATTTAATTAAGGCAAAGAACTTATTTTTAATTAATTAGGTGCGTAATTAATTAAAAGTAATTAATTAGTAAAATTAATTAAAAGTTAATCACTTAATGAAGGTAATTAATGGACGGTTAATAAATGTAAATTTATGGATCATTTACTAGTGATTAAGATATTAATTAATTATTGTGATTAATTTAAGATAATTGGTTTGGTTAATTTAGTATAGTTAATTACTTGATTAATTAAGGGTTAATTAATCTAAGTAATTAAAGGCAATTAATTAGAGAGTAATTAATTAATGGAAGTAATTAAAGGGATTAATTACTCAATGTAATTAATTAAATTAATGTGAATAATTTAAGTTAATTAACTAGTTTAATTAATTTAAGATAATCACTTGATGATTGATTAAGTATAATTACTTAAAGTAATTAATAAAGTGTAATTACTTAGTGTAAGTAATTAATGGGTAATTACTAGATGTAATTAATTAAAGGAAATTACTTAATGGTAAGTAATTGAAGGATAATTACTTAGTGGAAGTAATTAAGGATTAATTACTTAGTGTAATTAATTAAAGAATTAATTAATATAATTATTTAAGGAGTTAATTAGTTAAGGTAAGTAATTAAAGGATAGTTAATTTCTGTATGTGATAAATTAAGGTTGATTAATGAATGTGATTAATTAAAGATTAATCATTAAATATAATTAATTAAAAGAATAATTAATTAATGAAAGTAATTAGAGGACCATTAATTATTGTAATTAATGAGAGTAATTAAATGTTAATATCTGTAAATGGTTAAGGATAATTAATTTGTGTAATTTATTAAAGTTAATTACTTAATTTAACTGAAGTATAATTAATTAAGGATGATTAATTAAGATTGATAATTAAAGGATGATTAATTAATTGGTTTGTAATTAATTAATGTTAAGTAAGCAGGATTTAAAAGTACTTAAAGTAATTGATTTAATTAATTAGTGGTTAATTAAATTAATTAGAGATGGCGTGACTAATTAATCTTTGCTTATGGATGGCTGAATGATATTGAATGCCTTGGATTTTTTGATATCTCTAATATGGGATATGTGCTGATCTGTGATATGAGATGCTTCGGTTGAATTGTGATGATATGGATTATCTAACTTTGATAATGTGAATTATCTACCTGTGTGAATATAGATAATAAATTAAATTGTTTTAACTTAAACAACTTGGTCAAAAGACGACGTTTTGGATTTTAGTGAGATCAGGATCAGATTTCCAAATTTGGATGTCCGAAAACCACATCGATCCAAATTAAAGGATAGGTCGTGAAATCTCAAGTGAAGTTCGAGATGAAGATTCAGAGTGCAAGGGCTATTGTCGTTAACTCTGAGGGTGATTCCAAAATGAGCGTAGCGAGATAGTGCCTTCGGTTTCGTTCGAACACGGAACGAACTTGTATGGATTGAATGCTTTCAGAATATCGTTGGAGGATGATGAGCATTCTAAGATATGTGTTCTAAAAGGTAATCATAGCCTCAAGCCTCATCAACCGGGAATGGCTAAAACAGGGGAGGTGAGGCAAGGCTAAGTGGGTAGCACCCAAGTAGGTAAGATTTCCTCTGTCTATAGGTCCCTTTTTATTTGGCTATATGGGTAGTTGGTTACGACAACTGCTGGGGTTGTCATATTCAAGACTATCCACTAAGGGATGGTTCCGGTCTTGTGTTGCAGGGGATCAGGGTGGATCCTCGGTATAGTGATCTAGGCCACGTATTGTGACGGGCGTTACCCCAGTAGCCCTGTCATTGTATGGAATCCAAACTCCAATAAGTGCCGTACGTTTTGATTGTGCCCAACTATGTTGCAACGTGAGATGTAAGCATTCCATCTATTCTTGTATTTTACTTGAAAACCCTAGACACTATTATAATATCACTGGATTTCCTATCAAATGTTTTGGTTATCGTAAGGTAAAAAATTTCGTGTTTACGTGCGGGAAGTCTTACAAGATACCTTTTCTTTTCAAAGGTTTTTCAAAGTTAAACAACTTTAACCCGTTTACTCACCCCAGACCCATGTCTGGCCTGGATTTTATTTTCTGTTTTCTTAAACTCTTGGGTTTTCAAATTTTTACAAGTAGCCAAGGGATTCAGGTTAGCTTTGACAAATTCTGGAGGAGATATGGAGCAGGAGGCTTCAGCGTATCTAGATATATGGTGGTTCCACTGTGTTAATCTCTTTGTTGATGTCTTGTATGAAAATTGAGTTGTACAATAGACATATCTTTATAACCGTCTAATTTGTGATGTATTAAGCTATGTAACTCTGATAGATGTTGTATACTATGTAATAACTATGTGATTAATATATTTTATTCGTTCCGCTATGAGATTCTGATATTGTTTAGTTCTTTCTTTTCTACCTTTTCTCTTTTCTACCCCTTTCTTTCTTAATAATGATGCATATTTCTATGAGATGAAAGGCGGGTCGTTATAGTTGTATTAGACCGCTAGGTTGAGTGAATACCTAGGAGTGATATCTTTCCTGAGAGAGCATACTTATAATTTATATATTTATTTATATATATACCTATCTATTTTGTTAGGTTACCTGTTCAGGTTTGCCAACATGAGTTCTTTGATTGAAGGAAGTGGTGTGTGTAGTACGACTACCACAAATGGAAGAGGCCTGAATGATGAGGTTGGGAGAGTATCTGCCGAGGTTGTAGACCCAATACCGCCTCGAGTAAGCTTTGCAGCATTGTATAAGGATTCCATCAATCTCGGAGGATGGTCTTTTAAGAAGGTATAGAGTCCATCTTTGGTTGCGCTCGTGTGAGTGGATTTTCAAATGTTTGGATCTATCGGATGAGCAGAAGCAAGTGATGGCATCTTGGCAACTTCAGGAAGGAGCAGCTGCGTGGCGAGACGCAGTGACTATGGATGTTTTCGAAGATGTTCTCTTTTGGAGCAAGTTTAAGGAAGTATTTGAGGAGTAGTTTTTACCTACCGTAGAGAAGACTCGGCTGCATAAGAATTTTCTAGATCTTAAGCAAGGAGTTGTCTGTATTGGAGATAAGACTAAGTTCTGCACGATTTTTGTGCTTGGTTTGAGGGCCGAGTTTCTTAAGAAGATGTCTGCCATCTTGAAGGCTCTTTTAAAGAATTGGTTGATATGGTTTTGAGGATAGAAGAGCTCATGGATAAGAAGTCTTTGGCATCAGTGACAGCGTTGCAGCTCGGAGTATTCTGTATGCCGATAGGAAGTCATCTAGCTAAGCAGTGTCCTAGAGGTAGAATTCAGAAGCAGCAGAGTGAATCGTCGACTTCTTTTGATTGGCAAGATGTTCTTAAGGAATTTGACCTTGATTTGGAATTCTGATGGATTAGTTAGACAAGCATAATCTGTTTTGATTCATGAAGAAAGAACAGCGTCTTTGGAAATTGGTTTGGGTAAGACCGCAAAAGCGACTTGCGATAGTTAAGTGTTCTCCTGGGTAATCTTTTGCATAGGATCGAGGTGTCTCAAGAAGAAGTTGGAGCTATCAAAGTTTTTGGAGATTTTTCCAGATGTTTCCGAAGAGGTTAGGGTTTTCCTTAGCATCGGGAGATTAAGTTTTCATATCGACTTGGTTCCTGGAGCTATACCGGTGGTTCAGGTAAGTAGAAGGATGGCTCCTAGTGAGAAAGGATTTGGTGAAGCAGCTCAGGATTCCATGGAACTTCTGTGTTTTTTCTTTATGGATCTGTTGAACTGTGTTTTCTGGGATATGATGATCAAGTTGTGTTCGTGTTCATCGATGGCATTCTCATCTACTCCAATCAGAGTTGTGCAGTGGAAGCATGGTAGCATCTGTGCAAAAGTGGAAGCAACTACAGACTCCTATGGGAAGTTCGTTCGGGATCTGAAGGCTAGGATGTCTAGTGCACCTGTTTTGGTTATTCTGGATGGGAGAAGTTAGTTCGAAGTCTTCTGATGCTTGTAGAGTAGAGTTTGTGTTCTGAATTTTGGAGGATTTTGGGAAGACCATCTTATCGGGTAGAGTTCGGAGATTTATCGTTGGTCCAGTTTGTTTCGAGAGGCATCTGCGTAGGTTGAGCTGTTTAAGGAAGAATGAAGGCAACCCAGGATCATCAGAAGAGTTATGTGGATAAGAGACAAAGGAATTTGGAATTTGAAGTTGGAGACTTTGTTTTTGGTTGAGGTTTACTCCGGTCAAAGGAGCAATAAGATTGGGTAAGACTGGAAAAGTTGTCTTCGAGATATATTGGATCTTCCCTTGTCCTCGATAGGATAAGTTCTTTGTCCTACATGATTGAATTGCCAGTCCGGATGGCTGGAATTCACAAGGTAATTCATGTATCTCTGAGGAAGTACATGTATGATCCATCACTGGTGGTCTGATATCCTGTTCAGATTATAGATTGAGGTGAGAAGGAGCTTAGGATTTTGTGGAGCAAGTATCCCAGTGATTGTACTTGGGAACCTCTTGATAGTTTTAGGAAGGCCTATCCTAAATTGTGCCAGGATGGTTAGTTAGTTTGTTGTTTGAATAAATTGGTTGCTATTGTTGTTAGTATTTGGCTGTGATGTATGATTTGTTGTTGAAATTAAAATCTTTGTTGGATTATAAAATTATCTTTGCTTTTAAATTTCGGGGACGAAATTCTTTTAAGGGGGAAGGAATGTGATGACCCGTAAATCTTGGCAATGACAATTTGATAATCTTCATCTATAATAATTTGAATAGACAATATAATTTGATAATCTTGTTTTATAATTATTTAAATATGTAACATTGGTTTAATAATATTCTATTATAAATATTTAATTAGTAATATCTTTTAAAACTAATAAAATTGTTTTCTATTTATAATATATATGTATATATTGGTATATATATTGTAAATAGGAAGTCTTTGGTTTTAAATTAATAAAAGAAATGTTTTCAAATTGTAATATATATGTATGTATATATTGTGATTTGAAGTTATGTTTTAAAATTCAATATAATAATTTTCAAGGCTAATATTAGAATGTTTTCGATTCATAATGCATATATATTTATATATATTATAAATGGGAAAGCTTTGGATTGAATTTAACAAATAAAAATATGTTTTCAAATTTTAATATATATTTTGTAATTTGGGAGTTATGATTTGATTAAATATAAAACCCTTCAAAGGCTATTTAAAATTTAACTTTCTATTTCTTAACAATAAAGATAACATTTATATTTATTTAAAAATATTTAACTTAAGTTTAAAGTTTAAATAAGATTTATAAAAGGTTTGTTTTACTTTCCTTTTAAGTTTGCTTGATCTAAATATGATTTGTAAATATATATGGAAGTTTAAAACATAATTTATTTCAAACATTTAAAATATATAAAACATAAGAAAAATATTTAATGAAAGGGTTTATTATGATTTACTTAGACTAAAAATGGGTTAAAATATATAAAGGTTTAAAAATACTTTCTTTTAAATATATAAACATATTAAACAAATTATAAATACATAAGAAACATAATAATAAATATATTTGACATTTGTAATTTATATATACATTGTTTTAACATTTGTAAAAATATAAAACAAACATTAAAACATTTGTAACTTTGGATATCATGCATACAAACAAGTGGCATAATCTTCTTCTTATTAAAATTATAAATAATAAATGCTTTGAGAAGAACCAAGCTGTTTTTCATTTTTCAGTTCAAAACTTTCTCAATCTTCTTTTTCTCATCTGCTTAAAAACTGAAAACCAAAATCAAAAGGAAATCAAAATTTAACTATAACATGTTTCAAGTTCAACTTAAAAAACAACTTCATTGGTTCAAGTTTCAAGCCGAGAAGAAAGTAAGGATCAACTCAATATTAAGATGATTCAAGTGTCAGTTCTAAAACAAGAAAATCAAATTCAAAGGCCAGATCAAAAGCAAGCTTTAGGAAAACATTTCTTGGAAACATGAATAAAGCCTGTTCCTCTGTTCATTTCAAGTGAGTAAACAAATTTTTAAAAGTTTAAAACTAGTTGAATATTGTAATGCATGTGTTAAATCTGTAAAGTAAGGTTATAAGTATGGGTTGCATGGATGGTTTTTAACTGATTATAGTTGCATTACATTATATATATTTGTATTCATGGCTGTGTGTATGTATGCTTGTCACTGTGTGTTCCCAAGCTCTTGAATAACAATAAAAATTCATATCTACCTATACAGATAATTCAAGCTTTGATATTTAAACAGTAAATGTTTGTAGCATTATAATTTCAATTTTAAAAATAATTTCAAATAAATATAGGGAGTATCTATTTCAAAATGGGGAAATATAGGTCTGATTCAAATATAAGTCCAAATTCCATTGTTTGGAATTCTTGATTTTATTTCATAATTTGATTTCAATTTGTAAATGATGAATTTAGGTAAAGGAATTTTGAATTTTAGGATTATAAATTGTTGGGTATGCCGAGATGATCAGAAATCGAACTTTGTTCGATTTTCAGGTGATCGGCGATGGATAGAAGCGGTGCTTGGGACTGGAGGAGGATCGAATGTTGAGGGACGTGGGAAAAATACTCAGAGTATTTCTAGGTCACCGTGGTGGCCAAGGGACACCGAAGTAGGGTTTGGAACGCTGTTTGGGTAGGCGAGGTTGTCTGAGTTCGTACGGTGTCGTTGGACCACCAGAGACGATTGCATATGGGGGAAATGTTGCTGGAGGTCATGGCGTAGCTGTGGTCGGAAGGACGTGGGCTCTGGTGGTCGAATTCGTCGTGGGCAAGGATTTGTGTTGTAGGGGTTGGTTCCATATTTTCGTTCAATAGCTCGATTTTTGTTGTTGGTCGAGATTGGTGGATCTAGGTGATCGTGTGTGACAACGAGGTGGTCGTCGACTTGTGCTAGATTGTAGCGTTGATCAATAGTGGCCGGAGCGTCGTGCACATGCATGGTGCACGTTAGTGTATGGTGAAGTTTGAGACTTCGGGGAAGAAGAGTCAGCTCGGGGAGTTTCTCGAAGTAATCTCGTATTTGACTCGAAGCAGAAGTGATCGCGAGTGTCTCGTTTTGTGCTTGGAATTGTGTTCGAGTTTTTGGTTCATCTGGCTCGGTTTGTTATCATTGTTGCTTCCAAATTTTTGTGTTTTAAAAATAAACATGAGCAGATTTATATAAAGCAAAGGAAATCATGTTTTAAAAAGTAAAGAAAATGTTTAACAAATTTTCAAAGCCAAATAAAAATAAAACATGTTTTTAAGTAAGAATGTTCCAAGTTTTAAGGTGGATTTAAAGTATATATGTTTGAAAAAGAATGTTTAAACCAATTTCTTAAAATATATTTAAAATGAATAAGTTTCTAAAAGATATGATAATTAAGTTTCAAGAATAACTATTTGTTTGATTTATTAAACAAGTTTGAACAAGTTTTCAAAGATTTTAAATGTTAAAATTAAATGTTTTGTTTTTAAGTAAATTATATTTTCAATTATATAATTGATTCATAAATGTTTTCTAATGAAGATTAAATAATTAATTATTTAATGAAGGAAAAGAACTTATCTTTAATTAATTAAGGGTGAAATTAATTGAAAGTAATTAATTAGTAAAATTAATTAAAAGTTATTCACTTAATGAAGGTAATTAATGGATGGTTAATAAATGTAAATTTATGGATCATTTACTAGTGATTAAGAGACTAATTAATTAATGTGATTAATTTAAGATAATTGGTTTAGTTAATTTAGTATAATTAATTACTTGATTAATTAAGGGTTAATTAATCTAAGTAATTAAAGGTAATTAATTAAAGAGTAATTAATTAATCGAAGTAATTAAAGGGATTAATTACTCAATGTAATTAGTTAAATTAATGTGATTAATTTAAGTAAATTAAGTAGTTTAATTAATTTAAGATAATCACTTGATAATTGATTAAGTATAATTACTTAATGTAATTAATAAAGTGTAATTACTTAGTGTAAGTAATTAATGGGTAATTACTGGATGTAATGAACTAAAGGGGAATAACGGAAAGTAATTGAAGGGTAATCACTGAGTGGAAGTAATTAAGGATAATTACTTAGTGTAATTAATTAAAGAATTAATTAATATAATTAATTAAGGAGTTAATTAGTTAAGGTAAGTAATTAAAGGATAGTTAATTTCTATATATGATAAATTAAGGTTGATTAATGAATGTGATTAATTAAAGATTAATCATTAAATATAATTAATTAGAAGAATAATTAATTAATGAAAGTAATTAGAGGATCATTAATCAATGTAATTAATGAGAGTAATTAAAGGTTAATTACTATAAATGGTTAAGGATAATTAATTTGTGTAATTAATTAAGGTTATTACTTAATGTAATTAAAGAATAATTAATCAATGATGATTAATTAAGATTGATAATTAAAGGATGATTAATTAATTGGTTTGTAATTAATTAATGTTAAGTAAGCAGGATTTAAAAGTAATTAAAGTAATTAATTTAATTCATTAGTGGTTAATTAAATTAATTAGAGATGGTGTGACTAATTAATCTTTGCTTATGGATGGCTAAGTGGTATTGAATGCCTTGGATTTTTTGATATCCCTGATATGGGACATATGCTGATCTGTGATATGAGATGCTTTGGTTGAATTGTGACGATATGGATTATCTATCTTTTATAATGTGAATTATCTATCTGTGTGAATATAAATAATAAATTAAATTATTTTAACTTAAACAACTTTGCCTTAAAAGACGGCGTTTTGGATTTCAGTGAGACCGAGATCGGATTTCCAAATTTGGATGTCCGAGAACCACATCGATCCAAATTAAATGATAGGTCGTGAAATCTCAAGTGAAGTTCGAGATGAAGATTCAGAGTGCAAGGGATATTGTCGTTAACTCTGAGGGTGATTCCAAATTGAGTAGCGAGATAGTGCCTTCGGTTTCGTTCAAACCCGGAACGAACTTGTATGGATTAAATGCTTTTAGAACATCGTCACTAGAGGATGATGAGCATTCTAAGATATGTGCTCTAAAAGGTAATCGTAGCCTCAAGCCTCATCAACCGAGAATGACTAAAATAGGGGAGGTGCAGCAAGGCTAAGTGGGTAGCACCCAAGTAGGATAAGATTTCCCCTGTCTAGAAGTCCCTTTTTATTCCGCTGTGTGGGCAGTTGGTCGCGACAACTGCTGGGGTTGTCTTATTCAGGACTATCCAGTAAGTGATGATTCCGGTCTTGTGTTGCAGGGGATCGGGGTGGATCCTCGGTACGGTGATCTAGGCCATGTACTGCGACGGACGGTATCCTAGTAGCCCTGCCATTGTATGGAATCCAATCTCCAATAAGTGTCGTACGTTTTGATTGTGTCCAACTATGTTGGAACGTGAGATGTAAGCATTCCAGCTATTTCTGTATTTTACTTGAAAACCCTAGACATTATTATAATTATCATTGGATTTCCTATCAAATGTTTTGGTTATAAAATTTTTTCCGTGTTTATGTGAGGGAAGTCTTACTAGATACCTTTTGTTTTCAAAAGTTTTTCAAAGTTAAACAACTTTAACCCGTTTACTCACACCAGACCCATGTCCGACCCAAAGTTTATTTTCTCTTTTCCTAAAATCTTGGTTACTCAAATTTTTACGAGTAGCCAAGAGATTCTGGTTCGCTTTGACAAATTATGGAGGAGATATGGAGCAAGAGGCTTCAACGTATGTAGATATATAGTGGTTCCGCTGTGTTGATGTCTTGTATGAAACTTGAGTTGTAAAATAGATAGATCTTTATAACTGTCTAATTTGTGATGTATTAAGTTATGTAACTCTGATAGATTTTTGTATACTATGTAATAAATATGTGATTAATATATTTTATTCGTTCCGCTGTGAGATTCTGATATTGTTTAGTTCTTTCTTTTTTATCTTTTCTCTTTTCTATCCCTTTCTTTCTTAATAATGATGCGTCTTTCTGTGAATGAAAGACGGGTCGTTACAAATATATCATAAACGTAAAGATGTATAATTTAAATCTACTCACCTTTCATCCTTAGCTTTGCTTCATGGTATTCTTGGATCCTCTTCTAAGGTGTCTAATATTTTTATTAAGAAGATCTTCTCCCTATTATATTCTACTTAGTGTTGGATTCAGGCAGTGAACCCAATTAGGAGAAAATCTGATTGTGAGAAAATAGCTAGGCCTAGGGTCCTATTTATAGTGGAATTTGGGAATCTCAGACTATCGAATGTTGAATCGAATCTGGAGCCACCACGTCATAGGGTCATTAGGAGAAATCAGATATATCAATGTACAGCTCCGATCGCATAAAATAACCTAAAATCATCACCAAAACAAACATCGGCTCCAAAAAAATATGGGTCGACCCTACAACATTGCGGGTCGACTTGGACAGTATGGGGGTCGACCTTAAGCCTTTTTTACCGTTTATCGTTGTTTGATCATTTAATTATCTAAAAATGCAGGGTGTTACATTCTCCCGCCCTTTAGGAAATTTTGTCCTCGAAATTCGACAAGGGTAAAATTATATAATTCCTCGCATCAATCACATCCATTTCATGTACATGCAATTTTGCAACCATCTGTGTCCTTGTGCAAAGTGCCATTCAACATAAAATATATGCATGTACATGAATTTCTAAGCGGTGCCTCCTATATGAATGCTTTTCTTCTTTAATTTTTTTTAAAACATGATGCACACAACCTAAATGTACTTACAATTTTTATATGAATGCAATCTTTTGAAAATTAAAAATGTTTTTCATTCAATTTTTCCCACATTTCTACTGAATAGGGGAGTAGTCCAACAAATTTTACATCCAAATCCTACCACACAACTTTTAATATTTGAATTTCAGAAAAATCTAATTTTTTCGAACTTTAAATATTTGAATTTCCATTTTATACCTTTTTTCTCACCTTAAAAATGTACATGAATTTCTAAGCGGTGCCTCCTATTCAATTTTGCGACCATCTTTTAGTTACCCTTATCTGCTTTTACTTTTCTTCTAATATAGTAGCTAAACATAACTATTATCTAGGGCTAGGAGGCCTAGGACCATGTCCACTTTGACTCAGAAAGGTTCTATTCTAGGAATCCAAGTAACTCATATGGTCCTCCTGCCACCTATTACTCGCTAATAATTTACACTGTATTACTCGTAATGAATAAGACATATTCATCTCTTCCATTCCATACAAAAAATGGAACATGCAAGTCTCATTTACTATAATGAGTAAGGATTTTAATCTATGCAGTCTCTATCTAAAAAGGCAACTAAGCTTAGGGAAATTTACTCTTTACCTTTTCTTTTCATTTTCCCCCAACTAAGGTCTATTTATCGCAATCACGTGTGGCTTACTATCTTACTAATATCACTTTACCATTCTACTATAGTCTACACACATGAAGAAACATTCATAGGTTCTCACCAGTGTCACATACACTTTATGGGAACTTTTATTACAACTACTAAAAGTAATCACTGCTATCTCCTACATAACCTTACACGTTTTCCCGTCATACCTAGGAAATTATTCCTATCGACTCAATATTTAAAACTTTGGTTTGGTATTTATCATTTCATTTTAAAAATTGAAGCTTCTAAATTTTTGAAACAAATAAAATCCTAAAATTCTTGACTTTGAAAGTGTTACTTTGAAGTTTCTATCAAATTCAAAGGTACTTGGCTACTTCACATTTTATCTTTCTAGACTTGCATGTTTATAGCCTTTTGAATTTAAAAAATTCCCCAAACCTGGAGGATAAAACTTATAAATTCTAAGTTCAAAACTTATTCCTCGTTTTCTTTTAAAGACCTTTACAGCTTTCCTTAAAAATATTTTGGACTTTTTAAATTTAACTGTTTACTAAGTTTTTTTCTTCTAAAAGCTTATTTACTTTTTCACCAAACTATTTTCATTAAAACATGCCTTGCTTGTTCTTAAAATATTTTTCTTTTTTATTGAATTCCAAAAATGCCCTCACATGTTTTCAAATCATCTTTTTTCATAGATTTTTAAATTTACTAAAACTACAGTATATAAGAACAATTATTTTATCAAAAATCCCTTAACTTTCCTACTCTTTCAATTACCTAACATTGGAGGAGTTTCTAATTTACTACAAATGAGGCTTTCTATAAAGGCACGCAACCAATGTGCATAATCAATGGAAAAATATGAAATTTCCATTGCTTAGCTTGCCTACTAAGGCTCTCTATAATATCCCTTCTAACTAACATTGTCCCTAATTATTACACTTCTTATTACACCTAATGGCTTTTTATCTTAATGTATTGGAACTACTTTCTCATATGAGAAACCGTTAAAGCTAAAACCTTCTATGAATCCATTAAAAGAGGATTTCATGTTTATGTGAAATTACAAGGAACTTATTTTATATTTTTTATCGAAATAGGCTATACAAAATATGATGCTTTCCATACCTTGTACATCTCTTTCACGTATTCCTTATAACTTGCACAAAACATCATTAGTTGTGTTTTGGTTTCATAGAAAATTATATCATTATTCATTTCGTTCTAATAGATTAAAGTATGTTTAATCTATATTCACTTATAGTAGACATTTCCTATGAAATTTATTAATTTCTTAATATTTAACTTACATCTTTTTTTTCAAAAGAACTCATTTTCAAAACTGTTTTTAATATTTTCATAATAGAAAACTTTTCATATACTTATTTAAATAATAAGCGTACTTACAAACCACTTTATTTCTATACTTAAAATTATCTTCAAAACACATTCTTATTTGGCTCAAAACAGATGTTGCATAAAACATCGTTACTACAACCCAAAAAAATATTAGTATATGGATTCAATTAAAATGAATATTAATAAATCCCATCTGTTATGTAAAAACATTTCCTTTGCGAGTCACCTACTATAACAATAATGTCATAGTCTATGCTTCCTTTATTTTTCGCGAAAACATCTATTACAACAATAAATGCTGTAACCTACGTTCTCGTTACTTAACACACTCTAGGTTTTATATTTAAAATCATTTTTACCTACAAAGAAACAAGAGAGCTATACATGCTCTATAATTCTTCAAAAGAATCTCACTTTTAACAAAATTTACATCATATAAAAACCAATTTAAATTTCATACCACTTTTTTTTTCAAAAATCCAATATTTATTTCCTCAAACATATTAAAAATTATATTTTTCAAAATTTCAATTCCAAAAGTTTTATTTCATTGGACTAGACATAAAGTGGATTTTCTTCTTACTACCCTAGGAATACCCTTCCTAAACCTTGGAAATCTCATTTCCTTACTAAAATCTCTTATTCCTTCAAAAATAAAAATACTCTCCCTATTCTCCTTAGGGAACTTTCTCACTTCTTATAACATATGGATACTAATCTTCTCTTAAAACATAGCTTATTGTGCACTATAAATTGGTAATAACTTAGGGCTCAACATCCTTGGGTCATCCCAAACCCAACTAGCAATCTATGCACAGATGTACTTTTGAAAATTTTCCATATGTTAAAATCAATAATTGGCGGCTATTTAGATTTTAGTATATAATATATTTATATTCTATTCAAAAATAAAACTTCGTTCACTCACTATCTACTTAGAACCCTAAACCTGGCTCCCATATCAAATGTAACAACTCGAATTTCAATGGGTTTGGATTTTCGGAAAAATGCTAAAACCTTAGTCCACTGAAGTCCGTGTTAGGTATCCGGTGTCGTACAAATAGGCAAAGACAAATACATCAGAGCTCAAGCAAATATCTTACAGCTAAACTGACTAAAATATAATAGTAAGTAAATGCTCACTAAGATAATAACACTTTCTAAACAAGTGTCTCAAAGCTGGAAAGTCTCTGCCATCTACCTAACCGGTGGGATGTTCTGAGAAGGGAGTCAAAACTAAAGTTCTGGTTAATGGACAAATTATACACTTCGAAGCTTAATTCTACAAATATCGTTTTATTTCCATTTTCTGTTATGTTAGGTTTATTTGGTTTATAATACTCTCGCCTCTGTGCGTGAATCATACCCATCTACTCCCTAGTAGATTCAAACTTGGTAACAAATATATATGTAGCTACATGCCCAACGACCGCATTGGTCCTAGGTACTACCCATAGTACCTTCCGTATCCTCCTCGAAAAGGACTCCATCGTCTTGCTCCTAGAGCGTATTGTAACCACATCTGTAAAGGATGGCTTCGTGAGGCCTACAACACAGAAGTTCCGTCGCCAGCTTTAAAAACGTACAAATGCATTCGCACTAGCCTATACTAATGCTCGGACATTAGAAATGTACCACCCAGTGCATACCTTGAGGACTATCCATAATCATTCTATCTACTCCCCGGATCCCTCTAACAAGGTCTACCCTATATGGAACTTAGTCAAGGATTTTCTACATCTATAAAGGACAGCTTCGTTAGGCCTACAATATAGATATCCTACTTGGTCTGTCTCTTTTCTTATCGTGGCTATGGCCCCACACAGCCACCCCTCAACTAATTATAAGACCTCTAGAGAGCTAAGTAGTTGTGCCCTACTGCAAACAATCTAAACATCCAATTGGTTGCGCCCTCATTCATTGTCTCGATAGTGGAAGAATCATTAGCCTATTGGTTTAACTCTAGTCTTTTTCGAACTCGTTCTTGATTGATGATGGCTTGATCTCTACATGCAACTATGCTTTTGGATCCTGCCCACTAAAACCTACTCGCAAGTCATAGTTCGTTGTCATACGAATATCCTACTTTATTCAACCTTTAGACTGCCTATAAAGGTCTACTTCGTTAGCCCTGCAATGAAAAGCAGTCAAGGCATACTCTCTTGATAGAACACCTAGAGACTTGCCTCCAAGGGTGCAGCTTCATTAGGCTTACCCCAAGGGCCCCAGAGGGCCATCCTAGAGTACCGTCACGTCCTGTTGAAGTCTTGTATTTCCTTCTAGTCCAAACTAACTACGTTGAATATGCTCTTTCTGTGCTAAAAATATGGGATAGACAGCTTCGTTTAGCTTATTATCCTTTGGGTTGATCAAAACACATCTTACTATTTTATTAGGCCCTAAGTCTAATCTTTTAATATGATTTAGTTTACTTTTCTTATTCTGCTGGCTACTTATTTACCCTAATCAGCATAAGTGTGTCCCAGCCTCACCTAACTACTATGAGACCATCAGTTCTTGTCTAAAAGGGAATGTTGCCGGTATGGGTCACTTCTATTATTTTTCTTATTAACTTAATCCAAGATCTAAGTTTGATAAAATAAGCCTCTTATGTTTCTTTCTTTTTAATTATAACCTATGCGTTACAATTATACTTCTTGCTACTTTTATATTCTTTTATAACCTACATGTTATAAATGTAATTGCAAGTGTCTCTTTCTATTCTAGTCTATCTCTTTTATTATGACATTGAATTCTCTTTAGTTCTCTTATATTATATAACAATCTTGGCTTGGGACTACGTTCGACTGTCACAAATTTACCTATCATAATAACTGCATTTCTTTTATTCTATTATCTGCGCAGTAAATGCAGATCTAAGCACATTTCTGTTTATTATTTCTTGTCTTGTCAAATAATTAACTAGATTAATTCTTTAATTTCTTTAACTCTTCACTTTATTCTCTTTTATTCTAGGAAGTAGTTCTATTTGGTTGGTTAGAAAAACTGTGCTAAAAATCCATTTCCATATTTTAAGACTAAATAATGCTATAAATAATAACTTGTAATTGCAAGATATTTCTTTTATTATCTCTTTAATTATTGGATAATGCAAAATAGAGAAATGTCTCTATTTTACACTAATTCCCTTTTTCTTTATTTTATTCTTGCAGTTTCCTTTATTGTTATTCTTACAATATTAAACTATGGAATGTATTCTCTTTTCTAAACCAACCAACTAATCTATCACTAACTTCCAAATCAAGTTATTAAATTTTCCACCTTTTAATTTTTTTTCTTCCATTTTAGCATAATTTACTGTAAATTTCTTACTTTTAGGCTAATGCCTTTCTCAATAACAGTTAAGCCTAATTTTATTCATATTTAATTGAACTTCTATCTTCTATCTTTTTTTCCATATAAACAATAATTAAATATAAGCTCTCTTATAAAATTTACAGTTTTCAACATATCTAATTAACAGAACTAATTACTAAAACTAAATACTAAATTAAATATTTAATGGGAATCTAACGCTAATATATCATAAACGTAAAAGATATATAATTTAAATCCACTTGCCTTTCATCCTTAGCTTTGCTCCATGATCTTTCTGGATCCCCTTCTAAGGTGTCTAATATTTTTATTAAGAAGATCTTCTTCCCAGAAATATTTTCTATTTAGGGTCCAGCCTCAGGCAGTGAACCCAATTGGGAGAGAATAGCTAGGCCTAGGGTCCTATTTATATTAGAGTTTGGGGATCTCAGACCATCGAAGTTTTGGATTGAATTTGGAGCCACCACATCATAGGGTCGTTTAGAGCCATCAGATCTATCAACATACGGCCCCGATCGCATAAAATCAACAAAAATCAACACCGAAACAAACATCGGCTCCAAAAAATGCGGGTCGACCCTACAACATTGCGAGTCGACCTATAGGTCGACCTGGACACTACGAAGGTCTACCTTAAGCCTTTTTATGTCGATCTTACAGCGCTTTGGGTCGACTTATAGGTCAACCTGTAGGTCGACCTACCTTTTTTTCGTTATTCTAATATCTTGTTCTATTCGTAACTTCTTCATATTAACTCGGATTTCGACAAGTTATATATGAAAATTGATCAAAAAAACACCACGGACACAATGGTATAAGTTTCGAGGCCATATTATGAAAATTCCAAAAATGTTTATTTTCATTGTTCATCGTTATTTGATTATTTAATTGTCTAAATTGGCGGGTTGTTACAGTAACTAACATTTTAGTCTTACGTACGACTAAGCCTTACACACTGGAATTCTAAACTAAACTAGCTAGGGGCTGATAGCAAATGAGCATAGGGCGTGACCCGATACAAGTCCTATCTTGTCTTCTAATCTGTGTCATTACCTTAGGGTCAACTACCCTTTAAATTTTTCTCTAAAACTTTTTCAAAATGATTAAATCTTTTAAATTTTACATATACAAGGAAAATATATTTTTAGCTTTAACCTAAGCTATTTTGCTATAATATACATATTTTACTCAAAATAACATTGATGAGATTTAATAAGAATTAACTATCCTTTCAAACCAAGTTAAAGACACTTATGATATTATGCCTATTAAATATATTCGAAAACTTTATTTAAAAATGTTTAGAAAACCCATTCGAAGCCCTTGAAGGTAACCCCTTCAAAACCAAGTAAATCCTTTTTCTTAATTTAGGATGAAAGACCAAATCTTTCCTTTCGACACCGTTGAAAGTCAATCCATCGAAACCAATAAAAGTCTTTCCTTCGAAAGCTTTAAAACATTTAGACATCCCTCTTTAAAACCTTTAAATATTGCCTTTCGAAAACATAGGGAAAAGCCTTTTCCTTCAACCCATTTGAACCCTAGGGTACTACCCCTTTCTAAATTATTCTTTAAAACCTTTCGAAATAGTCAAAACTCAATCCTTTCGAAAGCACTTTGGGTTCAATTTTAAACATGTGGAAACTTTTTGAAACTATTCAAAAAAATTCCCCATCGAAACCTTTGAAAACTATTTCGGTTGAAACCATTAAAGTCGAAAGCTTCTATTTTGAAACCATTTAAAACTATCTCCTTCGAAACCATTTGGGTTTTACTTCAATCATAGAAAATGGGTCCTTAAAACATTTAAGTCGAAAACACTTGTTTCTGTTTCGTAACCATTTCCTAAGTAAAGAAGTGATGGTGTTGAAATCATCCCTTCGAAAGCATTGGAGAGGTAGCCAGATTTTTAGAAAACAAAACAACCATTTCGAAATCATTTGGGTCGATAGGTAGGAAGCAGCAGCCAAAGGCTTTGACTGATTCGAAAGAAGTTATTTAAAACAAAAACGCAACACAGTCGAAACCACCTTTTTAATTCCATTTGACCAAGTCGAAAGCTAACCAAGTCGAAAGCATCTTAGTCAAAAGCAAGCAAGCTCATTTTCCGTTAAAAATCAAGGTAAATACCCAACCCCTTCGGAACCCCTGGTTTCGACTCTATACCTTCCACCTACATCCAATTCACTACTTATCAGTTAACTGATACCATTTGCATTGGTTTCGATGGTGTCGGAGGCCAAGGTAAGGAGGTGGAACCTGGTGTCAAAGACATCAAAGCAGTGAAAAATATGTAGCAAATAGTTCTTTTCACCTAACCTCTTTACGTGCCTAATTTTGATTGGTTGGGTCTTTCTTTACCAATAAAAAGTACTGCAATTTTTCAAATGGGCTGCCGACATTCCATATTTAATACTTTAAATTAATTTACAAAAGCCCCTTCTCCTCTCTTAATTATATAAAACATTTAAGTCTCATACCTTAAATATTTTATATAACCATTAAAACACTTAGAAAAAATTTACAAAAATTCTAGAAAATCCTTTTTAATATGTTTTCCAACATATAAAAATTTCAGACCCATTATTATTTAACCGTAAATAATTGTTAACCCAAATTAACATTTTGTTTACTCAAAAATTCATACAATTTCCACAAATATTCAAAAAATTCTAAAATTTGAAATCCATCTCTAAAATATCATTTATGATCTTCATAAAAATTCATAAGGCATTTGAGTGTCATTTTATAAGATTTTCACCTTAAAACATATCATAAATTCAATATAAATAACCATAATTCATTAAACAAGTATATATAATTATTCCATCATTCAAAATCATGGTAAATCAATGCAAAATATTTGGAATTCATCTTAAAACCGAAAATAACAAAAATTTGAGATGCAAACATTATTCGCCTTAGCTTTAGAGATAAAGAGATTGAGATATGAATGGATTTGATTTGAATAGGCTCCTACCTTAGCTTTTCTTCTTCTTACTCTTGTTAATGGTGGCCAACCTTGAGTTATAAAAAATTTCAAATGAAAATGAACATGTATGGATACAGGACCTAAGGGAATAGATATAGGAATAACCTCTTTCCTATTTTACCCCTCCCTATTTCATGTTAAACTCTTCTTTAATTCATTGTTTAAATGGCGCATGTACCCTTAATTAAAATCAAATCTCAATCCCATAATCAACACATTATTTATTTAATTTAGCCAATTAAATATTCCAGATAATGTTACCAAAAATCTAGTGTGTTATAATTCCAAGATGACTGCAACACATTGGGTTTTCATCTTTGCATCTCGGAATGAGGGTTGTTACACTAGGTTTACGGTTTTCAATGAAAATTAGAATGAGATTGAAGGTCGGTATTTATGGAGAAATGAAAAGTGATGGATTTTAACAAAATATTTCTTTGCCTTTTCCACTTCTCACTAAATATGTTTTCACCCATGCCATATCATTATATAGGCGATCCCCTATATTCATTCCAAATGTTTGCCCCCCTTTCCCTATTTAAATCCATATGTATAGGTTTATTAATATTAAATAACATTTAATACATATATGTTTTGTAACTTAAATGTATATCTAACAATTTACACACATTTAAATACTTAAATAATGGTGCCCAATTTTTTTTATAAGCTAAAACTTTATAAAGTCACCATAATTACTATAAGCACTAATAATAAGTAATATAACCATTATACTAACTATTTATAACACTTTATAAGTCAATTAAATCAGGTGGTATTTAGGATACTACTCAAATTTGGTTGTACGACTAATATATGTGAATTCGATTTATAATTTAAAATGAACACTTTGAATATTAAAGTTTACGATGTTACCTTAGTTGGTAGTGTGACATTACGGCCTAATTCAACACTTAAATATTTTCAAGGTAAAATAATATTAAATCTTTTAAGCAACACTATTAAGCACGATAAATTATACGTACATTCTCTTCGTCATTACTATATCACTTTAAATTTCTAAAGCTTGGTCTTAGTCAGAACTCTAACAATATCCATATAAAAACACATGGTACATCTCTAAAGTACTTAGTTCAATAATAACATTTTTTATTAACTGATATGCTTTGACAAAAGAATTTGACTTTGAGTTGACCATGGTTGACTATGATACTAAACTCTTATAATAAAGTAGATGAATTCTTCATTGAATAATGTTTCCCTTCAACTCAGACCCAACTGTAATCGTTCATGAATGCTAATTCATTATTTAACTATAATCAAAGTGGTGTATTCACATTAAATTTCTATAATATTCACAAGTCGAAAGAATTGTGTAAATCATTAGGTTGAGATTCTCTTTTTGACTCAGTTTTCATCAACCAATCGAAAACTCTTCGTCGAGTCATTCTGTAGCCTCCCTTCCCTATTTTAATCCATATTTAAAAGTTTTCTACAATTTAATACTATTCTATTTTTTAACTAAAATAAATGTACATATAACAGTTTATATACACATTTAAAAAATTACATAAGGACATCCAAATTTTCTAAAAGCTATCAAACTTTCTAATGGCAACACAATTGCTATAAGCACTTAAAATAATTAATATAACCTTTATACTAATTGATTTATAACACTTTACAAATCAGTTAAATCCGATGATATTTAGGAAACTACTCAGACTCGGTTATAAGACTTATAGGTGTGAATTCAGTCAGCCATTAATATCGAATACTTCGAATATTAAAGTTTATGATGTTACCTTAGCTAATAGTATGACATTATGGCTAAATTCATCGCTTATAGATTTTCAAGTTAAAATCATATTTTAATTTTTTTTTTAAGTAACACCTTTAAGTGATGATATATTATAGCCAAATTATCTTCATCGTCGCTATATTACTTTTGATACCTAGAACTTAGTCATGGTCGAAGCTCCAACAAATCTATTTACACTGTATAGTCTAACTACAGAGTCATTTGTTCAATAATAATATTTATTTTTAACAAATATACTCTAGCCAGAGTTTTAATTTTGAGTTAGCCATAGTTGATCATGATACTAACCTCTTACGACAGAGGAGCCAAATTCTCTATTGAATATTGTTTCACTTCTACCGCTTCAACTTTGACCCAACTACAGTTGTATCATGAATGTTATGTCACGTTTTAATTATAATGAAAATAGGGTATTCACATTAAAGTTTCAAAGTATTCTCAAGTCAAAAATTTCATAAATCATCACATTGAGATTCCTTATTTGACCTAGTCGTAATTAACTAATATGAAAAATCTTGGTTGAGCCATTATATGGTTATCCCATAACTACAAGTACGTAACCTGCCCCTGTAGTCATGAGTAACACATTGCCCAACATTTGGAGAGCATAACATACGCTAGTCTCAATGGATATATTGATATCCTTTTTCTAGGAACATCTTGACATGCAATCGTTTGGAACAAAGTATTAATTTATTTATGATTCAATACTCATGGCAATAGTATTTAGAACTATAATCATGTAATACTTTATTTAACGATTTTCTTCATATATATATTTGATGATTTTAATCATTATTATACCACATATAATAACATTGTAATAGAAACCAAGATAAGAAGCTTACTTCATTTCAAACAAGATCAGTTCTAAAGTTAGGTTGTGTAAAAAATTACATAATTTCTCCTAGGGCATAACCTCTAAACCTTCAAATCAAACTCTTTCCCATCTCAAAGGTTGAACAAAATTTGCAATTATAGTAATCGTTTATTTCACTATTTGGGTAGAAGCTGAACCATCACCAAATATAACTCTAAAAAAGGTTCTGATGTTCTTCATCATGAATATTACGACTTGATTTGGACTTCAAAATAAAATTCTCCAACATTGGAACCCATTTTGAAAGTGAAGAGTTCACTCACTTTTGTGAAAAGAATTGGATAACAAAGAGCTTTCTTGGTGTCTCACCTAAAGGAAATGGTTCAAGGGAAATAGAGGCTTTAACTAAAACCATAAGAATATCCTTGAAAAATGGTTGAGTTAAAGAAAATTGAGTAGAAGAATTGCCTCTTGTCATATGGTTATATAGAATTTCAGCTAAAACAGAAACCAACCATACACTATATTCCTTGATGCACAGATTCAAAGCCATGTTGCCAGTTGAAGTTGAAATTCCATTGCATCGGAAAATTACACACATATTTGAACCTAGTGAGGAATTAAAAGAATTTTAGACTTTATCAATGAGCTAAGACATGAGGCAGCCTTACGAACGATGGGGTAAAAACGTAGAATCTTGAAATATTATCTCAAGAGTAAGAGAAAGGGTGTTCTAAAAGGGAGATATGGTACTAAGAAGTGATTGCAACTAAATAGGTCACATACATCCTAGAATGGTTTTTGTAGAGAAGTACGTGAAGAAAAACAAAAATAAACTGAGTAGATGGATTAAAAAGTAACCGTAGATCAATTATAATCAAAGACATGGAAATTTATAGTGGTTTAGCGTGGTATATGTACATCCACATTGTAGATTATCCTTTATTAATCACTTATAAATCTGATTACAGTAGTAGTAAATAAATAGTACATGATTGCAATAGTGTTTAGAGTAACAAGCAACGCAAGGATCATTATAATGATCCATCAGGCCAATATTTATAGGTGAAGACGACCATGTATCTCTCTAAAATTTTGGCTGAAGGACCTTCTAATCCACGTGGGCCCACTAGAGGAACCGTTCAGCCTAATTCTCAAAGAGGAGGGATTAGTACCGATCCCTTCTCTGGTCGAATTTAAGGGAGCGATCCTTATGATGGCTTACTTATGCAAATACATTCTTAGCCTCCAATTTTCATGTCATTTGGATCATTTGAACTCGAGTTGTTACTTGGTATCTGATTCAACATGACCTGAATACTGTCTTTTCCCAATCCATCTAATTTTTCCCTTTTGACGTGTGATCCTTAGGATAAGTTCCCTAAGGTCCTAACGTCTTGCTCCTTAAATTTTATGTGTTTTGTACTTGTGTAACTTGAGATATTGATTGTTTTCTGTAAAAATGCTGTTGTACTTTGATGTGTGCCTATCCCTCTCGTTGGAGCCAAACTATGTCGACCCCTCCTATGCATTGAACCATATCCAATATTTTGAACATTCTACGTTTTGATCTATCAATTCCATTCAACTACGACTTCATATCACCATTTGTACTTGATTTTTGAGCCTCACAATCATCACTCTGGAGTTTTCACCCTGAAAGGCCATCGAAGCTAGCTCGTGCAATTAGTCCAATATAGCTGGGCTAGAATGCCGGATAAACTTGCCCCCTAACATACATCTTGTAACGAACATGACATGCTTTGAATCATCGAGAAGAGATCCATCTAGCTTCCTGAATGGTTTCCATTCGTTTGTCTAATTGTTTTCCTAAGGTCCAGAATTTCTCATTGATGTCGCTTGGTCGATTCTCCTTTGTATAAATCCAGGGTCATTTTTCGTCAGTTAATATAAAAATCTGATTCCATGAGAATAATAAGCTTCTGCTATCTTTTCTAGCCTTGAACTTACAGGTTTTAAGTTTTATTTTCAATTCCTATTGACTTTAACAATTGAACTTTCGAGTTACACACGTGTATGCTCATACATATGTATTAGTTGTTGGCTCCTAGATGTGTTTGTACACTTACAAGTCGCCATCAATTTTCATGGCATTTTGTACATGCTTTAAATAGTTTCTATGCCCCTATTTATTTGCATTTATACCTATAGCCAATCCCTATCATTCATCATTTTTTATCATTTTTTTAAGTGTTTGCAGGGGTTGACATGCGTTGTGTCAATCCTCACCTTCCATTTCTTACATCCACAAGGGTTGGTATCTGTATAGCCGACCGCCCCAACTAATGCCTTGTGCTTATAAGGATTGGTATATTGATAGCCGATCCCTTTCTTTACATCATGTCGACCCGTTCGTCCATTATATAAGCTTTCACTTTACCTTTCTCACTTCACTTATCCAACTTTTCTAACTTCTAACTTTAAACTGAAGCCTTCTTCCTCGGCTTGAAATCCATTTTCAATCTTGCCTATCCCATGAACGTATCTCCTCTCTCCTGTCACTTTATATATCCTCAAACACTTTCCCGCATTCTAACTTCAATATTCATATAGGTAAGCCTTCTTGCTTTCATCTTTTGGTTACACGATGAGATAAGGGATTTTGGAGTTTGGCACAATGATGGAACAACGGTCGAATTTGTTTACGAGAGATGAAATGTGGGATATGGAGGGGTTCGACAGAGCGAGGGAGGAGGAAGGAAGAAGAAGATAGAGCTGAGGGGGTCGGTGTTGGAGTTTTGGACTTGTACCGATCCCTCAGTGTAGAGGCTTGAAGTTAGAGGGTGGAGTAAAGGGATCGGTAGGATTAGGGATCAACAAGTCTTTGGTGTGAGAGAGGGTTGGACTAGGGATCGGTAGTCTTTGGTGTGAGAGAGGGATCGGTGGGACTTATAGAAGTGAAGGGATTAGTGGGATTATGTTTTGGAGAGGGATCGGCAGAAAGGCTCTGGGATAGAGACCAATATAAAGGGTTTGACATATGGAGATAAGTGCATATATTTTTTGAATTCAAAACCTAATCCACCTCAACGAACTTAAATATATAATGACAATAACAATAGAACTTGCATATTTGCCATCTAACTTAAGATTCAAACAAATAAATCCTTGGAACTTTCATCATGAACTTAAACGTAGCAATGGACCTGAATGACAAATTTCACACTTCGAGATTTAGATAATCGATCCCAAAGCTTTCACAACCTGTCAATCTCCTTGCCAGTTGACATGGTCAGCGAAGATGGTCACTCAGATCAGAATCCAAAGTTTAGTAATTTAACTTCATTCTTATTTAAAGTTATTTATCTCTGTTATATACAACACTACACCGCACCGCACTAGTTCACACTTAGCACAGGAGAAAAAGTAATTTTCTAATTGGATTGACTACTAAGTATAGTTAACATAGAGTTCAGACAGTCAGAATGTTTATTTGCAATGTCTTTTGAACCGGCTTTACAACATAGCGATCCTAAAGCAAAATCGAGGTCCGCGACTATACTGGTAGGCTTTCTCCTAGTCAACAAGCCGAGCAAACAAAGGTTTATGGCCTTTCGATCAACCTTTTTCAGATGTTTTGGTCCTTTCGGTGGAGGATGTAAGTCCTACTCCTGGCATAGTATAAGTTTCCGTTCTCTTGGATAACCCGATAGATTCTCAAGCTTCCCGAATTAGTGAGGCTTCCCTTCGTAGGCTGTATTCCCTACATGGAATTCCGTTCGTAGACGTCCTGGTTCCTTCGATAAACGATAGGCTCATCAGCAGCTCGAGGGGTACATAGAATGCAACAAATTTATGTGTTGGGCTAGATGCATACCGCCCTTCAATTCATTTATCCAGGAGATGTTAGGATATCTTAGAATAACTCCCACTCAACTTCACTTGAACAATTACGCCTTCCTCCATGGAACTTTTCTACTATTCATGAGCGCTCTATTTTGGCACCAACTCCCGAGAACATAAGATTCATTTACAACTTTAAACGATGACGAGGAATTCCAACATCGTCCTTGAGCCTTCTCCTAACTGCCAAGTCTTATTGGGTGCTTGGAATAAACTTTCTCTGTTTAGACATGACTGGTTCTACGGTCGACGTCTGCCGTGCTTCGCAAGGGGATGGTTGGAAGGACATAAGTGTTGCCTTCACTTCATTCTTATGTTTACCAATCCAAGTCATACTTTGAATCCACTAACATCCCGCAATAGGTGTCCGACCACGCCATGAGGGCATTAATTTTTCATGTGCGATTTCCGCTATTCGTGCTACACCTATGGAAGACAAGGTTATCAAACTTTTTATAACTAACGAGTGCTTATCTCTATTCGGGTTGTTAGAAGAGGGTCATAGAATTTGGATCCTCGGAAGTGCAGCATTATCGAAAAACGTTGCAGAGCAAGAAAGTGATGTCAACAATCCTATCGTGCCCCCGGTCTAGGGGACTCGGGATGACAATAAAGAGGGCGAGATTAGGGATGCCCAGGCCAATGAACCCAACAATGCTGATACAGGCCTAGGCAAGGCGCCTATGTTCGAACCGCCATAAGGCGCGTACCCTAAATGCCGACGAAGAGAAAAAAGAAGTTTACATATAAACTTTGTAGAAGAAAAATCATTGTAGATCCAGAATTTGTCATCACTTCTATTGACGAAGAATCATTTCCCAACACTTGGAAAATTCACTGAAAGGATTTTCAAATCTCCTAATTCCTAGTGATAT
The DNA here is from genome assembly GCA_030765085.1 of Allium cepa. Classification (NCBI taxonomy): domain Eukaryota; kingdom Viridiplantae; phylum Streptophyta; class Magnoliopsida; order Asparagales; family Amaryllidaceae; genus Allium; species Allium cepa. The sequence goes on along the minus strand of CM060937.1, from coordinate 184,725,541 downwards.
TATGACCCACAACTTTCCAAACATCAATATCGAGTGGCTCAATTTTCCTACTAGGAGTGGTGAAGGCATCTTCCCTATCGAGAAAGGGGAGAAAAAAACCCATAAGCAAGGCTACAGCTACTAGTCTATCGTGGGCGAACACTAGGACACTCACAACAATGTGCACTTCACTACACGCTCTTCATCAATCCTTTTCATAATTGTTACTTACATGTTCTCGTTTGGTCAGTGTAGGTGCAATGACTCAATCTTGGGATTTTGATCACTTAAGGTGCTCTTCGATGCATTATGGATCATCCGTCGCTCAGAATCTAGCAGGCATAGGAAAATAGACGGAAGACGAGAAAAAGCTATCATTCAAGGGAATCTTCTTCTTCCAAGCATAAATCCCAGTCTCATTCATCTCACCAGGGAGACCAGCTCAATATTCCTATTTATAATGGAGACCGGCCTTCCATCTGCGGCCCTCAAATTGCCACATCACATGAGCAGCACTCTAGTTCTTCTAGCTCTAGGCAATCTCGCGACCGTAAATCGAGCAAGCATCTAATTTCCACTTCCGATCCATCCTTACCGACCGATGCTCTTGACACTTCTACAGCGGAGAAATTGGCCGAACATAAGGCCACTTTCATGAAAATCTGTTTCGATGTGCTTAAATTCCTTCCCACAGCATATATGATCCTGGAGCATGTCAAAGCTAGCTCTCTGTCAAGTGTTAATGATGTGTTCATGCAACATGAATCATTTGAACACTTGGCAGAAAAAATCTTCGAGGTGTCAATCGAGCGATAATATGAAATAGATTATCTCAAGCTAGAGGCGATCCATGATAAAGACATAATCAAACACCATGATAATGAGCTATCGGAGCTGACAAAAAAACATGCCGAGGTAGAAAAGATTTCCAAGCAAACGTCAAAGGCAGTGAGTCGTTTGGAAGCTTCCCATAAGAAAGAACTTGATGCTGCCCTCAATCGTAGCAGGGCGCTTGCTTAGGAAAAGGACTCCTTGGAAAAGGAGAACGACGTCTTGGCCCACTACATCGACGAACTTGAAGAGCTCCTTAAGAAAGAAAGAAAATAGATGATTGAGGCTTAGGAAGAATCACAAAGGTACTGCAAAGAGGCTGTTGAAGCTAGGAGCCTGAAAATTAAACTTGATGAGTAATTTGCCAAAATAGAAGCCCGTAAAGAAGAGGCATGAGAGGAAGGCCATAAGGATATGGTGGAACAAATTGAAACGCGAGTAGAAGATGCTTTTGATTCCGGTCAGAATGAAATCAAGGACTTCTTTGATCCACTGATCATCGATACAAAATCAAAGTCCTCATCCATCGTGACTTGAGTTTTCTTGGAAAATGTTATCTCGAGTCACTTGCTGTTGCCTAGGAGTACATCATTAAGATGAAAAATAGGGAGCTGGGCAAAGCTAAGTTAGATAAAGAGAAATCGATGTGGGAGATCCTCTACGGAAATGTACTCCTAGATCTTGTCTCCATGAGACTTTGATATTTGATATTTCAGCCCCTTTCGATAAAGGGAAATATATTGTTGGATCCTCAAAAGCCGATCCAAAGGGCCCTCCTTTTTTCCAAGCGGCTGGAGCGTTGGTTTCCTTTGGCCCGAGGCAGGACTTGAACCATGATTCAATAAGCCTGATTATCAATCCAAAGTGCTTATCCCTATTTTAGAAGGGGGCACTCTAGCAACAACAGAGAACCAGCCCGATGCGGGTATTCCGCTTTACTCTCCACTTGAGAGGTTCTGTTCTTCATGCCTAATGGTTTTAGGCTAATCTCCTTATTTTAACAAATTGGTAGGTATTCTGAGTCCCGACCATGCTCCTAAAAGTTTCGCTGCTGTGGAGAAACAAGGGAAATTAACAAAGATTTCGGTAACCACCAATGTACCGAGGCCCAAAGCTTAAGTCATCGGAGCACTCGAAAATGATAAGGCTGAAGATCCACTGTCGGTGGATGAATCTGATGATGTGGTGATCGCTGGGACCTCCAAACGCACTACTGAGATCATCCTGAAGGAGTGTATTGAGAAGAAGTAGTTTCTAAAGAAAAAGGCCAAAGCTAAGCCTACCGAGGTGGACATTGACGATCCACACCTTATTCCACTAAAAGTCATTCCACTTGGTGGGTCGATACGTAGAGAACTCCCTCTAAGTTTCGAACGCTCTCCCGCCAAAGGTTGTAGGAGATCAAGAAGAGAACAAGCAGAAGTTCAGACAACACCATTCCTGAAAAACCCAAAAAGGAGAGAAGATCGAAGAAATAGCTATCATTTCGGCTCGGTGTGTACATAGTCTTCTTAGCTATTTGTTTGTTGTTTTCTTTTATTAGTTGTGGTTGTACGGGTACGACTGCCTGTTTTTTGAAATAACTTCTACCATAATTTTGAAACTTATCATGTGAATAATTGTTCTTCTTTTTTGTTGAGCTCTCATGTGAACTGTTACTTAAGTAGTTGAACTATTACTTTCCATTCAATGTACTTTTATTTTTTTGTTCATAAATTCTGGTAACAATCCACTAGCTCTATCCAAAGGCATCCATATAGTCGGGGCCTTGAGCCGCATCGAACGCTAGGCTCGAGCCTTAGTGTTATGCCATTAAATTCAACGGTTTTGAGTAATTATACCCCTGCCCCCACTCTTAGGTTAGTGGGGTTAGACATTGGACGGTCGAACTCCATCCTTAGTGGGTTTATATTCTTCCTGTTGATTTCAGGCCGGAGTTCATGGAATAGTGAGTGGTCGAACCTCACTCATCTATTTGTTTATACTTATATCCACACTCTGAGGATAAGAGTAAGTTGATGGGTGGTCGAATCGATCCCGATTTATGTTTATACTATAGTCTACACTCTAGGGACTTAGAGTTATTTTGCGGGTGGTCGATTCACTCCTGATTTATGTTTATATTCTAATCCGCACTCTTGAGACTTAGAATTATTTCGAAGAGCAATCAGATCATACTCTTTTTAATTGATTGATTTGCCTCCCAAGGTCCAGGGTTTGATTTAGCGAGCGATCGGTCGTGTCATGATCGCTCTTGTTTTATTTCAATCCTATCGTTCCGCAGGATTTATTTGATCATCAGATGGTCAAGGCACATCTATTCCTCATTGTGTATTCCGTCCATTGGATTATAAACGGGATTTATCAAATGAAAAATCGAACCATGCTTATCTTGTTTACTCCCATTAGGAACTAGCGTAATTTATTAATTCCAAACTCTGGTAACCTATTTCGACATATTGACATCAATCAGTTTCATCATGTGACTAATACATAATGCTACAACAAAAATAATATAAAGGAAGTCCAAAACTTCATTCGCTATATAGAAAGGAATGACATAATCTATCTTATTACATAACTAGAAAATCAATGCAAAAGAAAATTCGAAAAACAAATACAACTGGATTAAAAAGAAATAAATTAAGTGAAATAGCGTCGCAAATGTTCACTATTCCACGCCCTTGGGTGTATGATGTCATCGATAGACCCTAGCTTGAAAGTTCCCTCTCCAAGCCTCCGTCCAATGATATGTGGTCCTTTCCAGATTGAATTCATGTGCAATGGGGTAGGAAAAACCTGATTCAAGATGAGACCGTCGATTTCAAAGCTTCTAGATTGGACTTTAATGTTGTAGTACCGGGCGATTCGATGTCGATGCGCAGCTGCCCCCAGATTGGCTTCCTTGCGCTTCTCATCTATGAAGTCAGTGTTTCCAAAAGGTATTCACTTTGGGATCATACTAAGGCACTCGTTAAGAAGGAAATTCGAGCTCAACTGGAATGACGGCTTCGGAACCGTAAGCAAGGGCGAAGTGAGTTTAGCCAGTTGTGGATTTTGGGTGGTCCTGTAAGCCTATAATGTTGTCGGGAGTTCATCCACCCACTAGCCTCTAATATTTTCCAAACGTTTATTCAGAGTGGACATTATAACTATGTTCACAGCTTCAACCCGCCCATTTGCGTGAGAGTGAGCAATCGTTAGAAATCTCTTTTCAATACGATACCTCCGATAGAAGTCTTTGAATTCAACACTTTCGAATTGAGTCACGTTATCTGTTACAATAGTTCATGGGAGACCGAAACAACATATGATGTTTCAGATAATAAATTTGGATACTTTCTTGGTTGTGATCATGGCTAAAGATTCTGCTTCGGCCCATTTGGTGAAGTAATCAACTGCGTTGATAGCGTATTGGCAAACGGCCATGGGCTGTCCAATTGCGTGATTTCCGTCGGCGGAGCTCTTGGAACTTTTTCATATTCTGGCACTTATCACATCATCTTACATAGTTAGCGGCATCTCGATTGACAGTTGGCCAATAATAACCATAACAAAGTATTTTCTTTGCCAAAATTTCCCTCCCAGTGTGATCGCCACATTCCCCTTTATGAACTTCTTTTAGGACATGTTTTATCTCATCATGAGCGACACACTAGAGTAAGGGAACAGAGAAACCTTTTCTGTACATAATTCCTTCTTGCATGGCATATTGCAAAGCTTTATAAAGGACTTGTCGCTTTTCATTTCTTTGATCTAGTAGGACTCCATGTAGCAAATAGTCTTTGATCGGAGTCATCCACGATTCACTCTCAGGCTATGCTTCTAGTGTAGGATCGATTTCTATCATGTTTATACTCGAGGCATTTAATACTTCAACCAAAACCAATCCCATCAACTATGCGTTGATGGTGCTAGCAAACGTTGCCATCGAATCAGCCTCTCTGTTTCGATCCCATGGAATATGCGAAATGTTATAGTACTAAAATTCAGCCAACAACTCTTGAACTTGGGTAAGGTATGGAGCAAGCAATTGTCCTTTAGCTTGATAATCTTCCCTGACTTGGTATACTACCAACTATGAATCAAAAAAGATTTCAAAAGACTATATTCCCAACTCTCTAGCGAGTTTAAGTCTAGCAATCAGAGCTTCATACTCAGCTTCGTTGTTTTCCACTGGAAAATCAAGCTTTAAAGCATAATAGATCGACCGATCTTCGGTAGTTACAAGCACAATTCTATCACTAGAACAACAATCATTGGACGTTCCATCAGTATACAGTTTCCACCATATGGTAGGGATTTCGTTGCCCTCTAAGGAATCATCCTCCGTAGCGAATTCTGCTATAAAATCTTTCAATGCTTGACCCTGGATAGCCGTCCAAGGGAGATAATTGATATCGAATTGATTGAGCTCAATATACCACTTGAGTAACCTTCCATATGTCTGAGGTCGCTGTAGGACCTTTTGTAACGGCTGATCAGTGTAAACATTGATCGGGTGTGCCTGGAAGTTTGGGCGAAGCTTTCATGATGCAATCAGCAAACAATATGCCAGTCTCTCTATTTTCGGATAGTTCTTTTCATCTCCCGTCAGTCGCTTGGTAACATAATATACCGGCCTCTGCATTCGATTTTCGTCGTGAAGCAATGCGAAACTTATAGCGTGTACCGACATAGCCAAATAAATGTACAAATCTTCATGATCCACTGGCTTTGACAAGATGGGGATCTCTCCAAATGATTCACCAAAGCTTGAAAGGTGTTTTTACAATCATGTGTCCATTCGAAGTTTCTTTTCCCTTTCCTAATCAAGTCAAAGAAAGGAGTGCATTTGTCGGTGGCTCTGGAAATAAATCGGCTTAAGGCAGCATGTTTCCCATTCAAACATTGTACTTATTTAATAGTCTTTAGTGCTTGGATATCGCAGATAACCTGAATCTTCTCGGGATTAGTTTCTATTCCATGGGTGTTAACAATAAAGCCTAAGAATTTCCCCGATGCAACACCAAAAGGACACTTCAATGGTTTAATTTTCATTTTGTAATGTGAGAGGATGTCGAACATTTCTACCAAGTCTTTTATGTGGTCACTTAATCTTCTTGACTTCATGAGCATATCATCTACATATACTTCCATTGTCTTTCCAATATGATCTTTAAACATCCTATTGACTAGGCGCTGTTAAATAGCTCTTGCGTTCTTTAGTCCAAACGGCATCACCATTTAGCAATATAACCCAGTATTGGTAATGAAACTGGTATGCTCTTGATCGAGAATGTGCATCGGGATTTGGTTATTTCCTGAGTACGCATCCATGAAAGATAGCAATTTGTGTCCCGTGGTTGAATCCACCAGTTGGCGATCGTCGGAATGGGAAAACTGTCTTTTAGACACACCTTGTTCAAATTTGAGTAATCAATGCATGTTCTCCATTTCCCATTTTCCTTTTCACAAGTACAGGGTTAGATACCAATTTAGGTAGAGGGCATCATGGACAAACCTATTGTCTTTGACTCTATCCACCTCCTCTTTCCTCTTTGAGAGCAGCAGAACTCTCTGGATCCATGTCGCATCTTTTTAGCTTCGCTAGGACATGCCTCGAGTTGATATTCAATGCATGGATTGCAATGGCAGGCACGATTCCATACATATCAGAGTAAGTCGAAGCGAACACGTCTAGATTCGCTCCGAGAAATCCAACAAGTTCTTTCATCATGGGGGGTGAGCTGTGATTCGATCTTCTAAGCCCTTGACAGGTCGTCGTGGCTGACCGTGATATTAATCGTCGGCTCAGCCAATGCAGCCTTGGTCTCTTTGGCTCTTCCTTATCATCTCTCGGATCTATATCTCTATAAAACCGACTATAGCACACGAGCCAAGGCTCAGGTGCTAGTTGTCAATCTTCAATAGCTTAGATGCAAACAGTCTTGTCCAACCTTACCTTTCTCTTTACGCTGAACATCCCTCAACTCAGCTACATAACAAGCATGTCCAGTCGCCTGATCACCATGAACAACTCCAATACCATTATCCATTGGAAACTTCAAAGTCAAACACCATAGGGCAAGAGTTGCCTGGAACTTGGTTAGTGCCAGTCAATCCAGGAAAACGTTGTAGGGAGACTCAACATACGAAACAATGAACGACAAGATTCGTAGTCTCCTACGGTCATCTTCTCCCAACTCTAAAGGTAATTCCACATAACCAATAACTTAAGTTGCAATACCAATTAAAATCATGTATGCGGGCCGTAGACGACTTTAAATCCTTATCTTCCATTTTCATCTGATCATAGGCATTTTATGAAAATTATATTTACCGAACTTCCACAATCAATCAATATTCATCTCACCAAAGTGAGGCTGATCATGGCTGAAATGTCCATTGGATCGATCGTTGGAGCCTCTACCTTATCCCCATCTTTTTTTTCTAAACACGATATCATTGGTCATTGTACGCTGCTATTTTGCTAGAGCTCCATCTTTTGTATTGGAACAATATTCAAAATCCATATGCCTAATCGCACTAGTATAGCGCTCCATCTCTTGCCAACTCTTATTTGTTGGGTGTGGTCCTCCGACTATTGTATTTATCACCAATCTTACACTTATTGGTGTGGGATCCTCAGCACTACACAGTGCTTATCCTCGGTTTGGGTCAGATGTCCCCTGTCCAATATCCTACGAGGTGTTTACAAATTTCTCCATTTCCTTTCTCGAATCGTCTTTTTCGATAATGTCCTAGAGATGCCTGCATTCAATCATGCCATGTCCATGGCATTCATGGAATCGACAATATTTTCTGATTTGTTTCTGCTTCTCAGTCAATTCCTTTGAAGGTGGCTTCCTATATTGCATACTATTGCAGGTAGACAAATAGATATTCTTCAAGGACTTATTCAACGGTGTGAAAGTATTGAACATTGGAATCCTAGGCTTCCCTCTTCTAGAATCCCTCTTTTGTTCTTGGCCCCTATTTTTGCCTTTCTTTTGCTGATTCAGCTTGTTTTGGACATTCATTTGAAATTTTTCCTGAACTATCATCAGACTGCTTTACTGCGATGTTACTTTGTACTCCCTATCGACTTGGCCTCTCAACAATTTTTCCTGGAGGACCTGGCTTCCTCCTTTCTCAAATACTGAGCCAAATTTGCGTAAAAGCGCTCCAACGTTGCTAGTGGCTTGCAAGCTAACCTAACGCCGAAATCAGATTCTGGATCTATCTCTCTCGTCACAGCTATTAATATCACATGGTCATTCGGATAATTGATTTCCATAACAGCCGTATGAAATCTCTTCAAATAATCTTTCAATGATTCTCCTGAAGCTTTAATCATGCTGGATGGGGACATAACATCCTTGAGATGGGTTGCATGCATCTATAACTACTCCAAAAACTTTATTGTCAAATCATCAAATCTAGAAATTGATCATGGAGGTAATATTGTGAACCACATCATTGCTATTCCAAAGAGAGTTATGGGAAAGCATCTACACTTGATTGCATCATCTGCTCGCGCATAATCCATCAGCCATTCATATCTCATAATATGTTGCATGGGGTTGGTTTTGCGGGCATTGATGGCATGCTGAACCTCCTCGGATACTCTGCATAAGGAACATTATCAATTAACGGGGTATGGCTTCTTAAGATCACCCAGTCATTGTTAGTCAAGCCCTAGCTCTCTCTTACCAACTGTTTGACCATTGGTGATACATCCAGCGTTGAGCTGGTTGGTGCCAACCGATAGTCGTGCTCCACCTCACATAAATGGTCTAGTCGATGTCTATGGGCCCTTTCATGCCTTCTTGGTTCACCATCTTCCCAATGTGTATCATGTAAATTCACATCGTTATCATTCCGGGGAAGAGCTGGGTCAACATTTAATTGAAATCCAGCATCCAAACCAACCATAGAAACTCTAACTTGATGGGCATAAGGCATGGATGGATTCCCCCTTCTAGTGGAGGGATCAGTACCGATCTGTATAGAGGGATCAACAACAATTGATCATAGCAGACCACGATAGTTTGCCAGTTGACGCACCGATGTCTCTGTACAATATTTGTCTATTCTATGATGCCTATGCATGTGATACTCGTCTAACGAGCTAGAACTCTCCGATGCCGAGTAAGGAGTGGGGTCTTTTCTAGCTTTCCCCTGTTGTTGCTGATTGAGTTGGTTCATCAAGTTGTTATTAGTCTGAATTTGTTAATTTAATCATTGACGTCTCTCCATCAGCTCTCTCATTAAATTATGAATTTCAACTCTTGTAGTAGAATCAATGGTATTCTGAACTTTAATTGGTTCAACATTAACATTCGTTAGTTGATTGCTTGGGTCTCCTTACTGGATGCTAGTATTCTCATTTCCTTCCACATTATGAGAAGTAGATCTAGTGTTTCTCACCATTATCAATAGCTTTGCTTAGATTTCTACAAATCTAAGTAGTATAAGCAACTTCTTGAAAATAACTGCAAATCCCCTTTGAGGGATTTATCCAATCCAGTAGCAACAAAAGGACCATAATGAACTGAGAATCAAGTTTCTTAGTGATAGCACTAAAATGTTTGCAACTAAATTGGTCACAAACACCCTAGAATAGTTTTTATAGAGAAGTAAGTGAAGAAAAATAAAATTAAACCGAGTAGATGGATAAACAAGTAACTGACAATCAACTTTAATCAAAGACATAGAATATAGTGGTTCGGCGTTGTATACCTACGTCCACTTTGAAGATTATCCTTTATTAATCACTTATAAATCTGATTACAATAGTAGTAAATAGTTATTACTTGATTACAATGGAGTCTAGAGTAACAAGTAGTTTAAAGATCCTTAGAGTGACCCATCAGCCCAGTATTTATAGCTGAAGACGACCATGTATCTATCTGAAATTTTAGCCGAAGGACCTTCTAATCCACATGGGCCCACTGAGGGATCGCTGGGCCCAATTATCAAAGAGGAGAGATCGGTACAAATCCTTTCTTTTGACAAATTTTGGGGATCAATCCCTACAGTGGATTCTTATGCAAAAACATGCTTGGCCTTCAATTTTCATGTCATTTGGATCGTTTGAACTCGAGTTGTTGCTTGATATCTGATTCAACATGACCTGAATAATGTCTTTTGTCGATCCCTCCTAAGAGGTGTATATCGATCCCTTTAATTTTCCCTTTTGATGTCTGATCCCTAGGGTAGGTTCCTAGGGTCCTTATATCTTGTTCCTCAAATTTCCTATGCTTTGGACTTATAGATCTCGAGATATAGATTATTTTCTATAAGAATGCTCATGTACTTTGATGTGTGTCGATCCTTCCTGTTGGAGCTAAACTATGCCGATCCCTCCTATGAGTTGAACCATATCCCATATTTTGAACATTCCACGTTGCAATTTATCAATTCATTCAATTTTGACTTATATTACCATCTATACTCGACTTCTGGTCCCCACAATCATCATTCTTGAGTCGTCGGCCTTAACGGCCATCGAAGCTAACTCGTGCAATCGGTCCAATATACTTGGGCTAGAATGCTGGATAACAGGAATGGAAATGGAAAATGTTAAAAATCTAGCAAATAGAACTTTGGGACCAAATTAGGAAGGGCACTTAGTTATCCATAAAGTCATACCTCTTGGAGTGTACTAATTTAGCTGAATAGATGTAAACTTCGTAAATAGAAGGTGTAATGCCAAATATTTGAGACCATGCTTCACATCACTGTGCGAGTGGGAAAAGGCAGCGATGTATAATAGCTTAATTTTTGCTTCGATGCTTAAGAAAGAATTTTGGATTAAGAGAAATCCATGGTTTAAGGAGAAGTCCTCAAAAAGTTGATTTTCAACAAAGAATATTCTAAAAAATTGGCTTTTGAAATTTTAGTTTCCAGAGAAAACAATAAGCCTTCCGTGGTAAGCCGAGTTGTGGAAATTTACAAATCAAATTTTTTTCGAAAGAATTTTTTAGACAGCCCAATTTTGGAATAATAATAATATTTAATTAGGAATGGCTGGCTAATGAATGGAATATATTTGAGATGACGTAAATTACCAGAATGTTGTATGACTTTCGAAAGAAAATAAATTTAAATTGAAGGCTTTAATTGAATCTCGAGTAGTTAAATAAATTTAAGGAAAATGAATTTCAACTGGGATTTTGTAAATAATTAAATAGTTTATTGACAAAATTGTTTTGTGAAAATAGTTTGATGAAAATATAATTTTTAATGTGAACAAAAATTTAATTTTGGAACGGAAATAATTTTTTTTGTCAATTTTATAAAGTGGATTATCATAGGAAGAAAAGTGAAATTTCTTATTGTTTGCATGAAAAAGGGGCAAAAACTTCTAATCGATTTTTCAATGATTACAAGGATTTGACGCCAAGTACAATGAATTTATAGTAGAAAAGATGGATTTGGATGCTCCGTGTAATTGATGTTGTAGCTCGGAGGCTTGTAGATCCTAGAAAATTTATGTTTGAATACCAAATGCTTGTATATTTATAGAGGTGAAGAAAGTGGTTTCATTAATCTAGAAAATTATGATGTTTCCATGGATATCTTGTCTAAAGGGAATATTCCTGAATATGCTCAATATAATTAATAGTTTTCCAATATATGTAGATTCCATTCCACATATAGCTGGCTTTGTTCAATTAAAGCTCTGTCTGGGGAATGTTGGCTCGATGCAAGTGCATCTGGACATGTTTTTGGCCAAGAATGTATTGATATAACTCCCCTTGCTTCGGTAGGCTCTCCTAGTGCTTAGTTTGGCAAACGCATTCGTCCTTGGTCCGGTGGACACTCCCTTTGTTGAACGTGCATCTTGTTGAACATGCATCTTGTTCGGTACCCAAGGGTACCGAACAAGAGAATCAGTTTTGTACTATGAGGTACCAAATAAGAACTTCTATTTGGTACCCTTTGGTACTAAACAAGAAATTATGTTCGGTATCTTAGGTACCAAGTATGGGGTGCCTCCTCTTTTCTCCTTTACCCTTCCCACCAGCTTGCCTTCTTCCAAGTCACCTTCGCTCAGCTCTTCCTAAGCTAGTTACCTTGACCTACGTGATAGAATTTTCCTATAACACTCGCTCCCTGAAGTCCATCACGTAGATTATGAGGTGGCATTATTCGAATAAGTCCCTAAAGGAGTACTTCAATGAATAAGTGACGGTAACTTTCCTTCCTCCTGGGTTGGTGCATCTTCTTTGTTCAGTAGTAAAAGCTAGTTTGTAAGAGGTTGGTTTGTCACTTACTCCATCCGGCATGTTGCAGGCTCAGTACCAGACACCAAAACCCCTATATAAGCTGTTGTGGCTACTCCCTCCGAACACATGCATTCACTTTCCTGAGCCACCAAATCTCCTCAATCCTTCATCTCTTCAAACCGCCATTGTCATGCTAGCTTTCAAATTTCCAATCAAATCTTGACTCCAAATCAAAGCGACTTTGTGATCTGGTCAGTACTCTCTCTTAAATCAGCATTTGTTCCAGCAGTTTACATGCCATAATTTGCATGCATTGGTCGTGCTTTTCTTTATTCGGCTCTCGTGTTGAGGTTATGGTGTAACATTCCCTATTTTGAGGCCAAAAACTAAGCGCTACAGATGCTACATTCATCTAAAGTATTAACTTCTGGTGGAAAAAATATGGTAATGTTAATAGTATCCATAATATCAGAAGCACATGAATATGAAAAAAAATCACAGATTCCAAAAATAATTTTTGCCGATTACATTTCAAAAACATGTTTCATATTTCATTACATAATCCCAATCATTTCCCAGGTTCAGATCAAATATAATTATTACAAAATACAAGAGCGACATATAAAGATGGCCACTTGGATGATTAGAGTACTAAGTAGATAAACTGTCTTAATACATCACAGCGAAAAAAAATATCAACACCTAATTAGCTAACTTCGACCTCTTCTCGTCTCCGGAAGCTTTATCCGTCCATCTACTAAAACCTATAAATCCAAACTCTCAATCTGCTCAAATCATTTTTAAGCATCCGAGAGTTTAAAGGGAAAAACATAAACTTTGACTCAGACATAAAGCCTAGTGTGAATAATAGTATTACATCTCGGTTTACTGATATTAAGTGAGATATTTCCGCTTAGCGGAACAGGTTTCCCCTCACTAATATTCATTTAAAACATATATTTTTGCAAATACAAATCCTACAACCAAATTGGTTAATTAAACTGATTATATATCAATAATAGCAATATTATATATGCTTAAAAACAGATAATAAATGGACCATCTGTCCGAAAAATTATAGTTTTATTTGGCTAACTACTAACCTATGGCTGACTCGGGCCTTCTAGGAACACTAAACAAATTATCTAACACTTGTTAGCCATACTTCTGGATAGTCTATCCTTATCTTACTTCTCCAAGGGTCACTTGATCCTAATAGTTTGGCGGGCTCACCAATAACCTATCCTTCTTCACTATACATATATATTGCTTTCTGTATGTAACCATCATTTAAGTCTTACATGTGACTAAGCCCTACAAACTAGAATTTTGAACTAAAATTAGCTAGGGCTATAGCTAATATATAGGGCGCAATTATACACCAGTTCCATCTGGTATACAAATATCTAAGTCATTTTACTTAGGGTTAACTACCCTTTAAATTTTCCTTTAAAAACTTTTCATAATGATTTAATCCCTTTAAATCATCAAATTGATTTAGTCCTTTAAAGCGTACTTAAATAAGGAAAATATAACATTTGCTTTACTCAATTCTCTTTGCCATGATATATGCTTTACTCAAAACATTGTCGGTGAATACATTCGAAACATCTGTTTAAAACTTTTAAACAATCTCTTTCGAAACCATTGAAAGTACCCCTTTCGATACAAGTAAACTACTTTACTTTATAACCTTAGGCCGAAAGGCTAAAACATACCTTTCAAAACCATTAACTATAATCCTTTCGAAAACATTGAAAACATCCTCTTTTAAAACACTTTAAACATGCCTTTCGAAAAAATTGGAAACCTTCCATTTAAACGCAAAGGTAAGCCTTTTAAAAACATTGGGGAATCACCCCTTCGAAACCTTTAACATATACCTTTCAAAAATACTAGGGAACCTCCCTTTCGAAACCTTTATTAGTTACCTTTCAAAAATACTGGGAACCTCCCCTTTGAAACCTTTATTAGTTACCTTTCGAAAGCATTAAAGTACTCTACCTAAAACAAACCTTTCGAATGCATTAGGTTTAAGTTAAGACATGTTGAACATAGTTTCAAAACCATTTAAAACCATTTCATTTGAAACCTATGGGTTTATCTTTCAATAAAACAAAGGGTCTGAAAATAACGAAGTCGAAAGCACTCTTTTGAAAGCAATTTCCAAAGTAAAGAAAGTGGATGGTGTCGAAAACAACCCCTTCGAAAGCATTAGAGAAGCGGCTCTAATTTTAAAAGCGAAAACACCCCTTTGAAACCATGCTTAAAGGCAACAACCTCAACTGGGTCGAAAGGTAGAATTGCGACAACGTTTTTTCAACCTCGTCGAAAGATAATTTAAAACAAAAGGCGGTAACCTCTGTCGAAAGCTATCTTTAAACCCTTTCGAAAGTATTCTTTTAAAAGCAAACAAGCAGCATTTCCTTACAAAGACAAAATGAAGTCTCAATCCCTTCGAAAGCGTTGTTTCGACCTTATGCCTTTCACCCACTGCAATCCACTACGTACCAAGGCTTTCGATACCCTGTGTATTGGTTTCGACTTGGTTGAAGGTGGAAGCATGAAGTCAAAAGCTTGCTGCCGATAAAAGAGATAAAGCAAATACTTACAAAAACTTTTTTCTTTCTTTATAAAGTAATTTCTTTCCAACTAACTTGCCTATTTCTCAAAATATAATTGGTTTCCTATTTTTTTTCAAATTATTTTCTAATAGTGCTGCCGAATTCAGTTATTATTTATTTAAAACATGTAGCAAATTTCCCCTTCTCCTATTTTAAGCATATAAAACATTTAAGTCTCATACGTTAAATAATTTTATATACTTAATAAAACACTTAGGAAAATTCTCCAAAAATTCTAATAAATCACTTTCAATATGTTTTCCAATATATATAAATTTTTGACCCAAAGCTAAAATAAAATAGCCATAATTAATTTTAAATCTAATTAACCATTTTCTTCACTAGAAAATTAATAACAAATCCAATTTAATTCAGAAAATTATGAAATTTGAAACCCACCTCTAAAATATCATTTTTGACCATGCATTAAAATTGCAAGGCATTTGGATGTCATTTGATATGTTTTTCATTCAAAACTTGTCATAGAATCATCATGAATAAGCATAATTCATCAACAAGCATATATATATATATATATGACATTCAAAATATGGTTATATACTTGCAAAAACATTGGGGTCTGATTCTAGAAACCGAAATCATCAAAATATTAGATGTAAACAATTATTCACCTTTAGCTTTGTTGTTAAGAAGTTGAGATTTGATCTTGAATGGATTTAATTAATCTTCCTCTTGGTTTAGCTTTCTTCTTCTTGCTTTCCCCTTAATGGTTGCCAGCCTCTCTAGTATTTAGTTTTCTTATTTGTGAACTTGAAAATGAACATGGCTTAAGGGTTTAGGGTATATGGATAAGACTTATTCCTATTTTACCCTTATCTAATTCCCTAACTTATTTCATTTTAAATTCCATTTAGTTCATTTGTTATTAGGCACAGCTACCCTCTATTAATCAAAAATCTCTCTTCCATAACCATTTACATTATTTCATTTAATTTAACTAATAAAATGTCATAAATAATGTTAATCAAAATTAGGGTCGTTACATATGGTTTGGGTCATTCGGTGGTCGAACAGAATTGTTAGAATTTTTTATAATGGACATGTATATACTCATGTACATATGTGAACACTTCCTTCTTTTGCTATAATGCATGAGACGATCTATGAAGTTGGATAGGTATGTTGGGCCATTTTCATACCCACTCCTTTACTGCTTCATAGATCAGGCTCCTTCTTCATCTACCTCTCCGGGTTCTATGCAGTTACGGTGTCACTCTAATCAACCTAGCTCTGCTCATTCTCTCATGCACGGATATAGACCGTCTGAACTGCTAGTGAACCCCATCGACTCAGAAGCTTCGAGCTTGACTGCCAAACAACTAGACCTCACTATTTCCACCCATAGTACCTCAAGGGAGGACCTTCTGCTACCAACTCTAGAACAAGAAGCGCATGCCTCGCCCAAAGGGTATATAGCTTACTCTTGCTACCATTGCGCAGCCAGAGCAACACCTTCTCTTCCTCAGTGGATGGTTGTGTTTCTTGTACATGAAAATCGCTCCATTTCAGCTGCATCCCAATGGATAGGCTATCCTCGCTAGCTTGAACTCTATCTTTATGAGGGAGTTCCAGGTGCCTCTAACTCATCGCCAAATCAGATTTCTAAGGGTAAGATAGAGGGTTCTCCCATTATTTATCTTAAGGCAGAGAGCAAATTCAAACTGGTTGAGAATTTGTATTCTAAGTACATATGTTTTAGTGGGAATACTTCTTTGTCTGGGATAACTCCTCATGTTTTCACCAATGGCATTCAAGATATAAGTTTCTTCCTTCTACTAATTTCCTCTTGTAGTTCTGTGAAGTCTTATGTGAAATGCTAATTTTTCTTTCTTTAGATTTACTTTCAAGTGTAGTAAGAGTGTCAGTTAGAGATGACCTAGAAGAGATGTTGTGCAGACTACAACAAATCCCGAAGGAGATTTGAGAGGTTCCCTAGCTTGTCACCGACGATGATCTGATGCAGCTTGGACTTCTTATGACTGGTTGCTCAATTGGGAGTGGCAGAAAAATTTCTACGTAGAAGCTTGCCAAGAAAAGAAAGAAAAAGATTTGGCTACCAGTGAAACTAGTGATGTGCCCTCATCCCAACCTTTCATTTCTGGTGCGCTCCTAACTACAGATCCACATAGTGCCACTCTTACTATTCTTACGGGTTCGGAGGAGTTGGAGTTAGATCCTTTTAGAGTTTAACCTCATAAAATTTTTCGGCTTAAGACCGTAAGGGAGTGGGAGGATGACGATATCCACACAAAAGCAGCAGGAAACGTAGACTCCCATTCTCATGACAGCGACCATACCACTTCTGACCATGACGAAGCACATTCCTCTGGAAATATCGGTCTAGCTACCCTAAATAATTTAGAGGTGAATGACGCCTTATGCCATGTTTTTGGTCCCGAGGAAGAGGAAGCCTTTGTTCTTAGGAATATCTCTATTTCTAACTATCTCCAAGATCCAAAACTTGGGATTTATTATGGGGATTTCGAGTCTATAGCAGAAATTCAGTGTCAGTTGGAGAGCCATGGGGAACCAAGGGTTTGTGTAGTTGCCACACACTCTCTTTGCACCACTACACGTTCATGCCACAATCACATATTCTCCAAATGCCTATTCTAGTTCTAATTTGTGGTACTTTGTCATTGCAAGAAACATGATCTTGAGAAGGGAAAAATTACTCTCTAGGATGAAGTAGATAGGTCCAAAAGTGCCTCCCAAAGATTTGAAAGAGGCAGCATATCTATTTGGGCCCAGGATAAATAACGGGCAGCTATGAATGGAGCTTAAAATAGGAAAGACTGTTCACTACCACTCAACTGGGGATATAGGCGACCAAGGGCCCAAGAATGACTCATGGAACAGATCATGCTCCCCTGATGGTAAATTAGGATCCAAGACTCCAGTCCAACCTTCTAAGCCTCCTTCGCTTTTCCCTTTCCCAATGTCTGATTTAGAAGCCTCCAAGTAGCATGACAAAATGGATAAAGGAAGAGAAATAATTACCGACGTTAAGCAGATAGATAAAGGGAAGGAGATTGAGGGGGCAGTCGTCATTACCGCCCCTTAGATTTACTCTTTGATGAGTTCCAGCAGCGTTATCAGTTGAGGGATCCTTTGGCACGTCTGCTTGCTGAGATGCCTCCCCTCTCTTTCATGGGGTCGATCGAGCTTCTTACAAATGGATTTGACAGGATTGAGGACTTGTTGAACTTCCATGATAGAGTGATAAAAGCGGGGAAAGAGATCGGTAAGAAATGCATCGATCAAAACCTAAGAATCTTTGACTTAGAACATAAGCAAGTGGTGGATGGCCTGGAATGGTCTTAGGCTGAAGAGTTCCAAAAGATCAAAGTTGCCCCCATCAAACAATTGGAACGGTTGAAGAAGGAGTGCTTAAACAACATAAAAGCTACCAAAAGGAGTACAACAATAAGGCTATTCGGCTCTTCGACAACCGCATACTAAAAACTGGACGAGATTCGAGCGGTAGTTGAGAAGGTGGAACCCAGCCTAAAAGGCCAAAAACGTAAGTGATGGAGTGAGAAGCTATTAGAGTTTCTCTCCAAGTAACGGTCAAGGCTTTAGTCACTGGAAAGGCTGTTGAAATGTCTAAGGCCGACAAACTGCAGGCCGATTGTGATGAACTAATAGCCAACTAGATCAAATGGAAGGGCTCCTGGACGAAATCTACTACAAAATGTTCTTAGAAAAGAGTCTAGTTTGGATGGACGATTACCGAGAAGTCATGGTTTCTGTCCACAAGCGGCAAATTAGAGAAGTAAAGGTTGCTAGTGAGCAAGGAGGCGCACATTCGACCTTGAGGCCAATGACGCTCGCTTCTCTATGGACGAAATGGAAGTTGTCCACTTGGCCTATGTTAAATTAGCTGAAGCTAAGAGACCCGGAAGAAAGAAGCAGAGAAAGGGAAGAATAATGGCTCGACCTCTGAAATTGGATCAATGGAAGATCTTGAAATCAGTTATTTATGCCCTTATGCATGATGTTTCACTAACTGTTTTTTATGTTTCTTTAGATCCATCAGCCAAGGGCCAGCCTTCAAGAACATCTCCTCCTCCAGCTCACATCCAACCTTCCAGTGATGCCCTTGAGTCCTCTAAGGGAGGTAAGATTTTTCTCTACAGTCCATGGATCACTGCTCAGTACATCCAAGCCTATTTGAATGAACCTATGCATGATTGCCGTCCTTACTTCGCTACAAGTGGTGAGCTCACAACCGATCCTACTATCTTGTGATTACTTTTGTTATTCCACCATCAGGCGCCATTCCCCATGGCCCATTAGATCCTCTAGCAGGAGAAGCCCACCATGAGATGATTGCTTCTCTTCAGAAGGACATTGACGTTTAGATCATGGGTGTTTTCGATCCTACAAAGGACTTTGAAAGAAAGGAAGTGCAAGGCAACAATTCCTGCTAAAATATCTTTATCACTTAGCAAGGGTTAAGATTGAGGCCCACGAGGAACTGAAACAAATGTAGAAGAAGCAGGCTGAACTTGACATAGCTGCCACCGCTAAGAAGGAAAAGGAGAGATTGGAGGGTGAATTCAAAGGCTCAAGGCGTCATAGTAAGAAGACCATTTCCAAGTCCGAGTCCAAATGATGCCATATATATGTTCTATCTGAATTTTTCTTTTTTCTTGAAGCAAAGTCGCTGTGTGTATATATCTTTTGTGTTAAACATTTCCACTCGTGCTCGACCAGTTTTGATGTGTTGTTGAGGTCGAGCATGTATTGTTTCCTAATACTCTGTGATTTCTTGACTTATAATCATTCGGATGTCTGATGAGTATGACTTGAATGCATGTTTTTGTGTATGCTATTATCCTTATGGATTTTTGTTTCCCTTCTTTCTTTTGTTGCATATAATCAACCCACATGTTCATTAAACAAATTTGAACTGTTAGTCGCCATGTTTTGTTGTCAAACTCGTCTACAACTAGGCGGCTGTCATGTTCTTATTGTCGGTAAGTCGGGTTCTACTTGACCTTTTGTGAGTTTGAGGCTATTAGTAATAGCAAACGGAGGGGTAGCGTAACCCTTGACTTTCTATTTTTAATGGTAGAAATTAAGCCTAATATCAACTAATCATTAACTATGGACACATGAATAGGGATCATCTCGATCCATCATTGTCAGATAAGAAGGTTAAGCGGATCGCCAGATGTAGGCACCCGAATAGGGATCACTCCAGTCCACCACTACCTGCTAATAAGGTTTAGTCGATCGTCAGATGTGGAAACTCGAATAGGGATAACTCTTGTCCACCAATGTCGACTAAGAAGGTTGAGCCAATTATCAACTATGGCCACTCGAATGGGGATCGCTCTGGTCCACCATTGTCGACTGACAAGGTTGAGCTGATCATCAGCTTTAGACGCTCGAATAAGGATCACTTCTGTCCACTACTATTAGCTAATAAGGTTGACCTAATCGTCAGCTGTGGACACCGAATAGGGATCACCTCGGTCTGCTACTGCTGGCTAAAATGGTTGAAGGGTAATGCCATTCCTAGCATGGCTTTGCCTTCGAGTCAGCTCTTGAGATTTGAGCGATGCTCCTTTAATGTGCTATTGTTAGTTTGTCGTGTTCAAGTGGTGATACGAGGTCGCATTTCCAACTAGTTACTGACATGACAATAGATTAAGGAAAGCACATTTTATTAGAATCCATTTCATAATTGTTTCAATTACAAGGTTGCAATACAAGTAGTATGTTAAAAGTTCAAATAAAATAGCAACAGAGATGATGTGTGTTCCAAACCTTTCTGAAAATAGCTCCATCTATGGTACTAAAAATGAAAGCTCCAATTTCTAAATCCTTATGAATGACATACGATCCTTACCAGATCGAATCGAGTGCCCTCGGGCTGGAAAATTTCTTTTCAGCACCAAGTCCCTTCCTTAAGAGGGTGGTGTTTGACCTTGGAGTTGTATTATGCGGTAATCCTCCATTTATGCACTTTAGCCTTTAAAGAGGCTTCCTCTTGTCTTTTGTAAACCAAATAAAGTGACATGTTTAGAAAATCCTTGTTCTTTTTAGGGTAATAGTAAATCCTTTGGTGTGACGGTATTGTCATCTCTACTGGCAATATTGCCTCCGACCATAAGCCAATGAGAAAGGAGTATGACCTGTTTTTGTCTTAAAGGAAGTGTGATAGGCCCACAATGCCAAAGGAAGCTTGTTCACCCATGCTCTCTTAGCCTGTAGGTATGCAATGCTTAAAAAACTTTTCTTTATTATGTGTTGCTAGTAGAAGTCAACAAACTCCTTATTGTTGAACTGCAAGCCATATGAGATGATTTCAGAGGGGGCTCCATGCCTGCATATCACATTCCCGACTAGAAATTTTATGACTTTGGATGTTGACACTTAAGGGGCTCTGCTTCCACCCACTTATTAAAGTAGTCAACCGCCACTATGCATACATAGCTCCGCCTCGTGACATCAGAAGCTCTTCGATTAATTCTATCTTTTAAACTGCAAAGGGCTAAGGACTGACCATGTGAGTCAATTTAGTCAGGTGCAATCTAGGAATCTTGGCGAAACTTTGGCACTTGTCACATCCCTTCGTGTACTCTATTGCATCATGTTTCAATTTCGGCTAGAAGTACCTATATTGCAACACCTTTTTTACCAAAGTCTGCCTCTTATATGATCTCCACAACTTCCTTGATGTACATCCTCTAACACCTCTTTGGCTTCCTTTCCGGTGACACATCTTAGCAGCGGGTAGAAAATCGTCTTCAATATAGGATCCTGACTTTGATGAGAAAACGAGGTGCCTTCTATAGAACCTTCTGAACTTCGTTCCTGCAGTACTCCTTTATTTAATTACCTTACCAATTGTGTCATCCAGTTTTCCTCATCTCCAATAGCCACAATCGCATTCACCATCTTGAAGTTGGGACTGTGCAGTGTTGCAATAGGTACCAATCCCAGCAAAGGCCCATCTTCTAAACATGCCAACTTCATCAGCTCATCCGCATCTTGATTCTCATCCTGGGGAATGCGCTTGAACATGTGGCACTCCATTTCATCAAGTAAGACCATCATCTTCTCTAGGTAAGACTTCAAGCGTTCTCCTTTTTCCTAGAATTCTTCAAGTACTTGGTTCCCAACAAACTATGGTCATTATGCACGCATAATGACTTGATCCCTGGCTCCTTTTCTATTATCATGCCTTCTATCAACACCTAATATGCCACCTCATTGTTCCTCGCTTTCAATCCAAGTTGAATTGTATAACTTAACTTCCTTCCTTCAAGTATCAACAATACTACACCCGCACTAGAGTCATGAGCAATAAAAGCTCCATTAATATACACTTTCCACTTGAGGGCTTCCTTCTCCTAGGGCTTTACTTTGTCATCTAAAATAGTAAACTCAGCAAAAAAAGTCCATTAGCACCTTCCCCTTGATCATAGTCCGTCGGTGGTGGGTTACCTCATGCTGGCTTAGCTCAATGATCCATTTGGTAAGCGTCCTCGAAGTGTCTGGTCAGTGTAGAATCTGCCTCAGGGGATGATCTATGAGTACTTGAATGGGATGTGACTGAAAGTTATGCCTTAGCTTCTGATATGAAATCAATAGACAGTACACTAACATCTCTAATTTAGGATATCTAGACTCTAGCCCGGTAAAGCTATTGTGTACGTAATACACTGGACGTGGTACTCAATCTTCCTCTTTGACCAATACTGTGCTCAGTGTGTGGTGTGGCACTACTAAGTATAGCTAAAATCTTCCCCCTCGACAAGTATAGAGAGAACCAATAATTTCTACAGGTGCGCCAGTTGGTTTAAGAATGCGGCCAGGCATTCATTCATCCACATGGATTTACCCTTCTTCTTTTTGAGTGCTTTGAAGAATGGAACTCACTTGTCTATGGGTTTAAATATAAACCTGCTCAAAGCAGCTACTTTTTTGTTTAAACTTTGCATCTCCTTTCGAGTTTCGGGGATTTTGATGTCTCTTAAAGCTCAAAGCTACTCCGAATTAGCCTTAATTGTCCTAACATGCACAATAAATCCGAATAATTTTCTAGAGCTACTCTAAAAGAACATTTTAGTGGGTCTAACTTCATCCCGTATTTTTGTAGAATTTAAAACATTTCTTCCAAGTGCGAGATGTGGTCTTCGGCCGTTTTTGATTTCACCGGCATGTTGTCAACGTACGCCTCTATAGTATTCCCAATATGCTCGGCGAACATCTTGTTTACCAGACATTAATATGTTTCTCCCACATTTTTAAGCCCAAACGGCATTACTTTGTACAGTAGAGCCCTAGATCGGTGATGAAACTGGTATTCTCCATATTAGGGACGTGCATTGGGATTTGGTTATACCTGGAGTAAGCATCCATAAAGGATAAAAACTCGTGCCCAGTAGTTTCATCTACTAACTCATCAATACTTGGAAGCAGAAAATAGTCTTTGGAGAATGCATCATTTAAGTTAGAGAAGTCAGTGTAGGTTTTCCATTTTCCATTTGACTTCAAAATGATAACTTGGTTTGCAATCCACTCTAGGTATAATGATTCTCAAATGAAGCCATTTGTTAGCTAGGTTTTCACTTCTTCATTTAGTTTTGCTAACCACTCTGGGCCCATATTCCTTTTCTTTTTTTCACCGGGGGCTTTCTTAGGTCCACATCCAGAGCATGACAACAAATCTAGGGAGGGATTTCGCACATGTATGCTTGTAACCAAGTAAACACATCTTGCATGTCTCATAGAAAACCGATTAGATGTGTCTTAAGATCCCATTCAAAACCGAGTCCGATTTTCATAACTTTTATAGGATCATTGTCATCAATTTCCACAAACTCCATCACCTCTCTAGTGTAATGACCCGCCCTTCTACTATTAGAAAGACGTATCATTAGTAAGAAAAGAAAGGGATATAAGTAGAAAAGAAAGAAAAGAAAAGAACAACGACATCAGAATCTCACAGCGGAACGAATAAATTATATTAATCACATAAGTATTTACATAATATAATACATCAATCAGAGTCATACAGATTGTACATAACATACTAGACAGTTATAAACACCTGTCTAGTTAATACAACTCAATACAATACAACTCAAACAATATGACTCAGAGATACCAACACAGCAGAACCTTATATATATCTACAACGCTGAAGCCTCCTGCTCCATTGTTCCTCCAGAATTCGTCAAAGCTAACCTGAATCCCTTGACTACCCGTAAAAATTTGGGTACCCGAGAGTTTATGAAAAACAAAAATAAACTCCGGGTCAGACATGGGTCTGGTATGAGTAAACGGTTTAAAGTTGTTTAACTTTGAAAAACATTTGAAAATAAAGGTATCACGTAAGACTCCCCACAAATAAATACGGGTAAGTTTTTACCTTACGCTAACCAAAACATTTTTATAGGAAATCCAGTGATATTATAATAGTGTCTAGGGTTTTCAAGTAAAATACAGAAATAGCTGAAATGCTTACATCTCACATTCCAACATAGTTGGGCACAATCAAAACGTACGGCGCTTATTGGAAATTGGATCCCATACAATGGCAGGGCTACTGGGGTACCGCCCGTCACAGTACGGGGCCTAGATCACCGTACCAAGGATTACTCCCTTCATCCCCTGCAACACAAGGCCAGAACCATTCCTTACTGAACAGTCCCGAACAAGATAAACCCCGTGGTTGGCGCGACCAACCACCCACTAAGCCGAAATAAAAAAAGGATATCTAGACAGGGGAAATATCTTGTCCTGCTTGGGCATGACCCACCTAACCTTGCTGCATCTCCCCTGTTTTAGCCATTCCCGGTTGATGAGGCTTGAGGCTGCGATTACCTTTATAGAACATATCACTTAGAATGCTCATCGTCCGCCTGACGATGTGCTGAAAGCATTCAATCCATACAAGTTCGTTCCGGGTTCGAACGAAACCGAAGGCATTATCTCGTTACACTCGTTTTGGAATCACCCTCAGAGTTAACGACGATAACCCTTGCATTCTGAAAGCACCATCTCGATCTTCATTTCAGGATTTACGACCTAACGTTTAAATTGGATCGATGTGGTTTTCGAAGAATCAAATTTGATTCTTCCGATCCCGGTCTCATTGAATCCAAACGCCATTTTAAAGGCCAAGTTGTCTAATTAACTTCAACAGTTTAAATACTTTAAATTCATCAATTGAATTAACATAGCATTTATCAAAGATAAAGCATATACAAGCATCATAGATATTACATAACACATCACAGATTAACATCGAATATCATCACATAAATATCACAATCAGATATTCAACTCACAATCTACAAGCAGTCATCTGAAATTTCAATATAAATTAAGTATATCAGAGTTAATCACTTAACCCCGTTTTATTGATTAACAGTTTATTACTTATTTCCTTTCAAACTATTTGAATCAATAGATCATTCATAATTAGTTTTTAAATCTTAATTACTTAATAACTTATTTTATTTTACATTACTTAATTAATTAATTCTTAATTAAACTATTTAACTTTAATTACTATTCTTTAATCATTAATTACTACCTAAATGGTTATTTAATAACTTGAATACTTATTTGTTAACTTCAATTTACTTAACTAACCATTTAATTATCCTTAATTCTTAAGTAAATTACTTAATTAATTATTAACTCACCTCTAGTTTATTTGATTAACCAACCATTAACTTGAGCAGAAATTATAATCTTATAATCACTTAAAATTTACCATTAATTAAAATTTAAAAGTGATTATTCTTAATTACTTCCTGAAGATGTTGATTATTTATTTTAATTAACATTTTAAAGGTTTCTTTAAGTTTGAAGTTCCATTATGTTACTAACTATAACTCAAACATTAATAAACTTTATACTTAATTAAGTTGGTCACTGAATTACATTAATAATTAAGAGCTTAACCCCTTTAAAGTATAGACCAAAATAATCAGCTTGCATATAAGTTTGAAATCATGAACCTGTAAACATTTTTTTCTTTTTTTTTTAAAAAAAAACAGTGTTTTACAGTTTATTAAAAACTGTTTACTTAGCTTGCTTATAGAAAAAGAAACTGCAGTTATCAAACCCTGAGCATTACCCTGGGAAACTCGCGCAATGCTTCGAGTTACCCAAACAATTCACCGAGC
The DNA here is from genome assembly GCA_030765085.1 of Allium cepa. Classification (NCBI taxonomy): domain Eukaryota; kingdom Viridiplantae; phylum Streptophyta; class Magnoliopsida; order Asparagales; family Amaryllidaceae; genus Allium; species Allium cepa. The sequence continues at coordinate 184,699,711 of CM060937.1, read as the reverse complement.
ACTTTCCTGAACCCCATCTTCTTCTTCTTCTCCCCAGTTTCTATACTTTTCTCACTTTTTTTTTATATAATATCAGTTAAGTTAACCTCCCAAGCGTCAGGCTTAAACCCACACTCGAACTCTACCTCAAACTCGAAACTTTTCTCCCATTTTCTCGTGCGCGACTCGAGTACGACTCGCGCCTGTTGAATCTCGACATCCACGTTGACACGACACGCCGCCGTATACGTGCACAGCGGCATGGCCGATCTCCGGCCATCACCAATATTGCCCACAACTCAGAAATCATCCAGAAACACGAAATCCAAGCTCGAAGTTCTCACAAAGTGCTTAATTTGAAAATTTGCCAATCGGTCGAAAACTGCAACTAACCTCACCCAGTAAAACGCTTTGCCATCGCCGTTCCAAAACCCCATTGACCCCCAAACTTCTACCCCACAACGTCAATACGTTGAGCAACCTTCCATCTGATCCTCAAGCAACTCGATCACGAGAAGAGGCCGAACACTAAAATGTTACAGACATGAAAACAAACTAGAACGAAAGCCCTAATTTGCATTCGTTCGATCAACTCTTGAATTTGAAATTTTTTTCAATATTTTTCCCAGATTCCATGATACTTGTAAGTGCTCCAATCCAAGTTTCAACATTTATAAATGAATAAATCCTCAGAATTTGGTAGAAATGCAAAACTTAGTTTATATGCAGACTGTTCTCTAAATTTTAATCTAATAATCTTGATTTCTGTTTTAAAAATCATATTTTGTAATATAAAACCAAATTAAAACCTTGAATCAATATTTTACAACAACCAAAATTTCATCCATCATCAATTGATTTCCTGTATCCCAACATTTCAGAGGTATTCTTATAAAGATAGTTTAATCAACTTTCTGAAATCTTAAATTGAAACTTATCATCTTGTTTGTTGAGAATTCGAAGCTAATCAATGATTTAAAGGATGGTAATTTGTGTGTTCAAACCAAATGCAACCAGTAACAAGTTCCAGTGAACACAGAACAAAGAAATTCATTTGTAACTGAAGCATAAATAAATAATTTATAATTAATGTTTGAACTGCTTTAATTAACTTAACCTTTAAAAATTAAGTTTACTCACCAAAATATGCTTGTGAATCAGTAAGCATGAATGTTTTTGAAGCCTAATTGCTTGAAACTAAAATTTGAAACTGCAGCCTTTGAATCTGTTTTTGCTGTTGAACTAAAACTTTTGAACTTGCCCCATTTTCTTTCTTTTCTGTGGTTGTCTCAGGTTTTATCAATGAACATTATAATGTGAAGTTTGTATAAATAAAGGCATTTGAACAGTATAGGTATTTACTGACCAGTTTTTACCTGTATTGCCATGCTTTTTTATTGGCTAAGAGTTATATATTGCAGAAGGAAATTGTCTCAGAAATTTCGGCTATAGTACTTTACAAGAACAAGATGTTGTGCTAATTAATATTTTTGCTTTCATTTATGTTTACATAATTATTTACATGTTTACACTGTAAAGATATTGTAGGTTGTACATAGATATTTGTATGCAGAGATATGTTTCAAGAAAGCTTGCATATGAAGCTACTCATTTTGTCTTGTTATTATATTACTTGTTTTATTATCCTCTAGTTTGAACTCTTACATATATGTGTTGTGTAAATATACACCTGCAGGTAAGCTTGTCTTATCACAGAAGCTTGTTCATATTTATATAGTTTAGTTATTGTTTTAATGCAGCCTGACTTTAATTTTTGGTGAGTACAACTATATATGTATATATATATAACTTTGTTCATTTCATATTACATTACTACGTGTTTTATTCTTTTACTCCATTGCTTACTTTCATATTTTATTTATAAACTTATTCATTTGGCTGTTATTTTTATTTTTATTTTGTATTTTAGCCTTTAACATTTAAATTATATTTCATAAGTTTACTTACTTATATTTATACCTTATATTCTAACTATAAATTTTTAAATCACATTCATATGTTTAGCTTACATTTTACATTTATTATTTTATATTGCTAGGATTGGATTTTAAACTTTAAACATTATCAAGCAAATGTATTCATTTAACAAATATTAACAATATATAGCATTTTATTATTACTTATATGAGTTAAATTTTATTAATAATATTGTTAAGAAACTTATTTTAGAATTTCAAACATTGTTATTTTATACTAAATATAAACAATGTAAAGTATTTAAGTAATTATATAAGATAGATTTTTATTGTGAATATTATTGAAATACTTATTTCAATTTCCAAAGCAATCTCCCTTTTTTTAAAATACAGTTTATATTTCCAAAATCATATTCATTTAAATATGATCAATTCACATTTTATATTTAATTAGATTAAATATTTATCAAAATAACCGGGGCCAAAATCCAGGGTCGTTACATTCCTCCCCCCTTAAAAGAATTTCGTCCCCGAAATTTAAAACAAAGATAAATTTAAAAGCTTTTATATTAACAATCCAAACATACATATCATTCATACAATAGGAAACAAACAAGAAGTCTATGCTAACAAACAACACTAGTTATCTGAACATAAATTCGGATAAGCACTCCTAAAACTATCGAGAGTTTATCTCTCGATGATCAATAATCCAAACTGGATTCCCGACCACAATTAAATTCGACTCAACTTCCAATTTCCTGAATTACTGGTTGAACAACCAATGATGAATCATAAACAAATTTCCTGAGACATATGGAATGCACAATGAATTTCAGATATCCACTCTGGCAATTTAATTTTGAAATCTACAGTATTTAGAATTTCAATATCTATTTTAATCAGGCCCGTACGATGTACATATATCATTCGTACGCAATATCAAATCCGATCGCTGGCTCGATCACACAATTTCACTTCCGAACTAGTACCGTTCACCCGATTTCCTAGTACGGACTCAGAACTGGTTTTCTTGATCAGAAACCGTCATTCTCCTTGCACAGTCACAGCTATGATAGAGAATTTCCCAGAATCAATCAAAATCCAAATCCATGGTTCGTCGTCGAAAATCGAGTGAATAATCCTAACTCGGATCGATATAACTATCTCGAAATTCTGTGCTCGAATCTGCTCAAATTGTTATGCGAATAAAATAATATACGTACATCCTACGTATTTATATCCATTGGTTATCAACTATATCAATTTTCTTTTATTCACATTATTCTGATTCTATCCACTTGGAATAATTTTCTCAGTATCAATTTTACTTAAGAATTTTACCATTCATTTCTTAAGCTTAATATAAGCATTATATATACTCTTATATTATTACTCTGCTGCTTCAGCTTTAATATCTTCTTATTTTAAATCTGAATTTCCAATTTCTTGTGAATTCAATTTTCTTCAATTCTAAATATTGAATTTTATTTTCTATCTTTCATTTAAACCGATTCCTATTATTATTATCAAATTAGTTTCATTCACTAATTTATTTTAAATTTCCAACTTGAAATTATTTTGTTGCTAAATATTTATTTTTTCAAATTCTGGAAAGCTTTGACATATTCTCCATTTGTTTAGCATTACATATTTCCATAAGCACAACTGTAGGGTTCCAATCCTCAACACAATTAATTTCAATCAATTCTCAAACCATTCCCTTTTAATTAAAAGGAATTTACAACTTTCTTGCTTATAAAATCCATTTAAGCAATACAAACTTATATTCAAAATCATCTTATTTTGCTTTTAACAATTCATAAATTTTTATCTAATCTCATTTACTTCAAACAATCCATTTTATATGCAATTCAACAATATCATTGTGAATAAATGATTACTTAAACTTCATAACAAATTTTAAATTGATTTACACTTATTCCATCCCAATTAATTTATTCACAATCTCTACATTGCATTTTCTTTTATTTCAACAGGTTTGATTTCAAACTATTTTATCAAACTCAACCACCAATATTTTTAAACAACTATTACACAATTTACTCATGTTATTATTTCCTTCAAACTATTCCACCTAACAACTTAGGTTTATTCTGTTTCACCAATTTTCATTCAAATCTTTGATTTGATTTTCCCTTAATCAAATCCCAACTATTTACTAATTTACTTGATTAGTTTTTTATTCATTCTTAAAATTACATGAACAATTTATTATTGAATTTATAATAAAGTCATTTAATTTATACTTAATTTAGATTTGTTCACAACTCACACCAATTCTATTCTAATTCAATTCAATACTTACTTTGGTTTACATTTACTTATTTACATAAGAATTTTATTTCCTTCAATTTTATCTATAACTTGACTGAGTTCATTTAAATTCAATTTTATTTTAACACAGCTTCAGTTAAATTTAGCTATTTACCATTCCTTAAATTTTATTTCTCAATATATGAGCTCAAAACTTATTCGTTTACTTAAAAGCTTATATTGCTCATTTGAGTCATTTCATCTCATAATCACAATTTCAGATTATAAATAGCACTTATTATTGTAAGGTATAAACTTTCATTTCACCATTACAATCATTTTACCTTCCAGTTTTATATCCAATTAAGTTCATTTTGAACTTCAATTCCATTTAACTTAACTCAGGTTAAACTCAAGTATATTTTCTTATCTTCATTTTCTTAAGTTAAATTTTAATTCCGGGATTACAATACCCGATTTCCTCTTATTAATAGCAACTTTACTTTATAGGTTTAATAGTTGATTCATCTAAACTTATACATTATTAATTAGAATTCTTAGAATTCAATTGCCCGGTTCTTATTTCCAAAACCATTTTGAAAGGATAACTTCTCATACTCACTTGGTATAGCAAATCAAATTTTCAAATTCTAAACACTTGTTTTCACCAAAACAAATTTCTCTATTTGAAAATCTCTAAAACAACTTGTATACCCAACAACTCCAAATATCATGTTCAATTATCCTGGTAGCAATCCATCACTTTAGAAACTCGAAAATGAATACTGATGATGTGGCCATCATCATCAGGACTATTTTCCAGCGACTGAAGTGAATTCAGTGCTTCCTTATTTTCACAAATCCTTTCCAAAACAATTTTCATTCAACAATATTTTCCAAAACAATATTACATCGTTGCCTTCAAATCTTTGGAAAAAATATTTCAAACATTCCCAAGCTTTTAAATTTCCCAAATCCTTTTGTTTGAATTCATTTAAACACCTTTTAAATTCCGGGACTTAAAAATTTTTTTTAGTCAAGTTTTAGTTATATTCCTTTTATTAGATAATTTTATTTGGTTATAAGCCACTCAAATTTAATTTTTTATTCAATTGTACTATTAACAATCAAACATCCAAGTATATATAGTTATTTTAGAAAAATATTTCTTTTTATATCAAAATATAATTTTTGGGTAAAATTATTTCATTTACCCTACCTTTAAAAACAATACCGTGTCGGTCTATCTTGTTTAAGAGTTTAGAAATTCCTATCGATGAAATGGCGTCCCACACATCGACCAGAATCCATAAACACTCAACAGATAAATCAACACAATATAAAAACAATTTTATATTCACCAACAAGTACGCGCTCATATCTATTAATACTCTCAAAACTCTATTCTATGAGTAATCACTACCAGAGCCAAGGTTATCACCAACCTATGCTCTGATACCAAGTGTAATGACCCGCCCTTCTACTATTAGAAAGACGTATCATTAGTAAGAAAAGAAAGGGATAGAAGTAGAAAAGAAAGAAAAGAAAAGAACAACGACATAAGAATCTCACAGCGGAACGAATAAATTATATTAATCACATAAGTATTTACATAATATAATACATCAATCAGAGTCATACAGATTGTACATAACATACTAGACAGTTATAAACACCTGTCTAGTTAATACAACTCAATACAATACAACTCAAACAATATGACTCAGAGATACCAACACAGCAGAACCTTATATATATCTACAACGCTGAAGCCTCCTGCTCCATTGCTCCTCCAGAATTCGTCAAAGCTAACCTGAATCCCTTGACTACCCGTAAAAATTTGGGTACCCGAGAGTTTATGAAAAACAAAAATAAACTCCGGGTCAGACATGGGTCTGGTATGAGTAAACGGTTTAAAGTTGTTTAACTTTGAAAAACATTTGAAAATAAAGGTATCACGTAAGACTCCCCACAAATAAATACGGGTAAGTTTTTACCTTACGCTAACCAAAACATTTTTATAGGAAATCCAGTGATATTATAATAGTGTCTAGGGTTTTCAAGTAAAATACAGAAATAGCTGAAATGCTTACATCTCACATTCCAACATAGTTGGGCACAATCAAAACGTACGGCGCTTATTGGAAATTGGATCCCATACAATGGCAGGGCTACTGGGGTACCGCCCATCACAGTACGGGGCCTAGATCACCGTACCAAGGATTACTCCCTTCATCCCCTGCAACACAAGGCCAGAACCATTCCTTACTGAACAGTCCCGAACAAGATAAACCCCGTGGTTGGCGCGACCAACCACCCACTAAGCCGAAATAAAAAAAGGACATCTAGACAGGGGAAATATCTTGTCCTGCTTGGGCATGACCCACCTAACCTTGCTGCATCTCCCCTGTTTTAGCCATTCCCGGTTGATGAGGCTTGAGGCTGCGATTACCTTTATAGAACATATCACTTAGAATGCTCATCGTCCGCCTGACGATGTGCTGAAAGCATTCAATCCATACAAGTTCGTTCCGGGTTCGAACGAAACCGAAGGCATTATCTCGTTACACTCGTTTTGGAATCACCCTCAGAGTTAACGACGATAACCCTTGCATTCTGAAAGCACCATCTCGATCTTCATTTCAGGATTTACGACCTAACGTTTAAATTGGATCGATGTGGTTTTCGAAGAATCAAATTTGATTCTTCCGATCCCGGTCTCATTGAATCCAAACGCCATTTTAAAGGCCAAGTTGTCTAATTAACTTCAACAGTTTAAATACTTTAAATTCATCAATTGAATTAACATAGCATTTATCAAAGATAAAGCATATACAAGCATCATAGATATTACATAACACATCACAGATTAACATCGAATATCATCACATAAATATCACAATCAGATATTCAACTCACAATCTACAAGCAGTCATCTGAAATTTCAATATAAATTAAGTATATCAGAGTTAATCACTTAACCCCGTTTTATTGATTAACAGTTTATTACTTATTTCCTTTCAAACTATTTGAATCAATAGATCATTCATAATTAGTTTTTAAATCTTAATTACTTAATAACTTATTTTATTTTACATTACTTAATTAATTAATTCTTAATTAAACTATTTAACTTTAATTACTATTCTTTAATCATTAATTACTACCTAAATGGTTATTTAATAACTTGAATACTTATTTGTTAACTTCAATTTACTTAACTAACCATTTAATTATCCTTAATTCTTAAGTAAATTACTTAATTAATTATTAACTCACCTCTAGTTTATTTGATTAACCAACCATTAACTTGAGCAGAAATTATAATCTTATAATCACTTAAAATTTACCATTAATTAAAATTTAAAAGTGATTATTCTTAATTACTTCCTGAAGATGTTGATTATTTATTTTAATTAACATTTTAAAGGTTTCTTTAAGTTTGAAGTTCCATTATGTTACTAACTATAACTCAAACATTAATAAACTTTATACTTAATTAAGTTGGTCACTGAATTACATTAATAATTAAGAGCTTAACCCCTTTAAAGTATAGACCAAAATAATCAGCTTGCATATAAGTTTGAAATCATGAACCTGTAAACATTTTTTTCTTTTTTTTTTAAAAAAAAACAGTGTTTTACAGTTTATTAAAAACTGTTTACTTAGCTTGCTTATAGAAAAAGAAACTGCAGTTATCAAACCCTGAGCATTACCCTGGGAAACTCGCGCAATGCTTCGAGTTACCCAAACAATTCACCGAGCACTTTCCTGAACCCCATCTTCTTCTTCTTCTCCCCAGTTTCTATACTTTTCTCACTTTTTTTTTATATAATATCAGTTAAGTTAACCTCCCAAGCGTCAGGCTTAAACCCACACTCGAACTCTACCTCAAACTCGAAACTTTTCTCCCATTTTCTCGTGCGCGACTCGAGTACGACTCGCGCCTGTTGAATCTCGACATCCACGTTGACACGACACGCCGCCGTATACGTGCACAGCGGCATGGCCGATCTCCGGCCATCACCAATATTGCCCACAACTCAGAAATCATCCAGAAACACGAAATCCAAGCTCGAAGTTCTCACAAAGTGCTTAATTTGAAAATTTGCCAATCGGTCGAAAACTGCAACTAACCTCACCCAGTAAAACGCTTTGCCATCGCCGTTCCAAAACCCCATTGACCCCCAAACTTCTACCCCACAACGTCAATACGTTGAGCAACCTTCCATCTGATCCTCAAGCAACTCGATCACGAGAAGAGGCCGAACACTAAAATGTTACAGACATGAAAACAAACTAGAACGAAAGCCCTAATTTGCATTCGTTCGATCAACTCTTGAATTTGAAATTTTTTTCAATATTTTTCCCAGATTCCATGATACTTGTAAGTGCTCCAATCCAAGTTTCAACATTTATAAATGAATAAATCCTCAGAATTTGGTAGAAATGCAAAACTTAGTTTATATGCAGACTGTTCTCTAAATTTTAATCTAATAATCTTGATTTCTGTTTTAAAAATCATATTTTGTAATATAAAACCAAATTAAAACCTTGAATCAATATTTTACAACAACCAAAATTTCATCCATCATCAATTGATTTCCTGTATCCCAACATTTCAGAGGTATTCTTATAAAGATAGTTTAATCAACTTTCTGAAATCTTAAATTGAAACTTATCATCTTGTTTGTTGAGAATTCGAAGCTAATCAATGATTTAAAGGATGGTAATTTGTGTGTTCAAACCAAATGCAACCAGTAACAAGTTCCAGTGAACACAGAACAAAGAAATTCATTTGTAACTGAAGCATAAATAAATAATTTATAATTAATGTTTGAACTGCTTTAATTAACTTAACCTTTAAAAATTAAGTTTACTCACCAAAATATGCTTGTGAATCAGTAAGCATGAATGTTTTTGAAGCCTAATTGCTTGAAACTAAAATTTAAAACTGCAGCCTTTGAATCTGTTTTTGCTGTTGAACTAAAACTTTTGAACTTGCCCCATTTTCTTTCTTTTCTGTGGTTGTCTCAGGTTTTATCAATGAACATTATAATGTGAAGTTTGTATAAATAAAGGCATTTGAACAGTATAGGTATTTACTGACCAGTTTTTACCTGTATTGCCATGCTTTTTTATTGGCTAAGAGTTATATATTGCAGAAGGAAATTGTCTCAGAAATTTCGGCTATAGTACTTTACAAGAACAAGATGTTGTGCTAATTAATATTTTTGCTTTCATTTATGTTTACATAATTATTTACATGTTTACACTGTAAAGATATTGTAGGTTGTACATAGATATTTGTATGCAGAGATATGTTTCAAGAAAGCTTGCATATGAAGCTACTCATTTTGTCTTGTTATTATATTACTTGTTTTATTATCCTCTAGTTTGAACTCTTACATATATGTGTTGTGTAAATATACACCTGCAGGTAAGCTTGTCTTATCACAGAAGCTTGTTCATATTTATATAGTTTAGTTATTGTTTTAATGCAGCCTGACTTTAATTTTTGGTGAGTACAACTATATATGTATATATATATAACTTTGTTCATTTCATATTACATTACTACGTGTTTTATTCTTTTACTCCATTGCTTACTTTCATATTTTATTTATAAACTTATTCATTTGGCTGTTATTTTTATTTTTATTTTGTATTTTAGCCTTTAACATTTAAATTATATTTCATAAGTTTACTTACTTATATTTATACCTTATATTCTAACTATAAATTTTTAAATCACATTCATATGTTTAGCTTACATTTTACATTTATTATTTTATATTGCTAGGATTGGATTTTAAACTTTAAACATTATCAAGCAAATGTATTCATTTAACAAATATTAACAATATATAGCATTTTATTATTACTTATATGAGTTAAATTTTATTAATAATATTGTTAAGAAACTTATTTTAGAATTTCAAACATTGTTATTTTATACTAAATATAAACAATGTAAAGTATTTAAGTAATTATATAAGATAGATTTTTATTGTGAATATTATTGAAATACTTATTTCAATTTCCAAAGCAATCTCCCTTTTTTTAAAATACAGTTTATATTTCCAAAATCATATTCATTTAAATATGATCAATTCACATTTTATATTTAATTAGATTAAATATTTATCAAAATAACCGGGGCCAAAATCCAGGGTCGTTACATCTAGGCTCGACTATAGACCTCTCTCCTCCATCTCTCAGGTCAAGCTCGCTATCAGGATCACTTGTGAATCTGACAGGAGGGGCCCTTCTTTAGTTACTATGTGAGGGAGTTCTTGGCATAGAAGGTGATTTATGTGCCCATCCTTTTTCCCTTTATTTTCTCTCGAAGCTCTGTAACATAGCATTCGTTGGTTGTTTCTTAGTTTCCTTCCACTACTCTTATCCTATTAGCTATTGGGAACTTCATGGTTAAGTATATGGAGCCACTATTGCGTGAAAGCCGGATAAGGCTGGACGTCTTAGGAAGGCATTGTAAGCCAAGAATCCATCCACCAGTATGACTGTTTGCTTTTGTATGGCCGATCGGGGATGGCTTCCTATCTCAACAAACAAATCCAACCATTCTAAAGGGCATAGTGCCTTCTCCTGTGAAACCATGTAGCCGCTGGTTATAAGGTGTGACATCTTCCATGGACAATTTTATTATGTCAAATGCATCCTTGAAAAAAATGTTTAGTACTCTCATTATTTAAAAAATTCTACTCAACCAAGCAGGGCTACAATCACCATTGGATCCATGTGGTGGTGTTGCTTCCTATGCAAGCCATTATTGTCAAAGGCTACCGTCTCCTTTTCCCAATGTGAAGTCTTAGTTCTCAGATCCTCGCCTATAGTACATACGTAGGCCTCTCCAGTTGCATACCTCCCATTTTGGCCTAACTCTTGTCTTCCACATATGATTCGCCTGTTATAGTGTTAAAAACCAATCTCCTATCTTTTCCATGGTTGGCACTAGAGCCTTCACCACCATTCTATGACGGGTCTATCCCAGAGATTACTTCTCAAGAGCAGGAAGTGCCATCCAGCTCTTGACATATTGCTCCAAGATCCTCCTCCTTATAAATTCTTCAATTATTTCCTGTAAATGGCAACATTCATTGGTGTTATGCACATGAGATTCATGGAATCTACAATACTTCCTAGTCTTCATTTCAGCTTCAACTCTTTTTTTTAGAGTGGGCTGTTGTACTTCTGCTCCGCTTATGTGGCTAGGTAGATGTTCTCTATGGTATCGTTCAAGCTCGTGCATGTGTCAAACCTATTTCAAAGCTTGAACCTCATTCGCTCTATTTTACTCCCCCCAAAATTGCCTGGATTATTATTTTTCTTTTTCTTCGCACTACTACTATCACCATTCTTGGCCATAGCATTTCGAGTACTAGAAGCTCCAAATGGTTTGGCAATTGTATTAGTCTGCCACCCCGATGTAGCTTCCTTCAATCGCATGTACTTCGCATCTTCAAAGAAGAAATCCTAAAGTGTAATTTTTTTCTCCTTAGTCAATCTCTGAGCCATCTCTTTGTCAGGATTTACACCTAGGTCGAGGAGGTTCAGCCGTGTCCACTCCTGGTTGATTGCCCCCCTTGTTTGGTTTGGTTTTGAACCGATCCTCGAGTGTGGCATGCTGTTGAACTCTATTCAACCTGCTTCCTTGGCATTGACTAGTCCAGTTCCTCAATCTTCTTGATTTATTTCGCCCCTAGAGTGTGACTTCCTTTGTTTCCCGGGCCCCTAGGACTAGGTCCTCCCTCTTGTTTCAGTATTGTGCATGGTTGGTTGTACCTGCCCTAAGCATGTCATTATTTGATCCACAATGACTTGTTGGGCAGTGAAGCGATTATCTAGATCTGTCACAAATCCATCTGAGTCACCTCTAATGATGGCATCCAGAGCAGAGATACTGTAAGAATGGTTATCCTGCTCTATAGTATACCAGTTGCACCCCGAGTGGCACTAATGATCCTTTTCTAAGATTTAGGAGGCATGTTGGAAATGTTTATCTCTCAATTAAACACCAAAATTATTTGCACGAAAAATGGACAAATACCTCTAATTGATTTTTCAACAGCTGGTTAAATGAAAATTAATGCAATAAAAGTAAAGTACACCCGATTTTTGAGTGGTTCAGCCATTATAGTCCTACATCCATTATTTATATTCATTCCTTTTCTTATTACTTAGAAATTACAAGGATTTGATGCCATGTACCATGAATTTGTAATACAAAAATGGACCTGGATGCTCTGCACAATTGATGTTGTAGCTCGAAGGCTTGTAGATCCCAAAAAAACTTGTGTGTGAATGCATTATGCTTAGATAATTATATAGGTGAAGAAGTGATATCATTAATCAGGAAAATTATGATGTTTTCATGTATATCTCGTCCAAAGGGAATATTCTAGAATATTCCAAATGTAACCAATAGTTTCTCGTTATATACAGATTTGATTCCATATATAGTTGGCTCGGTTCGGTTAGGAGCTCTTTCCGGGGAATGTCGACTTGATGCAAATGCATACGGACACGTCATTGGCCAATTTAATATTGCTTCAACTCCCCTTGGTTTGGCTTGCAGCTTGGTTTGGTAGGCTCGCTAAATGCTTGGTTCAACAAAACAAATTCGTCCTTTGTCCAACGTGCTCCATGGGTGTTCGGTTCAATAGATTCCTCTAGCCTTGATCCCCTCTAGTTGAACGTGTATCTTATTCGGTACCCAAGGGTACCAAACAAGAAATTCGGTTCGATACCCTAAGGTCATGAATAAGAACTTATGTTTGGTACCCTTAGGTACTAGACAAGAAATCCTATTCGGTATCCTAAGTACCGAAAAGTGGGGTGCCTCCTCTTTTCTCCATTGCTCTTCCCACCGACTTTCTTTCTTTCAAGTTAGCTTCACTTTAGCTCTTCCTAATATCTCTTGTGCCCTGACCTACATGAGTGAATTTTCCCATAACACTTGTATTATGATATTTAAAATAAATAATCTTTTATTTTATGTTAAAAATGATATTTTTGGTTACATATGAAAATAAATATATCGTAGTGATCAATCAATTCATTGATAAAAATGCAGTTTTCCTTACTAATAAAATTATTAAAGATTGAAAATGAACTTATTTCTATGGAAAATTATTTTCAAAAGAAGTATTTTGTAAGGAATTTGAAAATATATTTTTTGATAATTTTTGTTGTGTAAAAACATGAGTTTTTTTAAGCTTTTAGCTAAAGAAAAGACAAATTTTACATTGTTTAAACGGGGGAGGACTAAGAGAAAATTTTCCCAGGCCACATCACCATACACGGGCCTCTTCTCTTTGTAATTTCCTTCATGTGGTCATTCATCCCACATGCATTCAAATCGTTCAAAAATAAAAGAACAAACAACCCTTCACCCTTTTTCATCTTCTTCCTCTCTTCTCTTTCATTCAAAAATTTCCCAAAACTAAAACAAAAATATAAAAATTATAAAATCACTCAATATGGAAACAGTAATCGAATTTATACAACATACCAAATTTTAGTCCAATTGGAGATGAGTTGAAATTTCCTAAATCAAAGGATCAAGAAGAAGTATAGTGAATCGGGAGTAGTCTGGGTTGCCAATGATTGTTGAATGTATAGGGAAATGATTCACACCAAATTAGTAAGTGATTTCTATAAACCCAAAATAAAAATTATTTTTCCCTCTAATAATGTTATTTATCAACTCATATTTGTATATTTTAAGAATGTTGATGATAGGAAAATTGACAATGAAGCTTGATTTGCATTTTTATGGAGTTAAAAAGGTTGAACTTGGGATTGAATTTGTTTTTTTGGGTGATGTCTTCTCTGTGCTTTGGTACATGAATTTTTGATAAAAAATAGCGATGTTTGTATGTTTGATTACTGGGTGAGTATGAGAGACCATAACGAAAGTTTTTTGGTTCGTAGAGCAACTTTTGATGGTTGGAATCCTTCCTTAAAAGATGAACATGGAAAAAATTATTTTTTCTCATCCGCATGTGCGTGTGAAGTTCTATTGGCTCCACCTACATGTATAGGTGAAGAGTGTATCCTACGACCACAAATTTAAAAAAGGTAACGTGAGTTAACAACTCACGTTACAGGTAGCTTGTTTCCTTGCGGCAACACCTGCTACATACTTCTGGGTCTGGCTTAATGGGCTAGGACTAGAAAACTAAAAAAAATTATTCTATCAAAAAGGTTTCAAATACAAGTTTAAAATTTGATTTAAAATTTGAATTGGGATTTTTGCTGAATTTTTTTACAATGAACGTAAAAGAATTATTTTCAAAAAGAAAGTTGTTTTATAAAGGTCGATGTGTGAATTTACATTTCATATGTAATGGAATTTATTAAATATGCAAGTTTTGAAAATATATTAAATGATTAAAACATATTTAATATATGTAATATGCTTTTTAAAGATGAATTTAAAATGGAAACAATATTTTTTCAAATGGGAAATTAATTGGAAAAATGATTTTATAGTATTATTTCCAACTTATGAATGAATATTTAAAATGTTTAATTTTGAAAAATTGTTAAGAGCTTAAAATTATAATAGGCTTTTACAAAAAGAAATATGGACAAGGAAATGTCAACTAATTTGCTAAACTATATTACAATTAATGTAAATGTTAACTTCTTTAAGGGTAAACAGAATAACGTAGGTTGCTTCACACTTCCATCTCGTAGCTTTGTAAATTAAATCCCATTCTACTACACTGTTCATAGAAACAGTTCTACGAGTGATGATAGTGTTGATAGTGCACTATGACATGTTGATGAAAGGATAGTTAAAGAACAAATGCAGAGCATCCTCATCAGTGGCATGACATAAACTACAAGTTGTATCAATGATGACACCACGCTGAGCCAACATAATTTTAGTTTTCAAGCAGTTATTGAGAGTCTTCCATAGAAATAAATTCTGCCTCTCCGTGTTGTGACCAAGCCAGATTCTCCTATGCCAGGGGTAGACAACAGTGTTGCTCTGACAGGCAAGAAGCTTGTACAAACCACGAATCTTATAATTATCCACACCAAATGACCATGAAATACCATCATGCAGAGATAATGGGGCATGACATTCTTTTATTAGATTCCAGCAGTGACGAACACTTTGATTGGTCGACTAAGGGAGGATAATATTTCCATCAGTCAGATAGTCAATAGCCAGAGCTTCCTTGCGTATACCAGATTGAACTTGTTCATTATAGGATAGGTGGTGGCACAGAATTGTTCAAGTCATCACCCAAGGGTCATGCCAGAAGGACACAAAACCACTAATTCCAATTTTACATTTAACATAAGGAAGAATAATTGATCTTAGTTTCAGTAAATAGCGCCAAGTCCAGCTACATGACTGTGGCACCGCCATTGTCTAGAAGTTCTTTTTGCCTATAATATACTTGTGTGACCATTTAACCCAGATATTGTCTTTGTGATTCAGTAAATTATCGATGTGTTCCACCATGGCAGCACGATTCCAATGCTGAATACTCTTGATTCCAAGACCACCTCTGGACTTTGGCAGTTCAAGTTTGGAGAAGGCACAGGGAGAAAACTTATTGGAATAAATGGAACCATGCTAGAAAAAATTGGACATTGCACTTCTGATCATCTTAATCAGCTTTGTTGGAAGAATGAATGATTTGGCCCAGTACACAGTCATGGAAAAAATAATGGAGTCGATTAACGTTAGTCTTCCAGCCTGACTTAGCAATCGATTTGTCCACATAGACAGGCGAGCAGTAATCCTCTCGTACATTGGGATACATTGGGGGAAAGAAATTCTCGAAGTTGCCAGGGGTATGCCAAGGTACTTAGAATAATCACTACATAGCATGATAGAGGAATAATTTGTTATTTGGTTTGTCACTTCAGAGCTCACTCCAGCGATCATCATAACAGACTTGGATAGATTAATTGACAAGCCAGAAAGTTTGTGAAATTTGTTAAGACTGTCTATAATAGATGTAACTGTCAACATTGTTGGCTTAAAAAAAAAATCAAGTCATCAGCAAACATGAGGGATATAATGAGTGGTTGTTTACATTTTGGGTGAACAATGAAAAGACCATCGTGAACTTGTTGATTGAGAATTTGCGTTAAGACTTCCATTACCAATATGAATAAGTATGGAGACATAGGGTCACCCTGCTGAATGCCTTGTTTGCTTGTAAAATATCCCTCATTGCATTTGTTGACCATAACTGAGTAACTTGCAGTGGTGATGCATGCCTCAATCCATGCAACAAAATGATGGGGAAAATTCATTAAACCCATGATTCTAAAAATAGAATCCCACTGCAGAGTGTCAAATGCTTTAGTGTTGTCCAGTTTGAACATGGCTCTGGGAGAAATGTTAGAGGAGTTATATCCCTTCAAAAGTTCATGAGACATCAAAACATTGTCAATAATACTTCTACCACTAAGGAAGGCAGCTTGATTGGGGATATGATGTTAGGAAGAACTAATTTGAGTCTGTTGGCTATTATCTTGGATACACATTTGTATATAGTGTTACAGCAAGATATGGGTCTAAAGTCAGCAGCATGGCAAGCATTATTCACTTTAGGGATGAGAGCAATGTTAGTGGAAATGATAGAACTAATCATCTTGCACTTATTAAAGAAGTTATGTACAGCCTTTAGGAAAGTAGGGCCAACAATCTCCCAGCACGAAGTAAAAAAAGATGCATTAAAACCATCCGGACCACCTGATGAGTTAGAATTGAGAGAGAATAACGCAGTTTTAATCTCATTTTCTGTTATACCAGTAGAAAGCATATCATTCTCTTTAGATGATTTCTTGGGAAGGTTAACCGAGTCAAGCAGATCAAGTTCAGGGGTGAAATTATTATTTTTGCCTAACAACTTACTGAAATATTCAAGAAACATATTAGCAATAATAGGGGGGTCGGAAAAGTAATCACCATTATCATCAACAAGGGTAGTAACCAGCTCTCTAGTTTGTTTTGCTTTTAGAGAGGAATGGTAGAAAGCAGTGTTCCGATCTCCATCCATGAACCAGTCCATTCTTGTCTTTTGCATAGCCATTAAACCTTCCTTCTTAAAAGCATCAAACAGATCAGA